>OU426889.1:14873750-19747500 GCA_911387775.1 Thymelicus sylvestris
AGTAAACCGTTGGACACTTTTTCTACTTTCCCCTAATATGAGATGGCCCTCCTTCTACCTCAATACTCCATGATCACAATTCGTTGCCGGCAGCGACCGTGAGGTTGCTGCCGGTTCTCCCAACTTTTAGCTAGCCAAATGGATAATAAAAACTCCCACCATGCGTGAGCACCGTCGGGATTAAACTAAATGGCACAGAGTCCAGCAGTTTCCAATGGACCCAACCATTCAACAAAGATTTAATAAGGTTATTGGGTCACAGAATAATCCACCTTGGATTATTTGAATCAATTGTGCTCCTAATCTACATTCTAAACCATTAAAACTGCTAAGAAATGCAAAGATTTGTTTAATGGTCTATTATTTATTATCGTAATTTTAAGGTCTCGATGAAAACAAAAAGAGTATGAGTAGCAGATTAACAACTTTTAATTTTGAATAAATAAATATAAAAAAAATAATTGAATAAATAAATTAAAAATAAATCACCAAATTAAAAAGCATTAGATACATCAGCTCAAAGCATGTTCAATCTAGCCCATTCCTTCTCCTGGGGAACATCTTCTGCTCAACTTGTTCAACGTTCTGGGCAACATGTGCCAGTTGCTCCGAGGCATCAGAAGCCGCCATCCCACAAGTCTCTGCCAACTGCTGTACCCCCTGAGATACCTGTTAAAACATTTATTTCAAAATATACATAATAATTATGTCAATGCATCTATATAAATTAAACAGTTGCAGCATTTTGGGTAGGCAAATAAAAAAATCAAAGCAAATGAACCAAAAGTGACAGAAAAGTGGATTTAAGCAAAATCAGTCATTGTGATTGCATAATTGGCTTACTTATCTACACTAATATTATAAAGAGGAAAGATTTGATTGTTTGTTTGCATGGAATAGGCTCTGAAACTACTGAACCGATCTGAAAAATTATTTCACTCTTGCGAAGCTACACTATCCCCGGGTGACATAGGCTATATCATATTTGCAAAAAATTAGGGATCCTTTATAAAACTCCAATAATGTAACCCCAGGTGTAAAAAAATAAATGAATAATATATTTTGTCTGTTAGAACACATTCAAGATGAAGGTTCTGTTAAAGTTCAAAAAATGTACTGGACATCCCACCTCATCAGCTTCAGCTTTCACTTGGGCAGTGGCCGCCTGCATCTTATTCACGGTCTCCTGCAACTGAGGCACTTGTTGAATTGCCTCCGATTCCAGTACCGGTGCTGCCTAGAATTACAAAGTACATTTTATATTCATTGTGACTTCCACATTAAATAAATAATGCTAGTCTGTTAGTGAAACCTTTGGTGTAGACCACTATCAGTTTTCATAATAATATTTAAACAAAAATTGGCTCCTGTAGCTCTCAAAAATGTATACAGAGTGGATTTTTGATCTAACGCCTCTTGATTTTTTTTGTGGGGCCACCTAAAAAATTAAGTCTACAAAAGAAAGTACGACAGTGTTCAGGAGCTGAAAGAGGCATTAACGAGGATTTTAAATAATATCCATCAAAGAAAACTTTCCGCTGCTACTTGCTCAGTACAAAAACGAGTGAACTTATGTATTCGTGAAAACGGCGGTCATTTAGAACAATAGATAACCTATTTTTAAGTTTGTGTGATATGTTGTGTCTTACCGTAGTTTTTGTATTTAAATTTCAATAGGCCTTAAAGAATCTTTTAATCGCAGTGAGAAATAGGATTGTTTGGCGATAAAGAATATTTCGAGTTGATTTATCGTTTTTCAGTACAAAATGTATGGAAAATGTTTTTAGCGTTTTCTGACATTTCTAGTACTCAAACCTTAAATGGTCCCATAGAGTATTTTGATCCCCATACGAAGTAGGATCGATAGGCATAAAAATAATTTTTTTTGGATTTTAGCACTTTTTTCGCTGACCGTACATTTTTTCAAAAATCTGTGAATGCAGTTCAGAATATCTTAAAAAGTTATGGATAGTCTCCTAGGAACGTTTTCCTGTAACTATAACGGTTAAGGTACCTGCCCTTACTGACCCGTCTCAAAAATCCACCCTGTATAAAATGCAAATATGTAATGGACTTTGGTATAACTGGAAAAAGAAACATTTTATGTACCTGTTTACACCGATGCATGCAGTGGCAATGGTGCTGAATGACTGGCTCTGCAGCCACTACTTCTCTCATGTGCAGGTCATTTTGCTGTTTCTGTAAATAAGTGTGACAATTTTTTATTTCTAATTTCTTTTTTTTTTTGCTACTGTAAATATAACCAATGTCCAACTAACTGTGCTAGGGTGCTAACCTTTAATGTCTGTATTCTATGTGAAGTCATTTGTGAAGTGAACACAATTGTACACATTGAAATGGTAACCTGCTATTGTATTTTCTAGGAAATGAATTGGTACAGCACAGCTGTTGCTGTTACTGACATTGTTTGTAATTTAATTTGAATCCTGGGAGCAGTAGTACCATTGCACTCATCTTGATTATAGTGAAGACAACTACAAGAAGCATGAATTATGGTCATACTCCAGCTTATTGTAGGATTATAGCAAGTATATTCAACAATAATCTATACTAATACTAGCTACCCGGACAGACTTCGTTCTGTCAAAAGTTTTTTTTTATTTTGAGATGTAAGCTATCCTAACTTTTAAGTTGAATCAAACTACACACGGTGAGCTAATCTGATTAAAAACGGTTAAGTAGTTTAGGAGTCCATCGCGGACAAACAACGTGACACGTAATTTATATATATTAAGATTATAAAGAGGAAACATTTGATTACATAGGCTATATTATATTTTCAAAAAAAAATAGGGATCCTTGATAAAACTCCAATAATGTAACCCAAGGTGTAAAAACATAAGAAAACCGAAGCAAAGCTAGGTCGGTTACTCATAATATTATAAATGTGAAAGCAAAGATGTATGTTTAAACAGAGGTGTGAAAGTTTCTATTGAGGATTTTCATGAAATTTATCACACAGGTGGCATGATCCGGCATACGGTATAGGGTATTTATTATCACGGAAAATGCGAGCAGAGCGCTAGTAGTTATATGGAGTCTTCTCACATTTTCAACGAAATTGGGATCCGTATAGTTATTCAGCTCACTAGCCATCTGCATTGCTTCCGACAGCTTCTCATGTCCAGCCGTGGCATTGGATATTCCTTGCGCTGCGTTCAATAGGTTCGTGGTAGCTGAGTCGCCCTGCTGACCCTCGATTGAGTTGGCAGCTAGACCTAATTTTGCTTCTAATTGTTCAATTCGACTTTGTAGAACGGCTATCGGATCCATTGTATTTTCACCACGAGAGATTCCAAAAACAGATGACTAATGAGAAAAAATTGGAATACAATGCAACAAATCAAAGAAAAAGAATATAACTAAAAATCTATCAAAAAACATCAAAAACCAAAATTTTCCAAAGATTTCAAATTTCTATTTGTATTCTTCGCTTCGAATCTGTCAAATCAAAAATTGAAAATGGAATACACAGCACAGCTTAAAAAAACGAAAATTAATACAGATTAAATAAATTAATAGAGTAACAAACCCGTCGAGGTAGGTACTCTGTGCCGTTTTGTTTTTTGTTTCATTAAACTCTGGGGCCCAACCATGAGCTCCTAGAGCAGGACAGAAATTGAACTGCGCGGCATTATCGTACCATGACATCGATATTAGCAGGCCTGCTGCAGGGCTGCTACGTCATTGATTTTAAAACCGTTCACCTCTGTTTTTCTATAGATTTTCATACCATGACGTGTTACTTCAGCGTTTGTTGAACGATCATTGCTCGTCCGAAACGTCAAATAAAAAAGTTACTATCAGACCAACTTTTTAAGAATTGTTTTGTAATCTTCTAATATAGATTTATCGAGATAAGCTGTTTATACCTCTTAAATGCAATATTATTGAATATTGCATTTATATGTATTATTAATATATATGAATATTATTTATATGAATTATATACGACATTCCAATTAAATTTCTTACTAAGTTAAAAGCATATTTTTAAGTGAGAAAAGAAACTTACGCACTATTAGTCGAGAAATGACGACGAAATATTAATCTTCAGTGTCAAGGATGGAATGGAACCCCATTACTGAGGATTTTGAAGCACACAACCTCTATGTTTAGGTAGTGGGTCCGTACCTACACCAAATACATTTGATGAGATGGATAGAATAATATCACAGTAAGTATTTTTATCAACAAAATAGTGCAGTGCTGCATACATAGTCCAAAATGTGATCTACTATGAATACACTGAAAACAGTGAAAGTGGCCTAAATGATAATATTTAATGGGTACTTTTGTGCTTGTTCAATGTATTATCTATACTTTACAATATTTATGTATTGCTAAGTTATGTAAGCAAAAAAAAATATCATTCAATTATTATTAATTGGTGCATATTTTAAACATTATGTAACAATTATTAATCTTGTAACTAAGATTAAACAATAATAGAATTATTATAAAAATCATTATTAATAACAATGATTCAAGATTCTTACATAAGGAACAATTATTCCAATATATTACCATCTAATTGTAAGCTACAAGAATGATGTTAAATGAACCACTTACTAAATTAATTCAATCTGTAGAAAGGTATGTAAATAATGTTTATATTTGTTTCAGATTACAGTGGCTATGCATAAAGACAATAGTTTTAACTCATTTAAAGCAAGAATCACATTTACAAATTCGAAAATTAATAGATACCGTTTTGAGGAATTTACGGGCCCTTAAAACATTAGACGAACCAACGGAGTCATGGGACACTATCATTATATACTTGATCACTTCAAAACTAGACTCCGCCACTGAACGCGATTGGGAAAATCACAAGGGTTCTATTCTTTCCGATTCTAAACGGAAATACCAATAGCAGACCTAGAAGAAAATTCACACAAAGTACTACTTTTACAACAGCACTTTAAAAAGGCACAATGCTCTATTAAGCGGTGATGACCCCAATGAATCATATTAGTTGACTGATACTGGTAACGGGAGAAAAAAACTAATTGTTTATGACTGTTGTATAATATTAATCAATATCTGATGTGAACTATTTATTGTATAAAATGATTTGGAAATAAATAAACACTTATGTTCTTTGTTGTTTTTTATTTGTCCAGAAAGAGATACAATTTGACGATACAATTTGACCTTATTAAAATTTAACATACATTTTGTATTTAAACAACATGGGCAATATAAAACTATCGTCATCTTATCCCATTATTACGCCTTGTCTCTGCTCACATTGTGAGTCACAGCTCCTCCTTCAGAAAAGTCGACAGGAGCTTTGTTGGAACACGCCCAACAAAGGAGTTGAAATTGACAGCGTTGCGCAAGTCCAACTTCTTTACCCGCACCCGGTACTTCATCTTCTTCTCCAAATACTCCACGACATCAGACACCTTTGTGGTGTAATGGAGACGAGAGACGTAGACGTAAGATGCTGGCACGGCGGGACGACGAAGAGGCTCCCTCTTTCTTCTTCTTCACTTCAATGAAGCAGTCTTTATCCGATTGACCAACGGGCATCGCACTCCGAGAGGGCTCGTTTACGTATGCAGGTTTCCTTACGATGTAAAATATTATGATTCGGTAAGTCATTAGACTATAACAAGTCTTTCTCCAAATTTCTATTTAACGAGAAAAATGTAAAATCATTGCATTTATGTAAATTAATTAATAACAGCAACTTTAAACTTAGCTGATAGCTCTAAACTTCTAAAGTCAAAACATTCGTCTGACAATCATGACAGTTGACAATTGACATTGGTTACCATGGATATAATAGTCTAACTGGATCCCAAACTTCACAGAGGTACTTTAAGACGCGACTTTACAACTGAATAAACATATTCAACCAATCACAGGCTGGATTAACGTTGTTCTTCATAATTGTAGGGTGTCCAGACCTTGGATTTAATACTTACGACTATGAAGTCTGCGATCCAGATAGAGTAATATATCCATGGACATGACATTACACAGATTTCGTACTAAATCTATGTCATTACAGCAGACCACAGACAATCATAATCGTTCACTTGTCGTTCACCTTTTAAGATGTCATGGTACGACTTTCCAGTGACTCAGAAGCAGCGCTGCTTTTGGACTGACTGGGAACTGCGCGTTTTCATAAAAGGTCATGGTAGCCCCCCTGTGCATGGTACGCCCCGTGGGCGCGTTCCACTAGACGCTCAAAACGCTCATAACGATTAAATTAATATGATAATTATTTTGATCATTGTGAGCGTTGTGCGCGTTGTGAGCGTTTAGTGGAACGCGGCCACGATTTGAAAATGTAGAATTGACATGACATGACATTGACGTTAGCTTTGAAACGTGCGAAAATTACGCGGCCGAAATGTGTTTCACACTTCACAGTTTATTTTGATAATAAATAAATCAATTGTGTTTTCATATTTTGCTAAAACTACGTTGTTCAATTTCTAATTAAAATGGATGAAGAACAAGGAGGCTTGACTGAAGATGATTTTTATATACCTCCAGTCAAATATGAATGTAAGTTTTTAATCTTGTTTACCTCGTGTGTAAAGATGAACACCGGTTTCTCCGTAATACAATTATATGCGTTTAACACCTTCTAAATAAAGTCCAAGTGAATTAATTGAAAACTAAATAGTCTTATAAATAATTAAAATTAATTGTGTATAGTTATCTATTGTACGATTATTCTCTTTTACTGTTTTCAGATTTGGATCATACAGCAGATGTTCAGTAAGTAAAGTCTAAACGTGAGATATTGACAATACCAGGTAATTTTATTTAACAGACAAAAGTTGATTAGATGTTGTTGATAAACTTACAACTAATTGTATTTCTTCGGAGTCATAATAGTTTGGTGGTAACAAATAAAAAGTATTACATCATTCTTTATCATTATTTTTTTTTACTTCAATACCACTTAAAATCCAGTACGTTGCCTACGTAAAAGTATAATCTTCATAAACTAATAGGCCCGTTTTGATGTTCAACATCACAGTAATAATAGAGGTTCACCAAATAATCATCATCATACATCAATGAAAACTGTTTTTACATTAAATTAATTAAATGAAGTAATATTAAATTACATATGGAATCAAAATGGTGCTCCCAGAGATTTTTCTACAAACAGCTTAACATCTACCACTTTGTCCCATAAAAAAACTATTTGTGGTTATAAAAAAAAAATAACTAAATTATTGTTAATGGATAATAGTAGAAATGGTTGTGAACTTTTCATATTAATTATGTAATTAACTAGAATTACATATTTAAACTTGTAAATACAAAATGTAAAGGTTAAGAATTCACTGTTTTATTTCCCGGCCTGATTTTAACATTCATATATCTTCAAAGCATTCGGTGTTGAAACACTTGGTCCGTGGGGTCTTGATGCTCACTATCTTTTTAAAGAAATAAGTAAAAAATTAAAAGACAAGACGAGCAACTCTAGAGCTGGCAGCTTTCTTGCTCAGCGTGTTAGCATTGCATATAATTTTATATTTTATATTATATAGTGTAAATATTAAGTTTCTATTTGATTGTAATAAATATAATAATAATCAAAAAAATAATTGTTTATTAATTCTCAGGTGAAGATCCTGATTCATTGCTGCATTGGTTGAGTTACCCCTGTGTATTTGTTGTATATGTATGTTACGACTTAAAGTGTTGTTACAACTAGTTTTAGCCGCCTAGAATGCGGTGTAGCTCATAGTTGGTTAAACCTAGTTGTATCCTATTTATCTTCGGCTAGAACTAGTGTTGACGTACCTTTAGGGGTAAGATTTTGTTTACAAATTTTAGTCAGAATAACTTCAAGGTATACCTACATATCGAATAAAATAAATCATCGAAATCAGATCATCCAGTACAAAATTATTGGGGTAACGAGTAAAAATCTGTGGGTGAATCATCCTCTATTTTCGTACCTAGGGTAGGAATAAAATTTAAAAAAATGGGACCAACTTCAAGATACCCATCCATTAAAAAATCGTCAAAATCGGACCACCCTGTGCCTATTGCTGCGTGATCATATACGTCGAATTGAGAACCTCCTTCTTTTTTTCGTCGGTTAATAAAAAATAGTAGACTAATCTTAAGGCGATTAATAATTGCGATGAAGAACTCCGCGCCATTCAGTAGGCCTTGCAGTATAAAAGACTCTCTTTCGTGTGATGTTTCTTCTCCAATGAGAATTTTTTATTTGAGAACTGAATAAAAGTTACGTTCTCAAAGGCCACTCGACCTCACTTGATCTATAGTCAGGCTCATTTAAGATTATATCGAGACCTACTTAGTTTAGTAGACTTAAAATGTCTGCTTACTCTCGATATACAATTTCAGTGGTAAGTTATGACCATGCAATCGCATAGAATAGGAATGGGTGTTTCCTCTGCCTTACTACTTTATGGAAATAGCCGGCAAACGAGCTGATGATCGAAGTGATGGTAAGTGGCTATCAGGGTTGGCATGAATAAATCATTTTGATTTAAATCATGATTTAAACCACGATTTAAATCAAATGATTTTTTCAATAAAAATCAATGATTTAATCAAAAATGTGTAATTTCACTTTTTTTCACAGAAATCCACATAAAAACCGGGGAAGTGCGTGTCAGGCAACAAGCAATGTAGGGTTCCGAAGTAGTACGGTTATCGACTAATACTTATTAACTAAATACTTATGTTAAGATAGCCGTGATAGTTTTCCTTATAAATTCATCATATAATCTATTTTGGAGAATTTTCATTTTTCCAACTCCAACCGCTTAGCCGACAGGGGGGGGTCCCCCCTGGTCCCCCTTGACTCTAACCAAAATTAGCATTTTAAAAACAAATATTTCACAAACGGACCCCTAATTCCAAAAGAGGTCTTATAAGACCCATAACATTTTTGAAAGACCTTTTCAACGATACCCCACACTATAGGGTACGCGACGAATAAAAAAAATCATCCTCACGTTACCTGTAGGGGAGGTACCCTGAAAAAAAATGTTTTTCAATATTTTTTTCTATAATTCTGGAGTTTTAATAATTTATATGTAGGTATATCCGTTCCAAATTACAGCTTTCTAGCATTAAAAGGGTTTCGGCGCTTTGCTTCGGACAGACGGACGGACATGACGAAACTATAAAGTATAAGGGTTCCGATTTTACTTCGGAACCCTAAAAACAAATTTAGAATTTGCATTCACTTGCTTTTGCACATTTGCTTGGCATTCACATGTCAGACAAAAGAGAAATCCCCGCGCTGTGTCTGCGCAATCCCTTGAGGGCGCGTACTGTTTTGCGCAAAAATATTTTAAAATAAAATGAAAAAATCAAAAAATCAAAAAAATCGCGATTAATTAGGATTTTTTAAAAAAATCGTGATTTTTTCGATTTTTTAAAAAATCATGATTTTTTCCAACCCTGGTGGCTATCGTCGCCCATGGACATCAGCGACATCAGAAATGTGACTGATGCGTTGCCGGCCAAGAAAGAAAGCCTGTAGCGGTATTGCTTAAACGATTAGGTGTCTGTGGTGCCTACCTAGCAAGCAACCTAGCTAATTAGTAGTTGTAGTTGGCGATTTTTAATAAGTACTACTTTAAGTACAGTTATAAGGGTTTTGGCTTCTCGTAGTCCAGGGTTTTTCGGTGCAACTCCACGCCCTGCCCTAGAACTAGAGCCCTAAGGACAGCTCGCAAAGCTACCTTTGATAGGTATTCCCAATAAAGTTTCAGTTGCAGGTCCCATGGTGGGCGCCTCTGCCTCCTTTTGATCGACCTTCCCGTTGGTAATTTACTAGATTGAGGTTGCTCTAGCTACCACTAGGTCGGTAAAATCTCTATCACCATTACTGCTGTCAGGATTAACTGGATGATACACGACTCGGCGAACTCTCCTTCAACAGGAGGGATCGTTTGCCACGATCGTTCAACCCCCTTCACCCCAACAAAAAACTTGGAACAGTCACTATTTTATGACTAAAGTTCAACGCGACAGACTTTTCCTGAACTCTTCTGCTCCATGCTCCGTGCATTGACATCTATAGTCGTCGGATCTTGAATTACCCTTCTTCACTATTTCGTAGGAAGACTTAAGGAATACTCTCGTCATGAGGAGAAATCCTTGGGGTGCAATAGACTTCTAATCCAACCCAATTCTGTTAATGCAGAACCGAAAGCTAACACTAAAAATCTACAAAGTAATGGAAAGAACTGTTTTTTTTTGTAATTTCAGGTTGCATGCGTGGGGCGACACCTTGCAGGAGGCGTTTGAACAGTGCGGCATGGCCATGTTTGGGTATATGACGGAACTCAATTATGTCGAAATCAAAGAAGTTCACACGATTGAAGCGAATGCTGATGATTTAATGGGCCTCTTGTATCACTTCCTTGATGAGTTACTGTTTCTATTCTCAGTGGAACCATTTTTAATATGCAAAAAATTAGTTATAACAGAGTTCAATACCGAAGAATTTAGGGTAGTTTGTAAGTGTTACGGTGAAGAGTTTCAGATTGGTAAACACCCTCAAGGGTCAGAAGTGAAAGCTATTACGTACTCTGCTATGCAGATTATTGACCAACCCAAGGACAATAAGTATGAAGTGTTTGTAATTATTGATATATAAATATATTTTCTTATTGTTTTTAAGTCTTTGAATTTTCATTTATATATCACTCTTAAGTACCTACATAGAAAAGTAAATAAATGTAAAGAATAGTAATGTTGCCGTGACCGTTTAGGCCCTAGGGGGTTCACAAAGTGATCAGAAGGCCTTTGTGATAGTAGTAGCCAACTAGCCAGTAATCAAGTATCAAGTACCTGCGCTATGCGACGTTAGGTGGTTACTACCACAAATCTCCGCGCAGAAG
Source organism: Thymelicus sylvestris (assembly GCA_911387775.1). Taxonomy (NCBI): domain Eukaryota; kingdom Metazoa; phylum Arthropoda; class Insecta; order Lepidoptera; family Hesperiidae; genus Thymelicus; species Thymelicus sylvestris. The sequence continues at coordinate 14,884,646 of OU426889.1, forward strand.
CGTAACTGGCCCCGGAGGAAGCAGAGAGAGTACTCTTAAATGAATGAATGTTCTTAAATGGCTCTACACCGCAATTTATCACACGCCATAACCCGCCGGCTCATAATTTTGTATACAAATATAATCTGCTCTCTTTTGAAGAGGGATCGCCTCTAAGTCTGGTAAAACGCTTCACACACCTAGCTCCACACTAGGATTCCCTGTGTCGTGGGTGTCATGGACAACACACAAGACAAGGACAAAGACAGAAAAAGTCAAACTCATCATTCAAATTTCCGCCTTGCTGAGAATCGGACCCAGGACCCTTGGTGCGACGATCCGGCATGGTAACCATTGCGCCACACGGGTCGTCAATAACAGGAATAAGGGAATATTCTGCCAAGCTGCACAAGTGCGGATTCCAAAGAAATTATTGATGGAATGTCGGGCAAGTATCTACCTTACATTTATGGGTAGGTTGTGGGGTTCTGAAGGTGTAAGTTTATCGACTATTATTCATTAACTACGCTAACCTAGATGCAATTGTTTTCAACTTAATCGCTACTGTATCAGGCATAACACAAAATTAAATTGTCATCAGAAATAAAGCAATATTATGTGCAAGGCCGTCTTTAACCTATTTTAGGCTCTGGGCTGCTGGGTATATTAGGATAATGGGGCCCCGGGGGCCCCTATAACTTTGACAGAACAAAATTTTGTTAGATTATACAAGGAAAGTAGGTACTTAGGCAAGTTTGACAGACGGACGGACATGACGAAACTATCATAATATATGAAACGTAAAAGACGAAACCGCACCGAATTTTCTCTGGTATAACCACAGAAGAAAACCCATGTACGAATGTTTCAAGGATTATTTTTTCTGTGTCTAATTGTATGGTGTACATAAACTATTAAATAAATAAATAAGAAATAGTAGTAGGTAGTATAACAAAAATTATACCGAGAAAATTAATAAAAGCTTTCAAGAAAATTATCTTATGGATAGGCATCGCCTCGCTTTATTGTAGACATCAGAGAAAAGAGGTTGGCTTGGAATTAAGCTTTCACGACGAGTCAAAGAATTATTAGTTAGGTACGCTACATGCAGGAACCAGGGTGAATAAAATAATCTTCTTACTGGAGGCGGCGAAGGAAACTTTTACGTGAAAGGAACTACTACAGGGACGAAGACAATGAGCCTGAAGAGTTCAGGCGGAGATTGATGCGATGCGGTCTTACAGAATTTCGAAGCCTCGCTGGAGTAAAATAACTTAAGCAAGACAAAAACTCAGATACTTACCACCACCAGATTTACATAAACACCTAAGTATATGAATGCCCTATTTTACACGAAACGGGAGGCGATAACACTGGAAGGGACAGTGGATGTCCACAGCGTAAGGCTATCCCCGCTGCGCAACGAAGAAATATATGTAATGCTTTTCTCACCTTAATTCACCCACTTCACTGTACTATTTCCTGAATTCTTACAATAATTAAGTACATAGTTAATGTATTCGTTTCTAGGGAAATCTATAATTAAAGCAAAAAATGTAACTATCCTCCTTCAATAGAAGGACATAGTTACATTTTTTGCTTCAACAAGGTACAAAAGTGGAGTACCTATGTACACTCCAGAGTCAGTGTGATTAAAAGGACTGAATCTCGATCGGCATTGCATTGAAACCAGTTGGGTTTTATGATAAAATAATAATTCGAGGTCAAAGGGAGTTTTTTTTATTGAAATAACCGACAAACGAGATAAAGATCCACATGTTGGTAAGTTGTGCCCGTGGACATCAGACACCAAAGACATTACTGATGCGTTGCCGGCTAAGACAGAGAAGAAGAAATATAGAAAACACTAGTCAGTGTTTTCATCTCCTCAAGCTCCCAGATGGATCGTGACGAGACGTTGGGCTGCTGTAGTAACCATTAATGGGTTGAAGCCAGCCAGCCAATAGACAATTATCTGTTTACGCAAAACTCGTAAATATGCACCCGTGCTAGACTGGGTGGGTAGAAATACATACATATATATAGAACTTTTAGCATAAAGCCAATATCCAATACTTTATCGCTTAAGCGATTTCTTCCTGACAACTCAACAAGATGAAGGAGAAAGACAAATCTGGGAGAATTTGAGGGGTAAGGGTGTACAGTTGTACACATAAATAAAATAAGTAATAAAACTTAAAGTAAACAAACTAATTCAATATTTACTTAAAACACGTAGATGACGGACTGAGCATGACGTAGAACAGTGAGCAGGAAAATTGAAAACCTGAATAAATGAGAGTTACAGATTTAGCAAATGCTTCATACCTAACTAATTTATTTTATGAAAGTAAGTTTCAGCTTTACGGGTTTGGAGAGGAAGTACATTCCAAAGACATAAACAGATGGTAAAAGAATTTGAGTAGGTAAAAGGAAGTGAAATGCCTAGGGGTTTGCAGGATAAGTTTTTCGGAAGACGGGGACGACAAGCTAGGGGCAGACTGCATGTAATATGCAACACGCAGTATAACGTATACCGCAGAAAGTATGTGAGAATTCCGGCGAAGACGGATTAGGACCTACCCGAATTTAGCACGAAATTCGGAAACATGTCAAACATGACCATAATATTTGCGAAACTTTACATACCTATTTTTGAAAGCGGCGCCGCGGCGTAATTGAGTATCTAATTAACAAAAGTACTCTGCTTAATTACATTTTACCACTTGATACTCCGTGCACTTGAGGAAAAAAATTCATAGATAAACTAGATTTTTTATCTGTGCATCCGGGTATTTTACTCTGTTCAATGTGCATCCGATACGTTACGGTCACAGAGTATTTGAAAAAGATGGTATTGGATATTTGATTTAAAATGGTTAAATACATTTTATATTAAATTAATGAATTATTTAATAACTTTTCACGGCATTTATTGTAATGAAAAAAGTGCTCCTTGAACACGAAGTCAATATAAAAGTTCTTACCGACAGTTAAGTGCTAGGAATATTCATTAAAACTGACAACATCCTTTCTTTATCGTATCATGATGAATGTCCTATGTTTCTAAAAAAACCCAAAATATTTTTTTATGGATTGGTCATAAACAAAATGGATAGATGAATATTTATATTGTCTATGATAATGATCTATTTTCTACAGTCACTTCCTGTTTTGTTCGCGCTTTCATAAACTTGACTTCCGTTTCAATTACAAATTTAAGTACATATTGCAAAGTTTATGCTGTTGTCCGAATTTATTAAAAAATAATTGAAATGTTACAGTTAATTACTAAATCTTAGAATGAAAAAAATTAATATAGTATTAACAATTAATTTCAAAAATGAAATCAATAAACTCTTTCCAAGGCACTGAAGTCCAAGGTGCATATTTTATGCAATTTTTGCATTCCCAATTTAGGACAATGTATGCATACACAATTCACATAAATTAGACGCTACATATTATTAGTAATTTCTCTTATTAAACCAGTACCAAAAAAACTTAGGACATGAGATAGGGACTGTAGTTCAGTTTATTATTTTGTTTAACTATACAAGATCATCACAATCAACACCAAATAAACTACGTAAAGAATAAATTATTTAGTCAATGAACTTTAATTTAATTTAAGCTAGGTACCTACCTAGCTATTGTATCTACAATACCAAATACCAATAGGAAAGGATCTTTTACTCGAAAATATTCTATTTTATTGACGTGAGGTAAAAATATTATAAAAACAATTTGACCCATGTCCAATAATAAAAACTTTACTGCGATCGACAGCAAAGTTCAGATTTTAGTCAATTATAACTAAGCTAAAGTAATTTAATTAGATCTCTATTTAAGTGTAGACTGTGTGGAAGAGGAAAACATATTGCGCCGACCCCAAATAAAATTGGGAAATGGGCAGGATGATGATGAATTAGATCTGTATTGTAGCTTTGTGTATTTTCATTGAAATGTGCAAGCTTTTTCAGCTTTTTAGTGTATTTTTTTTAAAACGAAATATCTGCCAAGTGCCAAGTCTGTATTTTTTTAATTCACACGTAGACAACTTTCTACCCGTTGCCTGTTGCAAAGTAGGCATTTGCTTTTTAAATCATCATCCATGATTGTTTAAAGTTTAGGTACTTAAATATTATAAAAATATATTAATTAAAGTTCTGGCGAACGACATTTTCTCCATCAAATTAGACCTATTATTTTATTTTGACTGCCACAGAATTAAAACAGTACAACAACTGGGACCAAAGGTCAAACAGTAGTTTAAAATATTTTATCATAATTATTCTCTTCAATAATCTACATTTTTAAATAAGTAACTTAAAAATAAATCTATAAAGTTCCAAGTTTAATATACCGCTACGCTGGAGATGCCCAACGCTGCGCACCTCAGTACAAAACCGGTCGTATAACGAAATTTTAAAAATTCGTTATATTTTTTATGGCTTCTTGATTGAGCGAGGGGAGGAATTTGGAGAACGGCGTCCGCTAGGGGTTGCTTGGTTTGCCGCCGCTTCGCGCCTGCGCACGTAGTTCGCGCCACTGCTACGTTGCTTGCAAGCCAGATGTTCTGAAAAGCTTCCTACCTGTCGTCGTTTCAATGCTCTGCATTTTTATAAATTAACTATAAAATGTGGACTAGGGCTATCTTTTTATTTTTTGTTATTAGTGAAGTATTTAGTGGCTAAATTAAATATGTGTTTAGTAAACTGTGGCCTTTAATAGACGGTTATCGGGCGTCTCGATGTCCACGAGTTCACTCGAGACCAACAAAGCGGCGGACATTTTATTTTGAGTACTCGATAATGTAGCGTTTGCGTCGAAAACATTAAATGTCGTTTTATGGTTCTGAATTCGGATATCGTTCGCTTACACCTTTCGTAAGTATTACAATTTATTAACTGGTGTTTTCTGTTAAATTCAAGTATGATAGCGCCGTACTTTGGGAAGCGGTTATGTCTACGAATTACCGCTAGGTCGACAGTATTTTGGGGAAAATGTCGTGTAAAAGGTGACGTAAGCAAACCTGAACATATTCAGGTACTGCCGGGGACCTTTAGAATTACATAAAGCACGTTAAATTTCGTATCGACCCACTCCGCTTCGGAGGCTTCTCACTTATGATTTCCGCGCGCGCGGCGCCCCTAACCTCTTCGCTAATTGAATTGAGATGATTACCTACGTTTTATCGTAATGAAAAATTTGACACTCGGATATGTTGATAGAATGTTGATATTGTACAGCGATGCCGAGGGGGGTGAAGCGAGGGCCGGTAGAGGGCGAAGCTGAGGTGGTGGTTCGGGTTGGGGCGTCTCCGTCGCAGACCACGCTGCTGGACGACAGCCCCAGCCAGCCCATCAGCTACCACCTGCTGGACCACGGCTATGGCGCCACGCCACAGCATCAAATTCGCCGCGAGGCGCCCTCCGCACCGCCCAAGACATCTGAAGTAAGTTGACACCCATAACATGGTTGGAGGTTGTTGTAATTTTAAAATCAAAGTTATTCCTTGATAACTTACAACAAATACTTCAGGAACAATTATGTGAAGTCGCCTTTTTTCTTGTGCATATGCCATAAAATAGTGTCAACTTATGACTTGCTACAAATCAGCTGATTTCATATAGTTTTATAATCTTTTATCTTAGTGGTGACCTTGTTGAGTTATTCATTTTCAGTTGATACATACATAAAATACATATTGTACATATTGTCATGATGTTTTAACACTTCAAAACATTATCCTTTTACTAACTTAGAATCTATAAAAGAGAATATTAAAATCTTATGTACCAACTACCATCTAACTTATTCTCCGAAGGAATAGACTCAAAGTTTGTTACTGTGTTCCTACGCTTCTTACTAATCCTGTAATCATGTTTGTCAAGTAATTTAAAAATTATAATTGAGATAACTTTCACTTCTTGCTTCTTTTGCACTTACCTGCAAGTGTTTAACTTGCAGTTAATAAATATTGTTGTCGGGCAAGTTCTCTTAATTTTCCGAACATTAAAAGTACATATTTTGTTGTGCTTCATCTGGTATTAACAATTTTGTAGATAAATTATAACAAGGCCAACTTGTCACATATTGTTTCAATATTTTCTTATCTTCCTTTTTCAATTTACATACAAAATTTTCAAGGTGTGCCTGTTTCGACAATTATCACATTGGTCATCAAAAATTACATGTCAGAATTATTATGGCAAAAAATATTAAGAGTATTATGCTAAAAGGTAATAGCAACAAAGCCATAACATTCTAGTATAACAGAAACCAATTTGTCATTGGCTTGATTGCACTTTATTGATGGTATTTTGCGATGTTTAGCATTTCTTCTTTAAGTTTTGTTCTTTTTGCACTTAAAAAATTTGATATTTTGATATTTAATACAGGAGCATCACAACACACTTATGACTGTCATTTTCTTTGCGTGATTGATGTTGGAATTATTGCACAATATATCATTCCATTATTGTTTACATTTACTATTTTGTGATCGCTGATAGTTCACAACTTGAAGGGATTGTTAATCATATCAAATCCTTGAATCCTTGGGTACAAACTTACACAAGCTTAAAGTTATAGGAGTGATGTTTTTGTTTAAATTTATTTCACTTAGGACTATGGCCTTTGAACCTTACTCATTGAGACGGCTCATGAGCTACGTTGAACTCTCTGAATAACAGCTGGGGTTGCAGAATTGTTGGGGGGGTGGCCATGATTTCGCACTATCCGTATTTAATTTTATTAGTATAGTATTCTATTGTACCATATATTTTAAATCAATCTGGAGAACTGGAAGCATAAGAATCTTTATCTAGATATCAAAAAAAAATTATTTAGAAAAGTATTGATTGTGAGGTCATCGACCAACGAAAATTTCGGCCTTGATTATGATTGAATGTGAAAAGGTTGATTTAAGGATAGATTATTTTAGATCACGAAATAATTTCGTAATCACAATCCCATCAAAAACATAAATGTAAAGTGAGAGTCAATTTCAAAAAAAAAAAAAGAATTGAGATCTAAATGGGTGCCAATTTCTGTGTAGAAAAGCCTAAAATTTTAGTCACAAGAACATGTAATTCAAGCTCCACATTTGACTTGGTTAGTTTTCACGTACCTACCTAGGCTATATTATATCTATGTAATTAGCTTCGTCAAATCTGTTAGGTTGATGGCTTATGACACTCTTCTCTAATTTGGTTTGTTGGTTGCTAACTAAAGAAAACTAGCCAAGTTAAATGTAAAGCTTGAATTACATGTTCTTGTGACTAAAATTTTAGGCTTTTCTACACAGAAATTGGCACCCATTTAGATCTCAATTCTTTTTTTTTTTTTGAAATTGACTCTCACTTTACATTTATGTTTTTGATGGGATATCATTACTTTTTGTATAGAAATTATTAGTAAGTACTTATTCATAACGTTACTGATTAATTTTAATACATGAACTGTTATAGTGCTCTTCAACTAAATCTGTAGTTAGTGCGCCGTGGTCCGAAATACGGTACCTATTATTTCATTATTTATAAGTAATGATCTTCCACTATTGATGTCCGCTAAATATTGAAATAATAATTAATACTAAATCCCAATTATAATATCGTAATAAATACGAAAGTCGACTATACTCTTATTAGTTACGAGTGACCGCCCTCGCTTTGCTTTGGTTTTCTTATTTTTTTACACCTTGGGTTACGTTATTGGAGTTTTATTAAGGATCCCTAATTTATTGAAAATATAATATAGCCTATGTAACCCGGGGATGGTGTAGCTTTCCAACAGTGAAGGAATTTTTCAAATCGGTTTAGTAGTTTCGGAGCCTATTCAATGCAAACAATCAAATCTTTCCTCTTTATACTATTAGTACAGATAAGTTGTTTATGTTCGATGACATCGTGCAACAATAAATTTTGAAACAATACTTCGAATTACTTTAAACTGGTATAATTACGGAAATAATACAAAAGGAGAATGCCCATAGCCAGTACTCTCAAAAAAAATGATTGTGTCACAATGACTTTTGTACTAAAAATTAAGTTAAAATATTTTAAATATTTTACCGTATTTCCTAAAAAATTCTTTTTGGGCTTAATTTTCTTAAATTAATAAGTAACTTTACTTCCGTTTTACAACACAAAAGCATTCGGCCATTTATATTGGAATTGGAGCCAATCAGGGATATTTTAAGATCCTTTGGGCCAATAGGTTGCGTTGATTCGATTATGACTATGATACAACAAACTAGATGGTGTTAGTGGACTGTCAAATGAATTTGATAATTATTACATTAAAAGTTAGATGGCGTTTGGGGACTGTCAAATGAATTTTAAACTTAAACGTATATGACTTAATGCGCCTGCATAGAGTCCATATTACTGTGTCTACTATAACCTAAATACAAAATAATTTTGTTGAAAATCTCATAACTCCTACGATTAAAATTGACTAAATTTGGTTTGTGTAATGTATTAAGATAACTTATTCAAATAAAGGTATTTTTATCAGGACACAAAAATATTAATGTCAGTACATTTCTCCATACAAAATGGGCATTCTCCTTTTGTGGTGTACTCTTGTAGATTAGAGAAAAATAATTTTCCACACATTAAAAATAAAACGACGTAATACACTGGAAATAACGTCTCCTGACGAACCACTAATCTTCACGTAAATGTATATGTGCTGTGCACTTCTCACAGGCACTTGGGACACTGAACATCTTCCTCCCGTTGAAAGCTTCAGAAAGTACTAAAACTGATATGTTTCGTTATATATTCACCTTGGAATCCACATAATGACCAGATGTCATCAATTTTGATTGGTACTCTTAAATTTCAGGCATTTTAAGTAAGTGTTCCTAATAGAATCAATTTTTTGAAAAAATATCATAAATTGATAAAAATTTACTACTTTCAGATTTATTCCTTTGTATTCACCCGACTACCTATCTGCATGCCAAATTTTAACTTTCTAGGTCACCTGGAAGTTGGATATAGTTTTGATCTATAGGTCAGTCAGTGTTAAATTTCTCGATTTTTGGACTTTAATATCTAAATAACCGTTTGAGATGTGTTTATGAAATTTGGAAGACGTATGTATTTCGCAAGTCTTAATAAATGAGCCAAATTTGACAGGTTTACGTTGAATAGTTTTTGAGTTATGAGGTGGTCAAAAGTGGCTCCAAATGGTTCGTGTAATATTACACACGGTGCTGCTCGTCAATTCTGTTAGCTAAGAAATTGACTTGACACGCTCCGCGTGTCTAGATCAGTATAGCGCGCCATCATGGCAGCGACGCGACGCCAGCGCTGGTTATCTTGTGGTGTCGTGGGTTAACTCGACGTTTCCTTTGAATTCCTCTCGTTACAATTATCGCTGGAATTTATCCAATTTTCATCACTAGATGATTGTGGGATGGTGGTAAAATAGTAACTATGTTTATCTCAATCGTGAGTTAAGCATCAGTGCTTTCAAATGTAGTATCTTGGCAAAATTGAATGCTAGACAAATAATTGCAAAAATAAAAGCACGGGAGCAAGCAACCCATTTAAACAATATTAATAAATACATGTATTTGTATGGCCGCGATATAAACAAAATTTTTAATATTATTAAATCGTATCTGTCTGACTGCTCTGCATACAATCAATGTCTACCTCGTGTTCGAGCGCATTTCTTTTATTTAGCCCCCGCTCGCCGGGGCAACACGGGATTGTTTTAGGAAACAATTGATCTGGCATAGCAACGTTGCAGCGACGGCAACGGCCAGATTATAACCCTCGTAACGTGGACGCGTTGAAAAGCGTTGCTTTTGCTTAACCGAGATCGATCGGCGTATGTGATGGCGGTCGGCGTTGGATGAATTTGTTTTCCGACGCGTACCCCGTAACTTAAATTCGGCGCCGCCCCACTCGTATCGCGAAACTTTGTACGCTCTTTAGAACAGGACGCTTCCTACCGAATTTCATCAAATGTTTTAACTTGGTTCATGACGTTACATGAATTTTTATTGTCCCGTTAATGGGTTCAGAGTTCCGAGAGCTGGGTTATCGTTTGATTCGTTCCGGGTGACCTAATCACGGAAAACATACAAATATTAGTTATAGGTTTGTCCGACTGAACTAATTAGTAAACGTAATTGAAATATGTAATTGGATGGATGCATTCATTCTTTAGTCACAATGGTCACGCTGTCACGCATCTTACAGCTTTTTAGATTAATAGCTGCTGAGGATTAGCTAATTCTGGAATTATTTCAACATTTCCAAACATTATTCCGTCAAAGGCTCCGCCGTTTTAGATGCTTTTAACTTTCTATTGTCCATAACTTTTAATATTTTAATTCTCCAACACTGAATTCGTGATGAATATCTTAATTGATTTTCAAATTGCTGGATTTTATAATTAAGTTGTTTTTACATTTCGTTTAGTAGCCATGAATGTGTTCTTATTATGTCACAGATCTAGAGTAATTTGTAATTCCATGGTGGTGTTTTTTAATTAAGTACATCTATGGTGAAATCATGTGATATTCGTGAATGCAATGATCATCTTTCATGACAATCTTATTATTAATTAAATAATAAATTCTTGTTTTGTTGATCTGTGTGTTGATACCAAATAATTTTCAACTAAGAAAGTGATATTCAATCATATGTAAGTGCCCAGGTATTGTTACGACGCGACGTCTCATTTGGCAGTGTCATAAATAAAAACCAGAGCGGCATCATCGCCCAACGATAGGTGGCAACTTGCCGAAATACATGCTCGGGATGAATGAGAATTTTAATTTTGCGCGAAACAGCTGAAACTACTGAAAGGTTAACCTTAAACTTGTATTTTTTTAAGCGGAATTTAAAATAGCCGGTAACAAGTGTAGGTACGTGTGTGTAGTAGATAGCTGATAGACACATGTGTTAGCACTTAGCAGTTAGTCGTGTCGCGAGTAGGGTTCCCAGATTGTCGGGATTCGTCTGGATTGTCCCGACATTTCATACGATGTCCATTATCCCGACAAAATACAAAATGTCCCGTCAATTCACTTGATTCTACAGAATTACAGAACGCGTTTGCCGCGAGCGGTCCAACGCGATGCCGCACGCGCTCTAGTCAGCTCGTTTACCGGCTATTAAAAAAAAATTGTCTCGACAAATCCCGATTTTTAAGTTTTGTCTAGATATTTCAGTCTTTTTATCTAGCAAAGTGGCAACCCTGTGATCACCCGCCTGTCCCGCCGGTCCCGCTGTCCCGCCACCCGCGCCGCGCTGTGGGCCGTGTGGGGACGCTCTACGCCATGTGGCATGTGGCCGAACCACCATGGGGGTCACGTGGCCAGGTACATCCTGCACGGGCCTACATTGCGCAATTCAACTGTCATTGCCCTCATTGTACCGTTTCAGACGATACGATTACCCCCCCGATGAACAGACGTTACAGCTGAAACAACTGCTGTGCTGAAACAACCACTTCACACAACGAAAAATCGGTTTCGTACACATTCATCAAACCGGTTAACGCGAGCAGCGGTGCATTCATCGATTTCATTACAAAGTATGACGATCACAGAGAGGGTTAATTGTTTATGATAATGGGGGAAGCGAATATGTAGCGCAGGGGTGTCAAATTAAACTTTATTTTGGATGTCAAAGTTGGCACATCTGCTCTGATTTACTCAACCCCGCCGCTGCCTCACATAATAACGCCCGAGGAGCATAGGTAAATTGACAATAGTTCTGTCTTCGCTCATAATAATAATAAAAAGTTTCAGATAAGAAATTGGCATTCTTTTGCTAGAGGTCCCTTCTGAGAGCCTGGTCTTTTGTGTTGATTCTAATTTATGTCATGCATTGTGTCGGGACGGTACCCTCCCCACACACTTCCTTGAAGGGGCTTTGCCCCGAGCTGTTTCAACTTGGATTGGATTAGTTGCATCGGTTCATTGAAAATGCCTCGCGCGTCAATCTATCTCCGCGTATTTGTACCTCGGTGCGGCGCAAATGTTGATGCGCATATTTGTTGTTCCGTTTGTGAACGCGTTTCGAGCGAAATTGAACGCCGCAGATGTATCGATTATAGTTGATATCCGATAGTACGAATTATTTTAACTTAATTACGAGGCTGGAGCGGCCGACGTCACGTGTCGATGCAGATGACGTGATGTGCAGTGACTGTTGAAATAGCTTCAACAAGTGACCAGCTGCTATTGAGTGTAGCCGCATTAAACATGACGTACAGCGTCTTGAGAGTGAGTCGTGAGATTTGTCACGGATCTCTAGAGCGAGTGAAACAGTTTTTTCTTATTTAGCGGAAATCGGAATCAGGTGATTTGGTATCGGTGTTGTAGTTCCACAATAAGTGGCTCGTATGAGCAAAGATACATTTATTGAATTTGCTAAATATCTAATTCGAACGACCACTTACCTGACAGTTAGATAAATCTGGCATTATTTTGTAAACATTCGTGTTATTTTTATACAAGGGCATTTTTGATAATAAAAGTTGTTGTTTGTTCAACGTTACGGAATTGTCTAAATCTGTTGCTTAAAATCTTGGCTGAAGTGATAGGACTATACCAATGATTGAGTGAAAATTATTATCAGCAATAATCACATTTTTAAATGCTAATTTCATTACTTTTTGACCCCACCCCCCGTCCTTGTCACAGCTGGTCACATTTATGAGATCTCCCCCTAGTGTGACGTCACATAGATATTATGAAATTTTACACCTAGTATTGTTAAATTAAAACAGCAGTTCCTAAATAAGTTTTATTTTCATTTTCTTTAAATATTTTCCTATACATACCAATTATTCGATTTTGAAATGTGACGTCACGAAATTTAGGACTCTCTCCCACTCCTTGTCACACAATGTCACATTAGATCGACCCCCCCCCTGACGTGTGACGTTATGTTTATGGATGGCCCTTTTCCCTTATCGGTTGGTGGTCCTACGCTGTTCTGACCATGATCTTCAAGTGGGTCTATCGCTATTCGCTTTATTTTTGGCTGGCGATTGAGTCTTGGTTCTTCTGTTGTTGCAAATGTTTCGTAGTGGCAGTAATCATATACGTTCAGGTGTACGGCTCCCCGTTTGTCTTATTAATATCGAAAAAGGTTTGCCAGCCACACGTACAAAAACTAAGCGTTTCATCAAGGTACAGTCAGCAAAGGTATTAGCTATGCAGGGCATGATTCTAAAACCTTCTTTAATGTTTAATATTGCATATTATTTACGTTATTAGCAAAGTTAAATCATACCTTACGTATACAGGTATCATTTAAAATTGATAATAACACAAACATTCTGTAATATCAATAATTACAGAAGGTTTGAGAATCATGCCCTGCATACCTAATTCTTTTGCTGACTGTACACAGGAGTTGTTAACCATCTCTGATTTGTTTGATTACGAATGTACATAGTTTTTTTGAGAAAAATCTCATTTTTCCGCCGGCAACGCGTCGGTGATGCTTTACTTGTAACTGATGTCCATGTGCAACAGGTACTAATTACCACCAGGGGCACCAGGTGACTCGTTCCTGGGCTATTTTACAAATAAATATACTAATATGGATAACCAAAATCTTGGAGAATCTGTTCTCCATACATGAAATATCGACTAACGATACATCCTCGCTTCTTTCTTAAATCGATGAAATACCTAGTTGATAAGAAGACGCGTTCTCCGTGCAGGCGGTGAAACGAAGACTGAACCTGAGCGAGAGCAGCTCGGGTAGCCAGGGCCACGTGGTGCCGATGAAGGCGGACTTCAAGACCCCCAAACAGAAACGAGTCAAGGTCCTCACGCCGTACAGCCGACCGTCCAGTTCTATGAAAAAGTACACCGAACGCTCCAGGTACAATACTTTTCATCAAGGTAATTAATGATCTTGTTGTTAATTTGCTTCGTTAGCTAGCGGCTCTTTGAACATCGGCCTTTTGGCGTTGGGGAGGCCTAGGGTATATTTTATCACTTCAACACAATTAATCTTCATCAAGTGGATGGTGGCCAAGCCAATGTCGGAAGATCTTCGATATTGTATTGGAGGCTTAGTATCTTCCGAAGCACGGAAAACTTTGCTGAAAGTGGTCACTGAAATGATTACTGAAAGTTCTCGCGTTGCTTAACTTGGATTAACGAAGTGGTGGATTCATGATGTACAATATACAGAAAAATTGTTTTCTTTAGCTGGCCATACACGATCAATAGTCCAGTGCCGATAATTTTTGAAACGAAAAAAAATTATAGTAGAATGAAACCTATTGCAAAAGGAAGAGAATATAACGAAGATTATAGGAAAAATAAATTACGGGCGATCTGAGGTCGGGAAGGGGGGGCGAGGGGGGGTTTAAGGGAAAAAAATGGTTTATCTCGATTTCCGGAAAAACTACAAGTCCTATTGAAAAAAGTTGAATGGCAAAGTTGTAGGTAATAAAAAGATCTACAACTTTTGTATTTACACTTTTTTACATAACCTCAAAATTTATGTGAAAAATTCAAAAAACCACGTTTTCTGTTTTTCATTTTTATCTTTTACAAAAATTTTTTTTTTTCACGAAATTTGGTGAAAACTTACCTTTGTATGTCCTTAACATACTGTAATTTTTGTGATTCAAAAAAATATTTTTTTTCACCTTATTTTGACCTTAAATCAAAAAAATACCCTTATTTTCAGTCGAAAAATCTCACGTCAAAATATCTTATTTTTTTAAAAAGTCGATAGTCCTTTTGTTCGTTGAAATCTCTACTTTCTAATGGTATATAAAAACCTATACTCTACGATGGTAAATGTTCTCAGAAAATGCAATGAAACGACAACTATTTTCGCAAAAAAATTTCGGATACCATTGATTGGATATGAGATTGCAAAAAACATGCGAAAATAGTAGTCGTTTCACTGCATTTTCTGAGAACATTTACCATAGTAGTGTATAGGTTTTTATATACCATTAGAAAGTAGAGATTTTCGCAAAAAATTTTTGGATTCCATTGATTGCATATGAGATTGCAAAAAACATGCGAAAATAGTAGTCGTTTCATTGCATTTTCTGAGAATATTTACCATAGTAGTGTATAGGTTTTTATATACCATTAGAAAGTAGAGATTCCAACGAACAAAAGGACTATCGACTTTTTAAAAAAATAAGATATTTTGACGTGAGATTTTTCGACTGAAAATAAGGGTATTTTTTTGATTTAAGGTCAAAATAAGGTGAAAAAAAATGTTTTTTTGAATCAAAAAAATTACAGTATGTTAAGGACATACAAAGTTAAGTTTTCACCAAATTTCGTGAAAAAAAAATATTTTTTGTAAAAGATAAAAATAAAAAACAGAAAACGTGGTTTTTTGAATTTTTCACATAAATTTTGAGGTTATGTAAAAAATGTAAATACAAAAGTTGTAGATCTTTTTATTACCTACAACTTTGCCATTCAACTTTTTTCAATAGGACTTGTAGTTTTTCCGGAAATCGAGATAAACCATTTTTTTCCCTTAAACCCCCCCTCCCCCCCCTTTCCCGACCTCAGATCGCCCGTAATTTATTTTTCCTATAATCTTCGTTATATTCTCTTCCTTTTGCAATAGGTTTCATTCTACTATAATTTTCTTCCACTTTTTACCGTTTTTAGAGCTATCGGCACTGGACTACAAGTTTACTAAACTTGTCAAGTTTGCAGTTTGATTTGATGCGGCATCCAGTTTGCATGAGATAGCTGTATCAGTGTATAGCCAGATAGCCATACACTGTCAAGTTTACTGGATGCCGTATCAAGTCCGACGCAAACTTGACAAGTATACTTGATCGTGTATGGCTACTTGCTGCAAATAAAATAGTTGATCGTCTTTTCACATGCCGTTGTCAAGAAGTCAAAGTGGTCCCTTAAGTAGTCTATTAACGGGGAACGACAATATAATCGGATGTAACACGCCTCTCTTTCAAGCTTCAACTTCCTAATTTCGCCGTACATCCCCCGTCCTGTAATTGCATTAACCGAGCGATGTCGGGTCCCACGGTTAGTTAAACTTTTTGATCCCGTGTAACTTTGTTCCAGGTTTGACACGTCATTAGGTCTGCTAACTAAAAAGTTTGTCGCTCTACTAAAGTCTTCGCCCAACGGTGTTCTAGACTTGAACATAGCGGCGGAACACCTGTCGGTCCAGAAGCGTCGGATATACGACATCACGAACGTGCTAGAGGGTATAGGAATATTAGAAAAGAGATCCAAAAACAATATACAATGGAAGTGTGGTGAGTTGATTAGACTTTGTAATGATTGCTTGTTATTATGAACTGTAGTATCCTGTGTCGTCATCGTTACATTGCCATGCGACCATTAAACCCGATAAAGAAATGTAGGAATACACGTAAGCATTCGTAAAGTAAACCGCTATGCAGTCGCCCATTGTACTATATACTATCGGTCACAATCTGCATCATGATTTATTGTAATTATCTTAGATAATATCAGTTCGACATTTTCTTACAATCAGTAATGGTTTTGAACTAAAATAATTGGAAGTATCTATTATAAAGACGTTTCATCATTAGTTTTGCGCTATTGCGCTTATAGTTTTGTAGTATATCTAGCATTTATATGAAGCGTAATAGGAATAGCTCATTCGAACGGAGACGTTGAGGATAATGATGTTAAATTGACGATTCCACTTCGTGGCGGAAGGAAGATTATCCATGTTGTTGTATGTACAATGTACATGTATTAATACATAGACCACTTACCTACCATTAGGTTGTTCGTCTACTCCGTTGTCGGCTTATTACATTAAAAAAGTGCATTAGAGCAGCCTGCAACCGACGAAGACATCACCAGGTCCCGTATGTTTCCCGTACGTCCATGAGATACCTACCTCACAATTTTTAACCCCAAGAGTATTTGTGCAACATGGGTAGTTTTTACACCTTCCCGGTTAGCTACCGCCCTCTCCCTTGAATAAAACGTTAAAGGCATTTTAAGATTTTCGGTTGTAGTGTAAAGAGATGCGCAATTTTGTTCCATTGTTGGCTATAAAAATATATAGATAGGCTATAGAAAACTACTATAGCACTAGTGGTTCGCAGCTTTAAGCCATTGTTTCAAATATTATCTCCAATAAACGTCCTTTGTACCTTATACGTATATCTGATTGGCAGGAACTGGCCTCATCTCGATTGATTAGGTATGTACATAGTAGTAATAAAGCAATGGTCCTTATGAATTGGTACTTATCTCAAATTACTGAAATCTACTTAAGTAAGTATTCCTATTTATTACTAGTCTTCTGTCATCGTCTTCTGGTCAAGCCAGTTATTTAGATCATCGTTTTCAACGACGTATTTCATTGTTTTGGCTTTGTTCTCATTTTCTTCTTGGGGGCCATCCATAAATTACGTCACATGTTAGGGGGGAGGGAGGGGGTCGATGAAGTGTGACATTGTGTGACAGGGGGTGGGAGGGGGTCCTAAATTTCGTGACGTCACATTTCAAAATCGAATAATTGGTATGTATAGGTAAAAATAAAAAAAAAAATAATGGAAATAAAACTTATTTCGGAACAGGTGTTTTAATTTAATAATTTCTAGGTGTAAAATTTCATAATATGTGACGTCACACTAGGGGGGGGAGGTCTCACAGATGTGACCAGCTGTGACAAGGGGGGGGGAGGGGTCAAAAAGTCATGAAATTAGTGTGACGTAATTTATGGATGGCCCCTTGACCCGTAACACGTCTATGATGCGCATGGTTTTAGTGATGTCTATGAACGACGTCGACCTCTTGTCTTCAGGTGGCTCATCTGTTCGTCGGCTATTTACTTAAAAATACTGCCCAAGTGCGTATCAACCCACGCGCAATTTAAGATTCTGTATCTAGAGATTTTTTTCTCTTCTCGGTCTGGGTGGGTGTATGTGTTTTTGTATGTGTTATGCATGGAAGTTGGACCAACAGGGAATCCTAGTGTGGGAGTAATGTGGGATGTAGATTTATTCATTTAATTATTATAACTGCCGGTTTCTCATAGGCTGATCAAAGTCTACTAACACGTATGTTAACTTAACAGCTTTGTCAAATTAAATGGAGATTCTGAAACGTTGATTAGAGAAAGTTAACCATACATGGAGATTGTTTTTGACATACGATTTCGAGATATAATTTGACATCTCTTTTAGTTGACAAGTCATTGACGTTTGACAATAGATTTGCCAGTTCAATAGTCAGTTTTATATTATCAGCGTTTCAGAAACCAGCGATAACTGATTAATTGAACGTTGTCCACAGGCACGGGCGGCGGCGGCGGAGTCCCCGAGGAGGGTCTGGCGCGGCGGCTGCGGCGCGAGGTGCGCGCGCTGGGCGGGCGCGAGGCGCGCGTCACGCGGGCGGTGGCGGCGGCCGAGCTCGCGCTGTCGCGGCTGTCGGCCGACCACGGGGCGAGGGCCTACATCACGTACGCCGACCTGCGATCCATCCGCGACTTCCGCAACCAGACCGTCATCCCCATCAAGGCGCCGCCCGATACCAGGCTCAGCGTGAGTTGACTCTACTTTTACTGTCTGCTCTCTAATCTATCCATAATGTTCAACTTAGGTCTACGGCTTTGTTGAGTGTTACCCTATCTGCTATGTACGCTAGAGATTATGAATGAGCCCAGCGTCTTGCACCAGAGGGAGCCAGGAGTTCTAGCATGTTTAGCGGGGTGCACCACGAGCGAGGGAGGTTAGCTTGGATCCTTTTAGAAGGTTGGGCTACAAACCCTTCTTCGAAAAAAAAATTCTTAGGTCATGGTTCTTTGAGATGTATTTGTGTATATTCCTGCCACTGACGATGTGTCTATATTGAAAATGCTGTACGCCCTACATGATTTACTTATCCAGGCGTATAATTATATTATGCTCCTGTTTGAAGTCAGTCCACACTATCTGTACTGAAGAACGTTACTGAATATGTTTTAAGTAGAACTAGCGTTCTGCCGGCTTTTTACGATCCCGTAAAAAGCAGGTTCTTTTTTCAGGTCCAGATTGTCGCTGCCGAGTTTCTCGGCGAGGATCTCGGCAGCGACAATCTGAACCTGAAAAAAGAACCTGTGAAGATTATGTGAATCGGTTCCACATTCACGTTTCTCGTATTTTTCTCGCCTTCTCGCGAGATTCTCGCGTGAATGTAGGCGCGCTATAATAAGTACCCTATATCTTATTCCAGGTTATGGTCTAACCATGCCCAAAATTTCATGAAAATCCGTTCCGTAATTTTTGCGTTAAAGAGTCAAACCTCCACACATACTTTCACATTTATAATATTAGTAGTGTAGTGTTTGCGTTGCTGATCTCTCAAACTTAATTATGATCATAATACAAAGTTACTAAAACTTGTCTAAATTAGTAGTAGTCCATTCATTCTAGATTTTTTTGGCGGCAATATTTATAGTTTTGTAAAACTGCTGCTATGTTGTGCCTTTATGAGAGTACATTAAAAAAACTAGGGTCCCCCTCTCTCCCCCATCCGCATCCCCCTTCCCATCTTGAAAAGTATCCCATTTTTTAATTTTCAGAGTAACTAAGCTAGAACAAAATGGTCAGGGAGTAAATTATCGTATTTGTTGATGAATTACCTACAAATAAGTTCCAATATTAATTTTGATACGAATTATAGTTTCCTAGTTATGGTGCGTCAAAGCTTAGTAAATATCTGGGCAAAGCAAAAACTCAACTCAAAAACATTTGAGAAGCAGAAAACATTAATATTTTGTAATTATACAAGAAATGCGTTATAATCATTACCTAAATGTAATTAAATTGCAACAGGTTGATGCTTGTAAAAGTAGATATTTAAAAAAATTATAATATGAGGGATCTTTGTAGGAACAACAGAAGCAAAAACAATAATCTTTATTTGTGTCGTTTTGTAATGTTTAACCGATAGTCACGCAAAAAGTACTGGATGAAATTTTTACTAAACTTAAACACCATAACCTGAAAACTATAATTCGTATGAAAATAAATGTAGGAACTTATTTGTAGGTAATTTATCAATAAATAATTTACTCCTTGACCATTTTAATCTTTAAAATGGGACACTTTTCAAGGGGGGAGGGGGTATGCGGACGGGGGCGGGAGGGGGAGACTTGTTTTTAGGATTCCGTACGAAAACACGAAAATCGGAACTCATAAAGGATCACTCGTGTGTGTGGGCGACCGCCCTTCACAGCCAATTTGCTCCGAAACTGCTGGACCAAATGAGTTGTTTGGTACTCATGTGCTTTTTTGTGGCCCAAAGACGAAAGTATAAAGTAAACAACAGAATTTTGAAAAATAAAAAAAAAACGAAATCAAAATTAAACAAAAACGGTTTTGCGAACCGTATCGTGTGGAATGTCAAATGAAATGGCTTGTTGTAAGGTTGTAAGGATCTCAAATATTTCTCAAATTTTTATTATAGTTCTGTTATGGATATTTTTAAAATTATTCCAGAAAGAACGTAAATTAAAGACGAAAAATTTACCATTCTCCCCTTAGTTCTTTACTTAAAACCTATAAGAAGTCTGTGGTCTTAAAAAGACATATTACAATATATTGCACAGGCCGTTATGGTGTACTTTAGGATCCTCTGAAATTGTGGTGATTAAACTTGTACATGAGCAGTATAATAATTATGCCATACAAGATCCGATATTACAATGGCGTATTGCGCAGCGAACTGCGCATAGATCGGGGCAGGCGTAAACTACGAGCGACTGTCATTGGCCAAGCTGAGCGTCGGTCTCTCGTGGCCCGTAGATTGACAATGTTTATTTCTGGGATCCACATGGCTGTTGTTTTGACTTTTGAGCTGGTACGCGTTTCTGGCCGAACTGATCGAGTGTTCGGGAAGCGTTTGCGAAACGTCTACACGTTTGTTCGGACTCAATATCGTAGTTACAGGAACAGTTAACGTGAAGTGTAGCCATCAACAAGTGCGCTTGTAAACAAAATAGAAACTCAAGATTTTTTTCCCTATTCATTAAATTCTGACCACATTGCTTATTTTTGTCTGTTAAATATAATTAATTCCATAAACATTGGTTACTAATGATTGTAATTGCTCGAGGCTTTGGAAGGGTGCCTTAGGATGGCTTTGGAAGGATGGCGTAACTTAATACGTCGACGTCTAATAATATTAGCGTCTCGAGAGTAACCCAGAATAAAGTTCATGGTGTGATGATGAAAGGGAGAATAAAGCATCAAGTTAAGCAGTTTCCTGGAACACTCATTGTTGTAAAGTCGGTATGTATCACCTATCACCCCTATGTATTAAAACATTATTTTAACTACATATGGGCTTCGTAAGTCAAATTGCGAGTTTTGAGTAATGTAATGAGAAGATAAATAAAAATAAATTTGAATAAAGATAAATTTGAATCAAGAATCGTGTAATTGTAATAAAAGCGTCGTGCATGGTGTCAATGAGTAGAAGGATTATCATTTTGTTAATATCTTAAAAAGCACCCCACGCTTTTATTACAATCACACGATTCTTAATTCAAATTTATTTTCTATTTTTTAGTTGGATTTACTATAAAGGCGTGTTTTTTTATTTTATTTTTTAATTTTTTTTTCATTTTTTAGTTTGATTTTTGAAATGAAATTTAGGTTCTTTATTCTTTTTTTTAAATATTGAATTGTCATCGGTCCTTGATAACTCTACGAAGTTTAAATCAAATCTGACCATTTGAAGAGGGTCAAAATCAAGTCCAAAGGAGTCGGTTACAAACATACATGTGAAGCTAATAAAAAGCGTGTAAAAACGGGAGTAATTATGATCATAATTATGGTTCAGTGGCTGATCTCCTTTATTATAATTATATTTTCTCAGAACTTATCGACCTATAATTATGTCGTTGGTAAAATGGAAAAGTCCAGAGCAATCTAATTGCGAGAAGGAAAATTCCAGTAGTGCCATTAAGCTCGTATCAATACATGTGAATTCCTTAGGCGTCCTGTGGGGATTGTTGTCTATAGCTGCTCTCGTTATTCGCAATTCCATTTCCAGTAACTTTATTCGCCAGAATTAACACTAATTACTAATAAAAATAGTAATACTACTTTTGAGTTTGAGATGTTGGTGATTCTCGAAATCTAATTTGAAAGTAGATTATGATTATAGTAAAATAGAATTCGAAGGTCTTCAGTGGCATAAGCATTTTCAATGTTGGTTATAAAGGCGATCGTCGTTTTCTTTTTTACTTTCACTGTAAATTATTTTAAAAAATTTACCAAAACCTGACAGGCACATATAAATTATTATTTCAATCTTCTCACATAATTATGACAGTGTGGATTATTGGCGGGGATGGAAAGCGGCCCTTGCAATAATTCCTTTTGTATTTTGATCAAACATAGCGCCTTTCACAAAAGAAAGCTCGCAATGTTGATGCGTCGTCGAGACACCTTAGGGCTTAGATTAACTACCGTTTTTGCCCCTAAAGCTGGCGCTGCTTAAAACATTAAACCAAACTGAGGTAGTAAAAGGAATATTATTTACACAGGATCTGAAATGTGTCTCAACCACTCTTATAATTTCCTAAAACTCACATAAGTTGAAAAACTGAAGGCAGAATGCTTTTGAAAAAGGTTTGTTTCAATAATAGCAATCAATACTTTGCGTTTATTGAGTAGGACACCTCAACGCCTCCAAACAAAGGGCGCATTAGTGCCCACTTTGGGAAAGACTAGAGGATATAAATTATTGCAATTATAACGAAAGTAGTTTATAGATAAGACACTATTCGTGAAATCATAATATAGTAAGAAGATAAACCCCATTAGTTTCCCTTTATAGTAGTGATAAGAATGTAATTGTGTTGTTGCAGGTACCTCACCCCGATGAGAAGGGCTACATGATACACCTGAAGTCCATGTCGGGTGAAATCGAAGTCTACCTCTGTCCAAAGGAGCGGCCTCCTTCGCCGTCGCCCAGTAAGTATATTAAATATTCTGTCCTATATTTTAAACAGCTTTAATTTAAGTATACCATACTACAACTGAGTACCTTTTTAGAGTTCTTCTGAAAATGAACAATAGATTTACAAAATGGCCGCATCCCCAAGATGGTGGATTGATTTTTGTTTATAATCCTCTTGATATGACTCAAATCAAATTATTGAGCTGATACCGTTTTTAACAAAGTAACAAAAAAAAAAAGAGTTGTGATTTCTGTTGCGTAATAAATACTTAGTTTTTTTTCTAATGCTTTTACTTTTCATTTACAAACCAGTTTTATTATGTGTGTGATGATGATTTACCTCTGTGACTTCAGCGTCAGGGCTGCTACCGTCGGACCCGCTGCTGGAGGACAACAAAGCGTTCCTAGCGCCCCTCATAGCGCAGTTGCAGTCCATGCCATCTAGTTCCATCGCTGCGGACTTCACGTGAGTAGACCTAAACATTGACCTCAAAACTAGTCTCCCCTTTAACTCGACGGCTGGTTCGTTTGATCGAACGTTATTGCCAAAAGGGTTCAAAAAGGAAAGCTTTGTATTTTTGTTTGTATGTTTTGTATGTTTGCAACGAATAAACTCAAAAGCTACTGAACCGATTTTAAAAATTCTTTCACCATTAGAATGCGACATTATTCCTGAGTAACATAGGCTATCGGATTTTTGAAAATTCAACCCCTAAGGGGTAAAAATAGCGGTTGGAGGTCACTTTCATACAAACCATGAAAATTTTTTAGTTCATAGTTATAAACAAAAGTTAATTTTAACACATTTTGTTTGGAAAATCATCCCTTAAAGGGAATTTAATCATTTGGAAAATATAGGGGATGGAACTAAGTATTCAACTTCGTCATTTTTGAAGTTAAAAACATGAACATTTATCTATTAGCTCAAAATTAGAAACAAAATTTAACAGTAATCCGTTTTTTTTGGAAAATCATTCCTCAAACGGTTAATTAAGGGGATGCAAGTTAGTATGGCAACTTTGTAATTTTGAAGTAAGAAGGGTGAAAATTTGTATATTAGCTTATAGTTAAACACAAAATATAACTGTGTCACGGTTTTCTCAAAATTCATCCCTTAAGGGGTAATACCTCGTAATTTTTTAACTCAAAAATTTGAAAATTTATATGTAAGCTTATAGTTAGAAACAAATCGACGGGTGCAAAGTGAAAAAAGTTATCTGCAAAACAGCAACTTTTCAGGAGAGCGTATAATAGGAAAAAGTGCTCCCATTTCGTTAATTTTAAACCAAATCTATTGAAAATTTTATCACTGCTTCATTATTGAATAAGGCATCTACGTGCATGTTTGATTTCTTCTAATTATGTTTAATTTACGAGATATTGCAGTTGTCTGCATCTACATTGTGCTTAAAAATATGACACCTGTGTTAACTACCACTTGGTCGTTTCTACATGGGAATTCAAAAATCTGGATTTAATAAAGTACGTTTTATAATATTACAGTAAATACAAAAAGTGCAACATTTCCTATTATTAAAATTAGTTCATGACTGTGTTAAATCTTAAATACACCAAGTTTACAACATAATTTGCGCAGATGTCTTTTTCTACTTCTGAATAATACCTCAAGCTACACGGTTTAGAAGAAAGTTAAATGAAATATTTTCTAAGGAATTATTTATTTATTGTAGTTAAAATGTAATCTTACGATAACTTCTTTCTGTATACAAATCTTAGAGAACATTAATGAGGTTTTTGCAGTTTCTTTGTTTGAGAATTCAACAGTAAAAATTATAAACTTCTTATAAAAACAATTTAAATTAAACTAGAGAAGTTCTAAAGTTTTAATACTTAAAAATAATTAACATCAGTTACAATAATCCACGTTATAATCACAATCACTAAAACTGTAGTTTAAAACAAACACAAAAATGCTTTAAGGAATGTTCTAATCTAAACGTAAATTAAAAAAAAATGGTATATCTCTTATGGTAAAAGCAAGTAAAAAGCTAAATTCAACTCAATATTAAACAATATTCTGAAACAGCAATTAAAAAAATAAAGTTTTTGTAATTACTTTAAAACAAATTTAAAAATTAATCAGTCTCATTACCATCAGTATAGGAACCATGTTTCAAATTTTTATAAAAGCTAGCCTAGGAGGTATCAGATTTTGCTGGCAGAGGCTTTGTTTTAGCCTGAGGGGCTGACGAAAAAGCAGACGGGCCACCTGATGGTAAGTTGTCACCGTCGCCTATGGACATGAGCAATATCAGAGGAATAGCCAATGCATCGCTGGCCCTGAAGGAGAACTCGTTTTACACCTTTTTTGAAGACTCCCATGTCATAGCGCTCCGGGAATACCTCAGAAGGAAGCTCATTCTACAGCTTGCAAGAGCTTTACAAAAAAGATCGTGAGAATCGGACCGTAAATGTTCTCCACGAATCCAATCTGTGTGGATGAAACTTCAATCTTCGGCGAGTGATGCAATGATAGAAAGGTGCAGTAGGCATCAAGTCAAACAATTCCTCGGAGCACTCACCGTTGTAAAATCGTTAGAACACAAAGAGAGAACCGATATCGCTTTTTCTTTGACCTATCAATACAGAACTGACGTATTTTTCTACCGTTTAGTAAGGAAGTCGTAGAACACTCACTTGACGCCTCCACTGCCGAAGAAGCATCACTGCAACTGGTGTTGATTATTAGAGACTGGCAGTTTGAAACTGACATGCTCCATAGTCTGACTTTAGTGAAGAGATATTTTGATTTAACTCTACTAATGGACGTGGCGGACTTGAAGTAAATGAATTGTAAATGAATTGACGACCCGTGTGGCGCAATGGTTATCATGCTGGATCGCCGCACCGAGGGTCCTGGTTTCGATTCCCAGCGAGGCGGAAATTTGAATGATGAGTTTGAATTTCTGTTCTCGGTCTGGGTGTGAATGTCCTTGTCTAGTGTGTTATCCATGGCACCCACGACACAGGGAATCGTAGTGTGGGGTTTTGAGTGTGAGGCGTTATTAATTGTATTCTGAGGATGTTGGTGTACCCGATAATCTTCTTTTTGTGTCTCTATTATCAACATCAGTTTTCAGAATTAAAAAATTGTAATTCAGATCAAGAGTGCTAGAGTGTGACGAAGAAAATTGGCACTTATTTTACGTAGTTAAATCATACACATTTGTCTTCATCGTGGTCTCATCAAGTTCTTCTATAAGATGTTCAATAATTTCATCGGCCAACACAGTATTAATCTTGAAAAATTCATTGCTTACATTCTGTAAGCTATCGTCTTCTTTAATAGATGATTTCGGACTTTCTGAACGTGAAACAATAGTAAAAAATATCGGTAAGTGAATAAAATTTAACTATAAATCAATTATTATAGCTAAGAATAAGAAGTAACATAGTTAGATACTCACTAATATACCAAAAAAACACTAATTTACTTATGTAGATTGAGACATCTACACATAATCTCGACGTAGAAAAATACATAAGGCAGATGGCCCTTTATGTATCGTTTCATAACAAAAAATAATAATTTGTTTATTATTATGATAACACTTTCACACAAACTTTAACACGTAAAAAGCCAAAATAAACAAAATATTCTCGCCGGCCGACGTGTAATATGTCACCTAACTGATGCCTCAATGGGAATGACCGCGCGCCCGTCGTAAAAACGGCTAACGGTAGGTAACCGCATTGACGTCGTGCAATTTTACAAAATAGGCGTAGTTGTCTTCTTATACGTGACAAAAGTACGAAAAATAAGGAGATATTTCGATTTATTTTTTTGCCATGTTGTGGAATATGATATTTTAAGTAAGTTACCGCAATAATCGCAAAATCGCAAAATTGCAGATAACTTTTTCCACTTTGCACCCGTCGAAATATGAGTTTTTATAGTTGTAACATGAAGAGGGGAGGGGAGCAGGAGCGGGAGAGGGAGGGGATAGGGAGAGGGAGGAGATATGCACACAAAAACTATAACGGCTATGAACGGCTGTATCGATTTTAATGATCTCTGATTTGTTACATTTTTAGGCGATACGAAGTTCACCGGGTCAGCTTGTAATATTATAAAGGGAAAAGTTTTGCTATTTTGTTTGTAATGGATAAACTCAAATAGTACTGGATCAATTTTAAAAAATCTTTTGTCAATATAATGCTCTATCCTTTCTGAGTAACATGGGTTTTTGAATTGGGATCTAGACGAAAACCGCAGCGAAGCGAAGGCAAGTTAATAATAAACATATTTATTTTTGAAGGACGCCGATAAAACGCGAGCCGGTGGAGTATTCGGAGGCGAGCGAGCCGGCGCCGGCGGCGGGCGCGTCCCGCGCGCTCGTGGTGGCGTCCCCGTGCGTCACCGACCCCACGCTGCCGCTCGCCGCGCCGCTGCCCCCGTCGCTCCCCGCGCTCCCCGCGCTCCCCCCGCTCCCCCCGCCGCCCTCCACCGTCACACACACCACGCCAGACAGTCAGTATACACTCACTTACAATGTTATGTTATATACTTACGACGCCCTTGAGGAATTATATTGCCACCCGTGTGAAAGATCTCTTAATAATAAATTGCGCTTCACTAGCCATTTGCGATCACGTCAAAATATCTAGCTATACAGATTTCGCCGTTGAAAAACACGCCAAGATGGACATCATCAGCATCATCATCATCATAGCTAGATAGTCACGTGACTCGAGCAGTTTGCTTCCACTCCATTATTAGATATTCAACGTGCGCGATAAAATGCCACATGTTACCAGCCATTAAATTTCTATGAAAATGCAATGTGATTGTCGCTTTACACAGAAACGTTCAAGAAATTTTTGCCACTAGAGGACACACTCTAACTACCAACCGCGCTCATTGTTGCTTATCGACAATCACTTAGGATCGTCACAAGCCGTCGGGGTATGAGAACTGGGCGAAGGGGAAATGGACTGAGCCACTTTCAATAACTTCGTTACTACGTGTCTTGAGCGTCTTCCAGCATCGGTTTCTTGCGCCAGTCAAAGGGACCCTAAGTCTTTCTGAAGTTGAGCGATTAAGACATACCTCGTATTTGATTTAACCAGTACTAGCTAGAAGCTTCGACGAGTAATATGGACACATATGTAACCACACGGTGTTGTGTAGGCGGAGGCGCCCGGGGAAGACTGCGCAACGCGTTGATCGCAGACAGCGACGACTTCGCCCCCCTCATGGGCGGGGGCCGCTTCCAACTGCAGACGGAGGACCAAGAGTCAGGTACAACTAACATGTTCGCTACAATAACAAGCATTTTTAACTCCGTAACCTGTTGCTTACCAAATACATTAACATTTAGCTACAGAAAGAGATGTAAATTAAAAGATGATCTTGCCTTGAATTTGTTCAGGAAAATTCGTTTTATTTGATATTTTACTATGTTAAATATCACATTTTCCTAGCCGATTCATAGATGTTTATTTAAATTGTGGAATGGTGTATCCATTCATTTCATTTTCCTTTGTTAGATAGTTGGTAAGAGTAATGGTAACTCTGAAATCGAATTCGATATCAGAAATGTAAACATAGAACTGTCACTGACGGTCATGGCTTCAACCTATTAATGGCCCACTACTGAGCACGGGTCTCTCTTGAGAAGGTTTAGAGCATACTCCACCACGCTGCTCCAGTGCAGATTGGTGGAGGGGTTAGCGGCCAACCCAAGTGTCGGAAGTTTTCAAACCACCCGAGGGTTTTTATTTAAGCAATTCTCATGTTTAGAAGTATAAAAATAAAAAAAGAAGATTACATCTTTAAACTTAAAAAAAACCTCAAAACGTTTACAACTTCTGCACAGTATAATAAAAAAGAATGATTTCAATTATAGTTTAATAATTTTCATAGTATTTTACGTCACTCTTTACCTGAAAACAGTGTGCAATATTTTTTTATACGTTTTTCCGATATGCATAACAATTTATCACGATATTTTAGAACTTTTCTAAATGCACAAAAATGCGGTCAATTTTTTTCTCGAATTCTATTTCAGAGCACATATTATAAATAGCCTTACAACAATTTTATTGGACTATATGTTTCTTTAAATTTAAGATTTAACAATTATTTTAACAGTGTTTTAGCATTGGATTTTAGAAGTAAATATTTATAATTCACGTGAATGAATTCACGAATTAATAAACAATGTACTAGTGCATATTTATGTTTTTATTTCAATAATTATAGTATAACATCAAAATGTGAAAACGCTGTAACAATGCAATATTCATCTTAATCACATCATTCACTTAATTAACCTTGTCTACACTAAACGACCACGTAAGTATCCAATTTAGATGTGGAACATCAATAACATGTGTAACCGTAGGTCATACTAATTGATCCCAACAGGTATCGGTACCGGTATCGGTACAGGTATCGGTATCGAATCATCGGTGTGAAGGAAGACTGCCCGTCTTGTGGCTAGCACTCCGGCTGTGGTTTGTGTGTGCGAGTCACATCACAGTCAGAGTTCTAGCTACACGGCGCGCGCTGGCTAACGGACGAAGACATTGCCATAGTATGGGACATATCACGCGGGTTGGCCATAGTGTCGGACATATCACGCGGGTTGCATTGGCGAGGGGCTCCCACGCGACTGGTTGCATGCTTGTATCTCACGTCACTCACGCTCTACTCATTCTCATCTGTGTCGCTTTACTAACTCTTGTCTAATAGATGTGTGTATGTGGAAACATTTGGTTAACTTCTACATATAAGAATGCAATAAACCACCTAGTTTCTTATGTAGTGAGCTGTGACACTGTCTAAACGTAAAATAATGTTGTTACTTATACATACTTCGTGCTCGCCAATCACTATAACTGTTAAATCTATATATTTAAAAACCAATTGCTGTTTAAAGCTTTAAAAAGGTTTAAACGGTGAAAAACATAAATAATAAGCAATGGAAAATACTAAAAACGACAGTTTAATTTTCCAATACAAAATGTTCCTTGCTGTGAAACTTGATGTCTTTTTAGAAATATTCAGTCGTTTGACAGTTGGCATGATTGACAGAATATGAGAGGAAGAGGGGGAGGGGTAGGGAGGGGGGTAGGGAGAGATTGATGGGCAATACAAAGTTTGCCGGGTCAGCTAGTAAGCTTTAAAAACAACGCTTATAAAGTACAAAGTAGTGCTTTACTCATTACAAAGTGATTGAATATAGATGTTTCCTCATACATTCGTTTCTAATATTCTTAATAAAAATTTTCTAATTGTGTGTACCTTGTAATAACGTGTAAGTAACACTTGTCTCTGAAACACTTTTGGAGTTGGATTTTGTTCTGTAAATAAATCAATGTTTATTTGTTACGTAATTATTACATATTTGGAAATGGTCGAGAATTTTACTTGTATATTTTTATAACAACTTCGCGAGTTATTAAAACTGTGTTCATTTTATACTCATTCGTGACGGTAAAATTATCATATTGGTTACTAATATTTTCATTTTTTCCAAGATAACATTATTTACTATTGGAGAGGCCACAAATTTGTCTCGAAACAACATCAGATATTTTGGAGGATTCGGAAAGATGAATTCGGGAATTTCGGGTGTTGAGTAATCGCAAAATAGCTTTTTGTCTGAATAAGTTTCTGTATAAGACAGACAGACTTTAGTAGGTAGTGAAGAAAATGAAAGAACATGAAATATAAACAAAAGATCAAAATTATGCTGTAAATAATAAAATAATTTTATTTACATTTTAGTTGTATTTCTAATAAAGCTATCAATACAAAGTTTTCGTATTTATTCCAATAGTAAATGAATTTAAATACCGAATAGTAGGCAAATATTTGCGGCATTTCCACATAAAGTAATTCAAGAAACACTGAACTTCATCATGTATTATTGTGAACACTAATGTAACATAATTAACACGCCACTGTACGTGTGGTTGGGCGCGGCTACAGATGTTTCAATCTACATAATTATAATAACTGAAAACAATAATAAAATATAAATAGCAAAAATTTACTATCTAGGAATTTATTTTTAGTCAACATGTTCAGCAGGTATTTTTAACATATTTCTCACCTGTCAGTAAAATTTCATTGAATCTCATTTTTCCGATCTAGCCACGCCCATCATCATACATAACATATTAAAATTATCATTAGTGGTTTAGTGCTATAATACAAGGGCTAACGTTCTTTAAAAAGGTATATTTTACCTGCCAAATTAGTATGACATATTTGTTACAAAATTTCCATCTCAGCAATTTTGGTCTCAAGTAATTGTTCCAAAATTCTCAACGACGACCCTGTTAGCATCAAACCACATGTTGAATGCGTGAGTGTGTGGTACATATCCATGTCGGTGTGGGGCCGGGGTGTGAGGGTGTGAGGGAGTCGGGGGGCGGTGCCCGAGAGCTGGACCCCGTGTGGCTGCAGTGCGTGTAGCACCATGGGATTCAGCTCACGGCGCCCGCCACTAACATCACCTAACGACATCTACTAATCCACCGCAACCATCGATAACGACGCTGCGCCATCGTCTAATCGCCTAACCGTGTTTCAACGTCCGCTGACGGATTTAATTGTTTATGGGTCGATGTAGTAGTTATTTTGCTCAAATCTGTTTTTATATTCGAGTCTCATCGTGAGATGTTTTGTGTACTGCCAAACTGATTTGGTAGTAAAATTATTTATTAAGTTTTCGTCAACAAGTTTTAAAATTTAATTCAGTAACTCGGTAGCAATAAATATATTATATCGACCAATGAATTTAATAAATGTTCATAATAATGTGTGGAAAAAGCGAAATTTGACATTGATTTGAAATCATTTCACCATAGTAAACATGTTTTTAGTCAGGCCTCAACTGCACTATCCACCTTCTACTTAATATCGCGTTTAATCATGATTTTGCATAATATCTCTGTGATTAGTTAACATAATCTCTTTCTTTTTCTGATTAGTTAAATTATCGTTGATTGTGTGTGTGATCTGTTTATAGAAGAAGGTCGTAAATTTAACTGCTATTTTATTATGACTGATACTATCAATCGACGACCCTGTAGCCTAGTTGGTAGCGACCTTGCCTGCGAAGCGAGGGGTCCCGGGTTTGATTCCCGGCCGGGGCAGATATTTATGTGACAGATAAATATTTGTAATCGGGTCATGAGTGTGATTGTGATGTGTTATGTGTCGTCCATGCCACCCGCGACACAGCATAACCTACTGCGGGGGTATGAAAAATACACATTAGCTAATACACATTAGCGTTTATTTTGATTTTTATTATGCTGTACATAAATTAGGGGCATTTTTACTGAGGACCTGATACCGCAAACAATTCAACAATGTAAAAATTATATATCATGCATCAATCTAGGTCAAATTTCATTTTGAAGTTTTTGTATTGTAACTGCGTCTTTTAGCTTCGCCTGTCACATCCAGCTTTGTGTCACTACCTTGTCCTGACTTGTACCTGGTGAGCGCGGTCACTTGTACAACCTGTATACGAACATCTTTAAGCCAGTTTCCGTTGATTGAATATTTAGTTTTGTTAAATATCTCGTGAGGTCGCTATGTCGGTCAAGACCTGTTGCATTGCCAGTTGGTTATCTTTAGAGGTTGACAGATTCAGTAATGTTGCTTACGTATAACTTAATGTTTGGATACTTTTTATGGTGCAATCAACATTTGACTTTAAAAGTTTTACTGAAATCTTAACACAATTATTAAATTTTGTATTCTTATTATTTTGCTAAAACAAATGTACTACTTTGTTGACCTGGGTTATCTGTACATCCCGGTGAATTAATTTTAGTGACCTAGTTGAATTAATTTATCATTAAATTATACTTATTATTAAAACAATTTTTGGTGTAACATCGAATTTCTCTCATATCTAAACCTTATTAGTATTGGCTACTAATAAATAACATTTAATAGTGAATAAAGTCGATGGCACCAAAATTAATTCTGTAAACTTTTTTGATTCGTCCAAATTAATTATTTGCTTTTAAATTTGAGGTAAGTCAGTAGCCAAGCTGGTATAATTTGACTATCATTCATAAGACTGTGTCAATGTCATAAATAGTGGCGTATGCTCCAGACATGTAAATAAATAAATTTACTAGTAGTTTTGTTTGGCTCATCATCATAATACACATAAAGGTTTTAGAAGTGACTCATTGAATATGGTGTAATTATTTTTACATTTTTTCTAATGGTGTTGTATTTGTATAATTAAATTCTAATGTACAGTTTAGCAGTGACGAGCATCTCGGGAGTGTTGTCAGTTGGAACTAGAAATGTACAAAAAGTAATAACCTTGTGTAAAGAGTTGAAATAGTGGTTATTGTGAGTTCTTTTATAGCGTTAATTACCTTCGCGCGTTTTGGGCGCATCTTGGTAATATTAACTTTATTACTTTTTTCTAATGATCGCGAACTGTTATCAAATTTCGAAATTTAAACAA
Organism: Thymelicus sylvestris; assembly: GCA_911387775.1. NCBI lineage: Eukaryota > Metazoa > Arthropoda > Insecta > Lepidoptera > Hesperiidae > Thymelicus > Thymelicus sylvestris. The sequence goes on from OU426889.1 coordinate 14,918,051, forward strand.
AATCTGATCCTTGCGATCAGGTCTTCTCACTGGTTAGACATACTGATTTGTACGATAGTAATCCACATGCATTTGTTGTTTTATTACAATTTTTTTTATTCGGCAATTTTGTTTAACAAACATTGCCAAATCGATTGTGCAGCACGCCAAACACGATGTGCTGAACGGCGATTGTCATAAATTCATATACCTGCTAAGCTAGTTCACTGGACGTACCAAGTTAACATGAGTCGCATGCACTGGTTCCAGAGCCGCTGGAGTTGGAGCCGTTCCTCGCCCTGGAGCCGCCCATGTCGGCCACCGACTACGGCTTCTGCCTCGACCACGACGAGGGGCTCTCGGAACTGTTTGACTTCGAGTTCTAGTGAGCTAGTGAGCTAGTGTAGTGACCGGTGACCGGTGAACGGTGAACCATGAGCGGTGAATAGTGTTAAGTGAACGCGACTTGTACAGTGACTGTAGTGCCGTGCGGGCACGATAAACGTAGCCGTTTCAGCCGAGCTGAGGGTTTTGTACGCTGATCTCTTTAGTGTAAATGTACTGGATGTGCTGTTTGATTTGATAGTTTGTGTTATCTGTTGGGTAAACCAAGATGTACTTATAGCTTGAATTGGATGGTTACAGGATCATGTCTAGCACTGGATTTATAAAAGTTGAATAAGATGATTAAACTATGATTTTTTTGCAGCGCCCTTTTGCGTTATGGCCGCGAACTAAATTATTAACTTATTTTGTTTTCTTTGATTCTTATTCCAAGTACTGGGTTTGTTTTTACATTCTCTGACGAGAATGAAGTGGACACAAAACTGTCAATGACCGCATATCCAGTGCATTTTATAATATAGGTATCAGTGGTTTTGTACCATAAAATGAAACGAATTCGTCTGAAATGTTCCGTAAACGCACCATGTCTTTTCTCATTCATGTTTTGTATGCGAGCGTTAATGTTATGTATAGCTGTTACGGTAAAGTTCTTCGATTTAATGAAACCTAAATGGATGTTTGAGTATTATTTAATCTGTTGCGTCGGAGGTTCGCGTCACGACGCGTGTCTCGATGGCGTCATGAATGTCGGAATGAACCTGTTTCGTGATGACTGATGATCGACAGGCCGGTTTTTAACTTCACACAGACCATAATAAAGGCACGCTCAATTGAAATAATCTGGTATCAACATCGTATTTTAACTATGAAACTAATAAAATCGTATATGTGGGAATTAAAATCACTAATGATGAATGAGATTTATTCGAGTTAATATCTGGAAAGAGATAACACAGGGCCCCATAATGGTAACCGCCGATCGTGCACATCCGTAAGATGTAACGAAATCGACAAAGACAGTTACTTTATTTTCCTAATCTAGCATCAACGCAATAACTTTCATCATCTCTGGTGGATTCTCAACCTAATATACGAGCGTCCCCAATGTGTTGCCAGCCAAGTTAGTAAATATGCTTGTTGCCCCCTTGTCTTCAATCCAAGATAAAGATATTCTCAATTACAGCTGATATGTGATACTTTTGATTTAAATTTCAGTAAAAAAACTAAAGTGATGGTAACAAAAAAGTCAATAATTAATAGTCATTCATATACAGTTACATACTACATACTGGCTGTGACGAATACAAGAATAAAGAATATTTTTAATAACCCACTGTTTTTCCATTGGCGAAACTACTGTGCTAAAAATATAGCAAATTGGATTAATTAGATGTAAGCAAAATTTGTCACAAGACTACTGGCAAAAAAAGCAAAAAAGTTGGTTATGTTTAAATTAAACAAGTTATAAGCTTTTGTTGTGTGTCTTTGGTCTGTCACATTGGATATAAACAATTGGTTTATGATTTTAATGGTTTTGTTTTTCATATTGCAAAAAAAATATTTCAAATAACACGTTATTTATCATTAGAAATACATAGATGTCATATTAATATGACTCATTATTTTGCCGCTTTGGCTTTTATTTATGGTCCTCAGAGCTCTAAGTGTAGTTTTAGTACTGACAAAAGCAGACCTAAATATCTAAGAACTGTCTTAGTACGTTTTATACAACACGATATGTTTTTTAACGTTTATACGATCTCATTGTATCTACAGACTATACATAGATCACTACATTACATTTTACACGTTTTACATTGTCACATAATGAACTGATTATATTAGTACCAATGGAGGGTGAGTGCCGACGTCGAGCGGGGAGGGGGCGGGGGCCGGCCCGCTGTACAAAGTGTCGCTCAAATCATTGGAGGGCGCTCCGCCGCCCCTTGTATATATTACGAGGTAATGAACGGTGATATCTTAGCGGCCTTCGATTTTACTTGTAAAGCTAGCTCTAGTGTTCTCGATTTGTCATAACGCCACCGCGAAGGGCTACGTATGCATTGCACTCCGGGCGGGATTGTCCGACGCACGGTGCGGCCGGCTGACGGCTGACGGCTTGGATCCGGCCTTAAACTGGAATCTATGGTTAGATGAACTACTCTGACAAGTCAATCCTACTAATATTATAAATGTGAAAGTTTGTATGATGCATGCATGCATGTTTGCTCTTTCATGTAAAATCTACTGTACGAATATCCATGAAAAACTAACAACACAAAACAATAAATTGATTTGATTTGAAATGTTGCACTCAGGTAGGCCATGATTTGGAATAATATATTGGGTACTTATTATCCCCCAAAACCCGAGCGAAGCCGCGGGCAGAACGCTAGTAAACACAAGTTGCCTTCGGGGGCGTTGCTGTTCATATAGATACTTTGAAAAAGTTCAGTTTTTGTGTAACTTTTAAAATCAACCTAACTGTAGATGGTCTAAGATTCGAATTAGAAGCGACCTTCACTCATCTGTTTAATGGATGAAAATGGTTTTATGTCCAATTTAGTACACTAAAAAACATATTATCGCGAGTGGATTGGCAAAAAAATTCCACACTACATGTCAAAAAAGTTCACTTAATTATTCATCCCACCATAGATACCTACTATTTACCGGAGGACCGCAGCTAAACATCAACCGCGCGTGCGTCGGTCCGAGCGACGGATAAATTAATTGTCGTTTGCCAAATATTTAGTTGTTAAATGTGAAATTGTTTCATGTTATTTAAGCTCTGTTATGGGTTTTATTAGTTGTCATTGTAAATAGTTCTGGGGCCGAGGTTGGATGAGCTGGTACGTAAGGATGTATGATGAAGTACAGTCACCTGCAGAGAAAAGTAACCCATCTGTTTACAACGCAACAGGCAACAGAAACGTTGCTGTTACAGATGGGTTACTTTTCTCAGCAGGTGACTGTACAAGGCGTATGTTGCGGTCTGCTAGCGCGAGTGGAGGCTCGCCGATCTCGACGCCGAATTCCGTATAGTGTACAGCACAAAATCATTGTAAAAATATTAATAAGTGCATATCAAAATAAATTTAATGTTAGTATTAATTTAAATGCACGTGGGGACAGGGCCGAACTCGGCGAGCGCGACGGGCGGACTTGGTTGTAAAGACTTCTAGTGTCATTATTTAATTTTTTAATACAGTTTTATGTTGCACGTTTCGTTTCTTAATATACAAGACTGTTATTTTATTTTAACACGAGTCCCGCCAGGCACCCCGCTGTTAAATTCAAAAGTAAGTTATGTCACGGCATCAAACCGAAATTTGTCGTGATGTTTATTTAATGAAATTAGATCTTTATAGTATTGATGAATTTTATGCGTTCTTTTTTCCAAATTTGTATAAAATTAGGTTCTATTTCTTTGATTTCTTAGCTGTAATTGTTTGTTAGTACTTTTATTTTGTACCGAGAGGAAATATTATTTGTTTACAATATTGAGTAAGGTACGAACTAAATGATTAATTTTGGCGGCAACTTTGTTTTTAATTTTTAGTTTAGTGGCCTTGTTACAATATATGAGGAGTATTTTTATAAATTTGAGTTACCGCCGGAATATGCCAGTTACCCGACTATATTCACCTATTCACTGACCACAGAGGTAAAATATCTACGGAATCTGATTTTACTAACTATTGTATATTTACTTTCTCTAATAAAATTTGACACAAAATCTGGGGCCAACATACGAGAAAGGCAAGTACAAATTATTCGAAAATTTTCTCGTGATTTAATTTAAGATTTGTACAATTGTACTTCCATATTGAATTGTTTCACCTTTACTGTGTACGAAATTATTGTTGCTTTTTTGTTTGATCGTAATCAACAGAACTGTTTATAAATATGCACATCTGGTATTCTCTAAAATGATGTGAATCAAATCATTATAATTATCATAATTAATTTATGGAATACAACATGTGATAAAATATAAAATTGATTGTACTAATTGGCTGTAACGCAGAATAAGAGATTGTTTACAGTACGTGACATGCTCACTAAAACATTGGTCGTTTGTATCGAACACGATCGAATGTTCTAGTGTCCATGTCGTCCCACAAGCGCGGCTTATAGTAATTTGTGTAAAAGTATGTTAAGGTAAGACCTCAATGTTACGCTTATATCATAGATTCGTATCTTAGTTCATTTCACAGGCGGTGAGGCCCTCTGAGATGAACTAACAGAGCTATGTCATTGTATAAACAAAACTGTTACAACGAGTAAGTCCGTACAGAGACATCTGTTCGGCGGTCCACAGGGTCTATAGTAGTGCGATATTGAATGGCAATACATTGTGTGTTTTCACCGTTGTCACTGTATTTTATCTGTAATTCGATCTTAGATCTTTGTCGGTGGAAATACAGAGTGTGCTGGCCGACCGAGCCAACTAGACAGATGTCAAATATGTCGTCGCGTTTCGGGTACAGATAGCAAGAAAGTATGAAGGGAACATATCAATCATTATTACCTTATTATTTTACTTATATTAATTGATTCGGTAATCGTTTGATTACTGACTAGTTGTTATTTAACATTTTTAATTTCTACAAAATTGCCATTTAATTTAACAAGTTCAGAATGTATATTAGAAATAGTCCGTCTATTATTTTTTGTCATTTACACATAAACTAATAACAATCACTCCACAACTAATTGAACTACATTAATTTGAATTAATAATGTGGTTTTTGTGAAATAAGGCGAACGCGGGTGTTGAGGCGGGGGACACATTTCATTCGTGTAGTTGGCTCGGTCACTAGTGATGTTGTTCACTCTCGGTTCAGACAATATTCGATTGATCTATAAGGCATGTTCCATCAGTTTTAGTTTTCGCCCTTACATACGTCTGATGCGGGATTTGCAACTGATGAACTGGTACTCTCAGTACATAGTTTCACTTGTAACTCTGTACTTATTTTTATTGAAGTCATTGCTTCCTTTATATGGTGTTTCATACAGTTTATCAATGAATGGGTTGTATTGTATTTGTATACATAAGAACCAATGTTAGCAGGCCGAGTGACGTTTCGTAATGAACATTTTGACGGCATGTTTTGTGTAATACTATATCTGGTTTTAAAATATAAAATTGAAGGTGCAATGTTATAATTAATGTATTTATGGAGTGCGTGTGTCGAAGTGCGGTTGTTGGCGCCATTTTGTTGTTGGTGTTGCCTGTTCGGTTGGTATTCACTCGTGTGGGAAGACTGAGGTTGATAATTCCAGTTTCGATGAACGTGCAAGTTATTTGTTGATTGAATTTAAATATAAAGTCATATATATAGTTAGGTTATATTTTTTAATAAATATAATATTGAGATATGTAATATACAACTGATTTTGATTTACAAACTACCCTCCCGTATCTCACATGTAAGATGTAACTGAAAAATATTATCATCAAGGACTAGTTATAATAGCACTATTTGACTTACTGATATTGTGGTATCATGGTTTACAAAGCCCAAGCCTATTATTTACATTTTAATCACTAAAGTTCTAATAACTATCTTAGAAAAACTTATTTATACCATCTTATAATATCTGGCACTATCTTTGTACATCAACACTTTTATCGTTTATCTCTTACAAATACACCGGATAGATTAATTATATCATTACATACAACAGTTCATTACTTAAGAATGAAGGGCTCCTACTGATGGGACAGTTACGAAACAGTTGAATAAGTAAAAGTTTTCAGTACGTCTGATGTCTTTGTAAATTAGGTCGCGCTGCATCAAATGGTTTAATGAAAAATCACAGCTGTACTTTATAGTTTGCTGACGGAAACATCTGGACAGGTTAATATTCGGGGTGAGACGTGCCCCTAGAACTTAGACGTTGGGGAAGAACGTTGAGTGCAAGCGCACTGAATAGCTATCCATACGCACGCACATAATCATTGATACATGATGACATGATTCTTTAGTGTCTCTTTGGAAAAAATATGAAATATTCAGCTAGAACAGAGGTGGGGAAAAGGTCGCTCATAAGATATTAAAACCTGAAGACCCCAAAATATTTTAAACACCCATAAGCTCTTTCTCATTATTTTTTGAATATTTAAATATAGGTTCCCATTATAGTTGGTAGTTCTTAAATAAAATTCGTGCGACCCTCGTACTGCCAAGTTTAGATAGCAATTCTTCACCTCTGGTCTAGTTTCAAGATTCAAGACGACATAGGCTTTTCTTCCAACGTAAAAAAATATCATTGTCTTACATTACATTGTAGGAATTACTTTTTCGTTGGGTACAGTCTATCCAGTGTATTCATTGAATATACCTGACATCAGTTTTAACACAATTGATGACTGAAGCGATCAGTCCTTAATGAAGTTGTCTAGGGGGAAGTTCTTGAAGGAGTGGCTCCAGATGTCGGTGAAGGCGGTGCTGACCAGGTCGTTGATGAGCGGCCGGATCATCGCGAAGCCCGGCTTCCACGACGCGTTGATGATGCGGTCCAGTATTCCCTCTGGAATGTCACAATTAGAAAATTAGCGTTATGATAAATGTATATGTACCTACATGTCATTGCATGATCAGGTTAATGCAAGGAACAAGATTACTGCTTCGTAGATTGGTTAATAGGGATGTTGACACTACCAGTAAATTAAAATTTTATGTTTAAAGTATCAAGGAAAACATTTAAACACCTAAAATATTATTCTTTTGTCGAAATCAATCACAATAAAATAAATATATAAAAATAGTATTCATTGTCACGTGACCACAAATGTCATTTTGAGCTTATGACGTCATTGTTCTTATTTTATATGCAAGTGCAACTAAATTCAGTCGACAGTATTGAATATCGGCTAGTGACGTCACGTGACGTTTTTGGTGGGAAATTTGAAAATGATTTTTATTTATCAATTTTTGTCTTTAAATTGAAGATTATTATTTTTATAATATTTTTGTCATGAATCTTTAGGTTCTATCTATAAAATCAAATTGAATCCTAAAATTAGGTTACTTTACCTATATTTTATACAAGGGTAGATATTCGTTAAGGAAATAATAGGTATCCGCAGACGGTAAAGCAAACTCAAACAAAGGTGCTATAAGACTTGACCCTTGACTGTACCTAGAATACTCCGTCCTCGCAGCAGGTTCCCGACATGTACATCCATGTCTCCAATCCGGTCCACCTCGACGTGCACGTCCAGCCCGTCACCGTTCCGCTTGATGCGCGTGGTCTGCGAGTAGTCCCGCAGCGTCAGGTTCCACCGGCCGGAGCGGAGCACCTCCAGACCGAAAGCCTTGCCCTGGTAACGATGCTAATTTTGTAGTTCCATTATTAAAATACAGACAAGTAACGCCATCTGTTGGAATGAATGTGTAACTAATAAGTTAACATTTTTATCATTATTGTGTGACTCGTAATGCTGATCTTGTTCGGTGAATAAATTCAACCGTCTGTAAACCCACAGGGCAGTTTACATTACAATTTACAACGCGTTTACATTACAACACCCTTAGGCGCTCCACCCACTGAAGACGCGTCCCGCCGCGGTGCGCGGAGCGACGGATAACGCGCGCGGCGACGGAGGCGCAGATCTGCCTTACTTAGCGGTGTAATTTGCTCCCCCGCGCGGTGTAGCAGATTACGACGGCCTCGCGCTAAATAAACGCATGTGTTCACTGTGTTGTCGATCGTCGTGGAGAATGGACGAACTTATTCAATTTCAAGATGTTGCAGTTATATTGTCATTTTGGTTTTTGTATACAAGAATTAAAAAACACTGCGTCCATAGAAGATTTTGGATACATCCCTATTTACGATCGAGATCTATAAATGGATCATTTGCACTGAATTACAAAGACTTAAGAAAATATGAAGATAAATTCTTATGTCAACTGTTAAGCAAAATTCGAGCGACCATTACTGGAACAGATACAAATTTTCGTCCTTGCATTACGCCGGAAGAAAAACTTATTGGAATTTATTAGACGGCCATACCCACGGGCAAGTCTGCAGACATGTCCGCCGGGCCACGCTACTATAGGTCTGTGCAATGTTTGCTAGTGTAGGACCGTTGCAGTCAGTCTGGCAGACTTGCCTGTTGCAAGTCCGCGCGATCTCATTTTGTCGTTGTAGCCTAAGCAATAAGTTCAAAATTTCGGTAAAGGTCAGACATGCCCGGTCGTACCGCCAGTGAATTCCCCGCTTTAGGTACATCACGTCTGTTACACAGTATCAAATCACGCCCGGTACTGCGGAGCCGGTGTGCCATACCCCGCGGCACGCCCCGCGCTCCCGCGCAGATTGGCAGAAAACGCGCGCGGGCCGCATTCCCGCGCGGTGCCGCGTCGGCAGTGTGTTGTGCTAGGCGTGATTTCTATATAAATTGAGCTATTTGCATACAATGGTAAAATCTGCCATCCCGCGCCCCGTCGCGGTGCGCGGTGCAGTGGGTGGAGCGCCTTAAGCCTGACGCTTTTCATTATATTTTAAAATAGATACAGAATCAAAAATTTTAAATAGTTGAGTAGTCATTGGTATTGTTTTATTGATTTGTCTGTTATTTATAATAAAACAAAAATACCTTAAATTCGTAGTCTCCGTCCAGCCATTTTTCAGGGAAATACTGTGAGTAAATAATGCGTTGGTTTTCCCAATCTGTCCTGAAATCAAGTTATTTTTTTACGTTAAAGAAAAATATTACGGCATAATTAACGTAGGTATATTTGGATTATTATAATTTTATTATAGTTATAATACCTACGTACCTTTGTGTCAAGTATAGGTACCAATTCATTTGCAGGTTTTTACATATTAAGTAGGTGCCAACTTAACTACTTATCTAATCATAATTAAAGGTCAAAAATGCCTACTTATACTTGGTGACGGTAGACTGTGACCAGCCGCGCTCGTACACATTGTTCAGGGTTAGCGAGTAGGACATTCCCACGATGGCGCGGTTTTGTCTCACTTCCTTCGCGAAGTGCGGGTCAAATGGCGCCACGCCCAATTCGGGGATGCCTGAAAAAATCAAAGGTTTTTTGTTTTTTTTTGTTTTTAGGAGGCATCAGTATTCTTCTCTATGTCTGGAAGAAGTTTTTTTTTTAATTTAATCAGCTGTAAAGGGGGGGCTTTCATTTGGGATTTTTACTCCCCAAATCTCATTCAGTAATTCGGAGCTCTATTGCTTGCTATCTACTTAGTACCTTTGATATTTAGAATAGGTATATTTACCCTTCTTAAAATATGGTCTCAGTTTGTTAAACGCTCTTTTGACACATCCGTCGAAATCCGGTGAACCTTTCTTGCACGTGGAAAATATTTTCTCTGTAACAGACAAAAGAATCATTTAATGTAAAATTGTAAACCAAAAATAAAATAATCGTGTAATGTGGTCGTACAGCTACATTCTTTGAAAAATACACAAATTCAACTGCAGGTTTACACGAAGTGAAATATTTAATCATTAATAAAAAACTCCAATCACCAATTTCACGACCTTCAAATTCCTTTCAAAATGCTTAGGTAAATATTATTATGTAGTTATTGCCGAAGACTGGTTGTGTTACGAATTTGTACCTTAATCTTTGGACCGTACATCGTTAAGTCATACGTGTCTACTTTTATGGAGAAGAATTTAAGATAGGAACTATTTCTATTACAGACTGAGGTTGAAACTGTTGAAAGGAGCCTGAATAAAGTATGGATTCATAATTTGTTATCATTAAATTCATTTTCATAATTATTATCTTATTTAAGAAATAATTAACCATTTTTCACTGATTGTACCTAAGTTAAAACAGTGCAACATGGCAGATTTTTGCTCTTGTTGACTTAAATTATCCTAATGGCTCACAAGTCAACTGTAGTTGTCTCAGGACACGGTTCTCTCCTCATAACTGAGAAGGCCTAGAGTAGAGAGCATACTTCACCAAGCTACCTACTTGTGTGCAGGATATCAGACTGGTTTTTATTCCAACTGAAGCACGAAGATCTCGGACATGGCTTTACGACTGATATCTAACGATAACCGGCACTAACGGCTTTACTTGCTATCCGTAGCACGGAAGCGCTACCAATTTTATTTGCCACTAACGGGCCCCCATACCGGCCATACCCCATACACATAGGTGTATGGGGTATAGTAACTGCGCCCGCTCTTGCTTAATAACTCGATCTGTCACACATAGGGCTGCCAGATGGTCGGGATTCGTCTGGATTGTCCCGACATTTTACATGATGTCCAGAGTCTTGACAAAATACAAAATGTCCCGACAATTCACTCGATTCAACAGAACACGTTTGCCGCCGGCCGTGGCGCCCGCGGCCCACCGCACGCGCTCTAGTCGTTTTTTTTCGTCTTGAGTTCGTTTGCCGGCTATTTTCAAAAACAAAAAAAGATTTGTCCAGACAAATCCTGATTTTTGAAGTTTTATCCCGATATTTCAGTCTTGCCATCTGGCAACCACACCTTTTTTATATTTTTTTTATAATTAAATTATTAACAAAGAAGGTAACATTCAATGTTAATGAACCCCGTGGCGTAGTGGTTACTACGCAAAACCGCCGCCGCGCCGCGCCGTTCGAAGGGTCTTGGGTTTGATTCCCAGCGACGCGGCGGCGGCGAGGTAGATATTTGAAATAGTACGATCAAATTAAGCCAAATATGAGCAATCAGGGGAAATAATTCGTGTAGTTTTGTAAATTGGTACAGTTATAGCTTGCGGTATCCAGATAAACATACTAAAAGTCCTCAAGGGTGGGGGGTGTGCTGAGGGTGTAAGGGAGGGTTGAAGGTACCTTTTTTCAAACTTTTGCTCATATCTCGAATATCTGTATCTAAGAATAGCATTATGATTACTTCTGACAAAAGATTTAACATAAAATTTCCTACAAATTTGGTCATATTTGTTTTTGCCCTACGATCAATTATTTAGAAGCTACAGGGGTATAAGTTTTAACAGAGAGATAATAAATTTTACTAACAAAAAATAATCGACTTCAAAGTTACTCAAAAACTACTTGTCAGATCTTATTCAAATTTATGTGAGACCATATGACAAACACCTGCTTTTGATTAAAAAAAGAATGATCGGTTGGCGTAATATTGAGTTATTCGTCCATTTGTCACGCACATACTTAATACAAATTTAAGATTTATACGGTTTTCTCATGGATGCCATTGTCAGATCTCAATAAAATTTATGTGAGACCACATGACAGGCATCAGCTTTGGACTAAAAAAAGAATCATCAAAATCGGTTCGCCCAGTCCAAAGTTCTGAGGTAACAAACATAAAAAAATACAGTCGAATTGAGAACCTCCTCCTTTTTTTGAAGTCGGTTAAAAAATAGAGGATTTTCCTAAATCGTCTATCATCCGTTTTCCTAAATGGCGTCGTTTTTTCGTCATTGTTCAACATCACTTACATTTTCAGTTTAGTATAAGCAAGCTTAGTCATCTACCGACCCGACATAAAAAAACCTTGTCGATATATTGAAAAATTCTAAATAAAAAGGCGATAACATAAACAAGGGCCGCGCGTGCGAGATACCGTGAGTCCTTAGCTACGACGGGCGTCATTGCGTCTGCGCGATGTGGACCATCACCAAGTCCAAAGCTGATCTCTCCTATCTCCCCCCTACTAAAGGGTCAGCATAATATCACGCATTACGAGTATTCCACCAAGTACAAGAGTGGCTGGGTAATGAAATGCCTCCTGAAATGTGGGGTTGGAAGCGAGGAGCTGATGGAACTCTCGAACCAATTACCACCACTGATCCTCCAGCTCCTGACAATGTGCTGACTTCAATTTTTTGTCGCTGCAAAAGTGGCTGCACTGGAAAATGCGGATGTCGAAAAGCCTTCATGCAGTTTATTATGCTTCGGATGCATGGGTTCATGTACAAACGGTGTATATACCTGTAGATGACATAGATGGAGAAGACGAAGATGTCGATGTAGAAGACGATGAGTAATATAATAAAGACGAACTGATTTGCTTTTTACATTTTTAAATAAAAATTTAAAACTTATTTCGTTTTTACTTCTTAAATCGTCAAAATCTTATCTCTTTGTCAACTTAAATATCCTGTAACTCTTAAAGTATTGATCGTAGAGAAAAATAGATATGACCGAATTTGTAGGAAATTTTATGTAGAAACTTTTGTCACAAGCAATCATAATGCTAGTCGTACAGATATTCGAGATATGAGCAAAAATCTGAAAAAAGGTACCTTCAACCCTCCCTTACACCCTCAGCACACCCCCCACCCTTGAGGACTTTTAGTATGTTCATCTGGACACCGCAAGGAATAACTGTACCAATTTACAAAACTACACGAATTATTTCCCCTGATTTTATTAATTTTCTTGAACTAAAAGATTAGTCTGAGTTTCAATTCTCGGTCTGGAGTGTATAATGTTCTTGTCTTTGTTTGATGTCCGTGGCACCCACAACGCAACTAATCCTTGTGTGGGGCTTTGAGTGTCTATCATTATTTAGAAAAAAATGAAAACATGAATTATTTATATTCCATATAATTTGGCCGGAGATGGCATGGAAGCCGTTGTTTGTAAATCACTGGATTAGATAAATCGGTACGATTTGGAATTTTCCATCCATATCGAAAGGATAATTATGAGTAGATTGATTTATAAATGGGAGTGTAAACCACGGAGTAATAAAATTTTCTAAGAAAACGATTACAATAATATGCTAAACATAAAACAACAGATACCTATTATTACATTTTTTATTATTCAGAGACGCAGACTCGTACGTAACATAACAGATGTTACGTACGAGTCTGCGGTTTTATGTAAAAAATGTAACTATCGACAATTAGTGAATTATTCACATAATACATACCTATTTAATACGCGAATGGAAAAATAGATAGATATGTACCTATATCATCTAGTCTAGATAAATTCTTGGATATGTATCAATCTCAAGATGTAGGAGGCATAAGTCATAGGTACCTAACCTACCTACTTCTACATAAGTAAGTACTATTATGTCTTATGTGCTTCTACTTGCAAGCCCACCACGCTCATATCCCATATACTTAACATAAAAATAAATCATAACTAATTTATGGTGTTGTTCTAGACCTAGGTCATCAAGATCCTTGTCTAAATTGCGTATCTAATTCTTTTTCTAAACGTTACAAGTACCTAAAACGTTAAAATTAAAGTCAACGTAAAATTTTTAAGGTGGTTAAGCTTCAGACCAATAAAAAAGAGCATGATGTCGAGACAGAAGCTCCACAGGTAATTTAAAGTCATATAGGTATAAATAATTTTGAAAGAGTTTAAAAATATCTTTTTTTCTTGCAACATCACGTTGACAAGTTTTCATTTCCATAAGTAATTAATCATATTATTATCCCAAACTTATGTTTAGATTTGCGTTTCACACAAAGAAATCGATTGCCGAAAGTTCAGTCATGACTTGAAAAATGTTGGTCAATTACTAACGGGGTCGATTGCAACAAATAATTTATTCTCAGAAAGGTGGAATCTGTAATTAATTGAGATACTACAATCTTGCCGCAATAACACAGAATCTTAAGTAGGTACGAGTATGTGGGCAATAGATTCGTTCTATGATATATAATAAAAATGTACCTATTGTAAACCCCGATCATTGAAGATGCTATGCTGACGCTACATCGGGAAGTTTGCGTGATATATTGGCTCATGGTTCCCAAGTAAATGAGCTGGGGTGGTCAGTTACCAAGGGTAGTTATCGATGTCGTATTAATAATACGCGCCCCGCCGCGGGACGACTTTAAATAAAAAGGAAAATATAGGAACTTATGTAGGTATATCAAACCCCGTGGGAGCGGGAGCTCCTCAACATAATGCTACAGGCACAGGCCACAGCTACAGCCATAATCTAAATTTTACTAACAAAAAATAACCGACTTCAAAGTTATTCAAAAACTACTTGTCAGATCTCGTTCAAATTTATGTGGGACCACATGACAAGCACCTGCTTTCGAATAAAAAAAGAATCATCGAAATCGGTTGGCGTGATATTGAGTTATTCGTCAATTTGTCGCGCACATTCTTAATACAAATTTACGACTTAGGTGGTTTTCTCATGGATGCCATTGTCAGATCTCAATAAAATTTATGTGGGACCACATGACAGCCACCAGCCACCATACCAGCTTTCGATTAAAAAAAGAATCATCAAAATCGGTTAGCCCAGTCCAAAGTTCTGAGGTAACAAACATAAAAAAAACAGTCGAAATTGAGAATCTCCTCCTTTTTTGAAGTCGGTTAAAAAGTAGTATATAGCCTTCTTCTCTTCACTATACAGAGTGCTTGCATAGTTGTGTGAATATTCACATGTGTGTAATAACTATTCGCCGATTTATTCGCTCTTTGAATGCATTGTAAACGTTAAACATACAGATGTATTATTACTATGTTTAAAATATTATTATTAATTTGTGAAATCAATTAAATTTACTCTTGTGTTTGCTTGAAGTTGTAATGCTTAACATTTTTTTTATTTCTCATCGGAAACCATACTTCTCAGCAATGTTTACTTCACGACATTCGGCAAGCATTTGTTTGAGACATGGTTGGGCAATAGACAACATTTCACAAGGTCGTTGACGTTGGGAAAAATATAAGTGTAAAAGGTAAGTATAGAAAAATACTGACCCCATTCTCATGCCGTCTGACCAGGGTGTAGTAAGTGGCGACAGAAGCCGGCCTCCTGGTAAAGCCATATCCAAGCTTTGGCCGTGTCGGGGCGGCCCTGATCCTCATTTCATATCTGCAGCAATACTATTTTGCTCAAATGCGAATCGGTGGAAAATTTATTGGGCGTTGGCCAACCCTATTTAGTTTCAATGTATAATGGCTTAATGACGGATATATAGCTATAATTAGAATTTAGATATACCTAGCATAGTATTCCTATAGTTTTCCATATACGGATTTTTTGTTTCAAGCGGTTACCTATCCATTTATTTTTTGCTGTTGTAACTCACTCGATTATTTAGGCTCGCTAAATAATATTATTATTGCTCGTTTAATAGTAGGATTAAGGCAATTAATGAACCGTAATATTTCACAATGAATATGAGATTATATCTTTTAATGTGAACAGACGTCACATGTGATGAGAAAATGTGAATAATAGATTTACCCAATTTTGTTTGCGTCACATTACTTATCTTTGAAACTTATCTTAAGGTGTAAAATATCTTTACAGTGCAAGTTCTTACTCGCATTTATTGAGAAATACAACATCGATCCCCGGACTAAAAAAGAATCCTCTGGCGGTAAATGAGTAAAGACTATATATAGGTGCTAATAGATAAATAATTAAATATACAGTATGTTCTAAAAGTTATTAGAAAAAGACTCATGTTTTCAATCAATATCTGGATAAATTAGAAGTAGGGTAAACGGCCCAATATCCGTGAAGTTTTGATATTCACAGACTTTCCAGGTCTGTTATGCAAAAACTATAATAACCTTAGAAAAACGAGATATATATGATTTGGTAGGTAATTTATTCTAATTTTCAGATTATTATATCGTTTTATGGTAGTATAAAGATTTATGCACAATAATTTCAAAAAAATTAAAAATAAGCCTTTTGTCCCAGTATCCGTTAGATTTGTACTAGTATTCGTTAAATTGTCCTGGAATCCGGTAATTTTTACCGCGAATTGAAACTCTATTGCTTGACGTTAAAGTTCACAGAAATATTGCATTTTTGTCTTTACTGCCGTATTGGCAGTAAAAACAGGGTTCATACCAAAGAATACACATTAAATAAACAAAATGTGTATGTTTAAGACAAATTATGAATGGATAATTCCTTTATTAAATTGTAAAATCATCATGTTATTTTAAAATATGATTTCTATAAATCGACTATCATTAAGTAGTAGGAGCTCTGGGTGAAGACGGAGTTACAACAGAACTTCTAAAAGCAGGGGGATTTCCCATGCTTCATGAACTACAGAAGCTGTTTAACTCCGTTATTCATAATGACTGCACACCGGAGGCATGGAGCCGGAGCGTGACGGTGCTGGTTTTCAAAAAAGGTGATAAAACTCTTTTGAAAAACTACAGGCCCATCTCACTCCTGAGCCATGTATAATACAAGCTGTTCTCGAGATTTATTACCAACCAACTCGTTCAGAAACTTGACGACTTTCAACCGGCGGAGCAGGCTGGCTTTCGAAAAGGCTACAGTACCGTGGACTACATTCACACCAATTGTCAGGTTATATAAAAGACGGAGGAGTATAACCTGCCTCTCTGTATGGCGTTAGTGGACTATGAAAAAGCCTTCGATACCATCGAAAGCTGAGTTGTTTTGAATTTCTTGCAAAGATGCCGTATTGATTGGTGTTACATACAGATGATGAAATGTCTGTACGATGCCAAATACGTAACCAGCAAACGAATCTTATCCAATTGCGTCGAGGTGTAAGACAGGGCGATGAATTTGATGTAATATCGCCGAAACTGTTTACTAACGCGTTAGAGGATATCTTTAAGACATTGGGTAGGATGGGGCATTAACATAAATGGCGAGTATATTTCTCACCTCCGATTTGCGGACGATATCATCATTCTGGCGAAGTCTCTGCAGGATATCGGAGAGATGCTGCAAAGCTTAAATGATGCGTCACGACGTGTGGGTCTCGGTATGAACTTGGATAATACAAAAGTCATGTTCAACGAGCACGTTCTTCCGAGACCTATATCCATCGAAAATTTTCAGATTGAAGTGGTCCAGGAGTATCTATATTTAGGCCACACAATATCACTTGGCAAAAACAACTTCAATCGAGAAATCGATAGACGGATTCATTTGGGCTGGGCAGCGTTTCGAAAGTTTCGTCAGGTATTCTCGTCCACAATACCACAGTGCCTCAAGACTAAGGTCTTCAACCAGTGCGTCTTGCCTGTAATGACGTATGCGGCTGAAACGTGGACTCTGACATTGGGACTAGTCCACAAGCTAAAAGTAGCTCAGCGGGCAATGGAGCGTGCTATGCTTGGAGTTTCTTTGCGGGATAAAATTTGAAGCGAGGAAATCCGGCAAATAACCAAGATTACCGACATAGCCCGAAGAATAAGCAAGCTAAAGTGGCAATGGGCTGGTCACATATTATGTTAAAGTACCGATGGCCATTAGGGCAGACGAGTTCTCGAATGGAGACCGCGAACTGGCTGACGCAGCGTGGGCCGTCCACCAGCCCGATGGACCGACGACCTTAAAAGGACGGGTGGTAGTTGCTGGATGAGATCAGTGGAGGACCGTGCGTTGTGGCACACCTTGGGAGAGGCCTATGTCCAGCAGTGGATAGATAAGGGCTGATATGATGATGATGATATGTAGGTACGTACATATTTTTGGACACATATTTTACAATTATTATAGACCTTACTTACCTTAACAACAGATATGTGGTACATAAATTTTAACTTAACTCTTGACGAAGCCCGAAGTTCTGAGAGCAACGGAGAGATTATACAGACAGCTGTATGCCTCCGTTCCTCTGGAGGACAGGGACAAGCGAGGTCAATTAGCCCGGCACTATACCGAAGACATCGCGGACGTCAGCCTGTATGAGATTAGAGAGGCTCTGAAACGACAAATGACGGGATCACAACAGAGCTGCTAAGAGCTGGGGGTAACCCCTCTTTGTGGTGCTCCAAAAGCTATTCGATTCCGTCATCAATACTGGACTACCCCGGAAGCGTGGAGCAGAAGTATGGTGACACTGTTCTTTAAAAAGGGTGACAACTGACAATACAGTTTTGAAGAACTACAGGCCCCTTATAATTCTGAGCCACGCTTATAAGCTGTTTTCTAGAGTCCTCACTAATCGCATTGCACGCAGGCTTGACGACTTCCAGCCTCCCGAACAAGCAGAATTCCGAGAAAGCTACAGTAACATAGAGCGAATTACACACACTGCGGCAGATTATACAAAAGACTGAGGAGTATAATCTGCCGCTATGTGTTGCTTATGTGGACTATGCGAAAGCCTTTGATTAAATCGAGACCTGGGAACTCTGGGCAGTGCTAAATTCTCTTCAGCGGTGCCGGATCGACTAGCAATATATCGAGATGTTGAATGAAGTTTTTATACACATCAGCCACCATGTCCGTCAAAGTAAGCGACACAGAAACGAATCCCATCCAACTGCAGAGAGGTGTCAGGCAAGGAAATGTCATATCCCCAAAACTATTCACCGCTGATTTGGAAGAGGTGTTCAAGCTGATGGAGTGGAAATGGCGAGGCATTAACATCAGTGGCTAATACATCACACACTTGCGATATGCCGATGATATAGTCATCCTGGCGGGTTCCCTGGAAAAACTTGGTACAATGCTCGGGAACTTGAACAGCGCTTCATAACGAGTTAGTCTTAAGATGAATATTGACAAGACGAAAATCATGTCGAATGTCCATTTGACACCCGTACCGGTTGTTGTACGAAGTTATAGACGAATAGATTTACTTGGGACAACTTGGGTGATCCAAATGGGTAAGTCCAACGTTGAGAAAGAACTCACTCGTAGAAACCAACTCGGATGGGCTGCGTTCGGGAAACTGCGTCATATCTTGTCGTCCAAAACACTATCTCAGTACCTGAAGTCGAAGGAGTTCGAGTGTGTGTTGCCAGTGATGACATGCGGATCCAAAACGTGGAGCTTCATTAGTGGCCTAATGCATAACCACAAAGTCACCCAGCGGGCTATGCAACGAGCCATGCTCGGAATCTCTTTACGCGATAGAATAAGAAATGAAGAAATCCGTAGACGAACAAAGTCATTAGTTTGACATAGCGCTGAGAATAAGTCGGCTGAAGTGGCAATGCTCTGGTCATATAAAACCGACAACTGTTGGGGAAGAAAGGTCCTCGAATGGAGATCACGGCTCGGAAAAAAGGAGCACAGGACGCCCTCCGACCAGATGGACTGATGACCTGAAGAAGACAGCGGGTATCCGCTGGATTCAGATGGCTCAGAACCGGTCAGAATCGTGCTTGTTAGGAGATGCCTATGTCCTGCAGTGGACTTCCAAAAGCTAATGAATGGGTGGATGGAGACCTTAACTTGAAACTTTAAAATGATTTTCTTCTTCCTTCGACAAAACTGTACCCGGTCCCTTGGAGCATTTGACGGGATAGAGACTATGGATTAAAACATCCAACGTTGACCGTGGGATACCGTACTGACTGGCAGCAGCTGAAATTGAGGCCCTTTTTTGGACTGCCTCCATGGCTTTTAATATAGCCTTCTGCTTCTCAGTCATGATTAGCTGAAATTAAAAAATGAAACATTTCTTGCAAGTCATGCCACATGCCTTAATAACCATCTAAGCTATCAATGATATTATAGAAATGCTACAGGAAACCGAAAAAATAACCAAAATAAACAAGGTAGGTATTTATTATTAATTTCAAGGAAAGTGAGACTAACTCAAGACAATAAGAACCATGATAGGTTTAGGAGCAACTGTTAATGCACGAACCAGTATACCGCAGAAAAATATACAGTTTCAAGCTAAAATGAGACCTATGTGAAGGCAATAAGGTTCAATAAAGATACTTTAACGGGTTTTGGTTCAAGTTTGATGCGCGTACCAATATCCGGTAGAAAATGTACGATTTTGCCGGGTACTAGGTCATGTAGGGATTTATGAGTACCAATAGATGTGAAACGCAAAAATATTAACATTTCAATTAGATTCACCTGAACTTGTAGGTTATATCGCTAGATAATTCATTCAAATATCACAGGAATGTAATCCTCTTACCGTAATGTTATCCGCAGCAGTATGGAAAGCTCAACAATATGACGCGGTGACGTCCTAGTTCAGTAACTGAACTTTGGACTTTTGTAAAAAATTCCTATAACACAACTTTCATGTCAAACAGTTTCCACGCCATTGCACTTTTTAGACAGTTTTACAATAGCATTTGTACAAAATATTACCAAGAATATGTTGCCATTATCAAACTTTAATGTAATATTGGTAGAATGGTGCAATGATAGAAAAACTGACTAGTTACCGGATACTCGGACATTACCGAGAATACGTGCTTCTACCCTACGCTTTGGTCATTTGCAATTACTTGTTCATTATTCTATAGATATTATTATGTTTTAAGTCTCTTTCATACTTAGGTACATCTCATGATCTCATATTTCTTTTCTTGGGTATTTACTATTTCTGTAACTTAATACAGTTTCGTGGTGTTGAGATTTTCCCGTAAGTGTAGCACGATCTCGTCTTATGTCCTATATTCGTAGTTATTTTATTGATTTCCGAAACAATCTTTATTATCTCACGCGCAACGCCTTATTGCGATACGCAATACTGTCTGTGCGTTGTTGTTGCGTTTTGCTTGCGGCATCCTCGTTTCTACATATGTATATCGAGGCTAACGACTGTCGTTTTGTGGGTGCTATCTGGCTATTGTATGCCTATTCAAAGTCACATACATACATTACATACCTACCTATATGTTATTGTAATAATAGAAAGAAAAAAGAAAGATGAATTTTACCAAGAAAAAAAAAATATAACGACTTCAAAATAACTCAAAAACTATGTTTGTTACCTCAGAACTTTCGACTGGGTGAACCGATTTTGATGATTCTTTTTTTAATCAAAAGCTGGTGCTTGTCATGTGGGCCCACTTAAATTTGAGCGAGTTATGACTTATAGTTTTTGAGTTATCCCTAATTTCGAAATCCATTATTTTTTTGTCAAGAATTATAAAAATATTCAGTACGTAACTTTATTGATAAACTCAAGTATACATTGAAATTGTGTTCGTAATGAGCTCAATCATAAGCTCTGATAAATAGTAATTGCATAATCACTTCATAACCAAAAGCTGTTTTTTAATGTTTCTTATGTAAGCACTGTGTAAGCGGTATTGCAACCTACATTCGGTAAAACAAGGCTGCTAAATTTAAAAATTGTGGAGAATATTACGATATATATGCTAATATTCATTTTTTATCACAGTTATAGACATAAATAGTAGTTTATGTATGCGAAATGAGTATTTTTAAAGATCACGATCAGATACCATGAAGTTATGGAATAGGTTGGATTATATTTTTACTGTTGTGCAACCAACGTGATGGTCAATAGACAATAGACGAGCTACTTTATGGCAAAGGGGCCTCCGTCGCACAAGGACAAGAATACTAACGCCCTTGCCCTTATTGAACGCCTTTACTGCCGCACTCAGAGCAGTGCCGGCGTTAGCTGCCACTGGCACCCCAGAATATTGTGGCGCCCACATAAGAAAATCAAAATCGAACTTTTTTTGCCAGCCAAAACAGCCCTCTCTGGAGGACTTGGAATGGGGTGCACATCAGCACCAGGACAACCCCACCTGGTGCTTGTTTTGTGAGGATGGGGATAGGGATAGGTTCGGTTAGAATTATAGTTTTTTATTTTATTAATTACTAACATAGAATAAGAGAAATTGTTACTAACATTTTTATTAGAATAAGTTATTTCCATTTTGTAATTAGGTAGCCTATGAGCCAAAAGGCCTGAAATAAAAATGTATTATTATTATTATTTGCTAGAATTTTTTTTTGCTGAACCAATGGGAACGTTTAATAAGAATTTTGCTCGTCACCCCAAATGTGGCGCCCGGGCGCCCCTCCAAATTTGGCACCCTAGGCCGTCGTCCCGTCGGCGTAGTTAAGAAAGAAAAGAGAAGAAGAAAGCACTGGTTCTCTAGCCCCAGCCGAAACACGACGAGTTGTTCGTCAAAGAATTTGCCGCATCGAGAAGAGAAGAACTGGCTCCTATTAAACTTCAGCCGAAACACGAGTCTTTCAAAACGAAATTTACCATGTGGATATAATTATAATATACCAGCGGCATCCGTAGGATAAATCCTATAATTTTTATTCGACTTTTTCCTATTTTGTCCTTATTTACTTAAACATTAAAAAAAACGCCGACAGTTTTATTTACCAACAACCAAACATTTTTCATCAAACATAGCTAATAAGCATCTCGATCATGTCAGCTTTCAAACAAAAAAACCATCAAAATCAGTTCATTCGTTTTCACGATGCCACAGACACACTGGTTCTTTCACACACACACACACACACACACACACACACACACACACACACACACACACACACACACTATGAAATTCTGACAAATGTTCTGTGGAGCTTCGCAATTTTTTATGACAATTTTACATTTAATACTTAGTTTGCGTAAATTAGGAAAAAATTGAAGAGTTTAAGTTTTCACTCAAGGACGTATAACGTATTTAAATGGTCTTTTAGTCTAATGTAAAATGTTTGAAATACTATGGGGTCTAACGCACCTATGTATAGTGAAATAATTCGTTACAAAACACACTAGGGTTTATTATTGAGAAATAATAAAATTTAACATCGACTTACCGATTTCGATAGCTTCTCTCTCAGAAATTGATAACTGTACAAAACACAACACAAACACACCGATTGTAGTACTGATAACACGCATTGTGATTGTTATTTGTCAATGAAAGTTTTAAAAGGCACGTGTATTTTTTTGTTGAGATAATTTTGTTATATTTTACGTTACATGAGGTCGGTCAACGCGGTCCGAATGCGCCGGCGACGGGTATGGCCTGCGAAAGCAATCCTACCATCGTCGTAGTGGTGACTTGTTAGTGTTGCGACAGACTATTCTGCCAATGCTAGAGTCTCATCTATTAGATATCGGCTTGCTCGACTTCCAACTTTACACTTATAAAGTGTTCATAGTATTCTTTGATCGACTTACAACTTTACACTTATAAAGTGTTCATAGTATTCTTTGGTGTATGTTTAAATTAACACATCTTCATTAATGGAATTGAATACAATACGTATTTGGTGAAAAAACAGATTCAAATTCGATCGTTTTTGTTAGAGAAAAAAATCTCATAAAGTTTTTGAGCTGGTGATATTTATATTTCAGTCTTCAAGTGCCAAACAACGTATTGGTGATCGACGTCAAAGACTGACAACCAAGAACAGAAAAGGGTCAGAGTGGCGCAAGTTAGGAGAGGCCTATAATCAACAGTGGACCTCTAAAGGCTGAAAGAATGTTTTTTTTTTCTTTTTAATGCAAATAGATGGCAAAAGAGCAGACGAGCTACTGTAAGTAATCCATTGTCCGAGGACATCAGTTACACCTTAAGGCATCACCGATTTATTGTCTGCCAGAGAATAAAGAAGAACCAGGGAAGAAAGAAATAAATATATTTTTATTGTACCAATTGTAAACAGAGTAAGGGGCCATCCATTAATTACGTGAGGGACTCAAGGGGGAGGGGGGTCCTAAAAATCTCTACATGCCCTTATCTTGGAGGGTGGAAGGGGTAAAGTCATTCATAAGTAAGAATTTTACAAGTCGAAATACCAAAGACTAAAAATAAAGACTAAAAATCATTGATTAACGTCTTATTCGTTTAAAATGCAATTGATCCTTTCTAAAACCGAGTAAAATCTAATCGTAAGAAGGGGGAGGGGGAGTTCGAGAAATCTTATGTGCTTTTACATGGGGGTAGGGGGTCAAAAATGGCAAAAAATGTCGTTACGTAATTATTGAATGGCCCCTAAACAGTCGCATAAAGTTACAGTTTGGTAATGTATCGTAGCTATTGCGTTAACTTATTCAATATCGACGTCTACTTGTTGCTAAATGCACGTTGGAGGTGAATGTCAGTAGCTCAGTAGAGTAGCTCGTGAAATACGAGACGAGACGAGACGCGGTGAGATAAATATTTTTTTAAGGAAATAATATCCTATATCATGCTAAGTTTGTTTCTTTAGATTAGAAATTCTAATTGTATATGTCACCGCGGGACACTGTAATCCTTAATTAGTAAATCTTTAGTTGATAATTAATTATTTATCAACTAAGGATTTACTAATTAAGATCAAGAGCTTCACTTCACAGTCTTCACATGTATAATATGTGGTGTGCCTACACAATCATGTGAAGTATAAATATTATGTAGCAGTACTTAATATCATATCTGAATGATGTAATAGATGAGATTCATCATAGGTGTTCCCGATGTAGTTACAAGTGTGGTTACATCTTGCAGTGACTTGTGCATGTCATTATGCAATAGCTAGCCGTAATGTTAGCTCGATACTTGGAGACCAAAGCTTTTTTAGGGTTCCGAAGTAAAATCGGTTCTTATAGTTTCGTCATGTCCGTCCGTCCGTCTGTCCGTCTTTCCATCTGTCCGTCTGTCCGTCTGTCGGTCTGTCGGTCTGTCCGTCCATCCGTCCGTCTGTCCAAAGCAAAGCGCCGAGACCCTTAGTGCTAGAAAGCTATAATTTAGCATGGATATAGATATTTATTAAAACTCTGAATCGTAGAATTAAATATTGCAAAACATTTTTTTCAGGGTACCTCCCCTATAGCTTAGGTAACGTGAGGATGATTTTTTATTCGTCGCGTACCCTATAGTGCGGCCGGTGCGGGGTATCGTTGAAACGGTCTTCCAAAAATATTATGGATTTTTAAGACCATTTTTGGAATTAGGGGTCCGTTTGCGAAATATTTGGCTTTAAAGTTCTAATTTTGGTAGAGTCAAGTTACCGCCCCCCTCTCCCCGCTGGCTAAACGGTTGGAGTTGGACAAGTGAAACAAATCTCAAAAATATTATGATGAATTTACAAGGAAAACTATTACGGCTATGTTAGCATAAGTAGTTAATGAGTAATCTATACTAATATTATAAAGAGGAAAACTTTGTATTTTTGTATGTTTGCAACGAATAAACTCAAAAACTACTGAACCGATTTTCAAAATTCTTTCACCATTAGAATGCTACATCATTCATGAGTAACATAGGCTATATTTATTACTAAAAAAAATTAGGGATCCTTGCTAAAACATCAGTAACGTGAACCAAGGTGTGAAAAAATTTGCTTAAAAATTTCTTTCATCGCATACGCTGCGGAAACTATTGATGATAGAACAAACAAATGTTCTACAATATTATAGAACATATCAATATCTACAAAAAACCTCGCAATACTATATGTCCAACTATTGTCGTTATGTCACTATAACCACTTTTTACATTTTAAAAGTTAATAAAAAAGATGACCTAAATCAGGTCATGAAAACCATACCTTCGTATTAATCCTTATCCAAATAAATAATTTCATATTCAAAACTGTTTCAATACCTATAGATAACTTTTTGAATTACTCAAATCGGACATTCCATTCAGAAGATATTACGTAGTAAAGGAACTAAGTGAAGTTCCGCGAATCCCGATGATACCGACGGATTTGCCTATATTATGTAGCACGGGGAGGGGAGGGGAGTGCCAGCGGGAGTGGGAGCGGGAGTGGGAGCGGGAGCGGGAGCGGGAGCGGGAGAGGAAGCGGGAGAGGGGGAGGGAGGGGGAGGAGGAGGGGAGGAGGAGGGGAGAGGGAGAGGGAGCGGGAGAGGGAGAAGCACACAGATACTGTAACGGCTATTTTGATGATAAAATACTAGATAACTAGGATAAAGAAAGTAAAAAGTTGTTTGGACAGAGAAAAATCTTTTTTTTTAATTACATTTGAATGACACAGTCATATCAAAAACCCATATTCGAATATCGAAGATTACTAAAGAGTTTTCACACTTCCCCTCAAACAACATCCATCTTCAGATATCCTCACATCACACCACTCTACACACACCCACACTCAGATCGCGCACACATTTGTTAAATGCCACACGACCTAATGGTTTTGTCAGCACATCTGCTGGGTTATCCTACGGACGAAACATATAGAACGTAGAATAGTCATCTAGACCGCAGAGGTTCTTGATGGCGAATTTCGTGGACTGGGCCCATAACCTTTTGATGATAAAATACTAGATAACTAGGATAAAGAAAGTAAAAAGTTGTTTGGACAGAGAAAAATCTTTTTTTTTAATTACATTTGAATGACACAGTCATATCAAAAACCCATATTCGAATATCGAAGATTACTAAAGAGTTTTCACAGGCTAAGAACGGCTGTACCGATTTTAATGATCTCTGATTTGTTACATTCTTAGGCGGTACGAAGTTCGCCGGGTCAGCTAGTAGTCGATAAACTTATTACTTCGGAACTCTACATTGCGCGTGGCCTGACACGCACTTGCCCGGTGTTTTTAATGTTAATGAAACACAAAACCTGTTTTAAGAAATTATTTAATTACAATGTTTCAATATACAAAATTATCGTTACCTAAGTAATAATTATTAAGTACTTATTTAGGATCATTGTGCCCGAATAAAAACTTATGTCTACTTTAATAAATAAATGTAATGTTTGGAATGACATAGTTACACTGGGACAAAATAGGTAGCATTGGAGGCAGACACAAACTGTTTTGGAAGTCACTTCTTAGTTCTTACCTTAGGTGCGCTATGAATTTATGATAGGAGTTAATTTTTCCGAATAAAACAAAAATTACGCGCGCTGATGTTTGTATCAAGATGAAGTTAGCCTTCAAAGAGAATAATATCAATAGTCCATTATTAATTTTAAAGATACGACACTAAAATGTTCAAAACCTGTCAAAAATTTAATATTTTATTACTTACTTTTATTTTATTATAAAAGTAAACAAGCAATAGCACCTATAAGGAATCGCTCAGCGTTCTTAAGTTGTTAAATAAATTAAGTGCTGATTTCTTGTGGAGTCTTTGATTTCGTTTTGGGAATTTATCTCACTAAACCCAGAAAATAAAGAGTCCACGAGAAAACAGCATTCATTCATAACAGTCATTACTAAACTTATACCTAAAGTAGTTAGTTAAATATTAAGTAAGAGAGTAACTTATGCGTTTTCAGTTTTTATTTAAAAATGTAGGTTTTAAATGGGCATATGCAAATTGCTTATACTATAGGAATACACTTTATGTACATACAATATTGCTTTTATTATTTCTAGTGATAAATACAACAGATTTTTACATTGCAAGTTTACAGAAGTCTTCCAGTTTTTAACCCAGTCATGGTTTTGGGCGAATTTTAATAAAAAAACATTTGCGTTATAATTTGGACTAAGTATAATCTCTCTTAAAACTATTTAAAACTTTTCGTGACGTCGTTTTTATGGTTGTAATATAATTTACTGTTATTACTATTACTTAAGACGGTAGTTATCTATAGTTTAGCTAGCGAGAAGGGATACAAACGTAAAACATTCTATTCTCAAAATTATATTGAGTAGAGTAATTGCCAATAAAATTTACGTTTCTGGGCTGGGCTGGGCTGTCTGCCCTACAAGTATATTCTTGTAATGAAATTATTTCAAATTAGATACTTTAAATAATATTAAATTTGTAATTTATTTTTTACTTGCTACATTAGTGAATTCTTAATCCCTATGTTGCAGACAACTTCAAACAAATCTGTTTTTAATTTTATCTATTTATTAGAACAACGAACGTTTGTAAGTCTTCTCAATGGCCTTCCTTCAAGCAGGATCCAGTTCTAACCATTGAAGTATAATGTACTAAAGTAGTAGAACAGACATCGCGAACCTGTTTGCACCATGAGTTTCTATTTTCAAAATCGAGCCCCTGTTCTCTTTTCAAAATCGACTGAATCCACTAAAAACTGTAGCTAATTGGCTACAATTAATTGGGCAAATATCGGGTTCGCGGTGTCTCTACGCTAGTCATAATAGTTCAATGGTTCTAATCCACAATCCAGTCGTCATAAGGGATTTGCTCGAGGATGCGGTCGAGGAAGCGCGACATCTTCTCCGCCAGGTCTCGCTTCAGCTGCGGCTTCATCTCCTTCAGCAACTCCTGGGCGTTCGTGTTGATGAACAGGTTTAGCGCTGCCTCTGTGAGAATTTACAAGAAATAGTGTTACAGAAAATTCCTATTATTAAGTACCTACTTTAAGTAGTAATTTACCCTTGGCAATCATATTATGTTTATTTATTTGACTATTTACTGTTACTTAGTCTTTTTTTTTAATGGAAACAGAGCTGACATTCCACCTGAGGGTAAGTGGCTATCGTCGCTCATGGACAACAGTAACACCAAAGTAAACACCATCACTAATGCGTCGCCAGCCAATAAAGAGAGAAGAAAAAGAAAGAAAGATTCTGGCATGAGCATGAATATGAGCATATGAGTAGAAGCTATTGTAGACAAGATATTTTTTTTTATTGCTTTTATGTTTCTCACGCGGAGAGACCCATTTCGGGGCTTAGTGGGCTGGGACTATATAGGTTGAAGTTATTTTATGTTATGTTTTAGTTGCAGTATTGGTGGACAATTTAAAAGCAGTCCCCCGTTTTCTTTACACTTAAGTCCATTAGCAAAGGAGGACTTTACCATCGAATTGCCAGAGCATTCGTAAGTTAATTGACACAAAAAGGTCGTCAAAACAAAGTGCTCACATAACGTCTTTAATAGTCTTAATACTTACGAAGTACAGAGTTGCTGTTCTGCAGATTCTCGACTCCCATCTGGATGTCCTTGACGGAGAAGTCGAGCTTCAGCTGCCTCAGCCTGAGGTAGGTGCGGCCGTCGCGCTCATACGGCTCGCCGCGGAAATACACCTTCGCTTTAACTCCATCTGTTGGACGTTACAACAAGCTGTTAATGAAGAGCTAGAAAAGCTATCATTTAGGTATATCTGTGGCTAGAACTTTAGGAAAAGGAAAGTTGAAAACGTGTCGGGATAGAAGCAGTAAATAACAGTTAAAAAACCCTCCACAATGATGCTGGCGTAGGCCAAGGGTACAGTATGAATGAAGTAGTTCTTGACGGATTGAAGTATGCCTAGTTAGAAAATTTAATAGTTTTAGAGAATAAACTAGTTAGTGACTTTAGTGACTCAACTACACAAACAGCACAACACTGTTCAAAATATTTTTGTAAACATAACCTTCTTCGAAATTAACGCTGTTGCTACTGTGCCGCCAGCAATTTAACGTAGTTTGACGGACACTTTTTTTAAAAGAATAAGTTTGCTATCTCAGTTGACTTTTATAATTTAAAATATAAAATACAAAAGTTTGAGTATCGATTTTTAGATAACATTTTTAACAATTTAGGTATCAATATTTTTAAATGGAAGCCAGTACATCATCAGAAGAAATCACAGTAACGAGTAACGAGTAGGTAAATAAAATTATATTATCATTACATTTAACATTATTATTATGGTTAATCATTGCCTGATTGTACAGATTTTTAACCGACTTCAAAAAAGGAGGAGGTTCTCAATTCGACTGTATTTTTTTTTTTTATGTTTGTTACCTCAGAACTTTGGACTGTGCGAACCGATTTTGATGATTCTTTTTTTAATCGAAAGCTGATGGCTGTCATGTGGTCCCACATAAATTTTATTGAGATCTGACAATGACATCTATGAGAAAACTACATAAGTCGTAAATTTGTGTTAAAATGTGCGCGACAAATTGACGAATAACTCAATATCACGTCAACCGATTTCGATGATTCTTTTTTTAATAGAAAGCTGGTGCTTGTCATGTGGTCCCACATAAATTTGAACGAGATCTGACAAGTAGTTTTTGAGAATTTGAAGTCGGTTATTTTTTGTCAGTAAAATTTAGATTATATAAAAAAAACACATGAAAACTTTCACCAGTATAGAGCACAGATATGTGTGTGTATATATGGTATGTATTATGATATACCTGTCAGCAATAATTTCAACTACGGCTATTTCCTATTGCTATTTCAATTCTTCACTGTCATAATGATAATGATAATGGCTAACATTGAGTGTTGGGAATGGAAAAGAATAATTGCGCTAATGAAGCGAAAGTGGCAGTAAATCTAGAAAGGAGTTTTAAGTATTTGTTATTGTGAGCGTTCATTCCGATTTTCGTTTTTATGTTGCAGGAAAATATTAAAAGCCTAAATTTTATTGAAGTGAATTTTCTTTAGGGAAAGAGATAAGGAAAAAACTGATGTATGACGATTATTTATTATGAGAGCAGGAGGTGGTGTAACCATAGGGCGGGGTGAATAAAGAACAGTGAAAGAAGAGTAAAAATTTAAAATGAGTAAAAATGTGTACCTGAATATATAAAATAACTAGCTGCCTGGACAGACTTCGTTCTGTCAAAAGTTTTTTTTTATTTTGAGATGTAAGCTATCCTATCTTTCAAGTTGGATCAAACTGCACACGGTGTGCAAAGATTAAAATCGGTTCAGTAGTTTAGGAGTCCATCGCGGACAAACAACGTGACACGTAATTTATATATACATACTAGCTGCCCGAACAGACTTCGTTCTGTCAAAAGTTTATTTTTTATTTTTGAGATGTAAGCTATCCTATCTTTCAAGTTGGATCAAACTGCACACGGTGTGCAAATTTGACTAAAATCGGTTCAGTAGTTTAGGAGTCCATCGCGGACAAACAACGTGACACGTAATTTATATATATTAAGATTAAGATTATATTATTTAAGCATCAATAACATTCAAAATACTACGTAGAGTCAAGCTAGACTTGAACAAATATATGAATAGCCAAAGAATCACTAAAGCATTTGTTTGGATTTGGAGATAAGCTATTTACTTGTCAAATACCTTTTACAATTTTCCCTATTTGTGATCAATAATAAAAATTATTTAATATGATGGGTAAAATGATACGGTATGATGAAACTGCGTCTTACAATCTTATAGAAATATTGGTTACGTTAGATGAACAAAGACAATTAATCCTAAGGCTTTGTTGAAGTTTGTTGTCGGTCAAAACATAAAATGATAATCTTACTGCCGCTCTTACTTTTTGAATTTGTATTCTGATTCTGTACTAAGGCTGCAGTTATAAACAAGTTAAACGCTTGAGTACAAGCTAAAAGTACATGTATCCTATTTTATTTGTCTAGTCAATTGTGATCAATGGCCGATCAATGATTAGTAATTAGGCGATTTTTCTTCGGAACCCTAAAATGTTCGTAGATTCTAGATAAGCCTATCTTTAGTGCTTGTATAAATCATAAATGTATCTGATATATGTTAACCTAAACAACACAAGCTACGTACAATAGTACCCTGCCATTATTTGCGAATTTTGCATTCTTAGTGACAGGCCTTGAAATGACATTTAAATATTTGAACACGAAACAGAGGTAAGCTACGATTGTTAAATATTTTGGGGATTTTAAAGCGTTAATTGTACGCAACTATTTACAAGGTCACAGTTTATCTACACTAAGATGACCTTTGTTTCTTTTCACATGAACATACAAAAAAAAATATACATCGTAAACAACTTTTTTTAGTGGAAAAATCTAACAAAATTATCTGACCTCCAAGATTGCGTGTTATGTGATTCCTATCCACTAAAACTAACTCAGCCACATATCAGGAGGCTCCGGGATCCCAATTGAATGCATTCTATGACCAGGGGATCCCTCACTCGTCCCTTGGGTTCAACTCACAAGTTACAACTAGGTCCTATGCCAATGTAGTTATGATGATATTATGGTGACGACGTTACGATGACAACATTATGATTGGAAGACACCATGATGATGCTAATGCCACTATGACGATAAGACGATAATCAGTGTCCACTCACCGTACTCCCCCCAGTAGTCGCCGCCGCCGGACGCGCGCACCAGCAGCAACACGCCAGAGGAGCGGTACCGCGCGCGCGCGCTGATGTGCGGCCCGAACAGCGTCAGCTGGAACTGGTGCGTCTCCAGGTCGGACCTGCAGAGGACGGACACTTGTTGCTTGATTACACTTTGCACTATCTAGAATTCTAGTTCTCTTTTGCATTGGAGATACAATCATAAAACTCTACAAAGCCACTCTTGTTTCGTTTCGATGAAAATGCGACTATAAGTAGGTACACGTATCCGAAACAGATTTATGAGAACTTTCATTAAATTTGTTAGCTCCGGTATCAGGAATGGTGATTACAATTAAAGTGGTGGATCATGTTGTGATGACGAAAGCATAACACTTGAAAATCGTTCTATGTATAATCAGGGAGAGTTCGCTAACTTAGTAAAGAACCCATTATTGCTCAGTGTGAATACTGTGACACATAAATAAAATGTCAAGTTTAGTAAATTGAAAGTGTTGTCCTCCACGACAGCGTAATGCATTTATTTATCTTTAATTAAAAACGATGATACATTCGGTCAGTCCCCTGTCACTGCACTCGAGACGTGACAAGCATATCTTAACGATTTATTTCCTTACTCAATATTCTTGGCTTCACTGTCATCTAAAGTTACAACAAGTTACAACGTCTTTATGTCTGTGAAGGATTTCTTTCAACACAACCAACTATGTGAATCATGAGAAGAGGTGCCATAAAGATTTTTGAAACGTGAATGTGAATAAATACAATAATGATTTTCTATGAGGCTTCAGTTGAGGCATGCTTGTGGTTTTGAAATAACTTTAGTGATGTAATCCATTTGGATATTGTTACTCGTTCGCTTTGTTTTCATTTAACAAAAAGGCACAATTACAAACACGCAATAAAATAATAGAAAAAACACGCTTTTATAGACAATCCAAATAAAAAATAGAAAATAAATATGAATTAAGAATCGTGTAATTGTAAAAAAGCGTGGGCTGTTTTATTAACATATTATCCCTTCTACTCATTGACACCATGCACCACACGCTTTTATTACAATCTGTGACAATAGTCTCACTGGAATCAGCGGTGATCGACCGACATCTAATGAGTTCGAGAATCATTACGCCGTGATCATTCAAATATTGCAACAGTATTTTACAAATTATTAGATGTAAGATTTAACGGTTTGGGCTACAATGAGTTTTGTAGTAGGTACGATGACCTTTAACCAAGAGATGATTGCTCAATATCTCTTCATGCAACTTATGAGCGATGGTTTTCTTGCAATCTTTTATAATTTTTAAATTTTAATCGACTTCAAAAAAGGAGATGATTCTCAATTCGACTATATTTTTTTATGTGTGTTACTAAAATTGTGCTCGATACCTAGAACGTTGAAGAATGTATTACTCGTCGAATATTATTAAAAGCGTTCATTGTGTTTTTGATGGTACGGCATTTTTCGTCCATGACCACAAAACAATAAATTCTTTGTAAAATTTTAAGAACATCCTTGATAATTTTATTATGAGTTGAATAGTTATATTGCGATTGTTGTTAACTGAGCTTTGTGAACCGATTTGAAAAATGTTTTTTTACTCGAAAATATATGCTTCCAGATAGTTCGTACGCGACGTATGTTCGTTCAGCGCTAATTGCAGTGGTTCTTTTTTGAACACTATTTCATTGAAGTCAGTTATTTATTTGGTAAATTTTATCGTAAAACAGTAATAATATTATTATGTGCTTAAAAGGGTTTACTTTCTGAGAATAGTGACGTCCAATAAACGAACGAGTGCCCTTAATATTTTAACACGTTCACTGCGAGACTATTTTTGATGGACTTTCAGCCAGTGCGAATGAGGTCTTTTCGAGACAATACTGAACTTCTTTACAGTGCGAATGAGAGCTTTTCGGCCTCATAAAATATTGTTTCTAAAAAACACCTTAAATATAGCTCAAAATTGAAAATATTTGCTTGAAACTTTACCATTACAAACTTAAATAGTTTTTCAAGTTGAATCTGGCTTCGCCCGCAGTTGTGACATTTCGGTATTGAATAAATGAGAAAAATATTTATGTCATCGGTTCTGCCTCATATTGCACTAAAAAGAAGTTCGATGTGTGTCTCTACTAGTGATGGGAATAAAAGAGAAATGCAGGTGCGATAAAATTTATTTTATAAAAGATTAATCAAAATGTTTTTGATTAAAGCAAGGCAAACAGTATGATTTATCGCACTGAACACAAAAGTAAAAATTTTTTTAGTTTTTTTTTTGCCCCTTGAGTACTGTTTAGTGTAACCCTGTATTTATCGTAGCAACCTACGCAGCGCTTGCGTTGAGTGCCTTTTTGAAGCGCATGCTTAGCGCATCTGCCGCTAGGAAATCATGAAATGAAACACTTAGATTAGGATTCTAAAGTGCCATACCCACCGGCACACATACCATATTTAGTTTTAAAGTATGTAAGGGAAAGACTACTGAAGTTGGCAGACAGTCCACCAATGATTGACACCTTTTTCGTAATAAGCCCTAAAATAATTATAAATTATTTAAAAAATCGAGTGAGTCACGCGGTCGAGAAGCGTGTTTAGTCACTGACGTCACAAGCTCAAAAATACATGTACAAGCATTAACTTGATACCCCACACGTGCTTTCGTATCGAAACTTATCGCATCACTACGCTAGGATACGCGGCGCCCACGCCTCCCGCGCTTCACTCCGTTTTGAGACAGATTAGACCTCACTTCACACAGAAGCGTAATTAATTTCTATTCAGTGCGTATGAGGCCTCTTCAACCTCATATTTTATTAACTACGCCATTGGGCTTGACTTCGCAAGAGAAACAATTTTATGTATTTGTCTCTGTCATACTCAAAGAAATGTCAAAATAATCGCCTCCCGCACAGAGTGAAAGAATGCGATTTTGACTGCCGCATCAGCGAGAAGTCACGCTTGTGACTTTTCGGCCTCATAATGCCCTGAACGTGTTAAGTAGGCACTAAGTCCAGTTCCTAGGCCTACTTTGTAGTAAGAGCGTAGTGTATTAGCGTAGCCTTTCTCAACCAGTAACACCCGGTCAAGAAAGCACAATACCGGTTCAACATATAGACAATGCATGGCCTGGAATTTTAATCTGCAAACTTTTGTCGTTAAAATAACATTCTTTCTATTACAATTTTATGACATCATTTAAATAATGACGTCATTGAAAATATTGTTATGTAAAATAAGTTCTGTAGATATAAGTATATACAAATATGAAGTGGGTTACAAAAGGTAGAAGCAGAAAAATTATCTTAGTTGAATAAAAATAATTTTAAAAAGGCTGCAAAATGTCATTTGAGCATTCAAGTTTTTTAAACTAAAATAAAAGATTTTTAGCTTTGTCAATATCAGGTACTTTCAGTCTCACACAAATACAAATTTACCAAATGATAAATTGTTAACTATGTAAGAATTAGAATGACTGATAAATTAACAAAAATAAAAAGAATTAAAGGACATTGATGATGATTTATGGCCAAAAAATTTCTATTTACTATAAATTGTTATCAAGCTTATCCAGTATCGGATAAAAGGCAGCGTAGAGAGAGTTCTCAGTTCATTTGATTTCAAACGTAAGTAACAAAATGAATTTTGTCATGGAAACGAACAGACTATGGGAATAGGCAAACAAGTGTCTGCTTAATACGTTTTAGTATTCCATGTTCCTTCAGTTTTAGAACATCTTATAGCCATTGACGTCATACACTCCCTGTCTTGAATTTCAATGTCTCGTTCACTTAAAATTTATTGAGAAAGAATAGTTTATTAGAAGCTTACGACAATATTTTATCAAGCATAAAAAGTTATTTAAATTCTGTTTGGAAATATATAGGTAGGTACCTACTTTTAAGATTTGCATTTTTACTAAATAAATTAACCTTATACCAGATACCTTCTTCTACTTATATTCATACATTATAGGTAGATTACACAGAAAAAAGTTCAATTGTAGTGTAATTGTGGTAGCTATACCTACTTGGGTAAAACACTAGTTTTTATCATGTGTATTGTTATAGGATCAACAATCTCACAATTATCTATCAAGTAATAAGGATTCCCTGAATCTTAGCTTTTCACCATTCAAATGAGCAACATATAGATAAATCACCGTTTTAATAGGTCTTTAATGCAACATCTTTTTCAAGGTTGTCTAGAGGAGTTAGGCCATTGTC
Source organism: Thymelicus sylvestris (assembly GCA_911387775.1). Taxonomy (NCBI): domain Eukaryota; kingdom Metazoa; phylum Arthropoda; class Insecta; order Lepidoptera; family Hesperiidae; genus Thymelicus; species Thymelicus sylvestris. The sequence goes on from OU426889.1 coordinate 14,954,277, forward strand.
ATCCACCAGGATGAAGACACATCTATAAAATGTTTTGTTTCCCTAATTCATTAATTGACTCCATCGGCTATTATCAATTTTTCACAAAAAAATATTATATCGCATCAATAATTAATCGCGATATTTGAAGTTCAAATTAATAATACTATTGCGTTTCAAAACACATATATAACATTTACTTGTATAATATAACAAATAACAACTCGCTGTAAATCGTAGACGTGTGCACTGTGCATGTTAATTTACATATTAACACTAATTAACTTATATTTTACATATTTCTCCTTGTAAAATATACCAAATCTTAGACTGCTACTTGCATCCATAGTTAATATAGTAAAGTAACATTTGATTACCGTAATTAGTCGCGGTCTATAATGTCGCATCTTATAGAATCGCGACATTTCTGACACAAACCAAAACAATTAATTTTGTACGCCGTTTAGATCCGGTTGCATAGTTTGTGGCGACGACTGACTTTTCTTGAAGTTACTCTTATCGACTCTCCTGTACCTTCTTCATTCTTACCTGACATTAGTGATGGTCATGTTGTCGACGCCCGATGCGTGGATGTCTTTGAAGGAAGCCCGGTAGCCATCAGGTCCTCCGCCCAACGCGATGGACAGTTCGTCTATCACTATTGTGTCGGACTGGAAAACAAATAAATAAATATTGTAAATAAACGCTTACACACTCATACCCCCGAAGTAGGCTTATACCTGTGTCGCGGATAGCATGGACGACACATAAAACATCACAATAACAACCATGAGCCGAGTACAAATATTTATCTGTCACTTATATATCTGCCCCGGCCGGGGATCGAACCCGGGACCTCTCGCTTCGCAGGTAGGGTCCGGTCGCTACCAACTAGGCTACAGGGTCGTCGCAATGGAAATATTTTTACTGTTATGCTATTTCTATTGTTACTCCGGCCTGGGGTTCTGTTAAACATGTAATGTTTTCTCTATGTATGTTCAATAGTGAAATCAATAATTGTAACAATCATTGCAGAGGAAATTAATGTTTAACTAATCATTGCAGTTATAAATAAGTCGTAATTACAAAAAATATGACTTGTTTTTGTAACCTAACCTAACAAAGAAGTAGGTATAAAAACAAACATACATTAATATCTGTTCGGCCCCAGCTCACTGCATCTGGGTTAGGGGGTCGATGGATTGAAATCGTTAAGTATTATAGACATTTGTCAGTTCTTATCAACCATCTTATTATTTTACCATGGAGAAAGTTGCGTACTAAGAAATTCTGTTTTTTACTGACTAAATGCTGAGATGAAAACAATTTATGAACCAAAACGGTAAGACTGAAGTGCATTTTAAAGGCTAATAGATTAGACATTAAATAGATACGATATAGTATATAACATTTAACTGAAAGTAATAAGTTATATACAATATAGGATCTTGTATAGCTTTGAAATACAGATCTATTCACGAAACAAATCTTTCGTATATAAAAAATCCAAATTACTTATTCGTACAGATCCGATAATACTCCAAATATGTACCTAACTTCATTCGACCATGTTTACATTCATTTCAGAGCTACTCGATCAAAAGTTTCCGCCGTTTACATGTAGAGCCTCACCCTCTCAATGCCCAACTCTGGTGCTCCACCCTTCAAGTAGTCGATCAGGTTGTTGAAGCTGCGTAGCAGACATGCGTCTACGTTCGGGTCTTCCCGCGAACATCTCTGTCCTCCGAACAGATCTGCAGGAAAGAAATGATAAATTAAACTCAAATAATTTAGGTATGATGGCAATACACGCGCATTTTTTTCTTCAGCTACTCTTTAAGATGATTCATCATTTAGAGGAAGAAAATCTTCAGCGCATTTATAAATATGACGGGTTTTGTGGTGTTTTTACGCACTAAAACCCCCTTGACAGCAACCTGGCGCAATACGGAGAGGCTCAGGGATCTCCAAGGAACACCGAACACGCCGGAGTCTCTCTTGCGCGATGTCTAAAAGGCTCGACTTAGGATCTTTTTGTGTGTCCTCCTGGACCCGTGCCAATGGGAACCAAGATCAGGAGACCACAGCCTGCTATGAAGCGTTCCCCGCCATGAGGCGTCCTTACAAAATATTGTTAAACTCAAAAGTACTGCAGCATACATATCTAGTAGGAGAAGTATCCTTAAACTTTAGGAATTTACAGCATAACATTTTTATTCTGGGAAAATTTTTTTAAGACTTCTGGTGTACACGCATCGTCCACCTAACAAAGAAGCTGGGTGTTTAACTTTCATCGCTGTATCGTAATCAGTATGCATGTCGTGTTTGGCTAACGGTATACCGGCGACATTGGCCAGCTAGTGAAAACAATGCACTGGACGCCCGCCGCCGTTCACAGACCTTCGGATGTTCGATTGTAGTAAATGATATTCGTCATATTCCATCATTTTGATGCTAGTCACAAACTTCTTCCTTTTTTGTATTTTTTTTGTATTTTATCTGCAATATGTATAGAGAGAGAAGGAGAGAGACACTAAAGAGGTGATCAGTTCAAATGCTGTTTACGAAGTGCCATTAGATACTCAATTTAGAAGATTTTAGGAAGTAGGTACTTTGGACTAGTCTGGAGGCTCTGGAGCAGTACCTACCTGTTGCACCACGCCAGTTTTTTTGAACGTCAATTTTGACAGATCTATGTACCTACCTATGTACATTTTTATATTACATGTTAGGATAAATTTCTTTATATCCCCTGAAGATTTATATGCGATTATGCATTAAAAAAACTGTGAGAAAATATAAAAAAAAAATCAGGATTTTAGCATAGCTTTTAGCATGCTATTGTTATAAAAAAACAGTTCTACCTTAAAATTGATAAACTAATTATATAATAACCTAATCATGATTGTTAAATCTCTTAATTAATAAAAGTTGATAAATTATCATTATGTCAAGTTTTTGAACCTTCATCAGAGATAACAATAGACAGGTATATTAACGCAAGATACCTACATTAACGAGTTTTTATAACGTTTACGCGATTCAAGTGACACGTAAAACGTAGTGTTTATGTTCTGTGTCATTTACTAAATGTAATAATTTAACGAAGTCCTACTGACGTTCGTAAATGTAATAATTTACGAAAGTCAGTAGGACGTTCGAAATGACACAAGGAACAATAAACACTACGTTTTACGTGTCATTTGTATCGCGTAAACGTTATCCCCCTTATTACAAGACGAGGTCTAAAGTTTAGGTTTAAACCATGACTAAATAGTCCAGGCTTGGTACGATACTGACTTTAGTAACATACTGTAAACCAAAGTTTATTACAAAACGCAAAATACTCGTTGACTTGTTAGTACTATTGGTTTCAATTTTAGACCTTGGCTCACCCTTGGCTGAAAATGCTGACATAACTGACACGGGTTTGACACGAAACTGATTCAAAACGTCAGTATTTATTCGATTACGACGTTCCATAAATTCAGATAACTGCCAGTAGCAGCTGTGACAAGGAGGTCCCTCGGCCGAGCTCTGTTTTATTTAATTTTTACAATTAAATAGTACAAAATATACAAAATGCAGTTCAGTGCGAACTTTATCATTATTATAATGCAATATTAAATTGCGTCGCCTACAATTTATACTACGATGCTGTTTATTGTTTTTGACATATTTAATGGAACACGTCTATTATTAATATTAAGAGCGTAAATATTATTGCAAATAAATAATTATACAGTTTTCAATCAATTCTATTGATTGTTGTTGTCGTGGATTTTATTACATGTTAAAACATGTATTTTTTAAGAATTAATGTACGCGTGTGGATTTCTCGCGCATATTAATAAGAGTCCATAATTTTACGTAAACAAAACCAATCTTAACTAAAATAAAATCCAGTTGGCTTCGAAAGAACAATGCCCAAAAATTATTTTTATTTTTTGTAGCGTCAAAACGTGAGTTATACCGAAGCAATTCAATATTTTTTTACGTATTTTAATATTAATACCTGTACCCGTATTACCCAGGGTAAAATAATTTCAATAATAAGTGATGAATTGACTATAATAACAATGCATGATGTCGTTATTGTCCATTTTCATTCGGTAAAAATGATACCATTTCATACTTTTGTACTCTTATGGTAGAAAATATATTTTGATAATCGTACATATTTTCTGATTTTAATTATTTCATATTGTGTAAAGTGAGTAATTTGGGCAATCTTTAATAAATAAATAACATTCTGCTTGAACTTTTTTATTTTTATATTTAAAAATATTACCTTTCTCCATGTTCATGAAATTATTATATGTAATTTAATCTTTCAGTAGTAGCAAAATGGCAACTTTTGAATCGTTTTTAAAATTGACGTTGACGTTTAGTGATCACATCGTTGACATTCGTGACATCACATACTCTTCCGGCATCGTTGTTTTGTTGTGTACCAGGTACTCTATGTATAATACTTCTATGGTTAAAAAACTTTCAATATCAAAATACTTTGGTTCTGGGGTGTGCCTGCTGAAAATTCTTATATATCTAAGCTCAGAAATTAATGCTGCATTTTTTAGAATATTTTTTATTTTAAGACGCTCAAGTTGAAAATGAAATAAAACTATGTATGGAAGTTTGGCATTGTTCTTTATTACACTGTTGAGATCTTTGGTTAAGTGCTATTATGAACAATTGTACCTTGAGCAGCAGAGTGTATTGTAAGTAATAAATATTGTGACTCATCCCAATTCGTAAAATTCACAAAATGAATAACAATCTACAAATTACTAAAATATAAGCAAAACTTTATTAATATTAGTACACTTAGGTAATATATAAAAGTTCTGGTCGTAATCTAAGTATTAATTATTCATTATTCAGGTATTAACAGATTCCTTCATATGAATTGAAAAAACATTACAATGCAATATAAAATTTTGAATCTATGGGATAATTTTGCAATTGCTCCGGCTCCCTTTAGTTGGCTCAGCAACTCCTTGCAAATCAACTGCGTCATCTTGAATCTAAAATAACAAAAACAAAACAATGTTATTATCATTGGAATAAATAGGTAATAATAGCATAGTAAGAGTACTGCCAAGGTTTGAGTGAGGAAGAGAAATATATCACCAACTAATTTTATATCTAGTGTGAAGCAACATGATAATATTTGTGTTCGTTTTGGAATTAGTTTGATAAATGTTTATGCATTTCTCATAACCCACAATAGGAGTAGCAACAGAATATACGACAAACCTTAGAAAGAAGTATTTACTTAACATCAGGTGGATAGAATTCTCACTTGCTACTTCACTTTCATAAAATAATGCTACAGCTACGTTATAATTGCAGTGGTACTGTATGTAAACAACATTATTATAGATACTTACTTCGTGGCGAGTCCAGCTACGTATTGCACAAATTACTGGAATTTCAGAGGACAAATGGATTTCCACGATGGTCATGGAGTCCAATTTTCTCGCACCAAATCCACAAATTTCATTGTAAACCTCTTGGTAACTATATTTACAATAAATATCTTCATCACTCAGTTCGGCAAACGGATCCATAACAACACGATATTTATGCCTACCTATTTGTCTGTCTGTCAGGTGATACTGAATATTAAAATATCTTCAGTATGTACAAAATACATTGAATAAAACATTTTAATTACAGTAGAATCCCGATTATCCGGATCAGATAAAACCAGGGGTATTCCATATAATCGAAAATCCGGATAATCGATTTCAAATTCAAATCAAACAATATTTAAATTTTATAAAAAATACGTGCTACAATGATAATGAATCACTTAATACTACACGTTTACTTCAAGTTTGCCTTCGTCGACCGTTACGATTTCACAGCTAATGGTACTGTAGACAAAAAAGTAATCAAATAATTTCACTAACTTAGATAACAAATTACGTATGCCACTGTGTAAAACATTTTCTATTTTAGTCATTGAAGCGACAAAAATCAATGTAAAATAAATCGATACAAAAATAATTTAACGAAAGTAACATCAAAATCAACAACAAACTCAAGAACGTACTCGCCGCACGGGACATCAAAAATACGCTGGTAGCGTTGCTGTCCGTACTAAATGAGGTGCGGTACGAGGAGCGGGACGGGAAGTAAGGGCAAACTTGACGTGAACGCGTAATAATACCTATGTAATTTAGAACTTTGATTGGAAATAACTTGTAGTTGATCTTGGACGCAATCGTTTCATCTTTTCATTGCAGCCAAGACGCTTCTTGTATCAAACTTTTAATTTGTAACGTGCCTCGTTGCGCGGTAAAACATTTTTAAATCAGCGAGTAGAGCCGTGACGCGTGTCCGGATAATCGGATGTTCGGATAATCGAGGTTCGGATAATCGGGATTCTACTGTAATATTTTTCAACAATTTCGAAATAAACATGACAACAACCTCGAAACTGACTTTGACATTTGTGAAATAGTCCAACGTTAAACTAGGGGGCTCGCAGGTTTAGCTATAGTCTCAGATGAAAGAAATAAAAGGCACGTAAAGTCGTTCGAATACGACGTAAACCTACCACGGTAAATACAAAATAAAAATCAAATACAATCTCGTGTCACAAAGCGTCAAAAAGCATCGCGCAATGCACGTCGCAATTGTCAAAATTCTTTCATCTGAGGCTTTAGTATCATAGTTAGGCAATGCCTTAAGCGTTAAAACGCGTCTTGTAATAATAATTTGCTTAGTCCAAGCTTCAAAGGAGGTTTAGTACCAGGACTAACGATAGACCTCGTTCTGTAATGAGACCGTATAGGTATAAAATCTGGGAATGGGAACGTACTTAAAAACATTAATTTGTATTTGTATCGGCAATTTTAGGAAAAGTTTTACAATAAAATTATATTAACTTAAAAGTTGTTATTAAAAAAGTAATTAACTGTAATGCAGAATACGAACCTAAGAACTCAGTGATTTTAACTTTCGAGCATTACATTTGTTCATGTCTATAGTAGCGACGTGTGCATGTTATCTAACTCATGTAAAAGGGTACCTACTTAGCCAGGTAACATACACTCTCTCGAGGAATAATGTATGCTCACCTACGTAATACCACAGAAGAAATAAAAGTACTGGAAATAGTAGCAAAGCAAGCTTCTAGTGTTTTACATCAAAGAATTAGTTACTTAAAATAATCATTGCCGCTTTCGCAGCACACTTTCAGGCCCAACGTGCGAGAGTGTGTTTTTATTATAAGGGAGTGCGTGTGTTAGCAACTGGGATGATGTCGATAACTGGAACAACTACCTAAATCAAACGTTAGATACTTAAATACTTATGAACACAATAGGATAAAACAACCTTCGGTACCTTCCCAATTGTCTGTAAAAACAACAGCAATATGTCATTTGACACCACACGATTAGTATTATTTTTTTACTACTTACAATGACCCAATGTTTTATGCAGTTTTGTCTATATGCTATTTATTCAAGTGAAAGAAAAGAACTCGTTTCTTCACTCTTTAATTACAAGATTGATCTCAATACTGGTGAAAGTTTAACCTAAAATTAAATTGATTATAAACTTTTAATAGTGAGTCAAAATCTGAGTTTTATATCGAGTACCAAGTACGATCCCTTGAGAGTTTATGAGTCAGAAAGAAAAAAGTGGATATCGCTGTGATATAAAACAAACAGGTTTTTAAAAAAACATCCGTCGGATACACCTGCGGGATCGTTGACCGCCGGACCTTGCCCGCGAAACGATTGCTAATACATACCCGATAGTCGATACCGTTCGCGATGTCTTATCCTCAACAACCCGAGCTTCGTAGGCTATTCATCATACTTTATGACATTTTTCATCACTTAGTTACTAATAATCAAAATTTTACTAACAAAAAATAACCGACTTCAAAATTACTCAATAACTACTAGTCAGATCTCACTCTTTATGTGGGACCACATGACAAGCACCTGCTTTCGTTTAAAAAAGAATCATCAAAATCGGTTAACCCAGTCGAAAGTTCTGAGGTAACAAACATAAAAAAATACAGTCGAATTGAGAACCTCCTCCTTTTGAAGTGAAAACTTCTTTAGTACGGGGGTGACTTGAAATTTTATGAAACGAAACTGACCAGTAAAAAGAGACAAACACATAAATTCTAAAGTGAGATAGGAAGCATTGTACAGGGGTAGGGTAGGGGAGTGAGGGGTAGGGGAGCGGGGCGGGGCGGAGCGGAGCGGAGCGGAGTGAAGTAGATTAGTGAAACCTACATTTATCATCTTCCCGAAATTTCACATTCGTCTCATTATCTTGAAAACAAAAATTTTGAAGGTTTCACTTCTACTTGTGAATTGCACACATTTAATTTTTTTGAAGTCGGTTAAAATCAATCATACATGATTATTGTTTTATGTAAATAGTCTAAAAATAAGCAGAGTAGCCGCTCCACTTAATGGTAATTTGTCTTCGACGACTATGGGCTTAGGTAACAATCAACACGGGTATCAGGTATCACAATAATGTTATTATGTTGTTTAGGTTAATTAAAGAGAATATTAAATTAATACTTAAATATTTCATTCGCTTAACACAATTAAAAAAGCTCGATCGAGTGTTATCTTTATAGTGTGGTTATTCAGTTGGTTGGCATCTCGGGTATTTCCACCCGATGCGATTATGTATAATATGCGGTTATACCCGAATTAGAAGCGAATTCCACCCATCTGTTTAATATATCGCGTAATATACATACAGAAAAATATATCGCGAGTAGCGAATAGCGCTCTACCCGTTTTCCGGGATAATAATTATACTTAATAATAATTGTACATTATTAAATATAATTGCATAAAAAATTGAAAAAGGTATTTTCATTAAGCATTAGATTAATGAGTTTAAAAAATAAGTTTAATACCAACTGAAAGTATGGCTGTATTGACTATAGAAAATGCAAACTTTGGTTGTTTCAATTTTTATTTAATCATTCTATAGTTTGGCCAGGAATTTTTTAGCCAACCCATTCGCGATGTATTTTTTAGAATAATAAATTGGATATAAATACTTTTCATCATAAAACATCACATAACATGTTACAGTGACACATCACCTAGTGTGACGAATCAAATACAGGGCCTTGTTTAGTACTTACCTAATACCTAGGTACCTAGTCCATAGTGGGTTATTGTGTGTCCTAGTTGTGAACTCAAAGGTAGCTGATGAAACACAGTAATCTTAACGTCACGCTTGGCTATTTGTCATAAAGGGCTCTTTTAAATTGAAAATTGACGTGTAACTGAAATATAGGCACGGTGTTGATTCACAATTCAACACGAATACACTCAAGTAAAGATTGTCGGATAAAATACTGTGAATTCATGTCCAATTTAATTTTTTTTTGAAATTGAATACGGCAACACTCTTAAGTGTATATTGTATTATATATATTATATTATAGTATATTAAGGCGGGGCATGTCAATTTGGCATGTCTTCACACTAATAACCTATAAATAAATCACCTATAGTGCAATAGGATTTAAATGTTTAAAGCTATATGTATTAATTCTTTTGTCACGTTATGAAAATCAGATATCAGGGATTTATTTTCAAAATGAAACAAAAGTTCGGAGCAGAATGCTACACAGGATGAAGTAATCCTTATTTGAGAATATAGTTAATTGAGCAATATGACCGATTGTGAATAAATCTATGAGCGTAATTTTTATTGAATTATTTAAATTATTTTAAATTATTGTTAATAAATTTGATGTTGTCTATTGTTTAACTCAGGTAAAATTTATTCCAATGTGTAAAAAAACTTTGGCAACTGACTTTATATTTACATATAATATATGTAGGTATATTTTTTATGTACGTACAAACGTTCGTTTTATTGTACACGAAAAATCTTTTTGAATAATGATGCCATCAGAATCTTTCCCCGAATTGCATTAAAGCGTTAAAATGTAATGAGACTAATCTGACGTTAAGGCCAGGTAAAAAATAATCATCGAACCAAATTTATGTAGGTACATAACATACAGGTAAAAATTTGTGTCAATCAGTTAAGTATAATAAACAGCTTTTTATTTTTTTTTGATGGTTTATAAACCAGATTCTGTATAATTTATCGTTAAAGGTCAAATCAATGATTACTAATCATAATTTTTGTTTTTATTTATTTTTTGTGTCTATTTGTAAATTTTAATTTTTTGTCATCTGTGTTCGTGTGTGTATTAATATGTTTTTCTTTCTTTTTTTCTTATAACTTATTAATAGCTTTTAAAAGGAGGATAATATACTCTTCTCCGCTATGTTTTCTGTTGATTTTTGGTATACCATTTCCTTCAAGTGGCCCCAATAAAAAAAATCTAATGGATTTAAATCTGGCGATCGTGCCGGCCACTGAATCGAGAACGGAGATGAATCAATGAAGCTGCCGAAAAAATAAATAGAAAAGGCTGTGCTAGATTAGTGAAAAGATTGTTTTGGCGAAGATGTAGAGCATGCATTAGGGCTGAGGGGCGACAATTTGAGCAATTGTTATAATTTAGTAAATATTACAAGTAAACTTGCTTGTTTCATTTATTTTGAAGAATCTGTTTCACAAATAAACAAGGATTTTAATTTGGATGACATACTTTTAAAATAAGGACATCTACCAGAATAATAGGTTATATTTTTTATGTTTAACATAAAACATGTACATGCCATAGCATTTTAGAATCTTGATGAAATGGGCCAACTTTTGGTCAAACTTGCCTTGTTAGCTTAAAATTTTTTTTCAGTATGAGCAGTCAAAGTTGAGTGATAGTAAATTAAAAATACTTGAACTAATGAACTCAGCGAAGTATTTTTGTTTTTTTTTTAATGGCCGGTACTTCGCAACCGTAGCGAATACATCCAAGGTTTTTTTTTTACAGGCTGCAGGTTGCAGGCTTATCGTCACGTTCTGGGACACCCTGTATATTAAGATTCGGCGTACCCACACACTGAAGTTTTGAAGATTTTTAATCAATTCCCTGTACTAAAGTAAAAGTCATTTAATAAGGAATTATGACAAAGAAAATACAGCGATGATTTACTCTAGAAAGTTGCGGTATTTTCCCTGTCGGAATGATAATTTTAATTTTATTACTTACTTTTCTGAGATATCTGTTACGATTTCTCTCTTATCTGATTCATCGTGTTATTTTTTCCTTAAACTTTGTAACAAGTATGGAGTGTAGAGGTAAGGAGAGCCATATCTGTTATGTAAAAGTGTCCGTAAAAACGCGTCCAATAAGGGTAACGCTACGGTAGCCTAGTAGCCTAGTAGTATATAGTAGGTAGTTTTTCCAACGCCAGCGCTAAAGTGGTAGGTTATGGAACCTCCATTTTCAGTATACAGCTGGACACTTTTTCAACCCTCCCCCCTTAAGAGATGGCTCTCCTTACCCTCCATAGTAACAAGAAACATCAAACGATGTTTCTGTTGTTTTTACAAGGTATATAGCCTTGGATGTTGTTCTTTTGGTCTGTGCAAAATTAATTGTTATTAAGAATTTTATACGGGAAAGATATGGTACTTGGTAGTCATTTCTACGATGTTCAATTGGTTTAAAAAGCATAGATATTTTAGCTTCAGATCCTCGCTACGATTATAGTACATTATTTTGTTTGTTTGTAATCTAAATAAATTCCAAAACTACTGGACTGATTATAAAAATTCTTTCACTGATAGGAGGCTCTATTGTTTTTATGGCTAAGCGTAACGGACGGCCACCACTGCCATAATAATATGACGCGTCGCGCAAGCCGATACATTTTGTAGTTTGTACATTTGCACATTTCTCTATTTTCCTTCTACCTCTTACGCATTCGTCGCCTAGATGTAGATAAGAACATGTGACACTTGTAGACCAATCAACTTTTTTTACTAAATAGTATTCAGTATTTTATTGCAACATATGTGGTACATTTAGGTCTTACATTATAGACAATTTGCCTTATATATTAGTGTTACATATAACCCTGATAGGGTATAGCAATACTTAGCGTGAGCGAACCGATTTATTCTTATTTCTATGCAATAATACTTCGTTATTTTATTGACTACACTCTAGACATAGTTCATTCACATAAAATTAAAATTAAATTCCTATATATCAAAATATTCATTTAAACTTTAAAGTGTAGAAACATTTTTTAATTAAAAATTCTTTGAGAGTAGCCGAAAAATGTTTGTTATTTTTTTTTGTTCTAAAGTCAATAGATAATTTATTAAATATTTTTACGCACATAAAATTTGGGCCGGAGCTAGTTTTTAGTGTTATGTTATAATTGCACATTTTACCTAACCCAACATTTTAAATAATCTTCTGATTCCTTTTATTCAATACTTTGTTTCGGATTTTTATTTGTGAAGGTAATATTTTATTCGTAAAATTCTTATTTTCGAGTTTAAAACTAATTATACTAATAACTAGTAAATGCATACCTACCTACAATATTATTTTAATTAATAACATGTTTGTTGAAGTGGTAGAAGTTTACCCTGAAATCTGGTTCAAATTAGGTACTTTTGTATAAAATTGTCGACTTCCAATTTTAAAAAATACAAGGAAAAAAAGGCTCGTGGACGTAAACTTTTACTATAATATGATTTTAAGGTTGTTTCGTGTTCAAGGTATTTTTTAATTATACTAAAACAAAAACAACAGGAAATTTCCGATATTAAAGAGATTGTACCTAAATTGCAAATTTTCATTATTCAAATTAGAATTTTTATTCGTTAATGTCGCAAACCTTTTTATATTTAAATACATTTTTATTAATTTGTTTAACAAAAATTAACAAAAGTCGGATATTTTTTTTCTTCATTACAAATTGTCATTCATTACAAAATTATTTCAACGTATCCTTCATTATATTTGTCATTATATTGTAGTTGAAAATGTAATGAAGGAATAAAATACATGATAAAAATCGTGTAATATTTATGTTGTCCAATGCATTTTTATAGGACATAGATATCACATACATACGAGTGCATACTTCAATCTATTTATTTGAAAACGAGTTTCATAAAAAATATGAACGACAGAATTACCAAAAGACAGAGTGAAATTAAATGTAACACATAAACCTGACTTAGCCAAACAGACAAAACCAGAATTCTATCTACTTTCTTCTACAGCTACACTTACTTGTATTCGACGTACTCGGTGCGATAACAGCAACGAACAATAAAAACAAAACTTGAATTTTTTTCATTTTTAAATTTAACAATAGATTACAAGAAAAAAACTACAAAGTGACGCAAGTTTTTCAAATTTCGAACGCTATTTTTTTATCTGCCGAGCGTGCGTGCGCTTCGGAATGCCTCGGCGGGGGCAATGGTTAAGTTAGGAGGATGGAGGAGGCTTTGTGTTCGTGATTTTCAGGTTCTGCGGATGAGGTCTGCTCACTTTCCTCAGTGTAACTGGTGACATGTGATCAGCGTTCTTATAATTTTGACTGTGTGAGACCCTTTGTGCTGTGATCTAGCATGATATCCATATTTATTAAAACTACAAAGTCGTAAAAAAAATTGTACCTCCCCTACATGTTTTTTCTCGTCCATCTCTATGGGAAAAAAGAAATGTGTGGAGTATCGTTGAAGTCTTTTAAAAATATGATGGTTTGGAAATACCATTTTTCGATTAAGGGGTCGGTTTGCGAAATATTCGGATTTGAAGGGCTGATTATGGTTAGAGTCAAGTGACCCCCTTCCCTGCCAGCTGTACTAATAGTAGATGTACGACATGTGAAAAAATCACATCTAGATGATTATTACTACGGAACTCTATAATGCACGTGGCCTGACATGCACTTGGCTGGTTTATTAAAGGACAATTAAATGTTGTAAATAATTTGCTGCGTTGCGAACATAATTTATTTTGTGAACTATATCTATTGTAATTTTAAATTTTGTTTAACCAACGTACATACAGAATTAGTTACGTTAAACTCTACCTTAAGAGACTTGGGACCATCGAGATCGAGCAACGAGTTTTAGATAGTTTCCTCAATTTAGATAGCCATTAACTTTAACCAAAAACAGGACCAAAAATGTGTGCGTGTATTAATAATCTTTATCTATACTCATGCAATCCAGGATATTAATTTTTTTTCACAAAACATAACGACAATCGTTTCACGAAAATCGGCAACTGTTATTTTAAGTTTCACTTCAAAAATGTTTGGATGTTGTGTTCAGTTAGATTGGCTTATATTGGCTTTATTTAGATCTGTTAAATTTTATAATTAAACTCTTCTGCGTTGAACAGGAGTCAAGAGCTAAACCAACTATTCGTTAAATAAAATTTGCTCCCCACATTGTGATTCTTAGTATTGATTGTATGAAACCGTTAAGTATGTACCGGTTTGAGTGCAGTCGAGTTTTTAAATAAATACTTCAGCCGGTAGCGGTCAACACACTGGCATGGTGGCAAAAACTTGATGTGCCATGGCGTCTAACACTATGGTAAAGACCAATTTATTCTTCGGTCATGGCTTTTTTTACTCAGTATAAACTTGATCACAATCCCGCCTGAACTTAGTAAAAGCCGTTGATAGTAAAATCGGAGTAGTTCCGAAGTAAAATCGGAACCCTTATAGTTTCGTCATGTCTGTCCGTCTGTCCGTCGCCAAAGCACTGAGACCATTAGTGCTAGAAAGCTGTAATTTGGCATGGATATTTAATAAAACTCCAGAAACTCCTTAAATCGTAGAATAAAATATTGTAAAACATTTTTTTCAGGGTACCTCTCCTACAGGTAACGTGAGGATGATTTTTTTATTCGGCGCGTACCCTATAGTGTGGGGTATCGTTGAAAAGTTCTTTCAAAAATATTATGGATCTTCTAACAATAAGACCATTTTTGGAATTAGGGGTCCGTTTGCGAAATATTTGGCTTTAAAGTACGTAAGTAAGTAATCTGTACTCTGTACTAATATAATAAAGAGGAAAGATTTGATTGTTTGTTTGCATTGAAAAGGCTCCGAAACTAACCGATTAGAAAGACTCTTTCACTGTTGGGAAGCTACACTATCCCCGGGTGGCATATGCTATTTTATATTAAAAAAAAATAGGGATATTTAATAAAACTTCAATAATGTAACCCAAGGTGTAAAAAAATAAGAAAACCGAAGCAAAGCGAGGGCGGTTACTCGTAGTCGATAAACTTACTACATACTTCGGAACTATACATTGCGCGTGGCCTGACACGCACTTGCTCGGTTTTTTTAGTTATTTCGTGACAGACAGAGTGATAGCTCGGGAGGGTGAGGAAAACTCGTATAGAGTTTCTTAGTCATATACTAATCTATTTTATCCAGGTGCAATAAAGATTATGTATAAATCATAACTGGTGGATATTGGTATGGGTTCCTGTTGTGCCTACTTAATTTGCATTTGCAAATATTTTCTTCGCTCGGAAGTCTTACACAAACAAGTCATTATGGACAAAAATAATTTGTGTGCTTTAAAATTAGTAGCCAAGGACGAGTTGTTAATAATATTGACCCATATAAATCAGTAAGGGTCAAAACACATTTATTCGGCTTCATTCGGCTTTTGTCCATAGTAAACAACGATTTTGTATGGAGACGCGTACGCATCCTTTCGGCTTTTCGGCGCCGATTCCGCTTTCGCGGTAAACAAGTAGAAAACGACGACAAATGTGTTTTATCAGTCGAGTGCTATCCGCCGCGTTCAGCGCTCTGCCGTTAGGACTTTAGACCATATCCTTAACTACATAAGGTCTTAAATCAATTTGCCCAAAAACTCGACTTATTGCACTCTTCGTTAGGACGGCAGCGCTGTAGTGCCGCGTTCGGCGCGTTCGGCGCTGTACTGCCGCGTTCGGCCGCGTTCAGCGCTGTACATGGAAGATTTTTGACTCCTTGGCCTTGTCGACAGGTTGCGACCTTCATAGTTCCCGCACAATATAGGAATCTAACAGTAACGTAACTAGGGCCGATTCTCGAAAAACATGCCTACGGCCGCGCGGACAGTAGCCGCGCGCTAGGGCTGTCCGCCGACAGTATTTTTAACCGACTTCAAAAAAAGGAGGAGGTTCTCAATTCGACTGTATTTTTTTTTTTTTTTTTTTTTTTTTATGTTTGTTACCTCAGAACTTTGGACTGGGCGAACCGATTTTGATGATTCTTTTTTTAATCGAAAGCTGATGGCTGTCATGTGGTCCCACATAAATTTTATTGAGATCTGACAATGGCATCCATGAGAAAACTACATAAGTCGTAAATTTGTGTTAAGATGTGCGCGACAAATTGACGAATAACTCAATATCACGTCAACCGATTTCGATGATTCTTTTTTTAATAGAAAGCTGGTGCTTGTCATGTGGTCCCACATAAATTTGAACGAGATCTGATAAGTATTTTTTGAGAATTTGAAGTCGGTTATTTTTTGTTAGTAAAATTTAGATTATAATTTTATCAAACGACTTGAGTTTCTTAGTAGTTTTGTATTTAAAAATGTTATATTTTCTATTTTAATAAATGCAATTCATCTATATCTATACAAATAAATAAAATTGGAGTGTCTGTTTGTAATATTAAAATAACCGCTTTTTACCAAGTGCATTTGGATATACATCCAAATGGTACATATACCAAAACAACATTTTTCACAATTTTTGTCTGTCTGTCTGTTTGTTCCGGCTAATCTCTGAAATGGTTGGACCGATTTTGACGGGACTTTCACTGGCAGATAGCTGATGTAACAAGGAGTAACTTAGGCTACTTTTATTAAAATCAATATTACCAGTATAATCCGTCGAGGGGCCCTACCACCAGCGGGCCGGATTTAGTCGCCTTTTACGACACCCATCTGGCGTGGGACTGGGGTTAGTATTCTAAGCCACCCCAATACGGCAAAAGTAATAATAATCAACCATTTGATTTTTTTAGCCCCTTATTTATAAGTCTAGGCATTTTACTCGGTGGACTTATGAAAAATAAACAATTTAGGTACCTACTTAATATTGCAATACGTACTAACTTGTTTTTATTTATTTATCCTACATGCACTGATCTCCTTCGGCAGGACCGAAGACCTTGAATATTAAAATTTGATTTCTTATTAATAATTACAATACAATAATAAAGTTGATATTAATCAATGACGCAATAAATTATACAATACCTACTTACCTACAAGTTACTTACCTACAATAATTATTTATTTATTTTATTTATTTATTTATTTTGAATATTTATAACTAAATAAACATTACAGATTATATATCCAATTTGTTTACTTAGCTTAAGACTTACAGACTAGAGAATGAATAAATCCTCTGACCGTCATACGAAATTCAGCTGGCGTCGAATAAAATAGGTCTAGACTGGAATCCCAAGTCAGCACACCATTCAGCAAGGTCAATGCACGCACCAGAGGAGATTGTCTGACCAAAACTAATCTGCAGGTTGGAACTGCGAACAACTTTCTTCGACGAGTTATAATATATCTTTCCGGGACGTTAAACGATATTAAGTCTAGCACTGATGGATTGAATATATCACCCCTGATTAAATGATAAAAATACTCCATCAGCGCCACCTCTCTTCTTAGTTCAAGGGAGTCATATCCCAACATTCCCAAAAGAAATAAACTAGGGTAGATATGTGGGAAACCTACGTAATAGCCATACTGCTTAAAGTATAGCCATCTAAGAAATTTCTTTTGGAGTTTCTCCAACATGAGCTTATATTTTACTTCATGTGGACTCCAGATAACTGCGTTGGTTTCTAACGTGCTTCTTACGAAGCTGTTATATAAAGTTTTAATTACAGCTATATAGTTTATATGTATATCTACCTACAAGTACGTATTACATATTATATTATATTGTATAGTATTATATATGCTATATAATACGTATTTGTAGGTACGTATATGATATTCCTGGGTGACTTAATGTCGTATTATAACACCCAATTTCTGCCTTTTACTACACTTATTCCTATGTGCGTAGGTATGACGCGCGTTTCGACCGTTTGTATGAAGAGCGAATACTGTTAGATTCCTATATTGTGGTTCCCGTATAGATTATACGTACTAACGTCTTCGGACCAGGGTTGGATTTTGTACTATAATTATAGTATTTATTCTATAATTTCGCCCTTTGTACTATGTACTATCCATATCCACATCTAAGTATAGTACACTAAAATACTATAATTTTATTTGGTCCCGAATGTTTAGTTTTACGTCATAATATTATGAATATTTCGACAGTGCGTGTATCCGATCCGACCGAATTCTTCTTGCGTTTCCTGTCTCGATGTCCTCAGCAGTAGATTTCTTTTGTTCCTTTCCACTAAAAGTAACTAATGTCATTCCCTGATTCCTTCCATTCCATACGAAATTCAATCAAAGCGATAACAATCGCTTGCGATATTTATTAATTAATTTAATTTAATGTGTTAATTAACGTGTAAAAATTATTTTACGTATTAACGTTTATTTACGAAATTCTTCCTACTTCTTGACTTGAAAGTAAAAGTATTTTGACATTTCAACAAATTGGGGGGAGGGGGGTGCAAAAGCAGTTGATCTACCGATTTTTTGCTTGCAACACTGAGTGTACTATAATTTTTTTATAAATACTATACTTTTAATTGTTTTGTACTATATTTTTGAACGTAATTAAATCCAACCCTGCTTCGGACGGACTTCGCAGCGTATTCAGCGCCGTACGCAGCCGTTCGCATTCTTACGACGCCGTACGTACCAAATCATTCGGCGAAACGCGAATGGCGCCGAATAAATGTGCGTTGACCCTAAAGCAAATGTACCGATTCAGATTTTGTGATAAGAATTAAGTGTGTTGTAAAGTTACGCTTGGTTGCCATTTAACATATTCCTTGGTAATAGAAGCGTATATTGTGTTACACGTACTGCCTTAGCTAATTGGTTTTGACAAAATATGCTTATAGATGTCATTAATTACTTTTGATTCTAATAAGGCGCTCCACCCACTGCACCGCGCCCCGTCGCGGCGCGCGGCTGGCAGATTTTACCATTGTATGCAATTATGTCAATTTATATAGAAATCACGCCTAGCACAACACAGTGCCGACGCGGCACCGCGCGGGAAATTGCCCCGCGCGCAGTTGTGTTATCCGTCGCTCCGCGCACCGCGGCGGGACGCGTCTTCAGTGGGTGGAGCGCCTTAGGCCGGGACTCCACCAAAGCAGAGATGTGTGCGGTGTGCTGTGTGCTGTGCGAGAAGAGATGTTTTTCAGCTCGCGGGACTCCACCAAAGCAGAGATGTGTGCGGTGTGCTGTGTGCTGTGCGAGAAGAGATGTTTTTCAGCTCGGGTGCGGGGCGTTGAGTGCTCAGTACGCATTCTGACACGAAAGGTAGACGATGTCGCTATTATTACAAAAAAAGTATCTTCTTTTACTTGAAGAAGAACTACAGTCTGAAGAAGCAGAATTGATAGCTTTATACTACCTAAACAAAAGAAAACATCGGTTTTGGAAAAGAAGTCACTTGTATTACCATACCAGTCATGGAGAATTTTTTACTCTGTTTAATGAGTTAGATGATGAAAGTTTTACCAAGTCCTACAGACTACCGAGGAATATATTCTACGAACTACATAACTTAATTAAACCACATATATTTAAGCAAGATACTAACTACAGGAGATCTATCTGTACCCAAGAGCGGCTAGCAGTATGTTTGAAGTAAGTACCTACCTAATTATGTTTTTGTTAATGTGTGTTTGTGTTTATGTGTGTTATCTGCGTTTGAATGTGATCAGTCTTTTTTGAGTGTTTGTTTTTTTTTGTGTAAAAGGGCTAAGTGAGAAGTACTCAAAACGAGAATCAAGAAGTACGAGAATACATGAAAAATATTATGTAAACTGAGGTATGTAAGGATTACGAGAAATCGAGATCCGTTGTCTCTTTCTACCCCTCCGGGAGACTGGAGTGATGCATATTATGTAAAAACCAAATATATTTTTATATTATCTTATTTATTCATAAAGAAAACAAAAAAACCAACTGCCTTTCTGGCAGTAGCAAAAAAAACGTAAGGTTATATTAGAAACACTAGCGGTCTGCCCCGGCTTCGCCCGTGGTACATACATAGCCTATAGCACTCGGGCACATCTTAGCTATCCATTGGTGAAAGAATTTTTGAAATCGATCCAGTAGTTCCTGAGATTATCGCGTTCAAACAAACAAACAAACAAACAAACTCTACAGCTTTATAATATTAGTATAGATAACGTACAAAAAAATTATAACAGTAAATCACATGAGACATATTGCTTTCTTTTCCATATAGTTACAAATTATCATATGTGTCTTCTTCGTTTCTGAATGCTTCTATCTGTTCATCGGTCATGTGCGTATCTTCCAAGCTTGGAACAGGTGCCTGTGTCGAACTTGGACCCGGTATTTGTGTTGAGCTAGGAACCGGTGCCTGTGTTGAGTTAGGACCACCGGCCTGTGTTGATGTAAGAACCGGTGCCTGTGTTGAGCTAGGACCCGGTGTCGAACTTGGACCCGGTGCTGAAGTGTAACCGGGGGAATACCAATTATTTTCATTTGTGTTATACCATGTGTTTTGTAGCTCAAGTTCTTCCAATTCTAAAAGAACATTGAAAATTTTACGTTTAGCCTGAAGCTGCATATATTGAGAAAGTTTTTTTACACTTTTTGATATCGACAGAAAAAAAGTGTCCATTTCGTCAAGGGTATTATTTTTCTCTATCAATGATTGTATTTCTAGTTTTTCTTGGCGTATTCTTTCACGGTTTGCATGGTGCTGTATAAGTAAATTACTTATTTCATCCGATTTTCTTGTTGCATTTCTGCATGTCGAGGCTGAGACGCTTGATGTCGGTGACGGCGAATGTTGTACAGATGGACGATCTTCTGGAGTGCTTCTTGTATGATTGCTTGATGTTTCAAAAAACTCATCGGTTACATTACTTTCCAATGAATTTGTTTCCTGTTCATTTATATTTGTTTGTGAGGTATAATTTGTAGTCCTGTTTCTATTCGTCATATATGGTATCAAAAATTCCATTACCTTCTCATATTTCCATTCACGAATTTGTTTACCACTCTGTCCACTTCTAGTGGCATTCTTCCTTTTTAATGCGTCCCGGTGGCTGTCTCTCAACTTTTTCCACTTAGATTTAGCCGTTTTTACTGAAATAAAAATAATTGAAATCATTATAAATATTAAATGTTGACATTGCCATAGTCAAAATATACTTACCGCATTATCACTCATGCAGAATTTATAACCATTATAAATATTTAAAAAATACCAGAGTTTCAAGGGAAACCAATTTATAAAAAAAAATATCTGAAATCAAACAAACAAAACGGATTGTATCTCTCGTACGTGGTCGCGGCAGACGGCGGCGTCGAAATTTGAAATGTTAATAAATAACGAGTGATAAATCCATTTTATTTGTTTGATTTCAATGTATTGTGCTCGTGTGAATCTTAGACTTTTAATTGTTTCTTTTCTATTATTTAAAAATGGCTATAACTTTTGAACGAGTGAAAATTCTGTAAATACATAATTTCAGTAATGCCTAATCTTTTATAGTTCCGGAAACAACACGACACTGATTAAGATATTATTTTGAAATGACCCTTCTATTCTAACTGAAACCACGACACATAAATATAAATCTATATTATAATTATTACAGGTATTTGGCGACTGGTTCAAAATTTTCACAAATAGCTGAAAATTTTAGGATTGGAAAATCGACTGTTCCAAGAATTATAGAAGATGTCTGCGATGCCTTGTGGACAGTATTACAACCTTTGGTTATGCCAGAACTTAACGAAAATGATTGGAAAAAAATTTCAAAGCAATTTGAAGAAATCTGGCAATTCAAAAACTGCGTCGGGGCCATTGATGGCAAGCATGTGTACATGTTTGCACCCCCAAAATCTGGGTCCTCATATTACTGTTATAAACACAGGTTTTCAACTGTAATGATGTGCGTAGCCGACGCTACCCGAAGAATAATTATGGTAGATATAGGTTCAATGGGAAGGTTCAGCGATGGTGGTATTTTTGCTGATAGTATATTCGGAATTCGTTTGAGAGAAAACAGACTAAATCTACCACAGCCACAACCCTTGTACCAAAATGGAGAACCTGTACCGTTTGTTTTTATTGGAGACGAAGCTTTCCCTTTGATGACTAACTTAATGAGACCATATCCACGCGATAATTTAAATAACGAAAAACGAACATACAATTATAGACTTTCAAGAGCTCGTCGTATTGTGGAAGCTACATTTGGTGTATTATCACGGAAATGGTACGTATACCGTAAAGAATTTGAATGTAAAATAGAAACAGTGGAAAAAGTGATAAAAGCAACGTGTGTTCTACACAACTTTTTAATTGACAAGATGCCTGGCTATCTAGATAATAATGAAACGGGTTTGGCCACGACTATGTTTAACGACACAAACGTGGAAAATCTATTATCGAATGACAATATGGATGCCTATCAAGTTCGAGAAAAATTCTGTAGTTATTTCAACAACGAGGGCGCCGTTCCATGGCAAGACACTCGTATTACAATATTACTTGAACGAAATACTTAATATAATAAATTGCACTTACCGTCAGATAATTGAGTTTCTTTCAAAACGTTCTCCCAAGCTGCATCTTTGACGTCAGTAAGTTTATAGGTATCTATTGATGTGTTCCATAGACATGGATATTTTTTTACTGATTCAATAAATTGTTCATCCATTACGTTTTATTTAAATTAACTAATTGTTTACGTTGAAAAATACAAACTGCACAAATTATTCACGATAAAAGCGTGTGCTCGCGCGCACGGTACTAGCAAGATGGCCGGCCGGCGCGCGCGCGGGGTTCTGCGGGTTGCTAGCGGGCGAGAGGGGGGAGGGTGACATCGCTCACTGCACGCCGCTCACATCTCTCGTCTCCACTGCGCGTCGTCAGCGCACAGCTCACATCTCCGCTTCCATCGCGACATACAAATATTACACATCTCCGCACAGCGATCTCCACTGAAGCTGAGCGGAGAGGAGACGTGTCAATAACTCAATTCTATTGGTTGTTTAAAAAACATCTCCTCTCCGCTCGTCTCGTCTCCGCTTTGGTGGAGTCCCGGCCTAAATATTGATTTTTAACATAACAGTCATAAAAGCATTTACATTTTAATACCTATTAATTTTTCGTCAAGTCGACTCTATTTAATTTTGGAATTCCATAATCTGGACTTTATGAAAGGGTTTGAAAAATATGACTTCAAAATAAATACAAATACAAAAAAGCTCCATTTCTAATTTTATTTAAGCTTTTTATTTATTAATTTTTAACTTCCAAGCAATGATGACGCAACTTGATTTATTTGTTTTTTGAGTGAAACAACTTTTCGTCTGGAACACTTTTACTTAATGACGAGCGAGACCAAAGATACTGAATGAAACAAGGAAATGATGCTCTAAATATTACTATCTTATCACTCTATTTCTCATATTTACGAGTATTTTGTGTTAACTGTTAACACAGCTGTTGCTGTTAATGACTGTTAATGAATGTTAATGAGCATCATTTCCTTGTTTCATTCAGTATCTTTGGTCTCGCTCGTCATTAAGTAAAAGTTTCCAATTTTAGTTTTATTATAAAAAAATATTAACTATGTATTCACAAAGGTAGGTACTGGCACGATATAAAAAACGAGATTCACATGTTTTTAACAAATTCGACCATACGGGTATATTCCAAATATTCTAAGTTTAAGATTTCATACAATTAAATAATTCCTAAATGTTAAAAAGCAAAGTAACGCCTGATACTGTTAATTCCTAAAAGTTTTAGCAAGTTATGTATTTATTTCAGATATGATATAATTATGTTATCACTATATAAATAAAAGACATAATCAACTAATCAGAAATTGAAAAAGTCATCATCATCATATGTTTCATCTTTTTCTGTAGGAACTCGAAGTGCAGATAATTTAAGCCCTTTAGCCTGCATTTCATCAACCTCAGGAAGTTTTTCCCTTATAAGTTCTTCTACATCAAATTTATCCAGCTCTTGCTGTACTTTTTCTTGAATAGGGCCTTCCAAAGCGTCCATTATTTGATAACGAAGTAAATTTGGTAAAACATTTACTGCAAATTCAATAATATAGTCCGCAGTACCTGCTCCTTCGAAACGAATCTGAATATTGCCTATTTCTAAATTTAAATCTCTAAATTCCGGTTTCTTTCTAGTATCTAGAGGTTGGGCTAAAATAATTCTTCCACCAATATAATCAACTGAGAATGAACCAGTACCAGTTCTCGATATTAGGCCACTTATTGCAGCAATGTCCCATTGAGTTGTACCTTCGAGCTTTTGCGTCCCAATTTCAAAATCTGCAACGACCGTGTTATTTTCTAATTTCAGAGTAATATTTCCAACACGGTGAAATGATGATATACCCATTATCCAGGTATTGCTCAATGTCACAGTAAAAACGCTGACCGTAGTGTTGTAATCCTTTATTTGATACGGATCCATCTCCATTTCCCGCACTTTTTTTCTAAGGTCAACTATTACCATATCAAGGGGAGAAATTGAGTTGGGGAATTGCATGTCTCCAGCTACTTCATCCAGTTTGGTGTTTATTTCAGTTCTGGCTTTTGTGTATGCTTCTTTTAAAATGTAAGGTTTGATAGAATCAAACAGGAATGTTCCGACGGAATTGACAACACCTTGTAACATGCTGCCTAAAAATCCTGCATTCTCAAAATTCACTGCAATGGTGCTGAATGAAATATCTATTTTGATATCTTGGGCTCTAAGTTTCCCGTCTCGTTCGACTCCAAGAGTAGCTCTAGCGATGATTTTGACGCCGGTAACATCAACGGTGAAAGGTCCTTGTACCTTGTTTAACCATGTTGACATTGTGTAGTTACCTCTGGCTTGTAGTTTGTCGATTGCCATGCCAGCGTGGACCTGAAATACGGCATAGAATCAGATATTGTAGTTTGTCAAACACGTATGTTCAGATACATCAATGACATGCACACTAAATAGTTGAATTTATGTTGCATACACATTAGTATTAACACAGAAGAAATAATAGTATATACTTATAATGTATTAGTATTAGATTTATTTATTAGACGTACAAAATACGTTTTAAATCGTGGAATTTGCAAATGTTTTGGGGTTCAAGTAACCGAAGTGGTTCATGTATTCAAAATAGCAGGTTTTTACATATGAATAAATTTCGTATTTTTTGAGCACTTTGAACCAGAAACTTATGGTTTGAGTCTATGGCAAGCGAGGTTGGCTTAGACACAAGGAATCTTTGCGCCCTTTAACCAAACGTGTTTCCACTTTGAATATATTAAATCTTCTACTACATATAATTCTATTATTTTTACGTTAATAGCAACTAACCTCCATGGAACCGATTTCAGCATCCACATATAAGATCCGAAATTTGCTGATTCCATAAAGGGCTGTATTCTTGAAGTACATCGTCCCGAGCGACATCGACTGCTTCATGTCCGGTACGTAGTAGGGCTCCGGGATCTCAGCACCAGGTATTCCCACAGGATTCGGCTTCTTAAAGTGTTCAAGGAACTGAAGGATGTATTCACTCATCTTTTGTTCTCCTTCCACCAACTGCTCGTTCTTCGTTGTCTCCATTTGCAAAGCATCTGGAATATTTTACATACTCTTATTTTGGCTTTGTTCTTTAAATCAGTTTTGTTTTGGATTTTATATTAGGATATATGTAGTTATATTGTAGTTCATCTGATATTGGTTGATGGTTATATTCAATACTAGCTTTTGCCCGCGGTAGAGATCGATTTCTTACAAATCCTTTTTACTTTTACTTAGATTTAGTTGCCTATGACTTAAGTAATTTACATGTATCATTTGATAGCGTGATTCAGAACTTGCAAATGAATTTAACTAACGCCATCTAATATAATTAATATAACAATATAAGCTAATATAACAATATCCGGAACTAAATATCTAGCAACTAACAAAATATCGATCTTCCTATGGGGATGTTTTACCACGGTAAAAAGTAGCCTACGTTACTCTCCACCCTCCTCACTATCACAAAAACCAAGCCATACGAGTATAACAGCTTCGTTGCGACGTGAAAGACGGACAAACAAACAAACAAACATACTTTCACATTTATAATATTAATAATAGTAAAATAGCTAATAGTATGGATCAATATTCAATATCAATGAAGATTATATTTGGTATAAAGTGTCATCTTGAAGTAAACTGGTTATTGACCTTACTAATGTTTACAAAATGTACGAAATCTATTAATGTAGATTAAGATTACAGTGATTTAAGTTGTGTTTCAAATAAAATGAGATGCAAATTATACACATTTACACTCTAAGATAATTTGGATTATTTATTCTAATAACAAAGTATTTAACCTTTTAAGATAAACATGGCGTACACTAATTAATGGAACATTATTGTTTTGATTATTAATAAGATATAAACTATAATTTATTATTCAAACTGTAAAATGTCATGTTTTTGGGTTAAGAAATCATTCATTCATGAATCATGAATCAATAATTGGTGATGGTGTTTTGTCCATAACCGCCTACGGCCTATTCGTCATCTAAATTGCGGGCTTGATAAGCGTCAAGGGACACAATTATAATTAATTAGCATAAAAAGAAAATGAAATAAAATATACGTATTCATTCATACCATTGATGTCAAATAATTTTACTCTATTAGTGATCGAAGTATTGCACTTGTCTAAAACTAAAGATCATACGCAGTATAAAGTGAAAGAAAGCATGAAATTACACAATGCAATGCAACACTCATGTTTAAGCATTGTTATCACAAATATTTCCTAAGTTTTTAACAAAAACAAACGACTAACTGATAGATATTAAGTTAGTTACGTACCTTGACTATTTCCTAAAACGAACACACAACACAATACTACAGCAATATAGATGCGCATGTCAGTCAATTGAAACAAGTGGTCAATTAGAGGAATGGAGATCGAATGAAGGGTCATTCCAGACCGGGTTCACAGGGCGCGTCTTATCTATAACCATTCTGTAACCATTTGGTGTTTCGCCTAACTTCGCTAATTTGCTACTTGTGAGTTGTGATGTGTCGTATTACTTAATACAATGATTGGTTGATCTACTAATTTTGGAACACTGCTGCTCAGCACTGCTGTGTTTTTAGGGTTCCGTAGCCAAATGGCAAAAAACGGAACCCTTATAGATTCGTCATGTCTGTCTGTCTGTCTGTCTGTCCGTCCGTCCGTATGTCACAGCCACTTTTTTCCGAAACTATAGGAACTATACTGTTGAAACTTGGTAAGTAGATGTATTCTGTGAACCGCATTAAGATTTTCACACAAAAATAGAAAAAAAAACAATAAAGTTTGGGGGTTCCCCATACTTAGAACTGAAACTCAAAAAAATTTTTTTCATCAAACCCAGCTTATGTTTCGTATTGTATTTTCGCATAATTCGCATTAAAAGAAAGAAAAATTGTTTCAACGCATATAATTTCTTGTTCGCGTAGACGTATCGTAGTTGACAATTGATTATTTAAAAAAACAGAGTTCTTAAACAATTTATGACGGACACAAAATTCATGCCAGTATGTTGCGGCGTTAACATGCCCCCGGCCTTGGAAGCTGTAGCTTTCAATGGTCAAACGGAGGACGGTACATGTCCTTGACGACTAGAGTGCCAATTTGCAGGTTGTAGTTGTTGGATTTCCACTTCAATCTGGTCTGCAGCTCTGATACGTATTCGATTGACAAGAAATCCTCCAAAGAATCCTTCAAGAATCCTCCAAAATTCTTGACGTATTTGCTCGATTTGATGGTAAAGCGTTAAACTGTGCATGGGTATCTCCGCCAGGTCTTCGCAAACCGGTGCAGTCAATGGTCGACCAACCAGGAAATGACCAGGGGTAAGAGGTGATAGGTTGTTAGGATCGGAAGAAATAGACGTCAAAGGTCGAGAGTTTAGGACGGCCTCAACCTGTGCTAATACCGTGCTAAATTCTTTGAAAGTTAAATGGGCATTACCTACCACTCGCCGGAGTTGGCACTTACAATTCTTCACTCCAGCTTCCCGCAATGTGGGGTATCTATGAATAGGTCTTCAAAAATGATATTGAGGTTTCTAATATCATTTTTTTCTAAACTGAATAGTTTGCGCGAGAGACACTTCCAAAGTGGTAAAATGTGTGTCCCCCCCCCCCGTAACTTCTAAAATAAGAGAATGATAAAACTAAAAAAAATATATGATGTACATTACCATGCAAACTTCCAACGAAAATTGGTTTGAACGAGATCTAGTAGTAGTTTTTTTTAATACGTCATAAATCGTAAACCGCAATTTACCTCGATCAAAGTTACAACGAACTTCAAGAACTTTTATGTTATGTTACTTGCTGCTACGGAACCCTTCATGGGCGAGTCCGACTCGCACTTGGCCGCTTTTTTATTTTGTATTGATTAGATAATATTTTAAACATCTGAATGAGGTTTGTTTTCAGTGTCGTCACGTAGTTTTCTTATAGTGTTTCATTCTTTATTTAGTACTCATATTTTGAAGGAATCTTTGCCCGATTAAGATGTAGGCAATAGAAACATCTTAAATCTCACATTAAAACAGTTAAGTGCAAGATAAGGTTTAGGAAAAGTCATTGGTTACGTGAATTATGTCGTGCAAGCCAACGGTATATTCAACAGCTACCTACATTGGTATCAACTATATGACATGATATGACACATGACTGATCACTCACAATAAATGTTTGTGTAGTCGCGTAGTCGGGTTGAATAACTAATTTAATAAAGTTTATCGGGAACAGTTTTCGTAGTAATAGTAACGACCTAATATTTCTTCTGCAGTAATTTTATTTTCTTTATTTCCTTTGTCTTTTTTCCGTGTTTTAAACTTTTTTTTTCTTTCTTCTCTTCGTATAGTATTCGTTAATACATATTGATTACGTAACAGATGAGAGGTTAAACACATAAAAATGCCACATGATTGTAATATTTGAGGGATTCCCTCAATTCTGCATGCATCCCATAATCAGAAAAATATATGAAATATATGTCATTTTGTTCTGTTGTTTTTCTGTCTGTTATTTGGTTGTGTTATGTTCAAAAATATGTACCTAGATATTTGAAATTAAAACAAAATAATCTTCCAAACCAGTTAAGTAATAAAATGACGGAGTTCTGAGGTAAGGAGAATAAGCTAAAAAACACAACTGAATTGAGAACTAGCAACTTATAAACAATTTTTACTCGGTTTTCATACAATTTGGTTAACCTTCTTAAAAAATTTGATTGAGGATGACGATTGTAGGTTTTAGAGGCGTATAAATATATCCACACATATTTGTGCATGGATTTTTATATTGGCTTATTTTGAAAAAAATCCTTTAGTTAATAAATACTAAAAATATACTATTAGGTACCCATAATTTTGTTCCTCCTTGAAAAACTAAATTAATAATGATACATAAGTACATATATTTTAGGATTAAATTAAAATTGTTTTGCAAAATAATTATGTCAGAGGTTATTTATATACAATATTATTTATTTATTCGTAGTATATAATTATGTGTAGTTGTAGTTATTCCTCGTATGTGTAATTCTTAACGAGTTTATTTTTAGTTTAGAACTGTACAGAGCTGCCATCTGCTCAAGTAAGTCGGAAATAAAAGATCGACTTGAAATGCGCATTGTACCTACTGCGCAAGCGCATATTGAATAAGTGACAAAGGTGAATTGTAGATGGCGTTGTATGGCATGCTGTCAATCATGGACATGTTTTTAAATTAGGTAATAGATTATTATCAGTAATTTTAGGTATGCAATTTCTTTAAGTAGGTGTATGTAAAATCTTATGTACCTACATTTTTATTTCAACTTCAACAAATTAACAATACCTATTGGTAATTTAAGTTAGATTAATTTATTTAGCTGTAGGTATAGAAAAAATATTTTATTTGGACTTAAAAACCTTGATACATGCAGACATGCAGAATACATCATTGTTTTTAGACGAGTCTTATTTAGTAAAAATCTTACAGTGGCTTTTTATAGTCATATTTGTAATTTAAAAATAGAGCAGTCACAAAATGCAAAGAATTTAGGAATAAATGATCATTTTTAATGCTAAATGCTATGCAAAACTTATGAACTAATGATGGTCAAAGGTAAAAACAAGATTTTTATATGATTTTTATAAATATCTTTGTTTGTACGGTGTTGGTTTAAAGAGTTATTGAAAAGTCAATATTATATTTTAACATTTTTAGCTAAATTATAATCTATTATTGTGTCGGTCTTTGATAACTCGAGGCCAACTACTAAAATATTAGGTTACTAATTAGTACTGTCCCGCTGTTTTTAAATATGAAAGACTCTACAAGTATTATGGATTTTTTTTACATATGTAAGTTGTTTTTAGTATATTTTTTATAAATTATAATAAAACATGTAAATAACTTAAAGTCAAGCAGTCAAGTAATACTAAAATTGTATTTAAAAGTTGAAAAATGTATCCACATCTTCCTCCTCTTCTTTTATTGCCCGAAGTTCTGATAATTTAAATCCCTGGTACTCATCAATTTTTGATAATTCTTGTTTAATGATTTCTTCAGTATTAAATTCGTCGAGTTCTTTTTGTATCTTCCATTTCATAGGAGTTTCTAAAACGTTTATTATTTGATATCTCAGAAGATTAGGTAATATGTTAACTGCACTTTCAACGACGTAATCGAT
This sequence comes from Thymelicus sylvestris, assembly GCA_911387775.1. NCBI lineage: Eukaryota > Metazoa > Arthropoda > Insecta > Lepidoptera > Hesperiidae > Thymelicus > Thymelicus sylvestris. Next base: position 14,985,116 of record OU426889.1, read on the forward strand.
AGTTCCAGCACCATCGGAACGAATTTGCACGTTACCAATATCGATAATTAAATCGATTAGTTGCGGCTTTTTCCTCGTGTCAACTGGTTGAGCCAAAATAATTCTTCCATTTATATATTTAACTGAGAATCCAAATGTTCCAGCTCTCGTTAAAACACCATTTACAGCAGAGACTTCCCATTGCGTAATGCCTCTCAATTCTTCAGTTCCTATTTCAAAATCAGCTATAACAGTGTTATTTTCAAGCGTTAGACTAATATTACCAACTCGTTTAAAAGACGATATTCCGGTTATGTACGTGTTATGTAAACCAATAGAAAATACACCCACAGTTGAAATATAATCTTCAATTTTATAGGGATCCATGTTCATAGCACGTATTTTTTTTCTAAGATCTATCATTACCATATCTAATGGTGATATTGTATTGGGAAAATCCGAATCGCCAGCCACTTCATCTAATTTGTTATTGATTGCTTCTTTAGCGTTGGCATATGCTTCCTCTAAAAGGTATGGTTTTATAGATTCAAATAGAAAATTTCCAGCCGTGTTAATAAAGCCTGAGATAATAAAACCAAGGGCACCAGCGTCTTCGAAAGTCATAGATATTGATTGGTACGAGACTTTCATTGCTATATCTTGAGCAATTAATTTTCCATCGCGAGATACGCCAAGAGATGCGAGAGCTGTAATATTTATACCACGGAGTTTCACACTGAATGGACTTTGAACTGAACTCAAAAAAGAATTAGCAATGTACGGTCAAGCGCGTACATTGCACTTTCATTCACATTGCAACATCATCATTTTATTAATTTCATTAGTTTTGTATAAAATTATAGTCAGTACGATTTCGGTCATTAAGAGCACCGCGCGCTACTCACATTTCATACTCCATAATTATTTTCATATTAAGTTCAGTTTTAATACAGTATTTTTATTTCTTATTTTATCTTTTATTTATTAAACACGTATTAGTTACGGCCAGTCCGTACATTGGTCCTTCGAGCTTTCCGTTAAGCGGGATCCTTGTACACGTGGTTCCGCATACCAGTGACGTGACACACGTGCAGTTCGCTGTTGCTCAATCAAGAAGAGCGGTGGCGGCTATCCAGAATCTTGCTGTGCGATCAAGAAGTGCAGTAAGGAGCGCCTGAGCACCAAGGGTTTGAGCGAGTGCAGCAGACAAGTAAGATCTGTCCATTTTATTATACTGAACAACTTAAAATGTCTTCAGTTAGCGACATCCAGGCGATTCAGCTGCAGCTGGTGTCAGCTATTGAAAGCGTATACACAAATTTTAACAAAGATGGTGCTAGTAGGAAAACACCTGAATATGTCAAGAAAAGGGTAGCCTTACTTGACAGCTATTGGTTCGAGTATGAAGCCAATCATACTAAGTTGATGGCGATGGAGCTGGACGCAAACATGCGTGAGCTCATTAACAAGGATCTGGAGCGAACGAACGAAAGGTATGCTAGCATTAAGGCTCATATCCAAAGTTGTCGGACTGCAGCAGCGGAGGAGAAATCACAATCTCCATTAATAAGACCGCCTACGTTTACGCCGAAGCCCCAGGTCTTAAGCGCAACTACATCCCAGTCCTCGAGTACCACAGCAAGCAGGACCGAGGACATGCTTCGAAAGCAGCATAGCAATTTTAAGGCCTTCCATCGTACAGTAACAGGTATTCGGCTAGATACTGTTAGCGAAAGATGGGAGTTTGAAGACCTGCTCCGCACCGTCCAGTCACGCTGGTCCGCGATAGACTCGCTACACTGGGAGCTGGATAGCCTGCTGGACGGGTCCAATGAGGAGTACGAGAGTGCTTATTCTTCCTATGAAAGTAAGTACCAGGCCGTTAAGAAGGCCATCAACCAGAAAATGTGGTCTGTAGCCCACATGGAGAAATCCACGCCTCAGTTAGAAATTCCTACATTCAGTGGGAATTATAACACCTGGGTATCATTTAAGGATTTATTTAATGAAACTATTCATAAAAATAACACCATGTCCAGCGCTCAGAAAATGCAGTACCTCAAGTCCAAGGTAAGAGGAGAAGCTGAACGACTGATACAACATTTAAATGTCAGTTCTGATAATTATGCGATCTGCTGGGATATCTTAAACCAAAGGTATAATAATAATAGATTAATTTTCCAATCTCATATGAACACTTTTATGAATATTCCTATAATGCAACAGCAAACAGCCGCTCTAATAAAACGAATGCATGACACTACGCAAGAGTGCCTTAATGCGATCAAAAATTTAGGGGTAGATATTAGTTCCTGGGATCCTATTATCGTATATATTTTAACACAAAAATTAGATACTGCTTCATTTACCGATTCTATGGAGTCAATTAAAAATCCGAGAGATTTACCATGTCTTACAGAATTTTTAAGTTTTTTAGAAGCTAAATTTATTTCATTAGAGTCGTCGCGTAGGAAGCAAGATAACCCTGCACAAAAAATTCCAGTTAGTCATAAAAATAATTTTAATAGTAATCTTAAACCTAACGTTCATAAAACAACCTTTACTAGTAGTAAAATTATTCCTCCAGTGTCGATTAATAAAAATAATATAGTTTCTAAATTTAGGTGTCCGATGTGTAGTAGTAATGATCACGGAATTTATTATTGCCAACTATTTTTAGAAATGACACCGGAGAATAGGCTAAAAACAATTAATAAATTAAATCTTTGCGTAAGTTGTTTGTCAAATCATCAAGGAAAGAAATGTAGTTCGGATAAAACTTGTCGCGAATGTAATAAGAATCATAATCGTTTATTACACGAGGCGTTTGCGCAACCGCATTACACGCGCTTAGCAACGGAAGTAGGTCGCGGCGGTGAGGGCGCGGACGCGCGAGGGGGTAGCTTAGTTGATACATTTGAAAATGCCACCTCAGGGAAACGTGTCCAGCGTAGCTCACACGTGTCAGTTCAGGATGATATGTACGAAGTCCTACTTCCTACTGCAATGATTAAGGTTCAAGCCGCAGATGGGTCATTCCATGTCATGCGTGCCCTGCTTGACCAAGCTTCTCAGACGTCCCTGGTCACAGAGCACGCAGCCCAACTGTTAAAAATACCTAGACAGAATTGTAAGGGAGTAGTCTCAGGTATTGGCGATAAGGCAAGCAATAGTAAGGGGATGGTCACCCTAAACTGTTCCTCCATTGATAGTGATTTTACTTTTGAAACTGATGCTTTAGTAATGAAACAGCTTGTTAAAAATCTTCCAACTTATACATTTACAAAGCCTGATTGGTCATACTTAGATCACATTAAATTAGCGGATCCCGAGTTTTATAGGAGCCGCCCGGTAGATATTTTATTAGGTGCCGACATATATTCAACTGTTTTAATGGATGGAATATGTAGAGCAAATTCAACCTTACCGACCGCACAACAGACACGGCTCGGGTGGATTTTGAGTGGCAACACAAAAACTTTTCATTGTAATGTTGTATTACACAATATGCAAGATATTCAAAAATTTTGGGAAATCGAGGATATTTCTGAACAAGCTGATCTATCCTCAGAAGATAAAAAATGTATTGAGTTTTATCATTCTACTACAGTTAGACGAAATGACGGCAGGTACGAAGTTAGGCTACCAATGAAGCCCGACTATAAAGAAAAATTAGGTTATTCTAAGTCAAAATCAGTAGCTCAATTTTATAAGTTAGAACAAAAACTCGCGTCGAATTCATCGATTGCGAGTGATTATAAGCTATTTATTAATGAATACTTGTCGCTCGGTCATATGACACCCTCGGTCGACGACCGTAATACAGTACTCAAATGTTATTTACCGCATCATTGTGTTACCCGAAGCGACTCCACGACAACTAAGTTACGTGTTGTTTTTAATGCATCAAGCAAAACGTCATCAGGCTTAAGTTTAAATGACGTTATGTTTCGGGGACCGAATTTGCAACAAGATTTACAATGCCTCCTTCTTAAGTGGCGGCAATATAAATACGCATTCACTGCCGACATCGAAAAGATGTTTAGGCAAATATGGGTCAATAAGGACGATCAATATTTACAAATGATTGTGTGGAGAGATAATAAAAATCAAAAATTAATGGAGTATCTTTTAGCTACAATTACCTACGGGACCAAAGTGGCGCCTTTTCTCGCCATGATGACGCTCAAAAAATTAGCGCATGACGAGAAAATGAACTTTAAAGATAGTTCAGCGCCCATGGTCTTAGAAGAATGTTTTTATATGGACGACCTCATCCATGGGGCCCATTCCGTACAGTCGGCCAGACAGTTACAAACTGACATGATTGCGCTGTTGAAATCGGGTGGATTCCACTTAAGAAAATGGAAATCTAACTCGTCACAGCTGCTGGAGCATGTCAACGCGTCTGTACTACAGGAAGAGCACTTTGACTTCAAGCAAGCGGAGTCAACTAAAGCTCTGGGCCTCGGATGGAATCCACAAAGTGACTTTTTCACGTTGAAGGCAAATATACCACCTTCATCGAAACTTACGAAGAGGTCGCTTCTGTCAAACATATCTAAGATCTTTGATCCGCTAGGCTGGCTCTCTCCACTTACTATTAAACTTAAGATACTTTTTCAAGATGTATGGAGACTGAACATAGAATGGGATGAACCCGTACCACACGACATCTCGGAGGAATGGTATAAAATAAAACATGATATTGATACTGTCAGCCAATTTCAAGTACCAAGGTGGCTGCAAACTCTCGAGAATGATCAAGTGGAATTACATGGCTTTTGTGATGCAAGCACAAAAGCCTACGGTTGCGTAGTTTATTGTAAAATAAAAAGATTTGATAGCATTTCAGTAGTCATAGTAGCTGGCAAAACAAAATTAGTACCTCTTAGTAAAACTTGTTCACTTCCGCGATTAGAATTATGCGCCGCAGTTTTACTGTCAAAATTAATGACAAAAATTAGGAATTGTCTCTTAAATTATAAGGTTACTATTTATGGGTGGGTAGACTCAATGGTGGTACTAGGATGGCTAAATGGACAAACAGACAGATGGAAGCCCTTCGTCGCGAACCGAGTGAAACAAGTCACAGCGTCGATGCCATCTGACTGCTGGCGATATGTAGCATCCAAAGAGAACCCGGCTGACTGCGCAAGCCGAGGTCTCATGGCCTCCCAACTCTTAGAGCATAAGCTGTGGTGGCTGGGACCAGCCTGGCTACCAACCTATGTACCCGAAAATAATCAACAGGATTATACTACCGATCAGGATTTGAAAAACGTTAAGCAAGTTAATATAGTTTTAAGTAGCAATGAAATTATTAAGCGATTGTTAGAAAAGCATAGCTCATTAAGTAAAGCAGTTAGAATTTTAGCGTGGGTATTAAGATTCACGGCAAAAAATAGAAAGTTAGGTTATTTAAGCGTACAAGAGTTAAGTAAAGCTAAGAATTTAATAATAAAAAGTTGTCAGGTAGAAAGTCTTATACAAGATATAAATAGTTTAAAAGCAGGAAAGGGTGTTAGTAAGGATAGTAAAATATTTAATTTAAATCCCGTGTTAGATGAAAACGGTATCTTACGTGTCGGTGGCAGACTAAGGCATGCGAATATCGATCATGAGATGAAGCATCCTGTCATCATCCCTAGTAACACAAGATTAGCGGATCTCATCATCGACCAAGCACACGAGCTTACTTACCATGGGGGAGCGCGATTAACCACCGCGTTCATTAGGCGTAAATATTGGCTTATTGGTGGTAATAATGCTACTAAAAAACGGCTTCGCTTGTGTGTTAGATGTAGGAGACAGAATCCTGACCTTCAGTACCAATTAATGGGGGACTTACCTTCAGCAAGATCTAATCCATCGCGTCCATTCTATCATTGTGGTGTAGATTTCACGGGCCACGTCACCGTCAAGGCCAGCAAGGGCCGCGGCATTAAGACCACAAAGGGATACATAGCAGTATTCGTGTGTATGGCAACCAAGGCTGTACACTTGGAACTGGTTTCCGACCTAACAACGTCGGCTTTTCTAGCAGCCTTACGTAGAATGGCTGCCAGAAGAGGTGTTCCAGGTCATATGTATAGTGATCAAGGGAAAAATTTTATTGAGGCAAACAATGTATTATTAAAACAGTTATCAGAGATCCAAGAGACGTTGAATGAGGAGTTCCGGGCAGAGGTAGCTAGCCTAGGAATAGAATGGCACTTTAACTGTCCATCATGGCCATCAGCTGGTGGAATCTGGGAGTCCGCAGTAAGGTCCCTGAAACACCATCTGAAAAGAGTTATAGGTGAACAAAACCTTGCATATGAAGAGTTTACAACGCTTCTCAGTCAACTAGAAGGGTGCTTAAATTCGCGTCCTCTCTGTCCCCTAACCGAAGACCCCGATGACTTAAATTTTTTAACTCCATCCCATTTTTTAGCTAGTGGTCCTGTTTTGACGTTATACGATACGGAGACAGATCTTAGAACTAGGTGGCATCTTGTTCAAAAAATATATAATGATATATGGAATAGGTGGCGCGATGAATACCTCACCTTGCTTACAGCAAGAAGTAAGTGGAGGGAACCTAAAACTAATATTAAATTAGGTGATATTGTCATTATTAAGGATGACCACCTCCCACCGGGGAAGTGGGCCTTAGGTCGCGTAACAAAGCTGCACCCCGGTAGCGACGGTTATGTAAGAGTCGTGACGTTAAAAACTAAAAACGGTTTACTAAAACGCCCAGTCGTAAAATTATGTAGGCTACCGGTGAATGACGATTCAAAACTAAAAACAAATGAAAATAAAACTCCAACACAACAAAATTTAGTTCAACCCCCAAAAAAGGGTAAATCTTATAACTTCGCCACTATGGCTATTTCCTTATTATTATTTTTCATGACATTTTCATTAGGTCACTGCTCTCATAATATAACATCGTTACAAGGTAATAATAGCCTTTATTTTGATCGTATTAAGGACATGCAAATAATTAGAGATAACTGGCGATTAGTTGTTTATTATGACACTCGACCCTATTTAGAAGGCAATAAGGCTATCACAAAGTATATCAAGTACTTAGACAATTTATGTGAAAAGATTCAAACGCGATCACATTGCAACGGGATCCTATTGCAGGTGCGTCACGAGGTCAGTGAATTGCAATACTATAATCACCTGTTAATGAATCATAATGTAAACAATGGTACACGTCAAAGACGTGGGTTAATTAATGGGGTAGGTTATATAGCCAACAGTTTATTCGGTGTCCTAGACGATCGTTTCGCTCAAAAATATGAGCGAGATATAGACCTAATTAGAAAAAATCAGAATCATTTAGCTTCCCTCTGGAAGAACCAGACCTCGGTCGTTGAGGCGGAATTCAACCTGCTAAAGCGCACTGAGAACGTTATTGAAGAAAGTCATAAGTTAATTCATAAAAAACTTAATGCATTAGAGACCGCAGTTAACCAAATCAATACAGAAACTCAGAACATGTCACTTCTTAATGATTTTTTGACAACGGCTATGCTTACGAACACTATGATATTTAGCCTGAAAAACGTTCAGCAGACTCTTCTCGGTGCTGTCACCAACATATATAATGGCAAGTTTGACTTTCACCTTTTGACGCCCGACCAACTGAGGAACGAACTGGGAATCATCTCTGAACAGCTCCCTAAAGATTTGTCGCTACCAGTTAAGAAGTACGACAGTCTAACCCAGATTTATAATTTATTGCAAGTCCGTGCAAGAGTGACATCTAACTATAGATTTATAATATTTGAAATCACGATTCCGTTAATAGATGACAACGTCTATGAAATATTAAGAATAATCCAGGTACCGCGGGTCGTGAGCCGCGGCCGCGAGATGGTGGTAGTACAAGTGGCCGACTATGTGGCCGTCAATCTTAAGCATGACTCTTTTATAAAACTGACTGATTCAGATCTAAGGTCATGTACAGACCAAAATCCTAAATTAAGTTTATGTCACCTCAAGCAGTCCATTTATCTTATTAAGGACGACCAGAGTTTCTGCGTAACATTACCACAATCCAGGAAGTGCGACACTATCATATCAACGTGCAAGAATAGATGGGAGGCTCTAAATGGCTTAAATAATTTTTTCTACTTTTGTTGTGAACCATGTCATATAAAACTTGTTTGCAACGATAGAATTTCAAATATTCAGTTAATTAACTCTGGGCTTTTTAGCATCGACCAAGGATGCATTATTAAACTACCCGACTTCTTTACGTATTCACATAGACAGGATGAGAGCAAAATGAGCCTAATATCGAATATTCCATCGCCTGAGATTCCACAAATAAACTACATTGTGAACATCTCGTTACCGCACTTACCTTTAAATTATACCTCCGACTTCAGCGTTAACAATACCGTCCAGCTCCAGGAGATTCAACGAAATCTTGAGATCATGAGAAATACCGAACCTTTAGCAAACGGAATATCCTATCATGATGTTCATCATTACGCGGCGATATATGTGTTGTTCGCGCTCGTTGGAGTCGGCGGAGCAGCGTGGCTGTGCAGGCGCTGCAGGCGCAACAGGCGTGTCCAGGCGACGGAGGCCGGCGCCCCCGCCCCCGGACGAGGTCCGGCGGCCCCGGCGGCCTCCGCACACCCTTCTACTTCTCAGTGTAGTGAATTAAATCAAATAAGTGTAACTGAGTTTTCTAATAGTAGTGCAGTGAAAAGTGAGTCCATGTTGCCTAAAGTGCATAGTGTGCGATTACAAGGGAAAGACACTGGGTCGTCCCCAATTGTACGTCGTCCACGTTTCAATGTACCGGACTTGGACACTTCTACATTTTAAGTTTATTTTAAGATAATATTGTCTAATCACCTTGTTAATCATTCTCATCTTATCTGCCTCATCTTTCCCGCCCGGGAATATGTACGGTCAAGCGCGTACATTGCACTTTCATTCACATTGCAACATCATCATTTTATTAATTTCATTAGTTTTGTATAAAATTATAGTCAGTACGATTTCGGTCATTAAGAGCACCGCGCGCTACTCACATTTCATACTCCATAATTATTTTCATATTAAGTTCAGTTTTAATACAGTATTTTTATTTCTTATTTTATCTTTTATTTATTAAACTCGTATTAGTTACGGCCAGTCCGTACAAGCAACACAATTTCCTTTAGCTTCAAGGTTATCGACAGACATGTTTGCTGTAACCTGTAAAATAATTTTATCGTCGTGTTAATATTGCTGCGATAGTTTCGATATCTTCTGTACAATATTCGAGCGATATCTTCTGTACAATACTTTTATCTACTCAACATACCTTCATAGACGCTATTTCAGAATTGATGTGCAAAATTCTAAATTTGCTAAAACCGTGGACAGCTGTATCTTTGAATACTAACGTAGTAAAACCGATGAATTTAGTGGTATCTGGGACGGGCATGGGATCTGGAATATCTGCCCCGGGAATCCCCACTGGATCCGATTCTTGAAAATGTTTAAGGACATCGAGAATGTACTCGCTCATTTTTTTCTCCCCTTTGGCAAGTATTGCATTAGTAGTTATTTCTGGTTCATACTCGTATTCGTTTGAATAATCGTGTTCATCTGAAAGAAGAATTTAATGTTTGTTTATAAATCATAACCTTGCACAAACTAAAGCAAAATAAACTGTGACGTATTTGACTTAAAACACTTATATATTGTGTGTTATCATTAGCGGGCAGCGACAATGACGATGAAGTGAAGATGGTTTCCTGGCCTTGCTACCTTCTGAGCCCGACCTAACTGACAAGGTCAGTGACCTAGTTTCGAATCATAGTCCTTTAATTTTTCATGATCCTGTGGGTATTAAAGTTCTGTAAAGAAAAACTTAGTGAGGAATTTGCGTTCTTGCGTACCTAACCTTCGCCAAGATGTGGGCATTCTGGCAATCCGTACTGTGATCTGAATTGCCTCGATGTTACAGTAGAAATTGGACAGTTACGTATTTTGATGATGAGCAAATAGAGATAATATATTTTAGGTTTTTACTCGTGCTTTTGATAACGACGAGTACCCAGTACCCACACATTGATACAATATCAATATTAAAATTATTTTATCCTTATGTACAAAGTGTATCCCCTACAGGAACATTTCGGGATGCTAAAATCTGGGATATCTTTGGATAATTTAAATATTTTTTTACATCAACGAAATTCAAATTCATTATAGAAGCCGCGTTGATAAAAACAAATGCCGATTATATATTTTTGTGAAATGTGAGTTGTGCATTTGATTGTATCCACTAAAAAGCATGAGTTCGGTTAATTAACCGGACTAACAACCGAACTACTGCTACTAGATCGTATATTCTTTTATCGGTGAAGGTATACCTTACCTCAAAAGGTATTACTATACTTCCGACTGCTAATCCTTTTATGGTGTATTTGTTCATTAGGTATTAGTTTTAACAACATTCTGAACTACTGGGCTTGTTTTTTTCTTTTTAGTTTATTTTACGCAGTCGGTTTTTTTAAATAATTTATTTTAATAGATAAGCTTTCAGATTGGTCCCACATATTTCAAAATTTAGTTCTCATGACGGGAACAATGAGAAATTGAGGGAACACTTCAAATAATTTAGGCATTCTACATATGAAATTGGTAGTTAGTATTTGGAAGACCAATTGACTATTTCTTTGAAGTGGGTATATTTTTTATATTTTTTTATTTGGCGTAGGATAAGTTCACATATTCTGAACTCACCTTGGGGTAGTCCATCAGCCAAAACCGCAAAGAGGAAGATAAACAGTTTACCCCACACGGTCCACATTCTATATAAATATTCGACTCACATATGATGCTTATTACAAGACTATTTGTTCACATGACAAGAGCAATATGAGCGCACTGATTCAAATTATTTCGTCGGTTCATAGGTCTAGCATTATCTTTGACGTCTTGTCTTCTTAACATCGGTCTTATCATTATGAATTATTTGAATTTTTCATTCCTTTATCTGCATCTGCATCATAATTGTTCAAGATGTGGGACAAAATTATGCTTCCACCGCGTGCGCTGCGTAAATAGTTCAAGTTAGGCGAAAATAATGAACCTATGGCAGATGTTCCTCTTGTAAAGTGCTGATTATAAGTACGCGATTGCTCACGCTCATATACTATTAATATTTAAGAAATTTTAAAACAAGATTCCTAAAGAAGAGGAAATTTCCAAACAATGACTCGCGGCTCTCGAAACTCTATCTCCATTATTTATAACTTTAATTTAACGCTGAAAATGGGTCTCCACGCGGCATTTTTAGGTTGCGCGTGCGGCGTCAAAACCGAGTTCGTCACACTCAATAATTTTTTAAGGTATTAATTATTAATTTAAAAAAATAAAAAAAATATGGTGTATTCGAAACACTTCAGAAAATTTGCTCCCGTAGGAAATTTTGCTAAAAGTTAATTTTTCAACAAGTTAGACGATTGTTAATTAACTAAATTTTCTCGAACTTCCATTTTCATTGTACATTAAAAAAAATGTTTAAGTAATTGTCCTATAAATTTTTCGCTTCTTGGAGCGCTTCTTATATACATGCTTAACGAGATCACGTCATAAAAGTTTAAAAAGTTTTAATACTTTGTGTATAATAATTTTATAAGTTGAACAAAAAATGAAAAATCCAATTAACATTATTGAAAATATTTTTTTCCCAATTTATTATTACATAATCGTTTTGGCATTCATAAAAGACATTTACTGACTGGAAAAAAAAAATTCCCTCATTTTTTTTTTTTTTTTTTTATTAACAAATAGACTATTTCAATGCTTTCAAGAAAAACTTTCTTAATACCTTATTCTTATTCTTTCTTAATGCCGCGTGGAGACCCATTTTCAGCGTTAAATTAAAGTTATAAATAATGGAGATAGAGTTTCGAGAGTCGCGAGTCATTGTTTGAAAATTTCCTCTTCTTTAAGAATCTTGTTTTAAAATTTCTTAAATATTAATAGTTTCGGAGTGATTACCAAAAACAAAATACTTTTTTTTTTCAACTTTATTTTGTCAATAACTTTTGCAATTTTTTACGTGCTGGTAAACGCTTCCAAAACATTTTTCTAGACATCATTCCGAACAGAATGAGCTATCGCACGTATTTTTAAGAGCAGTATCTCTATTTTCAACCATTTTGAACTTATCGAGTAGACTAATAGCTCACTAAGGATAACTCTCTGTAACCATTTTTATATTTACAATTTTCATTGCTGGCTATGCGTTTTTAATCGATATAGTATTAATATATATACGTACTTAAATAAATTAGTTTAGAACTTTGTCCTTGACAATATGTAATTTGAATTATTTTTAGAAGTTATCGCAAAACTAAATTTTGACGCGACAAAATTAGCCGCGCCTTTCGGCCCAGCAGGAAGCTGGGACATTAGATATAAAAACAAAATTATTATGGAAGTATTCTTCTAGCGACCATACAAACATACTCGGATACTTAGCTCGGATACATCAATCTATACTAATATTAAGTATAAAGAGGTAAAGTTTGTGTGGTTGTAGGGGGTAATCTGGATCCGCTGAACCAATTTTGAAAATTCTTTTACCAATAGATAGCCACATTGTTTTTGAGTGTCATAAGCTACCGGATTTTTGGAAATTCATCCTCTAAGGGGTAAAAATAGGGATTGGAAGTCACTTTCAAACAAACCAACTTCGTCAGATTTAGAGTTAAATAATATTTGAAAATTTTTAATCCGCCTTCGCCGAAACACTAGGATATTATGTCTGCTTTACAACATCCTGTATTCTCCATCATCCCCGACTTACCTGCGCGAAAGATTCTCTTTCGCTCGTCCATCTATTGCTATATATATATATATATTATTATTATTATACCTGCTGGACTCACCCAAGAACCCGTCTTAAATATCCCCAACACAAAAGTTCTTACACCCATTCCTTTTCAGTTCATGCAGTCAGACTATATGGAACTCGCTCCCGCCTAATATACATACGTGATTCAAAAACTTTATACATCTTTAAGAAAAAAGTCCGAGAACACTATTTATCTTTGAGTTAGCTTAATAAATTGATTTAATTTTCTTTTTTTTTATTCTATTTTTCTCTCATTATATTGTACGTAGTTTTTAGATATTTATAATGTTTTTATATATTATTTATATATGTATGTGTTTCATTTATATGTTTATTATACAGTATTTTTATGTTTATTATATTTATTCACATTTAGGTAAGTATATTACTTGTTTTTATTGTGTTGCACGCTATCTACCTTTCTGTCACCTCTCCAGTCGCAGGTCTGCTGGAAGAAATTTCATTAGAGATAAGCAGTACCTTTGTACATTATTTCTGAAATTGTTCCGATTGTATTGCGGAACCCTAAATAGCAGGCATTATAGACGGCTTCTGCCCGTGCGAAATCGGAACGGGTTGCTAGTAACACTCCAACGGAAATAATTTTGACATTTCCGCATGGAATTAGGTATAATTTTGCATTTAGAATCATCAAGGCAGTTAGAATAATAAAATTTAAACTTGAACAGGAAATTAAAAATTAATATTGTCGGCTTGTTGTATATTACCTTGCCGTATTGGGGCGGCTTAGAATACTAACCCCAATCCCACGTCAGAGGGGTGTCGTAAGAGGCTACTTAATCCGGCCCGCTGGCGGTAGGGCCTCTCGAAGGGATTATATTGGTAATATTGATTTTAAATGGTCGATTTGATTTTTAATTAATACCAGTACCTATTACTATTATTATTTCTCCATGAGGTTCGCCTGGAAAGCTATTACCCTTGAGCATGAGTCAGCCGCCAAACGCCTCGTCGTGTTCCGGCTGGGGGCTTGAGAGCCAGTTCTTTCTTTCGTTCTAATTCTCTCCGTTATTCCCGAAAACGCGGCAACGCATCAATGATACCTTTGATGTCGCTGATGTCCATCGGTGACGATAGCCAAATACCATCAGGTGGATCGCCATCTTGTTTGTCGGCTAGCTACAAAATAGGATAGAGCCACTTTTTTTTACAGGGTATGTACCTATTATTGTAGACGCTACAGCAACAATAAGGCATAAAAATAAAAAAGGTGAAAATAAAAAGGAGTCCCCGTACAAAAAATTGTGTAGCATTTCCGACATATTTTTTTGACCGTAACTAATAATCAGAAACTTGAAACCGTATGTAATAATTTTAGCAAAATTTTTAGGGATCTCCTTAAAATAAACATGTTTTTTCGGCGTAAATAGTGCACGGTGGTACGGAATCCTACATGCGAATTTGGCTTGCCCTTGGCCGGTTTTGTTAATTAAGCTCTTAATCGACATCGGAATCAACATAAAAACGGGTTTTTCGTTCCTTCCTCGCTTGGAACGCATCGATTCTTACGATTACTGTCTCCGACGTTCTAAAACCAACCATCAAGGGTCGTCGGTGGTCGGTATCATTTATTATTGTATAATAACGTTATTTACTCAAAATCAACAATCCTGTTGAACAGGTTAGTATATTCTTGGATTGATTCCACGCAGTGCTTTTCCATTACTGGTTTTGATCACGACAGGATGTTGTTTGATCAAACGTGCTTGGCTTGGAAACCATCGCACTGCAAGGTCACGCATTAATAATTATACTCCAAGCATAATAATTTATATCAAATATCGGAAGATTGTCGTCAACGGTATCCTTATAAAACGGCTTAATATCTCGTACGTTTATAAAGAAATGTATTCTGTAAATATGAATGTTATAAGTTTAAACGCATGTGTCTGTATTGTCTGTCTATGAGATCGTATCTCCTAAACAGCTTACTTTTGTTTGATAGTTCACTTGAACGAATATTCTTCGGTATGATTGAAGAAAAGTTCAGCTGTACGAAGATCACCAGCCCTTTTTGTTTTCAAGTTGCTGAAGGAATGTCAAACACTCTAGTAGGTCTGATCGATTCAAATATAACCCTGTTCAGATATTGCAACATCATCTCGAATCAGCAGAATGCCCAAGTCTGCAACGACTTAAAGCAGAGATATCAAGGTCATGGAATAGTTTTAGCTCGTTAGAATATGTTAACTTTTTAGAGGTTTTTGTGAGACAGCTTTCTTTAAATTAAAATTTAACTAGTCATGCTGATTGTCAAGGATTTTTCCTGCCACTAAGAAGTATTTTGTTTATAAACATTGTTTCAGATACCAAATCTACGTGTGGCTGAAACAAATTGTTTAAAAAAAAAAATCAGAAACATTTAAGTTGTAAACGTATTTCTGCCGTCCTTAAACTAAAAGGCGGTTAAGTGACAAAAACAGTTTTTGAGGTAGAGCTAAAAAACGCGGGATTATTTTGAAATCGTGCTAGTGATCTATAAACAATTGTTAATGTTGTCATAATAATATGTCAAACTCTAAAGGTATATATTTTTTTGAACTTTAATATTAATAAAGTTCAAAAAATATCAAAAAATGTTAATAAAGTAAAAATTTACCAGATGACATTTAGCCGCCTTATAGTTTGAGGACGGCAGATTTCACGTGGATGGTCACTGAGTGGAGATTTGCCTCAATGTTGATTCTTCTGCCAATAACGATTGTTCCTTCTTTCTTTCCAGTTCTTTCTTTTGCTGAGTTGCTGACGTCTATGGGTGACGATAGCCACTTACCATCAGGCGGATTTCCATAAAAAAACAACAGAAATTGAATTCATACATTCATATACATTTAATAAAATATAAATTATAGATTATCGTACTCGTATAAGTAAAGACAAAAAGTTGATACAAAATATGGGACTCTAGACCTTCAAGTACTCGAATGAGTAAATTTTTATTATCAAAGTTACAATGAGTCCAATATTTCTATGAGAAAAGAAAATTACCATGCTGTGTAAGTACGAATAAAGAAATATTTCATAGAAAAAGTGACCAGGAGCGGTTTTCCTCATCCTATTCGGGTGGGTGGCGGATGTTATTGACAAGTGACACGCAAAGCCGTGCGTGACATGCATATTACATGGTCTAAGCATGAGCACAGGCAAAGCACATCCTAAAGTGTCTAAACAACATGAATATAATATAAGAAATATTATAATACTTCCACATGTGATAATTATATTAATAGTTAAAAGAGTCATTGCGTGTGGTCCCAAGAGTTGGATCCGTGAATGAATACTAGTGTCACGTGGCATTTACACTTTCGTGCTCTTGAGGGCACGTTAAGCAGTCATAACTAATTTTTAACTGTTACGATTCATTCGCAAATACATTTGTCATTGACGAATTGACATTTCAGATTAATTAAAACTTGATTAAAACGGCATTAGATGTTCACAAGTTTGGGTCAAATCCATGGTGTGTCTCCATCCTCCATGGTCAAATCGTGATTTACTGCCGCACTCGGAGTCACTTAACGATTACTTAATCGCTCATTAGTACAGAATTAGTATTGTGATTCTGTACTTAAGAAGAGATTTAAGTAACCGTTAATAGTACAGAATTTGTAATCGTAAAGTGACTATGAGTGCCGCAAAAGTGTCGTGAGTAGGACAATCGATATTTTTGACTGCAATGTATGTGCCACTGCAAAGGTAATAACGGATACGTATAATATGTATAATCACAATCCGGCGATTTATTTTTATTTAATTCATGCGCACGAGCAAATTTAAATCATTATTCAGAACAATAGCACATGGGCACTGCTTGTTTCAAAATGAACTTTCTTCCAGTAGATCTAGTATTTGTATTTTTGTGCTTTAAGTAAAAGTGAAGAAATGTATAATTTTAATAAACTTTTACAAAATGGATAGATCAACACTCGTATCTGAAATAGTAATTTGGGCTGAAATAATATTATGACAGAATAAGACAAGTTTTGCCCCGCCCCTATTTCAGACGAATTTCTGTATCTAATTTCTTATAGTTTATTAAAATACGAGTATCAAGACATTCGTCTGATAATTACACTGCTTATCTGTTACATCAGATGGCAAATAACCTTTTAAATATATTTAATCTCACTTGGCTTGCCACCAACTCGATACACTTCGACACACTGTGACATCTTGCAAACTACATTGCAAATTCGCAACGCCTTTCCGGCAGAAACAACTCCAAGCGGAAAATTATAACCACGTAAGTACCGGCTTACTTGAAGCAGAGGAGAGCAAGCAAGCGAGCCGGCAAAAGAATTAGGAATGCAGGACAAGAAACAAAAACGTTCGGTAATGTCTAATATTATTACATAAATTTTTGTGTTACTATCGATGTTAAATCGTACGTTGAGCATTTTAAATGGATCATAATACAAAAATTCTGTAATATTAAAAATTACCGAACGGTTTCATTTCAATTTTCATGCCCTGCATACCTAATTCTTTTGCCGACTGTACCTACACGAAGTTTAAAGTTATCACAAGCCCCGGTGGTTCAAAAAATTTTGGTCGGATTAGATTTTAAAATTTCAGTCTTTACGTAAAATTACTTCGAAATTTTAAAAAAATAAACAAGATAAAAAAAAATCGCAGAACTCGCGAAAGAACCTTCTCATTCTGTAGTCGGCTGACAATGAGTGTCAGACCCAAAACTTTCAAGATTTAATTACATGAATCGACATTTAAAGAAATATTAAGCGTTTAATTTTGACTTTTTCGTTTTCTCCGAGTTTAAAACGGTGATATTTCCGTGCCATAGGTGAGTGTCGTTCGGGTAATTATAATTAGTTATCTACCTTGATAAGTAATTATGTCCACAAGGCACCTTACATCGGGTAAAAGGGTCAATTTACAAGGCAATGAAATACAATGACCAATATGAACAGCGTGAAGATTTATGATGATTTCATTATACGCAAAAGGATATTTTATTTTTAAATAATCATAAATAAACGGGCGGGTTGGACGCAGACAATTAAGGCGTTGACTATCACGATCACGACCGTATTTATTTGTTAAATAATAAATGTATATCGACGGTTAAAAGGCGACTTGATTCAAGCGCCATTTTGCGAACTTTACAGGAGAGCGTTTTAAAGTTTATTTTTTGAGAAAAAAAATCATTGTTCCTAAAGTATACAATAAAAATTGACGAGTCTCCCCAATCATAAAGCGGCATATTTTGTGCTAATTTTTGATATATATATAACAAATAAAAGGTGTTTTTTAACGGAGTTAGATGTAACTTGAGCCATTTTGCACAATTCTTTGATCAGGGCAGAAGGAATCAAAGTACACGATTACTATTTATCTGTTCAAAGCAAAATAATTCAAGTATACAATGACTTCTTTAACAGATCAAGGATAAATGATTTAAATCACTCACCTATTTGTAAACTGTTCATGGATAAATGAGTTAACCCGCTCACCTAGTTATAAACTGCTCATGGATAAATGATTTAAACCGCTCACCTAGTTGTAAACTATTCATAGATAAATGATTTAAACCGCTCACCTAGTTCTAAACTGTTCAAGGAATAATGACTCAAATTACACAGTGATGTAATAAGATTTAAAGCAAATTGTTTTAATCGCAAGATTTATTAAAATTTGACTTGGAGAAAATAGCTCAAAGGTAATAAAATAAATTTCACGATGTAGGGAAAACGAATGAAAGGACATTATCAATTCAAAGAAAAGTAACTTAAATGGCATACTTTTAAGAACTTAGACTTTAAAGTCGATTTTATGCAACGAAATAATTAATATAAAACAATGCTTTTAAAATAAATCAACTTTTGTTTTAATTATTCATTTACTTAAATTTAAGTATATTTAAACGTTCGTAACATTTGTAATAATCAACCTTCGAATATTGGCACTACTCGTAATTTTTATAAATTGTTATTATGATAAAGCTGAACGAATGTTTTCATATAGAAAATTTGTGTGAAACCTCGCGCGACTACGCGTGTCGTAGAATCAAATAAGTACCCACGTTGTTTCGTGTTCTTTTGCTTGTGATTTAAACGCCATTTTTAATGCAAGGTGAAAGGAGTAAACTGATTGAAGTACGATATTAGTTTAATTAATAAACTAACATAAAGGAATCAAGCGTGCAGACATTTATATTTTGCATGAAGAAAATGGTTCTAAATGATATAAAGACTTAAAACTGGTCAAGGAAAATTAGCACAAGTCATATTCTTCAATATACTAGCTCAGGTCAGATTGATTCAAGCGACAGAGATAATGTTTGAAAGTTCAAGGCAAAATGATTTAAGTAACATACACTAATAAATCTGGTTCAAGCAAAAATGAATTAACATCCTTTGTTTAATTATTTAGATCAAGTAAAAAGAATTCAAATGCCGATACCATTTCATTCCATCCGAGGATAAATGGCTTAAACTACATATAGTAAGAAAAACCCTTTTTTTTCGTGGGTCTATATACATGCTTTGAAAAAAACAACCAAATTCGCTACACTTGATACCGCGTAAGTAAAAATGATACCCAAATTGGTCATGGAGCCAAGCGCCAAAAAAGTGCTCAGATTAACCTCGAACCCGGATCCATCGACGCGCAAAAATTCGCCGATTCCAATGATGTATATAACTCAATATCGCCCAGGATGGCGCTTGAATCAATTCGCCTTTTAACCGTCGATATTATCATCAGGATACAAATACTAATTGAAGTACGGGATCGTAAGAAGATTTTCTTGCCGTATTGGGGCGGCTTAGAATACTAACCCCAATCCCACGCCGAATGGGTGTCGTAAAAGGCGACTGAATCCGGCCCGCTGGTGGTAGGGCCCCTCGAGGGATGATATTAGTAATATTGATTTTAATTATTAATTAATACCATTATTACTATTATTATTTCTCCATGGGGTTCGCCTGGATAGCTACCACCCTCGAGCATGAGTCAGCCGCCAAACGACTCGTCGTGTTCCGGCTGGGGGCTTGAGTGCCAGTTCTTTCTTTCTTTTTCTTCTCTCTTTCTTGGCCGGCAACGCATCAGTGATGCCTTTGGTGTTGCTGGTGTCCATGGGCGACGGTAGCCACTTGCCATCGGGTGGATTGTCAGCTTGTTTGCCGGCTATGACGAGTATTATAAAGTAACCGGCTTTAATCAAAACAACACGTTTTACTCAAGTAATTTAAATGACGTCAGTGAATTATAGCAACAAATATTTTTTTTTGTATTCAAGTAAATTAATTAGGTACAAGTTATATTTTTAAACCTTTAATTGTTCAAGGCAATCACATACACTCAGTCTTTTTTTAACTATAAATGGTTAATTTTTTGTAAGTTTCCGGCTAAGCCATTTTACCTTTAATAACTGGGCATTCTAGTTTAGGAAACAGGTAGTTTTAACTATTTATCACAAAGTCCAGCACAAGTCGTAATATTTGATCCGTATTTGTCAACTTCTTCATGACCAGTTACTTTTCATTATTAATCTTTTTCATCTAATTCCATCTAAAGGAGGTTTGTGGCCACCTCGCTAGCTAATGATTTGATACTTCTATTAAGTATTCTGTGATACTTCATACATCTTGGAGAAATTCAGGTTTCAAATGGCTACTCGAAAATAAGTACTTTTTTTTAAATACATAATGAAAAAGCTGAATAAAAAATAGTTCGTAGTCGTTTGTTTCTGTAAAATATTGCTTCACCAACTGTGCTCTAATTTTGACAAAACAATAAAAAAATAATGATATAAGAAAACAACCCACGTTCTTATTGCTAAGCTTCCTTTTCCTTGCTTCCAGACAACCTAAATAAAAGTTGTACGGGCCGAATACTTCATATTAGGGTGTATTCAATACTAATATTATATTAATTCTTAAGTGCTGTATTTAATCTTAATATATATATAAATTACGTGTCACGTTGTTTGTCCGCGATGGACTTCTAAACTACTTAACCGATTTTAATCAAATTTGCACACCGTGTGCAGTTTGATCCAACTTGAAAGATAGGATAGCTTAAATCTCAAAAAAAATTGACAGAACGAAGTCTGTCCGGGCAGCTAGCTAATTTCAAGAACAAGACTAAAATATTCTATGAGGGTGATCAAAGCATAACTTAATGACCTTTAAGTTAACCACAATACTATTTATTGATTCTAACCATAGCCATGATGGTACGAACTTAACAATATTGAGTGGAGATGATGTCAATCAGTCAACTCATGCTAGGGTTGCCATTCATTTGTTTCCGAGGGATTTCCACTAACTTGATAAGTTCAGAAAATCTTAGTAAGAGATACGCTCATTTCGCGATTTCTCACGCTCTGGACAGAAGAAGCGTGCAAATATTTATGCAGTTCAGCTTCAAGAGAACTTATTAAACTGAATCATCATCATTAATGTATTATCCATCAACAAACTTAGAATGATTCATTAACACTTTGTGTTTATGACTTTGATAAGTATGTGACTAGTTTATAATATCGTATTTATAAAGACATTTTTATAGGTTTCATGAAGTTTTGCTTCATGTGTAAAAATATTTGCGAATATCGGTAGATGTGCGCGTAAATAATGATTATTTCTGAGTATAAATATGAAGTCTTTTAGTTAAAACATAATGAGGAAATGATTGATTGGCGATCGTAGATTTAATACATTCTAGCGAAGTTCTAATTGTAATCACATTGAATGATCAATGTTTTATTAATTAGCAGATAAGAATTTTAATGGAAAGAAGGTACATGAAAAGTAATTCCGACCTGAAACTGTATCAGTCTAGTTTTTAATTTTAGTTTGAAATATATCGCTATTTTAATATAACCGACAGGATAAAAATTACGATGATCCAATTTTTTTTTAATAATTTCTGATTTTACAACCAAATATTTTTATAGGTAAATAATTAAAATACTAGAAATAAACCATAATAAACATGAACTTTTACACCCATTTTACATTCGCAGCACGTCACCTTGATCTTCATGTAAGTGCTTCGAGGCAGGTATATAATAGTATTGGTCCGCGTATCCGGCACTGTATTCGCGGAGCGTTGACAAAGTCAGTGGTTGTCGATCGGCCGTGTTAAAGCAAAAGCAAAATGTTTTCCCCCTCGCAATTGTTTTCGGTAGGCGTTTTGCTGTGCGCTGTATCCAGTGCCCTGAGTGCTCAAATACGTAAGTGTTTTCTAAAATTTGTATCTATTTTTAGTTAAGGGTTTTTGACGTGATAACGTCTATTAAAACGATGAACGCCGGGCGCACGCAGGAAAAACCATGACTCATTGTCCCGTTTTTAACAGAGCTTTTTAGTGTTGAAATAAATTTTAAAGGCTCGCTGAAATGCATTCAATTAATGGACTGAAAATCAATTTAACTTTAAAATAAGGTTATCTAAAACAAGCACAGTAATTTCATGATAAAATTTCAAAGTTAATTTATTTGATAAATTAAATTGATAAAAGATAACAATGATTGCGAAGTACATGGAAATTGAACAAAGATGAGAGTGTAGAGTCGAGAGACCACGAATAACTCCATGCCTCGTGCCTCGCTTACACTTCCGATCATCATCGGTTTTTAACCCCCGAAGCAAAAGGGGTGTTATGCTCTGTGGCATTGTAATTCCTATATCAATGGACCGATTTTGATGCGGTTTTTAGATCTTCGGTGAAATTAAAAACTGTCGAGGGTTTTTTTAAATTTAAAATCTATAATTACTTGTGCGAGATAAAGAGACGAACGCTTCCGATACAGAGCGAGTAGCGTCTAAGAACATTCGGGTAACTACCGTAACTACAAGAACATCCCTAGGTAACTACAATGACCAGAAGATACTAGCCTTATACAATATTACATTGGTTAGGCACGGCTGTGGTTTCATCTGCATTAGTAATTTACTGGCTACTTGATTATGTATAAACTTATTACCATTCATCTAATTAGCATGATACATGCGATTTGATTATCTCCACATCTTATTTGTCATGGTTATACTAGATTAATGATTTATAAAGGTTGATAAATGATGATAAATTATATTAGTGGTTAGATGAAATATTACTATTTTAACGGTCGGCCAGGATACTAGGAGATCAGCCAAGACAGTGAAGTCAATACTAGTGGCGCCACGAGCACCAGTGCTCTCAAACGAGATAGAGAGAGAAAGTGAGATGAGTGAGAGATGAGAGAAAGTGAGATGAGTGAGAGATAGAGTCTCATCGTATGGCATGGATGCTGAATGGATAATTGAAGGGTTTTGGGTTCAAGAAAGAAGTTGGGTTCAACCAAGAAGGTAGTATTTTCAGATTCAATGTGGTGTACCTATTGCAGATGTAAATGGTTGGGACCATTCTCAAATCAAATCAAAATTTAATTCCAAATAAATGCTGGTTACAAGATGAAATATTCATTTGAAATGAATAAAATGCATTAAAAATAGTCGTCATAATATTAAATCTAATCTGATACGAGATAATAATTATTGACCATGAGTATGGTCTTGAAATAAATTTTTAATCTTCTATTAATGTCTCGCTTAATTTCTGTTTTATATTGATTAATGACATTTGACATTATTTGTTGAAACATTTGTCACAAATGGGTTAATAATTACCTTGTTTATTATTACGTTAGTAACAAATTTTTTAAACACATTTGTTTTGTCCACTAAAGATTATAATTAATGGTTTAGTAAATTATAATTTTTACTCATTAGATTTTTTTTTTGGTTATAAAGGGAGAGTTAAAGGATATGTGTGGTACATATCCTTTAACTCTCCCTTTATTAACTCCCACTTAACCTAAAATATTCATTCATACAATATTTATTTTGTGCAAGAGATTTTTAAATGCGTTACTACCCACCATACGCTATCAAGAATTACATTGTATTTTACTACTTGTTCTTATACCTATTGATGTTGCTGTTAAATCACTTTTTGATTACATGAACGATGTAGGTATTGAATACCTATGTAATGTAAGGAATAAACAGGTATTGAAGAATACGTGGTATATACATATTAACAGGTAATGATACCTTAACATGAGATTAGACTTCAGACGTTAATTTCTAGTATTTACTAAGTAATAAGAACCTTGGTATAGACTTATGCATAAATATCATAAATTTGTTCCCAGACTATATTAGATATAAGCAGAATACCACTCCAAACCATATGTCTCAACATATAATAATGTATGTAATTACTAATGTTACTACTAGGTACTAATAATTCCCAAAATCGATCAATTATTTTAGGACCTACGATGGCACAGACAAACACGCTTCTTTTTGCGTCAGGATTACAAACTTTGTAATCGAGATATTATTATGAAATTAAGAAATATGATTCTCAAAGCGAGGATAGGTTACTCATTGTATTAACATTCACCAGACTAGAATGTGTACTAAGTAGTTTTTCTTCATATCTATCTTTTGTAAGGAAGATTTTCGATGGAGTATATTATTATAATTGATTGTTGTTATATTCCAGCCTCATACATAAAGATATGCAAGAGAGAACAGAGTACGATCAACGCGTGTGTCCAGGACTCCATCGAGGGGTTGCGGCCGCAGCTGGTGCAAGGGATCCCTGAGCTGAATGTTCCTCCTCTGGAACCCTTCTACATACCTGAGGTATGAATCAATGTTTTATCTATACTAATATTATAAATCTGAAGAGTTTGTTTGGTTGAACGTGATAATCTCAGGAACTACTGGTTCGAATTTGAAAATTCTTTTTGTGTTTGATAGTCTATTTATCAAGGAAAAGCAAAGCAACAACCCATAATTGTCCCACTGCTGGGCTCAGAGTCTCCTCTCACAATGTGAGGGGGATTCAGGCCATAGTCTATCACGCTGGCCAAGTGCGGATTGGTAGACTTCACACACCTTTTAGAACTTTATGGAGAGCTCTCCGGTGTTCAGGTAAAGCAAGTGATAATTAACTTCTAATACGCACTTAATCTTTTGAAAATTAGAGGTGCGTGCCAGGATTTGAACTCGGGCCCCTTCGTTCGGGAGACCAACGTTCTATGCGCTAGGTTATCACTGCTATATTTATCAAGGAAAGCTATGCTTTATCAAGTAAGGCTATAGGCTATAACATCATATATTTTAGTAGTTAGTTTTTCCCAAAAATTAACGCGGGTGAAACTGCGGAAAACAGCTAGCACTATAGTCATAAGATTCGAGAGCGACTAGCATGAAAGAATAAGAAATAATAAATATATTTTTTGTCATTTATCGGCATGAACAAATCATGATGGTTACTACTAAAACAATCAAATTTTTAAAGAGAAAATTTAATCCAGATGATAAGATTCATAATTCAACATTATTATTCTTTACTTATTAAATTAAAACCTACCATTAATGTTCCTTGTAAGTATAGTCTGTATATAATAGTATGAGGGAGTAGGTACTAAAAAATGATTTGTGATTTTTTCAAAAAAGTTCTTAAAAATAAAAAAGAAACGTAGATTTTAAATCCATAACCTTATTTTTTTACGATTTCCTATATATCTTACGTACTTAAGGCATAAATAAAAAAAAGAAATAGGAAAGAAAGATCTACAAGATGACGTCACATAAGTTTTGAACGACTTTTCCATAGCGATCCGGAAGCGGTAATTTGCGGTTGTGAATTTGCTCACTGTTTCGTTCCAAGGTTTTAGCGCTTCCTGGGTCATTATAACGTTATTTTTATTTTCATAGTTAAAGACGTTATCTTATTCGTATTTAATTATAATTGTGACGCGGTAGTAGGTAAGCAAGCTAAACTGGCTGATGACCGCAGCTTCGCATCAATAATTAACATATTGACGCCTTATTAAATAAATAAATACAAAGATATTATAATGTTAATAAGAGGTAGATATGTCACTAGCGCACCGACGATGAAGCGCGTAAGAACAGGCAATTGACCGTTCTGCTCGTAGTCGCATACCAATGTGATTGGTGTAGTGAAACAAAAGATAAACGCTTGTGTGTTGTAGCTCTTTTCGGAACAGATTTTTTGGTTGATTTGTAAGGGCATTTATATTTTTATTATAAATCTCTCTAGACCTATTTAGATTTTCATGCCCTACTTTTTGCCCTGTGTGGATGAATTTTGGAGAGTGGCTAAAATGTTCGTATAATTTTATCGCATGGTTTTTATAGAAGTGTGCATGAAAATATATTTATTAAAGTTTTGATAACATATTCGTATAACTTTTTAAATGTTTCAAATAAACCTGTGTGACCGAAAAGTAAAATTGTATTACGATTTACATTTTACATTATTATTTCAAACGAACACTTTGTAGATTTAATAAACATTGGTTTCTGGTTTGCGAGTTTATCAATTGAAAAAGGTACCACCAGGAAGTAATTTAATTTATGCAAATAAATAAACGTTCTAGATATGTCAATCAAAATTAAATGGCAAATGTTAAAGAGAGAAAAAATCGGATTTTTTTTGTGGTACTAAGAATTGGCTTAATTTATGCAAACATAAAAAATTAAATCTACATCAGACACATCATACAGAGCACTATCTTATTTCATGTCCGTACATACTCACACTCCACTAATCCTCGAATCATGGTGGAGATTCTCTATGTCTCCTCAAAAGGAGAGGATGAAACATACTCATAGGCATTTTGTTATTCATATTGTGAGATTGTGAGAGCTATGATTTAATAGCGATTGTAAATTTCAGTCAGAGGTTTGAGTTCTGTTAATAGATCAGCGTGATGAGTTCTGCTAAGACATTTTTGGATTGAGGACAAAATATTTGTTTTCGGGCTTAGGACCTTGACTTGGTTTATTTTTACACATTACTTAATGCTTGTCTACAATCCCACCTGATGGTAAGGAGCGATGTAGTCTGATAGTGAGTGCACTAACTTAATAAAAGCCTCGTCGCGTCGTCATCCGCAAGTTGCGTAACTCACCCTTTTGCAGCGACATATCGTCTTATGTATGTTTAATTTATTTACTTTATTGTCGTAGCTGGTGGCGATCAGTGGGACCGATCTGGTGCCTCTCCGTGCTTCGGGCAAGGATGTGAAGGTGTCCGGCGCTGGGAACTTCACCATCAAGAGTGTTAGGTAAGTTTTGACAATATCCAATTATAATCTATTTATTAGCCACCCATTTCACTGCAGGCACCGACATACAGAAGTTATGTAATATTTATGAATGATATGTGATTTGTATTATTTACTTATCTACGCTTTCTTGTAAACCTAAAACCAGGTATTTCCTCACCCATACAATTTTTAAATAATTTATTTTAATTTTAATGAATATTTTGGTTTTACAACAATTTCGGAATGGTGTCTTATTATAGAGGAGAGGAAATGAAAAGCGAAAGAAACTCCTCAACACATACAAAAAAACAGTTAATTCAGATAGTTGGTAACAATATACATACATGTTTGTATAGGTACATCATGAAAGGAAGAAAAAAAACTTGAGGGGTGTCAAGGGACACTCGGATGGAACGAAGTTCCTTGCAGTCAGTACTAGCAAAAACATGCAGCAACCTTAGATTTGTTTTGGCACACTCGCTTGCATGTTTTTGCTATCCTAGTACTCTGGCTTGCTTTCTATGTAAAAAAACTACGACGGCACAAAATGTCGCTACCGGCAAAAAGTGTCGTTACCAAATTTTCCGCCTAGCCCCCTTTCGCAACGCGCGATAAGGAACTTCGTTCCAAAAACCTTATTATTGTCATGCATTTTGCATTTTTAAATCGACACTTTTTAATGTTTTCAGTGTGGACGTCAATACATTGGACGTCACGGCGAAGGTGAGGTTCCCGCGCCTGCACCTGGACGGCCAGTACAAGGTTGACACTCGTATCCTCATCATACCTCTCAACGGGGAAGGAAAACTCGTGGCTGATGCTGGTGAGGAAACTATACCTTTACTACGAGTTTACTATCAGCAGTTAATAAGAATACAGACTTGCTCTGCAGTCGAAATTCGACCGTAAATCAATTTGACGAAGATTGACATTGAGATTCACATTGATACTATGTAGTATTTTATTTTCGCAAATCATGTGAATCAATCGCCAATATTGTATAAGATTTGGTTTTCTGCACTTCTTCTCCATGTAATCTTTATCCTCATTTCAGGTATTATTATGCAAATATATTTTTGAGAACCGTATCATTATTTTTACTAATAATAATTATGTTAGTATTAGTCTACTTTGCAATAATCCGCGTATGATGGTATATACTTTAAGACATGCGTGGCACCTGCCTCTTTCCAACAACGGAAACATGCACTACAATAATAATCAAAAGTATATACCAACATATATACCAGTATACCAGTACCAACACGAGTTTTTGTGTTAACAATGGATTTCCGCAACTTAACGCCTGATACTATTAACTAATAATAATCATTTTATCAACAATTTATATCAAACTGATTTTCATGAAAAAAAGAAATTGCCTGAGAAATAAACCCACACAAAAGCTGTGGCTTTATTTAATAAAATTACAAAGTTTTACTCTGCAGCTTACAGCTTCATACATAATATAATATAATAAATAAATAAATAACGCTTCACACTCATAGCCCCACACTAGGATTCCCTGTGTCGTGGGTGCCATGGACAACACACAACATAGACAAGGACATTCACACCCAGACCGAGAACAGAAATTCAAACTCATCATTCAAATTTCCGCCTCGCTGGGAATCGAACCCAGGACCCTTGGTGCGGCGATCCGGTATGGTAACCATTGCGCCACACGGGTCGTCTTATTATAAATATTCTTAATATAAATGAAACGAAATATAATTTCATTAATTTCTCTGTATTATTTTCAGTGAAATGCGACGGGGATATAACCATCAAGTCTGAGATAGTGACTCGCGACGGGCAGGAGTACCTCAAGTTCTCCAGCATGGACATCGCGATCGCCATCAAGGACTACAGGATCAGACTCGAAGGCTTGTTCAACGGAGACAAGGTTTTAGGTGAGAAACATCATGTTTTCAAATCAAATCAAATCAAAATCTTTTATTCATTGCACTGATAGTTGATACACTTATGCACGTAGTTTTTTAAATCATCAAACCAGCTTTTCGGAAGAGTGCTTTGTCATGTAGGAGAAGACAAGCCGTAAAGAAACTCCTCGGCAGATCTTTGAAAATAATGAAAAGTTACATAATAATTATGTTCTAACCTACGCGGAACTGGATGCGGCACTAATTTCCAGGCGTCTTTGTCATTAATATATTCATTTATACTATAGTATCCTTTGCCTACTAGCTGAGATTTCACATCTCTTAAGCATTTGGATAGGAAAATCACGTATTGTCTTAGGTAATTTATTGAAAAAACGTACACCGAGTCCCATATAAGAACGTTGTACCCTACTTAGCGTTTCATTAACTATCCCATTAATAGCTGAGAGACGAAAAATGAACACTTAGGTAAGACAATTACTTAAAACACTACTAAAGATTACATCCACTTAATATTGTGGGATGTTTAATGTTATGGTCGTTACAATCACGAATACCTTTATATTATTTCGTTGAACTCTATATTTTTCTTACCTGAATAGTACTCGCACATTTAGATGCAATTAAACAAAGCCGCATAATTCATTAATAAATTAATGTTTGTTTCCAGGTGACGCAACCAACGCAGCCATCAATGAGAACAGGGCTGATTTCCTCAAAACCATGAAGCCTTACCTCGAGAGGACAGTCTCTAAGATCTTGCTCGACTCCGCCAATAAGATCGTTAAAGGAATCCCCTTAGAACAGCTGCTGCCCAAACCGTGAAGCGTTAATTGTTATTTAATGATAGGTTAAAATTTCACTGAAGCATCTGAATCGTCTTGACGATCTCCACATCTCGTTTCATGATTTTCCAGATGCTCTGCGTCTGATTTTTGAAGAAGAATGTTGTTTTGATGACGCCATCATTCATAATCAATATCATCATAACCAATCATAAACGTATTGTTTATGATAGACTGTATTGTATGTGGATATGTGATATTCTTTGACGATAGGTTGTATTATCTAAGTATCATAACACTGTAGGTACTCTAATCGATTTTGATAATTGTGTATACTTCATATAAAATTACTTCTATCGATAAGATTAATTGTTTAAGATTTTAAGTTACGAACCCTTTCTACCCCACGTTAATTCTCTGTCCCTAATACAAGACACATAACAGGTTAATATTTGATATAGATTAGCGCAGCAGGGTCACCCTCTCTCTACCTCTAGAAGACTACAATGAAACTAAAATACTGAAGTATATTTTGTGCACTTTTTGTTTTATGTAGTAAAATAAGATAGTTCAGTTTCCGTTTGTTTGAAAATATGTTCAACAAAGGATAGATTAACTACATAGTTTTATCTGTATATTGTACAAAGTACTATTTAGACAATATTTGGCAATATTTAGACGAAACTATTACGAAAATAAAGTTTACTTATGTTTAACAAGTAGTTTAAGCGTGTTATTGTAAGATAAAGTTATTATATTGAGTTTTGTTTGATGATGTAAAATTGTTTGAATGCCAAAGTTTAAATAAATTTGAATTAAGAAAAGGTTTTTTGTTTTCATTTATTCTACTGTTTATATTTATTACAGACTGTAATTATATGTACTATTCAAACATAAACACATCTAGCATCTAGCATTGATCACACTTCAAAGATAATCTTTTGAAGAACCTCATTGGATCTCTTAAAATGCCTTGGGGACAGATTTAATAAAATTAAGGGGTCACTGGTAAAATTATGGTTGTAAAGGAAATAAACAAAACTAGTATAGATACTACTGAAAAGTACTGCAAAAGTAGTATAGAGACATTTATAACATTGGATTCATATTTCTCTCAGTGCCTTAATAAAAAGTACTTATATGTACATCGTGAAAGTTTTTGCAAGGGAATTATTGTGAGGCGTTCAATATTCGATTAATTGAAAATTTTCACGTGTGGATTCACTGCCTAGTAGGTATTTTGAAGATAAAAGATGCATTCGGATGCCTAAGTCCTAATTACCGTACTTCTGAAGCAATTCCTTGTCAGGAATTATAATATTAAACTAGTGGATACCCGGCGTGTGCTACTACGCCAAAGATTTTGTCTTTCCGGAACAATTTTGTTTGGGAAAATTGACTTCATAAATGGACCAAATGTGTCTATAATACATTGTTTTAGTGGTCTCAATCATCTTCGCATTATTGCCTTTGAAATGAAATCACGAATGTGGTTATACTTACATAAATTTTTCAAATCCTACGTTAGTTTCAGAGATTATCGCGTCCAAGTAAACAAACTTCAGCTATATTATTATATATAATATTGATATCCAGCTATGTTGATAACCGATTAATAAATCAATAATTGCAGACAAACATAATATTCCAAGATGCCGCGACAGTCAGACCAGGAAGGATGTTGAATGCAGAGTTTTACTATGGCGCGCCATAGTAAAACCGGGAGGTACCCTGAAAAAAAAATTTCAATGATAAATTCGATAATTTTGGAGTTTTAATAAATATGTACATCCATGTCAAATTACACCTTTCTAGCATTAAAGGTCTCGGCGCTATGCTTTGGACAGACGGACAGACGGACGAACATGACGAAACTATAAGGGTTCCGATTTTACTTCTTCTTTATTAAAAAATCTTGGGACAATTGGTTGTTTGGTTTTTACTATTCATTTTCTCATTTTTAATTTACACTCATTTTTAAAATAAACTAAGTAATATAATTTTACTGTTTTTCAAGGAAAGTTTTTTTTTTAATAGCCAAGGTATCTTTAACTGAGCTGTCACACGCTATGGTGCATTTATAACATAACAATGTTATCATCGGAATCTGCAATTATTCTTACAAAACTTGGCCAGTAAAAATAATGCAACTGAGATGTAATTAACCTTAATTTAATCGATTGCTGCAAATGTGATGCAACGTGCCCCGGGTGGTGTTCCGGCGTTTAGAATTAGCCATCATAATAACATGGTTACTTGAGACTTACTACTTATTGGACCAGATTTATCTTAGCTAATATAAAAAGGAAAGATTTATTTTTTATTATTTTTTGTTTGTTTAAAAGAGGCTACAAAAGTCCAAAAGTACTGGATCGATTTTAAAAATTCTTTCACCAATAGAATGTTCTATAAAACCTAACTAGCCGATAGCTGTGATAGTTTTTACTTATAGATGGTAGAAAATAAAGACGGTAGATAGTTGGAGGAAAAGAACACTTAATATTGATGATGGCTTACTGAAAGGAAACATTCCTTTATCTTAAAAACTAAATAAAACTGCATTCAAAGATTTTTGAAAATTCACCTGCTTGAGCCCGGTGTCGAACCGGTGAAATGTGAAAAAAAGACATCGTGTATTTTTATGATGCCAACCGAAAGGGTCATCATAAGGGTCAATTTCTGATAAACAACATAGTATCTTATACAACAACTTTCAACATAGTATCTACCCAGGTTGTCTTTTTTCACATATCCCGGTTCAAGCGGGTGAATTTTCAAAAATCTGTGAATGCAGTTTTAGTTAGATCTGAAAATAAAGAAATGTTTCCTTTCAGTAAAATTTGCCATCATCAATATTCAGGGTACTTTTCCTCCAAATACCGTCTTTATTTTCCACCCTGTATATCCATGTCAAATTAAAGCATCGCTATGCTGCGGACAAGCGGATGGACATGACGAAACTATAAGAGTTCCGTATTAGTACGGAACTCTAAAAAACATAACGATTATTTAAATAACAAGCCGCACCAAATTATTCAAACATGTTGTTGTGTAATTGCTAATGAATACAAAAGATGATCGAATTAAGAAGTCTGCAGACCTTGAAAATTGTGTCAAGGGCGCCTCGTTCTTTTGGCAAACATAAACATTGGTGTGATGTATGCATGGAATTTGGAAACTTTCAATCATATTATTAACTAGCTGACCCGGCGAACTTCGTATCGCCTAAGAATGTAACAAATCAGAAATCATTAAAATCGGTACTGCCGTTCTTAGCCGTTACAGTTTCTGTGTGCTCCTCCCTCTCCCTCTCACGCTCCCGCTCCCGCTCCCAAGCTGACCCGGCAAACTTTGTATCTACCGCCTATCAATCTCTCCCTCTCCCTTTTCTTCCCACTCCCAATCCCTCACCCTATCCCTCGCATATTCTATCAATCGCGCCAACTGCCAAACGACTGAATATTTCTAAAAAGACAAAAGGTATGACGAAACTATAAGAATTCTGTTTTGACTTCGGTAAAAAAAGGAGTCATAAAAGGCGCTAATAATAAAGACTAATAGCTATCTATCAACTATAATAACAAAATGTTACCTTATCCCGCAGAAACAGGTCTTTTTTCCGGGATAAAAAGTATTCTATGTCCCTCCCCGAGCTTTATTTTATATCTGTAGGTATAAATAACTAATCTATCAACTACATACTTATAACAAAATTTTACCTTATCCCATAGGAACAGGTCTATTTTCCGGGATAAAATGTATCCTATATTCATCCCCGAGCTTTATTTTATATCTGTATAAATAACTAATCTATCAACTACATATAACAAAATTTTACCTTATCCCACAGGAACAGGTCTATTTTCCGGGATAAAAATTATCCTATGTCCGTCTCCTGATACTAAGCTACCTCCTTACCAATTTTCAGCCAAATCGGTTCAGCCGTTCTTGAGTTATAAATAGTGTAACTAACACAACTTTCTTTTATATATATAGATTATTAATTCATGTTACATAATCATAAAATTAATATTATTATGATGAAAATATGAATGATCCAGAAGTTTTGATCAAAATTTTCGAGTGTTGCTATCTCCTATTGGCTATTTTACCTTCCCCATTTTGCCATCAGATTCTGGTAGACCCATGGATATATTACTCTATCTGGATTACTAACTTTGTCATGTTTGTCGAGGTACCTGAAGTCAGATGACGTCATATCGGAATGACCAATCACAGCCCGGATTAAAGTTGTCCTTCATAATTGTCGGGTGTCCACACTTACTTAGAAAAATTATGTTCTATTTTGATGCGTTTCTTCAAAATGTTATCGATGGGTTTCTGAATTTTTTCTGGAATTTTTCTGATGGGAAAAAATTATAATATTGAAATAATACATTTTATTTTAATTTCTTCAAAATTACCGAATTAAAATTATTGCATTAAGTGTTAATTGAAAATTAAGGTACACAATTACGGTACATTTATATTATATTAACATGTTTAAATTATTCGCCTTAGATGTTTTATGTCATTATAAAAAATCACAATCGAATCATATATCCTGGGTCTGGGTGAATTCGCCAAAGTCACAAAAAAGATGTTCCGATTGATAAAAAATTTAATATACTACTTTTATAATTTTTTATTTTAGAAACTACTTTTATACATATTTTTACACTAGCTTTTACCCGCGACTTCGTCTGCGTGGACTTGAGAATTAAATGAAAGTAATTAAAAAACATCCCGGGAAATGCGAGTTTTTTGGCACAGAGTGTTTTGTACAAATTTAAAGAACCGAACATAAGAGCAATATTAAATGATTCAGTAACAAACTTAACTTTGCCGCTGTAAAACTGTCGTTCCCATGCGTAGACATAGCGATCTATTAACCAAAATATAAATAAGTTAAAGTTTTTTTGGAATGATACCTCCACGCATTCCTGAGAAAATAGGGCCGACAGACAGACAGACAGACAGACGGACAACGAAGTGATCCTGTAAAGGTTATGTTTTTTCATTTGAGGAACAAAACCCTAAAACACTAAATAACCTGTAAACCTAACTTCCAAACTGAATTATACCCTTGACCTGATGAAGAAGTAGATCCATCTCCGACCCTCGAACGACCTGATCCCGATGAACATGCACCCTGTTCTTTGATGCGGGATATGAAATATCTGTGAGCCAAATTTCATCTATCTTTCATCTATCCATTTAGCCGCTTTAGCGAGGGTAAAAAAATATCTTAGGCGTATAGCCTAAGAAATATTAGTGGGATTTTATATAAGTACACCATCAGATCTTGAATTGGTCAATGTTGTACTGGTTTTGCTATGTCAACGTGACCATCAACAAATATTTTTAAAACTGTTATTCCCACCCATTCTGGAGTTAAATAGTCTGTTCCTGAGATACACCACCAGACCCAACCCAACCCAGACCCTAATAGCCCTAGAGCTATTGAACCATTTGACTATCCCACTTCCCACAAAGCTAGAAATTTATTAAATGATATTTTATTATCAGTCAATTAAGAAAGTACCGTTCTGGCAGGCATCTCGCGGTTGCGTCATCATCCCTTAAATTTTTGAAAATGCAAAAAATATTTTTTTTTTTATCCCACTCCCACAAAGCTACAATTTTAATATGTTGTAATTTACATATGTTTAAGTGTAAAAAAAAATTGCCAGAACATTTTGAGGGTTGCAAGTGTGTGCCAGAACAGAGCAAAGTTGTCATCGGGAGAGGAATTCATAACCTACTCGCACAAGGCTGAAATTTTCAGGGAACATTCTTTCAATTGTTTAAAAAATATGTGTAAACAGCCAGAACATTCTAGCGGTTGCAAGTATCTGCCAGAAGAGTATACAGGGTAAATTTTTCAAGTGAGCGTGGATGGACAAATTCAAAACTATGAGGAATAGCGAAAAGTGGTCAAAGGAGTCTCAGGGCTGATTTTGACGAAAACCAAAACGGCATAATTAGATTTTTGAAAAATCAATATTATTAGCCAGGAATCGAACTCGCTGATTTTGCCTCATAAAAAAAAAAATTTTTTGTAGGGTAACACTGTTTTTTTTCCACCAAAGTGTACAATCTGTGAGATCCAACGATAGTCCTGAACATTTAAATGACATCAAAAGCAGGCTAGAGCTTGAAATTATGCATAAAAGGATACATTTGTATGAAAATTATATTTTTTTGTATGGATATACTGAAATTTATTTCCACCAAAGTGTACTATCTGTATGATCCAACAATAGTCCTATACATTTAAATGACATCGAAAGCAGGCTAGGGCTTGAAATTATGCATAGAAGCATACATTTGTATGAAAATTATTATCTTTTGTATGGCAATACTGAAATTTATTTCCACCAAAATGTACGATGTGTAAGATCCAACAATAGTTATGTACATTTAAATGACATCAAAAGCAGGCTAGAGCTTGAAATTATGCATAGAAGGATACATTTGTATGAAAATTATTATATTTTGTATGGCAATACCGAAATTTCTTTCCACCAAAGTGTACTATCTGTAAGATCCAAGAATAGTGCCATACATTTAAATGACATCAAAAGCAGGCTAGAGCTTGAAATTATGCATAGAAGGATACATTTGTATGAAAATTATTATTTTTTGTATGGCAATACCGAAATTTCTTTCCACCAAAGTGTACTATCTGTAAGATCCAAGAATAGTGCCATACATTTAAATGACATCAAAAGCAGGCTAGAGCTTGAAATTATGCATAGAAGGATACATTTGTATGAAAATTATTATTTTTTGTATGGCAATACCGAAATTTCTTTCCACTAAAGTGCACTATCTGTAAGATCCAAGAATAGTGCCATACATTTAAATGACATCAAAAGCAGGCTAGAGCTTGAAATTATGCATAGAAAGATAGAATTGTAATCCCGAAGACAACTTTGCTCTGTTCTGGCACATACTTGCAACCCTCAAAATGTTCTGGCAATTTTTTTTTACACTTAAACATATGTAAATGACAACATATTAAAATTGTAGCCTTGTGGGAGTGGTATAAAAAAAATATATTTTTTGCATTTTCAAAATTTTAATGGGCCATGACGCACCCGCGAGATGCCTGCCAGAACGGTACTTTCTTAATTGGCTTATAATAAAATATCATTTAAAAAAATTCTAGCTTTGTGGGAAGTGGGATAGTCAAATGGTTCAATAGCTCTCCAGCTATAATACAATATGGCCTATGGTTGGGCCTTACCACCTATGATTTCGTAGCAGCTACCACACAACATTTACCATAATAATGTAATTTTTTTATTCCATCAAAAAGTAGAGATTTCAAGGATAAAAATCCCACCGACTTTTTTAAAAAGCAGATATTTTGACGTGAGAATTTTCGATTGAAAAATTAGGGCGCTTTTTCGATGTTAAGTCAAAATATGGTGAAAAAAGAAATATTTTAAATCAAAAAAATTACAGTGTGTTTGGAACATAAAAAGTTAAGTTTTCACGAAACTTCGTGATTTTTTTTTGTAAAAGATAAAAATAAAAAACCAAAAACTTGATTATATGAATTTTTCACATCAATTTTGAGATTATATGAACAAAGTGTAAATCCAAAAGTTGTAGGCCTACAACTTTGCGATTTAACTTTTTTCCATAGGACTTGTAGTTTTGCCGGATATGGAGATAACCCGTTTTGCACCATTAAAAACTCACCCCCCTCCCCAAGTCCCCACCACCCACCAACCCACCCACTTCCCGACATCAGATCGCCCGTAAATTATTGTTATTATTATTCTCTTCCTTTTTCAATGGGTTTCATCCTACTATTATTTTTTCACTTACCATTTTCAAAGGCTTCATCCCTGGTCAATTAAGATATACTGAGATAAATAAAGACAACTGAAAAAAAAATTTAACTTCGACTGCACTTCCCCGAAATTAAACCAGGACATTGTAGGAGTAGGAGATCGTTAATGACAGTGGAATACTGGACTGCCCCTATTTATTCATAGACGTCGACAAATTTTCCACGTAAGTATAAACAGCCAAACTTAAAGTAATCGAATAAAATTCTTCTTCCATTTTAATTACGTAGTGATTTATTGGCACTACTTCTTCCTTCATTTTGACTTATTATGTGTTTCCATCTGACCAAGTAATGTCTGTAAGACGGTTCCCATGCTGCTCACAAAATCACGCAAACTGCCGCCGCCGCCGCGCCGCTCTGTCTCCATGATCGGATCGGGTGGTTTAGCAGGTACCTGAGGTGTACCATGTCAGGTTTCTCGGTCAATGTTTGATCACGCCGACCACGGGCTACATGAGTCGCTCAGGAACGTCTCGCCCCTCCGTATTTGACTGCCTGAGAGCTAAACGCTTCTGTGGGAAGTGTCAAAAGTCCCCCGACTATCTGGGGAGTTTCGGAACCGCGGCACCAGCTAGATTTACGGTAATAAAAGGATCCCCTGCCCGACAGCAGAGTCCGCCTCTCAACCGGGAGACTCTAGTTCTCTCTGAGTTTATTCCTGAATGACTTTGGGATTTTTAAGTGTAACTTCCAACTACGCACTGCCGAGATTTTCGTCCAAGAACCTGGCCCAGATGCCAGACGTATATATTATACCTATAAAACGTTTCAAAAGAAACTCATTATTTAAACTGATTCGCCATTTGTGGATTAAACAGCGTGCCTGCATTACCATAACATTAGTTTATTTTTACTGCTATTTATATAGCTCGATACATATTAATTCTAAGCTCTGCTAAATCATAAATGACTCACTCTAAACTTGACAAAATGGAAATTAATCATCTACATAATTTATTATTTTATCATTCTTGTTTTCTTTCTTGGATAACAACCTATGGGTGATATGCATTTAGTCTGATCACGGACGATGCTTTTAGTCATCCATGAACAATTTTAATGTAACAATTTTATTGATGCTTCTAAATATTTTAACTACGTATTATACCATTCAACAATGTAATTAATTTATTTTATTATACATAGAATTGTAAAATCCAATCACTATTATTATTTTGTATTATTTTAAATAGGAAACATGATTAATGCCACTTACTGTACAATGATGTTTACATCTATAATTAAGGTGACATTTATCTTGTTATATAAGTAGCCATATAAATTACTAAAATGTTCTAATGTTCACTTTGTTGATGTAACTGATAATAAATAAATAAATAAATAAATAAATGAAGGATGAAGACAATTTAGCATCAGGTGGCTCGTCTGTTTTTGCGTGGCTATTCGCAAATTCAAAAGTGTATTTGTATTGCACTTACGTCCGGTCATCATTAGCCTATGCGGGGCCGGCTTGGTACGCATTGACCAGTAGGTGACACCAGTAGACGATTATTCGCAAATATTTTAATTTCTTACTCGTTCTGATTTGTATTTTTATTATTATCTACTTTCTGTGTGCCTATTCCTACATCACAATAAGAAAATCTAAATTGTAATACTTTGTCAAAATTTAAGATTTTTATTAATCTACAGAAAAAAACAATATTTGATAATAAAGTTTTCCTAAATTGTGTCATATTATTATCACTAACTCTGACCCACACCATCATAAAACGAATTGAATATAGGAATCTAATAGCATAATCTAACATAGTTATCTATGTGTTATTGATCGAGTAGGGTAACTAATTTCTTAAAACCCCAATGTTTTAAATATTGTAAATATGTATATTTATACATTAATTTTAATAAAAGATTTGTTGACTCGTTCTCAGACCTACTTACATTTTTTAATTATGGCTTCTAGTTACCTAAACTGACATCTATTGTTGATTAGCAGAACTAATTCACTGCATAATCATAAATTTAAAAAAAAGGTACACATTGATTTTTTTTGAAGAAATAACGTATATTTCCGATACAAAACAATCTTTTATATCGCTCTATCGGGCACTTTCAGTATTTCCTGCAGTTTTGTGGCGTATCAAAATGTCCTATTTATTGATATCTCGGCTTCTAAGCGACGTATCACGATAAAACATACACCAGATTTTAAGTTAGACCACCAGTAATACAACTATGAATACCGCACTCAATTTCATTCAGTGGTTTTGGCGTGATGCGGTGTCAAACATACAGACAGACAAGATTTTTAAAAATGACAGATTCGCAATCTATTGCTCCTATATAGTCCCCTGATACCAAATTTTCTTAAATATCTTCAATGTACAGACATTATCGAGTTACAGTTTTATAATATATATAGATTAGTTAATAACAGCAAGCTTTTGTAGTAAAGTTTTGTAACGAAAAAATGGTTGCCTGTAAAGTCGGTTTACGGACGGTAGTTTAACGTGACAACGTCATGACAAAGCTCAGCTCCGCTCCGCCGATACGCCGATACGATACGCCGATCGTAGCCGATAGTGCCTCTCTCTTGCTTTTGCCGCTCTCTCGCTCGCGGAACGCTACATTTTTTCGTGGGTGCGCCCGCCTAGCCGCTCATCGTTTTAATAGACGTTATCACGTCAAAAATGTCCATTTTTTTTTTATTATTTTCATGTTTATCCTGCCTCCTGTTATAATTTTCCTACCTAATCTATTATTTTCACCATTATCTAACATGAAAGATCATGTTAATGAACATCTTTCATGCTAATGGTGAAAATGGGCAAGAACCACGTTGTTAGGTTTTGATTTCTGAGATTAAAGAAATACCCGCTTTAGTTATTTAATGTTAGTTTGGCAGTTCTAACTTCTAGCACAGAATAGATAATATCGTGAGTTAAATACATTTTGTTTCTTGTATCATTTTGTAGGGCTACTTCCTAAATACCACTTCAATACACTTAATATACCTACCGTATTATCATGTGATCATATTGTGATGACACTAACTGGACATTGAGCTTGCGCGAGGTAGGGATATGTCCAGAAAATGACCTCGAAAGACTGATGAATGGATGATGGATGGACATTGACATCAAGTAGTCTTCAACTTGAAGTACTGCAAAGACTGATGGATGGTTGATGGACATTGACTTCAAGTAGTCTTTAACTTGTAGTCTTGTACTGCAGCATCCGCAAACCTTGATAATTGCGAGTTACGACGCCGACGAACAATTAACAACGGGTAATCGATTCCTGTCCATAGCATCCTACTGCGCCATCCGCCCCGGGGCCCGGATGACGTTACAACGGGACGTGATGTGGCAACTGCGATTTCAAGGATGGATAGCCGTCGGAACATTTCACATAAATGTTCTTCATACAAGCAGAAGGTAGCGCTATCTCACTCTCTTACTGAGTGAGATCAGCGTCACCAAACACAACTCGTCGATAAACGAGCTGAGGATCCATCTGATGGTAAGTGGGCATCGTCGCCCATGAACATCAGAACCAAAGACATCACCAAAAAAGAAAAGTGAGAAAGAAAAAAGTACTGCCTTTCAATAATACAAAAATAGATAAGCCAATACTAATTACAGTAAATTAATCAATTTATACAATAATATAAATCTAATAACAAAATTCTCGTGTCACGCTTTTTTGAAGTTGAACTCCTACGAAACGGCTCGACCGATTTTCATGAATCTTTGCGTGCATATCGGCTAGGGTGGAGAATCGGACAACACCTATTTTTCATCCCCCTACCCCTAAATTTTTGGCAGAACAACGTTTGCCCGTTCAGCTAGTTATTCATAGTAATTATGACGAATTAGAACAGAGATGTTTCCATATAGGTACAAGTTTTCAAACAGTAGGTACGCTTATAAAAAAACTCGTAACAAGTAAACTAGCTAGTGACCTGACGAAATCAATAAAAATGTTCACATTACCGCATGGCAGGCAGATTAAACCGTGTCAGAGTCACACACATATTGTAACAGATCGGTAATTACATAACTAAACTTGCCAAAATGGTTAATTAAATAATATAATGTGCTGTGCTATGTGGTTACTAGTTACAGATAGGGCCAGAAGTTGAAGTGTGTAAAAAAGTATTTTTAACCTCCGACGCAAACAGAGAAGTGTTATTACGACGCAAACAGCTTGACGTTCTGTCTTTGGATCTGTATGTCAGTCTGTGGCATCGTGGCTCCCAAACGGATAAACCGATTTTGATTTAGTTTTTTTGTTTGAAATGTGACTTACGCCCCAACTCAATCACTAACGGTTACTTAAATGGTTCCTTAGTGCAGAATATGTATAGTGATGCTTTACTAAGAAGCGATTTAAGTAACCGTTAGTGACTCTGAGTTGGGGTGTTAATCTAGAGTGTTCTTAGGTATGTTTAATGTAAATAAAATTGTTGGGGGTTTTTAAATTTTGATTTCAGATTATTAAATATTTTTATGAGTGTGTTTTTGTAAGGTTTAATGACTCGTATTTAACTTGTATTTATATTAATGAACTATTTACTTAAGATAGTAAGTAGGAACTTAACAAGAAAAAAAATTCAACTAACTCATATTTTTATTGGTATTCCTTTAAGACATTATGTTGTTTAAAATAAATTGATCCTTATGGATGACCCTTTCGGTTGATATCATAAAATACCGGCTCAAGCAGATTTAAGATTTGTCATAAATTATTTGAATGCAGTTTTACTTATTTTTGACAATAAAGGAATGTTTCCTGTCAGTAAAATTTGCCATCAATATTCAAGGTACCTACTTTTCCTCCAACCACGGTCTTTTTTAGAGTTAATGTAGAGTGTGGTTAATGTAGAGTGCCGGCGTTTCATCCAAAACCAAAGGAGTTGGTTCACTATAAGTTGCATAACGACGCTAGAAAGCAAACACGTAGTAACCAGCAACTATCAAATTGTTCATCAGAGCCGAAAAACTTTATGATCTCTCAATTTTTTTTATAAATTCTCTATTTAGTAGAGAAATTATGAAGTTTTATCGGCTCTGATTAACAATTTGATCTTTGCGGGTCACTACGTGTTTGCTTTCCAGCGTCAATATGTAAGTTTAGGATGTAATTGAGCTACTGGTCAGTGAACTCGGGCTATGACATGAATGTGGTATATGGCATTAATTCCGTTACCTACGAGCGAACGGCGAGGCGAGGCGGTGTGGCAACCGTGGTCAAGGCGATCAGGCACCGGGATTATTGCCAACGCTGGAATAAGATCTAATGAGGATGCCTTTTTGCGTAACTTAATATAGGTACGTTCCTTTGATTTAAATCAGCTGGAACTGTTTGGCAAACTGCGGAAGTAAAGTTTGATGTTGTCGCTTTTAAATGTTTGATATTTTAAGCCGATGTAAAGAGTCAGCTGGTGGGGTACCGCCACGTAATACTGCATCATCGATTCTTTGCCGTTCAAGGAGGACAAGGTGACTTGCGTATTACCTATGGACATCATTAAAACTGTTGGAATTACTAACCATAAAGTAAGTGGAGATAATTACTGCCCATCGAACACTGGGACTCGAAACATTACTCGTTTCGAACTATTATAGAGTGAAGATGAGTTAGTAGGGAGTATGAATACTATCATCAAGTGGGATGGTACTTAACGATCTTCTAGAGCGTGCTATAGCATAGGGCATAGTTCAACAGGATTCTAGGGCAATAGGGTTTACAAGGGAGCTAGGCTTGGACTCAAGGGTCTTTAAACTTAAGTTTAAGGGGCTTTAAACTGCAAAACTTCTACTAGTCGGATCGCCTTCTAAATTAACGCTGTTTATGCCGTATTGGGGTGGCTTAGAATACTGCCCCTAAGCGTGTCGTAAGAGGCAACAGAAGCCGGCCCGCTTGGTGGCAATTAGCTTCAGAAAAAATTATATTAGTCATTAATATTATCTTACCACCGTCTTGCAGAGTCATCCGCCAAAATATTCGTCGTGTTCAGTGTTTCTTTTTTATTTGGTCGGCAACAAATCGGTGATGTCTTTGGTGGTACTCGATCAGGATCGTCAGCTCGTTGGTCAGCTAATTACATAAAAATATATTTGGATGTAGAAATAAGTGATCCAACTGTAGCTATAGTACAGTTACCAAATACTAAAGTCTTAAAAATTATTGAAATAAGGTCGTAATTTATCGATCATGTTACAAAATATACCAAACATTTGCGAAAACGACATGTAAGTCAACGGAGTTACCCGCAGCGGTAAACATGCCGACTTGACACACAAACACTTGAAATTTCGCCACCTCAACCTGTATTATGCGCAACACGTG
Organism: Thymelicus sylvestris; assembly: GCA_911387775.1. Classification (NCBI taxonomy): domain Eukaryota; kingdom Metazoa; phylum Arthropoda; class Insecta; order Lepidoptera; family Hesperiidae; genus Thymelicus; species Thymelicus sylvestris. Next base: position 15,028,968 of record OU426889.1, read on the forward strand.
AAGCTGATCTTAGTGTAGTACCATTGCACATGAACCATGCGATCGAATGTGACGGGGAGCGTGGGCCATGCAGCGTGCTCAACGAACTGTATTCGGAAACGGTTAACACGTGCTTTCCTTCCAGTCACGAGTTTGCCGGGAAATGTCAAAATTAAACACCCGTCTCGTTCGTTTTCAGTTGGAGTAAGGGAGGCGGATGAACATCCGCGGATAGGTCGAGTTTTCCATCCAGAATAGAAGGGCTGTCCGTTCACATGTCCTTAGTGGTGGAGTGGTGGTTGTTTGGTGGCGCAGTGCCGGCCGAGTTCGCGCCACGGCTGGCCGAGACCACAGCGCGGGTTTCGAGCGAGTGTTTGCGAAACTTGTATAACTTCTTGTGCAACCATGTTGACTCCGGCGGCCGTTCTGTTGGCACTGCACTTTGCTTCTGCTGAAATACGTAAGTTGCATTGTCATGCATTTTGAGAGTTAATACGTTGTGTGTGCAAACTGGTTAAGGGAAGATTTATTTTAGTGGGTTAACTTGCCGAATTGCAAAAAAATTAAAGATTGTCATGAGATACATCTTGGTTCGGGCTTTTTGCACAATAATTATGTTGCTAATTTGTCCTAATTAATTAATTTCTTTCCATATTTTGAACTTTGAATTTCTTTTGCCAATTCTTCTCTATGACAAAACAGCTTTTAGAAATGCTGGTAGATTCAAAATGATGTGCAAATTACTATAGGTACTTATAAATAAGATTATTTTTGATTAGACTTTGAAAATGTTAAGTAGGTAAACTTATTGTTACTGAAATTCAGGCAGGAGCGGGCTTCCCTCTATTTAATTTTCTCGACTCCTATTTCACGTGATTCCTATTTCATGATTCGCATAGTTGTAAGGAGACAAGGCATGCCAATTTCAATATAGGTAATGATGGGGGTTTTTCAAAAAGGTCTCCGACACTCTCATCTTAGGGCTAGAGGTCATCGGTCAAAAAATTAATTTATAGATTGCTCTTTTTGTGGAAATAACATACACACGTACCTACACATACATACATACCTTACACACACACACACACTTTTGTGCGAGTATCTGGTATAACGGACATACCGTTATACGGTTATACTATAACGGTATACGTATAACTGTATAGACCGGCGTAAGTAGTTTAGATATTGCACTATTTAGTTTGAACACTAATATTTATTTTAGGCATTAGAATTACGAGTATTTGCAATACGCGGAATCGAACGACTTGGCTAAACACGGTGATTATTACCAAGTACAAATTAAAAATTATGATACATCTGTTTAACTTGTAGGTATTATCGTTTTAATTTACATCGCCAGCTAAGAGAGTATTAAACAAACCATAAAAACAAAGTATATTGTTGGCAATCCGTGTTGTCACAGTATTGCCAAACTCATTTAACTGAGATTCGAGAAACGAGCGGAATACGAAACTTATTGCAACGTGTATTCTTAATCTTACAACCAATGTGAACATCGATACACGAAACATGGGTAGGTACATCAATATAAGAAATCATTCTCCTGTCTTATTATCATTTCGTTAAAGGTAAAGGTGTTATTGGCTTTTCACCGATTTCTTTTTAGCCAGTAAACGTAGGCTATGTTTAGGGTTACAAAACTCAAAAGAAAAAAAACATTGGGTTAGTATCATACAACAGTGAAACATCCAAATTGTACCGTAAAACTTACGGTAAGTCCTCATTCGAAAAAATGTATGGACGGTATTATTTAAAATCTTTAAATTAATATAACTTGATTCGTGAACCGATTAAAATAAATAAACACTAAATGTCCAAGATCACTACAATACATTGGCGAAAACCGAATCTAAATCTGTTAAGCTGTTCCTGTGATTAGCCAGAACAAACGCACAGACAAAACTTTTTTATTATAATGTATTGATAATCAAGCGCTAGCGATGGAACCATAATGATATTAAATAGTTGTCTTCAAGTAGAGATACCTAATTGCAACCCGTGTGGCGCAATGGTTAGCATGTCGGATTACCGTGCCAAGGGTCCTGGGTGCGATTCCCAACGAGGCCAAAATTTTAATGATGACTTTAAATTTCTGTTCTCGGTCTGGGTGTGTGTGCTTTTGTCTTTGTAAGTTAATTATGGCCCCCACGACACAGAAATTCCTAGTGTGGGGCTATGAGAATGTAGCGTTATTTATTAATTAATAGCCATTCATGACATATACCTAATAATGGTCAACTTAAAAAGTAGAGCAACGAATCGGAGCAACGATCATGAGAAAAGTTCAACGAACTGGTTCTAATTTCAGTTTGATGACAGTTGCAACATTTCTAACCACTTTTCATCACTAGGTACACATTGTATGTATCATGTCAAATTGTATCACCGTTTACGCGAGTGTGTAATGATACCACAGAAGACATAATAGTACATAATAGTAAAAATATCAAACGAGGTCAATTGTCATGAATGAATAACACAATTACAATACATTGACGTAACGTAACGGAACATTGTTATCTAAACATTATTATCTTTATTATTATTATCTTGACGACCCGTGTGGCGCAATGGTTACCATGCCGGATCGCCGCACCAAGGGTCCTGGGTTCGATTCCCAGTGAGGTGGAAATTTGAATGATGAGTTTGAATTTCTGTTCTCGGTCTGGGTGTGAATGTCCTTGTCTATGTTATGTGTTGTCCATGGCACCCACGACACAGGGAATCCTAGTGTGGGGCTATGAGTGTGAAGCGTTTATTTATTTATTTATTTAAACACGACTGCGATAATCTGGAACATTGGTGCCCAAAGTGGACCGCGACCTACTTCATAAAACTTCAAAATAAAAAAAAACTTTGTGTAAAAAATTGAATTGTGAACCTTCTCATTTCAATAAAGTGCGTTCAAAAAGTGTATATTGCTAATTTTTATTTTAATAGTTCATTAATATCATTATTACTTGTATCATTAATATCATTAGTTTGCCTGGCTAGCTTCCACCTTCTTGTTAAGTCAGCCGCCAAACGACTTGTCGTGTTCCGGCTGGAGATTTGGAGCCAGTTCTTTCTTACTTTTTCTACTCATGTTTTGGCCGGCAATGCATCAGTAATGCTTATGGTGGGGCGCTGATGTCCATCGACGACGATATTCACTTACCATCAGGTGGATCGTCAGTTCGATTAACGGCTATTTCCATTAAATCATGTATCATCATTTTGACATGTAGGATCTCAAATAGCCATAAAAACTAAGCACCTATTAACGTTTCTCATCATGAAAAAAATGCGGTTCTTTATGGACGTATGTTATTATAACATGTATAAATCTGTAGAAATATATGAATGTAGAATCATATTGGATCCCGGGTTCCGTTCCTAGAGTCAAAACTGACAAGTAAATGTTTGCTATTTTTTTAACAAAATTGACATAATGTAACAGTAAATAGGTACCTAATCATTAAAGTCGAAGTAAGTAGGTATACTACTATTATATTAACGATGGTAGCGGAAAGCATATCGTCTGAACCAAAGATATTTAAATATACCTACGTTATGCTACTTTACAAATCAACCAAAAAATCTGTTCCGAAAAGAGCTACAACATTACTCACGAGTCACGTTTATCTTTTGTTTCACTACACCAATCACCGAAGGAATTTTAACGCTGTATGTCAAATGCCAAGCACTTCTGACAAAAACAAAAGCGTGCGTATCGTCTTGTATTGTCAGAGCGACTACGAGCACCTATTTTCAATGACGAGAACGATCAATTGCCTGTTCTTGCGCTCTTCATCATCGGCGCGCTAGTGACATATCTATTTCCAATCTATCTCTTGTTACATTATATACAAAATCTGAACAAGGAACCTAAAATATGATGTACCAGATGTTATATTGATAAGACTGCACTAGTAAATAATATTTCTTGTATTCTTACATAGAGAGTTATACAACCTGCCTGAATTCCTGTTTGCAATGAATGAGGCCGGTCCTGCATGCATATATTTAGTTATGTCATTCGTCATGCCTGACTAGCTGTCATAGCTTGTACGAGGTATTGTTAGAAAAATAGTTCAATAGCGTTAGTAGCACTAGCGTTAGCACAATATAGTAACAATATAGTAATAGACGAATGTCACGTCCGAAAAAATGCAATTGGCACGCATTGTGATTAAGTTATGTAAAAAGAATTCGTTCACTTCTACAACGTTTATACCTAGATAATATCTAATCCTTTAAAATGAGATATTACAACGAAAAACCACAACTTTAAAAAATTACAAAAAAATTTATTATATCATTTGCATAATGTTGCACATTATGTGCATTGTCCCTACCTTAGTATTGTGTTTAAAAGATATGCAGAGGAAATTACTACCTCCTTTTTTGTCCTTTTAAAAAGATCCGAAAAAGTCAAAATATTTGACGTTCGTAAGTGTTCATCCTACAAAATAAATTATATGGGTTTGAGTTCAAGGGTAGGTGTTCCTCAGAATACGTGTGTAAGCAATTATTTAATTTTCCATTGTCATTACTTTTCAGCGCCCTACATCAAAGTGTGTCAGCGCAATGACCCGAACGTGGACAAGTGTATCATGAACTCAGTGGAAGAGCTTCGGCCGAAAATAATTAAGGTAAGGCGAGTCCCATGAAGGAGGTATATAAGCGCATAAGTTAGGTATTAGGTACTATTAACAAAAATGCTACAGTAAACAAGCAACTTTGTTATTTATTTCATTAGCATCGGGGTCCGCGACACAAGTCTATATGGAAACCTACATCTGAGCTATTATTAGAAAATATCAGTCTTTGCGATATAAAAAAAATGAAACAGAACTTATTTAAACGATATGTTAATCATGTCACAGGTATGATTGTGGCTTTTGCAATAAATAACAACACCGATACATGTATTTAAAAAGTTTGCATAATCGTCCAACAGTAAAAATAATTTATGTTCAATCAACAAATGATGTTTGTTTAACTGTGATTGCAATAAAAATAGTGTAAGAATGTAACAAAATAAATATTTATTATATTTTACACAAGATTCGTAATTATATTATTCCTTCTAAATCATCGCTATCTTCTTCTGCGACTTTGCTTACTACTGAGGCGGTACCAGCTCCGTCCCCTTCTCCATCACCATTTGCAGTAGATGATTTAACAATAACCTTAGTTAGTCCTTCATCATCATCAGACGTCCTATTAATATTTGCAACAACTGCAGATTTGGCTCCAGCATTCGATGTCACTTTGCCGATAACTGTCGCTTTTTCACCAGCACCGATAGAAGATGCGTTTGAATTAATTTTACTGTTGCTCACAGCGGAGCTTCCCGCAAGAGATTGTGACTCGTCCTCTACAAAAATATTTTCAGTATTATCCGTCGATTTCCCTCCAGAATTTTGGTAAATTGAACCTATAATATCAGTGTTAGATATTGTAGCTGACGTTGCTGATGAAGCTGCTGTCTGACCACCAATTTGACTTGAGTCGGACGTAGCTGAATTGCTAGCACTAGAAGCTGACGTTGAATCCTGAACTACTTCAACCGTTCCGTCTTGTGGTGATATGCCTCCAGTGGATGGATTAATATTAGTGATTTTGTTATTCGGTTCATTTTGTGTATCGGATGTCTTTTGCCTAAGATCTATTATAATGTTTGTACGTTGTGGGTCTTTTCCTTGCGAGTAAATTGGGACTGGAATTTGGTTTTCAGTTGTTGTACATTTCCGGCAGCGAGGTCCGTTGCAGATAAAACAATCTCCGTTATTTTTACCTTCTTTCGGATAGGGGACAAATTTCACAGGATCGGATTTTGGAGGAAATTTTATATTGATATTTGTTTTCCCAGGTATTTTTATCTGTATTACAGTTCTTCGGTTCTCACAACTAGCTGCATGCTGCAACTCGCACTGGAAAGATAAAAATAACGTTACTGATACCAGTGATACGTAATGATAAAAAAACTTATAAGAATGTTTTTGTAAAAGTAACATTTAGTTTTTAAAATCAATAAAAAGTATGTATTATATATACCTGTAGCAGCACTGCAAATGCCGTTAGTAGAGCTACTTTACACCAACCCATATTCGTTTCAAATTCAATGCGAATTGTAAGCCAGGTTTTATATACTAAGGAGTTTTGACGCAATGTATCGGTCCTACGTCGCTCTTCTTAAGTTATCCTCGTTATTGTTAAGCTTTATCATACACCCATTGAGCACGTAGCATTTTTTTTATATTTTATTTTACTGAGATCGGTGCAGGTGTTTTTTGAACAACAAATGCGTGGATGCGGTTCTGCATACGCATTAGACGACTTTTTTCAGATGGTGTGTTTCGTTATCCGCACTTAATTCGTTGAATGATGAGTCTTGACTTTTCTTTTCATTTACAATTATCGAATTTCACAAAAAATCGAAGACTTGATTAATATGATAAGATCGTTTGATTATAAAATTCCCAATATTTGTATATTTGGATTTAATCTAACATATAAAAATCTCGTGTCTCGGTATTTGTGGTCGCACTCCTCCAAAACGGGTCGACCGATTTTTATGAAATTGTTTGTGCATATTTAGATATAAGAATAGATTGTAAAGCATATTTCATACCGCTAAGTGATTTAGGGCTCTCAGGGGAAAATCCCAAGATTTACGCGAGAAAATGATCCGACGCGAACGAAGTCGGGGGCACAGCTAGTAAAATATACCGTAACTTGTTATAATAGTTTATATTAGGATATTTCAACACATTCATATTAATGAAACATTTTTAAGTCAGTTCCTTTGATAAAAATCAGCATAACAATATGTTATAACATTAACGTGGGGCTTACCATGAACTCTTAAAACAGGTCAATATTAGCCGATAATTGGCCTGTCCTGCTATATCTTACCATGATCTGGCTAAAACACAGGGCAGCCAGCGACCACGTCACCGTAACAGGACAGCGGTCACGTGACTTCAAAAATGATCTTCTGCCCTGCAATTCGTGTACCATGACGCGATTGTTGACGTATTGACATCAGAAAATGGCATATGTTAACGTCAAAATATTACAGCTCACCGAAAGTAACATTTATTGTCCTGTTTCGGCTATTTCGTTGATGATGATGAAACACGACGAGATGCAGCCATGGCAAATTTCATATACACCATCATCACAAAATAAATACATTTCATTTGTTTGGAAAATTTTAAAAACATTAATTATTGTACTTGTGCTTTTTAAATTATCGCTCCTAACCCCGGTCACTCACATGCGCGCAAATGTTTGACATTTTTACGAATGTTTGCACATATGTGAAGGGTGGTCAGGCAAATGGGTTCGCATATGAGTATACAATACAAGCCCATTTCCGCTTCCTCCTACACTTTGTTCACGAGTGTTCAATCTTGCTATTGTTATTATGTTGTTGTCATTAAAATCCATTTTCAATACAGAAAATAAATGGTAGTACGATTAGACGCCACGAACCACGAAAAATTAAGAGATACATCATCTTTTTAGTCGTGTGCGCAACTGGTCGCACGAATGTGTGGGAGACTACACAAAGGTTCGAGGTTCGCGCGCTTTCATGTGCGACAAAAAACCGACACAGCTTGGAAAACCCCGAATGCCTCGAAAACTTCGCATAATCATTCGGGAATGTCGTCCCACACTTGTGGGTTCGCGTATTCGCGCGAATGTGAGTGACCGGCATTATAAATCACACATTTTAATAGACATTTAGACATGTCACTGTGTCAAGTGTCAAGTGGTATAAGATAACGTTCAAAAATGTAAGCATCACTTAGCGAAAAATTTTTTGGTAATTTTAGAGAACGAAAGGTTAATAAATCACAACACTTAAGTATTTATAACAAATCTCAAAATCTTCAATTGAGATTGTTATTTTAAACTTTTAAAAACATCAATATTACGCATTCATTTGAAAACCGGTAAACCGATAAAACACTCTATTTCAGAACATAATTAGTACAAATCAAGTACCTTGCATGTCATAGACTAAGATGCAGGACAGAAGTAGAGGTATTGCAGGTCATCGGTAAACGTTCATGGTACAAAATACACTCCTGTCAGGTTTTAGCTACAAGCTGACCTGTCCTGAACATGACACATTTTATTAGAGTTCATGGTAAGGCACCAGAAAGCCTCTTTAAGTATAAGAGGTTAATAAATACGAGTGAATGGGAAAAACTAACGTAAATAAAAATAAAAATGTGTGCAATTCACACGTGGTAGAAGTGAAACCTTCAAAATTTTTGTTTTCAAGATAATGAGACGAATGTAAAATTTCGGGAAGATGATAAATGTAGGTTTCACTAATCTACTTCACTCCGCTCCGCTCCGCTCAACTCTAGTCTCCACTCAACTCCAGTCTCCACTCATTTCTAGTCTCCACTGGACAGTTTCGTTTCATAAAATTTCAAGTCAGTCTCCACTCATTTCTAGTCTCCACTGGACAGTTTCGTTTCATAAAATTTCAAGTCAACCCCGTACTAAAGAAGTTTTCACTTCAAAAATATGAGCATGTTAAGTTGTTATTAATAGGTTCTATGAATATACATATGTAAAACTCTATCTACAGAATTAAATTACGTTTCGGTTAGGCCTTTCAATAACTTAAACGGGTATCTCGAAAGGATTTAGCAACATTAATAATTTAAATATAATGTTTCACTCGTTACACGATAATGTTTTAGTTAATGTAACTCGTTAATTTACGCAAGATATATTATGTCTGACAATAAGGCAGCATTTTCACAATATTTGAATGTTTCTTAGTTTTGTTTTTAGTGTAGATCCATAATGCTAAAATTGTTTTCTACTCGTTTTTCGAGTGTGTTAGCTTTTGAGCATATCAGGTCTGTTATGAGGAAATCTTTAATAAATCATTAGAGTACTGACGATACCTATTATTGTGTTTTAATTTTTTTTTATATAAATAATAATAATAATAAAAACAAAATTTTACAATTTATTTGTCATTTATTTAAACTATAAAATAAATAGCCTCTTCTGTTAAATAAATAAACACAGTTTTAAGAAAAATATAACTTAATAAAAGTTAATGGTTAATTATTTTTAATTATTAATTGTGATTACTTTCTTAGTTTTATTTTTATGGAAATAGCCGGTAAACGAGCTGACGATCCACCTGATGGTAAGTGGCTATCGTCGCCCATGGATATCAGCAACATCAAAGGCATCAGTAATGCGTTGCGGCCAAGAAAGAGAGAAGAAAAATAAAGAAAGAAAGAACTGGCTCTCAAGCCCCCAGCCGGAACACGACGAGTCATTTGGCGGCTGACTTATGCTCAAGAGTGGTAGCTATCCAGGCGAACCCTATGGAGTAATAATAATAGTAATAATGGTATTAATTAAAATTAAAATCCATATTACCAATATAAATCCCTCGAGGGGCCCTACCACCAGTGGGCCGGATTTAGTCACCTTTTTTTTATTTTTCCAGGTGTCAGGTCAGACGTTGACAGTAGCTTTGTCTGGATCTGGATCACGAAGACCATCAACAATTAAGCCCTAGTGAAGGCCACATGTTGTTTAAAACATGTCTAATGACAATACTGTGTGTTGTGTTACTGCGTTTTAAAATATCATTGTTGTATTATTTCTCTTAATTGCTGTCAGCTATTGCTACGGCTTTGCTCACAGCCGAATCTGCTCCATCTCCAGGTGTGCCGGTATCTGTTGCATCAGCTACAGCTACAGCTGTCGATGACGTTTCATTATCATCCCCACCGGATGCTATTGCAATAGCTTCGGCTGTTGCCTCATCGTCACCAGGCACTCCGTTATCTGTTGTATCAGCCACCGATTTTGCTACAGCATCTGATGTCGCCTTGTTATTTTTTGCCTCTGGCTTAGGCGCTGGCTTTGGTTTAGGCGCTGGCTCTGGTTTAGGCGCTGGCTCTGGCTTAGGCGCTGGCTCTGGTTTAGGCTCTAGGTTAGGCGCTGGTTCTGGCTTAGGCGCTGGCTCTGGCTTAGGCGCTGGCTTTGGCTGAGGTGCTGGTTCTGGTTTTGGCGCTGGCTCTGGTTTAGACTCTGGCTTAGGCGCTGGCTCTGGTTTAGGCTCTGGCTTAGGCGCTGGCTCTGGTTTTGGCGCTGGCTCTGGTTTAGGCGCTGACTCTGGTTTGGGCGCTGGTGCTGGCTTAGGCGCTGGCTTTGGCTGAGATGCTGGTTCTGGTTTTGGTGCTGCCTCTGGCTTAGGTGCTGGTTTTTGCTGAGGTGCTGGTTCTGGTTTAGGCGCTGGCTCTGGTTTAGGCGCTGGCTCTGGTTTAGGCGCTGACTCTGGTTTGGGTGCTGGTGCTGGCTTAGGCGCTGGCTTTGGCTGAGATGCTGGTTCTGATTTTGGTGCTGGCTCTGGTTTAGGCGCTGGCTCTGGTTTAGGCGCTGGCTCTGGTTTAGGCGCTGGCTCTGGTTTAGGCACTGGCTCTGGCTTAGGCGCTGGCTCTGGTTTAGGCTCTGGCTTAGGCGCTGGTTCTGGCTTAGGCGCTGGTTTGGGCTTAGGAGCTGGTTTTGGCATAGGCGCTGGTACTGGTCTAGGTGATGGTTCTGGTTTAGGCGCTGGTTCTGGCTTAGGTGCTGGTTCAGGACTTGCATCATCATCATCCCCAAAGGACGTTATTGAAACAGCTGTACTGGTTGCTTCTTCATCACCAGACGCCCCGTTATCTGTTACTACAGCTACCGATTCTGCTACAGTCGTCGTCTCATCATCTCTCTTCTCTGGCTGAGGCGTTGAATCTGGCTTAGACGTTGAATCTGGCTTAGGCGTTGGATCTGTCTTAGGTGTCGGTTCTGGCTTTGGTGTTGGTACTACCGTATCATTTTTTATTTCAGGTTGTTCTCGCCTTAGATCTATTATTATGTTTGTGCGGTGTGGTATATTTACTTGTTGCTTTTGGGTAGTACAATGGCTGTCAATTTTATGTTTACGACACTGAACCTCGTTACAAAAATAGCAATCTGCGATAATTTTGCCCTTACTGTATGGATACGGGACATATGTCGCAGGATCAGATTTCGGTGGATATTTTATAGTGATGTTTGTTTTTCCAGGTATTGTAATATGTACTACCGTTCTTCGGTTCGCACACGTAGCTGTTTGGTTCACGTCACACTAGAAAAATAAAAATAAATTTAAATATACTTTTTTAATATCATACTTACTTTAGTTAAGATCTTTTTTTATAGTGTAAGTTATAATAATTTATTTTTGTTAGTATTATCCTATAATTAGTAAAAATTTGAAAATGTACAATGTTGAAATAAAGAATGTTTTAATTTAAAGAACTTCAAAAGATAAATAGTTTTGTCCTTAAATATTAAATATAATTATTAAGTAAATATAAAAATACTTTTTACATTGGAAGAAAGAATATTATACTATTATATTATTATGTATTATTATTCTATTAAAACTTACTTGTAGCAGCACTACAAGTGCTGTTATCAGAGCTACTTGACTCCACCCCATATTCGTTTTTTATGACTTCAATGAAAATTATAAACCAGTTTTTATATATGAAGTTTGTTTGTATCTATGCGTCAGCTCTTCGTCATTCAATACATTGATTGTTAAGCGTTATCATTCGCTCACTGAGCACGTAACAATTTATAAAGTTATTAATTAATTCTGACCTGCATGTGCAGGTGTTTTCTGAACAACGAATATACATATATACAGTTTTGCGTATATTGATAAATTGGTGTGAATAATATTATTCAGCGTAGATCACTGAATGACGCAAGTACTGTTCGAAACTATTTAGAATTGAAGTTAATTTCTTAAATAAATAATAGTTTATTTGAACTAAACTAAAAACTATAATTGGGTATTTATTTATTAGGTAAGACAGTGAAAATGAAAATTAATCATCTAAATTTTACTAACAAAAAATAACCGACTTCAAATTCTCAAAAACTACTTGTTAGATCTCGTTCAAATTTATGTGGGACCACATGACAAGCACCAGCTTTCTATTAAAAAAAGAATCATCGAAATCGGTTGACGTGATATTGAGTTATTCGTCAATTTGTCGCGCACATCTTAACACAAATTTACGACTTATGTAGTTTTCTCATGGATGCCATTGTCAGATCTCAATAAAATTTATGTGGGACCACATGACAGCCATCAGGTTTCGATTAAAAAAAGAATCATCAAAATCGGTTCGCCCAGTCCAAAGTTCTGAGGTAACAAACATAAAAAAAAAATACAGTCGAATTGAGAACCTCCTCCTTTTTTTGAAGTCGGTTAAAAAATAACCGACTTCAAAGTCTCAAAAACTACATAGGTGTCAGATCTCGTTCAAATTTATGTGAGACCACATGACAAGCGCCTGCTTTCGATTAAAAAAAGAATTATCAAAATCGGTTGTCGTGATATTGAGTTATTCGACAATTTGTCGCGCACATCTTAACACAAATTTAAGACTTATGTGGTTTTCTCATGGATGCCATTGTCAGATCTCAATAAAATTTATGTGGGACCACATGACAGCCACCAGCTTTCGATTAAAAAAAGAATCATCAAAATCGGTTCGCCCAGTCCAAAGTTCTGAGGTAACAAACATAAATAAAAAAATACAGTCGAATTGAGAACCTCCTCCTTTTTTGAAGTCGGTTAAAAATAATTATATTATAAATTTTCATGAATTTGATTTCATAGAATTTGTGATCCAAATAGGGTATGGATTCAGTGAACAATCTTATTTTGAAATTTGGTCGCAGCTTTGGAGATAAGTATGAAAATGAAAACTGAAAAAAAACAGAAAATATAAGTGTATCAGTATCAACCAATTTCATTTCAACGTTAATTAAAAGGCATTTATTAAGAATCGTCTAAGATTTCTAATTATTTATTCATTAATGGATATGAGTATTATTATTAGGGGATTAATTTTTAACCAAGTCTACTACATACTCTAATTGACACCACCGAGGTCTTCCGGTTGCACAACCAGACCCGTTACCTAACAAAAGGATGATTTCTTCGCGTAAATTGCCATAATAGGATATCCTGTTAACTTTTACGCCGTAATTACAATAACCTCCGGTGCAATGCAATCGTCGGTAACTTACGATCTATCGAATCACCTATTATTGAATATTTATCAAGTACGTCACTTTAATGTATCTTACTGGATATTTACTGGTGATAACAGATCATAAAGTAGCTGCCAATCATAAAATAGCATTCTTCCCATATCATAGGAATTTAACTTTAGAGACATGTTTTTACGATGTCTCTCCCACTAGCGGATAATAAACTCAAAACCCGCTGTTTAAAAATAAAAAGCTGCAGAAGAGGCACCTCACGATAAGTGGTCACCGTTGTCTTTGGACATATCGTACCAAAGGCACCTTTTTAGGAGTGTGGTAACTACTATGGCTAGCTAGGTGTGGTAAAGAATACTACCATGCATGAGTACCGTGGGGATTTACGTAGGTTAAAACCCCAGCGTACTCTAAGAGGCTGCCTTTCGCCATAACCTCCTCGGTTGTCTAGCAGGGTGCGCCACGAGCTAGCGACGGGCTTGGCTTTGGCTTGGACTTAGGACAAAAGGATGGACACCCCAACCTGACACTTTTCTCTTGAAAGTTCGGTGATACCATCAGTTTATAAGGCCCTAGATATAGATATAAAAAATACAGGCCTAAAAATACTCCACGTTTTTATCTGTTTGAAAGATTAGTTACGGTTGTTCTATAATCTAAACAACTTAATAAAGTAGTGCTAATCACAGTTCCTGCTCGTCTGTTTATTTCCTCGGTTAAATGAGTAATGGTAACGGAGATATGAAAATGGTTTACCTGATACATATTCGTAACTGTGTCTTTACACTGTTCGTAGTGTTTTTACAATACCGTATTACTACTTACGTGTTGCTGTTGTTGCTTTATTTTATTTACTTTATACTCTATTTAGGCGCATTTGTCTTTTTTCTTTTAGGCGGTGACAGTTACGCAATGTTGATATAAAATACAAATGTGATAGCAATAATAGAAATTACTTCCGCATACGGCATAACTAGTGTTTAAAATTAAAAATACTTAAAAAGAGGATATTTACTTTTTCGAAACACGAAAATTTTATTTACGACCCCGTTCATTGGTGAACAAAATGGAGACGGCTAAATAAAAATAAGGAATAAAGGTTATTTGCAAAAAGAATGAAGTATGATCCCTTTAAATGTAATAACAATTTTAAATTAGACCGTGCTCGTAATGGGTAAACTTGGGTAAGTAATTAAAGTTGAACAAGACAAAGGTCACCTTAATTTTGTTAAATTGGGATTTAACCCTTTAAAGGTTCTGTAGAACCTATATTGCCTCCATAAATGGTTTGACATGGAGTCGCATTTCACAACTCTTATTACACGAATTAAAAGATAACCTTCGATATGCACCAGCAATCACTGAAGCGTAATGAAAATATTTATTTACGAGTCAATTGGAAAGTATGTCATTGTCGCTGGAGAGATTTCATAACTCGGGGCAAGTGTTTTAAGTTAAGATGACACCTAGAGACGTGCAAACATCGGTATGCAACCTGACCGTGTAATTTTTTTATTTCTAGTTAATATTGAATTATTTTATTGATATACTTTTGATAATAAGTGTATTGAGCTTGCATGCTTGGACAAGCTAAATGTGTGAAAACCATATTGTTTACCACCATTGTACTACCACATTTATAGCAAATAAATGATTATGATTATATGATTATGACTTTTGTCTTGAGTTTAATATAATATTTTATTAATCTCTGTCCATCAGTAGCGTGGCGTGGGGGAGGCCGGGGGGTCCAGGCCCCGGGCGGCACATGAACAGGGGGCGGCAAGCCACACGATTTTTAAAGATGAAAAAAAATATACATTAAAATTCATTTTATTTAAATTTTAATGTAAATTGTGCTATGAAAAAATCAAGAAAAGTGCATTTTTAATTAATACAAAATATATTTTATATAATATGGGGGCGGCAAAGATCACTGGGGGGCGGCAAATTTTCGGTCGGCCCCGGGCGGCGGAAGTCCACGCTACGCTACTGCTGTCCATGTTATGTTTATCGTTTCATTTGTTGTTTGAAGTAATGTGTTCCACTCTGACCAGTCTTGAAACAAAAAAAAAAATAACACTAGGATTTCCTGTGTCATGGGTTCCATGGACAATACACAAATACAAGATCACCGCAGCACTAGGTGTGCTGGAAGAGATTTCTTTTAGAAATAAGCATTGCCTATGTACAAAATTGCTTTTATAATTTTTTGTAACCATTATTATAAATACGCGTACATAAACTATTAAATAAATAAATAATAAACACTGACCCAGACCAAGAAGAGAAATTTTAACTCATCATTCAAACTGACTTGCTGGGAAACGAACCCAGAACTCTTCAATCAGTGGTATGACATGGTAACCGTCTGTTCATCCCTAGGGATTGCCAAAAAAGGGATAAACCTGATTAAATATGTTACTTGCTACATCATCAACCTTTTTCCTGAGCAAGTCTTACAGAATAACTATTACTTGTTTTGTCATCGTACTTTACCAGCTGTATGGTAATTCCAGGGTATCCCAGAGCTGGACGTGCCCGGGATCGAGCCCCTGTCCCTGGGGCAGATCGCGCTGGCCCGGGGGCCTCAGGGGGCCAAGCTCACCGCCGTAGTCAACGACGTCAAGGTGCGGGGACCCAGTAACTTCATCATCGAAGAATTGAAGTAAGTTACTTAGATATACCGATACAAAACAGTTATAATGTCGTCGAATTCATTATCATCCAATAAAAATTATGACATAATACAAAATGGTGGTCTTCGCATAAAAATAATATTTTTTTTATTCTGTCACATTGACGGCGCAGCGTCTAATTTAGAATTAATCATTTATGTTTACTATCTATACTATAAATAATAAAACTCAAAGGGACTGTACCTACATTGAATATTTTTCAAAAATTTCGATAAGGGGGAACTTCAATAACGTGTTAGAGCACAAAAACATTTTTTTTAGAATTATTGTCTGTCTGTCTGTCTGTTTGTATGTCCGGGCATCACATGAAAACCCTTGAACGGATTTCGATGAAAATTGGGAAAGTTGTTACTAATACTCCGGGTCATATTTAAGGATACTTTTTATCCCGAAAAATTAAAAGGTTTCCCCGGGAAACGGGATGAAAGTTTGTATGGAATATTTTTAAAAAATCAACCGATTTGCTTCAAATTTGCAACAAATGTTCCTTGCTTTAATTTATGGAACAAATATTTTTCAGTTTTTCAAAATTTTGCAAAAAAAAGAAAAAAAATACAAATTAATGTGAATATTCCTTATTTTGAAAACCCGCTCCTGGGGGAATCCTTTGTGATTTTATCGTGGGTTTCAGTATATAAATTACTAAATATAAGTACTTCAATATAAATTCACCGTTTTTTAAATTTCCTTCTACAAGAGGTACAAATAAGGTAAAACATAATTTCCGTATGCGAAGCTGCGGGCAACAGCTAGTCCCATATAAACTTGATCTTTATTATTCATTCTTATTCATTCTATGCAAATTGTATAACGCACAACGTAAATGTGACGTGAAATAAAACAACGTGACCAAAATCATTTCTGTTTGTAAGACTATATCCAATATTAAAAAAAAAACCTAGCAGTGTGACGAAGTCGTGTACACTGATGAAGCGCTTTGGAGGAATTAAATATAGAAATTGCATAATAATATTAAGTAACTTCTACATAAAAGCCCTTTTTTACACTCTGATTTTACAGACTGCAGATGTTAGATGTTTGCCATATTGTAATACACTGGCCAGCGTGGTTGACTATGGTTTTATGGAGACAAAATTAAAATAAATATCTTACATTAATTTTAATATTTATTTATTGCGGCTATTTTCTATAGGGCACATTTTGAGAGTGCGCAGGAATTATTTGAATTAATTCCCCCTTGCCCGTTCCTCCTTCGAATGACACGACGCAAGGCGGGTATCCACCCTTTCGTAGTAAACATCCTGCCGGTACAGACGACGCGGTTTGCATCGTCATTCATTATGCGCACCGCGAAGGATTGTAATAGCTTGCCTGCATATGCGTTCCCGCCCACCTATGACGTGAACGAATGTCTTCAAGAAAAGAGTGAATAGGCTTTTATTAAGTTAGTGCGCTCACCATCCTGGACCACATCTCCACTTACCATCAGGTGGGATTGCGGTGAAGCATTAACTTATTTAAATAAATAAAAAAAATTGCCCTACGTGTATTGGTGTAATTTTTACTTTTACTATTTTACGTTGTATCTTACGTCAATTTAGTTAAAAAGTTGATAAAGATATTTTATAAAGAGTTGATAAAGAGATTTAAGAATTACTAAGTCATTACTAAAGCTATGAGTAAGTACTCGTTAGTCATTTAAAAATAGATAGGTAGGTATATGTAATAAAAATAAACACACGTGGCTAATCTTCTTTTGTATTTTCTCATCATATATACTCGTAATAAGTATATATAACATGATGTAACGTACTTCAACCTTCAAACTTTATAATAATGAACAAAATTTTACCTTAGTTGCTTATTTTTTTGTTAAACCAGCCAAATTAGACTCTTTAGTCAACACTAAAAATATATAAATATAAATAACTTTCAATATTAAATTGTTTAAAAGAAATAATAGCAACCAAATGGCAACCAATAATAAAATTGATGAAACAAAATGCCTGCGCATTAAGAAAAAAATAAAGATCGTTGACTCGGGTCTCTCCGACAGTCCGACTGTCCGACAGTTTTTCTTCAACCCTCCTTTCTTTTCGGCCAGCGCGGCAGCGTTAGCGTGCTGTGAAGTCAGTTTTTTTGGCGGGAACAACATCTACAGAATAATAAAACCAACAGTAACTTCAGTAATGTTCGGTTTACACGTATTAAGTAGTTAAGTAGTTAAATAAATTTTAAGTTAATTAATACGTGTAAACGGACAATTTAGTAATTTAGTAGATAAGTAATCAAGTAGATAAGTAATTTGGAAAATTTTCTATTTTCTGTTAAGTAGGTGGGCGGGGCTTATCACTTAACACGTTTGGACAGGCACTTTTTAGTTAAAATTTAGTTAACTATTTAACTACTTAATACGTGTGTACGGGCTATAAAGTCCGGTTTACACGTATTAAGTAGTTAACTAAGTTTTAACAAGTCCGGTTTACATGTATTAAGTAGTTAACTAAATTTTAACTAAATTTTAAGTAAATTAATACATGTAAACGGACAATTTAGTAAATTTTTAGTTAAAATTTAGTTATCTACTTAATTACTTAATACGTGTAAACCGAACATAAGAGTCAGAATGTCCGCAATAATACCTACCTATTGCAAAATTGAGTTGCATGGAAATTAAGTACTCGTATATAAAATAAAATAACGTATACAAACTTTCACATTAAAAATAAAGGAATAATATAGTTGTGCGTTCAGGTCATCCGTACAAATACTAAATCAATACTGGTGCAGATTAGTGATTAACATATTTCAGCAGATTTCTAAGCCCACGAGATGACGTTGACCTGGGGGCTTACCATGAACTCTTAAAACAGGTCAATATTAGCCGATAATTGGCCTGTCCTGCTATATCCTACCATGATCTGGCTAAAACACAGGGCAGCCAGCGACCACGTCACCGTAACAGGACAGCGGTCACGTGACTTCAAAAATGATCTTCTGCCCTGCAATTCGTGTACCATGACGCGATTGTTGACGTATTGACATCAGAAAGTGGCATATGTTAACGTCAAAATATTACAGCTCACCGAAAGTAACATTTATTGTCCTGTTTCGGCTATTTTGTTGATGATGATGAAACACGACGGGATGCAGCCATGGCGAATTTCAAATACACCATTATCACAAAATAAATACATTTCATTTGTTTGGAAAATTTTAAAAACATTCATTGTACTTATGCTTTTTAAATTATCGCTCCTAACCCCGGTTACTCACATGCGCGCAAATGTTTGACATTTTTACGAATGTTTGCACATATGTGAAGGGTGGTCAGGCAAATGGGTTCGCATATGAGTATACAATACAAGCCCATTTCCGCTTCCTCCTACACTTTGTTCACGAATGTTCAATCTTGCTGTTGTTATTATGTTGTTGTCATTAAAATCCATTTTCAATACAGAAAATAAATGGTAGTACGATTAGACGCCACGAACCACGAAAAATTAAGAGATACATCACCTTTTTAGTCGTGTGCGCAACTGGTCGCACCAATGTGTGGGAGACTACACGAAGGTTCGATGTTCGCGCGCTTTGATGTGCGACAAAAAACCGACGCAGCTTGGAAAACCCCGAATGCCTCGAAAACTTCGCATAATCATTCGCGAATGTCGTCCCACACTTGTGGGTTCGCGTATTCGCGCGAATGTGAGTGACCGGTATTATAAATCACACATTTTAATAGACATTTAGACATGTCACTGTGTCAAGTGTCAAGTGGTGTAAGATTACGTTCAAAAATGTAAGCATCACTTAGCGATATTTTTTTTGGTAATTTTAGAGAACGAAAGGTTAATAAATCACAACACTTAAGTATTTATAACAAATCTCAAAATCTTCAATTGAGATTGTTATTTTAAACTTTTGAAAACATCAATATTACGCATTCAATTGAAAACCGGTAAACCGATAAAACGCTCTATTTCAGAACATAATTAGTACAAATCAAGTACCTTGCATGCCATAGACTACGATGCAGGACAGAAGTAGAGGCATTGCAGGTCATCGGTAAACGTTCATGGTACAAAATACACTCCTGTCAGGTTTTAGCTACAAGCTGACCTGTCCTGAACATGACACATTTTATTAGAGTTCATGGTAAGGCACCTGTGCTGTAATGTCATAAAAATGTTTGTGTTTCAGGTCCGATCTGGACAACAATCGGTTTGACATGAAGCTGTTGTTGCCGCGACTGGACTTCGCCGGGAAGTACAAGATGGACATCCATGTACTACTGCTCAGGTTACAAGGTCGAGGGAATATTACCGGTCATTTTAGTAAGTATAGATTCCGCCCAAAACTTCGCCCGCGAAAGAGTTTCACATACATATTATATACGTAAACGTTCAAATAAAGTAAACGTTAAACGTTCAAATCATCCCACGGGAACGTATAGCCGGCACAAAATAAACCCAATTATTTACTCTGGACATGGTCTGCCTGTGCAGTCTGTATTCCTAGACTGCCAGTGCCAAGTTTCACCTTAATCCTTAATAATTGGACGACCCTGTAGCCTAGTTCGTAGCGAACCTACCTGCTTTTGTATGGGGACAGGGAACCTCTTAAAAAAGATCATAAACCATAATCCATACACTGTACAAAACACAGTGTATGGATTATGGTTTAAGATCTTTTTTAACAGGTTTTTTAACAGGTGTATGGATTATGGTTTAAGATCTTTTTTAACAGGTTCCCTGTCCCCATACAAAGGCAGGCAGGTTCGCTAACAGACCTGTCCATACAAAGTATGGATTATACACTGTGATATACGGATGATACTATACTATCTAGTATAGTCACAAAATAATTACCTAATTAAACAGGGAGTCCCATAATTAGTGGATCAACCTTAGGATACAGATAGATCTCACCAAACACATTTTCATGTCAAATGCTGCCAAGACGAGACCATAATGGCTTTACATCATAAAGTTATCAGATCTCATGTAGAGCCAGCATCTATCTCTACACGCCCTAACTTCACAAAATCTACACCAGTCAAAATATGTGGCGCCGTTTCGCTTCCGTCACATGGGTGATGGGCGTAAGGTGAAACAATGTATTCAGTGTTCATTACTTTTCTGATATACAATAGTTGATGTAGTAACGGCCAATTGTTTAAAATTTTAGAAATTCGGCTATCGGAATTTCGGTTACTCTACTTTTAACTGCTGAGTCCACAAACGAGATGATATTTGTAGTATAGTCTTCAATGCTACTCTCTCTCTTCCAATACTCTTTCTATTAAATATACTGAGGTCAGTTATCAAGCAATTGTCAAAAATTCAGTGTTTTTATTATTTTATAATAGTACCTACCTAGGTACTAACTTATCCACAAATAAATTGATAAATTGTAGATTAGCTATATCAAACGGCCGTTTTTCATCATTAAAAGGTTGTTTGCACTAATATCTTTAAATCTTAGACAACATGTTTATTTGCTTCCCTTATATTTTAATGACATTAACTATGTTTATACTAACATATTAATTTAATAATTTATAGAATTTTTAATCTGTTTAAATTAAATATTTTAATCATTGTATAATATTTACCTAAACGTCAATAAGCAGAATTTAGCGGAATTTAAATTCAATTAATTGTAACATATTTGTACCTACCTAAATTCAACGAATAAATATTATTATTATTATACTCTCTCCAGGTCCCATGATAATGTTATGTCAATACAGAAAACAATACAATATTATAAAAATAAATGTTAACATTACAGAGGACTACGCCTGTAACGTCACCATGAGAGGCCACAAGGAAAAGCGAGGGGAAGACGAATATCTGCAGTTCGACCCCTTCAGAGTGAAGCTGCGCGTCGGTCAGTCATCCATCTACCTGACCAATCTCTTCGACGGCGACCCAGTCCTCGGGCCGGCTACCAACAGGATCATAAACGACAACTCTCAAGTATTTCTACAAGAAATAAGTCCCGTTTTGGAAAAGAGTCTCGCAGATTTGTTCACGGAAATGGCGAATAAAATAACATCAAAATTTACATACAAAGAATTGTTTCCCTGATAGTACTTAAAATTGATAATGTGTGTGATTTTATATTTTAGACTAATGGTGATTTTATATTTAAGGTGTAAAATTTGTCATGTGATACCTACTGATTATTTTAAGTGGACAATAGTATTGAATGTGGTAAATAAGATATTCAGTATTTGAAAATTATATTATTGAAACAAAAACAGTAATAGACTGTTCGAACAGACTGTTTTAATTTATTGTATTTTTCAAATACTGAATACAGGTTCACTTGGGTAGTGCGTGTTAAATGTGTGTACATAGATTAATACGAAATAATTATTAATATGCACGTTTTTATAATTAAAATTTAAAGGGAAACTTAGAATGGAAAATAGAATGAAGTCCAAACAGATAATTTTTTACAAAAAAAATCAATAATACTCGTATTTTACATCACAAACTTGACTTGACCTTTTAAAATATTAAAACTGTCATTTTTAAACGATAAAGTACCTAATATTTAATAGATTTTTTGGTGATAAATGAAAACTGATTTTATGTTTAAATTATTATTTTCTTATACCTATATTTCACTTTACTTAATAGTTGGTCATAATGATTGGTCAGTTATTTACCACACTTATTGCTGTTGCCCCTGGTTTTAGGGTCATTACGAGTGGCAGTGACCATTAACCATCATGCGGCCCTTCTTGAACGTTGCTTTAAATAATTAAAATTTTTGATTACTTAGTAAAATCTAAACATGCATCTAATCTGTACTTTAAAAACCTAAGATTTTACAATAAATACTCATATTATTGTTTATTTAATTTTTATTAGACGTTGACTCCTAATTGGGCTTGCAGTCTTCGCCAATAATTTTGGTGACACTTGACAAGCTACATAAATGATATTGGTGTTCAATACCTATATACCATTACCATACCATATATGAATACCTCATTTAAATAAATAAATAAATAAAATTTTCCCTGTCCTTACATCGTCGATAAAATCTGTTCCATCCCATGTGTTGGTTGTGTATCTGTTTTGTATTGCCAATCTGTCTTGGCTTTTGTTATCTATGACCAACCTCTCATAGCTAAAAACAGCAAAATGTTATCGTTTTTCTTAGGTTTCCCTTTAAATTTTCTCGTGTTTTATGGACTTATATGTTTTCTGTATAAAATTATGGTAAGAGATGCCTAACTATATCAACTGTTTAATTATTCAAACTTTCATAAAAATTTAGATTTAGTGAATTTGTAAATTGAACCTGGCTTTAAGTATTACATAAGATATGTATAAATTACTATTTCCAAGGACGATGGTTTATTAAAGAATTAAAAAAAATCCAGTTTTGTCAGTTACATAATAATTATTTAGCCTTTGCATGTTTCTGGGTGTATTTTTTAACGTTCATTCCCACTAGTTCTACTGCTTAGTTCTATCGTAGAACTAGTGGGAATTTTTTTTCCCACTAGTTCTACGGTAGAACTAACCAGTAGAACTAGTGGGAAAGATCTAGTTCTACGATAGAACTAAGCAGTAGAACTAGTGGGAATGAACGGTATTTAAGAGGAAAAGTGAAAATGAAACAGAAAAATATAAAATGTAGTAGTTATTATGAAAAAAGAAGCGTTCATAGCCCGGCGGCTTGTGTCGATCCTAAGCGATCGACAAAGTTCGACGAGATAGGTGACCGTGAGAGGCAAAAAATTCTTAAGCGATTCCGTGCTTCGAAAGGCACGTAAAGCTGTCGGTCCAGGTTATTATCGTACGATAACAGTCGTTACGCCAAGTCGGAGGCCCTCGGGCAGCATGAAAACTTCCGACACTTGGATTGGTCACTAACCCCTCCACCAATCCGCACTGGAGCAGCATGGTGGAGTATGCTCTAGACCTCATCAAGGGGAGATACTTGTGCTCAGCACGAGTACTTCAGTATGTTATGTAACGCTTTAAAGTTTCGAATTTTACTATCTTGATAATAAAGTCCTAAGAAAGAAGTCAATGTAGGTATAACTTAAAAGTGTAAAATAAAAAAAATATCAAAAAAACAAAAAACCTGACTGCGTAACTTCAATGGTAATAATAGTCCAGTAGGTTTTGCAACATTTCAGTTAACCTATCCTATGACCTGTGATTCTCATTATGCTGTTATACGAATCTCATAAACAAAATTTCAGTTTGATATAGAACCTTGTCCTTTGAACGAGATTATTTATACACTCATGGACATATTTAGAAGAACTCAAAAAGGTAGAATAAGAAAAAATATTTTCTTATTTCGTACTGGCCATATACTTAAACCAGTATACATTTGTATATTTTTAATACAAAATTAATTGTATCAGTTAGTGTAAAAGAGTTTTCACAGAAAATGGTGCAAACCAGAAGTAATGCATAATTAAAACAACTACGTTAATGAAAGAGATAAGCATCAATATTAATGATTCTCAAAATTGTGCGCGAATTTTTTATCATTTTGTTAATAAAAAATGATTGATTTGGAAGGTTAAAAAGTAAACGCCTCGTATTGCACGAGCAACAATTAAGTATTTTGAGAACAGTTGCTATTTGTGAACGAAACTAAATGATCATGATTAGCATAGGCCACAACCAAATAGCCAAAGCCAATACTTGTGCCAATAATTAATTATCCTCTATCTGGTACAAAACAAGAAACTTACAAAAAATCTTACTTCATTTTTACGGATGTTTTCTCACGTCATTGTATAAATATCTCATGAAAAGAAAAACCACGTAAACACTAGCAAGTCATATCCGTAATCATTAGTTTTATCAGTAACCAATTTAAGCTTATTGCAGAATCATCTGAATCCGCACATGATTTCCTCATTTCGGTGTCTGAAATGTGGGGTTTTACCGCTACATAATTATTGCTGTTATTGCGGTCGCAATATTAGCAACGCCAGCACCGGAGAGATTCTTTTACAAATAGTAAAAACATCTTAGGGGGAATCCGCACCCCATTTGAGATTAATAATGCTCAATTATCTTTAATACCAAGTACGCACGACAATGTTAATATCTTCGGCCATCCTGTTAGTTCCGTGGTGTTGACCTTGGGACTTTTACCTTATCATAAGGGACTAGTGAGATTAATAGTGCCAATTCAATGGCGCTGTCTGAGTGCTCGACGACATTATGGGGTTTCTGGCACTAAAATACTGGTTTCTCTTGTCCCATGGGCCTAGTCAGACTAAATTGTGCCAGTTATCCCATGGGACAACCATGGGTGTAGTGCGATAGAACCACATCTACCTGTCTAAACCTCTTGTTCACATACAGTCGGTCAACTTTAACAAGGAACTTGGTATCTTTGCTATTGCAGTTTATCGGTATTTGGTACTGATTGCAGCATGGCTTCCGAATCTGCAATGAGATAACTGATGCGTTGCACAACCAGTTATCGCGTCCGCGTCCGTGTGAGGTTTCGTTTACACTTTTTATATGTATAAAGTTGTTCGCAGTTCCAATCTGCAGATTAGCTTTGGTCAGGCAATCTCCTCTGGTGCGTGCATTGACCTTGCTGAATGGTGTGCTGACTTGGGATTCCAGTCTAGACCTATTTTAATCGACGCCAGCTGCATTTCCTATGACGGTCAGATGATTTATTATTTCTCTAGTCTGTAAGTCTTACTAAACTAAACAAGCGTAAAACTAAACGTGTAGCTAACTAAACAAGTTGGATAAATAATTTGTAATGTTTATTTAGTTATAAATATTCAAAATAAATAAATAATGCGTCACGGAACTATGCCTACCCGAACACTACTACTCTACTTCTACTACTTCCACTACTCTACGCTAAAAAGGTTGTCACGCGGATTCTCAGATGTCAGTTTCAATGTTAAAGTATTTTAATGACAGTCATACCTACTATCTGAGCCTACTAAGAAAAGAGCTAAGAAAGAACAGTAATTAAAAAAAAGACAGTATATTAACAAGTTAGGAAAGAAGGTTCCTTATGTAAATTTTTAACAGAAACCACATTTTAACCCCCGACAAAAAAGAGGGGTGTTATAAGTTTGACGTGTCTGTGTATCTGTATGTCTGTCTGTGGCATCGTAGCTTCCAAATGGATGAACCGAATTTGACCTAGTTTTTATTTTTTCAAAGATGACTTAATCATGGTTTCATAGCTCTAATAGTCCAGTCATCTTAGGAATTCACTGCGGAATGAGAGATACCCAGCTGATTTTTTTGTATAAAGTTGTATTTTGGCAGTCTAAAACTTGTCTCAAAACCTGCATATGGTAACCTGCAGAGGGCCCAGGACCGGTCAGAGTGGCGCCAATTAGGGAGGCCTATGTCCAGCAGTGGACTTTAAAAGGCTGTTAGATAGATAAAATTAATAAACTTAATATAGCATGTTTTGACCGGGACTGTACCGGTTGACTTTACATTGTGCTCTAACCGCGCGCTCTCCGCCCTCTATCTCGAAAACGATTCAACGTATAAAAAATTTTTTGATACAAAAGTTGTAGGGAATTTAATTCTCTACAATATTGATGAAGATACAAATAGCGAAAAACTCATAGGAAATGAGATATTTGCAAAAAACCGATTTTTGTGACCTTTGTCCTCAAATTTTTAATAGACGCGGTCACCCTACCATATGCAGGTTTTGAGACAAGTTTTAGAATGCCAAAATACAACTTTATACAAAAAAATCAGCTGGGTATCTCTCATTCCGCAATTCTTACCTAATTTTGACTAAAATGACTGGGCTATAAACATAGCTATCTATACTAATATTATAAAGAGGAAAGCTTTGTATTTTTGTATTTTTATATTTTTGTATGTTTGCAACGAATAAACTCAAAAACTACTGAACCGATTTTCAAAATTCTTTCACCATTAGAATGCTACATCATTCATGAGTAACATATGCTACATTTATTACTAGAAAAAATTAGGGATCCTTGCTAAAACATCAGTAACGTGAACCAAAGTGTGAAAAAATTTGCTTAAAAATTTCTTTCATCGCATACGCTGCGGAAACTATTGATGATAGAACAAAAAAATGTTCTACAATATTATAGAACATATCAATATCTACAAAAAACCTCGCGATACTATATGTCCAACTATTGTCGTTATGTCACTATAACCACTTTTTACATTTTAAAAGTTAATAAAAAAGATGACCAAAATCAGATCATAAAAACCATATCTTCGTATTAATCCTTATCCAAATAAATCATTTCATATTCAAAACTGTTTCAATACCTATAGATAACTTTTTGAATTACTCAAATCGGACATTCCATTCAGAAGATATTACGTAGACGAAGAACTACGTGACAACGTACAGCGCGGCCACAATATAGGAATTAATTCCTATATTGTGTGGCGCGGCCGCGGCCGGCTCGCGCATTTTCCGCGGATCCCGATTATGTAACACGGGGAGGTGAGGGGAGGGGAGGGGAGTGGAGTGGAGTGGGAGCGGGAGCGGGAGAATGAGAGGAAGAGAGAGAGGGAGAGGGGGAGGGGGAGGGGAGGGGAGAGGGAGAGGGAGAAGGAGCGGGAGCGAGAGCAGGAGCGGGAGAGGGAGGACACGGAAACTATAACGGCTAAGAACGGCTGTACCGATTTTAATGATCTCTGATTTGTTACATTCTTAGGCGATACGAAGTTCGCCGGGTCAGCTAGTAGCTTAATAAAACTGTCGGGGTTTTTTAATTTTAAATTAAGATTAACAGTTTTCTTATTTTAATCCTTAATATAGCAAGAAAGAAAGAAAGAAAGAAACATTTATTCCGACATAGGCATTGGTGATACATTCATATTTATATATACAGTTTACAATTGCGTTCGGATTTGCAGCTACTAATATGTCGCAAGAGGGTCGCACTCAGAATATGGCGTAGGAAGCACCAGGTAACACCAAGCACCAAGCAGGTAAGCACCAAGAACTTAGTAATACTTACTTTGAATATTAGTAAGTTAAAATGCCTGGATTGTATTTTTAAATACTCTTAGTAGTACATAAAAAATAATAATAATATATGAAATATTAGGAAACAACTAGTTGCAACAGGTAAGCTTTGTATTTGGGAAATGTCGCGAGATATTGAAATGATTTATTTCTCAACGTGAAATTGATCTCGACATCAAAACATTAGTGTGGTGTGATTTAGCGAAAAGAAGAAGTGTTTTATGTGCTTATATTAACTAGTTTGTCATCGCCTTCGCTTCGAGAAATAAAATCGGTCGGGTTACAAATACCCGCACCAAACATTATAAGTAATTATTTATGTCAGGCCACACATGCGTTTCATTTTCCAACCTAGAATATGCTCACGGCAAACCCATTTTTGAATATAAATAGGAATTGGCTGTCGTCGCCCATGGACATCAGCAACACCAAAGACATCATTGATGCGTTGCCAGCCCAGAAACAGGGATGAAAATGTTTAAAGAATCTTTAATTCTCAAAAAAGACAAAAAAAGAAAGAGAGAAGAAAAAGAAAGAGAAAGAGAGAAGAAAAAGAAAGAGAAAGAGAGAAGAAAAAGAAAGAGAAAGAGAGAAGAAAAGAAAGAGAAAGAGAGAAGAAAAAGAAAGAAAGAACTGGCTGTCAAACCTTCAGCCGGTACACGACGAGTTGTTTGGCGGCTGACTCAAGCAAGAGGATGGTAGCTATCGGACGGGAATAATATTGATTTGAATAGTTCAATATAATATTAGAATATATTAAAATATTTCAATGGTATCCGTTACATTTATCGCTTAGTGTCAGCAATGATAAATCTTTAAAATCTGCCACACTTGCGTTACACAAAATGTTTGCGTGTTCTGCTGCAATTGTAAAAAAATATTCGGTAACCATTTTGTCCCTGTTTCAATTATTATGACTAGAGACTTTGTCACAGTTTACATTTAAACTATTCAATATTCTATATTTTTGGAGTTTAACTCCTTTAGAATCAATTTTCATATACCAGGGATTTATGGAGAGTAAAATCAAACTTTCCCCGTTACGTTACGTGTTATGCGTTAGTTTTGTAATTCGTAACAAAGAATCTAGATGGCGACTGATTGGACGATCTCAAACTACCACTTCCGAATCTAGATGGCGTTGTTACTGATTTGACGATCGCAAACTAGATGGGTTGTTAATGATTTGACGATCACAAAGTAGATGGCATTGTTACTGATTTGACGATTGCAAACTAGGTGGGTAGAACTACTGATTTGACAATCAAATCAAATCAAATCAATTCAAATCAAATCAAAATATTTTATTCATATAGGTGTCACTGATACACTTATGCACGTTATTTTTTAATCTACCAGCTTTTCGGAAGGGTGCTTTGTCAAGGAGGAGAAGAAAAGCCGTAAAGAAACTCCTCGCACATCTTTTAAAATCATGAACATCATGAAAATCGCAAACTAGATGGCGTTGTTACTGATTTGACGATAACGTCATGTATTTTATAATCGTTTGTGTGAATTTGTACGATGATTCTTTACTAAGGAGCGATTTAAGTAACCGTTAGTGACTTTGAGTTGGGAAGTTAAAGCTTTAAAAAAATGAAGTGTAATTCACAGAGCTTTAATTTTTATTTTCTTAATTATTGAGCTTAATATTTGTAACAAAATAAGTTTTTAAAACATTGTTAAATTCATTAAAATAAAAAATTTAATTTTATTTTCACAGGGAAATTCAGGAAAGCTATGAAATTTATTTATGCTGAGCGATCGAAACACTAAAAATTTCAGTCAAGAAATATAACTATAATATTTAGTATGGAATTATTTAGCTGCATTTATAAATTTTAACTCTATTCAAAATGTTCAAAATTTTCCTCACAAAGATGTCAAGGATTAAAAATAGCACATTTTCCACGGAATATTCCTAAATATAAAATATTTGCCTGTATTGCTTCACGGCCTCAGTATGTTTCGCCGCTCCCTTAGTACAAATAAGCAGAATTTAGGCGCATGCGCACATTCGCTTTCAGCCATTCGCCGCTTACAATCTAGTACTTATAAATTTCAATTTCAATTCCTACTCCTGAATTGTTCAAATTATAAATATAGAATTATAAAACTTTGTTAATATATAAAATGAAAGTGTTTATATTATTTACCGTGTGTGTTGCCAGTGTGTGCGGAAAAGTAGCACGTAAGTCCTTATTTGCTTTTCACTAACACATACGGGACATATAATTTACCATAGTCCTTAAACTGTTTTTAGATGTCTGCATTTTAGACATTCATGTGTTACAATTATTGAAACACTGACAATTATTGTAACAAAGTGTAGATTAGATAACTATTTTATTCATAAAAATGTAATTATTTATATTTATGTTCCTAATTCAATTGAATATTTTGTAAATGAATACGGCATGATATCTATTGTATTCTAAAATCAAGGAAAGTATTTGTAAAGCAACTATGTATTTAGAAGATTAGCTATGCACCACATATTTTCGATCATATTTTGTTGTTCATAATTTTAAAGTAGGTAATATAAAAAATGTACATATTTATATATGCCAGTAATATTTATATATTGTAAGTATTTTGTCAAATATTTTATAGTCTAGTTGTTTTGAAGTCGGTTGATCATTTATTTATTCGCGAGCTTAAGTTCGAATCGTCATCTCAAATGTTTTGTATAAAAAAATATTTTACGCAAGTAAAATCTTCCCTATAACTCAGTTGATAGTGACGCTGTCGAAATAATTTTTCTGCTAATGTATTATTATTTTTGTCTTTGGATGGATGGGAGTCAGTTTTTCTCAAAGTAGGGTACATAGAACTCATCCTTGTAGTCGCTTTTTACCGGTGGTAGAAGTCAGATCATAATTTTTAAATTGTTGATTCTCAATGGGTGCAAAGGTTGAGATAGATTTGAGAATCTGTGGTTCGAAGATTTTCGGATAATTAAATAGATGAATCAAATAAAAAAATGAAACCTATATGACGTCTATATTTTTAATGGATTAATCGAATCCAATTTGTGTAGTAAACCTATAGTATAGTAGTAGCCTTTGTATTCCATGAATGGTGATGATAGTCAATTAGGTTGTATTTCAGTTTTTTTCACGGCTGTTGACGTAAAAATGTCCACTAGTCGGTTGATCGACTTTACCAGGAAAATTGCTCTTACTGTGATTAAATTCCTCACATCTCAAGGTTTGAGAGTCAGTAATAATGCTGACCCCCGTGTTTTTGGTTGACATCATCATCGACGCATCAGTGACGCCTTTATCTACTGTTATCGAAGTCGCCCACTTACCATTAGGCGTCTCGACTACTCTTGGTTTTCTGCTATTTACAGAAAGAAGACGATGAAAACTTATAACACCAGCTTAGAATTAACCTAAAAAATGACCAATAATGTTATTCAACAATCAACAGCTTATGTCACAGTGTTGAATGAAAACATTATGTTCAACAAAAAACTGCAGTATAATTTCAAGGGTAGACTTTCGAACGAACTATTGCGATTGTATAAGGCTATACAAAAGATAAGGAAGTATCTTGTAACAAGATTTAAATATACCTCCCGGTAAAATACGTCGCGTGCATTGTGCAACTACTTACAATATGCACAATATTTTTATGCAGCAAGATCTGGTTAAGACGAGTCGCGTTATATTAAAAAGTTATCATATATCATGTATATTTCCAACATCAGAAAAGTCACCGACGTGTTGACAGTCAAACAATAATTCTTGATAGAAATTATCATACTCAAAAATTAGGAATGACTCAAAAACTACTCGTTAGATCTCCGTCAATTTTAAATGGGACCACATGACAAGCTCCAGCTTACGAATATAAAAAGAATCATCAAAATTGGTACACCCAGTAAAAAGTTATGAGGTAAAACAAAAAAAAAAAAAACAAAAAAATACAGTCTAATTTAGAACTTCCTTTTTTGCATTCAGTTAAAAATGTGTAAAATATTGACTTTTCAATAACTCCTCTAAAATATTGACTTTTCAATAACTCTAAATATTAAATTTTGAAGCAAAAAAAACAAAGATATTTTTAAAAATTTGTTTTAAAACCATTTTAATAACCTTTGACCTTGATCATTATAATAATTATAGTTCATGAAAAAAACAAAGATATTATTTATAAAAATCTTGTTTTTACCCTTGACCTTTTTCATTATATAGGTCATAAGTTTTCCATAGGATATGAGAATAATTTTATTATGAATAAATTATAAAGTCAAAACAAAGGTGTGACTGTTTACTTATAAAAACACACATAAAAAAATATTGTCAGAAAAACCACTCGCAAACCTGCGACTACGTTAAAAGTTCACGGTTGACATTGTTATATGGTGGTAAGTGGGTTAGGTTAGTCAAATACCCCACCACTGTGGATACCATCGGAATTATGTTAGATGGTACAAAACGCAGCGAAAATCAGGAGCACCACTGTCACATAACATCTGTTGTTTATGTTCCTAGTAGAGTGCATCGTGTGAAGGATCGACTTAATACATTTAAAGACTTCTTTATCCATTTATTTCTAAAGTAGTTGTGAAATGATTTTGTTAAACATATTCTAAAATCGAGTAAATCTCATGAACATACACACCTAGTGGTTATACACAAAAATATTTTTTTTAACTTGACTTGCAGTTTCAGTTTGAAACGAATGCAAAAACTCTTCAGCTTTTTTAGATTTGTACCTATACCTAGATGGACAGATAATATTTCATATTAGGTAGGTATACCATACTTAAAGGACATCTAGTTACTAAACAGACAAGAGATAAAATTAAACCTAAAAGATTAAACACAGACAGAGATATATTATTGTATCTTGGTTTCAATTGTCAAATGTCGCAACGTGAATTGAAATGGGTGGATTTCGTCACACATTTTCAGCCGATATTAGTAAAATTTGGATTTATCGTGATTGCACTTTTAATCTGTCCTTGGTATTTAGAATTATGTTGATCCATGTAATTTGCTTATTAAAACATTTCTAAATCTTATCGTATTTTACAAATTTTTTAAACCGTCATCAATGTTAATCATTATTTGATTACAAGAAATAAAGTTCAGAAAAAAAATTTCATTCAACGCTATTAAAATTGTTTTTATACAAACTGCACATGTAAAAAAAATCCGAACTTGAAACTTCAGAATTTCAAGTTATAAAGTTAAATATTGTGAAAGTTTTTAATAGAGATCAAGTACTCGGACAGATCCTTGTTCCGAAAAAATCAAGTCCAAGGTCGAAGCTTACCGGTTTTAATAAGTGTTATCTGGATATCTATCGAAAGCTTTTGAAGTCGATTATCTTGTCCTTATATCGTTTTAAGACATGACAACTGACCCGAGAGCATGAAACTTTTTCGTCGAATTTTTGTATACAGTCAACGTTACCCGAGTTTGAACCGTTTAAATTAAAAGAAAAATAGGAACCCAAAATTATTGTATTCAAGTTACCCGTATTAACTTTAAGCATTTTTCTAAAAAATGTAATGTCTTGCTTAATATTTTCAAAACATATTACTTTTTATCAATTTCAGCTGACTATTTCCCACAATGCAAGAAGAGCGATCCACAGATCGACAAATGTGTTCTCGATGCAGTAGAGGCAATGAAGCCTTATCTGAGGCAGGGGATCCCAGAGGTCAATGTACCTCCCATCGAACCTTTCACCGTACCAACTCTGAAGCTGGATAGGAACGCCCCCAACCTCAGGCTGAAAGCTGTTATGAAGAATATGAAGGCATACGGCGGAGGAAATTTCAAAATTGAAAAGCTGAAGTAAGTAAATTTTGGACTTAGATAAGTGTTTTAAGAAGAACGTCTGAATGTATATCTTCAGACCAAGCCTTGGCTTCAACCTATTAACGGCCCACTACTGAGCACAGGTCTCTCCTCTTGAGGAGGCCTAGAGCATACCACCACGCTGCTCCAGTGCGGATTGCCTAAGCCTTACCAAAAAATACATCAAATACAAAGTTACTCCACTTGTCTGTAATCGTTATTCTGTTTCCAATTTATTAATGTCAATAGGTTTCTGATTAGCATACCCAGTGCCCACAGTGGTAAGGTTTCGTTAGCATACTGTGGAATCAGTGTACCGTGCATTACTTTCACGATTTCCTCACCCCGGCTTGTTGAAATAACACTTGTAATTTTTATTTTGTTACCAAGTAAACTACATACTTCGGAGTATTTCTTTTATTCTCCTTTAACGCATTTTGTAATTGCTACTCTAATGAAAACTGAAAGATTAAGGGCTAAATGTACGTATTTAAGCATTACTGTTAAATTATTTTCAAATAAAAAAAAAACTATTGACAATTCTCTCACCACGATGAAGACTCGATGCATAATAAATTTTACCAACAAAAAATAACCGACTTCAAAATTACGATACTTTAAAACTGTTTGCCAGATCTCGTTCAAATTTAACTGGGACCACATGACGAGCACCAGCTTTTGATTAAAAAAAGAATCATCAAAATCGGTTCACCCAGTCAAAAGTTCTGAGGTAACAAATATAAAAAAATACAGTCGAATTGAATACCTCCTCCTTTTTTGAAGTCGGTTAAAAACGTAATTACGATCAGTACAAATTACATGGATGAGCAATTCGCTCTCCATTCATTTATTATTAGCATTTTAAAAAATCTCCAAATAATTTAGATTTTCCTCTTGATTAAAGTGCGAGGGTGCAGATCCTCCACAAGTATAATAAGTATAATGTATCTCAGGGCTGGGCAGGCTCATAAGTGAATAAAAGTCCCAATGAGCAAAAGGTATTTGTAATTATACATGATACAACACCAACACAAATATAGCAACAGTATTAATTACATTAGTAAGCAAAATACGTTTAAATTAATAAACGAATAAACAACATAACAATAACACGACATCCTTCCTCCGTTAACTGTATCTATTTTTAAGATTATCTTGTTCTAACGGAAATTTTGTCCTAATTTGTTGTAATATCGCAGGTCGGTAACCGGTCGCTAAGAAGGTTGTATAATAAATAATTATATGGTTATCTTACGTAAGTCATCGATACCGCTTCGATGTAAAACTTTCGCGATATATTGTCAAGCTATAAACACGGTAGTTGCCTCATGATAGTAGACACTTGCTTTATGTCCTAATTTATTTTATATAGGTGTGACCCATGTGTTTAGATCCTTAAGTGTACGAAGTACGTCCATGGGAGACTCGACGTGGGTCTACTTTGACATCCACTCACAGTACAATCAATGAATTCTTACTTTTTTTTAGAAAACTATTAATTCGTGGTGGAACTCAGCCGCAACGCAAATTTCCATAGTTAGATCTAATTTAAGGTAAGCAGTGATAGCCTAGCGGTAGAACGTTGGTCTCCCGAACGAAGGGGCCCGAGTTCAAACCCTGGCACGCACCTCTAATTTTCAAATATTATGTGCGTATTACAAGTTAATTATCACTTGCTTCGGTGAAGGAAAACATCGTGAGGAAACCTGCACACCGGAGAGTTCTCTATAAAGTTCTCGAAGGTGTGTGAAGTCTACCAATCCGCACTTGGCCAGCGTGGTAGACTATGGCCTAATACCCCTCACATTGTGAGAGGAGACCCCGAGCCCAGCAGTGGGACAATTATGGGTTGTTGCTTTTGCTTTGCTTTTAGATCTAATTTCGACTTTTTTTGTCGAGTTTTGGGAATATGGTAAAAATTGTGGTAAAAATGTAGCTGTAAGGGGTCTAGCGGAGCCAGCTAAACTTTGAAAGAGGTCTATGAGAAAAAAGTTCTGGGAACCTCTGGTCTTTAAAGAAGCCACAGGTGTATTTACTTCATGTTCTTTCTTCCTTTTTAGGGTTCCGTAGCCAAATGGCAAAAAACGGAACCCTTATAGATTCGCCATGTCTGTCTGTCTGTCTGTCTGTCTGTCTGTCCGTCCGTCCGTATGTCACAGCCATTTTTTTCCGAAACTATAGGAACTATACTGTTGAAACTTGGTAAGTAGATGTATTCTGTGAACCGCATTAAGATTTTCACACAAAAATAGAAAAAAAACAATAAATATTGATATCCCCTTAATTAGAATTGAAACTCAAAAATTTTTTTTTCATCAAACCCGTTTTTTTACGTGTGGGGTATCTATGAATAGGTCTTTAAAAATGATATTGAGGTTTCTAATATCATTTTTTCTAAACTGAATAGTTTGGGTGAGAGACACTTCCAAAGTGGTAAAATGTGTGTCCCCCCCCCATAACTTCTAAAATAAGAGAATGATAAAACTAAAAAAAATATATGATGTACATTACCATGCAAACTTCCAACGAAAATTGATTTGAACGAGATCTAGTAAGTAGTTTTTTTTAATACGTCATAAATCGTAAACCGCAATTTACCTCGATCAAAGTTACAACGAACTTCAAGAACTTTTATATTATGTTACTTGCTGCTACAGAACCCTTCATGGGCGAGTCCGACTCGCACTTGGCAGCTTTTTTCTTCTCTCTCTTCTCGCCGGAAACGCATCAGTTATGACTTTGTGTTGTTGATGTCCATGGGCGACGATTGCTACTTACCATCAGGTGGATCATCAGCTCGTTTGACGGCTATTTCCATAAAAAATAACTTCAAAAATTACTTCATGTGTGAAAAAAGGCAGCTCATGTCCTGTGTAGATGCCGTGTCATGGCTTTATGTAACTGCTATAATCGATGACAATCTAGTAATATTTCTATTTCGGATGTCATTTCTACAACCATAATTTTTTGTGTAGTACCTAATTAAGAATATACTATTAATTTGGGAATAAATATTGAACCTGCCTATTCCCAAACCACCAATAGTTTTATAGGAAAACCTACATGAAAACCCTAAATTTTTTGATCTGCTGTTTTTCCTACCCACGCGTTCGTTGCTCCGTTAGCATTCTTTCGACTT
This sequence comes from Thymelicus sylvestris, assembly GCA_911387775.1. Classification (NCBI taxonomy): domain Eukaryota; kingdom Metazoa; phylum Arthropoda; class Insecta; order Lepidoptera; family Hesperiidae; genus Thymelicus; species Thymelicus sylvestris. The sequence continues at coordinate 15,065,690 of OU426889.1, forward strand.
TTTTCTTCTTAAAAATTAGAGTCACAAATTCGAAAGAATTTTTCGAATCATTTGTTATCAGTTTTCATAGTTTCAGTTAACGTTCAAGCAAATTCCTTTCTTTATTAGTAAAGTTAATATTATTTGTTGACGCTCAAGAATTATTTGCAATATTTTCGCAAAACACTTTGTGCAATTGTGCATGTTAAACATTAAAAAGTAAATAAACGCATTTGACTGTCCTGCACGCCTTGACATAGTTAGTCAGGCTTCAATATGCGTTAATCTAGCGATCTACAAATTCGTTTAGGACCAGAACAGGATAAAAATATACGGACCTTCAGTATGACCGCCAGTACGGAGTAATAATAAAACTTTATGTACTCGGTATAAGTGGAGCATAACCTCACTTATTTTTTGAAGTGTAAATTAGTTGATTTTACATGATAACAACAGAATTGTTTTGTCGTACATAGATCCGTTATAAAATATAGAAATGTAAACAAACCCTGACATCATCGATTTTTTTAAAGTTTTTATTTAACTTGATTTGTTTGTTAATTTGCTAGCAATGTATGGGTCACATCTTCAAAGCTAAATTAGAACTACTCCTCTCACCCTATACAGTTGAAATTTTGCTGTGGGGTTTTGGTGTTTTGTTGATTTGGTTCTTTGTGAGCTGATACTATGCTCAGGGTTAGTTCCCGATGAGGGAACTCGTCAATAGCCTACAGCACGAACACAAAATTTGAAAAGCTTGTTTTTAAAAGTATTTTTAAATTTATTAATTTATTTATCTATTCAAAATCACATTCCAACTTTTATAAATTTTATTCGTATAGGCTCCATATTTTTTAAAAAAATTGTTATATTACGATTAGTTTATCGTTTTCAAACTTTCCTTAAACTCTGTTCGACCGACATCGTATCTAATCACAATTTTGACTTCTGTTTCCAGGTTGAATCTCAACAACAAATATGCTGCTGAACTGAAGATTACTATCCCCAAGTTGCAGGTTACAGCTGAGTATGACGTCAAAGGATCCAGGATCGTCACTCTGGATCTTAATGGCAAGGGAAAACTTAGAGGCAACTTTAGTAAGTGGAATTTATTCTAGACATATATTTTCAATACATTCGAAATCGATCATAAAGTGGTCGAAATTGATTGCAAAATTGATTTGAGTTTACTTGATTGACCTCTAAAAATTCTATCAACCTTTTGTAGTTGTTCGAGAGTAGTAGGCAGACAAGCAAAGAACTTTACCAATATGCAAATTGTTTTCTAATCAATAACAAGTTTTTGTTTCAACAGTAAAAAAAATACTATGATACGTGTACGTAGGATATTTAGGTATATTGTACGCCGATCGGTGTTTCGACCTAGTTGCATTGGCCGTGGTCTGCCATGTGTAATACATCTATCAACTTTTCGTTTATACATTAATGAATAAGAAGAGAGATGAATAAAGATGTAGAAGATAATAAAAATTTAGATAATAAAGAAAAATAAATTTGCATGCCTTAGTTGGTGGACTGTGCAATTTCAAGCCAAATTGTATTTGTGTAATTCGTTTTTTCGTTTCGTTAATCATAAAATAAATTGTCCACAGCCGGAATCACTGTGGTAGTGAAGGGTCTGGCAAAACCAATCAACAAGGAGGGAGTGGAGTTCCTCCAGGCGGACAAGATCGTCAGCAAACTGAAGATCAACCACGGACAGGTGGCCATTGACGATGCTGAACAACCAGTTGCTGGTGAGCTTCACAATAAGCTTCAGCTAACCTTAGTTTCCAAATAACAGTGACACTTCCCATTCCTCGCAAAATCCATTTCCTTAATCCCATCACGTATGCCAAAGATGCGATATTAGGCGCAGGGGCGTAGCTACTGCCGTATCAGCCGTATCAATTATACGGGCCCTCAGCGTATAGGGTCCCCCACTACACTCAAAAAAAGCTTACCAGCGGCCTACGACCGCTACAGTTGGCATTCCTTTTATATTTGACAGCTACCGTCGATGGGGCCCTACAATAAATATTGATATGGGGCCTCCTTAGGGTTAGCTACGCCACTGATTATAGGCGGAATACAAATTACTGGATTACCGAAATCGCACGAGTGTGTTCAAGTCCAAGATAAAAAGGCTCTTAATAAGTTAGAGTGCTTTACCACCCAATACATCATACATACATCGCCACTTACCATCAGGTGGACGACCGTATTGCCGTACCATAGAGACCGGGTACTCTTGAAGTATTCAAAGCCCACAATAGCTAAATGAGGATGGATGACTGAATGGAAGACGAAGTGATGCTAATGATAACATATTTACCTCATTACAGCATCTTCAGCAGCAACCTTCTTCAACGCAAGTCCAGGAATAATCCTCGACATCCTCAACCCGCTCATAGAAGAGACCGCGTCGGCCATTGTGAAGGCTTACATTAACAAGATCTTCGGCTCCATACCCATCAAAGAAATGCTACTCGATGATTAATCAACTACGTTAATAAAATTAATTATTCGTATTAGTTCAGTATAGCAGTGTTATTTCAAAGTAATACAATACAACATTACAATACGATAGGTATACCGAAAAGGCCTACCTTTGTAGGTTTTGCGACTGTATTATGTATGATCGAGTGATATTACTATTTAGCATTGTCAGTCATTGCAACAAAGACAACTGAAAATCATCGAGGTATTTACCATGTAGGATAGAGTAGAAGGAGGGGGGCCATCTCTGTGTATGAAAAGTGTCCATAAAAACGCATCCAATTACGGGTGGCGCTGCGGTGCGGTCTACAACAGCGCGCCATTCATTACGGTTGGCAAAACTCAGCAAACTTCACTCCGTCTACAACAGCCATGTTCATATATCTATTTTTCACATACTAGCACCATTCTCTAATGACCATTATTGGAACCTCTATTTTCATTAAACAGCTGGACACTTTTTCAACTTTCCCCTCATATGAGATGGCCTTCCTACCTTTTCTATGCTCCATGGTATTTACGTAATGTAACTGACAGTTGATTCCGTTGTGAGAACTTTAGTTAGTCAGTTAATCTAAGGAATTATTTATTATGGTTAAATGTAGCATGATATTTGGTATGTCTCCACTGCCTATGGTTAAACTTATATATTGTTTAAAAGTAGTATTATTGTTATGTATGTTAATTAATATCACTATGGAATTACCAATGTGCTTGGAAAATGCTATGCATATTTTCAATTCTCTTAGTTTGGATATAGAAAACGTATCGGAACATGACACTTTTTGAAGTGAAAACTTCTTTATGCGTGTTGGGCATTTTTGAGATGGGATAAAACCAATCATCTCGTCACACCGTAATCATTTTAATCGACACCTACCTATAGCGCCATCTCTGAGAGAAGTATAGTACAGAACTTAATTTACAGCTTGTATTAATATCAAGATTGTAGTTTACATATACTTTACGAGGTGTTGGTAGCCATTCTCTAAAATGTAATGAATAAAAAACACTTCATTTCAAAGTATTTCCTTCACAATAAAATATTTCCTGACGATTCAAAAAAGTTTTTACTTCTGTCGGCACTTCCGGAGAGCATGTTTTTTCCTAGTGATAATTGTATAGGTATACGAAAATTTTAAAGATGACAATTATAAAGAGTTACTGACGAATACTTAGAAGTGTTCTTGAGATATTTATGAGCTCAAGATTCTGTATGTAGATGCTGTAATCATCAGAAAAAGTGACATTTATATAGATCTGAAATCGAGCTCTTGAGCCGTGATCGGTTAATTAATATGGGCCTTATAGTATTTTAATATTACATGATAAATTATCTTGATGTTAAAAAGTGGTGAAGGAGCTTCTTATAGCGGATTAATATACTTAAGTAAGTTAAGTATCATTTGGTGCCTTAAAAGGGAAAAAGGGAGTCCTTAATGGATCACTTCGTGTCCTTCCATCCGTCTGTCAAAACGCTTTTTCTCAGATTTTTTTCTCTTTATCTTCTTGATTACATCAAACGTTAAATATGAGCGAATTGTGATAATATGTAAGTGCTTATATCCTTTGATATTTTTAAATTATACCATTGTACAATTTTATTGTATTACGTGAGCTTAATGTTTATTCTCAGATTTTTTCAAAATTCTGAGTGTTTACTATCAAGTGTAACAAATTCTGCTGTAAATATTGCATGTAAAAAGTTTGAGAATTTTATATTAATTTCTAAATCCTATTTCATCAAAAATTTAAAGCTGGTATTTAATTATAAATTGGAATGAAGATGGGAACAACAGAACTGTATTATATTTTAATATTTAATTTTTTGTGTAGGGTTTGTAAACTCATCAAATAGGCTTGTTTCCACAAATAATAAATCGGATGGCTTAGAGTTTCTAATGATTAACCATGATAATTAGTAAACAAAAATGCAACTTTTCTATTAAAATAATAAAAGATTAATAATATTTTTGGAAAATAAAATCGACAAATTGAGGCGTTTAATCACGTGACATTAAACATCAATCAGTGAAGCGCATGGAAGCGTGACGTCACACCTCGCGAAACACTACGTTGTAGCTGTCATTTTCATATAAAGTGAACAGGTTATTTGGAGTTTTGAGCAATTCTCGTTAAATTAATACAGTTCGTTTTTAGTTTAATCTAAAAAAAATAAGAAGAGTATGAATTATTACATTTTATAAAACGAAAATAATATTTTAACTCAAATAAATCATAAAACCCTATTCAAGTCATAACATTTTATAGGTTATGTGTGGTATGTTATGGTAGATTTTGCAAAATTCATTTCTTTTACTATACATTTATAAATAGATACATCAAGTTGTGTTTAATACTTACATCAAAATGATATTCACAGAAATAAATTGTGGAATCAGTTGATAAAGTAATGAGCATCTTGCCTCCTTGCCATATTTAACCACTTTCTTCGTATTTGTTTATTGTTTGGAACATATATGAATAATTTGTTTGGCGTTTTTATCGTTGTACTTTTACTTGGGGCACTATACAGTATGTATAATACGAGGAATTCATTATTTATTAAAAAACACAATTGACTGTCATAAACAAACACGGCTGTTTCGCGAGGTGTGACGTCATTCAAAACGCCATGACAGTCTTGGCCTTTTTCGCGGTCAATTTTAAGTTCATTTCTAAAAACTCAAAATACTAATGTAAAAGACTTATTTTTCTTAGAATAATATATTTTTGGGGTGAAATAGATGCTAAGCTATAGTTTTAAACTAATTTCCAAATTTTGTCAACTAGCCTATTGTATGACTTATTTAATTCGGTGATATTTTTCTTGGGGGTCCCGGTATGTATATTGAAGCAGAATTCAAAATTCGCAGATATATTTGTGCTTAATTAAGGTAATATTTAATTTTTATTTACCACTTACCGTATATCTGTTACATCACTTATGTACTGATAAAAATTATTTCAAGATATCCTGTGACGGTGATAGAGATGAGAGGAAACTTTAATAAAAATTATTCATTAACAAGATTATTACTTATTCTTCCTTAATAAAAATAACCCAATTTTTTATACTGCAACAATGCTCTAAGACTAAAGATTTGCTCGAACAAAGTAGAGGACATAATATGGGCTGTACTACGTACTAATATGACCCCAGCAATTTGACATTTTTATATGAATAACCGACAAACGAGCAGACGATCCGTCTGATGGTAAGTGGGCACTACACTTTTACCGTCGCCTCTGGATATCAGTAACATAAGGGCATCACAAATGTGTTATAAGTCAAGAAATAATCTGAATTTTACCAAGAAAAAATAACCGACTTCAAAATAAATCAAAAACTACTCGACAGATCTACTCTTTAAGTGGGACATGACAAACACCAGCTTTTGATTAAAAAAATAATCATCAAAATCGGTTTATCCAGTCGAAAGTTCTGAGGTAACAAACATAAAAAAATACAGTTGAATTGAGTACCTCCTTCTATTTTGAAGTCGGTTAAAAAGAGAGAAAAAAGATAGCACTGGCTCTCACGCTCCCAGCTGGCACAAGACGAGTCGTTTGGCGGGTTTTAAAAATTGTAGAGATTGATGTCCCTGCATCAGCAATTTCTTATTAGAATGTTCAGTGCTTCACTTGTCCTATAGCCCAGTGCCGATAGCTCTAAAAACGGTAAAAAGTGGAAGAAAATTATAGTAGAATGAAACCTATTGCAAAAGGAAGAGAATATAACGAAGATTATAGGAAAAATAAATTACGGGCGATCTGAGGTCGGGAAGGGGGGGGGAGGGGGTGTTTAAGGGAAAAAAATGGTTTATCTCGATTTCCGGAAAAACTACAAGTCCTATTGAAAAAAGTTGAATGGCAAAGTTGTAGGCAATAAAAAGATCTACAACTTTTGTATTTATACTCTTTTACATAACCTCAAAATTTATGTGAAAAATTCAAAAAACCACGTTTTTGGTTTTTTATTTTTATCTTTTACAAAAAATATTTTTTTTTCACGAAATTTGGTGAAAACTTACCTTTGTATGTCCTTAACATACTGTAATTTTTTTGATTCAAAAAAATATTTTTTTCCACCTTATTTTGACCTTAAATCAAAAAAACAACCTTATTTTCAGTCGAAAAATCTCACGTCAAAATATCAGATTTTTTTTAAAAGTCGGTAGTCCTCTTGTTCGTTGGAATATCTACTTTCTAATGGTATATAAAAAACTTATACACTACTATGGTAAATGTTCTCAGAAAATGCAATGAAACGACAACTATTTTCGCAAAAAAAATTCGGATTCCATTGATTGCATATAAGATTGCAAAAAACATGCGAAAATAGTAGTCTTTTCATTGCATTTTCTGAGAACATTTACCATATTAGTGTATAGGTTTTTATATACCATTAGAAAGTAGAGATTTTCGCAAAAAAATTTCGGATTTCATTGATTGCATATGAGATGGCAAAAAACATGCGAAAATAGTAGTCGTTTCATTGCATTTTCTGAGAACATTTACCATAGTAGTGTATAGGTTTTTATATACCATTAGAAAGTAGAGATTTCAACGAACAAGAGCACTACCGACTTTTAAAAAAAATCAGATATTTTGACGTGAGATTTTTCGACTGAAAATAAGGTTGTTAATTTGATTTAAGGTCAAAATAAGGTGGAAAAAAATATTTTTTTGAATCAAAAAAATTACAGTATGTTAAAGACATACAAAGGTAAGTTTTCACCAAATTTCGTGAAAAAAAAATATTTTTTGTAAAAGATAAAAATAAAAAACCAAAAACGTGGTTTTTTGAATTTTTCACATAAATTTTGAGGTTATGTAAAAAAGTGTAAATACAAAAGTTGTAGATCTTTTTATTACCTACAACTTTGCCATTCAACTTTTTTCAATAGGACTTGTAGTTTTTCCGGAAATCGAGATAAACCATTTTTTTTCCCTTAAACCCCCCCCCCCCCCCCCCCCTTCCCGACCTCAGATCGCCCGTAATTTATTTTTCCTATAATCTTCGTTATATTCTCTTCCTTTTGCAATAGGTTTCATTCTACTATAATTTTTTTTCGTTTCAAAAATTATCGGCACTGGACTACTAGTCCATTAAGGGCAAAAAAATAATGATTATGGATAGGTTTACATACCTATTACAATTATGTGGCTTTAGTAATTAACCGGAACTACCGACATTTCCTGACTAACTTAGGTACACTCATGTGATGAAGTCACCTTCAGTGTTACTGTTAGATTGCGACCTATATGAGATGGTTTATATCCGACATTCTTATTTCCTTTTCCGTGAACTAGATTATAATTTTTACCTCAAGTAAACGGCCTTTACGTAAAAAGATGATGGAATGTTTTATTAAGCTTCTCTACTATTGTAGGACCAAAGTATATCTTCTATTTAGTACAAGAATAATAAATATGTCTTCAACCCATTATAGTCCACTACTGAACACGGTCTCTCACCTTGCGGAAGCCTAGAGCATACTCCACGAAGCTACTCCAGTAAGAATTGGTGGAGAACCAACTCAAGTGTCGGAAGTTTTCACGTCACCCGAGCAAGGCATGTGATATCGGAACTATTCTCAATACCGGAATTGGGTTTTGATATTATGCCCTGATTCCGGAATTCCGGTAGTGGTTCCGATATTGGTTGTTTAAATTTGTTGAGGATTAAATAAAATATTTGGAAGTAACCTACTTCTAAGTCAATCAATTCAAAAGTTCATAAAACATACCTATGTTTTATGAACTTTTGAATTATTTATTAAAAATTAAGGTGAAGTGTAAAATCTTAATTTTTATACAGACAATAGTATATTCAGTCTTCATTTAGCCTTCTTTATAAAAAGTTTCTTATACGTTTGTCAAAATTACTTTGACAAACGAACTCCATTTATTTAAGTGTAATAACTAACTACACATCAATTTAACTAGTAGCTAAGTAGTTTATAATAAGATCATTCATCTTTTACCTTCAATTAGAGCTCAGTGTGGTTTATAAGGCAGTTTTATATCCTACCGTCCTACAGACCTGAAACGCAAGGTTGAATATCTTCCACATAAGGCTTACTGAACGTACTAGTCGATCTTATTATAAAGGCAGAATGCCCTATTGAATTACTTGAGTAGATTCAAGCTAAACCACAGACGAACAGGTCAACATGTTTCGAGTATTATTAATATTAGTAGCAGTTAGTTATTGTGTCGGTGACCCCATTAAACGGACTTCTGTTGAGAATGTTACGGTGCCCGTTAGAGGGGATGATCTGGAAGAAAAGGGTGAGTTTGCAATTTTTTGTGTGAGTTTAGAAATATAAGTGAAAAGTGAAAGTTGTTGATGCGGCTACAAAATGCAAAATGCGTTTACGCGATAAAAAGGAAATGCAAATAGAAACCTCATTAAATATTTTCTAAATAGTGAACTACGTTTAACCTATGTTGGTTAATCTGAAAAAATGGAAAAAATTAACAGTTAATTCATATTGAATTACAAAATTAATGCATGAATAATTTTTGTTAGGACAGTTTATTGAAAACTTTTTTTATTGAATTTTTTTTCGTATAATTTTTTTATGTGGTACAGTCATAGTGACAAATAAAAATTACGCGTTGTTAATAGCATCGAGTATTTAATTAAAAAAAGAATAAATGAACTTTTTGTCATCATAGTTTACAGTTTTTTTTATGTAACATATTTATGTAATCCACCCGAAGTAATAAATCACAATGAATAAAGTGTTCCATCTGTGTTTATTTAAACTCACTTACTTATGATGGGATATAACTACATCTATTATTTTTTAACCGGCTTCAAAAATGAGAAGGTTTTCAATTCTGTGGTAATTTTTGTAAGATGTATTTGTTATCTCAAAACTCCGTCATTTATTGACTATTTTGAAGATTCTTGTGTCATTATAAAGGGTATGCTTCTGTATTGGTACCATATTTTTCTTATGTCCATGAGGAATTGAGGGAAGTGCTCAAATATATCATTTGGCGATTTTTATATCATAAGGGACTATTTCTTTGAAGTCGGTTATTTTTTAATAAAATTTAGATTATAAAAGATATAAATTCTCTTTACTTATTTTATTTTTTATCCTTTCTCACAAACGCAAAGCCCGAAGGCCAGTCTGTCACTACACGGACCCCCACGTGGCAGACTGTATCAAGAGAGTAGCTGAGCAGGCAAGGAGTCTCCTTGCGAACGGGATCCCAGCATTCGGCATCCAACCCCTGGAACCCCTGAAGGTCCCCAGCATACGCCTGAGGCAGCATAACATGCCGCAGATGAGGTTCAAATATGACGCCTGGCTCTCTGACGTCAGTTTGAGTGGACTTACCAACTACACGTTTAATAAATTGGAGTGAGTATTTTGATGATTTTTTAACTGAGAAACTTCCGGTCGAAATTTTTTGATAAAACTTAAAAAGACTCGAAAATTCTAGCTATGAAATTGACAAAAACCCTGCGTTTTAATTTTGTATAAATTTTTCGTTCACTAATTTTTTTTTTCCAATAAGGAATGGTGGCTAGATCATCCATGATATTTTAGACATATGAACTTTTCTTTTTAATGTAGCTTGGCCCTTTTCCAGCGTGTATCCAGAACATCTGAAAGTGACAGCGAACATCAGTCTACCACACCTGCTGATGGCGGGCGAGTATGTCGTCATCGGAGAGTTCCAGATGTTGCCGGTAGAATCCACTGGAAAGATGGCCGCTAACTTCAGTTAGTTATTAAAGTACCTTATTACCTATCAGTATGACAGCAAAAAGAACTCTTATGTAAAACGAACTAAACTTCAGATTATTTTAACAATTCATCACGATACTATTTAAAATGTTATATCTACCATCTACACAAAGATATAGACAATAACCGACTAAATTACTCAAAAGATGAAATTGATAGGGAAATCTTTCTAAGGTATTTTATTAGTACTTCATCATCATCTCAAATTGTGTATGTATGTACCGTTTCTGTTCTCGAACATCCACTCAAGGCATATGAGTACCTAAGTATAGCTATTTCCATGAAAAAATTCTGCTCTAATTCTTTAAAAAATTAAAAATTCTTTCTCCTGTTCTTAGCACAGTGCACGATAGCATTAGAAGCCTTGGGCGCTAAAGTGCACAAGAGAATGGTGATAAAGGATGCCAACGTGAAACTCAAGTGCACCGGAACCCCAGACGCTGAGCTGATGGAGGCACATTCTACCACTGGAGAAATGGGTAACGATGTTATTGATTATTAAGTTGTTGAGGGTGATAAGAACCCTTAATCCATGGAATATAGTTCTTAAGGCGATAACAATCGACGTATATCTATTGTAGCTAAGGGCTTTAGATTAATAAATAATATAAAAATAGCTAACAACAAATTAGACTAGGCATCTGATGGTAAGTGGTTACCACCGCTCTTGAACATCAATAACACCAAAGTCATGATTGACGCGTTGTCAGCCGTGAAAGAAGAATTACTAACACTTGAAAATTCAGAAAAAGAAACAAGTTTATCGAATGATTGATGATGAACCAGGTATGTAAAAACCTTCTACCAAACATACGTATATACAATAGCCTAAAGTAACATTCTGTCCTTTCTTCAGAAATGATCACGGAACACATAATCCACATGCATGCGACGGACATTGCCAAGGAAGTCCAGCCGGCCGTGGAGACAGCACTGGCCATGGTGCTGGAAGACGTCGCCAACAAGTTCCTGAAGCATGTCCCCACGAACATGGTCTTCCCTAATTAGAATGTCTATCTTTGTAAATTCTCATTAGGTACATTAGACCATGTATGTGGGCTTTTTAGAAAGGCTGTCCGTTAATAGAGATCTAATTAAAAAATAATTTGCCTGAAAGTCAGTTAAACGTAAGGACACCATTTTGTAAAATGGTGATTATTTATTATTATTTGATATTTGGATACAATATATTCGTATAGTATGATGTATGTACATCATGTATGATGAAGTATGATGAAGTGAATGAGTTAGAAATCAGTGCTGAAACATTTAATTTATTCAATAATTTATTTTACAATAATGTAAGCGATGTTGTTTATTAATAAAATGTTGTTATGGAAGGAAATAAAATATCACATTAGTATAAACTTTTATTTATTTTATCATGACTGTTCAATAATTGAAATTGTGGTATCTATTTCAACATTCGCTAGAGTGTCGCAATTACTTATTTAATGGTTTATCATAATTACATTTCTTTCCAAGTGACAATAAATATAAAATAAAAGTAATTTGTAATTGAGATAGCAGTGTAATATAATTCCGACTGTGTGTTCCGTTTATTATTCCGAGAGTACCGACGACGCGCTTTGATTCGTATTTTATCATGTGAACCGCGAAGGACTGGAATAAATTGCTCGCGTCGTTGTTCCCGTTCGATTATAATCTTCAAGTCAAGAGAATAGGCTTTGACTAAGTAATTGCGCTCTACCATCTACTACTTCACTGCCACTTATTTATTACCATCAGGTAGTTTTTATTAAGAATTTTAAGTAAGTGTAGCATAAATAAACTGATTATCCTCAAACTGTTAGACTACTGTCTGTAGCGGTCTCACTTTGTAATTGAAGTCCTAAAACGTGCTTGAGGCCGGGCTGGCGCACTCCGCACTTTTGGTATGATGATTGATGGTATAAGTACAGTCCCGCGTTCGACGTGTCGGGCCAATTTCAGAAGGGCTGTCAGGCTATCACGCGCCGCCACACGCGCCGCGCCCCGCTGCGGCCGGCCGTGTCTTATTATGTCCTAATAAATGTCGTTGTCAAAAAGGATTTAAGAGTTATAATTAGAAAAAGAGGCAACCTGTGCGACCTGACTGCCAACAAACTGCTCTGTAGTTTGGCAGAAATGTACACTGAATAATGTTTGCACTTGGTAAAAAAAAAAAAAAAAAAATTACATTTTATTGTGTCGGAGCAAGGGTCGCTATTTATTTAAATGATTTTGCGGAGTGACTATTTTGTACCAATAGGTACTATCAAGTATTCTATGCTTGCGGTCAATGGCCAAATAAAATGTCAGAAAAATTCCCCGGTTATTGTACCGGAACGCTTTCGACATGGCTCAACCACTAATATCTAACGATAATATTTAATAATGACTGGTACAGATAACCAAAAGTGCCTTACCCTATCCTAGCACTTCTTCTGAGTTTTGCATCTTTTTAGGCTTTTGACTCAACCGCTTCAAAAGTATAACTAGTTTGTCGGATTAATGTTAACACGTAAAATATTATTAATAAACACTTCAAAATTTGATAGTGCAACACTCATATTTGTAAGAATTTGTTTTCTGTCCATATCTGTGAAAATTTTCCCCGAAAGCAAAATTGCCCCGACTTACCCTACTTCAAGTAAGAGTGTTGCACTATGTGATTTTTTAAATTTTATTAAAAAACATGTAACTATTTACGCTCCAACGCCCTACAACCGGTTACACAATTAATAAGTCATCACAGTACTAGCACGTCCACTATGTAACCATGGTCTTACCGCAAATTACCGCTTGTTTACCGGTCACACCACTCACACCGGTGGAACTGGGCCAGCATGACGCCCGGATCGGTCACAGGCCTACAATTCTTACGTCATGCTTACAACACATCACTCATTGTACTATATACATCAGAGCTTGGATTAGCAACTGTATTGCCAGGTGATAGAGTTCAAATTAAATTGCAAGTTGCTGTTTTGGGTCGCCTGCTGTCTGACGACATTCAAAGTGCATGCGAAATTGCAACTCGTCATAAATTCAGTCTTAGTGTATGATGATTTGATTAATGGGTTTAATTTATGGGTTAAACTAATATTTTTAGTGAGTTCTTAAAAGTTCTTACTGTAGTGATAGCCTAGCGGTTAAAACGACGGTCTCCTGAACGCAGGGGCCCCAGTTCCAATCCGAGTTGAATTTTCAAACATTATGTGCGTATTATAACCTGCACACCGGAAAGTTCTCCATAAAACGAAGTCTACCAATCCGCACTTGGCCAGCGTGGTAGACTATGGCTTACACTCACAGTGTGAAACGAGATCCCGAGCCCAGCAGTGGGACAATTGTGGGTTGTTGCGTTGCTTTGCTTTGCTCTTAAAAATAATCGCAGGTTTTTACACTTGTCTGTCCATTACTTTCTTACTAGAATCAACTCCGAAATGGTAGATAGGTACGTTTAAGTTAGATGTGTCGAAAAAATAGTCATATGCGGTTCTTTCATCTTATTGGCCTCAATGGGCAGCAGTAAACATTGCAATCAAATGTGCAGCTCTCTCTTATTTATGTATTTACTTAAACACTTGGATTTCCTTATTTTTAATTTTCGAAAAGAGTAGGAAGAGTTAACGAAATCAATATAGTTAAAACATTAGGAAATTATTTTCTTTCATACTTATCCTTATCGATACAAATACACTTGTACAAGTTAAGCAATAGTATTTGATGAAACTTGAGAGAACGAGGAATAGTCTTCTCAAGGATTGGTTAAGAAAACGTGATATATCACGTAATGATATTAAGATAACTTGGTTGATAATCATCACGTTAGAGAATACTATTTAAATAGAATTTGTTTTGTATTTCTTTTAGTACTTTTATTTGAGACAGTTTAACAAAATGTGGAGAATATTGTGTGTACTTGTCATAGTAAACTGTGTTGCCAGTGATGGTGATAATGGTTTTATAAATTGTAAGTATTTTATGTTTTACATAATAAAAGTACAGTTATTCTGTAGCAGTTTGTAGGCTATTTTGTAGAGTGTAGAATCATAAAAGATGAAATCGATCGTTCAGGAAAAAAAACAATTTTATTGATAACTCCATTGCATACCAAGTAGCAGAGACTTTTATATCGCAAGAAAGCTATTTTAGTCAGGTACATATTTTGTTTCTTAACTTTTACCTAAAACTTTGTTTCAGTTGGAGGTTTCGTGTGTCCCCGTGAAGAAAAGGCTTTGGGAAGGTGTCTTAAAGATGCATTAAATACTTATATACCGCAGCTGACAGATGGTAAGAGAATTCACCGTTTATGTTCTTTTCCTGACTTTGTGATTGCTAGCTGCGACCGTTTCGTTCTCCTGTTTTTTTGGCCTGCGACGTATCAACGTTACGGATGTTTATGGCCGAAATTTACCATTTATCGCTCGTCTGCTTGTTTTTTAACTGGGTACTTAAATACACTAAAAAAGTTATCAACTACTATTAACTGTATACTATATTGTTAATTATTATATCCGTCCTCCATCCACTCAAAATGGTCTTAGTGTTTCTTCTCTTCCATGTATTCGTCATGTCCTATTCTGTTTCATATCAAAAATAAGATACCTTCAAATGTTCCTATTGGACAATTCTAGGGTTGCCACAATACGACGTGCCACCGTGCGAGCCGCTCTTCATTCCAGCCCTGACAATCCAGCAAACGGCGGGACCCATCTCATTAATTTCTTCCTTCAGTGACGTCACCGTCCGTGGACCATCGACCATGAGAGTGAAGGAGATGCAGTAAGACTATATTTGGTTTTTAATGCTTTTTCAGTTTTACTAGCTACCCGGTAAAATAGTGCGTTTTATAACGTGTTATTATTGTTCACGATTTTTTATAGGCGAATTGATATTTGTCCCACTTTTCCTAATGCTTTGTTATATTTTATTTTGTTGCATTAGGAATAGAAAATTAAAAACTATTTAAATTACATGGGTATTTAATTTTATCACTTGTTTTACTTTTACTGTATTACAAATTTGTCACAGGTACAGAATTTCTTACTATAGTAGCAAAGGTGGCCCGACGGATATTAAAAATCATATATATTTTCAGGGTGAACACAAAAAAGCATGAAGTAGTTGCAAATCTCCATATACCAGAGTTGAGGATGAAGGGCGATTACATGTTGAAGGGCAAACTGCTTCTGCTGCCCATCGATGGCCATGGACGCTTCACGGCTAAATATGGTAAGCATCAAATTTCATAGTCGAACCCTCGCTCCGGGAATCATAAGCTTCTTCACCCGCAATAAGAAATTAAAGAACATGGAATACTATTCGTTACAATAGCTCTGAATTTCTATCCTGTAGCTAAGTTGACTACGTTGCCGTTATTGACCCCCTGAAACCTTGAAGCTTATACGCCTTCTGTGCCCGTGGTGACCAACTTAACAGTGGACGAGAGTATCGCACTAGATTCTTTTCACTGTTTTACCTACCTGATTAGTTTGCAGTTACCATACTTTTAGAACAACCAAGCTCTAACCCTGATAAGGTTTATTCGTGGTCTGGCTAAACGAATAAACATTAGTGACGGAGAGCTGATAATAATTGAAGCCAGTCTTCATTCTTGTCCAACAATGCTATTTTGAATTTTATTGATATAGCTATTTTGCGGTGACTTACCTACCATTGGCTGCTTATTTTTGCATTTGTTTTTTAAAACGCAAGAACCATATTCATATTATTGCAATAAATATTGATTTTAGGAGACATTGACGCCGTCGTCACGATAACTTTGGGAAGACGACCTCGGGAAAACTCCGTAGATGCTCTGAGTTGCGAAAGCCTAAATGTAAAATTCCACGTCGGATCTGCTTCCATGGACCTCGAACATCTTTTCCCTGGAGACGATGAATTAAGTGAGTATAATGTGTTGAAAAAAACATAGGTCACGGTATTAAACTCCATGGTTTTTCTGCTTCATCTAGCCTTTTACCAACCAGCCTATAGACCAATAATCGAGATTGGTGTTCCTTAATTATGCTATTCTGACTGATCCTGATAAGCCTTCTGAATCCATTAAATACCCTCTATGTTCTTCTGGCCAGTTCACTTATTTACAGAATATTTTGGCTTTATATCACGAAAGAAAAAAGAAATGCACGTTTTATTGGTTATTAGTTATTGGTTATTTTTGAATATTGTTCACGAATGTGTATATTTCCAGGTAACACTATGAACAAATTTCTGAACGATAATTGGCAGAAGTTGATTGATGAGCTGCAGACACCTTTGGAGATCGCCCTGAGAGAGTTCTTGAAGCCTCTAGCAGACCATGCCTTTGGCACTTTGAATGCTGATGATATACTTACCAAGAATACATTGGACTAGGAGTTAAGGCAATATTTTATAGTCATAGTTAATTGTATTTATTTTTCAGTTATAAGTTTAAAAAAAATATGAAAATACTTGTTACTTATTTCAAAAATCTCGGTGTCTTAATATTATCTGAAACAAAACAATCTGATTGAAATTACACGTTATTATCACTTAAAATGTACACCGATGTTTTAAAAGAAATAATTTTTAATATTTGTTTGAATATTAATAACATTGCTTCAATAACATCACACATTTTTAAAAGTGAAATCACTAAATTGTTGAATGATAATTCGGATCAAGTGTAATGAAATCATCTCATTTCTGATTATTATCAAGAAATATAATGAAATAACAATATATTTTTACTACAGTCAATTTTTACGCACTTTATGTTCAAAGTAGTTACAAATATTATCTTGCTAAAAGATACGAATCAGTTTTATAATCATTTATTGGTTCTTATCTGATACATTTTGTTTGTATATCAATTATTGTATTAAATTACGGTAACATCACAATCTTAGTGCACTTATTCTAATCACATATGTAAATCTATATAACATAAAATTGTATTTGCAAAATTAAAGTCCTAAATAAATAATAAGGCTTACAGCTAACTTAAATAAAATCGAAGTCGCAGAAAAATTTAAGTCAAATGAAAATTATTATCAATAAACTTGAGATTTAAAGTAAATACTATGATTATTAAGTTTGATTATAAAGTTATGGAAAATAAGAACACGATTTATTTTAAACAGAATTAAGAGACAAGAAGGATGAAATCACTGGTGAAAAACTGGTTAAAATAGGCGGCAGTGAGAACAGCTTACACGCTGACGGATTATTCTTCATCTGTTTTGTAAAAAAACTTTAACTTAAGGACTTATGAGAATAATGCAAAATGTGAGATTTATTTTGTTTAAAAAAAACAAATACACAATAAAAAATATTGTTTGCACCTTAAGGTGTTCTTCAAGGAGCTATATTGGGACATTATTGGATAAGTATCATATACAAATAAACACATTAAAAATTTCCTGAAATCAAATTTTAAATTCATATTTACGTCATGTAATAGTGTTGTAATTTAAGTTTATTTTCAAATAGTCAACCAGTCTTTACTGTCAAATTCACGGCACTTAAGGTGTTAGCCACACATCGATGGGGATCTTCTCAAAAGCTGAGTTAAGGAAGGTACGGAAGTGTTTAGCGATGGACGCCGAGGCTGCTGGTCTCATCTCGTCAATGATCTCCGCTGCGTTGTTATTTAGGAACTGGTTCATTGCTTCGCCTGAAATATACGGATTTTTGAATGCAAAAACTTTAGTCTCAAAATAATATACGATTTTTTTCTTCGAAAACTTAAATTTAGAATTAGCAAAAACAACAAATTAAAAGACATGAACAAGTTTCAAGCAAGATAGATTTTTAACAATTCTTAATTACCTACGTTACTCCTAAAGTTTTCTTTGGAAAAGTACAAATTTTAGAATAATTTGGTATTGTAAGAATAAAAGACAACTAATAATTTTTTTTATTTTTTCAAAGAAAAGTTGAAGAGTAACGTCATTGAAAATTGTATGGTAAACATTTTCGTCAATACTTTAAAACATACCAATAACACTGCCATCATTGACGGTGTCTCTGACTTTAAATCTGGAGTTCCTGAGCTTGAAGTCAACGAGCATCCGCTCGGCAGTCATGTACTTCACCGAGTCTCTCATCTGATCCTTGCCGAAGATCTTTGCGATTGCGACAACGTCCGCTGTAAAATATTAAATTATTGGTTTTTAATACTAATATTGTGCTATTCAAGATAAAAACATAATAATACTCTTTAAATCTATACTAATAATAAAATTGAAGAGTCAAACTGTGATTTTGATAAATGAATTTTTCAAGTGCAAATCGTTACTTGCACGATACCAACACCGAAAAATGAGTTTTTAAAATTTTTGTCTGTCTGTCCGTTTGTTTGGCTTTGCAAATCTCTGAAACCACTGAACGAATTTTAACACGACTTTCACTAAGATATTGAAAAGACTTCAACTTAGCATTCAAGCTATTTTTTATGGTTCCAAACCAAAGGGTTCCTTAGGGATATTTTGTATGGAAAAATAAAAAAATTTCAGCTGATTTGTTTGAAATAATAAAAAACGTTTTCTCCGTACAAAAAGAGTAATACATGCATATCTTAGTTTTTACTTATATGACATGGAAAAACCATAAAACGCCTTTAAAGGTTATTTTTTTCATTAATTCACAACCCTATTACTGAATGGATATCTGTTTTCTTATTTTGTTTTTAAGATCATATTTTTTGCCTGTCTATGTACTCCAATATAATTTCAGCGTTTTACTAATTTCACCTTAGAAGTGGTGGAAAAACGCAAATTAATTCTGTATGAGTAACCGATCGATTAATATCTTGGCCACTAGATGTCGCTGTATTTGTTCATTCACGCCAACGATTTTAGTACATACAAACCTCTTTTTTACTTTTAAAATTGAAGAGTCCGTCTGTGATTCCGAAATAACTGCATTTTTCATATTGTAAATAGTAACTTGCACGATATCAAAACTGAAAAATGAGTTTTTGATAATTTTTGTTTGTCTGTTTCTTTGTCGCCACTTATATCTGAAACCACTGAAAGGATTTCAACAGGACTCTACTACGATATCGAGTCTTGAACTTAAATTGTAGGATATTTTTTTGGGTTCCATAACAAAGCGAGAAAATAAAATATGAGTCGATTTGTTTTAAACTTACAAAACCTTTTTCTTCATTGATAATAAAATGCATAACTCCACAGACGCAAAGCGTATTGCGACGTGTTAAATTAAGCTTAGGATTGTTATTTGAAATAATTGTTTCGTGATTTTTTTATGGAAATAGCCGACAAACGAGCTGACGTTCTACCTGATGGTAAGTGGTTATCGTTGTATGAGTTGCCGGCCAAGAAAGAGGGAAGAAAATGAAAGAAAGAACTGGCTCTCAAGCACTCAACCGGAACACGACGAATTGTTTGGCGGCTGACTCATGCTCAAGGGTGGTAGCTATCCAGGAGAAGCCCATGGAGAAATAATAATAGTAATAATGGTATTAATTAACAATTATAATGCATAATATCCTTAGAAACATCGTGTTGAGAGTGCTGAGTGCTGAATTTTGTCATTTTATATGAAGCAATATCTCCCCTTTGCCGAATTATTAGTTTGCCAAAACTACAATATAATAAATGCGAAAATGTGTTGCCTCCTTTATTACCATTCACACATAATTCATCTAATTAACCTTAACTCTCTCGTACCGCTGAACCAATTTTGATGTGTTTGGGTATAGACATAGATTGTACGTTGGAGAAGGCTTACTTCTTTTTTTAAAGTCTGGGTACCTATGTATGTAATGTGAAATACTGATGGCTTAGCCATACGGCATCATACAAACTATTTATTCAGTGTAATTTACTATGGGTTAAGCAGGAAACATAAACATTAGAAAATAATATCATGAAATAATAATAATAAGTAAAAGCAACCGGCCAAGTGCGAGCTAGGGTTGTTGAACCTAACTTAACTATTTAGTGAAACCTAACGTAGCTGTGTAACGAAAAGATAAATGGAATAAAGAAACAAACATAACTTTACCGTTGAAAAACTGTCGTCCCCATACATCGACATAGGCACTGATCAAATTACCAAGTTCTGCAAATAGGTGTAAAATCATATTCTTTGTGATACCTACTTACAAAACAGTTTTCAGATTTTTTCTTTAACCTATGTTATACCTAAGACATTTTTCTTCTAGCCGAGTGTCTTTTGATTGCGTTGACGACACAGAATATTGATCTTTTCACAGCTCCTAGGGATTGCAGACCTGAGTATTGGATATTAATTTTAATTTGTTACCTTCACGCGTTCCTACGAAAAAAGGTTTTGACAAACTGACGTTATGTGGTGTATTGACCTTTCATTGTAATGTGGTTCTAATGATCAATCATGCTGCTTTAAGAGTATGTTCTGTAAGTTAACTAAAGTACCTACTATTTTTGCCGAAGCGAAGCGAGGGAAACTGCTAGTCAAAAATAAAAATCTAAGAAATATCGAAAACAGAATGATTTCATTTTTCATAAAAACAAATCCAAAATAATTTCTTAACGGGGTACAATCATTGAAATACTTTATGTATATGATTTCTTGGTTTTGTGGGAAGTATCATGTTAAAGTTTTTTTTTTTCATTTTGTGCTTATAGCTTTATACGAAGAGCTTCTCCTATGAATGTAAAGCCAAACATGAGTTGGACAGTAACATGGAGCTTAGCAAGCTGCTAGCTCTAAGATAGCATAGACAAGTTTTACTGACGTTAATATTCGACAATTATTTTAAATTCAAACCTTCCACAATTACAACCTCAAAGTTCGTTAACATATTATCTTCAAGACAATCCTTTTGTCATCCATGATTCAACAGCATCCCTCTCTTAAATCAGTATTCACTGAGTACTTCTATTGTATTTATTTGTTCTATTGTTAACATTAAAAGCTTCCGCTTTGTACCGCCATGCATATAAATGACCATTTATTTCCATAAGTAGTCAACAGTATGGTATGTATGTAAATCTAATTAAGATTTATAAATATGGGTGTCTGCTAAATCTTATCTCAGACATATCTTAAATGGGAATTCGCGAACGACGACGTTGTTCAAATATTATATCGTACATATTATGGTAAGTACAGCGTATTTGAAATAATAATGTAAATAGTTGTACATTTGCTCATGAATTTTTAAAGTTTTGGAAGTGACTCGTCTTAGCTGAACATCAAGCTTTATAAGATTTCACTGAATTATTAAACATGCATCACAGTTTTATGTCCTAAAAATACAAAGTCGTAAAAATGTTAATTTAACCTTTTTACTTCCTCATTTATACAGGAAAAATTCTAAATCCTTTTAAAAAACAAACAAGATTGTTTTTCTAATAAAATTCATCACCATAAAATGTGTCATATTAATGATTGTCGAAAAATTATTTCTGTATTTAAATTCAGAACACATATTTAACCTGATGATAAATAGCTACATATTATAAAATGATCTCCAATAAAATCTAAACACTTTTATTGTTTAGATTTTCGTTGTTTCTTTGCTTTTCTGCATTTTTTCTAATGCGTGAATTTTAAATCACTTCTACTTACTGAATGCAGCCCAGAAATCTCCCTGCGAGCGCACTGGGAACAACAACACCTGTCCAGATACCTCGTACCGGCCAGTCACCTCGATACGAGGCAACATCAGACCCATGTCGATCCGCAGCTTATTCAGATCAGACCTGGAATGATAAATTGGACATTATTACTATAACATCCTTATTCAGAAACGCGCGATATGTTTTATCTTTATCTTTTTTCATGAGAGTGAAAGAAATAAATACTTTATAAGCCTTCTATAACTTGCTTGTTTATATGAATAAAAAACTTGCTTGTTTATATGAATAAGAGGGTAAGTTTAAAGGAACGTGAGATATTTATGTCGTCTGTTTTACCTGTCTGGTTCGTACTTCTAAAATTGACACTGAAATGATTTTTACGAGTTTCGGTTACAGTGTCAGAGAGCCAGAAATTAGGCGGGCCTTTGGTATTTTAATGTATAAGTTTATTTTCTCTACCTCAGTACTTTCTTTTCACATAGCGGGGTACAATAATTAGTTATCTACATTATAATAAAACTCAAAGTCCTCCACTGCTTTCTTTTTATGTTATGCTGTATGGTTACTCCTACACGTTTAGATAAATATTTGTACTCGGGTCATGGGTGTGAGTGTGATGTGTTTATAACTTATATGTATAGTCCATGCCACGGTGACACGTAATAACCTACTTCGGGGGTATGAGTGTGTTAGCGTTTATTTAATTTTATTGCTTTAATTTACTGTATATAAAATTAAATCTGCTTAGGAGAGTAAGTAAGTGATTAAATAATTTCAGAGGCCTTTTAGACATGAAACATCACCACTTGTGTTGGGCCTCCCTCCACACAATCTGTACTGAAGGAGCCTATTGGAATATTTTTTTATGGAAATGTATGCTCTTGGACTTCTCAATTTTGAAAAAATGCTACATCACTGACTTGAAGAAATACTTTTATGACAAACACTTTCAGCCAACGACATTACGACACCTTTTCAACATTATATTTCAAACTCAGTGGACATGAGAAAACCCATTAAACTGTTGCCAATAGTTGTTACAGTATGGTTTCTGCATCATTTATTCCAGATCATTAGGCCGTTTAGCTATAAGTGTCGAATCTGTCGACATTTATTGCTGTTAACGACAGTTTTTATAAGAAACTCAAGTTGGAAGAAATCCCATCGAATAGAGAATACCAACTTTACTTTTTATTTGAAGTTAATGCTTGACGATAAATAAACGCAACTGATGAAGATAATCATTGAAACACTAAGAAGAAATACTGAAAAACGTGGTAAGGATGGTAATTTTTTTTTGCCGCCGACGAGCAGACGTGACACTAAAGAAATCACCGATGCCAGCCAAAATAAAAGAAAGAAAATACCATATCCATAAATTCCATAATACGTGAAAGTCAAATAATAAATTACCCTAATGGCTAATGGCAATTAGACCCCTAAAACAAGTGAATAAACTTTTATTAAGTTAGTGTGCTCATCATTATGGGCCACATCCCCACTTAATATCAGGTGGGATTATGGTCAAGCATTAAACTTATTTATAAGTAAAAAATAAGTAATGAAACTAATGAAATACTCACCGAATCTTCGTTATAGTATAGTTACTAGGCCCTACAACGGTGATATTGCTGAAGGCAGCATTGACGCGCACGGGTCCAGCTTGGTTCTCCATGACGAGCCGGTCGATGAATAGCGGCTCCACCGGCGGCACCCCGAGGTCCGGCAGACCTCGTGCTAGGTACGGCCGGAGGTGGTTGAAAGAGCGC
This sequence comes from Thymelicus sylvestris, assembly GCA_911387775.1. Taxonomy (NCBI): domain Eukaryota; kingdom Metazoa; phylum Arthropoda; class Insecta; order Lepidoptera; family Hesperiidae; genus Thymelicus; species Thymelicus sylvestris. Next base: position 15,089,279 of record OU426889.1, read on the forward strand.
TTGATGCAGCTGTCCAGCTCAGGGTCACTCCGACGACAAGGGAGTAGGTACTCCGCTGGAATCAGAAATAATCGACCTTTATTCACGTTGTTTCACTTTTTGAACATTTAGGGTCTTAGTTCCCAAAGTGGTCCAAGTAGACCCCCAGGGGTTCACGGGAGACACGGCGGGGGTCTACGTTGGCATGACAAAAAATCAATTATCTCTCTATATAATCTAAACTCAGCCGCATCACACCATAGATGTAAGCTAAAAATTTTTATCGAATATGGTAGAAATGTCCACCGAAATCAGCAAAATTTTGAAAGTGGTCTATGAGAAAAAAAGTCTAGGAACCTCTGTTTAGAGAAATTAATGATAGGTTTATGAGGGATTCTACATGGGGCTAGTTATCTTTGAATATATTATTGATCTGAGGTTACTAACAATTCATTTCCTACTACAGCATTGGAATTATAATAGTCATGGGTAGTGAGGTTTATTTACACCAAATGGATATTCTCGACGATCTGTACTGAATAATCATGGAATTGTTTTTTATTTATTTATTTACACACCAACAGCATTACACACATTTCTTAATATAGGTTTGTACAAGTAAGCATAATGGCATGCGTGCATGCCAATTACAGGCGTGAACAGCATTCGTTACAGACAATGTTATTAACTTACTTAGAGATTAAGTGATATTACAGACTAATTATAAATAGTAATTATTACTGTTCAGTACTTCTCAGTCACTCTCGGTGTAGTTCTGTAGTAGACGAGTAAATTGAACCATGATCCAATACAAATTACGGTTGGGTTATTGATCTCAAGTATGAAATCGATATTGACATTTCAAATGTCCCACTTCGACATTTAACATTTCTACTATAACAACCCGCGTGGCGCAATGGTTACAATGCTGGACCGCCGTTCCAAGGGTCCTGGGTTCGATTCCCAGCGAGGCAGAAATTTGAATTGGTTTGAATAATTTTGTTTTCGGTCTGAGTGTCTTTTTGTCTTTGTGTATTGTCTATGCCCTGGGGTACCCACGACACAGGGAGTCCTAATGTACACTTTGGGGCTTTGAATGTGTAGCGTGTAATTTTTTTACTTTGTCTAACTCAAGATGCGGACTCGATACAAATATGGACTGATATTGCTAGTTAGGTTTCTAATTGAAATTCGCCATGCAGTACGAATTTCCTTGATCACACATTTCCCAAGGCACATAGAGACGAGTATGCAAATACCAGCTATTGAGTGCAGTGTCGACGCCCAACGTTATGTAAAGGTGATGTAAGATAGCCATTTGTATCAAGGTAACATTGCGTTGACAATGTGAAAATATTTTGATAATTTATTTACAAAATAGTGCCGTACCGTGGAGTAACAGTATAAAAAAAAAATGAAAAAAAAATTACATTTTTCATGCTCAGGAATGGTCACATTCAATTTAGTTCATGGCCACGTCAGTGTCCTAAAGTTGGAGTAGGTAAATAAAAAAATGTATCTATAACCAAAAATAAGTAGATATACAATTGAAAAAAATAGAACAAACAAGTTTATAATATAATAATATACTTTTAATTTATAAAATGTTTATTTAGTGTTGAAAATATTATTACTACTGAACGGTTCAAAAATTGACTATAATAAATTCTCAGAATAATAACAATTACGTCATTAATAAAATTATATTATAATTAGAAGTTATACGTAAATCTTAATATATATAAATTACGTGTCACGTTGTTTGTCCGCGATGGACTCCTAAACTACTTAACCGATATTAATCAAATTTGCACACCGTGTGCAGTTTGATCCAACTTGAAAGATAGGATAGCTTACATCTCAAAATAGAAAAAAAACTTTTGACAGAACGAAGTCGGTCCGGGTAGCTAGTATTTTATAAAAATATCTAAAAACTTAAGTTATAATTAATAATAACTTATAATTTAATAAACAAAGAACCTTCATTACGGCCATACGTAATGCGTAAACAAAATTATTTGTAATTCATTGTTTGTAATTCAAACATTTAAATGTGAGCCGCGCTTGTTTACGAAATTCGCAATAAAAAAACTTGAACTTGAACCAGACGCTATTTTGTTCAACAAACTCTTGCACAAGGTCACAGATTATATAACAGTTTATGTAATTTACGAAGCTGCCGCGACCCGCAAACCTAGATCGAAAATATGCGCACTCACGGCAAGTAATAAATTTTACGAAACTAGTTCCCACTTCACTCGCTAGTACGTAGAGAAAATCTAAACAGAGAATCCGTAATTATGGAATTCACCATTTTACGACATCATAATTGCAGCATACGACATAATAATAATGACATCACAATTTTAAAAATCGAAACAAAAAGTTGTGCACACGTTTTCTACGATAGACCATACCATACATCATCTTCTGTAAAACCAAGTCCTACTATGAATGGTAAATTATGGTCATGGTCACCGTCACCGATTGACAGGGGCCATCCATAAAATTTGCATTTAACAGCACTATACCACCTGGCTCTCATTATAGAGTGCTTTGACAGGTATATTCAACTGTCATGTCGGGGTTAAACTGGTTTGTAAAGAGTGACCTTCCTATGGGATTGACTTGGCGTCATAGACTCATAACCCTCGTCCATTATTCTCGTAAATAGGGCTAGGAAAGCGCGAGAATTAAAATTAATAATTAATATTATATTATAATTATATATCATTTTTGATAATAATAATAAAATAATTGATATTAATTTATAATACTATAGTCTTTGTTAGTATCAACATTTATTTGGCGTATAACCAAATACCTATTATTAGGTATTTCTTCTGTGGTGTAACAAAATATTTTTGAACCATAATTTTTCATAATTAAATGATTAAAACTCATTGAAAATAATACTTCAATGTTAAAACTACAATAATATGTATAATAATCCCATTAGGAAAACTACCTATATTTTAAACGAAAAAATATCAGTTTTAAAGCAATAATAAATTGACAAAAAGGTGTTAACTGTACCTACGGTGTACTTTTTTACATGATTTTTTTTTGAAATATATTATTATCTCCAAATATTATGTTTAATTAAAATGTGTAACCTGTTTGACAAACAGGAAGACTAAAACAAAACAGGAAATTGAAGGAACAATAAATATGAATGACTAATTAAATAAAGTTATCTAGATTAAGCCACATTACTTGGTGAAAGAATACCTAATGAATAATTTATAATGTTTTTCAAGGTTTCATGCAACTGGAACTGTGAAAACTACGATAAGAATAATCTGTAGATATCTGTACTTAAAAAAAAGCAAAACATACATTAAATATTTAAATAAAATAAAAGCGGCCAAGTGCGAGTCGGACTCGCCCATGAAGGGTTCCGTAGTTGCAAATAACATAATTTAAAAGTTCTTAAAGTTCGTTGTAACTTTGATCGAGGTAAATTGTGGTTTACGATTTATGACGTATTAAAAAAAAACTACTTACTAGATCTCGTTCAAACCAATTTTCGTTGGAAGTTTGTATGGTAATGTACATCATATATTTTTTTTAGTTTTATCATTCTCTTATTTTAGAAGTTACAGGGGGGGGACACACTTTTTACCACTTTGGAAGTGTCTCTCGCGCAAAATATTCAGTTGAGAAAAAAATGATATTAGAAACCTCAATATCATTTTTGAAGACCTATTCATAGATACCCCACACGCATGGGCTTGATGAAAAAAAATTTTTTGAGTTGCAGTTCTAAGTATGGGGAACCCCCAAAATTTATTGTTTTTTTTCTATTTTTGTATGAAAATCTTAATGCGGTTCACAGAATACATCTACTTACCAAGTTTCAACAGTATAGTTCCTATAGTTTCGGAAAAAAGTGGCTGTGACATACGGACGGACAGACAGACAGACAGACAGACATGACGAATCTATAAGGGTTCCGTTTTTTGCCATTTGGCTACGGAACCCTAAAAATGGTTAGGCCTTGTTTATGACAATTTTATTTTTCGTTCCACCCAATTTAGTTTGACCCCTGGCCTCCGCGTTATACGACTACGAGTATGTTTGCGCATCTTGTACTCATTGCGTGGTTTATCTACATAATTATGTATAAAAATGTATTTATTATTGCTTGCAGTGCCGATAGATATAAAATCAAAGCTGATAATGTTTTTTTTCCTTTTTTTTCAATGGACAGTTGCTATTGGCCATCTGTCATTTATCAATCTATTTGAAAAAATCTTTTATGTTTGAAAGGGTATAAATACTTTCAGATTGGTCCCTTAACCTTTACTTCTGATGATTTGATCCTTGAGAAATCGAGGGGACGTCTCTAAAATATATAAAATGTACACACAATACATAATTTTGCCAATTTAGATATACCTAATATGTGTCTCGGAGACACCTACCTTGAAGTCAAAATTTTTTTTGGTAAATTCTACGATCAGTTAAACGACCGAAACCTTTCATTTTAAGGATTACAAAACATCGAAGGAACATTTCTTCAACGTCCAACTTAATTCACATGTGTTCTTATTAATATCATGATAAAATCAGTGGAGCAACATGTACTCGTTTCGCGTAATAGGTAATGGAATTATGGAACATCATGCAGAAACAATTTCCGGCTTTTGTGAAATAGATAGGTATTAGAATTAGAAAATATTACGATCCGTAGCGCGTGGCGCATAATTTACTTCAAACTATGTTGTTGGTAGTTAGGATATATGTACATAGCCTTTTTTGTTTAAATAGCCATGGACATCAGTAACTAAAGAAAAGTCGATTTTGAAAAGTAATATTCTTTATCCTAAAAAATAGGTTCCTTTTTCGTGCCCCAACTTAAATTCTTTTCAAAAACGTTCTACGTTCAATAACAGTTAATAAAATTCAAGATTTCATTTAACCCAAACGTCCAAACATATTCACAAACTTTTGCATTTATGACATTTATGATATTCGAAAATGTTGTTCTATAACAATCTTTCTGACGTTTCAAGACTAATGGCAAACTTATTAAAACACAAAAAAATTAAAATGTGTGCAATTCACACGTGGTAGAAGTGAAACCTTCAAAATTTTTGTTTTCAAGATAATGAGACGAATGTAAAATTTCGGGAAGATGATAAATGTAGGTTTCACTAATCTACTTCACTCCACTCTGCCCCGCTCCGCCCCACTCCGCTCAACTCTACTCTCCATTCAACTCCAGTCTCCACTGGACAGTTTCGTTTCATAAAATTTCAAGTCACCCCCGTACTAAAGAAGTTTTCACTTCAAAAATATGGGCGTGTTGTGGTACCACAAGCGTGGCCGCATGGCATGGCGTGAGCTGTGAGGTTACAGTGAGAAATAGTTTCGCAAACATTGACGCAACCCGCTGGGATGTCAAGGCTGCGATTGCAGCTCCGCCGACCACCGCACCAGGCTATATGCGTGGACGAAAGTTTTGGAAACGCTGTTAAACTGTAGAAGTTTTTAATACATTTTATAAATAAAATTCTTAACAGAATCAGGTTTGCGAGGTAATTTTATGGATTGACTTTTTTTTGTGTAAATTTCTGAAAAACGAACGGAAGACCCGATAACCCAAAGGCATCATCATCATCTCATGCGTTGCTGGCCAAGAAGGTAGAAAGAAAGAAATAACAATGAAAGAAAGAAATATTAAGCAATCTAACAATGCTTGTGTACGTTTGAACAAATGAATAAATAATATTTAAAAGCTCTGTAATTCCTAAAATAAACAAATTCAATTTTTAAAAACCGTAGGTATTCAAATCTTTTTAGAACTTGAATCTCTTTGAACGTGAATAAAAAAAAAATATTATACTTCGTTTCAAAAATAAACAAACGCCACTGTAATACATTTTATTACTTTTTATAACATCACATTGATAACGTAAAACATTAAAATCAAAAATATGAAATGGTTTTCATTGGATATACCTAACAATGGTATGTTGTTGTTACCAATGGGCCTTCGTCACCTAGGTGTTACAATAGCAGGTCACCATTAATTAATTCGGATAGGCACCAAACTGGTAGACTATCTGGGTTTTGCCGTAAATAGCGGGTCAATGCCAGTGTTGTTATATTATTAAGCAATACCATTCACACAGTTATAGATTAATATAAACAGATATTATACAGATAGATATTTGAAAAAATTAACAGATATCTACAAGGTCACAGAACATGGCTCATACAGATAAAATATAAAGTAATACAACCAACAGATACATTAAGGAATACAAAATCGAGAGAGGATATGAAGCTGCGAACATATAGTTATGAAGTAGAGAGAAAAAGGCAGACACGAATAAATTAAAAAATAAACTAAGAGCATCTGGTGTAGCTCAAGTTTACAAAGACATTTTTAAAGGAAATAATGGTAAAAGTCAAGGAAATCCATAGTTAAATTATTATATTTTATAGTTTTGTGGCCAAAATTTAAAAGATTTTAATCTGTGTCACGACTCACGAGACACAAGCAGTGTTTTAAAGATGTACCTACTACTTCTATCCAATAAAAAAAGAACAACATTGATCAATGTAAATTATTATCATTGGGAATAGGTACATTATTATTAGTATTTTTGAAAATGTCTGAATTACCCGCCTTAATAGACAAGGCAAAAAGCCGCGAATGTCAACTCCGCTGGTAATAGTGAGAAAGACAGAGAGTAAAATGAACCGTTAATTTTCTTTTTATTTGTAGTATTTCTGTGGCAAAGTCGATTATAATTAAAGTTGATTATTATTTGCTTCGCTGAAGGTTGCCTTATGGAAGGGTTTTCATAATTTTCACTAAGATGTATGAACTTTGAAAACCGCTAGCGTGGATGATTGTGGCGAAGGTATAACATTTCTGGCAGTGTGTGAAGAGCCCAATTGTACGACAATTATGGGTTATGATGATGATGACATAGCAATATCCCGATCCTTATAAATACCCTCATTGAAATCGACTCACGTACGACTACCTTTCATGTGTGGTCGATGAAAAAGGCCGTGCAAGGTTGGATTCGACGGACGACTTTTACCCAATATATTCTGAGAAGTGATATATTATTCAGCTCAGCCCCAGGGCTATTAGCTGTTTAGGTTTTATGAGGATAATCAGTTCATGGAGCTAAATATTAAAAAAGATAGACCTGAACATGCGTTCGAAAAAACGATAAGAAAAATTGGTAGGATCTCACTTTGTTACACGCTTTAGGTATATTAGCTTCACCTGTATTTACACTCTAACTGCTAATACAAGTTTTATATTCCTACTGTATTATTATCATGCGCATCCTTTTACTGCATTAAACGTTTAACATTTTCCGCTCTGATAACCTAACCCGAACTTTGCTACGTGTTAACTACTACAGTTATGCGTGGTTATGCGTTTCGTTAACAATGATGTTCAATTATATCACGACTGTTTAAGCCAACCTTCAAACCAAATTATATTCGCACAATAGACATTAACAGTGTATTGTTATCGATTAATGACTTGTATATGCATTTGTCATACGTAGTAATGTTGTGGTGACACCATCCGAAATTTTTCTAAATATCATTATAGGCAGGCATTAAGTGGGTATTGGATTTAGAATCACCTATACCTACTCCCAACTTTGTACTTCTACCTATCTAGTGTCCCCCGCGTGTTTGAAATGTTATTTTTTTTTAAATATCACTTGCATCATACCTATACTTCTAAACGCAACTAAGAATAAAAATTAATAAACACATCATAAAAATATCATCGGAAGTTTTTGCAATCCATAAAAAATTGTTGTTAATCTGACATTTAATTAATTCAATACAGGAAGGTCTCAAATGTTAATTGCTAGATACCTACACTTCACGAGATATTTTTATCAGATTTAAGATATCTTAAAAGCTTAGCTCTCTTGTGTTAAAAAATAAAGGTTGGCTATAGACCTAGGGTATAAGTACTCGATTTTGATATTGGTGTGAGTTGAGAGATGTAGTCAGGGTTTAGTGTGAACGTTTAAAACCATTTTTAAATCCAGGAGACGCGTTTTGAATTAATTATAACAAAAATAAGTTCAACAAAAATTGCGTATAATGTTCAGTTTACACGTTTTAAGTAGGTAGTTAAGTAGATAACTAAATTTTAAGTGAATATTTTTAAGTGCGCGTCCAAACGTAATAATTTAGTAAAGCTCTTTAGTATGAACTAAAGAGCTTTAAAGTAAAATGCATAAGTAATTAAGTAGGTCGTGAAGACTTGTATGAACAAGTCTTGTATGAACAAGTCTTGTATGAACAAGTCTTCACGACCTACTTAATTAACTACTTATGCATTTTACTAAATTTTAACTAAAAAGTGTCTGTCCAAACCTCCCTCTTAAATCGGGTTTTATGAAAAAAATATTGAAAAAATCCTTTAATAAAATCAACTAGGCACATGAAAAATAAAAAATAATATTCGGCCCCGATCCTATTTTATCAATAATGATAATATCTTTCGATAACTCAATAAAACAGGATGTTAAATACTGTTAGAAGATAATAACAGCTATAAAAGTTCTGCAAATTACGCTACAGCCTATAAAAAGTGAACAAAAGGAATAAATCACGATTATCAGATCATTTTCAAAGATCGAAATCAAATGTAAATCATTGCAATCACGTGTGGATAATGTTCAGATTAAGATCGTAATGTTCAGATTCGTACAAACTGATAAAATAAATTATAACAGGATGTTTAACAGTTTAACAAGAGCACTGTAGTATCTAATATACACGAAAACATTTACATTTACTTAATTTAGTAGACTGAGCACGAAATCATGTTGTAATCGATCTCTTTTGGTACTATTATAAAAATAGAAGTTCAAAAACTAAAACACTCTAAAACGTAACGTATGTAACAAGCAAATATTGTCATCTAAAGTGGTTCTGTACAAACTATTCATTATTTGAAGTCTATTATGAACAACAATATGTTCCAATGTAGGTATTTTATACATACCTAGCTATGTTATGATGTTAATTACCTGGTCCAGTTAACTGGTTCTAAACAGAACTTGAACAAAATTTTCCAAATAATAGTTAATTCGTATACAACTACATAATTGTTAGTAGTAACTGGGAAAGATATTAATCTATCAAATACATTTACAATCTCAACACGTTTTTTCATGGACGGTATGATATATAACAATAAATCACATTAGACTCAACAAGGGCGCAGTATTCAGTGATTCACTGCTATTTATTTTAGCTCTGATGTGCAGGAAAATGTTACGTGATGAATCGAACGAAACTATAAAATGCAGGGAAGATATTTAAACAGATAAATCAAATGAACCCCAACTCAGAGGGATACACCGACACCATAACAACTAAAACAAAAGAACCCTTTATGAAAGGACGATCTCTCACAAACCTAAGGCCGGAAGTAATCAATTATCACTTGATCAGGTGAAGCCTGAAGGAAATATTTCGTGAAAATGGGAAACATTGATTGATGATTCTTAATTGTCACAATGGGATTCTAAGTACTTTTAATCACACAGTTTGAGGATGCTCTAGTGCAGCATAAAAAGAAAAATAAAAAATAAAAAGAAGGCTCATTGTGCAGTAAAATAAATTTGCATTATAACATCATAACTTGCATTAATTTCTAACTGACATTTTGTCATTTGGGGGCTAAGGAGGATCAGTTTTAGAAACGCGGAAGTTCAAACTTGTTATCCTTGAATTAATACTTAAGTAGTATTTCCTATTTCCGGACTAATTTGCATACTTTACAACTCGATAACCTTTTAAAAGCACAAACATTCAAGAATTAATTAGGTTATTTCATTTTGTATTATTTTATGCAATATGCATTAAAACAACACGAGGAATAAGAAACATATTGGTCCCGAATGTATGTATAAAAAATACCCAATTGAGTATTGGTTCAAATAACTTTTGTTTCCAGTCTCTTAAAGTTTAGATACAATTTTCACACTTTACGTAGGAATCTGAAATCTTACTCAATCATTTTAAAACTAATAATTCATTATACTGCGACACAGGTAATAAACCTACTGCGGGGATATGAGTGTGTTAGCGTTTATTATTTATTATTTTTATTATTATGGATATAATTAATATTCATAATAATAAAATAAATAAAATATTAATAATATTCATAACATAACTGACTGACATGACTTAACAATGACTTAACAATAAATTGATGTCTCTGAGCCAATTTTCTCTCTCTTTCAACCAATGTATACGTACAAAATACACTTGTCTTCCGAATGGTCTCAACAAATACTGGTCACGTCTTTGAAAATCCTTCTTTTTCAAGTTCCTTTCTACATATGCTTTTCTTCCGGATGTGACCAATAAAGAATGGTCATGAGACTTTTAACAATACGCAATGGATAGCAAATATACAGTGCAAACACACGTTATATTTGCTATATCCACAGGGTCTGTAATTCTGTATGTTTCGTCAACGAAACAGTCGTAAAGCTGAAAGCGCCCTTGGCCTGAATCGAGTCAAATACTGAATCATTTACACCAGCAAATTGGATGTACCATTGTGGAATCCCAACAGTTCGAAAAGGTAATAGGTGTCGGATGGGTAATTGCTGTTGTTGCTATGAGATGCTTAAATTTAAAAAAAACTTATATTTATATACTTAAGGCACACATTAATACTAGCATCTCTATCACTCCAAAAAATGTTTAGTTAGAATTCTTTAAATTGACATTTCTGATACAGAATTACTCCAAACTTACTATAATAGGTAGGTACGTCAGTTACAACCATATCATACCTAAATTAATTTAACAATAAGGTTTTATGCATAAAAGCAAACAAACAAAAAATTTAAAAATCAAAGCCATGTTTTGCATTTGGCATGTCCAGATGTTGAAGATTTTTCAGCAAAGTTACTTGTTGAAGTTAATGGCGATTTGAAGCTCTCTCCTCAACAGTAAAGCGAACTTGATAATAAAATGAAACTGAAGTTACCTTTAAATTTTCAAACGATTGTAATCTAATTATAATATTCAAAGCACACTACCGATGGCTCACACTAGTATAACTTTTTGTAGGTCTAGGTTTAGAAACTCATAAAAGTGGGCATGAATAAATTAAGTAGGATTTACGTCAGGGCTATAATAATAAATCGTCACCTAATAATAATTAAAACAAGCAGTATTATTCCAGTAGAAATTCGAATCATTATTACATGAATTTGTTTTTTTTGTTTAATTTGTAATATCGACATTCTAAATTCAAAGCACTTTTAGTCCCTATAGGGATTAACGATCTATTTTGAACCCTATTAGCGAAGAATATACAAACTAGTTTTTTTTCGAATTGATGTTATTAATAAACCAAATACAATTAAGCAAATCAGTTGACAAACAGGGGTGTGACACTATTTTCTCTTAGCGATAAAAAGCGACTCAGCGATAAAAAGTAGGGCTAAATTTCAGGAAAGTTAAAGGTCAAAATCTCGAAAACGGTGACACTTTTACTCAGGTAATTATTTGATATCTGGTAGGTCAACCACAGTTATCTTCCCTTTCAGTTTGTCGACTTTGTCGTACTACTTTTGGGACAACCTGTATATTAGATATATCTAAGATAAGTAATCCGAAGTCTGACAGGATATAAAACACAAAAAAATGTTTTTGGGGATTTTAAAGACTGAAACCATCCAACCGATGTGCCACTGGTTTCACAACTGGTTTCATTCTAAAGGCAATAATGCGAAGATGGTATGAGACCACTAAAACAACGCATTAGGCAAATTAATTGTTTTAGCATACTAGCTCACGCCGGGTATCCACTAGTAAGAAATAAAAAATACTTTGGTACTAATTAAATATTTAACTATATTGATAAGCTAGTTTACTGGTTAGAATTTTTGCATAAAATAATAAAATGGATGTTACGATTAATGGCAAATGAATCTTTTGAAATTTATACTGATATAGTTAATAAGATAATTGATTTAATATTTTACAAACTAATTACGTTTTGCATATCATATGAGTCTCCTACAGCCTAGGTAAAGGTTGTATAATCTAAACGCAATAAGACAAAGGTTAGAATTCTTAATACAGGGTATTGCTAAACTAAAATATTTCGACACTGCGTTAAATGCTTCGATGGTATCGCGATTCGAGACTGATTTGAATAGCTATACAGTTTTATTTCATAACTTATTTTGAATTAAATTATCTATCTAATAATTATTTAATGTATGAAATTATTTTTTATGCAAGACATTGTGGGGAATTGTGTCACGTATTATTATTATGCATAATTGCAAAATTTGGATGAAAATGTAAATAAAAAAGTTGTTAAGTTTAGCTATTGTGAATTGATGAAGACAAATATTTTTACATGTTTTAATCTGACATAATTTGCTTCCATTGTTTAAGGGATATTAAAAATTAGTGGCCTTATTTAAAAACTATATATGTATCAGTCACTGTTTTTATGTTTATTTATTTATTTAACCTTTATTGACCACAATAAAAATATTACGGTACAAATGGCGAGCTTAATGCTTAATGCATTCTTTACCAGCTAACCATTGGACAAAAGTTCGAATTAATATTAATATTTTGACTTAAGTTATTATTAATATTTTAATAAAGGTGTATAATATTATTAATTATTAGAGAGGTACTCACGTATTGTCGGTGTATTATCATTTTCAGCAGCTTCTCCAGTATGACAGATAACAGTCAGACTTAAAATTAGAAGGTATTTTACAAAACGCTCAGCCATTTTCATCTTTGAAATTCGATAGATTTATTTGTATAATGCTAAAAAAAATTTCGTTCTTCGATTTTCAAGTTCGATATCACACAACGTCACCACTTCTAAATAAAAAAAATGTTTTGTTTTTAATAAATGCTACGAACGTTTACCGGATTGTTTATTTCTTTTTTTATTTGAATTCGGATTTCGAATCCGCCGCGTCCGTTGTTTGACGGATTCAGTTGGCAATAGCCAGGTCGGTAGTTGGGCGGACAGACTCGCGTCTCATTTTGTTTGAAGTGAAAGCAAGAGGCGATGTGTTTTATTCGGGCGCAATTTTCGACATCCCTCAGTTGTTTCCCCACTTCGACATCGAGGTATTTACTAACGCCACGTGCTTGATTATTTTGTCCCTACGTTTTACGCGGCGTGCTCGGGATAATTTCTGTTATTATAATGATACTATGATTTTATACTACGACCTCGATGCTTAAAAACGGTAAGGTAGCTCATCTGAGTCTCACTAGCAACAATACGCTATAACAATTAAATGAGCAACAATAACAACAATTGTTACAACGTATTTTTGTGTGCTTGAATAAGTACCATTTTTAACCGAGGAAAAAAAGGACGTTCTCAATTCGACACATTTTTTTAAGTGACTTCAAAAAAAGGAGGAGGTTATCAATTCGACCGTTTTTTTATGTTTGTTACCTCAGAACTTTGGACTGGGCGAACCGATTTTGATGATTCTTTTTTTAATCGAAAGCTGGTGGCGGTCATGTGGTCCCATATAAATTTTATTGAGATCTGACAATGGCATCCATGAGAAAACCACATAAGTCGTAAATTTGTATTAAGATGTGCGCGACAAATTGACGAATAACTCAATATTACGCCTACCGATTTCGATGATTCTTTTTTTAATCGAAAGCAGGTGCTTGTCATGTGGTCCCATATAAACTTGAACGAGATCTGACAAGTAGCTTTTGAGTAACTTTGAAGTCGATTATTTTTTGTTAGTAAAATTTAGATTATTTATGTATGATCACGCAGCAATCGGTACAGGTGGTCCGATTTTGATGATTCTTTTTTTACTGGATGGTGTAAGTCTTGAAGTTGGTCCCATTTTTTGAAAATTATATTCCTACCTTAAAGGTACAAAAATAGGGAAATTTTTTGAAGCCGGGTAAAAATACTAAAGGTTCACCCATTAAAGTATTATTATAGAACAGACACCGCGAACATCGGGTTCAGGGGTGTGCATTGCAGCCGGCCGGCTTCATTTCATTCTGTCACTCGCCTGCCACTCCCCTGTCACTCGGCTGCGCTCATTGCGGCCGCATGCCAAAATTTTTACAAAATAATATTTGAAATATAATATAATATAGTTATAAGAAGCTGTAAAAATCAGTCAACTACGAAAAAAGATAGTTGTGTTACTTACCATCGGCAAGGAAACAAAACATTAACTTAAATCAACCAAAACGAATTTATTTCATTAATGTGCAATGTTTTCGCCATTTTTGAATAGAAAAATCATAAGGCGCGTTTACATACTTGGCAAGCCGCAAGCGTGTTAATGGACTAAATAGACTTGGCTAAGTTTGCCGAGACGCTTAGACCCTCAGATTTTAGTGTTTGTTTGTGCTTTGGTCCTTCGAATAAATGCTTTTTCTTTCTTTCTTTCTTTCTAATTTAAGTGGTGTTGGTTTTTTGATACGAATCAATGGTAGTAATAAATTGTATTACTTTAATCTGTGAATTAAATTAAATATTAAATGAAACATTTGGAAAAGCTTGTAAATGTTTGGTGACTGCTTGTCGTGGTTCAAAGTTTTTATTTTTTTATTTTTTATTTATTTATTCATCACACACATCTATCATTACAGGTTATATACCCAATGCGACAGAGTGGCCCTTATAAATTTAACTCTTAAATATTTAAAAAACACATTATAAAAACTTAAGTCTAAACTAAATAATAACTTTATCACCTATCATAACATAATAAGTATAATATCACCTTTGCGAATTCACTCAGTTACTCACAGTTTCGCGAAGTTACTCTGTAGTACCTAAGTGTGTAAAGACGCCTTCTGGAGTTTGAAAAAAGAACGGAGGGGGAGGGTGTCATCCAGGCGGTGGGACACAGATTTTGTTCGAGATGTCTGTTCTAAGTCATTACTAATCTATGGTCATTATACTTCAATGGGTTCAGCTGGTTTTTTTCTTTATTTATCTTTCAACCACGGTATAAAATGAATTTTACTGCCGTTTCAATAGAGGGACAACTTAAATTAAAATGAATTGTAATTTTTTGAGGTTACTTTTACACAGATTGAAAACCTAAAAAAAATTACAGACTGAAAATCATCATTATCCATTGAAAATATTTATTACAGAAGCTATGGAGGATTAGTACTTGGTAATTATTTTTGTATCGTATGATGTCAAAATAATATTAGAATATTAACTTTGGTACTAATAATAGAGTATTATAATTTATGACGTCGGTTTGTTAGATAAGATGTCAATGAACTCAAACAATGCTGAATTTATTGCTGCTTCTCTGAATGGTGGTTAATTGGTTTATACTTATTGCTCCTATTTTCAAAAGTATTTTTGTACTTTAAATCCAACTTTTTCCGTAGTAGGTTTGTCTTCTAAAGATATTATTAAAGTAGTAAGACACCAAATGCTTGACAAAAAATAACCGACTTCAAAATTAGGGATAACTCAAAAACTACTCGTCAGATCTTGCTCAAAAAGTGAAACCACATGACAAGCACCAGCTTTCGATTACAAAAAGGGTGCGTGTACTTTTGTTCGCGCGTGAGAAGTTATACTTCTTTGGCATAATTAAATAAATATATAACCCCCTCCCCCCTCCTCCCCTCCCCTCCCTCTGACCTCCCGCTATATATAATCCTCCCCTATAATAAAACTTTTACACAGAAAAAAAATCACACAATACAATATTTATTTATTTCTTTCCCGCCAAATTATTTATCTATGGGCTTTAGGTGTGTTTGGCTTTGGAAATTCGAAATTAAAAACAATGCTGACCTCTATGATTGAATATTCAAATATTATGGAAAGCTTTAAATTGTGTTATTTATTTGGACTATCTAATTTAATATTTTGTTAACAATTATTATCCGTCGTATTTCAGTGTTTTTCAGTGAAGTAATATTTTTACACAAGTATTAAGCACTTAGTCCGGTTTACACGTATTAAGTAGTTATGTAGATAACTAAATTTTAAGTAAATTAATACGTGTAAACCATAGAATTAATATTACTAGCGTATAGAAGGGACACCGGGAACATTGGGTTCGGGGGTGTGCATTGCAGCCGGCCGGCTGCATTTCATTCTGTCACTCGGCTGTCACTCGGCTGCGCTCATGGCGGCCGCATGTCAAAATTGTTTATGAAAAAACTGAAAAAATGCCGTCGTGCGTAATAAGAATGTGTCACAATTACACGACAAAAAACAAAAAAGATAATGTTATCACTTTATCATCAGTAAGAAAACAAAATCTTAACTTAAATCAACTAAAACGAATTTAATTAAATTATTGAGCAATGTTCCCGCCATTTTGAATGAAAAAATCATAAGGAGCGTTTGAACTTGGCAAGCCACTAGCGTGTTAATGGACTAAATAAGCTTGCCGACGCGACGCTTGTGACCAATTTAAAGTGTTGGATTTTTCGACACGAATCAATGGTAATTACGTTTAAAATCGTTTAAACGCTTTTGCACGTTAAATAAAGTTGGAGTAAGAGCTTGTAAAGATTTGGAGTCGGTGAGTGCTTGTCTTGGTTCGACAAGTGTCATATACAAAGTTACTCTATGGCAAGTGTGCAAACGAGGCTTCTAGTTTGAAAAGAGAACGGAGGGCAAGCCGGCGGTGGAACACACATTTTGTTTGAGATAGCGTCTCTATGTATTACCTCAATGGTGTAAACAGACAATTTAGTAACTTTTTAGTTTTTAGTTAACTACTTAACTACTTTAATATGTTACTATGTTATTACTGTGTTACTATGTGACGCACTCCCAAAATTTGAGATCTTGCATAAGTAGTAAGTACCTATAATTTCCTCTAAAATAAGTTACATTCCTAACCTTAATTATAGGACAACAATTAGATAACTTTATCACTACTAGGTAGGTACTGTTTTCTTCTCATACCTAGTGGCATCCTGGTTAGGTTGCGTCTAGAGTCTAAACACCAAACTACCGTAATGGTTACATAATGAACCAACAACTCATTAATGAACCTTCAATAATAATATTAATTGTAATAAACAATAGTCCTGATATGATTGTCTCGCTAATTGCCAAAATGACCCATTAAATAACATATTTTCTAGAATTTGCACTTCGTTGAAGATTTTGTTCCAATCAGATATCACTTACGAGCACTCAAACGGTAATGTACGACGTCTTGTCAGTTTACTCAAGGCGGTCAAAAGTTCAAACTATTATTAGATAGTTGTGATTATAACAAATGTATTACATACCCGCTCCATGATTTTATTCTCAGTTAGCTACCCGCTTCAGTACTGTCACGTTAGTGAATCAATCTGTAGTTTTTAGTTTATTACAATTATTTAGCAAGCACCCAATTAAAGCAATTAAATCTAGAGAAATTAATTAGTTTTGTGAGAAGCGAACTTTGATTAATAACTCATTATTAGTTCAACCACCCTGCGGAGTAATAAATAAAATTATGATAAGGAAAAGATAAAGTTTTCATAATAAAAGTGCTTATTATAGTTTAAAGTTCTAGCCAGTAGTGCGTTTCGGATCTAAGATGGGTTTCGCAGACTTCACCAGAAGACAATGGATGACAATAGTGGTGATATCGTTGGCAGACTTTTGTAATGCTATATGTGTCGCGCTGCAAGCACCTTTTTATCCTCTTGAAGTAAGTACATGTACTAAAACAAATGACACCAAAAAACATACATTCGGAAACCATATATCAAAATTGCCGTAGTATTTGATCGTGAATTAGAACTAAGTTTTGAAAAATATGGGATAAATCTAAATGTATCCTCTTTCAAGTAATTTTTTTTTCGGTTATTCATAACGAAGCTCTGAGGCAACAAACGTCAAAAAATAAAACTGAATTGAGAACCTTCTCTTTTTTTGAAGTCTGTTAAAATACGGGTACCTATTTACTGTATATTTTAACGAATACACGTAGAAAAATAAAAAAAATAAAAAAATCTGGGTTAAGTTATAAACAGCAGAATCCATAAATGAATTAAATAAATAAATAAGACATAAAATTACAGACATAAAGTGACTTTGTACTATGTTAGAAAGATATATCTACAATTACAAATCTATAAAATAAGTAAGTAAGTAAATTAAATAAATAAATAAAATAAAATTATTAGACTACTTACTGTACCCACTTATTAATAAAAGAGCAAAACATGCGCTGAATTCAGCATTAAGTTGTAATAAAGCGTGTAATCAATTTATGTATTAATTATTGGTTCAAAGAACTGCTTAACATTGTAGTTATCAGTTTATGCAACATTGCATTTCAATATGGAGAAGAAAGTAGTTGCTATTGAATCTAATTATTTAACACTTTAACCTTAGCGTGTATCTATCTTCACACGGGTTAATGTAATACAAAGTTCTGTGACTTTTAACTGACATGTGGAATGCAATTATGTAATATTTACACACACGCAATGTATATATACACACACGCACCACACACACACACACACACACACACACACACACACACACACACATGCGCGCACACAGACACGACATACACGCACGCAAATATATTTAGCGACTGTTATTGTAAGTAGTTAATAAGTAAAATGTAAATCCTTAATTGGCTTTCATATTTAACTTACAAGTTTTATATCTGTAAACATATTAAGCTGTGGATTTTGTAAAATAAAAAATAAAATAAAATAAAATAGATAATTATTACCTGAACCATAGTTTGTGATGAGTCTTCAGACTCTGTAAAATAATAGCAGACGTTGATGGCATGGAGGGGGAGGGGTAAGCTGCCACCCCCTGAATTTCGTGTGCTTAGCTTATCGATACGAACCTACTTTTGTCCATAAAAGTTCTTAATTCTTAAGCGTTTATATGAAGTCAGAAGAGTGCGCACTTTTCCCCTGGGCCAAAAAATCTGAATGAATAGGAATTATAGGACGACAAATTCTGATTGCACTCTTCCTGAGCGTGAAGCTGGGTACGCTTTCAGAAAGCAGTAAATTAATACAGACATCGGTCATTACATTGTTTGAGCCTCGCCTGGATCATATTTATCAGCATCGATATACCAAAATAAGTGTTAGAAATGCTTCTCTGCTTCTTTCCTAGCCTCACTTCGGTGATTCCTTTAGTGTTGTAGATAAGAAACTCATAGGTAGGCCAAGGAAATGAAAGATGTTGTTTTAGTTATTAATTTGTATGTAGCTAAGTCGTAAGTTTTGTACAGTACGTCGGATAAAAATGTGAATACGTGTCAAATTTTAATAAATATTTATAAATCAAATAGGGTAACACTCTTATCTGAAATAGGGTGAGCCGGGAAAAAACATAACAGATAAGACAAATACATAAACTCATAGAGTTAGAGCATAGATGTAGTACCTATAGATTCAGCCACGGCGTGGCCGCACGTGAGACAGAGAATTTACGTTTCTTTGAGGTTATTTTAAAATAAATGTAACGAAATTAAACAAGCAGCCCAGAATCCTGCTACCCGCCATTGTACGATACTTACCTAAACTTATATGTATAATTTAAACTACGATTTTCTGTTTAAAAAGCAAAAAGCAAAGCTGTATCATTCAAATTCACAAGTTGAAGCAGATGATTTACGACTAAGAGATCAGAAGGTTTTCCGGTTCAAGCAGAAGATTCAGAACTATGCGAGCCTCCGCAGAAAATAACTGTTCCTCAACCACATTTGATGCACTAACATAATCAAAATATGGGAGGAGTTGATCTTTTTTCTAACAAACTCATAGCCCCACACTACGATTCCCTATGTCGTGGGTGCCATGGATAACACACAAAGTCAAGAACACTCACACCCAGAACGAGAACAGAAATTCAAACTCATCATTCAAATTTCTGCCTTGCTGGAAATCGAACCTTCGGAGCGGCGATCCGGCATGGTAACCATGGCGCTACACGGGTCGTCAGTCTTCTTTTTTCGTCATCTTTCAGATTAAAACATATCGACGCTCAGAACAAGCATTCGCGGCAAAAAATGATACATACCCCTTATTTTGTACTGTATTGATATGGCACTACAGAACGCCTGGTTACCTTTTAGATATAATGGTGGCAGTATGGATATACTATTGCTATTGCACTTATCGGATCGAATAGGACGTGGATCAAACCAAGTTCAAGTCAACCATTAGAGGATGAAATTAATTTTTTTAAAGTTAATCAATTTATCAATCTATCGAAAGACATGTAAAGAAGAAGAAGAAAGAAGAATGAATAAATAATTTATTTACAACATAATGCAGCACAGACCTAGGTTATACATAAGATCATAAATAATATATTTGTAAGACATAGGTAACATTTAAATATATTACGAATAGCTTCGCCCAATTACCTGCGCTGCGCTGCAGAGCTAAATTGTAAAATAGAACTTCACTCAGCTTGTGCTGCAGTTCCTGTGATAGAACACGGTCTTGTATTCTCAAATCGAATCTTGAAATTGCAGAGTACTTAAGTTCGATTTATAAATTTATTTATTCAGGTCTACGTCTATCAAAACTTTAAGTTTCTCTAGTTGTAGTTGTAGTTGTTGTCTAGTTGTTGTAGTTGTAGTTGTTGTCTAGTTGTTGTAGTTGTGGATATTGGTAATATCCAGATTCCACATAAGTACAACACAGATGCACATTCGTTAGCCGCCTGACAATGGTTGATAACCTCGCTAAAGTTGAGGTTATCGCTCACAGACAATAAGCAGGCGTCGATCGATTCATTAACTAAAAACTTGTCCAACTATAAAAGAATACGACGAACATGTTGTGTAGTAATATTTATTAATAGGTAATTAATAATATCGTTAAATAAAAAATATTTACACTTAACATCACTTCCAGCAAAACCTTAAATGTTTCCTTTTTCTACCCCTTCTGCTGCAGCACCTCCTTTGATTTTATTTCAAAGAAGTAAGGACATCATAGCATCCCACATCAGTGACCGACCTAAACTCTAAGGCATGACCGACATAGCTTCAGGTCTTTTGCCATCACTACTACTCCATTCTATTCAACTCATTTTCCATTTAGTTCTAATGTTGCACAAATAGTTAATGTGAGGAGAGACCATGGTATCGTACATCTTTTTTTCATTCACGCTATCCTCCAAACACTCAACAACATAGTTTTGGTCCCGATGATGTAAACTATTACCTACCTGTGAGTACTATGTACTGAGGAAAAAAATGCTGGTAGAGCGATACTTGAAATTTGAAAAAAAAAATTACTAAAAATAATACTTTCAGTAACTACTTGTATTAATAGTAATTTATATTCAAAAATCTATCAGAAGATGAAAAAATTAACAACTGAATTACGAATAAAATAATCATACGATTTCGTTGATATTATAATTTAACCTTATCGTTTAATCACATATCGCTACCGTATTAACATTGCCTCTTTCTTGACCAGGCGGAAAAGAAAGGATGTCGGGCAACAGAATACGGGCTGGTCTTCGGGATCTTCGAGCTGGTGGTGTTCCTTATCAGCCCGGTGTACGGAGCACATCTAAACAGGATAGGCCCTAGTCTCCTATTCAATGCCGGCATATTCACTACTGGAACTTGTGCCATACTATTCGGGTAAGATTTTGTAATTGGAAACTAAATTATTTTTGGCTAAGTTTCAAGTAAATAAAGGCTTAAAATTAGCAGGATGTCAGTATTACTCACAACAGTATACAGTTCCTATTTCTAAGCGCGAAGTTATCACTATATTGTGTGAGTTCTTTGTAATGTTCTCAAAAATGTGTGCAGTTGGATGGTAATATCATGTTCTGGTTAACTTAATCAAATCATGCAAACTCAATAATGATTCACAGTGTAGGTGTAGTGATATTAAAATAACTGTCATTCCTCTGATTAATAAGGAGACAAATGTTTTCTTCTTCTTTGATTTGTTTCATGGTTTTGTCTAATAATCGCCAATTGAAATGTTTATCTCTTTGAACGGAAACAATAACTTTGAATTTCAGGTTGCTCGATAAAGTGGAAGGCCACATTCCATTCATCACACTGAGTTTCGTCATACGAATAATTGAGGCGATGGGCAACGCATCCTTCCTCACAGCTTCATTCGCCATCATCGCTAAGGAGTTTCCCAACAATGTCGCTACTATGTTTGTAAGTATCTTCACTAACAACTCTTTCATGACTTAGTACTACGGTTCTTCCAACACGATGACCCTAGAAAATTCTGGAACTGGCCAAGGATGACTGGATCGATTGTGATTATGAGATGATAAAGTATTAGAACAACCCTAAAAGTATTTTTTAAAGCAAGTACGCTAACTTTTAGAAGTAAGTACAGCATCGACACAATAAGCTGCTGGGCTATGAGCGCTCAAAATCTTACCACATGATGCAAATAGGTGCTAACACTGAGCAATTAATCTAGAAACTGAATAAAAGTAGAATGTACTAAAATGAACTAAAATTTTAGCAAATTTCATTCGATTTCATTTCTGTTTTAAGAAATATACCTACTTAAGACATTTTTCGCATAGAAGCAGAGATCTACCTATTGCTAGTTTTCCTAATTGGCGGTAAGACTATCAAAAAATCATAAGCCCAAGAAAAGCTGTTAAAACTTTTCAGTTTAGAAAAACTAACAAAGGTTACGAATTGTAAATGAAAAACTCTTCATCTGCCTTTCTCTTAGGCATCCCTAGAAACTTTCTTCGGACTGGGTTTGATCGTGGGCCCGACCCTCGGCGGCGCCCTGTACTCGGTGGGGGGCTACTCCCTACCCTTCGCAGTCCTGGGCGCCGCGTTATTCTGTACAGCAATCATGAGCTACATGACGATGCCGAAGATGTCTGATGATGAAGACTTGAAGCCAACTGGACGTGAGTATAGATCTTTAATCTCGGTTCCTATGCTATTAAATTCAACCATTCAAGATACAGAAAGAAAAATATAATTAATTATATTTTTCTTTCTTTATTTTAAAGTTTAAACTTTAAGTTAATTTTTCAGTGTTTTCCTGTAAGTTGAGTGAGAGCGGAATTGACATATATTTGGCGTTATAAGATCTAGTAATAGGCCATGGAGGCTAGAGGTAAAGGAAAACTGACTTATTTTCGGGGAAAGTTGAAAAAGTGTCCAGCTATAACCAGTAAATGGGGGCTAGCGTAGGCAAAGGGTATGGTATGAATGCAGCAGTTGTTGACAGATTGAAATTAGATAAGTGGCAGTACTGTATACCAAACTTCAACTATTTACGTAGTCCAAAACCCTGTTGCTACCGTGGCGCCACCAATTCAACGCAGTATGACGGACACTTTTGTACAACAGAGTATTTTTTCAATAGACATAATACTACTAGACTAGGCAAGATATCTGAGCATATGTAAGTGAAACCGTCACGCTGCGAAGAAAGGCAGGAGGTAAACCTATCCTTGTCTTACTTACGAGTTACGCGAGTCTCCTTGGTCTCTTTCTCTTTCTAATAGCGTGACGCAAAGAAGGCCCGCTTGTCTAGTCTAGTAGTATTATGTCTATGATTTTTTCTCCTTTACCGCTGTACTCCATGTGCCTTTACGACACAGACCATATCGTACATCGGTTGCGTAATATGACGACTGAAAAATACATAATATCATCTGTATTAAATACTCTTGACCGTTGATCCGATAGTACGTGATGCGTACATACTTACTAACTGTTAATATGGTGGGTTAAAGTTTGACCTACACGATACTGTGATCTAGATAGATCCTTGTGACTGGGACACTCGCTTCATCACAGGCTTTTGCCCATTCTTATCAGTACATTATGTTACTGAACTATTATCTAACCTAAAGTGAAATTAACATGTCTTTGTATAGCTTTGTTTATATTATGTTGTATCCACATGGTCACTTAATAATTAAGTCATATAAACAATGTGATTAAATTGAATTCCTGCGTAGAAGAGATAAATTCGAGCGATTAAAATTATTACTAGCCTACTAAAGTACTAATTATGATAAAGCTTTGCTGTTTTGCTTCAATATTTCTTCACTGTTTAACTTCAATATTTTTGTCATTGTTTAGCTTCAATTTTCACGCTGCTCCGAATCCCTGGCGTATTGTTGGCGGCAATCAGCATCGTGTCCACGAGTATGAGCATCGTGTTCTTACAGGCGACATTCGAACCACATTTACGACAGGTAAAGAAAGCACTGATAACTTTTACTTTAATAATAGTACTGATGTTTTAGAACTTGATGCCTACGCGGAGACTCGAATAACCAGACTAATAGATGCCGTAAAGCATCCGAATAATCGAATGTATGAAGAAAAGTCATTTCTATAAAATATCGTACCCATAGAACAAAAATATACAACGACGAAATCTTACGATAACAACCGGGACCGACGGATTCACTTGCCTTCTGAAGCACAGAAACGCTCCAGTATTTTTCGCCCCCAGTTGAATAATGACCATGTTTAGATTAAGGTATATCTCATTTCTGAATTATACAGTAAACCACGTATAACCAATTTGCTTCGCTTTTATTGACAGGCGCACTTTGCAAATTCATTTTGAAAACCACGATGATCGAAGAGTAACTGTTGTACGCTTTTTGCTATTTCACATTTTACTTCTTCTTCCAGTTCAACTTCTCCCCCATAATCCTGGGTTTGATGTTCGTGATCAATGGCGGTGTGTACGCCGTATCGGCGCCGGCGTGGGGCTGGCTCTGCGACCATCCCTCCATCAAGCCCAAATACGTCACCGTTATTGGGTGTCTCTTCGTCTCTGGCGCCTTCTTGCTCATTGGACCCGCGCCCTTCATTGATACGCCCACGTAAGATCGTTTTATTCTAGAAAACCCTATCACTCTTTTATCATATCGCATGTTGTTTACGGCCGTTCTCAATATTCTATCCGTTCCGTTTATTATTATTTTATTCATCTACTTACTAACTTATCCAAAGAAGATAGATTTTTGAAAACAGCCGTTACCTCATTTGTCATTTTATCGTTTACTGTCACTATTTCCTTGATTGCAAGCAGTTATCACTGCTTACAAGGCTATCGCCTAGTGGTAGAACGTTGGTCTCCCGAACGAAGGGGCCCGAGTTCAAATCCTGGCACGCACCTCTAATTTTCAAATATTATGTGCGTATTACATGTTAATTATCACTTGTTACGGTGAAGGAAAACATCGTGAGGAAACCTGCACACCGGAGAGTTCTCCATAAAAGTTCTCGAAGGTGTGTGAAGTCTACCAATCCGCACTTGACTAGCGTGGTAGACTATGGCCTAACCCTCACATTCTGAGAGGAGACCCCGAGCCCAGCAGTGGGACAATTATGGGTTGCTTTGCTTTGCTTTTTTTTGCTTTTTCCTTGATTTAGATACAAATGAGAGATAGTGTTAAATCGGACAATAGTGAGCAAATCTGTTTCTTAATGATTTTTATTAATATAATAGTATTTTTGATTTCTATTTCCATATTCTCGACATCTACGGGAAAAATAGAAAGAATCTTGGAACAGATTAATTTACGTTTAAGTGTGTACGACGTCAAAGTTCTTCAAGTTAAATGAAATAGTATCTAATTGAACACCTTCAATCTATGCAATGAATGTACTATAACTTATTACTGGGTTCATGTTTTCGTTTTCGTATGGGTAAAATCTCCATTTCTCGTGTTCGTCATATTATTAGAAAATACGAGCCAAGAGATATAGGTGATAAAATAGTAGGTAAGTACATAAAAAGCCCAAGTCATCTTTCTTGGTATTTTTCCTACTAACTATAGCAATTTAACTTTGAACTAACTACGAAATAATAGATAACCGTTCTCACGCACTCCAGTAATTAAAATGTAGACAAATGTAAGAACAAGGTTAACGACACTACAGTCAAATTTATAACACGATTTCTTCGTATCATTGTGATAAGACTAAGTTTGTCAGCTTCTTGACCTCCAGTCATGCCTAATTAATGTTAAAAATAATAATGGAACATTATTGTTAAATAATACAAAGTAATAATCAGCATACATAATATTATCTGGTCTTTGCAATCGCGTCGCTCGTTTTTCTCAAAGAATTTTGACTTCACCCAACTTACGTTTTACACCTGCGATGTGTTAAACATAAAAGCTTTTATTTTTACTAAGCGCTATTTTGTACAGCGAACCCACTATTAGGTACTTTTAAAATGATTTAGGTAAAGTTTAGCTGTATCTTGAACCACGTAATGTTTCATTAGCATAAACTCTCGTATAATATTTATATTTCCTATTCTTTAAGCCTCTTGACACTGGTTAGATATATAACTACAGATAGAATTAGATGCCATGTTAGGTGCGTTTCTTTCTAGTAGATACAAGGCTTTAATTTGAAGCTTACGGGCATACATTTTAGGCTTTAAAATTTCATTTAGTAATATTCTGACAAATCTACTAAAATCACAGCAACAACTAGCAACAATTCTTTGGATTTCACTATAGATAATTTATTTTACTTATCTATATACATATATATTGTATCTATGTCTATTTCTTCCAGGATATTATGGGTGACAGTAGTGGGGCTGGTTTTACACGGATTAGGCATGGGCAGTCAACTGGTCGCGTCTTTCTCTGATGCTCTCAGCACTGCTATGTAAGTATTTATTATTTTATATTAATTGGTGCGTAAACAAAAATGATTTTTGTGTATATTTCAACGACGAGAAAAGTGACTCGAAAAAAAACAGAAGAAGCTCAACTGTTAAACCTTAAACTATTTAAATCATTTGCTAACTAGTTTGTTTAACTTCTTTTAGACTGCTCTCTTTAGGTTTCTAGTAAATTATTATTACAATATAAATGTAATAAAGTAGATAAGCTCATAATATATTCATATTGATGAATAATAATTATGTATGTTGTAAAGTTTATTCCTTATTCTAAGGTTGTAAAGAAGAACATCTACAATCGACTTTTTTCAGATTGAAGTAGGTAATGGGCAAATATAGTAGGTCGGCAATTCGAATCAGTTAATGGATTCCCCAACTCGATGTATCAAAGAAAAAAGCCTAATCGAAATTTAATGAGGCTTTCTCAAATTGGTCGGGTTTTTGCAGGGCAATCGACGAAATTTTTCGTCTGTATTTATTTCTTATTTTCTCAAAAATTGGTATTGAACAGACCGGGAACCAGGTACCTTGAATCATCTTTTTGATTTTTGTTCTTTTGTTTTATGAATCTAAATTATTACTTAAGTTCGTAAGTTTACATTTTCTTTTACTTCTATAGGCTCAGAGCCAATAGCACCTTCATTTCAGGATACATTTTAGTCCATCACTGATGCAGCTTCGAGATCGTATATTACCAACACAGATTCGATATGAGCCACTTCATGGCAAGTGGTCATTGGCGCCACCAAATACATCAATGCGTTGTTGACCAAAAGGGATACGGGAGACCTGCATTGCATTACATTCTCGTCTGGGTTGGATTACAAATGTACCTCAATTTTGTGTATTTATGATACATATGTTGTGATAATAAAGTATCTTTGACAGTGCAAATGGATTGCCAAACTCAATCGAGACGTATGGCCTGGTGTCCGGAATGTGGACGTCGGCGTTTGCGCTGGGAGCGTTCATAGGACCTACTGTCTCAGGCTTGCTGTTCGACTCCATTGGCTTCCGAAACTCCACGCTGTTCATATTCGTCTTGCATTTAGTTGTGGTAAGTTATTTCTACTAATGGACGTTGTTTTGCGTCATTGTTATCATTAATTGTATCAGTGGCGTCTACCACATCAAGGGTGTTACCGCCGTTTTGTGTGTTCCCTTGAACCCTTTTTAAACGTGGAAAAACTACATATTGGAGGGCTTCACGATGTTGTCAAAAGTTTATTTAGTCAACTTGGTAGACAATAGACCTTTGCACCTCCCATTGTGATAGGAGCCCCAAGGGAATTTGGTCATTTGGACATTAGAAAAATAAGACAAGTTTTTTTTGCCAAGTGAAAAATTAAAGCTTCATAAAAATCCCACTGTAAGGCAAGTGTTGATATAATTTCAGATGGTAATTGCACTAACATAGCAAGAGCCTATTCACCTTTTTCTTGAAGATTAGGCGAATGAGGAAAACTTCGTCGTCCATACTGAAAAACCTTTAAAAACATAAATTATTTCATCAACAGATGTTCATAGTACTGCTGTTCGTATGGACCTGCGACCGTACCTCCAAGATGGATGTGTCGGTGTCTGCGGGCGATCTTCTGCAGCTGGATGGCACCTTGGATGAGAGCGTCCTCTACGGAGACAAGTTCATGGCAACTCCTACACGCACTAAGAGGTGAGAACAAGGAGATAACAAGAAAAAAGTTAAAGCACAAAAGGGAAATGTACATATTAAACATAAAAAATGTTTGTAGAAATGTCCGTTATAGAGTCTGAAACCATCCAAACAATGTGCCCCAAACCTACTACTTACTACCCCAAGACTACTAAACAATACATTAGGCACATTCGACTATTCGATTACTTTATTGTGGACTTTTCCCATACAAAATTGTTCCTGAATTTATGTATTTCTTCTTTAAGCGTTGTAGAGCACGCCGGATATTCACTAGTAAGAAATAAGAGTGGAAGTACATATATAACGGCAAAATCGTACTCCCAAGGGAGTTAATGGGAATTTCATCAATGTACCTATATCTGAAAGCATCAACTCATGATTTATTCTAATCATAATTATATATATATAGCTGTATATCTACAATCTAAAACACAATATTTTAATACTCCTATTTATGTATGTATTATTGATATATTATTCCATATTAATTACAAGATATGTTCCCGGCCTGCTCACAATGGAGAAAGCTATGCTTATAGAAGATCATTTCAACATACCCTTATTGAAGACTAAGAGGTAATGCAATAATAGCAGGCAGACACATTACAAACAATGTAGATATATATAAATAACCAACAATTTCCATCCTAAACATAAGACACATAGCCCAGTTCTATTGTACCCTCGGTATTCTTCGAATCCCACACGGCTTCGGACATTTAAAGTCGTCTCACTTTAAATGGGACGGTAATATTACTTCAACAGTAGTTACTTAAATCAATACAGCAAAATAATATCAATTCAATAAATGGAATTATTTTATTTACAAGATATTTTTAGCAAACTTTCTAGGTAGATACAGCGACTTTTAGAAAGCGCCTTTTAAACTGAAAGAGGAATATTTGTCTGCGCTTGCGCAGCTTAAGCGCCTGATAAAAAATATTAGTAATTATTCTAAAATGTAATTCATACTTGAACCTCTGATTATGTTTGCTGACCTGACAGTACTGATATTTACATTTTTAGTTTTAACACTAGAAAGACCAAAGTGGTCAAATTGACTTATTCGTGACGTAAAACGGTCATATTTTATAATGTACGTTTTGTTCAAACACGACACTCTTTGACTTTTAATATTCTGTAGTTTTATAGTTCCTGTTGAAATATAAACTTGTTATCTAAATTACTTCTTGAGATAAAATGAGTTATACCTACAAAGACCACTTTGGTCAAAATGACCTAATACAAGGAACGCATTTAAGTATGGTACTTGAGGGTGCTAAGATTTGTTTACATTACCCATAAATATTTTCTTGGGCTTGCTTATTGTGTGATCAGTGTCGAAACTTTCAGTGGTGTGTAAACTGTATAATTTTTTCTTCTGTAATTATTTCGAATAAAAACCGAGATGAAGATTGTGCAAGCGAATCATTACCAGAACATGTGATCTTGAAACTGTTACAACCCTACATGAAAAAAGGACGAAATATAACTAGGTACAGATAATTTTTTCACTTCTATAAAACTGGCAGATAACCTGAAAGCCGAGCAAACAAGCATAGTGGGGACACTGGGGACAATGAAGCGTGCGAGAAGAGAAATACCAACAATCTGTAAAACAATGCGTAGGTACTCCACGGTATTCATTAATTTTGAGGTACTCTTACTACCTATCAAGGAAAACCGAACAAAAATGTGAATGATTCTCAGTACTCTATACCCCAATGTTAAAATTAACACAGGCGAGAAAAAAATTCCTGAAACTGTACAATTTTACAATTCAACAAAATTTTGTATTGATATCTTGGATCAAATGGCAAGAAAATACTCCGTGAGAGCTGGTTCACATAGATGGCCTATGCATGTATTTTATAGTGTTTTAGACCTAACTACGATAAATGAATGGGTAATTTACAAAAAAAAATAATACTAAAACGCATATTTCCCGGCATAACTTCATCCTACAAGTCGTTTTTGAGTTACGAGCGGTACATCAAAAAAATCGTTCCAGGTCCGGCTCATCCACATTGCGATCTCGAAAATACTTATAATCAAAATGGTGGAAAACACAAGTTCAAGCAAAAGACGAGGTTGTCAAATAAATACAAAATGTAAAACGAATAAAACCTCTTACATCTGTGATACTTGTAAGAAACCAGTTTGTGGAAAGTGTATAAAAAATACCAAAAAAAAAAAACATAATTTGTTCCAAATGTATATCTGATTAATAAATAAAGTTTAAAACATAATAATCGTGTGTTTCTCTATAAATTGATCAATATATAGTTATCGACAGTCAATGGACATTCTAGGGTCAAAATGACATCGTTGGTCTTTCTAGGTAGGGTACGAATGCCGGTCTTTCTAGTGTTAAAAGTTAAAATCTTCTTAAACCCTAAAATTTTCTTACACGCCCACGTCACCCATATTTTACTGTTTAGGTTGACACATAATATATATGTATAATAAACACTTCGATATTAAACATACCATAATTATATTATTACTGAATAATAATAATTAATATGATTATATTTAATATGATTTATTATTATTATATATTTATTATTATTATATTATTTAAAATATTTTTTAAAAATGCACTTGTTGTTTTTTTTTCATGGCACAATTTACATTAGAATTTAAATAAAATTAATTTAAATGTATTTTTTTTTTCTTCTTTAAAAATCGAGTGGCTTGCCGCCCCCTCTTCATGTGCCGCCCGGGGCCAGGACCCCCCGGCCCCCCCCCACGCTACGCTACTGTCTGTTGTACTTCCTTCTGGATGTAACTTTGAATGTTTATCCCCAGTCGTCGCTACGGCATCAGCGTGGAGCGCTCGCGCCCGCCCGCCATGAACAGCCTGATCGCGTGCTCCAGCTACAAGAACCAGCGCTCCCCCTGGAGCCACCGCACCCCGCGCTACAGACCTTCTTACGGCAGCCTCGACACCAGATTCCGAGGCGCGCTCTCTGCCGATTAGATGTCTGCGCCAGCAACCGCTATTTCAAAGACCTTGTTTTTGAGGCACTATGTTATGTATATTAATAATAATAATTAAGTGTTCACCCTTGGTATACAATAAAATGCTTTATTTATTACGATATATTTTTTTAATGTTATGAAATATTTGTATATTATATTATGGCGCTGAACCAAATATTTACTACTTTTAAGTTTTTGTCATGTATTTATTATTGTAATTAGGTAAGTTGTGTCGGTATCAATTAGCAATATTGCAAAATTTAAATAGTTTACTTAATATGTCCGAAAACATTTTCGTCAAGTTCGTAATACGTTTGGTTATTAGCTGTAAGTAGGTACCTACTAAGCTTATTCTCAAAAACAATTTAATTTCTTTTTAATAAATTTCGGTTCTTTAGCAATTCAAATTGAAAGTCTTGTTGCATTTAAGCGTCCACCGTCCATTTTGTACTTTCAGTACTGTTACATAATCAAAATTTAACTTACGTATCAACTAACACCAGAAATGCAACTATTTCTTTCCTCACACTTAATTATCTGTCAAATTAAATTCGCGAATAAATTAAATCGCGGCTAAATTAGTTCCAATTTTATCCACTGAATGATGGTGCGCTTGCATCGGTATATTCATATAGAGTAAAGATAAACATAATTATAACATAATAATTATCAATTGAAATCATTGAACTATTATCAAGATTGAAAAGAACTAAAATAAAACTCGATCTTGCCTGGGTTAAACCCATTTTGTATCGCATTAACAACACTATTAAACTTCATGATAAGTAATATTTACTTTACCCATTTCCTGCTGATCAAAAAAAGTCATTCTCACGAAAAATGTAGGCAGGTACAACGAGGTATGTATAAAATCAAGATGAGTACAAGATATTAAATCGATGAATATTGTTATAATATTATCTATTGTCTATTTTTAATGTGATGTATAGTTATGATATGTAAACTTGTAGGTAGGTAGGTATATGTTGTAAATATAAATATTTTTCATCATTTAAACTGTTTATTTCTTAGCCTCTTGTTTTGGGTAGGTTAAACCGTATCGTTAAACCTCCTCGTTGGGTAAGAGATGCTACAAAACCAAAATCATTATCTAATGCAGGATTGCCCCTTGCAGGGATCGGTCGCATTTCGAAGCTCTTACTGAACCAATTAGCAGCCATCAAACAGCCAATTGCACCTAAACTTCCCTTAGTTAATTCGTTACAACCACTTGTAAAACGTTGAACTCACTTAACTTCACTTTATTATTCGCACAGACAACACAAATTATCATTTTTTTAATGGAAATAGCAAAAGAGGAAACGCTGTGGTAAATGGCTATCGTGGCCCATGGACATTAGCAACACCAAAGGCAACACTGATGCGTTGCCGGTCAAGAAAGGGACAAGAAAAATAAAAGATTTCAAATAAATTTACTCGTGATAAAAAAATATACGAGTAGTAGGTATTTAATTTTTACACAATTACAAAACTATTCTGTAAACATTAAGTTCCATTATTCCCATTACGTACCATACCATAGACCTATATGTTATATACATACTATATGTATAATATATTTATATGACATGATATTTAAGTCTATGTTACGTTGCTCTATGTTAGTTTAGCTTTAATAGTAACTATTATGTATGTACTTACACACTCGGGTGTCGTAAGTGGGTATCATACAGGTAGATAGGTGTGCAATTAAATAACATTAGGTACACTTCCGTAAATATAAATTTTCGTGACATGACTGTTCTGGCTGCAGCCACAAGGCGTGCAGCATTTTTCGAAAGCAAGGACGTTGTTATTGGTAAACGGTACAAATTCAGGTCGTTTTCTCCTAGCCATCGGCTCAACAGTTGTTCAGCCCCGAAATAACTAAAACTGATACTTATTAAATAATCTCGTGATGTATGTATGTATATAACATTATTTTTGTTACAAAGTGGACATTTTTATTTTACAAATTTAAATGGAAAATTGTTTAATTCTATGTAGATAATTTACATTTAACTCTGCTGCCTCAATTTAGTTTTAGATGTTTGGCTTTCGTTTCTATATTAATGTGGTTTGTTAATCACAGAAGTAATAATCGGCTTATCAATTATAATAAAATAAACAATATAAAATCAAGTTAATAAAACGATAACGATGACTGACTAAACAATATAGCCTGTCAATTTGATCTTTAAAATGTTAAAAGAATTTTTGAAACAGGTGTTTCCTGAGATTATCCTTCACATAAAAATACACTCTTTTTTATAACAAGTAGTGCCTACAGTGCCTTAATAACACGCTGATAACAGTGCTTACAGTGCCTGCAAAAATGGTGTAACGTAACGTAAATTAATATCTATAGACGAACGGCGCGGCCGTGATTCTATTAAGGACAATTACCCACTTAGGTGGTAGATAAAGAAAGAACGTGCCAGCCGGTTTCATAAGATTATGCCTACGAAGTGGATATATAAAGACTAAAGTTGATTTAATGTGGACTTAATCTGTATAATGTACTAGCAATCTGCTTTTGCTGCGCTTAAACAAATCCTTTTTGCAGCGTACGACGTGACAACATCAATTCGAGATAGACCACACCTTTTTTAGCACTTTACAAAATTATATTTAAGCTTGTAAGGGGCTCCGTTCAACCTGAGTCCAATCCAACAATCCAAACTCCCCTGTGTCTGGGTTGAAGCCAGCCAGCAATAGTAGATATCTATTATGGGATACAATTATAAATAAGTTACATGACTAATCTTTCAAAACCTCAATTAATCCGACTCTCATTGAATCACGATGTCTAAAATATAGCTGACGAAAAATGTTCGGCATTTGGCCGACCCGACCGTGAAAATCAAGTCGTTTTGTTAGCAAAAAAAAAACAATGGCGAGAATCATCTCCAGCGGTGACGTCATGGCAGCAAGCTTTGCGTCGTCATTCAGATCCTTATCTTATCCTGGGAACATCGTTCTGCGAAAACTTAGTGTCAATATCTGTAGTCTGTAACCACAGATAAATTATATGTGTATCAAATCAAACTAAATTAAAAAATAAAGGTATTAATTTAATTATTTTTGATAACATTTTTTATGATGGATGTGAAGAGATAGGGTGAGGAGAGGTGAGGTAAGGAGATGAGGAGGAAAAGGACCTCGTTTGATAATTAGGTAATAATTATAATTAAAGTTCATGTTTTCCCTTGTCTGAGGATCCACCTGATAGTAAGTGTGGCCATCGTCGCCCATGGACATTAGCGACTCCAAGGCAACATTGATGCGTTGCCGGCCTAGAAAAAAGAATAAAAAGAAAGAACTGGCTCTCAAGTCCCCAGCTGGAACACGATGAGTGGATGGCTCTATCAAACAAGAAGCAAGTAGTATTCAGCATGAAATAATTACAAAATTAAAAAATACTTCTTTTAAAGAGTCTGATTGTCACCCTCATTCATAGTGCCTTAACCGCAACAGCGATATGTGTGCAGATAGCGCTATCCTGTCTAGTATAAAACAATCCGGTTTGGGAACGGGAAAATAAACACCACTGGCCCAACAAAAGCTCCTAGTACCAGGGCAATAGGAAGAGCCAAGATCTCATCAGAGAGCCGCTATTCGAGTGAACGGACCAGTTACTGACATCTATACTAATATTATAAAGAGGAAAGATTTGATTGTTTGTTTGCATTGAATAGGCTCCGAAACTACTGAACCGATTTGAAAAATTCTTTCACTGTCGGGAAGCTACACTATCCCCGGGTGACATAGGCCTTATTATATTTTCAAAAAAATTAGGGTTCCTTAATAAAACTCCTATAATATAACCCAAAGTGTAAAAAAATACCGAAGCAAAGCGAGGGCGGTTACTCGTGCAGCTCGTGCTAAATAAATTCATGTTCTGACATTACAGTACACGTGTTTATTAATCGTTCATGGTGATGTAATATTATTTAATCTGTGGTCATGTTTTAAATACTGAAGTTTTTTAAATCAATTGATTACTTTTTATTTTTTATACCACACGATATTATGTCAGGCAAAATATATGTTTTTTCCTGTGAATAAAATTATTGTAAGGAAAATATGAATGAAACAACACTATGTTAGCATTGTAGCCACAGTCAGCACAATATGATTTTCAATTAGGTATATTAGATAGCCTTCTTTGATAAAAACCACGATAAAAATGGCTTAATGTAAGTTCACCTCTGATTATTTTAATGTACTTAAAATGCTCAAATACTTAAGTCTTGACTTTTCGAAACAAAAAAAATATGTACCTACATTATTACAATTTTAGCAACTTGCCTACAAAAATGACAACCGGATATTACTTAATCAATACGTAACATATTATGTCTACGTAATACAGTTGACCAACAATACTGACCTTTACCCTAAAATAAAATTATTGTATCCACTCACCACAAAGACGACGTTCGAATTTTGTTTCGTGTGTAAACTTAAATTTCACCTCTCCTTCCTCACCATACAGATAGACAGAGACAGCTTTCTACAGTAAGTTTGCGTTTGAGCACAATAGGTATGGATGTTTGTATCAAACCAGTTGAGCAAGCTCGAGTCACGACTTCGGGTTCAAATTTCGAGTAACTGAGCTCCTTAGACTAAATAAACCGACGCCATACCTCGGAGAAAATGGAAAATTTGTTAATAAGGAATTTGTTAATATTTTACCTGCAAAGTTCTTGTTTGTAACTAATATTTTTATTTTTTATACTCCGGTGTGAATCGTAAATAAGACTCACAAAACATTACAAGAATTACTAAGCTATACTCCATTGTAAAAAGTTTACGATGCGCACGCACACCGACAACCAAAAAGTGACATGATGAAGTTAGCTCGAACTGATTCGAAATCTTTAGCTATTTTTGTTCTGTTACGCCAAAGAAGTAGGTATAAAGGTACGTGCGTATGCGTACATAAGTACACATACAAGCTTTTTATTATCATCTTCATTGTCCCATACAAATACGATAATCACCTATCATTATCATCAACGTACAATAAAACTGATCGATGTCTCTACATGGAAGATGTTTGAGAACATTGAGAAAAAATATTAGTGGTGGTATTTTTCAATGCAATAGAATAGATCAGATTCCATAACAATTTTAACTTATAAAGTTGGTGAGGTTTCCCGAAATTATAATTAATGTACCTAAATATAATTTCAAACATATTAAAATTTTTCATCATGAAATTTAATAACCATTCTAATACTTTTGACAACGATGGGAAGGTACATAAATTAAAGTATTCTAATAATATTTTTAAATACTCATGGATTTCCTAAATCAAGTAAAAACGTGAAATATAAACTTTGTTGGACCGGTCGGAGCAAAATGAAAACAGTTCACCTTGACACTTCACGTAAATGTCAAATTGACCATGATAAAAAGTTGTTTTGCTGTCTATTACAGAATTATTTTAACACATGATATTACCTACTTACTTTATAAGCCTAATGGCCTAATCTACGTTAATTTTATTTAAATGTTAATTAGTTGTTTAAAAATATTTCCTTATCCGTTTTGGTGGAAACCGACCCTTAGATAATCCATGACCACTTCGCCTGAAGAGTACATCCAAGGATTTTTGCACGAAGAATATTCTGAATTTTACCATGAAAAAAAAAACGACTTCAAATTAACTCAAAAACTACTCGTCAGAGCTCAAGTTTAAGTCCCACATGACAACTACCACCTTTCGATTAAAAAAAGAATCATCGAAATCGGTTCGCCCAGTCCAAAGTTCTGAGGTAACAAACATAAAAAAAAATAAAGTCGAATTGAGAACCTCCTCCTTTTTTTGAAGTCGGTTAAAAAATACAGTCGAATTGAATAAGCAAAAAAAATGATGGTAAGTGGTAGGTAAGCGTTTCCCACAGACGATCGTTATCGGCTAAGAAGGAAACAAAAAACCCTCTAACAATAACCAATACAAGTTAAAACTCTGATTCTAGAAGGAGCGTGTTAGCCTGGTAGCGTGATGATGGTAGCACTAAAGTAAGAACCATACAACAAAGAAGGACCACTCGTCAACAAGATAAACCTTGAGCAAAATTAGTTATAAAAAAATATAAAACGGTCTTTTTACCGAGTCTAAACCAAGTCCAAACACGTTTAACAACATAAAGTACCTAATAATAGATAGAAGTTTATAAAAACGTTGGAATCTAGTTTGTGTGTGACTTTACAACCTAATAAGTATTTAAATGAATCTCTCATACAAGCATGAGAAATATTGACCAGTGTATCCGGGGATTATATTCTATCCCATCAAAAACATAAATGTAAAGTGAGAGTCAATTTCAAAAAAAAAAAAGAATTGAGATCTAAATGGGTGCCAATTTCTGTGTAGAAAAGCCTAAAATTTTAGTCACAAGAACATGTAATTCAAGCTCCACATTTGACTTGGTTAGTTTTCACGTACCTACCTAGGCTATATTATATCTATGTAATTAGCTTCGTCAAATCTGTTAGGTTGATGGCTTATGACACTCTTCTCTAATTTGGTTTGTTGGTTGCTAACTAAAGAAAACTAGCCAAGTCAAATGTAAAGCTTGAATTACATGTTCTTGTGACTAAAATTTTTGGCTTTTCTACACAGAAATTGGCACCCATTTAGATCTCAATTCTTTTTTTTTTTTTGAAATTGACTCTCACTTTACATTTATGTTTTTGATGGGATATCATTACTTTTTGTGTAGAAATTATTAGTAAGTACTTATTCATAACGTTACTGATTAATTTTAATACATGAACTGTTATAGTGCTCTTCAACTAAATCTGTAGTTAGTGCGCCGTGGTCCGAAATACGGTAACTATTATTTCATTATTTACATATAAGTAATGATCTTCCACTATTGATGTCCGCTAAATATTGAAATAATAATTAATACTAAATCCCAATTATAATATCGTAATAAATACGAAAGTCGACTATACTCTTATTAGTTACGAGTGACCGCCCTCGCTTTGCTTTGGTTTTCTTATTTTTTTACACCTTGGGTTACGTTATTGGAGTTTTATTAAGGATCCCTAATTTATTGAAAATATAATATAGCCTATGTCACCCGGGGATAGTGTAGCTTTCCAACAGTGAAGGAATTTTTCAAATCGGTTTAGTAGTTTCGGAGCCTATTCAATGCAAACAAACAATCAAATCTTTCCTCTTTATACTATTAGTACAGATAAGTTGTTTATGTTCGATGACATCGTGCAACAATAAATTTTGAAATAATACTCCGAATTACTTTAAACTGGTATAATTACGGATATAATACAAAATTTTGTGGTGTAATCTTGTAGATTAGAGAAAAATAATTTTCCACACATTAAAAATAAAACGACGTAATACACTGGAAATAACGTCTCCTGACGAACCACTAATCTTCACGTAAATGTATATGTGCTGTGCACTTCTCACAGGCACTTGGGACACTGAACATCTTCCTCCCGTTGAAAGCTTCAGAAAGTACTAAAACTGATATGTTTCGTTATATATTCACCTTGGAATCCACATAATGACCAGATGTCATCAATTTTGATCGCTACTCTTAAATTTCAGGCATTTTAAGTAAGTGTTCCTAATAGAATCAATTTTTTGAAAAATTATCATAAATTGATAAAAATTTACTACTTTCAGATTTATTCCTTTGTATTCACCCGACTACCTATCTGCATGCCAAAATTTTAACTTTCCAGGTCACCTGGAAGTTGGATATAGTTTTGATCTATAGGTCAGTCAGTGTTAAATTTCTCGATTTTTGGACGTTAATATCTAAATAACCGTTTGAGATGTGTTTATGAAATTTTAAAGACCTATGTATTTCGCAAGTCTTAATAAATGAGCCAAATTTGACAGGTTTATGTTGAACAGTTTTTGAGTTATGAGGTGGTCAAAACTGGCTCCAAATGGTTCGTGTAATATTACACACGGTGCTGCTCGTCAATTCTGTTAGCTAAGAAATTGACTTGACACGCTCCGCGTGTCTAGATCAGTGTAGTCACTTACTAATGAATCAGACTAAATCCCTGACCACAAATTCACCTTCAAATTCACTTGATTCATGAGTTCATGATCAATTTCTACTCATTTTAATAGACGAATTTAACTTGAGAACACTTTTTAAAACTATTATTAACAATGTTTTAAATTTACGCTAAATAGGCGTAGGTACCTATACCTACCACCTTCCTACGTGACTTGTTATCTTCAAAACATTTAACTGTCTATTGCATCAATTTAGTTCTTATTCTTTTATATCTTATCTTTACTTATAACCACAAACAAACCAATGCAATGTTATAACAATGACTTGAGCGATTTTAATGTTGATAACTTTTGATTACTCTCTAAATTAGTTTCAAATAATAGAAAGGTAGGTATCTAGACCTAAACTTCCTACCTAATTGTTTTAAAATTTAGCATAGAGTAACTATAATCCTCGCTAGATTCACTTAATAGGTAGGGTATTTTATGAGAATCATTGACTCGAGGCAAAAGTTGAGTGATCACTCAATAAAGAAAAGTAAATATCGTACATAAGTACAGGTACCTACTTACCTAGCAGTTGATAATAATTCTGCAAATATTATTCACTAACATATTTAGTAGGTATTATTTTGTTTTATTTATGCAAGAAATTAGTGTCCAGGAATCTAAAGTCGACAGCTCATTTTTTCTTCGTTAAGAAATATCAAATTAGAAAAATAAGTATTGGCAGAACGGCGTGGCGCGATGGCGGTTATTGCCGACCCCACGTCATTGCTACTACTACGTGCCGGGTGACGAACTCATAAAATTCTCGACAAAGGACTAGGTAGCTCGTTCGTTTCCTATTGTAAACACCACGCTAAAACAAAAAGGTTGGGACAAAAATAAGTACAGAAACTTTAAAGTATTAAGCCTGACTAAATGAAAACATATTTTTTATTTTTTTCTACTATAAAATAATGATTAGTTTAAATGATAAGCCTGACTTTACGCTGAAATCATCCTCTACCAATTTGTACAATTGGACCAAAGAATGGACTAATCCTACTATCCCACTTCCTATCATGTAATATGTACCTATTATTAATATGAATGTTTTTGAGAAAGTACGTATAGACGGTAGACTGATGTTTGTTACTCTTTCACACAAAAACTACTGTATGGATTTTCATGAAATATTGTAATTGCACATAAGTAGACTTTGATGTGGAATAAATAAATAAAATGAATGTATGTAAATTCTCACTCTGTCAGTCTAAATTCGGCCATCTTAATATATATAAATTACGTGTCACGTTGTTTGTCCGCGATAGACTCCTAAACTACTGAACCGATTTTAATAAAATTCGCACACCGTTTGCAGTTTGATCCAACTTGAAAGATAGGATAGCTTACATCTAAAAAAAAAACTTTTGACAGAACGAAGTCTGTACGGGCAGCTTATTTATATATTATGAAAAAAATTATACATCTGAAATTGTCCACTTTTTATGTTCTTACCAAATCTACAGGTTTAGTAGGTACCCTACTAATTATTACAGTGAAATACAATCAAGAATGCTTAACTTCGTCAATACTAAATAGAAAAAGGGTGTTTTAACGATTTTCTCTTAGCCTATTATATTATACCCATAGATTTTCCCCCTTATGCTGCTGAGTTATGCATAACAGAAGCAAAGTTATAGAAAACTTATAAACTGTTTAGTTTCTCTCTCTCGAAAAACGATAAAAATAAAACATATTCAGTGCAGTAGCTAAAATAGGTTTATTAAGCGTTAATGTATATGGCCGTTTATTATCAAATGATATGACAAAGTGAATAAAGGTAGTGGATTCACCGATGACTCAACACCTTTCGTGAAGCTCCGGTACCGACGACCGTTCGACCGTTGGGATTCTCATAACGTTGATTCTCAGCTCAGCTCAGCTCAGTCCGCTGTCGGCGCGCATCACGCATCACTAAATTATTATTGTAAAGGACTTTTTTGCTGCTTTTTTTCTAGCTAGCAAAATGTTTTCAAGTTTACGAAAATTGGATGGGGATAGAAAAATAAAACATAAGAGATAAAAAAGATAGCTACTTGAAAAGTAGAACTTAAATAACCGATTTTTACACCGAGTAATAATTCTGAACAAAAATTAATTTACTTCGATGAGTGTCTGTAGATCGATTTATCAAGAATTTTAAATACTGCTAGAACTTTGTAAATCGCTTCCTTCATTTGAATGTAGTAATTACCTACATACCATTTGACGGTAATTAATAACAGGTAAAACTCAATTATTACTTAAAATACTTTTTCACGTAATATTTATTAGGTAATTTTGGTTAGTTATATAATTATTTAAATATTCAACATACATTATTCAGACAAAGGTACACTACCTACTTACTCCTCAGTATTTGCGTATCTAATCTTTTTTTTTTTAATCTTCGCCAACTAAAAGACAAGTAGGTGCTCTCTACTCCTTTTTATATTTAAGTGTTTGCGCCTCCGCCCCGCTTCAGTATTAGTTTTCATCAAAATCGGGCCCGGGACACCTGTGAGAATATTCTGCAATTTCTCATAGTTTCGGATTTAGCCATCCACACACACTTGAAAAATTCATCCTGTTTAGCGATAATTTTAGTTGATCTAACTCAAAGATTTTTAAGTCTTTTTCTTCCGAGTTCGTTTGCTTTAGATCGGCGACGCATCGGTGATAATCACGG
This sequence comes from Thymelicus sylvestris, assembly GCA_911387775.1. Taxonomy (NCBI): domain Eukaryota; kingdom Metazoa; phylum Arthropoda; class Insecta; order Lepidoptera; family Hesperiidae; genus Thymelicus; species Thymelicus sylvestris. The sequence continues at coordinate 15,131,336 of OU426889.1, forward strand.
GTATAAGTGACTACTTAGGTACATCAGGTAGGTCTTCTAGCTTGTCGGCTATTTACATTAAAAATTCCCTACCTTGTACTTTACACACTATGCTGTTACAAAAATTTTAGTAATAACCATTTCATCCCCATAAAATTCATTCACTGAAGTGCAGGTAGAAGGATTCCGGAAACACATCCGATATTTTATTGTCTGGTTGGTAAACTGAATATGACAACTACAATATTTCTTGTTATTTATTTGTGGAACTTGGATCTTTTGAATGAACAAAATGATACAATAACTTGTTCTTTGTCTTATAATAATTTAGTAGATAGTAGGTATACGCAACCATAGTTACATTACAATTTATTAATTAATAACTATATACTATCCTCTACATTATACTAAAGCTAATGAGCAATGATTACATTGATTAATTACTACAGTACTTGTAGATGAAATTCATTTTAATGTTTTCATGTTGAAACATTTATGGCCCTCTGTCTAAGTAAGTGCTTGTTCATACTGACTCGCGGGCGCGGTCGCGGGCGCGGTCGCGAAATTTCAAACATATGAACTACTATGAGAGTGTTCACATACAAAACGCACGTGCGGTGTAAGTAGCGGGCACGCTAGCGACAACCGCGCGCGGCCCGCTAGCGGCAATATCAAACGTATGAGAATGTATGAGTGTGTTCACACTGAACTAGCGGCGGAACGCGCGATTATGTCAGGTAAGTTCAACCATTTTGAACTTGTCGCTAGAAACGATAGCACATGAATTCATTATGTCCCCAGATTAAAGGGTTGTTCTTTCATCTAAGATCATGTCCTTCAATACAGAAGAGTTTATTAGTACTATTCAGGCTAGAACTGATTTGATTTGAACTCAGATTTGGCAGAGTAAACACAGGCATCTTATGAACAGAAACATTCATAATAAACTATGGAAGGAAATTGCTGAATTGTTTCCTGATATGGAGAGTGAGTACCTAAATGGAACTTTAGGTACGAATTTTCGGTTAAAAAAAGATCGTCGTCCATGTTTTCAACCTCTGACAACATGTCACAATCGCGCAAACGCCTGGCGGCCAGTGTGAACACGAATCCGCCACCGCGCCCGCGCCCGCGACCGCGCCCGCGCCCGCGCCCGCGAGTTCAGTATGAACACTCACTAAGACATACGCTATCGTCATTTGACAGTTGCTTGCATCTTGTGTAAAAATACGAAATCTATTCACGGAGTGGCATCTTCGCGTTTGCTGGTTGCCTGTTTCATATTGCAGCTTGAATGCAATCTTCAAATGAAGCGCTCGCGCCGTGGACAGTATGTTTTACATTTTTTTTTGGTTCGCGGTTAAACTTTGCAGCGCAAAGCGAATTTGTCTGAGCTTTACGACCGTTGGACCTCGGCTTAGAAGTGTTAGAGCTAATTTAATGATCTATAATATAAATTTTACTAACAAAAAATAACCGACTTCAAATTCTCAAAAACTACTGGTCAGATCTCGTTCAAATTTATGTGGGACCACATGACAAGCACCTGCTTTCGATTAAAAAAAGAAATCGAAATCGGTTGGCATGACATTGAGTTATTCGTCAATTTGTCGCGCACATCTTAACACAAATTTACAATTTTCTAATGGATGCCATTGTCAGATCTCAATAAAATTTATGTGGGACCACATGACAGCCACCAGCTTTCGATTAAAAAAAGAATCATCAAAATCGGTTCGCCCAGTCCAAAGTTCTGCGGTAACAATGATAAAAAAAAAATTTAAAAAAAATACAGTCGAATTGAGAACCTCCTCCTTTTTTTGAAGTCGGTTAAAAAGAACAACCTTTGTTTCATCAATCTAAAACCTATCAAAATATGGGTCCAAGTAACCAAGTCAATTGACCTGCCTTTCCGACATTCCACATTAAGGAGCAGGGTCAGTGACCTCAGAGATAACTTCCGCGAAGGCCTGATGTGACGCAAGATGCATTTTGTTTCATGTTATTGGGCAAGTAAGGCCGGTACTTACAGGAATTTAGTGTGAGAAATTTTACTTTAAACAGCAGTTTTCGTTCAATATGATTACATGTCTCGAGAACCTACTTGTTTTCGATATTTCAGTTTCTACTTGTATAATTTTTTGTTTCATCAAGGGATTTCGTATTGTGCGTGTATTGGATGTATCTTTCCTTTTCTTTTCTCTTTCTAGCCGGCAACGCATCGTTGATGTCTTTGGTGTCACTGATGTTCATGGGCAACGATAGCCACTTACCACAAGGTGGATCGTCAGCTCGTTTGTCGGCTACTTCCATAAACAAAAACAATTGTGTGCCTAGAGCGTAAGTTTAGGTAATTCTTCGTGTCTAAAAAATGTTCAACTTCTATGATAAACAACGTGGTCCATTCTGTAGAATTTATATTAGGTACCTACGAATACTAATGTAATAATCTGAATTTTACCATGAAAAAAAATAACCGACCTCAAAATAACTCAAAAACTACTCATCAGATCTAGCTCAAATTTAAGTGGGACCACATGACAAGTACCAGCTTTCGATTAAAAAAAGAATCATCGGTTCACCCAGTCGAAGGTTCTGACTTTTGAGGTAACATTAAAAAATACAGTCTAATTGAATACATCCTGCTTTGAAGTCAGTTAAAAACAACTGTATCGTATCGTAGAGTTTGACCTAAAGAAAGGGCTCGGAGTCTCGGACACGCTCGAGTGCGCTTCACTTGCTCCCCTAGTAGCATTTCCTGCGCACTTCCACTGTAGTGTCTGTGGCTACTAGCTCGTGCTCTCATACTATCGTATCACAACACTTTCTTATTTGTTGTATGACAGCGCTTCTCAAATGCTGGATCGTAATCTGATTCGATTACATTTCGTTAGACAATATATGATGAGAGATATATATATACATGACCATATTGGAAAATTTTTTCGAATGTATTCGTGCTTTGAAATCGGAATTGTCGTTACATCAGTTAAGATTGTAATTGTTGGATTCATTATGTATAATTTAATATAACTATATAACATCGATTGGTTTAGACAAAATACAAAACAATGATTAACTCTACACAATTACATTATAATATATGATTTTTATAAAAATGAAATCCATCGAACGAAACAAAAATACGTCATGTAAAAGTTGGCGTGAGTTTGCACGAATTAAAACTTTTACTCGCCATTTACGAATATAGTGTGAAAAGAAATCAACAAATTGGAAATTAGCGTCTCAAGCAATGTTAACAAAATGGTTGTCTAACATAGCTACGCAATAATAATCGTATCTAAAACATTACACAGTAAACTTGAAGAAACTCATGTCCAGCAGTATACTTCCAAAGAGTGATGGAAGGATACGCAAAAGGTGACACTTCAGTCACTTGAATTGCAGCTTCAACAAGAATCCTGATCCGAGATCTGAAAACCTGAACGTGCTTGTAATTTTTAGAAGTTCTTTAATAAAGGCCATTACCCAGAATGAATACGCATATCTAAAGTAATTGCAAGTAAAGATTGAACGCGCATGTTTGATTTCGGTATTAAGATAAACCATGGCTCAATTTTTACTCATTGAAAGATTGAAACCCATCCGTAGGATAATAATTATGTATTGTGATATTTATGATGATGATGATTTAGATTATTAGCACGTGTCCGTTTACTTAAGAGATTAAAATATTGCGTTATTACACGTGGAAACTTTGAAATAATCACGTAATTTGAAAGCTTTCGATCGAAAGCATGAGTGGTCGTTATTTAACAATTTAAGAATATAGGGGATAGATAAGAGCTTAGAGAAAAACAAATCCTCTTCATCCTTATCCATCCATATCGAAAAATGGGGTAAAATATTTTGCAAAATTTGTTATTTGATTTATAACGATTAACAGACGTGATGTCTTTATTTTTTGTCCTTGCAAAAATACATGAATTAAATACCTGTAAAAATGTATCTAAATCTAAATTCTAGATAAGCCAAATCTCATTTCACCATGAGATGGTCGAACATTTAATAATGAAATGAAATGAATTTTTTAATAATAATAATAATAATAATAACTTTATTTTCTCAAACACACAGATATTACATTTTATATGTATGCAGTAAGTTGATTTTTTAAATATATTTTATTTTATTTACAGTAAGTCAAAAAAATTAAAATGTGTGCAATTCACACGTGTTAGAAGTGAAATCTTCAAAAATTTTGTTTTCAAGATAATGAGACGAATGTAAAACTCCACTCCATTCCACTTCACTCCACTCCACTCCACTCCACTCCACTCCACTGAACTTAACTCAACTCAAGTCAGTCTCCACTCATTTCTAGTCTCCACTGGACAGTTTCGTTTCATAAAATTTCAAGTCACCCCCGTACTAAAGAAGTTTTCACTTCAAAAATGCCTCATAAACGCATAATGACTAACACCAGATAGATTGCATATCAACCTCTATTTCCATATCAATAAAACATTCGATAATAATAGAATCCGTAATGACCAAGTATGTGGTCTACATTTATGTAACGCGATCAGTCTAGACCAGCGTTTCCTAAAATATGATTCGATACGGCCTTGCATCGGACCTCGGCTCGTCATTAAGATACCGGATCGCAAAATCGTAACATGGCATCAACTTGACATCGTATTTTGTTGTTTAATGTACTTTATACATAGAACCGTTTACGTTATGTATACGTTAAATAACAACAAGATGTCATTTTCATTAAACTTGCGCTTCAATTTTCTTTCATTCGGATATTGCTGTTACTTTTAGCATTATTACACGCACTAGAATGGTTGAAACTTTGATTAATAAACAAAAAAATAATAATGAGGTTAAGTTAAAGACAAAGAAGTAACGCTTTCTTACTTAACTTGAATAATGTGTTTTAATTTACATTGATACACGATTATGATTGATACGAAGTGTGTTACGCCAGGGAAGTATAAAAATATCCGAAAAAAAGTTTGAGAAACGCTGCTAGTCGACTGTGCTTTGTCCTGGACGATATAATATGATATAATATGAGTTAATCCAAATGCTATGTGAACTACAACTGTATTTGGGTATGTTCATCCATAAATGGTACACTGCTGTATTTCAAAATACAGGACATATATAAAATGATTTAAATTAGCTTAGTTTGTTAATAAAATTACTCAGTGACACACTAAAAATAATTATTTTTTTGTAAATGAATTTATTCCACTACGTGCAGTAACCATTGTGTTTATGTAAATGATTCTAATAATAATTACATTCAAAACACGATTTGCAGGTCATTGTCTGGATTTAACCAAATATAATAAATAACATTTTTTTTTTTGGAAATTTAGACAAAACGAACTTTATATTTTACAATTTCTTTGTTTTACCATTGTTTTTCATAATCATTATGTTTATAAGTATACGAGTATTCCTTACTGCGAAACAAATTATTATTTTCCTAGTTCCAAAGCCAAGGTCGTGTACAATTATCCAAATAAAAAAATAAGGTCAAATGAAGACCTTCAAGATAATCATTTTCCATGCCATGATGCCTATTTCGACTTCCGCGAATACTTACCATACTTAACGATGGAATAATTTCTTAAGTGGGTACCTAACACTAAAAATATACCTATAAGTGTAATTTCAGACACAAGGAAATACTTAAAATAGAAAATGAAACGAAAACACTTTATGTATTACATTACACTCATCAAAAAGATATAAAAGTGCTAGATACTTTTATTTATGTTTTAATTAAGAAGAGTAACCAATTATGAAATTATTGAAACTTTTTATGAAATTTAACACATAAGTTAACGGCCCAGCTCTTCAACCAGAAAAAGGTTTTGAAATATTTAGGTTTTAAATTAATGTTCTTTTGTCGACACTTAGCCTAAAACAACTGAGTAAATAAATGCAAGTAGTAAGTTACTTATTACTCATTAGCAAAAGACGAGCAGAGTGATTCAATCATTACAGGAAACGATCTCAATGACAATAGAAATTCTCCATTAGTCATTTACATGACAAAGGGAGATCACCTATTCCCCATCCCCACAATTATGTTCTCCGGTGAGGCCATGCGCCTTCGAGGCGAAGGGTGATTGGTTCCAAGTATTTGCCGGCGATAACAACCGTACCTGCGAGCTTTTGAACTGCTTCGACATTATCCTGCTAAATTAAAAAGTCGAATCGAAAGTCGGCGTTTATTTAAAGTTGTCTTACATTTAGGAGTGTTAAGTTTGTACGTGTAATGTGAGGTGATAAGATCGTTCGTATTTTTCTGTAGAAGCTGTTTTATAATAATTTATTTAATTAGAAGGTCAGTCATGGCTTCATTTACTGTATAGGCTTTCCTTACGTTTTGTTTTTTTCAGTTTTCATTTCATATAGATCATTTATATCATAAAATTATACGTTTGTTTATAAAAAATTAAGACATGTAATAAGTATTAATATTTAGGTAAAACAATTAACTTATTTACCATAGTAATGTAAAAATGTTATGCTAAAATAGCCGTGGTTAACATTTGGTAAACAGGTGTAAATTTATTACCAGATGGCAATATTTACTAGAATAATGTTTACTTATTATTGAAGCAATAAACGATTAAGCGTTTAATGTCCTTGATTTTTATGGAAGTTTTAGCATTGAATTAGTTCGTGTCAATTCATTTACATGTTTATGAAAGAGTTGTTTTAAAGCCATTGCAAATTAATTCAAACGAAACATTGATTGATTTTATTTGACTTTCTTAGTATTTTTACTCTATAGTTGGTCTTAATTGGTTGAATCATAAAATATTTATTAATTTGCTATTGACATCTTTGTATTCACCGACTGGATTGACTATTTTACTAATTAGAAAATGATTCATACATCTGTAGTTGTACATTTGGATCTGTCTATAAGAATAAATTAAAATTTACCATTTCGTCAGTAAAATCTAATTTAATAAGAAGTTTTTAACGAGCGTTTAACGTCAATATATTATAGTATTAAGTATTATTAAATTTTTATGTAAAGCATAAGATGTATTTTAAAAAATATTTTATAAATACATATAATAAGATTAAAATCAAAATATTTATAACGCAATTTGGTTCTACAACTTTATAAAATAAACTATAAGCCGCTTCAACTTTTACCTGCATGACTGACAGACCTCTTCAACTCGGCAGGGTAGCAGGTGTCGTGAGCGCACGTGACCGGGCGGCACTCGCGCGCGCACCGCCGACTTCGCGACACAGCCAACCGACACCGTCCGCGACCGGCGCGTCTACCCGAACCGTTCCATTTGAATTTTTGAATCGGTCCAACTCGAATGTGCTAGTGCCACAAACTGAGGATTTTGTGCTAGTGTTGTGTACTGTTTTACAGGTTAGTTTTTTGTTTGTTTTAATTTGTGATTTAATCTGTACTACCGAAGTTTTTTTTAAGGAATGATCGGTTGCATTATTGTTGCATTTTTTGGTTTTGAAATATTATGATAATAAATGTTAGTAACGGTTCATATCCATTGCTACTATGATGAAATTTTTGAATGCTATTAAGAAGCAAATTTTTTGAATTAATTAATTTCATGTATATTTTTAAATAAAAAACGACTATTGAAAACTATTGAAAAAGTGCTAACTATAAGTAAATCTGTTAATCAAACGGTTTTTAAATATAATTCAATTTGTTAACGTGTTTTGGGACAAGCGACGCAAGAAAAGACTTCAACGGGCACTCTTAAGACTTCGTTACGTCATTCCACTGGAGAGCTTTATAACCGCAAAACCTGAACTGAGAGTGCCAGCATTTAGTTTAATTAAATTACGAAATACTTGGACAATAATTGTTGAATGAATAACTCATTGCACGAAAACAATAAAGTATGTTGTCATATTTATAATACCAACTGAATAATTTTAATGATAGTCTTATAATTTACACGTGGACAAGAAATGCATTTTATTGATAATAATGATCGTAATAATATTACACCAGGTTCGTAGTAGGATTTAGAAACAACCTGTTTGGAAGTTAAAATAGATTTGAAATATATTTTAATTACAAGTCATTCAATTTCATTGAAGAACTTACTTGCAATATTGCATAAATCATTAATATTACAATAATGCTGTAGATAATATCGATTGTGTTATGAGTTATCGTCACGTTTTAACATACGAATTTTAAACATCTTTCATTACGTTTAAACATTTAGTCGATAAAATGTTTTTAATATCGTTTTCCGTGGTCAAATTCGTACCTACTTGTTATTAGTGAAAGATCATAATAAAAAACTGAACGATTATTTTAGCATTGGCCGAATATAAAATGTGCGAATTGGCAAAAAAGAATGAAGAGACAAAGTTGTTTCTATAACAGGATTTACCTTCGATTCGGAATGAGTCCCATCAAAACAAAAACATACCGGTTTGGGTTCAAGCTACTTTTGCCCTTGTGGTATACTTTGGTACAAGGCAATACTAAATTAGTATTATTTTTAACCGACTTCGAAAAAGGAGGAGGTATTCAATTCGACTGTATTTTTTTATGTTTGTTACCTCACGAACTTTCGATTGGGTGAACCGATTTTGATGATTCTTTTTTAATCGAAAGCTGGAGCTTGTCATTTGGTCCCACTTAAATTTGAGTACTTTTTGAGTTATCCCTAATTTTGAAGTCGGTTATTTTTTGGCAAGATTTATTTAAATAAGAAATCCGGTAGGTATTTAATTCAGATTATTATGAGGCAATCAAAGTGTACAATATCTAAATTAAGTACTCAACGTAGGTTTTACGTTTTTACAACCTAAACATTACCTACTTTTAACTAGCAAAACTCAATGTCAACTCTTATTTTACCCAAAGAAATGCTTCGAAAATGCCATTAATAATAATGTAACGACATTCGACCTTAATATTTCAATATTCTAACAAAAAATGCTTACATAGATTACATAACAAAATGCTAAGTCCGCGCTAACACATATTATTATTAATCTGTAAAATTTTAAATTCAGGTTGCCAATTTATCTACTAGATATGCAAATATATCTACATTGTAAGTATGAGTTGTGTGGTGACTCACCATCCACGCTTGAATTTCCTGTAGGTATCGATACAACAAAATAAGCATCAAATCCTAGTCATAGCAACTTATTTCGAGAACCGTTTAACGGAACTGTTTTTGCTTTAAAACTGACCTGTCAAAATTAAACCGAAGATTTTAGACTAAATAGGTACTTACTATTGATAGTTTTTAATTTTAAAACTTGGTGATCAATGTCAGTGAGGGTAATTTAATTTAAAAAATGCAAAGATCCAAAAAAAATGTTTTGAATAAAAATTAAGGAAACACTAATAAATGTACTAAAATATAAAGTACATGTAAGCATGTGTGTATGAGTACTAAGTAATTAAGGTGAAAAAATATAGAAAGCATCTACCGTACTTCTACTAGAAACTACTACCAGAGGAAAGAAAGAAAGTAAAATAATATTTTAAACACAAAGCATCAATAAAGTGTCCTTTTAGCGTCATGTGGAAGTACGTGGTAGGCTACATTTAATATAAGTGGTAACTTTGTATTTGGGCCGAAAAATGTTCGTATTATGAACTAATATTTCAATATTACCAATCCACCTTGAAGCAACGTGGTGGAGGAAGCTTTTAGGCCTCGTTAATTATGGAAAAGCTGGCGACATAAAATTATGCATATATGATTTCTAAAAAGAAACAATTTTCTTCTTTATATTGTTTTGCTGTACCCTAAAAATGATTCTCTCGAAAAGTCTTCGGTCTGTTTTTACAGATATTGGCCATTACATTAATTTATCTTTTTGCTCACTTTGGGTTTGAATTTAGAAATGTTTGCCAATAACGATTTGACTTAGAGGGAAAGAGACGGCAGATACGCGTTTCGGGAGTAGGAGTGGTGCAGTATGCGTTTTTGCCGCGGCATTTCTGCACATTGGGTGTTGGCATAAGTTAAAAGAAATAGTAACTTATTTAACTTTTGTGATTTATGATTTTATTTTATATTATGTAGTATGATATGATGTTAAAGCTTTTCAGGGTTCATGTCCAGGGGGCCATGTCCGACCACAGCATAGCGGCATAGCATAGACCCTTGGTGCTAAAAAGCTGTAATTTGACATGGATGGATATACAGTGGAACTTGGATTATCTAGATCTCGAGTACTATAAACCCTGATCAAATAAGTCATGTCAATTGACAATTACCAAATACTTTAACCCTGTAAGGTTGTATTTTTTAACAAACATTTATTTTGATAAAACGTTTAATTTATTTTTGTTTTATTTTTAATAAAACCTAACATTAAAATATCTACTAATGTTTTAAAAAGGATTTATAAAATAATTAGCATGCCATATCAAATTTTCACACGTGAAAAACCGATTTTTGACGAATTTGATATCGACACTCCCACATAGTCAATAGTCAATTGTCAACCCACATAGTCAATTGGGGAACGTAAATTGAAAAAACTTATGCCGTTTCTTAATAATTACATCTATGGGTTTAAGAACTTTATTCTCATTACGAATTATAACACAATTCATTTACATGAGAACTTACAAACTAAATGGTTAACATACAGTTCACGCGTACAGAGGCGTGCGTTTGTTACGTAGTTTTAAAAGTATTACAATTTATTGCAATCAAGACAAATTCTATAATATGAACATAAGATAAACACGTACAGGTATAATTAAGATGTAGGTAGGTAAAACCTTCATAATATTATATCTGTCTTTTAAGTTTTTCCTTGTATCAGATGTAAGTAACTTGCCTTAGAAATTAGTACTATAAAACATGGAATGCAAAACTTAAACAATTATCAGGTTCCACTGACAACGAATGCAAAACAAATCAGGTGAATCATAAGATTAATTAAACAATTAGTGGGGTCCATATGAATGAAAATAGCGTCTCAGTCCGCTCCCGCTACCTCCCCTCCTCCGCTCGCACCTTGCGCGCATTAGCAAAGCGCTCGCGCTGGGCGGCCTTCATGCGACCGGTTGCGCCCGCTTACTTTCGCGTTGCACCTATAGAGGTATTTCGGACAAGCGCCCGCTTCGTAAACAATGTTAAGCGCCATTAAACCACCTAATGAATTGGGTTTAATTATCTAATTAACTGGTCCTGGTTTCAGGTTGCGAATGGCTTGAAAAACGAAAATTTGTATCCATGTCGCATTTTTTTCTTATATTGAATTATTATGTGGATCAAAATTCATAAATTAGCAAAATTGAAAAAACCTTTTAAAAAAATTACGCTAAAACAAGCAACATAAACTATTCATATATCGAGCTCGCTGTGATGTGTGTGTGCCTTTATGTGTCAGTGTTGTGGCGCGTGCCTGTGTGTGTTTATATTAAAAATATCAACCAAAATATTTAATAAATCGGTTACGAAATTTGATGTTTAGTTTAAGTCGATATAAAATGATTGATACAAAGGAAGGTTACATACGTAACGTAAAATAAAAACTAATTTCATTCAATAACTGCAAGAAACAGAAGGTAATCGATCGACTGCATGTTTTTCTTATTTGCCAACCAGATGTTGTAACAATATTCACCGGTTTCAGCCTTTCACTGGCTGTCCAGTGTCCACAGCCAGTGCCAGACAAAACCAAATACCCGATAAATGACAATTACTTACTTCGTTGCATTGGTTGCATTATCAGATAAATAAGTTTGCTACCTGCTAGGTACCTACAATAACAATCTGATAATAATCATTTTATCTGTGACTCAGGTTCCATTTTTGTTTATGGAAAGAGTCGGCAAACGAGCTTACGATCCACCTGATGGTAAGTGGCTATCGTCGCCCATGGACATCAGCAACACCATGGCATCAATGATGCGTTGCCGGCAAAGAAAGAAAGAAGAAAAAGAAAGAACTGGCTCTCAATTTTATTTGTCATTTTAAGGGTTCTATTATAAATTAAATGCATGCTCTTTCCTTCATATTTTACATAGTAAAGAACATGTAACATCCAAATTCATCTGTTAGCCGGAAGGTCGTTGAACATAATTACCTTACTTGCACCCATTTAGGTCTCAAGTTTCAATCCACTGACATCCAATGTATGAAGGCAGTCTTGTCCAGGCGCGAATCCTGCTCTCAAAAAAGATTGTGGTCACCACCCGGAAATCAACCGAATGCGAGTTGGAATAAAAACTCGCTTTCGGTCAACACTCGATACATGATACCAAACTAAAGGTTTACAACATTAATGATGACCGAAATCTCGTACAGCGTTCATTATTTTTAAGGAGCTTAATTTTGGAATCGTGTTAACCTGGTGTGCACGATCAGGGTTGTATGTCTTTATTTCTCAGTAAATACCTCAAAACAATGTTCACTTAAGTAATGTACAGTCGACAAAAGAATTAAGTCATACAAGGCATGATTCTTAAACCCTCTGTAATGTTTAATATTACATATTGTTTAATATTACATTAATAATAACACAAACATTCTGTAATACCAATGATTACAATAGGTTTTAGAATCATGCACTGCATACCAAATTCTTTTGCCAACTGTACAATAAAATGAAACCGAGAACCATTGGCTAACCTATACAAATACACTTAAGTGGACTGCTGTACACGGTAGGTAGATTTTGTCACGTGGTGATCACATACGCAAACATTGCGCGCAGCACATAAAGTTGTAAATTTAATATGCACACAACATAATCGTGCCATCATCTTTACTTACGAGTAGGGTTGATTTAAGTAATCATTAAAAATTCAATATTTTGTACTCGATATCCTAAAGAAGTAGATATTCGTGGGGATTATCTTAACAATGAGATCCCCAGTAGCCTAAGACGCTCCACCCATTGCACCGCGCCCCGTCGCGTAGCGCGGGATGGCAGATTTTACCATTGTATGCAAGTATCTCAATTTATATAGCAATCACGCCTAGCACAACACACTGCCGACGCGGAAACGCGCGGGAAATTGCCCCGCGCGCAGTTGCGTTATCCGTCGCTCCGCGCACCGCGGCGGGACGCGTCTTCAGTGGGTGGAGCGCCTAAGGAGGTGTCCTGCGTGAGCGACGAATACGACGCGACGCGACGTAAAGCGACGCGATGCTACACGCGACAAATGTGATTTAAAAGAAACAAAAATTTCCAAGCAACTTCTTATGAACTTTTTCTTGTATCTTAGTCGTGGTTTAACGCTGTGGGCATAATGGTGTGACCACTTACCATCACGTAGCCTGTCTGCTCGATTGCCTGCAATTATACCAAAAAGGATTCAATACAAAAATAACTTAATTAACTTTAAACAATTAAAATAAGTGACATTGTGTCTCTTTAGCATTAATGTTTTTGCTCAACCCTAACAGGATTTTGCAAAACCTGCAGTGACATGATAAGCAATTATATGACAAATTGAATGGTTTCATGTAAAAAGCAATTAAATATAGATATGTATTACATAATTCTCCTTAACATCTAACCGATGGAATCCACTTGACATTAATGCGTTAGTAATTTACAAGTAAATATACTTGAACGAGAATCAATAAGCACATCGCTATATTGTGTAATTTAAACCATAAAACGTCATAATTTAAGATGATTTATAAATAGTATGGACTATGGAATTGTTATGTAGGTGGTGCCATATATCTTTTAGTCCACAATATTAAGGATATAGAAGATATTGATATAGTATATTATATTACAGATATACATATATATTACTATTTCATCCATATTTTATTCATACAGTAAAGCAGTAAAGACACCTTTTGCTGCCGATATTGACCTCTCTGAAATCAACCGATATTTTCGGTCAATGTCAGACATAACGACGCATTTGGAAATCGATCGTACAGCTAACGTACTAAATAGTAACAAAAATAACGTCATAAAATTAAATGCTTTGATTTAAAAGAGACAGTTACTATTTTCCAAAAATCTTGATAATGAATTACATAAAATCATTTGGATTTTAATATCCACAGGACCTACAGGACCTACCTAATGGCAAAAATTTCTTGTGTGCTTCCATGTCTCGGAGGGCACGTAAAGATGTCGGTTTCGGTTGTCATCTTAAGAATACAGGCGTTAAGCCATGTCGGAGGCCTAACAGGGACATGAAAGATTCCAACACTTGGGTAGGCCGCTAATCCGTCCACTAATCCGCACGAGAGCAGCGTAGTGGATTAGAGTATGTATGTATGTATGGCCTCCTTAAGAAGAGTGATCTGTGTCCAGTAGTAGTGCTTATTAATGGTAATAAGTTGAAGCCATACAAGTCCACATGAGCCAAAAGATTCAGCGCCTAGGCCAGCTATACTCAACGTGCGGCCCGCCAGGCTTTAGTAGTTAGCCCATTTGGGGTTACTTTATTTTATAATAATCGCGAAAATCTAAGGAATCATTACAAACTTTTTTTCTTTATTTTGCGGCCCGCGACAGTATGACTAACACGTATTTGTGGCCCGTATGAAAAAAAGGTTGATTACCACTGGCCTAGGCGATATTCGAACGTGTGATGCATCCAATATCGGATAAAGGTAATAAAAATTCACATATTCAAGACGATTACATAAATACGTTTTCGGTAATCGTCAGGAGGTAGTGGCCAGTGGGTCAAATGGTAACGAGGCCGTCCACTCCACGTGACATTTACATTTGAGGATCGCCGTGTGATCGTTGCATACGTTACGTTGTTGACGCATGTACAATACGGCCGACGTATCTTGGCGCATCTGAATATAGGCTCTGCGAACTTTAGCGCATGTAATACAGAGATAGAGACACGAACATGCTAACGTGTGACTGAGACGTAATACGCTGCGTACCGAGCATTGCCGAATTGTGTTACTGCGCAGCCTTCTGCGCGAAGTTCAGACGCGCTAAGATACGTCGGCTTTACTGTACGTGCTATTTTTCGCTGTTTGGCCAATAAATGAATTATTGTGTTTGAGCCCAAGCTTAAGTAACTCGAATCGTAACTGCTTGGCCGCCGCGTGGATTTTGAAATTGCAATTTCGTAATGAACATAAGGAAGTTACATTTTCCCCATTTCATTTACAGGGTACATCCTGTAGGTATTGAAAATCTTTTATTAACAACACTTTTTTACACTACTACTACTACCTATAAGGAATACCTTTTCGTTCAAAGTACCCGTAGGTTTATAATTATATGAGTAAATATTTATTTATTTATTGCAATACATAAATAAAAGTAAATTTTAAATAAAAAATATATAAAACATGTATATTTTTTACACATATATATATATAAAATATATATAACATATGATAAAAGTACATTTTTTTCTTATGTTTCCAGTGTGTTTTAACTATTATTTATTTGGTTTACTTATTTTAAAATTCTAATAAGATACCACTTACACCTACTTAAAATATTTTAATATGCCATAGATAATTATCATAAAATGTCTGGCATACTACTTATTCGATTATAACACTACCTAATATCGAAAGGCGGCGAGATCAAATCTAATGCGTTATTAGCATTGACTTAAATTATAATTTAAGTCAATGGTTATTAGCAATCGCTTCACGCTACACTCAAATTACTTTGTGACAACCAGTTATACATATAATTCTAATATATACATAGCTCAAAATGAATATAAAATTACAGCTTTTATATGCTTGTTGCATTCTCAAGGCAAATATTTCATTAGACGAAGTAAAACCAAGAAAAACCCGTAGAACCCATTTTAGAATCCTTTGTTTTTTAGTTTTACATAAGTACTATTATATAGTCTGTGGTTTTACTAGAAAAAATATACGGATATTTGAGCATCTAACTACCTATAGTACTGAGTATTTGGCATACAAACAATAAGGTTCCTGTTATTATTAAAAGTACAAAGTACTTTGCTCGGTTTTTTTGCAAACAGTGCCATCTACTGAAGTAGCTTTATTGTTCCTCCCCGCCAACAGATGTCAGGAAGAGTTTATTGTAGCAGTTTTACATTGCCTGATAAAATTTCAAAATCAAACTAAGCTTTTTTATGTCAAAGTGTAAAACTATCGTCTGTCTTTTGCTCCAATCGTCTTCCTTTTCTGCTTGTATTTTACTCTATGTTTCTATAGGTACTCATTATCTATTCCATTTTTCATTCCCGCATAAATAATGGCAAAAGGTTGAATTTCGTGTTTGGACAGACAATTAATGTTATTAGGCATTTAGTAGTTTTGTGAGATCTTGTTATTGATCCATTCTACGTGTATCAGAGTTTAATTTACTATCCATTGTTATTAAATAAACTAATTAAAATCCAAGAAATGAGACAGGTTCTTTATATTTATATTGGTTTAATATTTTGTACCCTCTTTTAAACATAGATATCGAATACATATCAGGTCATTGAGGTAAACTATTAATAAAAACATAAGTCGATTTATAAATGGAATATTTCCATTTTGCATATAAATGTATTCGTGTTGACACAACGTAGGTACCTGATATTATTTTTATGGAGAGGACGGTTTTATCAACAACGAACACGTGTATTCTTAAATATCTAAGTCCTACATAATAAAATAATTTACCTGAAACATGAGTTTCACTTGGTTTCTCTACACATATTGAGAAGACCTACGTACCTACGATGTATGTAATCAAAATATATTTTTTCTAACCCTTATGAACATATTTCATCTGTACCTACCTATATTACAAACATAATCTTTGCTTTGCTACTTTATTACAAGAAGCTTTTACTGATCTTGTAATGTAATTGTGTAATTGTAATGTTAAAAGTCTCACACGACGCTTACGTACTGATATCACCTAGCCAAACAAACTTTCCTAAGGAATGTCTAATAAGTATTGTCATTGTTTCAGATCGTTAAGGTGCTTTATCTGTGACTGTGAACGTGCCATGTGATAAACAAACAGATTATTAAATAATTACATAGAACGAAATGTGTTTGCGCCGTAACTTGTGATTTGAACTTTGAGTGTCGCATCACTACTGTTGAATACAATATTTGACTAAAAGTGAAGTGTTTAGCACCTGGACGACGTTTCCACTTGAGCTGTATATTCTTGGTAAGTTGTTATTTTTTTTATTAAACTCATTATTACTAGAATAATGATTCTGTATACCTATAAAAATAAAATAATAAATAATTACATTGATAGAGATTTCGCTCTCCCTTCGTTCTCCTCTTTTTATTAACCGATTTGAATAATTTATTATTTGGTTTTCTTTTTCATTTTCTGTAAGTACCTACCTACTACTGTTAGTAAGTACTAAACTATTTATATAACTATAGTTATTGAAAATAAACGTAATAGAATATTAACCTGAGCTAAACATTTGTATAATAAAATTGGTTTGGTTTTGTTTGTTGATCAAATACCATTTAGGTACTTGCATAATCCAAAGCGCATCTCGCACACAACTTTCTGATTACTGTGATTACATAAAGTAATATTCGTAATGTTGATATTGCAAGCCAGAGTATCATGAAGGCATGAAATATTTCTGTAATACCGGTTTTTATCCGGTTTCGGAATTTTATTTCACTTCAATTTCTCTCTTTACATAAACGTTCGTTTTAATCCACCAATAAAAGTAGATCTGGTGCCTTACCATGAACTCTAATAAAATGTGTCATGTTCAGGACAGGTCAGCTTGTAGCTAAAACCTGACAGGAGTGTATTTTGTACCATGAACGTTTACCGATGACCTGCAATGCCTCTACTTCTGTCCTGCATCTTTAGTCTATGACATGCAAGGAACTTGACTTGTACTAATTATGTTCTGAAATAGAGCGTTTTATCGGTTTACCGGTTTTCAAATGAATGCGTAATATTGATGTTTTTAAAAGTTTAAAATAACAATCTCAATTGAAGATTTTGAGATTTGTTATAAATATTTAAGTGTTGTGATTTATTAACCTTTCGTTCTCTAAAATTACCAAAAAAATTATCGCTAAGTGATGCTTACATTTTTGAACGTAATCTTACACCACTTGACACTTGACACAGTGACATGTCTAAATGTCTATTAAAATGTGTGATTTATAATGCCGGTCACCCACATTCGCGCGAATACGCGAACCCACAAGTGTGGGACGACATTCGCGAATGATTATGCGAAGTTTTCGAGGCATTTGGGGTTTTCCAAGCTGTGTCGGTTTTTTGTCGCACATGAAAGCGCGCGAACCTCGAACCTTCGTGTAGTCTCCCACACATTCGTGCGACCAGTTACGCAAGCGACTAAAAAGGTGATGTATCTCTTAATTTTTCGTGGTTCGTGGCGTCTAATCGTACTACCATTTATTTTCTGTAATAAAAATTGATTTTAATGACAACAACATAATAACAACAGCAAGATTAAACATTCGTGAACAAAGTGTAGGAGGAAGCGGAAATGGGCTTGTACCTATTGTATACTCATATGCGAACCCATTTGCCTGACCACCCTTCACATGTGCAAACATTCGTAAAAATGTCAAACATTTGCGCGCATGTGAGTGACCGGGGTTAGGAGCGATAATTTAAAAAGCATAAGTACAATGAATGTTTTTAAAATTTTCCAAACAAATGAAATGTATTTATTTTGTGATGATGGTGTATATGAAATTTGCCATGGCTGCATCCCGTCGCGTTTCATCATAATCAACGAAATAGGCGAAACAGGACAATAAATGTTACTTTCGGTGAGCTGTAATATTTTGACGTTAACATATGCCACTTTCTGATGTCAATACGTCAACAATCGCGTCATGGTACACGAATTGCAGGGCAGAAGATCATTTTTGAAGTCACGTGATCGCTGTCCTGTTACGGTGACGTGGTCGCTGGCTGCCCTGTGTTTTAGCCAGATCATGGTAAGATATAGCAGGACAGGCCAATTATCGGCTAATATTGACCTGTTTTAAGAGTTCATGGTAAGCCCCCTGTTATGTTTCTTAAACACTTATCGGGCGTAGTATTGAGTATACACTGATTTGCTATTTACCAGATAATGATACATAAATACTTTAACGCTTAGCGACCTCTGCTAAATACTGGTATGGGAAGTCCTTAAGTATACTTACTTACATTGACATAGAAAATTACGTATCATAAGTGTATCATTGATAACTGTATGTAGGGTTACCAACTGTCCGGATGTTTCTGGATTCCTATTTGTCCAGATTTTTCAAGAGCGGAAGAGCCCGCCACTTACAAAGTGCTGAAACCTGAAAATTACATATTTTTGTAACAAAAATGCGGGGATTTTTTTAGAAATGTTCGGATTTTTTATTAACTATCTAGTTTAATTGTACGGTCTTTTCAAACTTTGAGATATTGACTTATCATTCTCATAATCAAAATGCATTATTAAAATTGGACTAAATATGCGTACGACATATTTTATGAAATATAATATTCTTTCCTTCGTCATGTCCATTCAGACATGTTAATCTGGTTTCTATAAATGCAAACAATGTGCCTCTCTCTTTGCCGTATCCAAGTTCAAATCCGCTGACCTTGCGAGCGCATGCTGTCACCAGTTCCAGTTATTCCCACTAATGGCAAATTGCAAACTCACTACCTACTCAATACACGGTAAATACCACAGACTAGCGAGTAAAAAGAGATGGAGTCACAAAAAATAGTCGAGATTGATGTGATAACATTCTCAAACAGAGAAGTGGAAGAAAGAGCTATCATAAGACGAATAGCAGTTGTCAAGTTGTAAAAAAATTAAGCGTCATACGAGAGCCTTGATTTTACTTTATTATATTGTAGAACTTACTAAGGGAATGAGGGTAATTTGTATCATACTTCATTGTACCTACTTTTAATATCTTTTAAAGCACTCTGGGATCTAAACCCGCAGTTAAGTCCCACTTTTCGGGACCTAACTTAATTTCTCTGTTAGTGCACCGTGCAATAAACATGTATCAGAATGGGCATCTGTCAGAGTGGGCTAAACTATTTTCATAGCTCTATCTCTTTGTGCTCGTAAATCTACGGCAAATAATACCCATATACACATAATACCCTGCTATGTACTCAGTCAATGTCATCTTTTACACGTCAAACAGTAGGTATATAATGTATACGTACATACGTGATTGTTATTAAATCGGCGATCGCGTTCAAATCACATAATAATTTGCAGTTGTGATTTGCTCTATAAGCAGTAATTTGTTCGTTGTCTATTTTGTTTTGCCGTATGAAGGCCGTGGCTTTATTTTTATTTTCAACCACTTCACTTTCCATGTAGCTCGAAAAAAAACATACACGAAGAACTAGCGATTGCTACGAAGAAGATGCTGTAAGACTTCAAGGAAGCAGTCTACGAAAAATATGAATCAATATCATCTTTAACATTTAAGGGGTTCCCTAAATTCCTCATTGATCCCATCACGAGAACTGAATTTGGATAAGTATGGGTACAATAAAGAGTATTCCCAACTCTGAAATGATGGAGTTTTAAGTTAACAAACATAAAAAATACAACCAAATGAGAACCTTCTTTTTTTAAAGTCTATAAAAAACAATAACACACAAACACTTACAATTGAAAATAGAACAGAATTAATTGCAATCAAAAGTAAAAAACCTCTTACAAGTAAAGTAAATCAATTTCAAGTAATTTATTGACATCGACAACGCTAGTCGCCAGCTACATTACCCTTTCTAAATTACCCGTTCTGTTGGTTAGAACATTCACGTTAATCGAGATTACAGTAATTACGAGACTTGCAATAGCTAGTTGCAGGCGAACGTGCAGCTCCAGTTTATGATATAAATGGCTTTATGTCTATCAAACATCGTTCATCCGAAACCAGAGAAGTTGAAATTGAAGTTATGCAAATTCTCGAGGAGATAGATCTTAAACAAGATGAAATAAAATCGGTTTCAATTATAGTATATTTAGGAAAAATATCTAAGGAAACCCTACATGGAAGGGTTATTTGAGAATACTCATCAACCAATAAGATTTTGAAATAAGTAGAATTTGGCTTAATTATAGTTTTAGGGAAATCATCAGGAAACACTACCTCTACGTGGAAAGATTATGTCAGAATACCCACAAAAACCCCCATCATGCAGCACAGGAGGGAGCTCTGGAATTCCATAAAACATACATGAAACCAAATTCCTAAAGAAAAACAGACAGGCAATGAAACAGACCTAAAACATCATGATATACAATGTAGACTGTAGTAAAACTAAAGGCTTAGTAAACTACTAAGCTAATTAGGAATACAAAGTCTAAACGAAACATTGATGTTCAGTAAAAATTCATAATTGCTATAGTCATAATCATTATGCCATATAATTACAAACCGTAACTATTTTGAGTCGTAATTACTTAGTTTCAAATGAAATATCAGTCAACCTTAACATCAACTAGCTTTAATGCATTTGGATAAAACTGCTTCTTCGACTTCTTCGGCTGTCATTGTTAATAATTGGTTACTTATAATATAATCTGGATGGTCCCCCTAAAAATCCGTAATTATTACAACCATAATCATTATGTCCAATAATTACGATGTCATCACAATTACGTATCGTGATTACTTTAGTCACATTTTGTCCAAATGGGACGTCATTTACATGGTTCTGTACATTGTATACTTGGTACCTTGTTTCATCATGTTGTCATTGTAATGGGGGTGTTCCGGTTATCACATAATATATTACGAGTATCATGTGTCCTTGTACACGAGCTATGGTGGAATCCGTGAGAAATGTTGTAATTCACGTGATTCAAATTATCGTGGTCTTATTAACCAGTGATTTTATATTTTGATGCTTGCACTCATGATTTTTGATGCGCTGGCTTGAAATCATCGTACTATAAACAAGTATAGTGTATTTCGGATATCAATTTCACGGACCTCTTTCTGATGCCCTTCAGGATAGGTATCTGCTGTTTCACGTCCTTGGTCAAACAATGTCCAAGGTTGCGACTGTAAGTCCGTGGGAATTCGAAATTCAAAATGTATTCAATATAGAACTATTTATTTATTTAACTAAATCTTTTATTATAACTTTTACTTGTAGGTACATTTATATTTGTAGGTAGATAATCTAATGAAGCAAATTCCGATAAGTATATAATTTTAATTAACAATTTCAAAGCTAAACAAAAGTTAAAAACTAGAATTTTAGTAACGTACCTAACAGTTGTAAAATATTTTCTTGAAGCTATTTCTTTGGCGCTACTCAGTCATACCAAATAGTAATTTAATCTGTAAGTATTCCAAGAAGCAGAAACTTGAAAATGTTTATGATACTCTATGTATAGTTCATTAGTAACTGATAGATGGTTATTTAATCAATCCGTGTGTCAATCTAGTGAAATAGCATATTAATGAGTTGTCCTAACGACTTGTCTCGAGTCTGAGTTATCTAACATTTACAAAGTGCAGACTTCTTGACTTGACGTTCATCGTGTGCATATACCGCACTTGTTTTTGACTTGCTTATGATATTAGTTTTGTTTTAATCGTTCCACAACTTAAACAATCACTAATTAGACATAATCTTAGCAACACTAATCAATTACCTAGGTACTTTCCACACGTTAAGATGTCAGCACCAACTAGCATTGCAGAGAGGAATTAAACATTGGGATTCTCAATTTTTATTGTTTAGTTTGACAATTTAGTTTTTAAATTCTATTGATTTAGTAATACGAAACCTGTGCCAAGTGGCCCACAAATTGGTGCCAAAGTATTTTTTCACGACCCATGTGGCGCAACGGTTACCATGCCAGACCGCCTCGCCGAGGGTCCTGAGTTCGATTCCCAGCGAGGCGGTTTGAATGGTGAGTTTGAATTTCTATTCTCGGTTTGGGTGTCTTGTGCTTTCTTTGTGTGTTGTATATAATGGATAATATATAGATTGATATTGAGAATGGTCGAGATGTCAGTCTCTCTATTCTTATACATTATTTATATCTATTGCTCCATCTTTCTTCCGTTAAAGTAAATCGTTAGGCAAATGAAATGCTAATAGCAACTTCGCAACTTGGCTAACTTAATAACGAGTATTTTGCAGTACATTGACTGTATAAGGCATTAGAATAAAGATAGAAAAAATTATTTCATTTCCGTATATATTTGTCCTAAATGTTAATAAAATAAGTATAACGCCATAAATTTAATTACGAATAAACCGAACTTAATCGAAGTCAAAATACAGTAGGTATTTTCATTCCTAAATTAAATGCACTAAATGTGCTTAGGTACCTACTGTATGTACTGTACTAAATAGTACCTACTGTACACGTCCTTGCTCAGTTCAAGATATCTCCTAACTTTCCAACTCTCGCATTTCATGTAGAGTTAATGCATCTTTCATTGTCTCTTCACAAGTCGTTACGTCACACGACGCAGTGAATGTCCAGAGCAGGGTTTACTTTACTAGTACTGGTAATATGTACAAGTGCGACATCGGCAGGGAAAGTCTGGGTGTGGCTTAATTTACTATGTATTTACAGTTATTTGCATATTTCGGCGATCTTGCGTCATATACAGTCATGAGCATAATAATATGGCTCCATCGGCAATATCTGACATACGCACATGTTTTTTTTTGTGTTTACAATGATTTAATTATTGTTAGCATTGTAAATCAAATTATGTTATTTATGTATTAATAGAAATATGGATGATCTGAAAAAAAATTTGGAGGATTTTGTCAAATTTTTGTTGCATGTTTAATATGCTCTGATTATTTTACACTGTTAGGTTTTAAAATGATTATTTAAATCAATACCGTCTTAATCAAGCAATGTGTTACAAAATCTTGCGATCACTTAATAAACCGTTAGGTTTTTTTCATTATTAAATCATTATTACACCCACCACTCCTACACCATTATTTCATGGTTTGCTGAACCATGAGCAACGCACTTGCAGCTCCCTGCACGTGTCCATAGGCGACGGTGACCACTTCCTTACCTACCATCAGGTATGCCTGTTGGCCCGTCTTTAGCATAAAAAAATATTTGTATAACTATATACTCCTCACAGCTGTGCGGTATAATCAATGTAATTGTTAATTATTTATTTACCCATTACACGTTAGGTTTAGTTGTTTTCCGCTTTCTATGAGCATGACGTATGAATGCATGCCGTAATGAAGCTTGTAAATTTCTACTATATTCTAATTGTCGATTTCAAAAGTCCCGGAATATACAATGGTGTGCCTACTGGCCAGCCATAAATTAGCTACATTGTAGAAAAAAATCCTATCGAATCATATGAATTTTACGAAATTTTTAACTTTCATCTTTATTAAAATTAATTTTTGATTCAGTAGGTGTTAACTTAACCGACATACAACCGTAATCTCTGGGATAAGAAAAAATATTCATTTTGTTGCAATGCTTCATAACACATTATGCTACAATAATGCTACTAAAACGCAGTAGCGTAGCGTGGGGGGGGCGGGGGGGCCCTGGCCCCGGGCGGCAAGCCACTCGATTTTTAAAGAAAAAAAATATACATTTAAATTAATTTTATTAAACTTTAATGTAAATTATTGTGCTATAAAAAAAAACAAGAAAAGTGCATTTTTAATTAATAAAAAAAATATTTTAAATAATATAGGGGCGGCAAAGATCACTGGGGGGGGGGGGGGGGGCAAATTTTCGGTCGGCCCCGGGCGGCGGAAGCCCACGCTACGCCACTGCTAAACGTATTTATTTATTAAAACAAGCATATTATAATATAGTGTAAATAGATATAACTAGATATTAGTGTGCTTTACCATCCAAGGCTTCATTACTGCTTACCATCAGGTGGTTTTGTGGTCAAGCACTGACTTATTTGGTATAAAAAAAAAAAACGTAAAAGATACAGTATAAAAGATATGTCTTAAGATATTTGTTAAACTACGAGCATATGATGCTACATGAAAGGACATGCGTTTTGGAAAGCTAACCCATATTTAAGCCAAGCGTCAAACCGGTCAGGTTCATTCATACGTTTACATAATGCTTGCTACAAAGTAAAATCGGTAATACAAAGTGTTGAGCTGTTATTATATCATGATCTTTCAGATCTTGTGAAAGGACGCCGAATATTGGTGATTGTAACACTCAAGTGCACATCTATAAGTAGTAGGTTGTAAGAATTACTTTTCAGAACTCGTTTAGTAATATGATTTTCCGATGTTAAAATATGATTTCACTGCTCGATGTTTCGGGAGAAAGGCCATAATTCTACCAAACAAGTATACCAACAGCTGTAGTTTCTCCCGAGACATTGAATACTAATATCAATTTTATTTAAAGTGATATCTGTTTTAATGATAGTATTTTTATTTTTTGGATCACAAACAGAAAAAAACAAAGTTAACAATTTTACAATACATATTTCCAATAACTAACATAAGTGACATGAATAAATTGAGGGTAAATATAACACAAGTCTTGATTTGAGTTATTGTTAAACTTAAAATTTATAATCGAAGGTATCACTGATACACTTATGACCGAGAAAACCTTTATTTGTGCCTGATCGCTACGCCACAGGCTATAAAATGAAGAAAACTACGCCGCTAATCTGTCTCCAGGTCCAACACTTAAGTTTGGGTTAAATCTACATGTTCGTGTAGTAATATCGGAGCTGCCCACATTCTCGGACTGTAACTTTCTACATTGCAAACGGCATAGACATACACAAATGAGACGTCAAAAACACCTACGACCTGTGAAGTAACATTTAACTGACATATAAATTTTAATATCTTTCGGTCATCGCTCGGCCTATGCGCTCGAGCCTCGATAGGCAGGGTCATTACTAGGTTGTCTGAAGCCTGTTTTTTACATCTATAAAAATATGTGTAAAATTGAACTAAAAGTATTTTTTGTTGCAATAGAAATAACAAACCCTTCGGTCAAGTCCAGTATTCCTGATCAAAATTTTGTTCAGAAACATATTTCCCAATTTGAAAGAAATTGGCTGATGTGGCGTTAATTATTTTATCCAGACCCATTATCACTGCAATCATCTGAATTATACCAACCATAAAAGTGATTTCATACTTTGGTATAAAATATTCATAGAAACATACCTCATAACATCAAATTAACCTACGCGGAAGAACATTTAGGAAGAGAGAATTAGTTGCAAAATATCAAAATAGCAGATTTAATATTACCCAACACGGCTTGGTAATTGAATAATGTCTCCACCACGATTGTCCACGATGGCAACCTGCAGCTTCACGGCACAAAGCCATTCGTCAGGCTGCTGCCGCCGTAAAATTCCACTTAAATTACTTTACCGGTTCGAATGTTACGTTCAAATTTTTTAAGATACTGCGAATGGTCACAGGAAGTGCACGAATGTTCTTTAATATCTTCTGAACTATGTATTACAATCAAAATGACCCAATAAGGGACAGACGCAAAAAAGCAAACGTCTTTCAAGACGCAAGTGTTGTAGTAAGTTATAGGCGCGTAAAAAGTAAAATAATACAAATACGAACATCGTAAAAAACCTTTTTTGCGTCCAACTGTACCCAAGAAAGCTCATAGGAGCAAGAAACGCTACCAAGCGTTTTTCCTTCAATCTGAATGAAGTCAAGTCAAGTCAAGAAAATTTCTTGTTTTGAATAAGTTGCAAAAGGCCGTCTAACAAACGCGGGTACCAGGACATCAGAAAGTCGCTAGCGGTTTGCCTTATACGGAAGGACTGCTTTCGCACGTCCGCGGCGTCAGACGAACTGTCTCCGAGATGCGGCCAATGACACGCAGCTTTATCGATGACGGTCGTAGTGTGATAGCAGTTTTCAAGTTTTGAATGTGCATGGCACACTTCTAAAGTATTTTACTCCTTTACTATAAATTGAATCTAAGGAAAACTAACGAATCTGCGCTGTAAGCACAAAACATAAGTACAACTCTTACGTTTATTTTACAAATAGGTACCTAGTAGGTTCCCTGACCCGAAATTGCTCATTTTTCAGTCTAACAAACCAAATATTTTACCCTCATTTCTTAACATATCTTATTAAATATGCCACTTTCTTACAATCTCTTAATTTTTCAGTCAATTTGCAATAGCAAAGACTTGAGTTTATTCAAGTGTAACTAGGGATACTCATAACCAACCACAGTATAAACAATTCGGCTTTAAATATCCACGGATTGTTATCGAAACATCAGCTGCATGCCTGTTCTCTTCACGCAATAAAAAGCGTAATAACATTTTTTGCAGTTGTGACACGACTAAATTCGTCGTGTGTTATTCTTTAGCGTTTACCCATCATATTGCCCAAGAATTATGCGTTATGAACGTAATGTAAACAGAGTTTTCTTAGTGAAATCGCAAACAACAGTAGATCGTGCTGTAAACTCGTGATCCTCTCATTTCGATAGGCCCTTGTGTAACCGTGGCAGAGTGACGAAAAGCGAATGCCGAGCAAGTAAATGTCAATACACACTTGTAGGCTTTTATTAATCGTCAAGCTAGATGATTGTTTGAGTTATACATAAGTATATTAAAACTGTAACGGATCGATGTCTGTGAAGATAGTTGAGAAAAGCTATCAGGTAACTGGGTACTTATATTTAGATAGATACTTATAAATCGTATAAAAAAATCAAGACAAGGGTGGTACTGGCTTCTTACTAATTATAACGTAGAAAATAAGTATAAATTACTCTTATGTTGACCAAGAAAAATGCTTCTGTCATTTTTATCAGTTTTTGATGCAACATAACGCGACGCTTCAGTGCTGGATGTCATTTACATAAAACATCCCTCACTGTATAAACATAGTTAATTATCATCCTGTAGATAATATCAGTAATAAACACTAACCCACACATCCCTACACTAGTTTAAGCTCCTAGATGGGTAGGATGTGGGAGTGGATAATTAATATTATGTGCGTGAAGTAAACATGTTTATAAAGCGAGTGTTTACAAGTGAATAACCGCTGAATCTTCTTCTTGTCTGACCGAGTAGTACAGATAATGTCGACATTCGCTAGTATAAACATAGGTTTGTAAGTAAATTGCATTAATCTACGTGTAAATGTCAGATTTAAACGGCAATCAAATGTTTTGAATACGACGGAAAATTCCGTTGAGTCTAGCCATCATTTATTTTCAGGTCCTATTTGTTATTTTCGTCCCTCTTTGCGGTTAACATGTATGATGGTATATACTATAAGACATGCGTGGCACCTTCCTCCCTCCCACAATGGTAACATGCACTACAATAATTATAAGTATACATATATACATAGCAGCACCAACAAGTATTTCGCCCCAAAACGCAGTATCATCGGGGTAAGTTGACTCTACGATGGTTAGTCGCAAAATGGCAAAGTGGAAGTTTGGATTTAGATGTTTGGAATTAGACATTAGTACCTACAAACTACAAAGACACTGACTTCCAGTATCGAAACACCTAACGCCATTTCTCTTCCGTGTTTCACCAGGATGCATTTATTTTCTTTACTGCAAAAGTTTTAAAATTCATCAAATAAAACCGCGGAATACTCGTACTTAACAGA
This sequence comes from Thymelicus sylvestris, assembly GCA_911387775.1. Taxonomy (NCBI): domain Eukaryota; kingdom Metazoa; phylum Arthropoda; class Insecta; order Lepidoptera; family Hesperiidae; genus Thymelicus; species Thymelicus sylvestris. Next base: position 15,159,860 of record OU426889.1, read on the forward strand.
TAATACGATACCTTGCCTCCATTACAATATTTACAAACTTCAAACTTGTGTCCATAAACCCACGTATTTATAGATTGCAATAAAACTGAAGGCTTGTCAAATGCAATATCTTGTCGAGACTGTCGAGTTACAAATAACAGCTATTACATAAATTGGTCACCTGTAATGTATCTGGCGGCGCCTGTACATACCTAATTACATTTGGTACATATTTGTAGTAAGTAGTAGTTAGTTTAGAAATCGGTTTCAAGAACCCATGTTCGAATCCCGTCCGGCCCCCGCTTCTTTTTTGGTCAACTACGCATTGTTAACGCTTCTATGGGATAACTATCGTATATATTCTCGAGGTGATACATTTTCATTATAATTTATTAATTTAATCAATTTTCAATAAAACAGACTTAAATTTCATCAAATCGATTGTCAAATGAAAACTGAACTTTTAAAAGCATAAGAAGTGAAAGTATCTAATAGCTTCATAAAGTACTTGCTGGAAATAAGTTAGAGAAGTAAGAGTAAATTCATCAATTAGCACGTGTGGGCAAACACTTGTATCAGTTAATTGCGATGATACCAACTATATTGATAAGGCTGTAGACGCACTAGACTATCGTGACGCTCGAACTGGCGTTAATGCTTCATGCTAATGTAAGTAGAAAATTGTCATTTTTTTTTTTTTTTTTTTTTTCCCTTTGTAGGACACTTGTCCCCACTTATATTACGATCTAGCCTATAAGACTAATAAGTAATATTCATTTAACTTAAACTAATAAACTAAATTTATATAAGAATATGTCCATTAACACTTTTCTTATTGTCTCTATTTAAGGGGAAGTCACTTTGTTCATGTGTCTTTACCGGTAGCACTATCACTACATTGCACTAGTATTTAAAATTGTACTATTTTAAATTAGTACTAGTAAAATTGTCATGAATTCTTATATAAAGAGACAAATAAAATAATCTTAGAATATTATTTAAATATTTTATTCAAATATATTTGCGAATTCCAGCGAAAAAACTTCTCATAAACACAAAACTAATACAAAATATCAGGAATTTATTGCTGAATCAGGGATTTTTTCAAGAAAAAATATTTTCGGATATGGTAATTCTATCCATCAGATTATATAGAAATGGAAGAGATTAGTGATGTGAAAACAAAGCGGTGTACATGACGTGACATGTCGTCAGATCCGTTCACTGATAGCACCACCTATCGTATCTGATCGAAAGTGTTCAACCGAGCTGCAATTCGGTGTATTGTCTTCGACGTTCGCATCACTTTTACATTGACTTTTAGTTGGTTCAATGTGTTACAGTAGACTTTTACCCAGAAATAGGTATTAATTTGTTTCAGAAGTATTTCTTGATAGGATTAAAAATAAATTTGTAAAATGAATTTTTTCGATTCCATTGAAAAGTTTTCCATTTAGTAGTACCTAATGAGAAATGAAGCCTTAAAATTTTCAAATAAAAATAATGAGCATTTCGAACACGAAATTTCCCAATTGTCTTTAAACCAAACCATAAAAAATATTTTAATCATATCCTTGTCGCCAAAAGCTTCAGGCCGTAACCTTTATTCTGCACCGATTGTATAAGACTTTTATTTGTTTATTCCACCTCTAAGTCTCAGCTGCTTACCGTGATGCAACCAATCACTTTCTACGAGTGACATACGGACGTACTAATTCGCTGATCAAAGTGTCAAGTTAGGGCGGGTATGTTAATTTACAAGTTATTGGGTAAAAGTGAAACGAGCAAGACAAGGCAACGCAACGTTATGTAAAAACTTAACAAGGGCAATGTGACACTGACATAATATTTGACGCGGATTAATAAATAATAAAATTGACAAGGCTCAAATCAAATTCAAAGACATTTATGGCTTATTATATAGGACGGATAACTAGGTATCATGTGAATCCGTAGCAAAGTGGTGTATGATGCTCTCTTCCTAGATTATAGAGTTAAGCTTAGTTTATAGACTCGCTGTACCTTGACATTTTGGCTGATGACGGCCGAACTCTGTTGCACTACTCAATAGCACCCTATTTTTAACCGACTTCAAAAAAGGAGGAGTTATTCAATTCGACTGTATTTTTTATGTTTGTTACCTCAGAACTTTCGACTAGGTGAACTGATTTTGATGATTAGTTTTTTTAATTGAAATCTGGTGCTTGTCATGTGGTCTCACTTAAATTTGAGCGAGATATCACGAGCAGTTTTTGAGTTATCCCTAATTTTGAAGTTGGTTATTTTTTGTCAAGAATTATTAATTCAGAAGGTTCACGTCTATGGCAGTAGCGCGAACCCCGATTGTTTAGCTGACTACATTCCTAAGTGTTTTGTTTGCAATCATGGTTAACAAACAAGCATTTTAAGCATACCTACATACACATCTTATGTATGTAGGTATCCTTAAAATGCCGTCGAATATCCTAGTCTGTGAGTCTGTGACGCCTCTGATGATACGGGAAATTAGTTATTTCAACAAGAAACGTCATTACTTCTTACAGCCTTTGGCGTAAGGGATTATAGCTGATGCTAACGGTTTCATTGACTAGCGATACCACTTAACATAGGCACAAGCCCTTTTCGCCGAACTAAACAAAAACACCATGGAAGATTATAGACGGAATCATGATGTCATGTTACATAAGCAAATATACGAGAGACGTACATAGTTCGTGCGTAGTGGTTTTTACAAGTGATGTTTTATTCTGGGATTTCCTACGACATGCATAATACATTTTAACATGTTTTAATTAGATACCACTTGTGATTCAATTGTATTTAGCTTATTACACTTATCCTTCAAAGATTTTAAATAGAAGTTATGTTAGGCTTGTATCTTGTATTTTATATCGACTATTGGAATATGGAAGATATAAAAAGTTGAATCTTTCTTTTCTTAGGTTAAAAAAAGAGGGCTAATATGTAGACAAGGTGAATGTTAACGCCATTTTTTAATTTCTCAATACAAATTCAATGTATGTCTTTTGAATGATCTTGTTAATTTGTACTTTTTCATTTATTGTAGGTTCTAGAATAGATTTCCACTACGTAGCTAAAGTTTTAAAACGGGCAGGTGGCCAGGTGCGATTCATATTTGTGAAGATAAGGATCGTATTTAGTGAAGCGGAAGGGTTGACATTACCGTCATTGGTTGTCAACTTGTCATGTTGTAACCATGTTATACATAAACATTGTGTGTAATTATGGAATATATTTGAAATTTATTAAAATTTTTAAATCTTTATTCAGTTTATCATTTACAATAAAGTTATACCATTACCGTGGTTATACAGTTGATGAAGCAAGCTTAAGCGCATAGTGGATTTAATTTTATACTTGTGGCATATTTTCATTTAAGACAAAAGAGAACCTAAGTGTCAAGAGACTTCCGAGATTTCTCAATACCCGATAATATAAATCAATTTAATGACTCAGCCTTAAAGCCGGTAGTAAATGGATGTAGGGTTTACTGACTTTAGTACAAGGTCGGTAGTTATTTTAAGCTCAATAAGACTTTCATGATACAAATTTTCAAATTGGTTTTAGTCAAAATAAAATAAAGAAAAGAACTGAAAAACCTCTTGCGCTTTGATACTTATCTACTGATATAACAAATTTTACTAACAATAATATGATATTTATTTAATATTTATCCATATAAAACGTTGAAAACTTTTAGTTTTAAGGTTCAACTTTTCCGTCCAACACTTTCAGGACGAACTTATTTCACGTTATCAAATTCAAATTCAAAATCATTTATTCATGTAGGTATCATTGATAAACTTATGCACGTCATTTTTTTCATGGACCAGCTTTTCGCAAAGCCCAAATATTTTATTCTCAAAATATAATATTTATCCAGAAAATTATTTATCACCTTCGTTTTACTGAATCATTCCACAGCTAATATATCTAATACTGTTCTTTTTTCAGGTAAGCACCTCCAAGCCTCGAACCATCGATACACGAAAAGTGGGTGAGTGTGAGTCAAAGGCCTTTTCGCATAAATAACAGCCGTTATAACAGAACGAACTATCGGTTACACCGGGTACAGTATTGGTTGTGTCTTGTGGCGGTGCGGTGTGGCACCGGAGGCGTTGCCTCAGGGTCGGGCGCCCACACCGACTCTCAGTTTCTACCTGTCATGCTGGCAGGTTTGTGTACAGAGACTACAGAGTAGATAATAAATATAGATGCACATGGCTATGTTTATAGTAGGGTGATCGATAAGCATTTCTGCCGATACCGATTATACAAAAAAGTATCATCGATACCGATGCGGAAACTGCAGGCTTCAGAGTAAAAAGTTCTTGGTTAAGGATAGAAAATAGGAACAAAGATTGCTGAAATATTATATCTTAAGTTAAATAAGTTACGTGTCACGTTGTTTGTCAGCGATGGACTCCTAAACTACTTGACCGATTTTAATTAAATTTGCACACCGTGTGCAGTTTGATCCAACTGCACATCTCAAAAAAAAAAACTTTTGACAGAATGAAGTCTGTCCGGGCAGCTAGTTAATTTATAAATTATAATATTATAAACTAACATTATTTGGATTTATTATAATAATAGTACAATAAAAAAACGGGAAGTAAAAACTACGTGTTTTACAAGAAACGTCAGAAAACAAAGACGCATTCCACACACGTTAGATGCCCTTTCATTTTTTCGACACCCGATGCCCTTGAAATTCACCCAACTCACGTTGATTGGTAATACGTTAAATTAATTTACGTGATTACCTAATAGTAATGTAGTCGTAGTGGTTGGATGAGATCAGCGAAGGTCGAAGTTTTGTGGGCACTGGCACACTTTGCGAAAGGCCTAAGATCCTACTATCTCTGTCTACAGGTAGACCAAAATAAATGATGATAGGTACTCTCTATGGAGTATTTGGGTTCGGTTCCCGAACTCACATTTATCTATCTACCTATATACCTATATAAAAGGTAAAAGTGATTGACTGATGTATCAACGCACAGGCCAAACCCTTAGGGGCTAGAAACTTAAAATTTTGTTCAAAAATTTTGTATAATCCACTAAGGAAGGATTTTTCAAAATTCAACCCCCAAGGGGGTGAAATAGGGGATAAATATGTTAAGCATAATTTCCGCGTGCGAAGCTGCGGGCAACAGCTAGTAACAGATAAATGATTGATTATTCTTTTATTATTAAAAAAAAATCTGAAACCTGGTCCATATAGGAACCTTTGTTTCATTAAGTTATAATATAATGTTAAACAACCTAGTATTACTAGTTTCACACTACCACAAACGTAAAACTAGGGAGGTATGGTCATCTATGGCAACAAGGTGAAAGCTAAACAACAAAGTTACGAAATTAGTAGGTACCAATCATCGAATAAAAAAGTCAAATAAAATTTACTACAAGGCATTTTTACATGTCAACGCGGAGTAGCAGTTTGTTACATTAGAGTTAAGTTTTGATTAGATCTAGTATTTAACAAGATCTAATTATTAGTACCTAATTAAACAGCAGAAAAAACTGAGTCACGATAGCCCAGACCTGTGGTAGCGACAGATAAATCACGTCACAGTTTGGCAGCTGTTTAGTAGACATCCTTGTTAGAAAAATAATTCCAATAAAATACTGTATTACATTAATTCAACTTTTTCGGTAATAAAATAAAATTACCATTATTTGTTTATTACCTTTGTATACTCGCATATTCATTGCACTCCGAAATGATATTGAGTCAGACAGTCTAGTTCTAATATTTGTCTCTTTGTTTTAGCCCATGAGTCATTTTTGTCTTATAAGGTCTTATCGCCTTAGACAAACTCTGGTATTATTAATCTGAGCACATTCAGGTGAACTAGATAGTAAATTTATCTGAAAGTGTCATTTAAAAACAGATTTGAAAATTAACTAGTCTTATCTCATCTCAAACTTTAAAATAAACAATCTTTGCGTTAAAAAAGATCTCAACGAAATTCCTATAAAGCTTTCGAGTTACACAATAATAATTGTTCAATGAAATAAATAAAAATCATCGAAACATTTGTCGATTACTTCTTCAGTGTACATAGATTATAAAGTTTACATAGATTATGCAATCGAATCGCATAAGACTTTCAAGACGCATTACCTTTGCCGCTCACATTGGCCCCACATCCGGTTGCAACGGAAGTAACGGTGGCAGTCAGTATGGCCGCGCCGTAGCTGAGCTGACCGATTGATTAAGGGTCATTACGCATGGGCGGTTAGACCGCTCGGTGACCGCCGGGACTATTTCGAATCGCTTCAAAGGCTTATTATATTTACCTACATTAGGAGAATAATTAGTTATAAATTGGTGAATTATTCTAAAAAAGCTATTTTGGTTTATACAGCAATGTATGACAAATAATCCAAATTAGACTTTAAATTTAGCATTGTAATAAGCACAGGTTAAGGATTTTTTATTAATATTGTTGGGAAATACATGACGAAGGAACAACGTTCTCTAAATATGAAGATTAAGACTAACGTTAAGTCTCATTTTGAAAGTGCCGAGTTCAGAGAAAAAAGCTGGACAGTTGAGTTTGATGAAATGAAATAAATATTTTGATGGCAGGATTATCAAAAATAAGAACCCAATTAAAATATCAAATTTTTTCTCAAGAAACCTACGAAAGTTATTACATACTCTTATTATGCGTAGTGTTGAAATAATTGAACTATTTTATTTATATTTCAACTTAACTATCCAGATATAAAACCTTACCAAGCTATACATCCAAAATAGGTAAACCCTTCATGTATTAATCCCCTTACATCCAACTATGTCGGTCGTAATTACCGAAGGTCGTGCTACAGAACTACAATTATATCAGTTCAGTTCATTGTCAAGTAAAAGTAAAACATGCTCGCATTTAGATCTTGTTTGGTTTAAAAGTAAATTAAGATCGGATACCGTTCGATTTAGATTAACAGATCTTGATTTACGTATCACGCGCATTGACGTGGCTACTTTCTAATGTGATTGATTTTGTTGCAATTACTTGCTACTTGAAGTACTTACTTCCTAACACTTGGCGGGGATAGAAGTTATTGCTGCCACTAACAACTGTCGTTTTAAAATGATGTCAAAAATATGGCAAATTTTATGAAATCTAATCACCAGTCTATGGTGAGTAAATAGATTACAATTGAATTTACAACGAAATAACAAAATTAGTCACTGTACTTCACCGACATAATTGGGTCTGACTTTTCAAATGACTAAGACTATATTGCTTCCAAATCTAATACAATAAGTTCAATGTCATACTTGTTTCTTCATCTATCCAAAATAACAATCAAATAAAACGTACCACGCAAAATCTTTTTTACAACTGTAATTTAAAAATAAAACCTGTAAAATTCTGTAACAAGAAACTTGATTAAACGATGTTTGTTGCTTGTAAAATCGTTAACCGTACCTAAAATATTTCGCAATTTACAATGTTTCGTGATTGAGGAGATATCTCAAATATTTCAAGATAATAGCTCAAGGGTATTCTAGGTTTAATAACAGATAAATGATCATCTATTTCCTCTCTCTTCTTCACGTTAACTGCAACAAAATAACTTTGCCAACAAATACCTAGTTTCATCCGTTCACGATTACCAAAACAGTTTTAACAATATTGTTTCACTTTCGAATAGTTTAACAACTTTAACTAAAGGCCGCTTTCAATATCTCTCATCTTTAGTCTTCAATAATTATTATTGGTCTGTTCGTTAGTTAATAAAAACATGCAAGCAATTCTATTGTGTGACGTCTCGTACAAGCGTGACTGGTACCACGCCTAAATTCCTTAACGGCCGGTCTCAATAATGTACTAACAGATGGAAGGCTGTGAATAGGGCTACCATTAGTATGTTATCTGTCATATTTGTCAATTTTTGCCTCTGAAAAATTGACAAATATGACAGATGACAGCCCTATCCACAGTCTTCCATCTGTTAGTACATTATTGAGACCGGCCGTAAGTGACAACTAACGTGTCACAGCGGGATTTATTCAGTTTTAATATTATGTATGGCATTATAATTATATGGTATTATTATGTGAGCGTCGCAAGCCAAACAATGAGAATTTTGCATGTTATTAAGTTTGTCGTCCTTTTTCATGCAAGCTTTATGTTTGACAAACTTCCTGATTCACAAGATGTTCAAGTTTTGTTTTAAATATAATAGACAATAATTTACAGGTAAATATTAAACTGTAGGTAACTGATTTTGATCATAAGGAACTTTATTGTGTATTTGGGTGAATTTCCCAAGTGCATTTTTGAGACGGCGAGGTTGAAAATTAATGTGTGGAGGTAAACTACAATTATGTATTATTTTATATAGGTACTTTAAATAGTGATCTACATGATAGCAAAGTATTCAGATGTATTTAATACATAGATTCTTAATAAAAAAATATCTAAGACCTAAAATCTAATTCCGGTGTACTGTCCGACCTCCATTTATTTACATATTTTATAAATTTAATTTTTTTTGGTAAATAAATTTTATTAAAAAGGAATATTTTCTAGAAATACATTAAATAACACAACTAATATATATTTACGGAGTAATTTAAGATAGTGCAACAGCTCTTAAAACATCTTTTAAAAATGTCCTACAAAAAAAAGCAATACCGGTGGCGCATTTTGTACACTTCATATCTTGTTACGAAACGATTTGGAAGACACCTTACTGGCTCTCCCCGCACCGTTCAGTTGTGCTCTTGCAAACTGCGTATTAGGATGACCGACTGGCTGCGTAATTTTCCTGCCAAACACGTAAGTACTCACTGCGGTGGCGCAGGAATACAAAATCATCCAATTCCGATGTCATGTATAATAATAAAACTACAAAGCAGATTATCAAGAAATTTTATGGAGGCTTCTATTAAAGGTTTTCAGCCATAATTGTGAAATAAAAGTTAACCTGAGAATAACGGTGTTCTTTAAAATTCAAGTTTTGACTCTAATACTAAGTCCGGTGGCCTAATCTCGGTGGTTCCGGTGGCAAATCAAAGCGCATAGGGACGTGTATAGACCAATGCTAATAATTTTTGAAACGAAACAAAATTATCGTAGGATGAAACTCATTGCAAAAGGAAGAGGATATAACGAAAATTAACGGAAAAATAATTTACGGGTGATCTGAGCTCGGGAAGTGGGGGAGGGCGGGGTTTAAGGGTAAAAAAGAGTTTATCTCAATTTCCGGCAAAACTACAAGTCCTGTAGAAAAACGTTACATAGCAATGCAATGTTGTAAGTAATAAAAAGATCTACAACTTTTTTATTTACACTTTTTTTACGTAACCTCAAAATTTATGTGAAAAATTCAAATAACCAAGTTTTTGGTTTTTTATTTTTCTTTTACAAAAAAATTTTTTTTCACGAAATTTGGTGAAAATGAAACGACAACTATTTTCGCAAAAAATTTTCGGATTCAAGTTTTAAGTTTTTTTGTCATTCATTGTGTACAATTTTGAGCTAATTATCAAAATTTACACTTTAATTAATCGAAAAACGTAAGATTTCATGTTACTTTGTTAGACAAAACAATTACAAAAACATAAAGATTGCAAAAAAAACATGCGAAAATAGTTGTCGTTTCATTGCATTTTCGGACAACATTTACCATAGTAATTTATAGTTAGTAGTTAGTAGTAGTAGTAGTCGTTAGTAGTTTATAGTTTTTTTTATATACCATTAGAAAGTAGAGATTCCAACGAACAAAAATCTCACTGATTTTTTTTTAAATAGATATTTTGACGTGAGAGTTTTCGATTGAAAATTAGGTTGCTTTTTCGATGTTAAGTCAAAATAAGGTGAAAAAAGAAATATTTTAAATCAAAAATATTACAGTATGTTATGGACATACAACGGTAAGTTTTCACTAAACCTCGTGAATTTTTTTTTGTGAAAGATAAAAATAAAAAACCAAAAACTTGGTTATTTTAATTTTTCACATAAATTTTGACTTGTAGTTTTGCTGGAAAATTATTAGATGATCTTGCCTTTATTATTCCTCATTGGCATAATCAATTTCGGTGGATTAGATTCTAATTCCAGTGGTCCTAATTTTGGTGGCATTTGATAATGTAATTTGAAAATATCTCCGGAACTAATAACTTTTTTTTCGATCTCTACTATGTGACTAATTATTATTACCATTTACATATTATTTATGCCAAATAAAATGTATTAGAAACAGCAGGTTTAATTTTAATCAATTTCGGTGGCTCGGATTTTAATTCCGGTGGTCCTTTAATAATTTCGGTGGCATTTGATAATTTCAAATGGAAATATCTCATGAACTAATAATTTTTTTTCGATCTCTAGTATATGATTAAGTAGTACTAATATTTACCTATTATTTAAGCCAAATTTTTTTATCAAAAACAGCAAATTTAAATTCGCCACTGTAATTAGGCAAAATCCGTGTTTGTTGAAATTCACCCATTTACGTTAGTGATATCTATTTCATGGATTATCAATTTACCCGAATTTATTTTGAACTTTGAAGTGATTCTCTCTTAGTGGATAGTAAACCGCTGTAATATTTTTATCATTATGTACCTACCTTGTTATTCTTAGAGGGACGAACTCTAGAATACAGTTTATATCCTATAAAATGCTATAATTAAATGTATGTATTGCCTTTACTTACCAAGACTAAAAAGAGGTCAGGAATGTATTAGCAATATCAAAGGTATATGCGGAAGCCCTAACAAATGATTTATTAATCCATATAAGTTATCGAGCGTTAAGCGCGATTTACATTTCAATAAGTACAGTAGCGAGTTAACTTACGACACCGGCGAGTTAAGTTCTTAATGTCGTGTGAACGGCAAAAGCGAGTTAAGTAGTAAGTGGTTCAGTTAAGTTGATTCAAATAGAACGCGATCCTATTTTTTGGCGAGTCCAGTGCGAAGTAGGCCCCTCCCTCGCGTCTTCCGCACCCCGCTAACTTAACTGGCCGCCATGTAGACGGCCTAGACGGGCGAGTTTAGTACAGTGCATAAGTTTGTACACTGCGGCCGCAGACACGTGTAGGTAAATTTAATGAAAAATGAAGTGGTCTGATATTACTACGTTTATCTTTGTACAAGAGTACCTACTTGAAACATGAATGTTAATATAATTCAAAATGCTACAGTTACCGCATAAAACAAGAGGTTATGAGGTTATGAATATAAGTGGTTTCGGACCGAAGGAGGCTCTCTCGAAAATAAAAAGTATAATAATTAGTAGTAGTATAATAATTCATTTCTATTAATATTTCATTTTCAATGTTTTGTAAAAGTATTGGTACTATATCTCTTATTATATCTAGTAAATTGGTATTAATTAATTCAACGTCTATTTTCTGGATTAAAACAACGGTTTCGGTGGAACAAAAAAACACACGCGCACGACCAGTCTTCTTGTTGGAACGGCAACTTATGATTACTCACTCGCCTTACGTTTGGACGGTACTTACAACTTACTACTTATTACTTAACTGTCTGATTACTTAACTCGCTACTGTACTTATTGAAATGTAAATCGCGCTTTAATCACTTATTCAGTCGAATGTACACTCATCAGGGCTGCCATCTGCGAGGTTCTTTGTCCGACAGATCCGGGAAATCGGATATTTTGAGGAAGTCAGCTGTGAGTTTTTTGTTGCACCGGATTTTAGGGGCGTGACATATTTCAAATTGAAACAGGTTGATGTAGTACCTAACTATTTAATCTCGGAGTCAATACATGTGCAATTATGCATAGGTCCACGAAACTTTTTTTAATCACATAGCTCAATTCTTAAACCAATTCGTTGAGCGACATTTACTAGTTTAACTGCTGCACTTTACACTGAATTAACAATATCAAACGGTATCATTACTTTGTGGACAATGTGGACATCCATTTTTACACGCTTTATATTAGCTTCACCTGTATGTATGTTTGTTTGTAACTTCTCTTTGGACTTGATTTTGACCCACTTCAAACGATCAGATTTCTTTTTAGATATTATTTTACAACTATGAATAACACAGATTGTTGTAAACTCAATATTTAATAAATATTTAGGCCTTTATTATTAAACCGATCTTAAGACCTCTCACCTCTGCAATCTCAAGATTCAATTAGAGGTGCTGAAATAATGCAAATCAGAAACAGACATGTATAAGATCTGAAATCGTGCTCTTAATCTCAACCCTAGCTTGCTCTCGTTGTCGTATTCGATTGTCACGGGTGACGTGGTAGTGGCTATGTCTGCTCACCAGCGTGGCGTGGCAACGTAGCAGCATGCTAGGAACGCAGTCCGGCCTTGTCCTGCTCGAGCCAGTCACGCCGAAATGACAGCCGCTGAAATGTCACCTCAACATTTTTGATGTAAGGAGCAGTGCACACAGTTGAATATGATGGAAACTGTCGAGCCTTGCCAAGTATTTTAAACCGATCTTTGATCAAAAGCGCGATCTCAGATCTTAAAAATGTAATTTTTGCGTACGATTCGACATATTTCAGCATCTCGAACTAAATCTTGATATTGCAGAGTTCTTAAAATCGGTTTATTAATGCCTAAGGGCCCGGCCACAGCTACTAGCGGCGCGGATTGCGGTGGTATGCCACAGCTAGATTAGTTGCGACCGCGGCGGCGTCAGCGGTGGACGTACTTAGACTACTATATAATAATATTATATACGCCACGCTGGTGAGCAGACATAGCCACTACCACGTCACCCGTGACAATCGAATACGACAACGAGAGCAAGCTAGGGTTGAGATTAAGAGCACGATTTCAGATCTTATACATGTCTGTTTCTGATTTGCATTATTTCAGCACCTCTAATTGGATCTTGAGATTGCAGAGGTGAGAGGTCTTAAGATCGGTTTAATAATAAAGGCCTAAATATTTATTAAATATTGAGTTTACAACAATCTGTGTTATTCATAGTTGTAAAATAATATCTAAAAAGTTTTTTGTTTGTTTCACTCGCGCACCGCGCAGTCCGCCGCCGCCGCGACTCTCACCGCGCCGCTCGCCGCGCCGCAAAACGCGCCGCTGTAGCTGTGGCATACTCCATACATTGTCTACCATTTGTTCTCGCCGCTCACCGCTTGCCGCGCCGCTCACCGCGCCGCAATCCGCGCCGCTAGTAGCTGTGGCCGGGCGGTTAGGCATCAAGACAAAGTAGCTTAAGTTACTTCAATTGTACAATCAAGACGACACGCCCACTTGTCTCTAGTTTGTCATTAATTTATGCACTGACCATTTCTCTCTAATTCCGCTAAACAAAAGTTTCAGATTTCTTCAGTGTCTGTAAAATATAATACACATTTTAATCTTTGTAGCTTCCCGAAAAAATGTCTAAATGAAATGAAAACCACATAGTGTAAAATAATTAAGTCCAGGAACAAACAGAAACAGGGTAGATAGAGACTTTATTAAATACAATCCTTAAAATAATTACAATTACACATGACTATTCCATACTAGAATGTGTTCTATGTGCACTGTGTGCAGTGTGCCTTACATCCTTGTGTCAAACAATTGATACGTTCGGATAATGTCAATAACAATATTGTATTCCTTTTTTAAATATGATAGCTTTGTTTTGTTTTTTTAAATTCCTTTGTAAAAACATATCGTCCTTCAGACTTTTGAAGGTCAGAATAGATCAAGAGACACTGTCTGCAGTGTCTTGCACCAAGTACACTCTCAAAATTATTTTTGTGTTACACTACTGGTCTCTTTTCTTGACACCTATGTGAATGACATATTATTTAGGATGGATTCGACCAAAATTTATCCTGCGAAAGGATTTTCTTTGAATATTGTCATGGTAACAACTGTTGGCATAAATAATCAGGAACAATTAAGTGAACTTACAGTTGAGCTTTGTAAATGTTGTATTTAACTCTTCGATTAATCGAGAGTATTTAATATAAGTAATATTGTAATTTAGTTACACGAAGCTAGAAACTTGAGAATTCCGCCAAAGCAACAAAATTTATGAAGGCTTCGTCGAACAGTTTTATCCTTTCAGAATACAAATTAAACATCCTCAGACCTCAGCTCAGACAATAGATACAAAATGCACAATAGTCAATGAGTACTATTCTTCAAGGGGCCGATTCCCACAATATGAGATATCTTATTCGACTCAAGTCGAATGTAATTTTATTTGTAGGAAATAAATAGTATTAACGCGACAATAAAATCGCAGTCAAATAAATTTTATATACCTACAGTAAAACTTTTTGTTGAATCTTTTTAACGTTTAACAACATTTTCACTTCGAAGACAGACAGGCTTATTTTGAGTCTTTGTTATATCAGGTACAATAATGTCATGCTATAATTATGTACATAAATTATGTACATTGATTATTATTTATGTAAATAAAATAAACTAAATCTTAAGCTCAAACGTGATTTTTGTGATAACGTACTTGTACTGCGATAATCGATTCCAGAAACAAGTATAAAATATTCGTTCGCCTTGCAACGACAAATTTTATAAATATAGCTGTAACCATTAAACAAAGCTTGACAACCAAAGAAGTTAGTTCTCTTCTTGTTACTACGCACGAAATGTTACGCAGTAAACTATTCAATGATTACTATGATGATTAATGATAATGATTATTATTCTATCAATTATTTTATTACGACTAAGTTTTTTGTATCATAAGAATTCTCTACACAAATAAACAATATCAAGTTTCGCTTCAAAAATACTTTTGTATTTTGACCCCGCTTTAAGCAATTTAATTAGCCAACATACCTATGTACCTAAAAATATTTATAATTCAGTAAACAAATAAGTCCTATATTTATATTAATTCTTCCAGCTACATAATAGAATAAAACATTTATCAAAAAACGTTTCAAGTCAAGCAAACTGGCCATCTCTCAAACAATTGCGCAGCCTGCCGAGAATAGAATCCAATTTTCGTTCGTGTCGTAAAGCGTAGTGCATTAAAGCTCAATAAACACGATTGGATTAAGCCTGAAGCAATTGTTGGTGAGCTCCCACGCGCCTGGTCGTTTACCCCGAGAGGGCCACCTCACTGGTCAGTGGTCACCGACCACCACTCACCTTTACAGTTACATTACCGAAAAAGGCTTCAGATCATTTAGGGTGACACACACGGAGCGCCCGAAATACTTGCTAATCGCTCCTGTACATATTATTATTAAAATTGTTTGTAGATGATTCGCAGCTCATAAATAGGTAGGTTTAGAATTTTAGATTAGATTTTACTCTTAAATCGTAGCTGTTCATCACTAGGATATCAACGGAAAATAATGAATAAATAAAATAATACATTTTTATAGCTTTTAGGTATATGAGTGACGAAAGTTGACAATTTTTTTGTTTAGATATCTATTAGGTATTCTATAAATTTTATATAATTACTTTTCGTTGTTAATAAAATTGTAAAAGAAATGAACTTAACCTTTAATGTAAATAAATAAATTAAGGTGTATTAACCGGCTTTTATGCTTGAGTGTTCTTTATTACACATCATTATATAAAATAAATTTTCACATAATTATGTGAAAATTTAATTTCAACTAAATTTCAACTTCGGTAAAAAATTTAAAACTTAATTCAAATGAGCTTCTGGACGTGTGCCAAAACATCGAAGAAGGTAGATACGTATCTACCTTCTTCGATTTTTTATAATTTTTTATATTTTTTTATAATCCAATTTAATGTATAATCAGGCGTCAAAAAGCTGCGTTTGTCAACGCCTAAAAACCGTTAGTGCAATGTAATGATGATAATCAATCATTATTATGTTGGCAATAATCTACCACCAACATTCCCAAATCACTTTGCTAACATTTAAGTTATGTGATCTCATAATGCCGTACATGCACAAGTAATATTAAGACCATCCTCCATTATAATAAAACTCAGGACGTAATTTACCTTGAATACGCGTCTAACTGGTTCTAAATGCATTTCGCTTTGACGTCTATTATTTCTATTCTATAGCTATTTGCTGCTGAAATTAAAAGATACATAAAACTCAGCTCTAATAGCAAAATAGATGATAACAAAGAAGTGAAAGAAAATTACATTTCTCGACAGTATCCTTTTATAGTTGTTGATAGCGGACACTTTTACTTGAGAAAGATAACACTTATTTCGCTTGATAACTTGACTACCATAAACTCAGACCGTATAAATATAAACGGATCAGGAAAGTCTTTAAATTAAGGTCATCAAATATGTATTTCAATGCAGAGAGACAGAAAAGAAAAAATATAACAACGAAATAAAGACAAAACCAAATTACATTTTGATATTAAATAATTTTACTAAATTCTATTTAATTTTTATTTAAATGTCTTTCAGAAATAAAAGATAATTATAATAAAATTAATATTTAATAATAGTAATAATAATATTTTCATTTAATAATAATGTCTGTTTAAAATGCAAAAGCTGGTACAATAAGCTTTATTGTGGGTATTGCAGAACGAACTATAGAAATAATTCATAAGCAGTATGAGGACAACTAGAATCACGTGAAAAATCATTGAAGACAATGTTCGTGTTGTTCAATGAGGAGTCAAATGCTTTATTTCTTTGGCTATTCTCTTGTACAACCGGCGGCGTCCATTTGAAGAATCTAAATTACACACATATTTTTTAAGTTTTCTGTATTATGCACCATTAATTTATAACCAACACGTAATCTCTACTTCCCACTCAAGTAGTCTAATGGTTATTTCTTCAGTCTTCTCGTCTTCGTGCTTTTCGAACTTTAATTTAATTCAAAACCATTGAATCATGTTATCACATAGCTATCATAGGCTATCATACACTTATGAATGTCATTTTTTTAATCTACGACCATTTAGGAAAGGTGCATTGTCACAGAGGAAAAGAAATAGAGAAAAAACCTCCTTAGTACATCTTTTAAATGAATTCAGAAGTTTTACAGAATAATATTAGATATCAGGTAGACTGTCCACGTGAAAAGTGAATGCTGTTAAAACCGCTTAATACAGAATTTGTAAACGATCGCGGCTTATTGGCACTTCAGAGTTCACACTAGTTCAGCTATACTGCCTTTGTTCACAAACATACATATCACATAGTTACTAATTCGGTCACGTACTGTATAGAACAAGTATAACTCGCTCTAACCTTAGATGTTGTAAGCTTTGAGTTCGTTACAAACACTTATTTACACTATTTACTACTTCACCACACACGTATGAATGTTTAAAATTCGGGTTCACTTACGAATTTAATGCAAATGTACTTTTATTGCTTACCTCGACCAATTAAGTCGTGATGTGGCCGTCCAATATCACAAGGAGGTGAACGTTACAAACTCTGAGCTGGTTTAGAATCGTTGTCTAGTTAATAGAGTTGTTTATGAGTTCTAGTTCACCTTCTAACATCAACATATAATTACTTTTTTTTCTTCTCCGCGGTCTTTTTGAAAAGCTGTCAACTGTGTCAATGCCTACATTAACCATTTGGGCATGAATGATAAGGATAACTGACTCGTATGGAAGCAAATTTGAAAAAGTGTGCAGCTATAAGCAGTAAATCCGCGCTAGCATAGACAAATGGTTTGATACGAATGTAATAGTTGTTGACAGATTGAAGTTAGACAGTGACAGTGTTGTACACCAACTTCAACTGTTTACGTAGTCCAAAACCCTGTTGCTACCGTGGCATTACCAATATAACGCAGTTTGTCGGATACTTTTGCACAACAGTCATTTATCCTTTACCTCTATACTCCATGCCTTTGGTGCAGAAGTCTCATAGATCATAAAAATATAAATACATAAGTTTACAAAGGATTTTTGTTTTCTTTGATATAAATGTATCTATGATATAAATGTTACATGATTCGAAAATTCACTCGCTGTTGATGAGCATAACATTGAAGACTGCATTCATTTTGAATTCTTCGTGTACAATAAAAAGCTGCAGTTAAATGTTGAAATGCAACACTATTTCATAAGTGAAACTGCATTATTACCAGATCTAGTGCACTTTCGACGTCAGTTACTCAATATTGTTGAAGTAAGGCAGCCCGCTTGAGTATTTAATCAAGCAGAAAGTGTTTTGGCATTCAGTTGCTTCTTGAATTAATGGACGAAAGGAAGAAAACATTTTATTAAGGTGTCATCTTACAAAATATGAAAACAAACAGTTAATGCTAAAATTGCAACTTACAACATCTACATAAAGTTGAGACGATACTGCACGATTGCTTTTCTTATCAGACCTAAAATAACGAAGCTTACCTAAAGTACCGAAACTTAGAAATCATCTTCACACATACATCAGTAGACTCATGTCAGTTATTGTAAAACAATCAACAGCACCCCAACCTACAACAGCCAAAAAGCGTGGTGCTGAGACAAGGTCAATAGAAATTTCCGGGGAACAATGACTAATACAGATGAAGCATCTTAAACATATGAACCACAACTGAAAGCATTTTCAAGGTTCAATTAGTTAAGCGAGAGGGCGTTGCATACCATGTGAGTCATGTCTTCCGTTTCTCCTCCCTGTATACCTTGAACCTTTTTAGTATTGTTTTTTTATATTTGCATAGACGGTTAGACATTCTGTTCATATTATGTATTTAATCCTAATGCAATCCTAATCAGTGATATAACATTTTTTACTTTTTCTATATAGGTTTTCATCAACTTGTGTCTTTCTGACCCGATACTGAACATTTAAATCCAGTTAATACCTGCTGTCTTTTTCAGCTCGGCAATCTAACTCACCGAAAGATCATGAATGTAGAAGAAATAAAAAGAACCCCTATTCATATCCTTCGCAATTTGTTAAGATATTCAATACAAAATCCGGCGAAGAAACAACAAAAAGCTCATTCATTCATTCTTGTTTATCTGTAGAATAATTAATAATTGAATTAGCTAAAGTTGCAAGATGCTATGATATGGTGTCGGGGCCCGACGTGGGTTTTAATAGTGATTCAAAGCGTGAACAATGAGCGTCGGTCCCACGCGACGTCCCCTGGTATTCACGTGAGGTTGAACACATCGAACAAACCTTCGGATATTTGTACACTTTGTACTGACGAATTATTAATAAGTTAATTAAAATGTTTGATGTCGATTATTACACGTTCTTTTGAAGCAGAAAGATAACCATCTGATGACAATCAAAAGGCTCAGACTGAATTTAGGTGAAAGAAAATTGAAACTTGTTACTTACTCGCTTTCAGTGGTCTCGATTAATATTAATGAAGTGAATCTCATTATTTGATATATTGACATCAGTTTGGAGATTTTTCGCAAACTTAAACACTTTTCTATAATATGAACAGAGAACATGAGAGCCAGATTTGGGTATTTTCAAATATTTTCTAAGACTAGTTCAAACAAAAGCAGATTGTTATTATTACTGATCATTTCAATTTCAATTGGACTTGAAATTAGATACCACCTCTTGACATATCCGACTAAATAGATCAAGTGACGCATCAGTGGATGGAACTAGTTATGCCAAGCTGAGACCAACAATTGTATGCAGATTCGATCGCGTGTTGAAACTAAACTGGCATGATTGGAATTACCTAATATTGAGCTGTGACTGCAACATACCTCGCTCTGAATCTCTGATCGCTTTATGGTTACTTGAAAGGCTATTTGTATGTTTGAAAGAGCCTCATGCAAATTTGAACCTTACGGCCTTGACGGAGCACGCGTGGACTGACAATTATCGAGCACAAGGGCTTGTGAAGAATGTGGCAAGCAAGTACTTAGACGAGCAGAATATTCAAATCTGGATGTTCTTGATCCAAACTACGTAATGTGACTTGAATTTGTTAAGTTTTCTTAAGATATTGAAAATCGACTTCACGGCATCGGCTATTCGTATTTCCTTAATGATGAGCCAGAAGACTAAGGCAGGAAAACTCATGATGACATGAAAAGGAAAACAATTAATATTCCACTGTTGCATGCTATCCTATCCTTAAGATGGACTAACCTTTCCATTTGTGTGGTCATCGTAAAGGAAAAATCTTAAACAGGTCTTCAAAGGAACCAATTTTTCCTTCCGAAATGGCCCTATTAATATTCCAATGAAACCAGTTTCGAGGCTATAATTTATCCTCATTCTCCGCATTCCCAGCTTGGTAAAGGATGAAGCAAAATTATTTTTTCTTCAATTTCTTGAGACTGAAGATACAAACAAGATAGGTAGATAAAAAGTATTTTACTGCATCCAACGATATTTTATCTGTAATCTGCAATGCAAATGTTGAAACAAATCTGATTAGGTACACGATTCAAATTGATCATTTAGTTTAGATAATTCTTTCGTATCATACCTAATTATAAAGACTAGTTTATTATGTTGTTTTACGTTGAACTTATAATAAGTAGGTATATTGGCTTTAATTGGATCATCATATTTCTTAATAAAACGCTGTTACTAACGGACAGACAACGCACAGAGTAGACCTAGAAGCATGAATACTGCTAATGCTTTGTTCATACAAAGGTTCCGTATAAAGTGAAGGAGCACTAAGAAAGGATTTTTGAAAATCCATCTCCTAAAAGGTTTAGTTAGTAGGGTAGAAGTCACGGGCACGATTTCATAGAGATATCTATATATATATTTTTCATTTCATTTCCTTCTAATAATATAAGATGCAGAAAACATCTAAACGTACAATTGAACATTTAGCGTTGAACTCAACCTCAGGAAGCTCCTCTACTCCAAAGAATTCTTCCAAATCTATAGATACCTAAATAATGACTTCAAAGTAGGTAATAAGTAGGTAATAAATAAAGTAAATGTGTAATGTAATCCAGTAGGTAAAGTACCTAACCCGCATGAGCAACTCCAAAACATCTTTTAGTGATGTCACCTTGAGGAGTTCGCATCCGGATAGCATAATTATAAAGTATTGGCTTTATAAAAAAGCCAATAATAACCATAAAAACGGACACGGGAGGACTGGCTTCGTTTTTCTTTTTTTCTTCGGTTGGATTTGTTATTTGTCTATCTTATGTGAATATTTTATTGGAGTAAGTAGGTATATGTATAAGTATACTTATATACTAACAAGTAACAATAAGTATATCCTAAAATGTTAGAAGTAGGTATATGTAACGTATATTTATTCTACTTCCCATAATAATTACCACATATTCAATAAACCGGTTACTATATTGTAATTATCGATTTATTGCTACAGTATTAAAATTGCCTTAAACTGATAAGTACCTACTTAACTTAAATAAATAAAGCTAGTTTCGGATCAAATATGACTCAAAAAAGATTTCAAATGACCTTACAAGGTAATAGTATTTGTTTGAATGTTACAAACACTAAGTTATAGAACAAGACCTTGGTGAAATTGGTACTTTAGAAATAAGGTATCTTTTTATAAAATTTTATTATTGTAACATCAATAACCATTTACATCATAAATTTAATAAAAAATACGTCTGAGTTCGTATCCAATTATTTGTTTATCATAAAAAAGGCTTACGAACCCTCTATATGTACTTCTTTAGAGTTGAATTAATTGCTAAATAAATATTACATACCAATATTATCATCAACAATGTGTTACTGTCCCAGGACACATAGCTGTCAAAAAACACTTGCAAATTCGTTCATACCATCCATACTCTTTCATACAAGGACATCTTGTCGCGGGGAGCATGGTCATACACAAATAAGTTTGGATACATAAATATGTAATTCTTACAGAAACTATTATACCATTTCATACTTCCATAGTTGTAGTAACTAGAAAGCAGTTTGCAACTGGCAAAGTTAAGACTGCCATACTTGTACTTACCGAAGACGTTACAAGGAAACGTAATTGAATAATTTTGAGTGTAGCCAACCTAATAAAATGACAAAGGAGTGAGTTTCATTGGCGGTTGGCTTCCACTTTCACAAGCGTTACATGCAAGAGCAAATTAGTCGCGGGCAATTCGTGCAAAATGCATCAGCATCAATGAGCGTGAACAATCTTTAATGGCCTCTTCTCTGACGGCCTGGGACGGCCTGGGACGGCCTTCGGCTTGTATGTTTCAAATTTATGTTCCAAATGTTTAAATTCAGAAGACGTTGTTAAGTTGGCAGACGTTATACCACAGAAAAAATAATATTATCTACTTGTTATACTTAATTATAATGCCCCTGCCATTCCTGCGTCCTAGTGCCTTAGATAACAATAAGAATGTGTGGCCAACAGTTAGCGCGCTAACATTAACGTTAACGCACTTAAAGCAGCATAATAAAGACAATGCGTGAAGACTCTTTTGAAAATGTAACAACTACAACGCCGATTGGAGCATATCCGTATTTTCATATTTTAAAGTGGTCATATTAGTTCAATAGTAGCAAAATTGGACGTCTTTAAAGCCCATGTTATTTCTATAAGAATTCGACTTACCGAAGTCCAACGACTTGTTTATTTGGAACTATCATTCATCTTCACTTAGAAGAGGACTAAAAATACGCATTTAGATAGAAAACCTGTACCAATACCCCTATATAATTTAAGCTGACTGATACGGATTATCTTAACCACAGAGATTTTAATATGTTTACAAAAAAGTTTAATAATAAAAATAATTAATTAAATGCAGCTGGAACCTGATATAAGCTATGGAAAAACAAAAGGTTATCTAAAACGAATAAATTTATTAGTTAGCCATTAAACAAACACAGATTGATACCGATTAATCATTTCACAACCATAATTGATTAGAAAACGAGGACGTAAATGAAAGGAACAGTCTTAATTGTTTTAACCTCTCGACTCCTCAGTCGCAACAATTAAATACAATAACAAACAATGCGAAATAGCCAACCATAAAACGCTTCTGTTCAAAGACAAGGCTCAATACTAATAAGACTAAGTTCAAACGAATAAAGTAATAAGTACCTAATAGCAATGTCAAAAATAATAAATTTGATTTAAAATTGAGTGCCAAGCAAATCTAATTTCTATTCAAAGTATTCACTAAAACTTAAGTATTTTTTTTTTTGCTTATCTGTATTTAAATTGGGGATTTAACAAAAAAAAATAGCATTGACGACGCTGCGACGTTCCTTTAGATCACCTTTCCCTGCAACCAGAGTTATCAAAGTAACATCACCGAAGGCTGTGCTATGCGGTTTGGTCTAGTTGTCTAGTATTAAGGCTAGCCTTTCACAACTAGATGACTAACATTCCTGCATTACAGAAATTAAAGGTGCGCCATTAACAGATCTGAAACGGTTTATTATCGTTTATTATTTGTTCTGCAATCAGCCTTCGCTATTGTCGCCATTGATTTCCACAACTTCCTACTTTGTATTTATGGTCCTAACCAGCCTATTAATTTACTATAGTTCTTATAACGTAGGCATAATAAAATTCTTTGTGTCTTACGGTGTCTTGCGTTATGTTATAGGTCTTAAATCTTTATATCTACAGGCACGAAATAAAATATGCATAGAGAACTTAGTAAAATTATCAAATTAAATTTTTATTTAGGTAGTAGTTACATAGTTAATAATCCATTAATCATCAATCAATCATGACCTACTAGTCATTAAATTTATTTTTTTTATTTACTATTTTTAGTAACTGAAAGTACGAGTTAAAATGACTTCAATAATATAGTAAATGAAGGAGTTACTATAACGTACCTTTTGGTCATAATTATAACCATAACTTAACCAATCCATAACAAGTATAGATAGATTTCATTACACCCCTTGCAATGCATGTTATGCGTTTGTCAGTTATTGTATGCAAAGAATTGCAGTATGCACGCCATTATTGCCATGTAAACAATACACCATTTTAAGGAGCTCCATTGTCCTATCGGATCTTATGAAGTAGGTATATAAAACATTATGTGAGCTACTTAATAGTAACAGAATGGCATTATTGAAGCATCACACGTTATTCCTTGAATGGTGCATAATGACCGAGGCAACGCATGATATTATTCTTTTTGCATGAAGTCACCGATGTTGAAAATATTTGTAGACAGGATGATCTGTAAATGGTGATTAATTGATCATTTATAATGTCAATTAAAAGCCAATAATTCTGTTTTATCTATTACGTTAATATGGACTGCAATTAGGTTAGATTTCTCAGAAACAGATAATAATATTTTGTAAGCTAAATATTTCAAACGTCATTGACAGTAGATGTAGTTATTTCGTCGCCGCACAGTGGTTTTCTTAAATGAAATCCAGTGTAACCCATGATGTTTTAACATCGAATACAAAAAAGAAAGAAAACAAAAAAAAAACAATCGTAACGTATCGAGGAATGAGATCTTCTTGCAAAATAATTTTAATTTCCTAAAAGAACACAATTATTTCGACACAAAATTATAACAACTTTTTGTTTATGTGTACCTATCTAATTGTCCGTATTTTTTCTTTGGAAAAGGTTTCTTTGAAAAAGGTGTCTGTAGCCACCAGCGTAGTACCATAGCGTAATTTAAAGATTAATCTTAAGATTAGATGGTTGTTTATCACGTAATAGTAAGTGATAGGTAGATTCAGATATTGCCGTCTGTTGAAAACAATTAGAACGTATTTTTTCAAATAAAACGTAAAAAAGTAATAGCAAAATTAGAGTAACTGTTAAGTAACCTACCATTGAATTATAAAACATAGGTTGTATTTTTCAATAATTGCCTCGCTTGATACATTTTTAACAAATTTTAGAACACCCTCTATCCACTCTAGCAATATTATTGTTTACATGATTGTTGTCTTCGTCACACGAAATCGGATCGTCTCCGGTCCGCAACACGTCAGTATTATCGGCAGAATCGATGCGCACACTTCCTTTAAAAAAAAATTAAAAAAAATGTCAAGTCGTGCGTCTCTGTCTAACCTGTGAAATGTGAGGGGGAAAGATGCCGGGTGGCGGGAATTTGGTGCGGAGCGGGCGATACCGCAAAACACCTCGGACGCCAAGGTCAGCCCATGCCCGGTACTACTATACGAGGTCGCTGGTGGTGGGATCACCTGTCAAACGACGGCCCAACTCACCTCAGACGAGGTAAGAATATGGTTAAATTAGGTAATTTTTTGCGGTTTAAAGTTACATACATTAAAGAAGTAGGTAAATGAGTAAACACTAGAACTTGTTGTTCCGTCCATGGAGTACAGAAGAAAGGAAAAGCCATCTCTATGAAAAGTGTCCGTAAAAACGCGTCCAATAACAGGTGGCGCTGCGGTGCGCAAGGATAAATTTTATTGAACTCAGCAAACTTCACTCCGCAGCTCCGTCTACAACAGCGTCAACAGCTATGTTCATATTATCGTACATACTTATTGCGTTGCCAGCGCTATTGTCTTAGGATTGTGGTAGGTACTGGAACTAGTTCTATTTTTAGTAAACAATTGGACACTTTTTCAACCTTCTCCTCATATGAGATGGCTCTCCTTGCCTCTATACTCCATGGTTCCGTCGGTCCAAAATTAAAAAAAAAACTCCGCCCTGGAGCCTGGAATGGCCTGGATGTCTATTGTCTGCTCATTTTTTAAATGAGATTGATGATTATTGGAATCATTTAATTTGTGTGCAACTTATATGTGAGTATGAAACCATACATAAATAATTACTGACATAATAGTTACTGACATAATAGTTACTGACATAATTAGACGGTTTTAATGTAAAAAAGTACGAAAAGATTAACTACATTTAATTGAATACATAGCTGTTCATCTGTTGATACCTACCAATCAAATTCATGCAGTTATTGAAGAATTCGAAGAATTCCAGAGGAATTATTTATCGCACTTTATTAATTTAATTGCTTGATTATTATCAGCTGATTGTAAGAAACTTAAGCTTAATAAACGGTAATCTTAATCCAATTAAAGTACATATTTTATAAGCATAGAATGAATATTAATAAGAAAAAAATATATAAAATTCTTCTGAAAAAAGTTCCAGATGTCTAGAGAAGGAAGTGCAATAAACCTTTGTTTCATTTAAATTATAGGCTTTAAATATTTTTAAATAGGTTTTCTTGTGGACACCAAAAAGTCCCTTCCAGGATCCCATAAATGATTAACTTTAAAAACATTGTATAATTTACATAAAAATGCATTTTATTATAATAGGGTCTTGGACTGTTTTGTCGAAAGTGTATAAACGTGTTGATTAGATAATAAAATGTCTGTAAAATATGTTTTCCCGCAGAAATGAATCGGTTTTTATGGAAATAAAAGCAAAAATATTTTACACTTTTTAATTTCGCGCTAAAACGCTACTGTCCTGTCATTGATGTGCATGACGTCACTTTCCACTGTCATACACATAAAACGTAGTGATTAAGTACTCTGTGAAAATAAACAAAGTGATAGACTGACAGTAGTGACAGTGGAAGATGACGTCACGCGTCGTGATTAGCGTTTGTGGTCACGTGATTTTGACATACAAAATAAATATTTTAAAAGCTTAAAATAAAATAAAATCCTAATTCTTTATTACTAATTCATATTAATTATGTATTTTAGGCCCATAAACTAGCTTTAGACAAAATATCACATCATTTTAACAATACAGTCCAAGACCCTATTACCCTAATTTAAAACCTAGTTAAGACTATCGCACATTCCTATAAGTAAGAAATAGGTACTATAGTGCTTTTCAACTAAATCTGCAGTTGGCCGTAATGTTGGTAGCATTGAAATAGGAGTATAAAAATGAGATGAATCCGTTTAATCATTTTGCACCATAAGAGGTTAAATCTATAAATTACCCTACTTTATAATAGTTATATGGTTAAACGACTATAACATTACTTACCTACTCATATTAAATTAAACGCAAAGAAATAATATCTTAATCACGTTTTCCGTTAACGTTTAATAAGTCACGAAAATCATCGTCAATAAATGTTAATGTTATAATAATATTAACAGCGATTATTACGTTCATGCATAACAAAATTATTTGCATTTAATGAATAATAAACTTTTAATATAATAACAGTAATTATTATTATGTATTATATTACTTACAGTGACAGTCACGTAGTAAGCGTTATTTTCCACTCCGGGATCACAGTATCTTGCGAAGAAAATGTGAAGCACATAAAACTCGGATAAGTATCTACTTCATTCATGAGGGAAAACTTCGAGAGATGCAATAGGCTGTACATATACGTCTCCTATCCCTCATTTCACCCACATTCACACATGATAAAGACCATTTAACATCAGATAGACTTGGATTTTCATCAGCGCTATAAGTGATACTGGACTCTACCATATTATAGTCGTACCTAGTTAATTGACGTTTCTCAGGTTAAGTCATATTCATGTGACAAGTTACATTGGATTATTAATCATAGAAGTATCTACCATTGTACATCTAGGCTATTAAAACCTACAAAGTATATTAGATTTAAAAGGCTAGGGAACGAATGCCTTTTACAAATACCTCGAAGAAGCTCTGATCTAGTTGACCCTTGACTTTAAGGTATTGTTGCGTCAAGGATGTTATCTGCAAATTCCAATGGCAGTTATGTCATGCTATTCTTCTTTTGAAACATAAATATTGGGCTCAGTCCATGAGTCCACCTAACTATTGAATAACAAACAAACAAGGTTATATCAGAGTTATTCAAAGTCTGTCAAAATTTTAATTTGATTGGAATGTCGCATTTCAGGCCAAGGTAAAAGAATGATGCGGTTACTTCCTGAATGTATAACAATAACATTTGAATTTGAAATAAATCGTGTGCGTACTCCTTTATAATGTCATTCAAAATGAAGCGGTTAAGGTCTACGTTTTTAAAAGTTACTGAAGATTTCATTGTTTACTTAACGTTTAGAATAGGCAGGTTTTGCTTCCCAAATAATTTCAGAACTTTAAGATAACAGTCATTACTTTGTTTATTATTAATATTTGATTATGAATACCGGTATCCTCAGTGTAATTATTACACTGGTATATTTTACACTCTTGGTATATTTTAATTTGTAACTTTTACGCGGTAGGCTACATTACCAATAAAGTGTACAAACTTATTTTGCTTATACCGTAAAATATGTGAATGAATTACACTTTTTAATTTTAAAATTACAGTTCTGAATTGTTTCCAAATACTTTCTAAATTACGAAAAAATCATACAATCTGTAAATTACTTTGCATGAGGTTCGCATCAATCCCAGATTATGCCTTACCGGAATCTGTGTCGTAGGGATGTTCGATCCGGATCGATACTTGTGTGGATCGATACAATGGCATACGATCCACTCGATATTTGTATCGATACAATGGCATTCGATCCACTGGCGGATCGATACACATGCAGGGTGGATCGGATCGGATCAAAATTATTATGGAATGGAGGTAGACTTCTTTAGATCAGTTGTTGACGCATCATATTACACGAACAAGAAGGCTTCCACACGTTTTTCAAGCAATATTTGTCTGAATTTTTGTTGGATAGAAAGTCTGATCCATTAATTCAAGTATTCAAGGTCAGCTAGAAAAGTTATTTGGGGAAACTCTGCGACATAGCTTTACGCCTACGGTATTTATCAATGGTAGGAACTTCATTACCCTCCGAATGGCTTTTCTCGTTAGCCAATAGCATTTCAAGCGAAAGTAATCGATTTGATCCTGAGCGCTTATCCAATTTACTATTCCAGCGTTCATTAAAATTTAAGGATTGGCAAATGTAACCTTTGCATGATATATTAATTTATTTGATTATTTAGATTTTTAGTTTAAGTTTAAGTTTACACAAGAGTTCTAAATCAAATATAGTGTTACAAAGTGAGATATTATTATTTATATAATGTTCCTACTACATATCACATTGTTTTAAAAAACCTTAAATAACTTTTTCAATATTTATTTATACAATATTTTGAAAAATTAATTTTACTCAAAAATCTTCTATAAAATCTTAATCTTATATAAAATTTAATCTAAAACGATTGACCATAATATTGCCTTAATGATCTATCTTTATTTAGAAACCCACTGAATTAAGCTTGTCGATAGTTTATATAACCATATTTAAAATATTTTATTCGATTCTGGATCGATACAAAACATCGTATTAAATTATACGGTAGAAAATATCATCTTTTATTTAATAACATATTTCTTTCTTTTTTTCTTTCTTGGCCGACAACGCTTTGGTCGCTGACATCCATTGGCCGCGATACCCACTTACAGGTATATTTAATAATTACATGAATTTATATTTGGACTATTAATTATATTGGGATATTCATCTGGAGTATCGATATACAAAATACCCGGATCAACCATTCCTATTTAAAAATTTACATTTTTTTCTTCTCTCTTTCCTTGGCCGGCAACGCATCAGTGATGCTTTAGGTGTTGTTGATATCCATGAGCGACGATAGCCACTTACTATCAGGTGGATCTTCAGCTCGTTTGCCGGCTATTTCTATCAAAAAAAAATTCATTCGATACTGGATCGATCCAGAGTATCGTATCAAATCACTTGGATCGATACCTGGATCGATACACTGCGAAACGATCCGTATCGATCCAGAGTATCGATACAAGCCACCTGGATCGAACATCCCTACTGTGTCGTGACTTTTGACTAAAGCATTTCTAATGTACTCTGCCACCTCGTTCAACTCGGAATCCGGTCGAAGACGCGCGCTAAAGGTTACTGCGAATATTAATGATTGCATAACAAAATAACTAGACACTTTACACTAACCTCAACGTTATACAACATTTACCGGAATCCAAGACTTCAGCATTAACATTCCGTATAATAAAGATTGAATATAGGATAGTTTATTGGTCCATATTTTTTGTAATTCCCTGTCTGAAAAGTGAAAAGGTCACCCCACGCTTGCGCGGTGAAGTTTCATAGCTTTGACAGATACACCCCATTATGGACGATTCAATTGAACTAATCTATGTGTAAGGGATATGTATTAATATTTTAAATAGTATTGGTATCTAGCTTCACATTTTACTGATTTTAGTTATTGCATTATTAAAAAGTACAAATAAGAAGCGGAAATATATATCTCTGATTCCGGTTTGATGTTTTAATAATTAGGTGATAAGATTTTGTAAGAAAATATATCAGAATATTTTAAAATAATATTAGTATTAAGTTAGGTAATTTACTGATTTTATGTACTTGTTACTAAAAATTGAAAATAATTGTAAGCGGAAACATCGGTGTTTCCGGCACCGGTATATCACGTGTTTAATGAGAAAATATAAAAGTGGGATAGTGTAAGGTTAAGAGTTTAGTTCGGCTTGAGTTGTGTCAGTGATAACGAAACAAGTGTTCTATGCGTGTGCGTTTGTGAAGTGTATTTTATGTGCCTACGCGTTATTTGAAAAGAGAGTGCTGTGCAGATAGTGTTGTAATTGGTTCTGTAAGAATAAAACATAAACATACTTTTGGGAGTTTTATTATACTTCAGAAGTGGTAAGTACCCTTAAAAAAATAATATATATAAGTACATTTTAATTCAATCCAGAAAAGAAAAAGTATAATTTATGTTTATTATGGCCATTTGTAGACACCCTTCATAGATACAAGAAATTGAAATTAGACCTCAGAAAATAGATTATTACGTACTATATTTGAAATAATAATTGATGATTTGATTTGATTGACCATTTAAATTTTATTAACATAATGTATATCAACAGTTTAAGATCTAAATAAAATTTATTTAGTAGGTACTTGTTTGATGTGGTACATAGTTTGTTTTGCTGTCGAGTTCCAGATACAATGCAACGTGAAAGAAAGTCAGGTTCACGTCGCATAGAAACTCCAGACCGGTACGAGTCTCAATTACGAAGATCAAATAGCGTGCGTCGAGGTAGCCGAAGCCGCGACCGCAGCCGCAGCCGCGGCCGCAGCCGCAGCCGCAGCCACGGTCGCAGCCGTAGCGGTGGCCGCAGCCGTAGCGGTGGCCGCAGCCGTAGCGGTGGCCGCAGCCGTAGTGGTGGCCGCAGCCGTAGCGGTGGCCGCAGCCGTAGCCGTGGCCACAGCCGTAGTGGTGGCCGCAGCCATGGCCACAGCGTTGGCCGCAGCCAGCGTGGAAGCACCTCCCAGCACCGCGACAACCGCGTTGTCCCGCGTGAGTCTGACAAGCTGCGTACCATCGAGAGGCAGGTGGATTACGAACGAGCGCGCCTTCGTGACCTGCAGCGAGACCTGGACAGGGAGCGCCGCCGGATGCAACGAACTGTGAGTAATCAACGAGATATTTTACGACGAGATTATCGTGCTGACGAGATTCCATCACGTGACGTGACATCGGATAGGCGAATACCCTCTCGGAGGACTGTTCCTAGCCCTCATAAACAAGATGGTTCTGCGACGCGGGGATGTCAAGGTGATGACACCGATCACCTACCAGCAAAAGATGATAGCCCCACGTTTTCTGCTAAGGACGTTATAAATATTTTAAATTCATTTAAGAATGTGTCATCGCAGCCGCCGACTTCCGTTGTAGCCACTCATACCTCTAATAATCATAAGAATATTTTACCTGATTTTGATCCCTCGTCAAAAAATCAAAGAATAGATATCTGGCTCAACAAGGTGAATGAATGTGCTACCGTCTACGGCTGGGATGACAGAACTACTATTCATTTTGCAATGCAGAAGCTTCAGGGTTTGGCCAAAGTCTGGTATGAAAGTCTGCCTTCAATACTTTTTAATTGGACCGAGTGGCAAGATAAATTATTAAATGCATTTCCCTGTGAGCAGAACTATGGCCAAGCCCTTGAAGATATGCTGAAGAGGAAGAGCAGGTTCAATGAGCCTATAGAAGTTTATTTTTACGAAAAATTAGCTTTATTGAATCAATGCAACATTGAAGGAAAACGGGCCGTTGATTGCATCATCCATGGTTTGACTGATAGAACTATAAAATCAAGTGCTGTGTCCTTGCGTTGTTTGCATCCAGAGCAATTGCTACAATTCTTAATGAGCAATAAGGACTCTTTTCAGTCATCTATATCAAATCCAATAGATCGAACACGCTACAAGACTAAGTTTCAACATGATACAAATACAGACGTACACAATAATCGGCGAGATAATAAAACAGGCTTTACACAAAACAGTTTATTTTGCTTTAATTGTAAAGAGAAGGGGCATCCCTTTTTAAAATGTCCAAAGACCATTATTAGGTGTGCGGTAATCGCAGGGGCGATCCTTCGATGTATGTAATGTGGACTGTATAAATGTATGTATGTATGTATGAAGCAGTAGGTTGGTAGTATGTCCAATCCAATACCAAAATCAGTAAGAAAGAACCCACCAACCTTAACATCCAATGTCGCAGGATTGCGCTGCGCACGACTGCTTCTTTCTTTCACGGCACGGCCGGAGGACAGCACCATAAACGTTATGGTCTTCTGATGATGGAAACTCCACGAACGTCGTGAATTCTACCGATCTTCTTGACGGAGTTGACGCAACTCGCGATATTTTTTCCTTTGACATTAAGTGTCAATTTTGGAAGGGTTTTACTTTTCTTTCACACCGACCAGTGCTAAAGGATTGAACATACCCCCCACCGAAATCAGTGTGATGATTTCCTAATAGTGTCGGTGTGAAGAATGAGTGTGTTAATAATTTGTGTTAATGAATATTTACGAAATAATTCAAAAATAAAATAAACTTGTTAGTGTTAAGTAAAAAAGTTGAGTGTATGTGCCTAATCTAAGTCCTAACCTAATAACCTAACTTTATATTTAGTTTGCATATGGCAATGGGCAGATCTTATTTACCGGTCTTTTATAAACCCCAGTTTGCGTGCGTACAGTGACTACACGTACAATGTTATCAAAACCAGGGTGAACCTCTTCTATTCTGCCAAGAGGCCACTGTAACGGTTTGGTTAAGTTAGATTTAAGGAGCACTAAATCACCCTTCTTAACATTTGGAATTGAGGTGAACCACTTTTCTCTTTGCTGTAAAGTGTGCAAATAATCATTTGACCATCGCTTCCAAAATGATTGTGATGCCTTTTGAATACATTGCCAACGTGACAATCGCTTCATCTGTACATCTTCAAAATTATTCTCCGGAACAGTTAATAAATTCTGTCCAATTAAAAAATGACCCGCAGTCAGAACTTCAAATTCATTAGGATTATTTGAAAGGGAGCATAATGGTCGCGAGTTCATAATTGCCTCAATTTTACAAAATAAGGTACTTAACTCCTCAAAAGTCAAGGACCTATCACCTACTACACGGTAGAGATGATGTTTGGCTGATTTTATGCCTGCCTCCCACAGACCACCCATGGAAGCTGCATTAGGCGGGTTCGTACGCCATTCGACGCCTCGCGAGGATAATCCAGAAAGAATTTCATCAGAATTAGACGTAGAATTAAAATAATTAGTAACGTTTTTTAAATGTTTAGCTGCTGCAATAAAGTTTTTTCCACAATCGGAATATAAGCAAGTACAGAGACCGCGGCGTGCCACAAAACGATCAAATGTGGCCAGAAAACATTCGCAAGACAAATCTGAGAGCACTTCTAGGTGCACTGCTTTTGTAGAGAAACATATAAATAAACACAAATATGCCTTAGTAACTTTTGCGTTTCGCCGCATACCTTCTTTTATAAAGAATGGACCACCAATATCGCAACCAACATGGTCAAACACCTTGTTGGCCTTAAGCCTAGTTGCAGGTAACGTACCCATCATAGGCTGTGTGGAGTATGGACGAAATTTAAAACAAGCCCGACATTTCGACAAAACTGAACGAATTACACTACGAGCATTTATTATCCAGTATTTATTATTTAAAATGCCTTGCAAGGTGCGCGGTCCTACATGCATGTACAATTTATGAAAATAATCAATTATTAAATTTGTTATGTGGCACTTCTTAGGTAATAGTGCCGGATGTTTTATATTATACGGTAAATCCGACTGTTGTATTCGACCCCCCACCCTGAGGAAATTATCAGGGTCTATAAAGGGAGATAGTTTACGAAGGGATGATACATGAGTTCCCTTTGCTAGCATTTGTATTTCAGAATAAAAATAATTATTTTGAATGACTTTTATAATTAAATCATGTCCCTGTTTTAACTCGCAAGACTTTAGTGAACCAAATGTTCGATCAGATTTTTTACATTTTAAATTATTTACAAAACGAAGACACCACGCTGTTACGCGCTCGAGTTTACTAAACGATGAAATATTATTAAAGGAATGTTCAAGATCATTGAAGTTATTTAAATTGTAAGAATTAAAGGTAAATGTGTCTACGTTAGTTTTAAGTTCCGGAATAATATCATTTTCTTTTAAAAATAATGTACTTCTTGGCCAACTACGTGGATCTCTAGCAAGCCATGCAGGGCCACTAAACCATTCGTCCGCTACTGCTAAAAGTTGTTCAGGCAGCGCGCCTCGAGAACAGAGGTCGGCTGCATTGTTCTCACTGTTTACATGAAACCAGCAATTGGGCGGAATCACGTCAACAATCTCGCTAACACGGTTAGCCACGAACACTTTTAGCTTGTATGGCGGAGTCTGTAGCCACGACAAAACTACACTCGAGTCGCTAAAGGCAACTATTGGTAAATTAAAATCTTTAACGTTTTGTACGACAAAACGAACTAGCTTCGATAACAGCACGGCTGCCATAAGTTCAAGCCTAGGGATAGACATTAACGGCTTCAATGGAGCAACTCTAGATTTGCTCGTCAATAGTTTGACTTTGACGTTCCCATCCTTGTCAGTACTACGAAGATATATGCAAGCTGCGTAACCCAGTGATGACGCATCACAGAAACCGATTAATTGTACGTTTACAAACGAATTCACTAGAAGGTGTCGCTCAATGCGAAGTTGTGAAAGGATCGGTAATTGACCGATAAATTTATCCCATTTTTGTAACAATTCGTATGGTAAACGGTCATTCCAGCCGAGGCTCAGTTTCCAAAGATCCTGCATGATACATTTGGCAACGAAAGTACACGGCGAAATAAAACCGACCGGATCGTAAATACTAGCAAGCAGCTTAAGTACTGAACGTTTCGTTCCGTTATTATCTTTTAAATTATAATTAAATGAAAAGAAGTCGCATGAGGGCAACCATGTCAATCCTAGGACTTTTAAGGACGATGATAACGTATCATCTTGAAAATTTATTTGCGTTATTTGTTCTGATTTCATACGTGTCAGTAACTTGGGACAGTTGCTAGCCCACTTACGCAATTCAAACCCGCCCTTTTTCAGAAGACTCATTAAGCCGTCTTGTAAGGTACAAGCATCGTCTACAGATTGACATGACCACAAAAAGTCATCGACGTAGACACCCTCTTCTAGAACTCGGGAAGCCTTACAGTCTGACCGTTCGTCTTGGGCAAGTTGAAGCAGCGTGCGAATGGCCGTGTAAGGCGCGCTACGCAGTCCGTAAGTGACCGTTTTCAACTCGTAAACTTGTACTGGGTCTGACGGTGTATCACGCCATAATATGTGTTGATAACACCTATCAGCGGGGTCGATGAGCACGGCTCGATACATCTTTGACACGTCCGCCGTAAAACATATGTCGTAGAGACGAAAGTTAATAATAATTTTTAAAATATTTGGAAGTAATTTACGGCCGGTCAAAAGGTTGTCATTCAGTGACACCCCAGTACTAGTTTTCTGTGATCCATCAAAGACCACACGCAACGGTGTTGTGGAGCTAGAAGGCCGTAACACACAGTGATGTGGTATAAAATATTTAGACGGCTCCGTACCACGATATAGCTCCATATGCCCCAGTGACTCGTACTCCTTCAGAAAATCAGAATAAGCCTTCCGGAACTCGGGTGAGTGCGCAAGTCGGCGCTCGACATGCGTGAGTCTCCTAAAGGCTATGTCATACGAATTACCTAACGGTTCGTGATTTGGCTTTAATAAAATAGGTGAAACATATCGGCCACTCTCGTCACGATAATGTTTCTCAATATATAGTTTTTCAGCGACTTCATCATCGGGATTTAAAGGAACATCGCACGGCGAGGATTCTATTTCCCAAAATCGCTTAAGAGTATCATTTAAATGATCATCAGTGGTGTACGACACCAACGTTGTAGACGCTACAACGTTCACTTCCGTGACGTCATTAATCAACGGTGTAACTAGTTTACCAGTTATAATATACCCAAATATGCTATCCAGCACGGCTGGCATATTGGGACCCATAATAATTTTCTTCCCACTGTAAATATGGGGAAAAACGTCACCGCCTAAAATTAAATCAATTGGCGATTGCTTATAGAAATGAGGATCAGCTAAAAATAAATTATCATACTGTTTTATTATATGCTCAGGAATTTTAATGGTAGGTAGATCTGAAGTTACTTTCTGAAGAATAACAGCATCAATATTAAAAACAGGTTTATCAGTGTGACGCGGCCTTAAGCTACATGACGTCATGCCGTAGTTCTTAACTAAACCATCAGCTAATCCGCAAATGCTAAACGGACATTTACGTTGAGATAAACCTAAACGTTGTAAGCATGCAGCGGAAATAAAATTGGATTGTGCACCGGAATCAATTAATACGCGACATGGTTGATAGACGTTAAAGTTGTCTAAAATATAAACAATCGCGGTACCCAACAAAACCGTACTGTAACTGTTATTATTATCAGTTGAAGGGCCTCCCGACTGGGCGGGCGCGCTTACAGGAATCGATGCATTACCGGAGTCATAAGAGGAAGCGAGAAACGTTTTCGTTACGTCCTGATGCAATAATAAGTTATGTGGTCGCTCACAAATAATGCATTTAAATTCACTCCTGCACTGTTCAACAGTATGATTAGGTTTAAGACAATTATGACATAACTTCAACTCATCAGCACGGCTGATTCGTAGCGAAGCACTCAATTTACGAAATTGAGCACAGCGATATATCATATGATTGTCTCCGCAATGCAAACAAGATAAATTATTTTTTGAGTTTGATGACGATGCATGCGCGTAGTTTTTCTGTGCACTGTTTCTAGTTCGCGCCGTAAACCTACTTACATCTGGTTGACGTTTATTTTGTACGACGTTTTGGTTGCTTGTACTAGCACCATAAGAACTAGAATGATCCAACACTTTTGTTTGATTAGTTACGTAAGAAATCAATTCACAGAATTTTGGTATCGACTTCTGATTGATACTTTGTTCAAATGACCTACGAGTGTATGGATCCAAGGCTCGTAATGCTATATGACACAGAATGTAACTATTCAAATCTTCAATATTAAGAGATTGTATAGCTTTGTATGAGTTATCAAAGTTTTCTATGAAATTATTTAACTGAAAAGATGATTCCTTCGCAATAGGTGTAAAGTTTAACATTTTATCTAAATAATTCCCAACTAACATACGGTTATCTTGATACCTGTCGAGTAAAGCTTGCCAAACTATGTCGTAATTATTAGAAGATATCGGAATACTTTTGACTATGTTCAAAGCGGAACCTTTGATACATGAGAGTAAATAGTGAAATTTATCTATATTAGGTATCTGAGGCTGATTATGAACCAACGAACAGAATGTCTCATAAAAAGTATTAAAATTTTCAATATTTCCATCGAAACAAAACAACTCCAATTTTGGAAGACGTGGTCTAGATTCGATGCACGACTGTGTTTTTTCAGTTTTAACGTTCGCTAGTAATTTTGAAGAAATCAATTTTATACGGTAATACAACTCATCAAAACTATTCAATTCCTGACTTTGAAATATGGTTTTCATACCAGCTTGTAACTGACATTTATAAATTTCAAAAATGCATAATTCGAAAGATGAACGTAGCTCATCTATATCCGTGACACGCAAAAGAAACATTTCACGAATATTGCTGTCAGTTACATTTAGTGACATGTCAGATAATATTTGTAATTGTTCAAAAATTCTTTGCTTTTTGTTGATTAAAACGTTTAATTCAACATCAGCTATGCACTCCTCGTACACTTCCTGAACCTTCTGACCCTTTTTAGCCATTGCAACGTGCAAACTAAATATATTATGTCAAATAAAATAAATGAATAAAGATTTGCCAACTCTATGTTCGGCTCGAAGGCCACAAAAAATTGTGCGGTAATCGCAGGGGCGATCCTTCGATGTATGTAATGTGGACTGTATAAATGTATGTATGTATGTATGAAGCAGTAGGTTGGTAGTATGTCCAATCCAATACCAAAATCAGTAAGAAAGAACCCACCAACCTTAACATCCAATGTCGCAGGATTGCGCTGCGCACGACTGCTTCTTTCTTTCACGGCACGGCCGGAGGACAGCACCATAAACGTTATGGTCTTCTGATGATGGAAACTCCACGAACGTCGTGAATTCTACCGATCTTCTTGACGGAGTTGACGCAACTCGCGATATTTTTTCCTTTGACATTAAGTGTCAATTTTGGAAGGGTTTTACTTTTCTTTCACACCGACCAGTGCTAAAGGATTGAACATTAGGTGTGAAAAATGTAATAAGGTCGGGCATAAGACGGAAGATTGTTACAGTAACGCCAAAGATAATAATACAGTTCGTAAGACACTACTCATATCCAATTCACAGCCTAGTTCAAAATTTTATAAAAGGGTTAGTGTAAACAATGATTTGACTGGGGGTTTTATTGACTTTGGAAGTGAGGTATCATTGATAAGAAAATCTTATGCTTCTTATTTAGAGTTATCGACTTCTAATAGTGTAACGGCTCTTAAGGGATTCGGGAATGAAGTTGTTCTGACACTTGGTACTGTCTCT
The DNA here is from genome assembly GCA_911387775.1 of Thymelicus sylvestris. Classification (NCBI taxonomy): domain Eukaryota; kingdom Metazoa; phylum Arthropoda; class Insecta; order Lepidoptera; family Hesperiidae; genus Thymelicus; species Thymelicus sylvestris. Next base: position 15,198,655 of record OU426889.1, read on the forward strand.
GTGAATTTACTTGTGGATGGGGTTAGTGCAAGAGTTGAATGTCAAGTGGTTGATGACCAATATTTGGAATATCCCATATTGATAGGGCAAACGTTTACTGAACAATCTCATGTCGCAGTTTGTAAAACTTCGGATAAGCTTGATTTCTTTGATGTAGGTACTGAGATGCCTTTTTCGGACACTGATATACGTAGTGCTACATCAATCAAGATCATTACAGTTGTAGATGCTAGGTTATATGGATCAGCAAGCATCCGGGTCGCGGTTGAACCAAAAGTCCACGACGAAGTTCTAATAAATAGTAAAATTATTGGTAAACCTCTGCAACAGCTTGTCGTCTTTGGGGGCGTCTACCCTGTTAGGAATGGATTAATTGATTTATATGTTTCTCCAGTATCCGCACAATGTGCTCTAACGGCAGGAATGATAGTTAGTCGTGGTTTACCGGTTAGTGTAGTAAGTCAAATTGCTATGTCATCAAACCAACCTCCTGAAACTAAGAGGGTCTCACTTTGTAAGGATAACGTACGTATAGGCGATGGTATTGAGGAATTCTACAGGCAACAACTCTTTTCTCTGCTAGATAGGTATCAACATTGTTTCGCATCTTCACTTAGGGATTTAGGGTGTACCAATATTACAGAGATGAACATTGAGATTAACAATAACAAGCCTATTGTTTATCGTCCATACAGGTTATCGTTGAAGGAGCGAGAGCATGTACGAGATCTAGTTAAAGAGATGATGGATGCAGGGATAGTGAGAGAGTCTGTGTCAGAGTATGCAAGTCCTATTATTTTGGTACGCAAGAAAGACGGAAACATGAGAATGTGTGTGGACTATAGAATGCTTAATTCTGTTACAGTAAAAGAGCGTTATCCTCTGCCCAATATTGACGATGAAATTGCGCGTTTGTCGGGACAGGCTTATTTCGTCACCCTTGATCTGACATCGGGGTATTACCAAGTTCCTATCTCTGAGCGATCTCGATCGCTGACCTCATTTGTCACACCGGACGGCCAATACGAATTTAATCGCATGCCGTTCGGTTTGGCGAATGCTCCAGCGGTATTTCAGAGGATGATACATAGAGTTCTAGGCCCGGCACGGTACGATGGAGCCACGGCATACATAGACGACATATTGATATATGGTAAGAACATCGAAGAATGTCTGAACAGGTTAGAAAATGTCTTGAAGTTAATTGAGAATGCAAGTCTTACTCTTAATCTTACTAAGTGTGAATTCCTTATGAATAAAATAAACTACTTGGGTTATGAGATTAGTGCTGCCGGCGTTCGCCCTGGTGAAAAGAAAATTAATTGTGTATTGAATTTCCCTTGTCCTACAGATCAGCATACTGTGCGTCAGTTTTTAGGTCTCGTAGGTTATTTCCGCAAATTTATAAAGAATTTTGCGTCGCTAGCACATCCTTTAACGAAATTGCTCACTAAAAATGCTCTCTGGACTTGGACACATGAGCAAGAGGAAGCTTTTAAGACTCTTAAGGATATGCTAGTTAACAGACCAATTCTTGCCATTTATGACCCAACTGCGGAAACTGAACTTCATACCGACGCAAGTAAGGTTGGCGTTGGTGGAGTATTGTTGCAAAAATCTCGGAATAGTGATTCCTTCAGACCAGTGGCTTTCTATAGCCGAAAGACTTCGCACGAAAAGAAAAACTTTCATGCTTTTGAGCTCGAAACTTTGGCTGTAATATGCTCCTTGAAAAAGTTCAGGGTATATCTGTTGGGACAGGAATTTAGAGTCGTGACAGATTGCAGCGCTTTGCGTGCTACTTTTGCTAAACGAGATATTCTTCCTCGCGTTGCACGTTGGTGGCTTCTTTTACAGGAATTTCAATGCTCGATAGAATATCGCCCTGGAGCAAAAATGACGCATGTCGACGCTCTCTCTCGCAACCCTATTGTCGATGATGATACAACCTCAGTTTTAGAGCAATACCCCTCAGTTATGATTATTGGAAAGGAAGATTGGCTGCATACACTACAAGTAGGTGATTCTGAATTGCGTAGGATCAGGGATGTTCTTTCTTCCAACATGGATGCCGAGGGACTTAAATATATACAAGACAACTTTTTATTAAAAGACAATAAGTTATATCGATATTTAGATGGGGATAAAACAAAAATAAGGTGGGTTGTGCCGAAGGGTGCAAGGTGGCAAATTTGCCGTATGAATCATGATGACATGGGACATTTCGGAGTGGAAAAGACTTTAGAACGAATTAGGCAATCATATTGGTTTTCGAAAATGTCAAAATTTGTTAAGAAATACGTTGAGGCATGTATTGAGTGTGCTTATTCTAAAAAAAATAGTACAAATAAAGAGGGATATTTACATCCCATCGAAAAGGTAGAAGTCCCATTCCATACGTTGCACATCGACCACCTTGGACCCTTCGTCAAGTCGAAACGTGGTAACACTCATTTATTGGTAATTGTCGACGGGTTTACAAAATTTGTATTCACTAAGCCAGTACGTAACACCAAGACACAAAGTGCTATAAGAGTTTTAGAAGATATCTTTTACACTTTCCGCATTCCAGACCGTATCATCAGTGACAGGGGGACATGTTTCACATCACACGCTTTTAAAAGGTTTTGCCTTGATAAGGGTGTGAGGCATGTTCTGAACGCAGTAGCCAGTCCCAGATCAAATGGACAGGTTGAAAGGTACAATCGTACTATACTTGCTTCCCTAACTGCTCAAAACCTGAATTGTGATGAGAGGGACTGGGATGATGCCGTTGGAAAGGTGCAATGGGGATTAAACAACACGTGCCAAAAAACCACAGGCAAAACACCAGTAGAAATTATGTTTGGTCCTTGTATGAATGCTGAAACGAGTCCTAAATTAAATCAAATTCGTACAGAAACACGTGATGAAGAAGATTTGGCTACCATAAGAAAACAGGCTAAGGATGCAATCGATGCTCAGCAGGAAAAGCAAAAAGAAAAACACGATAAGGGCAAAAGACCCGCTCGTGTTTACGCAGAAGGAGAGTTGGTTAAAATAACCAAAACTGCTTTTGCTAATGACGGGAAGAGTAAGAAACTTCTGCCCGCATATACAGGCCCTTATCGCGTAGTTTCAATTTTGGGTAACGATAGATACAGGTTAGCTGCCATTCCGGGTTTAACGGGATCAAAAAACAAGCGACAGACAACTGTGGCCGCTGATAGAATGTTGCCTTGGGTCAATATTGCTGCGTTAGAACTTAATGAATCCAACAGCACTGATGATGACGAAAATAACACTGACAACAATTGTAATTATGATGAATAAATTTAGGCATTGATTTTAATACAGTTAATTCATTACTACTATTTTGTTTTTACTTAAAAGAAAATTATACAATTATAATCAAGTTGATGTTTTATAAGAAATTGCATTATTTTAATTATACTAATTTATTTTATATTATTTTATTATTAATGATTTATTAATTAAAAGAAAACACATGAAAAGGATCGACAAATATATGTATTTAATGAAGAGAAAATGAAGAGAATCTGAAAAAATGAAGATTGACTAGATAAAAAAAAAAAAGAGGATGAATATTTTGTTACGAGAATGGATGGGTTCGTAACGAAAAGTATAGTATGATTTTGATTTAGTGTCTGTGTTATAAGTATGAACATAGGCTGCTGTGAGAATGGATGGGTTCACAGTTAGCTGCATTGTTGTCATCCTTACGAGAATGGATGGGTTCGTAACGTTGCCAATGAGTGTTACATACTATAACACTGCGGGATGTTTCCTACCTGCAAGAATGGATGGGTTTGCAGACTGGGACTCATTCTTGTGTACTGACGAATTCCAATATGAGATTGTGATTTTTTTTTTCTCTCTCTTCTCTTCTCTGTGCATGAGGACATGCACAAACGTCAGGATGGGCGAATGTAAGGGATATGTATTAATATTTTAAATAGTATTGGTATCTAGCTTCACATTTTACTGATTTTAGTTATTGCATTATTAAAAAGTACAAATAAGAAGCGGAAATATATATCTCTGATTCCGGTTTGATGTTTTAATAATTAGGTGATAAGATTTTGTAAGAAAATATATCAGAATATTTTAAAATAATATTAGTATTAAGTTAGGTAATTTACTGATTTTATGTACTTGTTACTAAAAATTGAAAATAATTGTAAGCGGAAACATCGGTGTTTCCGGCACCGGTATATCACGTGTTTAATGAGAAAATATAAAAGTGGGATAGTGTAAGGTTAAGAGTTTAGTTCGGCTTGAGTTGTGTCAGTGATAACGAAACAAGTGTTCTATGCGTGTGCGTTTGTGAAGTGTATTTTATGTGCCTACGCGTTATTTGAAAAGAGAGTGCTGTGCAGATAGTGTTGTAATTGGTTCTGTAAGAATAAAACATAAACATACTTTTGGGAGTTTTATTATATATGTATATTATATTTCAAAGAGCTATAATATTTAACGACTTATATACGTATCGGTAAATTTCAAAGAATTTCCCTAAAGACTTCATAAAGTGTTACTAACAATAATTACAGAACAAATCCTTAGCATATATCCACAATAAATAGAATAGTACAAAGTGTCTGATTGGAAGGAATTCAATACAATAAATAACTTGATTTAATGATTACCAATGACAGATGTATGAATGAAATAATCTAATTAGCGGGATTGCATATCAGTACGGAGTGTGGCTAAGTAGCGTTTAATACATTCGTAAGAGGTGGCTCGCCTCGTGGTATGTGGAGTAAGGACGGCGACGTATGGCTGGTTTGCTAGGGTTGTCACATCCTTGAAATACACACACTATTTTTAGATTTGGAAGAAAATAAATTTGGTAAGTAGGTAGGTACTCTACTTCGCGACATACAAAGTAGAATTTCAGTTGAAACATTGAAGAGTTCAGGGCAATAATGAAAATAAAAATGCCTGGATTGACAATGCACATTTTCAACAATATTTTCAGATCTCATTATATCAAGCTACATAATATGTCCCTTAAAACCACGGCACTGCTTGTAGCTGTAAAATGATAAGATTTTTTTTTGCATCTACAACCGTTTCAAATAACTCTTCATGAACATGAAACCTGATTTTTAATACCTTGTAGCCTGTAGCAATAGTAGCAGATTCCTTCTTCACAATAAATAAACGAATTTATCCAGATTTATTCGTTTTATAAATTGACAACCCTAGAAGGTTAACGGACGCAACACATCTCGGATACAAGTCTTGGATATCAAAAATCTTTATTACATTTGTGATGTGAATATGACCGTATAGAGACAGGTTTTTACACAAAAGATCATAGTGGCGCAGCTTTGCGAATAATCCGAATTTTACCAAGAAAAAAAAAATAACAGACTTCAAAATAACTCAAAAACTATTCGTCAGATTTAGCTCAAATTTAAGTGGGACCATATGACAAGCACCAGCATTCGATTAAAAAAATATTTATCAAAATCGGTTCACCCAGTCGAAAGTTCTGAGGTACATAAAAAAATACAGTCGAATTGAATACTTCCTCCTTTTTTGGAGTCGGTTTAAAACAAGTAGGCCTGCTTTTCGCATTTTCTGAAAAGCACTTTGAGATCAAATTTCCTTTCCCCTACCCATAATACTCGTACACCCTGATATAAGTGATATAGCACTATATCATTGCTCAAGTGATAAGAGTTACTTACTGGACTAAACTACTGTTAAAGAATCTGTCGTCAAATGCCGGGAAATGTTTTAAAATAAAGCAGAAACCGTAGAGCTAGTCATTTCCGTGCATCAGAACTTTAGTTCCGCCCAGATTTGTGAATATTATATTTTTAAAATGTGCTGAATAGTTTCGCAATTTCATAATAATATCTCCACCATGACTTTTCGTTCTTCATAAATAAGTAATTGCTTTATTAGTAGCAGAAGTCAGCAATGCAGTTATTGTTGGAGCGAACACGGTGACCGCTGAGGCGTAGCTAATACATTTCGTGCCATATTATTAAACAAGTTCGCAAGCGGTAATAGAAATAATAGATTCTATTAATAGTCTGGTTTATTTTGATGTTAGTAAAGTCATTGATCTAGTTTAGTACACTACATTTTTTGTCAGCCCGACACACAAAGAGACGGGCCTATCGAAAGTAGCGACGCGTTACCAGCAAAAAACAGTGCAGAAGTCTTTATACTGGCAAACAAAACACGTGAAAATATATCACGGTTGATTTAAGTCGATAATTTATACGATATACCTAGACATTAGAAATTAATCATCACTTACCTACCTAATTCAGTAAGGTAAAACATCAGAAGAACATTATGGAAAACTCTTAGATATTCAGTTAAATATCTAAGAGTTTTTCATAATGTTCTTAAAGGTGTTGGAATTCTAACAATTCGAACTCGGTCTGGGTGGTCTATAGATTTAAACCGTCTCCATTTGAGAACAAGCATGCTGTGGAACAGTTATGAATTAGGTGACGCAATCTCAACGTTAACTTCGAATTATACACGGCAAACGAACAAGAATTAAAGACTCAAATATAATATGGCTGTAGCTATCTTAAGCTTAATCAACAAAAAAAGTTGACGGAAGTAACTTAAACCAAATCCTCTTTTTATTCATGCTCATTTATTAGACTCACGTCCATTAAACGCGGATTATAATTATTGATATTATTATTCTGATTGTTGGACTAATAACACGATGCTGTACCTATCTTAAAAAATATTTCCATTAACTTCTAATTCATTTAGGTAATACTACTTATTTAAAAGTATTATTATTTCTTCTGTGGTAATACAGCAACTATGAAACAAAGCAACTCATTTTGAATTTGGAACATTATTTTGTTTCTATCCATTTTTTTTCGCGAATACCAAACGGGCAAATAGTTCACCTACATAGATACCACATGGATATAATTATGTAAAAAGGTCTCTTGACCCTTGAGGTTTGAGATATAATGCCTCATCTGTTACCGTAGTTAGCCTCAAGACCCTTAACGAAACAATATTGTACTAAGTATGAAACAAAAGTTTGTCTGTATTAAGACAATGACCTCAAAAATTATTGCGCAGATTTCATGCGGTTCTACTAATAGATAGTGATTCATGAGAAAGGTCACTTTTTGTTTTGTTTTGATGGCGAATTTTTTGACACTCGTAGTTCGATCAAGGATTACTAGTACAATTGTAAAAACATCTAAATAAATTGCTAGGGTTATATTATTAACTATGAAAATAAACGAATATAATCCATCAATCAACCTGTAGAACCATCACGTATTATTTTCTTCGTGATCTCGAAGACAGCACAATAATAATTGATCAAAGCTGTCATTGTCATTATTTGATACCAAATCAATAACCTAAATTAATCTTTTCAGATGTCAGTCCGCTCCGAAAGTAATGGATAGCCACAGTAGATCGGCGTCGCCGCGGGAGCCGTCGCGGCCGCAGCACCGGCCGCCGTCGCCGCCCTCGCCCTCCCCCGGCTTCGACAACCGAGCCTACCAGCACGACGAGGCAGACCCCAATCACAACGACTCCTTCGCCTCACAACAAAACGGACACACCAAAGAAAACGGCGACACCAAACTCGAAGCCGTCAACCTAGAACTCATCAACCTCACACCCAAAAATGGTAACGCCAAGAAAAAGGATGTTGAAGTCGACATGAACGCCACGAATCCCTACGACGAGTACTTCGTGCCGGTCAACGAGCACAGGAAATACATGAGGTTTGTGGCGTTCTTCCTTATGGTTACATCTTAGAAGTTTAGAACACCGATAACAATGGACGCTTTGTAGTTAAAGTCGTCTGGGTTTACCGCAAACTGTTTTCAAAATTGTGAGCGCGGTGTAACCTACTTTGTCTATTACGAAAATTGACACGATTAATTTATTTTTCACTTGTCTTGATCTTATTGTTTTTATTGAATAAAATCGTGAAAACTTCAGTTAGATTACATGTGCACGACAAGATACGAGTACCTAGCAGATTTTCAATTGACGCTCAAAATTGGGTCTTGCCTAATATTATACTGTATCGCTCTGTTGATACCACAGACATAATACATGTTTGTGGTTGATACAGATTTTTGCTAATAATTACTATTATATAAGTAATCATAAATATTAATCCTATTGTACTAGTGTATCCGTATTCGAAATACAGGTATCAATTAATATTTCTAACATCCATTACCGTAACATGTTACCGGTCATTGAACAAACCAAATCATTATCATTGATAAAAAATGACCTAATACTAGCTTGACAATATGCTGCATCATCAGACCCGAGAGCAAGTGAATTGGTTTCGACAAACGGGATAGACAAAGCTAGATGTTTATCTATTAGTGATACCGTTTGCACGGTACAATGACATATTCTTTTCTATTCGCGTAGCGTCAGAGCGTCGTGTCAATTCACTTCAGCACGACCATTCTCCTGCTGATAACTGAAGTAATTCCTTGTACGGTACATTTTTTCTTACCAGACATCTTTCGTTGATCGCTCTATACGTGCTACCGTGCTAGAATTGTGTTAGTTTAGTTTTTTGCTCTGCGAATATGTTCTGTCTCTCTACTTTCTTGCTGTCAAGATAAAAATCTGAAATTGTCTTTATATTTTTCTTAAATGAAGAAATTCAACATGAACAAAATCGTCAAGTTTGATGTCATAAATTTATGTACAACATAAGTACTTGCCTACGACATGCCTCTGCGTAATTCTTTCAGCAAAAGCGCATGGAAAGTTTCGCGAAAACGTGCCAAAAAGTTCCTAAAATGGTATGAACTGATGTGTGAGCTGATGTGCCAGGAAGACAACAATATACAAACAAAAATATACTTGTTGTCACCTCATACGTTGCACGAAAAAAGACATTTCTCCAACGTAAACCGTCAAAATATTTGTAAACTTAATTGACAATACAATTAAGTTAACTTGCCTTGCAGTTTACGTAAAACATTGAAATTTAAAACAAAGAGAAGTCAATAGCCCCCCCGTGACTCAAGACCTTGGTAATGAGCTAATGAGAAATCCTCGAAGCGTGTCCCACGAATTTGCCACCGGCTAAAATAATCACCGAGCTTCCGTTATAATTTAAATTTAAACTAATATTTCTTATAAAAAGTAAAGTTTTGATTGTTTGTTTGTCTATACTAATATTATAAAGAGGAAAGCTTTGTATTTTTGTATGTTTGCAACGAATAAACTCAAAAACTACTGAACCGATTTTCAAAATTCTTTCACCATTAGAATCCTACATCATTCATGAGTAACATAGGCTATATTTATTACTAGAAAAAATTAGGGATCCTTGCTAAAATATCAGTAACGTGAACCAAAGTGTGAAAAAATTTGCTTAAAAATTTCTTTCATCGCATACGCTGCGGAAACTATTGATGATAGAACAAAAAAATGTTCTACAATATTAAAGAACATATCAATATCTACAAAAAACCCCGCGATAGTATATGTCCAACTATTGTCGTTATGTCACTATAACCACTTTTTACATTTTAAAAGTTAATAAAAAAGATGACCAAAATCAGATCATGAAAACCATACCTTCGTATTAATCCTTATCCAAATAAATCATTTCATATTCAAAACTGTTTTAATACCTATAGAAAACTTTTTGAATTACTCAAATCGGACATTCCATTCAGAAGATATTACGTAGTAAAGGAACTACGTGACAACGTGATTGTACGAGTAGTAACAATCATCACCGGCGGCCCCGCGGCCGGACGGCGGACAGCTTGCGCATGTTCCGCGGATCCCGATTATGTAACACGGGGAGGGGAGGGGAGGGGAGTGGATTGGGAGCGGGAGCGGGAGTGGGAGAGGGAGAGGAAGAGAGAGAGGGAGAGGAAGAGAGAGAGGGAGAGGAAGAGAGAGAGGGAGAGGGGAGGGAGATGGGGAAGGGGGACGGAGAGGGAGAGGGAGAGGGGGAGAGGGAGAGGGAGAGGGAGAGGGAGCGGGAGAGGGAGCGGGAGCGGGAGGACACGGAAACTATAACGGCTAAGAACGGCTGTACCGATTTTAATGATCTCTGATTTGTTACATTCTTAGGCGATACGAAGTTCGCCGGGTCAGCTAGTTATGGATAAACTCAAAAACTACTGGATCAATTTCAAAGATTCTTTCACCAATAGTCAACTGCGTACAAATCTCGTCTGTCGATAAGAAGCAACTTCTTATCGATCTTATCGATCGATAGTCGATCGTCGATCGTGCAACGTCCAAAAAATATTTAATACACAGATTTTACCCCATTGCAGTTTCATTATAGATCTATATCTAATTATAGACTCTTAGTAAAAATTAAAAAGTAGATTATAGAAATATAGTATACCTGCTTGCTATATTTTTACGGAAATTAAAAGCCCTAAGATCTTAGACCAGTTAGGTCAATGTGTAACAACTGCGAAAAACTAGGATTTTTTACCCATTTTTTTTTTCTTGCAGCCCGCGACACCATAGCTAACACGACTTTGTGGCCCTTATGAAAAAAAGGTTGAATGCCACTGTCTTAGACCGTACGGCGTACCTTAACCCATAATAACCATAGGACGGAAAGGCAGCTTTGGAATTCATTTAAGTGCTTAAGGCATTATGTCTATGGTCATCAGTCAGTCTTCAGAATCTTAATTTACATAAGAATACGAGTATATCCTGCACATTGTACGGAAGTGTAGTAGGACAGCGAATGTGCGATCGAATTAGATAAGTAAATAGTGGTATTGGTTAAATTAAATAGCAAAATAAATAAAAATATTGTTGTAGACATGGAGAAGTCTAATTAAATAGTATTACAACAAGTAAAGTGGTCAGCAAAATATTGCGTTTCTTTAAACACAAGACTCAAAACAAACCTAAAATAAACGCAAAACCGATTTATATGTTTCACTACTTAATGCCTTAGATTTATTTCAAGATATTCATGAGTTTCAATGGACTAAAAAATATTCCAAATGATAGTTCATTTTAGCTTTAATTATTCAGAAGTAGTCGTGGCTCATTATGATGTTGATTTCATATTCAACGACTTTACAAAATGCAAATTGATAACAGGTTTCAAAACAACAATATTTTTTATTATTATTTAATTTATTAAAAAGCAGACATGCGATAGGAAGAAAAACTTATATTCGTTAGTTGATTGTTAAATTACCCACCTAAAATAAATTGTCACGATTAAGGTTTTATGTCTTGAGGCCACGAATAGCACGCGCCGAATTATCCAATCGAAAATGTTTTAGCCTTGCTCTATAAATCACTAAGGCCCGTAAGGCCCGTAAGGCCCTACGAAACTATTTTAATCTTTTTAACATACGGGTTGACCTTGGCCGGTCAAATTAAGTGTCAACGGTTCGCGCGAGCAATCTAATGCCGCAAATACTAGCACGATGTATTGGCATAAGTATTTAAAATGGATGCCATAATGCCTTCAACAAAGTCAAACTGAGCATTTTAAATGGATAACGTTCGAAGTTCAAATTCAAATTAAACGGCGCGACGCGACGCCATGCTTGTTTTTGTTGTAGATCTATGGCCACGTGGAATTCGTGCAAGTTTTTAAGGTAGGTAATTGAGTAGGTACTGACAAATGACAAATTACTTTGGCTTGCTTTTTCCAGCCTAAAAAGCTCCTAGAATTTGAAAACGTAAGCATTTAGCTATACTTATCTTAAAGATCACGATTATGTTATTAAGTTTAATCAAATGTCTACTCTACGGTCTATACTTTAATACAGTTTTTGTCCAGCCGTGCAACCATATCTAAGCTGTCAAGTGTGGGATATTTATTTCAAGACAAATTATTCAAAGCAGTACTCCAACCCAGCATTTACCCAGCCAGTATTTAGTAAAGTAAATTGTAGATCTAAAAAATTTAAACATACCTATCCCATCTTAATTACATACCTCATTTACGTCTAGAGTTGTTCCAACTGTTCCAAGTAGTATGTGAGTACCTAAGTACTTTTTAATGACATAATTGATAGATAACGACTCCTTTTAAAATTTAAACTACAGCGTAGGTGACACAATTATTTTATACTCAATTCAAATCATATTTTATAGATACTATTATTTGCTAACCAACGATGAATCTATACTAATATTATAAATGCGAAAGTGTGTTTGTTTGTTTGTTTGTTTGTTTGTTTGTTTGTCCGCCTTTCACGTCGTAACGGAGGGATGTTAAGGTAAGATTTTTTGTGTGATTATAGGTAGGAGGCTAGAGACTTACGTAGGCTACTTTTTACCGCAGTAAAACAACTCATCCCCATGGAAAGATCCATTATGATGCGTATTTGCCCATACTTCCATATCCATCCATACTATCCATACTTCCAAACTTCCATACTTAATTTGATTTTGGATCTGTTACTTATTTATGAATTATTATTATATACTAGCTATTACCCGCGGCTTCGCCCGCGTGTTCAAAGGGAAGTAACAATCAGTTGTTTAACATGCATGACTCTTTCCTAGATATAATAACATAATCCATACTTCCATACTAATATTATAAATGCGAAAGTGTGTTTGTTAGTTTGTTTGTTTGTTTGTTTGTCCGTCTTTCACGTCGTAACGGAGCGATGTTATGGTAAAATTTTTTGTGTGGAGATAGGTAGGAAGCTGGAGAGTAACGTAGGCTACTTTTTACCGCAGTAAAACAACTCATTCCCATGGAACGATCCATTATGATGCGTATTTGCCCATACTTCCATACTTCCATATCCATTCATACTATCCATACTTCCAAACTTCCATACTTAATTTGATTTTGGATCTGTTACTTATTTATGTTACTTATTTACTTCCCTTTGAACACGCGGGCGAAGCCGCGGGTAATAGCTAGTATTTGTAATAATTTCGTATGAAAGGAACTTTTCCGTAGTGTAACCCGGAAATGCACAGGAAGTTCCTAAATGGAACGACGGGGGACTTCCATTTATGAACTGTATGAGAAGTCGCAAATACATTATCTGTGAAGTCACGGCCGATGCACCTGCTGGCCCGTCACGATTTAAAAATGAATCGCTATTGTCTATGCACGATCTACAGAATTTAAACGGCATGATTAAATTATTGATTTGATTATACACTTTGTTTCTTCAATTACAAAGTGATGTACCCTAAACATATTAAAACCCTAAACGTAATATGTTATAAAAATATTTTTAAAAATAGTTTAAGATTACCTTACTGATCTATTAAAAAAACAGATCAGCTCAACATATCGCATGAATTTGCAATAGTGATACATATGCGATTTAAGTTAAGAGAGGATTTTTTTGTTGAACATGATCACCGTAAACAAAAAAATACTATATGTATAGGTCCGTAGGTGTTTCTGAAAATTTCAAATATTTCTGTTCAAACCTATGTCCAATTATATAAAGACATTTTCAGGTTAGGGCATTGTTGAACTAAAATCCGGCAGAAAGTTAAACAGCTCACAACTGGCCTGTGGCTAGTTGTGTAGTTGTAAACAACAAATAACTCGTTACCACTAAACCATCCCGTTTTGTTTCGAGAAAGCCGTTGCATATTCAACGTGTCGGAGGAAAACACAAAGCCGTTTCGTTTGAAAGAAATTCAAAACAATACAACTAGCTCAGCTCACAACGCAGGACGCGGTGCTGTCGAAAACATAAGAAATAACGCATCTCACGCAAGTCTTGTTACAGTCTAAATGTAAAATCTCGCAGAGTCTGGCAAAATGTTCAATAATTTCCAATTTGGAAAGTTAGACATGCTTATGAAACAATGTAGGTACCTACTCGAGCTCTTAAAGCGTTAAGGAATGTAGTCCTATGTAAACACAGTAGGTACATCTATAAGTTATCCAATTGTATTCGCACAATACAAGTATTATGATTTAAGACTTAAGATTTTAAGGTCAGTAACCATTTATCCAGCCAGTAAGCGATCTAGTTCGTGTATTAACGAAGATTTAATAGCAAAGCAAAGCAACAACCCATAATTGTCCCACTGCTGGGCTCGGGGTCTCCTCTCACAATGTGAGGGGTATTTACGAAGATTTAATAACTGATAAAGATTGCCGTGCTTGAAATTAAAGAGAGCAACGTGGACAGCTTCACAATAGTCAATAGATTTTGAACTAAGTGTGACATAAGACTACATAAATATAATCTCCATTTGACGTCAAATCTAAAAGTGTTTAGTTACAGAAAAGTCTTTTCATTTTGGTTTTTTAAAACGTAATACGTAGGAAAATAAAAGCTATAAATGAATGAAGCGGTTAGTTAGATCGATGGTGAAATTTGTCACCAGTGGGGACAAATGGGAATAACCCAAATAAAAGATGGTCTCCCGAACGCAGGGGCCGTTAGATAGATTAGGTAGAAGATATTATCACTTGCATCGGTGGAGGAAAACATTGTGAGGAAACCTGCACACTGGAGAGAGTTCTCCATAAAGTTCTCAAAGATGTGTGAAGTCTACCAATCCGCACTTGGCCAGCGTGGTAGACTACGGCCTGAATCCCCCTCACATTGTGAGAGGAGACTCTGAGCCCAACAGTGGGACAATGGGAGCAGTGGGTTGTTGCTTTGCTTTTATACAACTGTAAAACTATGTCACCATTTCTGTGTATGTTTTACAAATTACACCCAATCATTTTATTAAAAACGTAATAGATTTCATTCTTGTATTACTGACGTATTAAAGAACATTCAACGACTTAAAATATAATTTCGTAGACTTAAACATGCGGCGGCATAATGACCAAGCAATCGATGTCAAATGCAAAGTCGATTTTGATGCGGTTCAAACGAAACAGAGTGATTTTTAATTATTTTGCTCATGATATTATCTAACATAGTAAACAGTAAAAGATTCTAGAAACTATTACATATCTACACCGCGATCATACTATCAGTAAAACGAACCATCTAGAAAAGTAGAAAGACATTTTCAAGGAATAAAGTAAAGAAGCCGACAACGAAACTGCTTTCAAAGAATTTAATATATTATTGAGCAATTCTCCTTTGTTACACTCCTAAGAATACGTTAAAGTTCTGGTGCAAGTACCATGAGTCTCATCACAGATTCAGTCCGCGTCCTACGCCAGGAGCAAAACGACCGCACATGTGGTAGGTACATTTAAGGATTCCTCCCATCAGTATGCGCGGGTTAATCTTTATGGTATTTATCATGGTGATACACAATGCTATTAGGTATCTATCTATCTGTATTTTAGGAATACCCAAACTACCACGTAATTCAATAGGTACTAAGTTTGCATTTTAGTAAACAAAATGTAGAAATGTACCTACTTCTTAAAATCGCAAATAAATTGTAATCAAAGATAATATTTTAATAACAATATAATTATGATTCAGTTTTAAATAGTATATATTAGTCATTTATAATCAAATAGTTTGAA
The DNA here is from genome assembly GCA_911387775.1 of Thymelicus sylvestris. Classification (NCBI taxonomy): domain Eukaryota; kingdom Metazoa; phylum Arthropoda; class Insecta; order Lepidoptera; family Hesperiidae; genus Thymelicus; species Thymelicus sylvestris. Next base: position 15,214,094 of record OU426889.1, read on the forward strand.
AGTGAAGTGCGTGTTTTTAATTTTTTAAACATTATTATTTTCAACATCGTAAAACTGCGCGTGAGATTCGTCCACGCGTAGAGGGTGTCAACTCGCATTTGCCTATTAATTAGGACAATTTTGCATTAATAACTTGAATTTTAAATGTTTAATTTAAACTTCTTAGCCACAAACTGGTTATCATAAATATACAAACAAAACTAGTTTTGAAAAACTTGCTTCAGAACGATTAGTACCTACCTACCTACCTACGTCAGAGCATTGTCGTTATTAAAATTTCTCTAATAATCCAGGTAGTCTCCGACCTCCCAATCATAACTCACAAACTTGTTTGACAATACTTGATTTAATACTTTCGAGTTTCGCACTTACACAACGGTGCTTAGCTATCATTGGCATGACTTCGAGTCATGGTGTCTAATGCTATTGTTACGCAAGCTGCGGTGATAGCTCCCATTCATGAATGTCACTGCTTGCTCAATGAAATGAAACGATGAAATCTCTTTGGATGTAGGTCAGTAGACAGCCAGTGCTTTTGCATTTTAAATATTTTGTAGTCCATCTCTCCCGTTGCTCTCTTTTGACAGAGGTGGTCATAGATTTACAGACATTTCCAATTTAATCTATACTTTCATCTCTGTATAAGTCAGTTGATAAAGTAACAACACTTAAGTTTTGGACGTTTAATGGAGGCCGTACACGATCAATTGTACCTACTTGTCAAGTTTGCAGTTTGACTTGTCAAAGCAGTTTGATTTGACGCGGCATCCAGTGTGCATGAGACAGCTATATGGCCAGCTATAGCGTGGCCATACACGATCAAGTATGCTGGATGCCGCGTCAAGTCCGCTTGACGCTTCATCAAGTACACTTGATCGTGTATGGCCTCCGTAACAGTAGCTAGGAAAGTGACAAATGTAAGTTTGTTTGTAACTTTGTATGTATGGATGATTTTTACTGTTTAATGCAAAAACTACTGAACGAATTTTCTTGAAATGTAGCACACGTGTAGACCATCATGGCAGGTACGAATTAACCATTGCCTAATTACCTATAAATTACCGTGAACAAAGTTTCTAATTATCCGGAAATGTATTAATTTCCCAGGATATATGAATCACGGACGTAATTAATCATCGTCTTGATCGAATGTAGTAACTTAGACCTTAGTAAGTTTTTATCTGTTTAGTAATGTCCGTTAAACGGTTTCAGAAATTACATATTGTGCATGAATAGTTCAGTACGAAAGACCTTCATTAAAATACTGTTTTCTGATAAAATCTTATGTTGCGATTTTATTGCATGTGGAACTAATTTTGGTTACATGAAGAATATCTGAATGCCAAATTGAACGATTAAGGTTTACGTAGCCCACGATTTTTTTTCGTTTCAAACTGTGTTTCACTTCGTGTTCTGACTGAAGTTTGAATCAGCAATTGTAATTTTAAAACATAATCTCTATCGATTCCAATAACTTGAATAAACTGTCTACAATTCCTAAAGTCCAGAGAGTAAAAAAAAGTAAGTACTATTATTACGGCTTGGACGCTCCCATTAGACCAACTTACAATAAAATATTATCCGTTACTAACTGACAGACAACGCAAAGTTGAACACGGTGGATCTAAAACAAGTGAAGTAAGTGAAACATAATTTTCCAAGTGTTTTAGGATACAAGATGTTACCTATTATGTTTTGCTCTGTGTTTATCAAACAACAGGAGTACATAACATTTTGACATACATCTCTACATCTTTTCCTCTGGAAAAATCCGCTATTCTTTTAAGATGAAACAAGTTTTGAAATAAACTCCCACAGACTTAAATAAAGATGGACGCCATGTGCAATAGAAATCTTGAAAGACCTGGGCAGGTTGGTCACCTAATTATTGAAGTGTGACTCGGAGTATCGTGTTCCCGCAAGTGCCCTGCGCTCCAAGTGTTCTTCGCTTTCTACGTGACTCGTGCTTGTATCAGGTGTTGTTTTTCTTTTAATTCTTTATCTTTACTAATACGATTACCTATTAATTGCGCGTGAATCATCGAGTGCGTTTCTGAACCCAGACGGACAAAGTTAACTTGTTGGAGTGTTCTGTGTTGTCGGGCCGAAGATCCAGAGATCCTATGTTGTACGACACAATTGAGCTTGCCTTGTTCTGAAGCCCTAGGCACGCAACTTTAGACTCATTTAAAGCGTTGCACCAATTATGCAAATTTGCACCATAATGTCAGCGTTAACAAATACGGAAGCTTAATTTTTTTGTAAAATATTTCTGTAGATGTGTATCTACCGGTACAATCGTTAATTTCGTTTTGAACCGTCTATCATAACCTTACTCCATTATTTACCTTTATGAGCTCTAAAAATGATAGCTAACTGATAAAAATGTAAGGACATAAAAAACTCATTAACGAAATGCCACTTCTTTATTACGCGAATGACTAACCTAACCTAACCTAATAGATGCAAATTAAAAGATTGTGCACGAAACAATCAATTACGGAATGCATATCACTCGACGCTCTCATTTTTCAATTTTCTCATTAAAGTTAAATCTTCTCGGTATTTTACACACGACGTTACACGACAGCGCATCATTTATCAGTTAGTTCTGTGGGACGCACTAATAGAGGTCTATGCTGTGAGTAGCGCCTTCAATAAATCCTGAATAAGTTTCATTAGAACCTTCCATACATAGCCTGGGAATAGTAAGTGATCGACTTTGTTAAGTCAACTTACGTCCTGAGAGAGTCTTAGTAGGAAATATTTACAGTCTGCGTTGTTTTATTTAAAGATTTTTTACGGACGCGCGGAAAGAAGAGAGCTGGTTAAGACGACTGTAAGAAGTACCTAACGCTTTACGTTTACACAATTGAAATGCTTTAAGCTTCGTTTACTTGTTATGGTTATGAGAGCAGGTTATGAGATGCACAGATAAAAAAAAAACAATATTTAACATTCAAACACAATAAAGTAATAATAACTTATGGCTAAGTAGGTATATAATTTTCCAGGAATTTATAATTGCTTCTGTTATGTGTATCTACTAGAATAATCTAAATTTTACTAACAAAAAATAACCGATTTCAAAGTTACTCAAAAACTACTTGTCAGATCTCGTTCAAATTTATGTGCGATTACATGACAAGCACCTGCTTCCGATTTAAAAAAGAATCATCGAAATCGGTTGGCGTGATTTTTAGGTTATTCATCCATTTGTCGCGCACATACTTAATACAAATTTAAGACATACCTAATGGTTTTATCATGGATGCCATTGTCAGATCTCAATAAAATTTATGTGGGACCACATGACAGCCACCAACCAGCTTTCGATTAAAAAAAGAATCATCAAAATCGGTTCGCCCAGTCCAAAGTTCTGAGGTAACGAACATAAAAAAAAACACAGTCGAATTGAGAACCTCTTCCTTTTTTTGAAGTCGGTTAAAAAGTGGCGATTCTCCACGAGCGATGGCAACGACGCGACGTCAGCGGAACTCGAAAGCTCGGAACAGTCACGTTGAAGCTCGAAACAATATTGACGCAAGTGCATGCGTAGAGCACCACCCGAACTTAGCAACGTATGCGCAACTTACGAAATTTAAAGGTAAAAGTTACTTATTGAAATTTCAAAGTAAAAATAATAAAGTGGGTTGTATTGCATAACATAATGAGTAATGACACTAATGACTGACTAAAATAACATATTATTTCCCGCCCAAAACTGTAAAAAGTTTTCGAATCCTTAAACTACTTTTATCGCGACATTTATGGCAACTCTACTCGACAGAGCCACACGCCCCCCCCCCCCCCCCCCCCCTCTCCAGGAACAAAGCGTGAGTTCAACGACCAACGGCTTGCATCGCGCCTCACTGCAATACCACATTCGATTATAATAACAAACCATCTTGTTTTACTAACCGTAAGGAATATGTAGATGAAGCCAGGTGTCCTTTAAACCTTTAATTACAGTACTGTAATTATACTGTAGTTCAGAAAGATATAAAAATGAGGTCTAATTAAGCTTATAAAGGCTAAACAAAAGGCGCAGTCGTTTAAACATAGTTACCTACTCTGAATCAATCACTGACGGATCTATCAATCGAAGTCATATCTGGGAAATTCAGTGGGAATTGATCAAGTTTGTATGGTAGTGTAGCGACAATCCATTGCCTTATTGGAACCTTATAAAATAGTACCTTGTGATGATACGAAATTGCAAACTTACGAGTCATTTACAAATCCATCAACATATTGAAAGTCCATACTTATTCTCTCCATAATATATAAAATTATAGTCTCTCCTTATCTGAATCGAACCGGTTTTATACCCACAAAGTAATTTGTTTAATGGGGATTAAATTTCGCTAAAGATTAGTTCGTTTAATCATATATATTTGATCACGAAACTGATTAACTTTTTCGTGTTTCTCTTCTTGATGCGATGCTGACAGATCTGATCTGACAGTAATACGATATGAACCACTGTTATGAAGTTAAATTTACAAATCCTAATCAACTATGTAGGTACTTTATCTTTGTTATCTTTGTTAATTAGTATTGCCTAATTATTTATCTTAATATCTTAATATATATAAATTACGTGTCACGTTGTTTGTCCGCGATGGACTCCTAAACTATTTAATCGATTTTAATCAAATTTGAACACCGTGTGCAGTTTGATCCAACTTGAAAGATAGGATAGCTAACATCTTTATATGTAAATTATTTGTCTAATAAAAAAAAACTTTTGGCAGAACGAAGTCTGTCTGGGCAGCTAGTATACATATATAAATTACGTGTCACGTTGTTTGTCCGCGATGAACTCCTAAACTACTTAACCGATTTCAATCTTTGCACATCGTGTGCAGTTTGATCCAACTTGAAAGATAGGATAGCTTACATCTCGAAAAAAACTTTTGACAGAATGAAGTCTGTCCAGGCAGCTAGTATGTATATAAAATATCGTGTGTGACAAGACAAATAATCCGCAATTATAACCAATTAAGTGCTCAATCCTCTTGAGGGGGCTTAAAGCTTAGGTACTCCACTACGTTTCTCCAGTTATTGGTGAAGGGGTTAAGCCGTTAATGCCCAACCCAATTTAAGAGTCAGAAGTTACATGCCGCCTGAAGGCCTCCGACATGGCTTACCCCCTTTATAGAGCAAAAATCACACTTCGTTCACTCACAAAATCACGTCTGCATTGAAGAATCTGGTAACGCTACCACCAGTTTAGATGATCGTATGAAGGATGGAGGAGATTTTATGCTGAGAGGTTTATTTTTCTTCCATTGTGTCACCTCCATAAATCTAACGTAATTATCCCCTTATTTACAAACCGACATGTACTACATACACATTATGTAGTACATGTCGGTTAAGTCGGCAATTACTACTCATTTATTTTTTTAAACGTCCGTTTGTTTACGCTTCGATTGAAATAAGCTTCAATAAATAGACTGAGAAACCGGTTCTCCGTGAGCTTTTACTATTACTTTCGTAACTTAACTCTAGGAAATAATTAGTCACCATTCTATATAATACGAATAGGCATATAGGCAGAGGTTAATTCATTCGAACCCGTCCGCGTCTTGTTTGTAAATGTACCTATGTTTTAAAAATAAGTTACATAAAATTTAAATCAATTAGCCCCAATTATATGTTATATGTATAATCTACATATACTTAACATATTAAGTAGTAATAATATTAATCAAAATAAAATATCTAAAAAATAATTAATAATTAAAATTTTTGTTACTAAGTATTAGTAGATACTTAGATACTACCTAGATACTTAGACAGATACCAAAAATTAAGTTTTATCAAAAAAACAAACAAACACAACAAATAAAGATAAATAAAATTTAAACAAAACAAAATATTTATTGGTAAGTTGGTAAAAAAGTTCAAAGTTTTTAAAATTAAGCATCAATAACTAAGTTTTAATTTTAAGTTCAAGAGATAATTTGGCCCAGAATTTTATTGTGTGAACTGTATCTATTCATTTACCCAAAGAAAGCGGATAGGAAATCTAAAACAGACAAACAATTAAGTTGTGTAAAAAAGAAAGCCAATGAAACAGCTATGTATTACATTTACGATGACTTAATGAAAACATTTTAGTTGTGTTCATTAGTCGCCATTCGCCAGGAGCTAAGAAAGCGCTACAACAATAGCCAAATGCATTTTGGACCATGAACTTCGTTGTTTTGTAGCAGACGTCAGAGTTGAGATTGGTTCCAAATGCGTTACATTTAATCAAAAATAAAGTAATTATTTCCATAAAAAAATTACAAGTTCTATTAACCTTAAAATTTATAGAAAGAAATTCTCATCTAATTAGGTATTTATAAATTAAACACACCACAAATTGCTAACTTTAGACCACCCCAACCTTTTTTAGCATTAATAAATTTATTTCACTTATTGTGTAGCGGTTCACACCTAGGTCAATCTATTTTTATCTCGGTTGACCGTAGCGTACTCCGTGAATTTGTGACATACATTACGAAACTATAATGACCAAACGTTGTTGACAAAATCGTAAAAAAATACTAAGTTACTAAACGTTATCAACTGGTAATTTCATAAAACGTGACAATATCACGAAATTGTCGATCGTTTTATGATATCGTCGATTCTACGACGGGACCACGACATACTTCCGATGATGAGAGTTTAAAGTAGGGTTGCTAGAGCCAGATGGTCGGGAAATCCGGGAACGTTTCCTTGCGTCTTATCTCGTGTCGCGTGACTTTCTTTTATCGAAATTCGAACCACTACAAAAGTTTTTACTGATCCTTGTTTTTTAATGTTTATTTCCTAGCAAAGGTAATCTTCATTAAGGAGGTGCTCAATTACAATATCATACAAGTTTTACAATAAGTATCACAAGTTTAGGCTAAAATACACAATAAAATTAATAAAACTAGGTCAAGTAATAAAATTATTATTCCATTTTACCCTAGTAAAATTGTCCCGGAGTTGCTAAGCCTATATCTAGGAGTGGGAAACCTCGTTTAAACTCATCAGCTACTGGTAAAATATATGTAACAGACACACTTTCGACCTTCGATTCATTTAAAATGCTGCACCATTTGTTTGCATAGGTGTAGTGAATGGAAATGTCAGCATATTCCGACTTCACAAGACCTGGAGCTCAAAAATGTGTTTTATTTCACAGTAATAAAGCATTTTTACGAAGTGCTCAGCAATATTTTATTGCCCCATAGTATGTACTATGATGGCACCACAGTTTTATATTACAAAACGTAGCAACGTAGCATTAAAATTGCTCACGTATATTCCTAATGAAGCCATTAATTTCGTAGTAAATTCTTTAAGCCTACAATAGACAGATGTGTTTTTAGTGGATTATTAATAGCTTGAGTTATTATTTATTACCGAAAAAGTAAGAAATTAAGAACGTAACGGGAGTGATAATGAGCCAGAGTCCAGTTGAGAGCAGTCATCTTCTGCGAAGAAAATCATTGCCTATTGCAGAATACGAGAATGACAGTGATATTGAAAAGTATGTAGAGCTCATAAAATTGCGGTTCTTACGGTTTTATTGTGCATTATTATATTACTAACCACATTCAGTACGTGACAGAAGTAATTTTACCTAATAGTATTTTGCATAATACTATTTTATATAAGTATTATTCATTATTATATATATTAAGTATTATTAAGTTTTAAGTATAATTCACTCATTTTATTTATTGTTGGCAACATTCAACATCACTTATAATAATTGGTTTTTGAGTGTTGTTTGATGAACAAGATCTACTGTTTTAATCCAAATTCTAACGTTTTTTAAGCATTTATGTGTTTCGAATGCAACATCGGAGACGTGGTAAAATGCTGATGAATAATTTAATTATCCTTTAATTCCTCTATTTTCATTACGCTGGCAAATGGGCCACCTGATAATAAATCGTCACTGTTTCCATACAATATCACTAAAACTAAAATCATCAGACAATGTACGGGCCAGAAATCAAGTGGGGTCACCACCACCTGCTAAATAATGACTCTTCGACACTGCAATCAAAATAATTAACATTCCACGGTTGATACTTGGAGATTGGAGAAGGATAATATTAATCTGGCAGGTAAAAATCCTGCTAAAAAACATGAGAAGATAACCATCGAAATACTAGGCAGTAAGTGAATACAGACCTTATTGACTACCAGAGACTAGAGAGGCAACGCTTTCTTTGTTAAACATATATCACGAGCAGAGAAGATTGTCTTGTACCACAAATTAAAAGGATCCCTTCTGCATGAACGTCCTAAGTTATTTAAGTGTGACATCTGCCTTTACCCTAAAGGCCAATGCATGCATACGTAACGGGCTTTTTCCCGTACGGACTTCCGCTGCGTATGCACTATCGTATCATTTTCTATGAAACGATGTTTCCAAAACTTCACGTCCCGTCCCGTACGGGAAAAAACCCGTTACGTATGCATTGACCTTAACTCTTAAGTCATAGATTGGGTACCCCAATAACGCCTCCTATTCGGAAAGGCTACTTATACCCAGTATATTTCTTGTTGGTAACAGTCTTCTTTATTTCCAGAGGGGAGAAGTTGTACGTAACAGCCGACAAGCGCGGCGAGAAGGGCGGATGCAAGCGGCCCCTGTGTTGGACTCTCCTCGGACTGGTGGTGGCTGCCATTGTAGCACTTATAGTTCTAGCAGCTAGTGAGTATTTTTTAGATTACATAAATTTTTCAATTCTAATTCAGTTATCATTAAACACTAAAGATGAAAGGGTTTCATCCGCTCCTAAAAAGCTGTTGATAAAGTTTTTGTTTTTACTAAACAACTCTGTACCCCAGTTGTTATTTGTTACCTGTGTAGCAAAGGATATTGGATTTGATTTCCGGCCAAGTAAATAGTAATGTGACAGGTGAATGTATGTCGCCACACGCAACTGGATTCGTAGTGCGAGAGTTAAAAAGCGTTATTACGAGTAATATCGTATTTTCCCACCGGAAAACGTGATCCAAACCTGTTGATAATTTACCTTCATCGTCTTGGAATCAATAGAATCTCATCTACTTAGCTAACATCAAATTATAGAACTGCCTTCTTATCTGGCACCGATCAGACGCACCTGCTATTAAATATGAAGTTGGACTCCATCCAACAATCTGGCATTTCAAGCACGTAGATATGTGAGCATGTTTCTTTTATTGATAGGAGATTAGGAGTAACTTTTATAAATACAGTCCTTCTAGTAGGTACCTACTAAATGCACGTCGCACTATTATAACTTGAAACGATCAACCACCTACCTATCAACAGTCTCAACAATATGCAATTCCATTTACCGTTCCGGCGACCCTCTGTCTTAGAAATAGCCCTTAGGGGTCAATTCCTAGGTAGACATTTCTATGACAGGTAATTTAATTTCTGGTCTTTTTATGTCATGTGCACGTCTTTGCCATCCGCAATATAAGTACCTAATCAAATCTTGTTCAAAAGCATAAATGCTAAGTATTAATTTTATTCACCACAGTCTGACGACCCGGTGCCCAGTTGATAGTGGCTCTGCCTGCGAAGCGAGGAATCCCGGGATCGTTGCCCGTCCATTTATGTAACAAATGTTTAATATCGGTCACGGATATTAATTTGTGTTGTCTTGATTGTGCCCGCATCACAGGGAATTCCTAAACACGACAATTTTAAGAACCTTTAGGTTACCTTTTGTTAATAAATTAATAATTTAAATTCCAGCTGGAATACTATTCAGCAACGCTCCTACGCCATTGGAACCGTACAACACATCAGTGAGTTCGGCGCGAGCGCTCGGCGGGATCGGACAAGTTCACAACCACAACCATGATCATGACCATGATCATCACGACCACGACCACGATCACCACGACCACGACCATGATCATCGCGACCACACTACTCAGATGCCGACCACGACGGAAACGCAACATGAAGAACACAACCCTTCCAGTGTATCTGAAGAGTCTGGCGATATGTCTGTTTATGGTAAGATTATAATATAATACGTGATACGTAATAATGATATCATAGCAACTATTTTTGTGTATAAATAGTAATAATTTTAATAGTAGTTTCTGATTTTGTCATTATATTTTTTTGTAAGAATACGTTCATCAGTAACGAACTTAATTATTTGTGCTATTAGAGCGTGGAATACTTTTTCGGTTTTCCTCAAACTTCCTTCATCTTTAATGATTCTTTTCTTAAATTACAGTGCCACAGACCGTGGAAGGCGAACTGAGGATTGACAACAAGGACTTCAACTCGGCACTCGAAGATCCCGAGAGTGAGGAATACAAAGAGTTCACGTCAACTTTCACCGACGCACTGAAACGTGCCTTGTTCGACCGATATACCATCGATAATGGAGACAATGAAATAATAGTCGAAGTGGTTGGGATAAAGTAAGTTCTTAATGTCAAAATAGCTCTTTATAGTAGCGTTTACAACTAAATGACCAAAGATTCAGATACACAAACACTGCCAATATGAAGATCGATCTCCATCAATTCGCTGAATGTCATAGGTGATAGATGCACTTCTTTTGTAACTACATGCAATAATAGCAAGGCACTGTACTCCATTGAAATAATCTTTATCTTTATATGTGGGTAAATTCAAAGTTTATTTTTAATCAACACGCTATCTTATGAATTAAAAGCCAATGCGAGATATTCTAAATATAACCTCTTTTTATTTACAGGGAAGGATCCATCATAGTGAACTACAGAATTCACTGGAAACCACGAACCAATTCTAATGCTGAACCAAGTGAAGATCTTCTGACAGCGAACAAATTAAAATCTACATTGACGCATTATCTTGATAATAACAATCGAATGATAAGCGTATACCACATCGCTGAAGATAAAATGGCGACACGACCGGTTCTTGATTTATGTAAAATAAGTAATAACGACTGCGAATACGGCTGCGAATTTGACGATACGACGCTAGATTTCACTTGCACTTGTCCCCACGGACAAATTCAAGATATGAGATCACCAAAGAAATGCATACACATTTTAGATGATTCAGACCGAGAGCAACACACCGAAAACCACACAGAAAAAGACCTTAAAGTCTTAACTATAGATGACACGGACAAAATGAGAGCAATACCAGAAGAAGAAAAACCTGACTTGCAAACGGTACACATGGCAGATGATGAAACTGCATTTGATTGGAAAGAACCACATCACATAACGCCAGAAGCAACAACTGAAAACGACGATGAGGTGAACTATTCACACATATTTGGCCACCCACGCAGTAAAAACGACGATATCGAAGCAGAAACAACAAAACCTGAACCAGAACCGACTGTCGAACCGAAACCTGAACCCGAACCAACAGCCGAACCTAAACCTGAACCCGAACCAACGGCCGAACCTAAACCGGAACCAGCAGCAGAACCTAAACCGGAACCAACGGCCGAACCAAAACCTGAACCTGAACCAACTGCCGAACCGAAACCCGAACCAACCGCCAAACCTAAACCAGAACCCGAACCGACGGCCGAACCTAAACCTAAACCCGAACCTACAGCTGAACCTAAACCTGAACCTGAACCAACCACCGAACCCAGACCGGAACCAACCGCTGAACCTAAACCTGAACCAACCACTGAACCTAAGCCTGAGCCCGAACCAACAGCTGAACCTAAGCCTGAACCAGAAACATCAGCGGAAACTAAACCAGAACCTGAACCTACGGCCGAACCTAAACCTGAACCAGAAACATCAGCGGAAACTAAACCAGAACCTGAACCAACAGCCGAACCTAAACCTGAAGCAGAACCAACAGTTATAACTAAGTTAAATTCAGATTCATCTCAGGAATTTAATTTAGAACCTGGATCTAAAATTGAACCAGAACCTACTTCAGAACCAAATTTTACCGTGATAGCTGCAGAAGAAAAACTTAAAAATGAGATGGAATTGAATTCTAAATTTGAATTTAACAATGAAAAAGAAACTACTCGCATCCCTCAAACTATCATTAAAAGTGAACAGACTAATATGGACTCGTCGGAAAGCCTAGGTTATGTCAAACCAGAACAGGAAACGAAACCAATTATGCAAGAAGATAATATGCGTTCTGAAATAGTTTCAGGTGTACCTGTAACTACCCAGTCTAGTTCAAATGAAGAATTTGAGCAGCAAACGACAGAGCATATGTATATGGAAAAAAGTAGTTCAAATTATGCATCTGACGATAAATTTAATGATATGAATGTTTCCGGAGAGACAACTACAGCTAGAATTTCGATATCTGAACCAAATATAATCAATGAACCTTCTTATGAACCTAAACCTGAGATTATTTCAATACTAAGGGAAAATAATGAAAAGAATAATGAAACTCTTTTCAGCTTTAATGATGATGATGATTACTTATCAAACAATGAAGAGAATACCCCCAGTCAAAATGCCGCACAGGAGACAACAGACGTGTATTCTAAAACGGCAGATGAACAGATAACCGCTACTGAGGTAGCCAGCATTGTTAGCAATGAAGAAAGTAGAACAGAACAGAGATCATCAAAAAATTTAAATACTGAATTGAATGTTGAGACATCGACTACTAAAGATACTGTGAATGGCAAAGATGATGTAACTTTTGAACTTCTCTCAAAAAATGATGAAAAAAGTGGTGAAAGCACAACAAACAATGGCGACGAAATCCCTATAACGACTTCAATCACTCAAAAAATAGCTAAACCCACAGAAAACCCTTCTTTGGCCACTACGGTATTCGCTGAAATAATAAATGATAATGAGCCTGCTCGTGAAGAAACCCCCGAGAACGTGGATAACTTCAAGTCTAAATTCATTTCTATGACAGACCAAGAAAAGTCCATAACAACTACTGAAGAAATACCAACTATAGAAGCAAATAAAGAGAATGAATATTCTATTAATCAGCAAATACAAGGTTCTGCTGAAAACAAAAATCTGATGGAAATTTTACAAAATAAAAATGAAACTGACGCTCAATTACACACTACAACCACTGAGAGTCACATGCATGATGAAAATGACGTCACATTTGACGTTATCAACATGCTTTACAACCGTACTTCAAAATCTATCGACAGTGCTGGTGATCAACAAGTAACAGAATTTATTACATCAACAGATTCATCGGAAACAACAGATTCGGATTGGCTTTCTGAACCAGTTACTGAAGTAAATTACAGAGAAGCAATGAATAAAATGGAAAGTCATGACACTACAGAAACCAGTGTCAGCAAAATAGATGAAGTAATAAATCGTGGTATAAGCAAAGATGATTTTGAACCAGATTACCTTAATATGGGTTCAAACGCCAGTAAAATGCCTGAGCAAGATGAACCATTATACGGTATGATTCATGATTATGATAATGATGATTTACGAGGGCCAAGAATTAATACAAAACGAAAGCAACCAGACGGAATGGAATCAAATAATAATATAAATGATTCTAACAGTGTAATTGAATCAACTTCTCCTGCGCCAGCTGTTGAAAATACCAGCGTAACTACAGTGACAGACTATATTTATAAACTATCAGAAAGTTTTCACAACACATCTATATCCTATGATGAGCATTCATCTGATGATAATGATGAAGATGACATGTCACCTGCATCAACATCAGAAGCAAAACAAAGGAAACCTAACAGTACTGATGACGCTTTTGCCATTCAAACTACAACTCTAGCTACTACTATGATTTCGTTAGACGAAAATAATGGTGCTAATATCGCTACGGAAATAGCTACTGATAACTTACAAAACTCTACGCAAGTAAACAATCTAAATGTGACTATTTACGAAATTCCTAAACACAGTGGAAACCAATCTAATTCTACACCAAACCATACACATTCGCAGTCTTCTGAGTATGATGATCATGAAACAGAAATGAATCCTTTCCTACCAGAGGCCGAAAACAATAAGATACTTGTCAAAAAACTGCAAGAAGGTCACGACCTGGAGCCAGTAAATTTGAATGAAACACAGAACGAAAATATTGAAGATCATATAACCAATACATCAACAAATGCATCAAGTATTAGTACGTCGCATACAAATAACGATATTACTGAGAGTAATTTCCCCAAAACTAATAAGGCTGCAACAGAGTCATCGGTTTCACCGTCAGTTTCCGCAACGACCACAGAAGAAAACGCACTTTTTAATGAGCTACATGTAGGTGGTAACTCGCAATCTACGGAAGATGATTCACGTGGAACAACTGAGGCTGTCAAAACTTCCGCGCCGTTAATAAATGGTGAAACTACTGAAATACCTAAAATGATTAATCCTGAAAATGTGTTACCAATATCAACTTTTCTTCTAGATACAGATGATTTAGATGTACCAAAACAGTCTACTTTGCTCGAAAATGCTGAGAAAAACGATGATCCGAATTCATCGAACGAAGCGACAATGACCTCAACTCCAAAGATAGAGACTGAAAATGAAGATAGCGAGTACCTAAGTGTAGTTCCCATTGAACAAGAGACGCTTGAAGATAAGGAAGCACTAAAAAATTACAATAGTGAAAATATCCAAGAACTTAACTATATTAGTGATTCGCCAAAAAAGAGTGATAGAAGGACATTAGACACAATTAATTTGGAATCTGTTATTAACAATGAAGCGTAGTGTATATTTCTTTTGTAAGCTACATAACTATATCCAATTAAGTTTGTACATTACGATTTTATTTCCTGTGATTTTGTCGAACAATAATAGTATCCAAGAGACTTGATGTAAATTGTTTAAATTTCTTATTGATTTCGATTAAATCTTTTTTGTTTGCTAGGTTCTATTGATCGTGAACATACTAACACTACTAAAGATATTTTACCCTTATGTATGTTGATAAGTATATATTTTATTAGACTAGTCAAATTATTGTAGAAAAATCATTGACATCATGATTTTAGTTTATTTATTGCTTCAAATGCGTAGGTGCGACCAAAATATTGTATAAACTTATGTTTATTTCAAATTCCGTTTGAGGATTGCCTGAAGTAATGTCCTATTTGAAATTGTTACCATAGATAAATAATACTGTATTAACTCAAAAATACTAAAACGACACATTTGTTGTTAGGTAATAGAGAAGTTATAAACTTTCGTACGCATTTTGCAAATAATGTATACATTTTCTGCCATGCCGTGATGTGATAGTTTGCGGATGATCTAATATACATTCCATTCGTACATAAAAGATAAATTAATTTAATAATAATACTTACGGATGTCAGGTCCGATTGTAAAATAATAATTATTGTAGATCTTGTTAATTAAGATATGTTTTGTATAATATGGTTGAAACTGTAAAGAGATATGTTGTAAATAAATCTTAAAGTTAATTATAATGTCCTGCAGTTTTATTTATTTAAAACATTCATATTCAACAGAGTATACACATAAAATTAGTTTATATCACAGATAAATACGTGGTATTAGCAGGATGTGGAGTTATTTCATCTATTTCCTCAGCAGTTACTTGCTGCTCATCAACAAGCATTTTTGCACATAGACACTCTTCACTTATTGTTCCACTGCCACTTACAATACATTTACCGAGTACAGCCTTACAGCTATTGAATGGCACATAATTAGAATTATATATTTCAACTTTCTTGTTCTCCTTATATGCTGGCTTTACACTTTCAAAAACTTTAATATCTTCGTCAATCGTATCTTTCAATTTAATGCTCCCATCCTGTTTATATTCTATGTCAGGTAA
Source organism: Thymelicus sylvestris (assembly GCA_911387775.1). Taxonomy (NCBI): domain Eukaryota; kingdom Metazoa; phylum Arthropoda; class Insecta; order Lepidoptera; family Hesperiidae; genus Thymelicus; species Thymelicus sylvestris. The sequence goes on from OU426889.1 coordinate 15,229,884, forward strand.
GTTGTTAATCAAATTATTCTTAAAACTACAATTTCTGTTCGCTGTATTTCTTTGATCGGTACTCGAATTGTTTATACCATTATCGGCATTAAGATCATTTTGTAAGTTACCACTGCAAGCACAACTATGACAGGCTTCACTCTTGATTGTAAAGCGCTTACTTGTTTCAATTTTAACTAAGTTAGATTGAGTATTTGTAGAATTCATATTTTCATCAGGTATTAGTGTATTATCATAGTAATCGTCAACTGTTGTTTTGATTTGTGCACATAAACAATTTTCGGAGGAATTTCCATCTACAATACAACCACCTAAAGCTGATTTGCAATCATTAATTGTTGGATTATTATCATAAGTAATGGGAGTATATTCTGGAACTTGCACTTTTTCACGAGATAAATCTTTAGGCTTTTCATTATGTGCCAGAGAACATTTAGACAAATGGTCGTCACATAGATGTTTCTTTAGAACTGTACCACATGTTTCCATGTTTTCATCATCTGAAGCAAATTAAGCACAAATAAGTGTCATTCAATAAAATAATTATTCAATAGCTAAACTTATTTTTAAATACTTACTCTCAATATCACATTTGAAATCAGTTTTAATTTTCTCAGACTCTGCAGGTCGTATATCAGACAACTTTAAATCTGAAAATGTTTAATGGACTTGAGCATATGTATTATGTATGAGGAACAAAAACAAAATGCCTTCTAAGGACATCCATAACAAATCTACGAGTAATACAAAATGAAGAATTGCAAAGAAACCATAATAAACTACTGACAAAGTTTAATTTGGCAATATAACGATATAAATTCTAACATGCCAAATGATAAATTAATAAATTAAAGTAAATTAGCAAAGTGACTTAATGATCACTTTTAGTGACTGGTCTACATTCTACAGCTACACATTTCTAAAATTGTTACATCTAATACAATGAGAACATGATTTTTAGGAATCATGAGCTTTAATAGAAAATATGGTCAAAAATAATTTCACAAAATGTTAAATTCCTTGACATATTAGGGAAAGTTATAAATAATTATAGCAATACTTACTATGTATTCGCAAAAGATGTCTTTTTTTAGAAGACTCAGTTAGGAATGTCATCTTGCAATTGATTTCTGGACAATGCAGCCGTTTATCTAACTCATGTGATCTCATATGTGATTTGAAGTGATGAAGTTGAATGAAACCTGAAAAATATAAAAATTAAATAAGTAGATTAACTAAACAACAACAGGAGGTACTACTTCAGTATTCAGTCTACAAGATTTGATATTACATGCTATACCATAGATATTAGATGCAATCAAGACTGAAATATCTGGAATTCTGGACAAATCTTCAAAAAGTCGGGATTTTGTCGGGACAAAAAATTCTTTTTTGAAAATAGCCGGCAAAGAAGCTGGCGAAAAAAACGGCTAGAGCGGCAAACGCGCTCTGTTGAATCGAGTGAATTGTCGGAACATTTTGTATTTTATCGGGACTCTGTACATCATGTGAAATGTCGGGACAATCCAGACGAATACCGACCATCTGGCAACCCTAAGCTATATGTAGTTATACAAGATGAAATAACCAGAACTGCATAGTTTGTGGACTTTATTATAATGAAAGTCAGTGAACTTTAATATAAACACTGTTTTTATTCAGCTTTATGTTTCAAGTTTACCTTCTGGAGATAACTGTAGGTACAAGGCAAACCCAATGACTCAAGTTTAATTGTACAGGATTAATTTAATTCCTTTGAACTTGTATAATTATGTACCTATATATTTTTCTGAATCTCGGAAACGGTGCCTACGATTTTCATGAAATTTAGTATGCAGGGGGTTTCGGGGGCGATAAATCGATCTAGCTCTAGCTAGAATTCATTTCTAGGAAATGTCATGAAAATGCCATGAAAATGCCATAAAAATGATGTAACAAATTCAGACTTGACACATCTAAATTCTAAAATGAAAATCTTGAAGGTTTGAAAAATATTTAGAATTGTTCTTTTAATAAAAAATATTATAGATATTCTAAGCTGCAAGAATAAACATCATACATACATGAATATGACATACCTTTCTTACATATATGACAATAATATTGCTTTGTGTTAGTGTGCGTCATCTCATGGTGCTTTAGATGATGCGGAAAATTAAATGTTTTCTCACAGCCATCATAACTACACTTGTATTTCCTCTCAGACTTAGCATTGTGTGTCTTAACATGTATGCTAAGTGCCAACTCACTGTGGAATTCTGCATAACATATAAGACATGTGTATTTTCCTGGAACAATATAGGGTTGTCAATTTGTATCATAGAACATAAAATTTAACACAATTGGTATTTCAATATTTTCAATAGCTTCATAACATAACATATAATAACATAACATATAGCACTATTCACAATCCTTATTCAATGATCTACACCTAGATAAACGGCCAAAATTTTGACAGCAGAAACCTCTATTAAAATTTATGTAGACCTACTCTTATGCTAGGTAGTTCCCCTTAAAAATTATTTGTGAATTATATTGATATAGATCTCTTTTGTGTACTAGTTAACAAATGAACAGACAGCCACCTGATGGTGATCACCTTCACCTGTGGTCCTCAGTAAAGCTAAAGGCATCATCAACATGTTACAGGTCCAATGAAAAATATATAAGTATGAAAGAGAAGTATTGGACTGTTTTGTAAATTAAAAATCCGAGAGTTAAAAATAAATTAAAATCCGAACATGGAAAAACGGAAGTGAGTTACTACTTCACGGTAACCACCATACCAAATATTAAAAGTAGCATATCCCCTAAACTACAGGTTATTATACACTAACACAGATTATCGTAACTAAATGTTAGACGATCTAACAAAGTATGTACCTACTTAAGCTAAAAAAGGGTCTCAAAACACGATAAAAGCTCAATGAGCACAGTGCAGTTAGTAAAAATAGTTGATAAGTTATACGAGTAAATATTAACATTATCACTATTTCTTTGTTTTGGTTTTAAGAATAAGGGCTATTGTACACTCACCTTTATGTGCATATTTAATGTGACGTTTCAACAGTGCCTCGTCACGGAAGCTGCGGCTGCACTGTTTACACTGAACTTTCTCTGTCCTCTGGTGTTGTTTCTCATGTCTTCGCAGGGCTGAGCTGTTTTGAAAGACACATCATTATATGTGATTAATGTTAAAAGAAGAAAATATTATGGAAGATGGTATTTTTTATCCAATTTCAGGTAATGTTATTGATATGATAACATTTTAAATGTATAGAATTTGAGCCTCTTTCATTTAAAATTTACTAGAGCTTTGCTTTTCCTGCATCATCATCTGCAAACGTCCATACATCCTCACAAAAATACACATTTATAATATTAATAGGGTTAGTAGATTAAGGAAATAGTGGGATATATCCAAGATTTTTTTTTCTTTTCTTTTTAAAAAAAAATAAATAAATGAACACTTAACACTCATACCCCCACAGTAGGTTTCCACCTGTGTCGCAGGTGGCATGGACAATACATATTATAATACATCACAATAACACCGATGAACCGAGTACAAATATTTATGTCTCGTAAGTATCCGCCCCGACCGGGAATCGAACCCAGCACCCCTCACTTCGCAGGCAGGGGTAAATTGCCCCACCCTCTGAGGTGGTGGAGACCATTATTATGAATGACATGTCATTTGATTTAAAAATAACATAAATAATAATGTATAACTTACTTAAAGCTAAATTTCTTATTACAAACACCACACTTGAAACGAGGAGAATGACTTAGTTCATGTCTCTTCTTTTCACTTTCAAACTTAAATTCCTTAATACAGTAACTGCAGCGTAAGTTATCAGTCATTTTTTATCATACCGCGCTTCTGGGTAACATCAAAAAGGCGACATTAATTATAATACAACAAATTCAGTTCATATTCAAAATGTTCTAGATTGTCTTTCTTATCAAGTTAATATACAAGACAAGTAAAGTACATTTTGTATACACCTATATCGAAAATAATCATGATAAGATATGAATTACATAAGGTGACAAGTTTGATTCAAAACAGTTTTATATCACAAAATAAAAGCCTAAATTATTTCACATAGTGTTGTGAATCACAAATTCATAACAAAAGTAAAAGATGACATGACACTTGAGTCTTGACAGTATTGACAATGACAGAAGTCAGATTGACAAGCCATACGTTCCAGTAGACGATCACAACGACCACGCTCACGACCGCGATTTTGCCGTTCCTCTAGCTTGTGAGCGTTACAATCATACACCCAAGTGGAACGGTATAGTGAGCGACGCGGACGTGAGCGTTCAAGCCACAGACTATTTACACGTTTTAGCCGATGATACAAAATGTATTTTTACACTAGCAAAAAAGTATATCTACAAATAAAAAATTTTTTTATGAAAAGACAAATTAATTTAATAAAAAATTGCATAATAATTATGTTAATGATATTGACCGACGAGGAAAAATGTATACATGGCTATAATTATGTATAGTGAATTAAACATTAAAAATATTAAAATTATTTACTTAATTTATCATATTTTCTATCAACTTGTGACCCCACGTCGAGCATCTGTTGGAGAAACTACTAGTTCCACTAAAGTATTTCTTGTCGAATCGTATAAAGTTATTTTTTCCATCACCATCCTTTAGTCTACTCGATAAGTTCAAAATGGTTGAAATTAGAGATACTGCTCTTAAAAATACGTGCGATAGCTCATTCTGTTCGGATTGATGTCTAGAAAAATGTTTCGGAAGCGTTTACCAGCACGTAAAAAATTGCAAAAGTTATTGACAAAATAAAGTTGAAAAAAAAAAGTATTTTGTTTTTGGTAATCACTCCAAAACTATTAATATTTAAGAAATTTTAAAACAAGATTCTTAAAGTAGAGGAAATTTCCAAACAATGACTCACGACTCTCGGAACTCTATCTCCATTATTTATAACTTTAATTTAACGCTGAAAATGGGTCTCCACGCTGCATTTTTAGGTTGCGCGTGCGGCGTCAAAACCGAGTTCGTCACACTCAATAATTTTTTAAGGTATTAATTATTAATTTAAAAAAATAAAAAAAATATGGTGTATTCGAAACACTTCAAAGAATTTGCTCCCGTAGGAAATTTTGCTTAAAGTTAATTTTTCAACAAGTTAGACGATTGTTAATTAACTAAATTTTCTCGAACTTCCATTTTCATTGTACATTAAAAAAAATGTTTAAGTAATTGTCCTATAAATTTTTCGCTTCGTGGAGCCCTTCTTATATACATGCTTAACGAGATCACGTCATAAAAGTTTAAAAAGTTTTAATACTTTGTGTATAATAATTTTATAAGTTGAACAAACAATTTTTTCGTTTTTTTATCGAATCGAAATTAAAAAATTGAAAAATGTTTTTATCTGTACTTTGTTATACATCGTTGTTTTTTTTATTTTTAGGTGTTTCAGAAAAAATATATAAAATAGTTGAGAATTTGTTTATAAAAAATTGTTAAGTTAAAAAACAATGAAATTGTTGATAAAAAAAATATTTTTTGACATTTCTATTAAAGATGGTTAATTATAATTTTTAAGAAAAAAAAATTATTAACTAATTATTCAAACAATAGAAATATTAAAAAACAATTATAAACAATTAAATATCATTATTAAGAAAAATTTTTTTTTTTCAAAAATCATAATGTTTTGTAAAGAATAAGATATTAAGAAATTTTTTCTTGAAAGCATTGAAATAGTTTATTTGTGTATAAAAAAAAAATTATAAAAAAATTAGGGATTTTTTTTTTCAAGTCATTAAATGTCTTTTATGAATGCCAAAACGATTATGTAATAATAAATTGAGAAAAAAATATTTTCAATAATATTATTTGGATTTTTAATTTTTTGTTCAACTTATAAAATTATTATACACAAAGTATTCAAACTTTTTAAACTTTTATGACGTGATCTCGTTAAGCATGTATATAAGAAGGGCTCCACGAAGCGAAAAATTTATAGGACAATTACTTAAACATTTTATAATGTACAATGAAAATGGAAGTTCGAGAAAATTTAGTTAATTAACAATCGTCTAACTTGTTGAAAAATTAACTTTAAGCAAAATTTCCTACGGGAGCAAATTCTTTGAAGTGTTTCGAATACACCATATTTTTTTATTTTTTAAAATTAATAATTAATACCTTAAAAAATTATTGAGTGTGACGAACTCGGTTTTGACGCCGCACGCGCAACCCAAAAATGCAGCGTGGAGACCCATTTTCAGCGTTAAATTAAAGTTATAAATAATGGAGGTAGAGTTCCGAGAGTCGCGAGTCATTGTTTGGAAATTTCCTCTACTTTAAGAATCTTGTTTTAAAATTTCTTAAATATTAATAGTTTTGGAGTGATTACCAAAAACAAAATACTTTTTTTTTTCAACTTTATTTTGTCAATAACTTTTGCAATTTTTTACGTGCTGGTAAACGCTTCCGAAACATTTTTCTAGACATCATTCCGAACAGAATGAGCTATCGCACGTATTTTTAAGAGCAGTATCTCTAATTTCAACCATTTTGAACTTATCGCGTAGACTACTTAACTTTTATAAAATTGCGCCAAATTTCTATCACCATCCATTTCTACCCAGTGTCGCAAAGTCTAAAAACTGGCGAGAGTAACTTCGTCGTATCTGGCAACACTGCAATTCGACCACTTCAACCCACCCCGTGAGGTGGGTTGTTTTGAGCGTGCCGTGAGCGAAATTAATGACGTCATCAATGACGTTTTCCCCGCGACCATGACGACCGTGGTCGCCATATGGAACGCGTTTTGATCGTTGTGAGCGATGTGAGCTACTACTGGAACGCAGCCATAGCAAACAGACTTCTATGCACTTAAGTTCTCTATGCCCAACTATGTTGCCAATGCTACGGCAATTACCGTGTTCTACGGCTTTCAGGCCGAAAAATCACAAAATCTACGGGCTACGGCTGGAACCCTATTGCCGTAGCAAATTCTACGGCTTTTCGCAAATTCCACGGTCTTTTTTTATTTATTATTTTGCAAACATTTAACGAATACATGTTTAAAACCCTTAAAACAGCGCCACTAGGCTAATGTTGATGTAATGTAGGCCAAGCCAATGAAAAGTATTCTTTGTTTTGTGGGCATCAAATTCACTGCCGATAACCTTTTTTTTTTAGTTTGAGTGCTAAACCGATGGTATATATTGGCGTAATTGGTTAAATACGGCCCACACTTGATCTTCTTTTCCCATCCAAGCCATGGAGTATAGAGGTAAGGAGAACCATCTCAAGAGGGGAAAGTTGAAAAAGACGTGTCTTTGTTACTGAAAATAGAAGTTCCAGCCATAGATAGTTCCAGCCATGGGCGTAGCCAGGGGGGGGGTTTCGGGGGTTCAAACCCCCCCCGAAAAGTTAAGTACTGAAATTTTTACGTGCTAATAAACCCTTTTCTAGACGTCATTCCGAATCGAATGAGCTATCGCACATATTTTTAGGAGCTTTATTTCTATTAAACACGTTTTTGAACTTTTTGACTAAACTAATAAGAGATGGCACTACATACGTCGTGAGAAAAAATAAAGTCTCAATTTTCTTTATTTATAATTTTTTTTATTTTTTTTCTCAATTTTTTTTTTAATTTCCACACCGATTGGACTTGTGGAGAAGCTCTACGGTCCGATTCTCACGAACTTTTTTGCCACGTACGTGCAAACTGTGGAATGGACTTCCTTCTGAGGTATTCCCGGAGCGCTATGACATGGGGTTCTTCAAAAAAGGTGTAAAAAGAGTTCTCCTTCAGGGCCGGCGTTGCATTGGCGCCATGTGGAACAAGTTTTGATCGTTGTGAGCGATGTGAGCTACTACACTACTGGAACGCAGCCGACATGACTGTCAACTGTCAAGTCATTGACTGAACAAAATGTCAATTTAAATTTTGATACACACATGATTGGTGCGTAAATTGAATTAATATATTTGTTGCTTGAGACATGAAATAAATTATTAAAAGGTTTATTTAATTGAAGAAAACATAATAATCGAATAAAATGTAATAATAAAGTTTACAAGCAACATAATTAAAGTAGTTGCACTAGGCTTACGTAAGTTGCAACTTCACTTTCAGAACATGTGGATCAATTTTATGTGGATACTGGTCTGGACTGGAGGTGATACAGCTACAGCCTGCAAAATGCAAACCATTAACAGGTCGGACGTGCAATTAGATGGTCGTATTAATCGGTTTAATTAAAACAACATAGACTTGACCTGAAGTCGTTGCGAAACGAGATACTGAAAACAATTTGAAAGCGCATCTTTTCGCGGGAATTCTTAAACTTTTCAATGGTTAACAATGCAGTCTTGGATTAAAATAACTTGTATTCTGTGTTTGTTTGGAACACTGAGAGAGATTCGCCCTTCAGAGCCTTTCGTTACTGAATTTTTGAGTGGGAAATGGCGCAATATTACGACAGAGCAGCTGAATCGAGACGTATACCCAGTCGGCACTTATTCCTATTTATCACAATTGGTTCTCGTCTTCCTGATTACAGACTTCGTGAGATTTAAACCTGTTATTGTTTTATCAGGTAAGTGATTTTTTTGTTATTCTTTGTTATTCTAAGGTTCAAAATAAAATTGAAGTGATGCACTTTTCATTTTTTGTAAGGTTTATTAATAACTAGCTTTTACCCGCGACTTCGTCCGCGAGAATTGAGAGTTGGATCCTGATCCTACTAAAATTTAAATGTTTTAGATGTTAGGTATAGATGTTTGGATGTTTGTGAATGAAACTTGCAGTATCCTGCTTTTCATCCCAAGCAATGGATATCATTGATTTCAACGACATGCTTATTATTTCGCGTTCTAGCAAGTTGCTAAGGATTCAAAAAAATCATAGGGCATGTCGTGAGAAATAAGTTCAGCGGCAGGCTACCTTAAGAGCTGCCTTAACAGGCACATCATCGACACTTCATCATCATTATTCGGCGTCCCAGCGAGCTGCCGAGAGGTCATAAAAATGAAAGCGAACGTCGTGAGGAATAATTTCAGCCAGCTTGAGAGCTGCTACGCCGGAACAGGCAGGTAAACGACGTTAGCAACATGCTCATGAAACAGAATGACGAAGATGGGCTGTTGCTAGAGTATGATGCGAGTCACAACTCGCGAGTCTCAATAGCTACATGCTTCTAAAAAGGGACAAAATTAACAAAGCGTGTAAATTTTGCAATGCGCAGAAAATAAAAGAACAACTATTATTCTGGAGGAAAACTATAAAGTTATTCCGCAATTAGAACAACCAGCAGAACCATTAAGAGAATTACGTTTACACAAACGTAACACAAACAAACTATAGCATTCCTTAAATAACATCGGTATATTTAATGGATGCTTCCATATGACATCTTTAAGGGCATTGAAATGAAACGAAACTAAGAGACTCAGTGTTTTATGTACTCCATAGAGTGGTAAGAGCGAGGTTGCCCCATGCATATGTTTTAGTAGCTAAAAAATACAACCATATCGTCCTAGCCACATCGACTATATCGATAAAAAATTACACGATACCGTAGTCAAAAATATGATTCATGGTCCATAAGGTGAATGTGTCATCTCTCAAATTATTAATTTGTCTGTGGATCTTATTTACGCAGATGAAGTTGCAGTTTGTTATATCGTTAAACTATGATTTAAAATAAAAAGTAGATATACCAAATTAAGTCTTTGGTGGCTATCATCGCAGGTCATCATCATACTTAAAATATGAAAGGTATGAAAATATGTACCGCTAGAGGCAGAAATTTCTTGAGCGTTTCCGTGCTTCGGAGGGCACGTAAAGCCGTCGGTCCCGGTTGTTATCATAAGATAACAGTCGTTAAGCCATGTCGGAGACCCGCGGGCGGTTTGAAAACTTCTGACACTCGGGTTGGCCACTAACCTCTCAACCAATCCGCACTGAAGCAGTGTGGTGGAGGCCTAGAGCGGTCTGCTGAAGAGGAGAGACTCGTGGCCAGTAGTGGGCCATTAATGGGTTGAAGCCAATATTACGAACAACAAATATTTTTAAAAATTGTTTAGTTATTTCAATTGTTCCGTTGAGGAGTCACATTTCGTCTGTAAGACACGCCACCATACCTGGCGATGTCAACGATTGATAATGATAACGACATGGACGATGTAAATGATGACAACAGCTAATATATTTAAACACGGTTCAGTTATTCCCTACGATTGAGAAGTTCACTCATTATTTCCACAATCCATTATCCCACTATACCTACTGAAATAGGACCAACTTTAGTAAATTCCCAATACAATAAAAAAACATGAAAATCGCTTCATAAACAATGAATCTATTCCTATCTAAAGCTCATTAAAAACTTATTGAAGGTTTGTAGATTTCGGTAAAAAGCACTGGTAATATATGCATGTACAGCAATAGAAAAATAAAGAAATCTTGACATAAGGCCGATCTTGACATAAGGTCGACACCACACTAAGATTTTATAAGCGTACGCGTTCATCCGACACACTTGAATAATGATTTGCTAAATAGGTTAACAAAATTAACATTTATTTCTATAAAATAAATAAAAAAATATTGGTAGATATTTACGAATGTTAAAAACCAAATTTAATGATTTTTACCTGACAAATTAAACCTAATGCGGTACGTATTATAATATTTCAATCGCACCTCATATTGGGAGCTAGGAAAAACCTTGATAAGTTACAGTATTTCTTCTACGTAAAATTATTATTTTTTTATAGCTCATTGATTAAGCGTTGGGCGCGTGGAACGCTCGACAAACGTTGTTGTGAAAGCAGCCTTAGTTTTGCGTAAAAATTGCTGGGTTGGCTTTATTTGATTTTATACGAGATCGATGGCTACTAAAGCTTCCATTGTATGACAAAAAATATCACAATGCGCCTCACCGCAAATTTTTGATATGTTTTATAATAAACATATTAAAACAATGGACCTTAATATATATTTTATCACGCAATCAGCTGTTTTGAGTTTTCTAATGTCACTGTGAAGACAAACGTCAAAACTGTTTTCCTATTACTATAAAAATTACTTCTTTTCCCTCGGGAACAGATCAATATCTCGGGATAAAAAGTATCCTATACTTTATTCTAGGTATTAAACTATATGTGTGCCAAATTTCATCTGTATCCGATCAGCCGTTTTTGCGTGATTGAAACACAAACATCCAAACATCCAAACATCTAAACATCTAAACATCCAAACTCACAAACTTTCACATTTATAATATTAGTAGGATTGTAGTTGATATTTGAAAAAAAAAATTGTCTTTAATGTAAAAAATTTAAAATATTTGGGTAATTACTTTAATAATCTTCATGGGACAAAAATAAATTAAGACAAACCCGTTTAAATGGGATCACAGATGCTATATTTTAATGCCAATAATTATACTTAAAAAAAATCTTAATTGATTGACCCCTCAATTCAGAGTCACTAATGGTTATCTTAAATTGCTCCATAGTACAGAATTTATAAGGTGATTCTTTACTAACAAGCAATTAAAGTAACTGTTCGTGAATCTGAATAAAATTGTGACATTAGTCCATAACTGTTTTATTCCTTTAAAGATTTGTATAAAGTGTTTCACTATAAAAATGTATTTTTTATATTGAAATATTACTCAATGTTGTCATTATTGCATAACTCAAATTATAAATTAAATGCTCTCAAATCTTTGATTGGGTTTTTAAGATTTTTTTATAAAAACTGGAAATATTTTATTTACCAAAAAAAAGATTTTGATTAAATACTCAATGAACGAACCAAAATTGCAACGGCATCTTGATCTGTACATAAGTGTAAAATATAAATGAATCCTAGTAAAGTCCATTAGTGCATATCAAAACAATAAACTTATGTTTGCCTGATTATGATAACTCATCTCTATGATAAGGCATGCTTCATATCTGCATATGTTATCTTAATCCCAATAATGATATTGCTTCATTTTAATTTTAAAGATTCTTATACTAAGATTAAGTTTAAGTCTTCTCTCCTGACTAGCTACTATGACATTTTTTGTACTAGTCACCTGATGTTTAGGTCACCATTGCTCATAGACATTAATAATGTTTAGGTCACTCATGGACATTAATAGTGCCAAAGAAGTCTATGAATCGTTTACATCTGAAAGGAAGGGACCCACATTATTACAGGTTCTGATATTTTGACCAATCCATATAAAAAAAACAAGTCATGGTAGTAAAATCCTTGGTGGTACCAACTACCAAGCATTGTTGAAATTAAAATAGATGGTAAAACGCATAGCACTCTAGAACAGGAAGCCCTGGAGTCTGTCATTCAGCAGGTTACACTAGTAAGAGAAGTTTGCTTGGATTTAAGGATGGTAGACCTTAGACCCTGTTAAATATATAATCTTAAAATCTCATTTAGTACCTACCTACTGATAAGTTTAAAAAAATATATTTTTAGCAAGTGAAAAGTAAATATGTATAAGAAATAAAAATCAATCTTCGACAAATACTCAATTGAATCAATACCTACTTCTAGTTACACAATAAATGCGCAGATTATTAATAGACTTCAATTAAAAGTCACTAGTTCTTGAATCACATTCCATGGTTGTTATTTGTATTTATCATACTTATAAAAACGAATATGGCTGCATCCATTACGCATGATCCATACACTCAAAACACCTCTCCACGGGATCAAATCAAGATTTTTTAAATTGTCATAATTTATGATTGCGAAAACCGCATCCAAGTCGGTTAGACATAAACTGTTTGACAACAAGATTGACAGGAATCAACACATACATACAAAACAGATAAAAGAACAAACTGAGTTGTATTTTATAGATATAAAAAAAAAACTTTTGGACAGTGATTGTTAACTTGCTTGAATTAATAGGCAAAAAATCTTAAAAAAAATTACCAACTTCAAAAAAACTCAAAAACTACTCGTCAAATCTAGTTCAAATGACGACCCGTGTGGCGCAATGGTTACCATGCCGGATCGCCGCACCAAGGGTCCTGGGTTCGATTCCCAGCGAGGCGGGAATTTGAATGATGAGTTTGAATTTCTGTTCTCGGTCTGGGTGTGAATGTCCTTGTCTATGTTGTGTGTTGTCCATGGCACCCACGACACAGGGAATCCTAGTGTGGGGCTATGAGTGTGAAGCGTTATTTATGAGTGTGAAGCGTTATTTAAAAATGTACGTGTGGTCATGACAAGCATCAGCTTTTGATAAAAAAAAGGATCATCAAAATCGGTTTACCCAGTCGAAAGTTCTGAGGTAACAAACATAAAAAAATACAGTCGAATTGATAACCTCCTCCTTTTTTGAAATCGGTTAAAAATTAATATTTGTACATATTTTAAAAATCAGTAGGTAGGCTAAATGACTGTACACAAGTACACATACAGTAATATTCTTATTGCATTCAATCTGTTGGTGCTATTCAGAGAAAGAAGATAAAGAATTTACTGTTACCTTCATCAATTTACAACGTCTACAACGTCTACTTGTACAGTGATAAACAATGAATGACTTGATTTCATTAAACATGAATGAGTGGATGTATGAATATCTGAATAACTCCTTTTATTTATACAAAGAGAGTTTTATTTTCTTATAGTAAGAGGTACATAAATTATTAAATTTAAAAAGAAATCACAGTAGGTACCTACTCTCATTATTATCTTAATTGATTGACATTTCACTCTGGTATATTTTCATGAAATATAACTTTAACTGTAATCACTAAATTGAATAAGTCCATACATCATCAAGACTGATTAATCATGAATTTAATTGCATTAAAATATATTAGATTAAGAAATTATAACAGGAATAATATTGTCGTCAGGAATAATATCTTTTAATATAATAACAGGAATAATATTATCTTTCCCAGATTTCCATAATCAAGTGGACTGTGTATAGATAAATAATAAGACCCCCTATATTTCCCTTATTTGCTTTGAAACATTGGAATAATTTATTGTTATAGGTCTCAGTGGAATCTCTGTATATGCTGTATTGCTGTGGACAACAAGCTTGGAATGGCTTCAGGTGTCGCAGTTTTTGTACGGCCTGTACATGGCTACAGAAGTCGCATACCTCACTTACATTTACGCAAAGGTATGTTAGATATAAATATCTGTAGGTATTAGTTAGATATAAACAGTTGTAGCTGACAGGTATTAGTTATTATCATAGGTCGGAATAGGTAGTGCAATTTGGGGTTAATGAACTCGTACATTATACCTACTATATGGATTATTTGGGGATTAGGATTTGTTACGATTTATGACTTGGAATGATGAAAACATTTTTAGAGAAAAAATGCATTTATTACTTTTTGCTAAACTATTATCGAGTTACTCCTGTTCGTGTTGATTCAACAGGTGGAACCAGACAAGTACCCCAAGGTGTCATCATATACCAGGATGGCCGCTCTCACCGGCCGTTTTCTATCCGGCGGCAGTTCCCAGCTTCTCGTAATGTACGGAGTCATGGATTACCGCGAGCTCAACTACATCACCTTCTCTGGTAAGTTTGGTTATATTGTGGTATTGCAGGGACTTTCATTCTGTGCAATGTACAGTACGGCCGACGTATCTTGGCGCGTCTGAACTTCACGCGGAAGGCTGCGCAGTAACACAATTCGGCAATGCTCGATACGCGGCGTATTATGTCTCAGTCACACGTTAGCATGTTCGTGTCTCTATCTCTGTCTTACATGCCCTAAAGTTCGCAGATCCTATGTTCAGACGCGCCAAGATACGTCGGCCGTACTGTATGTGTGTATGTCGGACGATAATAATCGTACAGCCTCGTTAAACGTGATAAGGAGAGTGCAGGAATGCGGTACGAATGTACGATTTATTATTTTATCCTATAAGCCTTTAACGCTTCACTGCAATGGCCACATTGAAGAATTAAATTAGCTTCCACGCTCTTTCAATAGGATTCCATCTACAGTGGTTCGTGTTTAGGAAATATTATGTAATTATTATGTTTCTAATTACCTATTATTTTTATGTTCGCGTTTCGTGTTCTATCATAATATTATTATGGACTCAAGTCCCGAGAACTAACTCAAATGTCGGATTAGTTTATTTTGACGACGGGGAATCGAACCCGAAACTCTTCGCATAGTTCAGCAGATAGGAATAAACATCACTAATATGTCATAGGTACCCTGCCAGGAAACCCCTTTTGAGCATTTATGACACTAGACCCCTCAAATTTCCGCAGGCTGAGCGTGGTATATGATGATAATCGTTCAGTAATCTAAACGTAGGTAAACGCGTAGAGAGCGTTGATCGTTTGAAGACATACGAAAGGACATTTCAATTCGTTAATTTTTTTATGGAAATAGCCGGCAAACGAGGTGACTATCCACCTGGTGGTAAGTGGCTATCGTCGCCCATGAACATCAGCAACAAAAAAAGCATCACCGATGCGTTGCCGGCCAAGAAAGAGAGAAGAGAAGAGAAAGAAAGAACTGGCTCTCAAGCCCCCAGTCAGAACACGACGAGTCGTTTGGCGGCTGACTAATGCTCAAGGGTGGTAACTATCCAGGCGAACTCCATGGAGAAATAATAATAGTAATAATGGTAATAATTAACAATTAACATCAATATTATCAACACAATCCCTCGAGGGACCCTACCACCAGCGGGCCGGATTTAGTCGCCTCTTACTACATCCATCCGACGGCTAAAAATCTAAATAAAAATAATTAATGAACTATACTCAATGCCTCATTTCCTTATCGGTAGCGTATCGTTACATGAATTGCATCTTAACTTGTGTTACCTATGTTAAACAATGACTTAATTCAAATAATTACCGACCCACATTAGAGTGGAGGATACCGACTGACAGTCGTTTTGATGGACAATGTTATTTATTTAGGTATGTAATATTTGCTGTAATTAGAACATAATGTTATCCCACAATGGCTTGTGTTAGTAACTAAGCATTTTATATTATGCTAATACGCTTATCACTTTGGACAAAATACCTGTGATAATACTAAAATAGTTAATGCTTATAATTATGTATTTCCGCTCGGGAATGGCTCTTCAGCTATCAGCGGAGGTAGATACAAGAGTGAAAATGACTATATGAATGAGAGGGGATTATTTAATCAGAATTTTGTTTCAAATATAATAATCGGGTGTACGGGGCTTAATTTTTTTTTTGAGAACAAATATTTCACACGATACCCGATAGATTGTTTCTTTAACGGTGATGTACTTTAAGCGATAGCTTAGGTTACGGTTTTTTCGACACTTCAAGTACAACTCTGTTGGCCACATCCGCGGCCTAACGCGCTAAATAATGCGCATTCTAATGAAGCCGTTAACATCTACGTTAACGCAGTAAGGGCAATACAACATAGTGCGTACTATTATCTACACGGTATCTTCCAGCGCAGATCCTGGCGACATGTTGGGCGTTCCTGCTGCCGGCCGTGCCCTACGGGATATACTTCCATCGCAACACAGCCGCCACTGCCGATAGCACGCCCATTAAAACTCCACCGGTAAATGTGATATCTTTGATAGCTTTAACTCACCTGGTACCAGGACCAGGTGGACTGACAGTATACGCTAGATATATATATATATATATCACAAAAAATGTTTGTACGGATGTCCTATAAAGACTCTGAAACCATCCAATCGATATGCCTCAAAATTAGACACATTCGGTCCATTGATAAATACGATTTTCCACTTTTGAATGCAACAATTTGAAGATAATAAGTGAAGATGGCGCTTAATACAGACTGTCAACACAAAAACACTGATCTGTCAATGTCATCAGATTTTTTTTAGGGTAGTGGAACACGCCTAGTCTGTACTATCTATACTTCTATAGGTACTAATATTATAAAGAGGAAAGATTTGATTGTTTGCATTGAATAGGCTCCGAAACTACTTAACCGATTTGAAAAATTCTTTCACTGTCGGGAAGCTACACTATCCCTGGGTGACATAGGCTATATTATATTTTCAAAAAAATTAGGGATCCTTAATAAAACTCCAATAATGTGGTTTACAAGGTGCAAAAAATAAGAATACCGAAGCAAAGCGAGGGCGGTTACTCGTATACTATAAATATATAAACTTGTCGGTCGTACATTCCAGCGTTCGCTCCGTACGCACGTGACGGACGCATGTGTGTTGGTGTCTCGGCACGCACGCGCGGCGTACAGTCGCGGCGGCGTGGTGGCGTGGTCGGCGCTGTACGCCGCCGCGCTCGCGCTCTTCGTGCAGACGCAGACGTATGTGCAGCTGCTGTGGGCCGAGATACAGCGGGAGGGGGGGGACTCGGTGAGTTGAAGCTACAGTATCGCCATCTGGTGTACAAGAACCAACACCACTTAAGTTGCTTACGGCTTGTCAACGCGCCTTATGATTTTTTCATTCAAAAATGGCGGAAACATTGCACATGAATGAAATAAAATCGTTTTGGTTGATTTAAGTTACCTAATGTTTTGTTTCCTTGCCGATGGTAAGTAACACAACTATTTTTTTTTCATTCTTGACTCATTTTTAAAGATTCATAGAACGTATTATATGGCATTTTTGACATGCTAATTTGTCACAAGTTTGGCAAGCCGAGTGACAGAATGAAATGAAGCCGGCCGGCTGCAATGCATACCCCGAACCCGATGTTCGCAGTATCTGTTCTATACTATACTTCAATGGTCATTAGCTGGATTTTTTTATTTTGATATTCGGGCAATTAAATCCTAAACACTTAGCTACATAAACATTGGCTCATATTGCATAAATCTGTCTGCGTGAAAATGTAAAGTCCGCTCGCTAAAGCCAACAGAAAGTCCATTTGGAATAAAACATTGAATGATCATTTCAGATAGCATACAACGGCGCAGTAGAAGCAGTCCAGACACTACTGGGCGCGCTGGGGGCGCTCATAGCGTCGTGGTCCGCCAACACGTGGGCGCCCGCGCCGGCCGCGGCCGTGCAGGCCATGGCGGTGTTCGCGGGCGCGCGCGCGGGGAACATCTTCGTGGCGTACGCCGGGTATATCGTGATGGGGATGCTGTTCCATTATACTATCACTCTGGCTAGGTAAGTAGGTGTTGTGATCCCATTGAACTAGGTATTATTAGCGCAAAGAACTGTTGCCAATCGGCAACTGTTTTCAGTGGATTCAGTCGATTTTGAAAGGAATACTGTGGCTCGATTTTGAAAATAGAATATCCCGGCGTGACACAAGTTTTTAACCGACTTCAAAAAAGGAGGAGGTATTCAATTCAACTGTTTTTTTTATGTTTGTTACCTCAGAACTTTCGATGGGGTGAACCGATTTTGATAAAACTTTTTTTTATCGAAAGCTGGTGCTTGTCATATTGTGGTCCCACTTAAAGAGCTAGATCTGACGAGTTATTTTTTCAGTTATTTTGAAGTCTGTTATTTTTTTCTTGGTAGAATTCAGATTATGTTCGTGATGTCTGTTCTGGTTCTTTTTGCTACATAATACTTCAAAGAAAAGTCCTATTTTTTTATTATTAGTTGTGCTTGGTCATGTTGACCTGATGGGACGTTTTGAATATTACCATGGGCACCGCTAGGGATTGCAATCCGGAAAACCGGATCCGGAAATCCGGCCGGATCCGGCGTTTTCTACGCATACCGGATCCGGTGAAAATTGCCGGATCCGGTGACCGGATCCGGTCACGCCAATTTCTGGCAAAATAATCAGCCTGTTGCTAGTGTAGATGCTTTGAATGCCTGGTATAGGTGTTGTAATTAATCTAGTAACATTCAATAGGGATGTAATGTGCAACACAAATTAGTGAATGGATAAATTGAAAGTTATAAAATTATATTTTCGTTAATATAACTTCTTTATAATTTGTAATATTAGCCCTAAATGGATGCAGGTAAAAGCTATAAGTGTATTTCAATTGATGCGCGATGATATGACAACAGAAAAACCTCTTTAATTACAGAGATGTGTAGTTGTATACACTTGTTATTGGCTCCCTTCTTAAAGAAAATAAAGAGGAAAAATAATAGCAATTGATATATTTACAGTTGTCGGAATAACAGACAGTAATATAATAAACTAGCTGAACCGTATTCTGAACACTTCGCTGGGTATCAAACATTTTTATTTGAGAAGAAGAAAAAAATATTATTAACCACAGTAAAATATAGTCTGTGTGACTAAGGAATAATGTAGCTTTTTATTGGTGTCAAAATTTTTGAAATTGGTTCAGTAGCTTTTGAGTTTATCCATTACAAAAATTAAATAAATATATCTATCAAAACTTTCCTCTTATTCCATCCATCCATCCATCAGCCTTTAGAGGTCCTCTGCTGGACGTAGGCCTCCCCTAATATACGTCACTCAGACCGATAGACTGAGCCTTCTGAATCCAGAGGATACCCGCTGTCTTCTTCAGGTCTTCGGTCCACCTGGTCGAGGGACGTCCTATGCTCCTTTTACCGAAGAGTTATCTCCATTCGAGGACCTTTCTATCCCAACGGTTATTGGTCCTTCGAACTATGTGGCCAGCCCATTGCGACTTCAGCTGGCTAATTCTCTAAGCTATGTTGGTCATCCTCGTTCATCTACGGATTTCATCATTTTTGATTCGATCGCGTAGAGAAATATCGAGCATAACTTGTTCCATAGCCCGCTGGGCGACTCTAAGCTTATGCATTAGGCCAATAGTGAAGCACCCCACGTCTCAGATCCGTATGTCATCACTGGCAACACACACTGCTTGAACACCTTCGACTTCAGGCACTGAGGCAGTGTCTTGGACGACAAGATATGATGCAGTTTCCCGAACGCAGCCCATCCGAGTTGGATTTTACGAGTGATTTCTTTCTCGATGTTGGACTTACCCATTTGGATCACTTGTCAACAACAATCGGTATGGGTGTGACATATGGACGTTCGACATGATTTTCGTCTTGTCCATTCTTGTAGATTCCTCTTAATTAATATTAAGTATTACATAATCGTCATTAGGTTCTACCTGGCTTGACCTGTGCCAGTATTTATTACGGCTCGGTTGCATTTACTTTGTCTTAACGCATTTGTGTTCATTTATAATCCGAAAAAAAAAATTACATCAAAAACAGTCTATATTGAAACGAGAACGAAAAAATTTGATCAAGTCATCAATCCGGCCGGATCCTGCCGGATCCGACCGGATTGGTGAAAATCCGGTAAAATCCGGCCGGATTGAAAATGACACCGGATTGCAATCCCTAGGCACCGCCAACATTATGGTGATGCCTTTGGTGTTTCTGATGTCCATGGGCGACGATAACCACTTAATCGAATGAATCGTCAGTTCGTTTGTTGGCTATTTCCGTAAAAGAAGGTTAATAATGGACCTTATATACTTATACTGATGATGATATGATTTTTTTTTATTTCAGCGCCAAGATCGCAAGTCAGCTTACAGACGACAGTTGTTTCGGCCTGATCTTCGGTATCAACACTCTACTGGGTACCGGTCTGCAGTCCATATTTACCCTCGTCCTGATACAAACCCTCTCGCTGTCCATATACACGCAGTACTATTCCATCAGTGTTATGTTTCTTGTACTATCTCTCGCCTGGCTGCTAGGATGGATAGTACATGTATGCAGACAGAATCAAACCGTTAGTATCAACAATCAATTGTATGAAGGGGAGATGACGAGTCCAAAGAAGAATACTATGGAGTCGTGAAAGAAGAGTTGATTGGTGCTTCACTGTTTTAGTAGCTTGAAAATATATATTTCATTTATGCTTTATACATACATATAAAACTGTATAGATTTATACATAGAAAACTGTGAGATATTAGAGTTAATTGATGCCTCAATCAATACATAACAATACAGTACACAACTTTGCTTTTATCCCAGAAGAAATAATAGTACATATAACTTTTATGTAGAAGTACAAAAAACATTTATTAAAATTATAATTATGTTACTTCTGAACGCGACTATGTCAACGTGGATCTATGAATCGGGTCCAAAAATAATGAAAAACGTTATAGCGTGATTGAGTAAAAATATCTAAACATAGTTTACTATTTAGCAATTTACTCAAATAAAAATACCGGTTAAATGACTCGGAATTGCACACGAAAGGTTGAATACTACCGTGCAAAAACGCCAAAATATATTTTATTTATTACAAAAAATATTGGTTGTTATGGTAGGTTATAAATCTTCGTGCCAAACTTTATCCAAAACCGTTATGGTTTTTTAAATTAACAATTATCCAAAAATACAAACTCACATTAATGTAGGATGTGTAGATGACTCTTTAACTCAGGTGATAGTGACTCAGTTGAGTGAGAGGTTCCGGGTTCAATTCCCGACCGTTCGCCACCGCACCGGTTATCGGGATATCCCAATGTTAGCAAATGGGAGTGTGAGAATTTTCTTTTCGTTAAAATAATTTATTGTGAAAAAAATATAATGAGAGCGTAAAGTATTAACGTCATCTCCAACAAATACATTTAATGGGATGTAATGACACCCAAACATTTTTAATGTAAACTTTCCTTTTTGTTGATCAGAATATCTTTTACCACTAATTAATACATAAACAGTATTAAATAAAGAAGTATTAAATGTTAGGAAAACAAGAAACTAAAAGATAATTATTAAGGCAATTTTCAACTTGATAATCAAGGATTAAGAATTCTCGCAGGCAAAGATATCCTGATGCGGAATTACGTTAGTGTTTAGAATGTTATATTGGTATGGTGTGGTTGACTCATAGCTGTTTTCAATATTCTCTTCTGTCTATCTGCAAGTCTCAGTAAGTTACCTTAAGCCCCTGTTAAAAAACATGTTTTAAATTTAGTGACTATAATTCCAGATATTTTGGATCGATAGCATAATATTGAAAACCGCTATTAACTAATTAAGATAACATATCAGTTATAGATGTCTATTATATCGACATTATGTAGTATGTAGTTTTTAGTGAAATCAGATGCATTTAGTGAAGTGATGATTAAATGTGAATTGTGATAGAATTTTTAGAATTATTTTTTATCATTTCCTATTCAAACTTTTGTGATAGCTATAATAACATTGCATTTTAATGAAATCAATCTTACTTTGGTAGGTAGAATTAATTTTCATTACCGACTTAACTGTTTTGGCTCTTACTAAGAGTATTCTTCTCTTTTTTTGGTCGGCAACGCATCAGTGATGCCTTTTTGACGCTGATATACATTGGCGACGATACCCACTTACCACCAGTGAATCGTCAGCTTTCTTGTCAGGTATTTAGCCGTTGGGGCGGCTAAGAATACTAACCCCAATCCCACGCAAGGTGGGTGTTGTAAGAAATAAAAATAAAATAAAATAAATTCGGCCCACTGATGGTAGGGCCATTTTGAGTGTCTGTAGAAGGTGATAGTATTTTTTTCACAAATAATTAACAGTATTTTCAAAATTATTCGTTCATGGATTCTCATTTAAAATTTTCATTCTTAGTTTCATAAGAAACATTTATTGTTTGTTCTGTTTATTATGATGTGAATCATGAGGTATTGTGTATCATGTGGCTGGTATGTATGTATGTCATTTGCTTTCAAAGGTATGTATTGTCAGCTATCTTTTATGTACCAACTAAAATAACCTAGTGACTGTTATTCAACCACAACATATAGTTAGCATTATTCTATTTTAAGTATATATTTTTTGTTATAAATTAGTAAAAATGGGCAGCTAAACTGATAAACAGGGTTGAATTTTATGTAAAAAAACTAGTTTGGTGTATAAAAAGACATTGTAAATGTTTCCTATGATAATGTTATGTAATTTTAAATGATTCAAGGTGAAATTACTTAATTCTAGGGTGACTAAAACAACAAAAGTTAATTAGGTGTTCATATATTTTTAAGGGATATTAATACTATGTGCAATACCTTTAATTAATCGTTTTAAGATTTAGATATTAAACCATGTTGTTTTTTAAACATTGTTTTATTTGCACTTCAATTTAATTATTATTATGCAGAATTGTTGTTTTCAAAAGTTCTGTTGATTTGGTAAGTGACATAATGGATGGGGGGCAGGGGGGGGGGGGCAGTCTGGAAATAATGTTAACCACAAAAACTATGGACTAATTTAAATAACTTTTAATAATACAACATTACCTTATGTACAGAAACCTATTTTTAGATAAAAAAATATGTTATCCCATAAATCATTTGTGCCATTCACCTTACAAAGTAAATAATTTACATTTCAATTTGGCAATTTTGTTATGAAGGTTATTGCATTGATTTGTTTTGAATAGTATATTAAATAGTTTTATTTTATTATTTAAAATATTTAAATAAAACAGGTACATCAATTTCTCTAATATTATCTCTAGAGAGGAATGTAGGCTGGAATGTTATACAAAAGCAAAAAGATCTTTAGGACAGAATTCACAACCGTGTAGGTAATACAAACAATATATTTATAAATTTCATCTTCATATTCGTAATTCTATAAATTCGTTATAATCATTTATGAATATTTCTATTAAGCAACTTGCATATTTGCAGGCCTCGTCTTGAAGTAAACATATGTGCATATCAAAAGGAATATTATTCCCACTGTCGGCAGGACGATCGTATGAATTTGTTGACGCATTTTTGCAAATTCCTGTTTTCTTTCCCTTCGCTGCTTTGCAGTCTCCTTCACTGTCCCTTTTAACTTTCTCATTATGAAGCTGAAACATTGATCTTTAGTATTATAAGGGTATACAATAGATCAGTAGGCTGAAATGAAAACGTAAAGAATAGGTAATAAACAAGTTTTAAGAATAGTAAACAAGTTTGGTAGTCTACGTGTCACGTACAGTGAAATTATTGTAAATTGATAGTTTTTTATCAATGAAATATTTCAAAATCTCACCTGTTAAGTAATGTAAACCAGCAACTTATGAAACTTCAAAAATATTCGGAATTTAAACCTCGAATTACTACGATATTTGTATTAGAAATGCTATTTTACATAAATTAATACTGCGTTTCGTGTGCATTAATTGACAAATCTGACGTCTGTCAAGTCTGACAACTTACTTCGTAACTGACAAATGACACTTGCTGTACTTTTTATTATAGAGACTTGAATGAGGCAAAGGCTGCTAGTGACAGCCAGACGACACAGACTATCACCCCAACTCAGAGTCACTAATGACTATTTAAATCGCTGCTTAGGAAAGAATTTGTATGGTGATTCTTTACTAAGGAGCGATTTAAGTAATCGTTAGTGACTCTGAGTTGGGACGTATGATAAACAGAAATAACATTATGACCATAGTATGGAGTTTAGAGGGTAAGGAGAGCCATCTCTGTGTATGAAACCATTATCGGGTGGCGCTGCGGTAGCCTAGAATAAATTTTATTGAACTCGGCAAACTTCACTCCGCAGCACCGTCTACAATACAACAGCTATGTATAACAGTTTAAATCGTAGTTATTGCGACGCTAGCGCGAGCGCTATTGTCCATCCTACGACAATGGTAGTAGGCAATAGAACCTTTATTTTCAGAATATAGCTGGCAGATTGCATTTCAAATCGCTAGGCCCTTACGTACCCTCAAATCCCAGAACTTTATTTATGTACAAATTTTACAAAAAAAAAATCAACAACTCTCATTGATATACTTTATTTAAATCTTAGAATCATAAAAAACAATTACAGTTAAATTTTCAACACACAAAATAAATATCATTACAAATTAGTTGACTAAATTTTATTATTCTTTAAAAATATGACATTAAAAATTCGTCGTATGTCTAAACATGGTATTCTCCTCCATCTAGCTTCTCATCGCTCAATGTGGATAAGATGCTTACCGAAGTGCTCTGCGATAGCCAGATGAGACACATTATGAGGCCTTCCAATACACCAATAGCAGCGCCACCAAGTACATCCAGAATGTAGTGCCTTTCCATCAAAACTCTTGATAAAGCAACAGCAGTAGACCACGCCAGTAGTGGTGGGTAAAAGATCATGGAAATAGGGTCGATATACATCAAGGTAAAGGCCACCAAAACTGCTCTGCTCGTATGCCCTGATGGAAATGAATACTTGTCAGGACCAACCGCCAAAAGCTTGTTCATCGGAATTGGTCTGCGTCTTCGTACAAATGCCTTTATAACTGCTATGATTACGATGTCTAAGATGAGTGCTGAAAATAACAGATATTATACATTACTTATAAGGCGCTCATAACCCGGCGTCATGATCGGTCTTAAGAGATGTACCGCTTTAAGCTATACCGAGTGCATTTGGTACTTGGATGGGTGACCACTGGTAGCAAAAACTTCTTGAGCACTTCCGTGCACATTGCTCACATTGCTCCAGGTTATCGTAAGGTTACATGGTCCTAAGCCCTGCCGGACAAAATTACCTGGAGGGGTTTTCAGCACCAACCAGCACGGTGGATGGTGGAGTATGCTCTAGGCCTCTTCAAGAGGAGAGGCTTGTGTTCAGTAGTGGGCATTACTTATAAATATGGTAACTTCATTTAACAATACGTAAGTAATAAAGAGAGCATACTTTCTCTTTCTTCTTTCTCGCTTCGGTGATGCTGATAGTATCACCCATGTACATGGGGGAGAGTGACCACTTACTGTCAGGTTGCATCTTGTATCTCACATTGTATTTGCAATTTAATAGCACGATTTTATAACATACCAATTAACATGTTGACTTGAATTTGGTAGAGGTCCTTGTTATTGAAGAACCAGATGAAACTAAGCCAGCCGGCCAACCACACTATGCCATGGCATGATACCTGTTAATAGAAAATTATGAAAACGTTACTGAGTAGTGCAAATTAATCCTTGAAAAATACACCTTTTTAGAGATAAATTAAAAACGTTCACACTCATAGCCCCACATTCGTGTCGTAGGTGCCATGGACAACACACAGAGACAAGAACACTCACACCCAGACCGAGAATAGAAATTCAAAATCATCATTCAAATAAAGTTTTTTTTTCTTAATATAAAAATGTTTCCTAATAAAATCGGGAAAACTTGTCCAATTAATGGTAAAAGTGTATCTAAATTAATTGTCCAACTTAAGATACTGTAAATTAACATCAATAATAGAGAGACAGCAATTTTGTTTCATACTAGTTATAAAATATGCCTTGACCACACATATGACAGTGATAAAATGTTGTGTAGTTTTCGGGACATCCTGTATAACAAGACTCACCTCTAAAAGTTTGGCATGGTTACGTAATGATCTTAAGGCAGAGGTTCTCAGTGCCAACTCGACAAACTTCTTTGTAACCTGAACATCATATCTCAGTATTCTTTGCAACATTGGTGGCACCTGTCTCTTATCCTCTGGTTCACCAAACTGAAATTAATATCAAAAATAAATGTGTTTAGTTCAATTTCAGATCAGGAAATAAAATATTATTCTATTCTATCCTATTCTATGACCTCTCACAATGTGAAATTAAAGGTTAGTCTGGCCTTACTGGTAGAGTTTGCACACTTTTAAAAATGTTATGACAAACTCTGAGTAATGCAGATATATATCTTTACTGCTAGATGATTTTTATTATTGAAGGATGTTTGAAAAACTTTATCAAATTAATAGGCATCACTCTGTTAAAAACTAAAATGATCTTGTACAGGACACTGATAACCCTTCAATGAAATCTAGTGGATTTAACATCAATACATATATTTTGTTCATAACAAAATAATTAGGTATTTATATTGCATCTATAAAGCAGTAGGTAGAGTAATATAATTATAATTAAATAATTTACAAATAATTTTTTTGGGGTTTAATACATAATTTTTAATAACAATTACATTTTAGCCTTATAAGAATAACTTTCTTGATATTATTATGGCCTTAGTGTCTCATCTTTATTGATATTGAAGCTAGGAAGAAAACACATAGTAACCCACAAATATTAAATTGTTCATCAGAGCCAAAACTTTCTGCTCTCTCGAAAAAATAAATCATAACTTCTCTGTTTAGTAGAGAAGTTGTGATTTTTTCTCTGTTTAGTAGAGAAGTTATTTTTTTTTCGAGAAATCAAAAAGTTTATTGGCTCTGATGAACAATTTGATCTTTGTTATTGTTGTGTTTATATTGTTGTGGTTACTATGTATTTGCTTTCTAGCATCAATATTATTGTACTAATTTAATTACTATACATTTATCAGTAGTTCAGAAAAGCTCATGCAAGTCGAATTATAAGATGTTATGAATATTTATGATTGCTTATTATTAATGCAGGTGTTGTTGCAAAACATAAAAAGTGAAGGACCTTTAGTCTTAGTCAGAATTACTCATCATGATAACTTGCAAGATGTGGGCGACGGTGAATTATTGAGTATTTGATACCAAGTGTATTTTAATGCATGCATGAATAAGTAACTGAAAATTATAAATAGAATATGACACAAGTCTGTTATATTGTAAAATTATTAAGACAGGATTTTAGTGTACAGCTGCTTAAGAGTTGGACAATTGATTTCATTCAATTTGCAGTGACTAATCGACAATCGTTAATATATGTATATACAATGACAACAGGCATGATGATACATCTAAATAAGGATCACTGAACTATAAAGAGTAGGAAGGTCATAGAAATAAATATACAGGTAACTTAATATCTTAGGGTGAAGCAAAACCAATACTTACCAATTCCATTTTAATGAAATGATTCCCAAATTAACACTTGGGTAAATAAATGAGATTAGCTGGCTATTTGTACAACCTAAAATTCATGCAAAGCTAAATGTGAAAACAGTTTGAAAGTGATTCTAAAGGTATTAAAAGAGGAATTTAAAAAGCTTTTCCTGTGTTTGTTTGTAATTACCGGCACTGCAAAGTAGCTAACAGGTTTTTATGTGGATAAAAGTCAAGTTTAATCAGCAACAATTTGCACAATATTTTTAGATTACGTCAACACCGATGACATACATCAAAATGTCAAGTCAATGAACTCAACGTCATTAATGTCAATAAAATTGTCAACACCAAGAAGATTGTCTCTGGTCAAATCCATCCATGGACCACTTTGACAACTCAAGTAATTAAGCCAAGCTTCGAAGATATAACTGAAGACGGATCGAGTGACATTGTATGAATTCTTCACCTTAACATTGGTCGTGAACATCGTGACTGGCTCTATATCAAAGCTGATATTGTTCAAAATGTATGTGAATGGTATGCTCGTGTATGGTCAAATAAAATTATGGATTCTACGATTATATTAAAAGTATTAATTATTTCTGTTCAGTTCACTTTATTTGCTCTATGGTATATCAAATCAAGGATGTAATATTAATTATCTGTGAGTTGTGACTGAGATTGTTGCTATCATTCATGGAAAATAGAGGAGAAGGAATGCCATCTATGAAAAGTGTCCGTGAAAACGCGTAAAAGTACACTAGCAGCTAGCGGCACAAGCCCCATTCATTACGGCGACGCTGAGGATGCACTAGGCATAACTCAGCAAACTTCACATTGTCTACAACAGCTATGTTCATGGTTCGCTATTTTTATCACACTAGTGCCATTCAGAAATGGCCATTAATGGAACCTCAATTTTCTGTAAACAGCTGGACACTTTTTCAACTTTTGAACTTTCCCTTCATTCATATGAGATGGCGCTCCTTCTCCAATGCGCCATGCTTTCATTGCTTTCTCTTGTCAGTGACTGTGACCTTATACAGGGTGGTCAAGTGAAGTTAATAAATATTTCACCCCCCCCTTCACCTCGTGATTCTCTGCCCGATTAAACAAAGAAATAATAAAAACATCCATAAATCACAGAGATAATAATATCAAACTAAATACGAAAAATCTCAAAACGTGTGGACGCCTTAGCAATGCGTTGAACTCACGTTATCAGCAAGGCTATTCTGTTTTGTAACTTGACAGCGGAGTTTCAAAATTGAAGTTCAAGTTCGAGACTCACTTCACTTCGCAAGTGCGTAATAGATGATTAGAGAATGACATGTCAATATGATGCAAGTTCGCTTTTGTTTTGTAACTTGACAGCGGAATCCAAGATGAGTTTCAAAATTGTAGTTAGAATTCGAGACTCCCTTTACTTCGCAAGTGCGTACCAGATGATTAGAGAATCACATATCAAGATCTCGGTTTCGAAATTCAATTTTGAAACTCATCGCGGATTCCGCTGTCGAGTTACAAAACAGAATAGCCTTGCTGGTCACTAGGTGAATGACCTGTTATGTTCAGTTTACATTAAGTAGTTAGGGATGTTCGATCCGATCCGATACTTTTTTGGACCGATACAGTGGGATACGATCCGCTCGATTTTTGTATCGATAGAATGACAATCGATCCACAGGCGGATCGAAACACATGTAAGTTGGATCGGATCATTCGGACCGAATTAAGGAGATATGTAATGTTTCAAATTTAGAAATTAGCTGATCGATTATTTGACAAATCTGTAAAGAGGATTGAATTAACATAATTATGAAGTAAATTAATTGTTTTAATCTTAGAGTTAGACAAAATACTATTAATTGACAGACGATACACATGACACGTGGCTCGGATCGAAATATGGAGTTGGCTAATTGTTTTAAACTTAGAGCTAAACAAAATATCTACTTCGTTATTGGCGGGATCAATGCAGTAAGGAGGATCGGATTGAAATATGGAGATAGTAGTAGTTTTAAATTAGAGGTAAACTAAATAAATGTAGGGAAAGTATTGGCGGATCGTTACTTAAAGGTGGATAGAATTGAAATCGAAATTTTGAGTTCGGATTAGGTAAAGAATACAAAATGTTTTTTATCTTCAAATATTTGATTCGATCCGGATTGATCCAAAAAATCGTATCAAAGCAAATCGATACCTGGTTCGAACATCCCTAGACAAAGGCGAGCGTTTGCGGCGTGTCCTTGCGGCGTGTCCTTGAGACGTGCCGACAAAGCGGTGCGGCGGCGGTGCGACTTTTAGGCCGGGTACACATTGGGCGCTTTCAAAAGGGCGCTTTACTAACACGAGTTTTGAGAATCAGGAGTTCTATTGAAGTGTACACATGCAAACGCGCGCTTCTGGTCAAGCGTGCGTCAAACGCGCGTTCACATATTGTCATACGAACGCGCGTTACGCGGGCGTCAGCTGCGCGCTTCGAGATACATGAGCCGCCATCTTGTTGTACATTTAATCGCGCGCTTTGGTGTAGAGTAGAGTACGTTAGCACGTTGAAAATGGAGACCGAACATTTCAATACTCGTTTCTTTATTGACGAAATCCATAAGCGACCAGCTATTTGGGACCTGAAAACACACAAGTAATCACTTTGACATCCATTTTCGAACTGAGCTAGAAATGCTCATCCTACTTAACGCTCACTGAACGCCGTGCCGAAAGCGATGTATCTACGACGCTATCAACGCGCGCACAGCGCAGTGCAGAGCGCCCAATGTGTACCAGGCCTTAGGCGGCATGATTCATTGGAAAAAAGCGAGCGTTTACGGCGCGGCGTGCCTTTGCAGTGTGACTGACCGACTGAGAGGCGGCGTTCTTTTGCCAATATGTAGGTTACTAGGTCACCGCTTTCTCGAGCGGTGTCTATGATTAATGTGTTTTAAAGGATAATTTGGGTAAAAATTAAGGTCAGATTTTTTTTACGTATTCGGGCAGAGAATCACGAGGTGAAGGGGGGGGTGAAATATTTATTAACTTCACTTGACCACCCTGTATACATATATTACTTTAGCTGGATCGTTGACTTTGTAGAGGTACCTGAAATCCGATGACGTCGTGTCGGAATGACCATTTGACCAATCACAGGCCGGATTGAGGTTGTCCCTCATAATTGTAGGGTGTCCAGACTTACTTAGAAAAAATATGTCCTATTTTGATGTTTCTTCAAAATGTTTTTGAGTGGTAATTTTTCTGGTGGTAATAATAAAATTATATTATCGTAATAATAAATTTTATTAAAATTTCTTCAAAATTACCGAATTTAAATTATTGTTATAAAAGTAAATTTAAAATTAAGGTACACAATTACGGTATTTAAGGTACATCTATGTTATAATAATTTATATTATTCATCTTAGATGGTTTTTTATCAATATAAAAAAATTACAATCGAATTATATATCCTGGGACTATAGATAACATGGACACAAAACAAAAATGGTCATTCCGTTATAACGTTCTTTGGTACCTCTACAAAGTTGGTGATCCAGATAGAGTAATATATCCATGACTGTGAAGTGTGACTCTATTGACTTGACAACTTATGTCAAAACGTGTTTTTGACGTAGTAATTTGACGTTTTAACTCTTTCTTTTTCTCTTTCATTCGGAAGCTCAAGTCAGACGTGCTTGTTCTCTCGGAGCTAAGGCCTTTTGGCGACTTGCACGTTCAAATAACATTAAAATGGCATCAAAGGCTGAATTAGCTTGTGTGTACTCCGCTCTCATCCTTGTTGATGATGATATCGCCGTAACCGTGAGTATTAAATATTTAATATTGATCATCTTTGAGAGGTTATGTTGTGGTCAAATTTCCATCCACATAAATCTTGTAATTTACAGGATTTTCCGGTAAATAACAGCTGTCCATTCAATTCAGAGTTATAATCCTACTTTCCTAACAATATATTTTACGCATTCGATTAGTTTTTCCTCCTTTCAGTGAAATCAACTTTTGTTTA
Organism: Thymelicus sylvestris; assembly: GCA_911387775.1. Lineage (NCBI taxonomy): Eukaryota > Metazoa > Arthropoda > Insecta > Lepidoptera > Hesperiidae > Thymelicus > Thymelicus sylvestris. The sequence goes on from OU426889.1 coordinate 15,261,655, forward strand.
CAGGGTGAGAAGATCTCTACGATCTTAAAGGCCGCCAACGTTGACGTTGAGCCGTACTGGCCAGGTTTGTTCGCCAAGGCGCTGGAGGGTGTGAATGTGCGAGACTTGATCACCAACATTGGGTCCGGTGTGGGCGCTGCGCCCGCCGCCGGCGCCCCCGCTGCCGCGTCCGCCGCCGCGCCGGCCGCTGAAGCCGCCAAGGAGGAGAAGAAGGAAGAAGAGCCTGAAGAATCTGATGATGACATGGGCTTCGGTATGTACACTTAAATTTCATAGATCTGATAGAAATTATAAAATAGTAATACTTAATAATGTTGACTTGACAGTCTGATTGATATCTGGTGAAACTTAAATACACTGTTATAAATCTCACTGGTAATGGTTTAATACTAATTGATGGTCATGAAGAAAAGACTGACAATCTAACATGCAGTTCATTTGTGTTGAAATAAGTTAGCAAAGATGTCAATAAAGATATCAATCATTCTAGTGATCAATACAATTTAATTTAGAGTCGATTTCAATGATGTCTGATAACATGTATTAGCTTCGGAATAAAGATGACCGAAAATATTTTTACTGAGAAATATTTTCAAAACAGATTAAGCTGATGTTTATTAATTTAATATTAATCAATTATTTTCTTTGTTTCAGGTCTTTTTGACTAAAAAGCTATTGAAAGCTTTGGTATTATTCCATTGTGAGCTTTATGAAGCTTCTTTAGTTTTAAGGAAAATTTTATAAAAATAGAAAAAATTTAAAGAACTTTTTCGTTTCATTTTACTATTTCAGTACCACACCTCAGATGGAATAAAAGGTACCAGTTACCACACCTTCAAGATTTCATCTGTAGTCGAATCACTAATCCACCAGACCAAATTTGACATTTAAGTGTCAAAGTTTTTGATGAAAAATAGATAGTCTTGTGACAAAGTAATTCATGCTTTATTCAAGACAGTTTAGTTTAAATTATTGGTCAGTTAAATTTTGTACAAAACTTTTTATTACATGTAAAAAAATAGAATAAACAAAATATAGGAGTTTCTTTCGCCATTTCTTTTTCTTTATTACAAAGCAGCTTTCCAAAATGGTAGATAAAAAGTTATGGTCATATGTGTATTGAAAAAATACCCACATGATTAAAATGAGTTTCAAACAGAAATCCAATAAAAATACTATTATCATTTGTATCACTATTTATATAATATTAATAACATAAACATTCACATACTACTAATTGTAAATAAATTAATCACTGCAGTCCTACAACTAGCCCCACATGGCTCTTTGCACTCCAGACAGTTTGTTGTAGTCGGCCAAGTGCCTCCAGACTATACGACTCATTCTCCACTCCTTGACAATACCACGGGGTCTGAAAATTAAAAAGATTATCCTTGAAATGGCCACTTGTAATTGGTACAGGACTATATTTTTTCTTACTTGCTTGTGGAATATAATAACAGTAGTGTTATTATGGCAAAGCAGTAGGACCACGGATAATTAATGATTTTAATATTTTCATTCATTGTTCATAGTAATAAATTTTCCGGATCACCAGTTTGAATTATGGATGGGACTCGACGTAAAGGGAACCAATCATTGAAACCAACTTCAAACATTCTAATCCTAGCAAAAAGTTAAGCATAATTTGATAACATTATAATTATGTATTATGAAAATGAAAGTCTCTGAGAATGTTCGTTATTCTTTCACGCAATAACTGCTGAATGGATCTTCATGAAATTTAGCACATGGGTAGACCATGACGTGGAAAGCTTACTATCCCAGAAAACACGGGCAGAGCACTAGTTGATAATAAAATGCTTTTAGTATACCTTGAAGTGATAACACATCTGTTATTGATTCTCATTGGGGAAGCATTCCATTCAAAGTTGTTTATTTCTTTATCAGCTATTTCTCTGATTTCTACGGGTAAAACATCATTTTTACGTAATGCGTTGACCCTTGTTCTTTCTAGGTATTTCTCGGCGCTCATTCGCCTCCTTTTTACATCTCTTATCATAAGCCAATTTGCCCATTTATTACGAACTTGTTGAAACTGAGGGATGAAAATTGTAATTATAATGAGATTAAGAACACGTTACAAATATCACATCTGAAAATATCATGCAATTTATTAAATATCGACCAATATTAGTAAAATAGTTTTAGTATGAAAATTACTTACACCAAAACCAGGAACTAATTGAGATTTCCATACAAATTTTGCTAGATTTGAAGTGCCGTTTAAATTCATTTTCACTCTACGATTTTCTTTAAGAAATAACTGAATAAACAAAATAAAAATACTTCTATTCTATTGTAGTTCTTCCAAGTACTATATAGTATATTTTAGGTTATGTCCACAGATTAAATCATATTATGATATGTCACTTCACTAGTCGTGTCACAGAGTAGATAAAGAATGAATGAGACCAAGAAAATATATTATATCTGGAGGCCAAGCTTCGAAGAAGATACCTGAAAATGGATCACGTGAGATTGAATTTTTGTAACAGTCGATTAAAAAATGGTAAACTACTTAATAAAACATTATGCACTTGTTTGCGTGTCGAGGAGCATAAAAGTATACGTTCCTGTCCCCAGGAGTGGTAAAGGAGCAATCGAGAAAATTGCTACCCAGAAGGCTCCCGGCGCGCATCTGCAAGGTCTCTCAGACGTCGACGACTCGGCGCCAAGAAATTCCGTCAAAGTTATCTCCATTTTCCTGGAAGAATGGAGCTTCAGAATAGCGTTAGAAGACTCATTCAACGGAGCGCTCCATCGCAGCCAGTCAGCCGGTGCTGTGGTGTCCCGCAAGGGAGCTGTCTGCCACCGGCCTGCTACGCCAGCTGCACCGACGACCCGACGCTATTCCGCCGATGCCGATGACATGCATGCGTCATCACGTTTCCTTGCATGCGCATGCCCCACGCCAACAACAATGCGCAGCGCCCTCCCCGAGTGCCAGCTGCCAGGCGCGCTGCAATACTTGAGGAATTCTGTTATCCAGAGAGACCTTCGAGTCAAGAGCCTGTAAGACTTTATCAGCACCTGGCACTCATAATGATTGAGCTTATCGACGACGGTTTCCTAATCTACGGGACGGGCGGAGCGACGATGACGGATGACGCCCCACGGATTGACCTCTCTTACCCCTCACTCAGCACCACCACCGCACCTCACACAGACACCAGAAAAAAGGAGGTGACTTGTGGGTTTTGGTAAAGGCCCTTTACCTAGAGACCGGCATGTTTTTACACGTTGTAGACGAGACCCCCGAAAAAAGGAACATAGATTTCCATTTTTGACGTTAATTGACGACCCGTGTGGCGCAATGGTTGCCATGCCGGATCGCCGCACCGAGGGTCCTGGGTTCGATTCCCAGCGAGGCGGAAATTTGAATGATGAGTTTGAATATCTGTTATTCTGTTCTCGGTCTGGGTGTGAATTTCCTTGTCCATTGTGTTGTCCACGGCACCCACGACAGGGAATCCTAGTGTGGGGCTATGAGTGTGAAGCGTTATTATTATTATTTCATACCTACGCCCTTTGTGGGATGGCGTGATGATCTGCCGTAATGGTGAAGCTAAAGGCTGCTAGGGCCAACAGCATTCAAAATTTCGAAAAAAAGGTCTACCATTAAAAATATTTGATGGAGATTGATGAATCGAGATTGTTTTATGCAAATTGATAGCGCATCGTGGATATAGAAATTTCACTTCAATACATCTTTTGGGTTAAAGTACAAACAAAAAACAAAACAATTTTACAACATTTATATTAAAAACAAAATAAATTTAACAAGCGACAGTCTGTATACAACTAACTGCAAGTAATACAACAGCGGTGTGATAACATTTATAGAAAATTTTAATTTGCATATAAACAATGAACTTAATAACAAAATCAATCCCTATACCTACTGGGTACTTAACTTTACCCTTAGGTGCCTTTTATTTAGGTATGTTACAAATGTAGGCCATGTTTTATAATGAAAACTAAATACATATTTACATGAACTATTTTTAGCAAATAACCTAAATGTAAAATAAGTGCATATTACATAAATTACCTAATTGAAAAAAAAAATTATTTATGTTTATAACAATATAGGATAAAATAGAAGTTCAGAAGATTCCCAATAATATTTATTAATCGGACTTGGAACCAAAAAGAATAATAATAGATTTAACATGAATCATAATGTTATTGAATATTGACAGTTGATTGTTTTGATATTAACAGTTTGATCAAGATAAATTATTTTGATTCACATCATTAAACAATGATAACAACATTATCAAGACAGTTTCTAGAATCCATAATATTTTTAAGAATGTAATACAAAGAGATCAATTTTTACAAATTAAATCTAGTTTTAAACTTATTTAATATAAGTACATTTATTCTTATTAAATTATTAAATTGAAGTAAGAAAGCGGCAATATTAGGAGAAATTGCAATTGACAATTTAATTTTATGTTATTGGTAATCTGTCATAGATTTATGTTTCTAGGTCCCATGAAAATAGGTGATGTTTTACAAGCATATCGCGGACTCCTTCCTTTAATGGTTGATTTTGTGTGTCTTTCTTCAAAGGCAACTCCCAATCAGGATTCAGGTTAAATCCAAACTGTGATAGAATCCTCAATTCGCATTTAATCTGGACCCATCCTGGTGAATTGATAAATGACCATGGATGGTACCATTTCTGGACAACATCTACACAGGAACATAGGACTTCCAGCCATAGGTGCAGAGCTTCTTCATTCAATCCCATACAGATAAGTGTGCGTAACTTGACATCCATTTGCGCATGGGCATTATCATGGGATAGGTTAATTGCTTGAACACATCTGTACAAAAGTTCTTCTGGTGTAAGAACTTTGCTATCTTCATCTAAGCGATATGTCTTGCATAATACTAACCGACTATAAACAGAATTAAAGTCTTTCTCAACTTCCCTGGATGATGCTTCTTCTATGAACAGCCAAGGGTGGCATGGCCCATCTAGGAAGCTCGGCCTTTTAATGCCATGTAGGAGCACCCTTTTGAAGGCCGGAGCTAAAACTCCTCTCACTAAGTGTGCTGCTTTTTCTGTAACTGAATCATCTCCAGCTCTGCTGTACTTAACTCCCTTTTCATCCAACAATTTAACAAATCTTGCAGGGAACCAGCCCCTTAGGCCGTTCAATTCGCCAGTCCAACAGTGTTCATCTCTGGAACTTATGACTTCGATGACATCATTTTTCCTGAAGCCGAGTTCATCTCCATCTCTTCTTTCAAAATCCAGCAAAGCTTTCGCCCTCCTTCTCTTACTTCTAGAAACATTGACATATCTTTCTCTGTCTGCTGCATGACTCTGCATGGTGTAATCTGCTGTTAGTTGAACTTCAGATGCTAGCTGTGGCTCCAGAGCAACAAAATGTCGAGCCACTTGCAGGATGGCTTCTCTGAGATCTACTAAAATTTCTGTCTGTTTTACATTCTTTGAAACAGCATCCTCATTGTTGCTATCATCTCCAAAAAGTATGGTCTGAATGACAGATTTACTTCTTTTAATCTGACGCCTTTGTAGCTGTTGCTTGGGCAGATTGGGGGCAGCACTTGGATTCCCAACCAAAGCTCCTTGATCAGCCATAAGGTAAGCCAAATGCCTCCTTCTGTGTGTCTCAATCAGTGCTGGACTTAATGTATCACCACAAACTTCATCTATAGTCTTTATCAGAAGATCTACATCATCTATTTCTCCTGGAATGTCAGACAAGGCATTGAAAATTTGTGCAGAATTTGATATCTCGGTAAATCTGTTTTCTTTTATTTTGAGCATAGCAAGCGTGACCTTGAATAGAACTATGGAGCCATCCAAATAAAAAAGATCCCATATCCTGAGTAATATTTTCATATGTACAACATTGGCATAAAGAGTCAAGAACCAATGCATGGTGATTAAAGAGAGCTCAATGTCATGGGCATTCAAAACTTGATCTATGCCAGGTAAGTATGTAGATATGAGGGTTCTTAAAACTTTCTGGTCAGCTTGGATACCAATAAGTGTTGAGGAATAATATGAGGCAGGCAAGAGATCTTCTACTGTAGTGCACATTATCCAGAATGCTTCCTCCTCCTCCATCAATAGCAGCAATGAAGCTGCAATCATTCCTGTGCCTTGACAGTAACCAATGTCAGGGTATAGCCAAGCTAGTGCTCTTAAGATTCTCCTTAACCTCGGCACTCCAGTACTTGTAGGGTGAGAAAAACAAACATTGTTAGGCAGTATCTGAACCAAATCTTTCTCAATTTGCTTACTTGTTACTAAACCATCATCACTTGAAGCACGCACGATCTCATGATATGTGATTTCTGTCGTGGCTCTTTTTTTATTAGCACCGCAAAGGTGCATCCAGACCTGAGGGCGAAGAGAGTGAGGAACACCGTCTTTGACCATTTTCTGCAGCTTGTCGGACTTCTCAAGCTTATTATCACGGTCTGAGAAGTTTATTTCCTTACTATAAAACTCCCACTCTAAGCGGTGTTGGTCATCTTCAATGAACACGTTCGCAAGTAGCTTGTTAGAAGTGGGTTCAGGTCCATCTTCTTCATCCACACAAAACCCAAATTCATCAAATCTGTAGTCGGGAAGACCTCCGTGACCGTCGGATTCAGGTTGGGCCAATTTAGCCATGATATCTTGAGGCACCATACTTGCTGTGAGTGCGGAGAAAGGACCTCCAGGCGATGGAAGTAGTTCATCAGCAACATTCATGCCACGAATTGCATCGATCATGTCTTCGGGGTCATCGTCAGCTAATGCTGCACTAATCTTACGCTCGTGATCCTCGCGCCCCACGTAACCCACATGGTCCCGCGAGCTAAATAAGGATTTAGCTAAATCCATTTCTTAATCATATGGCGAAATTACTTTATTGATAATGTTAACGACAAAACAACGCCAAACAGAAACGGCAAAAAGTCACAAAGTACAAACTCAAAAATAAGAACCATAGATAATCCCAGGGACATAAGCATAACACAGAGTACTTATAACATATTATCACTACGTGGACAGACTATAACAAATAGGCGGCTGATGGACATGCTAAAACTAGCGTGCTAAGGGCCTTTTCAGTGCGACGCGGATCGTCCGCACGCGGATGATCGGACGGCGTCCGTCGCGGATGAAAATCGTTTCAGGCCCTTTGCAGTGCGCTGTGCGATGCGGATGACCTACGCGGATGTCCGCGATGGATGGTTAAATACATTACATTTTATCTGCTGGAATATATATATATATATATATATTCTGTCAAAATATATATATTTTCATCCTCGTCGCTCCTCCGCGCCGCGGCCGTCCGTTCATCCGCGAGCGGACAATCCGCGTCGCACTGTGAAGGGCCTAAGTCTAGCACCAAATTAGGTAAAATAATTAATTTACAACGTTTTCGAACATCTAAATAGATACTTACAATATGGCGGGTTTCACTTATTTATATAATTTGCAAATACCGTCACAACTTAAAACAGATTTTCTTGGATTTTACTATGTCTATGGTATGGTATAATTATTTATTATCTGTGCTGTTGAGTTTGAAAGAGCTGCGGATACGATAGACATAATACTACTAGACTAGGCAAGGTATCTGATTGTGAGCATATTAAGTAAGTGAAACCGTCACGCTGCGAAGAAAGGCAGGAGGTAAACCTATCCTTGTCTTACCAAAGTATCTGAGCATATGTAAGTGAAACCGTCACGCTGCGAAGAAAGGCAGGAGGTATAGGTTTACCTTGTCTTACTTACGAGTTACGCGAGTCTCCTTGGTCTCTTTCTCTTTCTAATAGCGTGACGTAAAGAAGGCCCGCTTGTCTAGTCTAGTAGCATTATGTCTATGGCGGTTACTCTCATAGACATAACTACTTATGTCTATGGTTACCTTGGAGGAATGATAAACAATGGTTACTCTATGGCCTTTTTGTCGTAATTTGTCAATGAATGACGTCTTGAGAATCAGAATGATTATTGGATGGAATAGTGATTGGTCTAAAAAACTGATTGAATTCAATTATTCTCTTCAATTTCAACAATTCTGCAGCGCAAAAATTGAGTAGTTCAATGTGTGTTTATCAGCAAAATTCGAACGAAGTGTATTTTTAGGTGATATCTCATAGCTAATCAGAAAGCAAGGGGAGGCGTCGGTCATCACATCAACCAAACAGTACTGTGATCATTGTTATGATTGCAGCGGTCTTCATATTATACTAGTGAACAAGAAATACAGTGATGATAAGTGTTCAGTTATAACAATCTCGCGATTCTGGCTAAAATTTAAACAGTTTAGGTTAGTATTTGGTTATCACGGAGTCAAGTAGCAATAACCTGTAAAAGTTATGTAAACGTCGAGTAAACAAATCTTGTATTTGTCAATATTTATTAATAGTTGGTAAGATGGTAATTAAAAAGTGTTGTGTTGCGAAATGCAAATCAAAATCTACACGTAAGGAGGACGTTCGAGTAACGTATCACAAGTTTCCGAAAGATGTTTCAGTTCGCGACACTTGGGTCAAAGTTACACGGACTCATGACGTTGAGCGCAATAAATATGTGTGCAGTAGACACTTCTTGTTGACTGACTTTCACCACTATCAGGGCAGATATGTCCTGAAGTCAGGTATTTACCGATCTGTCTGTAGTTAGTCTCCGGAATATATTCATCTTTTGTTGGTATTATTTTATTTTTATGAGCACTTTTTAGTTACAAATTCATTGTTTTATTTATTTCGTCATGCACGTGAAAGGTTATTTTCATTGTACTGAAGATAGTCAAATAAAGTTGTTTAAAATCATTATTATTATTATGCAACTATTGCTAAACATTGTTTATAATTGTCACTTCTTTACAGCCAGAGCTCAACTAGTTTAATTTTAACCATTTTCAGGTCTATTATTATGTAAAATGTTGAATATGAAATGAGAAAAAATAATCAGCTTTTACATAATGCAATCATGAGCTTACATTACATGCTAAATAATAATACATGTGCAAAAAATGGTATTCAGAAAGTTCTGTCTTATTTAGTTTCCTTTCTGCCATGTATTCCACTGAGTAGCGTGAGGAAATACCCTTTTCCCTTATTGAGTAACAGAATAATATGAGAAATTAGGAACAAATATGAAAATACCCAAAAATCACTGTCTTCAATCTTTGTAATGTTTTCTTCTTAAATTTAAATAAAAGTAAAATCATAGTTAAATTATAATATGGTTTATACAGCTATTTATTTTCTTGTAGAAATATTCACCCATTTTTATTTCTTTTTCCGGAGAAGCATGGAGAATTTGAGACTGATATTTATTTAGTTCTTATATATTTTTTTGTTCTTAAAGATATTGAAGAGTAGCAATCAGTAGTGATCATTGGTATTTAATATCTGCTTTATACATCTTTATGCTTGAATAAGGTAATTATAGTGTTGCATGAATAATGTCATGAATGATATAATTTTAACACATTTAACACCTATATAAAGTATTAATACCACAGGTGCAGTACCTAAAGTTTTTCCGTGGACCAAAATGGATGAACTGGACGCACTTACAACTGTGGAAGACACTGATCATAATAAAAGAAACCTTTCTACAAGCAGTAAGGAGTCTGAACCAGAGAATTTGGAAGCTATAAAAAATTTCATAGCAAAACATGATAAAAAGAAAACCGAACATAAGGAAATACAAAATGAGACTCAAAAGGCAGATGATATCATGATAGAAATAGATGATAGCACAGCTGAATCCAGCATCCAGAGTGACAAAGATGAGACATTGGCAATTGCCTCCAGCGTTATGGATTTAATATTCAATGAATCTACTGACAAGCTACCAAAGGATAATGAATCTACCTCACATTCATCAACAATGGATAAAGGTATGGTTTTATTATAAAGGAACTACCCCCCCCCCCTCCCCCCACTTTGGGAAACCTTTCTTAGTACGCAGATAGCCCACACTCGAAAAATGTATCTATATTGTTTTTTTTACATAACTTTTTGATTTGTATGCCGATTTAAATAGTACAAACACCAAAAATGTCAGTCCAAGCTTACTAGCCACTATTACATTTTGTGGGGATTCTTTCCACATAAACAATATCAACCTAACTAACCTGATGTTCTTTTTATGGTAGGGTGCTTTGCCCGTCATGTACCCAAAGGGATTTAATCAAACTTTGTTTATTATATTACACATTGTATTTATATTTATTTTCTTTCTAATTTAAGGTACAACCAGTGTTGCATTATCTGTTGGATCAAAAGTAGAAGCGAGAGATTTTGCAGAGAGCTGGTACTCTGCTGAGATAGTCGAGGTAGATTATGATGAGATGGAAGTCCTAGTACGCTATGATAGTTTAACCAAAAAGTAAGTTTTATTTTGTTTCAAATTATGTGTTTTTAATGAATTAATGTTGTCTATATATAGTTTTGCCTGTTTTTTGTGATATTATACTCTAAAAACTTTTTTGAAGACTACCTGCTAGAAAATTATTAACAATATTTCTTAACAAAAAATAATAAGGGATAACTCCAAGCATCCCTCATACGCGCCTAAAATGGACGATACAAAAAATCCTCTAGTATAGAGTATTATTACGAACGAGCGATTAGTTCTCCGGAAATTCCCCTGTGGACGGACGGCTGAATTGCTCTCGTAATTTTATTAAATAATGCCGTCTTGCGCCTTTCCGACGTGTACAAATACAGCTGATCATAAAAAGAAAAAGAATGGGATCACATTTCATGTGTAATTAGCACAATAAAACATTATCTTAATAAATTATCAAATATTTCATTCATATTGAAATTGTCAACCATAGTTATGCCTCCATTTTGTCAGTGTTGCCAATATAACAGTTTTGATTTTCCCTACCGTAATGACTGTTACACACTTTGCCGCTGGCGTGATTGGAAACTTTTGAAGCCGCCGGCTTTGCAGCACAAATAAGCCATATTCCTACTCGGCCCTGTCCTTGAAAAATTTGCCTACACCCGCGCGGTACTTAAACGCGCGCGTCCACTGACAGTCTTTTAATTTTATCAAACGACTTGAGTTCATTTGTAGTTTTGTAATTGTGAATCTTATCACCTTATCTTATTATCTTCTATTTTAAAAATGAAATTAGTTGTGAATGAAATCCCGGATATCTCGGAAACGGTTCGTCCTAGACATAGATAACCTCCAATAGATTCCGTATTAGTGAAATTTTCTTAGACTTCAAAGTCACAATTTTGCGGAAGGTGCGGTTTGCGGGGTACGAAACAGATGCGCTGTGATTGGATATTTAAAATTCAAACTTGGAATTTATCAAGCTCAACCCGTCCATAGTGATTGAGTAGGTATGTACGAGTATGATCGATTAATCGTACGATCGATGTTTGTTATTATCATTAGGTATTTACTTTCAGGACAATTATAATGAATAACAATACAATGAAAATATCGATACTTTTAATAAATATATAATATTATATTCATATTAAACTGGTAGGTATAACGATGATACAACTGAATCCATCAACCTTCGATGATTATTTCTTCATATAGTAGAAACTGTCAACTGAAAAGTGTGTTATTTTATTATTTATTTATTTTTTATTTTATTTTATTAGCACACCAACAGCAGTACACACATTACATTACAAATATAAGTTCTATAGAAACTGGACTAGTGTGAGTGCCAATATTACAGGCGTGAACAACATTCTTTAGTATATTTATCAAGAAGAATAGAAACGCAAGTCTTGAAACTCTGTTAAACAAACGACACTGTATTTGGTAGGAAACCATCCCTCTCCACGGTGCATTGCTTCTATACATTTTTCCGTCCTCTCGGGGCATCTAGGAAATCTATAAAATCATTACCACAATGTTTTTTCGTATAATAAATAATGTTATCCTTGACTACAGCAACCTTTGTCCCACTTATAACTTGTTAGAAATTATCGATTTCATAGCAATATCCACAAAATTAATATCGATACGCGTTTAAAATGAAAAATTCACTTCCCTAGTATTGTCTTTAGTCAGAAACAAGATAATTATTTTGAATTAGGAATGAAATTTTTACAAAATGTCACTCTCAAAACCAGCATAAGTTGAACTCTGCTTCATTAGAAGAAAATTTATAAAATAAATATGAATTACTAATTTATGAAATGATATGCCATCGTTTTGGTAACTGTTTTTACGCACTGATTTATCACACCATTTCACTCTGCAGTAAGCCATGGTTCCATCAGCGAATGCTTTTTTGAAATTAATTAAATTCTGAAAGATCCGCGTGTATACGGGTCAAAGGTCTTGGTCGATACTAATGTCGTGAATGCTAGTACTGCTTCATATGCATAGCAAAAGCACTGCTATGTTGCCGCGCGTCAGTTGCCTTGTATGCGGTATCTTGTGGGGGTAATCTATGGTCCTAGATGATTTTTGACACGATTCCCATCCCCCCGTGCACACCCCAGTTCCGATTACATAAACCTTGCTGGCCCCATCGCTAACCCCCACCCAAATTTTCAACAATTTTATTTTTTGGAAAAACCTGAAATCCCGGATATCTCGGAAACGGTGCGTCCTAGACGATTTTTGACACGAGTTCCAACCCCCCTTAAGAACCCCCAGTCCCAATTACATAAACCTTGCTGGACCCACCCCTAACCCCCCACCCAAATTTTCAAATATTTTTTTTTGGAAAAACCGGAAATCCCGGATATCTCGGAAACGGTGCGTCCTAGACGATTTTTGACACGATTTCCAACCCCCCTTAAAAACCCGCAGTCCCAATTACTTAAACCTTGCTGGACCCACCCCTAACCCCCCACCCAAATTTTCAACAATTTTTTTTGAAAATGGGTGGGGTCTTTATTTAATATGTTTTCGTCTGAAATTAACAAACCACACATATTATATTATTACCTATTATAAAAGTAATATATATTATGATAAAAATACTAACAATCAACATTGAAAGTAATAATAGTTTAATGACGATCAACAAGTTTTATTTAGGTTTAAAGAAACTTGATTCTCATACTTAAGATAGTCAGTTACATGAGAAATATTTTTTTATAAACATAGTAATAATATGTTGCGATCAGATTCTGGTAGACCTAAGTATTATCGCCTTTTACTTATTTCCTAACGTCCTGTCATAAACATTTCCCGAAATAATGCGAAATGTTTTACGTCGAAACATTACGCGGGTGGGAAGAACGGCGGGGCCGGGCGGTTTTGGACACAACGCGCGACTAGCAATGACAGCGAGATGTGGCTTCTAGTTTATTATTATTCTAAGGATAACTCAAAAACTACTTGTCAGATCTCGCTTAAATTTAAGCGGGACCACATGACAAGCACCAGCTTTTGATTAAAAAAATCATCAAAATCGGTTCACACAGTCGAAGTTTTGAATAAATAAAAATAAAAATACAGTTGAATACCTCCTCCTTTTTGAAGTTGATTAAAAAAACAAATTGATCACTGATGTTTTTACTCAAATGTTTGAAATTGTGTCAAATGTCAAACTGTCTTAGCTTTTGTTTCTCTCAGCTAGTCAATTGAAAGTGGAAAGAGTGGAAATAATATTTTTCAATTACAATTTTAGGTCTGAGGAATGGATAAGCGTGAATAGTCCAAGGTTAAGGCCAGTGACAGGAGAAATTACGTTGGGTGAAGTTAAGTGTTCAATATCAGCTGCAGACGAAAAAGCTCAGAAGATGAAACCAACCAAGGTGCCTGCGGAGATTGTAACACCAGTAAAAGAAGAGGAGAAAGTTGAGGGTAAACCGAAACTGGCGTTTGCAGTTGGAGAGCGATGCCTAGCACGATGGAGGGACAATCGCAGATTTGTTGCTACCATCCTAGATGATCTAGGGGATGGTAATATACTTTTCATGACTCTTTTAAGTTGCATGCTTAAAATTTACATGATCTTCTCATGTTATGTACTTGGCAATTGTTTCATTTTGACGGATTAACATTTAGGACTAGTGGATATCCGGCGTATGTTACTATATAATAAGCAAAAGAAATTGTATGGAAAAAAATGTGCCTAATGCATTGTTTGAGTGACCTCAAACCATCTTCGCATTATTGCCTTTCAAAGGAAACTATTTTTGGGCATATCAATTGGATGGTTTTAAAGGCTAATAAAAAGGACATCCATATAAAATGTTTGTGTTTTATGTAATCTTAATATATATAAATTACGTGTCACGTTGTTTGTCCACGTTGGACGCCTAAACTACTTAACCGATTTTAATCAAATTTGCACACCGTGTGCAGTTTGATCCAACTTGAAAGATAGGATAGCTTACATCTAAAAAAAATTTTTGACAGAACGAAGTCTGTCCGGGCAGCTAGTTATAATATATATTTTTTAGCCTTAACATTTTGGAAAAATATTTTTGCTTCTCTAGGACTAATATTAAAAGAAATGAATTGTTTGGTACATAGAAAGTAGATTTAATTAACTGACTCCTCTTTTATTTTATTTTAACATTTCATTTTATTATAATCACATTTGTAAATAGAATGAATACAACTATATGGCTATTGTTTTGTTGGTGTAACAAATAAAACTGATCCTAAATGACTTATTCATTTATTCAAAACAAATAAAACTGATCCTAAATGACTTATTCATTTAGGATCAGTTTTATTTGTTACACTAAATGTATTTCTGAATACATAATGATAATATTAATTATATATTATAATAAAAACATCTTTGTTAACTTCACAGGTACATATGCAATAGCTTTCGATGATGGATTCCACTGGAAATGTAGCACTAGTAGGTTGTCGAAGTTGAAAAGTTCTCACAAGACGGATTCCTCAGACTCCCGTGCTTGTTCCACTCCATCTCCTACTCCTGGCGCTGGACCCAGCACTTCTTCTGTTAATCCCATGCCTGTGTTCCATAAACATCTCTTCGATCCAACACGTGACTATTTGGGCTCAAAAAGCGAGAGACGAGAACAGAAACGCAAATTGAATATCAAGGAGATATTTAATATCGGACAGAAACAACGCAGGAAGGAAGCGCCGGTTAAGGAGGAAAAACCTAAAACACCAAAGAAGCCGAGAATCCTCAAGAGGAATGTCAAGGTTGAACCTAAAACAGAAGTAGAAAAGAAGGATATTCCTGGTAAGGATAACATTATTCTTTGACAATCAGCTACGTGTGTATTTGAGTTATTTCGTTAATATTTTACTACTTTTGATAATGTTAAATATTACAATGTACTCTTCTAGACGCGATTGCATCAATAATTGGTATGGTTAACGATGAAAATGTTGGTGTTAAGAAGGAATCTGTAGATGTCAAAATTAAAAAAGTAGAGACTGCAGATAATGGAAAATCTAAAAAGAATCAATCTCAAAAGGACGATGCTGAAAATTTGCTAAGTATAGGAAAGAAGAAAGCTGAACAAACATCTGTATTAAGCGTATCAGATGAAGACACACAAAGTGCAAAAATGTCTGATACAGAATTTGATACATCTGATGATCACGATGATGTCAATATGTCTGGTGATCAAGATGGAAAACTTTCAGATGATCCAGATGGGAAAATGAGCATTGATAAGGTAAGGCATATTCATCTACTTGAATCAATAAATGTTTCATTGTTATTTCTGAATCTGGGTCATATTTATGTATTGTAACTGTATAATATAATTGTTTTTTACATTTTCTATCAATCATAGATTCAAGAAGAGGATAAGTTGCAGAATTTTGAGAAACTTGACGACGTTGTACACGAACAAGTGATGGATCGTATAAAGGAGGCCATTATTAAATTAGAGGATGGTTTGAATAGAGATCTTAATGCCGGCTCACCTAAAATAACTAGAGAATTTAATCCCGATTCACCTAAAGTGAAAAAAGAATTTTCAGTCGATTCACCTAAAACGAATGTGGAACATAACCCCGATTCAACTAATTTGAATGTAGAGCATCATGTTGACTCGCCTAAACTCAATACAGAACTGAATGTTGATTCGCCTAAAGGTGAAACAGAACAAAATGTCGATTCACCTCAAGTGAATACAGAATTTAATGTTGATTCGCCTAAAGTAAATATAGAACTAAATGCAGATTCTCCTAAAGTAACTGCAGAACATAGTGTAGAATCTCCTGAAGTTACTGCACAAATCACAGATCAGCCTGAAGTGAAAGAAGAACCTAACGCTGAATTATCTAAAGTTGATATAGACGCAGATCCAGTTAAATTAGAAACAGTGAAAGAGGATCCAGAAAAACCAATTGTGAAAGAAGAGATAAAACAAGAGCCAAGCACAAGTAAAATAAAGAAGTCGAAGAAGAGATCGAAAAACCTTCTGAAGTTAGCGCAAAGAATAAGGGTACTAGGACAGGATGATCCGCCGGGATCCGTGGTGGAGATAAACACTAAAATAGAGCATATAAAGAAGGAAATGAAAGAGATATTGATGATGTTTGAGAAGGAAGTGCCTGGTAAGGAGTCTGAAACTCCTTCGGAAGGCGAGTGGTGTTGTAGATGGGTGAATGGGGAACCTGTGGGTACTGTTGTTGAAACAGAGCCGGATAATAGAATTGATGTTCTCAACAGAATTGCCTTGCCACGGAAGACGGTGCAGGTGAAGTTTTTATGTTGATTTGTTCATTATGGGGTTAACTCATGCTGTTGATGGGGGCAAGGCTTATAGGCAAACACAAGTGTCTAATTTTAGGCTTCAGCTTTGCGGCCTCCGGGTCTTAAAAATTATTAAAAGTGATTATAAATTACAGTTAAATGGGCTCTCCGAAATAAGGAAACATAAACATGTATTCATACGATCTGTTACCAAACGCAACTGTCGATTATCTTCAATTGATATAAGTCGTAGTTATATGTTAATCTATCAAATGTTTAATTTAATTAGAAATGAGTTGATGATTTTAAAAGTATCTCTTATTTGTTGATTGCAATGATTTTGTTCATTTCGTTTTAGGTTGAAGACAAGAGGCTACCAGAGGGATGGACCAAGCTTATGGTCCGTAGAAGTTTTGGTCATTCGGCAGGAAAGTGGGATGTTGTTCTTGTTAGGTAAGTAAGAGTGGTGAAAGAAAACTGGATATAGTTAAAATATTATAGAATGTTGTTTTATTTGACCATCGCATTTGTTTTAACTTTTTTAATCTCGGCAAAATGGCAAAAATTTCAGCAGTATGATTATGATATTTCGGTGAAATTAACTCTTTGTATTGCTAAATTGAACATGTAAATATAATCATTATATTAATATTCAAGAACCTAGTTCTTGATGCCTAAAATTCATTAATATTTATCTCGGAATCGCGTTATATGGGAATCTCGGACTACTTTTCTGATATTCCAAATTCCGATATCGAATCGTCAATATCGGTAATAGCGGAATTAGTACAATATTAGCATTAGTATAAGATGCGGAAGAAAATCTGTTCTAAACTTAATATTAGGGTATTTGACTAATTTTTAAAAATCATTTTAATTTATTCTTTATTACAAAATAAACCCACTCCATTGATATTTCCGAAAAAATTAACAGTATTGTTAATAAAAATCAATGTTAAAGTATAAACTTCCAAAACCGCGCCAAAAACGCTGTTTCTGTCATGGCGGCGGTCTATGATACGTGTGACGTCACACGCAAGTATCCAATAAGATTCTATAAAGGAAAGATCTGATTTTTTACTAGCGTGTGACGTCATCAAAGCTGTCACCAATCACAGGGCGTTTTAGTCACTGGTAAAATTTCCTAAAATTACAGTATTTTAATTTCGTGTTATTTGCAAAAATATACGTGATTTACTTGAAAATAAAGTGAAATATGTTTTTTAGTGCAAATATCTGATAGAATAATAACAATTTGTAGTATATTTTCAATGTTGTCAAATACCCTATTATAGATTTAGATTCCCGTAATTCATGACCACTTAAAACATACACTTCCAAAATCATTCGTGAATAAGTCTATAACAATAGTACCGTACTAACTGGGCTACCGTACTAATATTATTTCTTCATTTCAGCCCAGACAAGCGTCGATTCCATACGAAGACAGACATGCGACATTACCTCGAGAACAATCCGGACCCTACACTAAAGAGCTACGAACCAGCATTGCTAGACTTCGCGGTTCACCTTAAGCTGGCCAGACGCATGGGCTGGGTGTCGGGAGACACTGGCCATGCGAGCCGCAGCTTGCTGAATAGACCCCTCTCGCGGAAACGGCAGAAGATGATGCTCAAACGTGATAAGGAGAGGAAGGTCAAGAAACGGAAGCTCAGTGGTGATGGCAGGGTGAGAATATTTAGATTTTAATGAAATGAAATGAAATGAAATAATCTTTATTCATGTAGGTATCACTGATACACTTGTGCACGTCATTTTTTTAATTTACCAGGGAGTAGGTAGGGTAATGGGAGTAGGAACCTATGAGGATAGATGGGCTACGTAATGGCGAGTGGTGTAATCGCTGCCCATGTAAAAGCATGATACTATGTTTATGGCTATATTGGCATTGCATCGAAATGTGTTGCCAGCCATGAAGAAAGCGACGAAATTGCCTTAATTAATTATCTCCAGTATTGCGACTATGACACGTTTAAAAACTATAGTTTGTACGCATATTTCACACTTTGTTATTACAGAACATTACAATAATAAATAATAATAATAATAAATAACGCTTCACACTCATAGCCCCACACTAGGATTCCCTGTGTCGTGGGTACCATGGACAATACACTAGACAAGGATATTCACACCCAGACCGAGAACAGAAATTCAAACTCATCATCTAAATTTCTGCCTCGCTGGGAATCGAACCCAGGACCCTCGGTGTGGCGATCCGGCACGGTAACCATTGCGCCACATTGGTCGTCAAATACAGACATTACAATTGCGTTCGTATACAAGCACGCACTCACGCACGAAATTACGCGCGCGTGCACGCAAACCATTCATAGACGTGTCATCAAATAATATTTACGCTCAGAGACAAATAATTATTGTTCAGCATCTGCTTTAGCATTCTAGCTACTTAGTCATAATTGTCATTACGGTCTTTGTATAAATTTTCATATTAACACAGTTACTTTTATTCCAGTATAAATATCAGCGAGCATCACTTCCCGGGACAAGTGATTCTTCTATAATGGATTCATCTGGCAATATATCTTTCAACAACTCTACACTTGAGGATGGATATGGTACGCTTTATTGTTAGACTCACATGCTATGCTATGTTTGTACATTTTACTATTTTCAATGTCACATTAAAATCTTAATAATATAAATTACGTGTCACGTTGTTTATCTAGCCTTACTACTTTAAATTGATTACTACTTCAATTTAATAATTTTTAATACGTCTTTCTAATAACTGGCAATCCTTATTACAGTATACGTGGGATCTTTAAAAGTACAAGTGATCGAAAACCTGCTACGGTGCCCAGCGGAAGGTTGCTTCAAGAACTTCAGGAACAACACGCTACTACAAATGCACATCAAACATTACCACAGGGAGTTGCGTAAATCACTCGGCGCCACTCCCAAGGTGTTAGACCTCGCGTACGCCAGGACAATGCCCACAGGAACTGAGACCAGACGTCATGAGCCGGACAATAAGATCATAAAAGTTAAGATTAAGCCGCCGAAGAGAATCGAGGAGAAACTTGACATGAAGGAGATTCACATCGACACGAGGGGAGATACTTCGAGCCCCATGCGAACCCCCAGAGAGGAAAAGATGCCTCGTTCTTTAGACTCGCCTATCATGCGTCAGTTCGCGCTACAAGCTAGTAGTAGTAGTAGCAATGGCAATAGAACGGTGAAGAGACCGAAGGTTTTGCTGCCGGTGAGAAGACCGGAACCTGTTCAGCTGCCACCTGAGTTGGAGCCAATGGATGACCTTCCTGATTTCTCGTTTGATAGCACCCCAATCGAGCCAAAAGTCGTAGTGCCGCCATTACCAACTTTGGACTTCGAAACGGCGATATCCACTCATACGGTGTCAAAGCCAGAGTTTATGTTAAGGCCAGAGAAACGAAAGGTGTTTGCAACGATTTCGAAGGCGCCATTGAGTGAGGATGAGGAGATGACGGGGATGGCATCTGATTTGGACACGAGGTCCAGTTTCCCCGGGTCAGGGACGCCAGATTCGAAGACCATGGAGCCGAGGGTTCCCGCGCAGAACATACCAATGTCGTCGGAGTCCAATGAAGATTGTGCTATGTATATGTATACAGAGAGTAAGTTATACTAGAAATAATAATCACCAATTCCACATTCACATTCATGTAGCATGACACATTAAGCATTTCAATAGGACTTCAATGATTTAGTTTTTTTTTGTGTTGAATATTTATGTAAATTTCATACACCAACCCCCTTAAGTACCCTTTAATTGTTGCTGTTAAATTAACTGGTAATGAATTATAACATGTACATACATATATAGTGTATGTATCCAATAGTATGAACTGTCTCATCCCATGCAAAAAACTTAAGAGGGCATCTGTTGTGACAGACACACTCTCGTGCCTTATAATCTCACTAATTCACAAATTAGTGAGGCAGTGGATATAGTGAGTGAAAAATATATAAATTATACACCTCTACAATGTGTTTCCCCCGCAGCGGGCGAGCGTATAAAGCTGGAGCGCATGAAGCGCGAGGAGATCATCAACTGCCACTGCGGGTTCCGCGAGGAGGACGGGCTGATGGTGCAGTGCGAGCTGTGCCTGTGCTGGCAGCACGCGCTCTGCCACAACATACAGCGGGAGGCCGATGTACGTAGCTTGTCTCAGTCGCACGTTAGCATGTTCGTGTCGCTATCTCTGTCTTGCATGCGCTAAAGTTCGCAGAGCCTGTGTTCAGACGCGCCGAGATACGTCGGCCGTACTGTACAGTGTACACCTTGCTAGTGGAACATTTGTTGGCTGATGTACGTAGCTGTAGCTGTAGTAGTTGTAGTACGGCGCTGGTGGAACACTTGCTGTTGTTACGGGCCATACATAAAATACGTCACATGTTAGGGAGGGGGGGTTCGATGTAGTGACATTGTGTGACAAGGGGTGGGAGGGGTCCTAAATTTCGTGACGTCACATTTCAAAATCGAATCCATTAAAAAACAATTAATGGAAATAAAACTTCTTTCGCAGTGCTGTTTTAATTTAATAATTTCTAGGTGTAAAATTTCATAATATGTGACGTCACACTAGGGGAGGAGGGGTGGTCACAATAATTTATGGATGGCTCCTTAGTGGGGTTAGGGTTGTTCGTTGGATCTTAATGTCGATGAGTCGTACGAAAGGAGTTGAGGAGTTTCTTTACGGTTTTTCTTCTCCTCCATGACAAAGCACGCGAAAAGCTGGTAGATTAAAAAAAATGACACGTGCATAAGTGAGTGACGAGCAATGGTACCTACATGAATAAATGATTTTGAATTTTTAAACTGGCTGGCCGATGTATGTAGACCTCGCTAGTGGAACACTCGATGTATCGTCCAGGGTTACTTGGTCAGTGGATTGGGAAAGTGAAATTCAAAGGCTGTAATATTGAAAACGTAACTTAAAAGAAAAAGTCCTGACAAAATACTGAATAGTCCAAACTTTCCAAGCTAATTTGCACCCGTTTTGTACTCTATAATGTTATAGGGATTTATTTTTAATTTAGTACTGGCTAAACGAAACTAAACGCAAACAAAAAAAAAACTTGAGAGGTGTCAAAGGACACCCGGATGGAACGAAGTTCCTTGCAGTCAGTACTAGGATAGCAAAAACATGCAGCAAGTGTGCCAAAACAAATCCAAGGAATTAAATTTCTCTGGCTTGCTTTCTATGTAAAAAAAATTACGACGGCAAAAAGTGTTACCAAATTTTCCGCCTAGCCCCCTTTCGCAACGCGCGATGAGGAACTTCGTTCCAAAAAACAAAAAAGTAAAAAAAAAATTTCGTCAAACCCACAGGTGCCCCAAAAATACACATGCTCGATCTGCCTGAACCCGCGTCGGGGCCGGCGCTCGCAGCGGTTCCTGCACGACCAGGACCGCATGGCGGAGGGCCGGCTGCCGGGCGCGCCGCCCTCGCGCGCGCTGCGCCGCTCGCACGCGCTCTCCGCCAACCTGCTGCACGTCGCTGATGCGCTGCACGCGCTGCGGGTCAAATACTATGTTGCTACGTGAGTGTTTTGATGTTTTTAACAGACTTCAAAAAAAGGAGGAGGTTCTCAATTCGACTGTATTTTTTTATGTTTGTTACCTCAGAACTTTTGACTGGGTGAACCGATTTTGATGATTCTTTTTTTATTCGAAAGCTGGTGCTTGGTCATGTGGTCCCACTTAAATTTTATCGAGATCTGACAATGGCATCCATGAGAAAACCATCAAATAACCAAACGAAATCTGACAAATAGTTTTTGAGTAACTTTTTTTTTTGTAAAATTTAGTTTTTAGTTTATATATGCGCCATATGGCTGTCTAAAGAGTTTTAGTGGGTATGCGATAAAACCTCAAACCTTTGCAGCAATCCCTTCCTTATAATAAATGGTTCATGCACGCGTTTGTACGTACACCGTGTGTACACGTCACAATATAATTGCCACGTCTTGCTACGTAAACGTAATTAGTAATAATATCTAATTTCGTTTAAATTGTTAGGATATTTTTTAAATTTTAACTGCATACCATGCAAATATCATCCAATATAACACAATATTACAATTATTTTTAGTAAGAAAAACCACCCGAAACTGTACCTCTGGGCTAAGGACTGGGACGCTCCGGAGCCATTCGCTCAGGACAAGCCGAACTACTCCGACCTCAGCGTTATCATCAACAACATCACTACTAAGAACAGGAGCGAACGTGTCGATATGACGCCGACGGACGACAACGAGGACAGTATTAGTCAGAACGGGTCGTTGAGCAACCATTCGTTGCTGGGAGGCCTCCTCGCGAGCCCCGGAGGCCCCTCGCTCGAGATG
Source organism: Thymelicus sylvestris (assembly GCA_911387775.1). Taxonomy (NCBI): domain Eukaryota; kingdom Metazoa; phylum Arthropoda; class Insecta; order Lepidoptera; family Hesperiidae; genus Thymelicus; species Thymelicus sylvestris. The sequence goes on from OU426889.1 coordinate 15,284,703, forward strand.
CCGATCAGTACCACGGAACTCGAACGGCTCGCGAAGTCTGTTCAAGGTATGTGTTATTTAACATCGTTTTGTCTATATTTTGGTCCTTCGAGCATTTTTGTAATAGTATTTTTTTTTCGCTCTCTTGTTTGATTCAACTCTCTTGTTTAACACACTCATCATGTTCCAATTGGGAGATTAGGAGCCAGTTCTTTCTTTATTATTGTTTTGTTTCTTGGTCGGCATCACATCGCATCGGTAAAAGTATAAATGAGTAAAAATAAAAAAAGCGAGGGCGGTTACTCGTAGTCAATAAAGTTTATTATTATTTTGTGTGTGTGTGAGCAGAGCAAGCTGAGGCCCGGGCTCCGGTCCCGGTCCCGGTGGCGGCGCCGCAGCCCGAAGCGGCCATCGAGAACGGCGCGTGTCGCGAGCGGCTGCTGCGTCACGTGCAGCGCTGCCAGGCGCTCATCGACGCCCGCCTCGACACGCTTGAGGCTGAGATTATTGGTGAGTGGGGTTGGTGCTGTTGGCCGTGGTTGGTTGTAGTTGGAGGAGTGTTGGCCGTAGTTGGGGGAGTGTTGGCCGTACTTGGGGGAGTGTTGGCCGTACTTGGGGGAGTGTTGGCCGTACTTGGGGGAGTGTTGGCCGTACTTGGGGGAGTGTTGGCCGTACTTGGGGGAGTGTTGGCCGTAGTTGGGGGAGTGCTGGCCGTAGTTGGGGGAGTGTTGGTCGTAGTTGGAGAGTATTGGCCGTAGATTGGGGGAGTGTTGGCCGTAGTTGGAGAGTATTGGACATAGATTGAAGTGTTTTCCGTAGATATGAGAGTATTGGAACTATTGGCCGTAGATTGGAGACTATGGGGCGTTGATAGATGACTGGAGTGTTTGCCATAGATAAGAGAGTATTGGAAACTATTATAGATTGGAGACTATTGGGCGTTGATAGATGACTATTGGCCGTTGTTAGGAGACTATTGGCCATTGATAGGAGAGTTTTGGCTATAGATAAAAGACAGTGACAGGAGAGTCCTGTTCTGGTGTTTCTTCTTTAGACGTCACGCTTACAATACACAATTCCTGTACACTGATAGATGTTCGTTAGTGATGGTTACCACATACCATCAGGTGGCAAAAAATTAGTTTAGTGCTTTTTATCAGACTTCAAAAAAAGGAGGAGGTTCTCAATTCAAGTGTACTTTTTGGTATTTTTTTATGTGTTACCTCATAAGTTTTTATTGGGTTTTTGATGATTCTTTTTATATTCGAAAGCTGGTGCTTGTCATGTGGTCTCATTTAAAGAGCGAGATCTGAGTTGTAGCTTTTTAGTTATCTCTAATTTTGATGTCGGTTATTTCTTAGAAGAGTTATTTATTACCTTATTACATTACAGAGTAATAACTAATCACGTATTGTATGTGTGTACAGAGCTGGAGTCGCAAGACCCGTCGTTCGAGGATGATGAAACAGCGGACTACTTCCCGCGCACCAAGCAGACGGTGCAGATGTTGTTGCGGGACCTGCAGACACTGCAGCAACTGGGCCTCGTCACATAGACGTTGAGGCGGATTGAGGTCCTTGCGTGTGAGGTCTTTGGACTCTAGCTCCTTACGTGTGCGGTGTGAGGTCTTTAGACTCGAGGTCCTTACGTCTGAGGTCTTTGGACTAGAGGTCCTTACGTCTGAGGTCTTTGATGTGATTACGATGACTTGCAGTATAATTAGTGCTGGGTTTATAGTATCGAGAATCGAAATGGTTTATTTATTTACAAAATGTTACCTTTAAAGAAACAATGGGCAAACTTAATGCTTAATATACGTATTATCCACCAGTCAACCCTAGGTGGATTTTTAAGTAGCTGATGGGATGTGAATCTATAGTAATTAAATAACAACAGTAGTTATACAATTAATAACATAAAAATACATAGATAACTACAGTTTCATATTGGAATGTTAAAGATGTATGCTTTTTTAGCTTTGATGTTTAGCATTGATTGGGGCAAATACTTAAGTGACTTTGTAAATAACTTGAATTTCTACACTCAAACTTGACTCGACTTTTAGAAGTGCAATTATTGCCAAAAAATATTTAATGCACTATTAAAAAAACCTACAAAAAGTAGAATCTTAATTCCTTATCTGCCTGTATAGTGATAAAATTATAAAATTGATTTTAATAAACATGATTTTGATGATAAATGTCCATTTTTATACTTTAATGTGCAAGGGCAATATTATTTGCATTGGACTGCATTTTTTTTTCTAACACTCATACCTCCCGCAGTAGGTTACCTGTGTCGCGGATGGCATGGACGACAAATAAAACATCACAATCACAACCATGACCCGAATACAAATATTTATCCGTTACATAAATATCTTCCCCGGCCGGGAATCGAACGTGGGACTCCTCGCTTCGCAGGCAGGGTCGCTACTAACTAGGCTACAGGGTCGTCATTTGTTATATTACGATGTTAAATAATTGTGTCATTTATATTTTATACTTTTAAAGCTGTACGCTTCTATCCAGCTTCCGAGGCATCCATTTATGTAAACAGTACATATTTCAGGTTATACAGAAAGCCAATGTTTGTAACTCGATGTAATGGTGCTTCTGTCTAACTTATTGGTGTTGTTTGATAAAAATGTTTAATATAATATTAATATCTATTAAGGGCTGTCTATCATTGTGATTTAATTTCTGAGGCGTCTTTTGTATTCCTAATCGCACGCAGAAAAGCTTATGTGAACAATTTTGTAATTATCAAATTAAAAACGAATAAATAAATTTATACTAAAAAAGTTATTCCTCTTGCCATGATTTGGGAATGATTATATTGTTTGTGACTAAATTGTAAATACAACACAATGTACTTTTTTCTAATATTGTTTTCCAATGTTAATGTTTTTATTGGAATATCAATACCAAATTGTAAATGTTAAAAAATTACATGTAGTGAATAGTGATATTAAACATTTAAGCTTTACTCATGTAAATATGAATTAATAGAAATAAAATGCATTTCATGCAACAGTATTTTATTTTGACCATTTTTTAAAACTTAGAACAATTATGTTTATAATATTGTAGGATTTTTTTCTATTTATTTAGGGTCAGTTTTATAGTAAAAATAATAATTTTCATTGAAAAGATTATTCTGTGATTAATTAATGCATCTATTTATAATAGGACCTCAATTTTCATTGTGGCTAAAATATTCTGTTTGGAATGCCACAAATAAATTCTACTTCAGAATATTTCTTATCTTAGTTGATATTAATTGTTGAGGTAGTTGAGCTGTACTATTTTTCCTTCTGGAATAATGGGGACTTGATTGAATCGATAATATGACGTCACCAAATGACTGGTTTTATTTTGAACGAAGGCTTCAGATTCACATGCTAGTAACTAGCACGCTAGTTTGGGACATGTTCATAATTTTAGAATACATACACCAGCACACTCCTCAACTAGCCCCATACCATAACAACACGCACCTCAGTTAAAGGACTTTATGCGCATGCTCGTGTGCTTTTAATTAGCATGTGTGAGGTGTAATGAAATTCTAATGGGAGACTGGAAAAATTATAAATAAGGAAAAATGCAAATGCAAGATTAATATAGTGAGCTACAAATTGCCCCACACTTTAAATTTCTAAATTATTCTTTTACAGAGGTACCATTTTATAGTCCTTACATTATCCATTTGAGAAAAATCCTAGACTAGGGGTCTCCGGACACAAATATTCTTTCTTATTCCACTTATGTTTTGTTAGCGTCACAGCTTACCATTCTATTGCAGAAAAGGAATAATATTATATGTGAAAAAAGTAAAACCAGATGCAGTTTCACAATTTTAATATCTTACCATATAAATAAAAAAATAATTCTCAACCCTCATAGAATTTAGGTAGTTGATCTCCAAGTATCACCGATCTTTCCACACCTGCCTCAGTGATGACTCCGAGGCGGACCACACCGCCTGATGAGCCATCACGGAGCATTGCCAAAGTTAGAGTGTTAGTGACAAACTTCACAGCTTCTTCTTTGGACATGTTCGGCTTGAAGTTAGCGTCGACATAACCATACACATACGTTGAACCGGAACCACCAATGGACACCGCTTGACGTTGCAACATGCCACCGATCGGTACACAGTAGATTTGACCTGGTGCAATGAAAATAATGTCAGATACAATTATTGTATGATAATCTTGAGGACATTATAGACGCATGGGTTTTAGGTCACATGGACATTTCATAACAAAAGTAAGCCATTACATAAACCAAACAAACACTTTAAAAAAATTATTTATCTCTTACAGATTTGCTTTGACTGAGAACTGATTTGTAAGCTAAAACCTTTTGTTCAGCAGCATTACTTCCAACTGAACTAAAGGGTCAAGTAAATGTTAATGTGATGATATATTTTCATATTGGTGCACCAATCAAATAAACCGAGAATGTACATTTGCACAAGTTAAGTGTTCAATTTTAATTGCATATTACACCACAATTTAACATAGTTTTGATTATCTCTCAAGACAGTTTCAAGTCATGTATCCAACCTATGGATGTAAAAACTGGTGATTTTATCAATTTTAATTGACTTATTGACTTGATTATGTACTACCACCAGTACTAACTACTAACCTCCTTTCTTTTTATCCCACCCAGCCACCAAGATACCAGCAACCAGGGAGTCACGGTAGTTGTAGCACAGCTCCCGGAATATAGACGCAGCAGTCTGCACTAGTGGTGGCTCACCTAACTCCATCTTGTGGAAGTCTGGAATAGTAAAATTACAATAAAATACTGTTTAAAAGATGTTTATCATTATGTGCAAGTGTAACTAGGTTGGCCTCAGGATTGGCCACATAAATGTTCTAAAATAGTGTTTGTAATATGAGCGAAATATTTTGATCAGCCTAAAAAGCATTGTTTCAATTTGCTTATAGATAGATACATACATCTTTATTGTTTGCATATACCAAAGAACATCTGGTGTATTAAAATAAAGTACAAAACAATGATCACGCTTCTGCTACTCAATTTCTTTTCAGCAACCTTCTACCTAATTCAGTATCTTCAATTTTACTTCTAGTATAATGGTTGCAGTATAGCAGAGCATTGCAGTTTAATTACTTATTTATAAGTACTATTATTTCTTGGGGTTTAATTTTAATTACATAAAGGTATTCAAACTGTAGTGGGTGCTCCGTACAAACTTAGTGTAGAAGTTTCATTTTGCTGATAGAGTATATATTGTGAGGTCAGTGAAAAGAAATATATGCACAAAAAAAAAATAAGAAAAATAGTACTTACTCAGGTGATAAGTAACAATATCCGCGATGGCTTGTGTATCAGCAGCGGAGCCCGACCGGCAGCAGTATATGTGGTCGGTGATCTTCGTCAGCTTGTCCGTCACTCTGTTAGCGATGTAGGCCCCCGTGGTGGTGCGGGAGTCAGCGCCGATGATCACACCGCCGTCGAACTCGCAAGCCATGATCGACGTTCCTGTGCTGTGCGGCGCGTTCATCCAACTCATGTTGGGGTCTGCGTAAGTGTCGACCACTGATGCTGCCATGCTAAAATTGGATTTTTAAGTTTTGACGCGATTTGTAATAACTTGAAGGAAAATGCAACAAACAATAGGTTGTAAAACGTTTTGTTTGGAAAGCAGTTGATATGTGAGCGTAAATACTTGATATGTGAGCAATAATATGACTCTGTATTATCGATTAATTAATAAATTAGGGTAACTTACTTGAATTAAAAGTTTAAACGTCGGCTTTTAATTTTTGAAAGTCACGATTCAGCTTCACTTTGGGAAGTTTAGTTTACGGCTGTCATTCTCTTTCACGTCATTTTGGCTTGTCAAAGTTGTCAATTTCAATAATTGTCAATGTCATATTTGTATTTTTTTAAATTTGGCTATCATGGAATCGGCAATATTAGCTTTCACTAGTAAACAAAACGATATTTTTATAACGTTCATAAAACTTTTTTCGGATCATATTTCGTCATCTCAATTTATTTGTAATTGGCTAATGTTATGTGAACAAAATAGGTCGAATTATATCAATTAATTTATTGCAAATTGCAATACTTTTTATAATGTCTTTCGTTATCATGGATATATTACTCTAGCTGGATAGATAACTTCGTAGTGGTACTTGACGATCGATGACGTCATATAAGAAGGAGCATTTTTGTATTGTGTCCATGTTATCTATAGTCCCAGGATATATCATATTGTGATTATTTTTAATGGTTTAAAACATCTAACAATAAGATGAAATTATAATATAGATGTACCGTAATTGTGTACATTAATTTTCAATTTACTCTTATTGCATTTAAATAATAATGATGACAGATTTTGAAATACTGTTCTATATTGTTGAGAAATTATTACAATTACAACGTATATCATATTTCCGCATAAAATAAGGTTTAGTATAAAATAAATACATTTCAATTTATAAGTTTAAAATTCGCACCAAGACGCTTTAAAGTCTCAGGGCGTGGTTGTGACGTCAGTCCTCAGGAAAACAAAAGACAATCCGTCATTATTACTATGGTGATAATCATTTGTTATAAGACGTGTGATGTAATTCGCGCTAATTGAGACTGACTGGCGTTTTAGCTAAGATGGCGGCTTGCCGTATTTTGTAGTTTTATTTTATCAAAAATATTGTTAATCTCGCTAATAATAATATGATAAATGCGTGTTTTGTAATCCATTCATAGGGTTTCATTAAATAAATACATAATTTTAGTGATTTTTACTTACTGTCATCATGCATATTAGGTAATTTTGAAGAAATTTTATTAAAATGTATTATTTCATATCAAAATAGGACACAATTTTATTTTTTTAAGTAAGTGTGGACACCCTACAATTATGAAGGACAACCTCAATCCGGCCTGTGATTGGTCGAATTTATCATTCCGATATGACGTCACCGATGACGTCATGTCGGAATCTAACTTCAAATACCTCTACAAAGTTTATGATCCTGATAGAGTATATAATATCCATGTTCTATAACATCAAACTCTCTTGACATTGACGCTTTTTCGTCGCATTTTGGCGCAAAATTTGAATTATGTAATTACACAGAAGAAATAATAGTACCTACATACTTTAATTATATTTGAACTGTAGCTTGCCCTATTTGTTGTTTATTTGTTTGGTTGATTGTGTAAGTTAAATATTTACCCCTTCTCTTGTTTATATTTTTCAAATGTTAAAATAAATACGTTATGCCCTTACAAATCAACTAAACAAATAGTTCCGAAAAGAGCTACAACACACACACGTTTATCTTTTGTTTTACTACTACACCAATCACACTTTAAAATACATTGGTAAATGATGTAAAAGGTATGGCATTATTGCTTATTATTTCGCTTCTTGCAAGTCAAAAAATCATAGGGCATGTCGTGAGGAATAAGTTCAGCGGCAGGCAATCTTATGAGCTGCCTAAACAGGCACACCATCGACACCACCAACATGCTCATTATTTGGCGTCCCAACGAGATGCTGTAAGAATGTATGTAGATGAAACAGAAGGACGGAGATGTTTACGACGGGCGGGTGACGGGCTGTGTCACAAGTCACAACTCGCGAGTCTCAATAGCCACAGGCTTCTAAAAAGGGAAAAAATTGACAAACGCGCGTAAATGCGATGCGCAGAAAAGAACCCCGTTCGAAAAACTAAGCCGACAACTTTAGACGCAGTAGTTATTTGTCGACTCCAAAAATAAACTACTAAAACGGTGATAGTATAATTATTCTTACTTCATACATACGTGCGACGTGACTCTCAACATGTTAACTTCTTCATAGTTTATGTTCCATATGCATGGGCGTAGCCAGGGGGGGGGGGGGTTTCGGGGGTTCAAACCCCCCCCCCCCCCGAAAAGTTAAGGACTGACATTGTTATGTGCTAATAAACCCTTAAAAACTTTTCTCTAGACGTCATTCGGAATCGAATGAGCTATCGCACATATTTTTAGGAGCTTTATTTCTATTAAACACGTTTTTGAACTTTTTGACTAAACTAATAATAGATGGCACTACATACGTAGTGAGAAAAAATAAAGTCTCAATTTTCTTAATAAAGTCTCAAGTTTAAGTAGTAACTAATATTAATTTTATGTACTTTTACACCCTCCCCCCCCCCTCCCCCAAAGAAACATGAACCCCCCCCCCCCCCCCGAAACTAAAACCTGGCTACCATATGTACCTATCGTTGCATTCGTTGCTTGGCCTCAAACACCACGTGATGGGCGAGAACTCAGGAACTTTGGAAATGTTATTAATTACTACACACTTTTCTATGCAATGGCAAAGCTTTATTAATTTAAATCTAACTTTAGTCGGCTTTCAGTAGTATCCTGCTCTGCAAAGCAAAATCAATACTTATAGAAATTGCAAACATTGTTCAAAGGCAAAAGAAATCGCACTGTCATCCAAGCGTGGGTGTCCTCCACTCATTAGTATCCCTTGTCCCACTAAAAACGCTATGATTAAAAAAAATAATTCACCACGCACCATTTTGTACGTCATCCCAAAAACGATGTTTATTTAAAAGTTATAAAAGACCGTTCGCTTTTGAATGAATAGAGTTTTTGATAAATCGTCTTTTTATTCGACACTTATTTCAAAAGGAATATCGAATTTATATTTATTCAAAACTTTATGATTCGCCACCGTTGTTCAAAACGGACACGCGTCTTGGAAAATCTTTTGATATTACTACGCGCAATCAATTTTGATACTTGAAATATTTTATTTAATCTACCTGATGATTATGTAAGACATTTTTACTTACGTTAGTTTCTATGGATTGCTGTAAAGTTGATGATTGTTCATTGTGTATATTAAATTGAAACATAAACATTTTTCCTTACATTTATTTAGAGCATTTGGTTCGATCTATGTTTTATCGTACCTAATTATTTGCACCCATTTATTTGTTGGCGCCTGCAAGTTGTGGATTAGGATACCAGACCTTATGTTACATTGCTACAATGCTTAATTTAGAATGTAATTAACGTGTAGAGACACATGTATGTGTACTCACGTCGTACGCTTACGATAAAACTATTCTTTTACTATCTGTTTTGGCGCCAGGAGGCAAATGTTTGAGTTAAATATCATATTTATTAGTATATTGTAAATGAGGTCTGGGAAACTACCTACAGGTCAATTGTATTTATGTGCTTTAAAGTATATTTAAATTACAATTGTTTAAGAACAAATAAGATTATCGGTAGTTAAGACTTAAGGGTAGTTTAGTACCTATGATTTACTGTGAATTCTTTGGTTGTTCTACCTATCCGATCAGAATGCACTGTTTAAATATTACTTATATTACTACATTACCAGGTTGTGTTTGGCAGGTATTTTGTTGGACTTACGTTTTTTTATGGAAATAGCTGACAAACGAGCTGACGATCCACCTTACGTTAAGTGGCCATCGCCGCCCATGGACATCAGCAACACCAAAGGCATTAGGTACTGATGCGTTGCTGGACAAGAAAGAGAGAAGAAAAAGAAAGAAAGGACTGGCTCTAAAGCCCCCAGCCGGAACACGACAAGTCGTTTGGCGGCTGACTCATACTCAAGGGTGGTAGCTATCCAGGCGAACCCCATGGAGAAATAATAATAGTAATAATGGTAATAATTAACAATTAACATCAATATTATCAACACAATCCCTCGAGGGACCCTACCACCAGCGGGCCGGATTTAGTCAAGGTACCATAATATATTGAACTTGCTCATCATTCTTATCATCGGAAAGTCAATACGACGCGACGTAAGCAAAGCAAAGCAAAGCAACAACCCATAATAAAATTGTCCCACTGCTAGGCTCGGGGTCTCCTCTCACAATGTCAGGGGTGTTAGGCCATAGTCTACCACGCTGGCCAAGTGCGGATTGGTGGACTTCACACACCTTTGAGAACTTTTATGGAGAACTCTCCGGTGTGCAGGTTTCCTCACGATGTTTTCCTTCACCGAAGCAAGTGATAATTAACTTATAATACGCACATAATATTTGAAAATTCGTTCGGGAGACCAACGTTCTAACCGTTAGGCTATCACTGCTTACCCTACGACGTAACAGTTATATAAATGGAGTAATTAGGTAATGTTTATCAAGTGAAAAACCGTTTAAATGCTAAATACTTGTTAAAATCCGACAAATGCAGGTGGTAAGTAATTTTTACTTCATATAATGTAGGTATTATTTTACTCTAAAATGCTTTATTAATATTTACAGAAATATCTCATCTAAAGTTATTTCGCATGCCTACCTACTCCTGTAATTTTTTAATTTAATACGCGAATTTTGCATACAATTGAGGCACAAAGGTTATTTTTTAAGTGCGCATTTTTATTTAGTTATAATATAAATATGCAAGTATGATTTATTGAATATCAATTATTGGGTATTACATACCGCCGTTTATTATAAGGTACGATTGAATTACCTGAACAATATTGACAGGGCCGTAGCTACCGCCGTATCATCCGTATCAATTATACGGGGCCCCCAGCGTATAGGGGCCCCCACTCACACACTCCCAAAAAAGCTCGCCAGCGGCCTACGAGTTACGACCGCTATAGTTGGCACTCCTTTTACATATATTTGACAGCTAGCGTCGAGGGGGCCCCACATATGGGGCCCCTTTAGGGCTAGCTACGCCACTGAATATTGAGGTTAAGTTAAGCTATAAACTTATGAGCTAGTTATTGTTTTGCAGGAGTTATGGTGTAAGATTCAAGTATCAAAACTGTTTTCATAGATTGCTCAGTTGCAGTAAGTAGGCGTATTATTGAGCTCGTACGACCCGGTTCTATGGAAGTGGCTGTCAATCGTACTTGAATAATGACGCGTGCGGTGGCGACATTTTGTTATTTATTTATTTTATTTTATACCGACTCCCCCGCCATCGAGACAATGGCCAGATGTTGATATTTTTTTCGATATTACAATGTATTTTGGATCGATGGTCCTGCTTTGTGATGACTGTTTCCGTTGGCTGAATGACGACCCCTGAGTTAACTGAAACGGAACGTATCAAGATGTAGGGTTTAGGTAGGTAGTAAGGTATGAAGGTAGACATCGAACTCTGTCAATTAGATATCGTTAACGGTTTTTATTGTTCCAACAACCCCACCTGATGGTAAGTAGCGATGAAGTCCAAGATGGTCACTGCAGTAACGTAGTAAAAGCGCATTAAACCTGTAGAAGTGATTGAAGAAGTGAAGTGACATTTTGTGTGGGTAGGGTAGGTGGCAGAATAAGCAAAGAAGGCATCATAACAAGACGGGAACACCGACACCTTTTTATGTCCCACACAAACTGGAATTTTTGATTAACAATCTTTTTTCACCTTATTTTGACAAAGCACCCTAAATTTTAAATCGAAAATTCTCACGTCAAAATATCTCTGCTTTCTTAAAAAAGTCGGTAGGCTTTTTGTTCGTTGAAATCTCTACTTTCTGATGGTATAAAAAATATAAGTACATTGCTATGGTAAATATTGTGTGGTAGCTGCTACTAAATAACAGGTAGTAAGGCCCAGACCCTAATAAGACATCTACACTACAATATTTTGAGAAAGTTGTAGAATCTTCTTGGCCCTTTACAGCTTCACATAAACAGCGCTCGCCTGTCATCAGTCGAGAAATTAATTCGGTAATAAACACTATTCCATATAATATGGAAAATAGTCAGTAAAGTGACATCACAAATGGCCGACGGTGGCGGTGTCCACTATTCACAGAGTAATACTTCATTCAAAACTGCAAGGCTATTCTGTTTTGTAACTTGACAGCGGAGTTTCAAAATTGACGTTCGAGTTCTAGGATCACTTCACTTCGCAAGTGCATAGTAGATGATTAGACAATGACATGTCAATATGATGCAAGTTCGCTTTTGTTTTGTAACTTGACAGCGGAATACACGATGAGTTTCTAAATTGAAGTTAGAGTTTGAGACTCCCTTCACCTCGCAAGTGCGTACCAGATGATTAGAGAATCACATATCAAGATCTCGGACACGAACTTCAATTTTGAAACTCATCGCGGATTCCGCTGTCAAGTTACAAAACTGAATAGCCCTCCTGGTACGCACTTGCGAAGTGAAGTGATCCTAGAACTCGAAAGTCAATTTTGAAACTCCGCTGTCAAGTTACAAAACAGAATAGCCTTGCTTCTCACCAAAAATTTGCACAAAAATATAAGATAAGATTTATGACTAACTAGCTGTTGCCCGCGGCTTCGCCCGAGGTACAGATAGATTTTTACAAATCCCGCGGGAACCCTGAATTTTACCGGGATAAAAAGTAGCCTATGTTTTAATCCAGGGTATAGGCTATCTCCATTCCAAATTTCAGCCAAATCCGTTAAGTAGTATTCGCGTGAAAGCGTAACAAACAAACTTACATACACACTTATAATATTAGTATAAAGATTAGCGCTCTGCGCGCGTTTTCCGGGATAGTACCCTATCTTATTCCAGACCTGTGTGCTAAAATCCGTTCAATAGTTTTGCGTTTAAAAATTAGTAGGTACGTAATACATCGTCATAAACTTTCAAATTTATAATATTTATTGGTATGTCAAAAAATGGATGACGAGAAACTAGAAAGCCTTCGTACCTAGTCTTTACTTATTTCTTTAAGGTTTCTCTCAGTAGTTCGACCATAAGTACCTTTATATATTTTGTTTAATGCACGAGATCAAAGTAAAGCTCGGAAAAGAAGGCTGCGCGGGCTGGCTTCCGGCCAACCTACAGAAGGAAACTTTCGCGACGTTTTCGTGACAAATATGAAGTCTTACTGCACCCTTATACCGTTAAATACCTATTTAGATCTGGAGTAGAAAAGAAAATATGTTATTGACTGTACATGACCTACGGTAGTAATGGTATTTTGGGTCGGTAAGTAATAACATACCTGGGCATTTTCAAAAATAGGAGCGTATAAACTGGTGGATGTTGAGAATTACGAAAGCATAATTATTATTATTTTTATTTACACTACCTACAGTTATGTATACAACATTTCACATTATCGATATAAAAAATGTGTTATCGGGGAGGAAAACTTCATATATCGACTGCTTCTTGTCTCCTTAGGGGCCACCGATATAGTACTGTGCAGTGTGCTTCAATATTTTTAAACAAAATTAAAAATAATACACCTGAGTTTAAATTTTCCAAATCTTTTTTGTGTTTATTTAAAAAAAAAAAACATGAAGACTTTTTCAACATTATATTGATAACAAGTTATTTTATAATTTATCGTTTATTTGAATCTCCTTTCACAATGAGAGATAGATATTTTATATAGTTACTTATCTACTACTACTACTACCTAATTACTATAAACTAATAGACTAAATTACTAGAATGAAGCTAAAGCTTTTACGCCTGTGAAGTCCTCCTGTAAGTATTGGCTGGGCATTGATAAATCTGTGATTGTCATCAGCTACTTGTAAATGTCTTTGTGAAACAAAAAATCTTTGTGTAACACAAAGATTTTTGCACATTTATAATTACATATTTACCTTTCATTAAAAGTACTAAGATTTTATATTTACCCACTTGTCAAAATTTACTGTACTCACGAAATAGATTCAAAGATCGTACGGACGAAAACAAAGCATTTTAAACGATCATTTCTTCAAGCAGTCTCCTGTCCCCTCGCCCTCCATTCACGTCTGAATCACGTTTTTTCACCTTCCGCGTGCCACAAAGGCACTTCCCATTATATAAATTTGACACGATATTTTATAGAGGAGCATTGTAAGCACGCGCCGAAGCGCCGATATTTTTGTTCTTTTTGGACCTTACGCTTCTCGTCCCCCCGTGGGAGGGGGCGGGGATCGGGGACCGCAGGGACCGCGGGGGACGGCCCCTAAAAAGTTATGTATTTTTTCTCCTCTTTTTTCTCATCGACGTGATGAAACGGCGCGATATTGATCCAGTCGCCGGCATCTTGGTTATGTTGGAGCTATCAGCGTTTGAATGCTTTGAATTTCGTCATTATCGAGCTAAGCGTGTGACTTGATTTTTTGGTTTTGAGGTGATGACTGAAGGATTTAAACTTATTAATAGATTAATTGGAAGAACGAATGAGTAGTTAATATATTAAGAGGAGGCAAACACATGAACATGATTGTGCTGCTTCTACTTGGAGGAGATTGAAACCCGAAAGAGGCATTCGTTATGGTAAAGCATGATATTGATATGAGGTCATGTATAAAGCAATTTGTCATCAGATCATAATCTGGGCTGTCAAAGGACGTCTCCTTGTACAGGATATATGGCCTAACATCCTGGGTGGATTAGTTGAGTCTAAAGCTAGCTCGTGGTTAATCCTATTGAACTACAGATGAAGCAACGTTACCACGTCGCGCATTGATAGAGGTTTGTAGAGGATAGTACCATCTAGTATAATCCCAACAGAATACCACTGTATTACCAGTGATCTCTAAAATGAGGTGAGATAGTAAGTATCTAGTATTTAGAAGCTGCAAGGCTATTCTGTTTTGTAACTCGACAGTGGAATCCGAGATGAGTGTCAAAATTCCTTGCCAAAATTGACACTCATCGCGGATTCCGCTGTCGAGTTACAAAACAGAATAGCCTTGCTGAACTTAATTGGCAGCACGTGAACAACGAGAAGGGGACACCAAGACGTTTGTTAGTTGACATAAAACTTAGATTTTTAACCATCGAAGTTGCAATGACCTAATTAATGTATTTGTTCTTATCCTCGCCACCTTTACGTAAAAACAGTAAGCCATGAGTCTAACCGTCACACGCATGCTGTCCATATTTGCAGAGTGTATTTTTTTGAAGGTTTTCGTACGCAGGTGTGTCGTCCGGCGGCGCGCGTCCATCCCTTTATGTTGCAAGCTGCGGGTCCTGCCATGTTGCGCTTATAGAGGGTGGTTAGATTTTTTATTGTAAAAAAAAACTATTTTATTGGTGAAATCCAGTTATGATGGTTTTAGGTAGTATAGTAAAATTAAATCTCTAATTAAATGAGACGGAATGCCTCTTTTTATTTTGTTAAATGGAAAAAAGTACAAACCATCATGTTATGTTTGAATAATAAGAATGAAATATTAATAAAATACCTAAATGTTATTACATACTTTAATAGAATTTATTACTTTTCATTCTTCAATGCGCATAGTAGGTACTACTTATTATAACATTATGCATTCTTAAGTGACGTTCGCATACATACCTATATATGATCTAAGGGGTTGGTTTTTTGTCGGATATTAAATCTATTCACGTACCATATTACACAACATACCTAGTTTATAATAAATTTTGAGATGGAGGTGTGTTAAATAGATGGACGGTACCGAAGTTTTAACTACGTATCTATACACATTTCCGAACATCCTGTATTCGGATTTAGACACATAAAAATATCTCGATAAATAGGAGATTTGAAATCTTTTTTCGAGCATGCGTCGCCCATGGCCGGCATTGACTAGTACAATTCCAAGCACTCTTTGGGGTCACTTTTTGGAGATTATGGCCTATTGTGGACTGGGAGTCGAAAAACACGAACAAAGAATCGAACCCTGTTGACTGACCGGAGGTTTTTGTGCAAAAAGATATAAAGATGGATTATTTCAAGCACAGCTTTTGGGATCGGTTACACATCTTGATTTTTGCCCAGAAATGCTAGGGCGATAACATCTCACTGGTAATAAAGACTTCAGGTTAATTTGATGGTGCGTGAAATTGTTGTTTCTTGATACATTCAACGGTGATACGAGACACGCGACTAAACAGATGTTGATCAAGATAATCGCGATACAATCGACTGGAAAACCGTAAACCGTACTTGAGACGATGTCTTTATCTAATGGTATTTTAAAAACGATGAATTGGGGAGAAAATTCATAGTTTCTGCAGGCTTTCTTTTTTCTTCTTTCTTTGGTGCCCGCAACGCATCAGTAATGCCTTTGATGTCACTGATGTCCATGGGCACCGATAGCCACCTACCATCAAGTGGATCATCAGTTCGTTTGCCATCTATTTCCATAAAAAATGATTCGGATAAAAACTGCAATACAGAGGTTTACGGCAGCGAACATAGATTTAAGCCCAATGCATACGTAACGGGGTTTTTTCCCGTACGGGACGGGATGTGAAGTTTTGGAAACATCATTTCATAGAAAATGTATACGGTAGTGCATACGCAGCGGAATTCCGTACGGGAAAAAGCCCGTTACGTATAAATTGGGCTTTAGCAAGGTGTCATACCGGGGAAAATTCGATTATTCCGTATTTTCACGTAAAAAACTTGCGACTCGCGCGAGCTTGGTCGCCCAGGTACTTACCTACTATTTACATATTGTGTCCCAAGCCCTAATTAACGATCTAGGTTATAGATTACTAGGTCTACGGTCACCGATTAGATGGATTTGTAACTACCAAGTGTTAACAAAGAATGCAGTGTTTTAAGTGTCGACTGAAATAATGCCTCATTTTTAAATAATCGTTGAGTATCGTTGAAACCACTTCAGCAGAAAAAACAGCGATAGGTAGGTACGTCACAACATAACGTACAACGTACACAAATCAGTAACAACTAAGCTCGTACAATATCTGTAAAAAACATCCCTACCCTATCCTTCCCACCCTAAAGGTTAACCTTAGATCCTGTAATTACCTTAACAAGTTCCTCCATATAAATACCTTTAAAAAAGTCCCCTAATTTTTAAAGTACTCTATAATTACTCCGCATTTAAAACGGGGTCTTTTTTACAGAGTAGTTGACATATAGACCGAGGGTGATTGAGGTTTTTTTTTTTTAAAAAGGTTTTTTATGACGCACAATAAAAAACTAACGACTTGGGCGACCGCATTTTGTAATGAAAGAAATAATTGTGGTGGTGCCTCCCACCCACCCAAGTATTACCTAGAAATTGTTATTTTATGGGTTGTGGTTTTTATGGTATTCTCTATTTTTCTGCTTTAATGTGCATGAATCAGAATTATAAACATTTCGCAAATCATAATTATATTACTTTTGTGTCAACATTTTCTGATTATTTTACATTTAGTTACCTACCTGACTGAAATACAATGCTTGAAAACATATTTAAAGTTAGAGTACCTTCTTAAAAGTTTCAGTAGGTATTTTTTGTAAAATTTAGATACATGTTAACAAAAAAGCAAATGGCTTTTATATTTTAAACATTAATACTGGCTTTATATTGGCACAAGATCATACTGGTCAAGGCAATGAGACCCACACCTATAAGCTTAATAAACATACTTTGTTTCTAATTATCTTAGTTTTTACCTAAATAAAAAACTGTTTCTACAACCAGAAAAAACCAACATTATTTTTATAGCAATCTCCACATGACCTGCTAATCAAAACATCACCTGACGCGACCGCAAACAACGAATTATCCAATAAAGCACGCACGGTTGGACAAAAAACGTGACGGATAAAAAACCGCAGACTCTACATTCAATTTAGGGGAGTTTAAAAACGTGTAACTAAATAATTTGGTGTTTTTGGCATTCGCGTGCCGGTTTTTACCGCGTGGCGCATGTCAGGCACTTCCGGCATTGTGTAGGACCCTAAGATTTCAACGAGGGTAACTTTTTTAAAAATAATAAGGCACGCGCTTGCTTTGTAACAATTATAATATCCTTATTATCTAAGCTTTTATAATAAAGTTTTGATTTTTTGTTTGTTTGTTTGTAATGGATAAACTCAAAAACTACTGGACTGAATTCTAAAATTCTTTCACCAATAAGTTGCTCTATTGTTTCTAAGTACATAACATGGGCCATATTTTATTTAAAAAATACAGATCTACCTATATGAAAATCGAACCAAAGCGAGGACGGTTACTTGTATCCTCATAATTTTTGTTCGATCACCAAATTGTTGCTAACCCTGGCAGGCAAGGCAAATCAAAATGCAATTAATAATTTAATTTTTTCTTTGGCTTCTTTGAATGTGTTACCTAAGTAATAAAGTTTCAGTCAACACCGGTTAGATGAAAGGTATCGAAGACCGTTAGTCCAGAGTAGTCCAGACCAAACCAGAAAGAAAGCGGTCCCTAACTAAACAGTTCGTCTAAAATTAATACCTTTGTTCATTAATCAACCTAAAAGGATTTTGTCCAACAAAAACTGACGTTTGTTGACAGTCAACCCTTTTTTACCGCACGGTCGAAAGTACCGTTCGCTGGTAATATCTGGAACAATTTCTTTGTGTCTTTTCTAAGCTTTTTACAACGTCGTCGGATGTCCACCTTTGTTGTCCAGCAATGTATTTGCATATTGAGCATGGATTTGCATTTCGGTCCCAGCCATGGCAGGCTTAATTTTTTATTACGCCTTTGTCATCCTAAAGCACAAAGAGGTAAGTAATAAAATGTAAATCAATAAAGAAATCCTGTTTGCATTTTATATTACTTTGCGACGGATGTAAAATTTTTCGTCCAATTGTGTCGGCGTCGTCGGCGAACTGAAAATAGAGCGTGTTTCGCAGTATGGCCGGTTATAATTTCTGCTGCAACAATATCAATACAGCGTAAATACCAACAACATAAACTGTTATTATAATTTTATGCGTAAAATTATAATTCCAAACGGCTAATTGCCTAAAACATTTTTTTGTGTCGTAAAAATTGTCAAATTATTCAATTAAATCCTAATTAGCTACGTTTTTTTTTAAGAAATTTAAGTAGGTAGGTACCGCAATCCATTCGAAACAGTTACATTTTATCCTCATGACATTGAGAATTCAGGAAATAAATACTATTAATCTATACTAATATTATAAAGCTGAAGAGTTTGTTTGGTTAAACGCGCTAATCTCAGGAACTACTGGTTTGAATTGGAAAATTCTTTTTATGTTTCATAGTCCATTTACATTAGGACAAATCACGCGGGTGAAAGCGCGGAGCACAGCTAGTAGTAGGTACCTAATATGTACTATTATGTACTACAATGTATTATGTACTGTAATGTACTATTATGTGTTCTGTGGTAATATTGGAAGTGCTCATGCCTCATAGCCCGGCGGCTTCTGTCGATCCTGCCTGTGATCGATCGAATAAAGTAACAGCGTGGTAGTTGGATGGTTGTTGGTAATTTTTAGCAGACAGCTAAGAAGGGTTAAGTTTTTCGCGCGTATCTTGTATTTATGTATGTATGTGTGTAATATTCTTTATTACCTCATATCTTCCAAATGTGTCTTGATAACTCAAGTGTTCTTAGATAAATGAAATGAAAAAAACAAATGTTGCGACTGTGAGATGCCATTGTTAGAAATATCAAAAAATAAAAATAAATCGAATAATGCAACATTGAGGTTTAAGTATACATAGAGTAGACATCTCAAACAAAATGTGTGTCCCCGCCGGGAGGTTCTATTTTCAAAATTGAGCCCCTGTTCTCCTTTCAAAATCGAACGAATCCATTGGACATTGAAGCCGCGCGGCGTCAATTCATTGGAACATACATTGTGTTCGCGGTGTCTATTCTATACGCTAATACTTCAATGTAATGCAATATGAATATCAAACTAAAGAGCTCATCATAAGGATTTCAAAAAGGTATTTATTTATTATCACGATAGATTTTTTGATAGAAGGCAGTTTTCTTTTTTAATTTATAAATTTATACTAGTTTCATCTGTCACATCCAATTCCATAAACTGAGTAGACGGTAAATATTTAAATTTGACTTCGTTAGATGGAGAGTAGTATCCTAAATCATCTTAAATCTCAGATATATTATACAGTATATACATATTTACATATGTATAACTACTTAATTCGAGCGCATTATAATATTCATATACACCGTTGAATGTCATACACAAAAATAGTTCAAATTATAACAACATAAAAGGATTACATTAGCTACACATTTTTACATCAAAACCCTACGAATACGAAACTAACCGTGCCGAGAAATGAGAATTTGACAAAAGATTTTTTCGCGCGGTGAAGATGGTTATGAAAGATACTTTTTTTCCTAATATGAACATTTAAAAATGGTATGTGCATGTGACTGTAAGGGACTGCAAGCAGGTACTTGCGTTTTTGCATTTCCTTTCCGCGCTTTTTATAATAAAAACTTTCTTTTAAATAAATAATCCCGACAGTGCTTGACAAGGATTCATCTTAAAATAATAATTGAAGGCCGGAGTTTTTTTTTGATGGGAGAGCATAGATTAGATGAATGTCCCTTTATTGTGTTTTGCCAGATAGATTTTTATACAAATGTTACTGAATAAAAAAATATAAATGTTCACTTACTAATATTTTACATCGGAATTTGATTTTTTTACAACTAAGGTAACCTAAAATACGTAATTTAATAAGTTGTGCTTAATTAATTAGAAATATAGGGAATATATCAAGTAGACAATATAGACGGGAAATAGGGAATACGTGGCCCCGTATTACATGTTTAAATACATATAAATGTGAGGGAATAGAGGATAATAGAAGCGAGAGGGAGCGAACGGCTATAAATTTGGCCAGCCTCATTTGAATTTCCAATCCGTGCATTCGTTACTGATTGTAGAGGGTGGAATACATTTGAAACCTTGATAAGAAAAAAGAAAAAAAATGTGTTGTCTATGTTCTTTATGGTGAAGTGTGAACTCCTATTCCAGCAGTAATGATTTTTAGTAATTAGTAGACAACCGACATACCACAGACATGTTATATGTTGTTAGTAACTTTAACTTGATTAACAAGACTATTAAAACAAAACAATATCGTATATAGTTAGTTAGTAGCCTAAAACAACTTAAAGCCTTATTAGCTAAGTAATGTACAATATTTTTTGTTTTTATTTTAATGATATCGATACTAGATAGCTTAGTAGAGAGAGAAAATGACACTCACCCAGGAACCCAGTTTTACTTACTTATATGCAATATTTTTTGTTTGTTTATTTTTTGTTTGTTTTAACACCTTTACATCTAAGATGACATTTATGATAAATAATTTGATAATCCCCAGTGTTATTTGGGATTATAAATCCCTTATTGATTGCTATCTTCTTTCGTTGTTACCCGGAATCTTACGAATTGTTTATAAATTATTTTAGTTTGAATTGAATCCATGAAATAGATACTTCGAAGCGTTAGTTGAATTGAGTTTCAATAACGTTTTTACAATGACTCCGTTAATGATAACTCTTTTATTATTTAATGGTATGAAAAGCCGTCAAAAATATCAACGAGTTAGCTCTTTTATGAGTAAGTGACTGTAAGTGAAAATCGTATTAATTGTAATTACAATTTAATCGAATTTTAACAGTTTCATAGGAGTGTTAATTGGTTGTGTGAAATGTTATTAGTCACGGGTTATGTAGAAAAGCTTACGTTAGTTACACGTGGCTTACACCATGGACTTTTTAATGATTAATAAGTATACTTAGTAAAAGGTTTGTATAGTTTTGACTAATCAGATCAAAAACCACTTGATTTGAATAGTAGAGTCAGTAGAGTCCATCTTAATACTTATAGAGCAAGATCCCAGGGCCACCAGACGTCACGTATTTTCTGACGGACGAAATGTGGACGATTGAGTAGGGTTAGTATGTACTATGAGCGTATGTAACATCGTGAAAATCAGCCATGAGAATTCACGTAAAGTTTATAATGTTTTTATGTACCTTGATCACCTGATACCTGGAAATTGGCCGTTTGACCAAGTTAGCAGGTAGGCATACGACCGTAGTATACACTAACACTACTCAATCGGCCACATTTCGTCCGTCAGAAAATACGTGACGTCTGGTGGCCCTGGGATCTTGGACCATTAGGTATATTTGTAATGTATACTTGTAAACTATGTATGTTAAAGAATATTTTATTATGCAGTGCAATACTTTTTTCAGTTCTTTATTTGGTTCAAAACGTGAAATCCCATCTAATTCACTTGAACTTTTTTCACTTAGATAGATATTATTCACGAAAATGTGGTTTATCTACGTGTTACGTGATTTCCTAAAATTGAAATTAGTAGAGTAGTTCGTATTTACTGAATACATCCGTCACGGAAAAATAGACAAACAGACTAATCGTCGTAATATAAATTATAATATCATATTTTTTTAAAATCCTTAAAACAGGCTTTTCACTTTGTGTCTTGTAATCTCCAGATTTTAACAACATGTGTTCTTAATCATTTTGTTCTATCTAAAGCCGAGATTAGGTATAGTGTTAGCAAATAATATCTAAAATAGACGACATCTGCAATAAGTTCCAACTTTTTTTAGTAATTCGTCTTAGTTTAATTTTAAAAGAGGGATTTGGACACCTGATAGACAAGGATCGTGGATTAAGTGTAAAAAACAAAGTTTGGATCTTATTTTGCACACGTGCTCTAATATGGTCCACAGTCAGTTAACTCCACAGCTAAATAAGTTACTATATCAGTTTTAATAGTGAAACAGAGCCTAAAGTTGTAAAAAAACTTTTTAATAATGGACTAGGTTCTGAAAGTTATTTTCCTTCACCATCTATCCATCTATTGATTGTTCATTTTCTTTATGATTAAACAGTATGGTCTATACGCGCATTGTACTGGCGCGTAGCACCTGTTATTCAGTAAGGTTCCTGAAATTATTTATTGGTAAATAAATATTAATTCGTCATTTAAGTGATTTTTCAGAAAAAAATTCGTGCTGGAAACTCAATCGGTATAGATAAATAGATATTATCTGAAACCAAATACAGATTAAATATCAGATTTTTACTTAAAATGCAACATGCCAGTGTTACGATCGAGGGATTGTCGTAGCCATTTTTTTTGTAAAAAAAATGGTGAACACGTGTCGTGAAATAATAGAGTGGCATCTGTGATGGCGGATTAAGCAAGTGTCGCGCTTGCTCGTTTCCTAGAAAGGCGAATCGATTTTAATTTCAATAATCAACCTCCGTTTTTCCCCTTATTTTACGGATTTGCAACTGTTTTGGGGACTGTTTTTGTAAACGTTTTTAAATTAAATATGAATGATTCACTGTTTTAAACTGTTTTGTAGTGCACACAACCTTACTATAACCACAGAAGAAATAATAGTACTTAAGTAGGTAGGTATATCTCTTGCAATAAAGATCAATTCTTAAAAATAGCTTGGAAAATGCATGGAATTTAATGGATTTTCATCAGCATGGTTAGCCAGTGCTCACCAGTACTTTAATAACTTCTAGTGCTAACATTTTTTTACGTTTTTCAGCTGCAGTATCTACCTATTGAATAGTCTCCTTTTTGAGCTGGAATGTTTCTAGGATGCCTTGCAATACGGATGTCCATGAACAAAGACTTATTTTGTCTGCTGGTTTGTTGTTTATCTATTGACACTTAAAATTATACTCTAATAAGTACTCTAGGAAACCGCAAAACTTTCCTTAAATGTATGCAAGAGAATGTAAAGCACGGATTGCCAATTGTTACCATTACCATGACGTTAAATATAATTACACTAACTTGTACAAAGTATTAATCAGATGTAGTCTAACCCGAAAGTATCAGTAGGTACCTACTTAGATTTTAACGTTGTGTCGAGTAACTTGTCATTAGTATTTACTAATGGAGCAAAATCCCTACTGTTGAGTAAAAATAATGAGACATTAACTGATACTTAATCCCTGAGAGCTGTAGATATACTTACGCATTGTGTTGTGTTTCATTGGATCTTTTAGCTTTAATCTCAGTGCAATATTAATGAGTCTTTATCAGCTACCTACCTCTCTAATGAAGATTTAGCAGGTGAGAATAATATTATGAAGTTACCTAAAGCAGAATAAGGGATGTTGTTATGTATCTTTCAATTATGCTTTTATAACAGGCAGCTAGGTCCAATAGTCTGTAAAGAAAATTAATGTTTGGCCAAAAATCAGTCTCATTGACAAAGTAATAAAATAATAACATTTATTAAACGTGGTAGTAATTTTATTTTTTGCAGCTCATTGATATAGCGTTTATTCCTTATTCTAAGGATATGGCATTGGACGTGAGGACCGATCGACAAACGCGGGGAAAACACTCTCGCAATGAGACGATTAAATTAGCTCGTATAGTTCGTTGCATCCAAACAGAGAATTTTTGCTGTTTTTATCAAAACAAGTAATATAATTTTACTAATACGCTCATAAGTTGAAAAAAAGTTGCTTGCCGGATTCCATCTGCAATCACCGGTGTGATCATCACTAGCTTGGCTATCACTGCTTTTTGCATTCGTGTGCTCTACACAAAATAATAACAAATTATTAAGTAAAACCTGCCTTCACATTTTTTTCACTTGCTACTGATCGAACAATGCCATATGGTTCTGGCCACATACGGGCCTTGTAAGCATAAATAAAAAGTATAATTGTAAGGCGAAACGGCGCAAGAGGCGTTCCGAAGGCGGCACGCTTCTAAACCTCGAATGTACGATTTTTTTTCTTCGTTTTTTTAAAGACAGCTGGCTTGACCACTCCCGAGTTATGCAGTGATCGTTTTGAACGGTACTATGATCGAAGCTGTTTCCAAAAATGTAGGAGAACCAACCAGGTGCCAACAAAAAACTTCACGAAGATTTTTTTAAGTAAAAAAATGAATTAAAACGAAAAATAACTAGATTTTATGTAAAAATGTTTGCAATCAGAACTTGCCACCATCCCTGAAAAAAATGAAAAAGGAACAAAGTTCTCAATAAATATTCTATGCGTCAGAGATGCAGACAGAAATAATAAAAGAATTAATCAATATTGGTATTGTATAATGTGTAGTAAGTAAACAACACTGCGACGTGATGTACATTTGTACTGTGTTGATGTACGTTTGTGTTGGTGTACATTTGTACTCGTAGTATAGTAATTATGTAAATACATAAAGATAATAATAAATGTATAATGTAGAAAAAAGTTCCACACCGTGTTTGTTTTCCGAAAATAACCGAACAATTTAATAATTATTTATTTATTTGAACAATGAATACGATTTATCTAGAAAGACATGGAACGTTATTCGATAGGTCTCGAATTCTTTTTCTAGTGGTCACCGTCGCGCCTAGAAATTGCCTGGACACTAAAGGCGTCACTGATGTGTTGCCGGCCAAGAGGAGAGAAGAAAGATAAAGTATAAATGAATTTTTTAATTTTTACTTTGTGGAAAAATTTAAAATGTGAATTTAGGGACCCGATGTAATAACAGGTTTTAATTAATTTTGTGTTCAATTTAATTTGTACCTAACAACAAGTATTTAAATTTTGAGATGGTTCAAACCGTTGAACATAAAAATTAAGACAATATCTACGTTTGTATCTTAGATACAAGATTAATAGAGGCTTTTTATTAACGTTTTGTAAAAGAAAGATGGGCGTGTGAAAAATCGCAAATTATCACTCTTTTGTGCTAGTTTTTTTTATCTACCATTCTAAAACATACGATACCCTCAGATTATGCGGCCCTTTGATGAATGGTTGGGGGAGGTGCAGATCTGTTAATTAATATTACACGTAATTAAATAACTTAAAAAGCTTGGTATTTTGTGGAGCTAATCTAATTAATGCATAAATAATTATCACAGGTAATACTTAACATGTAACTATTGATTGATTGATAATAATAATATGTTAAATGAGTTTGTCCTTTTTAGAATAGATATGGTGAATTCTAACAATAAATTATTATAACTCGTGAATCTTAAAATTCAGGTGAATTGATTTGTGATATTTTAATAGAAAAACCTGTTACTTTTATTAATATGAACTACTTTCTTGAACACCATTTTGATTTATTGAGTGGATTTTGTTTATTTATCCAATAAGGTAATAAAGTAATTTTCTCAATGTTGATATTATAAAACTGTTGATCTACTCGGATAAAATATATTCTGTTAAATCTCTTCTCAATCAATAAATACTTTTAAAAGATTAATTATTAAAGCGTACTTCCTTTCGCCATAAGATTGCAGACCACATTGTTATACCTAATGACTAATTATCTGCTTACTACTTTTATAACATTCTGTATTATATCTGTATTCATTCACTAAACACTCGTACACCACTATTTTGTTTCGTTATTATAATGTCTTCTTCCCTAAGGTTGCCTGGAAGCAATCGCTTCTTTAGCGATAAGGCCGCCTGTTGTACTTACCTACCATTCTATCTATTAATTTAAGTTATTACTGTATATCGGTGTACAATAAAGAGTTTTGTTGTTGTTGTTATAGGTACGATACTAAGTTAAATATAGTAATTTTTAAATATTGTCTATAATTAGACACAAAGTTACTTTTTAACGGCACAAAAACTCTAATTAAATACAATATGCTCATTCTAAGATATGAAAATGACCTTATCTCGTAAAAAATATGGTAATATGAAGAAAAAACCACGTAAAACGAGTCTTTGCATTGGTTTCTATTTTTATGTGTTTCATTGCGAGCTAACTTTTTGAGCAATAACGTTTTTTCGAGGTACTTATTTAATTTTGTTTTTTGGAACTTTGAATAAAATTATAATAAATTATTTATTGACGTCACTGGTCGGTCTTTTTACTCTTTTTTTTACTATTTATACGTAGATAGATATAAAAACCGTTAATTCATGCTGTTAAATTTGTAGATGCAAATTCTATCTATATTCACCTACATATATCTAGTCCGAAAAAGAAAGGGCTATGAGTTTTATTTTTTGACCAATCAGTAAAAAACAATTTTTATTTATTTATTTTAGACTTACCTATAAGTTATGTCATTAGGAATGCGTATTTCTAGTTAGCATGATAATATTTAGGTAGGTAGGTACGTATTTTTTTAAGATTTAATTTAGATGCCCCATTATTTCAGCATGGGTGATGTAACGTAACCGGTAACAGTATAAGGGCTAAACAGTATAAGCGAGAAATAAAATAAACCATTTTGTATTATAAATTAAGATCCTAAATTAACAGTAAAAAAAATTGAGGCAGTGTCAAACAGATGAAAAAATAAACGGTGAAAACATGTGCGCCGCGCTGCTGCTGCCGTGTGCATCGCATGCCGCTGCCCTCATAAAATGAGCTTTATGTAATTAATTTTTCTTGTTTGTTTGACACCGTCTCAAAATTATTTACCTGTTAATTTAGGACCTTAATTTATAATACAAAATGGTTTTTTTCGCTTTTCAGTTTTTTTCATTGGTTTAATTTTTTGTTAAAAAGTAATTATTATAACATTGAAGAATTTTCAAATAGTAATTGTATAATGTAATGAAATGTTAGGTAATTAAGATAATAATAAATTAATAGAAAAAAATATAAATTTGACATTAGGTAACTGTGAAAATGATAATTAATTTAATAAATAACTGTAAATTCGGTGTTAGATAATTTTGGTAATAATAATTTTAAAATAAACGTTTAGACATTGCATTGCATGACATCCAGCCAAATATGCTGATCTCTGAGATGTTGTTGTTATTTATCACCATATAATTATATTATGTATCTACCATATTTGACGCAATAAAGAATTATGAATTATTCATTATTATCATATCATTAGGATTAGGTTATCGTCATTACTTCTAGTACTTAATCCTTTATTAGAATACGCAGGCGATTGTTCTCTTCTCTATTAGATACCTACGCTTACGTGCTTACAACGTCACCACGTCGTCTTCTACAATATAAATTATATTAATGAAAGTCGTTTTGACATAAGTTAAACGAAACTTGATTCACGGTATAGTGCGTTTCAAGTAAGTCTGCAGTTCAAATTGAAAATGCAATTTTTATATTATCTTTTAATTTATATTGTTATTATCTTTGATGAACGTGACAGCAATGAGATTTATAATGGTTTTTGAAATTTTAAAAACCCTCATTTCAATACTGCCAACATTATAGCGAACTGCAGACTTACTTACCTACCCATTTTGTCGTAGTCGTAGACCGAAAGGTATCTAAATATACCTATTAGTACCGATAAGAACTAAAAAGATACGTTTATTTAAACCGAGTAAACTATCTTTCATGATGCGGTTATGCGGTTTTCAGTTTTTTATTTAAACGCTGTATTTTTTGTACATCAATAGATATGGTGAGAACCAGTCCATAGTCCCCCTTATCTGATAACCACAATAAAAACAATATGTCGTGATACGTTTTTAGTAATTAAAAATGTTTCGTTTGCAAGTATCTAAGAATTAACATGGATGTGAATTGTGAAGTAACACCCAAAGGGACAAACGAAGCGTTGCAGGTCGATTCATTGGAAGCCCTGCGTGTGGTTCGTCTCCTCATTAAAAGCCTGTTGCATTTTGTAAGCTCACACTGCCTATTTTAACCAGGAATCAAAGTTTCATATCTACATACTGTAGCCTAGGTAGCGGGTAGCGACACTGCCGACACTAGCGACCCTGCCTGCGAAGCGAGGGGTCCCGGGTTTGATTCCCAGCTGGGGTAGATATTTATGTGAGGGATAAATATTTGTACTCGGGTTATGGGTATGTATTGTGATGTGTTAATTGTGTCGTCCATGCCACCCGCGATACAGGTAAAAACCTAATGCGGGGTAAGTGTAAGCATTATAATTAAGCGTTTCTAAAGATTAACCTATAAACTCACGTGACGACTTGCACAGCTGTTTAGCGAAGGTCTCTCTCTACTAAACCCGTCTACGGTCTACTAGAACTCTACTACGTTCACGAATGGCAGCTCGCGGTCTTTTAGGTCCTGTATTATAGAAATAAATAAATTCTACGAGATTTTACCTTGTTGTTTCACTAGGAAGATTGTTGAAAAATATAAATTGGTTTTTAGTTTTTATTACTTTCATTAAAATGTATACCGATGGATATAAATAATAAAATATACCTACTCTATTTTGTGGTCTGACTTGGATACAGGATCCAGATAGACAGTACAAACAAGCTCGCATACCTGTACCCTCCAAGTTACGAAATAAAATAGGACGCACTGAAAGCCAGCCGATTCCATTTTCCTCATATAATCCATATCCATATACTTATATACTATATACTTATATATACTATATACTTATACTAATATTATAAATGTGAAAGTGTGTTTGTTTGTTTGTCCGTTTTTCACGTCGCAACGAAGCTGTTATATGGTATGGTTTTTGTGTGCGGAGATAGTGAGGAGGGTAGAGAGTAACGTAGGCTACTTTTTACCGCGGTAAAACATCCCCATGGGAAGATCGATATTTTGTAATTGCTAGATATTTAGTTCCGGATCTTGGTAATAGATAGCTTTAGTAAAATTCATTTGCAAGATTTGAATGACGCTATCAAATGATACAAATGTAAATTACTTAAGTCATAGGCAACTAAGTCTAAGTAAAAGTAAGTAAGTAAGTAGGATTTCAGAAGTTTTTATATACCTAGTTGCAATTTTAGTTTTAGGAAACTAAATCGATATTCTTGTTTTATTTATACTTAACTTACCTAATTACCTTTCGTTTACCGCTGACCATAAAATGCAACTAAAAATTAAGAAACTAGCAAACGTCAATAAAACACGCGCATGTAAGTATTTAGGAGCATTTGCAAGGTGAAATATGCGATATTCTTAGTAAGCAGGTTTAGTTTTTTAGGGCAAAAAGACACCTGCGTCAGCACGCACTTGGCAAAAAAATAACCATTATTCAGCGACGCACCGATTCATGGGTTTATTTGAAAGCGGTGAATGGAACATGGATATACATAGAGCTATTATACCTAAATAGATGAGATAGTTTATGTGAGTAGTCAAATAAAATAAGTGCAAAAAGAAGAAGTTTCTGTTTCCTGAGATAAATTCTAGGCAGATGAGCTCTTTGTCTGAAAAATTACATACATATAAAAAATACGAGAAAATTTCTTAATACATATACGCATACAGTTTTATTTATGGCATAAATAAAATATTAAATTGTTTTTTAATGCTTAACATGGTCTTATAGAAAACAAATTGAACAGATATGTAGGTACTTCATAGACACACTCGAGTTTGAATTGAAAATGACAGAACACTATCCTTCTCACTTATACGTATAATGCCATTTAAAGTACCTACAAGTATATTTTCTCACTTAACACGGGATATAATTGGGAACAACAGTTGTCCAACAATTTCCATTTTGTATTTCCATGGAAATAGTGGCATACACCTGATCAAACTGTACCTCAATAAACTTTAAATAAAAAATTAGAACTTATGCGGCTCTACGATAACTCTGCCCTAACGTTACCAACTAGAGTTAAACCGAATTCTGTTAAGGCGTTTTTTATTTATTCTGAAAACTGCAACAGCGGAGGATTTCGGTCAGGAGACAAAAGCATCCACACATTCTACTCTAGCCACGGATATGCTATATAAAAAGAGGTCGTTTTCGATAGACTTTTGACGTGACCTAAATATCTTTGATAAAAAATCATCGCGTGAGGTGTAACTGTATTTTTGCATTCGATTAAGAAGATAAGGGCATCAGTGGCTTCAACTATATTGAATGAATCGAAACTAAGCTATGTCGAAGTTGTCGAACGGTCCTACAGATGCTTAAGATGTACAATTTAACTAAATATGTGATAACATTTATTCAACACTACAGTGTACATTTGAACTATTTATGACCCAATAATTATCTAGTTCAAGTAGGTACATTCTTCGAAATACATACGATTTCAAGTGAATTTTACATTAGGTAAGTGCTGAATTTACCATACTAACTAAACTCTAAAACAGTATTTTATATTTACTAATTCACTCATTTCCTGCAAGTTGTTTTTTTTCAAATTTTAATGAGTAAATATATTTAACATAATAATTAACGCTACTAATTAGATTGAAAAATATTCAATTCGAACTTCCCAAGGCCGTATAAAGAAAGAACATTCATACAAAATAAGTCAGTAAACTTTATTTTCGTGACCTATTTCTGTCTCCTCTCGTTACTTGGACTTACACCACGCTGTCCCAGGATAGGTGGGCATCAGAATCGTCATGTATGCCTTCGACGACCTTGTCGAAAAATCTCAGAAATTCATGTTTTATTGCGATGTTGGCTTTCATCGAAGCAAGTGAAAAATTAATTCGTGGTTGTACATACTACATAGTGATTACCAAGTCTTGTACGGAAAACCGACCATTGCTGCCAGTTGGATAGTTAAAAGCGTAACGAGGTATGAAAATGACCCTCGCTTTATTATTTTCTTTACTAATTTATTAACTTCGGCTTCCTATTGAAACTTGTAGGCACATTATTTCGCAAAAAACACTAACCTTTGCATTGTATGATACCTAATAAGTTTGAAATTCTTTGCGACAAGTATTAGCCTTGGATCGGGTATTTAAAGTGACATACGAAGGTTTTGTCTTGAAACGACGTACCCACTATTTTTTCTAAACGCTTTTCTGAAAGAGTTATATTATAGTGATGGGAAATATGTATTGGAAGTATAAAAAAGATAATATGAGAAAGTTATTTTTTTAACTAATATTAATAATGAGGGTATAGGAGGTAAGGTGGTAATGGTCCCGCAGTGTTAACGTATCAAAGAATATTATGTATGGAGGTATTTATCCAGAACAAAATTACTAAGTAATTTTGGTGCATTAAATAAAGCCCTCTATATTTTCCAATATTTCGTCTTATATTATAACTATACTATACCTATATTTTTAGCCCTTCAAAATCCCTTAAATCCCAAAGCAATCCCCTTTATTTTTATATCACATGTTTTTTTCTTTTATCTATTTTGACGCTCAAAACTGCACTAATATTACAGTAACGTGTTAACAGACAGACTGACAGATAGACACGTGAGGAGGTATAAGTGTTCTTTCTTCTTCTTAATAAACATTAACAAAATATTTTTTAGTCATATTACACTAATAAATTATGAAAACTTTTAATTAATCATGTAATTAAAAATTAAAAACGTTGTAAATTTGCAAATTATGGAAGCCACTGTATGTGGATCATTCGTCGTCCGACTTATTTTAAGAATGATATTAACATAATTATATCGACGTGAGTATCATATATTTTTGGAGAAGTTCCGCACTAGTGATCGCTTGTAAAGATTTTGCATAGCCGGAGCCGGACAAAATTAATATTCATATGGAGTTTTTACCCGTAACGGTGACATAAATAGCTTTGTCTTGTAAAAAATAGACGCTCCATAACAATAAAGTTTTGAAACAAAAGATTGTATTATTTTTTGTCGGGGACGCGTCAGTTTCTACTAGCTACCGTCTATTGTTTTAAAAGGCTTTAAATTTTAGTTTTCCTCTTGCAAAGGAATATAATTACGATATTTTAAAATACACTATTAATGTCTGCAGTCGTTTAAGGTTTTTAACGGTATACCTAAGTATTTATTCGATTTATGACAGTATTCAATAGTTTAACTTTCACCTATTTGTAGGTAGATACCTATTTATGAAATACTTTAGCTTCATGACTTATCGTAGTATTCACATATTAGACCTATTTATTAAATTTCATCTCTGTGATCCGTCATTGCTTAGTACCCAATAATATTTATAATGAATCAGGTGACTTACTTATTATTTTTCTGTTTTGTATTTATTACTATAGTAACTACCGCTTATCTATTTTATTTGTTCTTTGGAAAAACAATGAATTAAGTCAACTACTGAATAAAATTTCGTCTTTTTTAGGGTTCCGAGGAAAAATCGGAACACTAGTTTCGTCATATCCGTCCGTCCGTCCGTCCGAAGCAAGGCGCCGAGACACTTAGTGCTAGAAAGCTGTAATTTGGCATGGATATACATATTTATTAAAACTCCAGAATCGTAGAATAAAATTTTGAAAAACTTTTTTTCAGGGTAGGTTCCCTACAGGTAACGTGAGGATGAATTTTTTATTCGTCGTGTACGCTATAGTGTGGAGTATCGTTGAAAAGGGAAGTTGGAGATGAAGTTGAAGAGGGCAATGACTATTTGAATTATAAAAGTATAAAAATAAGGTTTCTAAGTTATTGGGTTGGTATAGATAGTTTAGTAAATGGTGTTAGGTAAGCGGCAAATGAAATGTCCAATTACATAAAACTGATAATTTATTATAAAGGCATTCAGCACACATATCTTTTCTACACATAACAATTTAAAACCCTTTGGAAAAAGAAGAGGTAGGTACATACATCTTTGTCGAAAATATACATGCTACGTTTAATTTCACAATAATAGTGTTTATATCAAGCATACATCGATATTTCAACGAAAACAATAATAAAATTGTTGCCATTTCAAACATACTTTACAAATTATAATAGTTACAGCGAACCGATACAATTTTTGCTTAAGTTAACTACGATAATAATAAATAAATAAAATAATTAATCTTCCTACAATAAATACACTCTTCTTAGTTAGTGCACTGCTGTTCTGTACGTACTGCAATGTGCACATCCCTAACTACTTCTAATAGGTAACTTTACCGTTGCTTCTAAATGTACAGTATTAAAATAACAAGAGACAAAAGAAAACTGACACTATTACTTTGTACTTAATCAATGGAGACAGTCTTGTTATGGTATTGGTCACATCTCTAATTAGGTACATACATCTCGTTAAATCAGAACTCATTTACGCTAAAAATCTGACAACTAATTTCACTAATTAACTTAATGAAAAACTAAAGCTAAGTTATTTGGCATAGTAATATTAAAACTATAACATTCGAGTCTAAAGTACGGTATTTTTTAATATATTACTATGAAATATTCTCGAAGGTTTATTTTAAATGCATATTATTAATAGATACGTAACGTCTAGCACAATGGGTTTGTTTCTCATGCGTAAAAACACACTTGAAATATATTTAGCTACTAAAATATAAGCAGCAGTCTTTGGCGTGGATTCAATGAAGGTCACAAGTTACAACA
Organism: Thymelicus sylvestris; assembly: GCA_911387775.1. Classification (NCBI taxonomy): domain Eukaryota; kingdom Metazoa; phylum Arthropoda; class Insecta; order Lepidoptera; family Hesperiidae; genus Thymelicus; species Thymelicus sylvestris. Next base: position 15,318,626 of record OU426889.1, read on the forward strand.
CTAAACTTCAAATGATTATTCATAGTCTATTCTTCATTACATAATTCTATTCTATCGGCTACTTGAAGCCGATACAGTTGACTAGGATGGCCGTAACGTTAGTGAATGGTGGCATATTTTCATCCTTAAGCGTGCTGCGCGCGACCCAGATGAATAAAAAACGCAACTTTGTCGGCGCTTCTCTCCCCGCATTTGTTACACATGAAAGGATCATTGTATCCGTGGAAACCCATGTGGATCGTATGCATCGTTAGGTCTCCGAAGGTTATGTCGCAGTATTGGCACGTGTAAGTGTTCGCTGCGGTCGCCAGAGGAACTTCGACTGAGGCATCCGATTCCGAATCTGATGGTTCTTGGTCCACCATTTTATTGTCTTCATGTTGCATCCGAAGTGCTGCAGGTTGTAGCTTGAACGCCCGGCCTTTTCTTCTGTTCTTCGAAGCGGTCGTAGGCGTCATCGGCGTCGGTCGCTCCGACGGAGGCGGGGACCCGGCTTCACTAGTTTTTGCGTTAGTGAGGTCGAGGGCGTCATTAGACTGGATTGGAGAATGAGTGCGAGCTGTCGGCGTGTTGGATAAGCTGGCCGGCGATTTGGTTGGCGGCGAAGTCATTCCTGACTCTGATGTGCGTTCTCCGTAAGACAAGCGCTGATGCAGAATAGACTGAGGTGATTGCACCGGCTGTAATTTCTCAAGAGCATCCAAGTTTGGAGAAGTCCTCGTAGGTTCATGGTTGTTATTGGGTGGGAACAAAAATGAATGGGGCAGAAGAGGTGGTAAATAAGGTAGATTGACAGGGAAGTGGTTCCCGAATAGTGGATGCGTTGGCGGAGGGGGTTGAGGCTGATTGTTGTTGTTTAGGTTCATCATAGGAGACTGGTCAAACATTTTGTTCATTGGCTTCTGCTTGGGCCCACGACGAGTGCCGTATACATCGATGATAGGCAGCGGATTCGGTGTGCCGTCCAAGTTCAGCACCATGGCGGGATTGTGTTGATATTTGCGAAGATGGAGCTTCAGAGAGTGGCAGTACTTGGTTGCATAGTTGCAATCTGCGCAGCGATATTGGTATACGTTAGAATGTGATTTGAGGTGAGAATTGAGCATGGATTTATTGACGCAGGAGTACGAACATTGCGTGCATTGGAATGGCTTAGAACCCATGTGGTTTCGCATGTGATACTCGAGGTGATGTTTGTATTCAGTCACGAACGGACACTTTCGGCAGCACAACATCTTTTCAGGCTTGATGTGCTCCTTACTGTGCTCCCAAAAACTAAGCTTAGTTACCGCAACAAATTCACACTGTTTGCACTTGAATGTTTTAACCTTGCCGTGCGAGTTTACAGCGGGTACTCGTAGCCCGGGTTCTTCATCGAAATCATCATCCATGCCGGATCCATCCCGGCCGTCTTCTGGGTCCTGCTTATTTTGACCTTCAAATCCAGAATCGTGGAAACGGTCATAAGCACGTCTCTCGGGTGAAGACGGAGTTATCGATGGGGATTTCGGTGGTGTGGCATCGGCGCGTACTAAAGGTGTCGATACATGTGTGGGCGGAGCTAGAGATCTCGGTGAATAGGATGATTCATATCCTGGAGATGGAACCCGGTCATCCGCGGGGCGAGCCTCAAATCCCGGAGGTGTAAGCAAGCTGTACGGTAGGCCATTTCGACATGCTTCCAAATGCATACCGAGATTGGCTTTCGCTTTCAGAGGCATACTGTCATAGTATGGCGCAGGGTCTCCGGAGCTCCCGACACTTCTTGGAGAGTGACCATTGGAGTCTTTGCTCGAAGATGAGGGAGATGCACTATGGAACCCCTCCGAATAGAATCCGCTGGTCTGTTCTTTTGAAAAGCTCCCGTCTTCCATCGGCTCCGATTTCTAAAAAGAAGAGGCATAATGTAGAACGGTTGTTGACTGTCGTTAAGAGGATAATAATTAAATATTCTTTATGATTATAGACGGCGTTAAGGTAAAAGTGTACAAATAAATGCAACAAAGATTAGAACCTTAATGCGATCAATTAATAACAAGGATATTACCGACGGCATATTTGATGTTGTTGTTTTGAGTATATAGTAACCTCGCTAATAGCATCTAATAGGCATGACACGACTGGTAGCAAATATGTTTTTAATGTAATCACGTTCATAAAAAATGTTTGATTGTGTCGACTGTTTCTTTCCTGTATTATTTAGGTTATTACATGTTTACAATAATATTATGAGGTTTCTGTATTTTTATAACATAGGCTTTAATATAATAAGGCATAAATTGTTAATGGACTACATTTCAATGATTTAAAATATAAAGTACACTTTCAACTAAAAGATTTACAATTTAAACTACTATCTCACTAGTTAAGTAGTTGAATTGGTCGTTGATTTAATGTTTAAACAATTTTATTCCGTAATCGAGTGATGTAAAATGGTGGAGTCTTGCGTATTTCATAATTGAGATTTTAATGGTAAGTGCTATACAATATGTAGAATATGTAGTAAATTACTAAGGTAGTTCGTACTTACAATAGTCGGTGGCTGTAGCATGGAGCCCCAGGAAGACGCGTGAGAGTGCGCGGGCGGCATGCCGGCGGGGGACGCGCAGCTTAACATACCTGTAGCAACAGAAATTAATTTTAACTAACTTGAAAAATATGCCCACACTTCGATACTATCCACCGTAAAACGTTTAAACATTTACGTCTTTTAGCGAAAACATTTAAGCCCATGTTGTGTTTTTACGTCTTTTAGCGAAAATATTTATGTCCGCGTTGCACTTTTACGTCTTTTAGAGTAAATATTTAAGTTCATTTAGCGATTAATTATTTATTTATCTAAATATCGTGCTAAGAGTGTAGTAAGTTTAGTAGTTTCATAGTATACAAGCTTTAGTCATTTCTTTCATGAATGAATGAATCCATCAATCAATCAATTTGAAACGTTTGAAAGTTTTAGAACCAAAGTCCAATCAAAACGTGAAGTTCAATCAAAAAACGGATTGCCGTTTTGTTGTTTCAATATGTTTTTTATTGCTTAAGCCATATTTATTTCCATATTTGTTAAACAACCCTAAAACATAACTCAAAAAAAGGATTACTGTTTTAATTTTAAAATAACGGGCTTTAAAAGCGGTTTTCATCCGTTTTGATTGTTTATTATTATTGATGTACCGACTTTTAGGTAAGGATTATCTGATAAGGATGTTTCGGCTTCTGTGTTGTGAAACCTTAATCCTTGCGGCACTTGTTAACTGTTTACTTTAACTTTTTTATTATTTAAGGATTAGCAAATTACGGTTTTAAACGGTAGTGGAAGCCTAAATTACGTTCTTAATGGTGCTATTTTTGCTGTTATTGTTACTGCAAAAATAACTAAAAGTAACGTTAAATTAATTGCAAATTACTTACCTATATTTAAAACATTTCTTTATAATATTTTTAGCTAGATATCTACGTAAACAATTTATTAAGCAAAAAACTTAATCAAAACGATTTAAGTTTAATGATTAATTATAGTATTCCACTGTTATTTTAAATTAATCTTAATTTACTGAGATTAACTAAAATTTTCAATTTAAAAATACAATTGAAATTAAAAAAAACTAATAATAGTTACCAAACAAATTTAATTATTTATTGTCAGATGATTTATTCATTGTTTTTGTGTTATTTCAAATGTCTTCATTTTTAATTGTGATAAAAAACTGAAGTAATTAATCTTTCAATAAATTTTCAGTATTTCTGCGCATTAAGCGTATGCTTGAATGTTTATGTAACTCATAAATGAGTTAGTGACGGAAATGTTTTTGTCTTTTTTTTTAATTAATGTAATATTTAATTTTATTAATTTATAAGGATTTTTTATATGAAACGTCATTACTCAATTCATTATCGCTTCGCCTCTTTACGATGGAAAACTGTTTATCTCTATATCTGCCTGCAGAATAGAATACTTTGTAGTTTTTGAGGTCTTGGACCAAATTTACTATCCATCTTTGGATAATTTAGTAGTTAATTAGTAGCTACGTTGATAGGTAACACAACTAACAAAATAATCCTGTGACTTGTTGACAGTTCCTAGAATGAAAACATAATGGGTGGATACTGTGGATAGATTACCTATTGATTGAGGCGGCCTTTCATACGCCGACCAGTTTCGGGCCCCGTCGAGGTCAAATTCATGCACTTTCCCGAATGGCATCGCGAATTTAAACACAAAAATCGTCGCCATTGAAGGGTTCGCAAGCAAACACAAGATGGTTCCATACGAGACTGTTTTATTAATACACTAGCTGTTGCCCGCAGCTTCGCATACGGAAATTATGTTTTACCTTATTTGTACCTCTTGCAGAAGGAAATTTAAAAAACGGTGAATTTATATTGAAGTACTTATATTTAGTAATTTATATACTGAAACCCACGATAAAATCACAAAGGAATCCTCCAGGAGCGGGTTTTGAAAAATAAGCAATATTCACAATAATTTGTATTTTTTTATTTTTTTTGCAAAATTTTGAAAAACTGAATAATATATGTTCCATAAATTTAAGCAAGGAACATTTTTTGCAAATTTGAAGCAAATCGGTGGATGTTTTAAAAATATTCCATACAAACTTTCATCCCGTTTTCAGGGGAAACCTTTTTATTTTCCGGGATAAAAAGTATCCTAAAATATGACCCGGAGTATTAGTAACAACTTTACCAATTTTCATCGAAATCCGTTCCAAGTGTTTTCATGTGATGCCCGGACAGACAAACAGACAGACAGACAATAATTCTAAAAAAAATATTTTTGTGCTCTAACACGTTATTGAAGTGCCCCCTAATCAATTTGCCCTTTGAGTTTTATTATAGTATAGATAAAATGAAATGACTCTTTCGATCCAGGCTTGACAGGAATAGGAACTAACTTTATCAAATAAATTACCTGCAACATAATGTCCTAGGTCCTATTCAAGGTGTAGGTATATTTTATTTGAGATAATGATTAAACTAATCTTTGTGTTTTTTTTTGTAGTAGCAAACGAACCGATGATGAATGTTGGTACTTACTGTTTGTACTTGGTAGCAATCTTAAGTAATTTGCCTATGTACCAATATCAATGTAAAGGTAAATATATAAGTAGGTAATTTAGAATAATGAACACAGTCATATCCAGACTGTGAGTTTAATTTAATAGAAACCCTGGAGATTTATATTAAAATTATATTAAAAAATTAAAAAAGAGGGAAAAGAGGGATATCGGCTAGGAGAAAATAGATAAAAAAAGGATATCCCTTTAGCAAGGAGAGCAACAAATGATTAATATACTTAGTTTGCGACATAATTCTTTTTTGTTATGAGTATTTATCGATGATGCAAACGAACATGCATTTAACAATTTAATATAAACTGTGTGCGAAATAGGCTACATTGCAAATAGTTTAATATGTTCACCAACTTGTCACGTAGGTGGCTGTGTCATCATTATAATATCTACTTATTATTGTCGCAATCAATCAACTATTAGTTAAATATAAATTTTATCGACAGAGGTTACCGACAGCTATTAGGGGCAGTAAATTTATTTGTTCGAATGTATTTTAATTTTAATTACGGTGATTAATATCGGTCACTTTGATGTTCTTTCCATAAAACACATTAATAATTATTAAGCTTTAAACGTAATAAATACATGTTAATTAATTCGTTAAGCCGAACAAGATTTAATTAAGAATAAATTGTTTTTTGAAAATTGGAAAATATTTTAAGCATTAACATAAAGTGCGTAAGTGAGTAATTTATGGAAATTGTATAAACAATACATTTTTATTATTTAAAAACATGATAATTATTAATTATTATTCACTTAAAATATTTTTTATGAATAAAATAAAATTTACATAATAAGTGTATATTATTCAACTAGTCTTACCTTCCCCTGTATAATATCGCTGGTTTCAGAAGTCACACCACTAACAATAATGTCATTAATCAAATTCACACAAGTTCAAAGTCAATAGTTAATTCACAGAAAGTTAAGGAGATCACGTAAAAGCTTGGAATATTTTTTAAGACAACCCTTCGGTGCGGCGGCCGCGATCAGTCTGACCGTCACCGCCTCTCAGAGAACACTGGAAAAAATCTGTCAATTTTTATGCCCCAAACATCGATAAATGTATTCTACTTTTGAAGGCGACGAGTTTTCTGGCGTAAGCGGGATACATTCACCCGCCGATATGTTCGTCCCTCTCTTACCCCCACAGCCTATTTTTACTCGAACCAATGCGCATTCAGCTACTGTGGGTGGGGGAGTTATTAAGTAATTGTTTATACGATATTAATAATAAAAAATAACAAACTTCAACCGCCGATATTATACTAGCAGAGGCGTCACGTCATACCAACATATCAATTCAGATATTATGAGTTTATGGAATGGTATATGGCAATAATTTGGGGAATTCGCACGCAAATCACATTGTTTTTCCATTGTGTTCGACGTTACGATAATGTGATTTTTATGTTTGTTTATTACCATTAGTGTTATAATAGGCTTTGTTATTACAATATCTATTAAAGCTGTAACCCTAATAAAATCAGATCGAACTGTTTTATCTCTAAATATATTTTTTTTGGTTAGGAACTTATTTCACTTTATTTATCAGATTACCTATATGACAAAATAAAAACCCAGTTAGGTACTCTTATGTAAAGCTCCCCTACTAATGCTACTGTTTATCTAAGATACTTTAACGGGGCTAAAAAGCTCAATGGATAAAAAATAGAAGGGCAGGCGTTTCGAGGGGCGTTGAGCTTTTTACCGCGAGAACTCAACCAATCAGAGAGTCGCGTTTAAAAAAGGAATGATCGTCATATTTTTTTCACAATCGACGTTCATGCAGCCAATCAAAGCGATTATTGTATGTCTAAGTTTATTTTAATTTAATAAAATATGGTTTATAAATAATTATGTTCAATGAACGAACGCTTTTTATAACTTTTTATATCGATGTTTAAAAATATGCATCCCTTGTCTATGGCAGCGGCATTTATGTAAGTAGGTATAAAAACGAATTTTAATTACCTATGCCTAATATTATACATACACGTACCTATAAATAGAAGCCTAGTAGCACATTATTTATTTATTTTGACTTTATTATTAATGCAAACTTTAAGCAATTGGTAACTTATATCTCAACTACGTTCTCACTAAGTAGGTACATACTTATAAAGTCCCACGACTGCGACATGCTTCGGTTTTAGGTACTTAACGGTTTAAGGTCTAGGAGTTGTAGGGACTCCATGGAACCCTAAGTTCAAGCACTTCAAGCTCTACATTGCTCTACATTACACCTTGCTGAAATAATAGATTGGGCTTTGATGACTGCTCCCTCAATTTTCTCCCCAATTATTCTTGACGATCATTCTTGAGAATATAATTATTGTTCACGAAAAAATATTTTCTTGGGTATTATTTTCTGTCTATTGTGTAATCTAAAATGAAGATTGAAGGGTTTGATGTTAGATAGCGTTTTGTTTTGTCTAACTCTTGTAGTTACACAAATTCTTGAACCAACCACGAAATATTTTTTTACGTGTTTCTGTTAGTTGGATTCACAGTAAATTATTGTAGATACTTACTCAACGAGTACACGTCATTCCTGTTTACTACAGTAACATATTTTTTCCAGTCATTACTAAAATATTCAACGTTTTTATTTTCTTTGTATAATGATTAATAATACATTGTTTGTACAATTTTGTCGTCAGTACTCGTTTTTTTACACGCTTTATTTTACCTATAAATTTTGTTTGTCGATAAATATAAAAATAGCAATGTGTATAAAATTATTGTGTGTTCAATATTATTGTAGTTTTTAGTCACACTGCGCAAATGTGCCATGTTTAACGAAAAAAAAGTTCATGGTTTAACATCATAATTTTATTTATTTTGAAGAAAATGTATGGTAATAGGTAATTGCATCACCGTTAACGTAAAGTAAATGATTGGCACAAAGTTTGTCAGTCTGTTAACTTAATTTTTCGACAAATTTTAGCAAAGATTAGGAAAAGAGCGGGAAACAATCTTAATATATATAAATTACGTGTCACGTTGTTTGTCCGCGATGAACTCCTAAACTACTGAACCAATTTTAATCAAATTTACACACCGTGTGCAGTTTGATCCAACTTGAAAGATAGGATAGCTTAAATTTAAAAAAAAAAAAATTGACAGGACGAAGTCTGTCCGGGCAGCTAGTTTATTTATAAATTCTTACCTTAGTGTTTCACTTGTGTAGTTCTTTAAAAACTGTAATTATTTTCGTTACAGTAATGATTTATTTCAAGTCTGTATATGTCATACCTATGAGAAAACAAACGAAATGTTACGTACAGAGTTTCAAATGGTGTTCAAATTCAACAGTTATTAGGTACCTACATTTTAAATCATTTTATGTAAAGGTCGTGATTATGTTGCATGCTAACATTTGTAGGTACTAATGCCACTTGGTACAAACAGATACCTACTTTTATGTCAAAACCGAAATTATTCGTAAATTATTTGACTAAACAAATTGGACTATTGTATGGTAATTATATTTAAAAATCGTCAAATTACCTTTTTAGTGAATTACTCATTAGTTATGTCATAGTTTTGCTTTGTAAATATTCTTCTCAGTAATAAAATTAAAGGGTTGAAAGGAATCCATCAATTAATTTGTTTACATAACTGTAAACTTTGGGTTTACATTGTTCTCCTCTGCTTTTCTTTGATAAGTGTATGATTTACTTTCAAATTTGTTTGTGTAGTTATATCTATGAGATGCTCTCTGGAATCATAATTTGTCTTTATACAAACTTGCCCACTCTGCCTCATTGTCAATTTCTAAAGGAGTTCGGAGCTGAGGGTCGGAAGTTGTTATAGCGTTAAGGTCTCAGATAAGATAAGAATTACCTATTATTCTAAGTAAATCATCTGGCAACTATTAAAATCACATACTTTATAGTGTTAGGTAGTCGTTATATATTACTTTACCAAAGATTGAGCGTAGATAGAAAATTGGGAACGAGCGGTGACAGCTGTGTAACGATAACTTGTAATTATACAGACAAAATAGTTATTAGTAACCGACATAATTATATATAATATAATTAATATTTTTCGTGTGTATTTATAATTATTGCATTGTATTGTGAAAACTAAAAGTTTACACAGTGTTATGTTCAACGAACCACGCGTATTATTATTTATAATAAATCAATATTATAAGTATTATAATATTCACTGTAAGTACGCACAACACTATAGAGACACAACCGTCAGCCCCGAGATCTCCACATAGACTGACTCTCTTGTACCGAGTTAGGTTAATACAATAATCGAATGGATGATCGAATGACTAGTTCATTCGATCATCAAGCGAGGCGTCACCTAGCGACACCACCGCACAACTCTATACATAACATCTCTTCCCTTTTTTTAATTTATTTTGTTCATAATACATGTGACTATAATTATATGTAATTAATTTATTGGCACAATTGAGCAAACATATAGTAGAACTAATTTTGACATATTTAAACAATATACAGCTTTATAATTTATTTTCCAACGTTCCAAATTCCGTTGCTTTTGTTCTTATAATATTATGTACAATATTCTTCCTGGGTCTTGTGCCAGTTATATTAATCCTTATATTGATGTTACTCCGCTGGAAATCCTGAAACTCATTTTCATTTATTAGATACTTTCAAATACCTGAATGTAGTGTTCCCCAATCATATTATCATCTTTTTTTTTTAGTAGTAGTAAGAAGTTAATAATAAAAGTTAACAATAAACAGCTGCTTTGGTTGAGAGCTTAATAGATACTGTTTAAGGATATTTTATGTAAAAAGGTTTTGACCAGGGACTAATGCACATATGTGTCAGTGATCTACACATCATCTAGACATCTAGTCTTCTTAGATCCATACACAGCTCCACGCTCAACCGCCGGCTGTATGACAAACTTATCTTCTTGTACTCGCATTAAATATCGTATAAATTGTTTCTAAAAATTGTGTAACTTAGTGTTCGTGAATTTCTCGGTTTGACTATATTGTTATAAAAAAAGAAATAACATCAAATTCAAGTGTTGTGATAATTATGTGAAACTTTGGATTAATGCTTTGCTGTAAGTAAATTTGTAATTTAGAATAAGTACATAGTTCTCATGTAAGTGAATTGTAAAATTCTTAATGAGAATAAAGTTTCTTTAACCTCATCTAATGATAATAATATCATCGTCAACTACATGTTTTCACATTAGAAAACACTCTTAAACTGCTCGAAATCTGTAACATAGAAAGATATTAGTTTACGAAGTAAGATCGCCTGTTTAGAACGTCTAGTGATATAAGGCATGTAGATGAAAAGTGGAAGATCATCTGCTCGATGGAAACATGCTGTTAGGTCTGCCACAGGATGTTCCATAGTAAAGTTTTCACATATTGTCACAAGTCCATACCTGGAAACACATCGTCACTGCTGCTGTTACCAAGGATGTGTACCATCATCGAGACGCCACATCCACAGGTGCTAAGCGGGAAACGATGCGCAATGGAGGACAAACAGCCAGGAGACTGACAGTTTTTTATTGAAATTTATCTAATTAATAAGATTTTTTTTTTTTGTTTTGATCCATTAACATGGTATGTTTTCATAGCGTACAGAAATGTACAGTAATTACACCGAGTTGCTTTTGGAGTGAACCTGGTGGAATCCTGATGCTAACCTAGTCTGTTATTTATTATATTTTACTTAACGGTTATTGGTCAGGAAATTAAACGGGCTTTTAAATCAAAACACAGTCTAGATCTCTATCCCACTTGATGTTCGGTTAATCTGTTTTCGTAGATGGTGGAATTTCAAATCATAATGTTGATAAATAACTAAGGTAATTTTACCCATAATATAAACGGCTAATTATTGTACCTTGTCGACATTTTCGTTTCGAATGGCTGAGTAAATTAATCTGTTGACCACCCAGCATTATCATACTGGTCCACACAAAATGGCTGAAGGTATATTTATCCCAATACCCATATAAATTATCAATTCACCAAACTTAATTACTCTGCTTATAATTTTTTTTTTGCTTGTTTACTTGATTACCTTGTGAGATTCAACGCCACTTCATTCACTTCAGCGTCCGTCATCCTGTCCGCTGGGATATTTTAATGTTTTGTTAAAGTATCTCGTTAGTACCAGCACCAACTGACGTTGTCATATCAGTGCAATAACCAGGAGAGAGACATTACTATTACTTTAAACTTTGTTAAACACTTAGCTTTTGTCATATTTTAATATTTTCGAAATGCTGTTTTAGCATTAGTTATTTTGTACCTATGCTATGAGTAATGTTGGAGTGCAATAAAGTTATAATTTTCCTTATTTTTGTTTTATTTTAAAAAACAAACTAATCAATATATTCATTCGATATAATTTGTCTCATTATGATGTTGTTCCAAATGATGTGAGCATTACACTATTAATTTGGCACTGTTTAGTTTGACATTGATTTCGAAAGTAGTGGGATCCTATAAAGATCTCTTTTATGATAGGTCACAGGTACTGTTGAACACTTCAGTGTCAATTCCTTTTTATTGTCCCTTATTTCTTAGCCTCATGTCACTTTTTCACCATTGGCCTTTACCATAAGGTGGGAACCAAGTATGTATTTATTTCCTGTGATGTTACTGTCACACAAGTTGCATGTAGTTACAGGAAACAGATACTATCTTTCAGCACATTTTTTGTCACTTTGTTAAAACTAGCAAATATAGTTTTAAATACACTCTTTATAGTGAAAGTCGATTAATGTTAAAAGTAAATAGATCTTGAACTGTCAAGTGAATTAACTCGTGTGAATTTTGGATTTAAATTTTTTTTTTCCAATAATTCCCACCAACAGATCTTCAAGCAGTTTTAACATGAAGATGATCGTGAAATAGCTTCGAACAAATCGACACTTTTTTTTTTTTAGTCTTAATTAAAGTTAAGATACTTGCTAGTTATAACAGGAACATATTACATCGCATCTTTAGGAAGCGAATTGACGCTTTGTTCGAATTATTCGAATTATTGCGTGTTTCTACATGTCTTGCTGATGTTGTTCAGTGACTGGGCATTAATGAAGTTTAGGGCACTTGTTTTCAACCGGAGTTAAATTATAACATATGTACTTTCTTCGAATATTCCTCTTTGAAAATACGTGTCTTCGAATAATCGAAGTAGTACATTATATAACGTATATATATAATTATGTCATGTGATCTGTATGATGTAATTTGTTAATTTCTTGGTGCTTGACCTTTCATGCCGTGCATTTTGCCAGGCTTCAAACATTATATCATTTTGTAGCAGAAGTAGGTATCTGTGCATCACCAGAACACTTATTCCTTTAGTTAAATGTTTATGAGAATAACTTCTATTTTAAGGATATTTACAATAGCGTAGTCATGGTTTGGTGTGGAATAACAACAAATGATAATTATCTTTGATTCCACTGATAGGCATTTTATGCATACCCTCCCTTTTTCAGTGAGTAAAATAGGTCGAGGGCAATATAGACGAAATATTGTGATATATTAACTTGTAAGTTTGCACTCTTGCACAATGATGTGCTCTATAATTTTGTTTATCTCAATTACAATTAAATGGCGTGTATATTATTATTTGTATTTTGTAAAAGCCATTAGAATATATTATGGTATTTTTATGATGCACAGTGTACTGATTTGGATAGACCTCTTGTCTCCAAGATTATATTATTATTATCTATAATTTGTTATAATAGGCCCTACTTTATGACACATTAAAAGTATATTATAATAATTTGCAATTACTGATTACCAAATATGTTATTCGGGTGAATATAATTCTAGTGTAACGCAAATAACACCAAAATAATATGGATAACTCACTTTTTATCTTAATATTCCTTTGTTTTCCTAGACTAATGCATACAGGTATATTTTGCTGTTCAAAATCTAGTAGGCATTATTTAAAATATTTTTGTGTACGTTCTATACACGTGCAATGAATAATATTATCTTTGTTCTTATAAAAGTGTATTTCAGACGTAATAAAAATTTAATCTGAATATGAACATTTAACATGAACCTTACATCCAAGCAATAATTATATTTGTTTTGGTATGCATTACTCGGGAAGCAATAATTAGAAAATGTATTATTTTTGTAATAATTATTTTATTATCGTTTTATTACCAGTAAATAATTGCAACAATTTACACTTTTTAGCCATTGAGGTATAAGTATACATAGAGAAGACATCTCAAACAAAATGTGTGTCCCCGCCGGGAGGTTCTATTTTCAAAATTGAGCCCCTGTTCTCCTTTCAAAATCGAACGAATCCATTGGACATTGAAGCCGCGCGGCGTCAATTCATTGGAACATACATTGTGTTCGCGGTGTCCGTTCCATACGCTAGTAATAATACTTCAATGTTTTTAGCCTTAATTGTTTGCTGTGAACCTGATAAAAGTTGGAGTATTACATTGTAATAATGAACGCTGTAGAAGTTTAGATTTTTTATAAAAATATTCTAGGTACTTACATGCTTGTGGCCCGTATCTGCGCGATCACATAATCACGCACGTTCACACGCTAATATTATTATTTTTATTTATTTTTATTTATTTACTAAACTTGTACGTAATAATGTACAAGTTTAGTCAAGACAATAAATAAACCCAAAGAGCGGGAGGGGTTCGTATTGAGGTAGTATACTGATAATGATGTAGTATTGTTACTTTATATATTTTCCTACACACATTTTGCACTTACCACCCATACAAGGGTGATGAGTCGTTTGTCATCATAACTTAATTGTCAATTTAATGATCAAAATATAGATACCTGGTTACGGTGCTTTGTAACAATTATTATTATTGTATTGTATGCGTGCAAAATAAAGGATTCGTTTTATTTATTTACACTTTTGCATTCCTATTATAATTTTAATCCTATTTGCTGGTAATAGGTATAGGTAGGTGTACTATTATCCGCTACAATATTACTAGCATATTACATTAATTTATTATTTTGTATCTAGGTCTCCAATGCTATCAATTTTACGACGTAACAGCTTTACGATAAACAGTAGCACTCATGTTGGTGTAAGTATATTGTTTTACCTTGTTGTTGTATATGTAAAACTTTTACTTTTGTAGTTTTGATTGCGATGTTAAGTACATCGTGGGACTAAAACTATTGACTTGTTTTCTACAAAATATCACAGTATTTCATAGCAAGTAGGTACTCGTTTTGTAGTTTTGATTGCGATGTTAAGTACATCGTGGGACTAAAACTATTGACTTGTTTTCTACAAAATATCACAGTATTTCATAGCAAGTAGGTACGTTGTAGTTAGTTATTTATGTACTACACCTATGTAGGTAGGTACTCATGATTTACTAACAATTGTTAGCAAACAAATTGTTAACAAACAAAATTTTGTTTGTTACGTTGGAGTGTTTTACTCGCTTAAGTATGTATTCTACTTATTTGAACGTAGACTCCAGTGTTAGTTCAATGGTAGTGCATAGATCTGGTTAACAGCTTATTGTAATTCCTTATTTAAGGTTATACAATTTATATGAAGGGTAATATCGTTTGGTACTAGACAAGTAGCAACACATCTTATGTCGATAATCCACAATTATGTTTTATGGTATGGATATAAATCATTATTGCATAGGGTAAATAATTTCCAACTTAATAATGCCCAGCGTTGTTTACTTAAATTTTCATGTATGGGTCATTTATTAATTTACTGATGTAAAGTTATAGAAATTAAGTGTTTTTATTCAAATAGTAATATAAATGGTATTTATAATAATACTTGAATAATTGGCCCAATCCCTGTTCAGAAATGCGATTAAGGGTTATGGATTTCGTTACTATTTTATCTTTAGGGTATTACTACTTGTCTATTTTTCCCCTTTTCTGGCCAGTATCTATAGCAGGGTACTTGAGGTTCGTAATGTTGTCCATTTAAGCAAATATATTTTACTTACTGCGCTTTTACTCGTCGCCAATGTTATGTTCAACGAACCACGCGTATTATTATTTATAATAAATCAATATTATAAGTATTATAATATTCACTGTAAGTACGCACAACACTATAGAGACACAACCGTCAGCCCCGAGATCTCCACATAGACTGACTCTCTTGTACCGAGTTAGGTTAATACAATAATCGAATGGATGATCGAATGACTAGTTCATTCGATCATCAAGCGAGGCGTCACCTAGCGACACCACCGCACAACTCTATACATAACACACAGATACTGCAATAGCATAAATTCAGACATAAATATACATATAATGCAAAAGCAAGCTGCCATACATACAAGTAGGTACCATACTATCAAAAGCTTTAGGAAATGTCATATTTGCTGGGGAAACCGAACCTCCTTCTCCCTGAGGGTTTCAGGGTGGGAGCTTCGGAAATATACCAACCATACCTAAAGGTAAATGGGAACCCATACCATAATAATTGCATTGCATTTATAATAATAATCGATTTGCCGGAGGAGGCCTGAAAAGACCTGTAGATTTCCAGGTTTTTCATAACGTCATGTTCATGGTGAAGCTTTAGGAAAACTAAGTACCTACTCACACTAAGGATAGCAGCAATTATTATTATCTCTATAGGTATCTCTAAACAATCAAACTCGGAAATTCGAGAATTTCAATTATTTAAAACAAAAGTGATCGAAATAATTATTTAATCATTTACGAGTTTGATAGTTTGGTCACAGTATAAATACTGTGGTTTGGTATTTGAGATTTTTACCTTTCGCATGTAGGTACCTAATTTCTCTAGCGTCTGTGTTCGTCAAACATCTTCAATTAATGAAAACAATAGAATTCCATGAACCCATTTGTTGATCCTGATGTATCTATCGTTAGTTACTTATCTCGTTTTGTTTAACTTTCCCACAATGTTTTGTATGTCCAGTAGCTAGGTACATGATACGAGTGCTCTAGTGGTAGAAATACGACCATAATTGCCTATTAATAATTATCCAATTATACCTACATCATATTGCACATAGCATGTCTCGAACGTTTTGTTCTGTTTTTATACCTACATTCATACACTTTTTATATAGTGACATACCTTTTAAACCGTTTCAGTAACAATATAATAATTAAAAAAACTATTTATTGATAACACTAAAGGTTGTAATTATAGCTACAAGTAAAATCTTGAAAAAAGAAAATCGTCTGAGAAACAGAGAGGAAAAACAAGGGATGTACCTAACTGTGTATTCATTTACCATATGGATATCTGCTTTGAAAGTCCCCCTTATTGAAGGTCCCTCACCTGGGCTCACACTTTAATCCCTACAATATTTGCGTGCAGGTAAAGTTATTTAAAGTCTGAAAACTGCTACTAGTTGTCACCTTACAATGGACTCTGCAATGTTCAAAAGGTTTTAATGTCGGAGAGCTTGTAAGTCAAAATAAAGGTACACTTCCCTGCAGTAAAACTGTAGTCACTGTCGACGTCGGAATATGCCCATTTTCCGGTCACTGCCTCACGAAATATGCCGCTGGGCTACAGAAAGTACTCTTATCGTGCGAGTAAAAAGTAATGCGCTCAGCCTTTATGGCAGTTGCGAGACACGCTCTTTATTACGAAGGGCCGGCCGATTTAAGATTTGGACGCACTGGGTGAATCTCATGTAACTATCTACGAAGGGGTGACAGCTAGTGGCCAAAATTTCTTGAGCGTTTCCGAGCTTTGGAGCATAAAGCTGTCGTTCCCTGTTGTTATCGTAAGATAACAGTCGTTAAGCTATGTTGGAGGCCTTGGGACGGTACTTGGGTTGGCCACTAACCCCTCCACCAATCAACACTGGAGCAGCCTGACATGTAAATCCCTACTGACTAAAACCGTGTAAAACAATCTGTATGCAAACAAACGCTTCAGGCAATTTTTAGCGTTATTGCCCTATCTGTGTATTTGGAATCGAATATCACCCAGAGGTTTCCAATTGAAGTAGCTCTAGATATCGAAGTAGGTATATCTACGATGGTGAAATATTTTGTCTTTTTTAACATTTTCGGCTTCGTCAAATGAAAGCGAGAAAAGGCGTAAAAGACTAAAAATAACTGACACTAAAAAGTTGCATTAGTTCGGTTGACCGGACTAGTAACCGAACTACTGCCACTAGACCCTACAATCAACGAAACTCAGTAGATTCGAGTATCTACGTCAGTCCATATGTACAAATATTTATCTTTTGCAACTCTTTCGTCAGTAGACTTCGAGCTAGTCGATTATAGTGATATACCGAGTTAAAAAACTTCGGGTGCGGTGAGTAATAGGAAGGATGATCGCTGGCGAAAAAAATTTTATGAACATTATTTAGCCGTTAAACCACGCGGAACCTACAATCAGTATATTTTTTGACAATTGGTCCCTATACTTTGGAGGGCAATTCCGACTACCACAGCGTATTTTTTTATGCCTTGAGCAGGCAAACGAGCAGACGGGTCACCTGATAGTAAGGCGCTCCACCCACTGCACCGCGCCCCGTCGCGTAGCGCGGGATGGCAGATCCATTGTATGCAAGTAGGGGGAATCCCCCGAGTACCGGACACTTAAGGTTTTTAATAAACAAAAAATTGAATAATCAGGTTTTATTTCTATACTTAAGATTTTCATTTAAACAAGTATATGTGACATTAAAATAAGTCAAGAAAGATGAACATTGTGCATTTTTTAGCCCCTTAAAATGGCATCAATCTTTGGTCTAGTTTTTGGTTTCATTGAAATTTGGCACCTAGTACCGGACAAGTATAAATTCAAACCCATAAGACCGGACAGAACCTAGTGATTATGAGATTACAAAGATTTAAAGTTACACAATATTTTTTTATTTTTTTTTACATTAATACTATAAATGTCTGAGCCATATAAACATAAATTTCTGAACACTAGGATATCCACACAAGCTTCATGCTAATTTTAATTTGATTGGGTCCCAGATACCTGTTTTTCGTCTCCATTATATCAAATGATCTGAAA
Organism: Thymelicus sylvestris; assembly: GCA_911387775.1. Lineage (NCBI taxonomy): Eukaryota > Metazoa > Arthropoda > Insecta > Lepidoptera > Hesperiidae > Thymelicus > Thymelicus sylvestris. The sequence goes on from OU426889.1 coordinate 15,336,732, forward strand.
AGATAAATAACAGCATTACAATATTATATACAATATATCCGACACACTGTTTTGTCAAGATATATTTGTCCGGTACTTGGGAATCTGTTACTGTCCGGACTTACGGAAATAATGTACCGTATTATATTTGTGATTGCAATAAAGTTTATTAATAAATCCGCAAGTAAAGAATATCAATTTAAAGCGTACTTACCAATTATTAAATCAGAAGCACCACACACAATTAATTCACTTTAAAAATATAATCTATGACGTTTTGAATATTACTCGAAGCAACAAACTACTGCGCAAAATGACTAACATGTAACCTGTAAGGGGTATCGAACGTAACTGACGCCCCCCGCGCGGCGCGGGGGATCTAACCGTTGAGTTTGATGTCTTTGATTACACGAATGTTATTATGAACGTTATTTCAAGTTTTGACGTATTTTGTCCGGTACTAGGGCTGTCCGGCGCTAGGCGGATTCCCCCTATCTCAATTTATAAGGGAAGGCGCCCCGCGCGCAGTTGCGTTATCCGTCGCTCCGCGCACCGCGGCGGGACGCGTCTTCAGTGGGTGGAGTTGCCTATGTGATCTATGCCTCTATAAGTATAATCTAGGCCTCTTCAATTATGAGTAGTGTTGTAATAGGAGACCAGCAAGGCTATTCTGTTTTGTAACTCGACAGCGGAATCCGCGATGAGTGTCAAAATTCCTATCTTTAGTCGTTTGAAGTTAGAGTTCGAGACTCACTTCACTTCGGAAGTGCGTATCTACTAGATGATTAGAGAATGACATATCAAGATGATGCAAGTTCGCTTTCGAGTCTCACTTGAGTGAGCTTCGATTTCGAGTTTGTATTTTAGAGAATAGCCCTCCTGTTTTGAGTTGAAGACATCAGGCTGTCAGATTGAGACTATACAGGTTCCGTTTTAATGAATCCCAAAAATCAATATACAGATATCACTCAGTGTATCCTAAACCCGAGTGGCATTATTCCCCTCGCATAAAAAATGATTGTACCTTCAAATCTATCCGGAGGGCCGCGCCCCAGCCTTCTCTAGCGTCCCTCCCACTGCGTATATGAATGACTCGATACGTATGAGGATAAGATGGCCTGGAGTATCATCCAACTTAGATAGAGCCTTTATGTAGTGTGTTTTGTAGATAACTGTGTTCGTGTTATGTTTGGTTTGGAGGTTGGCGTTTGAATACGTCATGATATGTAAGAATAGTTTCGTTCGAAATCATTCGGTTAGTCATTTTCAAAGTGATGTGCGTATTAAAAAGTAATTTCTTCGCTTGGTTGAAGGTTGAAGAAAAACCTGCACACCTGAAAGTTCGTCATACTATTCTCGAAGGGATGTAAATCATCATCAAATGGATATTTTCTTTTGGGCAAAGGACCCTCTCTGAATAGGTAGGTAGATGATCTGAAGAACTGTGGTTACCTGACCAGACGGCTCGTAGCCGGTGCAAATTCAGGGACGTATGTGTCCAGCTGTAGACTTCTTCTTGTTAGTCGTGCCATCTTGTCTCTATTGAGGAACGCTAGGGAGTTTGCTATAATTCCCCATTTTTCTCTGTTTGTAGGGTTTCTGGTGCATTAGACGACCGTGGTGTTGGTAGTAGTTTATATAAGTTTTCCCTTGACCTGGCCTTGCACTACAAGCCTACTAAAGGTTGTAGACTACTAAAGTACCTACATAAATATACCTACATAATATATAAATGTGTTACTCTTTCACACAAAAACTACTGAACGGATTTTCGATTTTCATGAAAAGTACTTATGATTTGGAATAACATAGGGTACTTATTATAATGGAAAACACAGGCAAAGCTGTGGTCCACACGTTAGTACTGAAATAAAAAAAACAACACTAACCTGTAAACAATACATACGACAATGACGTAAATGCATGAAAATAAATTTAACAACAACGTTTTGTCGTTAAGGTTCAGACTTCAGACCTTGATCTTCTATTATAAATGTAGAGCAGTTTTTTAGTTTTGTCGTAGGTATAAGTTGAGGTCTTATTTGGTCGTATGAATTAACATGTAAAATCAGTTTGTTTTCAGCTCTTTACAGGGTTCCGTCAAAAAAGAACCCTGATTGTTTCGTCATGTCCGTCTGTCCGTCCGAGACTCACAGAACCTTAGTACAATAATACGTAGTCATCACGCCGACTGTAATCCGCCGAAATCTGTAGACTATAATATAAAAAAAATTAGAAAACCTCTCCTACAACAAAGTACTTTAAACACCATTTTGTTAAACCATTTTCTATGACCTACATAAGTGCTAATTTTGTTAGAGCCCAATTACATCGTCCCTCTACCAGTTAAATGTTTTGGTTTTAGAAATGTCAAAGAAGGCTAGATAGTAGTACTAATAATGAATTTAAAAGTAAAACTATCACGGCTAAGTAAGCTTAACTAGTTTACAAGCAATCATGTTATAGTCGATGAATGAATTGACGACCCTGTTGACGAGCCTAGTTGGTAGCGACCCAGCCTGCGAAGCGAGGGGTCCCGGGTTCGATTCTCGGCCGGGGCAGATATTTATGTGACATAAATATTTGTAGGTACTCGGGTCATGGGTGTGATTGTGATGTGTTATGTGTCGTCCATGCCACCCGCGATACAAGTAATACCTACTGCGGGGGTATGAGTGTGTTAGAGTTTATTAATTATTTATTTATTAAATTAACCACTACGGAACTACATTGTGCACGGCCCAACACGCACTTAGCCGTTTTTTTGTTGTCTTATTATAATGTGTACCTAAACATATTTTTTATTAAGAAACAATGCGCAATACTCGTATACTATTACGTAAATACAATTGGATTACAATGACAAATAGGTTGTTTCATTCTCTGCCTAGAATTGATTAAAAAACGTTTCACCGGTAAAAAATTAACTACTCTCATAATAATTAGTAGGTACCTAATAATTACATTGTCTTATTTGTCTTATAAGTTTTTATCCGGGAACCGAACCCGCAAAGCATCTTTAGGCATTCAGGGTTCCTGACTTGTCGTACATACATTCATTCTTGAGTAACTTATGCTATGCTATGAGCCCATATTTAGGTAGGCTCTTAAAATTCCGTAAATTATGTCATTAAGACGTAAGAAGGACCAGTCGTTAACTCACGTGTTTACCCACGTGTGTGATCTAACAGATATTCACCCACAAATTATTTATTTCTTATCAGTTGTTTAAATTTTTCACTTCACTACGAATTTTATGAGACGGATCAAAATTTGGCATTGCTTAATTTACTATCAGAAGTCAGAATACAAGAACAATGTGTTTATATTATCCTTAAAATCAAAATAAAATAAAATAATTAAATTCGAATGAAAATAATTCCACCACAGCTTCAACAAATCCCCTACATGAGTGCACCCGGGAGAAATGGCAAGAAACTATCGTGGTTATTTCTTTCCTGCTCACAGTTCAGACTTCAGATAGTTACCTATATTATTATGTTAGTAAATATATATTATTACTGAAATAATATGTTATGTGACTATTTATGGAAAAATATGTTTAGTGATTACGTTAGCGTGCGTGTAGAACAATTAAATATAGACAAAACGCATTTACGTCATGAAAAAACAGAAGGTCGCTCAGGTGGTTAAATATAAATATGATTAATATTTTTCTCTTATTGTTAATGTCTTGATAAAGCCTGGGCCTGAGTCTGTTTTCATGTTGATCAAACATTGGAAAATTTACAGAAATTTTCCGACAAAAAATAAGGCGACCAAGGCCTTACATTGCGCTAACTGTTCTTAAGGTAAGGTCACACTGAAAACTATTGTTACTAACTTTTTAATTGATGGACCCAGTAGCAGTAGCTAGTGGTCCTGTCATCTCGGCAAAGTTCCCAGGTTCAATACTCAGTAAGAAATGTACGGATAGTCGGATAGATAGGTATTATAAGTATGGAAACTTATATTTTATTCTGTTCTTTCTACTTACTACCATAAAAACCTTTTCTTCTATGATTGAAAATTTTAAGAATAATGTTTTGCAAAGCGGACTTACAAGTATAGATTTAATGATTACTATATATTTTTATTACTAATATTGTTTTTTATACTAAATTATCTTTTAACTTTGATGACTATTTTTATTATTATTATTTTGATGATTATTTTTGAACAATTAGATATTATCACAATTCGAGAATTAGGCTACTAAAAATTTTAATTTTTGTTCCGCTCAATCCAAACCATGTAAAATTCATCTTTATGTGGCTTTAAATAACAATAGACTCAAAACATCTTCCATGGATTAAAATTATGGAATAATATCAACTCCACGCATTCTTTTTCAATGAAACGTACAAAGACGCTCTTTGTATGTGCACATGTGTAAATGTAAATAACGTTTTCTTATTGACTAATTGTACATTTAATATTAAACGAAGGTGCCTTTATAACGCCATGACTTACTTTCAGAAGTAGTTAGTTTTGATTAAAATAAGTTTATTACGATTGATTTGTTCAATTAATTATTTGCAAGAATACGTTTTTTAAATTATGTTTTCATTGATTCTTTGTTTATAACATAACTGATTTAAACAGATACTATTGAAAATTATTGGACGTAGGTAGTTTCTGAAAAACGTTCCAATCCACATTTAATTTGAAATTACTTAAGTATTACGTTTTTCAGAAATTACGTCCATTTTAAGTTAACATTTTGTTTGTTCAACAATATTTTTACTTCCCTATGTACTTGTGCGTAAAAGAGCATGTCATTACGGATGTTATCGAAGCACTTACACTTATCTTTTAGAAAACAAAACCCAAAATAACAGGAACAACGTTACATTCGCCCAAAAAATTTGCTACCACCTAACGATGGCCACGTGTCTCGTTCGAAGCACCCGGAAGCAAAAAACCGGTGGCAAAAACTGAAAGTGGCCTTAAAACGGATCTTTTTAAAATAAAATAATTTATTGCACGGCCCACAATTGGAATTATTGTTTTGTACGGCCTTTTTGGCCAATTCGGACGCCAACTTATTGTCCATTTACCAGTTCGTCCCGCTTCTATTGTTCTCTTTGCTACTGAGTACCTACTGACCCGAAAGGAATAATTTTAGTAAATCTTCCAAAAAAAATATATCTACGGTTGTAAATGTTTTCAGTTTTGGAGAGTTTACATAAAGAGTGGTGTTTACATAAAATGGAAAGTAAAAGTAACGGAAGGACAAAAACAATTTATTGTCAGTTGAAAAGATTAGAAAGGAGGTCCATTAATTTATTATACGTATAGATGTACAACATTATGTAACTATTAGGGATTAAGCCCTGATCCTGGCATCTCTCTGTTATCGTGGAAAAGTTTGTCATAAGTTTTTAAATCTTAAAACATTACCCAGGAACTTCCTCATGGGACACCATGAGTTGTTATGATATGAGATGTTGTATAGGTATGTAATTGTAATTTTTACAACGTGATTAAGCATTATTATTATTATTCAGTTCTAAAAACTTTTTTTTATTGTTTGTTATATGAGATATGTAATGTAAGAGAGGTATCTACTTATTCTTTATTCATTGCAAGCACATGTCACAATAGCACAAAATACATAGGTACATAATAAAGTAAGGTATATTTACTTAATAATGTATAACTAACTCCCTTACTGCATGTTCTTTGTACATTTCTTTTCTACTCGTTAATTTGATAGCACAAACTGAAAATGAGCCCGGAACAGAATCGACGGTAGAACAGTAGGATTCTGAACATTTTGAAAATAGAATATTTTGACAAGAAAAAAGAAAAAAAATGTTGTTAGTTGAGCGTGCAAAAAGTATAGCACAAGTCTGCACTCCGCACGGGCGCAGCTGCGCTCGCTTCCTCTTCCGAGAAAAAAGAAAAAAAACCATAGCATTGCATATCGAGAGCTGTCACCAAACATATTTTAGTAGGTACCGTATATTTTACTCTTCGACCTTTTTCGTAACTCAATACCTTCGTACTGGCTAGCTACATTTTTTGACGTTTGTTACATATTTTTTTAAAAAAGTGAAAGTTCAGCGATCATAATAAACAAAATTGTTAACGCAATTTTTTTATATTTTAACACAAAAGTTACACGTATTATTTTTTATATCGTAGTTCACTTTCAATTGTAATCTTAAAATGTTGTCATTCTAAGTTTTTATAGTTAGGCGATTGTCTCAAACTCCGGTAGCCGGGTAACGATTTTGCATATTCTCGGAAGGTCTTTGCACAAAGAATTTTGAAAGTGAATTCTTTTTGCGTCCTTTTATTATATAGAAACGAAGCAGAAAGTTTTTTTAATCTGTGAAAAATACGCAATCGCCCAAGGGATTCTCCTCTTATAGAAGATTAAAAGATAAAAAGTGCTAATGAGTACCTAGTCTACGTGTGTCTTCTTAGTAGTATTTCTTAATGTAGTTATTTCTACATTTGACAAGACTTTAATAGATATCTACTTATTACTTTAAAAAAAAGTCTATGTTTTCGAAATCAGAACATAAAAGCATCGGATTTGCAGAGATAAAAAATGGCTACCGATATTCGTACTCAAACAGCGGAAAATAAAAAGCAGGTTGGTAGGGATTATTTTTATGTCAGGTTCATAAAAAGCAAGGTTGATCGCCCTATGATAAAACGATTTGCCGCGTTCGCGAGGTGGGGTGTTTTTTATTTCATGTTATTTGGGGTTGTTTTTGTGAAGATACCGATCGCTCTCACGTTTTTTAAATATTTTTTATTATAGCATCGTTTTAATACCTCTTGATTATGGGATGTTTACATGTGTTAGTTTTTTGACGGTTTTTTATGTTCGTTTTATTATGTTAGGGTGTAAAGGTAAATGAGAAGGGACTGCTGTGTAAGTTTTTCTAAAATCACGCACTATGTTTTTTTATTTAATGTCCCGTAAATGCAATAATGACATGAAACTGGTTTCACAATGAAGTAATAATTAGGACATCTTATTAATAGTTCACACTGTCTGTTATTGAAACTATAGGCTATAATATAACCTAGGTACATAAGTATCTCAATGGTTGTAACAAAAATGCATGACGAAATTGTTAGAATCTATCTATTGTGTTGTGAATCCCATTAAGTAAAAATAATACAATTTTTATCTTAATTTAATGTTTAGAATGGAACAAAGCATGTCCATAGTAGCAGATTTATTTCCTCCGTCCATTTGGACGTAAAATGTAATTTATAATTTATGTTATCTCAATAAGCATTGTAATTGGAGTTATTATTACGGGTCAGACCCCAGACCCCAAGACGCTGGGGCCATTGTTCGGTGCCCGGTGGGGTCAAAATGGTCGAGGGGTCAACGATTTATTACATTTACTGAAAGTTACGCCCGTGACATTGTCGTTAAAATTACAATGTCCGGCTTTACAGTTACTGGACTGCGGGAAATTTTGGCACATGGTAAGTATAACTACCAATACATACATACGTACATATGATATGAGCCTACTCAGCCAGCTCAGCCTACCTAGTTAGAATTGCATTTGAAACCTAGCAATTTGTTTACACTGCTGTAACCGTACTTTAGTTAATATTCACTTTTTGCTGTTTCTTAAAAAATATTGGGTATTTCAACATTATTAGTTGCTGAATATTCTGATGACGAATATAATATTTTTGTTAATTAAGAAAAATATAAATATGATTATTTTCAAGTGATATTTTTATTTTTCAATCAGTCGAATACATTTTAATTCTGTTTTTCCAGTAAAGTAGTAAATAATAATTCATCAGTCATCATTGATCCTTTACTGATGACTCATCATCCTTTAATGATTACTTATTTGATCCTTCAAATAAGTATCTATTTGCGTACCCAGAAATATTAAGGTCACTTTTTTCGGATACCGAAGCATCTTCAGATCGTAACCGTTAACCTCAACCGCGTGCGATGTGACCGTTAAGCAATTAAAATCCGAACACAATCGAACCTTTTGACCCGTAACCTAAATACTTTCCCATCACAAACGGACAGGCTGCCTCAGTTTTTAACATAAATCACAATCGAAAACGGAGTTCGATTTCCGAAATTGTGTCAAAATCGACCAACGGCTGTTCTACAATGGCGAGTTTTATTTCGCAACAATGTACAATTGTTGCCGAAGGAAAAAGGGTAGCTTTAGGTAATCTTCTTAATGGCATGTGTGAAAAGATTATAAATTAAGTTTCTGCAACAAATAAAAGTGACCCCTGGGCATTGTCGCGGTGTCAATATGTGTGACCGGGCATTGTGTGTGACCCCAGGCTTAGCGGCGATTTGCGAGTGCTCCGATTCACACCCGTGACGGTCCAGCCGATGTGAGGATTTCTACGATTGATAAGTTCCAATTCAATGTCATTAGGCTCTGGAATGATTCATTCGCATCTGTTATCAACTTTGGCTTTCAATTCAGATTTAGCGACCTCACCTTCTGACCTGGGAAATATTTATCTAACTATTCTGCCCTTGTAATGATAAACAACGTGTCTGACATTTTTGACGAAAACGAGTTATTAGCATATTCGTAATCAGCGAATTTCACTGATTACGAATATGCTAATAACTCGTTTTCGTCAAAAACGTCAGATAAGTTGTTTATCATTACGAGGGCAGTATTGTTTAAGTAATAATCTCACCAATGAATTGAATTTGGAGTCTGTCCAACATATAATAAAGGAGAAGGGTTTATTAAATGGCTCAGGTTTAGCTCAAAGTCTACATTTTTATTACCTTTTTCTTAACATGTTGTATAGGTAGGTATATTAGGTATTATCTAACAAATAAATAAAATCGAAGCAACTGAAACGTACAGGTTAATAATACAAATATTATATAAAACATAACCGACTCTCCATTGATAGGAGACCATCCTAAAAAGACTATTTATCCCAAAGAACAGCGAGAGTGCATGACCAGTAACTAATAAAAGTGCTTTACAATCTCAACTTTCCTAATTATCCAGTGTTGCTAATAATAATTAAGAAAGAAAGAGAGAAAGAAATAGTTTATTTTGTTAAGCATTATGTGATGCAATAAGTTATAAATTGTTACTGAACAATAGTTACATTACATAACCTGCTGCAGAACTGCTCAACAAATAAAGCGTGTAAAAAGGACACACTCAGCATAATGTCGCGGCGAACCACGGCTACTGGTTTAATTCATATACCTAATAATATTTTTTTATTCATCGAATATTTCCTATACTGGCATCTCAACAATTAATCTCAATTTAGGCATACTTATAGAGATATCTCGTTTTTGATACAAATGTTATATGAGATATGTGTAAATGTTATATATGAAAACTGAGGCCTGTTTGTTTGGAATGTTCTTTTTTTATATAATTGGTGTATTTTTACTAAACCTACACGTTAAACCTACCTATATGTATTCAAGTGTATATTCACAAAATATGAATTATAATAACAGGTCTCAGACTTGTAAATTATGTTGATTTTATATTAAAATCATCTGAAACCGTCTACAAATGTAATGTACGCGTAACTCTCAGACTACATACGTTCGAACAATACCTACTATATACGAACACATGGATCGCAATAGATGCATTTCAAAAATTTTGAACGGCAATAAAACGCATCCGACGCATTAAATTCCCCGGGATATTGTGCTTGACCCCTCTGCAAAAATAATAGCATGGGGCAAATAAATTAAAAATGGTTCAAAAATACCCCTTGACGTGTATTTATTGCACGGGGTACGGAGGGCGTTCCGTGTCGGTTCCCTTGCGATGGTCATACTAATGTTATTGACATTTTGTTAAGTGATGGAAAACGGTTTGGTAAGTTTTAAGTTTAAGAACTTATAATGGAATCGAACTCAAAAATCATTTATATCTGCTTTTTTTCTCAAAAGTCTTCATCAAAAGACAGGTGATTTATCTGCCTATAATGCCTGTAATTCAATCAATAAAACATTTCTTGTAAAAAATAACCGACTTCCAAATAACTCTAAAACTATTCGTCAGATCTAGCTCTTTAAGTGGGACCACATGACAAGCACCAAGGCAGCTTTCGATTAAAAAAAGAATCATCCAACTCGGTTCACCCAGTCGAAAGATCTGAGGTAACAAACATAAAAAACAGTCGAATACCTGGAGGAGGTCTTTTAAAGTCGGTTAAAAATAATGTATCCAGTCAATATTACGTCGTAGACTCGTAGTACAAGGTTTCGCTTTCGTTATTAAAAAGTTATCAAATTCAATGAAGATCTCCTAACTCTACCGGGCTTGACTCTACATGCTTTAATTCTACTAACTAATAAATAAATTCTGTCCGCGTGAAGCTGCAAAGGCTTCAAGCCCCAACAGCAACTGTCCAATCAAAAAAAAATGTTTATGATAAAAGATTTACCCTTGTCTTGGTCGTTGCACACACTCCTATGTATATCCCATGTATATATATGTATATGCTTCAACTCAATAACGGTCCATTACTGAGCACGGGTCTCTGCTCTTGAAGAGGCCTACAGCATACTCCACCACGCTGCTCCAGTGCGTATGTTCGTATAATCTCTCAAATTGTGGTAAGAAGCTGAATCTTCTATGTCATGCAATAGTTCTACGAAACGGCCAAACGATACTTTTTTAGCGAAAACCATTTTGCATATTTTTAACAATTATTTAAGTACATATTTTATACGTACCAACTCTTATTTTAACCATCTGGTACAAAAACTGAAATGTAGTAAGTATGTAATAATAATATTTTCAAGTAGGTATTATGAAATGTATGATCTACCTTAATAAGGACGTTATTTCATGATATTACTCGGCTTCTAAGCGATGTATCAAGATGAAAGATACACCAGTTTTAAAGTTAAACCTCCAGCAATATATCTGTGAAAATTACATCCAAATTTCATCCGCATTTGGTTTATTTGTAAAGTACCTACTGTTTGGCTTCTACTGCTCCTAAAATACTCCTCAATTTTTTTTATTCAATATCTGCTATGTAAAAACATCTTCCAGTTACCATTTATAATATACATTAACATTTCATTTGAAAAACAACGGCTAAAATAAAGCAGTAGGAATAATAAATTTCTACATGTAAATAATAAAAAAAAATGTACAGCCTGTTTGTTGATATTTTACATAAAATATAAATATGTATGTAGTATATTTAAAATCACAAATTCCCAAATAACAGCTAAACCACTGAATATTGCTGAACATACATGGGGGTTAAATTGGTAGGTTTTAAGGTCCCCCATCCTTGGGCTACCGTTGATCTACCACCCCTAATACACCCTGTATATTTCGGTATAATATTTGCATAAAATTTTATAAATATTTTGAACTCTAGATTCCGAAAACTTCTCGTCACAAGTAGCTATAACTACATTTACGAGTTTCGATAAAGAAGGATAGCGTTAAGGCCTATCGATTATCAAAGATAAGTAAGGATAGCTCAGTTATCTAATACAAAAAAAAAAAAGATAAAATTTAGTTGGCACTGGCCGTTAGCGTTACTCTTTATCATAAAACATATTCTTTGGCATTCCGCTTTCAAATACTTCGTAAGGGATGTTTAAAAAAAGATTCTTAAATTAAATGCTCAGGTACTTGCACGCAGCACGTAGGATACAAATGCAACCATACATTTAGCACCACAATGCCACAAGATCGATGCGATTTTTTAAGATAACCCTGTTTTTTAGTTGAAAACTTTCTTATCTCAATTATATTTTCGACCCTATTACCACGCGTCTAGAAGTTACATTGCGCGACAATAGCATTACACACTGGGTTCGGAGAATTTTTTACGTTCAATCTTTTGTGCTTTTTAAAAGGACAAGGCGATTAGGAATGTCCATTTTGTCGCATTTTATTCTGCGTTCTAAAATCGGTACTAAATGCCACAATTGATGGATGAGGTGCCTCACACCTGTACCGGCAGTACCTGGCAATTGAAGGTGAATAAAAATGGAGAAGAATTAAGGTTTCTGCGAATGTATAAGGGGCACATCACGTTTACTGGAATTTTTGCTACCAGTTGAAATGGCATGATGTGATGACTAATATTTTGTGTTAACTGGCTAACTAGTCAACGGGCTTCTAGTGAACAATGTGTGATAGTAACTGTGTGCTAAGCTAAGTGTAGCCAAGAGGCTGTATTGATAAACTATTGCTGAGTTTAATTATTGGGTAGCCTGAAAGTAAGACACAATTTTTTCTTAAAGTTATATTTTTGTAAAATTATCGAAAATGAAATGTTTAAATTACAAGCAGTTGATGCTGGAGCATGCTCCTGTCCGGAATTAAGGAATCCCAAAGTCCTAAGTAACGTTATGTAACAAAGTATACATTGAACATTGAATTAAAAACAAAGTATTTGATAAGTCGATCACAATAAGTCGCTACTCAAGTTCTGATTTGGTTCGGACGGACCATGAATAAAACATGGCAGTGAGGGGGTTGAACCCTTTCTCGTCGCTGCCAATTTAATAAATGCTCCCACCCTCGTTTTTTGACAATTCACTACTCACTAGATAGGGTTGGGTATATAACATTGTATATTATATAAACGCTATCGATCGAGCCGTGTGAACGTTATGATGGGAATGATTGAGTAAATCGGGGGTAAATAAAAGCATATTTTTAACCGACTTCAAAAAAGGAGGAGGTATTCAATTCGATTGTTTTTTTTATTGTTTGTTACCTCAGAACTTTCGACTGGGTGAATAGATTTTGATGATTCTTTTTTTAATCAAAAGCTGGTGCTTGTCATGTGGTCCCACTTTTTGAGCGAAATCTGACAAGTAGATTTTGAGTTGTTTTGAAGTCGGTTATTTTTTGTCAAGAATTGCATTTGCAACATTGCATTTAAAAAAATGCAATCGAATTGAATACCTCCTCCGTTTTTGAAGTCGGTTAAAAACACATTTTATGGCACTTGTTATCCCAAAAAATTCGGGTAAAACCGCGGGCACAGAGCTAGTCTGTCTGTAATTGGATTCAAAATAGGTATTCACATCCATGGTGTTACATATCCATGGTCGACGTTGACAATAACCGTTTGTGTTATCAGGTGGCTCGTCATTTACATTTACATAAAAAATAACCATACCCTAAGTACAATAAAAATTGAGACTTGAATTTTGTGTGTGTAAGAAGTTCCTATTAGGTAAAGCTGGCCATACATGATCAAGTTTACTTGTTAAAGCAGCAGACTTGATGTGGCATCCAGTTTGTTTGAGATATCTGTATAGCCAGATAGCCATACACCGTCAAGTTTACTGGTCCGTCTGGTTAACAACAACTTTGACTTTGACAAGTATACTTGATCATGTATGGCCAGCTTTAGAATCATCTGTTAATGAAATGTCAAACTCTTGTCATATCACCCCATCCTATGTGTTGTCTGTGAAGTTCTTCTTCATGTGTGCGTAATGTTCACAAATAGAAAAGGGTTATGGACCAAAAGATAATTTAGATATCTACCCTAATTTTTCACCCTTTCCTGCTGATGCTTTCAAGCTGATGTGGCAGCCCGCGTGTGAAATAAAAATGTCGATTATTTATTGATATACGTGAATTATTATTCTTTAGATTTATGAAAACACAGACATCCGTCGTCAAAAGACAACGTCTTCACAACTTCACAACGGTTTACGCATGACATGAAACAAGCCTTGAACCTTTTATTCTTTCATCTGAGCCTTGAAGTATATTCCTGTAGTTTTCTAGTAATAAAATTGTTGTAACTTTATGACTTTTCGCTGTCAACTATCTCGTTCCAATCAAAGTCATTTAGAAAATAGATGTAATTAAAAAACCGTTTACATCTATGATTTAGAAGCCTAAAAGAATAAGAAACGTGCTTCATAACCAAATAACTATTAATGATTAATAGCCATTGTCTACCAAACACGGTTGATAAACGACAGTGACTCCAAGATTCCTCATATAAAGAGAAAACTTCCCTCGCGCCATAATTTTAGATTCCCTCGGCGATTTTTTCCCGGGGGCGACAGAGACAGCAGCAAAAGAGCGAGACGAGAATAAAATCCATACTTATAATATTTGCAGCTTCACTCACACAGGCGTGTGTCGACCGCGATTTAGCTCTCTGAGGAGATTCGGACATCGTATAGGGTGTTAAAAATATGGTGTTAAGATAAATGTTTTTCAATATTTTATTCTATGATTATGGAGTTTTAATAAATATATATATCCATGCCAAATTACAGCTTTTTATTACTAAGGGTCTCGCTTTGCTTCGGACAGACGGACAGACAGACGGATGGACGGACATGACGAAACCCCTTATGTTCCGATTTTACTTCAGAAACCTAAAAACAATTTATATATTGACAATTATGGACTACGAAGTGTTTAACTTTAGAATAAAGTTTAAAACCAACGTTTCCCGCAGGATAAGAGTTGATGAAAAAACATTAATGATGTAAAACTTACTTAGGTATTAGGTACTTATTTTGTTTTCAGAAATAATCCAATAATTATTACAAATGTGAAAGTTTTAATGGATGATTGACTCAAAAAGTACTGAACGGATTTTCATGGAATTTGGCACACGGGTAGGCTATGATCTATAATAAGATATTATCTCGCAAACCGCGGGCAAAGCCGTGGGCAGCGCGCTAGTTAATTATAAAACATTTAGTAAGAAAATCGCATCACCCTGTATGTACACTCCCATCCTCCCTAGGCACTACGCGTCGCGGGGTCGCGGCGTTGGGGAAAAAATGTGCCATAAAAAATCGCCGACTTTCCCCCGATTTTTACCTTTTTTCCCCTCGGGGCGCCGTCGCCATGGCAACGGTCACCCCCCCACCCACACAATATTTTTATGGCCGATGAAATTGTTTGCCGCTTTTCTTTTTAGTGCCGTCCGTTTTGATTCATTGTAGATGTGCTCACTGGAGTTTTCTCTTGCGTTCGTTGTATTGGAGTAAGAGTAATACCATTTTAAAACTTTCCTTTCACTTTAACAAATTTAATAGGGGATATATTACGTATATGTTTTAATGGTTACTTATTTTAACTCACTTGTATGATACATAATTAAATGTACATACCTAAATGAAATTAGTTGCAAGTAGGTAGATGCTATATAATATTGTAAGTACCCGGATGACGGAGCTTTGCTCGGTATTCTTTTTTATTGTCTAACTCAAACGAAACACTCAGTCAATGCCATGGTCAGTGACGGATTAAGACTACTTGATGCCCTAAGCAATCTACGCCTGTGGGCCCCTCTATCCGTATGCCAACATAGTTTTTTGTGCTTTTTTGTCCTTCTCCTGGTGCCCCTCCATACGTGATGCCCTAGGCAATTGCTTAATTTGATTAAGGGTTAATCCGTCACTGGCCATGGTTTAGTGTTGCTTAACAACGCCATCTACTGAAGTAGCTTTAGTGTTCCTACTCGCTAATATATATCAGGAAGAGTCTATTGCAGCAGGATTTAATTGCCTGAAAACACCGATAAAACGACATTTTCTAAAAGTTAATCTTAGTTTGATCGATTTATCGCCCCCGAAGCCCTCTGCATACTAAATTTCATCAAAATCGTTGGAGCCGTTTCCGAAACTCAGAATATATAGTTATACAAGAATAGCTCGTTTAAAGGCAATGTTATGTTTAGAGGTATTAGATTAGATAAAATGTAGCTCAAATTTGGACGTATGAAACTGGTGACTAGTGTATTTTAATTTTAATTAGTATAATGGATCGTTTAGTATCTTTAAGTATGTCTACCTATCCTGATTTCACCCAAACGCTTCTTCTCATTTCTTTGGGTTGTCTGAAAGAAATCGCTTGTAAGCGATAAGGCCCCCCATGTTGCGCTTAAAACGATTAATAAGTGTATCCTCTTTCTATCTATTCGGGTGAATTCGACTGAAAATACTGAAATACTTACGCTGTTTATACGTAAATCTATAAAGAGTTGATACTTCCGAATTATTTAATGTTAAATAGATTCAGTATCATTTGAATTATCAATTATATTATTTGACTTTCAAAATAGTTTCTCACTTGTATATGTAATCTAGTCTTGTCAGGTCCAAAAACTGGAATTATGGTGTATATTGAATGAACATTTAGGTAGGTAAATATCTATCAAAATGTTTTGAAATCAATAGTTTCTCACTTGTATAATATGTAATCTAGTCTTGTCAGGTGCAAAAACTGGAATTACGTTGTATATTGAATGAATATTTAGGTAGGTAAATGTCTATCAAAATGTTTTGAAATCAATGAGCAAAGTCAATCAATGATCAATGAGTAAAGTGGATTCTGTTCAGGTAGACATAGATTAGGTACATACATAGTAAGTGGTACCTATTGGTACGCGATTTGAGTAAAGATAATTGCCTAAACATCCGTTAAAATGTAGAGAAGAATTTCGAAATAGGATAGCAAAAAACAATACAATTCAAATTATCTTTATTGTACACATAATGCATAATACATTGAATTCGTCGACATAATATGTTATGTGCTTTATCCACGAAGCACACGCCTCTTTCCATATAAAAAACCCATCCCACTTGCATCGTCTTCCAATGCTAAAAAACTCCCCTTATTTTTTAGCAGCTATAATAATAAAATCGTTGCCATTGGCTGTATTCCCCCAATAAAAAATATAAAGACGCCTGTCGCGAGCACGCGTTCTCCATTCAAATTCAAATATGGAACGCACGCGCTCGTACGTTACATACGCGCGACGGCTGCAAGTTATTATTATAAACCGTCCATTTTAAAATAACCTCCCCTACCTTAAGCAATTGTAGCAAAAACATTCTAAAGGTACGTAAGCGCGGTAAGACAAGGGTTCAAATTATGTTGGTGAATGAGTAAAAATACGCGCGCGCTAGGAAAAAATATAAAATAAACCGTATAGGGAAGTATTTTAAAAATAGAGCGGTGTCCCCTTCCTTAGGGGAATGGCTTGATGTATTACGGGCGTAAGTTGGGATTTTCATAATACACAACGTGTGTTGGTTCACGGAGGCCGTAAGATTTGTCAATATATGGCATTCTGTGGGCGCTATTTTGGTTCGTCGCGTGTCTGTGGGGAGATTCAGTTTCTAGATAATGTTTACCTGTACCTCCCGTGAGCTCGGATTACAGCTTCCGGTAACCTACGTATGATAGCGAAATGAAAAATGTTTAACCATTTTTACTTTCGGATAAAGGTCCTTGAAACTATTTATTTATTTATTTGATCCTTTAATGCAATTTTATACAATGGGCGGACTTAATGCCAAGTGGCATTCTCTACCAGTCAACCCTTGGTTATGATGAGAATGTGTGATAGGCTTAAACATTAAAAATGCAAGATTAAATTAATAATTGATATACAACTAATAAACTAAAGTAATATATAAATCCTAAATACAAACTAAACTATCTATTTATCAAAAGCTCACGAGTCACACAACACCGTAAGCGTAGCACTTAGGTACCTACCTATTAGCAATTAGCGTTTTAAACATTTTGCACATTTTTCTAGTTACCGAATAAATAAATAATTTACGATCACGACTATAATTAATTTATTATAATAACACTATGAGGTACCTCGGGATGTAACTAGTCACTCAATTATGTAACCCATCTTTTTTAGTTATACACAATACGAGTATAATAAAAATAAGGTTTTATATAACAAAAGACAAAAATAATGATCAATTTAATTATCGTTACTCATGGGTTCCTAAGCCCGGTTAAAACCGTCAATTTATTATTATAGACCCGTATCCAATTTAAAATAAGGAACGCCCGACGGCCATTAGTTGAGGGTGACGTGCGCGGTGCGGCTGATGCGGCTGCGGTAGTTGCGACCTTAGCGATAATTATAATAGGGATAATAATATGTATTACAGTTATGTATTTTGATAGGCTTAAATCTATAGCTGATTGCTACACAAAACGTGTACCTAATCACAAAACTCCAGCCTGACTACAACTTGGTGGCTTTATTAGGTATACCTGCCAGGTAGGTTGAGAGGAAGTAGTTCTAATTAAACCTGCAAGATTTGACCCACATATATTGCACGCTAATAAAGTAAAGAACAAAGCCAGTTCAATGAAGGAATCCAGAGCTAAGACTGCTGCTAGGAAGCTAAGCGTCTTAGCTAAGGTGCGCCGGTACTTCACACCACAACAGCTTTTGACCCTGTACAAAGCTCAGGTTCGGCCTTGTGTGGAGTACTGCAGTCACATTTGGGCTGGTGCAGCTAAATGTCATCTCTCAGCACTGGATTCAATGGAGAGGCGTGCTAAGAGGCTTATTGGTGACCCAAAGCTGATAGAGTCTAGTCTACAAAGCCTCCAGCACAGGCGCAGAGTTGCCAGCCTCTCAGTATTCTATAGGATACATTTTGGAGAGTGTGCGCAGGAATTACATGACTTAATTCTCCCCTCTCCTTTTTACTATCGAACATCCAGATGCACGGCGGGTATTCATCCCTTTGTCGTCAACATCCCCCCGGTGCGGACGTCGCGCTTTGCTTCGTCTTTTATTATACGTACCGCAAGGGACTGGAATAAATTGCCTGCGTGGGTGTTCCCCTCTGATTATAATGTGGGTGTCTTCAAGTCAAGAGTGAATAGGCTTCTACTAAGTTAGTGTGCTTTACCATCCAAGGCTTCATTACTGCTTACCATCAGGTTTTGTGGTCAAGCACTGACTTATTTGGTATAAAAAAAATGAAATTTTGAAATATTGTGTTATTTCAGTCCGCAGGTACACCTGTGCAATATTTAGACCACAGACATTTAGTTCTCTAGGTTTTGGGTTTCTTTCAGCACTGTACGCCACAGAGCCAGTAATAATGAAAAACGGAAATGAAAACGGTAATATTTAGTTGATTAATCCCAATTTACCTTAATTTAATTTAACTATGTACTAATTCTATAATAATAAAGCAATTTTAACAACATACTCGTATAGGTCCTGTACGAATTTATCACGAAATGTAATAAACTTTACCATAAGCCGCAGACGGAAAACGCAGCAAGAGCTATTGTTTTTGAATAGCAAACATAAAGGGAATCCTTCCGGAGCTGAAAAAACAATTTAAAAATAAAATGAAATAATTATAAAATGGGGAGGGCGCGCGGCGCGTGTCATGGCCTCCTATTTATATTTATTCTCTATTCTGTTCAGCTGCCGTTCAAATTTCGAACGCCCTTTCCCGCCATATACCGTGACATATGGGCAAATTGAAAAACAAAACATACAGATAAAAAATCGTTTAAGTTAAGCGCTCACTGCTCACTGCTCAGTCGCTCACACCTTGCCCTATTTGGAGGGGAATGAATCAATATAGGTACATAAATATACAGTATGTGTGATGACTCATTCATACAACGGCATTTAAAAACAAGCGACAAGACAGCGTATGCACAATGTAGTTCAGATTCAGTAGAGTAGTAGATTCAGCAATTCGTGAAGATATTGGTAACGAGGCTGCTACGCAGATGAATGGCAGTAAGCTATACACACTCGCGTCTTTAATGGGAGCTAAAAAAAACATCTGGAAACCATTGAAGTATAATCTATATATACCTATGTAAAAAACAAAAAATGTTTGTACGGATGTCCTTTATAGACTCTGAAACCATCCAACCGACATGCCTCAAAATGGTTTAATTTGAAAGACAATAATTCGAAGGTGGTTAAAGACTGCATTAGGCATATTCGGTCCATTGATAAAACCGATTTTCCACTTTTCCCCTTTTCCCATACAAAAATTTGAAGATAACAAATGTGAAGATGGCGCTTAATAGGCACAGACTGTCAAGTGTCAACACTAATCTGTCATTGTCATCAGAATTTTTTTTTACGCTGGGTATCCACTAGTGTACCTACTTACTATAGTAATAGTTTGATGCTAAAAACCACTTATTTCAAAAGTAAGGATAGGGCTGTCTGTAGATTCTACACTTGTCATAATAATGCATATCAGTAATTCTTCATTCACGCACAAAGTAGCGCCTTCAAAGTTGTCTTTTTTCTCTTACGAACTTCTTGAGATCAGAGTAGCCGGCGCCATAATATAAATTATAAATAATAACAATTTTATATGTGATTATAATTTTGTAGTAAAATAAAATTTAAATTCAGGTAATTATCAAAAATATCACCACAATTATCTCTTTTAATTATTGTGCGAAAGTACAGATGCGGGTTGAGTAAGTATTAATTGAATTATCAGTACTGTTAAACTTAGTCCTTTTGTGTTCAACAAATGGATGTGATTTGTGAGTTCGATAACAAATTACAAAATGGCCGAGGGTAACTGTGGGCTACCACACCGATTGACATAGATAACGTTATTACACTTGAAGTACATTTTGTGTATTGGCGGATAAATACTGTTGTATAAATAAGTATCAGTTTTGAAGAGATAAGTAGTACTTAAATACATGAATGAAAACTTCATTTATCTAGTTCAGAAGTAAAAACACATTGACAGGCCAGTTCATGTACGTATGTATTTAACGCGTTATTCTTTACATCTTCCAGAACCATCTGAAACAAGGTGAGAAAATCAAACTGTCGTTGAGTCAGGGTGATGTCAAAACGAGAAAACAATACGAGATACGTTCAGGCCATTAATGTTCCACTGCTGAGCGCGAGTCTCTCCTCTAGAGCAATCTCCACCACGCTACTGTAGTGCGGATTGGTGAAGGGTTAGAAACCAACTTCCAATATGGATTAATGACATAACTAACAACAACCGGGAACTTTGATGATTTTTTTAATCGAAATCTAGTGCTTGTCATGTGGACCCACTTTTTGAGCTAGATCTGACGAGTAGTTTTTGAGTTATTTTGAAGTCTGTTATTTTTTTCTTGGTAAAATTCAGATTATTGAGTTATCCCTAATTTTGAAGTCTGTTATTTTTTGTCAAGAACATATAAATTTATTTATTTTCGGAGACATTTGTCTTAATCTGTCCAAGCAGGCAGTAATTTGTGATGTACTGGTTTATTATCTGATCTCGGCGGCACTACAGGTAGCTCTCGGAACTCATTTTGGGGTCTTTGGTAATTGCTTGTCGGAAATAGACCACCCCAAATTAGCGAAGTGTGAACCGTAGCGTTTTTTTATCGTTTTTATTGATATGGAGTAGCATCATTGTTGAGTAATTATATTACTAAGTTACCTACTTAGGTAACTCAAGGTAACTCAAGCCATTATCCAAAATTATTACCCAAATACCATCCTGGACAATCCTGGTAGACAAACAGCACAAGTTTCAAAGAAATAAGTAAGTTTTGTTGAGTTAATAATTTTGTTGTTACAAAACATTAATTAACAGAAACACCTTTATAATTAACAGAAAATAATATAAATTTATATTATTTAGAATATATTTTGTGATCTTACATATTTGGGAATTAATTTTTTAAGACATAATTTACCTATAAGGCAACGGCCGTTCTGTAACGGACCAATAAATCGATAATGCAGACTTTCACCCGAAACCGAACATAAAATGACAAAAAGCACCGCTTCAGCTGTGGCCCATTAACGAAAAATGTCCCCTATTTGAGCGCATCTTTTTACAATGGCCCTTAAAATGACCAGAAAAAAAACTCTCCTTCAACAATGACCGTCGCATGCGGGGGTGGACGATCAATGATCGTTTGAAAAAACATTCCTAAAATAATTGTAAATTCAGCAGAACAGATTTATGTAGTAGCCATTGTGGCGATATCGGTGTCCGGTTGCAGATGGCAGGTAAAAAGCGTTTTGTCCTTTGTGTAACCCATTAGGGCCATTAGCCAGTTGCTAAGGATCTGTTCTGAACTAGAGGGCTGCACTGCTGCAGTTTTACAGCATATTTACTGCATTTTTACCGAATTTTAACTATAATTCTTGACAAAAAATAACCGAATTCAAAATAACTCAAAAGCTATTTGTCATACCTCTCTCTATTTAAGTGGGTTCACATGAAAAGCACCAGCTTTCGATTAAAAAAGAATCATCAAAATTGGTTCACCCAGTCGAAAGTTCTGAGGTAAGAAACATAAAAAAATACAGTCGAATTGAATACCTCCTCCTTTTTTGAAGTCGGTTAAAAATTACCATCAATTCAACGTTTCAGTATGTGTTATTTACAGGAATGCCGAAGGAAAGTGGAAACTCATCGATTCTTGACAAGGGTCTGGTTGCCGTCGACAGATGACGATGACAACTGGATTACCAACACCCACAGCAAATTAAACCAGTAAAAAAAGCAAAAGCATCTTAGTCCTAACGAAATTAGCAGTGAACTAAATAGATTTAATAGATTTCATCTATCTCAGCTACCTTCTTAAGTTGGAGTTTGAACAATACTACTTTTGAAGACTAAGATGGAGAGGTTTTATAAGGAAGCTAGACGAGCTACTAAAATACCTTAGCAACTTGGCAGAAGCGACTATAATTACATAATATTGTTAACTGGTGAAGAGCGAAATAACGCAAGACTTTATTTCCCTTCAAACGCATAAATAGTACCTTGCATCTCATAATATTGATCGATTGATTACGACTTGATTGACGACCCTGTAGCCTAGTAGGTAGCGACCCTGCCTGCGAAGCGAGGGGTCCCGGGTTCGATTCCTGGCCGGGGCAGAAATTTATGTTACAGATAATTATTTGTTCTCGGGTCATGGGTGTGATTGTGATGTGTTATATGTGTTGTCCATGCCCCCGCGACACAGGCAATAACCTACTGCGAGGGTGTGAGTGTGTTAGCGTTTATTTAGCGTTTTTTAACGTGATACTGCATGACAATGACAACCAAGCGTGATTCTTGTCAGCATTAAACCGAATAGTAGAGAGCCCAGCGATCTTCAACAGGAGCGACCTGGTACC
This sequence comes from Thymelicus sylvestris, assembly GCA_911387775.1. Lineage (NCBI taxonomy): Eukaryota > Metazoa > Arthropoda > Insecta > Lepidoptera > Hesperiidae > Thymelicus > Thymelicus sylvestris. The sequence continues at coordinate 15,359,622 of OU426889.1, forward strand.
ATAACCTTGTCCCTGGTCCAACAGCAACACTAGCAGAGCATCCATGCAACCTTCTCAGGTTGGTTGGTTCAAGACGAAACTTAGACCCACAATTTAACATAATAATTACGCATGCCAATTAGTATTTTTTGCTAATTTCTTTTTAATTAGTTTTTTAATGATCTGTTATGTATTTTCCTTTAATAAGTGTTTAAGTGCGTTTGAAATTAAATTAATTAATACTTAAGTAATTGTATGAAAAATAATGACTCTTTTATCTATAAAATTTTATTTTTATTGTTTTAAATTATTTTTATTTAAACATCACAGGCTATTTTTGGCTATAAATTTTTTATTGTATCTAATTTTCCATATAATTCTGATAATAAATTGTTATTAAATGACTATTGTAAGCCCGCATATGCTCAGCTGTTGCTTCGTATTGTTGTTGAGAAATCTTCCATACATATTGTTAGTCAACAATAAATGAGTTTTTATTTTTATTTTATAACAGTACCTACAGTCAACTCGAGTAAGTTTAAACAGTGTCCGAAATCAATTTCTCTGCATGGGATTCCTATTTTCATTTCAATTATGTTATTAAATCATATTCAGGATGATTTCTCTCCAAACCTACCACCAGGGAAAATATCATGTTCAAACTACACTGAAATTCAATGTTATCCAAATTAACTGTTCCCTTTTATATCTGTCCAATGCTTTCATAAATGTTCCGTAGAGTTACCGTAACTACTAAATAATTAATTGAAAACACGGCTGTATCATAAATTGCCTTATTAGATGTTTTTAAAGTAAGTTTGAAACATTAATTTAAACACTAAACTATCTCCGTCACATGCAATGAAGACGAACGACCCGCCTAATGAATGTTCCGCGTTCGAACAAAGATTAATGTACTACAGAAAGGCCTGATAAGTGTTTATGTTGAAGCAAATTTAGGTATAGTAATTATATTTCCTGCAGGTCTGACCGCGACTTTGCCCGAGTTTTCCAGGGTAATAAATACCCTATATTTTATCATCCAGCCCAGATCATTGCATGTGTGCTAAATTTCATGAAAGTTAAACAAACTTTCACATAATTATACGATATTATAAATAATTGTAGGATTCCTTGGCCGATAACACATTGGTGACGCTTTTTATGTTACTTATCGCTTAGTCACTTGTACTGAGGTGGCTCGGCTCTCCTTGTTTGTGGGCTAATTAAAAAAACATATTTACAATTATTATTTAAAAATACTTTCAGGAATCTGGGAATTGATGCCGTATGTCATTTCGGAAAAGGAAGAGGCAAGAAAAACTGATTTGGAATAAAGTATACACTCTAGTATTAATTATGTATTTGAAAGTACTTTCAGACGCATGACATGTCTGCTTCTACCTAATCTATGTACCGAAACAGTTCGGGATGTAGGCGCACTTGTTCCATACGTTGGTAGTCGGCTTTTTATCTTATTTTTTCACACATGAAAAAAGTTGTAACACGAGCCGAGTGGCATGCGGATGTCATAGCAACCACCCGAGGTAGCTTTGAAGAGTTTGATGCGGATCACGTGAGTATTGCTGCATGATTAACGTTATCAGGGATTTTGGTCTTCTAAACATAAGTATTAGTAGTGGATAGTCGATTTAGGTAACGGGAAAGACTGAATCATCTTAAAGTCCACGATGCTACTTCGAGAAGTTAGCTTTTAATCAAGAAGATAGTCTTTCTTTGCATTGGTTGGGCTTAATCACAGATTGCTCACTAAGTTAGCCAACAGATTAATAAATATAATGGCGTCAAGCAATAAAGCTATGGTTAGCACACGGTATACTTCGATATCTCTTCACATTGGTCCTTCGAACGAGTAAAAAAATTGCTAAGAAGAAACGAAAATAGGTATATTTTCTCCTTAATTACTTACATTCAGAATACAGCAATGCAAAACTGTAAAAAACAGTTTTTTACGCAATTTCAGCACCGCATCATCTGCCGAAAGGTTCGTTACGCGCGGACTTCGCGTCGAAACGCCTCGGCATTTTTGCCCTTTTTTTAATGCCGCTACAAGTTCGCTCTAGCAGGAAATGATGTTCAGGAATGAGGATATACTCTCGTTAATTTGCTTCATAAATCATCGAGAATGTTGGTTGGCGCACCCGCTTCAGTGGGCCGATTGAACCTTTTTGTCGCAAATAAAGTTACACGCACAGGATCAGATTTCTATGTTTTTCGACCGAAAAACGCTCGGGTCGTTTTAAGTTTTTATAGATTTTTTTCTGTGAACTATTAATGTTATGATTTGTTAGGTCCCTTTAATTAAATTCACAAATAAAGTTGCAATAATGACAGAAGTAATTTTACTGGTAAGACGGCTGATGCAAACATCCAAGATAAGTATGTCATAGCGTCCATGAAGTGCATGGTTTTATTAACCGACTTCAAAAAAGGAGGAGGTTCTCAATTCGACTGTATTTTTTTTTTTTTTTTTTTTTTTATGTTTGTTACCTCAGAACTTTGGACTGGGCGAACCGATTTTGATGATTCTTTTTGTAATCGAAAGCTGGTGGCTGTCATGTGGTCCCACATAAATTTTATTGTGATCTGACAATGGCATCCATGAGAAAATCGCATAAGTCGTAAATTTGTGTTAAGATGTGCGCGACAAATTGACGAATAACTCAATATCACGCCAACTGATTTCGATGATTCTTTTTTTAATCGAAAGCAGGCGCTTGTCATGTGGTCTCACATAAATTTGAACGAGATCTGACAACTATGTAGTTTTTGAGACTTTGAAGTCGGTTATTTTTTGTTAGTAAAATTTAGATTATCATCTTCCTTTTCTGCTGGCAACACATTGTCTTCGGTCCGGGTACTACAAAATATGTTCACGAATGGCGATGGTTACCTATTTTAAGGTGCAAATACAAAAACATAAAGAAAAACAAGGTTGGGAGTTCTTACTAAACAAAATGTACTTAATTATGATTGCCAATGGCTACGCGTATTTCTTTACCGTTGCGTAGCATTCGTAGGCTAATGGACATTTGTGTAGCTAGTTAGTTACTCAGAGGTCAAATTGGTTGATATTACGGATTTTGTATCTGATACAAGATTACCTCCAAGGATTTTACTTCAGGACAGCTTTTCAGTTCCTTTCCCCCATCATCGTACGACGGGTTTACGGATCTTTTCGTGAAGAATATTCTTTTTATCCAGATAAAACATATGTTTCGATATTATAACATCACGAAGTTATACTATCCTACCCTTCCTTGGCAGTTGGGTAAAAATATGAGTGCCTTTAATATAATCAAATACCTAATATTAAAGGCACTTATATTTTTATCTTTTAGGTTCAAGTTCACTCAATAGGCTTCAAGAGGCTTTTACTATGTTACTACGCTCTGACATTTAAGAATTTACCATCACTTGCCATCAGTGAGGATTGCGTTCAACTTATATCGGCTTCAGAAGAACCGCACAAAGCTTTCATTGATGATATCATTATGTTTTTATTAGACAGCTATTTGCAAATGTTAATCTAGTTCAATTAGGTACTTATTTGAGTGTTCAATAAATGTTTAACATCAGAGCACAAATCTTATTCAGATTACTAGCAATGCTGGCTATTGATATTAGGATAGATACCACAAATGACTTTGGCTTTCAGGAATCGATACTAACCAAATAGCAGTATCCATACAATCTTGTAAATATTGTGCGTCTACGAAATATACGTTGCAAAAGTTATGTTTCCAGCGCGGATAATGTTATGATAGTTTTGGGAATTAGCCAAGTGGTTTCCGATTTCTGAGTTATTCGGCCCGGGGGATACTCTGCCGATCCGGAACTTACAGTTCTCATATTAAAAGATGACGTGATATATGGTTTCTTGTCCGCGAACGTTATGTTTGCTTTTTTATTGTTCTGCTTCCCATAGAGTAAAGTACTTCCCAGTTTTTTAGAATTTGTATTCGTAGAAAGACTTGTGTGAATATTAAATGTTACCGCGAGAGTTCACTACGTTGAAGCCGAACAAAACTTGAATGGGTGACCGCTAGTGGCAAATATTCACGTGCGACACCATTCATACTGATTTAGATCACAGTTGATTGAGAGAGTTGATTGCCCATAAGAAATACGACAAAATTAAGGGGATGATAGTTTGGCGGTAGACCTACCAGATTAAAAAAATGAAATTCGTAAAACTGGGTCCGCGGAGTTGTCCTTTAAAATTTTCGACACTTTGCTCTTTTAACATATTCATTTTTTTGCTCACAATTTTATTATTGAGTAGATATTTTCATTTTGTATTTTTTTTAAATACGTAAATCGGGGATTTGAAAAAAATCCTTAACTTGATTGGCATTAATGATCTCCGTTGTAACCACAACCAATCAAGCTGCTCGAATCACCGAAATGTTAACACTAATGTCATTCGGATGCACCTAATTAGGAATGGTCTTCAGGAAATGCCTGGCGGTTCATAGTTCGCGTCCCGTGGGACCCTCCTCGTTAGCCCTCACCCACCTGCGACCGCGCGTGGATACTTCACTTTTTGCGACAGGATTTCACACTTTCCTCGACTATCTTAACATGCTTGTTCACACTTTGTTCACGGCTGCTGTTAAAGGATTGTAATCTTTGTGTCCCTGGGATAAGGTTTAATGTGCATTGCATCGGAGTAGAGGCGAGTGAAGTGCATTTTGAAGTGCTTAGTTCAGCTACAAATTTTAAACTCTTTTAGCGATGTGTGTTTCTCCATAAGTCTTTAAAGTTAGATATGTATAACGAAATGATTGCAAGTATAAATTTAAACATAATTATTGTCGCAGTACAAATATTAAATCGTATTCAGCATAAAAATAATAACATGGAATGTAGGTATGTCTCGAGATTTTTTTTCCTAAACCCTAAGTACCCTGTTACGTACGGCTTAGAGGTATCGGAGGTATACCTGTTACCTACGCAGTTATAAACTGATATTGTCCATGGGCGATATTTACATTATTTATTGAGATACATAAAAAGGTATCAAAATTATTTATGCAAGAGACGCTGTAGAAGCTCTATCATAGTACATAGTAGGGGAGCCCAAGAGGATTTTTGGATTTACTCAGTCGAGCGATTACTATAAGTAGGATTCTTCTAGCTCTATAGACAATTTTCCGAGTTAATTGATGAAAATAAATATGATTCAATGACTCTAGCTATATTTATTTTACTTACGTGATAATAATGTTGAATAATAATATGTCCTTCCAGAATATAGTAGGACTGTCAAGAGGTGAGAGATTTTTTTCTAATGAGTGCAATATTAATTTAGTTTTTTTAATATAAGAAGTCAAATCTGGACTACAACGCCAAATTGATTATTGGTTCCCGAGATAACATCCCCACACAAACTTACAAAATTCACTCTGAAGACTCATTCAAACATAGATTGTTTAATTCAATATAAGCATAATTATAGAATTGTAATAATATAAAAAGGTATATATGTAATTAGTAATGGCAATCTTTATTAACCATATGTGTAATCCGTTCCCCGGATGTGTTCGCAAGGTGTCACAAGTTGCGATTTCATATGCCAGAACAATATATTTGCGTTTGCCTGAATTCTTTTGCGTTCGATACATCAGAATTCAGAATCCTTTTGCGTTGGTCTCCCCAACTTTTTTGCTGTATTGTACTTGACACAACACTTGCGCAGGCGATTATTTGACAAGAACATTTCTTAAGTCCCTTTCACTCGCTATTTGCTTTCCTCAAAAGGTGACCCATTTAATTTGGGAGATAGGGTAACTGTGCCCATAGTGGAAGTCTTCGCAAATATAGTTTTGAATTTGTAACTTAATATTATAGTATTAGTATTAAGTACCTACATTTAAACGAAAATACCAATATGTAGGTAGGTATCCAAAACAGGAGGAAGGTATCTTTACTGAAACTTTAAAACATTTTGCTGAAAAATTAATCGAATTTTTAACATAATTAAATTATTCTTCGTTTTGTGGTTAAATAATAACACAACCATTGTGTGTAACCAATATCATATCCGGTATTTGAATAATTTTATTAATTACATTATATAAACATATTATAATTACATAGTTTGACTTACAAAGCTTTGCAAGAATAATGTTTCTAACAATTATAATATTTTTACTTTCATGTTATTTTGAATAAATTGGATGTACCTTCCATGGTTCATTTACCCTACTGGTACAACGAAAGGTGTTTCGGACGGGTTATGTACCTACTGTGGTACAATTCAAATAATTTTATGAATAAGTGTTTATTTGCGATCACATCTGCCGCGACATATGGATGTGACAAATGATCAACTTTAGGATGGGGCAAGGGTTTTCACCCTATCATGATATAAACGGCAATTGAAGTGCAATACACATGACGAACAGATACATAGGAGTGGTGCATACTCGTAGTGTATATTATTTAGTATACTTAGTGTGAAAAGTTTTATTATTAACAAAATATACTACTCTCATTACAAGGGTAGAAGAAGAAGACGAAGAAGAAGAAGAAGAGAAGCCCTTTTGCTCATTTTTAACTATTGACAGGATGAAATCTTTTACTTTAATCAGCAGAGTAGGTATATCTAGGGCTAGTGTTAGATTCAATACTTTAAAATTGATTTAAGTCCATCAATATTGCTAGCGTGTGGAGTTTGGCTGGTTTCTACTCCTCTAAATTCAAACTCAGATTTGAATGATATGAATGTTTATGAATCTGCTTTACCAACCCTATACCTATCTATAGTTTATACCGAGAACATAAATCCTTACTTGCTAGCTCCGAGATTAAAGTAACATCGAACTAATTTAGTAGTTTAAAAATAACGGTACCCGGCATTGTATTTGTGTTTACGTTATAAATAACATCGTCAGTTAACTGGTTACATCTAGAAGAAACCGCTTTAGGGTAATAAAGCGAAACAGAAGTCTTTTGTCTTGTCCACTCTCCAGACTTTCTTAGCAATAAAGTAACATAAAACACGAAATTGCTCCAAATATTTCCTACCTCTTTCAGCAATAATGGGATCAGGTAGAAATTTTTTCGTTGTGAAAATATAGCGAGGAGAAAGCTTTGCAAAGATGCTGCATGAACACATAATGTGATTTTTTATTTGCATGATCATGACAAAAAGAACTCGGGCCTTTCTCCGAAACATCGATTCGGCCACAAAAGGGTTTTGGATTTCACAAACAGATGGGTTTTTTGCGATACACAAAAACTCGGTCAGCTTTGCGTTCCCTGGGGACTTGCTTAAATTTAGTTTTTAATATTAATCAGCCTCGGATGGCACCATATTGGCTTGGCACTTACAGGGACAGTGATGTGTAATTGTTACGTTTTATCTTTTCTACATTGTTACTCTTTCACGCAAAAACAACTGAACCGATTTTGATGAAGTTCAGCATACAGGTAGACCATGATCTGAAATAACATATAGATAACTTATTATTCCGAAAAACGCGGGCAAAACCGCGAACGAAGTGCTAGTTTATTAATATTTTTCAGATTTTAATGTCTCTATCTGTCAACTAAATCAACCCATCTGAGTTGCCGACAGTAAAGTTGCTTTTAAGTGCTTCTGTGCTATGGAGAACAGTGTCTACCTAAGGGGTCTACCGATACCGCTTCTACCTTAGAGGTTTGATTAATTATCATAATCGAAGCATTAGATCCAGCTTATCAATTCTGCGTGAGATAGTTAGATGGCGAGACTAGAATATTTTAGAAGGAAGTAAGTATTTTATAAAGAAATGAAGTCTGAGTCGATTCAACTCTCATTCCGAGTTGAAGCTACTTAGTAGATTTTATAATGCTTCCGTTTGTCCTGAAATACATATTAATAAAAGTTATATGTATATCTATTGTTTTGCACATAATAAATAGAAACGATATTATATTATCGTCTATACATACCTAATATTAGATATGCTGGAAACCTTTCAATATTAAACTTTTAAAAGCTTTCGAATCGATAATAAACTTCTTTAAAATAGTTCAACCTTTTGTTTCCCTTTACGAGGTATGAATGATTTATTTGAAGTTTGACGGCAAAATCGTTTCGTACCATACCTACTGGTGTATGATTGGCATGACCTTTCTGTAAACTTTAGCCTTGGTCACGCGATTCTAACACACTGTGGTCTGTGGTAATTTTTTTATTAAATTCCAAATTAGAAATGACGTTTGTGATAAGGCATTACAAGGTAGTAATCAATTCACGGCTTTATTTTGGAATCGGGCTACTAGGAAATCATAAAATGAAAGTGTGTTTAATTTTCATGTTTATTTTCATTATCTTATGCTAATCACAAGGCACAAAACTAAAGCACTAAACTTAGGGCTAGTAAATGCACGGGTCTTAACTTAGCTATTTTAAATAAAATGAGTACCTATCTATCTATAAGTTATCGTCAAAGAAGCTCGGCTTAGCTTCATGGACAAGAACCTTCGCTTGCTGCTTACAATTATTGTATGCGATTGTTTGAATCGAGTAATCAATCGATTTTTCAGTATGAAACATATTGTTATGTTCTGTCATTTTATCTTTGATTAAAACTTTTTTAATAATTGTAACAGCAAGCACTTTACCTTCAGTTTCCTTTAACCAATGGTTTACCTTATCTAGGTACTTAAACAAAATTCCTAGCAAGTCAGTATTTCAAAAACTCAATCCCGAAAATACAAATATCTCCCATACCATTCATTACATTTAGGTAAGTCTTTAAATGGAATATCCCATCAACTTATTTACTAAATGTTAGCTCCGTCGATACCCTAAAAATTGTTACGAATTTTAAATCCTTAGCTAATTTGAATGTTCGTTCGTACTCAAGTTGTAAGCAATTAAATAATAAATGCAAGAATGGCAATAAAAAATGAAATCCTTAAAATACTAGTTTAAATGCAACTCATTACGTATATGTATAATGAACTTACTATACTTCTAGACTTTCAGTCTAATCTATTCTACAGATAGATTATGGATCGTTTTACATAAAATGCATTATTGAGCATTGCAAAAAATTACCTTGAAATGCCTTAAATGATATGTGTTCTTGGACCTTCAAATATTATCACACATTTTAATGGGACGGAACAAATTACATCTAAAACCATATCGTACATCACGCCTTTATAATTAACTTTTTTTTTTAATTTCATAACTTAAGCACACATGGATACATTGAACAGATAAAAAACTTACTCGTACTTGATAAATTCAGCAGAGGTTTCACAAATACAATCTACACTAAACCTAAGCACCTTTATTGAGTATTATTTTTTACATCTCTTAGTCAACATTTTCAACGTTCGCATTGATTTTACGAGAAATCCCGAATAAACTAATTAAAAAGGACCATTGCTATGGATTAAACTTAAGATCATCAAGTCTGTGTAGTGAAAAAGGTTTTGAATTGCACATATTCGATATATTATTTATACATAAATCGATCCAGATTCAAATATGAACCAAATAAAGCAAGAAATAAAGCCCAAATTTTATTTAGTTTATTTCAGATTTTTTTTGCTAAAGATCAATGCTTCTAGATTCTAGGTCTTTAATGCCGTTTAAACATATAAGTCGTAATCTAAGCCGTTGCTGCCACTTAAATAGTCATACAAGTATACCGCCATTTCGTCTAGAGCTTCAAATCTGGGGTCTGTGAGAGGGTCATCGCGAACCGCCCTCGCCGATCGGGATAACGACCTGCTGAAACGTACATTTTGTTTAATATTGGTACATTTTGTTTAAATGTTGGTACATTTTGTTTAAATGTTGGTACATTTTGTTTAAATGTTGGTACATTTTGTTTAAATGTTGGTACACTTTGTTTAAATATTAGTACATTTTGTTTGAAGCAGAAGTAGGTACCATCACATCCGCTTATTCTGCATGTAGGGTTGCCAGATGGCAAGACTGAAATATCTGGACAAAACTTTAAAAAGTCGGGATTTGTCGGGACAAACAATTTTTTTTAAATAGCCGGCAACGAGCGCGTGCGGTGTTGAATCGAGTGAATTGTCGTGACATTTTTTATTTTGTGGGGACTCTGGACATCATGTGAAACGTCGGGACAATCCAGACGCATCCCGACCATCTGACAACCCTATCTGCATAACAAGTAGCAGGCATTTGCATCACCATAATTACTTTGTTGCATTGTATATTGATTGACTATAACGTTTCGTTGTTGTTGTAAAATTTCGCTGTCACGTATTTAACTATCTGAATGTTAATTTTTACCTGAAATCGCTGTCGGTGTCCAATTCATCTTCGGTGGTAAACCTTTCACGGATGTCTTTCATAATGCATGCTTCTAACTTCTTGTGCTGCATATAAATAAATGACGTGTAAATATAATTACCTCAGCTTAACTTATGTAAGTGTAGAGTAAAAAATGTGTCGATACTGTTAAGATGTTATAATAAAATTATTATTGTATATTACGAGTACCTTATAACAGCGGAAGAAGAACATCGGTTTAATAAGTTCCTGTGACAGTGGCGCCACATTCTGCTTCAGATCAGGTACACATTGCTGCAACCAAATATGTGCTTTTTAATTTTGACATTACTTGATTATCAATATTAATATCAATATCAATATCAACATCAATAGTTACAAATATTTACTTTTTAATTTTGACATTAGATACTTGATTATCAATATTAATATCAATATCAACATCAATAGTTATGGAATTAGAGATGTACCTATACGATGGGATTTCCTGGTTAGACTGGATTAGATTTTAGGATTCGATTCGCGTGTAGATTTCATCTAAGTGTTACATGTTATTTAAACTAAGATGCTAGTTACAGACATATATCTCTCTTACCCAATGATACTCAAACACATAGATACCTACGATATCCTTACAAATCAACCGAAAAATCTGTTCCGAAAAGAGCGACAACAGACACACGTTTAAAATTATCTTTTGTTTCACGACACAAATCACATTGGAATAATACACGAAGGCATTTTAACATTGTTTATCAAATGCCAAGAACTTCTGACAACAGCAAAGCGTGCGAATCGTCTTGTAGTGACAGAGCGACTACGAGCAGAACGGTCAATTGCCTGTTCTTACGCTCTTCATCGTCGGCGCGCTAGTGACATATCTACCTCTTTTTTACACAATATTATCATTGCTCTTACCGAGAACTTCTGACAGAACTGCAGTCCATCCTGAATGTCGCCCTTCAGTTCGCTGGAGACGGGCAGGTCGCTGATCCTCTGCGTGATCTGCTCGTAGTTGGGCTCCAGCTTGTGGTCGATGTAGCCGAGCTCCTGCATCACGCAGGTGATGTTCCTCACGCGGCCGGCTGACGGACCCCTGGATACTATCTCCAGACGATCACGGAGGTCCAGGTCACGCTGGAAGCAGGTTTTTATTAGGGGAAATATTATTGGTTACTAACTTAGTAGTGTCATTGGCAGAGGCGGTTTTATATCTAAAGCTCCCAAGGCAAGCAGTTCAAAGGCAGCTCTAGCGGCCAAGGCCCACTTCACTAAATTCGCGTGCCACTGGTCCAACGTTGATCTGCCAATGGTCATTGGTGTAGGTAAACATACTCCGTCACACTAATCCAATGCCGATTGGTGGAGGAGGATGTGGCCAAAAGTGTCGGACGTTGATATGCATCCGTCATACCTTAACGACTGCTCAGCTATCGAATTATACCTAACAACCACGAACGCTTTACGTGTTTCCCGAAGCATGGATGCGCTAAAATATTTTTTTAGCTCAACACAAGATAGTCACAAGAAGTCGGACTATGCCACAGATAAACTTTAAACAATTATTGTCATTAAACCTTATGTTAACTACAGACTCACCCCCATCCTACTAGACCCGAAATACGGTTGCTGATAAAACTGCTGGTACTGCTGGTAGGCGTAAGGGTTGTACTGCATCCCAGGGTAGAAGCCAGGGTTGTACGGGAATTGGTAGTAGGGGGTAGCGGGGTTGTAGGGTCTGAACTGAGGTGACATCTGCGGCGTTCCCGGCATCATATAGGGCGGCATGGGTTGCTGGAAACCAGGCTGAAATGAAAGGTAATGTAACAGGTAAGAGATCTATAAAAATAAAGTTCCACAATTTTTCCGCAAGAGAGCGCTGGCGTCCTGTGTGTGTGTGTGTGTGTAGCAATTGCTACTAGGTGAACAAAGCCGATGAGAAATTTAATACCTTAGATTTGTTTTGGCACACTTGCTGCATGTTTTTGCTATCCTAGTACTGACTGCAAGAAACGAAAATATCTGGCTTGCTTTCTATGTAAAAAAAAAACTACGACGGCAAAAAGTGTCGTTACAACTTTTCGTCCCAAAATTTTCCGCCTAGCCCCCTTTCGCAACGCGCGATAAGGAACTTCGTTCCAAAAATGTTTACGTTACCATGGGGGGAGGGGATAAGAGCTTTGCTTACTTTTGCTGACAAGGGGGAAGGGGGGGTAATAAATCTGCTTACGTAATATTTGAACGACCCCTATGCTCCTTTTTCCGAGACGTGGGCGCCATTCGAGGACCTTTCTTCCCCAACGGTTATCGGTCATAAAATAAAATAAAAACCATGTGGCCAGCCCATTGCCACTTCAGCTCTAACTATAATAAATGTTCAATACGTAACTAACGATTATTAATTTTAGATTCACTTGAGAAGCCTCTTTAGCTCAGTGGTAGAGCACTGGTCTCGTAAACCAGGGGTCGTGAGTTCAATCCTCACAGGAGGCAAGATCCATGTATGTCACAGGTTTTTTTAATGCATTTTTATAATTATTTATTAACGAGTAACTGCCCTCAATTTTGCTTCGGTTTTCTAATTTTTTTACACACTGGGCTACACTATTGGTGTTTTATTAAGGATACCTAATTTTTTGAAAATATAATATAGCCTATGTCACCCGGGATAGTGTAGCTTCCCAACAGTGAAAGAATTTTTCAAATCGGTTCAGTAGTTTCGGTGACTATTCAGTATTCAATACAAACAAACAATCAAATCTTTCCTCTTTATAATATTAGTATAGATATATGTAAACAATTTTCCTGCAGTCTTTACGTGCTATCCAGAGGATATAATATAATAATACAATAAAATAGGACAAAAATGATAAAATATATAAACGTACCCCATTTGGCCTGAAAGACAAAACATTTCCTATTTGGGGCTTTTGTGGTTGGTTTTCTTGTTTGGGCTGGTCATTTTCTTGCTGGCCAACGCCATCTAACGGCTTAGTGATGGTTTGCGTGCTCGGGTCCATGGCGAAACCGGGCGGGAGTTTACTGAGTAGAATGGACGGTATTTGGTTTGGCATTTCCTCAAAAGATGGCGGTGCAGAGCATTTAGTATAAGCATCTTTCATTTCCTTACGGATTTGCTTCACAACTTCGGGACCAAAACAGCTTTCATAAATCTAGAGAAGATAAATTAATATTAATTTGATGAAGGTAAAAAATATAATTACACTATAAAAATTTATTTTTTTAAATTTTCACATAAAGTGATTTATAAAATTAAAAACAAATCATTTTCAAATTACATACTTATGTGTGTTCAAAATACAGAGACAATAGGTATTTTGTGGTGCGAAGATCATGATTTTGATAATTATGTAGGCATATTATGTCGTGTTATAATAAAATACTAACGTACCGGTGTACGTAATATTGTAGTTACATATTTCGAAAGTAATCTCATAGCAGTCGTGGCCGAGCGGTTAAGGCGTCTGACTAGAAATCAGATTCCCTCTGGGAGCGTAGGTTCGAATCCTACCGACTGCGATAAAAAAAATTATTGAGAAATTTTCTTTTAATAATTTAATTATTTTATCATAGGATATTAGCTTGCAAAATTTTGTTTAATATATTTTACTCTATGCTTAAAATGTATCATTTTTTTGTAGAAACTTTCGAAAAACTTCTGTTGCGAAGTGGAAACGGAGTAGAAGAATTTTCTTGTAATATTTTATTACTGTCATATCTGCGCTTTATGAAGAAGTAGGGTACGGGTCACGGAATATAACAAGTCCAAAACAACAACAGCATTTTTACTAAAAAAAATCACTTTCCATTATTTTTACAAATTTTATGGGGGATTGGTGATTTGTTTTTGTTCATTAATTTTTTGCACCCTCTTACCTTCATCATGGCGTATTTCTTGATGAACCTATCATCACTGCTGGCGCTGGTGAGAGTCCACAGGCTTAGTAAGCACGTCCATATTGCTAGATTCTTCTCCATCATCTAGAAATGAAAAATAACATACAAAAAAAAAACTTGATAAGTGCCAGTAAAACTCGCTTGGAGAGTGTTCCACCGACACTTACCACCAGGTGGCGTGACTAGTTTTTAATAAAATGATTTTAATTTTGTTTTAATACTTTCTAAAGCTGTAGTACAAGAAAATCATATCTCACAATGATTCCTTTGACACTCTAATGAACAACAATTATTTATCAACTAGCTATTACCCGCGGCTTCGCCCGCGTGTTCAAAGGGAAGTAACAATGAGTTGTTTAACATGCATGACTCTTTCCTAGATATAATAACATAATAATTAATAATAATAATTCATAAATAAGTAACAGATCCAAAATCAAATTAAGTATGGAAGTTTGGAAGTATGGATGGTATGGATGGAAATGGAAGTATAGAAGTATGGACAAATAAGCATCATAATGGATCTTTCAATGGGAATGAGTTGTTTTACTGCGGTAAAAAGTAGCCTACGTTACTCTCCAGCCTCCTACCTATCTCCACACAAAAAATCTTACCATAACATCGCTCCGTTACGACGTGAAAGACGGACAAACAAACAAACAAACAAACAAACAAACAAACAAACACACTTTCACATTTATAATATTAGTATGGATTTCAAAGATTAACTTAGAACAAACGCAATAAACAATGTCGAAACAAGTTTAATATCGAATGTCCGATGATGTCTGCTAATATTCTGGCCGTTACAATATCGCTGGTAGCTATCTATCTTCGATCTTCGCTAGATAACTACAGCACCAAGTAGGTGGATTAATAAATCGTTACAAGAGGCGCAGGTTGTTAACACTGATCTACGACCGTTACACTCTTAACGTGAGAACACTGCCTCACCCATAGAGGTATTATTATTAGTACTTACTTTATGGCCTCACCTTAAAACTTATTATCTTGTGTTTTTTTGTTCCTATTATTTACGACGACACAGGGCTGTCATAATTACTTTACCAGGAAAGTAGGCACAAAATAGAAACTATGGTATACAAGGTATACAAGGGTAAAATTGATATTTTTTAGTTGGAGGATAGAATAACATCATAATCTTATATAGATTTTCATGAGTTCCAAGAGCTTTCAAATTGTTAAGTTCAACGTATTGCTTAATTGCCAGTGCTTGCTTAGTTACATGTTAAGTTTAAACTTATAATCTGTTTGTCGATGGATTATTTGCACCACTCTGCACCCTAATTCACGTAATTTAACAAGTTCGATTGCAGTGCAGTTGCAGTGACGTTCCGATCAAAATAACACTTTCCGTATTCCCTTAGCTTTCGCGAGCGCTGTCGAACACGCTCACGTCACGCGAGCGTTTGTCAAAAACGCTCACGTCACAAAAAGGTATTCTGTTGATGCGCGTCAAGATATCGTGTTTCCGGTCACAGTTTGTTTTGACACTTTTTTATTACTAATTGCATTGCGAGGCAAAGTGAAGATCTTCATTCTGCCATATTGAGGTAACATAATTATGACGTTTTTTTGTGAATTGAAGCACAAATCATTACTATTTTGACGTGACAACGTCTATTAAAACGATGAACGCCGGGTGCACGCACGAAAAAGCATGACTCACTGTCACGTTCCGTGACGTCATGTCACGTGCCGTGAGCGAGAGCGCGGAACAAGCGATAGAGAGGCACGATCGGCTACGATCGGCGGTAGCGCTCGGTTCGTGCCCTATGTATCTCTCTTCCTCTCAATTCCTATACAAAATAATAGTAATTTAATTAAAATGATTCAATTTTATCTATAAAAGTAGGTATGCAATCATTTAATCAATGTTTTTTCATGACGTTGTCACGTTAAACTACCGTCCATAAACCGAATTTGCAGACAACCAATTTTTTTCAAAAAAATTCACAAAAATAATTATTGGGATAGTAAGTAAATATTCTTCAACGTTTTTTAATGGAAACATAATAAATTATAGTTTGATTATTAATAAGTTTATTTGTTCTCTCATATGACAACACTAACACAGAGTACTAAATAGTCGAAGAAAAGTTTGGCAGGCGCGCAGGATGGGTGCAGGAGAAGTGAAGTTCACGCGCAGTTT
Source organism: Thymelicus sylvestris (assembly GCA_911387775.1). Lineage (NCBI taxonomy): Eukaryota > Metazoa > Arthropoda > Insecta > Lepidoptera > Hesperiidae > Thymelicus > Thymelicus sylvestris. Next base: position 15,375,986 of record OU426889.1, read on the forward strand.
GCGTGCAGTTGACGCGCAGTTCAAAAATTACGACAATACGGTTTAGACGCTAAACGTCAACTTGTAGGCAGCGTCACTGCAACTTGATTGCAGCGTCACTGCAACTCAATCGATGCGTCTTAAAGTTACGTGAATTAGGGTGCTGACCAGTTTTGAGGCTTTTGAATCCAGCGGATACCCGCTGTTTTCTTCAGGTCCTCATTCCATATGGTTAGGGGGCGTCCTATATATGCTCGTTTTTTCGAGACGTGGTTCTCCATTCGAGGACCTTTCTTCCCCAACGGGGTTATTGGTCCTTCGCACTAGGTATGTGGCCAGCGCATTGCCATTTCAGCCAGATAATTCGGATTCTTATGGATCTCCTCATTTCTGATGCGATCACGTAGAGATATATCGAGCATAGCCCTCTCCATAGCCGCTGCGCTATTTTGAGCTTGTATATTAGAGTACAGCACTACGGCTCGGAGCCGTATGTACCTAATCACTGGCAAGTCAACACCCACTGCTTGAACACCTTCGATTTCAGCCAGCGAGGAAACTGTTTTGGACGACATTTGTACCTATGTAATTTTCTGAACGTGTATTCACTTCAGATATAATTACAGGATGTATTAGAGAAGTAGATTTTTTTCAAACAGTCATGTACAAATTCATGTTTGATCAATCGTTAATTGAATCACCCTTATAGTTTCGTCATGTCCGTCTGTCTGTACGTCTGTCCGTCCGTCCATCGGTCCCTCCGCCCGTCCGTCCGTCCGTCCGTAAATATTATAGATCTTCTAAGACCATTTTTATAATTAGAGGTCCGTTTGCGAAATATTTGGCTTTAAAGTGCTAACTTTGGTTCGAGTCAAGTTTCCTCCCCCCCTGCTGGCTAAACGGTTGGAGTGGGACAAGTGCAAAATTCTCAAAAAATAGGTTATAATTATGATGAATTTACAAGGAAAACTCTCACGGTTGTGTTAGCATGATGTAGTTAATGAGAGTCGATAAACTTACTACTTCGGAACCCTACATTGCGCGTGGTCTGACACGCACTTATCCGGTTTTTTTATGTAAATAGCCGGCAAACATAGACAATCCACCTGATGGTAAGTGGATTTCGTCGCCCATGGACATCAGCGGACCAAAGGACGACCCTGTAGCCTAGATGGTAGCGACCCTGCCTGCAAAGCGAGGGGTCCCGGGTTCGATTCCCGGCTGGGGCAGATATTTACATATGTGACAGATAAATATTTGTACTCGGGTCATGGGTGTGATTGCGATGTGTTATAAGTGTCGTCCATGCCACCCACGACACAGCCGGTAATAACCTAGTGCGGGGGTATAAAAAAGGCATCACTGCTTTTCAGCCAAGAAAGAGAAGAAAAAGAAAGAGCCCTGATTAACTGGTGTTAAAACCGGTAGGTGGCAGCCCTATTGCAGTTGCTATTTGCCTCCGCGGGGTCAACAGTCTGGCGCGGCCTTGCGCACGCAGCCTCCACGCATCTGCTACTTGCGTAATGGCAGCACCTTTTTCTCATTTAAACATAAACACTGCAAACTTTCATTTAATGATGGCTTTCGAACAAAACAACTAGAAATACTATTTCTGCTTTTTGTATGTAGGTATATTAGTTATATACCTAATATAATAGTATGTTAGTAGGTATCTACAATTATAATTGGTACCTATCTTAGTAATTTTTGTTAAAATACGTTCAGTTAAAGAAAATTTAGTAGCGACATCTATGAATATCTTGTGCCTACCTATCTTAGTAAAAAATACATAAACAACCAAATGACCAAACAAATGAAAACCAAATGATAAAAAGAAATTAATGGTTGCGTGAATCACAGGACATAATAATTATGTTCTTTGGTATTCATAAAGTACTTAAAGTCAAAAACACACCATCCAAGGTTTTAATATAGGTAAGTAGGTACCCTTAGATACCATTAAAAAACAGGCTAAATGCGAGTGCGATGCGAAGTCATATATTTTGTACCTACCTATACCTACTCAAAAAAATCATGGCATATAAACCGAAAGTCTGAGTAGCAGAAACTGTATGCTAAACTACCACTTAGGTTTCTCAACCAGTAGGTCAGTCAGTGCTGTAATTAGGGCGGTGCGCGGTGGTAGCGGTGCTTTGGCGCTCCAGGCAAACAGTAGGTACCTACCTACCTACTTAACCTGGAACGCATAGAAATTATCAGACTAGGACTAAATTGGTACAGAATAGATAATAGTATCTACTACATAGGTACTTTTGGGCCATGCAAGCTCCCAGGTAGAGAAGAAAATTACTACATTATTGGTTAGGAAAATGAAACAATCCCAGGGCTAGGGAGGCCAGGAGGCCTTGGGGCGAAGAGGGAGCGGAGGCCTCTTATTAATAATTTTCCCAATAATTTTGAAGAACATTTTTTTTCGTCAAGTCTTATAAAAATTTATTGCTAACAAAATACAATTAGTTATTTCAACAAAGAATGCAGTAATTAGTTAGAATGAAATTCAATTTCTTTATTACTAAATTACCATGTGACGAATGGAACTTTGCGAGCTATTTTTAACGAAGAGTGTTTGACATTTTTTAACTCTTTTATGAGGGCCCCTTTGTTTTGGAGGCCCCGGGGCAGTAGTCCCGAGGGTCCCGTCTGCCCTTCCTTAAATCTGGCCCCGAGTAATCCTATTGGTGGATTTATCCTCGCGAAACCACTTTGCTAAGTCATGTATCTCTGATTAAATCTCAGCCTAAGGCGTGCATTTCATGTCCATTTTACGTAAGGACCTGTCTAATTGTTCCTTGGCAGACTGTTCATATAATTTAAATATTATTCTGGAAGACAATTTGACAGCTCACGTAGTCATCCACCCTATTTCTGACCGTCTTCAGTCAGTAACGCTACCGCTTCCCGCCCACGTCAGACAATCGGTCAGACAGAAAAAAATAGAACGTAATTTCTTACGTTAACCATACCTACGAATACTTTCTCGCAAATATTCGTGCTCGAGCTACTGATAGCAATAGTGCAACGCACACGTCCTACAAAAAGTTGGTCAGAAATAATATGGGAGGAAAAATCGGCCCGATTATCGGTCCTACAAAAAGTCTGACGTTGGGCGGGAAGCGTACAGATGACATACTTCTATTGCATGTTTGTCGGTCTGTTCACCTTTCAAATACCCACAAAAGCAAGTGTTCATTCCCTTTTTGCGTCATTAATCAATGTTTAACAAGCGTAGCAATGAGTGCTCTTTGGTCTTGATAAAATACACACAAAAACATAGTGACAGTTTTTTGTTAGTCTGTTGAAAACGAGATTCTTAGATAGCGTCAGATTGATGGTGTTTTAGATGTTCAAGAAGATATTTCTTAGTAGTTATACTTATTGCAATAATGTTGATGAATTACTTGGATAAAGAATACATTGGGCGGATCACCAGGTATTTTCTAGTCAACACTGGGTTGCTCATGACTCATGAGAAGATTTGGTAGTAGTGTACAATGCAAATGATTTTCAAACTAGAAAAACCGAAACAACATAATTATAATGGTTTGGCTTGGCTTCAACACAATGGTCCACTACTGAGCAAAGGTCTCTCCTCTTGAGGAGGCCTAGAGCATACTTCACCACGCTGCTCCAGTGCGGATTGGTAAAGGGGTAACCCAGGTGTTGGAATTTTTCATGCCACCAAAGGGCCTAAAACATGGCTTAACGGCTGTATCTTACGATAACAAGACCAACGGCTTTACGTGCCCTCTAAAGCACGGAAGCGCTCTAGAAATTTTTACCAACAGCAGTCAGCCAGTCACCCATCCAATTAACGACCAAGCCCGCTGTTGCTTAACTTTGTCGATCACTAAAGCTGGCCATACATGATCAAGTTTCCTTTTCAAGGTTGCAGCGGACTTGATGCGGCATACAGTTTGCATGAGATTTGGCTATATAGCCAGATAGTCATACACCATCATGCTTACTCATAGAATCTATGTGCTTACTGGATGCCGCATCAAGTCTGTTGCAAACTTGACAAGAGAACCTGATCATAATATTATTGTCCTCTATTTTTATAATATCATTGGATCATGTACCTACGCTAGCCGTACGATCGACATAAGCTTAGAATAATAAGACATAAGCATAAAAACGCGACCATCTCGCTTTGTCTTTACCTACAGTACGAAACTTTCACGCAATTCCATATTGGATTTGAGCGGTTTTCACCTCTGTACCTACTTCCTTTCAGCAAAACGATTTGATACGTAAAACTGCATCCATTATCCGTTCGAAGCTACGAACATATAAGTAAAACATCGCACATAAGGCCAAACCAGAAGCATTAAGTTTAAATAAAACTGGTCGGGATTAAATCAATTGCATAGCGATGCAATCACGCTGCATATCTCGTAAGTTATGGCCAATTTAGTGAAATAGTTTATTGATTGATATGATTGGAAATTGCAATATGATTGAATCATGATACCTATTTTAGAGAATTGAAGTAGCGAACGTGGTCACTGATAATAAGCCTGCCTCATGCGTGACAGCATCAGAGAGCAGATGGTTAGAAACGTGGATCAGTAAGAAAGAAAGAAAATAGAACCATTTACACACACACAATATAGCCTAGCGGTAGAACGTTGGTCTCCCGAACGAAGGGGCCCGAGTTCAAACCCTGGCACGCACCTCTAATTTTCAAATGTTATGTGCGTATTACAAGATAATTATCACTTGCTTCGGTGAAGGAAAACATCGTGAGGAAACCTGCACACCGGAGAGTTCTCCATAAAGTCCTCGAAGGTGTGTGAAGTCTACCAATTCGCACTTGGCCAGCGTGGTAGACTATGGCCTGTACCCCTCACATTGTGAGAGGAGACCCCGAGCCCAGCAGTGGGACAATTATGGGTTGTTGCTTTGCTTTTGCTTTTTTACACACACATAATATACAATTACACATATTGTACAGGTAGCCTTGCTCACGTAGATTGTGCTGACAGTGTTACTGACATCAGACGATACGTTTGTCGGATATTCTACGACAGTTTTTAAAGTAACAATTCCTGTAACGTAGGTAACCCAAAGAGATGAGGAACGTAAAATGAATCCTGAATGCTTAGCTATCATTACAAACACTGGGTGGTTAGCAATGTGGTTAGCTTGCTTGCGTTACCTACTCGACTCCTGTTCCCATTGGGTGCTTGGTGTCTTCTCGATTAAAAAAAGAATAAACAAAAACGGTTCACCCAGTCGAAAGTTCTGAGGTAACAAACATAAAAAATACAGTCGAATTGAATACCTCCTTTTGAAAAAATGAAAACCATATAAAACATACATCAAAAAGAAATTTATCAGAATCTCCAGAAGTGTCAGACTCTAAAACTGGAAGTAGCTCAAGTAAACCTACTAGTAAAAAACAATTTATAAATCATAGCTCAAATATTCAAAATTATATGGTAAAAAACACAAACAATACTTATCAGCTTAGCCCATCCAACACCGTTGTTTCCAATGCCACTACAAATAACAACAAGAAAAAATGACAGAAGCAAGGGACCTCTCTACACCTCCCCCCACCTCGGCTGGTCACCGCGGGGGCGAAAGACCACAACCCTCCACTCCACCAACTCTACATCTGTACATACAATGCGAGATCTCTATTATCACAGGAACGATTAATTGAATTTAAAGAATCATTACTAAACATTAAATATGATATAATAGGATTATCAGAAATAAGACGAACAGGCTATAACATATCCGAAGACGAAGAACATATATTTTGTCACTACGGGGAAACAAAGGGGCAATATGGAGTAGGATTCCTCCTTAAGAAGAAACTAAAATCAAATATTGAAAGTTTTATAGCAATTTCTGAACGAATCTGTGTATTAAATCTGAAATTTGATAGCTGTGATCTCTCCATTATTCAAGCCCACGCTCCAACAATAGAAGCCACCGATCAGGATATTGATTACTTCTACTATCAATTACGACAAACAAAAAGTCAATGTAGCAACAATCTTTTAATATTGGGTGATTTCAATGCTAGAGTTGGACAACGCTTAGCCGGTGAAGAAAGAGTATTAGGAAGATATTGTTTTGGAAACAGAGACAGACGAGGCGAAACTCTACTACAATTTTGTTGGGAAAATAACCTATACGTAATAAATACCTTATTTAAGAAAAATACAAAGCATATGTGGACATGGATGTCACCCAAGAAATCAAAAAGTCAAATTGATTATATATTATCCAATATCAAAGATAAAGTAACAAACATTGAAGTTCTTAACACATTATCTTTCTTCAGCGATCACAGAATTGTTAGAGCCACTTTATCGCTAAACGAAAGCAAGAAAAGTAGAGCAAATTTTAAAAACCATAGCGTCAAATTAAGGACATTACAGGAAAAAGAAGAATTTATAGAAACACTTAAAAAAAATATGGAAACATTACTACCAGAGAACTCTACCGACATAGAATATTATTACTGCGCAATTGAGAGCGCTATTATCACAAGTCTAAAATCAGCCTCAAAGCAAGAGGCAAAAAGGCAAAGTATGATTTCAGACAGCATAAAAAATCTTATTAATAGAAGGACAGAACTAACAAAAAAGAAACATTTATCAATAGAAGAGAAGAAGGAACGGACCTATTTATATAAAAATATACATAAACTCATAAAGAAAGAATGTGAAGAATTTAGAATAAAAACAATAGAAAAAAATTTAAACAAAACAGGAAGTATCAAAAAAGGCTACAAAGACATTACAACCAGTAAACAATGGATTCCCTGCCTAAAAACTACATCTAATAAAAATACTTTTTCAAGATCAAAAATAATTGAATCTGCCACATCTTTTTACAGTAAACTGTATGCTGAAGTTCCAAATCTGACTTGCAAGGAGTGCCAGGACAATATGACAACATCAATCAATGCTACGCCTCTACCCAGATTTACAACTCAAGAAATCATTAAAAAAATAAAATCTTTAAAAGAAGACAAAAGCTGTGGACCGGATGGTATACATAACGAGGCAATCAAAACAGGTATGCACCTACTCGCGGCGCCATTAAAGGAACTATTCAATAACATCCTCGACAGTAAAAAGATTCCAAGGAAATGGGCAGAATCAGATATAAAATTATTATACAAAAAAGGGGACCCTTCTGATATTGGAAATTATCGGCTAATCAGCTTACAGCCTTGTATTTACAAAATTTTTACGTCGTGCATCAACGATCGTCTTACAACATATATTGAAAACTTTCAAACGGTAGAGCAAGCAGGTTTTAAAAAAAGAACTACTCTACCATCGACCACATCCATACTCTAGATCAAATTGTAGAGAAGTACCTAGAGATGAGACGCCCGCTTTACCTTGTTTTCATTGATTACACCAAAGCCTTCGACTCTATATCCCATAACAGCATGTGGAGAGCTCTACATGAGTGCAACATACCACAGGAAGCTATCGACCTTATAAAAGACATATACAGCAAGAGCAGGAGTAGAGTGAAACTTGACAGAAAGGGCTCAGAAATAAAGATAAACAGAGGCGTGAAACAAGGTGACCCACTATCTTCTACAATTTTTATAACGGTTCTCCAAAGTATTATGAAAACTCTACAATGGGACAAAAAAGGCATAACTATAAATGGGAGCTATTTAAGTCATCTCAGATTTGCCGATGATATTATAATCTTTTCAGAGACAGCCACACAGATAGAGTCCATGGTAAACGAATTACAAGTGGTTAGTAGCAAAATAGGTTTAGAACTTAACACTACAAAAACTAAAATCATGACAAATGTTATAAAAAAACCCGTGATTGTAAATAATACTCCACTAGAATATGTTGAGAAATACACATATTTAGGAAAACAGATATCATTTAGTAAACACAGACACCGCGAAGAACTAAACCGACGAGTGAATTTGACTTGGAATAAATTCTGGAGCTATAAAGAAGTTCTCAAATCTAATCTCTCTGTAAAATTAAAAAAGAAAGTTCTAGACTCATGTATATTACCATGCCTTTCTTATGCCTGCCAAACATGGATATTTAATAAATATACTAGTAATAAAATTAAAACCTGTCAGAGATCAATGGAAAGAAGTATTCTAAACTTGAAAAGACAAGACAAAAAGAGAAACGCAGACATTAGAAAAGTAACACAAGTGATAGACGCTCTAAAACACTGTAAAAAACTAAAATGGAAATGGGCAGGACATATTGCACGCATGAACAGGGAAAAATGGACCAAAAGGGTTACTAAATGGACCGGACCACAAGGTACAAGAAAAAGAGGAAGACCAATAGACCGATGGAAGAATGAAATACAAAAAGTGGCCGGAGAAAATTGGATGGAAGTGGCAAAAGATAGAGAAAGGTGGAGAAAATTGGAGGAGGCCTTTACTCGATTAGAGGTCCTTGAATAAAATAAAATAAAATAAAAATAAATAAATAAAACTAAATAATAAAATAATAATAAATAATCAATAAAAATGTATAATAATAATAATTAATTTTTCTATCATTGTACTGTATCATTCATAATTATCATTGTACTGAAATAAATTATGAATTAAAATGTAATTTAACATTGTAAATGGTTCAAGGAATTAATAAAGGCTTTTGTATTTGTATTTGTATATTTGAATACCTCCTTTTATAAGTCGGTTAAAAATATCTACGTGATGCGAAGTATTATGTTGTATAATATGCTTCAGATATTTATGCCCTGGGCCACATACACCAAGCCATATCCGTCTGCGTCTGTCTATGGCGTCTTTTATCAATAAATAGTTTTTAACTTTTTATCGCAACTATTCATTCCATCCAGTCCATTCACATAACGAGTTTCTGTGATTTTATTACTGTAAAGATCTTTTCCTGAGCAAAAAGTAACAGCGGATTCATACGTGTAAAAAGTTCTAAGTGCTCTTCAGATACGCGGCGATGGGATGGGATTGTGCGGATTGTGATAAGGATTACATAGCGATTTTGTCATACCATCATCAGGGTTGTTTCTCGTCGAAATTAAAATTGGTCTTTGCTTTTTTAGGTTAGCGATTTCTTAGCGCTTTACCGTCTAAGGTAACATTGTTTTTACAATCAGTTAAAATGTAAGCATTAACTTTATAAGAACTAAAAAAGTTATAAGTAGTAAAAGCACGTTTAAAAAGAAGAGATTAAAAAAATATGTGCTTATGGGGCAATTCATTAATGATGTAAGGGTCCCAAGGCGAGGGGGGGGGGGGGTGTCAAAATCTCTACATGCCCTTACTTCGGGGGGGAGGGGGGTTACAGACATTCCTACGTAATATTTTTATGTGGAAAATGAATCTAAACACGTTTAAGTGTATAAGTGATACCTACATTACTTGAATAAATGATTTTGACTAACTTTCAACATTTAATTTTATTTTTGTTTTATGGTTGAAAAACTTCTTTTTTACTATGTTTTAACAGAGAGCCTTTTGGAGAGGAGTTTTTGCACTTCGGGTAAAACAATCCGATTTGATCCCAAAGTCTACAAGCTGGAACTCCCGGCCATTGCCATGCTATGCCATGCTATGCCATGCCATTACCCATAATATATCAACATAGTTGCCGACGGTCATAATTCTTCGATAACGTTTAGCATAACAATTATATTTTAATGACTAAACTGGTTGCTTTGATCTTGATTAATCGGTTTTTCTCCATAGTTAACTACCAGTGACATTGATGGTTGCGATCTATCACTTTTTATAACAAAACAACACAAAATGCATGCATTAATAAAAAGAAGAGCGTTTTCCGAGTTAATAAGTACCCTATATTTTGGTGTACCTAGGTAGACTTATGTAAGTAAGTAAGTTTGTTTGGGTGATTGCAATGATATTATAATGTAAATAAAAAAAGCGGCCAAGTGCGAGTCGGACTCGCCCATGAAGGGTTCCGTAGTAGCAAGTAACATAATATAAAAGTTCTTGATGTTCGTTGTAACTTTGATCGAGGTAAATTGCAGTTTACGATTAAAAAAAAACTACTAAATAGATCTCATTCAAACCAATTTTCGTTGGAAGTTTTCATGGTAATGTACATCATATATTTTTTTTAGTTTTTTCATTCTCTTATTTTAGAAGTTACAGGGGGGGGGGGGGGGGACACACTTTTTACCACTTTGGAAGTATCTCTCGCGCAAACTATTCAGTTTAGAAAAAAATGATACTAGAAACCTCAATATCATTTTTAAAGACCTATTCATAGATACCCCACACGTATGGGTTTGATGAAAAAACATTTTTTGAGTTTCAGTTCTAAGTATGGGGAACCCCCAAAATTTATTGTTTTTTTTCTATTTTTGTGTGAAAATCTTAATGCGGTTCACAGAATACATCTACTTACCAAGTTTCAACAGTATAGTTCCTATAGTTTCGGAAAAAAGTGGCTGTGACATACGGACGGACAGACAGACAGACAGACAGACAGACAGACAGACAGACATGACGAATCTATAAGGGTTCCGTTTTTTGCCATTTGGCTACGGAACCCTAAAAAGAGTTAGAATATGTCACTAGCGCGGCGACGATGAAGAGCGTAAGAACAGGCAAATGACCGTTCTGCTCGTAGTCACTTTGCTCTATCAATATAAGACGCACGCTTTTGTATATTATTCCTTATACTGTGCTTGTGTTATTTTCAGCTGAAGTGCTTGACATTTGATGTACAGCGTTAAAATGACTTCGTGTATTAAACGAATGTAATTGGTGTAGTGAAACAAAAGATAAACGTGTGTGTGTTATAGGTCTTTTCGGAACAGATTTTACAGATTATATCGAACGAAATGTAAACCTCATCTACGCATCTATACTATGCAAAGTAGTAAACCACTAGCAATGAAGGCGTCCGTTTTTTATGCCATAAATAAACTCCATTCGCGGCTGCTATAAACTTGTTGTTGCAACAATGTAACGGTTATGGTCATTTCGAGTTCACTGCTCAACACTCTCGTTCCACTATCACGTGCCGAGATGGTAACACCCGGTGGTCAATATTTACATCTATATGTCCTGTCAATTTACAACCTGTCAATTAACTTGACTATAGTTTTACAAAGAACAGTTCTGACTATTATGTCTTCTGTGGTTCTAGTGAATTATTCAAATTATGAACCGACTAGATGCTACCACGATGGAGATAATTATTTATTAATGTCCACAAAAAATGAACATACTTAGTATCGTCAGCAGAGAATAATTGCAACACTGATAGTGATAGCCCCTTTGAGATTCAATTTATTGAGAACCCTATTATGTAATTAATTGTAGGCGAGTAATTTTTTACAATTTAAAATTTTAGCCAAGGCCTATTATGAGGCACATCGGTCAAGCACCGTAACAGTACCTACAGATAAAGGCATTTAAAGATAAAAAAAAGTAATTATGAGCGGTCAGCACCACTCGTGGTTAATGTAGCCAGACGAGCCGTGGTGTGAAACTTTAATTGCCTCCTTCCATCTAAAGGTCATTGGACCATTGCTCACTAAATACAATTATTACTAGGTACTTCCTACCTGAGCAATCTTGGCTTTTTTATAGCCTGATGAGCTGACGAAAAAGCAGACGGGCTACCTGATGGTAAGTGGTCATCGTCGCCTATGGACATGAGCAATATCAGAGGAATCGCCAATGCATCGCCGGTCCTGAAGGAGAACTCTTTTTACACCTTTTTGACTTGGCTTGCGATCGTTAAGTGATCGACTGAACAACAGCGGATGTGGTCGGGAGTTAGTTGGGTAACTACACTGACTGCTAGTGGCAAGTTTGTCAAAACTATGCTTCGGAGAGTACTTTAAGCTTATATCTGGTTGTTACCGTTAGAAATAACGTTAAAATTTACTCAATCCTCAATATTTTTATTGCTATCATAGTGGTAACTATATAGATGGTAGTGATTACATAATAATATCTTAAGGCACATATGAACCCTATTAGTATATTGCAACATAGTGGGAGCAGACCGATCTGTTTTATATTTCTATTGTTGTAATTTTTGTAAACAATCTTTGAGTTTATAATAACACTTATTTATAAGGTATTGTTTTAATTGGGTTTAAATTTTAGGTCGTTTTTAGTAGTCTTATTTCATCTGGCAAATTGTTAAAAAAAATTACACGCATAGCATTAAGGCCCGGAGCTGGATTTAACGTTAAAGTTGGCCATTCAGGTAGAGGTATGGGTACTTACGAGATGTATTCGCCGATATATCCTGCATGGGTCATACTCATGCTTAAGCTTTCCTAACCAAATAAACAGGTTCAGCCGGTTTAGTCCATGTAACTGGGTCAAATTTTAGCGTAATAATATAGATATATCATAGATAGTATATCAGATACCTAGGTACCTACATACTTGTATTGTGAAATGTCATTGTTTGAAGTATTAAAAAATAAATATATAAGTAAATAAATATAAATATAAATATTTAGGTATCAAATTAATTACTAACATGGAATAAATTAAATAGCAGGGGGGTTTTTCTTAATTTTTAAATTTGTACTAGTTGATTGTTTTTGTTAAGTAGGCTACCTTAAATTTCGAATTGAAAATAAACCCCAATAGTTTTTATAATTATCCTAAATGTTTATTTATAAAAAATAAGTTTAAAAATAGAAAGTCGTACTGATTGTTTTTCATTAAAATTCACAAAAACCCTTATATGTTAACAATCTCTGATAGGACCATTTACATACCTAAATCAGACAAGGATACATCGCATTAAGATTACTCGGAATGCCGCAGGGTATCTTGGGGCCTATACTGTTTATAATTAAATTTAATGCTAAAATGTACAACCACTTAACCGTTTTGGTAATATTTACTTTTTCATTTAACCACGCTCAGTTGTGTATTCGGGGTCGATAAAGCATTCGACATAGCTATAACATCTTAGTTACGCTTGAGGCGAAAATTTTTTGTGACTCCGAAATAACGGAACATATTCGGTCAGTCAAATTAGCCAGTGCCGGCGAAATAACTTTGAGAATGTGCACGGTGGTATCGAATTGAATTGTAATGTTCATTTTTTTATAGTACATAAATATCTTCATGGTCAATATAAGTGTTAGTTTTCTTGTTAGCTTTCGAATTGAAATGTTTTAGCGTCAATTCTTGATTATTATGGGTTTTAGGTGTACAAATTGTTTATTGCTTATTGTTTTTTTTGCTAGTAGTGTGAAAAAAAAGTTTACAGCCTTGTTAAACTGAGTAGAAGTGATAAAATGTTAATATAATTATTATGAACATCTAAAAAGTAACTTGACAGTTTTAAAAAACTATCTTGGGTTTGAAATCGTTTGTAAGCATCGAGGATGAGCAATAAGGCGATAAACCGATAATAACAAGCAAAAAAATGAATGCGAATAATGCAAATTTAAGCACCTACAAAATTCTATGTTACATAGAAGACATCAATAGAGTACAAAAGAATTCAATAAACTCAGTTAAAAAGAAACAAAAAGTGATAATAAATTATCTTTATATGACGTTCCTGCAGAAGGTGCCTACTCTATTTTAAGACGTATCGTTCGTCAAGCCTTTGGTCATCAAACCAGTCTTGGACCTCTGCGGTTGGTTATTTCTTCAGGAACAGGATGCGGGGAAGCTTGTCAGGAATGAACGTATGGAGCACTAGGTGTCCGCATTTGATAAAGGTGATACCAAACATAGTTTACTATAGATATGTTATGTAATGCTGGCCATACACGATCAAGTATACTTGTCGAGTTTTCAGCGGACTTGATACGGCATCCAGTAAACTTGACGGTGTCTAGCTAAGCTATCTCATGCAAAATTGTCAAACTGCAAGCTTGACAAGTAAACTTGATCGTGTATGGCTAGCTTTACTTATGTTTTTGATGACAACTTTAGACTGAATCACTCAAAGGCAGCTAGCTGTCTTTCATAATGAAATCGCTACACCTGACTAAATTCAACTGTCTTATATTCAGCGCCCTCTTGGCATATTATCTATTATCTACCTCTTTTTATACATATAAGAGTAATATAGTTGGGTGATACATATACATATACGTAGAATCTTTGATGGGGTTGTCAAATTCTGCTCGGTAGCTTAAGGCTTCTGTTGATTCTAATAATTTACCCGAATGTTTTTTTTTGTTTTTATAAAAATACCAAAATTATTTAACTAAATGAACCAAAATACAAGGTTGTGTGTGTTAAACTTTTGGGATACTCTCAAATATTTCCTACATAAAGTAAGTATCATCCGACACTTAAATTATTTTCTGTAAAACATACAACGGTATTTCTGTAAAACACACAACCAATTAGTACCGATGATCTCACCACAAATCGTTAGTTTCATCTATTGACAGTGAGTGGACGGCTCACGGCGACAACCGTCGAGATAACGCTTAAAATGTTGAACCTGTTTAAAGTTCTTCCGGCTTCAGGAATCTAATAACAGCTCTGATCTGAACCAGAGTTTACATCAACTATGTTCGGTATCCTTCGAAAAAACTGGAGTCAAGCTATTTGTAGAGACACCAATGGACCTAAATTAGAGAAAGAGTAAGAGATTTGCGAAGGGAGATTTGGTGAAGGTTTCGACACTTCTGACTTAGATATTGTTGCAAGAACATGAGAATGCAGTGTTCCAAACAAGTGAACAGGCCATGCCCACGGACTCCCCAATTCCTTTCCTGTTCCCAGAGAGACATTAATAAATTAAAATTTCAACAAATGACGTGCGTAAGTGTATCAGTGATGCACTTCAAATGATTTTGAATTTTGAATTCTGAGAAGTGAATGCATTTACCAAATACCCCAATACCCTTGCTTAAAACATAGTACTCCACGGCTTCTAAGATTTACTACAAAGGCACCAAATGCCAGCATTTCCATAGTCATCTGAAGTCGTAAGTTAAGCAGATAATGGCGGATAAGTAAGTTCGCTTACATAACCCGAGGTCATGAACCGATGTGCGCTAAGCTGCAATTTTTCCTAATTGCCTTCTACCGGCCTATACTTTGTTGGCCTTTGACGCCAATTCAAGGTGTAATGACTTTGGAACACTGCTTCCATGGGATTTTGTATGCTTGGTGCGAAAAAACATGTTTACAATGTATCTGCGTTGTCAATGACTTTTGCTGTGCTTTTGCTAACCTCTTATTTATGTTTTGGCTTGAGTGTTAAGATGTGCCACACTGTTACTCAATGGAAATGAGTTAAAATGTTTTCCCAGTGTGTTACAATACTGAATATGGAACACCAATCTGTATTGGAGAAGCGTGGTGGAAAACCTTTATGTCTCCTCATGATTTATGAGGAGAGACTCGTGCCATTCAGTGGGCAATATATTGCACAGGTTAGACACAGTAGTTCTTTTTACAGGGAATTTTGATTGTTTAGAGATTATCAAAGGTTTTGTCCTGTAATTAGTATTATCAGTGGTCATTGCCCAACTTGGGACAGTAAATGATCGTCCGAATTAAGCAACTGCGGGCGTGATCTACAGTTTGATGGGTCCCTAGTAACAACATTTTAAGTGTTTCGGAAGGTTGGCTTAGCCATCGTCGGTCCAAGTCACTACCGGTACAGATTAATCTTCTTCTTCTCGGCCGATAAGCTCTTGACAGAGCTGACGTGGTCGTCACGTAGTAGTGGACTTGGGGGCAGATGTAATTCGCCTCACGACATCTCGCCATATACAGATTAATAGATAGTTATTAATTAGTTATATTATATGTTAGTATTAGTCTTTTAAATAATCCATGAGCTTCAAAATTAAGTTTGATGTTTCTTTAGGTGCTAGTGCTACACATGTCGACGTATCTACCATTTAATACACTGTGCTCGCTGATCCTTTACAAGTAGACTAGTACAACTTAATAATAATAATAAATTATTAGTAACCTGTGACAGTATTACGTCTTCATCTTTGTCTAAAAGAACAAGCTCAACTTTACACCAATTCCTATAGTATTGTAGATCATTCCTTCTAAGTGCATTAAACTATAATCGATCAAAATCCTTACAGTTCTGTAGATTTAGATTAAGACATTTTATTCAGCTAATTTGCCGTAAACTTTAACCAATCACAAATAAAATTACCCGTTGATTAGTTATTGGAAATTGTTGATCTAAAATAATTAAACCGTTTGGACGAAAATTGCTTGTATA
Organism: Thymelicus sylvestris; assembly: GCA_911387775.1. Taxonomy (NCBI): domain Eukaryota; kingdom Metazoa; phylum Arthropoda; class Insecta; order Lepidoptera; family Hesperiidae; genus Thymelicus; species Thymelicus sylvestris. The sequence continues at coordinate 15,392,170 of OU426889.1, forward strand.
CACGTACAGTTCATTCTTGTATTGGAGGACAAAAAATAAGCTGGCCTAAAGCATGCGATTTAGCGAGTTGAATAAGAAAAATTTTTTGTAATAAATATTCGTATAATAATTAAGATATTCTGGATAAAGTGACTGAATTGATTTTCAAGTGACCATTTTTAGTTATTTAATGATAGAAATTTAAAGCATACAATTTCAAACAAACATAAACGTTTCATGAAAATATCCCATGTACGCAACCACTACAGACATTGCATGTAAAAACCAGTATAGTGATTATTTCTCTGAAGAAACAAATAGACATAAAGTGCAATTAGTATGGAACGTAAGGGGTATTTAAGAAAAAGCGCTCCATTCACACATATTAACTCGAGTAACTGCTTGGGATGGATAAAAAATACTCGTGTTTTTATATTATCCGAGATAGACAGTACCGTCAGAATTTGTAATTCTGTAGAAGTGGTATACCGTATTGTTAATTGCATAGTAAGTGCGCAGGTTGAGAATTGAACCTGGGGAATGGAAGTTTTCTTACTATTGTAAGAAAGCTTCCATTCCCAGGGATTACCAATTTCAAAAAATAATTACCCAATATCAAAAATAAATAAATAAAAGCTATGTAAAATCAATTATACATATTTTAACTCTGTATAACACGGGCTGCAGAAGCAATCAAATCTAAAAAAACCTTTCAGAGAACTATGGACTATGGTCAACCGAGATTATAAACAATACAATAAATAAAGAAGATTATGTGAATATTGAATGAAGGATGTGTTTAAATTTACCCTTACGTAATCAACGCAAAAAGTATAAATGGAAAATGTAAAAAACGATCCTTAGGTACTTCTATGGAATTAAAAAATAAGCGGTAACTTCATTTAGGTTAATGGTGTTGCTTGGACGGTCCAAGCAACACCATTAACCTAAATGAAGTTACCAGTTGGACCTCAAAATAACAGTAGAAAAGTCCGTTCAAAATCGCTACTTGTCATAACTTAAACCAAATCTGTTATAATATTTTTTGTGCTTAGCAGCTTCAATTCCGATGTTTTGTGTCTCTTTTATTTTATTAAAATAGTGACAGTATTAAATGTCTATTGCTTCATCTTCTATTATGTATGTGTGAAATTGTGAATGTATAGCAATAAAAACAATACGATGATCAAATACAACGAACGTGTTAATAAGTTCTATTTCTTAATATTAATTAAGGAAATTTTCATACAAGCTTTCTGCTCGCAGTTTTGCTCGCGTTTTCGGGGACAATAAGTAGCCTTTATCTTATTTCAGATCATGTTCTACCTTTGTGTGAACAAAGACCCTTACAAACTTTCAAATTTTTAATATTAGTAGCATAATGTAGCATTTTCATGATAAGTTTATAAAAGATTTCGGATAATTTTATGATTATATTATTTTTATGGACATGCAGATTTTAGTCACATTATGTTATTATTATTTTAGATAAAATTATTTAGACGATTAGAGATTAGTTATATTATTATCAGTTTATAGAATATAATATATTTTTATTTGTAATTTATTTTGATATTTGTACGTTGGTTCCACCGGCAGTGTGCTGGAATGTAATATGAAACTGTTTACGACCTGATATGTACGCATACTTGAACAAATAAATTCATTCATTCATTCATTCATTCATTCATTCCTTCATTCATTCATAAACTCACGATAATATGGGCTAATGAACCACGAGGAAGATTAATATTAATGTATAAGTTAGTATTGATAAAAATATATAATCTGTGGCAAATTCTCATCATCATCCTGGGAGGCTCGGATTATCGGATAGAGAATGGTGTAAATGCCCTGTTAGAGGTTTATAGGTACAGTAAAGTTGTCAATAAATAAATTACGTTCATAAACAGACTGGCTCTTAATTCGAAACTTATCGCGAATTGCGGCTTTTAACTCAGTGGCCTGAATAATTTGTCAATCTATCTATTATTATTTTTATTATGTAGTTCAGTATTCATGGGTAAATAAGGAAAAAATATAGGATTGTTCATTTTAAATTTAATAAAAATCATAGTAAAGTTATATATGTATACTCATTACATATTATTATTTCTACTTTTCCAATATTTGCTGTACGAAGAATAATAAAAATAGGGTCTAATTATTTTATCTTATCAAGTTCTCCTGAGATGATGATTAAAAGGTATTTTCTTTATTTAGTTTATATTTTTCTCCATTGCCTTATTTTTATTTAGCTTTATTGATTTATACGCACACATTTAATTTTATAAAAAACATAAAATACCAAGCAATTTATTTCACTAAAAAAAAGAGAGGAAAATCTAACCCCATGAAATAAATTTTATCAAAAGAAAAATATGAAAGCTGGCTTTTCTTTTGTTTCTGAATTACCTAATAATAGTATTGATTGGCATACCTATGAGCAACAATGAGCAACATTGACACTCATTTTAATCAACTTAAAAAAGGAGATTTTTAATTCGGTTGTTTTTTTAATACCTATTTATTACCTCAGAAGTATTTCCAGGGTGGTTCCATATTTATTTAGATTCAGGTCGTCAGAATGATTCGGGAATTAAGGAATGTTCTCAAGAATATTACAAGTAGGTATACTTACATATCTACATACGAAGCGCTCATAGCCCGGCGGCTTGTGTCGATCCTATGTGATCGACAAAGTTAAGCAACAGCGGGCGCGGTCGGTAGTTGGATGGGTGACCGCTAGTGGCAAAAAATTCTTGAGCGTTTCCGTGCTTCGGAGGGCACGTAAAGCCGTCGGTCCCGGTTGTTATCATAAGATAACAGTCGTTAAGCCATGTCGGAGGCCCTCGGGCGGTTTGAAAACTTCCGACACTTGGGTTGCCCACTAACCCCTCCACCAATCCGCACTGGAGCAGCGTGGTGGAGTATGCTCTAGGCCTCCTCAAGAGGAGAGACCCGTGCCCAGTAGTGGGCCATTAATGGGTTGAAGCCATACTTACATATCGCGATTTTGATAGGTACCTACCTATATTAAAATAATTTTCTCAAAGACTGCGTCTTTGAAGTCGCTTAGTTATTTGGTAAAATTTTGATTATGTTATAAATATGTAATGAAGTAGACAATTACTTCATTTATTTTGATTAAGATCAGTATTAAAAGTAAGTACCTATTGAAACTTTTATCTTCAACAGGTGACGATAAATAAAAATTAGTGCATCTATCTCGGATAAGTTTTGAATATCTAGACTCACGTTATATTTACACAATATACTTAATATACAATGGATTAAACCTACTTTATAGATTTAAGATATTTATAGCATCGCTGTTGTCGAGTTACTCAATAATATTATACCGAATCGTATATAAATAATTTTTTAACAAACCGATCAGTAAATAAACAACCACATATTGCTAAATAGCATTTAGCAGCAAAATAAGACGGTGAAGGTACTCACGTTAGGTGCTGGTCACTGGTCAGTTGCGCAGGCGCATGCGGGCAGGCGACCAGGCGAGGAGCAATGACTGAACGCGCACTTGACCTTGCTGAGATCGAGTACACGCGAGCCGAAGCCCCTACTCGTTTTATACTCGCTTTGTAACGGGACACACGGATCTGGACGACCGCCAGCGATTACCCGTACTTGGTATGGTATTAGCTCGTAAGGCTCGGATCTTCGTGAAGAGGCTTCCAATATATCTTATAGCATTCGCTGTCTGCAAGCTTAAACAAGGCTCAAATAATCTGAAAATAAATGGCTGTAAATGAGTTGAAAATCTAAATTCTAAACCATCTAGTTATAGACTGCTGGGGAACCAAGCCTGCTTACTTACTTGTGTTGTGAGTGACATGGATATACTATACACACAGACAAATAAACTTGAGAGCAAATTCGTCACATAAATTTCGAATTGTTTGCGGATTGAAGTTGCATGATTGTGTCATCTTCAACTTATAGTGCATTGTTTATAACCTTATTTTAAACCAGCTGACCCAACAGACGTTGAAATGCAACTTATTTGATGCTCTAACCATTTTTTTATATTTTTTTAAAAAGCTGAATTTAAATTGAAGTAATTTAAATATTAAGTTTAAGAATTTATGTTCTTGAATTTACTACAAAATCTTAAACACTTCATCCAGGAGCAATTAAAAAAATATATGTTTGTCGTAAAGAAGCAAATCGGTTTATGTTTAAAAAAATTGATAAAAACTTTTAGGGAACGTTCCCAAACCACGTGACCCATTTTTTAGCATATTTTACCCCCCTCCCCCCCCCTCGGTGACCAACCGTGGTATATGAGAAGACCCCCCCCTCCCCCCCTAGTTTTCACGTGACAATTTTTTTTTTGCAGACAGTTAAAAATATATAAATTAGTATCTATCTATTGCAGAACTATAATAAAATAAACTTGACAAGAGGGTTTCGTCCGTTGATTATGTATTTACCGTTATTTTCCTATTTTTTATATATTTTTTTTCGTTTTTTAAGACCATTGACTTATTTTTCCTGTAATATTTAAGTAAAGAACTCTGTATTTTATTTTAATTCAAGCGTCAGTAGTTTCGGAGATAAGGATAGTCAATTTTTGGCTTTAATTTTCATTCGTTCTTGAATAATTTTAAAACTTTCCATTGTAGAACTATAACTAAAATATATTATTTGAGATCCTGACAACAAGCCCTTTTTCCCAATTTAAAAAAAGGAGGAGGTATTCAATTCGACTGTTTTTTTATGTTTGTTACCTCAGCACTTTCGACTGGGTGAACCGATTTTGATGATTCTTTTTTTAGTCAAAAGCTGGTGCTTGTCATGTGGCCCCACATAAATATGAGCGAGATCTGACAAGTAGTTTTTGAGTTATTTTGAAGTCTTATAAACGTTATTTTGAAGTCTTATAACGTCTTATAAATCGATGAACACTGGCTGCACGCACGGAAAAGTGTCACGTTCCGCCTGAGCCTGAGCGTGCAAGCGAGATCGCAGAACAAGCGATAGAGAGACACGATCGGCCCAAGCGTTGGCTTGTGACACATTTATCTCTCTTCTCGCGCAAAAAAAATTGTAATTTTCAATTAACTCCTTCTTAGTATTATACAAAATAATGATAATTCAATGATAATATTTCAATTCAATTCATAAAAGTATGCAATTTTTCATCAATGTTTCTTTACGACATTATCACGTAAAACTATCGTCCGTAAACCGACTTTACAGACAATTTTTTTTTTCAAAATTCAGTTGTTTACTTTATATACCTTCGTCTTTGGGTCACAAAAAAGTTTCGAAGTAAATTGGCTGTGAACGGCGGCCACCCAGACGCACGAGTGATCCTATAACGGTTCGGTTTATGATTATTTTCGTGTCGGAACCCTAATAATCAAAATTTTACTAACAAAAAATAACCGACTTCAAAGTTACTCAAAAACTACTTGTCAGATCTCGTTCAAATTTATGTGCAACCACATGACAAGCACCAGCTTTCGATTAAAAAAGAATCATTGAAATCGGTTGGCGTCATATTGAGTTATTCGTCCGTTTGTTGCACACATAATTAATACAAATTTAAGACTTATATGATTTTCTCATGGATGCCATTGTCAGATCTCAATAAAATTTATGTGGGACCACATGACAGGCACCAGCTTTCGATTAAAAAAAGAATCATCAAGATCGGTTCACCCAGTCCAAAGTTCTGACTTCTGAGGTAAAAAACATAAAAAAGTCGAATTGAGAACCTCCTCCTTTTTTGAAGTCGGTTAAAAAAACTGTTTTGTAAACTGTATCGTGTCGTGTCACTTGTGGCATGTCAAATGAAAGGGCTTGTTGTAAGGATCGCAAATATTTTCTATTATTTGATAATTTTAAAATTATTCAAGAAGAAGGTAGCCGAGCGTTATGGTCTGTGATCAAAGCCATTCAAGGCAATTTCTGTGCATCGTCATCGTCGCCAGAATCGCGATACCTTGAAAGTGTGGTGCCAGCTCAAAACTCGCGTTTTTGGATTTTCTCTGAAAGTTTCATTCTCAGCCCTATGGCGTTTTGGAACAATGTAGAACAAACCTAGAACAACCTTCAAAATGTTTGTAACTTAAAAGTGTGGCGCCAACTTCCTGTAGGTGAGTAAGTATAGCTCGAGAAAGTGGGAGATTCCCTTAGTGGATACTGACCACGTGACAAAAACCTAAACCCCCTCCCTCCCCCCTGTGACCAAGCGTGGTGTTTTGCAGACCCCCCTCCCCCCCCTAAAAGTGTCACGTGGTTTGGGAACGTTCCCTTATCTTCTTCCAGGGGAACCGTTAAATTTCCTGGGATAAAAAGTTTTCTTAATTAAGACTAAGTATAAGTACCTAATAGTTTACCAATTTTCATTACAATCCGTTCGCAGGTTTTCATGTGATACCCGAAAAGACAAACAGACATACATACAGACAGTTGATATTTACAAAATACAATACAACATTGCGCTCTGATTCGAATGCAAAACTTAATTTCAAGTCAATGCTAACTGACAAGTTACAGTGCCATGCCATTGAAATGTAAGTAGTTAAAAATAGCCTTTGCAAACCGGGCAGGGTTCAGCAAGTTGGACACTTAGTTAAATTGACAGAGAATAATCCTTATAATTGCTTACATGACCGACGCGACCGTGAGACAGATAAAGAGATTGAGAATGTTCATCGATCAGACCGGCCGTATGTATCAAGATTGCTAAAGATATCCAGTTAACATGGAACTCTCTCATCAAGAGCTGACTAAACAAAAGTGACAATAATTGATGCAGTGCATGTATCTAGCTAGACTGGATTGTGTTATGGTGTCATGACACCTATGAGCCTTCTTAAAGTCCTTACTAATGCTCGGTAAGTGGACAGAGTTAAGTATAAAGCTTGAAAAATCCATCAGGCAATTGCGACTTGTAGTCCATTAAATATTGCTTAGGAGCAAACGTACAAACTAGACATGCGAGTAGAAGTTGCATTAATGCACTTTAATACTGAGCTTAAGGCATTAAGGAGTTATAGTACGTTGACAGGCTATTAATTTTATTTTATGTCTAAGTGACATTTTTCCATCTTAACAGGAGAGCAATTTAGAGTTAAAAATTTTACATGCTATTTGAATGGGGTAAACTTCAAGGGGTTTTTTTAAATGTCTAGTTGAGGCTGCTTATAACAAGCAAGACGCAGCTCTTACAGATTTTTCATTCACAAAGAATTGCCATTTAATATAAAACGTCTAAGCATCCAGATTCATCTGCTAAAAGCAACACGAAAAACTGCTATCGTAAAACTTGTCTTCCAAAAATTCCAAAGCATGAAATTTCTTGTGAATTTTTTTAGCAGTCACCCATTCGTTCGAAGTTGCTTTCCACTGTCCTAATTCTGGGTTCGGATCTTCGCTTACAATGTGAGGGGTTACAGGCTACACTAACTTCCCCACGCTGGCCAAGTGGTGATTAGTAGAATTCATACAATTTGAAAATAATTATGAAGTTCCCGCTGGTGGTAGGGCCCCTCAAGGGATTATATTGGTAATATAATTAATAATATTATTACCATTAAGTATTATTTCTCCATGGGGTTCGCCTGGATAGCCCACATACTTGAGCATGAGTCAGCCGCCAAACGACTCGTCGTATTCCAGCTGGGGGCTTAAGAGCCAGTTCTTTCTTTCTTTTTCTTCTCTCTTTCTTAGCCGGCAGTGCATCAGTGATACCTTTGGTGTTGCTGATGTCCATGGGCGACGACAACCCCTTAACGTCAGGTGGATCGTCATCTCGTTTGCCGGCTATTTACATAAAAAAAGTTCAGACTTCCACACAAAATATTCCTTCTTTTATTCTTCTTTTATTATTTTTTATTCTTCTTTTTATTTCGTATATTCGAGCGAATAAAATTTTAGATCAAAGGTGCGTGCAAATTGATAAATCGCATGTAGGTAGGTACTGTAAACACATTAATTTTAAAGGAGAATGCCCATTTTGTATGGAGAAATGTAGGTACTGACATTAATATTTTTGTGTCCTGATAAAAATGCCTTTATTTGAATAAATTATCTTAATACATTACACAAACCAACTTTAGTCAAGTTTAATCGTAGGAGTTATGAGATTTTCAATAAAATTATTTTGTATTTAAGTTATATAGTAGACACAGTAATGGTGGCCACTCACGGTCAGTCCATCGCGTCAAATGGCGTGATATACAGCCAAAATTTGATCGTGAATGTGAAAAACTGATGGCGTGATTTAAAAAATTTGTATGTCCAATCGCGCCATTTTGACATATCGCACCTTTGGTGGAACAAGGGCACATCTTACAAAAAATCGTAAAATGACAAAAATTAAACAAAAAAATATTTTACACCTGCAAAGTACATGACCATATTCAAAAATAAATGGGTCGTATCTCATGCAAAGAACAAACATTTTGAAGCAATAAAAAGACGAATAATACGACTCGGAATGCAAAAAAAAAAACATTAAAATGGCTCTCCTGTAAAATTACAAAAGTGCAGTTGAGCCCTTGTTCCACCAAAGGTGCGATATGTCGTTTGTCGTGGCTCCAAAAATGACGCGTTGGAATGACCGTGAGTGGCCACCATAATATGGACTCTATGCAGGCGCATTAAGTCTTATACGTTTAAGTTTAAAATTCATTTGACAGTCCCCAAACGCCATCTAACTTTTAATGTAATAATTATCAAATTCATTTGACAGTCCCCTAACACCATCTAGTTTGCTGTATCATAGTCATAATCGAATCAACGCAACCTATTGGCCCGAAGGATCTTAAAAGATCCCTGATTGGCTCCAATTCCAATATAAATGGCCGAATGCTTTTGTGTTGTAAAACGGAAGTAAAGTTACTTATTAATTTAAGAAAATGAACCCCAAAAAGATTTTTTTAGGAAATACGGTAAAATATTTAAAATATTTTAACATAATTTTTAGTACAAAAGTCATTGTGACACAATTATTTTTTTTGAGAGTACTGGCTATGGGCATTCTCCTTTCTGTGTTCTAAATACTAATTTATCAATATTTAACACTTCAGTATTGAACACAATATTCAACATTTTCTAGACAGCCAAATCGTTGATGATAAAAGCGTTGTAGAAGTAACGGCGCGGCGGTAACAAAAGGCTTTCACGGGGTTTTATATTAACTTTTCAGTCTTGGGATCCATGCGCATTAATCATAATTAAGTGCGACGCGACAACGCAACGCAAAGAAACTAATTTATTTTGTGTATTGCACACGTTAACAGGTCCTTTGTATGAAATACCTACTTTGTTATCGTCGATATCAAAGCGTACAACTTAAATTCCGAAAGAACGATGTGTTTGTGTTTTGCTATTAAGTTGCAGTGCAATGCAGCAAAACTATTTACACGTAGGTACTGTTTAGTCGAAGCGATATCGTATCAAATGGTAGGAAATGAGGCACAAATCCAATCAAACAGCTATAAAAATACAATAAATAACCCAAACATAATAAGACCAGTTAATAAATTCTATTTATATACAAATTTATGTATTTTATTATTAACTTCAAATCGCACCCGACTAACTCCAGCATGCAAATGACTGGGTCTTAGTATGTATCTACCTAGCTACCTAGTCTATGAGCAATTATGAATTAGTTGCTATAAAGCGCGATTTACATTTCAATAAGTACAGTAGCGAGTTAACTTACGACACCGGCGAGTTAAGTTGTTAATGTCGTTTGAACGGCAAAAGCGAGTTAAGTAGTAAGTGGTTCAGTTAAGTTGATTCAAATAGAACGCGATCCTATTTTTTGGCGAGTCCAGTGCGAAGTAGGCCCCTCCCTCGCGTCTCCCGCACCCCGCTAACTTAACTGGCCGCCATGTAGACGGCCTAGACGGGCGAGTTTAGTACAGTGCATAAGTTTGTACACTGCGGCCGCAGACACATGTAGGTAAATTTAATGAAAAATAAAGTGGTCTGATATTACTACGTTTATCTTTGTACAAGAGTACTTGAAACATGAATGTTTATATAATTCAAAATGCTACAGTTACCGCATAAAACAAGCTAGAGATGCAGCTATTATTAATATTTTGTGAGGTTATGAATAAGTGGTTTCGGACCGAAGGAGGCTCTCTCGAAAATAAAAAGTATAATAATTAGTAGTAGTATAATAATTCATTTCTATTAATATTTCATTTTCAATGTTTTGTAAAAGTATTGGTACTATATCTCTTATTATATCTAGTAAATTGGTATTAATTAATTCAACGTCCATTTTCTGGATTAAAACAACACATGCTGGAACAAAATAACACACGCGCACGACCAGTCTTCTTGTTGGAACGGCAACTTATGATTACTCACTCGCCTTACGTTTGGACGCTACTTACAACTTACTACTTATTACTTAACTGTCTGATTACTTAACTCGCTACTGTACTTATTGAAATGTAAATCGCGCTTAAGAGTGGGGTCACAGTTCACACGGATATAGTTAAGTTATAAAGATGTAGGATGTAATAGTGTTATTAAACGTGTCCCTCTACAAAGTATCTTAACTCGGTCGATAACTTTACCTTGGCGCTCAAGTTAAAAGTTATTTAAGTCGGTCGAACAATTATTGTTCGAAGCCATCTAACTTAATTATTACATTCATGCATACATACATACATTGTAAGTCAGTATAAATTATGGAAGGCAAAAGTTATTAATGTGTGGGGTCATAATAAGATGTCGAATCATTCGCTTCATACCTATGATTATTGATGTTTAAGTTTACGACAGTGAATAATCGATCTCTAAGTTAATAAGGCAGCTGGCTATCTAATTATTCGTTTATAGAACGAAGGATCTAACCATAACTTTACAGTAAAACCTACATGCATTCTCGATTGTGTCTTCGGTCAGTTATTGTCAACCTGACAATATTTTTAAGGCATAATTTATACGATAACGGGTCCTGTCTCGTGTCGTGGAATCTTATAAATAAGTCAGCAATTCATTCTCATAATGAAACTGTTACTCATCAAGTTTAAACGTTTCATAAAATTAATTAATGTTACGTTTACAACAGTTTATTTACGTTTACAACTACAGGCTCATAGCCTTAGTTTCACACGCTAGCAAAGTACTCCTGCATATCATCAATTGCAAGCTTTTCTTCTTCTATGGAGCTGGCGGGATTTGTCAAGGGTCGAGGAACAAGAGAGCAGATACTAATTCTTCGACAGATAATCGAGAAGTCTAGAGAGTTTAACATATCACTCTTCATCTGCTTTATCGACTTTCGCAAGGCCTTCGATACCGTAAAATGGCACATGCTATGGGACGTACTCATTCAAATGGGGGTACCAATACTACCAATCCATGTAGTTCCTCTCATACGCCGACTTTACGAAGACGGAACTGCGACTGTCCGGGTAGACGACATTGACTCGGAAAGCTTCCACACACACGCTGGTGTTCGGCAGTGTTCACGCATCTAACGCATGATCCTACGCACGGGTGGAGACGCGCGGGCAGCGCGGCACCCCCCGGACCCCTCACCGGCCAGCTGCGTGAGGAGCTCATTCGACGGAGCGCCGCGAACCAGTGCCCATAATCAACCCGAAGCACCCGCACGTCAATCTTTATACTCGCGTGTCACAAGAATTATACCAGCTGATTTACAGTTCATAGTATTTTATTTGGGCTAGTCACCCCTGCCTTAGTTAGATAGGGACTAGGCCGCTACATATGGTCCTTCGATCCACTTCAAAACACAGTGAAGACCGAGTATTGAAGAAATCAAGATTTCGTCGTTACTAGAACGTCGGCGCTTCAATCGTAACGGACTTCGTGCAACGGCCGTCGTTACGAGCTTCAAGTCGGCGCATTCAACGAAGGCGAATTCAAATATTCAACGGGTGCTACGTGTACATCAAGCTTCATCGCGGAACAGGACTTTCAACTCACAGGGCATCGTAATCGTGAGATCGTTCCATATCCCTTTTTTTAAATCATCCTTCCATAATCATTTTATCACTTTACCATTTCCATAATCATTTTACCATTTTCATCCTCTTCTATCAATTACATCCATTAAAATTCATTTCATCTAGCCATTTCATTTCAACCATTTCTTCAAATCATTTTCACTGCTTTTTGTATTTTTTTTTCTACATCAATTTTAAATCATTTCATCAATTTTTTCAAAAGTTCATATCATTCACCCACGTGCATTCCATAAGGCATTAAGCCATCATCCATGCTCATCAGTGTATTAATTATTTTAATAAGCTGAGAATTAACATTTTTTTTTTCTCTTCACAGGCACACGTATCCCGCACGTGGCACGTGGCGCGCACAGCATACCTTCTTTTCTTTTCTTGCGTTTTCAATTCCTAACGTTTTCGCTTACGCTAGTTCTTTTTCTAAATTATTTAAAGCATTTTTCTGATCTTTTTGCATTTAATTTTTTTTTCTTTGCGTCTTCAAGCTTCTTTAATGTCGGCCGAAAAAATAAGCGAATTAACTAGAAAACGTGGTTCGATCAAAGCAAAGCTTACGCAATTCGCTTCATATTTGGCCGTTTCCGAAAGCTGTGAGAAATTGAGTCAACGTCAACAATCCGAACTTGAAGTCCGTCTTAGTAAATTCCAAAACTTATATAATAAATATGATGCATTGCAGACCGACATAGAGCAGTTGGTGGAGAACCCTGACGAGCAGTACGGGGAGCGGGAGCAGTTCGAGAATCAGTACTACGACCTCCTGGCTCGCGCTCGGTGCCTGGTTCCAGCCAGCCGCAAAGCAGCAGGTGGACTCGACAGTTCGGCGGTGAGCTCGTGTGACGGGCGCAAGCATGGACACAAAAAGCGAGTTAAGTTACCCACCGTTGAATTACCTACATTTTCTGGCAGCTATCAAAACTGGCTCGAATTTAAAAACATTTTCATTTCTCTCGTACACAACGATGAAGACATGGATAACATTGACAAATTGCATTACTTACGCGCTTCTCTTAAAGATAATGCTTTATTAGTCATAGATAATTTAGATTTTAAAAGCGAAAATTATAAAATAGCGTGGGAATTATTATGCCAGAGATACGACAACAAGCGCTTATTGATAAATAATCACGTTCAAGCTCTTTTTTCAATAGAATCTTTTCACAAAGAGTCAAGTAAGTCGTTGCGTCACATCATTGACGTCACTAAAAAGAATTTAAGAGCTTTAGGTACATTACGTTCTGAATCAGTGGATCATTGGCTTGTGGACACTCTTATCATACACATTATGACAGGCAAATTGGACAGCACTACTAAGCGACAGTGGGAGGAAAGTAGAAACAATTTGTCAGATTCACCTAATTTAGATTATTTCCTTACATTTCTTAGCAATCGTGCTGACCTATTAGAGACCATGGAGGAAGCACACATCCCAAAAATAAAGTCTGACACTCCTCTTCAAAATAAATCAAAAAGCTTCATTGTTGCTACAAACAAGAGTCAGCATCCATCTTGTCCTATGTGCAAACAACCTCATTTTTTGTTTAGTTGTCCTAGTTTTAGGGAACTATCAGTTCATGATCGCATACTAAAAGCAAATGAGGCTAACGTCTGCATCAATTGTTTACGCCCAGGCCATAAGCAAGCTTCATGCCGCCTTAGCTGTTGCAAATATTGCAATGTTAAACACAATACTTTATTGCATGAAGAAGAACCACATACATCTGTGTCGCCGAATCACAACATTGCCTTATCTGCAAATCATTCTTCTAAAACAAATACTGTTTTACTTTCCACAGCGATGGTGAAGGTGTTGGATGCAAGCGGGGAGCCACACAATGCCCGAATCCTCTTGGACAACGGTAGTACGGCGAACTTTGTATCTCAGGACTTCTTACACAAGCTGAACATACGTTCTAATAGTACGAATTCAAGGGTGATAGGTATAAACAATCTTGTTTCCAATAGTTCACAATCATGCTCACTTACTATTGAGTCTTCAATCAGTGACTATAGAATGAACATTGACTGTTTCACTTTACCTGAAATCACCTCTTCTTTACCTAGTTCCTTTGTCAACATAAATCAATTAAAACTTCCATATGGTATTCGTCTTGCCGATCCAAACTTCAACATTCCGTCATCCATTGACATATTAGTAGGAGCGGAAATATTTTGGAACATTGTAGGCGCGAATAAAATTCATTTAGGTAAAAATAAACCTACTTTGATCGAATCAAAGTTAGGTTGGCTCATATCAGGTGTCATACAAAATAATAAAACCTCACCTGTGTGTATGTTCGCTCAAAGTAATCAAACTTGTACAAATTCAATAAAGCATGAATTCACTTCAGAGCCAGCCACGCAACCAAAACAGTCAAAAACTTTTGTGCGCCGTCGTGTTCGTGAGAGTCGGGAAGGTTTTGGAACTAACAAGTGGCGCTACATCCCTTTCTACGACAGTCCTGCGCATCCAGCTTCACGAGGACTTAGTGTCGATCACATAGGATATTATTATTCATCTTTTTGGTGGCCAGGACCAAACTTCTTAAAATTCAATTCATTACATAAGCCTGTCATCAATCCTCATAAAATACAACTCTACTAAACTTAAACAAACATTATTTTCTGTAGAGGGAAGTGATTTCCTTACAACTTTCATTATAAATATTCTTCTATTAAAATACATTCTAATTCATCGTCAAATCATTTTTCTACAATAAAATCTAATTAATCATCTAATTTTTTAACGTTATCAGAATTAAATAATTCATCAAATTTACTTTACAATCATTCAAGACATTCATATCCCACAACCTTGCAAAAATAGACTTCTATGCCTATCACCCTTTTCAGATTCCGATGATAATAATAATTTGTGTTAGAGGCAGACTTAGCAACTCTTCCTATGATTACAATGTCAAACATCCTATCTGGCTTTGAAGTAAAAATTATCTGACTTCGTTACTGGTATCATCAAATTAATTCTTTGTCATGCTGTATCGCAGTTACTACTTTCTACAGTTAGGCATAACCATTTCATTAGAGAGCTTACATCTAGAGTTTTCATTTTTAGACACCGATATAAACTAGCCAGTTTTGATAGCTAGTCTTAAAGGTAGAGGTCAATTTTGTTAAAATCGTTTATTTGTGTCTTTGTTTGTGGCTACACGAGCTGTCACCTCGAGCTAGAGTCAAATTTTACCAAACAAGCGTTTCGAGCTGCTTTCGATCGCTCTATGGCTCGTAGGGGAAACCCACGCAACATAAATAATTATTTTCTGATAACGGCACTATATTTGTTAAATCTTTTCATTATTTGACTCAATTTCTTTCACAGGATCTTTCTGGTGACCTTTTGGATGGTGGTATCAACTTTATATAATTATTTCAGCCCACACTTCCCATTTTAGAATCAGCAGTCAAGTCAATTCACAATTATTATTATTATTATTCAATTCAGTTCATTTCATTTCAATATTAAATAATTTAAGGCGAATTTTAAACTCATTTAACGTTTGAAGAAATGGCTACTTGTCTCATTCAAATAGAGGCACTTCTTTATTCTAGGCCTTTAATGCCACTTTCCGATGATCCTTCAGATCTATCCCCGCTAACTCCTGCCCATTTCCTCATTGGACGATCTCTGATCGCGATGCCGCATCCTGATATTACCAGCCAACGGATGACGAGCCTGCAGCGATTCAGACGGATCGAACAACTAAAGCAACATTTCTGGTCCCGCTTCTCTAACGAGTATGTTGTCTCGCTTCAACAGAGAGCAAAATGGTTCCAGTCAAAAGGAGAGCTGCAACTGGGGTCAATGGTCATCGTGAAGGACAAGTCGGCGCCACCACTTCAATGGCTTCTGGGGCGCATCATCGGACTCCTTCCTGGGTCGGACGGGGTGGCGCGAGTAGCCGATATTCAAACACGCAAGGGCATCATCCGCAGAGCGTTTAACATGATATGCCCTCTTCCACTTCCTTCATCAAGTGTTGAAGAGACTTCAAGGCGGGGAGTATGTTCACGCATCTAACGCATGATCCTACGCACGGGTGGAGACGCGCGGGCAGCGCGGCACCCCCCGGACCCCTCACCGGCCAGCTGCGTGAGGAGCTCATTCGACGCAGGGTTACCAACTTAGGGGTTTTCCCCCCAAATTTAGGGGGTAAATATGTAAAATGGGATTTTTTTAGGGGTCTAATATGTTTAGGGTTATTTTTAGGGGTTTTTTTGTGACACTTCATATTTGTTATTTATTGATCAAAATAAAGATGTAAGAGGCCCTGGAACAAATTAGCCAATCAAAGGAGACTGGGACTTTTGGCATTTAAAAATAGGGCAGATTAATCTGCAATCTGGAAAAAGAGAAATCGAAAAATGAGTATTTGTGAATTTACCTTATAAAATAAATCGATATTGTACTAGGAATTGATTTATTACTAAGAATTTATCAGTCCAATTATGAACCAAATGGCAATGAATGAAGAAACAAAAAGTTTATTATTATCACCGTATTTTATATTACAATTCATTTTACTAAAGGCATAGAAATACATGCATAATTTATAAATAAGCATATATTTTTAATTAATATTTACTATTTTTCAAAAAAAAAAAATTTTAGGGGGATTTCCAAGAAATTTGGCCGATTTTAGGGGTTTTTGAGTTAGTTTTAGGGGTAAATATTTTTTAAGAGTTGGTAACACTGATTCGACGGAGCGCCGCGAACCAGTGCCCATAATCAACCCAAAGCACCCGCACGTCAATCTTGTACTCGTGTCTCACCAGAATTATACCAGCTGATTTACAGTTCATAGTATTTTATTTGGGCTAGTCACCCCTGCCTTAGTTAGATAGGGACTAGGCCGCACCAGCAGGGTTGCATACTCTCGCCACTCTTGTTCAATATATACACGGAGTGCATCATGAGAATCATAGAGAACATAGATTGCTAGTTTTTCAGAGAATATAAAAAGCATACATACATAAAATAAAAATCAATGAGTGTCGCAAATGGAATATCATACGTGAGCTACGCAGCCACTTGTGTGCGTTCATACAAAACTTTGAACAACACTGCCGTTCCTTATACGTACCTTATATAAAGTAACTCGCATTACCGTTATAGTGATTAGCTGATTACACGAACGCAATTGAACCTACAATCGTCGACAATGGCAATTAGATCCGATGTAAAGTGCTATTCGATACCAACTAAATCTACTGAAATATCGATTTTACGCTATTCGTAATATCAGATAAGTGCTTGCTTTTTATCCTGATATGTGTCAGCTGATTTTTAACCAACTTGGAGGAGGTATTCAATTCGACTGTTTTATTTATTTATTTATGTTTGTTACCTCAGAACTTTCGATTGAGTGAACCGATTTTTATGACTCTTATTTTAATCGAAAGCTGGTGCTTCTCATATGGTCCCACTTAAATTTGAACGAGATCTGACCAGTAGTTTTTGAGTTATGCCTAATTTTGAAGTCGGTTATTTTTTGTCAAGAATTAATTATTTCAATAGTCCACAAAAATATACTTACAATTACTTAGGATTACCCATAAAACCCAGAAAGGTGAAGTGCGTGCGTGTGCAGGCAGCGTGATGAAGTCTCTATAGGCCTCCTCAAGAGGAGAGACCAATACGTCCTCGGTTGAATCCAAAGAATGGTCAACTGAAAGCAGGCCGAGAAACAAGAAGAATAACTGAAGAAAAAACTAAGTATTGCAATTCTAGCAAACATAAAAATAGGAAATATTATTATTAGTACCTACAAGGAAAAGCACACAAAAAACTTGCAAGTAAAAGTCACTTTAAAAGGACAACTTCTAAACGTAGATAAAAATTCATAGTCTAGAATTGTCATGACATCAATTTCTACTTTTGGTATTCACTTGATTTCTTCTTGCATTTTGCTTCGATGCATTTTGTATCACTGAGCGAATGCGATTGCTTTTTTACATTAATCGTTTGAGGCTTTGAGCTACAGAGTGTTTGTGCAGTCGTGAGTCAACGGAATAGCCTGTAACAAACACAAACAAAATAGTATGTTACTTTCACTGTATGACTAAAGGATTTTGCACGGAGCTTAGAGAATGAACGGGGTTTGTGCATATTGTTCCCGAGTAGCTTAGACGGGCGTTATTACGTAAAATACGTAATAACGTTCTTGTTAGTTAATTTTTGAAGTGAAACTTCTAGGGGGGGGGGGGGGGGCTTTTTAGGATTTTTTCTGTCACAAAAAAACGTTACAGCCGCGTGGAGGGGGTAGAGTGTAGACGATACAACGAGTAGATATATAATTATGATATGATATGACGGCAGCGGCGGAGGGAGAGAAAGGAGTTTTTTTTAAATAAGTATATTTTTTTGAATTTTTAAAAAAAAAATTTTTGTCCGTTGAAGTTTCACTTCTACTATGGGCTCCAGACGAGGCCATTTTTTGTATTAGTAGCTGTACTGGCATTATAACCGTGTAGATGTTTAGTTAACTATTGTAGATGTTAGGGTGCTGAAAGAAGATACGATAAGTTTCAGTTACTGTTACTCTTTCGTTGGTTGTATGCAGATAAAAAGTTTAAAAAAGTATAAATTGTCACTGTTAATAAAAGAATAGCAATTAATAAATACTAATTGAATAACACTCAATAATTCGAAGTTTTATTTATTTTCTCTCAAAAATTTCGAACCATTTGATATTTCAAACACTCGATAATTCGTAATATTTTAAGAGTCCCTCGAGTTTCGAATTAACGAGAGTCGACTGTATAAATAAGTATTAAGTAAATTATATCGGTACATTTAGTTAGTAAGTGTCTAAAATCGTATCTGACACCTTGCAAGTCACTGTCCATCTGGGGGCACGGCAGTGCCCCCGCCAAGTCGAGCAAAAAAGCGGCACGGCCGTACCATCCTTTTCTCGAAGCAATTCAGGCCATTTTCGGCTTACTTTTTTGTGGGTATCAAATGTCTATAGGTCTACTCATATATTATACGAACTTAATAGCAATTTATTGAAATTTGGAAAACTTAACAAAAAGGTCCATTTTATTGACAATAGAAAGTTAGGCGTACCTGAGTACCTAAATTTTATTTTTTGAGAAGCAAAACCGCTCGTCTGCCGAATTTCGAGTTAAGCCACGATTAGCATTACAAATTACAATAATTGTCGCGAATACCTTTGTGCTAGATTCTGTTTAAAATACTTATTGTTAAGTGCCGACAGTGCTTTTAAAGTGTCTGACTATACAAATATCTTTTACTAGTCTTCGGCCTCAAAGTTTGAATGCATTTGAAAGTAAAAAAGGCTTCTTGGAATATTTTATCTGGAAGCATCTCCCTATGTGCTGAAATTGCTGATATTTTACAATAACGTGCTCCAAATCCTACTTGTAGTAGTAATTCTTTGTAGATAAGGTAATGAAAGAGACAAAGATTATAATCATAATTGCATGTAACTGCTGCCCTCTGTGGATGTAATTTGACTCTCTACACAGGCTAGCCTTAAATAAAAGTAGTATAATTTCCTTCTGGAACGGCTGAATTGAATTTAATGGGACTTTTACTGGAAGATAGAGGAGGTTATAAGGCAATTTTCCTATAGGCTATTTTTATCCCGAAATTCCCACGGGATCGGGATTTACCCGGGAAAAACTCCCATGCGAACGAAGTCGCTGGCACAGCTAGTTTCAAATAAATTTAGATTACATTATTTGCACAGAAAATTACTTAAGATCAAGTTCATCCTGACATTTTAATTTAACTACTTTCCGCACGGTATTTCGAAAGGATGTACGCAGGTAATTAAATCTCAGTACCACAGCAATATTTAATGAACCTGCAAGAATCTGGTTTATCTATTAGTAGATATCTACTGCTTATTGAATTTATCAGATTATACTTATAGCAGTACCTACAGAAACAGGATGTTGTAAAATATTCTGTTTAGCTGAGTAATGAATGCTCATGAAGTGATAAAATACAGTTAGGTAAAGTGCGTCACATTGCTTAAAAATGGAATAGGTACTTAAATGTGAAATTTTCAAAAAAATATTCATTTATTTATTTAACATTACTCATTTAAAGATAATAAGTGCAACTACAGGTAGGGCAACTCTCTTATTTTGGGCAGGGGTGTAAAAGAAAGGCTGAGGTTTAGGTAGGTACATAGATGTATTTATTTATCTTTATTCGGACAGTTTGATAGCGTGAGAAATATTTAGGTATGTACCTATATCTATGTCAAATTACTGCTTTCTAGTAGGTACCTATGTCCTATATTAGATATGTACCTATTAGTACCTACATCTACATACATAATATTTTAAGAACTAAGCCGCGAAAGGAAGGACATGAGGAAACGAAGAGTAGAGTTCTGTTCTGTGCACAAAGTACATAAACACTTTCTGTGGTTCTGTTCAATTTTAATTTTGACTTCAAAGCATAACCCTAACAAATCAATCTGCGTATCAGGGTGTTTTTCAGAAAAAATGACCCTGTGACGATTGGGAAACGAAATTATTTTTTTACATGAAATGGTTTTTTATTGCAATATATGGGATCAAGAAAGTCTTAATTAAATGATTATCTATTTTATACACAAAAACTTTGGAAAATACAAGAAATATTTGAGTTTTTTTGTCAGCATGTGATGAACACCGTTCCTTTGCGTCACAACAAATAATCAATCAGAAATAAAACAAAGAATTATTAAAATAAAATCATCTTTTATTAGTAACAATGAAACATCAAAGTCTTTCTGAAAATGAATAAAGAATTAACAATTTCTATTCATTAAAAAACAGTCAAAGTGTTAAAAGTTCGTCACAACGCAGCCAAATACGTATCAAAAATATACTTTTTCTAATTATATCCCTGACAAATTCTATTTTGGGCAGGGGTGTAAGAAAGGCTGAGGTTTACATAGATGTATTTATTTATCTTTATTCGGACAGTTTGATAGCGTGAGAAATATTTAGGTATGTACCTATATCTATGTCAAATTACTGCTTTCTAGTAGGTACCTATGTCCTATATTAGATATGTACCTATTAGTACCTACATCTACATACATAATATTTTAAGAACTAAGCCGCGAAAGGAAGGACATGAGGAAACGAAGAGTAGAGTTCTGTTCTGTGCACAAAGTACATAAACACTTTCTGTGGTTCTGTTCAATTTTAATTTTGACTTCAAAGCATAACCCTAACAAATCAATCTGCGTATCATCATTATTGTTGATTAACGTCTTAAATGTATGCAGCGCCATCTCCATATAATTGAAAACAATTGACATGACTGGTATCAGAAATTTATTCTAGATGGCGCTACTGACAGTCTAACGGGTGGCAAACTGGCAACATGGCAATCATGGCATGCATATTATTATGCACTGCGCGGGCATGGATAAATGTTGTTCTATAAAAGTGAAAGAAACGTGCTGTTATATATTCTGTGGCAAAGTTGTGATTATCCCTACGTTCCACTAGACGATCACAACGACCACGCTCACAACCGCGATTTTTCCGTTCCACTAGCTTGTGAGCGTTACAATCATACACCCAAGGCTGCGTTCCACTAGACGCTCACAACGATCAAATCGACCAAATTCGCGTTCCACTTAGCGACCACGGTCTTCATGGTCGCGGCGAAAACGTCATTGATGACGTCATTAATTTCGCTCACGGCACGCTCAAAACGACCCACCTCACGGGGTGGGTCGAAGTGCCCGTTCCACTTGGGTGTATGATTGTAACGCTCACAAGCTAGTGGAACGGGAAAAACCGCGGTCGTGAGAGTGATCGTTGTGATCGTTTAGTGGAACGTAGGGCAAGTGGAACGGTATAGTGAGCGACGTGAGCGTTCAAACTTCAAGCCACAGAGTACTTACACGTTTTAGCCGTTGATTGATACAAAATGTACTCTATGATGTTGAGAATAAGACAAGTCTGAAACTTAGATTAGAGGTTATGTTATAATTTTTAAGCTATTAACTATTATTTTTAAATAAACGTTACATAATTAATTATCAATTTTATCTTTATACTAGCAAAAAAGTATATCTACAAACAAAACATTTTTTTATGAAAAGACAAATATGTATAATAAAAAATTGCATATTAATTATGTTAATTATATTGAGCGACGAGGAAAAATGTATACATGGCTATATGTATAGTGAATTAAACATTAAAATTATTTACATAATTTAACATATTTATTTCAACTTGTGACCCCACGTCGAGCATCTGCTGGAGAAACTACTATAATCCACTAAAGTATCTCTTGTCAAATCGTATACAGTAATTTTTTCCATCACCATCCTTATCTTTTATAAAATTGCGCCAAATTTCTATCACCATCCATTTCTACCCAGTGTTGCCAGGTCTAAAAACTGGCGAGAGTAACTTCGTCGTATCTAGCAACACTGCAATTCGACCACTTCGACCCATCCCGTGAGGTGGGTTGTTTTGAGCGTGCCGTGAGCGAAATTAATGACGTCATCAATGACGTTTTCACCGCAACCATGACGACCGTGGTCGCCATGTGGAACGCGTTTTGATCGTTGTGAGCGATGTGAGCGTCTACTGGAACGCAGCCTATCCCTACGTTCCACTAGACGATCACAACGATCACGCTCACGACCGCGGTTTTTCCTGTTCCACTAGCTTGTGAGCGTTACAATCATACACCCAAGTGGAACGGGCACTTCGACCCACCCCGTGAGGTGGGTTGTTTTGAGCGTGCCGTGAACTGCCGTGAGCGAAATTAATGACGTCATCAATGACGTTTTCACCGCGACCATGACGACCGTGGTCGCCATGTGGAACGCGTTTTGATCGTTGTGAGCGAAGTGAGCGTCTACTGGAACGCAGCCTCTGTCTCAAATTATGATTAGTCTGTTGTTGTCAATTTCACAATAATTGACATTGACATTTGTTGAGTCAATTTTGATTTTTCATGATGTTTGTTTACCATTTGATTGAGAACTGAGGTTAAGTTTATCGTATTTGTTATTATTTTCATTTTCTAAAGTGTAGTAATAGTAAATGTATATGTCCTAATTTAAGTAACAAAAATGGCAAATAAGCAATCAAAGAGGACAGTGTACGTGGGTGGTTTAGCCGACGAAGTGGATGAAAAAGTTTTGAATGCGGCGTTTGTGCCTTTCGGTGATTTAGTAGATGTACAAATACCATTAGATTATGAAACTGAGAAGCATAGGGGTTTTGCGTTCATTGAATTTGAAAATGCTGAAGACGCCGCAGCTGCTATTGATAATATGGTAGGATATAATACTGATTATAACAGTGATGAGTAATGAGTTATCAAGAGTCCGTTTATATTGTTATGAGTGTAGTAGTGAAAAGATGTGAGTAGTTTGGATGTATTAAGAGAATAAAACTATAACTAAATTACTTTACGTATGTCAAGTAACCACTTTACACTAACGCCGCATCTCAGAGTCACTAACGGTTACTTAAATCACTCCTTAGTAAAGAATCACCATACAAATTCTGTACTAAGGAGCGATTTAAGTAACCGTTAGTGACTCTGAGTTGGAGACTTTGTTTCCCCTACAGTTGTCCTAAGGTATTTACTGCCGTCCTCAAGCTAAAAGGCGGCTAAATGTCATCTGGTAAATTTTTACTTTATTAACAGTTTTGATATTTTTTTTGACCTTTAGTAATATTTAAGTTCAAAAAAATATATATCTTTTGAGTTTGACATAGTATGACAACATTAACAATTGTTTATAGAGAATCACTAGCACGATTTCAAAATAATCCTGCGTTTTTTGGCTCTACCTCAAAAACTGTTTTTGTTACTTAACCGCCTTTTACTTTGAGGACGGCAGTTTAGTCTGGCATATCAGTGCAATAAACTCAAGTGAAATATTAGGTATAAACCTACTGTTGTGGATAGCAGGGATCTGAAACATTGATCTGTGTAACATATTGTGGTGTGTCAAAAACAGTTTATAAATAATTTTTTCTCAGTTAATACATGGCTTTACACATTAATTTAACAAATACTTGTTTTAAAATTTCAGAATGACTCTGAGCTCTTTGGCCGGACAATCAGGGTGAACATTGCAGCCCCTCAGCGCATCAAGGAAGGCTCCACGCGGCCTGTGTGGTCAGAAGACAGCTGGCTGCAGAAGCATGCTGGTGAAACGCTGGCAATTAAAGATAAAGAAGGCAGTGAAGTCAAGGAAAATAATGATAATGCAAATGTGGGTTCTTTTATAATTCATAATGAGGCTTGTTTGGTATTTGTATCTATTATATCCCTGTTGGTCAAATATATTTGGCCACACATTAGGCAGGTGTGTCCAATTAGTGTACTAAAAGGGGTGTTGGCAATAACTCCATCTGTTATCCCCTTTCCACCATCGAACGTCCCTATGCACGGCGTTTATCCATCCCTTCGTCGTTAACATCCCCCTGTATAGACGACACGCTTCGCTTCATCATTTATTATGCGTACAGCGAAGGATTGGAATAAATTGCCCGCGACGGTGTTTCCGCTCGATTATAATGTCTTCAAGTCAAGAGTGAATAAGGCTTTTACTAAGTTAATGCGTTTTACCACCGATGTCTACATCACCACTTACCATCAGGTGGGATTGTGGTCAAGCATTAACTTATAAGATATGAAAAAAAAAACTCAGGTAGAGATTTTATTGACACACCAAAGGATTTTAATTATGTTGGTAATTTTTGTGGCCTAAAGCACTAAGCAAGGCGCATTCCGGTGCAGTAGTTAGCATTAACATAGCAGATGTTGTTGTATAATATGATGATTCTGTATCTTTTTTGAAAAACAATATAATTTTCGTCATGAAAGTGTCTACTTATCTTTTGCATCTATGTATATCCTAACTAGCAAAGATTTTTAATTTAAAAGATTTCAATAAAATTTCAGATGCCAGCAAAACCAACAGAAAAGAGGAATCCCCAGGTATACTTCGATATCAGTGTTGGCAAGCAGGAGATAGGAAGGATTATCATGATGCTGAGAGCTGATATAGTGCCCAAGACAGCGGAGAACTTCAGAATGCTGTGTACTCACGAGAAAGGGTTTGGGTACCAGGGAAGCAGTTTTCACCGGATTATACCAGATTTTGTATCCTTTTTTAATATGTTTATTAAAATAACTAGAATTTGTTAATTACGTTTATTAGGCTAAGTAGCCATCTTTTAGTGATGTGTCAATCTACCTACATGTAGTACAGTCACCTGCAGAGAAAAGTAACCCATCTGTTTACAACGCAACAGTATATTTATAAACAGATGGGTTACTTTTCTCTGCAAGTGATATATCTTATTTTTTAATAAGGCAAAGGAGTGCAATTCATTCTTCCAATAGACGACATTTTTTTAATAATCTCGGTAACAAATCCAACTTCATGGTCATAGCTGTTAGGTAGCAGTCGTTAAGCAGTGTTGGAGGCTTTTCGGTGGCATGATAAATATGAAATAATAAGACAAGACAAACGATTAGACAAGGTCCAAGGCACCTAGATACTAGTTCGACTAGAATGACCGGATAGGAAATATTGCCTCTAATCTAGTATTCGCTTATAAAAAACTGTAAATCATTTTTGACGTGATAACGTCTATTAAAACGATGAATGCCGGGTGCACGCACGAAAAAGCATGACTCATTGTCTCGTTCCGCGCGAGCGAGAGCGCGGAACAAGCGATAGAGAGGCACGATCGGCTACGATCGACCGAAGCGCTCAATTTTATCTATAAAAGTATGCAATGTTTTGTCATGACGTTGTCAAGTTAAACTACCGTCCGTAAACCGACTTTACAGACAACCATTTTTTTTCCTTTGTTAATCTGTTAACTTTAACATTCTTGTTTTAATGAACCCTTAACAGCAATATAAAGATGTGTCAAGGCGGCGACTTCACAAACAACAACGGAACGGGCGGCAAGTCGATATACGGCAGGAAGTTTGAGGATGAAAACTTCACACTGCGGCACACCGGGCCTGGCATACTGAGCATGGCCAACTCCGGACCCAACACCAATGGCTCCCAGTTCTTCCTGTGCACTGCTAAGTAAGTCTTTTGTCGGTTGTACAGTTGATGTTGGCCGCTGCTAGGGCCAACATACTGAGCATGGCCAACTTCGGACCCAACACCAATGGCTTACAGTTCTTCCTGTGCACTGCTAAGTAAGTTGTTGATTAGTCTTCAAGCCATTATTTAAAACTGACTACGAGGTCACATAACCATGAACTCAGTGTTCTCCTCTTAAAGCCTAGCTAGAGCATACTCAACTAATGTTGCCGACGTGGCTTAAAGAATGTTACGATATCAACCGCGAGTCGCGACCGACAGCTTTATGTGCCCTCCGAAGCACGAAGGCTCTCAAGAAATTTTTGTCAGTAGCGGTCACTTATCCAACTAGTTTTACATAAAAAACGTGGATAGTCAAAATGGATAGTCACCTTATTTGCCGGCAAATTATAAATAAAAATTGTTAAAATATATTTTTTTCCTTTTTTTTTCAGAACGGACTGGCTTGATGGTAAGCATGTGGTATTCGGGCACGTGATATCTGGATTGGATGTCGTCAAGAAAATGGAGAGGTACGGCAGTAAGGGTGGGACAACGTCAGCTAAAGTGATCATAAGCAATTGTGGAGAATTACAGTGATATTAATTGTACGAGGAGTTTTATTTAAAAACCCTATTGTAAAAGTAAAGCGAGATGCGAGAGACTACATTCCCATAGGACAAACAGATGGACGGACATGATTAATCTCTTTAATTGGATTCCGTTTTGACTACGGAATACACATCATCTAAATTTTACTAACAAAAAATAACCGACTTCAAAGTTACTCAAAAACTACTTGTCAGATCTCGTTTAAATTTATGTGAGATTACATGACAAGCACCTGCTTTCGATTAAAAAAATAATCATCGAAATCGGTTGGCGTGATATTGAGTTATTCGTCCATTTGTCGTGCACATACTTAATACAAATTTAAGACTTATATGGTTTTATCATGGATGCCATTGTCAGATCTCAATAAAATTTATGTGGGACCACATGACAGCCACCAGCTTTCGATTAAAAAAAGAATCATCAAAATCGGTTCGCCCAGTCCAAAGTTCTGAGGTAACGAACATAAAAAAAATACAGTCGAATTGAGAACCTCCTCCTTTTTTTTGAAGTCGGTTAAAAACTGGATATTGTCTGTACAATAATTGTTAAAATGGCTCCGAAGCATTTAATCAATCGATTTTCTGTATGTTTTTGGTACCTAAAGGGATCCCTAATCCCTTTAGACTAAAATGGACCAGCAAATCGTAATCTGCAAGCTTTCTGAGCTTATAACAAATTACAGAATTAAAGAATGCGGTCCTCTTATTTTAAGTTTTTCATTCAGCTACCCTCCTAAAACGGGCTGACAGCTTAGCTAGGTCAGTCAACTGCTGACAAAAGTAACCCATTTGTTTACAACGCAACAGGCAACGGAAACTGCTGTTCGTATATTTATAAACAGATGGGTTACTTTTCTCTGCAGGTGAGTGTACTAGCTACGAGTAATAACAACTTAAAATCCTTGCCTATCTTAATTGAACTCGTTACTAATTGCCATTTGAACTTTAAATCGAGTTTCTCAAATTATCTAAACGATTTAGAAAGCTTTACGGCTTCAATTAATATACGTAAAACTTAAAAGCACGGTTAAATTAAATTTTGTTAAATTATTTTGTCAATAAAAGTTAGCTGACATACTTAAATAAATGATAGTGATGCACACCCTTCTGGCTAAACTCAAAAATAGGTTATAATTATGATGAATTTACAAGGAAAACTATCACGTAATAGTCGATAAACTTACTACTTACTTCGGAACCCTCTATTGCGCGTGGCCTGACTCGCTCTTTTTATTTAGCTTACCCTGTTGGTGTAGGTCAAATCTTGCAAGTTTAATTATACCTAATTCCACTTATAAAAGTATAACGAAGTTTGTCCGGGCAGCTAGTTTTATATAAATTCTATTGTGCCAAGAAATAAATGTAAAAAATAAATGTAAAATAACTTCTTACATGCCTTACATAAGTACATACGTTTTATTTTCTTTTAACCGACTTCAAAAAAGGAGGAGGTATTCAATTCGACTGTATTTTTTTATGTTTGTTACTTCAGAACTGGGTGAACCGATTTTGATGATCTTTTTTTAGTCGAAAGCTGGTGCTCGTCATGTGGTCCCACTTAAATTTGAGCAAGATCTGACGAGTAGTTTTTGAGTTACCCTTTTGAAGTCTGTATTTTTTTTCAAGACTTATGGTGGTATTAATGCTACCGGAGCGAAGCCAGGGCAGATCGCTAGTGTATAATAAAAGTCATTTATTCACATTACTTTGTACTACCACAATATAAGGATCTACAGTAGTCGCTCTTCATACAAATGGCCGAAAAGCGCGTTATACCTACCCACATCCGAATACGCGTGCGATACGTGGGCAACAGCGGCCGCTGCGTGGCGATTGCCGACAGGCGAACGAGCGGAGCTTGTACCACGGTCCGGATTGTGTACTGTGGTACTACTTGCCCTTAGCGACTGATTTATTTCATTTGACCCGGACAAAATGGCAGTAGGTATGTCCTTGATAAATCTGGTAACTAATAAAGTGAGAATTAAACTCTTAAGTTTTCTATAAAATATGGGATGTCGTAAATTTATAATATTGCCGACAATGGCTACAATATTACCGGAAAAGTCGGAAAAAATCGTTTTAATTTCTTTATCCGAACCGCATTTTGGCGTCGGCCCAAGATAACAGGCGTGTTAGCTTCAAACTTGGAATTTAACTTTTTTCTTTCGTCTGGCCCAGTTACCAAACAAAAATTTTTCCTCCTACCCTTATATTCTAAACAGGGTAAATTGAGGTGAAAATCTTCTTGTGATAATTATTATTCTTGTAACTTAAACTATATTAAGTACCTACTTATTCATAATGTACATATGTACCTACTTAGGTTGGTAGTTGGTACCTATTATAATAACTACAATATTGCTTTTGGCAATTTCCCGATCGACGATTAAATAACGAGTAGGTAGGTATATTTTGTGACCAATATTTCTTCCTAATAGGTGGTAGCTACCATAATATTTGTGCCTGCTACTGACGTTACTGCAATGAACTAATATAGTAGGTATATTCGTTCACTGCGTAATGCGTTACTGTTATCATAATACGGTAACAATAGGTCGAGAAAACCGTAAGTAAACTTAAATTAAGCTACTGGTAAGCTATTTCCTAGTAAAGAAAAGAATGGACAAAATTAATTAATTAGATATAATTTTAGCGGACTTTTAGTTAATCATTCGGTTATGGACCAAGTCTTTAGGTAATTGATAAACCGGCATTTCTTGTTGTCTTGATTTGATAAAATTTACATCCTATTTTTAACAGAATTCAAAATTTTGAGTTTTACCTCAGAACTACGTCATAAACAGATTTGGAATTTTTATTTTATTTGAAAAGGGCATGTTTCCAAATTGATCCCAAATTTATTATATCAAAACTCGGGTCTGATGTTGGGATCCATGTAGGTACATACGTAGGTATGTGAATATTAAGGAATTCCCCTTGAATTGTTTCAAAACATTCACAGCCCACTGCTGAGCACGGGTCTCTCCTCTTGAGAGGCCTAGACAAGTATTCCTAGACTATACTATACTCTACCTACCTAGTGCGAATCGGTGGAGTTGTTAGTGGCCAACCCAAATGTCGGAAGTTCTCATACCGCCCGAGGGCCTCCGACATGGCTTAACGACTGTTATCTTATGATTGTTAAACCGGGGTCGACGGCTTGACGGGAAAAAGCACATCATTTTGAAGCATGGAAAAAATCCTCAAGATTTTTTGCCACTAGCGGTCACCCATCCAAATATCAACCGCGCTCGTTGTTGCTTACTCAGTCGATCACTAGGATCGAAACAAGCCGCCGCAGAGCCCAAAAATCCCGGAAGTTAGTATAAATAAATCCCTACTATCCCTACTAATATTATAAATGTGAAAGTGTGTTTGTTTGTTTGTCCGTCTTTCACGTCGCAACGAAGCTGTTATATGGTATGGTTTTTGTGTGTGGAGATAGTGAGGAGGGTTGAGAGTAACGTAGGCTACTTTTTACCGCGGTAAAACGTCCCCATGGGGAGATTGATATTTTGTTAGTTGCTAGATATTTCGTTCCGGATTTTGTTAATAGATGGCGTTAGTAAAATTCATTTGACACATGTAAATTACTTAAGTCATAGGCAACTAAATCTAAGTAAAAGTAAGTAGGATTTTGAGATATCCTAGGGCCGCCACGATCGTTCTGGACACTAAGTTTAGGACTTTCAAGAAAAACACTGGTAGCAGCTTCCACGGTATTTAATGAACTAACTTAGCACAGAAAAATATACTACTACCTACATTATGTTGGTATGCTACCTACATACATTACACCTCCACCCTTAATTATTACTTAATTTACAAATAAAATAATTACCTAATATTAACTAAAGTACAAAACTCATTTATGTATATTATATAAATATATAGATACATCAAGTTTATATCCTTTATTTCTTTAACAATTATTTCCTTTTACAGAATTCTTAATTATTATTTTATTTTACCTTAAACTATACAATATACACATTTTTAAATAAACCTTTTAATCACATCAATTGTAAATTAATCGATTTCAAAACCATATCTTTTAGGTCGACACCTCCGCCTAGGTCTAGGAGAGCTCACAGGCGAACTATTACCGGCCGTGCCGGGTTCGTCTTCCGTTCGACCTGGTGGTGGACTATGCGACCTCGTCCCTTCCCCCTCTGACAACTCGGGCTGAATCGCTGCGTCGGGAGTATTAGCCTGACTATTCGTCTCCTCTGTGCTGGTGGGTGTCGAAAGCGACGTGGGCAAGTCATAAGAGGCTGTGATTCTATGTTTTAATTGATCTATGTGTCTTTTGATAGGTGGACCGTTTTCCCTATTAATCAGATAACTTCTGGTACCTAGTTTCGCTTCTACACGACCTTTTAACCATCTCTTTCCCCCTGTATCGTTCCTAAACCAAATTTTATCACCGACATTAAATTTTCTAATCCTAGCGGTTGTTCCATTCGCTAAATTGGCACTACATTGAATATTCCTTACTTTGTTTTCCACTTCCCGATGGCCTCGTAGTAAATCTAAACGCGATCTTAAATTTCTATGTTGCAATAACATGGCTGGTGATACACCTGTGCTACTGTGCTCGACATTCCTATATGCCAACAAGTAGGCCTGTAATGATGCATCAAGGTCACATCCGTCTCTTATTGACTTCTTTATCGCTCGCTTACATAGCTTCACGGCGCCCTCGGCTGCGCCATTCGAAGACGGATGGTAAATCGCCGCGAAGGTCAACTTAATACCATTCAATGCCATGAAGTCTGCATATTCTTTGCTCGTAAAGGGAGGGCCGTTATCCGAAACTATCTCTTTGGGCAAACCGAATCGCGCAAAAGTTTCTCTCATAACTTTAATAACCGCCCCGGCAGTGGTTTTCTGCATTTTAAATACTTCTAATCACTTTGTTGTTGAATCTATAATTATTAAAAATGTATTACCATGAATCGGACCCAGGAAATCTACATGTAGCCTAGACCACGGCTCTGGAATGTACGGCCACGGCTGCGGCGGGGCGCGCGGCGGCGCAGCGCTCTCCGCGACGCAAGTCGCGCAACTCCTGCAAGTGCGTTCGATGTCCGCGTCTATACCTGGCCACCACATTATACTCCGTGCCATGCTTTTCATTTTCACCATCCCCATGTGACCCACATGTAATTCCTTTAACAAGGTTTCCCGCAATGTACTAGGTATAACTAATCTATAACCCCAAACGATACAACCCATATCCAGATATAATTCATTTTTACGACTATAAAACGGTTTAATATCGTCCTCGTTTACATAATTGGGCCAACCTGATTGTATAAATAATATTACCTTCTTTAAAGTCACATCTTTATCTATATTTTCTTTAATAATTTTCCTATCTATTGGTAAAAAGTTTTGAATGAAATTTACATACGTATGTTGTTTTTCGTTTTTAACTGCCCGTCCGACTGGCAGGCGCGACAAAGCATCTGCTGCGTTATGCTCGCTGCGAACATATTCTATTTTAAAATTGTAACCGGCTAGCAATATCGCCCATCTTTGCATCCGGCTTGCCGCCATCACTGGAATTCCAGTCTTATCCCCAAAGATAGTAACTAACGGCTTGTGGTCCGTTCTTAAAGTGAATTCTCTGCCATACAGATATTGGTGGAATTTTTTAATACCAAAAATTATCGCTAACGCCTCCCGTTCTATCTGCGAATACGCTCTTTCGGCGGTGTTGAGCGAACGCGACGCATACGAGACCGGGCGCTCGCCCTCGGGTGTCATATGCGATATAACAGCCCCTATAATCCGTTCACAAATCTTAGAGACTAAATTGACGTTTCATGGGTGACCAGTTTCGGGTGCAAATTAAATAGTGATGACCATAAACCGAAAAGTAAATCGGAAAAATTTTCACAGCTTTTAAGGAAGGTCGACTATTTGTGTGATTATTGATTGAGTCCGTAAAACTAGTATAAAAACAAGTTTAAGCAACCATTATCATTCATATAACCATAATATATTTGCCCTTACTTACTAAATTTATAAGTTATTTTGCTTACAAAAACGAGTATTTGGCTATGGTTACATTCGGTATACAGTTAATTTTATACTATTTAGCCAAATACTAAATATCTAGGTAGATATGAGTGTCGCTACTAATATGTCACTATTCTTACGACATAGTTTACGATTCAAAAAACCGGAAAAGTAGATCGCACAAATTTAGCTGGTATCATTATTTCGAACTTTGACATTAGAGGTTGTCATTTTAGTCTCTAAGATTTGTGAACAAGGTATACTCCCACGCTACTCGCGTCCGCGGTAAGAATAAGTGGTTGTTCTGGCGAGTAGTGTGCTAAGATAATATTCGAAGTAAGAATTCTTTTTACTTCGTCGAGGGCTCGATCGCAGTTCACGTTCCATTGAAACGGACTATCTTTTTTTAATAATAAATATAATGGTGCTAATATAGTAGGTACTTATGTTGGGTACGAACTTCGCGTAGTACATTACTAGTCCTAGTAGTGACCGCAGTTGCGTAATGTTTGAAGGGATCGGTGCTTGTATAATAGCTTCAACCTTTTTAGGACAGGTTTCCACCCCTTTGCTACTAATGATAAACCCTAAATATGTAACCGACTCAGAAAAAAAAACACATTTATCTTTTCTAATTTTTAAACCATATTTCTGTAACCTACGGAAAACCTCATTTAGTGTGGCCATATGATCCTCGTCATTTATTCCCGTAATAATTACGTCATCGAGAAAAACACCAACCCGAGGCATATCCCCGAAAAGCTGTTCTAACTTTCTTTGAAAAATCCCCGGACTCGAGGCTAATCCATAAATTAACCTGTTGTACCTGAATAAACCCTTGTGAGTGTTTATAACCGTGTATTGCTTTGAATCATCTAATTGAAATTGGGCGTAGGCCTGTGATAAATCTATTTTTGTAAATTTTTGCCCACCGTGTAGCTTGGCTAATAAATCCTCCACTCTTGGTAAGGGAAAACGATCCACTTCTAGACATCTGTTCAAAGTCAATTTAAAATCGCCACATACCCGAATGGTGCCGTCCTTTTTCATAACCGGCATTATAGGTGTAGCCCAGTCAGACGTGGTGACTGGCGTAATTACCCCTTCCTTCACCAAGCGATCCAGTTCGCGCTCGACCGGCTCCCGGAGCGCATAGGCCAGAGGACGAGCTCGCATGAACACCGGCCGCGCGCCCCCGCAAGCGGAACCCCACCGTTCCGCCGGTGAACTTCCCTAGACCGTCAGCGAACACCTCACAAAATCTGGAACTAAATTTTTCTAGATTAAAGGAATTGCTTTTTTTAATTAAATGGTTACAAGTGGTCAGGGGTAAAGATATTGATAATTCTTTGAGCCATTGCCTACCTAAAAGATTGACCTTTGCATTTTGAACAATGTATAAATCTAATAACCTGCATATATTATTGTATCGAACTAACGGTGTTATTTTTCCAACGGGGACGACACATTCTCCCGTGTAATAACGCAATTGAAGATCGCTCGGTTTAATTTTACAATTTTCAAAATGTTTTTTGTAACAGTCGTAGCTAATACACGATATCACACTGCCTGTGTCTATTTCCATCGATAAACACACTTTGTTAATTTCAATATTCACTGTGTACGGCGCAAATACTTTTAAATTTTTACTGACAATAGAAAAATTGTTTACCTCGTCACTGTGCTCGCTATCACTGCCCGATAACGACCCCGTCTCCTCTCTCAAGTTGTACACACATCTACTTAAATTTGGGCAGACCTTTTTCAAGTGTCCTTGCTGATTACACACTCGACAGACGTACACCTTAAATTTACACGTAGCGGAATGATGTCGACCGCCACAAACAGTACACTGACCCGCGGCTGCCGCGCGCTGGCCCTCGCGGCGGCCCGGCCCGCGCTGCCGGCCCTCGCCCGCGCCGCCGCTGGAGCCCGCCCCGGCCGCGGCCGCGCGCCACGCGCTGGCGCTCCGCTCTGCCGGTGTCCCCGGTGCCCCCGGTGCTGACGCCGATGAAGCCCCTTGCGGCCACATACCCTTCCTTGGTGCTCTCACCCGGGTTTCCGTCGACGCCTCCCGGTATCCAGTGCCGTTGCCACTGCGCTCCTTTCTTCTAAAATGAGTCAGCGCGTTTACCTCTGTTGTCGTTCTGTCTTCACCCATTCGAATCAGACTACCGTGATCTACCAACGCTGCTTGCCTTTCCGCCGCCTCCATCGCTATCGCGATCTTGAATGCTGAGTCGAATTTGATGTCCTCTTCCGTAAACAACTTTTGTCTTATACAGTCACTTAACAACCCGCACACAAACTGATCTCGTAAATTCTCTTTTAAACTGTCGGCAGAAAATTTACAATCTTTCGAAAGTTTTTTTAATTCCGCCACATACTCTGCGATGCTTTCTTCTTTTCTTTGTACCCGTTGACGAAATTTGAATCTCTCCGCTAATAAACTCGGTTTCGGTTGTAAGTGGTTTTTCATGATTGCCACGAGTTCGCTATATGTCTTGGTCGAGGGTTTTTCGGGTGTACACAAATTAACCATTAATTGATATGCCTCGCTGCCAACCACCGTAATCAATGTCGCCACTTTAATTACAGCTTTCACATCGTTTGCCACAAAGTATTGGTCTAAACGGTCAATGTACAAGTCCCAGTCGTCCTTCGCAAGGTCAAACGGTCCCATCTTGCCAACCGACATTTCGCTATTTGTAATAACGTTTTACTTATTAAACTCTGCAGCCTGCTTATTACGCGTGAATTTAGTCACTTTCTCGTCGCCACTGAGATATCCTAGGGCCGCCACGATCGTTCTGGACACTAAGTTTAGGACTTTCAAGAAAAACACTGGTAGCAGCTTCCACGGTATTTAATGAACTAACTTAGCACAGAAAAATATACTACTACCTACATTATGTTGGTATGCTACCTACATACATTACAGATTTATAAAAAATCGATCTCTACAGCGGGCGTAGCTGCGGGCAAAAGCTAGTAAATAATAAACCTGTGTCGCGGGCGGCATGGACGACACATATAACACGTCACAATCACACCCATGACCCGATTACAAATATTTATCTCACATAAATACCTGCCTCGGCCAGGAATCGAACCCGGGACCCCCCGCTTCGCAGGCAGGGTCGCTATCAATTATGGTCGTCATAAATGTATCACACTTACGCGATACGTACCATTACTGTTATCTGCAAAGTCACCAAAGCCTAAAGCTAAGGACATTGTGACTAATATGTGTCATTAGTGTTTATAGAAATGGGCGGAGAGTGCTTTTTAGTGCCCCCCAAGGTACGATACAGTCTAAACGACTGATTTCGCAATTAAGCGGAATTGCGATGTTATCATTCCTAAATATATCGTCGCTTCGATGACCCTTATAGCGTTATGGTTACCATGCCGGATCGCCGTGCCAAGGGTCCTGGGTTCGATTCCCAGCTAGACAGTTTGAATGATGAGTTTGAATTTCTGTTCTCGATCTGGGTACGTGTATGTTCTTGTATTTGTGTTGTAGTGTAATGATATGATGCATACTATTATACATACATATAGATAACTATTGAAGGGTTTTGTCAATACTTTATAATACATTAAATCAGTGCTACACGAACCTTTGTTTCAATTAGACATCTCCTAAGCACCGACCAGTATATGGCGACCCTGCCATTGTCATCGCGCCGCCGCGGCCGTAGATCGGGTGTCATCGCGCGCGTGTAAATTAATTATAATACGTATACCTATCTGCGCTATGCTGATACTACCGTTGCAATGGGATCATCTTCATCTGCCCCAACTCCTCGAGCCCAGCATGAGGATGTGATTACACAGCTGGGATACGAAAATAAGGTGGATCATCAACATGATCATCTTGGTCCTGCTCATCGCAGCACTTGCCACGAGATACAACGTGAGGTGCCTGAATAAAAAAAAATCGAGAGTCGAGCGCAGGCCGGGGTTCTGCAGCTGCGGCTCCAGGGCAACTCAGCGGCCTGACTCGAGAGCTGCGCATCTACCTACTCGTAAGTGGATAGTGATGTGTTTGATTCAAGTGTGGTGATAAACTTTAAATAAAAACAGTGATGAAATAAATATTAGGTAAAGAGGTATTAGTTATTAAATATAAATATAAGATTTTCAATATGGATTATATTATGTTATGGCAGAAATCTTGCTTAGTATTTTTGAGGAATTAAAGAAATTAAGAACGTACTTGATAAAAATTGGGCCCAAACGTAGAATAGGTGAGGTAAGGTTACGAAAATTAAATGAAGCTCGAGATTTATTTTCAAAATATTCTAAGACTAGCGATATTATAAAAAATCAAATTATACGGGGACAAATAGATAAAAATGAGGTTACTTTGATTCTTAAATTAAATTCTAATTTTGACACTGTGTATTTAGAAATTTTGTCTTTGTGTTCTGAAAGCGACACCGAAGCGCAATCTTCTAAAATGGCATTACCGGAAGTGGAAACTTTTAATTTAAAAACAGCTCTAACTTTATTGCCTTTGATGTCGGATGACGAACTTAGTATTAAGCAACTAATTGATAGCATTGAATATTATGCTTCTCTTCTCACGAAAACGGAATGTAAAAATAAACTGATTTCTTTCGTTTTAAAAAATAGGCTGTCTCAGTGTGCCAAATTAAAATTATCTGCAAGTTATGAATCAGTCGAGGCGTTATTAAAGGATATGAGGAGAACCTTACTGCCGAAAAAATCATCAACGGCACTTTTAACTAAACTGCAGAGTGCAAAACAAAATGATAATTCAATTTCAGATTTTGGAAGGGAATTAACGGAGCTCTTTGTCGAACATACGATTTCGCAGGCCGATGGTGACATGGCTAAGCATAGTATACTAAAGCCAATTAACGAGAAGCTTGCCATAAAACGTTTTGCCGATGGACTGCGGAACCGTAGGTTAAGCACAATAGTCGCGGCCCGTGACTTCACGTCCCTCGCCGAGGCAATACAAGGTGCTCAGGACGAGGAGGTGGAGACGTCAAGCCATCAAGCAACAGAGTTTGTTGGTACGTACTCTAACCAAAATTTATATAAACCTAAATATAGCTCTAACAGGGGTTACCGAGGCCGATATATTAAACGAGAACGAGCAGCGCCGCAAGGTCGAGGTCGGCAGCAGCAACTACAGCATACCTACATCTACAAGGGTCCCGTGCAGCCACAACCATCAAGGTCTAATAGGAGAGGTAAATTTCGCGAATATAGGAATCGCAGATATTTTTCTCAAAGAAACAATATTAATGTTATTAGCGAACATGACTCATCTGCTCATCCTTCCGAACATACGAGTACTCCTATTTCCAAAACAGAATCATTAAATCATTTTTTTCGAGAATAATTATGTTTATTCATGCAATAGTTTAAATCAAGTTTCTTTAAACATTGGCCATAGTAACTGCAATTGGTTAATTGACACGGGTGCCTCCTTGTCGGCAATACGATACGAGCATGTCGAGCGTTTACGAATTCCATTCTATAAAAGGAGTACGCGTGTCAAAGGTATAGGAGGCGAGTTATCTTCTCTAGGTGTTGTTTATATTACTTTAAATTATGATGGACATGAATTTGATCATAAATTTTATGTTTTCGATAAATTGCCTTGTAAAACACACGGCATATTAGGGCAAGATTTTTTGCAACGATATAAAGCAGTCTTGAATTTTGAACTAAATACTTTAAAATTGTTTTCGAAGTCAGATACACCTATAACATTAAATTTTTTTTATTCGTCGAACAGTAATAATACTCTTTTATCTATACCCGCCCGGAGTGAATCCTTGCATTATGTTAATACGAATGCAACCCAGGAGTGTGTCATTAACAACCAGGAATTATGTGAGGGTGTATTTGTAGCTAGTGCTATTGTGAAACCGAAAAATGGCAAAATACCTATAAGGATATTAAATACTAGAGATAGCAACGTTAATTTGAATTATTTTGCATTTTGTAATTCAAACTTAAACGATTATTATATCTGTCAATTTAATAAGCCAGTTATGAATGCAGATAGAATTAAAAGGTTATTTTCTATGTTAGATTTGAAAGGTTTGAATGTTGAAGAGCAGAAGTCCATTGAAAATATTTGTGCAAAATACCCAGATATATTTCACTTACCAGGAGACCGATTGTCAACTACACCTTTGTATCAACAATCTATTGATCTTAAACCCCATAGCTCCCCTATTTATATCAAGCCATATAGGCTTCCTCAAACACAGAAATTAGAAATAGATAGGCAAATAGAAGGTATGTTAGAAGATGGAACAATAGAAGAAGCGAGGAGCGCATGGTCCAGCCCTTTGTTATTAGTACCGAAAAAAAGTGATTCATCTGGTGAGAAAAAATGGCGCATCGTTATAGACTACAGGAAGTTAAATAATCAGATACAAGAAGATAAATTTCCCCTCCCAAATATTTCTGACATTTTGGACTCTCTGACTGGAGCAATATACTTTACACATCTCGATTTATTTCAAGGATTTTACCAACTAAATTTAGAAAAGTCAAGTAGACCTTATACGGCCTTCACAACTACCAAAAATCAATACCAAATGAGTAATGACACGAATGCCCATGGGGCTCAAGACCAGTCCCAATGCCTTCTCCAGGATGATGACAGTGGCTATGTCAGGTTTAAACTATGAGCAATGTTTGGTATATCAGGACGATCTGGTCGTGTTTGGTAGGTCACTGGCTGTTCATAATAAAAATTTATTAGATGTGTTTAGTAGATTGCGTAAAGTTAATTTGAAATTAAATCCCGTCAAGTGTCAGTTTTTACAAAAACAAATTTTATATTTAGGACACATCGTATCCGAGAAAGGTATACAGCCTGACCCGGAAAAAACTAGAGTCCTTGAAAACTATCCACGTCCAAAAAATAGCGATGAAACTAGGCGTTTTGTAGCGTTTGCGAACTATTATCGCAAGTTCATCCCTAATTTTGCAGAGAAAGCATTTCCGTTAAATAGATTAAGTTGTAAAAACGTGTCGTTTGTATGGACAGAGGACTGTGAAAATTCATTTAATTTTTTAAAATCATGTTTAATGCAACCCCCAGTACTTCAGTATCCAAATTTTTCAGACAGTAACGAGTTTATTTTGCAAACAGACGCTTCAGGGATAGCTATAGGTTCGGTACTATGTAACAATGACGGTCTACCTGTAGCTTATGCCAGTCGTAGTTTAAATAAGGCGGAAATGAATTATCCCACTATCGAAAAAGAACTTTTAGCGATAGTGTGGAGCGTTAAGTACTTCCGACCTTATTTATACGGAAGACGGTTTAAAATACAGACAGACCACCGGCCACTAGTGTATCTGTTTGGTATGAGAGATCCATCTAGTAGATTAATAAAATTCCGACTACAGTTAGAAGAATATAATTTTGTGGTAGAATATTTGAAAGGGTGCAACAATGTGACTGCAGACGCATTGTCGCGCATTTGTATGACGTCAGATGACTTAAAAGTAGTGATGGGCCGACTATGGGTTTTGCCGATCAGCCGACTAGCCGACTAGTCGGCAAGAAAATTGCCGACTATTCGGCCGACTAGTCGGCAATGCCGATCATCCTTATTTCGGGCAAATTTTTATTCTTTACCACCATAATTCCTGCTATTGTGCAAGATAACGGTAGAAATGTTTCAAAAGCTATCGATGACTCCTGTTTTAAAGTAGTACCCTGTTTTATACATACACTAGCTGTTGCCCGCAGCTTCGCATACGGAAATTGTTTTACCTTATTTGTACCTCTTGCACAAGGAAATTTAAAAAACGGTGAATTTATATTGAAGTGCTTATATTTAGTAATTTATATAATGAAACCCACGATAAAATCACAAAGGATTCCTCCAGGAACGAGTTTTGAAAAATAAGCAATATTCACATTAATTTGTATTTTTTTTATTGTTTTCAAAATTTTGAACAACTGAAAAATATGTGTTCCATAAATTTAAGCAAGGAACATTTGTTGCTTTGAAGCAAATCGGTTGATGTTTTAAAACTATTCCATACAAACTATCATCACGTTGCCCGGTGAAAACTTTTAATTTTCCGGGATAAAAAGTATCTTAAAATATGACCCGGAGTATTAGTAACAACTTTATTAATTTTCATCGAAATCCGTTCAAGGGTTTTCATGTGATGCCTGGACAGACAAACAGACAGACAGACAATAATTCTGAAAAATATATTTTTGTGCTCTAACACGTTATTGAAGTGCCCCCTAATCAAAATTAAAAAAAAACTTGAGAGGTGTCAAGGGACACCCGGATGGAACGAAGTACCTTGCAGTCAGTACTAGGATAGCAAAAACATGCAGCAAGTGTGCCAAAACAAATCTAAGGTACCTATTAAATTTCTGATGAAATTTAATACCTTAGATTTGTTTTGGCACACTCGCTTGCATGTTTTTGCTATCTTAGTACTCTGGCTTGCTTTCTATGTAAAAAAAACTACGACGGCAAAAAGTGTCGTTACCGGCAAAAAGTGTCGTTACCGGCAAAAAGTGTCGTTACCAAATTTTCCACCTAGCCCCCTTTCGCAACGCGCGATAAGGAACTTCGTTCCAAAAATTCTATGTACAGAAAATTTGCCCTTTGAGTTTTATTATAGTATAGATTGGAATTATCGATCAAAGAGGCGTTGAAGCAAAATCAAGGCGCATTGTCACTCACTTCAATATCTTTTTTGTTATTATCTGATTTATTAAAATAATAAATCTAGTTAACTATGTTGATTTTATAATTTTGGAGTTTTCTTTAACTTTATTTTTAGTAGCGAAAATAAATGCCGACTATTCGGCCTTTTTTGCCGACTATTCGGCGAATAGTCGGCGACTAGAAAACATGCCGAATAGTCGGTTTTCCCGACTAGTCGGTTGTAGTCGGCCCATCACTACTTAAAAGGTATGAATGATAGAGTATTGCATGCAATGATGTTGTATGTATAGGGAGGTAGATATGCTGAGAGGGCGTTGAAATTAAGTCAGTCGAATCTAGTCAAGTGTAGCGATTTCATTGTAGACAGTTGATAGATGCTTCAGAGTGAGGCTGTCTGTAGTTGTCACAAAAATGCCGAGTTGTGTTTAGAGATTTTGCAAAAATCATTTCTCCAAATTCAATAAGAATGATGGAGTTACATACCATAGGTAAATACATAAAACGTTATGTTTAATTTTGTTACTAATATATAATATTTCTTTTAAAATTGATTAAAATAATAAATGTATTAAGGCACATGCCATTCGTCATAGACTAATAAGGCAGAAGTGAAATCTAGGCATAAAAGTTAATTTAAGACATTTCGCAAATTGAACCAAATGAAATATTTTTATAATGAATATGTATATCCCCAATTTTTGAACTCTAAGCTAATTTTATTACGATATCAAGTTTTAGATTGGTCGTAAAATAAAAAGGTTAAATATCGTTTCAATGCATTACATTTTAGAAAACTATTAATTAGATTTTTTTATGGAACTGGTTGGCAAACGAGCTAACGATGCACCTGATGGTAAGTGGTTATCTTCGCCCTTGAATATCAGCAACTGCATCACTGATGCGTTGCCGGACAAGAAAGAGAGAAGAAAAAGAAAGAATAAAAAGGGTGCGTGTACTTTTGTACGCGCGTAAGAAGTTATACTTCTTTAACATAAATAAATATTTAATTTAATAACGTGTATCAGTTTTAATTGCACAAACTAGATGGTGTTGTTCACGAAGCTGAATCACACTGTTGAGACTGTGAGATTTGTATAAGTAAAAACGTTAAATTTTAAAAGAGGTAAAGGATAAAAGCTAGCGCTATCTATCCAGTGCTTTCATACCCCCTCCATGGCAGCGTTAAACGTTTAACGTTTTGCAAGTCGCATAAGAAGTATAACTTCAAAAACTGGCTCTCAAACCCCCAGCCGGAACACGACGAGTCGTTTGGCGGCTGACTCAAACAAATAATTAGTAATAATGGTATTAATTAACTATTAAAATCAGTATTACCAATACATATAATTCCTCCGAGGGGCACAAGTCTCTTCTTATGACACCTACCAGGGGAGGGATTGGGGTTAGTATTCTAAGCCACCCCAATACGGCTAAAATTATGGATGTTATGTCCGTGTGGTTTGATGACGAAGAGCTATTTTATCAGCAATAAGTGTACACAATATTCTTTCCTGGATTTTTTTTAATATTCTAAGACTTCTTTGTTAAATCCTGGATAACTAGAACTATTTTCATGCCACTTCCTTATTACACGAGGGTTGGGGGAAAGGAACCAAAATAAAAATAAATACATATATTATGCCT
The DNA here is from genome assembly GCA_911387775.1 of Thymelicus sylvestris. Taxonomy (NCBI): domain Eukaryota; kingdom Metazoa; phylum Arthropoda; class Insecta; order Lepidoptera; family Hesperiidae; genus Thymelicus; species Thymelicus sylvestris. Next base: position 15,435,222 of record OU426889.1, read on the forward strand.
GTTAACTTTTAGGTCAAACTTTTCAGCGCGTACAGTAGCCCTTTTTATTATTTTCTTCTTATCAAAATCAGACACAATTTCGTTTAAGTTATTGTATTTTTTAATTACTTTATGTTTTTTGTTCTGTAATATAATTTCAAAATGTTAAATGACAATAATAATATTATGCCTAATATGTACTAACTATTCGTTTCATTCAGTGTCCCTTCTGCCTGACTACTCTTTGTTATGCTTTGACAATTATGACATGTCATCGCGGATCGAAAACTGAACCTCGTAATGTATGGACATAACAAATCTATGGTAAAAATCTTTGATTGCATGTGATGACGCGTGGACAAAGGAGAGCAATGCAAGATTTTAACGTGACTAGGGACAGTACAAATTCGTCGGTTATTAATATTCCCACTAGGTCGAGGTCTGATCAACCGAGAGTTGTGGAAATAATTAAGAAGCCGAATAATTTTACTGAGTTACTGATAATTAACTCCAGGGAATTTGAAAAATTAAAAGAAAATGAATTTATTTCGGAAAGTTCGAAATACTTTTTTTATGTACCCAGTAAATCGATTTTGTACCTTGTACCAACATCTCGATCATTATTATCGCGAGACGTTTTAGTGAGAGATTTGGCTACGATAGCTAACAAGGTAAAAATAAAAGAACTTTATATTATGAGGAACGAAAAAACTAAAGACTTTTTAGCTGGGTTAATTGAGGAGATAAAAAAGAATAAAGCTTGGTCAGGTCCGCGCATATGTATATTAAAAGATGTACAAAGAATAAATAATATAGATGATAGGCGCGTGATCATAAATGACTTTCACCTACTTCCTACCAGTGGCCACGCAGGAATTAGGCGAATGTTAAATAATATAAAAAAGTATTATTTTTGGCCGAGCATTGAGAAAGATGTTAGGCATTTTGTATCGAAATGTAAACAATGTCAAAGACAAAAATATTCGGTGCACACCAAACAGCCCATGTCTATAACGACAACGGCTAACGCAGCATTTGAAAAAATATACCTCGATTTAGTAGGTCCTTTGCCCAAAGACTTAAACAGCTGTTGTTATGTGCTCACTTTGCAATGCGAACTTACCAAGTTCGTCGAGGCGTATCCATTACACTCTAAAGATACCGCATCCGTAGCGCGTTGTTTCGTCGAAAACTTTATTTTACGATTTGGAATACCTCGAGAAATAGCAACCGATCGAGGTAGTGAGTTTATTTCTAGCACGATGGAGGAGGTATGCCGGTTATTGCAGGTAAATCATATTAGTTCGACAGCGTACCATCACGAGTCCATCGGAGCCCTAGAGAACTCACATAAAACGATGGGTGCGTATCTCAGGATCAACTGCGAAAAAGAACCGACGTCGTGGAGCAGCTGGTTGCCATACTGGTGCTTCGCGTACAACAATACCGTTCATTCGGAAACCCAATACACGCCCCACGAATTGGTATTCGGTAAGTTATGCATGTTACCATCAAATTTAAATAATAATATCGTTCAACCTCTTTATAATTATGATAGTTATCCTTCGGAGCTAAGGTACAGGTTGCAAGTGGCACAAAGAGACGCTAAAAATAATCTAATACAAAGTAAATTGAGAAGGAAAGAGAAGCATGATACTAGTATTAAGCCAGTGTTCTATAATAAGAATAGTTATTTGTTACTGAGGAACCCTAATAATGATAAAATGCAAAGCATTTATTTGGGTCCATACCTCGTGTTGGAAGATCTTGACTGTAATGTTAAGATATTAAAGAATGGAAAGGCGGATATTGTGCACAAGAACCGCACCAAACCATTTATTTCTTAAATAATTTTTTTTTTAATGTTTACTTTTAACATAATACATTATTTTACATTAATTTACCTTATACATAATACATTTATTTACCTTCATTGTTAACTTTACCTCTTTATTTTCCTTTTTTTTTTAATTGTTTACATCTTACCTAAATATATTACTGTATACATTAATTAGTGCAATATTTTGTAATCTAGTTAGTAAGTGAATTTGAGAACTTTTGTTCAATACTAAATTTTAATTGTAGTGATTTTGAATTAGGCTACTTAATTATTGTATCAAAAAAAAAAACATTTCCATTATATTTTTTTTTCAATTAACGGTGGTGATGTAGTGTAATGATATGATGCATACTATTATACATACATATAGATAACTATTGAAGGGTTTTGTCAATACTTTATAATACATTAAATCAGTGCTACACGAACCTTTGTTTCAATTAGACATCTCCTAAGCACCGACCAGTATAGTGTGCTGTCTGTCCATGGCATGTATGAACGACACACTATACCTAATCCTAGCGTGTAGCGTTAATTAAAAAAACCGGCTAAGTACGAGTCGGACTCGCGCACGAAGGGTTCCATACCATTATCTATATAACATAGGCGTCAAAAAATCACGTTTGTTGTAGGTATGGGAGCTCCACTTAAATATTTATTTTATTCTGTTTTTAGTATTTGTTGTTAGGTATAGCGGCAACAGAAATACATGAAAATTTCAACTGTCTATAGCGCTTAAAATATAAAAGTAAATAATAATATTATGTCGATTCCTAAAACTTATAAACGTACAATTTCCCAATGGACGAAAGCTCGCGAATACACGTGGAAAAACTTCTATCCCCAACCCTTAAATAATCGTTCACTTTAATATTCTACAAGGAAAACTGTGCACATGAAATCCTTTAACGGTAGGTAAAGTTTTGTTCAAAACTTTATAATAGAGAAACTATTTGATTGATCACACCTTCGTCGACTTGGTCAGTTTATGTTTTCCGTAGTTATTAGTAAATTCCGTATACCTATTTAGTGTTGTATGAACAGTATGAACACAGAGTTTAAAGTATACGAAGTAGATACAGGAAAACAAAATGTAATAAATTTCGTTACTTAACCCTTTCCTTATCAGAAAATAGCCTTTTTCACGTCTGAAGGAGACTTCGAGGAAGTGTAAGGTACTCGTATGTTTATCTCTACGCTACGTTTGTTAATTGTAATTAAAGCTGGAAGTTTTATTTGAAATATTATAATGTTATGATACTCTATCATTGTAGGATTATCTATAAGGTAACGGCTCCAGTAATGGACGAGGCTCCAGTAATGGACGAAAAATAAAGAAATCATTTAGAATATGGTGATGAACCAATTTTTTTTATATTGGCAACACTGTGTCTTAAACTATAGTCATCGAACTGCCTAAGTTTGATATTTTATTCAATTCGGTCAGTTAGAATACAAGTTGGCGCGAAGTATAAATTGTTTGTCGTTGTAAATTTATATTGGCGGCTTTTCTTAAGGAAATTGTTAGTGCGGTAAGTAAAAAGTTTCTTCTGTAAATTTGTATTGCTTTATTTAAATCAAAATGTGTTTTGTTTGTTTGGTTAACCATGATATTAAGTCTACAACACACAGTGTTGTTACTCCAGAGAAGTTATATTTGTTGATATTTTGTTGGTGTTCATTACTGGTGCACTATAATTGTATAGCTCCAGTAATGGACATAATTTTATCGAAATTTATCTTTGCTATTGTGTATCCAGAATTTGAACTAATTTTACTCTTAGTATTATTTTTTACTATGAGCTAGCTGCAAATTATGAAAATGTTGCTATTATTGGGTATTTTACAGATATTATACAGATTATTACTGGCGTATAGGACCGACACCGCGAACCCGAAATTTGCGCAATGAACCAGCAACCAACGGCCAACCAGTAGCCAACGGGCAACTGTTTTGAGTGGATCCTGTCGATTTTGAAAAGAGAACGAGGGCTCAATTTTGAAAATTGAACCTCCCGGCACGACACAAATTTTACAGTGTAAAAGAAATAAAAAATACTCAATTTTTGCTATTTGAATTGTTACCTAGTGTTTTAAATATATTTTTGATTTTTATTACTTTACAGAGACGAATAATACTGATAATTTGATATATTATAAGTGCATGCCGAAATTCTTTACTTACAGATATATCTCATTACAAAAATTGACAGCAGAAAATTATAATTGTTGTTGCTTAATTAATTTAATAGACTAGTCGTCCCGGCGATCTTTGTAAAGCCGGACAAATTAATGCCATGTTACTAAATTTTAACTAAACTCGTGTACGTGTCTCCCTCTCTTGCTCCATCTCATTCTCCTCCCACTCTCTTTCTCTATCAATTAATTAATTAATTCTTAATCAATTCACTCATACACCCATTCATTCATTCAATCATTAGTTTATCTATTAATTCATTCATTATTCGTTCGTTCATTTTGTCCGTCTTTCACGTCGTAATGGAGCGATGTTATGGTATGATTTTTATGTGGAGAATAGTTAGGAGGCTGGAGAGTAACGTAGGCTACTTTTTACCGCGGTAAAACAACTCATTCCCATGGAAAGATCCATTATGATGCGTATTTGTCCATACTTCTATACTTCCATATCCATACTAATATTATAAATGCCAAAGTGTTTGTTTGTTTGTTTGTCCCTCTTTCACGTCGTAACTAAGCGATGTAATGGTATGAATTTTTGTGTGGAGATAGTTAGGACGCTGGAGAATAACATAGGTTACTCTTTACCGCGGTAAAACAATATGTCATTCCCATGGGAAGATCCATTATGATGCGTATTTGAATCACTCCATACAAAAAGTAACAAAGTGTTGGTCCTCTACTCCTCTATAATATGTATAAGTTCGTATAAAGTATCTATGGACTGATATAAATTTATAGTCAGAAATATTAATATTTTTTTATATCTTATAAGTTAATGCTTCACTACAATCCCACCTGATGGTAAGTGGCGATGTAGTCATGGATGGTCATATATAAATATTGATATAACTTTATATTTATAGTTAGAAGGTCGAGGAGGGTCATAGGTTCTACAGTTGGTTCCTCTTAGTAACTTTTAAATTTTGGATTTGTTACTTATTTATTCTTGCACTAGGAATGTGTCATGCATGTAAAACCACTCATTGTTACTTCCCTGTGAACACGCGGGCGAAGCCGCGGGTAATAGCTAGTTTATAAATAAAAAGCTTAATATGAGTACAATTTTAATTATTTTCTCTTCCTTAATGCTAAACTCATTTAATTTAAAAACTTACAAGTAACCAAGTTCCTTAATGTGAATGTTACACGTAACATTGATTAAACAAGTGCTTGTCAGGCCAAGCGCAATGTAGGGTTCTGAAGTAGTAAGTTTATCGACTATTACTTATTGACTACATAAAATAACATACCCGGAATAGTTTTTCTTGTAAATTCATCATATAAACTATTTTTCACAATTGTTTACTTGTCCAACTCTAACCGTTTAGCCAGCAGGGCCCCCCTACTTGACTCTAACCAAAATTAGCTCTTTAAAGCCAAATATTTTGCTAACGAACGCCTAATTCCAAAAATGGTCTTTGAAGAACCATAATATTTTTGGAATTCCTTTTCAACGATACCCCACACTATAGGGTACACGAAGAATGAAAAAATTATCCTCACGTTACCTCTAGGGGAGGTACCCTGAAAAAAAAAAAGTTATTCAGTATTTTATTCCACTGTTCTGGAGTTTTAATAAATAGGTATATTCATGTCAAATTACAGCTTTCTAGCACTAAGGGTCTCGGCGCTTTGCTTCGGACAGACGGACGGACATGACGAAACTATAAGGGTTCCGATTTTACTTTGGAACCCTAGAAAGATATTAATAATTATGATTCTTTTGGATTTTCATCATAGATTAGTCGATAACTAGCCTAACTAGTTTTATATGATAGTGTCCATTACTGGGTGTCCATGACTGGGGTATGTCCATTACTGGGTGTCCATGACTGGGTTTTTGCTGTCCATAACTGGGTAAAAAAATGATAATTTTTATTTGTTAATTAAATTTAAACCAATTGCAATATCTCACGCGTGACACAGCAGAAATGTTGAATAAGAACAGGACTTTACACTTTAAGTACTTTCAGGTTCTGAACTTTCACAATATACCTAGGTAAAATTTCACAAATACCACAAATTTGCTGTTAAACCGTCCATAATTGGGGTGTTTACCTTATATCATTTTATAGTTAAATCATTTTTGAAGGACCGAATAAATTATGTACAGGGTCTTCCGTAACAGTGGATCAACGAAAGGGTAGAGGAAAAACAGAACCTACCAAAAATAGATATTAAATTGTATTCCCATGTTACCTATAATTTTATATTTATCCATTGAAGTATTATTACTAGCGTATAGAACAGACACCGCGAACACAATAATGAATTTCCAATGGATTCGTTCGATTTTCAAAGGAGAACAGGGGCTCAATTTTGAAAATAGAATCTTCCGGCGCCGCGGCGGGGACACACATTTTGTTCGAGATGTCTATTCTATGACATTATACTTCAATGTATTTATCATTGTTTAAATACAAGAGTTGCTCGTTTACGCCTAAGATAATGGTTTATTTAGCCATCATTATTATATCTATGGGTTTAGCATGCCGTGTTCAATGGATTGTGTCGGAAAATAACAATCGGCGATTGAAACCACATTAAAACTCATTTATTTTATTTCAACTTCTGAACGTTTCAAACTTTTTCAATTTACGATTTGAATAATTTGAAATCTTTGTTTTAATTAGATGAGAAGTATTAAAAGTTAATTATGAAAATGAAAAGAAAAAACACAATATCAACGGTTTGAACAAGTCAAGTTGTTAACGCGCGTGATTGTTTAAAACGACTCCAAAGATTTGAAGATAAAATAACAGGCACAATAGGGTACTCGAAACTTGGCACCCTTTCTTTTCATTATCTCTGCTAAATTGCAGAATTCGTAACTTTTGATATCTTTTGTCTCATAAAAATAATTTTATATTATTTCATTTTTGATAAAAGTGACCAAAAATATTGCAAACAATTGAGAGTAACAATAATAATAATATAGTAATCTTTATAAAAAATCACCCGTAAAACAAAATCGGTAGATATTATTCGGTATGCAAAAGGGTACTTAAATATGACATTTTACTAAGAAGATACTTTCTTACAAACACCTAATATTTATGCAATTTCAATTCCTGTTCCCGGTAGGTATATAAACTTGTACTATAAACTTAACGTTTCTGTTATGGCTGGGGATTGCTATGTTACTCAATCTGTACTCAGTAGAGGTGATAATATTTACGTGGAGTCATTAACAAATCTCCTCTGGTAAATTCCTGAGAATTGAGATGCCCGCCGGCCGTTGTCTTGCCAGTACAATCTGTGTCAAGTATCACAAACTCGACCTCGATTCGCTTTTATTCCCTGACCACCAATATTTTGAATTAATAAAAAAAATATTCCTTTAAATCAATACCTATAGCACTCGTACCTACGTATAAAATCCTCATAGGCATAACATAGGCAAAATATATAGGCAAAATAGGCCATTCTTAGCCATTTTATTTTTACTACCTACCTGTTAATTCTAACCTTGTACATTATTGACAGGGGTGTAGCTACCGCCGTATCAGCCGTATTAATTATACGGGGCCCCCAGCGTATAGGGGCCCCCAGTAACACTCCCAAAAAAAAGCTCGTCAGCGGCCTACGACCGCTATAATTGGCACACCTTTTGACAGCTAACTTCGAGGGGCCCCACAATAAATATTGATATGGGGCCTCCTTAGGGCTAGCTACGCCACTGATTTGATATATCGCACCTTCGGTGGTACTTACAAGGGCTCAACTACACTTTTTGTAATTTTACAGGAGAGCCATTTTAAAGTTTTTTTTTTGCATTCGTCGTATTATTCGTCTTTGTATTGCTTCAAAGTGTTTGTTCTTTGCATGAAATACGACCCATGTATTTGTAAATATGGCCATGTACATTGCAGGTGTCAAATATTTTTTTGTTAAATTTTTGTCATTTTACAATTTTTTGTAAGATGTGTCCTTGTACCACCGAAGGTGCGATATGTATTTTATCAAAAATTTTGTTCTTTGTACTATCCGTTTCTATAAATTAAATTTATCTCCAACAGTCCTAACACGATATAACTATTTCGATAACTCTCAAAGAAAACTATAAACTTTTTCAACACCCTTGCTCATAAATTGGTTTTTATCACATGGCTTTTACACTCATAAACCATGGTATTAAACACTTGTGCTTTTTTTCCTTTATCGCACTAGTGTTTTATTTTATATTCCATCAAATTAAGTTTGTACCTTGCTGAAAGATATTATTTATGCATTCTATTTGCTCTTAACTTAGCCGGGTTATAGTTTTATTTTTAAATTCCGGAAAAAAGTTTTGACTTAGATACGTTTCGTTTCAACATAAGACTAAATTAACACTATTTTTAACCGACTTCAAAAAAAGGAGGAGGTTCTCAATTCGACTGTATTTTTTTTTTTTTTTTTTTTTTTTATGTTTGTTACCTCAGAACTTTGGACTGGGCGAACCGATTTTGATGATTCTTTTTTTAATCGAAAGCTGGTGGCTGTCATGTGGTCCCATATAAATTTTATTGAGATCTGACAATGGCATCCATGATAAAACCACATAAGTCGTAAATTTGTGTTAAGATGTGCGTGACAAATTGACGAATAACTCAATATCACGCCAACCGATTTCGATGATTCTTTTTTTAATCGAAAGCAGGTGCTTGTCATGTGGTCCCACATAAATTTGAACGAAATCTGACTGACAAGTCGTTTTTGAGACTTTGAAGTCGGTTATTTTTTGTTAGTAAAATTTAGATTATTGTAAAAAAAAAGAAGTGTACCACCTTGAATATGATACATTTTCAACAACTTATTTACTTTAATTAATAATTCAACGTGAAACTAATTCATAAATACATTAATATTAGATTTTTTTACATTTTGCGTTTTGGCTGTTTAGCGTAATTGTTCGTGCATACGCTCCAGCGGCGTGTTAGCTATGCGCGCGCAGAAAAAAAAAATATCAACAAACTTTCCATCTGGTCTGTGAGCATTATTTATTTGAGTACGAAATTTGTTTTTTTACTCGTAAGTGTGTTGAAAAACGTCGTATGACACACGTGAGGTTTGGTCATTACACTCTCGGTTTTCTTGCAGCACTCGCCTTCGGCTCGCGCTGTGCAATATCACCTCGAGTGTAATGACCAACATACTACACTTGTATCATAATGTACTATTCTTAAATCCAATTTGACAATTCTTGTATTACGATACGAGCGATTTCGTAGCATAAGGGTGAGGTTACAGGGCGTTAGCGGACGACAAAAACGATGTCTCACTGCACCGCAATGCAATGCGTTATCGCAACGTTTCAAAGAGTTCAAAGATTTATTTATTGAACATAAAACACATGTACACAATTGAATTTGTTCTTAAACAACTGCTATAGTTGATAAACTGTGTTGCAATTGTTTACGGCCATACCGGACTTACAGGACATTATGTTCTTACTTAATTACTTAAGAAAAGTATACTAAAGAAATGAACAAAATAAAATTACAAAACGGTTTAATGCTACAAACTAATATTTTAAACATTATAAAGTAATGAAAATAAAATAAATGGATATGTATGTCTCGGTGTATAAAATTTATCGCGTTCGCGTTATCGTGAATACTTATGTGATAGATAAATGTTTTTACACGAGTAAGTTGTTAAAGTGAGTTGTTTTGTGGGTTTGTGATGTGTATCCATGCCTCCCACGTTTAGGGAAACGCAGAAGTAGGGATGAATATGTAAGCGTATATCCTGACATTTTGTTTATTTAAGTGTTGTACGGCGCGATGGCGTCGGAAATTTTCACGATGCGGTGTGCGACGTCGTAGATTTTCACGATGCGTCATCGCTCGTCGCACCGCAGTTCAAATCAAATCAAATCAAATCAAATCAAATCAAATCATTTTTATTGCAAGAATGTAGTTTACAATGGTGTTATAAGTATAAAAGTCCAATACATTCAACCACTTTTGGTATGCAACAGTGTCCTTACTGACTATACAAAAATACTAAATAATTTTTAAATTATTAAAATTAACAATATCTTTTAATACAATTTTCCAATTACATTATTAATTAAATCATTTTATTATTCACTTAGTATTAATTCAATTCAATTTTAAATGTCAATTCAATTCCAATTTAATTTTAAACATCAATTTTAAAATGTCAAATTTTTTTTTTAATAATATAATTTAAAATGTCAAAATGATTTAAAAAAATACAAATTACAGAAAGAATAATGTTAAATAAATAAATTATAAAATCTAACATTAATGCAGCTACCTCTCCTTATAGGTCATATATTCATTGATATTATAAAAACAATTTTCTGCAAGCCAATACGAAATATTATTTTTAAAAGCATTCATAGAGAGATCTTTAAATTTATTTGGAAGTTTGTTGTAAACTATAATTGCATTCATGAAGACGTTTCTTTTATACAGCTGTAATCGACATTTTGGTACACAAAGTTTAAATTTATTTCTGCTTGAGTTTGCTTTTTTTTCAAAGTATTGTGGATGCTTTTTGACAAACATACAAAGTTTTGTGGTCTTTCCCTTAATCTGCGTTCCACATTTGGTATTCAGAACGTTAACGGCTGATTTACATTCAAGCGTAGTACAAATACTGTTTGTTACTGTTAATTTGCAGGTGGTAAATTTCATTTAGGGTAACACGTTTGTCTAGGGTAACAAGTCGCGAGAATGAGGTAACTAAAAGCTATATCGTTGCGTCGGTTAGGAAATTTGTAAATTTTGCAAGATTTATGTTTATTGTTTCTATACATAGGTACATACAATATGCCCGGGATATAAAACACCACTTATCACAAGAACCCAGGTACTAAAGAAGTAAAGACAAGCAGAAGAAATAGAGGTATACACAACATAAGGAGATGAGTTTACTAATCTTCTTCATAATTCGTTGTATGCAAATTGAAAATATAAATGCAGTATTTTTATTGAGAAAACTAGCTTCCACCCGCAGCTTCGCCCGCGTGGATTTTGGCCTATTTACATAAAACTATAATGAATTATACACTTAAACCTTCCTCAGGAATCACACTATCTATAAATTGGTGAAAACAATCTGGTAGTTTTTTAGGTTATAGCGTTCGTACAAACAGATGCGACCGGGGGAATCATTTTATAATATGTATAGATAAAAGAACAGTTTTTTGTTATATTTTATTACAAACACTTTAAAATTCAGGCAATTAAGCAGACCATGTCGGGAACAATTATAATCAGTCGCGGAATATTATATCTGCGACAACGCTGGAGACAAATTAAGCGAGAGATTCAATTTAATGAGCGCTAAAATATGTCATAGTTTATTCATATTGAAGGTATTATTGTTATGTAAGATTTCAGTTCTTAACTGTATAGTAAAAAATACAGAATAATGAGTTTAATAAATAATAATACTTATTCAGAACAAAAAAACTATTTAGTTATTTACGTGGTGACAGTTAATGAGAGTTTGTTTAGTACAGTTACCTGCAGAGAAAAGTAACCCATATTTTACTGCGTGTTTATTAAGAGATGGGTTACTTTTCTTTGCAGCGGACTGTACTAACACTATTAAAATAGTCCGAGCTAAAGCTCGGAAACACTTACAAGTTTAATGTATACCTAAAATATATTTTAGAGATCATGGCATGAATTTGTGCTTCTACAAAACATGTCACAATCTCCATTATTTGCCTTTATTCTTTATACAAACAACCCGTGCTAACCCTTGCACTGCAGGATAAAATGTTAACGACGGATGTGGGTAGACGTGTGTAGGAATGTCACGTGACTTTAACCCAGCAAACACCGCTGACGAATGATATTGGGGTCAGGTTGGGCAAAGCTTCGGTTAAAAGGCTTTGTAGGGACAAAAGCGCTTGTAACTTGGCTTGATAGATGTTTTGTGAATTTTATTGATAGATTGACATTCGACCGGGCGAAGCGTTTCGTTGCATAATATTTTGTTGTCATAATTATTATCTCATATTATGGCCTGGTCTTATTACTATGCTCTATTTATAATCTAAATTTTACTAACAAAAAATAACCGACTTCAAAGTCTCAAAAACTACATAGTTGTCAGATCTCGTTCAAATTTATGTGAGACCACATGACAAGCGCCTGCTTTCGATTAAAAAAAGAATCATCGAAATCGGTTGGCGTGATATTGAGTTATTCGTCAATTTGTCGCGCACATCTTAACACAAATTTACGACTTATGTGGTTTTCTCATGGATGCCATTGTCAGATCTCAATAAAATTTATGTGGGACCACATGACAACCACCAGCTTTCGATTAAAAAAAGAATCACTAAAATCGGTTCGCCCAGTCCAAAGTTCTGAGGTAACAAACATAAAAAAAAATACAGTCGAATTGAGAACCTCCTCCTTTTTTGAAGTCGGTTAAAAATGAAACGAGTTAAAAGAATTCCGGCCTTGTTCATAGGTACTGTTATATAATATACATAATATATATATATGTAAAACACAAAAAATGTTTGTACGGATGTCCTTAAGACTCTGAAACTATTCAACCGACATGACTCAAAATGGTTTCATTTGAAAGGCAATAATCCGAAGGTGGTTTGAGAGTACTAAAACAAAGCATTAGGCACATTCGGTCCATTGATAAGGCACATTATCCACTTGTCACTCGCAATAATTTGAAGATAATATTTATTTATTTATTTTTTATTGTTAATTAGAACGGTACATACCACTTACACTAATTAACACAATATCATGTCATATATCATTATTATATCATTTACCTAACATTCATAAATAGTCAAAATAATAAGAAGAATAATTAATACAAATTCATATCAAATTAGTAAAATAATATGTCATAAAATTTAATATTAATAAAATGCATAATAAATAATCATAGGGTTTCGCTGAATCTTAAACACACACCAAGGACTTTCCTCCAGTTGTCAACAAAAATGTCCAGGTCTGGAAAGTTTTCTACCAGAGCGCTGAGAGCCGAGAGGGTACGCGGGATCGGAGAATTGGCGTGGGCAAGCGTGCGACAGGACGGCACGGCAAATAATTTATGCCTTCTGCCTCGTCGGTAGTTGTCCGGGGTAAACAGACGAGCCAGCTCGTTATGCAGCTCCGGAGCATCGATTAGACCTCGGAAAATTTTTAGTGCCATTACCAATTGGAAGTTTGCTCTCCTGCACTTCAGCGAGTTGTAGTTGAGGCATCCCAGAAGAAATGATGTGGGGTACATGAATGGGTAATACCCAAAGTTGCGTTTATATAAGTACCTGAGATACGCTTTTTGGACCTTTTCCAATAGGGACTCATAGTTGGCGTGATAAGGGTTCCAGATGCAAGAACTAGATTCCAGTTTGCTGCGTACCAGAGTATTATACAGAATTTGAACGACAAATCCTGTCTTAAATTCACGCACGTTTCTCAACACAAATCCAAGCCTTTTAAAGGATTCCTTTGCAGTAATTTTTATATGGTCATGGAAAGTGAGTCTTTGATCGAATGTGACACCCAGATCTTTTATTACCGTGCAACGATTCATTTTGGTGTTGCCTAACGTATAGTCGAAAGATATTGGATTCCTCATTCGACCAAAGCTCATAACATTACACTTCGAAAGGTTAAATTCCAGGTCGTTCAAAGTACTCCATTCATATACCGCACAAACATCCCTCTGGAGTGCCAGGCAATCCACTTCTGACTGTACTTCAACGTATAATTTGAGATCGTCTGCATAAAGAAGACACTCTGCATGTCCAAGGATCGTCGGTAAGTCATTAACCATCAGTAGAAAAAGCAGAGGACCTAGTATGGAGCCTTGGCTTACCCCTGAGCGCGTTTGATACGGAGAAGATTCATATATGCCTAATCTGACGAATTGTTGACGGTCACGCATATAGTCTGCTAATAATCGTAGAAGACTTGGGGCAAAACCGATGGAACTTAGTTTTGCCAACAATACGTCATTATTAACCCTGTCGAAGGCTTTTTTAAAATCAAAATATAACACATCTACCTGACTTCCTCGGTCTAGGCGAGTGGATATGTAGCTCACGAGCGTCAGGAGATTTGTATCGACCGATCGCTTCGCTCTAAAACCATGTTGGGCATTTGAAAGGTATTTCTCAACCTGCGAGTAGATATAGCGGTGTAAGACGTTTTCAAAAACTTTAGCCGGTGACGATAATATTGCGATTGGACGATAGTGTTCAACGGTGGACTTATCAGACGTTTTAGGTATCGGAGTAACTCTTGAGATCTTCCATTGTGGTGGGTATATCCCAGTTTTCAGTGATAAGTTGAACACATGACATAGCGGCTCGGAAATAGTATTTTTTATGTTTTTTAAAACCATTGATGGAATTTGGTCTGGTCCTACCGAACTGCTTGTTTTCAGTTTGTTAATACCATGCATAACATCCAACCGAGTGACACTAAATATATTAACGTAATTGCTGTTAGCACTATAATTTTCAGCCTCCGTAAATGCAGGGTCCAAACGCGGTATGCTTGGCGAGAAGACACTTGCAAAGTATTGTGCGAAAGCTTCAGCAGCTGCAACTCCAGAGAACGATTCGCCACGGTAGGTCACTGTTGGTTCGAATCCTCCCTTGGATCGCAAGGTGGTGATAAAATGCCAGAATTCGCATGGGTTAAGTTTTATTTTATTTTCGATCTGCCCTAAATATGAATTATAAGCAAGTGTAACTCTATGTTTTAACGATTCTCTGAGTTCTTGAAATGGCTTATAGGTATCGTCAGACTCGGCCCGTTTCCACGCAGTGTGTAACTTACGTTTGCGCTGTATGTCTTGTATTATGTCTACTGTAAACCAGACCGGATAACGATATCTTTTATTTTTAGCTCGACGTTTCTTGGGCATACAGGCATCGAACAGATCGTATAGTATATGGTATAGGCATTGCACTGCTTCATATACATTGTCAGTCTGATAGATTCTATTCCATGAGATGCAGGAAAGCAAACTATATAATTTATTATAATCACATTTTTTAAAATTCCAATCTTTAACCGGGTTAATGTTACTGGGCGGAATGGTTTCAAGATCGTGGCTGACCTTCACACTCAATCTTACATCTAACGCCGGATGATATAGATCAATGGGAACGATTCCCTCAGTATTAGTAACCACCACATCTCGGATGTCAGCGCTCCCCCGAACTAGAACAATGTCTAGCTTACTACCATAAGAATTGAATACAATATTATTTTCAGATAAATTACAATAAGATAAAAAATAAAGATAATAATTTTTAACATTTAATGATGCACTATTTAAATTAATATCTCCTAATATTATCACTTCACCTCTTAAACTGTTTATTACATTTTCCACCGCATAGAACCATGTCATATAGTCTTCATCTGTGGCACTAGGTTTTATGTATATAACACAGACATGGTAAGGACGACCGCGCCACGTGAAGTCAGCCCAAAGGTCTTCACCGGACTTGGTCTCCAAGTCATGCCGTCGACGAAGCGTTATATATGTGCGCGCCAAGAGTATAACACCACCGCACGGTGTACCCCTATCGCGACGCAGGACAGACCAGTTTTTGCTCACCAATTCGGGGTCGCCAACGGTCCCGTCAAGAAATGTTTCTGTCGCAGCGACTACGTCGTGGTCTAAAAGCTCTAAATAATTTCGCCAAATTGCAAGTTTTGTTTTGAGACCTCGGACATTTTGATAGAGTATGTTTATGACCGTACTAGCGGGTGCCTTGCTGGGTGTTTGATTGGCCACGAAAGGGCTGGCGGTCTTGTTGGTTAGCCCGAGTGTTTTCTGCCTTCTTGTACGTAATCCAGGGTTTTATTCTGGCATTCGTCGGCCAGACATTTACAGAGTAGCATTTTTCATAATAAGCTGTTGGTACACCCACTTTATATGATTTATAGTTGCCTTTAGGTTTCAGCTCTTCTACGGTACAATTTCCATTCTGACATAACTGGCTAATGTAGTCTTTGATTTCCTCGATATTTGACTCCATGTTCCATACATGTAAATATTTTCGGGGCTCTACAGCTTTTAGCGAGGTCACAGTTGGGCCAGCAGTACCGCAAAGAGAAGCTGGGCGTCGGATTACTTTCTTTTTTACCTCAAACCATTGCGTATCCCGCTGGGATGAACATTGACTAGGTTGTTCTTTACATTCAGTATCGTCCGTGTGTGTTTTGACTTTCTCTGTGGCATTTGTTATTTCCAACCCCTTACTGCTAGCTTGAGCTGGCTCAATATGTGTTTTAGACAGAGGAACAACAACTGGCAACACTGGATCCTTGGGTACCTTTCGTTTTTGGTTTTCGTTTGCTGGCTGTTTTTGAGGGGGGATTTCTTTGTTTTGCCTTTCAACTGTAGCCCTGTAGGTAATTTCGGCAGGTTTAATATTGCTACTAAGGAGCTCAACTCTAGCGGCATGGGTTTTTTGCTCTGCTGTGATAGCTGCATTTGTAGATTCATAATGCGACAATTTATTTTGCAGTATATCTATTTGTAACATGTAGTGTTCCATTTTAACCTCATTACCCTGTATGACTAGCATTGCATTTTCAAGTAACTTCTTGAGAGATTGCATTTCTTGCATCATATTATTGCACATCTCACTCAAAACCTGGTACTCAGAATTTTTCGATTGGCCTACTATCGATAGATATGTTTCTGTCTCGTGTAGTGTATTCTTCGAAGTAGGGTCCGCACATCCAGTGGAGGGAGTGGGCGGTATCTCCTCCTTATCCGTCTTTTGTGTGATGCAAGTAGAAATTATCTGCTCTTCTTGTAGAACGTAGTTAGGTGGAGATCGGGTGTCGGATTTTGTAGGCGTCGAGAAATATTTATGTTTTCTTTTTAAGCTCGAAGAAGGAGTATTAGTTGGTCTTTTATCTATTTGTACTTTTTTGTAGTTACTTATTATTTTTTGGCATCTTTCTAATTCCAATTTTAATTTCGTATTGTCACTGTTTAATTTTTCAATTTCTTGATGAGCACTTTGTAACTCCAAATTAGTTTTTTGTAAATTCTCAGTTAATTCTATGACAGTTTGACTTTCAATTAATGAGGCATTTGGTACGCTCAATATAGTATCATTCAAATCAGACGATGAATCGTTGATGTTCTGCAAAGAGAGTGTTCGGAATGGTTTGCGGAAAGTTATGTTATTTTCTGATTCCATCTTTCAAATTTAAATTTAAATTTTTCCTCTTTTTTTTCTTTTGTTTTTTTTTTTTATTATATATTTTAATGTTGGTATCTCATAAGTAAAAGTAATAAAAATTTATAACGTAGAAAAAAAAAAAAAAAAATTCAATTTCTGGGATTCGATCGCAGGTATCTTCGTCGTTAACACGTTAAGTATGCTTCCTTCGTCCCTCTACCACGCCGCGCTTGGAGCAATGGGCGAAAATAAGGTATGGTTGGATTTGTTGTATTGTCGGACAGTCGTTTGATCACCATATATGGACATGTTGTTTCCGATCGTTAAGAGGATGAGTCACTTTCGCTTGCACATTTTATAACAGAAAACTGCCGCGGTTTAAAGATTTTTGTTGATTTGTCCTATTTCTCATCACAATTGTATTAAAGTAGTTATGTCACTAAATCACTTATTTTATTAGCTTTACAATGACACTTTATACACTTTAATTACGTCACTTAATACCACTAAAGCATTTATTTTTATGCGACTGTAACGAAACTGCGTGCGATCACTTTGCCGTTTCGGCGCGTGCTGTAAAGTAAAATATGTAAAGATTGCGCATCAGCGTCAACGACAACACAAAAACACTGATCTGTCATTCTCATCAGAATTCTTTTAGCGTAGAACACGCCGGGTATATAGAGAATCATAAGAGTGAAACATTGGTGGTAGATATTCCTGGGCAATGGTGACCACTTAAGCCTGCTACACACGTAACGATATATCGTAGCGATTTCTGACTGTTATTTATCTAATAGAAATTGTAACTGCCGCCGATGAACGATGATCTGCAACGATTTGTCGTACATATAATTGAAATATCTGCGCAACTTGGTTCGCACAGAATAATCGCTACGATATATCGTTACGTGTGTAGCCGCCATTACTATCAAGTGGTTTATCGTCTGTCAGTTTCATCTTCGATCAACAATACTTTCATACTTAAAACGCGTAACGTTATCATTACTATTTGTAAGAAAAGTGAACTGAATGATTCAGAATTCAGATTCAGAATTACAGATACCTACAAGTTTTAATGTCAAATTTTTAGAAATTATCACGGGATAGGGAATAAAGAGGATTTGTATTTTCGCTTTTACGTTGCCTCATTTCCATAACGAAATTGCCGTAACTTCTAAATCCGCGCGAGCAGGTGCTAGTCCTTTATAATTAAACCCTGATACGTTCACACACTAAAAATAAAATTCCCTGCGATAGTATGGACTCAAATGATTTTGTAATTATAGTTTTTTATACTTACGAGACTTGTTTGGTAAACTATCTTGGCACTACTTTTTATTGAAAATCGCTTTGCTTCGGTTTTCTTATATTTCACACCTTGGTTTACATTATTGAAGTTTTATTAAGGATCCCCCCAATTTTTTTAAATTAATATAATTAAAATATCGTTAGAATTATCTCGATAACCCAAGTGTTCTGAGATAGGTGACGTTAAAAAAAACTAGGATTAAGAAATAAAAATAAATCGAATAATGCAATAGGGGTATTAAATTGAAGAGCTCACCTTATGGATTTCAAAAGTCATCAGTATCAAGTATCATTATAGCCTTTTTGACAGCAGGCGGTTTTTTTTACTTTTAAGTTTATACTAGTTGTTAAATTACAAATTACGATAAAAAGGCACTAAAAATGTCTAAAATATAGGACTCATCCCAAAAAAAAATACTACAAATTTCCTTACGTTTCGGATGTAATTGAACGGTGAATTATTCTATTGCTGTTTCGAATTAAAGCTTCCTTAAGCTTATGTCAATAATAAAGCGCCATCTTAACCGCCACATTCCAATCATTTGATTACATCCACACGTCAGTAAATGAGCTACGCGACACTGCGCCAATCCTTCACTCCATGCATACGATACGAGGATTAATCCGATGAAGATGTTTCATTACGACATTATCAGGACTTAATGGTGTTCAATTAACTGTAATAATGTAATTGGAGAATTCATGGTACATATACTAATATACACCTACCACAACCTCTCACCTACACCATGGGTTGACTGGGAGAGAATGCTACATGGGCTGGCATTAAGTTCGCTCTTTGTAGGCCTATAAATACCTAAATACAATTTTATCATCAATATGGTACGTAATATTCATTAGGTAGTTACCTACTCTTAAAACGATTGGCATCACTCGTTCCATACTGAACTATGGCTGGTAATCATAGATGGTATTTGGATACTTATATTTAATTTTATTATCAAAGCAATAAAATCGCTGGGTATTGTATGTATAATAAGTAATATTAAAGAGAAACATATTTTTTTTTAAGTTAAAAGGACATGTTGTCTACAACATATTTTAAAATAAGTGTTGTTTTATATTCCACAAAATAATTGCAAAAAATTTTGAAGACTAAAGATGAATGCAGGACGAATAACGTAGCATAGATGTTGCAGGAAAAAGATAAATAACGAAAGATGAAAATAAACCAAGACAAATGAAAGATGAAGAATGAGCGTTGAATGATTCCGATGAACAATAATCGATCAACGACAAAGAAAGGTCGAAGAATGAATATCGATGAACTAAGAACGATGAACGATGAAAAATAAAGGGTACCTAACTATAGTATACATTTAAAAATGAAACCCGCCTGCTATCAAAGATGCCATCATGAACCTTTCACCATCACCTCTTTGAAAACCTTATCGTGAGCTTTTTAATTTGATACCCATATTATATTAGGTATTCGATTTTTTTTGATACTTTAAACAATGGCATCTCATAGAGACCATATTATTTGTTTTTTTTTATTTCACTTATCTAAGAACACTTGGGTTATCGAGATGAATCTAACGATATCTTAATTATATGAATCTGTTTACCGGGTTGGAAGATATCAGGTAGTAAAAATATTACACACATAGGTACATAGGTACATACAAGAAACGCGCTATAACATAACCCTTCCTGGGTAATGAATATAAAGGATAATGAACGGAGAACTATAATTGGTACTATGAACGATGTTAATAAGTAATTGAGTTGCATATCCAAAGCATACCTACCTAATTATATGCTCAGTGAATTGGTAAACATATAAATATTTAATATAAAGCAACAAACGTTCCTCTAATTGATGAAATACATGATTACGAGTTTTTCAAAAATTTTCAAGAATAAGATAAAAAACATATTACCTAATGTTAATGCCTAAATATTTAATAAGTACTTCAATATTAAAATGCGCGTGCGAAGCCGCGGGTAACAGCTCTAGTATTTAATAAGCTTCTTCTGAATAATATAATCGCCAACTGTTAGCTAGAAAATTGGCTTACACGCTGCCGCGTGTTTAGATTTATGTCTATTAGTGGTCGTCGCAAAGATGTACGATAGTATGCAGTATCCACCAAAAGATCAGATGATTATTCGTCTGCGAAAAATTCATCGAAAACAATTCATCGAATCAGTCATTGACTGAATTTGTTATAATCAGATCACTTTGAAATTTTATGTTGGAATTGAATTAGAGGTATAAATACGAAAATTATGTTGATATGAATTATATTGATACGAAAAATTATATTGATACGAATTAATATAATATTCGTCATTATGCAAAAACGTTCCTTACGAACATGGCACCCAAAAAACTTTAAATTACATCAAACATGGCTTTTAATAAAAATTATGCAACATTAAAATATTATACAACATTAAAATGTGTAAAGAACAGTGGTAATAAAATCCATAAAGCTTGGTTAAATTTGCGATAAATTAGTTATATCTGCGTCGTTATTTTGTCAAATGAATAGCGGAAAATTAAATCAAAATTGATAACTACTGCAGATATACATATACTCGTACACATACTATACATATTATCTATTCTTGTCTAGCAATAATTATTGCTTATGCTCTAAAGGAACATTTACACGCATCTGAACTTGTTACACGAAATTCATTGCACTTCTTGTCCCATAATTCTGGCAAAGATTCTAGTCTTCATCTGGAGAAGTATCTGGCGAATTAGATGTTGATGTTGTCCACCACCATCAGGTTAGACCGCTCACTGACGTAAACTGACATTATTTTACATTAGAGGTTCAATTTAAATCGCGATCAACGAATCGAGATCATTGATTTCAAAAAATCTAGATAATTTTTGGCGCGGTCGCGAAATTTCAAACATATGAACTACTATGAAAGTGTTCACATACAAAACGCATTTGCGGTGTAAGTAGCGGGCACGCTAGCGACAACCGCGCGCGGCCCGCTAGCGGCAATATCAAACGCATGAGAATGTATGAGTGTGTTCACACTGAACTAGCGGCGGAACGCGCGATTATGTCAGGTAAGTTCAACCATTTTGAACTTGCCGCTAGAAACGATAGCACATGAATTCATTATGTCCCCAGATTAAAGGGTTGTTCTTTCATCTAAGATCATGTCCTTCAATACAGAAGAGTTTATTAGTACTATTCAGGCTAGAACTGATTTGATTTGAACTCAGATTTGGCAGAATAAACACAGGCATCTTATGAACAGAAACATTCTTAATAAACTATGGAAGGAAATTGCTGAATTGTTTCCTGATATGGAGGGTGAGTACCTAAATGGAACTTTAGGTACGAATTTTCGGTGAAAAAAAGATCGTCGTCCATGTTTTCAACCTCTGACAACATGTCACAATCGCGCAAACGCCTGGCGGCCAGTGTGAACACGAATCCGCCACCGCGCCCGCGCCCGCGCCCGCGCCCGCGCCCGCGCCCGCGCCCGCGCCCGCGCCCGCGCCCGCGCCCGCGAGTTCAGTGTGAACACTCACATAGTGAACCATCTAACCCATTTCCCACAGAGCTAGAATTTTTTAAATGATGTTTTAATGTCAGTCAATTAAGAAAGTTCTAGCAGGCATCTCGCGGTTGTGTCATCCCTTATATCCTACTTGTATCCATGGGCGGCAGGCAATGCCGTCACTGCGAGCTCGTTTTCTATCCTCATTACATAAAAAGCATTAAAAATAATCACGTAACCTATTAATCTTTTTTGAGGATATTAAATATCAAGAAAATGAGATATATTATACCTCATCAATTATGAGATTGTCCTTCAGATATGACATCATAGAATACTAGATTCGACAGGCGCACACACTATATATTTCCTGTGAACTTTCTTATTGCTCGGTTATTTGATTTATTGCTAACAGTTATTTGGCTTCAACCCATTAATGGCCCACTACTGAGCACGGGTCTCTCCTCTTGAGGAGGCCTAGAGCATACTCCACCACGCTGCTCCAGTGCGGATTGGTGGAGGGGTTAGTGGCCAACCCGAGTGTCGGAAGTTTTCAAACCGCCCGAGGGCCTCCGACATGGCTTAACGACTGTTATCTTATGATAACAACCGGGACCGACGGCTTTACGTGCCCTCCGAAGCACGGAAACGCTCAAGAATTTTTTGCCACTAGCGGTCACCCATCCAACTACCGACCGCGTCGATCACATAGGGTCATAGGTTATAAATCACAAACAGATTACTCATGTCTATATTGCCTTGGGTTCCACAGAAAGTACTTGTATCCAACACATTTTATCATGCAAGTTTTATTTGTTTATACGAACAACTGACAAACATAGTTATAGGCCACCTGGTTGCACGTGATCATCACCGTTGATGGATGGATGTTATTTCTAAGAGAAGGGTAGCCAGGCGGATAAGAATATCCCACTTTTGTTGTACTTTCGCTAGCGGACACGAGTGGAACAGATCATTCGGCATTCGGGCGGCATGACTAATGAGTTGGCCACTATACCTTCCACCAATCCGCACTGGAGCAGCGTAGTGAAGTATTCTCTGAGCCTCTGCAAGAGGAGACACCCATACTCAGTAGTGAGTCGTTAATGGGGAGAGCCATTACTGATACCAATGACAAATTAACTGTGGTACCGGTGAAATATTAACTTAACTGTGGTAGTTCAGGACACAAAATCTTAACCATACCGTTTACCGCATAAAGCTTTACTGTTTGTAAGTCGGGATAAAATAATCTTTTCAATTTCAGACAGGAAACTTCCATTATGTTAAAATTCGACATGGAAATTCGGAAAACTCATTTCATAAAGCTCAATTATAATTTATCTCTGAAATCGTGAATGATCATCAAGTTTTACCAGCAAAATTCCGTAGTATACGAGAAAGTTTGGAAATAGAATAGAATGAAAAAGATAATCTCGGATAACGAAAACTGTTACTGGGTGTTCGGTCGTGTTCCCGCCAACGAGATATTTCCCGCCAACGAGAGATTTCCCGCCAGTTTCAGACGCGATCTGAAATGTTGTGGACGTAGCATCTCGCATCTTATGTCGCCGACGCGCGCGAAATGAATTTTCCTTCACAGATTAATGTTCAAAACTTTAATTTGTCACATATAACACAAGTTTAAAATTGTGGAGAAATTTTTCATCTATGCTGTTAAATGATAAATTGTTATATTTTTTTTTCGTTTAAACAATGATTATAAAACTTGAAAACCATTACAAACAATTTGGAGAGGCGATTCAATCTGTATTTAGTGCCTAAGTTATCTAACATTAAAAAAAAACTAATTTAACTTGTTATGATTATGTGTAAAAGTGCAAGTTTACACGCTTGGATGATTGAAGGCTTACAAGAATGGGTGAGTATTTGTTTCTATATTATTACAGTTTGAGACAGATTTTTAATAGCAGTGTAAGACAAAAACAATTCTTTCTGAGAGTTTATCGAATCTCGTTTAGATATTCGATTTGTTTACTTCCTTCCGAGCAAATATTCGTGAATCACAAAAAATACACCGACAAAGTAAGAGTTTTTCGTTACATTGGCCATTCCTTTATTGTTGCCTAAGTTCACAGACAACGATATTTTACCACAAATGGCTCAATCAAAGACTTACCATTTTATCACTTTCGATAAATTACTCTCTAGCTTTCTCCGAATCCGAAGGCTGATGAATGAAATGAAACTGTTAAAATATAAATCAGTTATGACAAAATACCATAAAGTAACGATAATTATGTAATAATCGAAGATTTTACTACCATTTTATTCATGTTTTTAACATAGAATTAATATTACTAGCGTATAGAACAGACATCGCGAACATTGGGTTCGGGGGAGTGCATTGCAGCCGGCCGGCTGCATTTCATTCTGTCACTCGGCTGTCACTCGGCTGCGCTCATTGCGGCCGCATGACAAAATTGTTTATGAAAAAACTGAAAAAAATGCCGTCGTGCGTAATAAGAATGTGTCACAATTGCACGACAAAAAACAAAAAAGATAATGTTATCACTTTATCATCAGTAAGAAAACAAAATCTTAACTTAAATCAACTAAAACGAATTTAATTAAATTATTGAGCAATGTTCCCGCCATTTTGAATGAAAAAACCATAAGGAGCGTTTGAACTTGGCAAGCCACTAGCGTGTTAATGGACTAAATAAGCTTGCCGACGGGACGCTCGTGACCAATTTAAAGTATTGGATTTTTTGATACGAATCAATGGTAATTACGTTTGAAATCGTTTAAACGCTTTTGCACGTTAAATAAAGTTGGAGTAAGAGCTTGTAAAGATTTGGAGTCGGTGACTGCTTGTCTTGGTTCGACAAGAGTCATATACAAAGTTACTCTATGGCAAGTGTGCAAACGAGGCTTCTAGTTTGAAAAGAGAACGGAGGGCAAGCCGGCGGTGGAACACACATTTTGTTTGAGATAGCGTCTCTATGTATTACCTCAATGGTTTTTAAGGATTTTTTTTAATATAAAACCATTGCAATCTCGTCAACCATACCATTTTCTAATGGGAATATGAACATTTTACATTATATTGGGTACCTAGTGCAATTTACGTCATATAAAAGTTAAAAGTGTAAAGCTAGAACTAAATAATAATTAAAATAAATGAATATAATTAGAATTAAACTAGGTCCCTGCGTTCGTATGAATGCTGCCAGCATTATTTTTGTATTTCAATTACCCACTTACCTACAACTTACTACTTATCTACCTACAAATATTATAACTGGTATCAACGTAACTTTTCTAACACCTACTTGTCCTTAGAATCATTAAAGAGCCATTTCAAAAATGCTCTACGCTTCACCTCCAATTTCCTCCTTCGATTCAATATCCTTCTTTTATGTTATTCCGGTCCTTTTTTGTCACTCAATAGTTACTATACAATTGGTATTAAAGAAATCAACCCAAAATACTGATTTATCATTCCTCCTGCAAAATTCTGCTATTGAGGTTGTCTGGAAAACATATCATTTTTCCAATGATGGGACAACTGGCACTATTTTGCTTGCTTTACTGCGGAAACGAAGTAGGTTACATTATATATTGTGACTTGTTTTTATTACAAACTTTTATTTATCTTACTGTGTTCGTTAGCTTGTTAGCATTAAACATGTACGGGTCAAATTATGCAGGTGAATTAGAACTACTCAATTTCATCCTACGAAGTTGAAATTTTGTATGTTCCTTTGGTTCCGAATCCTATTTTATGATATGCATGATCTAATAATACATTCAGAGTTGGCTCCGGACAAGGAAACCCCTCAACGGTCTTATTTTCGCTACGGTCGGTTTTTTGCTACAGTGCACTAACTATGTGAAAGCTTGTTTTTAGTTTTTAACCGACTTCAAAAAAAGGAGGTTGATTTTTTTATGTCTTTTACCTCAGAACTTTCGACTGGGTGAACCGATTTTTATGATTTATTAAATCGAAAGCTGGTGCTTGTCATGTGGTCCCACATAAATTTGATCGAGATCTGATAAGTCCTTTTTGAGTAATATTGAAGTCGGTGATTTTTTGTTGGTAAAATTCAGATTATTAAACCATGAAGTTATTTCATACTCGTACTACTGTAATAAATGAAGATCTAATACTGAGATCCGGATACAGGATGATATCTTTTACAGATAGTTAAAGACCGACTATATTTATCCGAATTAAGGATGTGGTTTACACAGATGTATTGTAATAAGCTTGGGGTAACACTCCGTTTTGTTTTGAAAACAATTTACATAGTAATAGAAATAAAATAATAATCTAAATTTTACTAACAAAAAATAACCGACTTCAAAGTCTTAAAAACTACATAGTTGTCAGATCTCGTTCAAATTTATGTGAGACCACATGACAAGTGCCTGCTTTCGATTAAAAAAGAATCATCGAAATCGGTTGGCGTGATATTGAGTTATTCGTCAATTTGTCGCGCACATCTTAACACAAATTTACGACTTATGTGGTTTTCTCATGGATGCCATTGTCAGATCTCAATAAAATGACCACATGACAGCCACCAGCTTTCGATTAAAAAAAGAATCATCAAAATCGGTTCGCCCAGTCCAAAGTTCTGAGGTAACAAACATAAAAAAAAATACAGTCGAATTGAGAACCTCCTCCTTTTTTGAAGTCGGTTAAAAAGTACCGTACATAAGGAATAAGTTTCCCGATGCGAAGCGAAGGCGGTTGTAGTAAGCTGCATGAGTGTGTATAATTGAAGTGTAAGTACCTATAATTACTTATCACATTGTATCTTATTTGTCTACTCGGGCTTACTAGTGAGTTGTAGAAGATGCCGTAAGGTTAATGAACTGTAAAGAAGGGATGAACTAGTTGAAAACTAGTGAGTGATTTGTTATATAAGTGTTCAAACCTCCGAATAATTTCAATCCTGATAAAACATTAACCCTTTGCGACTGACGTGCCCTAATTTAAACTATTCTACAGACGTTTTAGTCCAACAGTCACCGCAAAATGGAAAAAGTTGTATTGCGTCGTTATTTTTTAAATACTCCCAGCGCTTTCAGTAGCTTTCCGGGGCATGCTCAAGTGTGGGTCAGACTGCCTCTAGCACTTTTGGCGTGCTTGCTCTTCCTCTTACGAAGAAAGTAGTAATGGTGATTGAACTCGAACGAACACGGCTACAAAGTGTTCTAAACATCGTCCATACCAGATATTCAGTATTCAATGAAAAATAATAATAGTGAGTACCCGTAATTCCATACACGTTTAGTGACGGCGATAATAAAAGTTTAAAATCATTATGTCAGTATCTATGTATGTCAGTATTTAAAGTACTTTTCAAAATATAAGCCTGCATCAGAACCAATAACGCCGATTACCTATTTATTAGGTACATTTCCATATAAAATCGTACGAGGCGAAATCATTTTCGGGAGTGAAAATCAATGTATCTCCAATTTACGGTCGCAGTTAGGAAATCGTATATTACATTTGCATTGATTTGAATATTATTCAGATTTTAATGATCTTCACGAGTACCATTGAGCGATTGTTAGTACAAATGGGATTCGTTGATTGATGTCACTATGAATGTAATCATATTATTCATTATTATTCACTAAAGCTAGGACGTTAATGGAAATAGACGGGTTTATATGATACTAGTTATTATATGATAGTCGAAGTTCGGGTAGTAATTTACATTAGATAAATACCTACTTTCTTAACCGACTTCAAAAAAAGGAGGAGGTTCTCAATTCGACTGTTTTTTTTTATTTTTGTTTAAGCAGGTGCTTGTCATGTGATCCCACATAAAGAACGAGATCTGATAAGTACTTTTTGAGTAATATTGAAGTCGGTTATTTTCTGTTAGTAAAATTTAGTTATTTGAATAATAAAAGATGAACGTAGCTGCTCTACAAATGTGAACATAACAAGCTCCGTATTTGGAAAAACAGTAAATATTATACCTAATAGGTCTTATTTGGATACCTTATCAATACGTAACCTGAACTCTTGGATACATTTATGGTGGGATGTTCAGGAGTATCACTGATCGTGTTTACTATAGCGGAGGAAAGAAGTCTTATTGTGGAGGTTAATAATAATACCTTGATGATTGAAGATATAATAATACCTTGAGCATGTTTAGAGTTTAGACTCTCTCTTTGCATATTCCGATCAATCGAAGCAAAACCAAAAACCGAACAAAATAATAAAATTCTCTCGGTAAAAGCTTCTCTATATATTTCTGGTTCAATTTTGTCTACAAATATAGTAAGTACTTGCCTTCGGAAAACTTCTACAAATCAGTTTTAAAAGAACAATCGCAAACACAAACATGGAACAAAGAACAGGCCGAACGCAATCAAAACTCGATAGCTCGTAATCGAGAGGACATGTCTCGATGTCTCGATAAAATCCATTAGACGGTCAGCTCGAAAAAACTTTTAATCCGAGATTAGATTCGAATGGGTCGAAATGATTTAAAAATGAATTGGTATAGATTGTAGAAGGTTTTAGAGTTGGCCAGTATTGACAAAACATCATTTTGTAAAATTTGACAAAAGAGTGGAATGAATTAATTTTTTTTTATTTGAAATTGCTTATCAAACACTTCGAAAGTCAAACTACGCCATCACTTCATCAAAGTCTCTTGAAACTTTGTGAACCGTGAGTGGTCCCGGAAAAAGAACAAGCTAGAAACTACCCTTAAATCGAGAAAAAAGGGGCTCCTGGATAGTAGACGGTGACCAGTTACCATACCACTTACCAGGTTGTGCTATGTTAACAGCTATAGATATAAAATGATTTTTCTTTTCAAATTTCATAATAATTTTTGCCTAAGATTTTGTTTAGTAAATTATGCCTAAGATGAGTTACGTACTGATAAAACAGTGAAAACGGCTTTCTCGGAGATTCACGATAAGGTTTATTAATTTAGGAAGTTTATACTCGTACTTTGATATCATGCAAAAATAGCCCTTGGGAATATTCCTGATAAGATCAAGTGGAAATCAAATCGAATTCCTGATAATCAATTCGACGTAAGGTAGAGTACTTACTTTTGTAATATAAGCAAGCGCACAATTTGAAGAAACGACAGTTAAAAAAAAACTTTCGAGCCGTTACCCGTGCACCCACTGCTTTCACCCACCGGTGGGTGCACGGATAATTCATATTTACCCGTGCGCCCACTGCATCAAGCAATGTACAGATTTTTTTTATTGTAGTTTGAGATTTACCAATACAAATTATTATTTGTATTATTTGTACTGCATTATTATACAAATTATTATTTGTATTGATAAAGTTTTGATTTTGTTGATTTTGTATTTTTATATGACAATTTTTCTGTACATTGAATATTTTTTTAAATTTCTATTGTGTTTTATTAAACTGTAACTGATCTATGTCTGTATATGAAAGATAATCGAGAAATCTTTTACAAGGGGTTTGTAACGCAATAGATTCCATAGCAATGATTTTTAGAATTTTTGTCTGTTTGTCAGTGCGTTTGTCCGGCTAATCTCAGAAATGTCTGAAAAGATTAAGATGCGGATTTGACTGATGTATTGTAGCAGCGTGGATGTCATAGTCAAAACAAAACAAGTATACACCTAGACCGAGAAAAGAAATTCAAACTCAATATTCAAATCGCTTCGCTGGGCTTGAAATCGAACCCAGAACTCTTGGATTTAGGGGTAAACTGGTCACCCCAAAAGTTTTTTCTAACTCGTCATGCGCCAACTACAATCCAGCATGGTAATCATTGCGCAATTGGTCGTCAACTATAGTTGGCAGGGAGGTTGGAATTTGTGATAAAATCTTCTCTACAGCAAAAGAATTTGCCAATGGTTAAGGTCGTTATCAAACATTCGCTGCATTACATCAGACACATTCAAGAACATATTGGAGAGCTTCAGTATTTGGTTTTCTCACAATGTTTGCATTCACTGAAAGCACGTGATAAATCACTTCTACCTCAATCGCGGAATAGATCACTCTTCTGAAAATGTACCTAAAACGTCTGTGTATGATTGAAAGTACATTATTCTAATGTTTTAAGAGAAGTCAGTAGATATATTGGATGTAATTTAATTAGTGTTCAGGCATGGTTTGTAGGTTTGCATGTTGTAGAAATAAAAATATTATTATTTTACAATGTAATACGGGAGCTTGAGTTTAATACTAATAGGTATTACTACTAGTAATTTACTAATCATCAAAACTTAAGATGTGTAACATATTAGTAGACCGATCTTGAAATCTCAAGATTCTGTTTGAGATGTTGAAACATGTGAAGTCGTATGTAAAAAAATCACATTTATCCAATGATGTTGTATGTATCTTTGCATTTATCAGATCTGAGATCGCGCTCTTGGAACGCTGAAACTATTGGTGATATTGAAGTACATAATATAAAAAATAAAAATCCATGTAATTTATGTGTCTAAATTCTGTCATAGCAAAATCTTTCCTTAAACTTTTACTTAAAAAGTTGTACTGCCTTCAAAATTAAAACAAAATGAGTTGAAAAATTGAGAAATTCTACTTTCTAATTTCTACTTATTTGTGCACTTAACGTATTATTATAATTATACGATATCTATTGAAATTTCCTAAGACTCGTAGATGGTGCCAAGCCCGATATAATAAAATTAAGTATCAAAATATTTTATTATTACTATCCTCTTACCAGCTACCCGAGTATAATAAAAGAAATAAAATTAAAATAAAATGTACAGCTGGGTGTCTTCTATATTAACTAGAAAACAAACTGCGGATTTTAGATCTATTTCACTATGTGCGTAGATGACAGTAAATGTACTTTGAATAAATCGAGGTGCGAACATTATGTAGGTACGTGAAATGAAAAACGACGTTAAAACTACCAGGTGTCATAACTAAGTAAGGGTTAATTCATCAAAACTAACGCTATTATATAAATGTCAGTCTAAAATTTTCGTACTCCCCATCTAGACCTTTTACCCACGGCCCTGAATGGCAGCTCTTTCACAGTACATTTCTTATATTGCTATAGAGTGGGCGTTAAAGATTTTTCAGTTGAAAAAACACGGTCGCTGTGGGACGTGTCAGTTAGCTCTTTGAATTTAAGTTTCAACGGTACTGCATACAATAATTCTGCATACATATCTTTAAAGTTAGCTATTTAAGTAATTATTCTCATTCCCAGCTGTCCTGTTGGCCTTGACTAATTAGTTAAGGTTTTAAATGCAGCGGATTGTTTGCATTTTAAACCAATATTTGGATTTAGTTACATGGATCACGAGTCCTGGATCATGGATCACGGGTCATGATTCATTTGTGTACATGACATTTTCATCTGGCAAGAGTTCCTCCCTGGCATCGCAGTCTCGCCTTGGCCATGATCTTCATGATACTCGCGTATCTTTTTATCTGTCAATCTGTCTACCATCTAGGATTATTATATACCCCTGTAACAGTCTGTGATTTGTGGTCAGTGACTTGCAAAAGACCCTTCGGAGTAAGTAAGGATCATATTTCTTTTTGAGCTTAACTGTCACATGAATAGTATAAAACGATATCTCTATACCCATGTGTAAAGCTGGTAATCTTAAAAACTGCTGCCCAGGTTTTGACGTTTCTATCAATGGATAGAGTGTTTATGAGAGATTTATCAATGAAGGATAAGAAGTATCGGTGATACCTTTGTTATAACTTATCTGAGTAACTTTATGTTCATGGGCAGTGACGGATTAAGACTACTTGATGCCCTAAGCAATCCACGCATGTGGGCCCCCTATCCGTATGTCAACTAGAATCGGTCTAAGGACAGATTTCTTTTGTGCTTCTTCTGGTGCCCCCCCAGACGTGATGCCCTAGGCAATTGCTTAATTTGATTAAGGGTTAATCCGTCACTGTTCATGGGCCATGATGTCCATTTACCATCAGGGGGATTGTAATTTATTTTATAGGCTAGTCACTTTAATGCAAAAAAACCTAATACAATGTGAAGGTATGGACCATTTTAAAGCGTCCGTTGTTGGTTCTTCTTCATTACATGATTTTCTTCGACAAAACTACTTTAAATTCCTAGCTCGGCTTTTCAAGTGTTGCTCGGAACTACATATTCTTTTCAGTTTCCTCATAATTGGACTAACCAACCGTGACCTCAAGCCTACGTATGCACCTGCCTATACCTGTGTGAGTAGCTATTTTATACTAGCGATTTTACGGATGGGACATATCGGATCTGAATTGGGTACAGATACGAAAATTTTACTGGTTTCGGTTATAATTACAGCGTTTGCATGAAAGAGTAACAAACATCCCTACGTACTTTCGCATTTCGCAGTCACATAAATATTTGCTTCGTCCGGGAGTCGAACGTGGGACCTATTGCTTTGTGAGCAGGTTACTACCAACTAGACTACGAGATTGTTATAAATAGTACTTTGTGTTTCTCATTAATATTGTTTAATATCCTGTACGAATAATTATGAACAGAAATTTCCCTTATTTAATAGTAAATACAAGTACATAGTAACAACGGTAACAATTAAATCTTGATAGAAACTTAATATTCATTAGTTAGTTGCAAAAAACAACCATGGCATATCTCGGGATCAGTCCAAGATTACTTGTTTTTTTTTTGGATTCGATTACAGTTTCTGCTAGACTTTAAAACTTTCGGATATTCGATATTTTCGGATACGACTAGTAGCTCCATAACATCCCTGTTTTGTATCTAAACGTAGCCTATGCGGTAGTTACTCGTACATTCTAATTATCTTACTGCGCACGAATTTTCTTTCATTATTCAATTTAGCTTCAGTTTTAAAATGTGCTTCGGCTGTAGTTCTGTACAACAAATAATAAAGACGCCACTTTTGAAGGTTCACTGTTTCTTTATTAGTCTAACGTGTAGTGTGTACTAATGAAAAGAATTTTAAACCTCTTATTGCCGCCACGACGCCACTATATGACGTCCGGATGAAAACTTCCGATACTTGAGTTGGCCACTAACCCCTAAAACAATCCGCCCTGGAGTAAACAATTCGCACGTAGTTCCAACTTTACACCAAGCACTCGTTTTCCGAATCGATAGTCATCTACAATTACCGAACCAACTTTTTATTAACTGAAATACGTCTAGACTCTAGACTATTTAATTATTAGCTGTTTGATGTTAATGAATCATTTTGGTCCAACCTCGTTAGGAATTTCCTATTATCGCTGTAAAGAAACAGTAGGCTTTTATGTATACGGTCATAATCTTCGATACTTGTTATTTTAATAAATAAATGTTTTCGCGTATTGATCCCTACGTAGTAAATTAAAAACGCATGTGTACTATAAAATCACAAAGGGAAACGTTTTAATTGCTTTTTTTTGTAGTGGGAATGAACCGTATGGAACTTCATCTAACTTTCGGTCCAAACTATTGACTTATGAATAGGGCCAACGTGCACTAAAACGTAGCCCTTTTCGCCAAATTGGACTAATGCTCAGTATTCACGGTGGTGAAGCTTTTAATTTTAAAGTTGTCCTTGAAAGTTGACCATTTTACAAGGACACCCGGTTGGGTCGTTTTTTGGCGTGAACATTATTTAATTCTGTCTTTATATCACGCTTGTATTTTGAATGAAACTTGAGCAAATTAAATACTTTCTCGTTACTTTAATTATAATTATTATGTGAAGATTACTTTAGTAAGTCATGATTTAAGTACGTAGCTTTTTGTTGGTTCCTTATTTCACTCATTTTCACGCCTTTGATGTATAGGATGGGTTATTTTTTTCGCGGGAGCTAGCCGGCTCTTTGGTATATTAAAAAAAGGGTTATCTCGTGACACGTATCAAATGCCCTGGGCAATTATTTTTCATGTGAAATTAGTTGAGTTGGGTCATTTTGTATGCATGATATGGATATTTTTACAGACTTCAA
This sequence comes from Thymelicus sylvestris, assembly GCA_911387775.1. Lineage (NCBI taxonomy): Eukaryota > Metazoa > Arthropoda > Insecta > Lepidoptera > Hesperiidae > Thymelicus > Thymelicus sylvestris. The sequence continues at coordinate 15,469,149 of OU426889.1, forward strand.
AAAAGAGGTTGTTCTCAATTTGAAGGCCTTTTATAAAAGAGGTTTTCTCAATTTGGTTTTTATTTTTTTAGTCTCATTTCAACCTGTCCTTTTATACATAATCGTTACCTAATCGTGAAGAATGTATAAAATAAACCCTTTTTTTAAAGTTTTTGGTTTTCAATCTCCTGCATACAAATGATTTTAAACCAAGGAACATAGATGTAGGTAATAACACAAAAGTAAAACTATTCGAAGGATAGGTCTGTCACTCTGATGTAGGTAATGTTGGCCGCTAAAATCCATCCTCAGTTAATATAGAGATCTTGGATCTTCACAACTTCATTACCAGAGTCAGTAATACAGAATGTAATAGGCTATTGGGTTAACAACCACTTACAAGTCAATACAATATAAATAAAGAGTACTTGTATTATATTGTATTGAATTATTATTATATTTATTATATTAGCAGCCACCCATCCAACTACTGATCGTACGCAGTTGCTTAACTCGGATCAATACAAGCCATCCAGCTTATGAATGTTATGTTAAAGATAAAGTTTATAAGAACAAATGACAGCTGTCAAATAATGAAAACTGTCAAACCAAATAACATGAGAACAAATAACAAATAAAACATGAGAACAATTGGTCTTAACAAAAGACAATCGTCAAAACAAAATGACAACTGTCAAACCAAATGACAAACACAAACGACACCAAATGTTGATGAATGAATGGCTGAATAAGTGAATAAATGAGTGAATGAATGAGTTAATGTCTGAATAAGTGAATAAATGAGTGAATGAGTAAGTGAATGAATGAATGAATGAACTCTACTCCCACAAACGGCTACAGGAGATCTTCGTATTTCAGTTCAGTACTATCAAAACTGTCGCGGCTGCGGTCGAATACATCGTTAGGTATTCCGGGCGTAAACGAGCCACTTGCGGTCGAATGCGGCTAGATTTATCGCCACCGGCTCTCGCTTTATAACTGTTTATATTCATATATGAGCTGCGAAGATCTTTGTATTGTATTTTCAGGTTTTTTGACTTTTTTAGCAGCACTGCAGGTCTTTACACTGTCGTTTATACTGTTGAATATGATTACTTAACTGAATTTACACATTATATCCCAGATTTGAGGAGACAAATTGAACTTATTCTTTATGTCATTTCAGTGCTAATAGATATTATAATAGGTATAATGATGATTTTTGATTGGTTTTTATTCAGCATTTTATAAGTATCAGTTTTTTTGCTTTCTAGGGCATATAAATTACTCCACACGGGTTGTTAAAACAATACTGCTATACTTAGTTCCACATAGCTTATTAGTTTAACTATTTGCCGAGGAGTTTCTTCTATTTTTCATTCGTAACTTCTTCTCAATGATAAATCATTATTTTTCGAAACAGTGGTAAAAGCAAAACCAGACTTATAACCACAATGACAAGATCGAAGTACCTATTTTGAATTTAACAGCACGCATAAATACAAAATCTGTGAACAAGAAGTTAAAGGGAATTAAATTATTAATTAAAGGGGAGTGTGGAAGAGGAAAACATATTGCGCCAACCCCAAATTTGGGAAATGGGCAGGATTATTATGATGATGATGAACAAAAAGTTAATTCAATAATGTAAATTAATGTTCCAGTGACCGTTCAGAATTTAAACTCAAATCTATTTTTAGTAGAACTCAATTTATTTGAGAGCAATTCCGTATCCATGAATATAAATATCTAGAATATTCGTACGATATAACAATCCAATCGAGTTGCAATCCATTGATGTTTGAAATACGGCCAAACGAAATGGAGGCAAATAAACGAGTTTAGTGTTGAGCACATCAAATACCCGCTAACGCGATAAATCTACGTCACTGTACGTTACAAGTATTGGTTCATCATTTTTACTACGTGTGTAACAAACAGAATGCTTGGCATATAAAATATTTCAATTGTATTTATAACCCTCTCTGCGTTAGGAAACCTATTTCTTTTTCACAAACATTATTTAGTACCTGTAGCATAATAATTGGTACTCATTTTTATCAGACACTTATTTCAGATCGAAGTCTCTCTGTGTGAAAAAAATATGAATATTTGTTCAGTAGTTTTTCAGTGAAAATGCAACTAACATCGACGAGGTAGGCAAATAACTCAGTTCCTTAGGAAATGTTGTGGCCGTGGCACTATTCGTTCAACCTTTCTTCGGAGGGAATGTTAAATTGTCGCTAGCGTATATAATACCTACATACAGTTCATGTAAAGCAGTTGTTAAGCGGAGGGTTAACGACTTGGAGGTTTTCGTGGCATGAGAACTTCCGGGACTTAGGACTACAAAGTCTTCAACCAATCCACACAAGAGGAAGGCAGAGTTCTTCACAGGCCTCAAATTACAAGAGCAGGGTGTCATGGAGTGGGCCCTTAAAACCGATTTATTACACAACTTTACAGATAGGTATTTTTGTATAAAGTTAACGAATCGTACGAACGTGCCTCCTGTGATTTTATTTGTTTGAATTTAAATATTGCTTTTTAATATAAAAATATATTACTTTTCAGAACATTGTCCCAGATTAGGTTTTGATTGTAATGTACAGTCGATTTTCCATTTTTCCCATTCAACAATTGGCTATTAGACAATTTTTGGAAAAATATTTTAAAATTTTCATAGTTTTATTTTATACCTCTTACAATATTTTTTTTTCTCATAAAAGTGTTATTTAGTAGGAAAAAAATAACTTTTAATCCATTAATTTTAATTCGCGCGAAAATAGTCCGCCATCTGTCACTTGATGGCTGTGACGTCACATTTCAATTAACAAAAAGTTTACGCTCTAACTCTGAAGATATTTTAAGTGAAAAACTTACACCTTTTTCACTGGTATTGTGAAAATGACAAGCTACAAGACGTGTGCAGTGCCTATGTATAGAAGTACTACAATTAAACCTGACAAATTGTTTATACCTACACGTTTCTAAATGCCCTCAACGTCGAAAGCAGTGGTTACAATTAGCACGTCGAGACCCAGAGTTAACATGACATCTGTTATATCAGCAATATTCTTTTGTGAGGACCACTTAGATGTCAGTATTTAGAAGAAATCAACTTAGCCTCTGATTTACTAAAAAAACAAATTAAACCTAACCTAATATTGTTCATAAACATAACCTATAAGTAATTTAAAATCATTAGTAATATGGTGTCGTTAAGGGGACGTTGAGGAAAAACTTACAAAAAAATCCCCCTGTGACCACTTAGCAAGACTGACCAATTTTACTTTATTAATTTCAGTACTTACACGGAGGTTTTTGCATTCCGAAACTCGGTAGAGCAAAAGTCAGGGTTACACGCAAAGAAATTTGCGACCATAAATGAATCAACTTGAGGCAAATTCGCATTGTCAGCTTTTGTATAGCCTGACTCCATTTTACAAAACCTCTCAAAAGCAGAAATCAAAATATATCTTATTAATTTTCTCAGTAAATTGCACAGTGCACACGATATAGTTAGTAGTACACGACGCTTATTTTTTGAATTGTGACGTCATAACATGCTCAATCATGGCCGCCCGCGTTTCGGTTCTCGTATCCACAGGTAAAAAAACTCAAATCTATTTTTCAAAAGTAAAAATATTTACAATTTATTTTCATGCAAGAAACGTATTGTATAATTATTGTTAAACATTATGCAACCATATTTAACACATTTCATATTTTACCGTGATAACGGTCAAATAGCCAATTTGAAGATAATAAATTAAAGATCGCATCAACGTCAACACAAAAACACAGATCTGTCGTTGTCATCTGAATTTTTTTAGCGTAGTGGAACACGCCGGGTATCCACTAGCATTTATTAAAAGACATGTATTCACATCCGACGCACTATTCACATAATACGACGAAAAGGATAATGTTTTGACCTTAAAACTGATAATTTAGTCCAGCTGTGGTAAAAACGCCTATCTACTGAGGCAGAACGAAACCTAGGGGCTTTTTGACCAATGGCCAATGACCAGTACGACTGCATAAAACATGTTCCAAACCGCACTGAGAAGAAGAAAGATAAAACATTTTTTTAAAGAAATGAATGATACGTTTTTTTTTACTTATTGTTAGTTCCGTTAGTTTGCGAAACAGAGAAGCGTTCAAGAAATTACTATTGCAGTGAACTTTATATACCTACTTACGGAGCTTTATATACTTGAAAAGTAAAATTAGCAAATAAAAATACCTCATATAATCCCTTGTTCACTGAGCATAAATTAGGTTGATTAAAAATCATATTGCCAAAAGTTTTACCTGGTTCTCCAATGTATTACCTAAGCCCCAAGCAAGTATTGTGTGCTCCAATTGATTTACGCATCAAAGGATTGTATCGTATTTCGTACGTAGGACCGTTTTTATGCGTATCACTAATCGGATTGGATCCAATTTGCTTTCCTCGTCTTTATGTCGCTTAAAAACTAAAAGGATTTTGAGTACCAATTTTTATACATGCTTTGCTATTTAGAATGTTTCGTTTTAATTGAATGAATATTTTTGTCGAGTTCTTTACTTTGCGATAACTTCCTAAGACTCTCTTACAGTATAGTTATACAGTTGAGTATGGATGTAATTCCTGCGTGAGTTCCGATCCCTTGGGAGTTCAGGTAAATAGTAGCCTACATGTTGCCCCATAACGTCCTCTATATTTCGTGAAAATCCCAATAAATTGGTTCAGCCTTTCTGGAGGTTAGCACGGAAAAATACAAAGACAAACAGATAGACAAAATTAAAAAAGTTTCGTCGTGTAAGTAACTGAAAGCACTTGAGAAAACAGTTTTTTTAAAGGCCTACGCATCTATTTTAGTTATATGTAGATATAGATACGTGTTTGCTATCGATGTAGACTCTACAAGTTTTTTCTGCCTGACTATTTGTATATCTCTCTGGCCTGTGGAGTTTCTTTCGCCATTTCTTCTCTTCCATGACACAGCGCACCTTTCCGTGAAAATCATCGCGTGTCAGTGATCCTATGATTAAATTATTTTAAATTTAAATAATTAAAACACGGAAATTTAAATTGAATTGGAAAATTTTAATAATTATAACATTGAATGGATTTGGATGTCAAGATATTTATGTATGTTATCTTATGGTTAAAAGGAGCACAGGACGCCCCCCGACCAGGTGGACCGACGACCTGAAGAGGACAGCGGGTATCCGCTGGATTCAGAAGGCTCAGGACCGGTCAGAGTGGCGGAAGTTAGGGGAGGCCTATGTCCAGCAGTGGACCCACAAAGGCTGATGGATGGATGGATGGATGGATGATCTTATGGTTTGGTAAATTAAATTTTCTTTCATCAAAACAAAATTATCTTTCATTTGAATTTTGCTTCGCTAAGGGTCTTAAAATTGCAATTTGGAGAGTCAGTTTGAGTGACTTGGTTTCTAATCAAGATGTCACAATGTGACATCTAATAAAATGAACGGAATAATTAACTGAATATTAATAAAGCCCTTCATAACGGCTCTTGTTAAAAGTTAATTACTAGCTTAAAAATGTCCATATTCGTAAATGTCACATTGCAAAATAAGCTTGAGTTATTTAAAAACCATTTGCATGTTGAAGAGAATATTAGGTTAAAATTTAAGTTAATTTCGGTAACGAAAAGATCTCAACGGTGACTGAGAGCATGTCGTGTAAGGCGATGTTTATTCAATATTGACGACCCTGTAGCCTATTTGGTAGCGAGTCCCAGGTTCGATTCCCGGCCGGGGCAGATATTTATGTGAGAGATAAATATTTGTAATCGGGTCATGGCTGTTATTGTGATGTGTTATATGTGTAGTCCATGCCACCCGCGACACAGGTAAATAACCTAGTAACTGCGGGGGTATGTAAGCGTTTATTTATTTATTTTAAAAGAAAAGTCTTAGGTACCCGCAGTTGATTTTATTTAGTTACTATATTTTAATAAACAACGGTAATGAAAATACACTTTATTTTTCAAATGATTGTCAAGAACACAATTCTACATGGCGTTAAAGTACTAAAAAGGAGGAGGTCCTTATCGTCGGTCGTCGGTCCTATTTACTTAGATAAAAAATTTCTCATACGATTTAGTGTCACAAGGAAACTCAGTGCATGCCTGCAAGACATCGTCCACCGTAACCTGATCCGTCACGCTCTATTAAGACCCAGGGCGGACCGGTTCCCACTGCGCAGGAGCGAAGCGAAGGTCTCTCGCATCGAGGTCTGAGCATTTGTATCATGATACGTGTGGGTTATCACATGATACATGTTTTACTGCTTCCTTGCTTGATTATATAATAATGCAATAGTCTTCCTGATTGTCACCGACGACTATGGGGATAAGTAAATTAATTATTTTTTTATTTAATCTGTATGCCTCACAAGCAAAGGTTCTCTCAGTTAACCTTCGGGCAGTGTGAGCACAACGATATGGCAATATTGAATTCAATAATTTAACGTCTGAGATTGGTCGTCACCCTTCCTTTCAAAAGTGTATCTTACGTTTTTCTCAATCTCAATTATTATACTATAATCACGGTGGGAGTTTAAGTGGTAGGGAAATGAAGGAATCCGTGATTTGATCAAATCCCTTCTTTCATTTCCCTGCGACATAATTATACATATAACAAACATGTTACCACCATCACTCATTGCTTATAAAACATAATGCCAAGCCAATGCAATACTACATTATTTATGTTTATCTAGTAAAGTGGAGTCGAGTGCACTCAATACTATGTAAATACTGGATTATGCTCACAACTCCAATGAAGTATGTTTATGATATCATATTCATGATATTGTTATTGTATGACTACTATGCGAGATAATATGTATGTATTTCCGTCTTTTGTCTATGATAATAATAATCTCATCGTTATTGAGGAGGCTTAAAGAATATTATAATCCCATCAAAAACATGAATGTAAAGTAAAAGCCAATTTTTTAAAAAAGAATTGAGATCTAAATAGGTGCCAAGTTCTGTGTAGAAAAGCCTAAAATTTTAGTCACAAGAACATGTAATTCAAGCTCCACATTTGACTTGGTTAGTTTTCACGTACCTATCTAGGCTATAATATTATATTTGTATAATTATCTTTGTTAAGTCTGTTAGGTTGATGACCTATGTTACTTTTCTAAAATTTGGTTTGTTGGTTGCTAACTAATGAAAACTAGCCAATTCAAATGTAAAGCTTGAATTACATGTTCTTGTGACTAAAATTTTAGGCTTTTCTACACAGAACTTGGCACCTATTTAGATCTCAATTCTTTTTTAAAAAATTGGCTTTTACTTTACATTCATGTTTTTGATGGGATATCATTACTTTTTGTACAAAAATTATTAGTAGGTACTTATTCATAACGTTACTGATTAATTTTGTTACCTTATACATGAACTGTAATAGTGCCCTTCAACTAAATCCGTATTTAGTGCACCGTGGTCCAAAATACCTATTACTTCATTATTTATAAGTAATGATCTTCTGCTATTCATGTCCGCTAAATATTGAAATAATAATTAATACTAAATCCCAGTCTGTTATAAAAATAATAAATACGATACGATACGATAGTAGTAATAATAATAATAAATACGATAGTCGAATATATTCTTATTAGTTATAAGTAGTTTGTGTTCGATAAGATAACGTGCCATGGAAACAATACTTCGAATCACTTCAAACTGGTATAATTTCGGAAATAATACAAAATTTAGTGGTGTACATGCCATACAAGATAAGAGAAGAATAATTTTTCACACATTAAAAATGAAACAATTCAATACACTGGAAATAACGGCTACTGACGTGTCACTAATCTGTACGCAAATAATACGTACGTACACTGAACATCTTCCCCCCGTTAGAAGCTTCACAAAGTACTAAAACTGATATGTTTCGATTAAAAAAAAATTAAGGGTGGTATTCCACTCCTTATATATATTCCACATAATGACCACCTGTCATCAATTTTGATTGCTGTTCATAAATTTCAGGCGTTATAATTAAGTGTTCCTAATAGAATAAATTTTTTGAAAAATTATCATAAAATGATAAAAATTTACTACTTTCAGATTTATTCCTTTGTATTCACCCGACTACCTATCTGCATGCCAAATTTTAACTTTCTAGGCCACCTGTCATCAATTTTGATTGCTGTTCATAAATTTCAGGCGTTATAATTAAGTGTTCCTAATAGAATAATTTTTTTGAAAAATTATCATAAAATGATAAAAATTTACTACTTTCAGATTTATTCCTTTGTATTCACCCGACTACCTATCTGCATGCCAAATTTTAACTTTCTAGGTCACCTGGAAGTTGGATATAGTTTTGATCTATAGGTCAGTCAGTGTTAAATTTCTCGATTTTTGGACGTTAATATCTAAATAACCGTTTGAGATGTGTTTATGAAATTTGGAAGACGTATGTATTTCGCAAGTCTTAATAAATGAGACAAATTTGACAGGTTTATGTTGAATAGTTTTTGAGTTATGAGGTGGTCAAAAGTGGCTCCAAATGGTTCGTGTAATATTACACACGGTGCTGCTCGCCAATTCTGTTAGCTAGAAAATTGGCTTGACACGCTCCGCGTGTCTAGATTATAAAATTCTGTTCCATGTCACAAAGAGACGGCTTTTCGAATTCTAATTCTCTGACTAGATATGTCGAAAAAGCAAAGTAGGTACCTACAATCCAAGTAATTTAATCCAAGTATAGTCAAAAATAAAGTCTACAAAATTAATTATACGAGTAGGTATACATTGTAGACTTAGATATATGTTTAATATGTTGTAGTACTGTAGTTTAAAAGTATAAAAAAATAAGTCAGTAAAGGACAAACAAGAACAGTAGAGGACAACGTAGGCTATCGTAGCAGCTTCCGAAAAGTCTTTTAGAACGAATCGTTAAATGCATTGCGTCCTATACACGGTGACAATACGGTATCAATAAAAAAATTATCCAAATGGACCTTTCTAAATGAATGTTCCTCTGAAAGCGGCGAAACAGTCCTAATAAATTTTCTGAGGCCATTACTTATCTAAGTACCGAGTTCCACTTCGTTTTTATATTAAGGAACTGTAATTGAGTCAATTTGGTTGAAAGGTAAAATATGGGTGGAAGTAGGTTTAAGATTAAATTCCATTTGTGGCTATTTTAGTACTTCTACTTAAGAAGAGCCATTTGGTAGTTTTACCTGGAAAGTTTTCCAGTAGTTTTGTACTGGGTACTTACATATATAGATTTTGATGTGCTCTTTTCGTATTTCAGCTTTACCCTCGCATTTTTGCCGCTCGAGCCTCCATATGGGAAATATGGTGCCTAATATCAGTTTTTAAAAAGTTGAGGGTTTCCGTTCGGCTACGATCAGCAAATCAGTTAACTAACCCCATCAGTCGGCTATAACGTAGGGCTGGTCAGATCGCATCATGTTGAGCAAGCCTAACCTAGCCGACCCACGTGATTTTCGCTCTTATTGTTATAGATACAAAAGCCTCTTGTGTCTTAAGCCGATTCCACGTCTACTCGTATAAGTATAGAGATACCCTTATACAATTTGAAGACTGATTTAACCGATCCATTTTGGCGAAGTTATTTTGTAAGTAAAACCACATTAAAGGCTGTTTGCAAGGCTTTGTGAGTTAAGTTAGTCTTGTCTACATAACACACTCTAATTACACTTGCATAAGTTTTGTTTGCTTGTAATTAAAATAATCTGTTTAACGGAGTATGTTACCTACAAAGATTCTTAAACTTTTAGTCATTTTATGTTGTATGTTCCTTAATACATTTATGACGTAATGAGTATATAAGATTACAGTAACAGATAACGGTCGCTAACGGCAACTTTACTACCTATACGTTTATTTACGTTTATATTTAACTGACTTCAAAAAAGGAGGAGGTATTCAATTCGATTGTATTTTTTTATGTTTGTTACCTCATAACTTTCGACTGGGTGAACCGACTTTGATGATTCTTTTTTTATTCGAAAGCTGGTGCTTGTCATGTGGTTCCACTTAAATTCGAGATCTGACAAGTAGTTTTTGAGTTATCCCTTATTTAAAAGACGGTTTTTATCAATGTTGATTTCTATAATCTTAAATTTATTTATTAATTTAGATAAAATATCTGATATAATATCCTTAAAACTTAAAGAGAAAGATGTACCAAGTAGGTGACTTAAGCTAAATCCTAATAATATTATAAATGTGAAAGTTTGTGAGTTTGGATGTTTGGATGTTTGGATGTTTGTGTTGCAATCACGCAAAAACGGCTGATCGGATATAGATGAAATTTGGCACACAGGTAGTTTAATACCTAGAATAATATATAGGATACTTTTTATCCCGAGATATTGATCTATTCCCGAGGGAGAAGAAAAAAAATGGTAATAGGAAAACTGTTTTGACGTTTGTCATCACAGTGACATTAGAAAACTCAAAACAGCTGATTATTGATTAAGTTAATAAATTAAATTGGTTCATTGTTTTAATATGTTTATTTACAAACATATAAAAATTTGCGGTGAGGCACATTGTGATCATTTTTATCATGCAATGGAAGCTTTAGTAACCATCGATCTCGCGTAAAATCAAGTAAAACAAACAAAACATTTTTTACGCAAAATGAAGGCTGCTCACACATCAGCGTTTGTCGAGCGTTCCTAGCGCTAAACGCTTGATCGATGAACTATAAAAAAAAAAAATTTACGTTGAGTAAGTATTCGTAGCTTATCAAGGTTTTTCCTAGATTTAAATATGAAGTGCAATTGAAATATTATATTATATCGTATCAGGTTTAATTAATAGCAAAAAAAAATATCAAATTTGGTTTTTAATATTCGTAAATATCTGCCTATATTTTTTTATTTACCTTATAGAAATAAATATTGATTTTTTTAACTTATTAAGCAAATCATTATTCACGTGTGTCGGATGAACGCGTACGCTTATAAAATCCTAGTGTGTTGTCGGCCTTATGTCAATTCGGCCTTATGTCAATATTTCTTTATTTTTTTATTGCTGTGCATACATTTAATCAGTGCTTTAGCCGAACACTACAAACCTTAAATAAGTTTTTAATGAACAAGACCGTTACTATACAATGGTTTTAGGTAGGAATAGATTCGTTGTTTATGAAGCGATTTTCATGATTTTTTTATTGAACTGGGAATTTACTCAAGTTGGTCAATATAGTGAGACTATGGATTCTGGATGTAAAGAGTGAGCTTCTCAGTCGTAGGGAATAACTGAACCGTATTTAAATATGTTCGCTGTTGTTATCGTTGACATCGCAAGATGTGTGTCTTAGAGACGAAATATGACTCCTCAACGGAACAATTCAAATAACTAAACCGTTTTCAACAAGCGACAAGCGAGCTGAACTGACCTGACACTACACAGAGGATATCCCGGACGTCAGCCTGTATGAGATTAGAGAGGCTCTCAAACAGCTTAAAAACAACAAGGCACCGGGAGATGACGGAATTATAACCGAGCTACTAAGAGCTGGAGGTAAACCCCTTCTAGTGGCGCTCCAGAAACTGTTCGATTCCGTCGTTAATACTGGAACTACCCCGGAAGCGTGGAGCAGAAGTGTGGTGACGCTGTTCTTCAAGAAGGGGGATAAAGCCCTTTTGAAGAACTACAGGCCCATTGCACTTCTGAGCCACGTTTATAAGCTGTTTTCGAGGGTGCTCACAAATCGCATTGCACGCAGGCTTGACGACTTCCAGCCTCCCGAACAAGCAGGATTCCGAAAAGGCTACAGCACCATAGACCATATACACACACTGCGGTAGATTCTAAAAAAGACCGAGGAGTATAATCTGCCGTTGTGTGTTGCCTATGTGGACTATTAGAAAGCCTTTGATTCTATCGAGACCTGGGCGGTACTAAATTCTCTCCAACGGTGCCGGATCGACTACCGGTATATCGAGGTGTTGAAGTGTTTATACTCATCTGCCACCATGTCCGTCAGAGTACAAGACACAGCAACGAACCCCATCCAACTGCAGAGAGGTGTCAGACAAGGGGATGTCATATCCCCAAAACTGTTCACCGCTGCGTTGGAAGACGTGTTCAAGCTGATGGAGTGGAAACGACGTGGCATCAACATCAATGGCGAATACATCACACACCTGCGATATGCCGATGATATAGTCATCCTGGCGGGATCCCTGGAGGAACTTGGTACAATGCTCGGGGACTTGAACAGCGCCTCACAACGGGTGGGTCTTAAGATGAACATGGACAAGACGAAAATCATGTCGAATGTCCATGTCACACCCGTACCGGTTGTTGTTGACGGCGCTGCTCTCGAAGTTGTAGACGAGTACATTTACCTGGTACAAGTTATCCAAATGGGTAAGTCCAACTTCGAGAAAGAAGTCACTCGTAGAATCCAACTCGGATGGGCTGCGTTCGGAAAACTACGTCATATCTTGTCGTCCAAAAAGTTACCTCAGTGCCTGAAGTCGAAGGTGTTCGAGCAGTGTGTGTTGCCAGTGATGACATACGGATCCGAGACGTGGTGCTTCACTATTGGCCTTATGCATAAGCTTAGAGTCGCCCAGCGGGCTATGGAACGAGCTATGCTCGGTATTTCTCTATGCGATCGAATCAGAAATGATGAAATCCGTAGACGAACGACGGTAACCGACATAGCTCAGAGAATTAACAGGCTGAAGTAGCAATGGGCTGGCCACATAGTTCGAAGGACCGATAACCGTTGGGGAAGAAAGGTCCTCGAATGGAGACCACGCCTCGGTAAAAGGAGCACAGGACGCCCCCCGACCAGGTGGACCGACGACCTGAAGAAGACAGCGGGTATCCGCTGGATTCAGAAGGCTCAAGACCGGTCAGAGTGGCGGAAGTTAGGGGAGGCCTATGTCCAGCAGTGAACCCACAAAGGTTGATGGATGGATGGATGGAACAATTTTCAAAAATATTTGTTGTTCGTAAATTGAAGGGTAAAATCTACAAATCCGTCATAAGACTTTTCGTAATGTATGGATCAGAATGTTGGGCTACAAAGAAGATGGATGAGAGACGGTTGCATATCATAGAGATGAGAATGTTGAGGTGGATGTGTGGAGTGACGAGAATGGATAAAGTAAGGAATGAGTATATTAGAAGAAGTTTGAGAGTGGCAGAAATTACAAAAAAGTTAAAAGGGAACTGAGTATCACGGTATGGGCACGTGATGAGGCGAGAGGAAACGCATGTGACCAGAAGAGTGATGGATATGAATGTGATGGATAGACGAAGGGGACGAGGACGACCAAAGAAAAGATGGATGGATTGTGTTACAGATGATATGAAAGATAATAGAGTTAGTGTAAAGATGACGGCTGTTAGGGAAGTGTCGAAGAGTAAAACATATTCCGCCGACCCCAAATAAAATTGGGAAATGGGCAGGATGATGATGAATATTAGCACTATAAAACCAGACGCATAGACAAATAGTTTATTTTTTTTAATTTTAAGTTAATGCTTGACTACAATCCCACCTGATGGTAAGTAGCGATGTAGTCTTGGTTTATTATTGGATCTATTTAGTACATAAATACATATTTTCATACCTTCCATACTTTAAGTATGATAATGATCATGTTTCGCGATGACCCGCGATGATTGCAAGGAAAATACTTAATTTGGCATACTTTTAATTTTAAATCATAGTTTAACGATTACAAACTGCAACTTCATCGGCGTAAATAAGGTCCACAGACAAATGAATTTTATTTTTGACTACGGAATCGTGTAATTTTTTAGCGATATAATCGATATGGCTAAGACGCTATATAATTTTAGCTACTGAAAGATATGCATGGGGCAACCTCGCTCTTGCTACTCTATGGAGTACATAAAACACTGAGTCTCTTCGTTTCGTTTCGTTTCAATGCCCTTAATAAAGATGTCAATGGTTCTGCTGTTTGTTCTAATTGCGGAATAACTTTATAGTTTTCCTCCAGAATAATAGTTGTTCTTCTATTTTCTGCGCATCGCAAAATTTACACCCTTTGTTAATTTTATCCCTTTTTAGAAGCTTTTGGCTACTGAGATTCGCGTGTTGTGACTCGCATCATACTCTAGCAACAGCCCGTCTCCGTCATTCTGTTTCATGAGCATGTTGCTAACGTCGATTACCTGCCTGTTCCGGCGTAGCAGCTTTCAAGCTTGCTGAAATTATGCCTCACGACGTTTCCTTTGATTTTTATGACCCTTACGCAGCTCGCTGGTACGCCAAATAATGAGCATGGTGCTGGTGTCGATGATGTGCCTGTTTAAGCAGCTCTTAAGGTAGCCTGCTGCTGAACTTCTTCACCACGACACGCCCTATGATTTTAGCAACTTGCTAGAACATGAAATAATAAGCATGTTGTCGACATCATTCTTTGGGATGAAAAGCAGGATACTGTAAGTTTAATTCACAAACATCCAAACATCTAAACCTAACATCTAAATTATAGTAGGATCTGGATCTAATTCTAAATTCTCGCGGACGAAGTCGCGGGTAGAAGCTAGTGTTTTAATAAAGATAATCTATTTCGCTCTGAAGGCAGTGTTGACAGGCATATTAAAGGAGAACCCCGGTTTCCGGCCACGAATTATATGTAATCTGTGCTAGCACATAAGACTGGACAAGAGTAAACTATATACATAAAAATTCGTCTTATTTACTAAATAAACATATTTAAATCTTAGCCTCATTTGCAATCGCCAAATGAACAAAATAAAGAAAGAAGTTCTCATTGTATTACCTCATTACAAACGATTTTATAATCGATTGATTAAGGAACATATGTATTAAATTAACTATTTATTAATTATAAAAACCATATTTATTCCTTTCTGATATGTTTTTATGTTCTATATAAAGCTAAACTATTTAATATATAATAATTACCATTAAATCCTTTAACGACATCGTTACGCTTATTATAAGACATTTTGAGTTTAACTTATCTGTGTAAAAAAAGTAAAAGAATATTATGATGACATTTATGACAATTTAATTTTTGCACAGAGTACTTAATCACTATGTTCTATTGCATTCGCTTTTCGTTTCGTGCGTTGGTGAATGTGTTTTTGATACAATTTCTAGATCTGCTTTTCTTACTACCACTGCCTGAATATTGGAAATAGGAGTATAGCGCCTCCTGCACAATTTCTTGACGAAATATTGATATATTTTGATGATAATGAATAAAATATCTTTAAAAAATTAAAATGCCTTTATTACACAACCTTTTTGACATTTTTTTGGGTAAAACCCATTAAAGTGGGTAGGTAGTAGGTAGTATTATACCCACCTACTCAGTTTTAACCATTATGGTTTAAGTAGTATTTATTTATTTATGGTCTTCATTATATTCCTGACATTGTCTATATACTCGTAGGTGTTTGAGGTAGTAAAACGCATATTCAGTAGATAGGTACTCACCAACCGGTGACCAACCGACCTTACGTTACCCATAATAAACGAGAACTTTATCAAAAACATATTTTTTTCATCAGCACTGTGACACGAGTGTGACATAATCATAACCCATATTTAAGGTGATTCATTAGGATTTCATTAGTTGGCCATTGCTAGCAGACGTGAAAATTGGAGAAATTAAAGCTTTTACAATGATCTAATTGACCACCAATTTTCATTCTTGTCTATTCTGGGCCGGTGTCTCTATGGAAGATGGGGTTCTCCTTTCAAGAGTGAGCAAACAAAATGGCAGACTGCGGACGCCGTTTTTTGTATTTTGATACCCCGTAAAAATGTAATGAAGTTTATGACAATGTCAATTATACAATGAAAGTGTTTTTTTTCATCTTTAACAGTAAATGGAATTACAATGTAGTTTTCGCCTAGCAGTAGAAATTAATCGAAAATCATGTTAAACTTTTTGAGAAAATGTTATATTTTTTTATTCTTCGATTTTTTTTTCTATTTTTGTTACCTCAGAACTTTGGACTGGGCGAACCGATTTTGATGATTCTTTTTTTTAATCGAAAGCTGGCGCTTGTCATGTGTTCTCACATAAATTTGAACGAGATCTGACGACTATGTAGTTTTTGAGACTTTGAAGTCGGTTGTTTTTTGTTAGTCAAATTTAGATTATTCGAACCCTCATGTTCAGTGCAAAAGCTACAGAATCATGTCCAATTCACTTCACTATTCATCTCGATTTTAATAATCCAAACGCTGGGTCAGTATTCAGAGGCTTATTAAGTTCCTTTATGGTCGAAAAGGGACCGCTTGGTCATGAATAAGGAAATATGGTTACCCTTCTAGTCCAGTTATTAACACAGCCTATAACAAAATAACAGATCCTCATACTAATTAAGCCAAAAAACAAATTTACCTAAAATACCCTGTCTACACGATGCAGAAATAATCGCCAATGTCGAATAAATATGTATTAATATTATAATTCTTGACAAAAAATAACTGAGTTCAAAATTAGAGATAACTCAAAAACTACTCGTCAGATCTCGCTCAAATATAAGCGGGACCACATGACAAGAACCAGCTTTCGATTTAAAAAAGAATCATCAAAATCGGTTCATCCAGTCGAAAGTTCTAAGATAACAAACATAAAAAAATACAGTCGAATTGAATACCTCCTCCTTGAAGTCGGTTAAAAATAATATCTCTCTATGTTACACATACATACTAGCCAATATCGAATATTGTAAATTTCAGCTTATTGTGTCGTACACAATTTATTAACCAATACTACCCAAACATGGCTTAAAATAATACTGTTACGCTTCTTTATATTATTATATTATCCTTGCAGCGGCTGCCGCTTTGCTTAAGAGTTAAGGATACCCTCGAAAATTATTTCAACCATTTATTCTTTTTAACTTCTTAACCGATTAAGTTGGATAAACATATGGATTTTAGGGTGTACCCTTGTATTTTATTTGGGTTACATTCAATGTAAGTATTTGTGTTATTTCAATTGATTAATAAAAAAATTACATTTAAAAATCCGGAAAAATATTTCGATGGCGTTTTCTTGTGTGTAAAATAATAAATTATGTACGCGCGTAAGAAGTTATACTTCTTTGGCATCATTAAATAAATATTTAACATTTCGCACTTGTATGAAACTAAAACACGTGTTGTGAATGTAGAAACTAGAAACATGTGGATAAATATTATAAAAATGAAAACAGTGATCAGAGGCGACGAGCGTGCCAACATGCGCGACTAACAGAGGTCCTATTTCTATTTTGTTGGTAGCTTTTTGCGGGTAACTTCATCCTGTTACTTTTTTGTGTTACAAATCTTAAAATTTCACTCTCATCATTTTTTCATAACGAAACTAAAGAAGTATAACTTCAAAAATCTCGAATGCGTTGCTAGTGAATGAATAAAAACTTTAAATAACATCATCGGTCTGATCCAACACAAAAAAGTTCTTTCACAAAAGAAACTGAATTCGTTACGAAAGAGTGATTAATTAAAAGTTACTTTTTCCCGACGTAATCTGTCTAGCGCCGTTTGTTTCCAGTAATGACAGTTCGATTCAGAGTGTAAAGAAATAATGTACTGAAAGATTTAATTCAATCGATGGAGCATACATTACTATAATTTTTAGGGTTCCGTAGACAAAATGGAACCCTTATAGTTTCGGCTTGTCTGTTCAGTCCACTATCTTGTTCTTATACATTTTAAAAGCACATACAGTGTAAACTCTTTATAACGTTATCCTTTATAACAATAAACTCCCTGTAACGTTGAAGTGATCCCAACTTGGTTGGTTTGCGTTAGAACCCACATATTGAAACACTCTTTATAGCGATACGCCATTCTCTATTACAAAGAAATGTGTTCATATTTGTAGACAGTAAATATTTATTATCAGTATTATTGTTTATGTTATGTTATCAGGTAACAAAAGACTTTGAAGCTCCGAAACATCCGAGGTCGGTCTAGCTTTTGTTATCCTTAATTGCCTTGAACACGTGCAGTATGACGCATTGTTTTCTCGGAAGTGATGGTCTTCGACCAAGCATACTGGGTACCTATCGTATTATCAGTCGTAAACTTACTTTGAAACTGTTAACATGGCCAGTAAACGGAAAGAAATTCTTATTATATATATCTAATTAAAAATTCTTGTTAATTTGGTTATTTTTTTGTTCACTCCATATAACGATAACTCTATATAACGTCAAAAAATGCTCAGTCCCTTGAGTTTCGTTATAAAGAGTTTACACTGTATATCAATTATTCAACTGATGTAAATGGAAGTTGATTTAGGTACAATATTTAGATAAATTAAATTATAACGGCAAGGGCAAATAAATCCCTGTGCATTATGAAATAACTATGTCTGGGTACACCCCCCTTCAATCTACCTACAAATTAAGATATCGGAGGACCTATTAACACAAGTAAGATGGGTTCATCAATTATCTATAGTTGAAACAGCTAGCGTATATTTGCGTTTACTTTGGCTCGGATTACATACTCAAACGTACGTTTGAATAGATCTGATAACGATTAGTTACATTACACTGAAGCTCCTATATTTTTGTTTGTTAATCTGTTTACATTATAACCTATTCGAAAATCTCAAGTCCTTTTTCTACAAATTGGAAGAAGATAAGACTTTATTATGTAGTTGAGCCTGTAGCCAGTAAATTGGTATTCTTCTTTTTTTTATGGAAATAGCCGGCAAACGAGTTGACGACCCACCGGTAAGTGGCTATTGTCGCCCATGGACATCAGCAACTCCAAAAGAATCACTGATGCGTTGCCGGCCAAGAAAGAGAGAAGAAAAAGAAAGAACTGGCTCTCAAGCCCCCAGCCGGAACACGACAAGTCGTTTGGCGGCTGACTCATGCTCAAGGGTGGTAGCTATCCAGGCGAACCCCACGAAGAAATAATAATAGTAATAATGGTATTAATTAACAATTAAAATCAATGTGACCTATATAATACTTCGAGGCGCCCGAGCGGGCCGGATATAGTCGCCTCTTACGACACCCATCCGGTGTGGGATTGGAGTTATTCTAAGCCTAAATCGTTCTTAATCGTTAATCGTAATAATTCTCGTTTATACCAAATACACACATATTACCAAACGTGCTCCTGGGGGAACCCCCTGTCCCTCATCCTCTATACATATTTTGTTAACATAATGAAACAATATTAAATTTAAAAAACCCCCGACAATTTTAATATACTATACATAGCTAAGAACACTCTCGATTAAGTCATCTTTCAAACAAAAAAAACTAGATCAAAATCGGTTCATCAGTTTGGGAGCTACGATGCCACAGACAGACATACAGATACACAGATTCACAGACACGACAAACTTATAACAGTTCACCCGTTCGTTTGCGTCGGGGGTTAGTAAGAGTGAGGCCAAAAGTGCGTACTTTTTTGAGTAGTTTTAGTCGCGAAAATTAAGTCAAACTAAATCGTATTTGTACAGTCACCTGCAGAGAAAAGTAACCCATGGGCTTATGAATATACGAACAGCAACGTTTCCTTTGCCTGTTGCGTTGTAAACAGATGGGTTACTTTTCTCTGCAGGTGACTGTACCACACAGCGACGCAAAATGAGTTGCGACTTTAGAATGAAAACTGACTAATATTACGCGACTCACTGCTCAGAAAATACGCTCGTTTGGAATCACCCTTATGGTGACGAGTGTCATAACCGATTGTAACAAGACAAGTTGACAAGCCGCACATGAATTTACAATTGTTTAGTCATTAAAAAAAATAAATCATATTGAAATGGGTAGAGTGCGGGAAGCCACCGTTTTTTGGTTAGCGGCGGTTAAACAAAATTAAATTAATGGGAACGGCGTTGACATGAAAAATATTCAGGGTTTTATTTTACACCCTGCCCTCGCTTTGGTAAACATGATTCTTTTTTGTAAATATGAGTTTTAGATTAAATAATTTTCGGAGTTTTAACTCCTTATCTGTCGATTTTGATATTTAAGCCCGTGGTATGAAATTTTATAGGGAGTAAAATCAAACTTTCTCTTTCTTTTACGATAAGCTTGTTTGTAATTCGTAACACAGAATCTAGATGGCGTTGGATGGCTGATCAGTAACCACGCCATCTAATGATAATTAATAATAATAATCTTGTTACATCCTATTCTGATGATGTGAAAATTCATCATCATCATCCGTTGTTACTGATCGGACGATTGCAAACTAGATGGCTTTATACTACAGTCGTGCGTCAGAACTGACACTGCTGACACACACAATTTTTATTTAATTTCAAAGTAATTGAACTCTCAATACGTATACCTACATAATAATGTAACGACAACTATCTGAAATACTTTAGTTACATTGATTACATTGATGATTAGTCGCGAAGGAAAAATTCCGGCCTAAAATTAATTAAAAACCTAAGTTACATCGTATTCAAAAGTTATACAACACTGTGAAGTCAAAAATATATCTATACTAACCTTTTCGTAATAGTTTCAGCTTCGGGTAATATATTCCGGAAGAAGCAGAATTGGGCGCAGTCACGTGTATTGGCTTAATAGTTATTTCGTTAACTTCCCTAATCGACTGCTATTGCTAAGCTTAGAGGAGAGTTTTGTTGTGTCCTGGTAATTAAATTGACCCAGAAATGGAATACTGAATAAAGTTACCCGGATTCCGGATGTATCATTCTTGAATAAGAATGATAATGAGAGTTGATTATAATTCGTATGTACATTTATGCATGGTTATTTGTTTAGAACTATCTATCTATCTAACAGCCTTTTAAAGTCCAATGTTTAGAACAATGATAGCAAAAATAACAATGGCACTCCAGGAGTGCCGACAGAATTGAAAACTTGTAATATAAATACAACATATAATATAACATATGTGTCGCGAGTTCAATGGTTTTTTCTCATTTCAAAAATGCCCAACGTGCCTTAAGAAGTTTGCACTTCAAAAAATAATTTGTCCACGTGAAGCCGTAGAGGCCGCTAGGGCTAAAAGCAAATGGACATCAGCAACACCTAATCACTAATGCATTGACAAAAACATTTAAGAATTTGATTTAAAAAAATCAACTAAAATTCCTTGTTATTTTCTGGTGTCTCCAAAACAAAACAAAGAATGAGGCAAAAATCAACATTACAAAATGTAATGAAAACGGCATAGTTTGATGGTTGATCACGACACCACACATACCACATCATTATTTCAAGTCTCTCGATCTCCATTAAGCAAATGAGTCACAACTCACACCCTATGCACTCTGTTGCGTCGTCATTCCATGTCATTTCACTTGACCCGGTACAAGGTTGCATTGCATTTATATCAAGTTCATAGAAACTTGAGTGACCTTCAGCGGGAGAACTTTCAATATCGGTGATTTTGTTGTCATTGGATGAGAGATTTTGGATTTATTGGTCTTAGAAGGATGGACTTTCAATTTTGAACACATTTTTCAACTTTATAGCGCATTGAAAATAAATTTTCATCTATTTCTGTAATAAAAAATATCGGCAGTAAACATGCATCTCCTGCATGCATAACCTCAGAGATTTTCAATTTTTTAAATGTGTACAGGTAATCTGGTAATCCATACTTGACAAACGAGATTATAAAAACCCTTTTCATTGAAATAGGAGACCCATGTCCAGCTGTGGAAATAGTGGGATAGTTGGGTCGTGATGGTTCGGATTGGAACCTTGGTCAAAAATATTTTATTGGCAAAGGCTTCAGCGATTATCGACTCGATTTTGACCTTTTTAAGTAGGGTTCCGTACCCAAAGGGTACCCTAAACGGGACCCTATTTCTAAGACTCCACTGTCCGTCTATCTGGCTCCAGGCTGTATATCATAAACTGTGATAGCTACATAGTTGAAATTTTCACAGATATTTCTGTTGTCGCTATGACAAAAAATACAAAAAAAAAAACAAATTTACACCGGGACAGGCATTGACATATATTTATGTCAATGGGGACAAGTGAAACTAAAAAAAGGGTTATAATTTAGTGTGTAATGTTGTATAGATAATGTGGTACGGAACCCTTCGTGCGCGAGTCCGACTCGAACTTGGCTGGTTTTATTTTTTCCATTCATCTTGCCCTATTTCTGTGACGGATGAAGACGAAATCTAATTATGAGGGGAATAAGGTTAGTGTCCTTATTTTACCATTTAATCAGCTTGTCGCGATTATTTTCTCGCTTTTGTTGATGAATTTGAAATTGGAACATTAGGGTTGTGTCTGTTTTGATAATAGTGGTAGGTACATTAATTTTGTATTAAAGCAATGATAAAATCATAATGTACTTCTAAGTGACAACCTATCATGTAAAGGCGATGTCACGACGTTTTTCTTTTTACAAATTACGAGTCAACTTAATAACATAGGACTCAACGCATAATACTTTTCATCATAATAACTAGCATAAATTTAAAAATAAAAAACTTTCCTGCCTGCTATCAAAATACCCATATTGCATTATTCGTTTTATTTTAATTTTTTGATGAAAATAAATCGAATTTGATTGGATTGGCTTATCAAGGCAAATCTAAATATATCTTAATAACATAAACTGGTCCAGCGGTTTGGAAGATATGAGGTTATAAAGAATATTACATGCATACATACATAAATACAAGATAAACGCGAAAAACATAACTCTTCCTTGGCAGTCGGGAAAAAAGCGGCCAAGTGCGAGTCGGACTCGCCCATGAAGGGTTCCGTAGTAGCAAGTAACATAATATAAAAGTTCTTGAAGTTCGTTGTAACTTTGATCGAGGTAAATTGCGGTTTAGGATTTATGACGTATTAAAAAAAAACTACTTACTAGATCTCGTTCAAGCCAATTTTCGTTGGAAGTTTGCATGGTAATGTACATCATATATTTTTTTTAGTTTTATCATTCTCTTATTTTAGAAGTTACAGGGGGGGGGGGGGACACACTTTTTACCACTTTGGAAGTGTCTCTCGCGCAAACTATTCAGTTTAGAAAAAAATGATACTAGAAACCTCAATATCATTTTTAAAGACCTATTCATAAATACTCCACACGTATGGGTTTGATGAAAAAAAAATTTTTGAGTTTCAGTTCTATGTATGGGGAACCCCAAAATTTATTGTTTTTTTTCTACTTTTGTGTAAAAATCTTAATGCGGTTTACAGAATACATCTACTTACCAAGTTTCAACAGTATAGTTCTTATAGTTTCGGAGAAAAGTGGCTGTGACATACGGACGGACAGACAGACAGACAGACAGACAGACAGACAGACAGACAGACAGACAGACATGACGAATCTATAAGGGTTCCGTTTTTTGCCATTTGGCTACGGAACCCTAAAAAGTATTGAACATTGAAGTATAATGTCATAGAATAGACATCTCGAACAAAATGTATGTCCCCGCCGGGAGGTTCTATTTTCAAAATTGAGCCCCTGTTCTCCTTTCAAAATCGAACGAATCCATTGGCAATTGAAGCCGCGCGGCGTCAATTCATTGGAACATACATTGTGTTCGCGGTGTCTGTTCTACACGCTAGTAATAATACTTCAATGCTATTGAAAGATCCAATCGTGAATGTTGTGATTTCGTTGTGATAGACAAAAGCAGATCACTCACTCAGAGTACAAATATGACAGCTATTCGTTGAAGAAATAAAACTTTCGCAAGCTGCAAGCTGCAAGCTGTAAGCTGTGATGAAGCTCGGCAATAAGTTTCCCAGCGCTTTGTGACATGCAAGGCTAAATTGGAAGCATTCTAGTTCCGGTCCCGAGTAGAGTAATAAGCTCTGTAAAATAAATGGATCCTTATAAGCGTCTCTGGAAATGGTTTCTTTATCATAATTTCTGATCTATATTTGAACGTGGAAAAACTGGTTAAGTGTGAATTGACTTGCCTGTGATAGGGTTCTCAATAATTGTAGATTTAAAATAATTTCAATACATTCCTTATGACATTTCGTAAAATAATAGTTTGAAATAATTATGAATCATTAACACGAGGGCACCTTATACTAAATGTACAGTCGGCCGCAGAAGTAGCTTAATATTTTAGTACCTTGTCACATTACAATTCTTGAATTTGTCATAGATGTCGTTAGGAATCCGTCGAAACAGTTACTATTACAAGGTACTAAAATGTTAAGCTACTTCTGCGGCCGACTGTACCAATATTCTTCTTATGTTAGTTATACGATACATAACATACAATACAATGTATTGTACACATGACTGTCATGCTTGAATAATGTGTTTTCTTTTGGTCGCATGTAACATAAATCAATAATGAATCTTAAATTCAAAGCCAGATGATTTAGTTTTAAACGATATGATTTGCGAGAACTCAGCCAAGTTTGAATTCCAATACATAAGAACTTTTGATAGTATCTCGTTAACATAGTGCCCTCATTACAGGAAAAGCGAAGAATCTTAAGTCCCCGGGCAAGAAAACACTCATCAATTTATGTAATGATACCTTCCATTACGTTAATTAACTCTGCAAACTGTGATCAGTTTGAATAGCAAACGGTAAGATATTTTACTTGTTGGAATGGATAGTTCGATAGATATCCTTTGAGAATATCTTGAATAGACCGTATTTTGCATTGGCGAGGTATAACCAGTTTCCAGAGAAGTTAACGTCTATTTTCCGCGCGAAGAAACTTGGTTTATAGTCTGCTTACTGCTTCAACGTTCATCTTCTTCAGTCATCGAACAAACAGTTACACCCCTTATTCTTGTGTATGATTTCAACTGATGTTTTTGTTTTGTTTTGACGAGTAATAATGTTTTGGCAAAGGGAGATCTCCCGCCAGGCGAGGTGTGTTGCCTGGGAGGCGGCCGAGCCCCGACTGATGTTGTCGGAGCGTTTCTATATATACTAGCGATATTTGAAAACTTCGATAGCGTGATTCAGGGTGACGTCATCGTCGCCACATCACCCCCCCGCTCAGACCGGAGGTCGATACATGATCTCGACGATACAGCCATCCGTGATCCTCTATCTTCGGTGAGTTGAGATGTGAGGTCGGTGTGCCCTTGAAATGCCCTCTATCCGCGGTGAGTCGGGATGGGAGGGTGGAACGACTGATGCGGAGGGCGAGCGGTGCGCGCTCAAGCCGTCCGTGTAGTCGTGGGTGGGGGCAGTCGCTGGCCGGACACAGGAAGCGTCGACCCAGTACGCTGCGATGCGCCCGGTGAGTCAGCGTGGCTGGTGTGCGTCTGCCGAGAGAGGTACTTGCAGTCCGTCGGGTGTGAGCGGTGAGGTGAGGGGGGAGGGATGCCTGCTGCCGCTATCGGTGCTCAGAAGCGACGTGTTCTTGTCGAGGGTCACCAGTTTGGCAAAGGGAGATCTCCCGCCAGGCGAGGTGTGTTGCCTGGGAGGCGGCCGAGCCCCGACTGATGTTGTCGGAGCGTTTCTATATATACTAGCGATATTTGAAAACTTCGATAGCGTGATTCAGGGTGACGTCATCGTCGCCACAATGTTATAAAAAATATAATAGAATGAAACATGTTCCCAATTTACCAATAATGATTAGGTACAGTCGAATTCCGTCTATTATAATTATATGTCATGAAACTATATTTCAGGCTAAGAGGAAACAGTTACTTCCCCTATTTCTCCTCTATTTGTCTCCCGTTATAGTTTGGTAAACTAGTGACTAATTATAGTATTAACAGTAAAAAATTGAACTGCACGAAGCTGATAAACGACTCGTCGTGTTCCGGCTGGAGGCTTGAGAGCCAGTTCTTTCTTTCTTTTTCTTCTCTCTTTCTTGGCCGGCAATGCATTAGTGATGCCTTTGGTGTTGCAGATGTTCATGGGTGGCGATAACCACTTACCATCGGGTGATCGTCAGCTTGTTTGCCGGCTATTTCCATAAAAAATAAGCTATTGTAAAATTGCTTTATTATTACACAAGACAGAACCCTGAAAACACCACAAAAGCTCGTGCAAATAAGAATAAAATTTTATGAAAAGTGGGAACGAGACGTAAAATAAGGTATATGAGTAGATGCGAAGTAAAATCTTGTGAAAAGAAAGAGTCAAAAGACAGCTCGGAGAAGATATAGCTTGCGGACGAAACATCAGAGCAAGGTGCATTTGTAAAGAATCATTCTTTTGAGTACTTAATGTATTTCTTCATTAAGAATATGGAAGTGGTGAAAAGAATGATAAATATACCTTAATGGGAATTCTGAGTTAGAATATGGGGAAAGAAAAACTTTTCTGGGGCCATCTCGTATTTTTAGGTTTTGTGTTATAAAACTCTAAACATTGACTTCCAAACAATATACATTAAAAGTTGTAAGGGAATCTACGTGCAATTCGGTAAGGCACAGATCACTTCAGCTATTTGCAGGATCCAGGAAACGTGTTGATCCATATATATTCCTAGGCTATGAACCCGCGGTACAGAAATAATTAAATAATAATTATAAATACAATACAGATTCCATAGCATAAAATATTTCCTCAATTATTTATACTCCAAAAAAATTATATAATATGCCAAGAACTTAATTAATATAGGTACTATTATTTTTTCTGTGTTAATATTTAATCCCCATAAAAGCTAGGTTATTCGATTCAATGATTAATCTCTTCAAATTGGTAGTTATGTTAAACTTATGGCTTTTATTAACTTGCGTTAAGCTCTCCGTTGCAAAGTAAACTACATAATCGTTAAAGATGAGAGGGAATGAAAATATAATTAAAGATAATATTTTAATAGGTAAGAAGTTCCAAATAATAAAGTTATTGGTCTCATGGTACCAATACATCTCCTCATGCCATCTCAACAAATTTCCTATTTTCTTGGGTACTGCGTCTCGAGGAAAAATAAAATATTTACTCAAATATCTTTGTAAGATATCATGAATATATCGGCAGCTTATCCAAGGCCTATTTTTTATACCTACAAAATGACATCCGAATAAAATTATCACGCTTGACTTGTAGCTGTTTGTGCGAAATAAAACAAATTCCACTTCGAATATGCGATTAAAGCCGCACAAAGGAAGACAAATCGGTTGAGAATATTGTGTTAGACATCAATCTTTTACCAGATAAGTTGTACAAAAATCATGTTTTTCAACGGTTTTGTTTAGCTTACTCTGTGTGGGTCAAATCTTGCAAGCCTAAGTCCGGCTTACTTTTATCTTCAGGAGTTGAAATTTTTCATATTGACAATGCGTTTTTTGATAAGCATGATCTGTTACCCAGATAGGGCTACAGGCGAGGTAACTTCTTAACGGTTAACAGCACAATAACATTTTTAAAGTGAAACTTTTATTACATCGTTTCAAACTTTTTCGTCTGTGTGTTGCATGTCGCGTGACGGTCGGCCGCGGAGTAGGGATAAAGTGAAAGGCGCTCGTCAGAGCAGCCAAGGCCAATATGGCGGCGCCTATAGTTCGCAGCAGCTGACCGTGTAGTGTATAGACTATTACTCATTTGTGCCAGTGCTCCACGCTATTTTTTTTGGCAGTGTTTAATGTAAAGATTAAAAACGCAATTTTAATACCCTAAGTCGAATAATTTTCTAAAATTTTTAGTTAAATGCCTACAAACCAAAAAAAAATTCACTTGCATCGTGGTTTCATAAAACCACACTTTCTCTTTTTTAGTATTAGATCTAGGTAAGATTGACACTATAAAACCGAGTATTTAATTTTTAAACTACTAACTTGTTTACAAACCATTATTGTCCCACTGCTGAGCACCGATCTCGTCTCACAATTTCAGTAATAGGTATGAGCTGGTCAAGTGCGTATAGGCAGAATTCAAACACCTTGGAGAATATTATGGAGAATTCTTGAGCGTGCAGGTTGCCTAAGGATTATTAATAGAAAAATACAATAACTATTATTGTAGTCGATGAATGAGCCAGCTTATTACTTATTGGTTAGTAGCCACCACAGGTAGCCACCGAAAATGGTTCGCACAGAATTTCAGTGCTGTGGTTCCCCATAGCAATTACCGAGTGCGTTCCATTTCCTCAGTGCTTACTACAGAAAACTGTGAGTGTTACTGTTTTATTATACTTATAAATACATGGGCGTAGCCAGGGGGGGGGGGGGTTTCGGGGGTCAACCCCCCCCCCCCCGAAAAGTTAAGGACTGACAGTTTTATGTGCTAATAAACCCTTAAAAAACATTTTTCTAGACGTCATTCCGAATCGAATGAGCTATCGTACATATTTTTAGGAGCTTTATTTCTATTAAACACGTTTTTGAACTTTTTGACTAAACTAATAATAGATGGCACAACATACGTCGTGAGAAAAAATGTTTCAATTTTCTTTACGGTTATTTTATGTACTTTTAGTCGTTGTATCTTCTTGAACACCAAAAAAAACTTGAGCCCCCCCTGAAACTAAAACCTGGCTACGCCCGTGCTTATACCTGTCATCTATAGTAAGTATTTGTAGCAATAAAGTATTTCTTTCTTTCTTTCTTTTATTTCACCGACGCCAGTGATACAAAAGGATCATCGATGCGTTGTCAAAAAAAAACATGGTCCCGCATTATTTTTGGCTCTCGGAGATGGAAACCGAAGGATTTTTGGCTTACAATTTTATACAAATTAGTGAGGATTTGTACGTGTGTGCTCACATCGTATTTTGCTGTAAGTCTCTGAAACTGTAAACCTCTAATAATGAGGCGCACTCAAACACTCCAGATTTCTAAAGACAGGTTTATAGGCACTACATGTCTTTTACTTTTCAGGCTTAGTTTTCTTTTTTCTAGATTTTATTTCACCTATTGCAAGTTTATTTTCTTTGTGTCTATTGTTAAGGGTTGTGGGTATTATTGCGGCTTATTATAACCTGAAAACAATCGCAACTAACTTTCACAGCTTAATTTAAAATAAATCATTTTCGTCAACATAATTAATTATCATTATTATTGGCTAGTTAAGAGAATTGCAATTCATTTTAAACTTATTTGCATATCAGGTTGAACGGCGGGTAAAATTAATGACTTGTAATCAAAACTTTAATTTATTCATTACATTGTGGAACTATAATATAATGATTATGTTAATGTTTGGAGAGTAATTAAGTATATTATTTTTTGTGTTGAATCGTGTTTTAGACGTACCTAAAGGCAATAATTAATTTATCAAACATTTCAGGAAAACCTTTAAACTTTTGCCCAAGTCTCATTATGAGAAGTAGAAAGTTTGCCTTCACGTATAAGTTTATCAGTAAATTTCAACAAACTACTAGATATAGAGAGAAGACACGTAAAGGTTGTCTAGAAAATACTTTTATAGAGACTATGAGTGTGTTAGTGTTTTAGTAGCTTTTAATACTAGCTCTAAAAACGGGTCATTTCCTTCCTTTATTTAATACCGTCGCATGTTGTGAAGATTAAGACATATTGTAGTAATTGAATACATTCCAACGTGAATGCGGAAACACTTCAAACTGTCTTCAAGTTCTAATCACATAGAAACTCGGGCTAGGACGTTACCTGTACGGAGAGTCCCATTTAATACACCAAGTACCAAGTTGTATCAAAGTTATTAGTGCTACTAAATGGCTGGGCTAGCGGAAGATTAGGAATTAGCTCCACTTACGACTTAATAGCCAGCTTAGTATAGTGTGATGTATTTTGGTTTAAGGGGTTTCATTCAGCCTCGAATCTTAGGCTAGTTGACTGGCTTCCACCTACTAATAGTCCACAACTGTCTCTCTCAAGGAGGCCTAGAATCCTAGAGTCCTAGTTCTATTCCGTAAATAATCTTATATGTAGTGTTTTTTATCGTAATTTGTAGTTTAGAAAAAGGCTCACATTAAACGAAAATGATTTCAAGTCACATTATCCGTTAATATTATACTTAGTAATTGTTAATTCTGTAATCAGTAAAGGAGTGTCTTTTGAATCTACACCGAATTTTCATTATAAGGAAGACCTGATCTCCTCGCCACTTGTAACAAATAAGACACATCTAAAAACGGACTTTGTAGCTTTGTGCTACAAAGTCAATGACTGGTCATTGATCGTTGTTGTTCCTACCTCCAAACCTTTGATGAGGCTCTTCAAACGTTCAAGGCGTTATTATAACTCGGAAACATAATATGGTGTTATTAGGAATCGAAGTGAATTATTCTCGAAGCAAGTCACGAAGTAAAGTTAAGAATAAACAGAAAAAAAACATGTAGTTTCAAGGATAGATTTAATACAACAAAGTATTGAAGTATACTCAATATTAATTACTAGCGAACTCACCGCGAAGCTTACTTCAAGAGTAGGTACTTCAGGAGAAGTTCTTTGATAAGCTCATCGAAGTATGAAGTTCTTGTGCTTGAAGTAGGTATAAGTTGGTAATCGAATGTATACTGATTTCAAACAACGAAGTAAAACGGAGAACTTGCTACATTGTGCGGTATAAACTTACCCATTTCATTACCTGCGTTTTTAGGGATAGAAAGTACCCATATTTTATTCAATATCATGGTCTATCTGCTGCTGAATTTCATGAAAACTTCAGCAGTTTTTACGTGAAAGAGATACATCCTCAGAAACAAACCATCATATTTTTAAATTAGTACGATAAAAAATGCTTCATTTTACTCTGCGATTTGAAATAATCTAAAGTACAAAAGTAGAAGTAATTATTGAAGAATAATCGCCTTAACTTTGAACTAGAAAGATACCTCCAATTTTGCTCGTAGGTGTCCTATGTAATTAAGGCAAGATTTTACGAAAATCCCCCGGGGTAGGAGAGGAATTATATTTCAGGTTTAAATAATTAATTAGTTACAATGTCACTAATCACTATTTTCAATAAAGCTACATAATTATTTCGAATTTCAATGGAACAAAAGGGATTTATATTTTTGCTATTAGGTTGCCTTATCTTTGTTAAAAATGCGACAATTACTAATAAGTGAGTATAGCTTCGAGCAGTTGTTAATATCTATTAATAGTATTAACTAAGATATTTGGTATGTAAGGGGAATTAGAATTATTACTAATAACAACTATTTTCAGGATTTTTCGAATTCTCACGGAAAAGAGAGTTGTTTTTTTACACAAGATAAGTCAATGCTTGACTACTTTCCCACCTGATAGTAAGTGGCGTTGATTTTGAGGATGTTAAGCGCATTAACTTAGTAATAGCCTTTTCACTCTTTTCTCGAAGACCCTTTAACGACGATGGGTAAAGAGGATTTGTTTGATTTTTTTCATATTTGTTGTCCTAGTTCCGTAACAATATTGCTGCATTTTGTAGTCAGTGCCAGCGTAAAAATTGCTATTTCTTCTGACAGCGTTTAGCCTCATTCCTTTCGAAACTTTAAAATAAAAAGTACATAAAAATTCTTCTACTAAAACAATATTTATGTAAATTTCAAGTCATTAGTAATTTTCAATTTCTACGTTTACAAACTTATGGAAGTTTAATTTTATGCAGATTACCTACACAGAGTAAGTTTAAACTATTCTCACCAGCGCAATAACTCTCTACGTATCATCGCCTTCACAACGTCTTACGTGATTTGTGCTATCCTGCCAAATTCAATTTAGCGTGCATACACTGCCTAGTGATGTAAAATATATCGATGGTATTTATTCCACTTTGAACACCATTAAACACATTCTTTTTTGAAATAAATTGCGTATTTTTAAAGTCATCATAAGAAAACATCGGCTATTTTTTTACATCCTTTGTAGTAGGCATATTCAGTGG
Organism: Thymelicus sylvestris; assembly: GCA_911387775.1. Classification (NCBI taxonomy): domain Eukaryota; kingdom Metazoa; phylum Arthropoda; class Insecta; order Lepidoptera; family Hesperiidae; genus Thymelicus; species Thymelicus sylvestris. The sequence continues at coordinate 15,500,860 of OU426889.1, forward strand.
TATTAGGTTTTTACCTACGAAATTGGAGGTTTTATAACCAGAATTTTCAAATTTAATTATTTGTGGCGCGCTATTCGAAATTCAAGATTTTATTCGAAAGCTGTGTCATTTGGTTTTAGATAGTGTTTTGTTTTTGTGAAATTGTAGTTTTAGTGACATGGATAAACCGACAATTCGTACAATTTTCGAATATGAGTTCCTACGTGGAAGATTTCAAAGATTCAAAGATTTATTTATTGAACATAAAACACATGTACACAACTGAATTTGTTCGTAAACAACTGCTATAGTTGGTAAACTGTGTTGCAATTGTTTACGCCCATACCGGACTTACATGACATTATGTTCTTACTTAATTACGAAAAGTATACTAAAGAAATGAACAAAATAAAATTACAATACGGTACAATACTACAAACTAATATTTTTTAAACATTGCAAAGTGATGACAATAAAATAAATCCTATGTATGGCTCGGTGTATACCTAACATTTATTATGTGAGTATGAGTGTATAAATAAAATTATATAAGTGTATATGTGTGTGTATATATATATGTGTGTGTGTGTTTGTGTGTGTGTATGTTTGTGAGTGTGTGTGTATGTTTGTGAGTGTGTGTGTGGCTGTGTGCGTGTCATTTTAGCAATCAGAGACAAGAGATTCTGACTCATTATACGTTAAGGTTAATAAGTAGTTGGTGATTCTGGTTCTACATTCCCGAAGTGTGAGTGGGTAAATATTTATAATTTTATTAACTTTATTATATATTTTACTTGATAAATAGTCATAATGTCGTCTTGCGAGGGCAGTACGACAAGTCTTGTATTCACAAACACGGATAGGGCGTCGGGTGTTAGAAATAGGGTTAATGAAAGGTATAGTCGCGTGTTTTCGTAATATAAGCTGACGAATAAATAATTGTCTAACCGTGAGAACCTTGGCCATCTTGTACAAGTCTGTTGTCGCAAATAGCAACGGTTTTGACAGCATGACCTTTAGTAATGCTCTTTGAGCTCTTTCCAAACGTAGAAAGCTAGTTTTGCAGGTGCCCCCCCAAGCTGTAACACAGTATGTGAGTACTGATTGTACCAAAGAAAAATATACTGTTTTTAAAGTTTGATAATCAACAATTGCTCGTAAGGTTTTAAAGATGAAAATTAATTTTCTTACCCTAGAAACAGTTGCCTCTATCTGATGCTTCCATGTCAATAGACAATCTATATGCACACCAAGGTATTTGACAGTGTGGGCACGGGTCAGTGTGGTACACGAACAAGTGAGATCACTTGCCGCGCATCGATGAGCACATATAGAAAATGACTGACTTGGCAGGGTCGAGGAATTCGTGGCAAAGGTGGTATACACAGTTTTGGCAAGATTTAGAGTAAGCAAGTTAGTGTCTAGCCATCCCATTACTGATCTCAGCGCCGCTTCCGCGTATGTACGTGTCTCTGCCCGCTGTGCAAACCACACTAACCATTAACGACGTGTACGGGCCTGACATTGCTTGCATAAAGACGGTTCATTATTGGTTCAATCATTTTAAATCTCGAAATTTTGAGTTGAAGAACGAGCTTCGCAGTCGGCAGGTAACCATTGTCGACAACAACAAATTAAAGGCGATAGAGGAAGCGGATCCAACTCAATCTACGGCTGAGCTTGCTGCGGGCTTTGGAATTAGTGTCAAAATAATATTGAAGCACTTGCGTCAATTTGGAAAAATGAAAAAGGTAGATAAGTAGGTGCCACACGAATTAAGCAACCCACAGCGAGACTTGCGCGTCGAAGTATGCATAACACTACTATTGTGATGTAAATACGAAGACTAGATATGAGTTTAATGTTATAGAAAAAAATACTTGGGAGTTTTTGTCCGTTTTGTCAAGATCACTCACGGTGGGATTTATTGCAGTAACATTTTCGGAAAGTGTTTGCAAAACCAACTTCGAATAAAATTTTAGTTCATTTATGAAGCAGTGTGGAAAATGCTCTAGATCTCCAAGAGACCCGTGCTCAGTGGGCCATAATGGGTTGAAGCCAATATTCACATCGATAGTATGTTCACATCACTAAAGAGCTTAAACTGGAGTCGAGTGTGCTCTGAACGCATGCGTGACAATCTTATGTTGTCCCTGGATTATAGAACACGATTGGCTGTGGTTATAGCGCATCGTGCATTCATGCATATCACTATTCTGCAGTGTTACATGCGAAAGCTATTCCAGCCGTTGTTTGAATATGAAATGATCAGCCATTTTATATTTAACTCTATCGTTGAATCGAATCGTTTAACGATTCTGTAAAATTGCGACTATCTTTACCGGTTATTAGATGGTTGATTTATTGAAAATTGGAAAGTAGGCTTTATGAATATTAAGGCTTAACATTTTTTTGAGAGAGAAACTCTATAACTGTATAAACAAGTACGAGCAAAAAAGTATAGACAGTATTATTTTATTTGGCATAAAAATTATCTTTCTGAGTATATTTATTTTATAATTGTGAACTAATTTAATCAAAGCGATCACTACTATTGTTTAGTAATAACGCACAGATAAACAGAAAAATATCTAATTTAATAAGAGCCAGTCACTTATTCAAGCCTAAATCATAATGCCGTTTAATGTATAACTTTGAACTTGAACTATTAAAAAGTGAGAAGAACTTCTCCACACGTTCTCCAAGTAGTTAAAACAACAGAAGCGTGGTGTCGCATACTTAACGACAGCATCTTGACCCGAAGTTCTGGAGCACGCGGTCATTTACACTCGACTTTCATTATATCACTAGGTTTTGTCCTACAAAGTAGTGACTGCACTACTGACTTCTTGACGAGCTCAGTTGTGTGCAAAACGCAAGCGGAGGGTTTGATTATGACCCTAGAATTCATGGGAATGCATACGTGTTGACGTGGAGTCTTCTAAAAAGTGAAGGCTTTTACGAAGCTAGTGCATTCACCATATAGATTTTATTGCTTTACCCTTGTAGTCAAGCAGGAGTAAAGTTAATCAAAATGGATTTACATGTTTTTTCTAATGACGGACGTGTAGCGCAATGCTACCACTGCATGGGCAGGACCGCCAAGAGTTCTAGGTTAAATTCCCAGCTAGGCGGAAAGAATGATGAGTTTGAATTTCTGTGGTTTGAGTGTGTGTCTTGGTGTGCTGTCCTTGAAATTCACGATACAGGGAATCCTAGCGGGGGACTATGAGTTATTTTATGTGTTACGCCTGTTTTATTTTCCTACCACACTTCTTGTCCAACCCTAGTGGGAAAAACCTTTACCCGGAAGAAAACGCTTTATCAGCGAAGAACTGACTCTTGTTGGTTTCGCCCAACTGGATAATTTAACCCTTAAATAGTATTTATGTCACAGATAAATATTTGTACTCGGGTCATGGGTGTTATTGCGATGTGTTATATGTGTCGTCCATGCCACCCGCGACACAGGTAAGTTTACCGCGGGGTTGTGAGAGTGTAAGCGTTCATTCTAAACATTCATTACCCACTAACATTCCCAGTATCGTGGAAGCCACGGACAACATAGAAGAGAGATTTAAGCTCATCATTCAAGTTCCTGCCTCGTTGGGAATCGAACTTACGACCCTGTAAATGGCATTACGGTATGGCGACCATTGCGCCACATGAGTCAGGAACTCGTTAAAATAAATTACAATAAACGCTGAATGCCTATTTAGCACGAAAACTCGGATAGCCAATTCAACATGTTATTCAAACGAGTATTAAGCTTTTGTGTGGGATCCTAAATAAATAGGCAGGGGATAGGAAAAGATATAAGTAGTTTCCTGATTTATGGTTTGCCTAGAGGGTTTTGTGTATGTTGACACATCTCTGTGCGGATAACCTTTATTCGGCGGTTTTATTTTCACGTTCTGAATTACATGGGATCAAATATACTTTTAAACAGATGTTTCTATTGAAACGAAGGTCTTTAACGCCTACCTACCTTATAGTCTACGGAAAACTATCTATGAACGATATGTTACGACAACTCAAGAATGTTGCCAATGCTGCTAAAGTGTTTTTCTATTAGGGGTGACGTATGGTATAAAAATCATCTTTATTTACTAACTTCTTACAAGCAAGTACATTATTATGTTAATACACTTTTTTACTGTATTAAATAGACTTATTTTGACTAAAGTGTATGTATATTTTGTGAAGTTAGGGCTTGATATGATAATTAGGGCGTGTAGAGATAGAAGATTGGCTATACATGAGATCTAATAACTTTTTGATGTAGATCCACGTAGTCTCCTCTGGGTATCTGTTCCAGATCACCCTTAAACAACCACACAAACTCTTCAGCTTTTTTATATTACTAAGGATATCTACATTTAATAACACCTTAGTTTGAAATCATCGACATTTGTTTTACTCGTAATATCATCGCTAAGTTCAGAACGATTTCCACATTTCATCGCTAATGTACTCTTGGTCAGGATCCGCAGCGACAGACAGGAAATTTGTTTCCGTGAACTGATTGCCAAGCAACAAACGTGAGGATTTAGCTGGTTACCTGTTTCTAACCAACTGCCTGGATTACGCAGTTTCCGTGGAATATAGCAACCGTGTACAGGAAATTCATTGGAAGCCAGTATGTAGTACAGTCACCTGCAGAAAAAAGTAACCTATCTTTTTATAAATATACGAACAGCAAGTTTTCGTTGCATGTTGCGTTGTTAACAGATGGGTTACTTTTCTCTGCGGGTGACTGTACTAGCGATCATCCCGCGGCTTTGCCCGCGTTTTCCGGGATCATAAGTATCCTATGTAATTTACAAGCGTAATAAATTTCATGAAATCCGTTCAGTAGTTTTTTCATGAAAGAGTAACAAACATTCAAACATTCTTACTTACAAACATTCACCTATTCATCCTATTGTCCACACTAAAAAACCATGTGATTTTAATTTTATTGAAACTTAATATTGACTTGTTCCTTGTTTCAGATGACCGAAGAACGAAGACGAGGAAGAAGTGATGAGAACTTGCAGCGTCGCCTTTAAAGATGACCTAGCGTCAGTCAAATGGAATAAAACCTGGATATGACGAATTCCACATATCTGCAGCCATTCGAGGATCTTACCTGTCAACTCATTCCCGGAACCAGCTGCTCCAATTTCGAGTCTTCTGGACTCGATTGCACCTTCGGCTCCGTCGACTACAACTGCGATTTAAACATCGACATCCAAAATGAAACTTCTTACAGTTGCTACAAATGTTCTAACAATTCTTTGGATAATGGCTTCAACAACACTCTATGTAACTCTCGATTCAAGTTAAACATGATGACCATGGTCTTCGAGAATGCTTTGAAGACACTCTGGTTGAAGCTGCCTGAACTGGAGATTTGTGAATGGGACACTCTGTTCTGTTATAACGACCGTTTGAATCGGACGTTGGATTACAATAGGAGCAATAGTGACATTTATCAGTGTAACTGGGACTTCAGAAATAGTACGAATGAAACTGTCATTAGTGATGCAGCGTACGAATGGAGTTTTTTATTTGTGATATTGTTCATAGTTGCGGGTGGTGTCGGTAATATATTAGTGTGTCTAGCTGTGTGTTTGGATAAGAGACTACAAAACGTTACGAATTATTTTTTATTATCGCTGGCGATTGCTGACTTACTTGTCAGTCTGTTCGTGATGCCCATGGGTGCCATACCCGGATTTCTAGGTAAGGAGTTTAATTATTATAATTTGCGTTACGTGCTTCACTATGTCTTAGATATATTGTTACATCTTGATAATGCTATACCTAGTTAGTAAAGTGCTATCATATAGTTTTCGAAGAAGAGTTTTTTAGCCGTATAGGGCGTAGTATTGGGTCAGAATACTAACCCAATCCTACGCCAGATGGGTGTCGTAAGAGGCAACTAAATCCGGCCCGCTGATGGTAGGGCCCCTCGAGGGATTATACTAGTAATATTGATTTTGATTGTCAATTAATACCTTTATTACTATTATTATTTCTCCATGTGGTTCACCTGGATAGCTATCATCCTTGAGCATGAGTCAGCCGCCAAACGACTCGTCGTGTTCCGGCTGGGGGCTTGAGAGCCATTTCTTTATTTCTTTCTTTTTCTTCTCTTTCTTGGCCGACAACGCATCAGTAATTAATATATATGTAAAATATTTTTCAGACATTCATATACCTAATCTTTGAAGAATAAGTTTCGTAACTGCGTTGCTTACTATTTTTTGACGTCAACTTAGAGAGTAACAAAAAGCAACGTATTCCCCAAAGTGAACTTAGCCCTCTTTAAGCCTTTTACGCGGCAAAAGTAGAAAAATATAAAAGGATAGTAGAGAAAGACATTAACCAATTTTTAAGCTGCCATTATTTTTCCCGTAGCCCTACTTTGGAGGATAACCAAAAATGTCAAAATGAACTACGTGACCGGAGCCGAGGTGTTTGAAAAATGATAATAATAAATCTTTTTGAGGCCCCTGAGACTGTTCAAAATTTCAGACAATTCTGACAAGGGAATTTACTTGGTTAACTGAAGGTTATACCCATGTTATGGTATTATTGGATGGCCATCCAATATGGAACATCGACGAAATTTTTCAAAAATATCTTTTCCTTCGTCATAATATAATACTTACGTGAAACCACTGCCTATTTCAGATTGTGGTGAATTTTATGGGCTATAAAAGAAAGTTAATCCTATTAAAAGCATAAAATGTAAGAAAAACAACGTTTTGCAACGTAGTATTATCATCGCTGAATCGCAAAAATTTTTTTTATCAGTTAAGATGTTTAGTTACTATCCATGGAAGCACCCATTACTTTATTTAGTACTGAAGTGCAAAATTACTGTCCATTTTTAAGACGAGTCTAAATTGGGAAACAACCTAATAGTTTCCTTTCATCGTAATTTGTAATTTTAAATTGAGTCAGACACAAAATGAAAATCACTAAAGAAAAATAATCATAAGTATCATAGTTTTGGTATTATCTTCGATAACTAACGCCCCAACTCAGAGTCACTAACGGTTACTTAAATCGCTCCTTAGTAGATAATTTTTATGTTGATTCTTTACTAAGGAGTGATTAAAGTAACCGTTAGTGACACTGAGTTGCGGCGTAAGTTCTGTTATAGGTAAGTGATCGAAGGGTATTATACACATACCTGTGTATGTATTCAGTTTACGATTAAATATCTTTTAAATTATTATCTTAATAACAAACAGTACTAAGATTGATTATCAAATAAGTATTGTATAAAAAACGGTAAAATAAATTGAATTTACAATAAAGTTGAGTAAGATTTATGAGTTTATTTTATGGAGCATAGAAGGTAGAAGGAGGGCCATCTCATATGAGGGGAAAGTTGAAAAAGTGTCCAATTGTTTACTGAAAATAGAGGTTCCAATAATGGCCATTTCAGAATGGCGCTAGTGTGTGAAAAATAGATATATGAGCATGGCTGTTGTAGTCGGAGTGAAGTTTGCTGAGTTATGCCACCCGTAATGAATGGCGCTATATATGTCTGTTAAATAGATATTCGAACATAGTTGTTGTAGACCGCACCGCAGCGCCATCCGTAATTGGATGCGTTTTTGGATGCGATACTCAGAGATCCTTCTACTCTATCTTCCTTAGTTTATTTGCTAATTTTCTATTTGTGTTTACTTGAAGAATAACGGGACCCCGCTTCCTTCTTTGGCCCAAATGCATTAGTGAAAGTTTTTTTGCTAATATAACAGAGTAAACAAAATATACCTACCAGTAGGTGTCCCGTCTGTTCGTTTGCTTTTATACCTAAATATTTGTATCGCTTAAAATTATTGGTTCATGAAGCATACAATCTTCTATTCTTCATATTCAAAGAAATAAAGTTTAACAATCGTAATGTATGTGTGCATTCTTTTAAGGTTCACTGAATGAGCTCGACTATCAAAGGGCTAACAATTTCAATATCGTCAAGACAAAAAGAAAATTCAAAGAACTGTCTCGATAACTTTAAATTTTAGTTCATGCAGAAAATGTTTATAGTTTTTCGCTGTTTGAAACTGAAATTTTCAACTGTGTTTTGTGAGGAGTTTTTAATTGCAATTCAAATATTGTATAGTATTCAAATATTAATAATAAATAAATCCATAAATAAATGAAACGTTCGCATAGTCACATGTGAGCTAAGTGTTGCCTGTAGGCTGTATACATATCTGTTTCTTACTCTTTCTTCTTCTACGTCTCAGAATACGCTTTGTTTTTATAACATTCAGTTATCTATACTATCTATACTAATATTATAAAGAGGAAAGATTTGATTGTTTGCATTGAATAGGCTCCGAAACGACTAAACCGATTTGAAAAATTCTTTCACTGTTGGGAAGCTACACTATCCCCGGGTGACATAGGCTATATTATATTTTCAAAAAAATTAGGGATCCTTAATAAAATTCCAATAATATACCCCAAGGTGTAAAAAAATAAGAAAACCGAAGCAAAGCGAGGTCGGTTATTCGTGTTTAATAATTTTTCTTGTTTAGTTATTCATATAAACATGAATTTTGCTGTGTAAATTAATTCCTTGTATTTCCTACAGGCTACTGGCCCCTCGGCATCGTGTGGTGTAATGTGTACGTGACATGTGACGTGCTGGCCTGCTCGGCTAGTATTATGCACATGTGTTTCATCAGTATTGGCAGGTCAGTATAAAATATTTAATGAATGAATGAATATTTTTTTAGTAGGTAGTTATTTAAAGTTAATGTGATTTAAGTTTAACTGTAATTTAAGCTTATATATTATAAACAAAGGAAATTACTTTAAAATCATTTTATGTACCCAATTATATTATTTTATTCTTTTGATATGTAGATTTTTTATTTTTTATTTTTTATTTCTATTAATACTATTATTTTATATTTTGAATACATAAGCTTAAAATTGGGTCAAATTATATCACAGGAAATTTTGTAACTTTGTATTTATGTGTATAATTATATTACTTTTTTTTTATCCTGCCGTGCCCTACCTGGGTTGTGTGTATACTACATAATTTTATAAGACCTGTAATAACCATCACACAATTATGGCAATAAATGAATAAATGAATAAATACATGGATTAAAATTGGGATCTATGCCTCACTCATTAAAAATGTGTAGAGCAGTCGAAGTCTCTGCAGCACAAGCAACCATAAAATATATCACGAGATACTTATTAATGTTAGCTATATATCATTTTTGTTATCTCTTGTTCTTTCCTTTAACGCATTTTTTGTTATGTTCTGCATTTGGTATCCTCGAATACATGTATTTCATTTCATTTTCATTTCAAGTCAAAGACTTAACTGACTCGTATGAAAATGGCGTTTTTTCTTTTTTCCCAGCTTAGGAAAGTTTCACTTCAATAATTTAATTAAAATAATTATATTCTTAAATCAAAGAGCCATAATGAACGCAGAATTTTTAATAAAATTTAACAAAAAAATAAGAGCTATCTGTAAGTTGTGGACCTTCAAAGGCGTGAATAAGATTTAAGAGTTCAGTCATGAAATCACTACATTAATAACATTCATCTAGTTATTGAGATGTTGACGGTGACGGTATGATCATTAATCTTGTTCTAACACATCAAATTTCTTGTCTTCGTCCATGTCCATGATTAGAGCTATTAGATCGTAAAGACAACCACAAATTCGGCTATTTAGCGCCGTGTGATGAAATATTACACGAGTTATTTTATGAATGCGGGCAAATCATAATAAAGTTTGTTCCTAGCTTGTTTTCCCTAGTTACGACCATTGGCGTATAAGGGATATTTTATATGAAGTGTACTGTCTCGGATTTAATGGTCTGCTTACTTTGGCAGTTTGTTGAGTAAGTTGACTTCACATTTCAGTACTCAGGCAATATTTTAAAAAGTTTATCGAAAGTGTTTTTGAATTGAAGCGTAATACTGAAAAAAAGGAACTCTGTATGATAAAAAACTTTTAAGTAATAAGTCAAACCGCCTACAAAATGACTTTAAACATGGAAAATAATTTAATGAAAAACTAAACTACTACTTATTTACTTTAAGTATTCGCTATCCATTGAAATGCTTTTTTAAGTCAGTGCCAAGCTCTTGCACAAAATATTTTGGTACGGTACTTTATTTTCATATCGCTAATTGTTGTTTATTGTTGGCATCTACTACTTGTAGAACTATTCTGAATCTGCTTAGAATTCCCATAGGATTCAGAACAAATAGGATTTATAATTTTGATTTTAAATTGTTTTATTTCCGTAAGGATATTGCCGTAATTTTAAAGTCCAGTTGGAGAAGCCGCAAGCGATCACGAATGTCAATAAATCATCAATATTCAATGGCTAAATTAAGATTAATATTGTGAATATTAAAGGTCGAAATGGATTGTTCAAAACCACATTTCAAAACCTTTGACATGTTTTAACAGTATCTTACATAATTTATAAACTATTTTGAAACATTTTGAAATTAGGTCACAAATCACTTTGAGCAGTTCGCTTACTAATTCATCTTCACTATCTATAGGACAATAGGCTCCTTTTTTGATTTCTTTCAGGCAATAAAGTGACACTTTTTAATATTCCCCTTGGGGATTAAGTATGTTTTTGGGATAGAAAATTATCAAATAAATTACTGCCTAGAAATGGTTTAACTGTCCTTTACGGGTGAAGCAATTTGACATTTAAGAAATTCTGTTAAATCATGATTACTTGGACAGTCCGCTGGAAGGGTTCCTTGACTGATGGTAAGCCGGTAAATAATGGAGGCAATGCAGCCTGGATGCAATGTCTTTTTTTCTTTCTTTCTTTGTAGGTAACGTACGAACCTCACGAAAGATAAAATGTGACAATCATGTAAAATATTACGCCCCATTTTTACCTCGCGGTTTAAATTCTGCAAACTAAATCTTAACTAAAACACGGCGAACAAAATTCCCTCCGATTTTAGTCATTGCCCCACCAGTAGTTCTCTATAGTGAAAGGCATACCTTCATTGTACAGAAAACTTATAGGCTCGGGATATATAAAAGCGTATTTTTTCGCAAGTTCATGCCGTTTCCATATGTCACAGATTTGGGGAGAAACAGGCGAAAAATTCACAGTCTGGCCTTATAGAAAACATGAATCAGACGACACTGGAATAATCCGATTGGAACTTAATATTGTGTTTCATCACAATCAGAATCCAGAGGGCGCTATACAGACGCTACAGACGTAATTAATTATTCTGTGGTTTCCCATCATTCGGTTTTCTAAATGTATATTTATGTAAGGGTTCTGTCGTTCTGCGTTTGTTGTCGGCAACCGGGTTGTGCAAACATTAGTCTAGCTTTACAAACCTGTCTATTTGGCGAACCCGCCGCTGTCTCAATGAGCACTTAATTGCTTCTGAGGTCGACACTTTTGTTTAAGTCCTTGCTTAAACATTAAACACTTTTACTTTTCGGCACAATATGGATTCTATACTGGAAGAAGCAATCATGATGTTAGGCTATGTATTGCATATATGGATTTATACATTGATTTATGTAATGATACAGTGTAAAAGAGAGATTGTTTTCGTCACCCATGGACATCAGCAACACCAAAGAGATCGCCGATTCGTTGCCGGCTAAGAAAGAGAGAAGAAAAAGAAAGAAAGAAAGAAATCGAGTCATTTGGAGGCTGACTCATGCTCAAGGGTGGTAGCTATCCAAGCGAACCCCATGCAGAAATAATAATAGCAATAATGGTATTAATTAACAATTAACATCAATATTACCAATATAATTCCTCGAGGCCCTACCATCAGCGGTCCGGTTTTAGTCGCCTTTTACAGTTAATAGTATCAGGCGTTACTTTGCGGAAATACATTGTTATTAAGTTAGTATTAGTCTACTTAGCAACAATCCGCGGTTAACATGTATGATGGTAGGTATATAGGTACTTAAAAACATGCGTGGCACCTCCCTCCCTCCCACAACGGAAACATGCACTATAATAATTAAACGTATATAAGTACATATGAGAGATGGTTCTTAAGTTTTTGTGTAGTGTAAAAAAAACTGTCGGGGACTTTTTAAATTATTTATTTTTTATTTGTTTGGTGACTATTGTCGATTCAGTGTGAGTTTAGGTTGAAGTTTAAGCTTTAGTTAAGCTTTAAAAAACACCGTCAAGATTACTATTTCGATTTCCGATTCGTTTACGGAACCTTTTACTTTTACTGCAAGAAATAAAATTTCTTTGAATATATTTAGTTTATACTCAAATAGGTTTTAAACTCTTGCCAGTAAAAGCGCTGTTATACTCGTATGACCACTATTCGCTAAAGTCGTAACTCCAAATTTGTTTCTTTCTATCTTTTTCTTCTCACTTTCTTTTTGCGGGCAAATTCATCCTGTTACTTGTTTGTGTTACAAATCTTAAAATTTCACTCTCATCATTTTTTCATAACGCGCCTAAAGAAGTATAACTTCAAAAAATCTTAATATTCTTCCACAATAATATAAAGAACCCCTGAATTAAGCTCCACGTTTCTATTCTAGACCCATTGAATTAGGAAGTAGGTACATAATAATTATTGTCTGTGGGCGGTGCCTTGTGATAGACAAAGTGTCGAGCAATTTTTATGCAAATTATTTCCTATTACATCCACAGAGATTCTTGTAAAGAATATACAAATAAATCTGATCGAAAAATTCTCGAGTTCACCGTCTTTGGAGAATATAATGTCACTTTTTATATCTACAACACCGTTTTATAAAATTACTTTTTTACGACCGACCGATAACCATCTGGGTTCTAGTGTGACCCTAATAAATAACTATTTATAATGTTTGTCAGCAATGAATTTGGGAAAACCCACATATTTTATCATTTATGTATTCCTTGCGTTGTTTATTTCATTAATTTTATGATCACATTTAACAGAAAACTAGCGTTGGATACTATTTGTGGGCTGAGGGCATAACTTTATGAAAAATGGTTTAACAGTAAATACGTCTGGAATATTTGATGACAATCAATTGTCTCATTCCTTTACCTATCATTCCCCTTTTTTAAATCACCTGTGAAATATTTTACTGTGATACGGATGTACGCCGGTATTACGACCCAGTTGTATGGGCCATTGCCACGGTAAATTGGTACATACTACATGTAGGCACATGTCTGCGTTGTCTTTTGACGTGGCGTATATCCTATTCTAACTGATAACAACAACCGGTACTGTGTAACCACATGCGGTTACCGATCACGCCCACTGTTTACTTGATTGATCACTTCGGATCGACGCAAGTCACCGGGCTACAACTTCATCGTTTTATGGACCAACATAAGACCCGTCTTCTAGTAATTGAGCATCTTTGGAGTACTCCACTAAATTACAATTAGAAAGTTAAATTACATCCTCCATTCCTCTACCTGCGTCATATGACATAGTAGGTAAGCATTTAGAAGAACAATAAAGCGCAAGTTTCAGGTGGCTTCGCTTTGCTAACGATACCTTAAGTAAGACTTCAGACATAGTCGCTCGTCTCCACAGACAATCTCATTACGTCAGTGTGGATTTTGTAAGGGAAGACGAATAATAAAGAAAATAAAATTTATGTAAATTGGTGGTTTTGCTATCGTTACTTATGGCAAGACGCCAAGACCTTCTGGTAAAGAATTTGCTCGTATTTTAATCATCATCATTTGTAATCTTTGGCTGGCTCAATAGGCAAAGTTTGTAACCCGAAAATAAAGCCTTAAACTAAATAAGGTCTAGAATAGTAGAGAAGATCACCAGAGGGTATTTACAGGTCATGCAAAGGATATTGAAGGGATGAATTTTAAACAGCCGATTTACTAAGCAATTGAAACCTTGACGATAGTCTTCAAGAATTAGGATGGATGGATGGTAATACCTAACTCACAGAAACACAAGTTAATGACAAGCTGCCTGCTTGATCTCTGGAATCATTTCAAAATTATGCAACGGTTTTACTCATCGTATATAATATTTCCCAAAAACACGAAACATGATTCCTGTGGAAACATAGTACGTGGTAAAACGTGGTACATACAATTTAATTTCAGTTCCTGTGTTCCTACTTATTGGAGTTTATTATCACTTTAGGAGCTTGAAGCGCGCATAGCCGGGTTTGTAGCAATACGTGATTGAGGTTTAATTTACGAACACTGGTAGTTTTCTCGTTCTCATTAAACACAGCAAGGAAATGCAGCTAGCATAGCTATATGTATACACTTTATTACCTATTATTACTTTCCACGTGTTTGTGTTTAAATGAAACGTATAATTTCGTTATGTCCGTTTATCCGTCCGCAGCAGCGCAAAGATCCTTAGTGCTAGAAAGCTGTATTTACTTCAAAGTTCTTGAAAAATATTCAAAAAAATTCGGGTAAAGTGGGGATTTTTTTATATAGTCTATCTATTACCTATCTCTTACCTATCTTTGAAAAGGTCTTTCAAAAATATTATGAGTCTGCTTAGACAATTTTTGATTCAGTTCTTAATTAAGTTATAATTTAAAGCTATAATAAGTAATCAAAAACTGTTCAATTTTTTTCTTTACGTCTGTATCTACTACTATCGAGGTATATTACCTCTGAAATAGCAAATCGAGTATATGTCCTGGGACATGTAAAATTTAAAATTTAATTCCCCGTCCGTGCTGTGTTCCTAGTTATTGGAGTTTACAGTCGCCTAAAAGCACTAAAACTGGCAGACGTAAACAAGTTGAATAATGAAAAAGTTTAACTTATCTCACTCTACATCGCATCGTTAAGATAAAATGAACATTACTTGCGTTAAACACTTTAAATACTTAACTTAAATGCTAATAAGAAAATATTTATTACTTTTTAATGAAAGAAAATATCCCGAGGAAAGCGAAGTTGATCCTACTAATATTGTAAATGTGAAAGTTGGTCTGGATATAAATCTCTTCCACGTAATAACTATTGAACGGAATTCCATGGAATTTAGCACACAGTAAGCCATGATCTGGAATAAGTATAGGTTACATTTTCAGCGAAAATGCGAGCAAAGCCGCGGGGAGTTCGATAGTATCTCCATAACATTCTTAAAGATATGTGAAGTCTGCCAATCTTCACACGGCTACTATGGTATACTATGGCCGATACGCCTTACACTGCGAGTGGAACCCCGAGCCAAGCAGTGGGACACTATGGGTGGTGATGATTACAAAAGCGTTGGGTGTTATGTGAAAAAGGGGGCTACGCTGTAAACCAGCAGCCGTGGTTCCTAGTCGTTCTATGGCACAGGCTGAGAGTGGTCCTTTTTCGTCAGGTGACATGGTACCCGCAAAACATTTTATAATTTTGTAAGTAAGGTTACAATAATTATCGTTAGTATTTTTTTTTTCTCAGAACCTTGTACAGTCACCTGCAGAGAAAAGTAATCCAACTGTATATAAATATACGAACAGCAACGTTTCCATAGCCTGTTGCGTTGTAAACAGATGGGTTACTTTTCTCTACAGGTGACTGAACCATGTTATATTTCATAACGAAATAAACATTTCTTTCTTTCTGTCTTTCTTTCTTTCTTTAAAAATAACCTATATAATGCAAAAAAATTAACGCAACCAAGGCCTGTAAAACATTGTTAATAAAATATGTACTACCTGGTCGGTGAGTAGGTATTAAATGTATGTATTTTGAAAATGTCCATTAATAAGTAATATGTTCTGTAGTTAATGTGTTCTTGGTTAGTAGAGATCGAGTTTAATATTAAGGCGCGGTGTGATCTCAATATTAACAAAACTGGGTTTCTTTGAAGCTCGAGACCGAGGAAACCCAATGAAAATATCGCACGCAAAAAATACAGAGCATAGAAAAAGATCTAAAGAATAATTTTAACCGAATAGAATATTAAATAGTTATTTAATATTTCCAATAAAAAATCGTAATTTGCTATACAAAAATAAACTTTAGCGTCGCAGTTCTCTGTATTTTCAGCGGTAACAACATATTTTTTTTGAGAATATAATAGGTATATTGTTTTATTAAAACTTGAACCGGACAGATATTGAATTTAATGTGTATATTCTGAATAATCTAAGGAAAACCCTCAAATTAAATGTTTATTCGCAGTTATAGTTACATTGTTAGCAAAAATGTGCTTTGCAATTTTGAGCCCTATTCAGCGTCACGTAAATGTAACATTAGATTAGCGCAGATCTGCGGTTGTGTGCGTGAAATCAACGTTTTTAAATCGTTGTCATACCGCGCCTTAAATAGAGACGCACTCTGTGACCGAAATTGGACTATTGGATAGTATCAAAGTCGCAAAGTGTGTGTAAAAACCAACAGAATAGAAATTTCATTCCATTACCTAGTTGAGACCATTTATTTTGAACCATTTATTTCTCCGTGTGTTCCTAGTAATTTCTTTGTTCCGAGTTTAATCTCAGTTAAGAGTAATAAAACGTAACTAGACGAAAAACAAGAAGCGATACACATGTTCAATTTATACAAGCAAATCTATACGACGCGACGTCTAGATAAAATGTTTATTGGTAGTCATTAAACATTTGGTCTGGGGAAACACATAAAATGAGTTAGACCATTCGTCACAGGAGTATAATCACAGAAGAAATAATAGTAGATACATAATAAGAAAGATAATGCAACAAATCTTTCCCTTTCTCCCCATAACTCTTAGTGAGTGTTCACACTGAACTCGCGAAATATCAAACATATGAGCTACTATGAAAGTGTTCACACCAAAACGCGCGCGCGGTGTATGTAGCGTTTACCGCGACCGCGCCCGCGCCCGCGCCCGCGAGTTCAGTGTGAACACTCACTTAGTTTAAAGTTAGTCGCAAAAACATGAATTATTGATAAGAATCTGTCGTTGCTAAGTTATATTTATTTTAAAACACAGAATCTAAATGTCTCTCTAAGGAAGCTTCAAGCCTTTTACAAAACTTTGGAAGTTTTTAGGGTTCCGTGCATGACGATAAAATACTGGACACCTCTTAGATTAACCGGGACAGAATTTTGTTTGTGTTTCTATTTTTTATAAATTTCTGCTAAGATAAAGCTAAAGATAAGATAAAGATTTACGACACATATACGTATAATACACATAATAATATGTTCTCATAAACATACCGTGGAAATTATATGGAGATTAATTGTTTGCACCTTATGTATAAATTAAGATGTTTTATAATTCATTTTGGATCTATCCATCAATACATCAGCCTTTGGATGTCCAAGGTTGGACATTGGCGACCCCAATCTCTGGCCACTCTGAACTGTTAGCTTTGTGAATCCAGCAGATACCCGCTGTCTTCTTCAGGTCCGTAACAGCTATCGGTCTTTCCCACTATGTGCCCAGCTATTTCAGCTGGAAGTCTCTGAGCTGTTATCTTAACTTATTTGGGTGCATCATTAAATTATGAAGTTGTTCTTACTGAATAATATAAATGTTCTATGAAAGTAAATTTACTGCGCTGTAGTAGTCTATGAGTTAAATTTAGCGAGACATCTATTTCATTTTGACGTGAGCATAAGACAGCGACGAATATACGAGGCATAAAGATAGTGACGTATCTATCTTTACGGCTTGCATAACGCTCTCTTGAAATTGTAGGTTCTTGTACATACATAATATACGTTCCGGGTTAGTCCAACATCGAGAAATTGAAGATGAATAGAAAATGATATTCTCTTGAGTCAGTGTCGTGTTTGAATATGCAATCTATCAGTCTGTATGTGTGGGAGATAGATAGAAAAATATTATGCAAATTGATTTTATTTACTTTTATTTGTATGGATGTAGTAGGTAGGTATGTAAATAAAAAATAACAATAAAGATTTCAAACTTCCAAGTTATTTTGTGATTTTATTGTGACAAATTATTTCCCTCTCCAGTGAGGAAGCTCTTTGTTAGGCTTAAGGCATTGTTTAGAAAGGGTGAATTTGAAGTGTGACTGAAGAAGAATGAGACAAAAGAGTATTTGGGGGACATTAATGAGCTGATGTAGTTGTGACGAGCACTGCCACTTAAAGACCGATAACTTTTTTATGTAATTTGCTGACAATAGGCCGCTCGATGGTAAGAAGTCATTTGTTCCCACGTTGCCTTAAAAAAATGGAGGACCCGCATTATTATTGGCTCTTGGATATTGCGACAGAAACACAAAAAACATATTTTCACGGTTGTTTTAAATGCAAACGTGTGCTCAAGATTTGTGTATTGTTCTACCGATATTTTGATAAAGTTGCTTAAATAAATTTAGACTTAAAGTTTAAAAAGATATTCAAGAAAATCATGCATTTTGCCTCTAAGCATTGTACACCCCACATAATATTTTCTGAAACACCTTTGTATGTAATTTTACGAATTAAGAAGAAACAAACTGATTGAACCATATCATATAGTATAGAAATATTACATCCTATTTTAATTCAGTCTTAAAACACGAACCTGTAGCCTAGTTGGTAGACCCTGCCTGCGAAGCGAGGGGTCCTGGGTTTGATTCCCGGCTGGGGCAGATATTTATGTGACAGATAAATATTTGTACTCGGGTTATGGGTATTATTGTAATATGTTATATCTATTATGTAGCAGCCAAATAGGGATACTTAAATCATGTACACCCTGCTACTATTATAACGCAGAAGGCGTAGGTCTGAAGAAAAGTATGTGTCGTCCACGCCACCCGTGACACAGGTAAAAACCTACTGCGGGGGTGTGAGTATGTAAGCGTTTATTTATATGTCTATCACATAAATTGTCTACTTCGGTTCGGAATGTGTGAATCGACACCCCGACCTTGCGTTGCAGGTTCCCTACTGGAATAAGTTGGTTACTTACACAACCAATGTTATTTTTTTGTTAAACGGGTGTAGTAAAGTCAGGTAGAACCATTATTCATTAATTGAACACCGTACACTCAACCTAACGAAGCGGTGTGAATGTGTGTTTAGCGTATAGTATACCTGCGTTAATATTTTAGCTCTAATGCAGTTACCTACGTCATTAGAACTTGTAGGAAAATGGGGCTGTTCCTACATTATATATAGGGTTTTGTAGATATAATATAGGAAAACGACTTTTCGTTTTAGACGTTTATTTCAAACTCTCATTCTATTTTACTTCCTTTTTCACATCCGTCAGATTACATTATTTTAATTTTTAGTTTAACAACCTCCAACACGCACCCTTAATCTGGCAGATGTTTAAATAACCTAAGCTCAGCACACCTAAGTGAAATACAGAAGTATCAAAACATTCAACTACGTCAACACATTACATAAAACAAAACATTAACTCAAATATAAAATAAAAACATACAAAACAGAGATTACACCATTACAACCAAACATACCCATTTAAAATACATATATCACATATCAAAAACTTAAGTAACACTAAATACATTACCAATAGCAGTTATTAGTAACTACTAAATAAAGGTACTGTTCTTATATACATATAATTTTACTAAATAAACAGAAGAAATAATAGTACTTATAAGAAAGGTAAATATGTAATTTTACTCCAAATAATTTAATATTAAAATTATATTTGGAGTATAATTGAAATAATATGATTTTAAATAAAAACATAACAGTATAATTTTTAAAAATTCACGGCGTAGGTACAATTATTCAGGTGAGATATGTGCCTCATACATACGTGAGGCGAAACGACGAAATAAACTCCTCTGAATTTATTTAAGGAATAAAAGAAACGCTATATACTCATAGCCCCACACCAGGATTCCCTGTGTCGTGTGTGCCATGGAAAACATACAAAGACATGAACATTCACACCCAGACCGAGAACAGAAATTAAAAGCCATCATTTAAAGGGGCCGTTACCCGTCCACCCACTGGCTTAACCTACTGGTGGGTGAACTGCACTTCGTGCCGTGAACCCACTGCAACAAGGCTGGAATTTTTAGGGTTCCGTAGCCAAATGGCAAAAAACGGAACCCTTATAGATTCGTCATGACGTCTGTCTGTCTGTCTGTCTGTCTGTCCGTCTGTATGTCAGAGCCACTTTTTTCCGAAACTATAGGAACTATACTGTTAAAACTTGGTAAGTAGATGTATTCTGTGAACCGAATTAAGCTTTTCATACAAAAATAGAAAAAAACAATAAATTTTGGGGGTTCCCCATACTTAGAACTGAAACTCAAAAATTTTTTTTTCATCAAACCCATAAGTGTGGGGGTATCTATGAATAGGTCTTCAAAAATGATATAGAGGTTTCTAATATCATTTTTTTCTAAACTGAATAGTTTGCGCGAGAGACACTTCCAAAGTGGTAAAATGTGTGTCCCCCCCCTGTAACTTCTAAAATAAGAGAATGATAAAACTAAAAAAAATATATTATGATGTACATTATCATGCAAACTTCCACCGAAAATTTGTTTGAACGAGATCTAGTAAGCAGTTTTTTTTAATACGTCATAAATCGTAAATCGCAATTTACCTCGATCAAAGTTACAACGAACTTCAAGAACTTTTATATTATGTTAGGTACTTGCTGCTACGGAACCCTTCATGGGCGAGTCCGACTCACACTTGGCCGCTTTTTAAAATATCGATAACATTGTCGATAATTTTAAAATGAAAAATATTTTTAAAATGAAAAGCACGGCGATCTGGAGCCCAATTCTCATTTCGTAGAGATACATGTCTAACAGAGATATGTCGAAAAAAACATGGCCGATTGGCCTCGTTTTATTCGAGGTCGGCCATGTTTTTTCGAGATATCTCTGTTAGACATGTATCTCTACGAAATGAGAATTGCCCCCCTGGCACGGTAACCATTGTGTAAAACAAAACATACATCACTTCAACTTTATTTCCTTGCATAGATTTGATTCTAATGTTGTTCCCAACAGGTACCTCGGTATCCGGAACCCGCTGAAAAGCAGACACCATTCCACAAAGCGCGTGGTTGTTATCAAGATAGCCCTCGTGTGGCTGCTGAGCATGTTTGTCTCAAGTTCTATCACCGTTTTAGGTAAGTTTTTAACAGACTTCAATTTGACTGTATTTTTTATGTTGTTACCTCAGAACTTTCGACTGGGTAAGCCGAGTTTGATGGTTCTATTTTTAATCGAAATTTTGCTTGTCATGTAGTCCCACTTAAATTTGAGCGAGATCTGAAGAGTAGTTTGTGCAAAGCAAAAAAAAAACCGCATGAAAATGTTTCTGAGTTTATCACGAACAGACAGACAGACGCGCGGGGGACTTTGTTTTATAACATGTTGTGATTACACCAATATCTTCATACTATCATAGAAATACATGCAACAGAGTTTCTTTCGGCTTTTCTTCTCCTCCATGACAAAGCACCTTTCCGAAAAGCTGGTAAATTAAAAAAATGACGTGCATAAGTGTATCAATGATACCTACATGAATAAATGATTTTGAATTTGAATTTGAACATAAACTTAGCACAGACGTATACATATTGCGTGGATTATTGGCTGCTGTCACACGAATACATAAATAGAGAGGCCGGTCCTCCTCTTTGGTGTTGTTAGGTTCTTTATTGCTTATTGGGATGATACTTGCGCATGGCGGTACAGTTATGGCTATTTTCTATATAATTATTATATCCATGGACGTCGACGACCATGGAGGTCACCGCATCCGGACCTTATTTAGCCGGGAACAAGTGATCTTTAGTTATAAGTTTATATTGATATATGTATGTTAGTCTGTAAGGTATATATTTTATGGGCTTTGTTGCCTGATATAAATAAAAAATAAAAAAATAAAATATGTATTCGAATTTTCGTATCCTTGTAATATTATAAATGTGAAAGTTTGGGTAGATGTTTCTTACTCTTTCACGCATAAAGGACAGCTGAACAAATTTTCATGAAATTTAACGCACTAGTAGAACTTGATATAGAATAAGACATTGTACGACATTGTAAGACAAGTGTACTTTATGATCCCGGAAAACGCTGAAAAAAAATCCCGAGTAAAGCAGCGGTCAGAGCATGAGGGAAAAATACAATTTGTTTTGGATTATCTGATCATTTTGTTTGTTTGTTAACACAATCATCACACATTTTAGAATAGAATAGAATAGAATAGAATAGAATAATATTTATTTCTTAGGCCACGAACACAATTATAAGAAATATATTATACTTAAAAAGAACACAATTAAAAAAAAAAAAAATTTTGAAAAGAAATAATTAAAAAACAAGAAACAAACATACAGCTACATTACAAATACAAAGTTATTGCTACATTATGCTCGCATGTGTCCAGTGGCCTAGAAAAAGGAGCCCACTCAGCATGATGCCGTAGTGTTGGCTACGACGCTGATTTTCAGTGAGTCCTGTACGTCACGGACGACAGTGTTTGTCACATATCTTGGACACAAATTGTTGGATGGGAAAAGTGGAAAATCGACTTTACGCGTTGTTTTAGTAGTCTCAAACCATCGGTTAATTACGGGGAGGAAAACAGGAGGGGGGGGGGGGTGTATGGTGTTGCTGAGGCCCGCCATGGAACCTGTTTTATTATCTGCTGCGTCGAGGCAGCTGTTAGTCACCCATACGTTTTCGGTTTTGTCTCGCGAGATATGTACCATACCAGCACTTTAATAGTTATTTTAAGTGTTTTATACATAATATAAATACCAAATACTGCTTATGTACATAGCCGAATGTTACGAATGTTAATGACTGTGATTAACATACTGCGTTATGTTTTATAAGTACTACAATAATTATACGTTATAATGCCGCATACAAGACTCATGGAGACGACGCCTGAGCCAATTATAATGCTTATAGTCTATAACCTATTTGGTAAGTTTTTTCAACTCTGAATTATTTTCATTTACTAAGATAATTATTCATTATTCTATCGTATTGTAAATATTATGTTATGAATTATGTTGTGAGCTATTAAAATTATAATCATATTAACTGTTAATTGTATTTACTAATTGTTACATTATTTGTTCTAAATTGCAATTATTGATTTGGGTGAATATTTCAAGATAGACATATTCGGGGTTCGTAAAATATTTTAAAATAATGCTTCCAATTCCAACTTTTATAGATTTAACGTGAAGTTTATAATGCAGATTAACGAAATAAATGAAACGCACAGTATTTAAACTGCTTTATAGGTCTGAATCTGAAGCTGAAAATTTTCGTCAAACGGTGATGAGATTTGAAACACATGGCAATTAGCATTTGAAAAATGGTAATTATGCTTCGTGATTGGTAATTAGAACTATAATATTATAAAGAGGAAAGATTTGTTTGTTTGTACTGAATAGGCTCCGAAACTACTGAACCGATTTGAAAAATTCTTTCACTGTTGAGAAGCTGCACTATCTCCGGGTGACAAAGGCTATATTATATTTTCAAAAAAATTAGAGATCCTTAATAAAACTCCAATAATGTAACCTAAGGTGTAAAAAAATAAGAAAACCGAAGCAAAGCGAGGGCGTTTACTCATCTATGCTATAATAAAACTCAAAGGGCAAATTTACTGTACATTGAATATTTTTTAAAAATTTTGATTAGGGGGCACTTCAATAACGTGTTAGAGTACAAAAATATTTTTTTTAGAATTATTGTCTGTCTGTCTGTCTGTCCGGGCATCACATGAAAACCCTTGAACGGATTTCGATGAAAATTGGTAAAGTTGTTACTAATACTCCGGGTCATATTTTAAGATACTTTTTATCCCGGAAAATTAAAAGGTTTCCCCGGGAAACGGGATGAAAGTTTGTATGGAATATTTTTAAAACATCAACCGATTTGCTTCAAATTTGCATCAAATATTCCTTGCTTAAATTTATGGAACCCATATTTTTCAACTTTTCAAAATTTTGCAAAAAAAAAAATACAAATTAATGTGAATATTGCTTATTTTTCAAAACCCGCTCCTGGAGGAATCCTTTGTGAATTTATCGTGGGTTTCAGTATATAAATTACTAAATATAAGTACTTCAATATAAATTCACCGTTTTTTAAATTTAATTCTACAAGAGGTACAAATAAGCATCACTAAATTTTCTTTTTTCTTTCTTCGATTTTTTCTTTATGTAATTTGTTTGTAAGGTAGTCCTCATTGCTTCTCCAAATAAAATTTTCTTCTTAGCTTCTTCTACTTTGGTTTTGTCTCTTAGCAGTGTTGTTACTTTTGAATTAGGACTCTGCAATCGTTTTTTCAGTCTTATAATTATTTTCCTA
The DNA here is from genome assembly GCA_911387775.1 of Thymelicus sylvestris. Classification (NCBI taxonomy): domain Eukaryota; kingdom Metazoa; phylum Arthropoda; class Insecta; order Lepidoptera; family Hesperiidae; genus Thymelicus; species Thymelicus sylvestris. The sequence continues at coordinate 15,525,086 of OU426889.1, forward strand.
TACGCATTATTTTTCCGTTGCAGGGATACTAATTGTGATTTATACATTTGTTCTTTTTTTTCGATTATGTAACGTATCTTTCTCAATTTGCTTTTTAAGTTCTTGATTAATGTTTCGTGTAAATCGTTAGATGTAGAGGGTTGTGGCTCATTATCGCAAATTGAGTTTCTTCTTCTGGATCTATTTTTATTATTATCACTATTATCTTCGCTGTCACTGGAACTGAATATTTTCATTCATATGTTTAATTCCTTCCTTTATTAATTTCATTTTTTGATAATGTTTTATAAAGTTTTCTCTCCATTTCTTCCTCTGTAGCCTTCTAGCTCTTGGCGTCATTTCTACAACTGACAAAAGTTTTTTCTGTTCTCGTCGTTTTTTGTATCGTTGTCGTTCTTTTTCTTTTTCAAGGGCGTATAAAATAGGGTCAGCTTTAATTTTAGCGTATCTTTAGTCAATGTTTCCTCCTTCGATTGATGTTTTTTCCGAGGCATATTTACTCTGAAAAAAAAGTGTCAGTGGTAGGTCAGTATATAGATTTATTTTGTTGCGAAAGTGTCAGTTCACATCGTTCAATCAAAAATCGATCACCACCGGATGGTACGTGGCTATCGTCGCCCATGGACATCAGCAACACCAAAGGCATACACAACACAAAGAGAGAATAAAAAGAAAGAAAGAACTGGCTCTCAAGCCTCTAGTCGGACCACGTCGAGTCGTTTGGCAGCTGACTCATGCTCAAGGGTGGTACAGCTATCCAGGTGAACCCTATGGTGAAATAGTAATAGTAATAATGGTATTAATTAACAAATTAAAATCAATATTACAAATATAATCCCTCGAGGGGCCCAACCACCAGCGGGCCGGATTTTTTCGCCTGTTACGACACCCATCCGGCGTGGGATTGGGGTTAGTATTCTAAGCCGCCCCAATACGGCTAAATACTATATAATAAGAGGACAACTCATACTGGTACTAATTACCATTTTCAATTGCTCATTACCGTTCGCCAAAAAAATGAACGGAAAAAATGGTAATTATATAAATGGTAATTAGGTTTTGTACACTTTCTCACATTATACGTTCTTTATAGAACTTAATTATTTGGGACCTTAATAAATGCAAAGAGTATCCTATGGCGACTATTATAATGCATAAAAATTATAAATAAAAATAATAGACTTACCGTGGGAAACTCGAACGGTAAGGAGATTTTTGTTTGCCAAAGACGATTTCTGCGTGATTAAGGTTGGCTAGAGTAGGCACCAAAACACTTTTTGACGTGTGACCCGCACGAGTCGAGGCACGGATCTGAGCGCGATCGCCAAGTTACTCTTTCATTATCAATACACTCAGCGGAAATAACCAGAGCCTGCGACTGTGTAAGCAAATGGTAGTGAGTGTTAAGTGTTGGGACAATTTTCAAAGTCGTTAAAAATTAGCTAAAAGTGTTCTTTAATGTGTATAGTTTTGCTAATTGGTAAAGCATGTTGTGTACTATCTAAATTACTACTTAAAAATTCGTTCTTCAGGGTATACGTATAACTTTTCGAGCATGAACTGCTAAAATTTGGAAATTGGGACACGACTGGTAATGAGATTTCAGGAACGTTTATGAACGTAACTTAATTGTTTATAACAATAGGAATATATTATGTACATCTGTATATAGTGCTGGAACTATGTTTTACGTAAAAAAATACAAAACATAACTTTATGTCTTAGAAAATAGTTATTTGGGGAGGGCCGCGTGATATGCACATCTTCAAAGAATCACCCATTTATGTCACGGTTATTATCGAGTTAGGTGGAGTTAATTTACAGGTTTAGAAGGTGTATTTTCAATTTAGTCTTAAAAGATTTTATGGTTTTCAGACTGACCACCGGCGGCGGCAAGTCGTTCCAGATCTTGGATGCGGCAAATTTAAATGTTCCCTCAAAAGCGTGAGTTTTATGACGGGGAATGTACAAAGTGCCCCGTTTCCTAGTTTTATCAGACTGGATGTCACGTGTCACATTTTCAACGTCTATGACCCCGTTTATACTCGTACTTGTCGGGATCGACACAATGACGGGCGTTCTAAACATCATACTAATACTCGTATTATAAATGTTAAAGTTTGTGAGGATCTTTAATACTCCTTTACGTAAAAAGCTGAACAGATTTTGATGAAAATTTTCACACAGGTAATCCATGATCTGGAATATCCCATTTATTCTCCGAATATTACCCCGGATAATGCGGGAAAAGGTAACAGTGAGCAGAGCGTTAAAGTATAAAATTGTTCACATGTTTCCAAAACCGATTCTTGTTGGCTCTGATAGACTCCAATTGATATTAGACCACCCGACTTTGTCGCCCGACATTGGCCTTGACATTTTTCCTATTCATTTGGGACTGAATTTTCAGCAGTTTATTTCCGGTCTTGCAGGTTACATATTGAGTGCACCAATCATCGGGAGTGTGAAATAATTTTTCGGAATTGCCACCAGGTTTCTTCCTTAATATCGAGCCTTGTTAACAGTTTTACCCTTCAATAGGGCTGCGAACGTGACTCACATTCCCCCCATTGTTCAGTGAAGGATCAGTCGGAAATTCACTTCTCAGTAAAAGGGCTCTCGATAAAGCTTCAATGTAGCGTCAATTTCTTTATAAGCATTCAGTAAGCTCTCAACATTTTCCATTTATATTTGAGTATCCTTTTTGTCCGTGTTCGCCAAGTCTGGATTAGCATTTTATTACCTGGGGAATTTTGTTCAATGGTAAGGTTTGTTTTTTTAAGTAGCTATCGTATAATGGTCACACGGTACTTGTTATCGTGAACGCTAATATCTCCGCAACTCCGCAGACGTGTGATTTGACAGGTTGTAAAGACAAATTGTCACATCACACATCTGCTATATGTACCTACTGCCATATCTGCGTAAAATTATTGCCATACATCGCCAAAACGGTACCTACTCCGGTACATGCCTGCCACAATTCTACACCACGTTACTCCATCGTACTTTAAATTTTTTTATGGAAATAGCCGGCAAACGAGCTGAAGATCCACCTTGGTAAGTGGCTATCGTCGCCCATGGACATCAACAACACCAAAGGCATTACAGATGCGTTACCGGCCAAGAAAGAGAGAAGAAAAAGAGAGAAAGAATTGGCTCTCAAGCCCCCAGCCGGAACACGACGAGTCGTTTGGCGGCTGACTCAAACTCAAGGGTGGTAGCTATCCAGGCGAACCTCATGGAGAAATAATAATAGTAATAATGGTATTAATTAACACTTACACTGCCATCAGTGCCATCACATCATGGCCACATCTACATCATCTCCATTACCTCATCTCAATCATCGCACCGCCTACATTTCTTTCTTTTTCTTTCGAGCTGACGATCCACCTGATGGTCAGTGGCTATCGTCGCCCAGGAATATTAGTGATAACAAGGCATAGCTAATGCGTTGCCAGTCAAGAAGAAGAAGAAAGAAAGAAATATCTGGCTCTCAAATCAAATTAAACCTCGGAGAAGAGATTGAAATTGTAGAAAACAGAAAAAATAAACGCTCATAAAGAAAAGCTACAACCACAGTTATAATGTTATGAGCAATGAGCATGCGTTAAGACGAGGCCACTCAAGCGTCCTCGCAGTGAATCGAATTGCTACGCTCTCATGAATGATTGTACTCATAAATATCAATTCATTGCTTCCCTTTGATTTACTTCAGAGTGCCGTTTCGCTTTTTTTGGCGAATGAAATTGGCGATTAGGTGCCTTTGTTCGGAAACGCTGATAATAATTTTTCATCATGCTTCTAATGAAATAAAGAACCTCTTTTATTATTTTTAAATGGTAATGTTAGATAATAAATAATCGAATAGGCACATCACCTGATGATAAGTGATAACAACTACTTCTCTGTACATGGGACGTTTGATTTTGGAATTTCTTAATATATTTGTACTCTTTCCCGAAAAGAAAAAGATAAAATCAAAGGATAAGATAGTCTAAAGAATTTTGAGTAAAGAATATAAGGGTTTACTATTTGTTGTTTTTAAATTCGTTGAATGGCCACGTTTGTCTTCTAAACATTCTAAAACTCCGAAGTTTCGTCAAGCATGTCGGACCAAGTCCTACTTTAGAAAGTTCAAACATAGTTGTAGATCGTGGTCACTATTTAACGTAAGCTAAACGTCCTATAGTCCACACTGTCTAGTGATTAGAAACTCCAAATTGTATACGGCTTTGGGTTTAAACTCCGGGTTTTGGTATAAAAACACTTTTTAAATTTAACTCTCGTGGACTAAACGCATTTTTCTATGATTTGGGTTTTCACGATTTTTATTTTTTACGCCGATATTTCGACCCAGTTACGAGTACATGAGTTGTGGTCACGGCTGAATAGACGGCTGAATAGTCGGTTGGCTAAACTGACTGGTGAGTATCTGTATCATAAAAAAAAGTTTTGGATTAAAGTAAATCGAAAGGGAATTGAGGTTATGGACTATAAAAAGGCAGACTTGGCCGAAGTAAAAATATTTCCTCGTTGATAGCCAGACTTTTTGCGAGCGATTCGGAGTTTGGCCCCTTTTCTGATCGTATTTTGCGATTTAATAATATCTAGTTATGGCAGCCTTTGCTTTAGTCTATACATTATAAAGAGGATAGATTTGATTGTTTTTTGCATTGAATAGGCTCTGAAACTACTGCACCGATTTGAAAAATTATTTCACTGGCGGGAAGCTACACTATCCCCGGGTGACATGGGCTATATTATATTTTCAAAAAAATTAAGGATCCTTAATAAAACTCTAATAATGTAATCCAAGGTGTAAAAAAATAAGAAAACCGAATCAAAGCGAGGGCGATTACTCGTCTATACTATAATAAAACTCAAAGGGCAAATTTACTGTACATTGAATATTTTTTAAAAATTTTGATTAGGGGGCACTTCAATAACGTGTTAGAGTACAAAAATATTTTTTTTAGAATTATTGTCTGTCTGTCTGTCTGTCTGTCTGTCCGTGCATCACATGAAAACCCTTGAACGGATTTCGATGAAAATTGGTAAAGATGTTACTAATACTCCAGGTCATATTTTAGGATACTTTTTATCCCGGAAAATTAAAAGGTTTCCCCGGGAAACGGGATGAAAGTTTGTATGGAATATTTTTAAAACATCAACCGATTTGCTTCAAATTTGCATCAAATATTCCTTGCTTAAATTTATGGAACCTATATTTTTCAATTTTTCAAAATTTTGCAAAAAAAAAAGAAAAAAATACAAATTAATGTGAATATTGCTTATTTTTCAAAACCCGCTCCTGGAGGGATCCTTTGTGAATTTATAAAATATAAATTACTAAATATAAGTACTTCAATATAAATTCACCGTTTTTTAAATTTCCTTCTATAAGAGGTACAAATAAGGTAAAACATAATTTCCGTATGCGAAGCTGCGGGCAACAGCTAGTTTATAATAAAACTTCTACAGGTTGGCGTAACATTTATTGGAACGAAGTTCCTTATTTATTAACGTCGTTTCAGTCAGTACACAAATTATTTTATTTACTCACGGTTGCGATGTGTTCCGACTGACCTCTTTCAGTGTGAAACTAATATCGAGCTCAGCTATCACTTGTGATGACAAAAATTACCAATGTTTCATCGCCTTCATTTCACTGATATTTTTATCCATGGAAGTAAATACCAAACACCTTGTAACTCGGAACGTAAATAAAATTATTAATTTATTACCAATGTTTCATCGGGTTCATTTCTCTCATATTTTGATATCCACAGGGTATATCGTAATATTTTAGTGACGTCAAAGAAGAAATAAACTTATAATGATGTGTTATTTATTGTTTGGATACAATATAAGTTTTATTGGAACGAAGTTCCTTATCGCGCGTTGCCAAAGGGGGTTAGGCGGAAAATTTGGTAACGAAAAGTGGTAACGACACTTTTTGCCGTCGTAGTTTTTTTACATAGAAAGCAAGCCAGAGTAATAGGATAGCAAAAATATGCATGTTCTCCTAGTAGCTAATAGCTAATAGCTAATAGCTACTAGGAGAACAAAGCCGATGAGAAATTCAATACCCCAGCTTTGTTTTGGCACACTCGCTTGCATGTTTTTGCTATCCTAGTTCTGACTGCAAGGAACTTCGTTCCATCCGGGTGTTCCTTTGACACTTCTCAAGTTTTTTTTAGTTAAAACAAAGCTCTACTGCCATTTCCATTGCCAGTAAATGGAAGTAAAATCTGTAAATATAAAATAAAGATTATATACAAATTATACTCCATACTATATTATCATGTCAACTGGAGTGGAACCAGCTGCAGATATTCATAACGTAACGTCTGTGTTGTGTTTCCTAGCCTTTCACTGTTTGTATTCAATTAATTAAACATTTTGCAGAGGAATAAAAAGATAATTTTACACAATAAGTACTGGACAAATAGCGGAGGAAATTTATCATCAACAAGTCCTTTATAAAATAAGCAAGCAAGTAATTTAAAAAGAAAATCAGCGTGGCCTTTTCATTGATCACTCTATAATTACATGTGCTGAAAAAAATCTCGACTACAGTATATCGATCCTTGTCTCCCTATATGTGTTTGATGAGAGTGAAGGAGACAGATAACCGTTAATTAGTTTTCGTTGCTGGTAAACAAGAGCATGCATTTTTAAGACCAAAATATTTTTTATAGTTAAAAAGTTTTTCGTTGTACGTGTTGGGTTGGTTGTTAGGTATATCGAAATTTTTACTTACCTATAAAAAAATATTATGCCGAAACCTGGACATATTTACTTTAAATTAATATAAAACAGGTATCGTTTTCTACTGCGCTTCGTAACGAAATTTTTTATACGTATTTAGCAGACAAAAGCACTGTTATTTGTATTTAACAGAATTTTTATCTATTTTGATCTATGGCTTCAACCCATTAATGGCCCACTACTGGGCACGGGTCTCTCCTCTTGAGGAGGCCTAGAGCATACTCCACCACGCTGCTCCAGTGCGGATTGGTGGAGGGGTTAGTGGCCAACCCGAGTGTCGGAAGTTTTCAAACCGCCCGAGGGCCTCCGACATGGCTTAACGACTGTTATCTTATGATAACAACCGGGACCGACGGCTTTACGTGCCCTCCGAAGCACGGAAACGCTCAAGAAATTTTTGCCACTAGCGGTCACCCATCCAACTACCGACCGCGCCCGCTGTTGCTTAACTTTGTCGATCACATAGGATCGACGCAAGCCGCCGGGCTATGAGCGCTTATTTTGATCTATACCAAATCTTTTTAAATATAGTAACTATATTTAAACATGGTAAATTTGGTTATTTTTAATTTTAATTTATCGGCCGTTTTCAGTAATCTATATAATACTAGCTGACCGGGCAAACGTTGTTCTGCCAAAAAAATTATAGGCGTAGGGGGATGAAAAATAGATGTTGTCCGATTCTCCACCCTAGCCAATATGCACGCAAAGATTCACGAAAATCGGTCGAGCCGTTTCGGAGGAGTTCAACTTCAAAAAAGTGTGACACGTTTATGCTCATTGGATGAAGAATGCATACACATTAATACTGATACACAAGTTAAAAGCTCTTTGAATATGATAAAAGGTCGCAAAACGTCCTAAGGATAAAAATTGCGTAATGGCCCTAAATTGTTGAAAGGGATGAGGGATTATAAATTGAATTTTGCAAAGGAATTCCGCTTAGTCCGATTCTATCGTAGAGAAAGATATTAATGATGCTTGGGACTATCCAGGATTGTATCTTGTGTGTGGTGTAATGGCTTATATTATGATGTCGGACCATCACCCGTGTCAAGGTACCATACCTACTGGGTTGCGATTCCTAACGAGGCGGAAAATTGAATGATGAGTTTTAATTTCTGTTCTGGGTCTGGGTGTGAGTGTTCTATTCTTTGTGTGTTGTCCAAGGCGTCCACGGTATAGGGAATCCTAGTGTGGAGATATGAGTCTGTAGTCTCTTCTGTATATTCAATTAAATAAACACGTAATATAAAAATATCATATCAAGTACTGCCCTTGTACACTTGTACTTTGTTACATTAGTAATCCATACGTCGCAACGAAGCTGTTATAAGGTATGGTTTTTGTGTGTGGAGATAGTGAGGAGGGTGGAGAGTAACGTAGGGTACTTTTTACCGCGGTAAAACATCCCCATGGGAAGATCGATATTTTGTTAGTTGCTAGATATTTAGTTCCGGATGTTGTTAATAGATGGCGTTAGTAAAATTCATTTGCAAGTTCTGAATCACGCTATCAAATGATACCTGTTAACTTAAGTCATAGACAAATGTAACTAAATAAAAGTATGTAGGATTTGTAAAGAATCGATCACTACCGCGGGCGAAGCTGCGGGCAAAAGCTAGTGGGAGTTATAAATAAGTACAGACTGGGCTTTTATAAAAATAAAAGAATGTGGATTTCTACTCCTTTACTAAGTACTTCCATTACATAAAACGAAAAAAACTCAAAAGGCGTGAAACACGAAATCAGCCAATTTTGGGAACGACCATTAGACTAAAATGCCTTATTTTCTTCTCGTGAACAGCACACCCACTAAGCAAAAATAAATAACATGGCATCAACATTAGTGTACCCTAGAATTCAAAATTTAGCGCCTTAAAAAAGACATAAGTTCCAAATTTCAGTCTTCCGAGAAAGATACTTATTTCTATTACGTTAAAGTCGTTTGTAAGTTGGCACGGCATGCATTTTTTACCTTACACCTTGGTAGAGCTGCCAAAATTTTCAGACGTTAATTAATGACAGTTTTACGAGTGAAAAAAATTAGGCACTTGTAAAATACGAGTTTTTAGAATATTAAAACTTTATGCGTGAATAAATGTTATTAGATTGGTTAGGTTAGCTACATCAGTAGAACACCTACATCTTTATTTACAGCTGTTACTTCAGCTAATCCTACGAGTAATCTACTCATATATGCCACTGTGTGAAATCCCGATATTTACGTACTTCAGTCAATTCTTAGATTCGCTCATAAGAAACACCAAGGCGATTTAGTGAATGTTAGATCAGTTATTAATATTTATGATTATTATCATTTTTTGGCTTTAATTTTCGTTCTTTCTTGAATAATTTTAAAACAATCTATTGTAGAACTATAACAAAATATATTTGAGATCCTCACAATAAGCCCTTTCATTTGGCATACTAGTTACCACACGATACGGTTTGCAAAACAGTTTTTGTTTAATTTTGATTTTGTTAAATTTTTTTTCAAAATTCTGTTTACTTTATACTTTCGTCTTTGGGTCACAATAAAGAACATGAGTACCAAATTCAACTCATTTGGTCCAGTAGTTTCTGAGTAAATTAGCTGTAAACGGCGGTCGTCCAGACGCACGAGTAATCAGGGTTCCGTTTTTCGTTTTCTCGTACCGAACCCTAAAAAAATAGGAAACTTCGCAAAGTAGCTGACTCACGCCATAAGGGTGCTAGCACCAGTTCATAAAAACTAAAGTCCCACCCGGTACTAAGTGTAGATGTAGTGACAGTTAGTAACCGTATTACAGAGTTTACTAAGGTTAGTAATTATTATTAGACATTCATTCGTGCAATTCCTGCGCACTCTTGTCTATCCTTTATACAAGCAAGAAGTAGGGTACCTGTGAACTCTCACAAAGAAAGGTCAGGGATTCATACCTAGTTTCAATTTTAATTTTCACACAGAAATTCAAACTGAATGAAACTTTAGGCATTCGTTCCTAAATTTTAACGGGCTTTACTACAATTTGTCAGAGTACCCAATTCTTGTGTGTGTGGTTATATTCTAAACATTTCGCCTCAAAGGTTTTCCGGCTTCAATGGAACAAAAGGCACCAAATTAATAGAGCTCGTATATTCTGTGCACTTATTACTTTCACGTAAAGGTTAAAAGCTCTCGTAGTAATTTAAACCTTAAATATTAGGGGTTGCTTGTTTTGGAGGCACGTAACTAATTTGGCGAATGACATAAAGTAAGGTCTTTTTTGTCCGTTGAGTAAAACTGTTTAAGTAAATATTAAAGTGATATTCGTTGTAACAAGTTGGTTTACTCATTTGATGAGTTGAAATTGAATCGTATAAGAAATTGTATGAAAACATTTTAATTATAATTAGTTATTTGCACTATATACATTCCAATTACAGGTTTGTGGTCAACTTTAGACCAATAAGAAAACACACTTCAGCATAGACGTATTCCATACGATGCTACAGCAAGCATCTCATTAATTGACGCATTAAACTTGTGCCTAAGTCAAGACAAATCTCTCAGTACGCCGTCAGGGCTAGACTAGCGTTTTGATAACTCACCCAACGATCAGATTTGCATATTCTCTGTGTTGTCAAGTGAAGATTAAGTGCTTTGCTAGTTACGTTTCCTTTTGTGAATAATCAGATGGTATAGTGGTCGAACGCGTAAGCGATTCTGTATCAGCACAGAATATTTAATAGTACCATTGGTAGTTCAGTTCAAGATAATTCATAGAATTCATTCCTAGAGTTTATTTGGGGGTATTAATTAAACCATTTTGGTTCAGCTGTTTGAACATAATTGGCCCTTTTTGGTTGAAGAAAACAAAAAAGAAAAAGATTCTATAATAAATGATAATAAATAATCAATAAGCTTTTCTGAAATATATGTTATCGATCTGTTACAGTTTTATTATTTGTGTTCAGAATAAAGAAATTAATATTTAAGCCTGAATGTAATTCGTGTTACTTCATTTACGTATTTTTCCTTTTACTATCTGTAAGAAGTTTCTATATAATTCGGTCGCTTAGAAAGAAAATGAATTACACAGCCAAACTGATGTCGGTTGCCAGTTAATGGTCCTCTCAAGACCAATACACTTGATTGATTAATTGTTCTGCTTTTGATTTATTATTATCACAAACATACTTTTGATTCTCCTGATTCAAGTTTAAGTAGTAGTATGTAGGTACATACTATTATGGAATTAATAGGACTGTATAAAAAATCACTGAGTTTCGGAAACGGCGTCAACGATTTTCATGAAATTTAATATGCAGGGAGTTTCGGCTAGCTAGGATCTAGCTAAGATTCATTTTTAGAACATGCCGTTTTATCCGTGTTTTCAGGCAATGAAAAACTGATATAATATCATTGACTCTTCCTGACATCTATTGGCGAGTAATGATACTATTATTATATTATTGGGAGCAACTAACTGCTTTAACGACACAGAGCTACTTCAGTAGATGGCGTTAAGCAACACTAAAATACCGAGCAAAGCTCGATCATCCAGATATTTTTAGTAGTGCGTGTCCTTGCTTCTTTTTCGGCAATGCATCGGCAATAGCTTTCGTGTTTCTGATGCTTCTATAGTGGCTTGTGTAATTATTTTGTATTTACAAATGTAAATACAAATTCGAGAAAGGGCTATAAATTTTCCTAAGAGGTGTCCTTTTAATACGAACGTTCACTTGCAAATTAAATAACGAATAAGACAGAAACAAAGCGTAGTAAGCAAAGTATACGAAGACAAATTATTCAGAAGACAAAATGAGTTATTTAGAAAAAATATCGGTAACTAGAGTTTAGAAAAACATCGAAAAGAGTATAGTATAGGCCGTACAATTTTTGTGGCGTACGTCAATCGATCTTGTAGTCGACGATATCGTTAATGATCGGGCTGCCGTGACACTGACAGCCAGAACATGACTGGCAGCATTTATTAACAAGAAGTTTATTCGCGGTGGGCTCATCCGAATGAAATGACTCATTCATAAACTGATTTATCTTAGCTAAGGATTAAAACTAGAGGTTTGTTTTGTTCTTCACAATTAATGCTTAGACATAATTGCAGCGGGCAAAAGATTCTTATCTTTCACTCCAATCCAAGCCAACCAATAGTTTACAATAATATCTATACATAACCTTAAATACGTTGCCTAGAAACTGGCATGAAGTCTGGTATTTGTTCTTATTATATCTTATAGTATTTTTTCTTTTGCCTATTCAATTATCCACAGATAAGGGAGAGATAGATTATTGAAAACGGCCGTTAGCCAACCTCCCCTGCTTGCGTCACACTCTGCTGCATAGCTGACGAAGCTATGCCGTCTCATCTTTATTTTGGAGGTCACTAATCTATGTACCATCCAGTAATTATACGGTACCGACGGTACTTGTGAATGGTGATACGGTATTTTTACCTGTCTGACTAGTTGCACCGCCTTCTAGAATCAATTATGATTGTTTGTGTTGCATTGCTAGAAATCCAGTAAATAGCTAAGCGAAACCCCGCTTTTAAAAAAAATCTATTCCATATGAATTGAGAAAATTTGCAGACACAGATAGATGGGTGAGACATCCAATAAAATAAATAAAAGATCCACAATGTTCATTTACTACAGAACCATAAAAACCCTTAAAAGAAAGAGCCGAGCCTACATTTTAAGTTAGCTGAAATGCAGGGAACGTTTACGAGATAATTCACTGTGTTCCGTGGTCATTAATTACTTAATTATTGCTGAAAAACATGACTGGATAATGGTTGGATAAGTTTGAAATGTTTTGATACTGTGTAATGGCTCTGTGTTTTGTAAAGTTAATTAATATTAATAAAGATTAATGTTTCACAAGATTTGTCAAGATTATGAAAATAAATAATGAATGACAAAGATTATGCTACAATGGATATTAAGTCTGCTATAAGGCTTAGCACGCATTGCGATTTTTCACCTCGCGATTTTTTCCGCAAAATTCTGTGAGATATGGAAATTGTATGAAGCTGCACGCACTTGCGAAAAAAAAATTTAAAAATCGTCAGAAAAAATTGCGGCAGTAAAATTCGCAATGCGTCCTTACCCTATACGTGCTCTACTATGCCCATTGAATTGAATCACATTCTGTGCCATATCTACATAGTCGACAATTTTTGACGCTCTGTGAATGATACGAGACGGTGTTAGTCGGTGACAGAACGTTCAAGAGAAACCTACTTCCTGCTAATCGTACTAAGATTATAAATGTGAAAAGGAAAATGCCCATTTTGTATGGAGAAATGTACTGACATTAATATTTTTGTGTCCTGATAAAAATACCTTTATTTGAATAAGTTATCTAAATACATTACACAAACCAACTTTAGTCAATTTTAATCGTAGGAGTTATGAGATTTTCAACAAAATTATTTTGTATTTAGGTTATAGTAGACACAGTAATATGGACTCTATGCAGGCGCATTAAGTCGTATATATGTTTAAGTTTAAAATTCATTTGACAGCCCCCAAACGCCATCTAACTTTTAAAGTAATAATTATCAAATTCATTTGACAGTCCCCTAACACCATCTAGTTTGTTGTATCATAGTCATAATCGAATCAACGTAACATATTGGCCCGAAGGATCTTAAAAGATCCCTGATTGGCTCCAATTCCAATATAAATGGCCGAATGCTTTTGTGTTGTAAAACGGAAGTAAAGTTACTTATTAATTTAAGAAAATAAACCCCAAAAAGAATTTTTTAGGAAATACGGTAAAATATTTTAAATATTTTAACTTAATTTTTAGTACAAAAGTCATTGTGACACAATTATTTTTTTTGAGAGTACTGGCTATGGGCATTCTCCTTTGAGAGGATTCATGGATGTTTATAACTCTTTGAAGCACAATCTACTGAACGGATTTTCATGTTTAGCATAGTTACAGGTAGACAATGATTTAAAATTAAATATAGGGTATTCATTATCAAAGAACGCGAGCAAAGACTCGAAGCAAAGAAGAACGCGGCATATCGCTAGTAATGTCATGTGTTTCAAAATAAAATCGACTGTGAAATGGCACTAAAATTATTATGCCAATCCTTTTTTTAATATCTTATAAGTTAATGCCTGACTACTATAGTACGTCTTGGTAAGTGGTGATGTAGTCATATCTATATATCTATATTTAATTGACATTCTTATTATTCTAATAATATATAAACACAGAACACATAATACTCAATCACTTCAGTCTGTCTTTCACAGTTACAAAATTAATGTGGTTGGGGACCCTGCCTTCAACTTTAGTTTGCACTGTGTTGCAGAAGGCAGGGTCTTCCCAAAATTATGGACAATAATTAGTAAAACAGTGTAAATGAAATATAGCATGAACTACTATTAAATTAACAATTACAGCAACAAATAAAATAGGGAATAAAATAAACGAAACGAAACAGTTACAATATAAAGCAGCACTGTGTGCGTGTGCGTGTGCGTGTGTGTGTGTGTGTGTGTGTGTGTGTGTGCGTGTGTGTGAGTCATGGGTGGTAAAACGCATTAACTTAGTAAAAGCCTATTATAACTATCTATCCATTGCTTTTATTTTGTTACTGATGACCCAATAGTGCCATTGGATTGTCCTCACGGACAAGGGGCATTATTTCATCTCACTGGTCCAATGATAGGTACACCATTTTAGTGCCAGAAGTCTGTCGAGGACCTCGTCAATCGGCCTCATCAATACCAGGAAACTAACGGGATAGACGGAATAATTTTATCTTATACTTTGTCGTGCCTCTTTGCACCACTTACATGTCAAATTATTATGGCTCGGCTGCCCGTATAAAGGTGCTCCCTCACCGAGAGCATTCACTTGTAATGTAACATTATAGATTCGTCTTTGAGCATTACATTACAATAATACCTCCCTGACTGACGAGCATTCGAGTGTAATGTAACATTATAGATTCGACTTTGAGCATTACATTACAATACTACCACCCTGACTGACGAGCCATCGCGTGTAATGTAACATTATAGATTTGACATTATTATTGATGTTACAAGTTGTAACGAGATATTACACATTGTATCATTACAAGGTGCGCATTGTAATGCTCGGTTCTCCTCCTTCACTGATGTATCCCCGTTTTGTATCATTACAAGGTGCGCATTGTAATGCTCGGTTCTCCTCCTTCACTGATGTAATGCTCAAATCTGTAACGTTACATTACAAGCGAATGCTCCCGGTGAGGGAGCACCATAACATCAATTTATATCTAGTATAAATTTAAAAATAAAAAAAAACCCACCTGCTTTAAAAAAGCTATCATGAGATACCCTTTTTAAAATTCTTATGGTGAGTTCTTTAATTTGATACCCATATTGCATTAGTTTTATTGTTATTTTTTGACACTTCAAATAATGGCATCTCACAGCCACCATATTTGTTTTTTTTTTATTTCATTTATCTAAGAACACTTGGGTTATCAAGCCAAATCTAACGATATCTCAGTTATATGAATCCGTTCAGCGGTTTGGTAGTTATGAGGTAATAAAGAATGTTACACGTATACAAACATACATACAAGATACGCGCAAAAAACATAACCCTTCCTGGCAGTCGGGTAAAAAGACACTGACTCTAGCTTACGTAACTGTAGTCCAGAAGAATTTTGATCTTATCACAGCAATTTCTGTAATGCGCTGAAAAATGTCGAATCACCGTAAAGTATTGAAATTTTCTGCAACAATGCCTTACAAGCGGCGGATATTAGCGCTGAATAAGCCTTTCTCGAGTTTCGTTTTTAACAAAATGATTGCATGAAGATTTTAATATGATGCTACGAAACCAATTTAATGGTAGTATTATGTGATGTTTAAAAATATGGTGTTTTCAACATAATCATTATACATATAATACAAATAAAATTTACGATTTACGTTTCTGAAATTCTTCTCCATATGAACTTTAACTACTTTTAACTTTTATAACAAACTTGCGTATCAGGACAGACATGATGAAACTACCATATATGGGTTTCGTTCTGACTATAGAACCCCTAAAAACGACAAAGATTTTATTTATATACGAATGAGCCAGAAGAAAATACATTAGGTATAAAAAAACAAAGAGAAAAACACTGAACTATAATTAGAGAAACTACTTCAAGACGTCTCACTCAATCAATTCCCTTTCTTAGTGATTTGTGACAAAGCGGAACTAAAGAAAACAAAACACAACTCAGTCGGAAACAATGGAAAAACATTGGTTTATTTTGTTTCCCATCGGTCAGAGGGCGTTAATCTGTTATGCTGCGAATATTTACGAGTTTATTTTTATCACACAAATTGTAAAGAATTCCATGAAAATATTTTGAATGGGAATAAATGTTTTAAATGATTTTATTTCTATGCACAGTCGCAATTCGTTACAGTTTAATAGTAGGTATTATGTATATTATGTTAAAAGCAATCTATACGTTTGTGGTATTCTATACAGTCCCTAATTCGGGCAATGTATGAAATGAAATAAATATATTTCTCCAATACATACTTTACCTAGGTAATGTATAATTTTGCCAAGGATTGTATGGAATAACTGCTGGTCCACCGGCAATGTAGGTATAAAGTTTTGGTCAACGTTATCTTATTATCTATCTACCTATAAAATGATTGAACGAATGAATTTTCGGCGGTTCATAAAACAATGTGTCAGTAAAACACGAAAGAAAATTTATTTATTTATTTATTATATATAATTTATTATATATAATTTATAATTATTATATATAATTATATATAATTTATTATATATAATTTACTATATGTATATGTATGGTCCTGTGTTCTGAAAATTCGTCTGAGGGCATACTGGCTCATAACACTCCCCAATACATACAATAGACAGATCTTAAGCATACTTTTTGTTTATTTATATTATTTGTTTGCTGAATCGTTCATAGCAGCGGCTACAGCTTTCAACATGTTGAGTGTTCCCGTGTCTCGGTGGACACATAAAGCTGTCGCCTAACAGTCGTTAAGCCATGTACGCCCTCGGGCGACATGATAAACATTCCGACACTTGGATTGGCCACTAACCCCTCCAGCGATCTGCCCTACAGCCGCGTGGTGGGCCATTAGTGAGTTGAAGCCAGCAATATTATTTGTGCAAAAATGAATGGAACCCAGCCATACCTGTATTTCTTGGTTTAAATTCTACATGTGAATTGCTGTGGTTTCACGGTACAGTAATTTGGCTGCGAGTGAAAAAAATACTTGATTTTACCTTTGTCCGTAGTTGGCTTGCGTTAAATGGGGATAAAAGTGAACCGAGATTTTAATATAAAACTTCTGTAAGAACTCAAGTAGATAGATCATAGAAGTCTAATGATAAAATAAATTTCGAGCGCTAGTAAAACAAACGAGATAGTCTTTTCTACGACATATTTACTGGAGACTAGAAATGATTGCATGGAAATTAAATATTTATGAACTCTCGATTTCAACCGGAATCCTTGAAGTAGGTGGTACAATCATAATATATTTTAGACTGAGAATGGTTATTACTCTTATAATTACGACAATAATTATTATATTGGGTCAGCGACCTCTAAGGATGAATGTGGTGATATATATCATACTAGCTGACCCGGCGAACTTCGTATCGCCTAACAAACTTTTTTTTTAACAAATGTAGCCTCAGTTACTCCTTGTTACATCAGCTATCTGCCAGTGCAAGTCCCGTCAGAATCGGTCCAGCCATTTCATAGATTAGCCGGAACAAACAGACAGATAGTGCTTGTTCACACTGAACTCGCGGGCGCGGGCGCGGTCGCGGTAAACGCTACATACACCGCGCGCGCGTTTTGGTGTGAACACTTTCATAGTAGCTCATCTATACTAATATTATAAAGAGGAAAGCTTTGTATTTTTATATTTTTGTATTTTTGTATGTTTGCAACGAATAAACTCAAAAACTACTGAACCGATTTTCAAAATTCTTTCACCATTAGAATGCTACATTATTCATGAGTAACATAGGCTATATTTATTACTAGAAAAAATTAGGGATCCTTGCTAAAACATCAGTAACGTGAACCAAAGTGTGAAAAAATTTGCTTAAAAATTTCTTTCATCGCATACGCTGCGGAAACTATTGATGATAGAACAAAACATTGTTCTACAATATTGTAGAACATATCAATATCTACAAAAAACCTCGCGATACTATATGTCCAACTATTGTCGTTATGTCACTATAACCACTTTTTACATTTTAAAAGTTAATAAAAAAGATGACCAAAATCAGATCATGAAAACCATACCTTCGTATTAATCCTTATCCAAATAAATCATTTCATATTCAAAACTGTTTCAATACCTATAGATAACTTTTTGAATTACTCAAATCGGACATTCCATTCGGAAGATATTACGTAGTAAAGAAACTACGTGACAACGTGATTGTACGAGTAGTACAATCATCACCGGCCCCGCGGCCGGACAGCTCGCGCATGTTCCGCGGATCCCGATTATGTAACACGGGGAGTGGAGGGGAGTGGAGTGGGAGCGGGAGCGGGAGCGGGAGCGGGAGCGAAGCAGGAGCGGGAGCGGGAGCGGGAGCGGGAGCGGGAGCGGGAGCGGGAGCGGGAGAGGGAGCGGGAGCGGGAGCGAGAGCGAGAGCGGGAGCGGGAGCGGGAGCGGGAGCGGGAGCGGGAGCGGGAGAGGGAGAGGAAGAGAGAGAGGGAGAGGGAGAGGGGGAGGAGGAGGGGGATGGGGAAGGGGAGGGAGAGGGGGAGAGAGAGAGTGAGAGGGAGGACACGGAAATAAGAACGGCTGTACCGATTTTAATGATCTCTTAGGCGATACGAAGTTCGCCGGGTCAGCTAGTATGTTTGATATTTCGCGACCGCGCCCGCGCCCGCGCCCGCGAGATCAGTGTGAACAAGCACATAGACAGACAGACAGACAGACAGACAAAAATTGTAAAAATTTTGTTTTTGTATAATTATTATGTACCGTGTATACATCCCAACGCACTTAGTAAAAAGCAGTTATTTTAATATTACAAACAGACACTCCAATTTTATTTATTTGTATTTATTTGTGCACTAACTAGAAAGTCCATATGGGCTCATAGAGTCTACATCAATGTCTTGTTTAAAATCTTACCCTTCTTTCCCAGGCCTGATAAACAGAACAAATATCATGCCGACTCCAGAGATGTGTGTGATCAACAACCGTCTGTTTTGGATCTTCGGTTCCCTGGTGGCGTTCTACATCCCCATGCTGATGATGGTGGTGTCCTTCGCCCTCACGGTCCAACTGCTGAAGAGACAGGCCAGATTGGCAGCCACGCCTGTTCCAGGAGGCACACAGAGAAGGTAAGTTAAAATCAAAATGAAATATTTTTCCTCCATGACAAAGAACCTTTCCGAAAAGCTGGTAGATTAAAAAATGATGACGAGCATAATTGTATCAGTGATATCTACATAATCTAATATATACAATTCTCGTGTCACGCTTTTTTGAAGTTGAACTCCTCTGAAATGGCTCGACCGATTTCCGTGAATCTTTGCGTGCATATCGGCTAGGATGGAGAATCGGACATCTATTTTTCATCCCCCTATCCCTAATTTTTTTTGGCAGAACAACGTTTGCCCGGTCGGCTAGTCATATTATAAAATGGAGTCCCCCTTCCGCGTCTGTCTGTCTGTATGAACACGAAAACTCAAAAATTACCGAACGAATTTTTTTACGATTTTCACCAATAGATAGTGTGATTTTACTACAATCCAATTCCTGCTACAATAGTCCTACAATTTGCTACGCTCTGAATGTACGAGTTAGCTAAATAGGTAGGTAAAACCCGTATTTTGGGAGCGGTTTTCACTGGCGTAAGACTTCGAGGCAAACAATTATTGCTGCACTAGCGGGTGAATGTGAATTCAATTTTATGCATCGGAGCATATATACATCGGGGGTAATTGCACTGGGAATAGTCTCAACGTTCTTATACATGTGTATAGATACAGAAATACTTAGCATTTACTCGTACATGTAACACTCGGTAATTTTGCAGTAATGTAATTAAATCGAAACAGTAGGTACTAACGCTGTATCGCGGCTTTACCGGTTTTCTGGGAAAATAAGTAGATATGCTACATGTTTTTTGTAGATCTGTTTGATGTGCTAAATTTCATGAAAAGCCGTTCAACAGTTTTTGTGTAAAAGAGGTACAAACTATACATCCTCACAACTAAATTTCACATTTATAATAGGTACATAGATTTTTTAATTTTTTTGATAACGGTATGTTCTGTCACCGATACAAAAACTTGAGAGGTGTCTTACAGTCAGTACTAGGATAGCAAAAATATGCAGGAAGTGTGCCAAAACAAATCTAAGGTATTAAATTTCTCACATCTTAAGGTATTTTTAATACCCCAGATTTGTTTCGGCACACTCGCTTGCATGTTTTTGCTATCCTAGTACTGACTGTAAGAAACGAAAATATCTGGCTTGCTTTCTATGTAAAAAAAACTACGACGGCAAAAAGTGTCGTTACAACTTTTCCTCCCAAAATTTTCCGCCTAGCCCCCATTCGCAACGTGCGATAAGGAACTTCGTTCCAAATAATCAATTTAAAAGTATGCTAAGTAATGTACAAATAAGAAAAACATATCTCTAGATATTTTTGTAGAAAAAATATAGACTGACGGATCTACAATGTGTAATGTAAGCAAGATATCCAAAAACATTACGCTCTAAGAATAATGGATTGCAGTATTTGCATGAAGACAACTGTGAATTCGCTACAATTTCACGTTCAGCTTCCGATTTCCACGAGGCACATGGTATTATAGTATTTAATGTGTGAGAGGTATTAAAGCCCAATGCATACGGAAGTAGCAGTGATAGCCTAGCGGTAGAACGTTGGTCGCCCGAACGAAGGGGCCTGAGTTCAAATCCTGGCACGCACCTCTGATTTTCAAATATTATGTGCGTATTACAAGTTAATTATCACTTGCTTCGGTGAAGGAAAACATCGTGAGGAAACCTGCACACCGGAGAGTTCTCCATAAAAGTTCTCGAAGGCGTGTGAAGTCTACCAATCCGCACTTGGCCAGCGTGGTAGACTATGGCCTAATCCTCGCTTTCTGAGAGGAGACCCCGAGCCCAGCAGTGGGACAATTATGGGTTGTTGCTTGCTTGCTTGCATACGGAATGGGTTTTTTTTCCCGTACGGGCCACATCCCGTTCGGGATTCCTCTGCTTTACGAGTAGGTATCATTACACTAAATTAATAATAGGAATTTAACAAGCTGCTTTATGTTCATATTGTACACTTTAGTAAAAAAATTTAACCCCCATCGAAAAAAGAAGGGAGTTGTACCTAAGTTTGACGTGTCTGTGTATCTGTGTATGTCTGTCTGTGGCATTGTAGCTCCCAAATGGATGAATCGATTTTGATTTAGTTTTTTGTCTGATAGGTGACTTAATCGAGTGTTTTAGCTATGTTTAGTACAAATAAAACTGTCGGGGTTTTTTAAAATTTTAATTTAAGATTATTTACTGATATTTTTATCAAAAGGTTTTTGTTAAAATAAATGGGTGATCTAGTACTTTTCACAATTTATCTTCCATGTTTAACAAGGAATCAAAATCTTCGTTCCAAATAAAATATTATTGTAGCGTATCCGTAGCATTAAGCTACGAAGCGCTACGCTGCAGGTGGCATGCTATTTTAATATTGTTTTCCAATGTCCCATTTTTACTTGTGATGTGATGAATTGAAATATATTATAAATCACAATTAAAAATAGCATATATGACGCAGAAGGGGTATCTTAAGGTGTTGGTTATTCAATAATATTCCTTTTACTTTGCACCATGATATATTTCCAATTCTCCTAACGTTCACAACATCAATATTTCCAAGTACTTCAACACTACGTGATCATCCGTTCCATCTTATTGACAATTCCTTCATCTAAATATGACATGTCGTTTCTTATATGCCAACCTCTGCATCGGACAGGCGTTGTAGAATAAAGAGGTCCGTCCCTGGACCTTCACTGGAGATTCGTGGCCTCACCGACATATATATATTATGTTACTTAGGAATAATGTAACAAGACGTCATGTTTTTCCTAATTTATTTAACTTTTTAGTCAAACTGTTGCACTGATATTTTTATCCTATATTTTCATGTTGCACAATAAACACCAATCTTGTAATGGATATTGAGTGTCCACGACAAATAATTACGTTAGGGATTTATCACCAACGCCACATAATAAATCTAAACACAGATGACTGTATTTGATGTTTATTGGCTGTTATTGCTCCGTCGGCTTATTACTCTTAATAATATTGTGTAATATCTGGATGATTGTGCTTTGCTCGGTATTTTAATATTGCTTAACAACGCCATCTACTGAAATAGCTTTGTGTCGTTAAAGCAGTTAGTGCTTGTTCATACTGACTCGCGGGCGCGGTCGCGGGCGCGGTCGCGAAATTTCAAACATATGAACTACTATGAGAGTGTTCACATACAAAACGCACGTGCGGTGTAAGTAGCGGGCACGCTAGCGACAACCGCGCGCGGTCCGCTAGCGGCAATATCAAACGCATGAGAATGTATGAGTGTGTTCACACTGAACTAGCGGCGGAACGCGCGATTATGTCAGGTAAGTTCAACCATTTTGAACTTGTCGCTAGAAACGATAGCACATGAATTCATTATGTCCCCAGATTAAAGGGTTGTTCTTTCATCTAAGATCATGTCCTTCAATACAGAAGAGTTTATTAGTACTATTCAGGCTAGAACTGATTTGATTTGAACTCAGATTTGGCAGAATAAACACAGGCATCTTATGAACAGAAACATTCTTAATAAACTATGGAAGGAAATTGCTGAATTGTTTCCTGATATGGAGGGTGAGTACCTAAATGGAACTTTAGGTACGAATTTTCGGTTAAAAAAAGATCGTCGTCCATGTTTTCCACCTCTGACAACATGTCACAATCGCGCAAACGCCTGGCGGCCAGTGTGGACACGAATCCGCCACCGCGCCCGCGACCGCACCCGCGCCCGCGCCCGCGAGTTCAGTGTGAACACTCACTTAGTTGCTCCCAATAATAATAGTATTATTACTCGCCAATAGATGTCAGGAAGAGTCAATAATGTTGTAGCAGATTTTAATTTCCTAAAAACACGGAAAAAACGACATTTTCTAAAAAGGAATCCTAGCTAGAGCAATTTATCACCACCGAAACCCTGTGTATACTAAACTTCATGAAAATCGTAGGCGCCGTTTCCGAAAATCCGAGAATATATATATATATATGACGGCGAGCGGCCTCTTTGGTTCTACAACGATCGGCCGATGCAGAAGCTGTCATGTCATGAAGGAAACTAAATATTTAGAACTAGCAGTTTCCCTCGCTTCGCTTCGGCAAAAATAGTAGGTACTTTAGTTAACTTACAGAAAATACTCTTAAAGCAGCATGATTGATCATTAGAACCACATTACAATGAAAGGTCAATACACCACATAACGTCTGTTTGTCAAAACCTTTTTTCGTAGGAACGCGTGAAGGTAACAAATTAAAATTAATATCCAATACTCAGGTCTGCAATCCCTAGAAGCTGTGAAAAGATCAATATTCTGTGTCGTCAACGCAATCAAAAGACACTCGGCTAGAAGAAAAATGTCTTAGGTATAACATAGGTTAAAGAAAAAATCTGAAAACTGTTTTGTAAGTAGGTATCACAAAGAATATGATTTTACACCTATTTGCAGAACTTGGTAATTTGATCAGTGCCTATGTCGATGTATGGGGACGACAGTTTTTCAACGGTAAAGTTATGTTTGTTTCTTTATTCCATTTATCTTTTCGTTACACAGCTACGTTAGGTTTCACTAAATAGTTAAGTTAGGTTCAACAACCCTAGCTCGCACTTGGCCGGTTGCTTTTACTTATTATTATTATTTCATGATATTATTTTCTAATGTTTATGTTTCCTGCTTAACCCATAGTAAATTACACTGAATAAATAGTTTGTATGATGCCGTATGGCTAAGCCATCAGTATTTCACATTACATACATAGGTACCCAGACTTTAAAAAAAGAAGTAATCCTTCTCCAACGTACAATCTATGTCTATACCCAAACACATCAAAATTGGTTCAGCGGTGCGAGAGAGTTAAGGTTAATTAGATGAATTATGTGTGAATGGTAATAAAGGAGGCAACACATTTTCGCATTTATTATATTGTAGTTTTGGCAAACTAATAATTCGGCAAAGGGGAGATATTGCTTCACATAAAATGACAAAATTCAGCACTCAGCACTCTCAACACGATGTTTCTAAGGATATTATGCATTATAATTGTTAATTAATACCATTATTACTATTATTATTTCTCCATGGGCTTCTCCTGGATAGCTACCACCCTTGAGCATGAGTCAGCCGCCAAACAATTCGTCGTGTTCCGGTTGAGTGCTTGAGAGCCAGTTCTTTCTTTCATTTTCTTCCCTCTTTCTTGGCCGGCAACTCATACAACGATAACCACTTACCATCAGGTAGAACGTCAGCTCGTTTGTCGGCTATTTCCATAAAAAAAATCACGAAACAATTATTTCAAATAACAATCCTAAGCTTAATTTAACACGTCGCAATACGCTTTACGTCTGTGGAGTTATGCATTTTATTATCAATGAAGAAAAAGGTTTTGTAAGTTTAAAACAAATCGACTCATATTTTATTTTCTCGCTTTGTTATGGAACCCAAAAAAATATCCTACAATTTAAGTTGAAGACTCGATATCGTAGTAGAGTCCTGTTGAAATCCTTTCAGTGGTTTCAGATATAAGTGGCGACAAAGAAACAGACAAACAAAAATTATCAAAAACTCATTTTTCAGTTTTGATATCGTGCAAGTTACTATTTACAATATGAAAAATGCAGTTATTTCGGAATCACAGACGGACTCTTCAATTTTAAAAGTAAAAAAGAGGTTTGTATGTACTAAAATCGTTGGCGTGAATGAACAAATACAGCGACATCTAGTGGCCAAGATATTAATCGATCGGTTACTCATACATAATTAATTTGCGTTTTTCCACCACTTCTAAGGTGAAATTAGTAAAACGCTGAAATTATATTGGAGTACATAGATAGGCAAAAAATATGATCTTAAAAACAAAATAAGAAAACAGATATCCATTCAGTAATAGGGTTGTGAATTAATGAAAAAAATAACCTTTAAAGGCGTTTTATGGTCTTTCCATGTCATATAAGTAAAAACTAAGATATGCATGTATTACTCTTTTTGTACGGAGAAAACGTTTTTTATTATTTCAAACAAATCAGCTGAAATTTTTTTATTTTTCCATACAAAATATCCCTAAGGAACCCTTTGGTTTGGAACCATAAAAAATAGCTTAAATGCTAAGTTGAAGTCTTTTCAATATCTTAGTGAAAGTCGTGTTAAAATTCGTTCAGTGGTTTCAGAGATTTGCAAAGCCAAACAAACAGACAGACAGACAAAAATTTTAAAAACTCATTTTTCGGTGTTGGTATCGTGCAAGTAACGATTTGCACTTGAAAAATTTATTTATCAAAATCACAGTTTGACTCTTCAATTTTATTATTAGTATAGATATAGATAGATAAGGAATGTGTCAATCCATTTAGAACAATACGTGTGGGACATTCTATGGGATTTGAATAGTGATCACGGACTAGTACAGATTGTTATTGATGTGAACGTTAGGAGAACTGGAAATATAATATCATGGAACAAAGTAAAAGAAATATTATTGAATAACCAACACCGTAGAATACCCCCTTCTGCTTCATATATAAGAATTGCTCGTTTATAGCATTAAAGGTATTATATAGATACCTAGATAAATATCAGCTTATACTTAAATTTCCATATGAGGGTTAATGGAGCATGAAATGAACTTCACGAACTTACTATCTGTTCTCAGCTGAGATAACGGTAATCCGCACTCACCAAGTGTCTAAACCAGCTATTTATACGAACAGAATCATTCGTATGTAAGTTATGAAGAGGAAAGATTTAATTGTCTGTTTGCATTGAATAGGCTCCGAAACTACTGAAATGATTTGAAAAATTATTTCACAGTCGGGAAGTTACACTATCCCCGGGTGACATAGGCTATATTATATTTTCTTTCTGGTACAAAGTTGACTGATAATATCTTGTAATCTTCTAATACATATTATGAATGAGAAAGTTTGTTTGTGAAGATATAGTATGTATGTTTGTTACTCTGTCACATATAGGAAACTTATTATTCCGGAAACTAAAAATATTGAACATACAATATAAGTATGTCTGCATGGGTGGGGTCAGTATTCTAAGCCGTCCCAATTCGGTTAAATTATTTCCTACCCGGTTACAGCAACAATGTATTAAATCCGACTTAATTCGCCAATTCCGCAAACTTTGTAGGGGCTTATTCGTTTGCGGTAGCCGCGTGGTGACAAAGTTTGATGTCTGCCCCTCTATTCAAGTCCATCGTGTGTGTAAGGATGTTGGGTGAATTCTTGTTTTATGTCGTAATATTGTGACGTATTTTTCAGACAACTTTAGGCTCAATCACTTAAAGGAAGCTGTCAAATGTCTTTTGTGAAATCACTACACCTGACTGAATTCGACTGTCTTAATTTCAGCGTCCTCTTGGATAGAGATATCTATATGCCATATCTACCTCTTTTAACGCTAAGCTATCTCACCATTGCTAAATATTTGTTATTTTATTTTATTACGAGTAACCACCCTCGCTTTGATTCGGTTTTCTTATTTTTTTACACATTGGGTTACATTATTGGAGTTTTATTAAGGATCCCTAATTTTTTTGAAAATATAATACAGCCTATGTCACCCGGGGATAGTGTAACTTCCCGACTGTGAAATAATTTTTCAAATCGTTTCAGAAGTTTCGGAGCCTATTCAATGCAAACAGACAATTAAATCTTTCCTCTTTATAACTTACGGATGATTCTGTTCGTATAAATAGCTGGTTTAGACACTTGGTGAGTGCGGATTACCGTTATCTCAGCTGAGAACAGATAGTAAGTTCGTGAAGTTCATTTCATGCTCCATTAACCCTCTGAACCTTATAGACTACTGACAATATAACTTCCATTATGGTGCCGTGTCAGCGGATGTCAAGTAATCCCGAAACTCAAATTGAATTAACAAAAATTATTGAATTTGATGATGCGTGACTCTATTGATCTTATAGTGTAACATTAATAGGGTCATAACATTAGTCAGCGCTGTAAGGTTTTTAATAAAAACCTCGTGTATCGGGATATAGGTTTTAAACTATTTTACCCGGGTAAAAAATTCAGACCAAAATAATAAAATAACCATCCAAAACAGATTATTTTTAGATATTTATGTTATTGTTATATTTAAATTTATATGACGTTATGAAAACTGGAATTAGTCATAATTTATTAAGGGTAGTCGACCTTTAATAATAAATTAATTAACGCTACCACAATATCTGCGTTTAAAACTCCCCAAGTTTTTAAATATATTAACTATATTTTATTTAAATAATTCAGAGTCAAAAAAAGTCAAATACTCTTTTTTTTGTATAGTTAAGGAATTGTAAAACTGAAAACCTGAAGAAAGCAAACACTATAATTTAGTTTGAGAATGAATGTGCGGTTAGTATAGCAGGGCAAATAAAATCTAGACTTGCTGAATGACTTCTTTTAAATTTGTAAGTGCAGCCTATGTAGACGTATTTGGTCAAATGAAATTTTTGCGTAAGCCATGTATGGTTTTCATTTCCTTTACAATGTAGGTACAGTCAGCGAGTTAGTATTATTATCAATGTTCGATTTTAACTATCGTATATACATACGTAAGGTATGATGCAATATTGATAATAACACGAAAAATCTATAATAATAAACATTTTGGAACTTTTTCACAGCTAACTTTTTTATTTTATTTATTTTAATGTATTATTTTTTTATTTTTACTCGACTACGGTAAATTCAAAACGACGGTTATTATTTCAGCTCGTATAATGTATGTATGTTGGTTCATCTGTTCTTGCAGAACTTCAGGACTTTTGAAGATTAAAAAAAAACATTGTGATTTTCTTAAGTACGTCGCTCATAAATAGTATGTAACATCACATAAAAGACCAATAATTTAACCTAAATATCCCAAAGTTAAGCATATCAAAGTTTGCAGGATTAAACTCATTCGTACATTACGCCGTCCTAAGGACATTATCCTAAGAGTTACGCTATTTTGAGTGTTGAACTTTGCAGTAACATAATTCAAAGGTGAAGTAGTCCACAGTTATTATGCTATTACTTTGTATAAGTGTCTGTGGCTCCGTATTAAGTTTTTGTTTGAATTGTTTATTTTCTTGGTTTTTAAATTAATTTGTTGCCTTATACAATGTATATGTATCCGTTAAGACCCCTTCCAGTAGTTCTAGTAGTTATTTGTAGCAAAGGATTACAATGTCTATCCGTATCCGTATCCGTTAAGACCCCTTCCAGTAGTTCCAGTAGTTAGTTGTAGCAAAGGATACCTTCATACATCTATCATCATAATATCATCAGGTGGCATAATATATCAGGAATGTGTTCGGTTATTTATTAACCCCCGACAATAAGAGGGGTGTTATAAGTTTGACGTATCTATGTATCTGTGTATCTGTATGTCTGTCTGTAGCATCGTAGCTTCCAAAGGGATGAACCGATTTTGATCTAGTTTTTTTGATTAAAAGGTGACTTAATCGAGTGTTCTTAGAATTATGTTTAGTGTAAATAATACTATCCGGGGTTTTTAAATTTTAATTTAAGATAATATTTACCAGTAGCTGGTCCAGCAAAATTTGTACCGCCTAAAAATTCCTTTCCCTCGACTGATAGTTATAAAATAAATAAAGATAGTTATAAAATAAATAAAGGTCGTAAAGTTTTCTTAAATTTTCTAATTTTCACAAAAAAAAAGCGAAGAGTTGTCACGTCGTAATTCCAGGATAAGAAGTAAATGTATGTATGTTGTTACCCTGTAACCTCCTCTATTTTCCAGTCAAATTCTCATTAAAATCGGTGTAGCCATTCTAGAGATAAGCCAGGACAAACAAAGAAGCAGAGCAAAAAAAATGGTATTTTTCGCAGTTATTTTCAATCACAGACAGACAATTCAATTTTATTTATATGTATAGATAAAAATGTATGGATAGGTAATTATGTGTTATATTTGTCTTAACGTTAAGAAATTTTCTTGACCGATCAAAAACTACTCAGATTATAACTTCTCAACATCTAGACCACTACTATAGAACACAACATAATATCGAGGAATAGATTTCCCCTTTTGCGGGCCTGCAAATATTTTCATATCCAGTATATGAACTAAGACTTGAAGTACCGTCATCAAGGGGTTGCTTCCTACTCAGAGTCAATATTTGCGCTGGCAACAAATATTTATTTAGGGCCCCGGTTGTCTATTTTGTGGGCGCGACTGTAGCAACAGCGCGTAGTCATTCCAATCTCCAAAGAAGTAAAACATTAAATACTTTACAAATTAAACGATCTTGCCATGTACCTAGTAGTGGAACCCAATGGAAAGCCTTGTGTCGATTCTAAGGTGAGCTACATACACAAGTAAAAAAATTAAATACTCATATTAACGTTTCTTTATCATTTGCCTTCACCAATGCAAATTAGAGTGATAGTAATAAATAACATAATAAATAAATAAATAACGCTTCACACTCATAGCCCCACACTAGGATTCCCTGTGTCGTGGGTGCCATGGACAACACACTAGACAGGGACATTCACACCCAGACCGACAACAGAAATTCAAACTTATCATTCAAATTTCCGCCTCGCTGGGAATCGAACCCAGGACCCTTGGTGCGATGATCCGGCATGGTAAACATTGCGCCACACGAGTCGTCATATACCTATAGCATTCAAAATTCAAAATAATTTATTCATGTAGGTATCACTGATAACTTGTGCAGGTGACTTTTTAATCTACCAGCGTTTTGCAAAGATGCTTTGTCAAGGAGGAGAAGCAACGCCGTAAAGTAACTCCTAAGCACATCTTTAAAAAAAATGTAAAAAAAATTATTGCTTTCATTCAAACTTCGACTAACCAGTTAGTTGCTTGTCAAAAATAGCTCTTTAATTTAGAAAACGTTTGCGCTAAATGTTATTTAAATACTCAGATGGAGTTCGTTGAAATTAAATTTCACTCATGCTCACAATTGTTTTTGATACCTACTTAGCTGTGGACTAGTGAGTATTTTGTTATGAGCATATTTTTAGAGATGTTTATTATAAAGTTGTTTTAATTGTATTTCACTAAACAGTTGTATAATTAACAATACGCATGGAAACAAAAGCTAGTCTTATTGATCAAAGGGTTGTTCTAAAATGTTCCGGACAGTTTAAATTAATTAATATTTTAAATTTAAATCGTAAAGAGATTATGATTATGATGACGTAATTTTGTTCTTTTTGATACTGTAATTTGAAATGTCAATATTAGTCAGGAATTTTTTTATTTTTAGGTTTAAAAATACAACAAAATGGTCCATAAAACAAAAATTCAAATTTTTTCATGATTAGAAGAGGAATCTGACTTTGAGGAGGCGAGAAAAAATGGTGTTATTATAGATGCGTAAAGTTGGTGTGCAACGAGTACCTATGACATCTAGTTTTTTTGAACATTGTTAAGCTATAGTATATCCTATAAATTAGGAAAAGTTTGTTATTGTTCCAATTTTTTCTGTAGGGTACAACTACTAAAAGCTACTAAACATATAAAAGCAATGAAAATTAATGGTATTTTTACCAAATAATACTCAATGGGTTCTCAAAGAATTTTTAATAAGTATGTTGATTTCTAGTAACTTACATTGTCATTTATTAAACCCCGAAAATAGAAATGAATTAATTAATAGGTTTTTAAAATTAATATTGAATATGAGCGGCAAAATGCTCCCCACACGCCCACTGACTACACAAAATAGCGCGCCCACTCTAGGGAAATACTTTATACAACAAGCTTTTAAAATTTTGTGTTTGTAGGTACTGTTGGCCTTTGAGGAGATTTCTAGTATAGAGCCGTGGAGTTTAGAATGAATTATCATAATAGGGATGTTGACTAATTTTAGGATTCAATTTCATTTTATAGATAGAACCTTAAGATTCACGAAAAAAATATTATAAAAATAATAATCTTCAATTTAAAAACAAAAATTGATAAATAAAAATCATTTTCAAATTTCCCGCCAAAAACGTCACGTGACGTCACTAGCCGATATTCAATACTATCTGTCGACTGAAGTTAGTTGCACTTTCATATAAAATAGGAACAATGACGTCATAAGCTCCAAACGGCGTTTGAGGTCACGTGACAGTGAGTACTATTTTTAACATTTTAAAATAATTATATTTAATTTATATTGATTGATTTCGACAAAAGAATAATATTTTAGGTGTTTAAATGTTTTCCTTGAAACTTTAAACATAAATTTATTTTAATTTACTGATAGTGTCAACATCCCTATTGAATGCGTATGTACAATTTCATGTGTGTAATGTTTCATATCGAGGAATTCTCTCGTCTGGAGCCAATCTTGAACATAGTATCAGGTCACCATTAACGTAAAATGCATTGTCATTGTAATCAAAGCAATTTGTAAAGTTTCAACTTCGTAGGATAACAGAAAGTAGTTGTAATTCAGCTGCAAGATTTGACCCGTACATATTACATGCTAACAAACTAACGAACAAAGCAAGTTATGCTTCTAAAAATGTATATTTTTTAGTTTTCATAAAGATTTTCTTTCATAGAATAGTGAAACATTAGAATATTTTTAGAGTAGTTGTATATCTCGCTGTATGACTATTATTATCATCTTGCGGAAAATACTGAAATGGTACGGGATTCACTATCGTATACATTTTCTATGAAACGATGTTTCCAAAACTTCACGTCCCGTCTTGTATGGGAAAAAACTCGTTACGTATGCATTGGCCTTTATTGTCCTTTGTTTGTACAGGCAGTGCGGTGGCTACGACAACGGGCCGACGCAAGCCGGACGGCGACTGGGAGCTAGAAGTTCACCGGACCTCTCACCAGGTGGCTCTGTCTCCAGACAACTCACTTGGAGAGTTACTCCTACGGCGAGGTGAGAGAAGTTGTGGTGGGAACGTTTTGTTGACAGCAGAGAAAAGTTTGCTACTGTCAATAAATCCGTTTCCTTCAAGACTTAAGGTCGCTGCATACGTAACGTTGACGGGACGGGGCGGGACATGGACGGGGTATAAATATACGTGCGTGCCCCGTTCCCGTCCCGTCCGTGCCTCCGTGGCGTATGCGCTATCGTTTACATTTTCTATAAAACGATGTTTCCAAAACATCCCTTCCCGTCCACGTTATGTACGCATCGAACTTTAAGGATTTTATTTTCTTTTAAACGGGAAAGAATAGCGGTAGATATACATCTTAATATATATAAATTACGTGTCACGTTGTTTGTCCGCGATGGACTCCTAAACTACTTAACCGATTTTAATCAAATTTGCACACCGTGTGCAGTTTGATCCAACTTGAAAGATAGGATAGCTTACATCTCAAAATAAAAAAAAACTTTTGACAAAACGAAGTCTGTTTGGGCAGCTAGTATATTATAAATATTAATATTCAATGTCATACTGCATGTTCTATCATAACCAATTAACTAAAAAATTAACACTGCGAAAATGCTTTTTGGATAACAAGTTTTCCCGGATGTTATGCTTGATTTTCATGAGATACCAGAGCCTTCTATTATGTATACTTTCCCCGAATAGTAGTCAAGTGCGTAAGAATCTACAATATTTTGTGATCATACATCCCTTACCAAAATTTATAATACCATATACCAACTTAGTACCTAACTTCAGTACGTATCGTCTTCTCCACGTGTAAGACATCGCTTTTGTAATTCTAAATTTATATCGTGAATTATGCGTGTTTATATCTCGTGTTTACAGAATACGGTTGATTGATACTGTTTGACGTTTCGTGCTCACTTTACCTTCAATAATAATGCTTGCTCCAGTAGGTTACTACCTTATTGTTAATTATACAACGCTATTAACATAAATACATAAACATAAACACATAGTATAATATAGGTATGTACAAAGAGGATAAATAATATAAATAGCACCCTTTAACATGAGTCAGCCGCCAACCGACTCATCGTCTTTCGGCTGGGGGCTTTCTTTCTTTCTTTTTCTTCTCTGTTTCTTGGCCGGCGACGCATTAGTTGGCCTTTGGTGTTGCTGATGTCCATGGGCGACGATAGCCACTTATCATCAGGTGGATTGATCTATTCAATAAAATATTACAGCACTTGTTTTGTAGCGAGTGTGATTTTCTGTGTGTGTTTAAAACACACTTATCGGCCTGCTGATGTTATTATGATAATATTCTTTGTTGACACAGGACCCAGCGCAACAAGATAGGTATGAGCGTGTCACATCCGCAGTTGAGCTACATGAACGGATGTGGCAATGGTAGCGGGTCTAGCGGATCCCGGCGCGGACGAGACGTGGCGACGCAGACACCACCCAGCATCGCCGCGGAGACCAGAAGGGCTCGGCTGAGGCCTCTGAAGCTGTCTATTGCTGCACCGAACGCTTTGACGTTGAGGTGAAGTAGAATTAACGATTAGCGATAAGTTTTATCGATTTCTGTTTTAATTAAATTTCAAGTTAATTTATCAAGGTCAGGCCCATACAAAACATACACACAAATTAATACAAATAAAATTAAACCATTCAATGTAAAAACTTATGATAATTTGATAGTTTTATTAAAATCCTGCTTTATAAATAGGTAGGTCTCGAAAGAAGATTTTTTTCAATGAAAGATTTTTAAGTTTGTGTTTTTAGTACCTATATTTAAAAAAAAACTGCTGACAGTTATATTTTCACCAAACAATAATTAATAACCATCTCAATGATGTCTGCTTGTAAACAAAATATCCGCTTCAAAGTTGGTCTATTCGTTTAAAAGCTATGATGCCATAGACACATGCATCGACGCACACAAAAAATGTCAAACTTATAATACCCCCTTTTGCGTCGAGGGTTAATAAATATATTTACCTTATATTGTGTTAATAATTATCAGGCGCAACATTGCGGAAATCCATTGTACATCATCAATCATCGAATGAGATTGTTGAAAGGTTGACTTAATTTATCTGAAGTAGTTAAATTTTTGGGTATTAAATTATGGAGGTTATTATTTAAATTTAGACATCTCACTAGCGCACTCCCAACATACTTACGATATTTTACGTAGTTAATTAAACATGCTTTACATATACATATAATTAAGTTTTTTTACTAACACGTAGTATACCTCCTCTAACATTACATATATAACATACATAATTATTATTATATTCATCGGATTTGAAAATGATACATAACTTTGAGTATATAAGAATTAGTATAGTTATGAAACGAGCCTTTGTTTAAAAAAATTGGTTGTCTGTAAAGTCGGTTTACGGACGGTAGTTTAACGTGACAACGTCATGACAAAACATTGATGAAATGATTGCATACTTTTATAGACAAAATCGAGCGCTTCGGCCGATCGTAGCCGATCGTGCCTCTCTATCGCTTGTTCCGCGCTCTCGCTCGCGGAACGTGACATGACGTCACGGAACGTGACAGTGAGTCATGCTTTTTCGTGCGTGCACCCGGCGTTCATCGTTTTAATAGACGTTGTCACGTCAATAAATATAATTTAAAAAATTTAAGTACCCGCTTTTATGTTTTCACAGTTAAACTTCAGGTAAATGCATCCAAATTAAAACTGCATAATAAACGTCGTATGATATATTGATTTAGGTATGGATTTAGGTAATAATAATAGGTAGGCTATTACCGTACAATGAGCCGGTATAATTATCACTTAAACTGGAGTGAAACCTCCTCAACTATGATGAGAGATCCTTGTCCTGCAATAGGCATCTGGTGACTAGAAACAAACCCTGATTGTCCTCATTTCAATTCCCTTAATGCAGTGATTCCCAAAGTGGTCTATATCGACCCCTAGGGGTCTATGACAACCTGCAAGGGGTCTACGTCAGGGAAAAAAAAATTCGGGGTCCATGAAATGAAAATGGGGGTCCACGATAGTGGATCTCAACACATACACTGATAGTACCTATTTACTTACATCATACTATCTTATAATATCAAAACATATACATTATTTATAAAAGTACCTATGAAGTAAAAAAATTATTAAATAATATGTTTATAAAATTGTGTAAGTTGTAGGATGTTGGTATTCGCTTTGTGGTCGCAATACATTTTGAACTTGTAAAAATGTTTATTTAATGCTACGTATATTTTACATAACAGATACAAAATTTTATTTTGAGTAGTTATAATTTAAATTCAATTAATAAATGTATAAATTAACATTTGTTTTTACTTTAAGTTTTTAACACTAAACTTCACTACACTTAGAAATTTACAGGAAATCAATATCAGGTAAGTAGGGGGTCTACCCAACACGGAAAAACATGGCAAGGGGTCTACGACACAAAAAAGTTTGGGGAACTCTGCCTTAATGTATCTCTCTCTCCAAGACCAAATCTTAGCAAATGTGGCCATTTTATGGGCTTATAACATTCAAGGCGTAGGTAATAAGAAATACAAAACAAAATGATACCATAATAATAACAGTTATGTGTAGTAATGAACCGTAATGATGTGATAACACTGGTATAATACTGGTTGAGTGTAATTTTATTGCTTGACTAGTTTTCGCAGTGTTATAATAATAACATCACTGCTAATATTAATTGGAAAGCCTTTTTCGGTCCTGAAACAACCGATGCTAGAACTACAATATTTGGGCAGTAGGTTTAACTTTCCTGACGGAAAATTGTCGTACCCATACATTGACATAGGTAGCGATCAATTTACCATCTTTAAATAAGTAAAAGCTATTTTTTTGTGATGTAACAAAAAAAAAACCATTTTCGGATTCTTTCCTTTACATTCATCCACCTACTGTTATCGTCGTTCATGAACATCAGAAACATCAGAAAAAGAAAGAAAAAACTGGCTCTCAAGCTCCCAGCCGGAACATGACGAGTCGTTAGGCGGCTGACTTATGCTTAAGAAAGGTGGTAGTTATCCAGGCGAACACAATGGAGTAATAATAATAGTAATAATGGTATTAGTTTAATTTAAAATCAATATTACCAATATAATACTTCCGAGAGACCCTACCACCATCGGGACGGATTTAATCGCCTCTTACGACAACCATCCGGCGTGGGATTGGTCATAGTATTCTAAACTGTCCCAATACGGCAAAAACTTGTGCTAGACCTTGCTTTTTTCCAAACATGATCTAGGTCAACGGGCCGTACTCTTTAATATGTTGTGATTCCCTTGCGAGTGCCAAAATAACTAAAAAAGTCAATTCCGTTCCGATTAGACCTTTCAATTCCTTGTAGGATTCAATCTATCTGTAGTTTTTACACTAGATCATTTTTAGGGTTCGGAAGTAAAATCGGAACCCTTATAGTTTCGTCATGTCCGTTCGTTTTTCCGTCCGACTGTCCGATTGTCTGAAGCAAAGCGCCGAAACCCTTAGTGCTAGAAAGCTGTAATTTGGCATGGATATACATAAATATTTATTAAAACTCCAAACAAAAATTTTTTTTCATGGCACCTCCCTACAGGTAACGTGAGGATGAATTATCTATTCGTCGCGTAACCTATGGTGTGGGGTATCGTTGAAAAGGTCTTCCAAAAATGAAGTTGGAATGAGGAGTCCATTTGCGAAATATTTGGCTTTAAAGTGCTAATTTTGGTAAGAGTCAAGTGTCCCCTCCTGCCGGTTAAGCGATTAGAGTTGGACAAGTGAAAAAATTCTCCAAAATAGGTTTTATGATGAATTTACAAGGAAAACTATCACGGCTATATTACTATAAGTTGTTAATGAGTAATAGTCGATAAACCTACTACTTCGGAACTCTACATTGCGCGTGGCATGACACGCACTTGCCCGGTATTTTTTCAATAAGGTTGTCTACAAGAATTTGCGCTTTTATTTCTTATACCCGTGCGCGTATATACGTGCTTATCCAACAAGTCAAGGACGAAGTTCAAACTATGTACAGTTGGCTCGGCGCCAACAGATATCGATGATCGGACCATAATATTTTATTTGTTAGGGAGTGTGGTCAAGGAGAAGTTTTACAGATACGGAATACTCTTTATCATCTACCTACTTTGATACGTCAAAGAAATGTGGAAGTAAATGAAGGTTGAACAAGATAAAGAGTAGAGGAATAAGATTAAATAACTTTGCATTATACATTGGTACTGATAACAATAAAATATTCAAAGTATAATGAATTGATAGCAATCAGTTATCTAATCAGTATTAAAGCTTTTGTAGTACTGATGTTTAAC
This sequence comes from Thymelicus sylvestris, assembly GCA_911387775.1. Lineage (NCBI taxonomy): Eukaryota > Metazoa > Arthropoda > Insecta > Lepidoptera > Hesperiidae > Thymelicus > Thymelicus sylvestris. The sequence goes on from OU426889.1 coordinate 15,562,407, forward strand.
ACGCTTACTAACAAGGTAAATAGTCTAAGCAGTCATTGAAAACAGAATTTATTTGGTTTGAGACATTTTTGTAGATTGTTAAATAAATGAAGTGGCGTATGTGGTAATTAATTCCTGACACTCTCGATTTCTTTGAAAAGTTCTCATTATTTTAACTTATTACAAGGCTTATTTAAATTTTATGTTTGACAACATAAACATAACCAAAGATCATAATCTTATTCAAGTAACTCTCTAACACAATTGTACTAATTGTGAATATTGTGATCGTGTGTGGAAATAAAATGTGGGTATTCTATTCTATTCTTAATATTATGTCCACTCTATCTTGGATCTAATTGACTATTGACGCTTCCCGTATTAGGGGCGTTATCTGGCTATTCGCAAATATGTGTTCAATATTAGATACGTACCTAGTACTGAAGTTAATACAATATTTTATTTTGTCACAGGTTTCTAGCGAATCGCAAGAAGGGAAGATCCCTGTCAGCGAACGCAGTGGCCAACGAGCAGAAAGCGACCAAGGTGTTGGGTCTCGTCTTCTTCACATTTGTTCTGTGTTGGGCGCCATTCTTTCTACTCAATATACTCTTCGCATCATGTCCCGCTTGTATAGTACCAGGTGCGTTCTTTAATATTTTTATCACAATAATTATAATTATTATAACCTCATCATAATAGTGCAGTCCAAGCTATAGTGCTTAGGTAATATTTTAGATTTACAGATTTTTCAGTTCATGTCCACGGTACCGTTGACTTATGATTTTGACGACTTTTTTACCAAGCGATTATTGATGGTCACTTAACCATATTACACCAATAATTTTAAACGGATGTATAAGCTGTTGTACATTCTACACAAAATATTTTCTTCATACCAGCAAAAAGTAGTACCATTTTTTCTCTATCTCAGTACTATTGTAACACTGACGTCCCAAATCAGAGTCACTAATGTTTTCTTAAATCGCTCCTTACTACAAAATTTATATGGTGATTCTATACTAAGGAGCGATTAAAGTAACCCTTAGTGACTCTTAAGTTGGGGCGTGAGTGAGTTCACCACCAATTAAAGTGCCACTTCTTCAGTGCGCGTTGGCCCTAACTCACAACGCTTAAATACCAATGTTTAACGGAGTGATCGTTTTATATAAAACATTTTTTTATAATAATAATAATATTACACACCATATTTTTAATGGTAGAATGTTAGTACGAATTTCATATGGTTGATATGGTGATACCTGTAAACTATACATTTACTTATGGTGTTCGTCACAGAGCACGTAGTCGACATCTGCCTGTGGCTGGGCTATGTGTCATCAACCATCAACCCGATCATCTACACGGTGTTCAACCGGACCTTCCGCGCTGCCTTCCTGAGGCTCCTGCGGTGCCACTGCAGCAGGTAAGATCAACGTACAGTGCCACCAAGTTATCTGTGAGGTGGCGAAAATTGGAACTAATGCCGTGCCATCCATAAGTTCTTTGTGCTCATTCATTTGACATTTACTACCTCTCGAATTGCGTCCAATGATTGGTCCAATGCGTCCGACAGCGCCCTCCTCCAATTCACAGATAAGTTGGTGGCACAGTAGTTGACAGATATACTAGGCTCTTCCCGTGGCTTTGAACATGTTTCCTAGGATAATAAGTACCCTATGTCCTATTCCAGATTCTTACAAACTTTCACAGTTATAATATTAGTAGGATAAGTAAAATTTTCGAGATCCAGTTCTTTTTTTCTGTCTATCCCCTTTTCTCTCTTTCTTTTCTCCTTTATTTATTCTTTTGACGACCCTTAAGCGTACTTGGTAGCAAAGCGAGAGGTCCCGGGTTCGATTCCCGGCCGGGGCAGATATTTATGTTAAATTTTCTTTGTCATGGATGTGATTGTGATGTGTTATGTGTGTCGTCCATGCCACTTGCGACACAGGTAGTAACCTACTGCGAGGGTATGAGTGTGTTAGCGTTTATTTTTTTATTCTTTTCTTTATTTCTTTGATTTTCTTTCTTGCCCTAACGTCCTAATGTCCATGGGCAACGACGACCATTTACCACCACGCAGGTCTTCTGCTCGTTATTATGTTGTTTACTTTAAAAGTTTCTGACATTGAATATAAGAAAAACATTGATTGGATTCGTAGGCACCTTTAATTCTCGTCCACTGACCTTAAACAGTTAACAAGCATTAATAAAACAAACTCGAATCGAAACGAACGAAAACACACCTATTTCGCCTGAAGTTTACACCGCGTCCATTTGAAGACAAATGAGGACTGTAACAATAATAATATATTTCTCGAGAATCCTCCAAGTAAAATAAAACAAAGGAACCATAAAACCTTGCATCAGTAAAATTCCAACGAAATTGTAATTAATACTGACATTTATATTGCTTATTTATTTCGCGTAGCGGTTTCACAGATCGAGTTACGCGATCGTTGGATAAAGTTTCATGTAATGCGATTATTATTTTACAGTCTTTATAGGCTGAATAGCCGGCTAAGTATCAGTGATGCTTTTGGTGTCTCTGAGGCGACGATATCCACTTACCATTAGGTGGAACGTCAGCTCGTTCGTCCGCTATTTCCCACTTAAGAAAATTATCTATCCGGTTTATTTTCGGAGAGCACAGTATAACTTACCTTTATTATATAATAACATTAACCTACCAGGTAAAGGAAGTTTTTATCACATTTACAGTGATAAATCGCTGTTTGTCAGTTTTATTCACAGCTCCCTTCAAACGTTATCCTATTCGCAATCGCTTACCTTTACCGACCCAACCAATAATGTCCGCTTTTTGACAATAAATTGTTGTTTATCAATGTTCTCCATTTTTGTTATGTGATCGAAAAGATCGTGTATTCATGTGCTTGTTTAGCTAAAGTTACCTAGGTTTCAAAACAACAAACAAACAACAACAACAACAACAAATAAACAAACGCTAACACACTCATACCCCTGCAGTAGGCTATTACCTGTGTCGCGGGTGGCGGACTAGACATATAACACATCACTATCACACCCATGACCCGAGTACAAATATTTATCTGTCACATATATATTTTCCCCGGCCGGGAATCGAACCCGGGACCCCTTGCTTAGCAAGCAGGGTCACTACCAACTAAGCTACAGGGTCGTCAAAAAGAAGTGACTTTAAAATTCAGTGCTATCTAATGTAATAATTTTAAAACCCAATGAGTGTTGGGTTGCAATATCGCTTTTGATACACAATATAGCTTTGGCATTAATGGTACAATAGGTTTACACACTTTATTTACTTAAAACCCTTTAATACTTCCCCTCAAATGAAAGAGAAAATACTTTCTCGCTTTCTTAAGTGACATTTTAACGACATCATAAATAATACCTACTATATTTTGTTTGCTATGTAGTAATTATTGTTTAAAGGTGTTTCTTGAAATAGGTTGTTAGTATATAAAGGTATAAATTATGTATGAATTTTTGGTTTTTGGTTTTAAAAAATGTTTAGATGGAAATCTTTGAATAGACCAAATATTATCTTTCTTATTTGTAAACCGATTGAAATAAAACAAAAAAAAAATGTTATTGCAAGCCCAAGTTTACTAAATCAGTGAAAACCGTATCCAAATCGCTTAACATACAATTGGTATAGACTATACCTCTGTATATTATTGTGTATGACATAGGCTGACAAGACAATATACGAATTATATGGGTTTAATTATTAACACTTACATACATACCGCTTAAAATTAAAGCATTGAGTTTTTGCGTTTATGCTCAAATAATTCTTCAACTAGAGACGACCCTGTAGCCCAGTTGGTTGCGACCTTGCCTGCGAAGCGAGGGGTCCCGGGTTCGATTCCCGGCCGGGGCAGATATTTATGTGACAGATAAATCTCAAATCAATCTCTCTCTAAAGTGTTTTATGTGTAGTCCATGCCAACCGCGACACAGGGAAACCCACTGCAGGGGTACGAATGTGTAGCGTTTATTATTATTAACTCAGAGAAATCAGAACTTCCTAATCACGTATCTAAATAAAGTATTTAAAACTAACTAATTAACGTTTTCCGCACTCGAGATCGAGTAAGAAATTAATGTTTATTCAAGAACGAGTCCAGTCACGTAGGCAGCGTGGAAATAAAATGCGATCGAATCGAATTAAGCTCGCTTCGTCGAATAAGCGATCGGAAGCGACGACGGTGTAAGAAATAAATAAAAAATTGCCTTAATTTGTCGCTTTAATTGTTAATAATGTAAAAATAATGTTTTTGAAAAGAAAAAGAGAAAAAAAGCATTCAAAAGAGGTTTTGTGCAACAAAATGCGGAAAGTTAGGCCCTGAACACTTTTTTGTTTAACTTATATTCAGAATGGTTTGTTTCAAGAGTGTTTTATTAAGGATTTATCGTTGCGACTAAACAATCTTAAACGGTACTGGATGAGTCCTTAAAACAAAAACAATACTTAGATTTTAGAATATTTAAATTATCATCAGCTTTCAGAAACCACGTAGAGCTGTCTAGTTGCATCCTATTACTTTGCCCAGTCTACATACGACTGGGCAAAGTAAGAAACAATAGAATAGTTAGTTTGAAGACATTTTGTTTCACAGAAGAGGCCGTTGCACTCGCTACCGATCAGTCGGGTCTACACGTGGGGCCTCGCAGCTTTGCGCCAGATCAGCTCTTCCTCTCGCGATATCCCTCCGACCATCAGCGATGCCTTCAGCACCCCAGCCGCAGCAGGAATCGACAGAAACAGCACTCATGGATCCCCCCATCGGCGAGTTCAGTATGAGATACTAGGCAGAGTTACAATAATTATAAAATTTAAGTAATATTTTTGTAGACAATACCCTTTTCTATTAAAAGACAGATTAGGCTTAAATGTACAGTTCTGTATTTTTAGGAATCTATTGTCCAGAATTTTCTAAACTAATAAAATGTATCATCAATGATAAATTTCAAACAGGACACCATTTTGGTGTAGGATGATTCCTTGTACAATATGAAGATTTTCAATTATCTCGTAACTGAAAGAATCTTTCAGGAAGGATTCCATTGCCAATGCAAAAATACAAACTTTAAAGAGTACGACACTTTATTATGTGCATAAATTACCATGCAAGGTCTGTTATGTGAAAAGGCATTGTACAATGATTCCTAATTTATATGTTGTTAATTTTGTAATTATACAAAAAAAAATGGGGATTTAATGCAAAAGCCAAAGATTTGCTACGAATGCCAGAGATAAGTCTGTATAACGGTAAGAATGTACTTACGCGTAACTAGAAAATGATTTTGCAAGCAATGTAAGTATATAAAAAAAGGTGTGTGATAAGATGGATTTGATATTATGAGTTGGAATTTTTGTCAAATATTACAAGGTTTTTATCAAAATACGTATTTATTTTTTTTTTAATTCAGAAGTCGATTTTTATTAATATACGAGTAGTTTATCTTATACTAATTGTAGCAAACAACACTATATCTACTTACTGCTATTTTGCTCAAACATAAAGTTTCAAACTTGGTGACTGTGAAATAAAGCCAAAAACGTGCCAAAAATTAATAACATATTATGTATTACATTGATACAGAAAACAATACTACTTTACAAAGTTAATACTTACAATGATATTTATACATATGGAAAATTACTATACCTAATGATCATCACAAACCCAACTGTTTCAACGTAAGCTCGAGACTCCATTTTAATTTACTTTTAAAAATTAAAAACAACTTCATAATTATGTTATCAGTCGTGTAATGTTATGTTATCAGCTATGAAGTCGATAAGTATCTAATAATGGAAAAATATCGTTTTAAAAACCGTCACAAAATAGTTAGAATTTTAAAAGGTACGTATTATGATATGATTTGTATTTAAAGCGTTATTGTGATCATATATTATTTGCTCAATCGTGAAACTTTTGTTAAACTTTTCATTGGTTAAAAATTGGAAAACCTTTATTTTATAAATTTCACAATTCTATTTTTTACCGAAGAGAGTAGATAATTCTTGTGAATCATATAATTAAAGAAATAATACGTTTATCTCTTGTGAACGAGCAAGCAGCTAAGAAAACAGCTCAAAGAAAGATTATTAAGCTATTTGTGGTTCCTCTTTTACAGTTTTATTATAAGTAATTAAAAACCGTACCTACGGCTCGTTACCATTCGGAATTCGGATGGATACAATCCAGAGATTTAAAATATACGGATCCATTAATTATTTTTGCAGTGGTCTTTAGAACAGCAATAATAATGTGTAAAAAGAAGAAATGCAGAAAGCTAAATTTTACGTACCTATACCTAATAATTTACAAATACATTTATTAAATGTACAACATTCAAAAGTGTAAATCTGAATTAATCCTTTGACTAATTGAATTATAGTCGAATTTATAGTGCAGAGCGGGTCTCTTGTACTATTAATACATAGGTTTAGAACGGTAAATGGAAAATGACACTAAACTTGTACTTTTTAGACAAAATAATTGTATAAATATCTGTATATAGTAAGTTCGATCAATTCCAGTAGAGATCAATAATTATTATTTAAGAATTTGTTCAATTTATAAGTGGATAGTAGTGTATTTATTTTGAATATAGATGGTATGTAGAAATAAAAACTATTTTCAAGCATTCATTGTTTTATTTCGTGACTAAACAATGTAATTTAATGTCCAACAAGTAAGTATTCAATATCACCTGTGACATGACACATCCACAAGAATCGATCAAGAAGAAAGAAGGACAAAGAAAGAGAATAAGCAGTATCTTCTTATGTTCCTTGTTTTACCTGATTGTTAACTTAATCTCCAATGTTGCAAGCGATACAAGATTCAAGGGTCAGTCTAAAAGAAAAGGGATAACTTCTGGAAAAATGAAGAGTGTATAGTGGTACAATCTTAACAGTACCGTCAGGATATTCTGAAATCCAGGGGATAAAAAAATTGTATTTCAAGATTTTTTTAATTATTTTATGAGATTGAATAGCGACATTTGATTGATTAAACACTGTATATAACTGTATAAAACTCCTTGTCATAGATATTACACAGGACAAGCAGTTTACTTAAAAGGTACACGTCCTGACAAATAACACGTCATAACAAATAGTATGCGCCAAAGTCCCAGAGTAATTGGTACTATTCATCAAGATTTACGCCAGGACTCGACTGTGGAAGGTAGGCATTTCTTAAATAACGGGAGATAGTTCTAAAAATATTCTGAATTCTGACTTATCAGAGTTACATGCCTATAGTAGGGCCAAATTAATAGGCAATGTTTGATTATAGGAAGCAAAGCAGCTAGAATGGTGTTATGTTAAATTTTAGGTATACAAATTAGTAAACATGATCACCAATTCAAGTGAGCGGTACTTTTTCGAAGATTTGGTATTTTCCCTGGTTCATAATGTTTTCAAAGGTATGTGAAGTCTGCCAATCTGCAATTGCCCAGCAAGGTAGAATGGCCTGTACCCTTCTCATTGTGAAAAGAGACCTGATCCCACCAGTGGGACAATTATGGAGTGTGACTTTTATCTGTCATAACTAGAAATCGAACCTGAGACCAGTTAAACACAGACCAATATCAAAGCAACTGAGCTAGCGGTACCAAAATCCTCAAGAGGCAATTTTGTGTCCATAGTTTTGATGTAATATATTTTAGATAAATCCTCTAACCGTTGTAAAAATATCATAACTGAAGGTACAGTAGACGTGAAAAAAATATATCACGTTTTCTACTTACTACGTTGGCAACACCGAATGATTGATGACATGGATCTCAGTGTTGCTATATTCATTATTTCCGCCGTAATCCGTCTTTGTAGCATGGTTTTCTTTTATTGCCATCATGACGTAAATGTGACAAGGCTCGGTTGAACATTTTATTAGAAATTGTGTTAAATATTTTGGAAGAAAAATAATATATTCATTCTAAACATAAAATCATGAAGGGTAAAAATATTTCTAACTCGGTTAAAGAAATATTCGGGTGATCATAAAGATTGAATGTCTAATATTTCGATTCTGCTTGCGTATTACAAATTGAGCCAGTTTGAGGATTGTTATGATTTATAATATATCATTTTATATTGATTGTATAATATTGAATTGCAATGATTTATGAATCGAGCAAATGTTCGATTATATCGTTTGAGAGCATTAATGTAAACACGTCGTGTATGATACATGCGAAAGTATTTTAATTTTTGTAGACCATAATAGGTTTTTGGGATGGTTCATTAATTAGGTCTTTATATTTAACATTTATCTAATAAAGATAAAACATTAAGGCCTGCAGTAAGCCAAGGGATAAAACTAAGAGAACAAATCGAAATGTAGCAAAGGAACGGTTAGAATATAAAATATGTTATAGTAAAATGACAAGAAAAAAGGCGAGTCAGCTGTTATAATTTAATTCTCATTCTTGCAAATACCCAAATCTCACTGAATATAAAATAAATAACTAATATTATAAAGCAACACAACTAGCTTCCGCCCGCAGCTTCGCCCGCGTTGACTACAGTCAATTTACATAAAACCATAATAAATTACACACCTAGTTAAACCTTCCTCAGGAATCCCCTGTCTATTGGTGAAAACCGTACCAAAATCAGTTTGGTAGTTTTTGAGTTTATCGCATTCATACAGACAGACAGACGCGGCCAGGGGGTTTTTTGTTTGTTACCTCAGAACTTTCGACTGCGTGAACCGATTTTGATGATTCTTTTTTTAATCGAAAGCAGGTGCTTGTTATGTTATGTTGTGTTGAACGAGATCTGACAAGTAGTTTTTGAGTAATTATGAATTCGGTTATTTTTTGTTAGTAAAATTTAGATTACCTATATAATATGTATCCTGTAATCATATTCATGAGCTCGTATAATGTAACGCGTGCACCCGAACAAGTGAAAACTCCACGCTTACAATGAACCCTTGATTTTGTAAAGCAGTTACTTCTAAGAGCGTATTTAGTTAACATAAAATCTCGCTTTTGATCCCAATTTCGAAGATCAACCCTTCGTTAAATAGTATCGGACTAAGCAAGTGGTTAAAGTCCTCGCCGTATCGAATGACTAAGAAAGTGACGAAGTAATCTTAGTCAAATTAAGTGGTCTCTTCGTATCGTTGCCCTCAATTTTGAGGCTCGTTATCGCCATTGAGGTTATCTTTTACCACTTCACTCCCTTTAAATGTATTTTGTAGCCCTTTAAAGCGTCGTGGAAAATGTCTACACATTTTCCACGACGCTTTCAGATCCTACGGTCTGATAGGACTAAAGTATCTATTGACAATGATATTTAAAACAAAAAACATAGATACGTTATGCCCTCACAAATCAACCAAAAAATCTGTTCTGAAAAGAGCTACAACACACACACACACGTTTATCTTTTGTTTCACTTCGCCAATCACATTGGTATAATACACGAAGGTCTTTTAACGCTGTATGTCAAGTGTCAAGCACTTCTGACAACAACATAAGCGTGCGTATCGTCTTGTATTGACAGAGCGACTACGAGCAGAATGGTCAATTGCCTGTTCTTACGACGCTCTTCATCGTCGGCGCACTAGTGACATATTATGATATGGAATTGGAATGGGACTTTTGACAAAAATAATATTATTAACGTTATAGATTCCATAACAATAATTCTTAGATTTGCCTGTTTGTATGTTTGTTAAACCGATATGTATGCAGTTTTACTGACATGTTTCATTAAGCTTCAAGTGCTTGTTATTTAAATCAGTTCACAAGTAAAAAATATGTGGGTGTACTAAGATGACATAAGTTTAGCGGCGTTAAGGAATAAGTAATTTGAGTAATAAATAAGTCAGGCTTTCATCAATCATTGTATGAAAATATTAGTATCTACTTGTAGTTCGAAAACAATTCAAAGGATTTGAAACAAAAAACTGCTTATAATACGACTGAAGGAGAAACAGCTTTTAACAGATTTTGCCAAATTTTGAGTGGAAACTGGTGTTTTTAACTTCAAACGCTTTTGACAGTGACCGAACCTAATGAACGTAGCGTGGAGATTTAGGTACTGGCTTTATTCAAAATGGGTTAACTTCCTAACCTTCGTGGTTTTCCGTTTTGGACTTAACATGTTCTTAACTCTTACGTAATGTATGGGAAAATCTGAGGGCAAATATTGTTTACGAACTGAAAATGCAAGTTTGTTCGCATAACATTGCACTAACGAGGGACTTTTTGTAGGTTTTTCTGTAACGTGTAAGTAAAGAACTATACCAGACCAGGGGGACTGACGAAGGGACTTCTTAAGGTATCTTTTAATTTCGTTGTTGGTTAGTTACAATTTAACTTTATTTATTTATTTTCACACCTATTACAGGTGTTGGTACTAAACTAGGTTATCAATTATTTTATTCTTCATCAAAATGTAAATATATGATGTACAAGTAGTTAGAATATCGATATAATAATCAAAATATATACATATATGTCGGTGAGGCCACGAATCTCCAGTGAAGGTCCAGGGACGGACCTCTATATTCTACAACGCTTGTCCGATGCAGAGGTTGGCATATAAGAAACGACATTTCATATTTAGATGAAGGTATTGTCAATAAGATAGAACGAATGGTCACGTAGTGTTGAAGTACTTGGAAGTATTGATGTGAACGTTAGGAGAACTTGAAGTATAATATCATGGAGCAAAGTAAAAGGAATATCATTTCATAACCAACACCGTAGATTACCCCTTTTGTTACATATATATATATGTATATAGGTAGTTATAATATTTTAAATTTATACAAGAATTTTACAGTACATCGCAGCGATAGATCAGAATTTAGTCAAAAACTTTAATCCCAATTTTCAAAATCCCTAGCAAAGTTCTACTCTTCTAATTTAACGTTTTAATCACAAAAATACAACACTGTAACGAATACAATACATTAACACAGCGCCTGTAACAATCTTCATCTAAATAGTTCTCTGGAATGAGTCGGCGCGGGGTAGCTATCATACGGGGACGTGACGCGCTTGCGAAAATAATGGCCGACACATAATACCCTGTAACACGGTCTAAGCAGATTGTTCACACGCAAACATTATATCTGACTGTATAGATGTATATCTCAGTTAAAAATTATTTACTGGTCAATTAGGTAATGAATAATTACTTACATCACTTTTATATATAACTAACCACGGATTGTGTTTTGGCAGTTGTTAGCCAGCTTTCAGTAATTATTATATTATGGGCTTAAAAATAAACTGCTTTTATAGAGTTATTCTCAACCATCTTGCACACACAAAAATAAGACATCCTAAATACCTACCTACGATCCAAAAACAGTTATAAAAAACTTGAGAGGTATCAAGGGACACCCGGATGGAACGAAGTTCCTTGCAGTCAGTAGGCGAGTGCGCTTGCATGTTTTTGCTATCCTAGTACTCTGGCTTGCTTTCTATGTAAAGAAAACTACGACGGCAAAAAGTTTCGTTACCGGTAAAAAGTGTCGTTACCAAATTTTCCGCCTAGCCTCCTTTCGCAACGTGCGATAAGGAACTTTGTTCCAAAATGTCTGCCCATCAAACTACGGAATCAAACCCGGGACTTTTCACTGGGCAGTATCCTATCAACACAGCTACATAGCGTTTTATGATCTTGTCATGGAGAATTTTAATGTCCCTGGTACATGGCATCGTAACGCGTTAATTAACGCATTCAAACTTGCATGAACCAAATGTTAGCGCGCTTAAAGAGGTGTAACCATGCCATAACAAATTAAGCAATAACTTGGGTAGCATTTTCTTCGACACAAAGGAATTTAATTCTGTTGGCCACATCAGCTGCCTTACGCGCTTAGTAAGGCGCATTCTACCGTAGCCATTAACGAACATGTACTTATCTACTATACGCAGGGGCATAAGTGAAAGTGTTATAGCGACAATGAACAAGATTCAACGATTAAATCCCAATGCAACCAAAATATTAATAGTGAATTAGAATACAACGTAGGTTGTGCAATGTGCATGTTCATGTTTCATATGCGGCTGTGCATGTCCCCAATGCGTACAATGTACATGTAGCAATTATGTTACCACGTTTGTGGTTTTGAATGCTTGTGACGTAAAGTTAGATGAATACGAAGTAAATTTAATTTAGGTGTGAATAGTTTACCGAATGATTTTGGTGTTAAAGAGTCAGTTAAAGGGGCGAAAAGCTAGGTAATATGGCATCAAAAATAAACGTTTTCTTTTAAAAAAAAATTGAATTATCATGTTTTTAAACATTTGAAAAGAGAACTCAGTAATTCATTAAATTACTGAATTAAAAAAATGTTCTTATCATTTTGTTGCAACACTTCCGCGCTTATTTTAAACGATGGAGTTTAACTGCTACCTGTTACGATTAAATAGCGTAGCCTACCAAATAACCCAGGGGAATTTATTATTTAATTTATATTTTCTGTCGACCCTGTAACCTAGTTGGTAGCGATCCTGCCTGCGAAGAGAGGGGGTTCGATTGCCGGCTGGCAGATATTTATGTGAAAGATAAATATTTATACTCGGGTCATGGGTGTTATTGTGATGTGCTATATGTGTCGTCCATGCCACCCACGACACAGGTAATAAACTAAATTTATTTATTTTAAAATTAATAATTATTTTGTATTCGAAGTAAACGCTGTAATAAAATTAATGAAAACATTAGCACTTGTTATTACTAACATCGCTGAACATTTTGTAAAATGTTCCAATCGCGTGTTCAGGTATTTGATCGTGACCAGCTTAAATTGAACTTTCTACAAAAATAGTAATTGAGCTTCATTTTACATGTAAAATGTTTTTACTTCTCCGCAATAAAAATAAAATATCTTTTTATGCCTTTAAATTTTATGTTACATTATTTTATAGAACATATTACTTAATAAGTATCTTACTTTTCCCCGCAGAAGTCAGAAGCGTTTAAAGTTCGAATCTTGTACGCGCATCTAATTTTTCACATGACGCGTCTATGCAAAATGTTTATGGCTTTTTAAGGTTCCGTAGCCAAATGGCAAAAAACGGAACCCTTATGGATTCGTCATGTCTGTCTGTCTGCCTGTCCGTCCGTATTTCACACCCACTTTTCTCCGAAACTATAAGAACTATACTGTTGAAACTTGGTAAGTAGATGTATTCTGTAAACCGCGTTAAGATTTTTAGACAAAAATAGAAAAAAAACAATAAATTTTGGGGTTCCCCATACATAGAACTGAAACTCAAAATTTTTTTTTTCATCAAACCCATGTGGGGTATCTATGGAAAGGTCTTCAAAAATGATATTGAGGTTTCTAATATCAGTTTTTTCTAAACTGAATAGTTTGCGCGAGAGACACTTCCAAAGTGGTAAAATGTGTGTCCCCCCCTGTAACTTCTAAAAGAAGAGAATGATAAAACTAAAAAAAATATATGATGTACATTACCATGCAAACTTCCAACGAAAATTGATATGAACGAGATCTAGTAAGTAGTTTTTTAATACGTCATAAATCGTAAACCGCAAAAAACATCGATCAAAGTTACAACGAACTACAAAAACTTTTATATTATGTTACTTGCTGCTACGGAACCCTTTATGGGCGAGTCCGACTCGCACTTGGCCGCTTTTCAATTCGACTGTATTTTTTTGTTTCGTTACCTCAGATCTTTCGACTGGGTGAACCGATTTTGATGATTTTTTTAAATCGAAAGCTGATGCTTGTCATGTGGCCCCACTTAAATTTGAGCTACATCTAACGAGTAGTTATTGAGTTATTTTGAAGTCGTTTATTTTTTTCTTGGTAAAATTCAGATTTTTCAGTTACATAAGCGTGTTTTTAATCGCTTCATACAGCTGGCATTCAGCCATTAGTGTGGAGTACTGCATTACGCTAAATGTCAGAATCATCGTGTGGTAAACGAATGCTTTAATACTTGGATTCTTACTAAACACTACTGAGTTAGATAAGCAATGTACATTAATACCAAAGATGATAACAATATACATACATTTAAAGCTTTAAATCCAAATATGTAATTAAGCCCTGCTTATATGTCTATGAAAAGAAAAGATCTTTAATACTTTGTTAATCCGTCTTCCAAATGTCGATTTAAAAGTTTCACAAAATAAAAACAATGAAAATAGTTATCTATGTTTCACCCGCTGAAATGTGGTTTCACAAAACGAAATCACAAATATATAATCATCCCAATTATCCAACCGGGATAAAATCTACACTATTTTTTGTACTACACTATTTATCAAAAAAGGTAGTAATCATCTTCACATAGACGTTTAAATAAAGTAAAAAAAGTAAGTAGTTTAGTAAAAAAATAAAATAATTATTATTAGTATGATTTTATAGGATCGTAGGATAGGATATGATAGAAAAGATAAGTACGATAACTATATATAAATATAATAAATAAAAATATATTCATGTAAACATAGCCATGTTCGTGTAAACCACAGCATGTAAAGAAAGCTACTACCATTATCTGTTGTAGGAAATAGATTCATGCTCCTTTAAATCATTTATATCTATTCCATCGGAGAACCTATCGTTAGTTTCAGAACTTCAATCAATCATTAGGAACGTGTTAAGGTTGTGAGGGAGTTTACCGGGTTTCGCTAAGCTTACTGCTCACGGTAACATTTGTAATAATAGCTAATATTACACAAATATTTTGTTTTCTCCAACTTATCTATACTGTTTTATCTATATATCGGTAAATCTAGATCGACATCAGTATGTACATGCTGCGTGGGTATGAGGGCAGTTACTTTTCAAAGGACAATGTCAAATCACTATTGTTTTATTACAATCGTAAATAGCAAAATAGCACCTCACTGTACTTCCGTGATGGTTCTCTAATTAATTGGAATCAATTACATATCAACACTTTTAAGGATAACGGCGATTAAGATTGATTTATGAATTTTCGGCGATCTGTCGCTTACGAGCAACTCCCGTGGTGTCTACAAGATAGGCGCCACAAGATGGCTGCTCTTTTTGACGTTCCGCCAGAGTGACAAAGACGTGTCACTCTTTCAATCTTGCTTCAAAAATGACAACGTCACTGTCGCGCCGTCATATATTTATATATTGTTTGAAAAATTCTTTCACTGTCGGGAAGCTACACTATCCGCGGGTGATATAGGCTATATTATATTTTCAAAAAAAATTGGGATCCTTGAAAAATCTCCAATTTTACACCCAAGGTGTAAAAAAATAAGAAAATCGAAGCAAAGCGAGGGTGGTTACCCGTTTATACATAAAATAAAACTTTAAGTGAAGATTTTGAGACAAACTACTAGTGGGTTAATAGAAATCAAATAACAATAAATTTTAGAATTTTTGTTTACTTGTCTGTGCGTTTGTTCTGGCTATTGTCAGTAACCGCTTTAATAATGAAATGGTATTAAGTTTGGGGCAGTATTTAGCATTTTTATTTTATTTCAAGCAGTTAACATTATATAGTTATGCCAATTTAAAGTATTCCGTCTTAATATTTGTCTTAACGAGTATAGACAAAGGTTCCCGAAGCGAAGTGAAGGTGATATTGTTATAACGATTCTGAGAGTAATATGAATGGTCTAGTCATCTACTTTAAAATTGACTTCAAGACTGTTTTCTACTAGAGTTTCAAATTGGATTGGACAATCTACTAAATTGCATTTTGATACTGCTTAAATTCTGTCAAATACGATATATTTTCTTCTCGAAATTAACTTTTTGGTGGAAGCTGAAGTATGTTATAAAAGCAGTTAATGATGTAATAAATCCAGTATTTTTATCTTACAAGATAATTACAAGAATATAATGAGAATATAACGCAGTTATCTGCAATAAGGAGACAATGTTTAAAATTACGAGGGCTCAAAATAAAATGGACAGTTTTGACGAAAACAATTGTGAGATATCTACATCTACAATCAGTAAATAAAAACAGCTGAATATCGAAGGTTGGTTTACGACAGCGTCATGTGTAATTTGCAGGCAGTTTTAATGTGTATGTGTGACAGTGCTATTATATTAGCAAATACTAGTATTACACCCGAGTTTCTGTTTATTTTATGATTTTCATCAGTGTTATTAATAATCTAATACTTAACTATTGAGCTATGTACTCAATAGAAGTTGCAAATTCTCCTATCGCTTTCCGTATATTATGTAGGTACTCTGTGTTCAAAAAAGATCGGATTTTTTTAAATTTTGCGGATTTGGAGAGTCTGATTGTAAAAAACTTTTTTTTATTATGTTGACACACATGCCCCTTAAGTATGATAAAATTTTCAGCTGTATTCATTGAGAACTTTTTAAATAGCAGCCGCTAAGGTTAGAAGTGTTTTTATGAAGTCAATTTTTGATTCATGGCTTTTGCACCACTATATCTAATTCTGCACCTACTCACACTTGATCGCTTGTTCGTGAACTTTTGGCCAAAAATAGAATCGGAACGATGCCCAAGCTTCCATAGCTCGCCAGACATGGCTCCGTGTGACTTTCTGTGTGTGTGATTTTTCTATTTTCATAAATAAAGAGAACCTGAAATGGCCGCTGTTTTCAAGCATAGATGACATTAAAATGCATCGCTGAAAGAGGTAAAGGCTATCCCAAAAATCGAGTTTGAAAAGTATTTCGGGGATTGGAAGAAGCGCTGGCTGTGCATAATATCTAGTGGGACTACTTTGAAGATGACAACACAAGTAGAAGAATCAACTATGGAATCGATTAAGCCCCTTTCATTTCGCAATATCAGTTTGAAATATTTACATGCATTCAGAGAACTTAACATTAGATATTCAAATAAATATTCAACGTCCAGACAGTACTATTACAATTTTATAATATTAGATATTAGAATAAATACCAATGAACTAATCGACAGATTGTATTGGCGATCAAAATTGATTCTTGGACTTATTAATACAGCATGGTACCTTTTTACTCATGACATTTTGTACAGTATTTTTGTCGGGCTAGAAATGTCAAGTTTAAAGGCCCAGATTTTAGAAGTAACTCCAAATAAACGACATTATGACCAGCTAATTCTACCACATCAACCGAACCACGATGTAAGTATTATTAGTCCACATTGCGAATCTGAAGTGTTTGTGACTATCGGCTAGATATTGTCAAATTAGCTTTGCTTGGAACCATTTACCCTTAAACCTTAAACATGGGTCTCAGGTTCGATTCTCAGCGAGGCAGAAATTTGAATGATGAGTTTGAATTTTGGTTTTCAGTTTGAATTTGTGTGTTCTTGTCTTTGTATGTTGACCATCACACCCACACTGGGTGTGGGGGGGGGGGGGGGGCTATGAGTGTGTAGAGTTATTTATTATATTTACATATTCACAGGACTTTCTGAAAATCATGCGTGCATTGTTCTCCTACGCTCGACTGTTCGGTGTAGCTGGCTCAGGGTCATATCCATGGAAAATTTGGGGTGCCTTGATTCTATGTTTGATGATAGGTATCGAGATCTATGCGATATACAAAGTTATAAGAGCATTGGCTGGTATTGCTGTGAACACCGTTGCACATCGTGAGTAGCAAATATAATTAGTTTTTCTTGAGGTCTTATGTCAAAGAGTACGAGAGGGTTCTCTGATTTTTAATTAGAGACACAAAACTTCGCAAAAAGAACTTAAACGATACCTGTTTACTGAGTTCTTGACAAAACTTCTATTTTGAGACCATTTAAATTCCAGGAAGTGTATCAGCTCGGCTAGCAGGCGCCATGTTTTATGGATCATGCGTAATGTCCCTAATCATTTGCTGGAGATTGTCGTCTTCATGGATGGCGCTATCTTCATATTGGGCTTCAGTGGAATGGATGCTTTCAATACAATACGTGCCTGCTGACCCTACATTAAGGAGAAGATTGATTTCAGTTACATTGTTCATGATTGTCTGTGGAGCTTGTAAGTAATTGTCTATCTAACGGTTACTTAAATCGCTCCTAATAGTACAGAATTTGTATGGTGATTCAGTACTAAAGAGTGATTGTGATTGTGACTCTGAGTTGGGCGTTTAGATTACTTGGTTTTGTTTAGTGACGGAAAACTTTTCTTTTGAACCCACTTCAAAAAAAACTTCTATGTTTTATTATTATTATTATGGAATTATTTCAGTTTATTATATTTTATTACAGTGGAACACATCGCAAGTATGATTGCTGTGGTTGAATTAGATTGGCCTGTGTGGCTGATTTTTAGAAGGTACACTTTAAGATCTCATGGCTTTATACTTCTACCTGGTAAGTTTATTCATAAATAGGGCAAAGCAAACAAATGAATTTATTTAATATGACTAAAAAAAAATACTGTATTACATAGGCATATTTTCTATATACGAGTACAATATTAATTGCACATAAAATTAAAAAAACGATAAATTGCAATATTCTTATTTTTTTTTTTATGTAGATTAAGATATAGGCATACGTGTACAATATTTGTGAGGTAAGTTTAAAGGAATAAAAAAATGCAATTTTTCATATTCAATACTTGTACAGACAATGGATCAAATTTTGAAATGCTTGATAAGAAACATGTCTAAGTATTATGTTTCTCATGCAATGTGTTGGTCAATATAAAATGCCTTAATTTTTAAGAAAACACCTTGATGTGTAATGTGTAAATGACATCTTGTAGAAGATTATTCAGTCCCACTGGGTGTCTTTCTGTTCTTCATGAGCAACATCGCCACTGTAATGTGGAACCTTCAGGATCTATACATAATTCTCATCTGCATGGGTCTGACGTCACGCTACCACAGGCTCAATCAATGCGTGGCTGCGGTGTGTGCTAGAAGTGAAAAGGAGAAGTCATGGAATCAGGTATTTATTCCCCCAAGCACCTAACACCTCCTTTAATTAATGGCTGAAGTTGGAACGTCTGATTCCACGGGGCACGATTCAATCTGTACCCTTTCCTCATTTTTAGCTGTTAACGTATTTCTAACTAGCTGTGATGAAGAAAAACGTCATAGGATAACTTAAATTACTTTAGGAGTTCACCATAGGGTTCTCTTTGGAACAGGAAGACTATGATCTGTATGTACCGGACTCTAACCAAGGGTCAACTATAGCTCGAAAAGATGACATCTCAAATTGCTGCTTACCTATTTCAGAAGTTTCAGTCAAACGTTCGTACTTATTTTTAATAAAAAAACTGTGGTTTTTACATAATATGATTATCTAAAATGAGATGTAGAAATAATCGAAATACAGAGTGACATTCATTTTACTTTGTTATTTTAGAACCTGGAACCAATAAATATATACACTTGGAGGAAAATAAGGGAGGCATACGTGAAACAAGCGATGTTGGTCCGAAAAGTAAATGACTCGATTGGCGCCCTCATACTGCTCTCTAACTCCTGCAACTTCTACTTCATTTGCTTACAACTCTTTCTCGTAATTTCGTAAGGATTTTTTAATAGTAGTTTAGTTATACGGGCTTTTTAGAGTATAAGATCATTTGCCTAATCCAACCTGCTGTTCGCTATGCTACCTTGCTGAGCAATGGGAAAAAGTACGACGCCGCGACGTTTAAAGTATTTTGCATTTAGGCACTATCTGTATTATGATGATACTCCCGTCGTGTACAGAAATGGCATTTCAATAAAATTTATTACTTACTGCAAGTAATTTAATTTATGATGTAAATATAGAAGCTAAAAAAATCTTTAAAACCTATTACGTAAGAAATTAGTTCATCTTATAATATAGTACTTATTCATTATATGACGCAGTATGTGTTGTAAAAATTATCCAAGCAATCCTCTTTCAGCCAAGGAACGTCAAGCACTACGCAGAAGCAACTGTTCTACTTGACCTCTCTAGCCTGGATGTGCATTCGAGCGAGCAGCGTAGTTCTCTCTGCCGCTAACGTGCATTCATTCTCTAGGAGAGCTCTGCCGTATTTGTATAGTTACCGATCTCAGTACTACAATATTGAGGTATTCGATGTTAGTTTTCTATTAAAATGTGGTTTTGAGCGCTCGTAGTCTAGTTTATTTTGCGTTTGTGAGAAGAGCATCGTTAACATCCGATAACTCTGAAGCCTAGTTGGTAGCGACCCTGCCTGCGAAGCGAGGGGTTCGGGTTCGATTCCCGGCTGGGGCAGATATTTATTTGACAGATAAATATTTGTACTTGGGTCAGGGGTGTGATTGTGATGTGTTATACATATTATGTGTCATCCATGCCACCCGCGGCACAGGTAAAAATAAATAAATAAATAAATAAAAACCTACTGCGGGGGTATGAGTGTGTTAGCGTTTATTTATTTATTAACTGTTTTGTATTTTCAGATAGAAAGGCTTCAAACCCAATTAACTAAGGAATATGTTGCTTTGACCGGTATGGGATTCTTTACTTTGACGAGGACTGTATTATTACAGGTACATTTAATTGAACTTCAGACTTCTCTGAATAAATTATTAAGTGCCTAAATACATTTTAAAGAGTTTTGTGGATCCATGATTTCTTAAGTTAAGTAACTATGTACTTTCAGATGGCTGGAGCGATTGTTACTTACGAGCTATATCTTATCCAATTTGACGATAGCGATTAGCGACCGTAATTCAACGCAGACCTGAGCAAAATGGACGAAGTACCGAACACTGGACAAAACGAAGCTACATTTAAATAAATAGTCCTGATATAGTTACTAGTATCAGGCGTTACTTTGCGGAAATCCATTGTTGTTAAGTCAATAAGAGGTGCTAAATTAATGTTGGTAAATATTGATATATACTTTTAATTATTGTTGTGCATGTTTCCTTTGTGGGAGGGAGGGAGGTGCCACGCATGTCTTAGAGTATAATATACCTACTATCATACAATGATAACCGCGGATTCAAGGTAGACTTTTACTAACTTAATAAACCTGTAGCTTAATAAATAATCATCATATTGATTATGCTTGTAACAAGGCAACGTTTTTCGTTGCCTCATTATGGAAATGTGGACTTCATGTTTAATTATATTGTTGCACATTATTGCAGCTGTTTCATTTTTTAAATATCTAATAATAACGCTACACACTCATAGCACAGTAAGATTCCCTGTGTCGTGGGTGCCATGGACAATACACAAAGACAAGAAGACACACACAGACCGAGAACAGATATTCAAACTCATCATTCAAACCGCCTCGCTGGGAATCAAACCCAGGACCCTTGGCACGGGCGCTCCGGCATGATATGGTAACCATTACCTGTCATGCTGATTCTTACAAAAAATAGGTCAAAAGTTATTCGATCAAAGGTCACAGCGTATTTTAACGCGCCGACGACGACGCGCAGACAATGCATGTATACGCGCTTCAAACGAAATTCAAACGCAGACAAAACACAGTACATACAGTACTTTAACTCGGCCCTATTCTTGAAAAACTTGCCTACAGCCGCGCGGAGCGTAGCCGCGCGCTAGGGCTGTCCGCCGACAGTATTTTAATTTTATCAAACGACTTGAGTTTCTTTGTAGTTTTGTATTTAAAAATGTTATATTTTCTATTTTAATAATAAATGCAATTCATCTATATCTATACAAATAAATAAAATTGGAGTGTCTGTTTGTAATATTAAAATAACCGCTTTTTA
This sequence comes from Thymelicus sylvestris, assembly GCA_911387775.1. Lineage (NCBI taxonomy): Eukaryota > Metazoa > Arthropoda > Insecta > Lepidoptera > Hesperiidae > Thymelicus > Thymelicus sylvestris. Next base: position 15,584,036 of record OU426889.1, read on the forward strand.
CCAAGTGCATTTGGATGTATACTTGGTACATATACCAAAACAACATTTTTAACAATTTTTGTCTGTCTGTCTGTTTGTTCCGGCTAATCTCTGAAATGGTTGGACCGATTTTGACGGGACTTTCACTGGCAGATAGCTGATATAAAAAGGAGTAACTTAGGCTACTTTTATTAAAAAAAAATAGTTTGGTGCGATACGAAGTTCGCCGGGTCAGCTAGTTGTGAATAAAAAGGAAGTGTTCTCAAGCTCTCTCTGTTCTCTCTGGCTCTCAAGCCCCCAGCCGGAACACGACGAGTCGTTTGGCGGCTGACTCATCATACTCAAGGGTGGTAACTATCCAGGCGAACCCCATGGAGATATAATAATAGTACCTAATAATGGTATTAATTAACAATTAAAATCCATATTACCAATATAATCCGTCGAGGGGCCCTACCACCAGTGGGCTGGATTTAGTCGCCTTTTACGACACCCATCCGGCGTGGGATTGGGGTTAGTATTCTAAGCCACCCCAATACGGCAAAAGTAATAATAATCAACCATTTGATTTTTTTAGCCCCTTATTTATAAATCTAGGCATTTTACTCGGTGGACTTATGAAAAATAAACAATTTAGGTACCTACTTATTGCAATACGTACTTGTTTTTATTTATATATCCTACATGCACTGATCTCCTTCGGCAGGACCAAAGACCTTGAATATAATAATTTGATTTCTTAATAATAATTACAATACAATAATAAAGTTGATATTAATCAATGACGCAATAATTATACAATACCTACTTACCTACAAGTTACTTACCTACAATAAGTATATATGTATATCTACCTACAAGTACGTATTACATATTATATTATATTGTATAGTATTATATATACTATATAATACGTACTTGTAGGTACGTATATAAAAATAGTATTACCTTTGGGAGTCTCCAGGTAATTTAAACAATGATATTCCTGGGTGACTTAATGTCGTATTATAACACCCAAAAACCGCACAATATCTTGTATTCCTGTTTGCCATACTTATTAAATAGTCACACGCCGCACACGGTCACCACAGCCGCCGTAAGGAACTAAACTAAAACAATTTGTTATTTGTACCGTGGGCCGCTCGGCCTCGGCCGTGGCTCAACCCGCGCTCGTTCGCCACAGCTACTGCCCTTTACTACACTTATTCCGACTTGCGTAGGTATGGCGCGCGTTTCGACCGTTTGTATGAAGAGCGACTACTGTATAGATCTATATACTGTGGACAAAAGCTCGAAGTTACATAATGTACCCCACCATAGATTTAGAACCAGTAGATTCTCCCATACATTTGACAGAGGGAGATCGATAGTTACAAAATCTACGTGAAAGACAAAGACAAAAATATTATTTCTTGACACCATCACCGTGGCCGATTATAATAAACATTAATATTGTTTGTCACAAGTGCAAACAATGTGTGAGTTGTAACAAACAATGAAGAGTGAGTTGGCTACTAAAAGTTTCAGTTTCTTTTAGAAGCAGAAAATCGTTGTAAGTTTAAGTAAGATGATAGGTAGCAGTATGCTGGGCTGTTTATTAAATTTTGTTACATTTCTTTTAAAATAACCTCAGTAGCTGAATCTATAGATGCATACGATGCGACGATGCGTCTACGATTTATACGATCAGGCCTATGATTGGTCGAAATCGTTCATCCAATGTCACGTGATTCGTCTTCAGGTACTTCTTCGTAGCGTGCCGTCTAGATGTATGTACGAGGTTGAAGCTAATGATATTTTAATATAGATATGTACGTTATGCCCTTAAAAATCAACCAAAAAATCTGTTCCAAAAAGAGCTATAACACAAACGTCTACCTTTTGTTTCACTACACCAATCACATTGGTATAATTACACGAAGGCATTTTAACGCTGTATGTCAAATGTGAAGCACTTCTGACAACAACAAAAGCGTGCATATCATCTTGTATTGACAGAGCGAGTACGAGAAGGAAGGCTATTCAGTTTTGTAGCTTGACAGCGGAGTTTCAAAATTGATGTTCGAGTTCTAGGATCACTTCACTTCGCAAGTGCGTACTAGATGATTAGATAATGACATGTCAATATGATGCAAGTTCGCTTTTGTTTTGTAACTTGACAGCGGAATACACGATGAGTTTCTAAATTGAAGTAAAAGTTCGAGACTCCCTTCACCTCGCAAGTGCGTACCAGATGATTAGAGAATCACATATCAAGATCTCGGACTCGAACTTCAATTTTGAAACTCATCGCGGATTCCCCTGTCAAGTTACAAAACTGAATAGCCTTGCAGAACGGTCAATTGCCTGTTCTTAAGCTCTTCATCGTCGGCGCGCTAGTGACATATCTACCTCTTTTTATTTTATAATATCATTGGTTGAAGCCACATAAATGTTACCGATTGGAAATCCCAAATGTATTCATTGAACATGCCGCTTGATTGTTATATATTTGGCTAGTCTACTTATCGATCGAATTTTCACCCATGGTCATCAGTAACGAGCAGGGGACATGCAATATAGTTTACGTTGTGCGAAACACCAAAGATATTTTAACTCATTTCCTCCTTAACATGCAAGATACACAGTAAGAAAATTGAATAATTGCTTGTTCTATAAGCTTTTCTTTTGTTGAAAATATTTATTATTTAGTGACTAAGTGATTTGAAGAAATAAGTGCTGTACATAATAAACTAATACAGTGCCCTTCGAAGCAATTTCGTACACTCAGAACTAATAAATAATTCAGAAGTACCATGTTTTCATTTGATTGTAACTCGAACATGATATTTATTCATAACCAGCATTATACATCAAGACGTGGAGTAGAGTTACAGAAACATTAGTGATTACTTAGTTATATTTAGTGTCTTCGAGTGAATTTCTGATTTTTATCACTTTCGCCTTAAATCTTTAACTATTTCAGTGAATCCTTAATAATTTAATATTAATAATTCTTAATTACGTTAATATTATTAACTGAAATAAAGGTCTAAAATCTAAGCGTATCTTTCAAATAAATTATTCAGCTGGTTTTTGCTTTTTGGTTTGGTAAAGTTGTTGGATATACCCACAACACAGGGTATCCTTACGTGTCCTGTAAAAATGTTTTTGTACTTTTATGCAACAAATAAATTATTATTATTAATATTATTCATGCAATAAACATTTGCCGATTCGTTTTTAGTGGAGTAAAAAAGGCATTTAGGTAATATATGTACAATTATTTTATTTATCAGCGTTTCTATGGAGATTTATACAGGAAACAACACAAAAATGTTTTTTAATTAAGACCGAATAGTTGTATTTAAACTAAATACTTCAGTACGCATTTTTTTGAAACGAAAGATTGGCCATAATTCTAATCATTAAAACATTAGATCATTTGAAAACAGGATAAAAAGAAAACCCGCAATGAAAGTGGATACAGCTTTACAAAAAGATAGGAATTTTGATGTAAGTATTCGATTCATCTAGCTTTATAGTATTATCTTAGAAATGTAAGAATTCACAATAATTAGTCGGTTTTAAATTGAATTGAAGAAAAGTAGATATCGTCTAGACAATGTCATTTTGTTAATACGAGTTTAATATAAAATTGTATGGTAACATAATATGTATAAAATACCTTAATATATTGTACCCTATTATATTGTAAGAGATACCTACCAAGTTCCAGGGCCAGTCGGGACGAAATTCAGTCTGAAAGAGAGGCCATGGTGGCTCGTGTGAATCTCACACTTCGGGCTGTCTATTCACCGCCAAGAGGAGCCCGTTCACCCTAGCTCCTGCTTTTCGGAATGTGTCCTTGGATTATAGCGACTGCCTTCAGTTGTTAGGAGTAGATATATATCCTCGAAATTCAACTTTAGGCGGTTCATTGAGACCAAGGCTAAGGCTGCTGCAAGGAAACTTGGTGTCCTTGTAAAGGTAGGGCAGTACTTCACACCGAGGCAACTCTTAACCTTGTACAAAGCTCAGGTTTGGCCGTGTGTGGTACTCCCACTGTTCGCACATTTGAGCAGGCGCAGCCAAATGTCACCTTTCTGCCTTGGACTCGATGGAGAGTCGTGCGAAGAGCCTTATTGGTGACCCAGATTTGGTTGAGACCAATCTGCAAAGCCTCGAGCACAGGGGTAGAGTAGCCAGCCTCTCGATTTTCTACAGGGCACATTTCGGAGTGTGCACAGGAATTTTTTGAGATAATTCCCACATCTCCGTTTCTCCATCGAACGACACGATGCACGGCGGGTATGCATCCTTTTGTCGTGAATATCCCGCCGGTATGGACGACGCGGTTTGCCACTTCATTCGTTATACGCACCGCGAAGGACTGGAATAACTTGCCTGCGTCGGCGTTCCCGCCAGCCTATGACGTGGATGCCTTCAAGAAAAGAGTGAATTGTGCTCCATCGTTAACTATGTTGACTATAATATGGCGGACTTTTAATACCTCTCTTTTTGCATTGGGGTTTAAAATAAATAATTAAGGAACATGTGATGTATCAAATTAAGTGATTCACTTCTACGTATTTAATAGTGAAATTAACTAAGTGGACTTATTTCACCTTTAACGTGGTAAAATGGTGGAGTTTCATTAATTTTATTCGGATGCTGAAAAAACTGGTTTTAAGTAAAACAGTTTCAGCACGACACAATAACAATCTGTCTTTAAATAACTGCACAGTACTGCAACTGCTCACTGCAAGCTACATTTTTAAATTAAGAAAGTGAGGAATGCAATACTTTTATCTAGATTTTCTTTTAGCCAGAAAATAGTTTTTACTTACTGGCATTCAGACAGTCCAATGGTCTTGAGTTTTTTTCGCTTTAAGTAATAGTTTTATTTTCCTAAATGTTCGGAATCTATTTAATTCGATAAGTTTATATTCCTCAAGGAAATAATGGAAAAACAAGATTTAAAGATTCAGATTTACTTATTTTACTTTAAATTAAGTATAACCCATTACATAAATACATAACATACATTAAACACATTAATTAAAGGATTAAGGAAGACGGAATATCTTTGCCATGGAAATTTCACAGAAGGTATCACCAACTCGTTGCAGGCCTATAATTATTATAGTTTACTACTGGTTCTGGACACTACGATGAAATAAATCCCCACCAGAGGGGACTTCATGGTGGAAATTTCCGGAGTGAATCATTAAAACATTTGACGGTTTCAGGAATATCTTTCCACGTTGACACCCATATTGGCAATCACACGATGGTTGGGAATCCCCGTGTATGGTGGGAAAAAGTTAATTTTACTAACGTTACTAATTTTACCAACGTTGATATCTATCGAAGTCATGGCTATATGGAAATTGTTAAGAGCTCTTGGTGGATTTGCAAGAATTAGCGATTCACGTTAGTATTTCTTAATTTAATTTAAGGCGATATTATCCCAAGAAATGGTATTTTTGAAGGTGTTTTGTTCATAAATGGTACATAATACAATTCTAAAAAAAATATATGTTATTTTACAGTCTTTGTTCTTTCGTTCCCTCATACTTGATACACGATAGCAATTATTTCATTGGATAGAAATAAATCACAAAGTGGGGTCTAATCTGGCATAAAAATGGCGTTTTATTCGCGTTTTAATCGCTTCCAGATAATAAAAAATATACCACAGTATAGGTCCTATAGATACCAATATTTCTTTCTGATCATAATTTGAAATTTTGAAAAACTTCCCTTTCAATTTCTATTTTTTCCCTTTCCACTAGCAACGAAACGCCCGACGCGTTAATTTACTCAATTTTACTCTCGCGCCAGTCGCCTTCGAGGTAGGACCTGTGCTAATCGGCATCGCAGCCGCACGTTGTCGAATTTCCGACACTAATTTTAATTTCGAATTTGGCGCGCGCGCCTTCTGAACTTATATTACGTATTAGGTACTGTCCAAAGTATCCACACTGCTGTAATTTGAAATAATAAAATTTTTTCGTTTTTATACTTTAGTTACTATTATAGTATTTGGGTATTGGTATAAGTCAAGTGCTAATTACACAATTATTATCTAATACTATCCCAAGCCGGATGGGTGTCGTAAAAGGCGACTAAATCCGGCCCGCTGGTAGTAGGGCCCCTCGAGGGATTATATTGGTAATATTGATTTTAAATTTAATACCATTATTACTATTATTATTTCTCCATGGGGTTCGCATGGATAGCTACCACCCTTGAGCATGTGTCAGTCGCCAAACGACTCGTCGTGACGGCTGGGAGCTTGAGAGACAGTTTTCTTTTTTGAAGTTATACCTTATTTAGGCGCGTTATGAAATAAATGGAAAATTGTTTTGAAAAAATGATTATTGAAGTGAAAACTTCTTGAAGTCAAAAGTCAAAAAAGTCGAAAGTCACAAATGTCAAAAAAGTCAAAAAAGTCAAAAGTCGAAATTCAAAAAAGTCAAAAAAGTCAAAAAAGTCAAAAGTCAAAAGTCAAAAGTCAAAAAAGTCAAAAAAGTCTAGTCAAAAAAGTCAAAGTCAAAAAAGTCAAAAGTCAAAAAAGTCAAAATTCAAAAAAGTCAAGTCAAAAGTCAAAAGTCAAAAGTCAAAAAAGTCAAAAAAGTCAAGTCAAAAAAGTCAAAAAAGTCAAAGTCAAAAAAGTCAAAAGTCAAAAAAGTCAAAAAAGTCAAAATTCAAAAAAGTCAAAAGTCAAAAGTCAAAAGTCTAAAGTCAAAAAAGTCAAAAGTCAAAAAAGTCAAAAAAGTCAAAATTCAAAAAAGTCAAAAGTCAAAAGTCAAAAGTCAAAAAAGTCAAAAAAGTCAAAATTCAAAAAAGTCAAAAGTCAAAAGTCAAAAAAGTCAAAAGTCAAAAAAGTCAAAGTCAAAAAAGTCAAAAGTCAAAAAAGTCAAAAAAGTCAAAATTCAAAAAAGTCAAAAGTCAAAAGTCAAAAGTCTAAAGTCAAAAAAGTAAAAAAAGTCAAAAAAGTCAAAAAAGTAAAAGTCAAAAGTCAAAAAGGTCAAAATTCAAAAAAGTCAAAAGTCAAAAGTCAAAAGTCAAAAAAGTCATAAAAGTCAAGTCAAAAAAGTCAAAGTCAAAAAAGTAAAAAGTCAAAAAAGTCAAAAAAGTCAAAATTCAAAAAAGTCAAAAGTCAAAAGTCAAAAAAGTCAAAAGTCAAAAAAGTCAAAAGTCAAAAAAGTCAAAGTCAAAAAAGTCAAAAGTCAAAAAAGTCAAAAAAGTCAAAAAAGTCAAAATTCAAAAAAGTCAAAAGTCAAAAGTCAAAAGTCAAAAAAGTCAAAAGTCAAAAGTCCAAAGTCAAAAAAGTAAAAAAAGTCAAAAAAGTCAAAAAAGTCAAAAGTCAAAAGTCAAAAAGGTCAAAATTCAAAAAAGTCAAAAGTCAAAAGTCAAAAGTCAAAAGTCAAAAAAGTCAAAAGTCAAAAAAGTCAAAAGTCAAAAAAGTCAAAAAAGCCAAAAAAGTCAAAGTCAAAATTCAAAAAAGTCAAAAGTCAAAAGTCAAAAGTCAAAAGTCAAAAGTCAAAAGTCAAAAAAGTCAAAAAAATCAAGTCAAAAAAGTAAAAAAAGTCAAGTCAAAAAAGTCAAAAAAGTCAAAAGTCAAAAAAGTCAAAAAAGTCAATAAAGTGAAAAAAGTAAGAAAAGTCAAAGTCAAAAAAGTCAAAAAAGTCAAAATTCAAAAAAGTCAAAAGTCAAAAGTCAAAAGTCAAAAAAGTCAAAAGTCAAAAGTCCAAAGTCAAAAAAGTAAAAAAAGTCAAAAAAGTCAAAAAAGTCAAAAGTCAAAAGTCAAAAAGGTCAAAATTCAAAAAAGTCAAAAGTCAAAAGTCAAAAGTCAAAAGTCAAAAAAGTCAAAAGTCAAAAAAGTCAAAAGTCAAAAAAGTCAAAAAAGCCAAAAAAGTCAAAGTCAAAATTCAAAAAAGTCAAAAGTCAAAAGTCAAAAGTCAAAAGTCAAAAGTCAAAAAAGTCAAAAAAATCAAGTCAAAAAAGTAAAAAAAGTGAAGTCAAAAAAGTCAAAAAAGTCAAAAGTCAAAAAAGTCAAAAAAGTCAATAAAGTGAAAAAAGTAAGAAAAGTCAAAGTCAAAAAAGTCAAAAAAGTCAAAAGTCAACAGTCAAGTCAAAAACGTCAAAAAAAGTCAAAAAAGTCTAAAGTCTAAAGTCAAAAAAGGCAAAAAAGTCAAAAGTCAAAATTTGTGGAGTGGAGTGGAGTGGAGTGGAGTGGAATAGTAAAACCTACAATTATCATCTTCCCGAAATTTTACATTCGTCTCATTATCTTGAAAACAAAATTTTTGAAGGTTTCACTTCTAAGTTCTAACACGTGTGAATGGCACACATTTTAATTTTTTTGTTTTTATTATTTTTTACGTATCTTTAGGTATTTTATTTTAAATTATTCTTATACTTTTTATCATTCTCAACATACTTGTAAAATATCTTATCCAAAGGGTTTGAAGATTTTTGTACGGAACCTGGCATACCTACAAGTCCGCCATTTTGAAAAAAAAGCTCGTTTCGATTTTGAAGTTGGTTACTTTTTGTTAGTATTTAGATGATATTAGTCAATTTTGTATGTAAGTACCTACTTATTTGTAGGTGAACCGATTTTGATGATTCTTTTTTTGATAGAAAGCTGGTGCGTATCATGTGGTTCCACATAAATTTGAGGGAGATTTGACAAGTAGTTTTCGAGTTATTTTGAAGTTGGTTATTTTTTGTTAGTATTTAGATGATATTAGTCAATTTTGTATGTAAGTACCTACTTATTTGTTATCCACTCACCTTTAGTCTCCACTGGACAGTTTCGTTTCATAAAATTTCAAGTCAGTCTGCACTCACCTCTAGTCTCCACTGGACAGTTTCGTTTCATAAAATTTCAAGTCAGTCTCCACTCAACTCTAGTCTCCACTGGACAGTTTCGTTTCATAAAATTTCAAGTCAGTCTCCACTCACCTCTAGTCTCCACTGGACAGTTTCGTTTCATAAAATTTCAAGTCAGTCTCCACTCACCTCTAGTCTCCACTGGACAGTTTCGTATCATAAAATTTCAAGTCAGTCTCCACTCACCTCTAGTCTCCACTGGACAGTTTCGTATCATAAAATTTCAAGTCAGTCTCCACTCACCTCTAGTCTCCACTGGCCAGATTCGTATCATAAAATTTCAAGTCAGTCTCCACTCACCTCTAGTCTCCACTGGACAGTTTCGTATCATAAAATTTCAAGTCAGTCTCCACTCACCTCTAGTCTCCATTGGACAGTTTCGTATCATAAAATTTCAAGTCAGTCTCCACTCACCTCTAGTCTCCACTGGATAAGCTAAAATTATCATTACTCTTATTTTATTACACCTAAAATTCCAATGAATAAATCAAAATAAAGTATACTTACACCCCAACTCAGAGCAGTTACTAATAATAATAATAATAATAATAACGAGAGTTTGGAATTTACCCTTACGAGGAGACAATCAATATGTATATAAACATAATAATAATAATAAAACCCTTCCACACTCATACCCCCGCAGTAGGTTACAAGTATTTACCTGTGTCGCGGGTGGCATGTACTACACATATAACACATCACAATAACAGCCATGACACGAGTACAAATATTTATCTGTCACATAAATATTTGCCCCGGCCGGAAATCGAACCCGAAACCCCTCGCTTCGCAGTTCGCAGGCAGGTCCACTACCAACTAGGCTATGTAGGATCTACAGCTACGCACGGGGTCATTAACCTCACAGCCGCGCGCGGCCGGCTCACGGCGTGGCGGTCGAGTTTACACTCAGGGGAGCGGGGTAAAGGGCAGTGAACAAAATGCCTACAACGGTCGAATAAGCTCGCCTTAAATTTGCCAATATCTGATACTACAACCTTTTAGTGGTAAGACGATGGTGCGTTTAGGCTTCTTAGCCGCGTTTACGTGAACGTTAAATGTTTCTTAATTGAAGTATATGTACATTGTTAATGATGGTTTTAAGAGGTTAGGATGTAGTAAGTTTTAGTACCATTTAAATTGATTCTAAATTTTTTTTTGTAACTTATATGACTTAAATGTTTACAGGTGGAGTAACAGCGCGTCTATCAGGAGCAATATTCTATGCAAATACAATAATATCGTTTTTATTAATTTGGAGATTATTACAAACTTGGAAGAATTTGACGACGTATTGGACAAGTATCGAAACCAATGGATTATATTTGCCACCTGACCGTAACATTAAGAAGAGAGTACTCTTTGTAACATCTTTTGTGACTATCTGTGCTTGTGGTTAGTATCTATTGTAGAGTATGATTTTTGTTAGTTAGTTTCGTAAGTTTTTTGGCGAACTAACCATCTGAGGTAAATTTTCATCCATGTCTTTCGAATTGGTTTATTTAACAGTTTTGAGGTTTACTTGCTTGTTAAAGCAACTTCGATGTGCTTATTAAAAGTAACCAGTTACAACGTTGCATTGCTTACCGTGTAGTAGAATTATTGAGCTTACTTGTAAGTAAAAGAGAAATCTCTGACTTTAAATTGACCATTGATTTGTCTTGGACGACTTCAAAGATCTCTTATGGCCTACTTTCCGCAAGTTTTGAAGTTATACTTCATAAGGGGCGTTTGAAAAAAATGAGAGTAAAGTATTTACGATGGGACCAAAAAAAAACCGACATGATGAAGTTTGTTTTTGGATTGCTAGGGCGCGCCGGGTCGTGGGTGCGAGCGAGAGGTACTTAGTTGGATTTATAGCGTGCGCTGGGTCGTGGGTATGAGCGAGAGGTACTTATAAGTAAGAGGTAAGTTACAGTATAACTTCTTACGTGCGTACATAAGTAAACACACACACGTTTTTTTCTGTTTACCATTTAGTTGAACATGGATTAAGCATAACAGCGGCGACAAAATTTGACTGCCCTCCTCTGGAATGGTTTCGCCGATACATCTTAAGTTCTCATGGGTTCATGCTGCATCCGGGTGAGATTTACACATGTTTCCAAAATTTTCTTCGTTCTGTAAACTAAAAGTTTCTGCAGCTATAATAGCTAGATTAAAACCTTAAGGTCATATAAAGATACCACGGTTATTTCTATTTCGGTTTAAGGAATTCAATTTTTTAAGAGAATAAGATAAGAAGTCGCTTTCCATCATAATCTCCAATTTTGTTTAGTCTTTGTTTTTTTATGTTTACAGACGAATACAGAATATGGATAGGAATCGCTGTTTTCATTTCGAGTAAAATTGCCACATTTTTTTGGAACTTCCAAGATTTGATAGTGATCCTGATAAGCATGGGTCTTACGTCTAGGTACCATCGCCTCAACACATACGTGAAACGATTTGTGGCATATGAAAAACATCTGCGAGGAAAGGTTTTTAATTTCTACAATTTTTTGTGTTTTATGTGGCAAATGAATGTTCTTCTCTTTTCTTTTTACACGCTTTATATTAGCTTCACCTGTATGTATGTTTGTTTTTTTGTTTTTGTTTTTCTTTTACATTTATATTTTTTCAGCTTTTAAACCTTCCTTTTATAACTATAATAAAAATTTTACTAGGGAGATACAGTTGTAAAAATATTATAATAATATAATGATCATGTCACTTTACTTTTCTTGTTTGGCTTTACTTCTCACGTTTGATTTTTGACGTGATAACATCTATTAAAACGATGAACGCCGGGCGCATGCACGAAAAACCATGACTCATTGTCCGGTTCCGCGCGAGCGAGAGCGCGGAACAAGCGATAGAGAGGCATGATCGGCTACGATCGGCCGAAGCGCTCAATTTTATCTATAAAAGTATGCAATCATTTCATCAATGTTTTGTCATGACGTTGTCACGTTAAATTACCGTCCGTAAACAGACTTTACAGACATTATTTTTTTTGTGATGCATTCTCTTAAGTCTGTCTTTTAGTCACTCTCAGACTTTTATATTTTCCCCACTTAAAAAGTATGCTACCTACATTATTTGTATTCATTATTCACAAAACGCTGAATACGTATTTTTCAGTGTTATTACTGATGTTCATGGACTACGGTGACCACGAGATGGCAGCCTTCTGTCGTTCAGATAGTTCCATAAAAATACGATAAAAAGTCTGAAAATAATTTAAAATGCGATGTAAAATGTACCTCAATATTAAATATCGTAACCCCTAATAACATTATATAATGAGTTGATTAATAAATTTTATTATCAGACAGGTTCTTCACTATCAACGCGTGTAAGCACATGGCGGAAGTTGAGAGAAGCATTCCTTCAGCAGGGAGATTTAGTTCGAAAGGTGGATAAGGCAATAGGGGGATTAACTATACTCTGTAACCTCAACAATTTCTACTTCATATGTTTGCAGCTGTATCTTGTTCTAAGGTAGGTAAGTAAAGTTAATTCCATAACTTAAAGCTAATATATAAAGAGATCGTTTACTTTATAAATAGCAAACTCGAAAGAATTTATAAGTTCTTTACTTGCTCTGTTTTGTCATTTTAATTATTTATTAAGAATGATAACTCATTAATAATGATAATTCATTCAAGAAGGTTAGAGAAGAAGTAGAAGAAGTTATTGGTTAGTATGGTGGAACTATTACTATAAAAATATTTTCCAACAACAAATAAAATTTTAGTCGATTATATTGAGTTAACACAGTTTTAATGTATACCATCAAAATTACACGTAACAATCAAGTATGTTTCCATTTTATTGACAAAAAAACGCTAAGTTCCTTAAATATCCAAAGGAGCAATAAAGTCGTTTGCGGGTTCTATCGTATTTTCAACATAAGGAATAAGTTTCCAGATTTGCTATTAGAAAAGCTTACAAATTGTAACACTGGTATCAATGATGTTTGGTATCAATGATTTGAAAAATGACGATTGTTTCACTGGTAGTAATCTTCCATTATTATTGTAGAAAAAGCGACGGAGTAGTATTAAATGATACTTACCACATCATATCCGTCGGTTGGTTGATATTTAGAGCCGTCAGTTTGATACTTGCAGCTGCTGATGTTAATCTGCACTCAAAACAAGCTTTGACTAGCTTACACAAGTGTCCCAGCTATCAATATAATATTGAGGTGAGATGTAATTATAATATTATAAATTAGTAAAGCATCTGTCTCTTCAATCCAACCCAACTTCTCCATGGTGTACAAAAACAACAAACGTACAGTACCACCAAATTATCTGTGAAGTGCCGAAAATTGGAACTAATGAAAATTCATTCATTAAGTATTTGTGGTCACTCATCTGTCAGTTACTACCTCTCGAATTGCGTCCAATGATTGGTCCAATGCATCTGACAGCGCCCTACTCACAGATAAGTGGGTGGCACTGTACATATGTACATATATTCTTTCTTCTCACGTCTGGGCCAGCGACACATCGTATTAAGTATGAAAATTGTATGCCAATCTATCTACTGTTATTTGAGTTGTAGCCACATTATTTCAGAAGTTGAATTTTTATATAGGATTTTAAATATTCCTTTCATACTCCATGGTTATATGTATGAAAGTTATTATTTTGTAACTTGTGCTGTTTTATTATAATACTTTAACACTTTTTAATTAAACCTTATTATAAGAAAAATAATTAATTCTTAGTTCTTTTTAAATAAACTGCATTGTTTCAGATAAAACGATTAAAGTATTATTTAGACAATGATGACGTCAGTTTAACTGGTTTGGGATTATTTTTTCTGAATAGAGAAACATTAATGGAGGTAAGTTTAATGAAAAAATGAAATCGGTTAACAAACGACGAATAGCATAAAAATAAAAACTAAGTATCATGCTTTTAAGTTTCAAAATTTACTTCTCGTCGTATTTCATTACTGCATATACACTAATTTACAGGCTTAATTCATAAAAAAAATTGTAATACATATAATTATTAAACATCTTTATCATTACATAAAAGTATGTATTTCATCAAACAAACAAACCATTTATTTCAGGTCGTTGCCGCTATAGTGAAATATGAAGTAATATTGCTACATTTTGACACATAAACAAAGTTACATTAAACGTTGAAACCTGGCAGGAAAATCCGCTTTCATTCAAAATATTGTTTTTACGTAGACATCTATCTAGAGTATCTGCTTTGTTTAAATAACTACTGACATCTGTAAAGCTGAATTTAAAATCAGAACCGTTAATTATGTCCACGTGAAGCTGTTAAAGGCCAACAGCTCTCCATTCGTAAAAAAAGAACTGGTAGTTAGGACTTGATTTAACGACAGGTTAAGCCTTGCTACTCCTGCACATTCTTCTTCCTTCTATCAACATTCCTTTACTGTCACAGCCGTCCGTCTCTGGAACGCGCTTCTCGACTCGTATTCGTAACTACAATTCTTTTAAAAACCAGGTAAAATCCTATTATATATAATTTATCAGTGTCCCTCCTTCCTTCACTCTCTCTTCTTCTTATTCTTGTCATCCATATTTGTGTTATATTATCTTAAATGTTATTGTAATTTCCTCCATATTATTCGTTCACCTTACCTCGTTTAATGTTACTCTAATCAGCTCTCCACATATTAGGGTTGTCTGGAAGAGATCTCTGTGTAGCGATAAGACCACCTTTTGTACCACATATCATATGAGTCATATGTCTACTTCACTTGTCTACTTCTAGACTGTTATTGTATTATTTTGTTGGTGTGTAATAAAGAGTTAAATCCTACTAATATTATAAATGCGAAAGTTTGGATGTTTGGATGTTTGGATGTTTGGATGTTTGTGTTACAATCACGCCAAAACGGCTGATCGGATATAGATGAAATTTGGCACACAGATAGTTTAATACCTAGAATAATATATAGGATACTTTTTATCCCGAGATATTGATCTATTCCCGAGGGAGAAGAAGTAAACTAAATGGTAATAGGAAAACAGTTTTGACGTTTGGCATCACAGTGACATTAGAAAACTCAAAACAGCTGATTGAATGATTAAATTATACTTGGTTCATTGTTTTAATATGTTTATTTACAAACATATTATAAAAATTTGCGGTGAAGCACATTGTGATCATTTTTATCATGCAATGGAAGCTTTAGTAACCATCGATCTCGTGTAAAATCAAGTAAAACAAACACAGCATTTTTTTACGCAAAATGAAGGCTGCTTACACATCAGCGTTTGTCGAGCGTTCCTAGCGCTAAAGCTTGATCGATTAACTATAAAAAACTAATAATTTTACGTTGAAAGAGTACTTGTAGCTTATCAAGGTTTTTCCTAGCTCTTAATATGAGGTGCAATTGAAATATTATATTATATCGTATCAGGTTTAATTAATAGCAAAAAATCATCAAATTTGGTTTTTAACATTCGTAAATATCTACCTATATTTTTTTTATTTACTTTATAGAAATAAATATTGATTTTTTTTAACTTATTTAGCAAATCATTATTCAGGTGTGTCGGATGAATGCGTACGCTTATAAAATCCTAGCGTGTTGTCGGCCTTATGTCAATTCGGCCTTATGTCAATATTTCTTTTTTTTATTGCTGTGCATGCATATAACCAGTGCTTTAGCCGAACACTACAAACCTTAAATAAGTTTTTAATGAAAAAGACCGTTAGTATACAATGGTTTTAGGTAGGAATAGATTCGTTGTTTAAGAAGCGATTTTCATGATTTTTTTGTTGTATTGGGAATTTACTCAAGTTGGTCCTACTTCAATATAGTGAGACTATGGATTCTGGAGGTAAAGAGTGAGCTTCTCAGTCGTAGGGAATAACTGAACTGTGTCTAAATATGTTTGCTGTTGTTATCGTTGACATCGCAAGATTTGTGTCCGAAATATGACTCCTCAACGGAACAATTCAAATAACTAAACAATTTTTTAAAATATTTGTTGTTCGTAAATTTAAGGGTAAAATCTACAAATCCGTCATAAGATTTGTCGTAATGTATGGATCAGAATGTTGGGTTACAAAGAAGATGGATGAGAGACGATTGCATATCACAGAGATGAGAATGTTGAGGTGGATGTGTGGAGTGAAGAGAATGGATAAAGTAAGGAATGAGTATATTATTAGAAGAAGTTTGAAAGTGCCAAAAATTACAAAAAAGTTAAAAGGGAACCGAATATCATGGTATGGGCACGTGATGAGGTGAGAGGAAACGCATGTGACGTGAAGAGTGATTTATATGAATGTGATGGATAGACGAAGGGGACGAGGACGACCAAAGAAAAGATGGATGGATTGTGTTACAGATGATACGAAAGATAAGAGAATTAGTGTAAAGATGATGGCTGATAGGGAAGTGTGGAAGAGGAAAACATATTGCGCCGACCTCAAATAAAATTGGGAAATGGGCAGGATAATGATGAATATTAACACTGTAAAACCAGACGCATAGACAAATAGATTTTTTTAAATTATAAGTTAACGTTGTTAAGTTGACTACAATCCCACCTGATGGTAAGTAGCGATGTAATCTTGGTTTATTATAGGATCTATTTAGTACATAAATATACATACATATTTTCATAACTTTCATACTTTAAGTATGATGATGATCATGTTTCGTGATGCCCGCGATGATTGCAAGGAAAATACTTAATTTGGCATACTTTTAATTTTAAATCATAGTATAACGATATAACAAACTGCAACTTCATCTGCGTAAATATGATACATTTGTCTGTGGACCTTCCACAGACAAATGTATCATATTTTTGACTACGGAATCGTGTAATTTTTTAGCGATATAATCGATATGGCTAAGACGCTATATAATTATTAGCTGCTAAAAGATATGCATGGGGCAACCTCGCTCTTGCCACTCTATGAAGTACATAAAACACTGAGTCTCTTCGTTTCGTTTCGTTTCAATGCCCTTAATAAAGATGTCATATTATATGGAAGCATCCATTAAATAAACCGATGTTATTTAAAGAACGATATGGTTCGTTTGTGTTACATTTGTGTAAACGTAATTCTGTTATTGGTTCTGCTGTTTGTTCTAATTGCGGAATAACTTTATAGTTTTCCTCCAGAATAATAGTTGTTCTTTTATTTTCTGCGGATCGCAAAATTTACACGCTTTGTTAATTTTATCCCTTTTTAGAAGCTTTTGACTACTGAGATTCGCGTGTTGTGACTCGCATCATACTCTAGCAACAGCCCATCTCCGTCATTCTGTTTCATGAGCATGTTGCTAACGTCGTTTACCTGCCTGTTCCGGCGTAGCAGCTCTCAAGCTTGTTGAAAGCTTGCAGCTCTTAAGGTAGCCTGCCGCTGAACTTCTTCCTCACGACATGTCCTATGATTTTTTCGAATCTTTAGCAACTTGCTAGAATACGAAATAACAAGCATGTTGTCGACATCATTCTTTGGAATGAAAAGCAGGATACTGTAAGTTTAATTCACAAACATCCAAACATCTAAACCTAACATCTAAATTTTAGTAGGATCTGGATCTAATTCTAAATTCTCGCGGACGAAGTCGCGGGTAGAAGCTAGTTAATAAATAATAATCCAACTCCACTCATATTGATGCTGTAGTGGGAGTAGCTTGATTGTTGATCTGGTAAACCGAACTAATGCAACTTTTTAGAGGAAGTAGTTCGGTTGGTAAGAAGAACCAAACTAAGGATACGATTTAAGTGGCAATAGTTCAGTTAATATTATATTAATACAATTATATTGTATTGTATTTTAATTACATTGTAAATGAGGGCTGGTTTATATGAAAGTATTGTAATGAACTTTATATTTAGTTTGTTCCTCACGGTCGAATTACCGATTATTTTCTGTACCCTGTTTCTAAATATTTTATTATAACATATTTTTGTAAATATTGGTGCATAATAAACACATTTTAACACAATGTATTAAACAACTTATTTCAAAGCAAACTTAGCTAATGTGAACTTATCGTATAAGTACCACGTTCCCATAAAACTTATTCTACATTTATTCCAAACAAAACTCAAAAGAAAGGTTTTAATTCTGGAGCATATTAATTTCTGCCGTGAATTTTTGCTAAGCGTAACGGATTTCTTAAATTGAACTAGATTAAGTTGGCCTTAGGATATAATGGGTTTTGTTCTTTAGATAGTTCTAGATAGAATGGTAGGCGGTGGAGAGGTAGGCGTTACGCCGGTAAACTGAAGCAGTACCAGCTCATACGTCACAATAGTTCCCGCGATCTGGAAGAAATAAAACCTTGGTGGGTATAAAAATTAATTATTAAGGATAGTTGTAATCTGGCAAAAAATAATACAGTCATAAAACATCCTGCGCTGATGGCAACGACACATAATTTCAACCTTAATCACGATAAACGGAATTTTATAAGATGGAAAGTTATATGAATTCCACAGTACAAAACATGAATGATACTTTGCATATTTGTAACAGTATGACCTTGGATATTTTTCATCCCATTAATGGATCAATTGCCGCGGAGTAAGAAAAACGTTTCGTTATTCTTATTACATAGTTAACAAATTTGAACTGATTTTCTGCAGATATTGCAATAATTATGTTGTATACCTACTTTAAAATTATATGGTATACGTAAAAATAACAATGTTTCTGATACGGGTACACATAAGCTGTTGGTTTTCTTAGATGAAGTGAAGGGTACCTATTTGTAATAATCATAAAAGATACAATTCTGTAGAAAATTTTGACGATAATAACAAAACAAAATATATCTAATTAATAAGTAATTGTAGAAATATAGAGACTAACTTTATACCACTAATAGATAACACCAAAAGCTAAGCCTGAAAGTGAATAAATGGTTAGTCATTCAGTAATCAGTTCAGTGAATCTAACTGAAGATGAACATAAAAGATGAACAGTCCAGTGAATCGTAACATTGTTTCTAGCGGGTAAGCATTAACGCATAAAGAATCGTTTATGATTCTATTTATAGATTCTAACTTTAAGACGGATATAGTTCAGGCTACAAAGTTTTAAGATTATAAATTAGCTAAGGCTGCAGAGAACGAAGAAGTTTGGAGGAAAGATAAAATTGTAACAGATGACTACAATAGAATGGAATGACTTTTCAGAAATAAATTAAGCCATTTGAGCAAATTAATGATACTAATAATTTTATTAAGAGTATAAATAATATACTTTGCAGACTTAAAACAATGATATAATAGGAAAATAATGATATTGATGAGTACAATTTAATTTATGCTAAGTTGTTTGTCTTATTGATGTTGCTATCCATGAAACTGATATCTTTTGACCTGATAGCTATTCAAGTTTACGATGGAATAGACACGTGTAAAAGTAAATGCCCTGTAAAAGTATTCCTTGATAGATGTAATATAAACTGTTCATTTCAACTGAAATCTTGAAAGCTTGGAGAAACTGCCTATTTTCTGCGTTGTTATTTAAATACAACTGTGAGTTCTCACATGTTAATGCGATTATGACTTAAGTCACGAGCGGTATCGGAAAACTTATGTAAAGATTCTGATGTGTTTTGCGTTTTGTAAAGTAGATAGGTATTGTATGGATTAAAATGGCGGCCACATTAAAGCTATGATAAATAATGTAAGTAATATGAAACTTTAATAAGTTTTGTACGCATTTTGAGCATAATTCCATACCCCAACATGTTAAAAAAATAAAGCTATAGAAAATTAAAATTAAAAATATATAATTATAAACAGAGGTATATTAAAAAAAACATTTCATTATACTGGATTTATAATTAAATACATCTCTATCAAGCCTTGAGAGTTTCAAGAGAGTAATTAGCGTTTATTATAATTAAAACAATTTAATTTCAAATGAAAATTTAAACACGGATTCGCTATTCACCGACATATTGCGAACAAAGCAATTTGGGGACAAATTTTATTACTTGTCATGTAATCTTACACGATTTGCTGGAGAAAATGCTATGCACCAATCATTCTTGAGACAAATTACTTGTAACGGGATTCAGAGAAAGTATTCACTCAGACGTCGTTTAAACTACAGTAGTAACCTTTGATTGAAATGACAGTGTAAGATGGAATGTACTTGAACAAGAACTCTTTGGTAATACCACAGAAGACATAATACTTAGTAGATAAATGTAGTAATAAATACATAGATTTTATTTCATAGTGGATTTTTTTTAAGATTCAGTGTTTTTTTGTTTTAAAACTCTAAACCTTATAAGGTTTTCTACAAGCGGATGTAAGTGGCTACTTTTTGGATTATAATTATTCTCGATGGCTATAGCAAAATCATCCAAGTCTTTAACCTATTTTCAACTATTCGCTTGAGGTGGTCTGATGATGAAAGTAGGTACGAACTCTGAAATGAAACGATGTAACCCCTAAGAGTTTGGTCTAAGAGCCACTCTGGTCCTTATATTATCCATGGTCTAAAGATGAAGCCTGATGAAAATGAACGAGGCCACGTCAATGGTTTGATGAAGCCAGGAGTAGGCAACGTCAAAAATGTGTGTTTAGTTTTTAAACTATTCTCTTACTATTTTTAAATCTATAATAATCTTAAATTAAAATAAAAAAAACCCTCGACACTTTTATTTGCACTAAACATACGTAAGAAGACTCTCAATAATTATTAAGTCACCTTTCAGACAGACAAACTAGATGAAAATTGGTTATACACACACAGATACATAGATATACAGATTCACAGACACACAGATACACCGACACGTCAAACTATTAACACCCCTCTTTTTTCGTCGGGGTTTATAACAGGTGACTGTTATTACTAATTATTATTGCTTAGAGATACACAGATTCACAGACACACAGATACACCGACACGTCAAACTATTAACACCCCTCTTTTTTCGTCGGGGTTTATAACAGGTGACTGTTATTACTAATTATATTATTGCTTACCGCTAATACTAATCCTCGCTTGATATTAAAGAACTGAAGCCCACTAAGCGCTACAGTCTCTCCATGGATTTGGTCTAGAAATCGTTGTATCTGAAAAATATATTAAAATAAGTAAATGTGTTTTTTTTGGTAATAGCTATTTGGTAGCGACCCTGCCTGCGAAGCGAGGGGCCCGGGTTTGATTCCCGGCCGGGGCAGATATTTATGTGTCAGTTAAGTATTTGTACTCGGGTCATGGGTGTTATTGTGATGTGTTATATTTGTCGTTCATGCCACCCGCGACACAGGTAAATAACCTATTGCGGGGGTAGGAGTTTGGTAGCGTTTTTTATTTTATTTTATTACAATCTCGTACCTCGACACAGTAAGCAGTCGACGGGATATCATAGAGTGCAAACGCGGGCTTCTTACTAGACGTATGCACTCGGGCTGCTATCAGCGACACAGTTAAAGACCTCATCACGAGGAATATGAACGAATACACGAAGTACAGTGGTTGCTCGTAACCTTTTAGCGGTCTGTCAATAAAAAATAAATAAAGCACTAGATATTAAACATGGTTATTTAGTAATTATGAGATAGAAATATAATTAATGTTGTTTTAACGCAGAATCCACGAGAGTAAAACTTAAGAATTGATAAAAGGGCAAGCTCTGAAGTTTAAATGACGTAGTACCTATGAGATAATTTCTCTTCCTATAATCGTATAATGTCACTAACTTTCAATAATTTGCGTTTGTTAAAGAGGCCTTAACGTACGACGTAAGGAGATTTTTTTATGGAAATAGCCGGCAAATGAGCTAACGATCCACCTGATAGTAAGTGGCTATCGTCGCCCATGAACATCAGCGACAACAAAGGCATCACTGATGTGTTGCCGGCCAAGAAAGAGAGAAGAAAAAGAAAGAAAGAACTGGCTTTCAAGCCCCCAGCAGGAACACGACGAGTCGTTTGGAGGCTGACTCATGCTCAAGATTATTAAGATTGAGATACGAAGAAATTTAAGTATAAAGTCAATTGTGTACTGTGTGTGTAAGCAAAACCTTACCTTAAGTCCATTTCTCCGATTCTACAAGAAGGTGTTGCCTTAATGCCATCTCTGTAAACATAATTATTTGTCAACATTTAAAGGAAATTTGAAATCAGTTTTGGCAGTAAATTTGCTGGTTTTTGTAGTCAACACAAGAGTTTATAGAAGTCAAGTTTCACGAGAACCGTTCTAATGTACTAAAATTTATCTTTTACTTTATTTTTATGCGAAAAATTTGCCGTGTTCCAATTTTATTATTCTTACAAATGTCTCTATAATATCTAATATTATTTATTATATTCAAGGAATAAAATTTTCAATGCAGAATTTTAAATATTTTTGAAGTTTAAGTACTTCTTATTTTAGTAACTTTTACAGTTCCGTAGTCAAAACCTAAATTGTATAGTTTCATTATGTTTCTTCGTCCATCCGCAGGTAGGTATGCTCCGAGACCCTAAGTACTGGAAAGCCATTATTTGGCATGACTGGATATATACTTACACAATTAAATATTAACTCTTTATTGTACAAATAGAGTAGGAGAAAAATAATCTAAAACTAGACAATTAAACTAAAGTACAAAATCGGTCTTATCGCTACACAGCGATCTCGACCAGACAACCTTAAGAATTAGCAAGCCGATATGTAACTAAAATCTTTACTTACGCGAGGGTATGTAACAATTGTAGACAGATGAAGAAGAGGTTATTAGCGTAGGATATAAATATGACCCCGCTGATAACGTCATCGACTCGTCTTACGAGGCTCGCGGCCCGGTTGTATTCTTCGCGTATGGCTCGCCAGTGCGACGGTGGGACCATCTTAAAGGTTAAGTTTTATTAAAACCGATGTTTTAAGATAGGTATTAGTAAAAAAATTAACTTTTCATTTAATTCTTTTGGGTATAATATATTGATTCATTAATGTGAACCGACATTTTCACATAACCATGGCTACGTCCGCACAGACAGGCGGCTTGCTTAGCGCCTAGAGCCTAGTGATTTGCATTCTGGCTATTTGCTAGGATATACGGTGACCGCACTGAGAGGTGGTTTGCGTGGTGGGTCGCTAGGTGCCTTGGTCATTTTGCTTATCATAATATACATTCACAGCATTAACTTCTCATTGTAAAGAACCTCAGTGTCACACACCATAAATAAATAACAGTGTCTATCACACCATAAATAAATAAGTCACTTTTTAGCGCCTACAAAAGTAGCAGTAGTTTACAAAAATGTTCTGAATTGTGTCTACATGTAAGCTCAAAATTTCTCACTCTCACATCATAATCATCTCACACTTGTCTTAATAATAGCACAGAAGAAATAAAAGTACATACTATTATTATTACTATTATAATTACTATTAAATAATAGTAATTTTCGTAATAATAATCAAACAAAATCTTACCTGTCCTTTGACTGCTGTTACCTTCTGATTGACTTGTTCTAACCTGGATGTCAAATAAAAACTTATGCAGATCACGAACAAGTCTGCATAGTTCCAGTTGAATGTGCATTGTATGTTAAGAATCTGTAAAAAAGCCAAGCTTTATCATGATAGAAATAAATATTTTATTTACCAAAAGTGTTACGTAAAATATTACGATTACATAATATTATCATATTAATATTTGTTTTTTTTTTAATTCTTTATTTTTAATAAAATGTATGTATGTACTAACTAAATCTATATATAAAAGAAAGTTGTGTTAGTTACACTATTTATAACTCAAGAACGGCTGAACCGATTTGGCTGAAAATTGGTGAGGAGGTAGCTTAGAATCAGGAGACGGACATAGAATACTTTTTATCCCGGAAAATAGACCTGTTCCTGTGGGATAAGGTAAAATTTTGTTATATGTAGTTGATAGATTAGTTATTTATACAGATTTGGCAAAGGGAGATCTCCCGCCAGGCGAGATGTGTTGCATGGGAGGCGGCCGAGCCCCAACTGATCTGTCGGAGCATTTGTATATATGTCTTGCGATTGTAGAAACTTCGATAGCGTGATTCAGGGCGACGTCACGTCACCGTGTGACGCGTGTGCGCTGTCGCCACACAGATATAAAATAAAGCTCGGGGATGGATATAGGACACTTTTTATCCCGGCAAATAGACCTGTTCCTATGCATCCCATAGGAACAGGTCTATTTTCCGGGATAAGTAAAATTTTGTTATAAGTATGTAGTTGATGGATTAGTTATTTAAACCTACAGATATAAAATAAAGCTCGGGGAGGGACATAGAATACTTTACCCGGAACAGAATACCCGGAAAAAAGACCTGTTCCTGCGGGTTAAGGTAACATTTTGTTATTATAGTTGATAGATAGCTATTAGTCATTATTATAAGCGCCTTTTATGATTCCTTTTTTTACCGAAGTCAAAACCGAATTCTTCATCATACCTTTTGTCTTTTTAGAAATATTCAGTCGTTTGACAGTTGGCGCGATTGACAGAATATGAGAGGGATAGTGTGAGGGAGTGGGAGTGGGAAGAAAAGGGAGAGGGAGAGATTGATAGGTGGTACAAAGTTTGCCGGGCCAGCTTGGGAGCGTGAGAGGGAGAGGGAGAGGGAGAGGGAGGAGCACACAGAAACTGTAACGGCTAAGAACGGCTGTACTGATTTTAATGATTTCTGATTTGTTACATTCTTAGGCGATACGAAGTTCGCCAGGTCAGCTAGTAGGTATATATAATGGAATACATCATTTATTATTAATTATTAATTTTTATTTATTTTTGAAAACGACTCTGTAGAGATCGGTTTTGTGTTCAGAAGAATGTAAGATGACCTAATAAATAAAGTTCTAAGTTTTAGTATTTATACCTGAGTAGAAAATCCAATAACGTGCTCATAAGGAAGGAAAACGAAGACCCATGGATAACTGTTCTTGATGAACGATTCGTATCTGCTCTCTGGGTGGCAATCCAGCGCCGCTGCAGCTCCGGACAAATCTGATAACACATGTTCAACTGTAATAAAGAAACTAAATTAAAAATGGAAAGAAAAATAACAAGACAACTTTCAATCTTTGGGTCACTATATTATTGTTCTTGTTAACTACATTGAAATCAGTTACTTATTGAAGTAATTAAGTAAATGTCTAGTGTCCAAGGTTTTGAATGGTATTTCTGTCCAGGACCAATGGAATGACACTCACTGGTGAACTAATTCACACAGCGAGAGCGGACGTCCGTCTCCATGCGTGTCTTTTACAAAACTGATAGATACACAACTACCCCCGACGCCTAATTATGTATTTAAGACGGAGAGAGATGGCGCTATTGTGCGTTATTTTTACTTGTTTGTAGAACACTTGCGCGACATGTTCCGAAGACCCATTCTACCTTTTGAAATATTTCACTGTAATATTGTTAGCGTAGACTACTATCTACAAAACAGCTCGATATAATAATAAGCAACACCTTGCCAAAAATTACTTACTTATTGCCAAAACCAGTACTAGTACGCACGATAAATTGCACTTTCGAATGAGTCCCAAATCTTCACTAGGGTCGGCAGCTTCAGTTATTGATATAATCTGACAGAGTTGCGGCCATTTTGCAGCAATCCGAAAAAATAGTACGATTGTGACGAAGTTTAAGCCGTAGAATACCAAGAATGCTGAAATTAATTAAATTCTTTATTGATGGCTTCATTCATTGCCCAATTTCAAAGAACGCACAGAGTAAATAAGTCTTTAAAACATAACTAGGTATGTGAACAATTTACTTTTTGTTTTTTAAACACAATTTTAGTTCTGAAATTTGTTGTTAATTTCTTTTATATAGAATAATTTCAAACCATAACAAACAAAAAACATTTGAAAGACTATTTCAAAATCACCTTAAAAATAATATTGTAAACTAAAGACTTCTACAGAAACTCATGAAATGAAAGTAAGCACAAAAACTACATCGTCACAAGCCATCGTCATACTAAATCAAATTTATAATTCATTTAATAATTTCAAGAAGACACAATCTTTACAATAAAACATCTTTCAGATTCTGAAGTGTTAAGCTGTTGCATATTTAAAGCGGTAATTTTAATATCAGATTTAAGGAAGTTCGAAGTTTAAAATATTTTAAGTATATAGAGCCTGCTTTATTAAATTTACATTTAGCTTGCTTTGCTTGAAGTCGGCCCGCTTGGAGGTTAGATTTCACGTAAGGATTATATATTACATATTTTTTTACATTATATTATTAAGTTGTTTATATAATTACTGGTATTATCTTTTTGTAAAGCCTGCCTGGCTAGTTGTTATCATCAGTCTCCAAACGATTAGTTGTGTTTCGGTGAGGGGCTCGAGATTTTTTATTTCTTTCCCTCTTTCTTCATTCTTGGCCGGGAACGCATCAGTGATGCCTTTGGTGTTGCTGATATCTATGAGCGACGACAGCTACTTAACATCAGGTGGATGGCCAGGTCATTTGTTGGCTAGTATCGTAAAAAGCCATTGATTTTCCTCCATGACAAAGCACCTCCCGAAATGAAGGTGAAATAAAAAAAAATGATATTGGTAACGGTAAATTCTATACACAGAAAAAAAATGTGCTTTTTCAAAGAAATAATGTTATCTATTACTACTTTAATGCAGCAGTGATAGCCTAGTGGTTGAACGTTGGTCTCCCGAACGAAGGGGCCCGAGTTCAAATCCTGGCACGCACCTCTAATTTTCAAATATTATGTGCGTATTATCACTTGCTTCGGTGAAGGAAAACATCGTGAGGAAACCTGCACACCGGAGAGTTCTAAATAAAGTTCTCAAAGGTGTGTGAAGTCTACCAATCCGCACTTGGCCAGCGTGGTAGACTATGGCCTAATACCCCTCACATTGTGAGAGGAGACCCCGAGCCCAGCAGTGGGACAATTATGGGTTGTTGCTTTGCTTTTTTTACTACTTTAAACAGATTTTATAAAAAAAATACAAAACTTACTATTTGACGCTAACGTGGCATCAGAATCCTTTATGAACTTAAGGATACAGAAGAAAAATAATGATCCTTGGCCAAGAATAGAGATCATGCTGTAGACACATCGTCCAGAAAAATACGTGAACCTAAAAAAATAATGGTCAGTGAGGACACCTGTCACTGTGTATTGTCAATGGACTTTAAACTGAGATGTATAGGGACATCCTGATCCAAAACCAACGTCCCCTGCCGTGCACACTGCTGAACAACAAACGGGGCTTCAGGGGTAGGTCCCTCGTGTCTCCAACTCTCGTCTCCGTACCACCCAGTTTAATCACGGCGTTACTTATGGTGCTAGGGGCTTAACCTGGCTAACAACCACCCTCCGAAAACGGCATTTAGCACTCTCGCTACTTTTGGACGTGCAATAATGGCAACTTAAGTCACAAACTTCACGCCAAAGCACAGATTGATGCTCTATATGGCACAAATTCTACCACACATAGAGTACTGCTCCCATCTTTGGACCGGAGCAAAACTGGCCAAGTGGACACGTTTGACCGAATCCAACGAAGAGCCATTCGTCTTGTCAAAGATCCCGTGCTTGCAGACGGATTAGAATCGCTTGAGTTGAGGAGAGACGTAGGCTCCCTATGCGTATTCTACCGTCTGTACAACGGGGAATGTTCTAAAGAACTGTTCGGTTTAATACATGCGGTTGAATTCCGTCACCGCGCATCACGCACCAGGTTCCATCAACACCACCTGAATACCTGGCGTTCGTCCACAGTTCAGTTTTCACGTAATTTCCTACCACGGACGTGTAAACTGTGGAACGAACTTCCTTCATCGGTGTTCCCCCTAAGCTATGACGTGGCGTCCTTCATGAAGCGGGTCTGTTGCTTTCTTCGAGGCCGGCAACGCATTGGTGATGCCCCTAGTGTTGCTAATGTCCATGGGCGGCAGCGATCACTTATCATCAGGTTATCATCGTTTGCCTGCTTAAGAAATAAAAAAATCTTCGAA
This sequence comes from Thymelicus sylvestris, assembly GCA_911387775.1. NCBI lineage: Eukaryota > Metazoa > Arthropoda > Insecta > Lepidoptera > Hesperiidae > Thymelicus > Thymelicus sylvestris. Next base: position 15,611,849 of record OU426889.1, read on the forward strand.
AGGTGTAAAAAGACAACTTTTTAGGTCACAAAAACGAAAAAGCGTGACTTTTAACTTGGGGTTTTTTTCACACTGCGCCATAAAATAATGTAGGTACGATACTTGCGACTTATGTATGTGGTCTATTATTAAACGGTGTGTAGCACTTTACGAATGAGCAGTCTGAGCATAACAACATACCAAATAATATACCACTACGTACCGTATCGTAACGTGCATTTTTAGAACATTATTTTGAACATTAATTTTCATATAAAGTTCAGATACTAAGAAAAAGTAATATGTGGGTAGCATGTTGAATTGTTGATACACCAAGCCAATTTCTCGCTTTAGGGTAGTTGGCACGTACGCGCTGTAAATACTTGCGTTAAAATAAATAACTACTTCGTGCACCTCCAGCCATTACAACCGCGTAGCTCTTAGGGAACCTATCTATTTTTATGTCCTTAGCAGACATACTAGCAGACGGGTCCCCTAAAGATAAGTAATCACCAATTTACCACCGCCTATGAATGCCAACACCAGAGGCACCAATAACGCGTTGCTGGTTAAAAAGGAAGCTATGAACCTACTTGACGTACCCATGTCAGCAATGTTTCCAACGAAGATTACATTGAGATATTTTCATGGTGCGTCACAACAATATACAACTCATCACGTTGCATTAATATTAGTCCCGCCCGCTGTGTTCCCAGACCACTTACCATCATTCAAGATGACACAATAACCATTGCCAATAAATCTGTCAGCGAGTGTAAGTATAACAAATTGTGCCAAAAATAAAATTATGTTATGCAGTAACAGATTGGGTATTGTACCACTCAATTTTAACAAAGTTATCCGAAATTTGAACAACAATTCATCTTACAGTTCGTGGCTAGTACCAACACGGTTACATTTGCATTGGCATCTGGCCAATGAAGAGATTTGAAAGGGTTGTAATTTAAACAAGATTTGGCTGATAGCCAGTCAAAGGAAGGCTACATGAAGGTTGATTGATGAGGAAGATTCAATGAATTTAGGAAAGGTAACATTCATTATTACAATTTAATAACGTAATGTTTCACATTATACTGGGGGCAAATTTTTCACTTTAACCAAATATTATTTTTGCACGCACAAAAAAAGGGAAAGACAAAATGCCGCTAGTGTAGATAGAGCTACGAATTTTTGTAGCTGCATTGTTTCAAACACAAAATAATCTTGACAAGTGCGAGTTAAACTCGCTTGGAGAGGCTGTACGTTGATTATTTATGTATTACCGTTATATTTCTATTTTATTTATTTTTGCCGTTTTTTTACGACCATAGACTTCAAAGGTTAAAAATATATTTGGGATCTTTACAACAAGCCATATTTTGCCACGATTTACTCTACTTCAATTATACTCCTGTATTATGTTTTCCTATTTATTTATTCCACGCACTATACTTGCGTTATCGACTATGTGACAATCTGTGACGTCACACGTGTAAATAGATGACAAAATAGAAGTGATACTGTCACTTAACTTAGTTTAGATGTATCGACGTCAGAGACACCGAGCACGGGGTTGAGACCGAAGCACTGCCCAATGATGATGGTCAGCTTCATAGCTGACTGGAATGTTGCTCGTCTTTGGTTCAGATTTCCCGGTGCCACGTAAGTTCTTCTATTGGATTTTTTTGAAGCTGAATAAAAAAAAAAAATTAAATAAATTTTATAAAAAAATTATAATTTTTTAATAATTTTTCAATCTTTTATTTATGTAACTTAACATGTTTATTGTTTGTCCTCTTACTCTGCGAAGTAAAATTGTTGTGTATTGATTCAGTTCAGAGTACATAAAACATTTGGCCAATAAAGCCAATAAAGACATGCTTACTGACTGGCTCACAAACACTCCCAACTAACACCCATACACGGCTTAAGTCTTTACCTTCGACCCAGCTCGAGTGTCCAGAGGACCAACAATAATGGTCATCAGTGACATGTCTGTGCGCCAGCCACCACGGTGGCTAAATTATATTAAACTTAACTTACTTAACTTCAAAAAATGGCATCTCAAAGCCACCATATTTGTTTCTTTTTTAATTTCACTTATCTAAGAACACTTGGTTTATCAAGACAAAAATGATATCTCAATTATACATGTAAATCCGTTCACTGGTTTGGAAGATATGAGGTAATAAAGAACACGCATGAAAATACCGGATGAAAATACCAACACAGGTTTATTTACATTAAAAAACGATGTACCTTCTTTCCAGGCCTCATTACACATTTCCGTATTGAGTCCGGAACTCCGGACCTCCGGTAATGGTTTGTACCTTTTGTAAATGTAATAATCCCATACTTACGGTAATCGTCCTTAATCTTGTTGTCCTTATAATAGAACATAGCGGCCTCTTTCAAATGGACACCCATTTTGAAAATGCCTATTTATCACGGTAGGTTCTCTTTCTGTAAAATTAAAACCATTATGTGTTTAATTAAAAATATAACCTCACAAGGATTGTCTGTGTACTAAGTAGGTGGTATGGACACATACAAAAATTGCGTCATAAACACGACCGATAACAAATATTTTATCTGAAATATAATTATAATAATAATAAGACATTTGTCTAACGCAGCTGGGATTCGAACCCAGGATGCGTGGTCCTTACCAAAAATAAAGCGATAAGGATAATACAAAAAACATGTTAAATTATATTTACTTAATGATTAATCTTTAAGTTTAATCCTGAAGAAGTGAAGTGTATAATTTAAAGTAAAACAAATTTAGCTCAAGAGAATTTTGACTATAATTACTCAAGTTGCTACCTCCAAAGAGTTTTATAAATCGCTAAACCCTTTCAAGCATTTACTTGTTATATTTTGGATAAATATGTAGCTTCTTAAAACGATGGCTTAGAAGGTATAGGTATACTGATGGTTCTAATGTTACATGTAATAGATTTATTATATTTCACTAACTAAATCTAGTCGTCTAAATCAGACAGTTCAATACAAATTGCTACATTACTACTAATACTTACTGAATCTAGACGAACCGATTACTAAAATAAGTATTTATATGAGTGTAAATTTGCATTGAAATCAATTACGCCGTTTTTGAGGTGATACTACCACAATGAACTAAAAACAAATTTCACATTGTAGTTAAACCTACGTCGGTACTTGTGAACAGCTTTTAAATTATTTTCCTGAACCACAAATCAACTGAATTTGAGCATTGTACCCTTGTCACAGAAATCAGTTTGACACGACGCTATCTGTGTTTAGAGCGAGCGTATGAACTATTCAAATCAAACTACATATAATCGCTTTTGTGTAACTTTTCGAATGTCATTTGAGTTATGTTGTATTGAGAAGAAGGATTTAAAAATTAGACATCATGTTTATGAGAACTAAGGTAATACAAATAAAAAATCTGTGACATGAATGTTTGTCCAGGCTAAACACGGAAGTTATTGGAACTGTTATATTTGAATAACGATGGTGATGAAATCAGTTTACGCTGAGCGCAGAAATTTTCAAATATTTACTGTACTATCCCAGTAGTCGTCGAGTTGTTCCGTGACGGGCCAACTGGCACTTTTTAGCACATCTGATGTGAGTCCCACTTGTCCCGTTGAACTACTGAAACTCAGATTTTTATTATTTTCAGTGCCAGTAGTTCCGTTGTCAAATTCTTAGACCTCGTCAACACCACGGAAATAATGGGATGGAACTAATTTTGATATGTGCAAAATCAACGTATCTATGTATTTTATAATGCCCTGGCCAATGCCAGAGATTCAATAAACTCTATAGATCGTAGGCACATCACACAATTTGAATTAATAATGGCTTACGCATCACTGGCTCCCTTTTGGTGCTCCAATAAAATGTTATCACTAGTAACCACTCTAATATCGCTTTGTTTTCACACTCGGACGGTTTTTTTTATTGACAAAATCTCTTTTAATTTTTAATTGAATATTGCTCCAAGCTCAATATGACGTTACGCACATCACTGCAAACAAGGTCTACATCGGTAAAAACGTTTCTGAGATTGGTGAGATCAAACTCACAAGCAGAGAAAAAGAGACAAAATTCTAAAAATCATTGTTACAGGATCATAAATATAGGATCATAAATTAATAAATACCTCCAATAGGTAATAGTTTTTCCTCAAATATCTTCGATGTCCAGACATCGGTCACAATATAAAGTTGTTTTTATTTACAACTTTATGTTTTTTTCCCATTAACAAGTGAAATCGAAGAAAAATATGACTTCTGAAACCTAAAACAAAAACCTAAATTTTCAATGTTTACTAATCGACAGTGTTTGCCAAGTATCTGTGGTATCTGCCTACAGAATAAATGACCATTTTTACCACAACCAAATATTTGACACATGAAATCCATGTTAAAATAAGCTACGTAATTTCACTTCGTTGGTTTTATACTCCGTGTGGTGTCCGGGTTCACTTTGTAGAATAGCACCACTCCCGTTCTTCCTGGGATGTCGTAAAAGGCGACTAATAGGACAAATCCAGAAGATGGGCAGCAGCATCTTTCTGTGTATGACGAATACCAGTCAGGTCTCCTGCGGTCACCAACACGCACTAGCCAAGCGTGGTGACTATCGGCTAAAACCCCCGCATGTCAGACACGAATGAGCCTCGGCCCCCAGTCCCCGGCAGCCCCGCTATTCCTAGTTACGGTAGCGGCTATGGTAACGGCGGAGCAGGGGGTGCTAAGAATCTCCGGCAGAGATCGGGCTACCAATCCAAACGACGACTTCTGCACCTGGCAACATATAACACCAGGACACTGAGGACCGACGACAAGGTAAAAGAGCTGGAAGAAGAGATAGACAAGTTAAACTGGAGTATTGTGGGTTTATCTGAAGTCCGAAGACAGGGGGAGGACACGATAATACTCAAATCCGGAAACTTGTTCTATCACCGGGAGGGCGAACACCTGTCCCAAGGTGGTGTCGGGTTTCTCGTTCACAAGTCCCTCGTCAACAACATTGTGCAAGTTGGCATTTGCGTTGTGCGTGTCGGCTAGGGTAGCGTACCTTACACTCAGAATATCCAAACGGTATTCGTTGAAGGTTGTACAGGTATATGCGCCGACTTCGACACATCCCGACGATGAGGTTGAGGTTATGTATGAGGACATAAGTAGAGCCATACATACCTCTAAAGCTCACTTCAATGTTGTGATGGGGGACTTCAACGCGAGACTGGGCACGCAGAGCGGCGCCGAGACGAAAGTGGGTCCCTACGGAATTGGACGACGGAACCACCGAGGACACTTGCTGGCCAACTTTTTGGAGAAGGAAGATCTCTTCATGATGAACTCCTTCTTCAGAAAGAAGCCACAACGCAAGTGGACTTGGATAAGTCCTGATGGTTCCACGAAAAGCGAGATAGACTTCATTCTGGCAGACAAACGGCACATATTTAATGATGTCTCTGTGATCAGCAGGTTCAAAACCGGGAGCGATCACCGACTTGTAAGAGGCACATTAAATATCGACCTGAAGCTGGAACGGTCACGCCTGATGAAGTCTACGCTTCGCCCAACATCCGTCCAAATCCAGGGATCTGAAAACTTTCAACTTGAGCTGCAAAATCGTTTTGCGTGCCTAGAATCGTGCACGTCAGTGGACGAGTTTAACACCAGGATGGTAACAACTGTCCACGAGGTAGGGTCGAAGTATTTCAAGACCCACCCTAGTGGTAGATCTCAGGTTCTCTCAGAACAAACTCTCGGTCTTATGAGGGATCGACGAGAACTATGTGTGCAGTCTCCAACCTCTATGAGGGAATACCGACGGCTCAATGAACAGATCTCCAAGTGCAGGCGACGCGATTTGCGAAAACACAACGCAAATCGTGTAAAAAACACAATTGAGCGAAACCAGGGCTCCAAAGTGTTCGCCAGGGATCTGTCTATTGGGCAAAGTCAGCTTACGAGGTTGAAGACCGACTCCGGCACCGTGGTTTCGTCGAAACCGGAAGTTCTGAGAGAGACTGAGAGATACTACGGACGGTTGTATACCTCCTCTCAAGCTCCACCTCCTCGCGAGGAGAGCGACAAGCGAGCTAAACTGACCCGACACTACACAGAGGATATCCCGGACGTCAGCCTGTATGAGATTAGAGAGGCTCTCAAACAGCTTAAAAACAACAAGGCACCGGGAGATGACGGAATCACAACCGAGCTACTAAGAGCTGGAGGTAAACCCCTTCTAGTGGCGCTCCAGAAACTGTTCGATTCCGTCATTAATACTGGAACTACCCCGGAAGCGTGGAGCAGAAGTGTGGTGACGCTGTTCTTCAAGAAGGGGGATAAAGCCCTTTTGAAGAACTACAGGCCCATTGCACTTCTGAGCCACGTTTATAAGCTGTTTTCGAGGGTGCTCACGAATCGCATTGCACGCAGGCTTGACGACTTCCAGCCTCCCGAACAAGCAGGATTCCGAAAAGGCTACAGCACCATAGACCATATACACACACTGCGGCAGATTATACAAAAGACCGAGGAGTATAATCTGCCGTTGTGTGTTGCCTATGTGGACTATGAGAAAGCCTTTGATTCTATCGAGACCTGGGCGGTACTAAATTCTCTCCAACGGTGCCGGATCGACTACCGGTATATCGAGGTGTTGAAGTGTTTATACTCATCTGCCACCATGTCCGTCAGAGTACAAGACACAGCAACGAACCCCATCCAACTGCAGAGAGGTGTCAGGCAAGGGGATGTCATATCCCCAAAACTGTTCACCGCTGCGTTGGAAGACGTGTTCAAGCTGATGGAATGGAAACGACGTGGCATCAACATCAATGGCGAATACATCACACACCTGCGATATGCCGATGATATAGTCATCCTGGCGGGATCCCTGGAGGAACTTGGTACAATGCTCGGGGACTTGAACAGCGCCTCACAACGGGTGGGTCTTAAGATGAACATGGACAAGACGAAAATCATGTCGAATGTCCATGTCACACCCGTACCGGTTGTTGTTGACGGCGCTGCTCTCGAAGTTGTAGACGAGTACATTTACCTGGGACAAGTGATCCAAATGGGTAAGTCCAACTTCGAGAAAGAAGTCACTCGTAGAATCCAACTCGGATGGGCTGCGTTCGGGAAACTACGTCATATCTTGTTGTCCAAAAAGTTACCTCAGTGCCTGAAGTCGAAGGTGTTCGAGCAGTGTGTGTTGCCAGTGATGACATACGGATCCGAGACGTGGTGCTTCACTATTGGCCTTATGCATAAGCTTAGAGTCGCCCAGCGGGCTATGGAACGAGCTATGCTCGGTATTTCTCTACGCGATCGAATTAGAAATGATGAAATCCGTAGACGAACGAGGGTGACCGACATAGCTCAGAGAATTAGCAGGCTGAAGTGGCAATGGGCTGGCCACATAGTTCGAAGGACCGATAACCGTTGGGGAAGAAAGGTCCTCGAATGGAGACCACGCCTCGGTAAAAGGAGCACAGGACGCCCCCCGACCAGGTGGACCGACGACCTGAAGAAGACAGCGGGTATCCGCTGGATTCAGAAGGCTCAGGACCGGTCAGAGTGGCGGAAGTTAGGGGAGGCCTATGTCCAGCAGTGGACCTGCAAAGGCTGATGGATGGATGGATGGATGGATGGATGGGTTTTATACTCCAACATATTCATTAAATATGTTATTAAAATTGTTTGTATCTAAAGATTTAATAGTTCGGTAAATTATTCCGTGCACGAGCGCTTCATCATTCATCACCCTACCACTAATCGTTTTTAAATGGTGTCTCTATTTACTGTGTATTTTTAAAGTTTGTTGTACCTACTATTTTACAAATTTTTATAAAATGTATAAAAATATTTATGAATTTTATAAAATAATCATTGTATAAACACGACAATTTTAGCGCCAAACATTTAGCCAAATATTAGCGCAAAACATATCATTTCCACTATAGAGAAAAGCGCCACCTATGACAGAAATAGGTACCTTATGATTAACATTTAGAGAATCATTTAAAATATAATTTATAAAATGAGCCTCATAAAAATTAAGCTTCCAAAAATCGGCTCACTAATTTCCTTAATGTATCTTAACTGAAGTATTTTTATTTGGAACAACTTGCCCTCGTTTTGCTTCGGGAAACCAACCCTTACCTTCATAAATATTAATGGCACCGTCCACAATGTGTTTTAATCGAGCGGTTTCTAAATTTTTTATCCTTACCCTATAGGGCGTTTTTTTATTGGACGATACGACAACAGCAAGAGCTGTCACACTGTAGTTTTATTTTATTTATTTATTTATTTAGATTTGCCAATAAAATTACATTGTTTATTGCATGAGGTAGATTTGAGGTACCTACATACTAGTTTATTACTAGGTACTAGCCTATAATTTTACTTTGTTGAAAACAAGTGCATAAACATTACATTAGCAGATAATTATGAGAAAAAAAAACTACAATATAATTTAGGTACAAGGTAATACGTAGGAATACCATATAATTAGGTTTGATTAATAATAATAATAATATAAAATACATAATATATAATTGGTATAATATATAAGTATCAATATAATAGTAGTAGTAGTAGTAGTTATAAAATATTTTCAAACGTTACTCTACCTACCCACATAAGATAATCCTGTCCTCAGTTAGTCGATCACCTTAAAAGCAAACAGACCTGGGTTCGATTAACGACGCTGAGATTTTCGTAAAAGACATGTAATGTTCTGTGTTCTTTTAAACGCTGCGATATTGACCGTTTTGTCTGTCCAATGTAAAAGCTTCGTTCATCCAAAGACAGATACACTATGAGTGCCCAGGGGTATACAATACATACATGGTTGACTGCACCTGTGGTAGCTGTTACATTGGGCAGACAAGATAATGTTCTCTTTCGTTCGTGAATGTGATTATTTATGACGAGTAACCGCCCTCGCTTTGCTTCAGTTTTCTTATTTTTTTACACCTGGTGTTACATTATTGGAGTTTTATTAAGGATATTTTTTTTAAATATAATATAGCCTATGTCACCCGGGGTGATGTGTAGCTTCCTGACAGTGAAAGCATTTTTCAAATCTGTTCAGTAGTTTCGGAGCCTATTCAATGCAAACAATCAAATCTTTCCTCTTTATAATATTAGAATAGATTATAATAAGCTAGTCTAATAGTTCGAATGGTACCATCCTTTAAACTAATTTAACGGCTGCTACGAAAGGAAGGATATACGTATAAGGATATACGCCACACTCACCTTAAACCAAGAGTTGCTAAATTAATTTAGTCATCTGCAAAATCTGTAAGTAAATGTGATAATTAAATCTTAAGCCGACAACTGTGCTTCTTGGAAACCACGTAGGAAAACTGTTGTTATCACGGCTCTCGCACGTAGATCGCAACTGGTTGCACAAGGGAATTTAAACCTTATACCATCAGTAAAATTGGATAACAATCACTTGAAACTTGCCAATGTTTGCTCAAAACTTATCGGTGTTTGCTTGGGGGACACGGACTTGAAAGCCTGACATAGCTTTACTCGGGACATGAAATGTTTCGGCAGAAATATCAAACCGGTACGTTGCTATATCATTATGGTTGGAATGACGACATTAGATAAAATGTTCATATTTTCTACCTCTTGATCTATGAATAACAAAAATAGTAAAATACGGTTTATATCATTCTAACCGACTTCATAAGAAGAGAAAGATAACATGTAAAAAAACTAATTTGTATGTTTATTGAATAACTTTCAATCTTACTTTCAAACCTATGGAGGTTATGGAGGTATATGGTTTTCTTTCAAAACTATGGAGCGTCAAAATGTGTTTATATTTTTAGGAACCCGATAAAGGTATAATAATGTTTTAGACATAAATGAAGGAAACAATATTAACTGGTTCATAATGTTTTTTTAAAGCATTCCTAATATTGAGTACTAAGCGCTCTGAAACCACACTAAGATTATAAATAAACAAGAAATATCCATCACCCTGGCTAGCAAGAACTTAAAGCTAGGATGGATTAAACTTACAAGATTCGAGTCAAACGACCTCCCTTGACAAGAGAAAAAATCACTGTCATGGAGCGCAGAATTTGGACTCGAAAAATACATAGTTCCTGGAGGGCTATTTTCTAAAATACAAACTCGAAATCGAAGCTCACTCAAGTGATACTCGAAATCGAACTTGCCTCATCTTGATATGTCATTCTCTAATCATCTAGTACGCACTTGTGAAGTGAAGTGAGTCTCGAACTCGAACTTCAAACGACTAAAGATAGGAATTTTGACACTCGTCGCGGATTCCGCTGTCGAGTTACAAAACAGAATAGCATTGCTGATAGTACCGTCATTCCTATCCGGTAAATAACGACGCACCTAAAGTCCCACAAATGCTTGAATTGTCCGCTTACATGTCTGCTCGTAGAAGACCGGCCATGTCAAAATGTGTCATATTGCAATAGTCATAAAGTACTTATTTCCTTTTATTGTGCACTGGTTCTCCCAATTAACAAGCAAGTTGATCCAGTTCCAAAGAGTTGTAATTCTGACTGAATTCGCACCTAAAATCTAGGAAACAAGTAAATTTTAAAATTTGTTATTCTGATCCTGCATGCATGTAAACAACGTATGAATTTGATTTCATTCAGTTCTCGTTGAACTTGAAAAGTATTTCCTGTGACCCCACGTGCTTTCAACGATGGGATTAATTTCCGAGTGCCAAATTCTCATGACGTCTTATCCCGTCGTAATGTTACCAATTTAATCTGTACATTTTGTTTCTGTTAAAGTATACGGATACGAATAACGCTTTACAAACGCAGCAGAGTTATGACAAGATTTATGGGTTTTCATGAAATAATTGGCGGAAAGCTCCTGCCATTATTTGGATAGACTTTTTTTGTAAAAAAATTTAGAAATACTTAATAAATCAAAAAAGGGGAATGTCAAATATGAGTAAAAGCTGCATTGCATGAATGAAATTACACTTTTGAACATTTTTTATGTTACTAGCTGATGAAAGAGCTCACAATCTTGATAGTAAGTGGCAAAAATCCATCGACTTCAGGTTACCGCTAAGCTGGCCGGCCTCTATTGCCTTTTACGACCACCATATTATGCTGACATGGGATTGGAGTAAGTATTCTCAGTTCAGTATTAATTATATGTCAAGGTAGCGACAATTATTAAACCACACAAAATTGATACTGAATTGATACAGGCAGTTGATACTGAAGTCAATCGAAATTTTCAACATTCCTCTCACAATTTTGTATTGGTAATGCTAAAACTAAAGTTTACGATTCATAATTTTTCAACTAATTAATTATATTAATACGTGAAGCAAAAACTTTGCACCCCTTTTATGACAAAGTGTCCCGATTAGAAGAATTTTGTGGATACCCTAACGACAAACTTAAGAAGAATCCATTTGATTCAAATAACACAATTTACAAGATTATTTCAGAGATTTTGACATTGTTTGTGCATCCAATATTTAATCGTGGAGACACAAAGATAATATCAAAATTTCATTTGGGTGATTGCGTTACTATTATTTTGGACTGGAGCCAGTGGCGTAGCTAGCCCTAAGGGGGCCCCATATCAATATTTATTGTGGGGCCCCCTCAACGTCAACTGTTAAAAGGAGTGCGAACTGTAGTGGTCGTAGGCAGCTGACGAGCTTTTTTGGGAGTGTTAGTGGGGGCCCCTATACGCTGGGGGCCCCGTATAATTGATACGGCTGATACGGCGGTAGCTACGCCCCTGACTGGAGCCACAAGTTGCGCTAGAAAAACCGGCCAAGTGCGTGTCAGGCCACGTGCAATGTAGGGTTCCGTAGTTGTAGGTTTATCGACTACTAGTGGATACCCGGAGTGTGCTCTACGATACTATGCTAAAAAAGATACAGATACATAAAATCGGTAAAATTTTTGTATGGGTAAAGAGAAAATCGGCTTCATAAATGGACCGAATGTGAACAATTTCAAAAGCAACTTGGGATGATGGATGGTACAACATAGATGGAATTCGTACTTTGAAAGATTTATCCAAAAACAGTCTGAGATCAATTGAAATTACAATGTTCAAACTGACCGATATGAGAACAGAGAGACATAGGTACCAAGGATTTCCAATTTGTAATTCTTCAACTAAGTTTCCCTATCAAATTGCTTGTGACACAGAAATACCACGAAAAGTTTTACTGCACCTAAAACACCCTAGAAGCAATTTTAATTCGTGTGTTTCCAACTTTGCGAGAAATACATGCGCTGAGTTCAACCTCGGTTATTTAGCTGAGCGAGCGACTTTTAATTAAGTTACCAAGACCCTAAATTCCTTACAAGTCGTATGGGCTTCATCATGTATGGAAATTTTAGCTGTCAGCTGATTACCACCAACTTTACTTATTGGGGTTAAGTTTATTAGACGTAAAGTTTGTTTGGAGTTATCAAGCTAACTACTAGTTTACTTCACTACTTCACTTGTTAGTACCGTTTGGGATAATCTGTATCATACCAAAGCGTATGTATACCTACTCGTATGTATGTGTTAATATTTTTATGATTGTAATTATACTATTTACATTCATATTCATGCTGAAAAAGAATCTCTAAAATGATCGCTGTATTGGATCCGCCAATGCCTAAAATATCCGAACGATCAGGGCATCTCTAATCCAAACCACTGTCAATGCATAGCGGTTACACCGCTATTCAGTATTTTATGTGTTCTTAAAATTCTCTCTTTACGACACGTATCACTACAGGAGGTTCTCATAGCTTTCTGTTTATGATCTATAACTTTAAGGCATGTTTTATCGATATAAAATGAAGAAAAATGCTTTTCAGTCACAGACTAGCTATAAAAATATAATAGGAGTTCTTATTATAGAGCAATAAAACCAAATTCAGAGTTTAAAGGTTATCCTTAAGGTCACTGTACCCGCATCGTACACTCCATTATTGCATCCCGCTAAAAAAGTAATAATGTAGCGTTACAATAGGCATGATGACAGATTTTGAAATACTGTTCTATATTGTTGGGAAATATATTATAATTACAACGTATATCATATTTCCGCAAAAAAATAAGGTTTAGTATAAAATAAATACATTTCAATTTATAAGTTTAAAATTCGCACCAAAACGCTTCAAAGTGTCAGGGCATAGTAGTGACGTCAGTCCTCAGGAAAACAAAAGACAATTCGTCATTATTAGTATGGTGATATTCATTTGTTTTAAGGCGTGTGTCGTAATTCGCGCTAATTGAGACTGACTGGCGTTTTAGCTAAGATGGCGGCTTGCCGTATTTTGTAGTTTTATTTTATCTAAAATATTGTTAATCTCGCTTATAATAATACGATAAATGCGTGTTTTGTAATCCATTATAAGGGTTTCATTAAATAAATACATATGTAGTTTTAGTGATTTTTACTTACTGTCATCATGCCTATTACTTATTGGCAAAAGTTATTTCTTGGACGATAGACGAAGCAACCTAGTGTAGATTACAATTTGTAGCTAGGCGACGTACGGCGTAATCCAGCCAGTAACTGCTCTATTTGTATGTAGTCTAGTATCTATTAATTAATAGTTAAATAATTACCAGTTCATTATAAGAAGGCTTTAATTTCGACGGTACAAAATATTTTTCAATATATAAAAAAACAAAAAATGTTTGTACGGGTGTCCTTTACAGACTTGAAACCTGCGAAGATAGTTTGAGATAACTAAAACAATGCATTAGGCGTATTTTCGGTTTTCCTTTTCGATTTTCACTTTTCCCATACGACTAGTTATTAATAATAATTATTAAAGAATATTGAATATTAAATATTATGATACAATTGGACTAATGTAATTTGATTTAATTTATTATTATTATTTAATTTTATTTATTTAAATTTGGTATAATTTATTGACATTGATTGTAAATTGATATTAAATTAATTCGTTATTATCTGACATTTTGACATTTGTATAATTTTAGTAATTATATTTTGACATAGGATTTTTAAGTTATTAATGGGTATGTTAATGGGTGCTAAATGAATTCATTATTATTTGACATATTGACATTTGTGTAACTTTTATTAATATTGGACATAGGAAAGTGAATTTTATTGATAGGTATTGATAAGTATGTAAAATGATATTATTTTTTATTGTTAACATTTAGATTTATTTTTGTTATATACGCTAACGCATTAGGATTTCCCTGTAATGTTAGTGTATCTTTGGTATAAATAAAAAAAATAAAAAAATAAAAAAATTTGCAGTCTCTTCTAGTATAATTAGCAGGTATTACTGAATAGATTGATTAGAAAACGAAGCAAGGACGACTTAGGTTAGTTTCTAATACATGTAAGTATACGTACACTCCAATCGACACGTGTGTTACAATAATATTTTTATGGGGAAGTAATATACCCATTTTATTGACTTTACCTACGTCATATGTCACCATAAATCAACCCTGATATGAATTGGAAATCAGAAAAATATTTGTTGTTCCATTATTCAATGTTTACGCGCATAGACATTCGAATATTGAACGGTTAGCTACGACTATGACTTACGCGCATTAATATCGAAGTAATCATTATTGGAACGAAGTTCCTTATCGCGCGTTGCGAAAGGGGGCTGAATATTTGGTAACGAAAAGTTGTAACGACACTTTTTGCCGTCGTAGTTTTTTTTACATAGAAAGCAAGCTAGATATTTTCATTACTTGCAGTCAGTACTAGGATAGAAAAAATCCTATCCTATTACTCACGGATTGCTATCCTAGTACTGACTGCAAGGAACTTCGTTCCATCCGGGTGTCCCTTGACACCTCTCAAGTTTTTATTATTATTTTTGATTTAACCTGTGAGGATCGTTCAAGTTGTTTCGGAGAATAGGATTTTGATTTACCCTATGAGAAACGTTTATTGATATATGAAAAATTTGCTTTAAGAATAGGTTTTTGTTTAATAACCACGAATTATTTAATCATTACAGTAATCATTTGAATATAAAGTTTTTAATCCATTTAAAAATGGATTGCGAGATGCATTTATGTTTACGCAACTCTATGAAAATTCCTCGTTGGGCCGGCATGTTTCCAGTTGAGGGACTGAACAAAAAGGATATTGGAGAGCTGAGGTATGAGGGTTTTTTTTCCCGACTTCAAAAAAGGAGGAGGTTCTCAATTCAACTGTATTTTTTTTTATGTTTGTTACCTCAGAACTTTGGACTGGGTGAACCGATTTTAATGATTCTTTTTTTAATCGAAAGCTGGTGGCTGTCATGTGGTTCCACATAAATTTTATTGAGATCTGACAATGGCATCCATGAGAAGACCACATAAGTCGTAAATTTGTGTTAAGATGTGCGCGACAAATTGACGAATAACTCAATATTACGCCAACCGATTTCGATGATTCTTTTTTTAATCGAAAGCAGGCGCTTGTCATGTGGTCTCACATAAATTTGAACGAGATCTGACAACTATGTAGTTTTTGAGACTTTGAAGTCGGTTATTTTTTGTTAGTAAAATTTAGATTATTATACAGATAAATTAAACCAAAAAAGTGGTTTCTTCCTGTCACCTGATAGCAAATTTTCAATTTCGTACATGGATCAGTAATTGCATAATCATTCAATAAAAAAAATGCTTTACAGTTTAAATGAAATTGCAACACCCCTGGTTATTGTTGTATAGCATGTGCTATGTTACTATGTTGTGTTATGTTACCATTGTTATAAGTAAATTACATTACAGTATTGTAAGCATTGAGTATTAAGTATTGAGCTCAGACCTCGTGTTCAGGTAACCAACGCTCCTAAATAAATAAGTCCATTAGGTTATCATCACTGCTCTGACGAAAATCGTGAGTATCCGCTTACACCTATGTGAAGCTGAAAACTGAGTATAAAAAAAATGAATTTAATAATATTTATTCGATTGTACCAGGAGTGTACCGGATTGTACCGTAGTTAAAATCGTTTGTACCTCAAAGGGGTGAAATATATAAGGGTGGTAGATTTTGCTCCAAAACCAACTTGAAAATTCGAGATTTAAATTGATACCAACTCAAAGGATATCGTTTGTACCGGATTGTACCGGCAATAAAACTTGAAAAATGATGAAAAATTTTTTTTTAATTTTTTTTTTTAGTTTTTTTTTTAATTTTTTTTTTTAATTTTTTTATCAAAAGTCTGCATTAGGAGAAAAAAATTATTGCGTTTATCTGAAAACGGGTACAAATAATGTGGAACACAAACCAACGCGTGGAAGTCTTTTATTGAGTATAATATATGTTAGGCCCGAAAACTACATTTCTGATCGGTTTTTCTCGCACAAAAATCGGGGTACAAACGAAACCTTTAAAGGTACAAACAAGTCCACACAACGGGCTCTGTAATACAAGTGGGAACCAACGGGTACAAACGATGGGAAGCAAACACCAACTCGTGAAAATCTTAAATAGAGTGAAATGGCTGTAAGGGTCGAAAACTACGTCTCTGACCAAATTTTTCACAGAAAACTGGCAGTACAAACGAAATTTTTAGTAGTGCAAACAAGCACACATAATGGACTTCGTCACACAAGTGGGCACCAACGGGTACAAACGATGGGAAACCAACACCGACTCGAGAACGTCTTAAAAAGAGTGTAGTATCGAAAACTATATTTCTGATCGCATTTTCTAGAAGAAAACTGGGGGTTCAAACGAAATTTTTAAAGGTGCACACAAGCACACATAATGCACTTCGTCATACAAGTGGGTACCAACGGGTACAAACGATGGGAAACCAACACCGACTCGGGAAAGTCTTAAATAAAGTAAAATGGTGTTTGAATCGAAAACTACATTTCTAATCGCATTTTCTCGAAGAAAACTGGTGGTTCAAACGAAATTTTTAGTGGTGCACACAAGCACACATAATGAACTTCGTCATACAAGTGGGTACCAACGGGTACAAACGATGGGAAACCAACACCGATTCGGGAAAGTCTTAAATAAAGTAAAATGGTGTTAGAATCGAAAACTACATTTCTGATCGCATTTTCTCTAAGAAAACTGGGGGTTCAAACGAAATTTTTAGTGGTGCACACAAGCACACATAATGCACTTCGTCACACAAGTAGGCACCAACGGGTACAAACGATGAGAAACCAACACCGACTCGAGAACGTCTTAAAAAGAGTGTAGTATCGAAAACTATATTTCTGATCGCATTTTCTAGAAGAAAACTGGGGGTTCAAACGAAATTTTTAGTGGTGCACACAAGCACACATAATGAACTTCATCATACAAGTGGAAACCAACGGGTTCAAACGATGGGAAACCAACACCGACTCGGGAAAGTCTTAAATAAAGTAAAATGGTGTTAGAATCGAATACTACATTTCTGATCGCATTTTCTCGAAGAAAACTGGTGGTTCAAACAAAATTTTTAGTGGTGCACACAAGCACACATAATGCACTTCGTCATACAAGTGGGTACCAACGGGTACAAACGATGGGAAACCAACACCGACTCGGGAAAGTCTTAAATAAAGTAAAATGGTGTTTGAATCGAAAACTACATTTCTGATCGCATTTTCTCGAAGAAAACTGGTGGTTCAAACCAAATTTTTAGTGGTGCACACAAGCACACATAATGCACTTCGTCATACAAGTAGGTACCATTGGGTACAAACGATGGGAAACCCACACCGACTCGGGAAAGTCTTAAATAAAGTAAAATGGTGTTTGAATCGAAAACTACATTTCTGATCGCATTTTCTCGAAGAAAACTGGTGGTTCAAACGAAATTTTTAGTGGTGCACACAAGCACACATAATGCACTTTGTCATACAAGTGGGTACCAACGGGTACAAACGATGGGAAACCAACACCGATTCGGGAAAGTCTTAAATAAAGTAAAATGGTGTTTGAATCGAAAACTACATTTCTGATCGCATTTTCTCGAAGAAAACTGGTGGTTTAAACGAAATTTTTAGTGGTGCACACAAGCACACATAATGCACTTCGTCATACAAGTTGTTACCAACGGGTACAAACAATGGGAAACCAACACCGATTCGGGAAAGTCTTAAATAAAGTAAAATGGTGTTAGAATCGAAAACTACATTTCTGATCGCATTTTCTCTAAGAAAACTGGGGGTTCAAACGAAATTTTTAGTGGTGTACACAAGCACACATAATGCACTTCGTCACACAAGTGGGCACCAACGGGTACAAACGATGAGAAACCAACACGGACTCGAGAACGTCTTAAAAAGAGTGTAGTATCGAAAACTATATTTCTGATCGCATTTTCTAGAAGAAAACTGGGGGTTCAAACGAAATTTTTAGTGGTGCACACAAGCACACATAATGAACTTCATCATACAAGTGGGAACCAACGGGTACAAACGATGGGAAACCAACACCGACTCAGGAAAGTCTTAAATAAAGTAAAATGGTGTTAGAATCGAATACTACATTTCTGATCGCATTTTCTCGAAGAAAACTGGTGGTTCAAACAAAATTTTTAGTGGTGCACACAAGCACACATAATGCACTTCGTCATACAAGTGGGTACCAACGGGTACAAACGATGGGAAACCAACACCGA
This sequence comes from Thymelicus sylvestris, assembly GCA_911387775.1. Lineage (NCBI taxonomy): Eukaryota > Metazoa > Arthropoda > Insecta > Lepidoptera > Hesperiidae > Thymelicus > Thymelicus sylvestris. Next base: position 15,630,474 of record OU426889.1, read on the forward strand.
CTCGAGAACGTCTTAAAAAGAGTGTAGTATCGAAAACTATATTTCTGATCGCATTTTCTAGAAGAAAACTGGGGGTTCAAACGAAATTTTTAGTGGTGCACTCAAGCACACATAATTCACTTTGTCATACAAGTGAGTACCAACGGGTACAAACGATGGGAAACCAACACCGACTCGGGAAAGTCTTAAATAAAGTAAAATGGTGTTTGAATCGAAAACTACATTTCTGATCGCATTTTCTCGAAGAAAACTGGTGGTTCAAACGAAATTTTTAGTGGTGCACACAAGCGCACATAATGCACTTCGTCATACAAGTGGGTACCAACGGGTACAAACGATGGGAAACCAACTCCGACTCGGGAAAGTCTTAAATAAAGTAAAATGGTGTTTGAATCGAAAACTACATTTCTGATCGCATTTTCTCGAAGAAAACTGGGAGTTCACACCATTAACACCAGTAACACCATTTTACTTTATTTAAGACTTTCCCGAGTCGGTGTTGGTTTCCCATCGTTTGTACCCGTTGGTACCCACTTGTATGACAAAGTTCATTATGTGTGCTTGTGTGCACCACTAAAAATTTCGTTTGAACCACCAGTTTTCTTCGAGAAAATGCGATCAGAAATGTAGTTTTCGATTCTAACACCATTTTACTTTATTTAAGACTTTCCCGAGTCGGTGTTGGTTTCCCATCGTTTGTACCCGTTGGTACCCACTTGTATGACGAAGTTCATTATGTGTGCTTGTGTGCACCACTAAAAATTTTGTTTGAACCCCCAGTTTTCTTCTAGAAAATGCGATCAGAAATATAGTTTTCGATACTACACTCTTTTTAAGACGTTCTCGAGTCGGTGTTGGTTTCCCATCGTTTGTACCCGTTGGTGCCCACTTGTGTGACGAAGTGCATTATGTGTGCTTGTGTGCACCACTAAAAATTTCGTTTGAACCCCCAGTTTTCTTAGAGAAAATGCGATCAGAAATGTAGTTTTCGATTCTAACACCATTTTACTTTATTTAAGACTTTCCCGAGTCGGTGTTGGTTTCCCATCGTTTGTACCCGTTGGTACCCACTTGTATGACAAAGTTCATTATGTGTGCTTGTGTGCACCACTAAAAATTTCGTTTGAACCACCAGTTTTCTTCGAGAAAATGCGATCAGAAATGTATATTTCGATTCTAACACCATTTTACTTTATTTAAGACATTCCCGAGTCGGTGTTGGTTTCCCATCGTTTGTACCCGTTGGTACCCACTTGTATGACAAAGTTCATTATGTGTGTTTGTGTGCACCACTAAAAATTTCGTTTGAACCCCCTGTTTTCTTCTAGAAAATGCGATCAGAAATATAGTTTTCGATACTACACTCTTTTCAAGACGTTCTCGAGTCGGTGTTGGTTTCCCATCGTTTGTACCCGTTGGTGCCCACTTGTGTGACAAAGTGCATTATGTGTGCTTGTGTGCACCACTAAAAATTTCGTTTGAACCACCAGTTTTCTTCGAGAAAATGCGATCAGAAATGTAGTTTTCGATTCAAACACCATTTTACTTTATTTAAGACTTTCCCGAGTCGGTGTTGGTTTTCCATCGTTTGTACCCGTTGGTACCCACTTGTATGACGAAGTGCATTATGTGTGCTTATGTGCACCACTAAAAATTTCGTTTGAACCACCAGTTTTCTTCGAGAAAATGCGATCAGAAATGTAGTTTTCGATTCTAACACCATTTTACTTTATTTAAGACTTTCCCGAGTCGGTGTTGGTTTCCCATCGTTTGTACCCGTTGGTACCCACTTGTATGACAAAGTGCATTATGTGTGCTTGTGTGCACCACTAAAAATTTCGTTTGAACCCCCAGTTTTCTTCTAGAAAATGCGATCAGAAATATAGTTTTCGATACTACACTCTTTTTAAGACGTTCTCGAGTCGGTGTTGGTTTCCCATCGTTTGTACCCGTTGGTGCCCACTTGTGTGACGAAGTGCATTATGTGTGCTTGTGTGCACCACTAAAAATTTCGTTTGAACCCCCAGTTTTCTTAGAGAAAATGCGATCAGAAATGTAGTTTTCGATTCTAACACCATTTTACTTTATTTAAGACTTTCCCGAATCGGTGTTGGTTTCCCATCGTTTGTACCCGTTGGTACCCACTTGTATGACAAAGTGCATTGTGTGTGCTTGTGTGCACCCCTAAAAATTTCGTTTGAACCACCAGTTTTCTTCGAGAAAATGCGATCAGAAATGTAGTTTTCGATTCAAACACCATTTTACTTTATTTAAGACTTTCCCGAGTCGGTGTTGGTATTCCATCGTTGGTACCCGTTGGTACCCACTTGTATGACAAAGTGCATTATGTGTGCTTGTGTGCACTTTTAAAAATTTCGTTTGAACCTCCAGTTTTCTTCTAGAAAATGCGATCAGAAATATAGTTTTCGATACTACACTCTTTTTAAGACGTTCTCGAGTCGGTGTTGGTTTCCCATCGTTTGTACCCGTTGATGCCCACTTGTGTGACAAAGTGCATTATGTGTGCTTGTGTGCACCACTAAAAATTTCGTTTGAACCACCAGTTTTCTTCGAGAAAATGCGATCAGAAATGTAGTTTTCGATTCAAACACCATTTTACTTTATTTAAGACTTTCCCGAGTCGGTGTTGGTTTCCCATCGTTTGTACCCGTTGGTACCCACTTGTATGACGAAGTGCATTATGTGTGCTTATGTGCACCACTAAAAATTTCGTTTGAACCACCAGTTTTCTTCGAGAAAATGCGATCAGAAATGTAGTTTTCGATTCTAACACCATTTTACTTTATTTAAGACTTTCCCGAGTCAGTGTTGGTTTCCCATCGTTTATACCCGTTGGTACCCACTTGTATGACGAAGTTCATTATGTGGGCTTGTGTGCACCACTAAAAATTTCGTTTGAACCCCCAGTTTTCTTCTAGAAAATGCGATCAGAAATATAGTTTTCGATACTACACTCTTTTTAAGACGTTCTCGAGTCGGTGTTGGTTTCCCATCGTTTGTACCCGTTGGTGCCCACTTGTGTGACGAAGTGCATTATGTGTGCTTGTGTGCACCACTAAAAATTTCGTTTGAACCCCCAGTTTTCTTAGAGAAAATGCGATCAGAAATGTAGTTTTCGATTCTAACACCATTTTACTTTATTTAAGACTTTCCCGAGTCGGTGTTGGTTTCCCATCGTTTGTACCCGTTGGTACCCACTTGTATGACAAAGTTCATTATGTGTGCTTGTGTGCACCACTAAAAATTTCGTTTGAACCACCAGTTTTCTTCGAGAAAATGCGATCAGAAATGTATATTTCGATTCTAACACCATTTTACTTTATTTAAGACTTTCCCGAGTCGGTGTTGGTTTCCCATCGTTTGTACCCGTTGGTACCCACTTGTATGACAAAGTTCATTATGTGTGCTTGTGTGCACCACTAAAAATTTCGTTTGAACCCCCTGTTTTCTTCTAGAAAATGCGATCAGAAATATAGTTTTCGATACTACACTCTTTTTAAGACGTTCTCGAGTCGGTGTTGGTTTCCCATCGTTTGTACCCGTTGGTGCCCACTTGTGTGACAAAGTGCATTATGTGTGCTTGTGTGCACCACTAAAAATTTCGTTTGAACCACCAGTTTTCTTCGAGAAAATGCGATCAGAAATGTAGTTTTCGATTCAAACACCATTTTACTTTATTTAAGACTTTCCCGAGTCGGTGTTGGTTTCCCATCGTTTGTACCCGTTGGTACCCACTTGTATGACGAAGTGCATTATGTGTGCTTATGTGCACCACTAAAAATTTCGTTTGAACCACCAGTTTTCTTCGAGAAAATGCGATCAGAAATGTAGTTTTCGATTCTAACACCATTTTACTTTATTTAAGACTTTCCCGAGTCGGTGTTGGTTTCCCATCGTTTGTACCCGTTGGTACCCACTTGTATGACGAAGTTCATTATGTGTGCTTGTGTGTACCACTAAAAATTTCGTTTGAACCCCCAGTTTTCTTCTAGAAAATGCGATCAGAAATATAGTTTTCGATACTACACTCTTTTTAAGACGTTCTCGAGTCGGTGTTGGTTTCCCATCGTTTGTACCCGTTGGTGCCCACTTGTGTGACAAAGTGCATTATGTGTGCTTGTGTGCACCACTAAAAATTTCGTTTGAACCCCCAGTTTTCTTAGAGAAAATGCGATCAGAAATGTAGTTTTCGATTCTAACACCATTTTACTTTATTTAAGACTTTCCCGAGTCGGTGTTGGTTTCCCATCGTTTGTACCCGTTGGTACCCACTTGTATGACGAAGTGCATTATTTGTGCTTGTGTGCACCACTAAAAATTTCGTTTGAACCCCCAGTTTTCTTAGAGAAAATGCGATCAGAAATGTAGTTTTCGATTCTAACACCATTTTACTTTATTTAAGACTTTCCCGAATCGGTGTTGGTTTCCCATCGTTTGTACCCGTTGGTACCCACTTGTATGACGAAGTGCATTGTGTGTGCTTGTGTGCACCCCTAAAAATTTCGTTTGAACCACCAGTTTTCTTCGAGAAAATGCGATCAGAAATGTAGTTTTCGATTCAAACACCATTTTACTTTATTTAAGACTTTCCCGAGTCGGTGTTGGTATCCCATCGTTTGTACCCGTTGGTACCCACTTGTATGACGAAGTGCATTATGTGTGCTTGTGTGCACTTTTAAAAATTTCGTTTGAACCCCCAGTTTTCTTCTAGAAAATGCGATCAGAAATATAGTTTTCGATACTACACTCTTTTTAAGACGTTCTCGAGTCGGTGTTGGTTTCCCATCGTTTGTACCCGTTGGTGCCCACTTGTGTGACGAATTCCAATATGTGTGCTTGTTTGCACTACTAAAAATTTCGTTTGTACTGCCAGTTTTCTGTGAAAAATTTGGTCAGAGACGTAGTTTTGGACCCTTACAGCCATTTTACTCTATTTAAGATTTTCACGAGTTGGTGTTTGCTTCCCATCGATTGTACCCGTTGGTTCCCACTTGTATTACAGAGCCCGTTGTGTGGACTTGTTTGTACCTTTAAAGATTTCGTTTGTACCCCGATTTTTGTGCGAGAAAAACCGATCAGAAATGTAGTTTCTTCGTGAAAATGCGAAAAAATTAAAAAAAAAAAATTAAAAAAAATTTTTTCATCATTTTTCAAGTTTTATTGCCGGTACAATCCGGTACAAACGATATCCTTTGAGTTGGTATCAATTTAAATCTCGAATTTTCAAGTTGGTTTTGGAGCAAAATCTACCTACCACCCTTATATATTTCACCCCTTTGAGGTACAAACGATTTTAACTACGGTACAATCCGGTACACTCCTGGTACAATCGAATAAATATTATTAAATTCATTTTTTTTATACTCAGTTTTCAGCTTCACATAGGTTCCGCTTACACCTAAAATGTAAGAAACCTGAAAATGACATTCTGCTCCGCTCACCTCGATTGGCATGTCGCTGAACGGATAAATATAATTAAGATATCGTTAGATCTGTCTTGAAAACCCAAGTGTTCTTAGAAAGTGAAATTAAAAAAGAACAAATATCGTGGCTTGAGATGCCATTGCTTGATTTGAAGTATCCAAAAAAATCGAATAATGCAATATGGGTATTAAATGAATGAGCTCATCATAAGGTTTTCAAAAAGGTATATCATGATAGCTTTTTTGATAGCAAGCGGTTTTTTAGGGTTCCGTAGCCAAATGGTAAAAAACGGAACCCTTATAGATTCGTCATGTCTGTCTGTCTGTCCGTCCGTCCGTATGTCACAGCCACTTTTTTCCGAAACTATAGGTTACTGTTGAAACTTGGTAAGTAGATGTATTCTGTGAACCGCATTAAGATTTTCACACAAAAATAGAAAAAAAACAATAAATTTTGAGGGTTCCCCATACTTAGAACTGAAACTCAAAAATTTTTTTTTCATCAAACCCATACGTGTGGGTCTATGAATAGGTCTTCAAAAATGATAGTGAGGTTTCTAATATCATTTTTTTCTAAACTGAATAGTTTGCGCGAGAGACACTTCCAAAGTGGTAAAATGTGTGCCCCCCCCCCCCCCCCGTAACTTCTAAAATAAGAGAATGATAAAACTAAAAAAAATATATGATGTACATTACCATGCAAACTTCCAACGAAAATTGGTTTGAACGAGATCTAGTAAGTAGTTTTTTTTTAATACGTCATAAATCGTAAACCGCAATTTACCTCGATCAAAGTTACAACGAACTTCAAGAACTTTTATATTATGTTACTTGCTGCTACGGAACCCTTCATGGGCGCGTCCGACTCGCACTTGGCCGCTTTTTTATTGTTAAATTTATACTAGTATGAATAACGAGATTAGACTTGCGTTTTGTAATCGTCTTGAGCCGATTCCGCGAAGATAAGTATAGAGAGACACTTAACAGTAAATCGGCACTCTCAGCGAAGCCACAACAATACAAGAAGAATAATAAAAAACGCAAAGGGTACGAAAATCGTAATCCCACACATAAAGAGATCCCTTGCTCAGCGATTCAATTCAGATACAATCGTTTTGCTGTAAACTTTTTGCAGGTACATAAATCAGCAAATTGAGCATACTTAATGTGAATCTATAAATAGTAGGAATACAAATTATAATTTTATTAAATAATTTTATTATTTACTACAAAAAACTAAATGTACAGTGACAGTAAATGTTTTATCTACAAAAGAAGGTACTCTTATTACACCTAGCTCACTTAGTTTAAGAACTAGATTTTTTTTGAACTTGTTTTCCTCCTCCTGTAAAGTGTCGATTTTTCACTTGTATCACTTATCACAGGAGGCACAGAATTAATCTAGTATACCTTCTCCTATTTATCCTCCTATAATGAGAATAATTATATTTTATACTGAATACATACATTTTATATCCTGTAATCCTCGCATTGCTTCTAATAACCTACGCCACGTTAGGAGAGAAAAATGTTCACTTTTTTATTGCGAATTTGTTTATTTGCAATGGTAAATCGCAACCTTTGGCGATGTCTATGACAATTTTTGAAAATTTGTAACTCAATTCAGTTTATCTTTTTGTTACTCTAATTTTTTATGACTCCATTGAACTTGGACAAACATTAAAATGTTACACAAGTTTGTTAAAATGTCTAAAATCATGTACGAGTATGTATAGATAGACATTTTACTAGTTATAGTTTTATTGTTATGTATATGTAATAGATTTACGTTACCTATAAATTATTATAATTTGACACTCATAATTAACAAATTCCGGCAAAATAGTACCTATATCGTTAACACTGAACAAAGCGTTGCGGTTGACTCACACGTGTGATATTATTATATGAGTTATTAATATTCATGTGGTTAGGATACAGTTATCATGAAAGCTATGAACCGTCTTTTTGTAATTTCTACAGTTGCAATGTTATGGGTGTTTTTGTGTGCCATGACACGAATTTCGCGATGTTAAATGAAACGCACATTATGAGAAATTTTCTCGCTCAATGAGCGTTTTTTGAGCCTAGCATTATATTTTTTGTTTTTTAATGGAAAAAGCCGACAAACTTTCTGACGATCTACCTGATGGTAAGTGGGTATCGTCGCCCATGGACATCAGCAACACCAAAAGCATCACTGTACACTAGAAAATTGTCCTAAGTTAGTTTTTGAAACAGTTATTGTTTCATGCCATGTCCGTCTGTCTATACGCGGCTTAACTCAAAAATACTTAAGACAAGAGAACTGTAAGGTGTCCATATTTAACACGCTGCCAAAGTGGTAGAATTCTTCAATAAAATAAATTTGGATTCCTCCCATACAAGTGGGATTTTTTTTCATGTCCACGCCATAAAAAGATATCATTGTGTAGGTCTTTAAAAATATGTAGGCTCGTTGAACATGGTACTTACAGAAATGTTATCAATACAAGTTTTTTTTACTTTTTTTTTGCTTTTCTTTGCATTGCATAATATTTCAATGCAGCTGTACACGAAAATTAGGTTTATCTACGAAAAGTTTATCGACAGATATCTACGTTTAATTACTGCTGTTTAAAATAAACGTTTAACCAGGTTTTTTTTATTGCAGATTCAACATGAAGTCATTTTACACCCTGTATTACTTGTCAACAATTTTCCTGCAGACTGTCATGACAGGGCTCATTACGTACTGGTTTTTAAGCAATGACATAAATTTGCTCACTTTGTGTAAGTAGTTTTTTTGTAACTGTCGTACAATATTAAGAGTTTGTAATTTCTTAACAATAAGTTGAAGTTTTAGTTTAAATCGACCGTTTAAACCATATCTGTACAGAAACGATTTTTCATTGTTTTTTCAATTTAGACTTTGAGTGGTTTGAGTTTAGGTAATAATTGTTAAACACATTTTCCAGCTATCTTAGCATTCTACGTGACAGGAATAACATCAGCAATATTGCTACTGAAACTAGCAAGGGAGTGGCCTGGATTGATCCGCAGGGCTGCCTACATCGAGCGACGTGCGGCTGCTATTCGCGTAAACAAAATCAGATCTACGAAATTCACTACAATAACTTACGTTGTGCTAACTTTGGCAGTTAGTAAGTATAGCACTGTGGTAACTTTCCTTTTTACAAAAATATATGGCGTTACAATAATCCAAAACCACGCTTTGGAAGTTTTTCTGAAGGCTTGTATTACGTTCAGTGGAAAATTATCCTTTGTTGAATTACTAACCTAACATGTACGAAGTTTATCTATGTGGAATACTATTTTTATAATTATTGAACCTCACACGATGAGAAACTAATTCAACAGAAAAAGATAAAAGTTAGTACCTAATAATAGTAAAGTTAGAGGTAAGTTATAGGAAATAAAATGTATGTAAGCATCCACTTGGCAAAAATATACTGTTTCCTTCCAGCTATTTGTCTAGAAGACACTTGGTATTACTGTTGCCAAATGCTATGTCAATATATCAATAACAGGAAATACTATCTGCAAAATACTGATATAGAAGTACATTGCCAAAAATATTGCTAAAAATTTTGACGATTTTAAAGTAAATGACATATTATGTAAAAATTTAAACAGTTTGTATAACTTTTAAACAGTTTAATAGTATAGTGTAACATAGTTAAATATGACATTATAATTTGGTTGATAACCCTAAATCGACTTAAAAATTTTGAGTAGTGATGATGAGACCTTAATAATTGGGTTATCATGCCTTTCTTTTTCCCTTTCAGTTGAACATCTGTTATCTTTAGTGTACAAAGTTAAGAATGTACTATTTTGTCAAGATGTTGATAACGACCCCAGAACCTATGTTGAACTATATTTTAGTCGTATGTTTCCATTTGTCTTTGAATACATACCAATCAACTTCTTTTCGATGGGAATATGTGTTGTAAGTATATCATTTTATGTATTAGAACTATAATCATAAATTATCTAGCCTAGCCTAGCTAAAACGACATAAAGGCATAGTGATGTTTAAAATTAAACCCATGTTGAACTATATTTTAGTCGTATGTTTCCATTTGTCTTTGAATACATACCAATCAACTTCTTTTCGATGGGAATATGTGTTGTAAGTATATCATTTTATGTATTAGAACTATAATCATAAATTATCTAGCCTAGCCTAGCTAAAACGACTTAAAGGCATAGAGATGTTTAAAATTAAACCCATGTTGAACTATATTTTAGTCGTATGTTTCCATTTGTCTTTGAATACATACCAATCAACTTCTTTTCGATGGGAATATGTGTTGTAAGTATATCATTTTATGTATTAGAACTATAATCATAAATTATCTAGCCTAGCCTAGCTAAAACGACATAAAGGCATAGAAATGTTTAAAATTAAAACATGATCGTTTGTAAATAGTCAACAAATATGCAGGCAAGTCACCCAATGGAAAGAATACATCTTCTTTGTTTTATACCAGCAATTTTTAAAGATACCACCACCATTTATAATCCTCTTTCCTATTTATAAAGTTAAAAACATAGTTTTAGCAGTAGGTATTGTGGTGGCTTAGAATACTAACCTCAATCCCACGCCGTATGGGTGTCGTAAGAGGCAACTAAATCCAGACCACTGTAATAGTCTACATTCAAATGACATGTATTTAGAACTGTCTGATGCCTGAAATTCCTGGTTCCAGAAATACCGGCTTTGATCCATTAAAACCTGTATTTCTGGCACCAGTGTAACCCATTTTCCTTGCAGCTTGCAAATCTCCAAGCAACATTCCTATGGAACTTCACTGATGTGATGACTATGTGCTTCAGTTTGTATTTGATATCTTACTTTCAAGATTTTAACGCTCTTTTGGATTCTCAGAGAAATAAGGTACGTATCAGAATAAGATTATGAAATAATTAATTAAACTAAATTTTACTAACAAAAAATAACCGACTTCAAAATAACTCAAAAACTAACTTGTCAGATTTCGCTTAAATTTATGTGAGACCACATGACAAGCACCAGCTTTTGATTAAAAAAGAATCATCAAAATCGGTTCACCCAGTCGAAAGTTCTGAGGTAACAAACATAAAAAATACAGTCGAATTGAATACCTCCTCCTTTTTTGAAGGCAGTATTTTTTTTTTCAAAAACAAGCTTTTATAATGTAGTTTAAATATATTTGAGTTAATATTCATCGTATTTGTCTTAAACATATAATTTATAGTACCGTTTTTAGTAAGTTCAGGTAGATTTGTGAATACCCTAGGCCGTGAGCAAACAATGTTACTAGAGCAATAACTTACACCAACGGACCTTCCTAAAACATTAAAAGAACACTAGGGATCGTTACAGTATTATAAATCATTTTAAAGTTTCCGTTGTCATAAAGAATTCAGTCGTAAAATTCAGTTAAAGTAGGTACATAGCTCGTCCATTCATCCTGTTCACCAGGATGGCTGCCGAGGGGGTTTTTGTGGGTAGAAATTCCATATAACCCGTAACCTGTAGGTTCGGGTATCTATGGAAGATTTCCCCCTCAAAAAAATAATAATTCAAGAACGGAAAAGGATATGACGTCTAACACTCCTAGAAGTTGCGGAGCATGTACCTTGTTTTGTCTGGACAAGTTGGCTCATTGGTTCATTTACACTGGTCATTTAGGAAGTTGGCTTTTCTCGAATAGTTGGCATTTTGGGAATTCGTTATATATTTTATGTGATGCGATGCCTTGTGCATGGCAGTACAGTTTCTACGTATTATTTTGTCTATTTACATAAATGGACGAAAATGAGCAGACGCGTCATTCAATTATTTTGTGATTGCACAATACGAAAAAAAACTAATTTCACAAAAAAGTTTCACTTCCGTGTATACAAAATGTATAAAGCAGAAGGGGTATTCTACGGTGTTGGATATTCAATAATGTTCCTTTTACTTTTCACCATGATATATTTCCAATTCTCCTAACGTTCACATCAATATTTCAAAGTACTTCAACACTACGTGATCATCCGTTCTATCTTATTGACAATTCCTTCCTCTAAATATGACATGTCGTTTCTTATATACCAACCTCTGCATCGGACAGGCGTTGTAGAATAAAGAGGTCCGTCCCTGGACCTTCACTGGAGATTCGTGGCCTCACCGATATGTACTTAATACGCGCACACTTTTTTCCAGAAAACTCAAGAATGGGAACAGTTAAGGATCTATTATTCCAAACTGGTTGCTCTCGTGCAGGCAGTGGATTCGAAGATGTGCTATTTGATATTTACATCAATTTTAACTAATTTATTTTTTATTTGTCTACAATTTTACTATACTTTAAGGTAAAAATATTAACCATCCTGTTTATACCTACTTACATAAAACATAAATACCGTCATACATCGATACACGATAAAGAACCTTTTTTAAATTTCCAGTTATGGCGTCATTCTTAAAATAGCTATAGCTTGCCCAAGGTTACATTTACAGCACCAAGATATAAGGTATGTATAATTTTTTTTCAATTCACCTCTCCCCCAGCCAGTCCTCGCCCTTTGAATTTCAAACTCATTCCAGTAACTGACGTCTATCTACAACAATCTGTATTATAGGATTCATTCAATGTTTCTGCTTTGAACACACCTTTGAAGAGCTATAAAGGGACTTAACAATAATAGACCCGTTTTGCCATTTAACTTATTCACTCAGGAGAATAAATATTATGTAATAATGTCTGTATAATTTCATAAGCAATTTTGTTTTAAATTGTTTTTAATTAATAAAAGAGTTAAAGAACCATAATAGATGATAGATATTAGATATTAGATGATGCTCGTGGCTTTGCGCGTGCATAACCATTTATTTACATATCCCGCGGGAACTTTAAATTTTTCTGGGATAATAATCTAAATTTTACTAACAAAAAATAACAGACTTCAAAGTCTCAAAAACTTCATAGTTGTCAGATCTCGTTCAAATTTATGTGAGACCACATGACAAGTGCCTGCTTTCGATTAAAAAAAGAATCATCGAAATCGGTTGGCGTGATATTGAGTTATTCGTCAATTTGTCACGCACATCTTAACACAAATTTACGACTTATGTAGTTTTCTCATAGATGCTATTGTCAGATCTTAATAAAATTTATGTGGGACCACATGACAGCCACCAGCTTTCGATTAAAAAAAGAATCATCAAAATCGGTTCGCCCAGTCCAAAGTTCTGAGGTAACAAACATAAAAAAAAAAAATACAGTCGACTTGAGAACCTCCTCCTTTTTTGAAGTTGGTTAAAAAGTAGCCTATGTGTTAATCCAGAGTATAGGCTATCTCTTTCCAAACTTCAGCCAATCGGTTAAGTAGTTGTGGTGTAATTGAGGAACAAACATCCAAACATCTTTAAAAACTTTCACATTATAATATTAATAGGATTGGTAACCTCAGAGCTACGTAATTTATCAAAAGATTAAAAAATATATATTTGAAAGGATATCCCAGTCTATAACATTTCAATGCCTCTCTCCAGTCCAAAAAACATGTTCCCTTTATTTATGTATTATAATATTATTGTTAGATGTACAAAGTACAGTACGGCCGACGTATCTTGTTGCGTCTGAACTTCGCGCAGAAGGCTGCGCAATAACACAATTTGGCAATGCTCGGTACGCGGCGTATTATGTCTCAGTCACACGTTAGCATGTTCATGTCGCTATCTCTGTCTTACAAGCGCTAAAGTCCGCAGAGCCTATGTTCAGACGCGCCAAGATACGTCGGCCGTACTGTACTGTAATAGGCAGGTACTGCGAATTTTTTTCATTTTACAGGAACATCGATAGGGGCGTAAACTTGGTCTATTACACGTTTTCATCTATGTTCTTGGTGATACGAGCGATGACCATGCTGTTTTTAGCGGCCAATGTACACGCGGCGGCTGTTAAGCCCAAATACGCATTGAATTGGGTATCGCATACAGAATATAACATTCATGTAAGTTTAGTTACTCATTGAGAAGGGGTGCATTATTGATATGGCGTAAGTAAATTAAATCGTTCAGGTTTGAGATGTTATGCTTAAAAAGAAAAATATGCAATGTATAAAAACGGTGTTTGTGGTCGCATTCCTCCGAAACGGCTCGACCGATTTTGAATTTTTTTGTGAATGAGAATAGGTCGTAAAGTATTTTTCATACCGCTAGGATTAGGTTATTAGGGTAACCAGATTTTTTTTTGGCAGAACAACGTTTACCGAGTTAGCTAGTTATTATATAGAATTCAACGACTAACCCATTTATTATACATAAATAGATTTTATTTTAAGTTAATGAAACAAAGTTTTATGGAAGTTGCTTTTACGAAGTGTGAAATTTGGTGCATTCATTATAATTATTGTGAATGTTGCTCTTCATGTAGTAGTAAAAAACAGTTACTGATTGAATATTGAATTCTATTATATAAAGTTATTATTCTATAATAATGAGATTATTAAATTGCAGGTACAAAGGTTCAATCGCCAATTATGTTACACAACGACTGCATTGAGTGGCGTTTTCTTCTACGTAACTCGAGGAATGATTCTGAAGGTACTTTAAGTAACTGACGCCCCAACTCAGAGTCACTAACGGTTACTTAAATCGCTCCTTAGTACATAATTTGTATGGTGAGTCTTTACTAGGGAGCGATTAAAGTAACCGTTAGTGACTCTGAGTTGGGGCGTTAAAGAAGTAATAAAGTCATCCATAAAATCAGTTACTACATCAATGTTATACCTATTTAAAATCAGTTGACATATGTACTTGCATATTTTGAGGGGTAATCAGACAAATTGGATCATTGCGAAAATTCTAGCACACAAAGGAAAGGATTAGTTATATGAATCTAAGGCAGATTTTTGTAATCGTTCAAGCCTTCTTAGGTAGGTATTAAGTTGCGAACAAATAAATCATAATTTATTAATTAAGACTTGCGCTGAATAGTTCTACGGCCTTATTCCTAAACGCATAACAAACCTATTCTAGTTATTGCACTATTATGACATGTCTTAGTGCACTACCTCACCGAGACGCCATGGCGACGTCGCCGGCTACGTATCCAAACAATTAATATTGAAATGTATGGTAGCTACCTCACTTGCCGACGGTTTGGCAACATGGCATTTCAATATAAACTGTTTGGATACGTAGCCGGCGACGTCGCCATGGCGTCCCGGTGAGGTAGGGCACATATCCTTATCTTTTTCCATAAGAGTGAAAGAACAAAACACTTTATAGGCCTTCTAAAACGTTGCTTGTTTTAGGGATATGAATGAAGATTTTCCATGTATGTATTTTCCATGATCCTACTTTTCTGATTATCCTACGACACTGTACACATTCTTTTTCATTGAATATTATTGTGTAATCCTTAACATAACATCATTAATGCGTTGTCCATTTCTTTTTCAGGTATTCACCACAATTATAACATATGAATTAGTATTGTTACAATTCAACAGGTAAAATAAAAGGTTAAGGTTGTTATAGACTGCTAAATGTTAAGGCGGCCTTTTTGTAAGAATTTAAGTTTTTCCTGTAACTTTTTGTAGCTTGTTTGTCTTTACTTCTGATGTAAAAATAAAAAGTATCCATCTGTGTATTCGTTTTATTTTAGCATTTATATCCACAGTAATTTAAAACGCTATAACAAACCTTTTTTCTCGTAAATTTATAGTTTTAAATAATTATTGTACATGCATTAATTTTGCATTGGTTCTTTTCATAGTTATGAGGCTGAGAAAATAAGAACTCACATCCTAGATCCTCATTTCAATACATGTAAAAGACAAAACAGAAAAAACTGTTGTAAATTTTAAACAAATTTTATTTGCACTTCCTCGAGTTTTAATTACAACATTAATACCATATTATCATTTAACTACAACATTGAATATCATCTTTAAAGAAAAAGTAAATAAAATATTTTTGTAATTAAAAGCTAAAACTGTTTATTCACACTCTTATTTGTAGAAGCACTAGTTCGTATGTCAGTATGGTCGCAATCATCTGTAAAGAAAGAAATGTATTATTATTTACAATCTTTTATCTATATACTATATCCTATATTCTATATATCTATTCTATATACTATATCTAAAAAGAGAGAGACGCTTGCTTGAGCTAGCCGCCAAACGACTCGTCATGTTGCTGGGGGCTTGAGAGCCATGTTCTTTCTTTCTTTTTCTTCTCTTTTCCTTGGCCGGCAATGCATTAGTGATGTGTCTGGTGTCGATGATGGCCATGTTGACAAAAGCCATAACATCAGGTGGATTGTCGGCTATTTTTATAAAAAAATCATAGCTTCCTTTACTTCATACATAGTAGACGATTTCTCCTATTTTACTCCAGCCGCAAGCCTCGAAGGAACTTCGTTTCAGTAATCTTTTACAACAATATTGGTTGATCTATCAATATTTTTAAATAAGTCTTTTCACAACCTGCCGACGACGCGACGAAATAACATGTGTAAAGAGTATCGCTGTGACATTATGTCGAAGAATTGTCGACCACAAAAATTCGTGTTTTTTAAAACAAGAACACTAAGTAACAATAGCAGTGTAAAATAACTATATAATATTATCAATAAGCATAAATCTAACTTAAAAAAGCAGTTAAATGTAACCGTTTTATCCCATCTAAGTCGATTAGCAGTAAAAGTAACACGTACAGATAGAACCGTTCCACGCGTAATATAAAATAATCGTAATCCACTGAGACCGATCTTTGAGTGATAAACTTGATCCATTAATCGCTGCATCTGTAAAATAAATGTAAAACAATGATATTTTTAACACGTTTTTATTGGTTTGATCTGTATGTATGTAACGGGATCTTTCAACGTGATTTTCACCAATTATAATACGTCTGATCAGCTTGATTTGTAATGCCGATGTTAATACAACAATTTCATAGTTTCAGTGTTTTTCTTCACTTTTTTCAAGTACGACGCAATCAAGTGAATTGTTCTTGATGCCGTAGTGACTGCTTACCAAAGTAGTAGTGTTTCGTTTTCAACACAGTCAAATGCTTAAGACAGGTCACTGAACACCCCTATGGCATTATAAATATTGTATTGTAATTTCTTACTTCATGGTTATACATCGAAGTGGGGACATAGTGTAGAGCATTGAGTGGTTCACGGCCCAGGGTATGGAGACGGGCAGTGGTCAGTAACACCAACAGTGACCGTAGAAACGAAGTCCCTAAAGATAACGAGTAGAGTACCGTTGATACAGGATGACAGCTTCTGTGAATCTTAAATCTCATCAAAAAATGAATGTGAAAAGAGAGGCAAGTTGAAAAAAAAGAATTGATATCTAAATTGGAGCTACAGTGCGCCCAAGTTATCTGTGAAATGGCGAAAATTGGAACTAATGCTGCCCCATTCATAAGTTCTTTGTGTTCATTCATTGACATTTACTACGTCTCGAATTGCGTCCAGTGATTGGTCCAATGCGTCCGACAGCGTCCTCCGTCAGTTCACAGATAAGTTGGGCGCACTGTAAGTTCTGTGTAGTAAATTCAAAACTTAATAGTCTCAATAACATTAATCTGTAATTCAACATTTGATTTCTCTTTTTCTTTGAACTTTGGCTGGACACTAACATACGTGTCTAGAACAATAGAATAGAACACGGAATCCTTCGCTTCATAAGATTACTACTTACTAGGCTACGATTCTTGAAATTATGAGAAACATTGAAAAGTGATTTTTATGCAGAAAAAAGACTGAACAAAATCATCATTCGATTTATCGAACTTGTGATTCGTCTATGGCTGGTTTTAGTTTATTCATAATGTTATTGTTTTTATATTTTACTAGTATTATTATTTTTTGTACAAACATACCGTAGATTTAACTCGCAGTCGTTTCTTAGTAACATATGAGAAGGCCTGTTTTTACTGTAACAGAATGAATGAAATTAATAATGATTTGATTTGTTTCTTCATGGACTTACAGGAACGAGAGATTACAAACTTAAGACAACATTTTATTTTATAAAAATGCTTGCCCAGCCAGGAATCGCTCCGTAGGCGCGGTCCTATTTAAGTTTCAGGTTTAGCTATCTGACATAATACGTTCACTGTATGCAAAGACATAATTATGCCAAGATATGACAATATGTATTTGGCTGCTTGGTCTCGCTAATTGCGAAAATGGCTTAACCGATTTTGTTGAGATTTCGCTGATGTATTGTAAGTTGAGGTAAAATTTAGTATTTGTTTTATTGCAGTCAGTTCAAAATATTTTTCGCCTATGGGTACTAGGGTGGGTCAAAAAACTTTGTTTTAAATTACATAATGTAATAGTTATATTATGTTGCTATTTGGTACCAGTATGACGTGTGTAAAGTATGATTACAATCGGTCAAGTGTAACTGCCTCCGGATTCACTTCAAAGTTTCATTTTTTAATAACTTATTTACATATTTTTCAAACAAGTACAGTGTTCGATAATATATTGAAAGCTTTGTTTACCGGCAAGTTTTTTATTCCCTGGATATCAATAGCCATAAATAATAGCTAAAAAGTCAACAAGTGCAAATTAACATAAAAGTTATACCGAACAACGTCTGTTTCAGTCGTAATTTTGCTCTGCGTTTAATAATAAGAACGCTTGTTTTATCGTAATTTGTACCACCGTACACATGGAAATGTCTTTTGGTAATTTTAGGTGTCTTTGAAGAAAAGTTACCAGGAATCAAGTAATGAAGTTATAATAAAGGGTCACGAGTGGACGAGAAAATAAGCACCAAAAATATTAAAACAGAACTGACTTTTCAAGACGTAACAAAGATTGTGACATTAAAAATAGAAAATATATAATACTAGCTGCCTGGACAGACTTCGTTCTGTCAAAAGTTTTTTTTATTTTGAGATAGCTGCCTGGACAGACTTCGTTCTGTCAAAAGTTTTTTTTTTATTTTGAGATGTAAGCTATCTTATCTTTCAAGTTGGATCCAAACTGCACATGGCGTGTAAATTTGATTAAAATCGGTTATGTAGTTTAGGAGTTCATCGCGGACACACAACGTGACACGTAATTTATATATATTAAGATAAAAAAAAATCAGCATTACAAACAGTTTCATACATATTTAAGAGACCAACAAATGCTTAAAGATTATAACTTAAAATTTTAAAACTTATTGAAATACCATCCAAAAAACAGTTAGAAGATTTTTTTACTACCAGCAAAGAACTACTTGATGTTTTCTCTTTGTTAGAATCTTACAACGTTTATCTGCCTGGAAGGAAAGAAAAGACCAAACGAGCAATATTTCCTCAAAGATCAAAGAACTGCAACTAAAGTTAATGCTGGAAAATTTTCCAACATCTTAAGATTACTGGAAAACAGATCACAGAAAAAATCTCAGTAGATATAGACCAACTTTAATTGTACAGTATAGCATTAGCCGTAACATCTGGTGATTGCCCTAAGAACCTACTAAGAACCTGCTAAGTGGCTCACATGAACTAATCGAGTTCTTTCTGTCTTTAAAATATAAAAGCATTTTTTTTTCTCCATACAAGAGTGACCCACCCTAATGGGTATTGCATTGGTTGGCAAAGCAAAGTAAGGGCGGTCACTAGTAATATAATAAAGTGATAAAAACTTACTTTAAAATATCATATAACTCGTAGCAAGTGAACAGAAGATGCGACAGGAAGGAGGTGGCGATGAAAGGGTTAATCAAATCATCTACGGTGGCCACTAGCGCGGAGAGACGCGTGAAATGAGCCCGCAGTTCATACCAGGACACTTCTTTTCCATCTTTTCTCTGTGAAAATTTATCTAAATATAATAATCTTCTACAATATACACATAAAAAAATGTTTATGGATTTGTCTATACTTCTATACTAATATTATAAAGAGGACAGATTTGATTGTTTGTTTGCATTGAATAGGCTCCGAAACTACTGAATCGATTTGAAAAATTCTTTCACCGTTGGGAAGCTACACTATCCTCAGGTGACATGGTTATATTATATTTCCAAAAAAATTAGGGATCCTTAATAAAACTCCAATAATGTAACCCAAAGTGTAAAAAAATACGGCGGATACTTGTATGTTATAAACTTTGAAACCATCTAACCGATGTGCCACAAACTAGTTTAATTTAAGAGGCAATAATGCGAAGATGGTTTAGACCACTAAACAAACACTTTCAGTATTCGAAGTCGATTTTTGACTTTTCCGATACAATTTTTTTCACCTTCGTAGTACATGCCAGGTATCCGATAGTAATAAATAACGCTACACACTCATAGCCCCACACTAGAATACTCTGTGTTGTGGGTGCCATGGACAACACACAAAGACAAGGACTCATACAGACCGAGAAAATAAATTCAAACTCATCATTCTTTCCTCCTCACTGGGAAACGAACTCAGTATCCTTGGCATAGCGATCGAGTTATTACGTCACACAGGACGTCAAACAGTTCCGTTTTAAGAGGTTAAACTTTTTAGTAGTAAAAAAACATTGCCATTGTACTTTGTTTAATATTATACTTTATTCCACCTACGGCAACCCTAACTACAAGTGGCAGGGCAAGCCATCTCGATTAAATATACAGATCGGACCTGTGATAACTCCATTACACTGGTTCTACCGTAAATCAGCTTTTGTGTTTAAGATTAGACGTCAGCATACTCACCCTTAAAGGTACCGACGTACTCTATCTATAGTTAATTTAGATAGGATGCTCCTTTAACATTCTTGTACATGAGCACAGCTTTATTTTTAATGTTCAGTGGCTTTAAGATAACGAAGAAGAAAGGTTTAAAGAAAACTTTCAGTGACTATAATAAAAATATGACCATTTCTTTGGGAACTTAGCACGCTTAACCGTGCAAGTCAATAACTTCAATTATTTAGTTAACGTTTTCTTAAAAATTCTAATTACCTTCACAAAACAATATCAATCTCAATATTTATAACCGTAGTTTACTAATTCTTTTTTCGAATAGAGAGTTGCTATTGGGCCCAGTTGCCTTTACAGGTTCACGCGGATAAAATCTATTTATCAAAGCAATATTAATAGATTTCGTGATCACTTTGACTTTGAATAAAATTATGAAATTTTATTCTGCAATGAAAAATAATTGAAGCCATTTACGAAGAGATTTCATACATGACCGAAGAGTAACTTGATTATTTTGGAGTAAGTCAAAACATTTTGTGACGGACCACCAATAACTGCAGAAATGTTTCCCTGGAAGACGACAAATATTTTGTTATTTTCTTCATCCTTATGGATATTAGGGAAACAAATAATAAATAAAC
The DNA here is from genome assembly GCA_911387775.1 of Thymelicus sylvestris. NCBI lineage: Eukaryota > Metazoa > Arthropoda > Insecta > Lepidoptera > Hesperiidae > Thymelicus > Thymelicus sylvestris. The sequence goes on from OU426889.1 coordinate 15,651,247, forward strand.
GCTAGGACACTCGTACCCCCGCAATAGGTTAATATTATTTAATTTTATTTAATTAATTAATACGTCACGGGTGGAATGAACGACACATATTATAACACATCACAATAACACCCATGACCCGAGTACAAATATTAATCATTCACATAAAAATATCTGCTCCGGCCCCGGGAATCGAACCCGGGATCCCTCGCTTCGCAGGCAGGGTCGCTACCAACTAGGCTACAGGCTCGTCACGTATAATACACAAGTGACAACTCCATTTAAGTCAAACAATATTATTTCTCGATACGAGGGCTATTCTGTAAAATACCAACTCGAAATCGAAGCTCACTGAAGTGAGATAGCTCACTTCGAGAGCTAAACATCTACTCGACAATTTGACACGAGCTTCGAAGGTGACGTAATTCGATCGATCATCGAAACAAATGAATCCCTTACTGAATACCAAACATTTCAAATTAGCCTGAACAAGTAGTTTATCTCACCGCCGCATTCTACACTGCGGCGCCACCTGTACTATCGAGTTTTATAGAATAGGAATTTGCAAACTCATCACGGATTCCGCTGTCGAGATACAAAGACTTTTTGTCTCTCTATTATTCATCTGTGTATTTTTGTCTAGGGAATAAAGTAATTTTTACGCTTGATTTCGATTTCGGAAAGCAATCAAATCTTTACTATACCGATCATCGTGGGCGAATAATCAATCAATCTGTTGTTATCCCTAATCAAATTTAAAATAAATCGATTTTCCGCCTAACTCGTTTAGCTTCAAAGGCTGGATTCTTGCTCAGTCCCGAGTTGATTTGATAAAAATTGAATATTGACTGAAGGATTGTGTTGTGAATTGCGATATAAGATCGATACAAAAATTATGTATGAACACATATTTTAAACAAAATACTAATATCGACTCCATAAAAAGAATACCCGTGAAAGCATAATAGTACAACCACAGAAGAAATAATATTACATAAGGTACAACTACAAATAAATAAGCTCAATTTAGATGTTTCTGTCAGGAGCAGGGATTACCACCATTAATAATTATGTTCCTTCGTTTGAAATTGCACCACAATTGTGTGGACACTTATGCAGGTAAGATTAGTAAATGTAAGGTAAGGTAAGGTAAGGTGAAGGTTAAAAGTCATTAAAAATATAACCACTTTTTAATCGACTTCAAAAAAGGAGGAGGTATTCAATTCGACTGTATTATTTTATGTTTGTTACCTCAGAACTTTCGACTGGGTGAACCGATTTTGATGATTCTTTTTTAATCGAAAGCTGGTGCTTGTCATGTAGTCCCACTTAAATTTGAGCTAGAACTGACGAGTAATTTTTGAGTTATTTTTAAGTCAGTTATTTTTTGCTTGGTAAAATTCAGATTAATCATTAATTATGTCTTACCCAGCTTTAAGTTTTATAAATATACTACCAATCTATACTATAGACTACCAATCAAGTGAAACATTTCTATAACACAAAATTAAAGTTCATTAATTCAAGAACGCTCTCATGTAGGATCAAAGGCTTAATTCCATCTCTCCCCAAACCTTTTGTAACAACTGAGTGGGTTTCCAATAGGAATGCATTATCTTGTTTGATAGAGGTTGAAGACCTGACTGTCTACACCGTTGTTCTATTGTGCTAGCATCTGAACACATTTATCTGGGAGCCTTTACATTTTGATGATGTTAATGAAGTTCTGAAACTCCAAATATATGGGATGACATTAAGTCATTTCCCACTTAAGTAGTGTTTACGTAATCACCCCACACATTATGATGTTCTCTTTTGTTATCATTGAAAACAAAATAGGCATTTTAAGTCTCTCGGTTTTTAGATTTTCTTTCCCACACACACCTAGCAACATGATTTGATCAAAAGTAATTTGTCATATTAACGTCGTCGTGTACTCTTGGTAGGTACCTACATTATTTGGTTTTATAACACTTTCAATAAGGGTTGTTATTGCTCAGCACTATCCATGTGTCCTTGCCCATAGCTTTCCCTTATATTTAGACCACTAAACAGCTTTAGACAACATGACACTCTCGCAGTATTGTAGTCTTTTTGTGCTTCAGATAATAAAATTGACGACCAGAAACAAAGTCAAAATGCCCAGTTTCTTGTTGCCTGATGGCAGCGATCTTAGCAACAATGTTTAGTTCTTTGTTCCGAAATCTTCGACTTATGATCACTTGAAGAATACGACTTTATACACCAGGAACAAAACAAATAGTGTTGCTCATAAAACTTACAATTTTTACATTCTGGACGAAATGGATCGTAAACTTGATCAAAAATACCCAACTATGTTGTATTAGGAAGGTACAGAGGTTTTATTTTCTAACAGATATCTAATTAGTGATGGCCATAAGGCGTTTATAGCTTCAAAAAAATAGAAAAGTGAGCTTGGAACGACTCACAATCAGATGAGAAGTCAATTTTTCGTTACTATAGCTGTTTAATGAGAAGATTAAGTTAAAGCTGTTTAAGTCTATTAGGTAATACTACTGTTATCATTAGGAATATGTTAGGTTATCTTAAATAATCTTTCGTTTCAAGACTCATTAAATTAAATGGTTTTATTTAACTTGACTTGTTTGGATTATATCTTGCAAGCCTTTTGTGATGTGTGATTTTGTGATGCAAGGATTTTTGTGATAAACATAACCTGATACAGGTTTGGCTCTACCCGTGGGAACTCCTTAATGGTTAAGAGCACAGTCCCAATTTTTCTTTAGTATCTACATAGACAGCATAAAACCGTGAATTTAGTTTTATAAACTACGAGTAACCACCCTCGCTTTGCTTCGGTTTTCCAATTTTTTTGAAAATATAATATAGCCTATGTCACCTGAGATAGTGTAGCTTGCCAACAGTGAAAGAATTTTTCAAATTCAAACAAAACAAAAGATGGAGCTTGGCCGTAAGCTGCCTATGTAAAACTTTGCTGTTTTATACGCCAGAGATAAACTCAAGTTCTAGAAACATCAAGTTTTATACTTATATCTCTTATATAATTATTTTTTTTGCGATAAATATCGCTATATTATTATCGAGAAGAACTTCACACAAATCATTTTTCCTCAAGTCATTAAAATTTTAAATATTATTTAGTTAGTTAAGACTTAATTTGTGCCATTTCACTAAACCTGAACTTGGTAATAAACTTATCCCTCGGTCGTCATACTTACTCTTATATTACTTTATACCTATAGATAAGACAATACTTACACATAGATATACTGTAGATCTATTGAAATGAAATTACCTTAATTTCGTGTACAAGACATCCATAGAATTTTTTCACTCGACAAGTTAGGTAAGCAGTAACAACGACGATAAGAATATCTGCCACATAACACATTATAACTGCTTGTAACTTAACTATCTGTGGAAAAAATATCATTATGTTTGTTATTGAAGTGAAAGTACATGACTCACCAATTTTCTTATCATCATAATCATCATACGCTTACACACTCATACCCCCGTAGTAAGTTTTTACCTTTATTGCGGGTGGCATGGACGACACATATAACACAACACAATAACACCTATCATCCGAGTACAAATATTTGTCTGTTACATAAATATCTGCCCCGGCCGGGAATTCGTGGCAATCTCTTGAGATGGATGGAGTCCTACTTACGAAACCATACACAGGCTGTAGTTGTAGGTGGTTGTCGTTCCAATTTTATTAACGTTCCTTCCGGTGTGCCTCAAGGATCCATCCTAGGGCCCCTTATATACTAACAAGCCTATTCACCAGTCAACATAAAAATACAATCTATTCTCAAAAGAGCAAGAATGTACAACAATAGATTTAGTAACATAGATATTTTTCATAATAGCAGAGCAAACTTTAAACAACACGTCGTAGAAGTACTTAATAAAAAAAATTAATTTTGAATTATATTATATTATAAATATTATATTGTAGTAGATATACGACATGCACGCACGCAAATATATTTAGCGATTGTTACTGTAAGTAGCTAATGTAAAATGTAAATCCATAATTGGTTTTCATATTGTAAATCGTAGGAATATCTGTAAACAAAATTTGTTTAAAAAAAAACTCTCTGTGTTAAACACACCTACTTTTAAAAATAAAGATTAGTATCTAAAACCTTATTTTACATGTAAAGATTTAAACAGTATTAATATCTTTGCAGTATTTAAAATTCAAAATTCAAAATCATTTATTCTTAAACGTATCACTGATACACTCAAGTAATTTTTTTATCAACTTACAGATACTACGTTCAAATTAACTTACTATGTTCATAAACCCAGACGCGTAACTGAAGGGCATATGGTGATAATACCAGGGGTCCAAAGTCAGGAAATACGACTTTAAATACCATCCAGAATCATCTTCTAGCAAGAAGCAATGGCTCACGTTCAGTATGGAAAATAAAGTGTGAGCCGAGTAATTTGCTGAAAATAAGGGGATAAATTACACATACAAAGTTACAAAGATACCTAACACAAAATGTACGAGCATTATATCACTATTACTAATACTACTACTGTGTTATTATTTCTGTTTTAAAAAATAATGTCTGTAAAGTCGATTTACGGACGGTAGTTTAACGTGACAACGTCATGACTAAACGTTGATGAAATGATTGCATACTTTTATAGATAAAATTGAGCGCTACGACCGATCGTAGCCTATCGTGCCTCTCTATCGCTTCTTCCGCGCTCTCGCTCGCGCGGAACGTGACAGTGAGTCATGATTTTTCATGCGTATGCCCGGCGTTCATCGTTTTAATAGACGTTATCACGTCAAAAAATATTGAAAACTTCAGTAACGCCGAATTCATCACGCGATTTCTGGCTCTTCGAAACACGTAAAGAAATATATCACGATGATTTTTGGTAGGAGATTGGTAGGTGGCAAGGTGGGTATAAAATTATTCTATAATGCATGAAAACATGCAATGCATATGATTTCCTTTCTAAAATCCCTGGTGAAAAAATAAAAGTATTATGTAAAACTGTTAATTAAATACAGCAAACATACATACCTAAATAGATAAGCAACATAATACTAATGTACCATTTGATGCGACGTACTAATATTTTACGGGTTCGTAGCGGCGGTAATAATGTCTCGAGATATTCTATTCTACGGAGACTGGGCGTCCAATTCTTGCTCAAGTGGAATAGAGAAGTGCATAACAATACGCTGGTTACTGCCAATATCAATTCCGCTGTAATTAATTATATATGTAAATGATAGAATATAATAATAGTCAATGTTGATCCACCACCCCTGTTACACCCTGTTTAATATGACTTATAAGATGACTTACATGGCTCCTTCAATACAGTATCTTCTTTATGAAATGCACAGTAGCAAATAAGCACTTTAGTCAAAGCCTGGATACACAAACCCGTTCCATAATAGATGGTATATAGCGATTTGATGTTAAATCTGTAAAAATAAAGGTACCTAAATAAAACGTTTAATATAAAATTAGATAAATAATTAAACACCCCCAAGAGAAATTGTCAGAATTGCAAAATGTGAACGTGAACTAGAAATAAATCAACCCGCGCCGGATGGGTGTCGTAAGAGGTGACTAATTCCGGCCCGCTGGTGGTAGGGCCCCTCGAGGGATTGTATTGGTAGTTATTTTTATTTATTTATTTATTGTTAATTAATACTACTATTATTTCTCCATGGGGTTCACCTGGATAGCTACCATGAGCATGAGACATGAGTCAGCCGTCAAAGGACTTGTCGTGTTCCGGCTGCGGGCTTGAGAGCCAGTTCTTTCTTTCTTTTTCTTCTTTCTTTCTCGGCCGGCGACGCATCGGTAATGCCTTTGGTGTTGCTAATGTCCATGTGCGACAATAGCCACACTCGTTTGCCGGCTTCTTCCATAAAAAATTGTACCTACCTATTTTACATAAATCTTTTAATTACTCACCTTGTCTTATTGCCATCTGTATGCAAAAGACCTTCGATTGGTAATAATCCTATTATTCTAAACAAAAGCAAAGGTTTTGAGATGCAACTGTAAAATACCTTTCTCATCTCACGCTCATTTGCGTTCCTCATTATTATTATTGAATTTCAATGACTTTTTCCCTCCTAAATCAATTATTATTAATTATACCCACTGGAATCGTTCACACATTCACAAACCGGGTCGCACAGAAATCAGCAACCATGTAACATCGACTGATATAGAATAATCACCTTGTATATTTAGGCGAGTAAGTATAAGAAAATATTTTCATTCCTTTTAGTCGCGATAACATCGACTTATTTTGTAAATATTTGTCGAATAAAGTTCGGCTTCTTGAAGAATAATATCAACTAGGGTGTTACATTTTACCCAGTCTAAATAGTTTTGAAATAAATTATAACCAACTAAAAGGCTTATGCCATATTACACAGGTTTTGAATTAAAATTTTTAATGTATTTAATTCTAAAAGCGCATTTTAAATACCAATAATCTAAGCCTGAGGCTTCCACTCGAGACGCAAAACAGCGCAACTACCGCATGTTGAAGATAAGTATTGTTGGCTGTTTGTGTAAACCGACTTGTTCTGAAATAAAACTGAAATAAAACAAACAACACTCATTTTTCGCGATTTTACCTTACTTTAATATTTTATCGTTTAAATGTTTTCCTGGGTAAATACACCAATGTTCGGCGGGCTAAACCATGATGCGGCAATGAGCATGGACTTCTGTTGTATCTCTATTCTGTGCCTTATGGTATTGAATAGATGGTAGATAAATAAATGATATTACGTAACCAACGTGTTATGGGGGCGAATGTTTACTGTCATAAAATATTTAAGTGTTGTTTATTTCATTTTGTGTAGGTAATAACTGTGTGGGAATCGACTTGTCTTGCTTAAGAAAATATGAACTAAGTTTACTTTCTTAAGTCAATGCGACCGTGTTTTAAATTAAATAAACTTAAATATTGATAATAATCCTTAGGTACGCGTTACCACTATCCTAGCCGGTTGACAGTTTTCTGGAACACTCCAATACAGCCAAATAACCTGTTATTCTAATTAACATCCAAGTAAGATTTATGTGATAAAGTAAGTCGTACCTACGTAGTAATTATCGTATCATTAAATCTTATCACGTTTTCATTTTACATAAACCGAAATCCGCGACAAAAAAAACTCGTATTTTAACGTTTTACAGTTCGGAAACAACAATATTTTTAAAAATAATACTCAATTGTAAACAACTACGTAAACAGTTCCACTGGAAGCTATTCTAATTCATACAATTTTCCATCCAATTTTCCAAAATTTCCAAAAGCGACTTCAATTTATTTTTTGATGCCTCAAACAATGCCATCTCATAGCACTATATTTATTTTCTTCTAATTTTATTTATCTAAGAAAATGTTCTTTGATAAGTGGGCTGTCAATATCTTTATATAAAAATCCGTTCTGCAGTTTGGAAAAAACGGGTAAAAACAACGTTCCAAACACAAGAATTTTGACTCAAAACTAAAATATAAAAGCGGTCTCGCTCTTCCAGCATGAACAAATAGCATACTTAAATTGAGAATGACGATTAGAGTACAAAGCTATTTAGGCCGTAAAATGCCTAGGGTTGCCCAGAAAGTACTGTCGTTTAACAAAATGCCATGTCATTTTTCAAATATGAAATTTAAAAACTTCGATCATCGTTCGGAAAAATTGCCCATCGTTACTGTATAAACCCTAGCTTTGGGGATGTATTTTAAATAGTCACTTTGTCGTGTTCAAATATTTTTGCTTCCAATAATTTTGTTCGATCGAGCAGTGTTAAGGTGATTAAAAGGTTAGTCTCAAGTTCAAAAGTTTATGACCGTAAAAAACATTAGTGTAAAAAAACATTAGTGTTCTTCCAAAAAAAAAAAAAATCTGTTTATTTGAAACGTTTGAAGAATATCTATGTGAAGTTTACCATACCTATTTGACTTGTGTAAATAACTTTAGCACTTCACATAATAAAAATGGACCCGAGCCTGTAATAGTGGGATCATAAAAATTATGGGTTAATTAAAGTTGAAAACCTCATTTTATTCATAGACCTACTAGAAACTACTAACTATAATTTTAAATTATCATTTTACTGCCGTGTCAAGATACTTGATTCTTCATGAACATGATTATAAAAGTTATACACAGTATATTCATCTGCATTTGGCTTGTAGATAAATGTGGTAGGTCTTATATATAAGAACAAGAATTGTGTACTATCGAGGGCTTAGTAATCTAATATCAAAACAGTCAGCGTTTGAGTGTACATTTACATTGGTACACTTTTAGTTTTACATGTAGATACTTTCGTCAGAGTTCATGGAAATAGAAGGATAAATTGGGTGAGGTTCGAGAACTTATCTTTACTCTACTTCGGGAATTATTTTTAAAGTTACCCGTTCTGATGCCTATCGCTAAAAAGGCAAATGAAATAAAATATAGTGAGTAACGTGGGTACTGGGTATCCTATGTTAACGATATCGTATCGTATCCTAACTACTAATATTAGTAATATTACAAATGCGGAAGTTTGTGAAGAATGTGTACCTATATGTGAATTTTGGATGTTTGTATTTCTATCACACCTTAACTGTTATATGGACTAAGATGAAACTTAGTTGGCACACACTTTATACACCCAGGTTAAGGATTTATGATAGATGTTATTCCAATTTTATGTTTGCCTGTGATGATTTTTTGTGACGTTTATTTGTTTGTGATTGCGTTTAATAAAACCACTTTTTTGCGGGCGTGGGAACTAGTAACACTAATCATAGAATTGAAACATGTTTTATGTTAAGACAACGCGAGCGTTGAAAGCCTTTTTTAAAAACATTTTAATTTAAGAAACTTGAACAAAATGATAAATTAAGATCCCGATACGAATCCTTTTTAAACAATAAATGCTTATTTTAAGGTAGAACAAATAATCACACCTAGTTGGCAACAAAGCTGAATGAAATAAAATTACTGGAATTATTAATGGAAGGTGAAATTAAATTGAAGCAATGATGCTGGAAAGATCATTTATAAAATCTTTGAGAAATTCCTGGAATGGCCATTTGACTTATTTGTAAAATAGTGTCAAATTTAATTTTAGGCTTTCTTTGTCCTTTCTAAATTCGATTACTAATATATTATAGGGTCCATCCATCCATCCATCCATCAGCCTTTGTAGGTCCACTGCTGGACATAGGCCTCCCCTAACTTCCGCCACTCTGACCGGTCCTGAGCCTTCTGAATCCAACGGATACCCGCTGTCTTCTTCAGGTCGTCGGTCCACCTGGTCGGGGGGCGTCCTGTGCTCCTTTTACCGAGACGTGGTCTCCATTCGAGGACCTTTCTTCCCCAATGGTTATCGGTCCTTCGAACTATGTGGCCAGCCCATTGCCACTTCAGCCTGCTAATTCTCTGAGCTATGTCGGTCACCCTCGTTCGTCTACGGATTTCATCATTTCTGATTCGATCGCGTAGAGAAATACCGAGCATAGCTCGTTCCATAGCCCGCTGGGCGACTCTAAGCTTATGCATAAGGCCAATAGTGAAGCACCACGTCTCGGATCCGTATGTCAACACTGGCAACACACACTGCTCGAACACCTTCGACTTCAGGCACTGAGGTAACTTTTTGGACGACAAGATATGACGTAGTTTCCCGAACGCAGCCCATCCGAGTTGGATTCTACGAGTGACTTCTTTCTCGAAGTTGGACTTACCCATTTGGATCACTTGTCCCAGGTAAATGTACTCGTCTACAACTTCGAGAGCAGCGCCGTCAACAACAACCGGTACGGGTGTGACATGGACATTCGACATGATTTTCGTCTTGTCCATGTTCATCTTAAGACCCACCCGTTGTGAGGCACTGTTCAAGTCCCCGAGCATTGTACCAAGTTCCTCCAGGGATCCCGCCAGGATGACTATATCATCGGCATATCGCAGGTGTGTGATGTATTCGCCATTGATGTTGATGCCACGCCATTGATGTTGATGCGATATTATAGGTTATTATAGGTTAAAAAGGAATTTTGGCTGCCATGCAGTGCAACCTATTCAGAACTTCCTAATTAATATTTAGTGACAGAAGTAGTTTTAATAAACATTTCAACTTTGGGATGTAACACTAGGTGAAAGGAAAACCTTTTTGTACTCTTTTTAAGAATAATGAACCTACGTATGATTTTGAGGTTTGGTATAGCTAAAGTTAACATGGAAAAAAATGTGGAACGCAAAATTTTAAACATAAAAGTACGCTGGTAATAATACTTCAATGCATAAAAGGTAAAATGTTTTACATTTTTAGTTACATTGTTAATATTGTGCCAATGCGAAGTGAGCCTTTGTACTTGCATTTACGGTTTTTCCAGTACCAGTTACCAGTAAAACTTAATAGAGGCTGCAGAAACTGAATAAAAAAATCGAATAAATTGAAAGTATCGAGCATCAACTTTTCAAACAACTGCCTCACTTAAAGAGGTCATTTACATGAGACATTGAAACGATTCAAAGGAATGCAAAACGACTTCAATTAGGTTCTGCAAATCGTCCTTCTGTATTTGCGAACGTAAAACTTCTGATTAAAGTTTTTTTTATGGAAATAGCCGGCAAACGAGCTGATGGTAATCCACGGTGGTAGTCGCTATCGTCGCCCATAAACATCAGCAACACCGAAGGCATCACTGTTACGTGGCCGGCTAAGAGAGAAGAAAAAGAAAGAAAGTTGTTCCTAATAACCCTTTTCTGTAACAGAAAGATTTGATATTGTACGCTGCTTTTGGTACGATACGCACTTGTATTGACAAAGCGACTATGAGCAGAACGGTCAATTGTCTGTTCTTACGCTCTTCATCGTCGGCGCGCTGGCGACATTTCTTTACATAATAATATCATTGAATACGACATAACGCTATGAAAATACGCAAAATAAAATTTATGGCAGTATCGACATCACTGAACTGCAATAATATGAGATCCATGAAATCTTGGGAGGATTATTATTATAGTGTGCAGTTATAACGTTATACCGTTTACCGGCACTATATGGCATTGCCTACAGCTACCGTTTGCTGTATGCCATCTGGCACCTTTAAAAAAGGCTTCCATAATAATGAGATAATTTTTTAATAATAATCTAGATAGTAATCAATACCTAATGAAATTGCTGAGATAACTGTTTTGTACAAGAAATTCAATTGAAATGAGTCAAAACCCCGTCTGATAGGTACTTGGAACTCCAAAGAGATTTTAATAATTTAAATTTTAAACGAACAATAATTACCAGCCGGGGAGTTTTCTAACGAGTTTTTTAAGCTACGTTACAGTCAGTGGCGGGCACAGGCTTTGGCTTGAGGGTAGGCACAAAAAAAATCAAAAAAATTAAAAAAAATCAAAAGAATACCAACGGTCTCAAGCGTCGCGCCCAATCGCGGAAGCCGTTGTCATCATCAGTGAGTTACCTAACACCACCCGCCGCAGCTTATCTGATGGACTTATCGGTGAACAAGACTGGACCTCGCGTAGAACACCTAACGGGTTGAGTACCTACTCGAGAGTGTGATCTGTATGTGAATAAATGAAAATGTGAATGATTTTATACCTACTAACTTTATTACTAGAAATCTTAAGTAACCTAAGTTACCTTCACAATACCTACCTAAATTAATTACGTATGCTGTGTTTGCCTCTTATTGGTTTTTCATGTAGCTTAAAACATTATGACTGTTTACTTAAGTTTAGTGTATTTTACCATGTGAAAAACTGTTGGTGAACCTATTAAATAAAATAAATAAATAAATGCGTCATATGAATCTGATGCTATAGTAATACTATTATACATCCCTAATATTGTAATTGTTGTTTATCATTTGTTGGGTTAGTTAGCCCATGGAACTAAAATATAAATTGATAATTTTACCTGTACTGCTTTGACCGTCTTGATCGCCGCCGCGCAAGTGTTGTTTTCGTCTGACCACGTCAAAATATCCAGTAATTGATTGATAGAAGACAAGTCAATTAAAGGATATCCAAAGTGGCCTTCAGTCTAATTAAGTCTAATTTTGGTACACACCTTTACTCCTCAGGTGAAAGAATTTCATCTGAGCCTTACTAATAATTTTCATTCATTCAAAAAACGCTTTTGAAAATGTATCATGTAAATTCACTAAACACAGAGTCTTTACAAACTTCACAAGAATCCGTAATCACAATATTGCTCACAATTACTCACTAATCTATTGAATTTATTTAAAACACGAATTTTAATGAGACGAGACTCGTGCAAAATCACAAAGTAAACAACTCAGTATCGTGAACTTTCGTGAAGTTTCGTGTTCCGAACTCGTTCGGCCTCCAACGTACGTAAATTTTGCAAGGTGTGAGCGAGTCAGCGAACAAACTGCTAAGAGTAGAGTAGATCGTCGGCTGCTAATATTGCCAGAGCGCATTATTGAAATAAGTATGTAAATCGAGTAATTTAATTCAATTTTAAAGAAAATCCATACAATATTACTTAATTTAAAATTGTTTTCATATAATAAATTGTAAAACTTTTATTCAAGAAGTTTGGAAGAAAATTTTAACTTTTTTATTTAACTGGCCACCCTAGGCAATGCCTGTATAGCCAGATTAGCCAGCCTGTTAGACTGGATGAAATTCCATTGTGTCGAGAGATAATTCTTATTATTACCAAATCCCCAATCCGTGGCCCCTATGGCCACGTTTAGTTCCTGCCTTCACCGCACCGCAGCATGGCGGCGCTGTGTGTATGATCAATTATAAATGAATTTTATTATTAATTAGTGCATACGATTTGTGTAGTGTACGAGTATATAATAGTGTGTTGTTATTACGTAATGATATTCACATATTAGATATTTTAAGAGGATTCTATACTTTTACTACCTAATTCTAATGTAATGTTGTAAGCGTAAAGAATTTCCGACTGGGTCCTGGGCCTCGAGACCAGGGTAGGCAGTGCCTATGTGCCTATATTGAAAAACCGCCCCTGGTTACAGTGTAATAATCGCAATACAGTGTAAAATCGCGCTGAAAGAAGTTAGTTACTTAAATGCTCAGAAAAGAGTTAAGATTATTATAATCAATTCTAATTCCAAAATCTGATGCGGTTCCATACGCTCCTGGATCTTCTTTGGGTTACATACACATTTTTACATTCAAATGATTAGTTCAAAAGCAATTGTGTTCTCTATTACCTATCACTATAAGTACTATTATTCCTTCCGTGCTATCACTAGTGAAGTCTCTAGATTAGAGCATACTCTACTCTAAATATCCTTTACTTCTCATTTTCACTTTCCCCCATTCCCTACTCGCTATCATTCACATTTATTTTCTAGTATCAAAGGGCTTTTCGACACAAATTCATATGCAGCAGATTTTTTTTCCTACAAAAGGAAAGCTATAACAATCCCGCGGCATAAAAATCTACGCCATCACATTTGTACGGACATAAAAATATGGATTTAAAATTAGTTTTACTTTTTATAGCAGGTCGGTATAACAAATATGAAACCGAATTTTTATTATTGTGATTTTTCAAACTGCAATAGGTTTTTATTGTCAATGGCACCCACGACACAGGGAATAACAGTGTGGGGCTATGAGTGTGAAGTGTTATTTATTATTTATGTATGGGGTTTTTAAATTTTAATTTAACATTATAATCAATTTGATCAATCTGGTTCGGTGCCTATACTAACTACTGCCACTAAAAAGATTTGGTTAACCGAACTAACAAATGAACTACTGCCACTAGACCGTATATCCTTTCAGTTAAAAAATCTCCAATTCGGTTGACAAATAACCAAATCGAGAGCCTTCTCTTTTATTTGAAGCCGGTAATAAGCTCAAAAATAATTTTAGTCTTGAACACGGCAACAGAAGTATTGTCCAAACTTGCACCATCACTACACAAACGCAAGCAACGTGTAGCCGCGTGTGAGCGAGTGTGCATGGACCTTCCAGAGGATGACATGGAGCCAGTTTGCATGATGTTTAGCAGATACAAGAGGGGCTATCAACACTTTGTTAACTTGTGCCACGCGAGACGGACTATTTGTTATGAGAACTTAGGTAAGTTTTTGTTTCTCCGCTCACTTCGCTTCGATAAATCTTTCGGTAAGCCCAGATAAATAGGTACGTATTTCAACGTACATTTCTGAAGTAGACGATATTTACTAACATCAATTGATACGTAAGTCCCCTCAAAGAGGAGCATCAACCGAGTAAGTTGACTCTACTAAAGTTACTCGTAAATATTTTACTGTCAGATTCTATTCGTGCAATATGACGAAGTTGTTGGGAAATTAATGAATTATTCATTGAGGTGACAGTGAGGTTCAGTTACAGAATAAAAATTCAATAATGTTTTACTACTTCCAGTTTTACACATGGTTCATCCCAGTAGATGTATGAAAAGTGGCCAATTCTACATGCCAGTGAATTGAGTCTTCATAGCTTGGGAATAACGACAATATAATGCTGTTAACATTTTATTATGAACTCACAATATAAAATAAATTTGAATTTCTAATGTAAGTAAAGCTATAAAATTGTTGACTTTTAACCAGACATTGAGTCTTGCAACCAGATGTTTTATTATATTATATCGTTAAATGTTTCGTAGTTAACTAAGCTGCCAATTTAGGGTTCGATGCCCGGAAAGTGATTATATTCTTAATAACAAAACTGCAGTATGTATTTTCAATCGGTTCTTACAACAACAAATGTACAACTTAATAATAAAACAACTCAATAATAAAATTATAACAAAAAATACTTAATTCAAAAACTTAATTCAAACCCTCCCTCTTCTTATAAAGTTAAAAATATCAAAACAGACGTAGATAAAAACCAGTGTCTGTTTTTAACCTCACAAATTATCCGCTTATCTTATCATCAACGAAATAACTTGCTTACTTAAGACCTAATCGCTACATTTTCAACGTGTTTTTCCTTTTTCCTTTAATTTTTCGGCCGAATTTGAGAGTTACAAATAAAGTAATCTTTATGTTAAATACACACAAAGAGTATCTTTTAAGCAGGACTTTATGATTTTGAGAGGCGTAAATCATCCAGTAAAAATTACAAAAATAAATAATTAAGTGTATCCGCAATCATTTCGAACGACATTTCATGAAGACGAAAATAAGAAAGTAGTTCATGAAATCCTTATTTTTTACCTAAAAATAAACATTTTTAGAAAATGAGCATGCAAAATCCTGCAGCTGAGCTTCAGCCTCAGTTCCTCAAAGCAACTATAAATTAGAATTGCAGGATTTCATCAGCTTAAGTAGAGCTCAAGACGCCACGATACTATTCGTAGGAAAACGTTATTCCACATCTCTCTCCGTAAATCTGTGTGAACTCGAAATATCGTAAGATATCGAACGCGGATCAGAAAATTTGGTTGTAAAAAGGAAAGTAACATTAAACACTTCATTTATTAAATAAATAAACGCTAACACACTCATACCCCCGCAGTAGGTTATTACCTGTGTCGCGGGTGGCTTGGACGACACATACAACACATCACAATCACACCCATGACCCGAGTACAAATATTTATCTGTCACATAAATATATGCCCCAGCCGGGAATCGAACCCGGGACCGCTCGCTTCGCAAGCAGGGTCGCTACCAACTAGGCTACAGGGTCGTCATTGATAAACCTGGCTCTAATAATTAAGACTGCCATTTTAATATTTTAGCAACAGTTACATTACACATCAACGCTTTCATTTTCTACTTTTGTTTTTAAACTTATTCACATGGAACGTTTGGAATAAAAAGTAAATAATTTTGTATTAAAAAAATATTTGGTATAAAATTTCAAGTTAATCTATTTATTTCGTCAACCCCTTTTCGAGTTATACAGCCACAAATACAATGAAGTTGAATCTTTATATTTATAACACTTGTGTATAACACATCCTACTTATAACGCGATAATTCTCGAGAATAATATCAACATCAATAAATGAATAATAATAACAACAAGATTTTTTAAAAAACAAATGACTGACGACCGACGGAACAAATGACAAAGAAACGAATGACTAATATACGAAATCGTTATAAATATAAAATCTTATTATAAGTACTATTATTTCTTCTGTGATAAAAGTAAATCACATTGCTTGTTTGTGAAAATAAATTCCTTCATTGTACCTTACCCTTCACACTTCATCAAGTCCCGCAGCCTACTGACCTAACATACCGAGAAATATCGGATCATTCAGGAATATAAGACCATAATATTTCGTCAAAGGCATTACTTCTTAAGTGTATGGACTCTTGATAGGATCTGAGGCCTGTGCACACTGTTGTAGTAATTTCGACCAAGTAATAACCCTGCAATGCAGTTGGCTGAAACTACTTAACAAAGTTCATTAAAATAGTTGCAATAATGAATTTCATTTGCTCAGTTCTTCGAAGAAAATTAAAATCCAAATCTATTTTGCAACAAGATAACAACGTACAGTGGATACAACTTTGCAAAATTATTAATTGGATATGAATAATCGACGAACTCATCACTCATTCTGGAACATTTCGTTTCAGATTATTATAGTATAGCAGTAGTAGTGTGGTAAGATTAAATAAAGGGGTCTTTATTATAGATTAAATTGATTAATGTGCTATAGAAGAAGTAGAAAAAGTCGTTCTGAATAAAATAAGTAATATTAATAAAATATTTGAATAACTAAATGTAACAAAATAAATGAATGAAAATAAAAATAAATACGTTTTCCTAATTTCAAATTCTAACAAGCCATGCGGTTTATTGCTTACAAGTTACGGTAATTCAAAACGTTTAGTTGCTATGCATGAGAGTTGAATGAACAATTGACACATTGGGTATAGAGAAAACAGGTCATGAAAGTAATCAGTGTTGTCTACAAAGTGTAATAGATAAAGACAATAAATGTATTTTACATATAGCAAATATGGCGTATAGACAGACAAAATTTTTAACAAACTTGTTTCTGTTTTAGCGTCGTGTAAATACCTGCAAGCACTTGCGGAAACACAGTTATTTTCAAATCACAGACAGACCCTTCAATTTTATTTATATTTATAGATTGACTGTGATAGCTTCCACTGTGTGAGAAAGCCTCAATAAACTCGACAATTTTTCACCAACTGCTTTGAAAGAGGGTGGGTGAGCTAATAGATTTATTTGGTCCCTCCTCGGATTTATGACTGACCTTCGGGATAACTCCTTGCTTCTCCTATAAACGGCGTTTCTGTCTGTAGGTACTGCTCACGTATTGCTTATGGTTTTTAGGGCACGGAAATGCTTTGTCAAGCGTTTAATATTATCCTCATCTATATTTTTTTTTTTGTATTACTACTACACTTGTACATACTTGTGACTGATTTTGAACCAATGACTTTCTATTATGATCAAATAGGCAATTACTTTCAATAGTCATTTGCTTTCGCTAGACAATCGAATACCTTTAAACGAGCAATTCTTGTATACCTATTATATTCTGAGTCTCGGAAACGGCTCCAACGATTTTGATGAAATTTAGTATGCATAGGGTTTTTGGGAGCGATAGATCGATCTAGTTAGGATTCATTTTTAGAAAATGTCGTTTTATCCGTGTTTTCAGGCGATGAAAAACTGCTACAATAGACTCTTCCTGACATCTATTAGCAATCAGCAACACTAAAGCTACTTCAGTAGATGGCGTTGTTAAGCAACGCTTATTATTGAATAACTTGCCATTATTTTTTTGCAAATAACATCAGTTGTCAATATATAGGTGTCCCAAAGTAGTACGAAAAAAACTGGAGATAGTTTGGGAGTTGTATAGACAGACGCTTGTAACTTAAAAGAAGTTTTTAGATAGAGTGAATTTGCTTATAAAATAAACGATAAACTCTTAAAGCCGTTAGATACTATATTATCACAATATTATGGGTGCATTGAACCTTTCATCCAAAGCCTTTGACCGTTCAACGGCATCTATAAACTTGTGAATTTCTAGTACCGACGTGACGTGAATTACATGGAAGAACTAATCTAAACTTTTGGCCCACGACCGCCAGAAATTACAGTGCAACTATTTCATATACTTATCTTATAGCTAGCGCTCTCGCCCGTGTAGTGCCCGCGTTTTCCATAATAATATGTCTTATTCCAGATGATGGTCTACCTTTGTGCAAAATTTAATGAAAATTCATTCAGTACTTTTTCCGTGAAAGAGGATTTAACATCCATACAAACTTTTACATGTTTAATATTGGTATGATTAGTAAGGAGATTTTTGGTGTGTGTTGATCCAGTCATCCTAAGTCCACCGTCGCCTACTGAACAACGGATGAAGCTATGGCGTCATATTCCTCCTGCTGAAGGTAACTGGGCTTAGAATGACTCTTAGTGAAACGCTGTCAAGGACAGTCAGTGAAAGTTGGATGGGTGACCGCTAGTGCCAAAAATGTCGTGAGTGCTTTGGTGATTCGGAGGGCACATAAGGGCGGGCCGACGATCGTAAGATAAATCGCATTCCGGTGGTATGAAAACTTCCGACACTTGAGTTGACCACTAACCCAATCGGCACTGGAACTGTGTGGTGGGTGGAGTATTAAAGCAATGGTGGAAGGGTGGACGGATGGACGGACAAAAATGACGAAACTATAACGGTTACGATTTTACTTCGAAAAGTGGAAAATTCACTTTATCAATGGACTGAAAGTACCTAATCCATTGTTTTAGTGGTCTCAAACCACCTTCGGATTATTGTCTTTCAAATGAAACCATTTTTAGCCCAGTCATTTTAGTCAAAATTAGGTAAGAATTGCGGAATGAGAGATACCCAGCTGATTTTTTTGTATAAAGTTGTATTTTGGCATTCTAAAACTTGTCTCAAAACCTGCATATGGTAGGGTGACCGCGTCTATTAAAAATTTGAGGACAAAGGTCACAAAAATCGGTTTTTTGCAAATATCTCATTTCCTATGAGTTTTTCGCTATTTGTATCTGCATCAATATTATAGAGAATTAAATTTCCTACAACTTTTGTTTCAAAAAAAATTTTATACGTTGAATCGTTTTCGAGATAGAGGGCGGAGAGCGCGCGGTTAGACCACAATGTAAAGTCAACCGGTACAGTCCCGGTCAAAACATGCTATATTAAGTTTATTAATTCTATCTATCTAACAACCTTTTAAATTCCACTGCTGGACATAGGCCTCCCTAATTGGCGCCACTCCGACCGGTCCTGGGCCCTCTGAATCCAGCGGCTTCCCGCTGTCTTCTTTAGGTCATCAGTCCACCTGGTCGGGGAGCGACCAGTGCTCCTTTTACCGAGACGTGGCTGCCATTCGAGGACTTTGTAACCCCATTGGTTATCTGTCCTTCGAACGATGTGGACTCAGAGGGCCCAGAATCGGTCGGAGTGGCGCTAATTAGGGGAGGCCTATGTCCAGCAGTGGACTTTAAATGGCTGTTAGATAGATAGAATTAATAAACTTAATATAGCATGTTTTGACCGGGATTGTACCGGTTGACCTAACATTGTGCTCTAACCGCGCGCTCTCCGCCCTCTATCTCGAAAACGATTCAACGTATAAAAAATTTTTTGATACAAAAGTTGTAGGGAATTTAATTTTCTACAATATTGATGAAGATACAAATAGCGAAAAACTCATAGGAAATGAGATATTTGCAAAAAACCGATTTTTGTGACCTTTGTCCTCAAATTTTTAATAGACGCGGTCACCCTACCATATGCAGGTTTTGAGGCAAGTTTTAGAATGCCAAAATACAACTTTATACAAAAAAATCAGCTGGGTATCTCTCATTCCGCAGTGAATTCCTAAGATGACTGGACTATTTGAGGCATATCGGTTCGATAGTTTCAAAGTCCATAAAGGACATCTGTACAAATATTTTTGTGTTTTTTTAATATAGCTTACATAGTTACATACCTACCTATAAATTTATTCAATAAATTCTGTAATATCGTATATTTTTATATTATACAAAGCCAGCTTATTAGATATTAATATTCGCATCTTTAGATTAATATTTTAAAGACTAAAGCAACTCTTCTTCCAAACATTAAATCTCGAGAAAATTAATGAACGCATTTGCATAATGGAGCGAATAATTTGATAATTCGTATCAAAACTTTTCACTCAAACGACCGCTGAGGTTGCCAAGATCTAATATTGCTTTTTTACTGTTCTGAGAAATCTTTCTTCAATAGTTACTCCAAATTAATTAAATGTAAAGTGTAAAGACGTTTACAGTCCGACGGTTTTTACTAGCTTTTATTTAGTTGTTTGTTTATTATCATTTATTTGTTTATTTGGCTCAAATCTTGCAACGTGAGTTAGAACTACTTTCATTCTACAGAGCTGAAATTTCGCATGTTGCTTTGGTTCCGATGACAATGTATTTTAATAATAGTGGTCACCTGATTGTACGCTCTGGGTTGGCTCCAGACGAGGGAACACCTTGACGGTTAACAACACATACAAACAACTTTATCTACGTGTTAAATTATGATAGCTCGTTCTAAAATCCATCCTTAGGATTTCCTCAACCGTGAACAGCGCAGTCATAAATTTTTCTGCTTCAGTGCACTTACCCTAAAAAAGCTAGTTTACAGTTTTTTAAACGACTTCAAAAAAGGAGGAAGTATTCAATTCGACTGTATTTTTTTATGTGTGTTACCTTAGAGGCTTAGAACTATCGACTGGATGAACCGATTTTGATGATTCGTTTTTTAATCGAAAGCTGGTGCTTATCATGTAGTCCCACTGAGCTAGATCTGACGAGTAGTTTTTGAGTTATTTTGAAGTCGGTTATTTTTTCTTGGTAAAATTCAGATTATTGAACTATTAATTTATTTTAGCTGATATCAGTTTACAGTGAAGTCCACTTTCAGTACAAGCAAACCTTATCCTTTCTTTTCTAAAAAACTGCTACGGAACAACCTTCAACATCAGGATGTTTCTAACCGGGGTTTCTGGGTTTAGAATCACCAAATATACCTTCAGACTCATGCATGATGCTATTCTACCCTCCTTTTAAAATTGACCGTGAAATGTATTTTATATGTTTCTGGCACAGTACCGGGAAAAAAGCAAAAAAAGCAAAGAAACAACCCATAATTGTCCCACTGCTGGGCTTGGGGTCTCCTCTTACAATGTGAGGGGTATAGGCCATAGTCTACCACGCTGGCCAAGTGCGAATTGGTAGATTTCACAAACCATTAAGAACTTTATGGAGAACTCTCCGGTGTGCGGGTTTCCTCACGATGTTTTCCGTCACCAAAGCATGTGATAATTAACTTCTAATACGCACATAATATTTAAAAATTAGAGATGCGTGCCAGGAATTGAACTCGGGCCCCATCGTTCCGGAGACCAACGTTCTAACCGCTAGGCTATCACTGCTATCACCGTACCGTGCTACTAGTACCGGGAAATCAAAAAAACCCAGGAAGTGGGGTTAGTTTGGTCTTAAGATTCAATGGAGTACATGCTATCTATTTTTCATTTATACCACGATCATTATACGTCAGGATTCAACTGAATCTAGGAAATGAAGTATATTAACTAACTTTACGGTTCAGCTTATGCACAATCCTCGACTCCATCTTCAAGTGAAGTAAGAATGGTTAGTAAGTCTAAAAGAGCCGTGTGACTGTCATAACATGGAAATAAAATTGAGCACCGAAAAAAACTGAGAGTAATTAAAAGAGTTCATTATAAGACGCGAGGAAGTATCCGTTTGTGGAATCTCTGGTTTTTAAATTCAATTCTTGCGACGTTGCCATTCTGAGTAAATTATGAATCGTGGGAACGTCGTTAACGGATTGAACTGAATTATTTTCACTCCAAACACAAATATAATGAAAATGTTTTTCAGATAGATAAAAGTCTTTGTTACAACGAAACAATTGCATAAGCTACATTTACATCTGGGGCGGTACAAAAAGGCGTTTGTAACGAGACGCTTTTCTTCCAGACAACAGCTGTACAGAGTTCATAAAAAGATAATATTGAGGATGTACAATTAATGTTATTCATTAAAAATTTGTGTCGAAGAGAATAGGGATTTCTAACGTTGCTATTCGTATACACAAGTGTTCGTAGATATATCATAATTATTATCATTAACCCACGTAGTTGTAGAAGAACCGAGCGCAACTGTGACATAGTTATTGGTTGCGATGAATAAGATAATTACAGGTCATTTTGTACGAATAAAACTTATGTGTACATTTGTGGTAATATTATTAAATTGGGTCTAACTTCAGAAAGCTTATAAAATTATTCGGCCTAAAGGTTAAGAGAAGTAATGAGGCAAAATAAAAATAGATAAACCTTGCATTTCAGTATAAGTAACTCGTAAATAAACGTCATAATAATAAAAGCTTACATACACTCTCTCACAAGAATTCACTGTCCTAGGAAAACAACATTGCAAACAATGAAGACCCGACACTGGATATTTATCTGCCACATAAATGTCTTTCTCAGACATTCTGAGTTAGAAATCAACAGGCAGGGTTATCACCAACTGAAATAGGGCTGTCTATAACAAAATTATCACAACCCATTGTCCCATTGACAGGGTTTAAGGCCGTATTCCAGAACGCTGATCAAGTGCGTGGCAAAAATAAACCCTCTGTTTCGCTTCTTTTTTGACCAACAAGGTGTGTGTCTTCGGTGTTACTGATGTTTAGATGATCAGAATATTCTGATCATTTTTACATAAAATATTCAAGGTCTAAACATTTTTACGTCGACAATGCATTGCTACCTTTGCTGTTACTAATATCTATTAGCAATGGTAAGTATTTACTATCAGTTGGTTCGTCTTTATCTGATGCGAGAATGTATACAAGATACGACTTAATTACAAGGTGATTAAAGTTGAAAGTAAAACGCTCATTTATTTGAAAGAAATGATTTGACTGAATTTTCTTAGTGCACTATCTAACAAGTAAACAAATGTTTGGACTTAAACTTTGCAAGGTGAATGATTCGGAGAAAGAAAGTGGAATCTAAGACATGGTTGGTTGTAGTATAATCTACATTTTACTAACAAAAAATAACCGACTTCAAAGTCTCAAAAACTACATAGTTGTCAGATCTCGTTCAAATTTATGTGAGACCACATGACAAGTGCCTGCTTTCGATTAAAAAAAGAATCATCGAAATCGGTTGGCGTGATATTGAGTTATTCGTCAATTTGTCGCGCACATCTTAACACAAATTTACGAATTATGTGGTTTACTCATGGATGCCATTGTCAGATCTCAATAAAATTTATATGGGACCACATGACAGCCTCCAGCTTTCGATTAAAAAAAGAATCATCAAAATCGGTTCGCCCAGTCCAAAGTTCTGAGGTAACAAACATAAAAAAAATACAGTCGAATTGAGAACCTCCTCCTTTTTTGAAGTCGGTTAAAAAGTTACCTGTGCAATCTAAGAATTTATTAGGTTTGGATCTGGAGTGAATATTGCTTATTTATTTTGTAAGTTACCAATTATGTTACCACTTTATTTCAGGGTCAAGAACTGTGAAAAATATTTGACTTGAACACAGTTTAAAAGATCGGAACTTCACTCAAAATTATTATAGTACCTAAGCAGCACAATTTTATTTTACTTGACTGCAAACTCTTTTATATAAGGCTGTTGACTTATAAAACACAATATTAATTTCTCAATCTTCATAAATTTCCGGATAGGTTTCTGGGAAATTCCCAGGACATCGTTCGGTAATTACTTACGTGATTAAATAATCCGGTTGGCACTGAGTAATAGAAATTTTCTGTCTAAAAGTAAAAGTATCTTTTCTTATATTTTGTATAGCTGAAATTGTAGACATTTTTCTTTTTCCATCCTCAAAAGTTTTTGTTGCTTAATTTCAATCGTTTCACAAATAAAAAAGATAATTAATTATGTAAATTTAAAATTACATAGTGCTGGTCCGTATTCATTAATCAATGTCAATAAAAATTTACAATAATCTACCTAATTCAATAAAAAAGAGGCAAAATATAATAAATTTATAACAAAAATACAGGGTGTTTCAAAAGTACCCGTAAAGCTGAAAGGAGGTTAAATGAAGCCATATAACGAGTCCATTCACAATATTTAAGAACCGTAGTAACGCTGTATAACATACCCCAAAAAAATAAAAAAAATATTATTATATTCACTGATATGCAAACCCTATTTCAGTAAAATCAAAGAATAAACTACGCAGAATGTACCTACATTTCTAAGTAATATGCGGAACGACAAAAATTTTAAAAGACCTAACCTAACGAAACAACCTAAACAAACACCTACTTTTTCATAATAAACGTCAAAACAAAAACGGCTCAAAGTGAGTTCCGCTTTGCTCAATACATAACCTCGCTCGTCGTGATATGGCTTGTGTGGCATTTCGCACCATCGTCGGTGTTATTGATGCGAAAACCGATCTAACACGCTGTTCCATCTCGGCAACAGTTGGGCAATCGGTGAAATACACTCTGTCCTTCACATAACCCCACAAAAAGAAGTCCAAGGGTGTGAGGTCTGGAGAACGAGCAGGCCCTATGGCCTATGGTGCTATCACCGGTCCCCCGCGGCCGATCCATCCTGACGGAAAGCAACCGTTAAGATGTTCTCGTACGTTGCGAGCAAAATGTGCCAGAGCTCCATCAAAGGACATTTTTTGAAGCCAGTACTTGAGTATAATGACATCCTTGTATTGAGGTAGCAAACATTTATGAATGAAAAATAGAAAAACTATTAAAGTAGATAATTATTAGTTAAAATATGTACGGAGACCTTTCTGTTAAATAATCTGGGTCCCCGACATGACACTTTACTAGGGTTGACAAAATTTTTGGCTTTGATAATTAATTATATTTTTTACGGGGTATTTTGAAACACGGTGTATAAAAGAATTTCTTATTGACAAAGCTTACTACAGCGT
Organism: Thymelicus sylvestris; assembly: GCA_911387775.1. Classification (NCBI taxonomy): domain Eukaryota; kingdom Metazoa; phylum Arthropoda; class Insecta; order Lepidoptera; family Hesperiidae; genus Thymelicus; species Thymelicus sylvestris. Next base: position 15,676,259 of record OU426889.1, read on the forward strand.
GGATGAATATTAGGTATGTATATTGCAATTTTACTAATAAATAAATTGGCTGTGAACCGCGTTCGCCCAGACGCAAGAGTGATCCTTTAGGAGTTCCGTTTTTCCTTTTTTCGTATGGAACCCTAAAATACAGATTCAGTATCACAGATCATTTTTTTTCGAGTCAAGGGACTAAGGAACAAGATTCCCGATGCGAAGCAAGTTTGATTACTTAATAGTCGATTATATTTACAGAACACTTTCTTTTTTAAACAACGAAGAAGCCAGAACAACAAAGCGATCCAAAGCAAGCTCAGCTCACAAAGCAAATTACGTAATCGTTTCAAATATTTTGGCTAATGGATGGGACTCGGTTTATTTTTCGTCTTGTTGGCAAGTTTCCTCCAGTTCCGAATCAAATTTCTTTTGAGACAGTTCCTAGAAGATATATTTCTTTTATTTGCCTTGTATAATACTTTTCGCTATGGACGTTGGATATGTAAATTGACCAACCAGCATAATTTTGACCATTGGAGGCTAAACGAATCTCATGCCATATATGAGTTTCATTTAAAGGAGTGGCTTCCACTATCTTTACTTCAGTTTTCTTGTTCGTAATTTTCAGAATTTGGTCTTTTATGAGAATCACCTTGAATGAAGTCCTTAAGCGAATCTTTCCCTTTGGGAATTTGTCTTTTTGCAAATCTGTCTTTTTGCAAATCTGTCCCTTTGGGAAACTCTATTGATATGTATCGTCTTGTATTGACAGAGCGACTACGAGCAGAACGGTCAATTCCCTGTTCTTACGCTCTTCACCGCCGGAGCGCTAGTGACATATTATCTACCTCTTTTATACATTACTAGCTGTTGCCCGCAGCTTCGCATACGGAAATTCTAAAACGGAAAAAATCTATTTCGTTACCCCTTTCGGACGTCTACTACAAAAATTTACAATGATACCAAAATTATGAATATTCAACAGTTATACACATACAGTACTTGCGTTTTTATCTGGAAAATCCTTAATAAAAAGATTCATACCAGCATTACTTTTAAAAAACAACAGTCGTATAGCAAACGACGAGCTAGCTTCCTCGCGATCCCAAAAGTCAGGACATCATATGGGAGTAAAACCCTAACGCATGAAGGGGCATTATTGTATAATAAAATACCTGCACACATAAAAAATGTAAGCTCACTTAATGCATTTAAATCAAAATTGTCACAGTATATTAGGGAGAAGTAACCACCCTCATAATGATTTGTAAAAATAGACTGGCTTCTGTCAATATTACAATTGCTGGTTTAATGCATTAATTGAGTACTTGTGTAGAACATACCTTATGACGAATGATGTTATTTAATTACTTTAATTTAATTTTATATTCTCAAGTAAGTGACGTTTGTATGTCTTTTTTGAGAATAAATATTCTTTAAACCCAAATTATGTTTTACCTTATTTATACCTCTTGCAGAAGAAAATTTAAAAAACTGTGAATATAATGTAAGTACTTATATTCATTAACTTAATACTAAACCCCACCATAAAATCACAAAGGATTCCTCCAGGAGCGGGTTTTGAAAAATAAGCAATGTTCACATTATTATTGTCAAATGTATCAAATTACCAATATGGAATGTATTTCTGAAATAAAATTATTATTATTATTATTTTTCTTTTTGAAAAATTTTGAAAAACTGATAAATACATGTTCCATCAATATTTAAGCAAGGAACATTTGTTGCAAGTTTCGAAATTTTAAAAAAATATTCAATGTACAGTATATTGGCCCTTTGAGTTTTATTATAGTATAGATTTTATGTTTTGACGACCCGTGTGGCGCAATGGCTACCATGCCGGATCGCCGCGCCAAGGGGCCTGGGTTCGATTCCCAGCGAAGCGAAGCGGAAATTTGAATGATGAGTTTGAATTTCTGTTGTCGGTCTGTGTCCTTGTCTAGTGTGTTGTCCATGGCACCCACGACACAGGGAATCCTAGTGTGGGGGCTATGAGTGTGAAACGTTATTATTTATTATTTGTTTTTATTTATTATCTTTTTATAGGACATACTTACTTGTGTGTTTTTTCTTTAAATTTTAAATTTGTACTTGCCAACCCATTTTTATTTTTTATAACATACTATACATTTTTATCAAAATTGTTTTTTAAGTTTTATGTACTCAAGAAATTTATTCATAATGTGTTTTTTTTTTTTACTTGAACTAATTTTTTTTACATTCCTCTATTTATATTTTTGTACATACATACATCTATTTACATTTTATTGCTTTAGTATATAAAGGCCTACGCTAAGCTGCTTTGCGTGGAGCCACATTGGTCATTGCGCGGCGCGGCGGGCGGCGGTGTTTATTTTCCTAAATTCGTATTATCTTCTGAATGGAATGTCCGTGAAAGGGTATGCAAGTGGACTGTAGTAAATTAAAGAGGTCGAGAGGCGATTCACACACGTTTATTGCTTGCTTCATGGAAAACGGAAGAGAGAAGATACAACGTCACTGTTACCAACCATACAAGACAGACATTAATACCAAACTTAAAGTAACATATCTGGTAAACCACAGGTTATATTATACTAGTACAGATAATCTATCTTAACTAAATGTTAGACGATCTAACATATTGCGGGCCACAACAAAATTGTACATTACTGGTAATTAAAACAAAATTTAAAAAAATGATGCAAATACCGCTATGCAATTTTTGAAACAGGTCTAAATATTGCTGTGACTCGAAACTCTTACTTTTTTATAAATTAAGCTTAAGTAAATACTAGAAGCCTAAAAAGCAAGTACACGCTAGAAACCTAACTTCCAGTAACGTAAAGGTGACTAAATATATTACTAGAAACATATTTGAACACTGAAAAACTTGAAGTTAAGTACATAGGTAAGTTACGTAACCAGTGACGTAAGTAAGGACTAAAATATGTAAGTGCATTGCATAGGAATGCCAAAAAAGCTAAGTAGGTTCATTACATAGGAACGTAAGTACTAAAACAAATAGGTAAGTAAGTGCTTTACACATAGAAATGTCAAGTATTAATCAATAGGTAATTATGTACTCTGAATAGAACTCTAGACTTATACATTGAAATATTAAGTTTCGCTTATTCTACAGCAAAGGCTTAAGTCCTAAACAGAAGTTACAGTTTAAACAAAGGTAGGCTAAGCATGTAAGTATAGAATAACTAAGAAATTAAGTAACATTGCATACTTAAATAATAACAATAGTATGCACTAAATTAAAAATTAAACTTATTCAATAGGGAGAGGACACACTTTCACTATGGATCGCCTATGAACATTACCATTGGGTAGCTTTACTTCTACAACACGTACCTTGCCATCTTCGCCTGGGAAAATTTGTATTACTCTGGCTAGTGGCCAATACATAGGGTCAGTGTTGTCATCTCTAAGGATAACCAGTGAGCCAACATCAATATTAGCCTTTAAATTTTGCCATTTTGGACGTAATTGTAAACTATTTAAATAATATTTACTCCAATCCTTCCAAAATTGGTTTTTCATATCATTACAAATTTTCCAAAATTGCAATCTAGTGCTAACAGTGACACTGGTTTCTGGGTAAGTATTTAGAGCCGATCCTATTAAAAAATGACCTGGCGTGATGCAAGAAAAATCATTTACATCGCTAGACATAGGTAAAAGTGGTCTACTATTTAAAATACCTTCTATTTGACACAGAACAGTATTGAGTTCCTCATAAGTGAGGACAGCTCGTTGAACAATTCTTTTTAGGTGGTGCTTTACACTTTTAACACCAGCTTCTGCCATCCCATTAAAAGTAGGTGAGTAGCATGGAACAAAATGAAACTGAATACCCCTTTGGGCTGTAAATTCATTCACCTGCTTCTGATGGGAAGCCGAATTATGTAAAACTTGTAATTCATTTAACTGACTCCTTGCACACTTGAAAGTGGGCGCATTGTCGCTATATATGTCCGTAGGCAAACCTCTACGAGACGTGAAGCGTCTTAAACAAGCTAAAAACGTTTCAGTTCTCAAATCAGAAGCAAGCTCGAGATGCAACGCCTTCGTAACGAAGCATACAAATAGGCAAATGTAAGCTTTAGTAATTAGTGGCTTTCTGATCCTACTTTGTTTGATAGAAAATGGACCAGCGTAATCTAAGCCGACCTTTTGAAAGGGGCGACATGCGTTGACACGATCATGTGGCAGGGAACCCATCATCTGAGAAGCTGATTGCGCTTTCAGTCTGAAACAAACAATGCATTTATATGTAACCTTTTTAATTTGTCTTATTCCATGCACAATCCAAAACCTTTGATTTATTGATGCCAGTACCAGCTTGGGGCCTGCATGTAAATTTCTTATATGCTCATATTGAATTATTAATTCAGTGACGCGCGATTCTCTAGGTAACACTATGGGGTGTTTTTGAGAATATGGAATGTTGGCGTTTTGTAATCTACCACCCACGCGAAGCAGTCCACTGTCATCAATAAAAGGGTGTAAAGGCTTTAAATTGCCGTTTACAATTGTTTTTTTACATTTCAAGGCATGTATATCATTTTTAAAATAATTTTGTTGCTCACATTTAACAATCATGTTTAATGAGGCTTGTAATTCCTTACTAGTAAGATAGTTAAGCTTATTAGCGGTATTCTTTGACTTTGCATTCTGAATAAAGCGCAAGACGTAAGCCAAAACTCTTTGCATTTTCTCTATAGATGAGAATTTATGTAAAAAATCAAGATTTAATTCACACTCTGTGGATGTCATACAAACCATAGCGTTGAAGCATGCAGAGGTGGACTTAAGCTCAGGTAAGTCAGATGGTAAGTCTATATTTACATTAGGTACATACTCACTAGAATGCAGCAGTGCTGGACCGGACCACCAGAGGGGGTGCTTGTGTAGCTCATGAGGCAGTACTCCTCTACTGAGACAGTCAGCAGGGTTTTGCTCAGAATTTATGTAAGACCATGCAAAGCGCTCTGTAAGTTGCTGTATGACCCTTATCCTGTTCGCAACATAGGCTTTTAGGCTGGTCGTGCTTGTCTTGTTCCATGCTAAGAATATTTTTGAATCAGAGTAAAGAATTACCTTGCTAATATGCAGTTTAATAGCCAGTGCATCGTGAACTCTAGTGACAAGCTTCGCAAGCAGGAGTGCAGCATTCAGCTCGAGCCTGGGCACAGTTAGGCTCTGGTTGACTGGATTTATGCGTGACTTGGAGCAAAGTAATGAAACCTTTACCTGTCCTTTTGGATCGATGACCCTTAAATACACGCAGCAGCCGTATGCGATGGAGCTAGCAGCATCTGCAAAACCTATTATCTGGGCAGAACTGGTATTTTGTAAATTGACATACCTCTTTATACTAATTGGTTTCATATCAGAGAGACTGTTATAAAATTCAAACCATGAATTTAAAATATCATTGTCAGGAACTGCATCCCAATCAATCTTTGATTTCCAAATTTTCTGCATAATTACTTTAGCACCAACAATTATAGGACCAGCAAGCCCCAGAGGGTCAAAAAACCTACTAATGAAACTTAAAATTTCGCGTTTCGTCTTGGGTATAGCTGCTGACATTTGCGGGCTAGTTATTATGAATGAATCAGCTTTTGTATTGTAATTCATTCCTAAGGTCTTTAATGAAGAATTATTTTTCTCCAAATCTACATCATCAAAATGTTGTTGAGCTTTTGGAATGTTATGCAGAATATCTGGTAAATTAGATACCCATTTATGTAGTTGGAAACCTCCTATATGTAAAAGCATGCAGAGCTGTTTACTTGCTGCAATCAATGTCTCTGGAGAAATGTGTGACACCAAGGCGTCATCTACATACATGTAATTGTAAATAATTTCAGCAGCTAGAGGATAATCCTCCTTATATCGATCTGCTAACTCCTTTAAGCAACGTGTGGCCAAGAATGAGGAACTTTTTAGCCCATAAGTAACAGTATTGAGCTGTAAACATTGAATATTATCTTGTGGGGTGTCCCTCCATAAAATATTTTGTAAAGGCCTGTATTTTGGATCTAATTTAATTTTACGGAACATGTTTTTAATGTCAGCAATAAAAAAATACTCATCAACTCGAAAAAGTATTAATACATCTACCAGCTCTCTTTGGACCACTGGTCCATTTAATTGCAAATCATTTAAAGATATCTTTTTGCTAGTTTTCATTGACCCGTCAAAGACCGCCCGGCACTTTGTAGTTTTCTTATCAAGTTTTAATACCGGGTGGTGGGGCAAGAAATAGACTGGTTGAGAGCTTAGGTCATACTGACTTATGTCAATGACTGTAGCATGCCCCTGATTAATGTAATCATGTATAAAGTCTTTATATAGCCAATAAAGCAAGGCATCTTTTTGAAATCTAGCTTCTAAATTATGAAACCTTTTCATAGCTAAGTGCAAGGAGTCCCCTAGAGATTGATTGATTGACTCTAAAGGCAATTTTAATGGTAAGGCAACTTGAAAATTTTTAGCAACTGTATCTAAATTTACATTTTCAATAAAATTATTTTCACAAGCGTCATGCTCTGAATACTTTTCAGGAAATAGCTGTGGAACACTTTCTACTTTCCAAAATTCAGAAAGAGATTTATCTAGGTTTTCATTACATTCCTGACAGAAAAGTGTGACTACATGATGTGAGTGTTGTGCAACTTGTGAATTTACTGTACCACCCACAACGTATCCAAGCTTGGTATTCAGAAGCGAAGGTGATGAAGTAGCGGCGTTATGTCCTCCCCCATTGCTATGCTGAGTAGAAAGCGAGCGATGCTCAGTAGGAAGCAGCAGCTGAAAAAATACATCAGCACCTATAAGCATGTGAATTGTGCTTGGCTCATTAAAAGTGTCATCAGCTAGCGTGATGTCAGAAGGCAGTGACAGCTTGCTTATATCAAATGAGCTTTGAGGAAGCCGTGATGTTATTGAAGGGAGGATGAAACATGAAATTTTAATGCTAAAATCTTTGACCAAAGAATGTACAATCAAGTCAACACTTTCATTTAAGTTATTTGATATGTTGCCTATACCTGTAACAGGCGTATTCTCCTTGCATGGCTCTAATTGTAGTACATTAGTAAGTTCACTGGTCGCAAATGAGACCTGTGAGCCACTATCAAGTAGGGCTTTAACACGCACCTCGGTTCCGTCTTTACCAAACAACTTAACCTTAGCAGTTGGCAAGAGGACCTGTATGGCACTTGATTTCGACAATAATGTTACGGGAGGTTTAACTTTATCCTCATGGAGGAGAGTATTATGTTTGTCACTGCAAGTGGCACATTTAAAATGATACCTACATTTTTTATTGTGATTATTTAAACACAATTTACACAAATTGTTCTTGACTACAAAGTCAAGTCGGTCTGCGATGGATTTCAACTTAAACTGTGGGCAAGTATATAGTCTGTGATCATACTTACATAGTATGCACTTCTTAACTGGTGGAGCTCGTGGAGCCGCAGTTGCACCAGTGTTACTGTTGGCAGTAACTCGCTGCTCGCTTACCGTGGCAATGTGAGCTGCCTTAGGAGTTACACGCTCTGAAGACTGTTGCTTAGTCTGCTCCGCATTCTCCAACGCTAAGGCTCGCTTCTCTAAAAATTCAATGAGATGTGTGACCTCAGGGTCTTGATGCCTACACAGCTGAAATTCCCTACTGCAAAAGAGGTCTAACTTTCTAGTCAGAATGCAAAGTAATATAGGATCCCACTTGTCTATAGGATGTGACAAATTTTTCAAGGCAGCAAGTTGCTGTTTAACTTGAGATAAAAAGTTCCTAATATTGCTTGAAGTTGATTTTGTAATAGGTGGCATATCTAACAAAATGCTGATGTGCTCATTAGTAATTTTGTAAATATTATCATATCTGTCAAACAATATTTGTCTCGCTTCACCATAACTTTCATTAGAAATAGTTAAATTTGTGATCAAGTCGAGCGGTTCACCTTTCAAAAAATTTCTCAGATAGTATAACTTTTGGACACTATCCATGGCCTTATTGGAATGTATAAGTGAATCAAAGAGGCATGTAAATGATTTAAATTCTGAGTACTTACCACTAAAAACAGGTATATTAATTTGTGGCAATTTGGTTGGCATTGTTGGGGTACCTTTTTGTTCTCTCTCTAAATTTAATAAGGCTTGACGTAAATAGGTCAAGGTATCCATATATTGATCCTCTGCGGAGTCATCCCCGACAGATGGATCCAACGCCACTATTTCCATGTTGAGTAACTCATATTTTTCAAATGTACACCTCAGCCTTTCCTCTGCAAGAAGAATCGCAGGCCTTTCTAAATACTGAAGTGCCTGTATATCGGGATATTTATTATACAATTTAGTGAGGCTACCTTTAACGGCGCTTCTTTTGCGTAACAAGCCACGCAATAGCTCCGCATTTTCCTTTTCGGCCATTTTACGTTAATAGCTGAAATAACAATCACTACGCAACTATATAAGTGGAACTCGACTTGGTGACAAATTTTATTGCCTTAAATCTACTTTTAAACACTTTACACTACGAAAAACTTAGCAAACAACGAAAGTAAAATCATTCGCGTTACAAACAACTCAAAATGGCGGAAAACGTTTGTGTGATGCACAAAATGCTTCTGTATCGACCGGTGACAGATATCGTTGAGCGCGCAAACGTCATCAATGGCGACGCGAGTGAATAGTGAATCCTTCCGCTCGGCGATGTTGAATGTTGGCAGCAATGTGTTGAGTAGACAATTAATTTGATAATAGGAATGAGAATAATTCTGCTGCAGAAAAATAATAATGGCGTCTGGGCAGAAAATGATGATTATTTTTATGATCGATGATGAAGTCTGTAAAGACAAAATATGATGAAATTCTTGGGGGCTTCTTTCCTAAATACGCACGCACTGTAAGTCCGTTGTAAAAAATTGTAGTTCGGAGATGCACGGCGTAATGGCAGCGCCCACTGGACATTCACCGACAAAGTGAACGCCGTTCAGCAATTGGTGTGGAATCTTGTAGGTGCTTCGTTTGGCGTTTATTCTTGAAGATGCAGCACTCGGCACGTAGAAACTCAGCTCGATTAGGCAGAACGATGCCCCAATGGCACCAGATGCAATGGCGGCACTTCACAACCGCACACGCTACCAAACTCGATCGGCCGATTGTACACTTTAATTGATATAGTTACTGCACAAACTTTAGCACTAATTGTCCTCACGGGGCCCTTAAATGGCTGAAGGACCATGAAAGGGTATGCAAGTGGACTGTAGTAAATTAAAGAGGTCGAGAGGCGATTCACACACGTTTATTGCTTGCTTCATGGAAAACGGAAGAGAGAAGATACAACGTCACTGTTACCAACCATACAAGACAGACATTAATACCAAACTTAAAGTAACATATCTGGTAAACCACAGGTTATATTATACTAGTACAGATAATCTATCTTAACTAAATGTTAGACGATCTAACAGTCCGATTTGAGTAATTCAAAAAGTTCTCTATAGGTACTGAAACAGTTTTGAATATGAAATGATTTATTTGGATAAGGATTAATACGAAGGTATGGTTTTCATGCTCTGATTTTGGTCATCTTTTTTATTAACTTTTAAAATGTAAAAAGTGGTTATAGTGACATAACGACAATAGTTGGACATATAGTATCACGAGGCTTTTTGTAGATATTGATATGTTCTCTAATATTGTAGAACATTTTTTTGTTCTATCGTCAATAGTTTCCGCAGCGTATGCGATGAAAGAAATTTTTAAGCAAATTTTTTCACACCTTGGTTCACGTTACTGATGTTTTAGCAAGGATCCCTAATTTTTTCTAGTAATAAATATAGCCTATGTTACTTCGGAATAATGTAGCATTCTAATGGTGAAAGAATTTTTAAAATCGATTCAGTAGTTTTTGAGTTTATTCGTTGCAAACATACAAAAATACAAAAATACAAAGCTTTCCTCTTTATAATATTAGTATAGATAATATCATTGGCGTACAAATAATGGTACAATATTCAACTGGGATTTGTCATTTTAGTACGCTCAATCTTTTCTCCTCGTTAACCTACGATTTCAATGGTTCCGAATACTAATTTGTTAGACGTTCAAGACAATTTGCCTTAATGATCGTTTCTAAGATAGTGGTAAAATGAATTTCGAAGGCTAATGATAATAATAACTTTGAGAAAATTCAATGAATGAATATTCTTTTTTTACCTAAGCATTCTTAGACACAATAGCATCTTTCTTCTCTTGTTGTTGTGTCTTTGGGCTTCGAACCCAGGACCCTTGGTACGGTGGTCTGGCATGGTAATTATTACGCCACATGGGCGTCGTTCTAATATTAAAAAGCGGCCAAGTGCGAGTCGGACTCGCCCATGAAGGGTTCCGTAGCAGCAAGTAACATAATATAAAAGTTCTTGAAGTTCGTTGTAACTTTGATCGAGGTAAATTGTGGTTTACGATTTATGACGTATTAAAAAAAAACTACTTACTAGATCTCGTTCAAACCAATTTTCGTTGGAAGTTTGCATGGTAATATACATCATATATTTTTTTTAGTTTTATCATTCTCTTATTTTAGAAGTTACGGGGGGGGGGGGGACACACATTTTTCCACTTTGGAAGTGTCTCTCGCGCAAACTATTCAGTTTAAAAAAAAATGATACTAGAAACCTCAATATCATTTTTGAAGACCTATTCATAAATACCCCACACGTATGGTTTTGATGAAAAAAATTTTTTTGAGTTTCAGTTCTAAGTATGGGGAACCCCCAAAATTTAATGTTTTTTTTCTATTTTTGTGTGAAAATCTTAATGCGGTTCACAGAATACATCTACTTACCAAGTTTCAATAGTGTAGTTCTTATAGTTTCGGAGAAAAGTGGCTGTGACATACGGACGGACAGACAGACAGACAGACAGACAGACAGACAGACAGACAGACAGACAGACAGACAGACAGACATGACGAATCTATAAGGGTTCCGTTTTTTGCTATTTGGCTACGGAACCCTAAAAAGTAGGTAATTTGAAATTTTACCGATGTTTCAGATAAAAACCGTTAAAAGTAAATCGATTTAATTAGTGTATCTGAGCAATAAATAAAGATAAAACTGATAACTTTTAACATAATTCAAAATAACACTTCTGCGTGAACTGATAGCAATCAGTAACGAATTGGAAATTGCCATTTCGCGAAAAGCTGTGTCAATTAAACGAACACGCCAGGGGAATGGAATTGCATGTTACAAGTTCACATACTTTCTACGCGCGGTTAAGGTGACTTTGAAAGTTATTTACTAGATGCTATTTCTATTGAGAAGTTAAATGAAACAATCCACCATTTTGCTGACAAAGCGAACATACTTAATTAGTAAATATAACGAATTTTCGTTTTGATATTAAGTAATAACTTAACAACAATAATATACGGTAAGTGATAACGTATCCTCCTTAATAAGCTAGTTTTAATGTAGAGTTACCGGAACCAATTTCTCTACGTGTTGCGTAGAATTAATATTATTTGGGTAAGCCATTCAAAAGTTAGTCACATAATAGCATTGTTCAGGGTGCCAACAATTCTACTGGATTATAATTTCATTAATATAAGTTACGACTTACGAGAGAGTTAGTTACATCCTGTAGAAATTTCAAATTTCATCGCAATTGTTAGAGCGTTATCGATGTGTATCGATTTACACAGTATATTTTTAGTCTGTGTAATATAGGATATTTATTTGGTAGCTTGCTTGATCAAATTTTATATCAAGTTCAACACATTTATTAACTGTTACTACCTGCGCGTACGCACTTTTTGCTCTTACAAAAAATTTTACAACATGATAAAATAAAGTGAGTCAAACCACGGTTAAGTATAGTTATTACTAGATTTACGCACTATTTGGTCTCGCAGGTGACCTAATTTTGGTTTTAATTTGAATTATTCCCTGAAATGTCTTTTTATTGGTGACAAATTAATATTACATTATGTGACCTTACGGTTAAAGTACCGCGATTGGCAAACTGACGTACTTATCCCAGTATTAATCCTACATTGAAGATGACACTAAGGATGTTCGGATATCACGATAAATTCAAAACTGAATCCATCTTTTAATTAGATAACTTCGGGTTTGGTCCCAAATGTTTGGAAACTTACGAGATTTGCTGCCTACTTGGTGAAGTTTTGGCAAATCAAATGTTAGAGTTTATATGACAGTTACATCACCGTACTGACTTAAGGAGATAATTGTTACCTTATTCGTATCATCATTACATTACATCTAATATATAAAAATCTCGCGTTAAGGAATTTTTTGGTCCCACTCCAACGAAACGGCTTGACCGATTTTTTTGAATTTTTTTTGTGTAAGTACGTATATTTGGTAGATATGAGAATAGGTCGTTAAGTATATTTAATTTCATATCGCTTGATGATTAAGGTGTCCCTATCTAGATATTTTTTGGCAGAACAAAGTTTGCCGATTCAGCCAGTACCTACTGGTATGTAATGTTCGCTCATTTATTATCCGCTGTCTTAAAGATGTATGTTTCCTCTAAATGCACAACGTTACTGCTTCCAAAAGGCTTCTAGTAACTGTTTCGGGTATAATTAAACTTATTTCCGTTCTGTTCCTTATCAACTCTTCTGTTAAATGACTGCTACACTGTTCTATACCCTAAAGGCTATGACGGTATTTTACACCCAGATCACTTAATTTAACACTTTTCGATTTTTGACGCTAATAAAACTGCCTATGACTCTGTGATGCGTTCTCATAATGTCGGTTAAACAGTAGCCCTCAAAATAGAGAAGAGATCGTGCATTATTACAGCTTGGTGTTTTTCGCCGTTGTTAGTTTTATTATAATAATATAATAGTTGCCCGGAGGTCTATGGATTGATGAGAAAGAGAGATTTACTGCCTAAAACGTGACGGACATTTTTATGCCACCAAAGCCCGCCATTTTGTTTAAACAACTGCTGGATAAAATGGCCGCGACGCGACAGCTTACCGTGCTCATCGAAGCGGCACTTTATAATGTTTGCCACTATCGCCATCGGTATTCATTCAACTATCGAAGTCTTTGTCAAGTAGGTTTATATTGGTAGGTATACCTGACAAAACTCTAAGCACTATACAAATAATGAGAATAAGAAAATATAAAAGAAAATAAAACTGTTAGTTTCTTACTATCTCTTGCAAAAATATATATTTTTTTGATTTTATTAATGTGTATTTGTATTTAAATGTAAGTTTTATAAAACGTCACTTAAATATTATAGTGATATATATAAATACAAATACAACATTAAATTTCCATAAAGAGACATCGATGAAGCTGAGGCAATTTAAAACTACTACAAAAATATTTTCAATAAAATAAATTTAATAATTTTGTACTTTAATCTCATCTCCTTCATCATTATTAATTGTTAGCCAAAGGTTATCATGATTCCCGTTAGTTAAAGGGTAAGTCGGTCGTTTTTTAAGTTCTACATCTAAAAACTGATTCTGGTCTCCAAAGGGTTCTTCATTTTTGTGCTGTAAACAAAAATATTGTTGTAATATAAATTATTACTAAATAATTAAGTATTGCTTAGAATAACGCAGTGGGCTACGGAGAGGGCTATGCTCGGTATCTCTCTACGTGATCGCATCAGAAATGAGGAGATCCGTAGACGAACAATGGTAACCAACATAGCTCAAAGAATTAGCCTGCTGAAGTGGCAATGGGCTTGCCACATAGTGCGAACGAAAGACCGATAACCGTTGGGAAAAAAGGTCCTCGAATGGCGGCCACGTCTCGGAAAAAGGAGCATAGTCCTCGACCAGGTGGACTGACGACCTGAAGAAAACAGCGGGCATCCGCTGAATTCAGAAGGCTCAGGACCGGTCAGAGTGGCGCAAGTTAGGGGAGGCCTATGTCCAGTAGTGGGCCTCCAAGGGCTGATAGATGGATGGAAGTAATTAAGTAGGTAGATATTATATATTAAAAACTCACACGGAAAGTGGTGATGTAGTCGATATACCTTAGACGACTATAGACGTCTAATACGATATACCTACGCACAATTTTAGTAAAAGCCTACTTATTATAACTAGAGAACATAAACACATCATATCATGGACGGGCACGCACATCCAGGTAAGTTATTTCATTCGCTGTAAGCATGACGAATGACTAAGTGAGACATCGTCCATAGCGGAGAAAAACGACGACAGTTACTCGCTGTGGTAGTCAGTATTAATTAAACTATTAAGTAATAACTGTAGATTATATCTTTTACTACTTCTTTCTACTCTTTGATTATATTTGAATTGAATCCCATGATTTGTTTAGTTATTACCAACTCACAGAGTCACAGCTATGACTTGTCATAGTGATAATTTAAATTACATTTTCCTTTTTTGTTTTGTACATAAAAACGCCGTCAAACGAGCATCCACCTGATAGTAAGTTAACCGTTGCATATAGACATCTATAGCAACAAAAGCATAGCTGATGTATTCCCAGCCAAGAAAATAAACTACCTGACATCATTGAAGTATAATTTTGACAGGAAGTTTGCTTCACTTTTGACTACTTCTCGTTCTAACAATTAGAGTTGGCTTGAAATTATAAACGAAATTTACCTTCTGATTTTGCTGAGAATCAGCGTAATAGCTGTTAATCCGCATCCGTAGTACAGCCGGTGTCTCTTCCGAGTGACGCTGCAGTAAAACAATACAGAAGTTTGATAGTTTTTACGATATATTTTCATCTTTTATCTCAATATTCTATTGCATTCTGCACCACACACACTTAAATATGTAGTTTGAAAAACAAAATGTATTTAAGTGACCAATTAACATTTGTATTAGGTATAGTCTTATTTAGGTACATATTTTGATAAATATGAATATTATTGTTAAATGAAGAATTAATTGCCTCCAGAATCCTCCTAATCTCCTCCTTGTCTGTTACAAGTAGGTTCTGATTGTCTTATTAATTTTCTTACCTCAGTTGGTTCAAAGCGTCGAAATGGCAAGCGAGTAAATTCACGCGTATGCTTGGTTTTTCGATAGTTGTCTAAGTTAATATTTGCTGTTCTTCTATTATAATAGTTTTGTAACGGTATAACATTTCTTATCCTTATATCGTCAACGGATGTAATATGCGGTGCGTAATCTCCAAATTCTTGACAGAGTACTGAAATAGCGTGGAGGAAAAATATTCCAAAATGCATTTTATGACCACGAGTATAAAATTATTTATGTGATATTTTTATGGAGGTTTTAAAGTTGAGTTGATCGTGAAACAAGTTCAAGTCGGGTGTTTTGCTCGTAAAACATATTTTTTGTTGTATTATAGCGAGCTGAAAGAGAGTTGTTTTCCTCTCTCTCTTCTTCTCTTCCACACTCAATTTCTGTTTTTCTCTAATTTCTAAATCAAATATTTCAAAATCATCTTTATAGTAGTAAAGGAACTAGAGAGTAAAAACATATTTTCCAAAAGCATTTCACGATTTATCGACTAGTACTACTAGACTTTTAATTTGTTATTATTTTCGTAAATCAGGTTATTGCACAAGACATTCTGTCTAGATTCACTAGTCCAGTGGTAATCTTTTTTTTCATACGGGCCACAAACACGTGTTAGTCATGTTTCGTATCATAATAAAGAATTATCTGATTAGAAAAATCTTAAACTTATATAACTAATATATTTTTATATCACAATAATGCAATATTAGTACTGTTATCTCTTACTAGTCCTTGCCATTGCGGCATAAATTTTTACGATTTACATTTTCGAGAGCTTAAAAATATTTATAATAGCATTAAAGTACACGATATGATTTGAGCCCGATTTCAGCTTATAGCCATACTACTGGTACCACGAAAATTAAGTTATATAATCTGTAAAAATCTTAATACGTACTCTGCATAATATATGTTTAAAGATGTAAGTATGTATTTAGTTTGTGCAGCTTTTGAATGTTCTAACTAATATAACTATACAATATTCAGACAATATACTTGTTTTGTTGAGAACTAGATGGTTTTATTGTACTTTTGATAGACTGCTTGATAGTTTGATAGCTGTACCAGTAATATAATTGTTTACAACTACCTATAGGTACGTCATTTCCCTAATAAAAGGTTATAAAGTAGATACCTACTCTAAACAAGTGTCGATAGAAAAATCAATAGTTGATATATGCGACCAGTTTTGAATAAACAAACTATTATCTTCGTACCACACGCGATGTAAAGTTTATTACAATTGGTAGAGCTAACTTTTAGTTGCTACGATACGATTTATCGTTGACTTTCTAAAGCTAAGAGCTACAATGCTACGGTGCTCGAAAATACCAAGGAATTAATTCTTGAAGCATAGTTATTACAAAGGAACTAATAAAAGGAAAACTAAGCAAGACCCTAAACTTCTTTAAGCTATAAAAATGTTAGGATATTTTTAGCATAAAAAAGCCAATCAATTCGAGTCAAATTACGACCTGGATTCGCATTTTTTTTTTTTTTTTTATAGCCTGAAGGGCAGACGATAAAGCTTACGGGCCACCTGATGGTAAGTGGTTACCGTCGCCTATGGACATGAGCGACACCAGAGGAATCGCCAATGCAACGCCGGCCCTGAAGGAGAACTCTTTTTACACCTTTTTTGAAGAACCCCATGTCATAGCGCTCCGGGAATACCTCAGAAGGAAGTCCATTCCACAGTTTGCACGTACGTGGCAAAAAAGTTCGTGAGAATCGGACCGTAGAGCTTCTCCACAAGTCCAATCGGTGTGGATGGAACTTCAATCTTCGGCGAGTGGTGCAATGATGAAAAGGAGACGTAGGCATCAAGTCGAACAATTCCTCGGAGCACTCACCGTTGTAAAGACGGTAGAACACGCAGAGAGAACCAATGTCTCTTCTGAAACTCAAGTGTTCTAACCTGTGAGTGACTCGTGGGTCGTTGACAACTCGGACCGCGCGCTTCTGTATGGCGTCAAATGGGTTAAGCTGGTATTGCGGCGCCCCAGCCCAGAGGTGGGAACAGTATTCCATGTGGGGCCTAACTTGAGCTTTATAAAGCATAAGCAGTTGCTTCGCAGTGAAGTACTGCTTAGCCCGATTCAGGACACCAAGCTTCTTGGAGGCCAGCTTAGCCTTGGCCTCTAAATGACGCCGATACTGCACATCGCTCGAGATGTCAACTCCCAGAATCCCAACACTTTCACTCACGGTGAGCGCGGTACCCTGGAATTGAGGCGCTATGACGAATGGGGTTTTCTTAGCGGTAAACGCGCAAACTTGTGTCTTCGTGGGGTTGAACTGGACCAAATTAAGTCGACCCCATTCCGAGACTTGCTCCAGAGAGTTCTCGACTTCAGACACAAGTTTCATTCTGCTATCCGCCATTTGCAACTGAGAGGCATTGGCAGGGGCTGTGTAGTAGGCATCCCCTGTACTATCATCTGCATAGCAATGGATGCCACTTGTATGCTGCAGCATGTCATTGATATGCAGAATGAATAGCGTAGGAGACAACACAGACCCTTGGGGGACGCCAGCATTTATACGTTTCATATCTGAGCAACAACCGTCGACAACGACCTTGATATGTCGCTCAGATAGAAAACTGGCTACCCAATTGCATAACCTCTCAGGTAGACCGTAGGATGGTAACTTCGTGAGAAGGGCCCTGTGCCAGACCCGGTCGAAGGCTTTAGCGATGTCTAGGCTGACTGCCAGAGCTTCCCCATTGCGATCAAGAGCCTGAGCCCACCGGTGTGTAAGATAAACTACAAGATCACCAGCCGAACGACCGTGGCGAAAACCATATTGTCGATCGCAAATCAGCTGGTGATCCTCAAGATATCCCAAGAGCTGCGTGTTAATCACGCGCTCCATCACCTTCGCAAGTAGGGAAGTAATCGCTATAGGCCTGTAGTTAGCCGGGTCACTAAGATCGCCCTTTTTGGGGATGGGATGAACGAGGGCAACCTTCCACGAAGATGGTACTACTCCTGTGGCATAAGATAGCGAGAATAAGCGCGTTAAGACGGGAGTCAACTCGGGAGCACACGTCTTTAACACCACTGCGGGGATACCGTCTGGTCCACTCGACTTCTTGGTATCGAGAGACTGTAGAGCCCGTCTGACAGACTTTTGGGTAAAAAGTATATCATTTAACGAGCTCTCACACCGCGGGATGTTAGGTGGTGTGGCCCCTCTATCATCAAGAGTCGAGTTGGCGGCAAAAAGGGTGCCAAGAAGTTCGGCTTTTCCCTTTGCCGTATGGACCACAGAGTCGTCCGGTTTACGCAGTGATGGAAGAGACGACCGACAGAAGTTGCCCACGGCAGCTTTAGCTAGCGACCAGAATTCTCGACTACCAGAGGGGTAACCAACCAGCCGCTCGCCAATTCTGCCGATGAACTTTGCCTTCGCCCTGGCCATTTGCTTCTTTGCTGACCGGGAGGCAGCATTGAGCTTTGTCTTAAGCTCTGGGGTGGATGGATCTTTACGCGTGTACGCTGATGCCCAGGCCTGGTAAGCGGCATGCTTCCGGTTAGATGCCGAAATACAGGGACCGCTGTACCAGGGCTGGTTTTTACCACCAATGGATATGACAGAGTTAGGAATAAAACATTCCATGCCCTGTCGTATCACATCGGCTACCGAGTCGGCGCACGCATTCGGATCCTCCGAAGCAAAACAGAGCTGCCTCCAAGGATACGAACTCAAGAATTCCCGGAGTCCGTCCCAGTTTGCTGACTTATAGTGCCAAACTTGACGCTTTCCGGTGGGTCAAGATCCCTCCTGGCGCGTCAAGGGTACAGATATACTTACCAAGCAGTGGTCAGACGATCCTAGGGGAGCCGTGACCACTACTCGGTAGTTAGATGGATGAGAAGTCAGCAGCAGGTCTAGCAGAGAAGCAGTATGGTTCACAACGTCAGGGACTCTGGTGAAACCAGTTACAACCTGAGTGAGCCCATAGGCCAGGGAGAAGTCAAAAGCAGACCTTCCCGCGAAGTCAGTGATCTTGGACCCCAACCAGTCCGTGTGGTGGGCGTTAAAGTCCCCCAAGACCACTAACTCCGCCGAAGGATACTGCTCAAGCACCTTGTCGGCCGATCTTTGGACGTGCTCAAATAGACGAGTCGTCTCCACGTCTCCGCTATAGGACCTATAAAGACACGCGTAAACACGAATGTAGCCTGCAATGTCCACACGTGTCCATAACAGAGATAGGTCCTTGTCTTCAAGGCAGGTCAGACGGGAATAACAAATATCATCCCGAACGAACACACACACCCCGGCACGCCGTCTGAATGCGTGCTCTAGCCTGTAGCCAGGGTAATGTAGATAAGACGTGTCGCCCGGTGACGAAATCTGAGTTTCCGTCAAAAAGAGTAGGGCCGGCTTTGCTGTCTCTAGATGGTGGTGGACAGCATTGAGATTTGTATGAATTCCCCTGATGTTGCACATGTCGACATTTAGTGTGGTATGAGTGTCAGGGGTTGCCGCTGGGTTTGACCTATTTCTCTTTTTTACCTTGCCCATAAAATAATTGTAAGGAGAAGGAGGAGGAAAAAAGGTAGGGAATGCAGTGATCTGTAAG
The DNA here is from genome assembly GCA_911387775.1 of Thymelicus sylvestris. NCBI lineage: Eukaryota > Metazoa > Arthropoda > Insecta > Lepidoptera > Hesperiidae > Thymelicus > Thymelicus sylvestris. Next base: position 15,695,890 of record OU426889.1, read on the forward strand.
GGGACCCCCGGGACAAGGTTCGATTTCGTGACACCGTGCTAGCAAGAGTAGAGTATGAGTTGCTGGCGTGGCGGACGGAAGGGCCCCTGGTCCCCCCCGAGCGTGGACACTGGGTACCACTCCGGTCTCTTACTCCGGCACGGCGTCCACGCGACGGGATTATGCGCCGGCTGGTGGGACAGCCTCCCAGACCAGAGGTTAGACGTGTTGTCTGGGTTCGGGTCCCTGTACTATCCGGCGGGCGGCCTGCGGCAGGTCTGCCGTTTCACCAGGTCTCCCTGGCCGCCATGCCAACACATCACGTCCTCTCGAGCAACGGTGCCTCAAGAATTCATTCTTATGAACCCAGGGATACACCACAGAGTCACAGCATATAGGATAAGGAAAGGTGGGAAAGGGAGGACAACTGGATCTCAAGCCCCCAGCCGGAACACGACGAGTCGTTTGGCGGCTGACTCATGCTCAAGGGTGGTAGCTATCCAGGCGAACCCCACGAAGAGATAATAATAGCAATAATGGTATTAATTAACAATTAAAATCAATACTACTAATATAATCCCCTGAGGGGCCCTACCACCAGCGGGCCGGATTTAGTCGCCTTTTACGACACCCATCCGGCGTGGGATTGGGGTTAATGGGGGGCATTTATTTTGTAGCTATCCAGGCGAATGCCACGAAGAGATAATAATAGCAATAATGGTATTAATTAACAATTAAAATCAATACTACTAATATAATCCCCTGAGGGGCCCTACCACCAGCGGGCCGGATTTAGTCGCCTTTTACGACACCCATCCGGCGTGGGATTGGGGTTAATGGGGGGCATTTGAAAACCAACACTTTTTTTGTGTTGCCTGTAGAAATTAAAGAACACAAAATTAAAATCCAGGGAAAATATTTATCAAACTGTTTGTAAGAAAATTTATTAAAAAATTTAAATAATAAGTTTAATGACGATGCAAGCCGAGATGAACATAGAAAAAGTCTAATATATTAAGTTATAATAAAATTATGGTCTTAAGTTATAAAAGTCCTATTTACTACTTTTCTTTCACAGAACAGAAAGTGTTGGGACAGTTAAATGACTGACCTCCGCCTGTTATTATACTGTACTCAATACTTGAACGTTGATTCATTTTGTATATTTACTCAAACGTCGTGGAACCCTTATGTTTGTTGAATCAGTTACGTCAACGGTTAACAGTGATGAATGTTGTGATTTAATGTTGTTTTTGGTTTGATTGATTATCGTGATTATTAAAACTAAGAATATTTTAGATTGATTGTAAGAGTCAAGTGAAGTGAATTCATTAATAGCGAATTGAGCGTCGCAGAGTTAAGAAGTATTTGTTGTTGATAGACATAAAGTTTAAGTTAAAAAAAATGTAGCTATACACCTGTCTGGTAGATTTAAGGGTAGGTCATGGTATAGCGTGACTTGCAGTTCAGCTAACGGTTCACGTGCGAGTCAGAACCCCCTCTCAGGTCAGTTCAATTTGTGTCTTGTCACTTCATGACTTCAAAAATCAGTGGAAGACTCAAATTGACTCACACACTACGCCGACTTTGAGTATTATATTATTGTAAAATTATTGTAAAATTGTGTATGTACATATGTAGTTATGTACGAACTTAGAAATGTATTTCTTTGTAGTTCTAGTCAAAAATGATTTTATTCCAATAATAAAACATACACATACTGTATTACCTGATTTTAATAACGCCCCAAAGGTAGGTATACCGAAAAGAAGTATGTATTGAGCTCTAGCTCAACAGCTCACCCCTATAATATATGATCTAAATAATGTGACGTGTCTCGGAACTAGTACACAACACTAATAGACATCTTCGACTAATCATACGAGCGTATGGAGTAAACTTGTTACCAAAAATCTTAAATTAATACAGACTCTAAAAAAGCATTTAATTTGAGACAATGCGATTAGATGTTTTAACACATGGAACATGTGTAATAACAGTTTTGAAGTGTAACTTCTATGTCTAGACGGGGTATTAGGATTTTTCTGTCATGAAAAAGCGTTACGACCGCGTGGAGGGGTAGACGATATATTGCGTGGGAATATTTCAAATAAATATTAAATATAAATACGTTGCCATTCGTTTTAAATATTGATTTTAAATTTTTTTATTAATTTTTATTTTTGATTTTTTTTTTAATTTGATTTTGATTTTTTTTTTAAATTTTTGTTATATTTTTTCTTGAAATATTTTTTTAAACAAAATTTTATTGAATTCCACTTGTCCCTTGAAGTTTCACTTCTACTATGTGTACACATTTCGTTTTTTTATTATATTTTTGTTCTCGTATCTATAATCATTACCTAATATTTAGAACACACAATTTTATGAACCTAATTTTACATCACGTAAAGTAAGGATTCAAATTCAGTTTTCCAACATATCTGTTCATGCAAAAATCTTGAAGAAAATGTTGAAACGCTGGCAAAATATCTAAACGAAATAATCGTTTCTACTAAATCAAAGGCTTTTGTAATATCTTCCAGGTTTTGAAGACCAAGCAGCCAGAAACTACAGATAAACGTAAAACGATACAAAAAACGTAGAACGAAAGAAATAGTGCCAGAGGAAGACGGAAAGGATGAAAGAAGCTTTTCAGAATTCTTCAATAAGCAGATCTCCTATGACTTAACAACTATAGACAACGATTACATAAAGTCCCAATGTTTGTGGTGAAGAGAACTGACTTTACAGTGATACAATTTGCAGAAAATAACGATATGGGACTGAAGATTGAGAAAAGTAATTTTTGGATTCCTGTTAAAAGTAAGTTATTGTACATCTAAAGTGGTATTAAAATAAAAAAGACAATATCTGTGATGTGCTTTGCCATGAAGGAAGCAAACAGAACACGCAAGTCTGGCCAGTTTTATTTAATTATCGTACTAAATTTTAATCTTAAAACTCATCAGTCCAACAATTAGATAAGGTCAAAATAAACTGCAATACAAATAAGTCCCGCAGTCGCGTCTGTCTGTCTGTCGGTATGAACGCGATAAACTCAAAAACTACCGAACGGATTATTGAAGGGAACCAATAAATACTTAGTGTAAATCCTGAGGAAAGTTTAGGTATATAATTCATTATGGTTTTGTAAGTTGACCAAAATCCATGCGGGCGAAGCTGCGGGCGGAAGCTAGTGTACATGTAAAATTATCATACATAGAAAATACTATCTCGGACTTTCAAGTTATCTCCAGATTTTTTGGAACATATAGGAACATATACCTTTACCAAAGCAATACATGAATGTTTGTTATCAAAATTACAGAAAACAAAGTTAATATTCAGGAGATAAAGTCCACGAAGGAACCAGCAACATTCCAAGCGTCCTTGCGAATGACATTGATTATAGGACAGGCTTTCTCCTTGATCCCTTTCAACGGTGTCTTAAGCAATAATGCTTCGGACGTCAGGTGCGTAAACTTCATCATCATCACATTGTTAGCCACCTCAAATCATTCCATGTTCCGTGTAAGAGTACCATCTATTCTTCAGTCCAACCCAACCTAGAATTGGCCAACCACACCAACCAATTGGGCTCTGCTATATAAGACCGAAGCTTTGGCATCACGTCTGCTGGCAGACTTTGGACCCTGTATTACAATATTTACTTGCCTAGAACAATACTATGATTGACTTCGAGTCAGATGGGATTACGTGTCATCCACGCGTCCTACACTTTTTCGAGTGTAGAAAATTCAACCACAAGAGCATATTTCTTAAGATTTCAATGCTTTTCTATGAGTCGAGTCAGAGTCAACTTGACGCCAAGTTGATGAAATATGAAAAGACCTTTAAGGTCTAAACGATCGTATTTCTTGAGCTGTGCATCGCGTGAAATGAGTCGATTTAATACTATAATCTAAACTCATTTTACGTCGCCGTAACAAACAGGACTTTAGTAGGAAACCGAATGTAGCGTACTCATTTTTTGCGAACAGCTCAAAAAAATACGTTCGTTTGGCCTCAACCTTAGTCATATAGGTAGGTAATGTTGGTCGAGTAAGCAATAAATTAACCCACTTTTTAATAGCTCTCCTGTATTGTACCAATGCACAATAAGAAATTTCACTGTTGATTTTCAGAAATAGGGAAGCAGGCGATCAGGTAATATAACTTTATGGTACATGGCGTAGTGTTAAATAAATAACCCTGAACACTCAAATACCCACGCTAGGTTTCCCTTGTGTAGGAAATCGAACCATTCGTAACAAAATTTTTTATAAAATTATCAAACAAAATCATCATGTATTCTGTTTACAATTTGTTTCATATATTCAAGGAGTTAACTCAATTACTAATGGAATCTAATCATCAGAACTGAATTTTGATAAACGTGGTACCAATAGCCCCGCAGTAGGTTATAACTTGTGTCGCGGGTGGCATGGATGACATATATATCACATCACAATCACACCCATGACCCGAGTACAAATATTTATTTGTCACATAAATATCTGCCCCCGCCGGTAATCGAACCCGGGACGAAGAAGATTCAGTGAAAAGAGGAAAGGAGAGCTTTTTAATTTTCAAAGTTTAATTCGTGGAAATAAAACGAAATTAATAAATAAAACTTATTTTCAGATTCCTGTGGTTATCTTGGAAATGTCTATATTTGTTCTTGTCCCTGATAGGACAAGTGTTCATAACGGTGATGTGTATTCACAAAGTTGTTCACTCGGTCACGTCACTGAACTCAACAAGTAAGTTCGCTACTGTTGTTTTTATGAGTTCTAGCTTTGTTCTTTAGTTACTGAGTATGTATGGGTCACTTCTTTCAACCTGAGTAAGAATACTTCTTCTTAACCTTCAAAGTTGGATGATGATAAATATGATAATGTATATTTGACTCCAGATGGTTGGCCTATTTGTTTCATCCGAAAAAATACTCTGATTTTTATAACGTGTTAAAAGAAACAGCGATACGTACGAGTATATAGATTTAGAAAATAAATTTATATAGGCACTACAGATGTATGGGTGCAGAGTATTTTTTATGCTTGAGTGTTGAGAACTGAAAAGGCTTAGAGGCTTTTTGCTCACGCCAATTAGTTACATACTTAGCACGAGTTGAACCTAGAAATCGGTTTCTGTAAAAGAAAATAATACTACTGATTTTAATTGGATTCCTGGTCGGAAGATCTCAAGCACTGCACGCATTTCTATTTTATGAAGTTATATATTGTTTATGTATATGTTTACTATACATTAGTGATTGTGTGCAAGTGAGTATGCTTTTGTGCTTCATGTGTGCGTGTTGTGCATGTGTGTGTTGTAAGCAGGTTGTTTTACGTAATATAAATATGGTTTTATCATAATCATTATTACTTTAATAAAGCTGTAAATTGTTGATTGGTTGGTTGGATAGCTAGTCAAAAAAATAATCTAATATCTTAAAATAATTAATTATTAATCTAATATCTTTCATACTAATTCTAAAAAAATTAAAAAGCGATGAGCCGTAATTTTTTCAGTAATGAACTCTGATTAAATTTAAACATTTTTTTAAATAAGCACCTTATATCTATTAATAATTAAAAGCCTTTTCTATTCTTCTCCTAAATGCATATTGTTCTTTATAATCTGCTGGCATTTGTATATTGTCAGTGGCGTAGCTAGCCCTAAGGAGGCCCCACATCAATATTTATTGTAGGGCTCCCTCAACGTCAGCTGTCGAACATAAAAAGGAGTGCCGACTGTTGTAGCGGTCGTAGGCCGCTGGCGAGCTTTTTTTTGGGAGTGTTAGTGGGGACCCCCATATGCTGGGGGCCCCATATAATCGATACGGCTGATACGGCGGTAGCTACGTCCCTGTATATTGTATATATCTGTACGTCTTTAATACATATTGATTACGTCACAGACGAGGGGATAATATTTTTTCGACTAATTTTTCTACTGTAGCACCTATCTGTGAAAACTTGTAATTGGCTATCCTTTTACTACTCAACCTAACATACATATTGTTGTAAGTTTTCCTAAGAAATAAATAAATAATAAACTATCTGTAAATGAAAGATGTTTCAGAAAACCTATTACGCATATTATAAACGCAACCGATCCCTTAAAAACGATTTATAGATTTTTCTGCATGCTGTTTTATCTATTTCTCTGATAATTTGTTCTTGCTTCTATTAGAAACAGCTAAAGGTAGGTTCACAAGCAAAATATTACAACAGTCATCTCTAAACGTCTTTATTACGGTTACAAAGATCCGGGTTCCCGAAGCGAAGCAAGACCGATTATTACCGTCTGCTACATATTTTCAGAAGTGAAAATCTTCAAGCGAATTTATAATGTCTGCCTTATAATGTAAGCCTGAGCCTACCTTGATTGGTTTATACGCATGAAATCAGTTGCCTTTAGTGAATAAATACGTTAACAATAAAAACAAACTGCTGGTTTAAACTGAACCCTTATCTCTGCTTGCATTCGTTAGCGACGCAGTGGCATCAATTTTCCTATGTCAGGGTGTACTGACGCCGCCATAATGCTTTTTGTTACTCGTATAAAAATATTTTACCGATGATGGCAAAACAGAAAAAAAACGGTTATGATTATAACCCGTTCATTATTCCCATAATATAATTGTTATTATTATTCTGTATTCCCATTATTGTATTATTGTACACCAGTAAAGGGTCCCTGTTGAAAATAGTTCATCCCTGTATAACATCTTATTGTGTACCAACAGAAACAGTAAAGATTATTTTATTGCTATTTCCCACTATGTATGTTATTTGTTCTACATGTATCTTATCTTTTCAGTTATTTTGTTTCTATTTTTTTTAATAACGCTATTAATCAGTTGTACCTATACACGTCAGTTTTTAACTCTTTAGCGGCCCATTTTAAGTAGCAAAAATTAAAAATACATCAAATTGAGAATCTTTCTCTGAAAACTGTGAAAAAATAATACAGCACTGTCAGCCTCGACTGTAGGTTTTTACTGGTTTACTCAGTGAAACTAACATAGTTATTGCGTATCGCCATTAAGCAGTATTGTTGTGTATTACAGCTCGCTATATTACGGGATTTATATAATTACATACATACCTAAACACTACACGCAGAGAGAACCGATGTCTCTTCTGAAACTCAGGTGCTAACCTGTGAGTGACTCGTGGGTCGTTGATAACTCGGACCGCGCGTTTCTGTATGGCGTCAAATGGTGGCTGGTATTGCGGCGCCCCTGCCCAGAGGTGGGAGCAGTACTCCATGTGGGGCCTGACTTGAGCTTATAAAGCATAAGCAGGTGCCTAGCAGTGAAGTACTGCTTAGCCCGGTTCAGGACACCAAGCTTCTTGAAGGCCAGCTTAAATTAGCCTTAGCCTCTAAATGACGCCGATACTGCACATCACTCGAGATCACTCCCAGAATCCCAACACTTTTACTCACGGTGAGCGCGGTACCCTGGAATTGACGACAAATGGGGTTTTCTTAGAGGTAAATGCGCAGACTTGTGTCTTCGCGGGGTTGAACTCTACCAAATTAAGTCGACCCCATTCCGAGATTTACTCCAGAAAATTCTTGACTTCAGACACAAATTTGATTCTGCTATCCGCATGCTATAGGCATCACCTGTACAACTTCATAGCCAAGGATGCCACTTAATATAAAAATGTTTGAATATACATGACATTTGTGTTAAATAATAAATCTGGGTATTTATGTTTCGTCATTTGTGAGTTTTTGGATGAAAAGATCTATTTAATTTTGTTTAATATTTTATTTTAATTTTATTTAGACCTTCAATTTATACGGTTTAAAATTTTTAAGAAATATTTGACGTCATTAAAATAATATCAACAAATTTTCCAAACATTCAATAAATCTAATGTAACTGTAATGGACCATACAATATTTATTGAACAACATGATACGAGTAAATAGCGAGTGACACTCTCAGGTGACACTTTCCAAGCAATTATTGATTTATCTTTATTATTTTTCAGCACCAATAATCTTCTACGGAACCACGTGTATAACAATGTTGATGTTCCTCAAGGTGGCCAGGAGCTGGCCCAGCCTGGTCCAGCATGTCGCCAACTTAGAGGAAATGGACCCAAACTTTGACAAAACCTTGACTAAGAAATGCAGAATTACCTGTGCAGTAGTACTTTGTCTAGCTCTGGGTAAGTGTTCTGGCTGAGGGCTTCACAGTTGAGAGTCAGTTAATCTTCTCTTTCCTTCTTTTTCTCTTGGTAAGCATTGTTCTTGGACGATGGTGACTACTCACAATCAGTTGGCTTGTTTTTCAGTTTAAATAAAAAGTACTTATCATCCTTCATATGAAATGTATATTATAAGATTACTAGCTGACTCGGCAAACATTGTTCTACCAAAAATTTAGGGGTGGACCACCACCTTTAACATTTAGGGGGATGAAAAATAGATGTTGTCCGATTCTCCACCCTAACCGATATGCACACTAAGATTCACAAAAATCGGTCGAGCCGTTTCGGAGTAGTTCAACTTCTAACACCGTGACACGAGAATTTTATATATTAGAAGTCGAGCAAAGCATTTACTTAACGAAATAACAAATAGAGGTGCAAGGAAATAATGAATGAATGAGATATATATTGTGTGAATGGAATGCAAATGAATGAAACAGAATGAAATAAAATATTTTAACTTTTTGAATTGATACAATAGAGCGTTCGTTAACGCTCGACTAACAATCGATAAGCATTAAACTTGGAACATTTTTATTTCTCACGGAATTTATGTTTTTACTAGCGCTCTTCTCGTTTCATTTTATAGAGTCGATTTTCCACTTTTCCCATACAAAACTTTGAAGATAATAATGTGAAGATGACGATGATTCAATACAGACTGTCAACACAGATCTGTCATTGTCATCAGAATTTTTTTAGCGTAGTGGAACACGCTGGGTGTATTAGATTTAAATATTAATGACGATATTTGGGTGATTGTCTTTCCATCACGAGTTATTTGATTATTTGGCCGTATGAAATTCTAGCTGTCCAAAATTATTTTAATAAACAAATTTATTTTTATGCTAGTCTTCCGCGGGTGAAGCCATGGGAAGAAACTAGTGTTATATATATTTGCTGTAGATGACGTAAGTACATAAGGACGTTGCAAAAAATAAATTGATTAAGTTTGAGGTTGGTTGATGCTGAAGATGTACAAAAACAGCTAGACAATATAAATTTACGTTAAAAAAATACAAGCTTGCAAATAATCCACATTCGAATTTCGAAAACTCGAAACGTTATTTACACTGGCCGTCAAGAGAAATTCAGGCGTAAAGGAATTAATAAATTAAAAATGTTAATCGAATTTCGGTACTACACGTGGTTCGCTTAAGCTTTGTACGTCGAATTTCATTGATACCGGCCAAGTGGAAATTATTGTTGCTTGAGAGAAATGAGAGAATAGTTATACCTACATTTACATATAGGTATACGTGCCTCTTCGCATGTTACATAATTATGCGACATTCATTGAAGCCCAGGTTAAAAAGCGATAACTTCAAAACTGTTCATTTCTTCCTTCATGTACGGACCTAATTAGTCGAAAAACGAGTTTACAATCCACCTGATGGTAATTGGCAAGTACCTAATGGTAATTCCAGTACCACTGTTAATGGCATAGATTTGCTAAAGCCAGCAAAGTGCACACAGCACTGCACCGTGCAGTAAACCTGAAAATGCACAAAAATTAAAACTCATCATTAGCATTGAACTATTATTAGATACTAGCATATAGAACCGACCGCGACACCGCAAACCTGATGTTTGTGCTATGAATTGTAGCCAATTGGCTACAGTATTCAGTTGATTCAGTCAATTTTGAAATGAGAACTGGGGCTCAATTTTGAAAATAGAACCTCCCGATGCGGCACAAATTTTGTTTGCGATATCTGTTCTAGTACTTTAGTATATTATACTTCATTGTTTTGGGATAGGTTAGGTTCACTTCAATCATGTGGCAGTGAAAATTATTATGTTTTCAGTCGAACACATTCTATCACTCCTGTCAGCATTTGCTGGAGCAATGGTATGCTTTCCTAAACTGAATTTATACGAAGGATTTGTAAAGCATTTTTACCCATGGGTTTTCAACTTTCTGCCATATTCACCGTTTTTAGGAATTCTCACTCAGGTAAGATTTTGGTCTAGTAATCATTGATTCCTTTGTTTTCATATTAATATCATTATTGTTCTCATAATAATTATTGCCATTGGTTATTATTCTATTTTGATTATTAACAAAATCATTGCACTTTTCAAAGAAAAATAAAACATAAAATAAACGCTTGCACACTCATACCCCCGCAATAGGATACCCTGTGTCGCATGTGGCATGGACAACACAAATTAGAATTCAGTATACGCCTGGCTTCAACCCATTAATGGCCCACTACTGGGCATGGGTCTCTCCTCTTGAGGAGGCCTAGAGCATACTCCACCACGCTGCTCCAGTGCGGACTGGTGGGGGATACCTCTGACTCAAGTACAAATATTTATCTATCACATAAATATATAATAATAATGGTAATATTGATTTTAATTGTTAATTAATACCATTATTACTCGTATTATTATTATTTCTCCATGGGGTCCGCCTGGATAGCTACCACCCTTGAGCATGAGTCAGCCGCCAAACGACTCGTCGTGTTCCGGCTGGGGGCTTGAGAGCCAGTTATTTCTTTTTTCCTTTTTCTTCTCTCTTTTTTGGCCGGCAATGAATCAGTGATGCTTTTGATGTTGCTGATTTTATGGATGAATATAGCCACTTACCATCAGGTGGATTGTTAACTCATTTGCCGGCTATTTCCATAAAAAAAATATCTACCCCGGCCAGGAATCGGACCAACTAGGCTACAGAGGTCGTCTAAAAAACGAAAGATTCTTCATTCATCCTAAAGGTAAGTAAACTTCTCCTTTTCGTGGTGCATGATTGGGAACACGCAAGACCTATCTTTTAAAAAGGATTATGAAAGAGAATTGTATTTGTTAAACGGATGTCGCTTATTGCTCTCTGTATTACACTTGAAATTCAAAAAGTGACTCTAGGGACCATTCCGAGTCCAGTTAGAAACGGTATCCGACTTTATAATTACCTGTACGTCATTAACTTAAACAACTCCCATCGGTGAAAACAAAGCCACTTTGTGACTTTTTTACGAGTAAATTACTTTGCTTAATAAAATTCACATCGCAAAAACCGCATTTGAGGTTCCTTACCTTGATCGCTTACAATTCATACAAAATGCTGTGAGACGTGAATTTGCATACGTAAAAATAAATAACCTCCTTTCCCTATAGAGGAATCCAACAACCCGCAGGATTTCGTCTCGTTAATCCCCTCTGTACCGTTTATTACGAAAAATTTGAGACTCTTTCCCACGTTTCATACGACGGAATTACTGAAGGATCAACGTTTTGTGGTCCCAGAAGTATTTTTCAGATGGTATTAGCTCATTTTGAGGGAAATCTCGAATTGTGAGCGTTGGATTAAAGTATGCCAGTAAAGTAGGTACCTACGCTGTGAATAAATTACATTTTCATTGTTTGATGATTGAGAATTGTAATGGATTTTTATCGTTTTGGGAATACAACTTTGCATACCTTATAGAGTTTGGCAAAAACAAGGATTGAGAAAGTCAGCTTTGTATTACGTGGAGTTAGACCCTGCCTCGGGCAAAGGCTGCAAAGACGTGAATATTTTACTGTTACATTTTAGGTTTCCGTACGAAAAAGAAATGGAATCTTTGTAGGATCTCTCGCGTGTCTGATTCCCTTTCACAGCCAATTTTCTCCGAAACTACTGGACCAAATGGGTTGAAAGGTACTCATGTGCTTTTTCGTGACCCAAAGAAGATGGTATAAAATAATTAGAAGGCTTATAATTATTATGAGATCATAATTATTAGGGTAAGTCCAGGATAGATGCCGCATTGGGATAGACGCCTCAAATTCTAAAACTCTAGTTTCGCGCACACGATTGCCGACATAATCAATGCGCGTTGAAAGGTTCCGCCGCCCTCAGCTGGTACACGGTGCGACAAGAAGCTGCGAGGTCGCGTTATCCAGTTACGGCCGCTCAAACTTAAGAGACAACGAAAATTTGCGTCAGAATTTTACGTGGGTTTTTTGTTGTCGCTGGTATTTTTTATATGGTAAGTCAATTCGTTTGATTTTATGTTAATCTATTGAGGGGTAAAGAATACAATGTAATTAAAGCCTTTTTTTAAATTCAGATGTTATTTAATCCGTTTGGCTGCGATAGGCATCTATCCTCTAAGAAAAGGATAGACGCCCTGTTTTTTTTGAAGTATAGATGCCCTATCCCTAAATGAGGCACATGCCTCATGAACATATACATATCCTTTAGTTTTTTGAAATTTTTCATTTATTTATTTTAAATCACACTATATTTAACATCACAGGTGACCCCAATTCGATAGATTAGTTAAAAAATATACAATTTATAACTTATAAGAAAACCACGATGCAAATTACATTACATAACAGATGTTAGTGTAATATGCCAGTTTATAATATTAAATGATGTCAAATTATTGATAATTTAATTATTGTCAAACTTTGTCAGGAAAATCGTCATGTCAAATAAATAAAATAAAATATTTACTAAATAAAAATAATCAAATAATTCAATTTTCACAATATGTCATCATTTAATAACGTGAATTAATGATAAATGTTGTTTTATCATCAAGTACACTTGATCGTGTATGGTCTCCCTTAGATATCTGTCAGTATTTTTGTGGATTCTCAATTTTTTTGGTGGGGCATCTATCCTCTAATCCAATTTTTTGTAACACACACACATATTTTTAGTTTGAAAAATACCCTGTATTTAGGTTTATTTTTACTTTAAAAACAACAAATTTTCAAACATAATAGAGGTTTTTTTCCCAATGAGGCACGTATCCTTCATCCACATTTTAGTCGTGAGGCAGCTATCCTCTATGAGGCAAGTATCCCTAAAATTTTAGAGTTGTAAAGAAAAGAAAAAGTTATGAAAAGTATCAATAAGTACGAGTTTTTGTCTCTGCATTATGGTAGACCAAAGATCAGAGTTTTTATACATGTCACGCTTATTGTGTTCCTGACATTAAATCAGGAGATATAAATTGATTTCAAAAAGTAGGGCATCTATCCTGGACTTACCCTATAGTTTTCAAAAAGGCCTAATAGCATCAACATAATATAAAATACCTAGAAAACTTTTTATTTCGGGAAATGGATCTATCCCCGTGGAATTGGAGACATAATTTAAAAGAAGTTCGGTTTGGAAGTAACAAAATAAACTTTTGGTTGTATTTTATGTTTACTACATTAGATATTGTTTATGATTTTACTATTCGTTATACTAGTGTACTCGTATACGACTAGATAGGTACTAACTAAATAACATGTTTTTTTTCAGTTTCTTCATTTCCAATCAACGTTTATATGGAATTTTTCGGATCTATTTGTGATATGCATGAGTTACTATCTAACGTCTGCACTGGACCACGTTAATAGAAAATTATTAGCTGCACAGGGTAGGGTAAGTTCATTGTTTACGTAGACTTATTAAATCATACAAATAATTTTGAATATAACTTAAACAAGACTGCTATCCAAAGATACCGTCAGGACTAACGGCCTGCTCTGAAGCAAGAAAATTATCAAAAATTTTGCCACTAACGGCAACCTAACTAATTAACATCATTATCCTCAATTGCTAACCCCTTTCTATAACTTACTACCGATACCAGACAAACAATCGTATTTGTTATTAAATTAAAGTTGGTACTAATATTATGTAAAAAAAAACTAATAGTACCTAACTATGTAAAAAAACGGCTTTCACGGTTGACTCTAAATGTGTAGCTATCCAAGCAGATATTAAACCTAACCACTACACAACTTTGCCTGAATTTTATTATTGAGCATGCGCAGTAGACAACGAAGAATAGACAATCTAACCAAAGGATAAATAAAGCTTTTTGCCCACTATACCGTACCACATCATTACCGTGGAAGGAACATGTCACACAAAAAATAATATTCTTTGTATTTAGCATTTTGGCATGAGACTGTTCCATCACCGACCATATTGGATGGAAAACAAACTGTTTCAGTGGACATAGTAAAAGGTATCGTGTTGCTATCTATGCCTGTACGTCCATAGCATGGTCATGGGATACGGTATAGTGGGCAGACCCAAGATTAAAATAAAGCACCTTTCACACCTGATAGGTTCATAGCATGGTCATGGTAATGATGCGCTATAGTGGGAACACTCCTTAAGACTAAAATAAAGCACCTTACACACGATCGTATTCCAGTACTTACCAGAGATATTCTGGCGGACCACACGCGAAGACTACGGACGCGCTGCTCAACTCGTACGGAAGGTTGATGACGTCATCAGCGGTATTGTCTTCATCTCCTTCGCCAACAATCTCTTCTTCATCTGTTTGCAGCTCTTCAATACTCTAGAGTGAGCTTTTATGATTCTTTTCATGATATCCTGCTAATATTATAAATGTGAAAGTTTGTGAGAATGTATACATGTTTTGAAGTGAAAACTTCTTTAGTACGGGGGTGACTTGAAATTTTATGAAACGAAACTGTCCAGTAAAAAGAGACAAACACATAAATTCTAAAGTGAGATAGGAAGCATTGTATAGGGGTAGGGTAGGGGAGTGAGGGGTAGGGGAGCGGAGCGGAGCGGAGTGAAGTAGATTAGTGAAACCTACATTTATCATCTTTCCGAAATTTTACATTCGTCTCACTATCTTGAAAACAAAAATTCTGAAGGTTTCACTTCTACCACGTGTGAATTGCACACATTTTAATTTTTTTACTCTTTAACCGGCAAATCACGTGATGTGACACGTATTATAGAACTGTACACCAGGCCCTATAAAACGTTGCAATATAACACTTAAAATATAATGTATTGTTGCAGAAATGGTATCAAAGGTACTGAACAATGTAGCAGCAGTTCTAAAGGGTAAGTTGTCTAAAGTTAATCAGAAATATTGTATGTGAATAATCTTGCTCAAAAAGTAAAACCATGACAAGCACCAGCTTTCGATTAAAAATAGAATCATCAAAATCGGTTCACCCAGTCGAAAGTTTTGAGGTAACAAAAAAAAATAAAGATATCATTGGGTAAGAACTAATTTAAATGAAATAATAAAAAATATAGGAGGCCAAAATTCAATGTTAGCCGAATTTTCTCTACACTGTGTTCTAGTTTTCTATCTATGGGCACGGAAGTGCCCATGCCAAGTCGAATGGGACTACCTGCTTTTTCTAAAAGTGTTTCGTTGTATTTTCGAAGATTCGTAACTTCGGCCTAGAATCTAAATAATGAGAAGGAGCTTAAATTTTCAGCATAAAATTAAAACGCATGCTCACTCATGCAAGACAGTGACCATAACCCAAGTAAAAATATTTATCTGTCACACAAAATATTTGCCATGGCCATTAATCGAACCAAGGACCCTTCGCTTCGCAGGTAGAGTCATTACCAACTAGGCTACGAGTTCGTCCAGTTTAGGGTTATAGTACACATATCAGCTCGGAAATGGTTCGTCACCGTATCAACTCGACCCGTCCAGTATTCGTTGTAAGAAACTTCCTATTGCAACGCACACTAATCGGAAATGTATCGTAATCGCCTTGCCTCGGGACAAGCTTACGAACCGCTCCCTTTCCAAGCTGCAAGGCTATTCTGTTTTGTAACTCGAAAACGGAATCCACGATGAGTGTCAATTTTGGCAAGGAATTTTGACACTCATCGCGGATTCCGTTGTCGAGTTACAAAACAGAATAGATCAGCAAGGCTATTCTGTTCTACCTTTTCCTTTTTTGCCTAGCTTTTATACTTTGGATTTAATTCGTTTATTTCTTTCCTCTCTAGACACCAAATTCTCGGAGGTTATGAAGCAGCGACATACTTCCTTTTCTCCCTGGTGTACCTGATCACGCGGTCGGTGGCAGTATCGCTGATAGCTTCGCAGGTCAACTCGGCGTCTACCGTCCCTGCACCAGTACTTTACGATGTACCCTCGCCTGTTTATTGTGTTGAGGTTAGGTTAAAACATACAAGTAGGGATGTTTTAATGGAAATAGCCGGAAAACGAGCTGACGTTATTGTAAGTGACCATCGTCACCCATGAACATCAACAACATCAAAGGCATCTCTGAAGCGTTGCTGGCTGAAAGAACAAAAAGAAAGAGAAGAAAAGAAAAGAAGACAAGATCTGAAACATAAAAGTGCCCTTGGTTTCAACCCAATAATTGCAAGGAACTCATTATTGAAGCGTCCCCCCCCCACACACACACTTTCACGTTTTTTTTATTTTTTTTCAGGTTCAAAGGTTTCTTGATCAAGTTAATGGAGAGAAGTTGGCTTTGAGTGGTTTGCAGTTTTTTAGCGTTACACGGAGTTTACTTTTAACTGTAAGTTACGTTATTTAAAAAAATACTACAGCATAAAACACTCACACTAGTAACAATTGAAAAACTATTTATTTAATATCGTTTCGGATATCCTATAAAAATAATATATTGTTGCAGGTGGCAGGAACTATTGTGACATACGAACTAGTGATGTTCCAATTCACTTCGCCATCGTCTCCGTCTACGACAACTGCACTAGAAAATATTACTACTACTACGCCGATGTCTAATAATTGAAGCTTTATGTTTCTTATATTTACTTTAGTAAAATATAATCATAATAAAGAAATAAGCTTGGCGCCTTTTTACTTTAACTTTATTTAAGAATCTTCTATCTAATAAAATATGCATAAAATATAATAACTACTACTCGTAACTGGTTCATAAACATGCAGTCTGAACCAATAGCTTTGAAAGTTTATTGGTCCCCAAAAACCAAAAACAGCAATTTGTAATAAATGGCAATAGATTATAAAAATGAATTTAACACGTTTATGATTTTTCCTTCTTAATTATTTATTTATCAAATCAAGAGAAGGTACGTATTCATTATCAAAGTAAGAATGAATATATACATAATTAATTAAAGCACAAATTAACAAAATAATTACATTCATTGTAATATTAAAGGTACTCCGTGCCGCTCATATCAAACGAGTTTTCAGTTCAAAGCGTATTTCGTGTAATAATTTTCTCAACAGTCTGTGGTTTCATCCAATCATTTTGTCAATTCGTGAACAAAATTTCACGAAATCATTATGACAAAATTGACAAATTGACAAATTTTTATTTTTTATTTAATTATGTAGTACATAATAATAGGTAGGACAAAATAGGACAAAATGAAACTGTAATATAATGTTGTCTTTGGTGAAAGAAGAACTTACACGGAAGACAAAAAAATATGCAAAAAACTTTTAGCGTGGGTCTAAGCTAAGGTTTAAGTAGTCTGTGGATAGACGGACAGACTGATGTCTGACGACATGACAAAACTCCAAGGGTTTCGTTTTGATTAAGGAACCCTAAAAATAATTCATAAATGACGGGAGTTCTATGCTACGGTATCAAACTCTTCCTGCTTTTGAAGTTGGTTGAAAATTCTATTAACGCAAGTCAACGACAATTAATTGGAGGCGTCGAAATTCATCGATCGGATTAACAAGTTTCCTAAGTCGAGTGTTATGTTTGGTTGAAATTCTGTTAATTGAAATAACCTAGTGTTTGAATTACTCATTGGTAATAACGAGTAAGTGATTTAATTACCTATATTAAGTGAACAACGCCTATGGTTTGTAACATTAAAGTCGCTCCACTCCATTCTAGTCTAAGTCTACTCAATCCTAGCCTTTTTTTTTTGTTTTTTTTTTTTTTGTTTCGGGGGGAAAAATGCATTACGCATACCACCCGGGCGCAGGGGGTACCCGAGTGGTTATGTGGGACTCCCGTATAGGCTAATGAGACCCACGGTATACCCACTAAAAACCCCCCCATCTTCTACCTCGCCGCCTTGTGACGGGGTTACGGGAACGCTTCCGCACACATCCGCGACCCCGCCGGCGGCAGCCGCCCACAAGCGGCTCCATCACGGAAGCCCGAAGGCCCTCCACGATGGGCGCACCAGATGGTAATGTGCGCCTCCCTCCTCGGCCTCCACCAGTACCGTAGCAGACTCCCCCCGAGTCTGCTACTAGGAGGCCATGGGTACCAGATAACTGGTACCCGGTGGAAGATCAGGTCTGTGGTTCTTCCACCGACCACACCTCGGCCGCAGAGGATAGGGCAAGCGGCGCACCGCAATACCGACATGCCTCTTCCTCTGCGGCCCCACCAGTGCCGTTTCAACGGAACGGCCCCGCCAGCTCGCAGGGGGTAGGGAGAGTGGCGCACCGTAATACCAACACGCCTCTCCCCCTGCGATCCCTCCACGGCCGCAGAAGATAGGGAGAACCTCCTCTTCTTCTGCGGTCCCTCCTCCAAGCGCATCCGCAGCGGACTTGTTCAGTCCGCCGGGAGCGCCCTCCTCGGGCCAGCCGGCGGCCCAAACAGGCCGGCCCTGGTTGCCTCTTAGCTTCACCGTGGGTGACCAGTCCACGGTTACTAAGCCCCCCCGCCACGACAAGGCGGGCAACCCCCGGGGGGGACTCAATCCTAGCCTAACCTATGTTATGTGACCTCCATAAAGGCTGGATAACCCCTTCTATGGCTTACTTTAATTTTTTACGTATAACTATTTTAGTTGACTTTAATTTTTACGTATATACAAATACCATTATACCTACCATTTATACAAATAGCCAGACATTTTGTACCTATACTCTATACTCTATTCTACTACGGAATAGGGACCGAAAACAATGAAGTCATCATTGCTGCTGAAACGAAGTAATTTGGAATGCTGCAGCAGTTTGCAGTTTGCACAAACACGGTTATTTTGGAACGAATGGAACGATTCAGTTGGATCGTCTCTTTGTACCTTTGAACGCGATCAATTATACCGTATATTATGCTGAACGTCCATTAATCATTATTGGGTTTGAAGATTTCTAGTCCTCTACAACCAAATATTCGGTTTCAAGAAATTTATAGTTATTTTTAAGTTATAAATTAATATACTTAAATAGTAATAGAACCATTTAGGTTTTTAGGAAATTGCAAATTTTGTGTGAGATAGATATGACAAGATAAGCTTAGGTAAGTATGATAATTATGATATTAACGGCTTACTAGATATGCCTGTGTTTTCCGTTCCGTCAAAACGACCTTATTATCCATTACATCGATTGGGTACCTTTGGTAACTGACGTTAAGGATAAGGTGGGGTACATTGTTACACGAGGTACCCTCTTACAATGCATTATCTCCGTCCCAGTCATTCAATTCAATAATGTTGGAAGCACTTTTGACAAGCTCTTATATGACTATCTTGAAATAGTTGTGATCGGCTCAATTTGTACCACGTTTCTGAGATAACCTTCACCTTACTCTACTGAACACAGTAACCATTTACATTTACATTATACCATAGTAGGTGTCACGAAGTGTCACGAAGTTTTCATAATTTTTTATGAAAACTTCACAATGTCACAAAGTTTTCATAATTTTTTATGAAAACTTCGTGACATTGTAACATTTCATAACTCACTTTGTTTGCTACGATCGCTCGCGCCTCGTCGCTAATGTTATACAATTTTTTGTCATGTTTCAGCAAATATTTTAATGTTTAGCGGCCAACAATGCCGACATCTTGTCGCGTTTACATAAGCTGCTCTGGCGTTAAATCTAAATATAATGATGTGAGGTAAACTTGGGAACGGCTGTTCTTGCATATAGTTTGTTTTGATACGAAAAGAAAAATAAAAATAGACAGAAATTACTATTGTAACTTATTTCTCCAATTTTCTTAACTTTGTGTTTTAATCAAGCGAGCCTCAGAAATATCGGAAACATAAAGCTTTTCGTCATAAAATCGTAACGGTACATATATATAATATACTAGCTGCCCGGACAGACTTCGTTCTGTCAAAAGTTTTTTTTTGAGATGTAAGCTATCCTATCTTTCAAGTTGGATCAAACTGCACACGGTGTGCAAATTTGATTAAAATCGGTTAAGTAGTTTAGGAGTCCATCGCGGACAAACAACGTGACACGTAATTTATATATATTAAGATAATACTGTGTTTATACAGATACGTACAAAACACAGAATTTACTAAACAAATAATTAAAACAAAGCCGGAAGATGTAAAACTCGTAATATTTTTATAGTTATGAACCTCGTACAAAGAAGTCCATTCACGCTTAAAAATTAAATAGCGCGTGCACTCGTTGTCCGAATAATAATTACTAAATAAAGGCCCGTTACAAAGTTTACAACAGAATTTTTAATTAACAATGTTGGTACAGTCGGCAAAAGAATTAGATATGCAGGGCATGAAAAAAAACCTTTGGTAATGTTAAATATTACAGAATGTTTGTGTTATTAGCAATTTTTTTAATACCGAATAAATTAGTGCTTGACCACAAAACAACCTGATGGTAAGCAGTAATGAAGCCTTGGATGGTAAAGCACACTAACTTAGTAGAAGCCTATTCACTCTTGACTTGAAGACACCCACATTATAATCAGAGGGGAACACCCACGCAGGCAATTTATTCCATTCCCTTGCGGTACGTATAATAAAAGATGAAGCAAAGTGCGACGTCCACACCGGGGGGATGTTGACAAAAAATTTTACATCGTTCCTTGCTATATGTAGCATTTTACATTAAAAACACAAACATTATATAATACTAGCTATTACCCGCGGCTTCGCCCCCGTGTTCAAAGGGAAGTAACATTGAGTTGTTTAACATGCATGACCCATTCCTAGATATAATAACATAATAATAATAATAATTCATAAATAAGTAGGTACCGCGGTACCGCGGTAAAAAGTAGCCTACGTTACTCTCCAGCCTTCTACCTATCCCCACACAAAAAATCATACCATAACTAATTATTCCCTACAGCGACAAGGTTCGCAACCTAGGAATATTTATGGACCAGTACCTTTCCTGGATACCACAAATAGCAGATGTGAGCAGAAAATTATTTTCTGCAGTTGGTTCTTTGCAGAGACTAAAAAATGTGCTGCCCATTCCGACTAAAATTTTGCTAGCTCAGTCAATACTTCTTCCAATACTCGACTATGTCGATGTGTGCTACCTTGACATCACCGAAGAGCAGCTGAATAAGCTTGAGCGCCTTCAAAATCTGTGCATAAGATTCATATTTGGCCTGCGGAAATATGATCACGTATCGGAATTCCGCACTAAGCTCAAGTGGCTCCCTATACGCCTCCGCAGGAATGCTCACATTCTATCTCTTCTCTACTGTGTATTATTCAATACACATTATCCTCCTTACCTTAAAACACGTTTCCAGTTCCTTCACCTCACCCACGATCGAACTCTTCGATCCTCAAAAAATCTGCGCCTTGCTATCCCTGCACATGGAACGCCCTTCCCTACTCTATTCGTAACGCAAGTACTTTGAATTCTTTTAAAAATCGAGTAAAAGCCTACTATCTCTCTAATTAATTAAGTTTTCATCCTTCCTTCCCTCTCTATTCTTCTTATTCACCTATATTTGTGTTATTATTACCTTAAATGTCCTCTTTATTATTTTGTGCACCTTTGCCCCATATAATCTTGCTTTATTCAGCTCTCCACATCTTAAGGTTGTCTGGAAGAGATCGCTGTGTAGCGATAAGACCGCCTTTTGTACCTCCTGTCTACTTCACTTGCCTACTACTTGATTGTGTTGTATTATTTTGTCGGTGTACAATAAAGAGTTAAATAAATAAATAAATAACATCGCTCCGTTACGACGTGAAAGACGGATAAACAAACAAACACACTTTCGCATTTATAATATTAGTTTATAATATTAGTATGGACTAGTATGGAATTATGGATTAAACAATACCGAACGTTTCATGCCTCGCATACCTAGTTCTTTTGCTGACTGTACCTATGTTTAATTAGAGAAAATTACAAGCAATTCGTTCTTTTCATTTGGGTAATTTTGTTTTTTAATTTCTGGTAAACGTAATGTTCTTTAAGTGATGTAATTTGTACGTTTTGTGCTTTTATTTTCCTAGGGATGTGAGCTGCGGATGGATTTGGGTGGATGGATGGATGGAGCGCGATCGGTATCTAATTGGATCGATGGCCGCTAGTTGCTAAATTTCTGAAACGCTCCAGACGGTACTTGAACCCTAAAGGCTTTATCAGACAGACTTGATTCGAACCTCGAATTTGAATAATCGAAATTCGAATCTTATTGTATTAACTAATTACTAACGTGAATTACAAATGGTATACGCCACGTAGAAACTGAGACGCCGAGCTTAGCGTAGCCTACTGTCCACGGTGCTTCATTTGACAAGTGCATGCAAGCTGCATAATGAAACATATGCAATAGGAAAACGTGAAGATGCGTCTACGTGAACAAAAGACCTAAGACAATCGTTCTAGAAACAAGTACAAGAAGCAGAAAGAGTCAACCGCCAGTTCATTCTTTTTTCTTCTCTCTTCTGTGGCGACAGCGCACACGCGTCACACGGTGACGTGACGTCGCCCTGAATCACGCTATCGAAGTTTCTACAATCGCTAGACATATATACAAATGCTCCGACAGATCAGTCGGGGCTCGGCCGCCTCCCAGGCAACACATCTCGCCTGGCGGGAGATCTCCCTTTGCCAAACTGGTGACCCTCGGCAAGAACACGTCGCTTCTGAGCACCGATAGCGGCAGCAGGCATCCCTCCCCCCTCACCTCACCGCTCACACCCGACGGACTGCAAGTACCTCTCTCGGCAGACCGCACACCAGCCACGCTGACTCACCGGGCGCATCGCAGCGTACTGTGTCGACGCTTCCTGTCCCCGGCCAGCGACTGCCCCCACCCACGGCTACACGGACGGCTTGAGCGCGCACCGCTCGCCCTCCGCATCTGTCGTTGCACCCTCCCATCCCGACTCACCGCGGATAGAGGGCATTCCAAGGGCACACCGACCTCACATCTCAACTCAGCGAAGATAGAGGATCATGGATGGCTGTATCGTCGAGATCATGTATCGACCTCCGGTCTGAGCGGGGGGGTGATGTGGCGACAGCGCACACGCGTCACACGGTGACGTGACGTCGCCCTGAATCACGCTATCGAAGTTTCTACAATCGCTAGACATATATACAAATGCTCCGACAGATCAGTCGGGGCTCGGCCGCCTCCCAGGCAACACATCTCGCCTGGCGGGAGATCTCCCTTTGCCAAACTTCCTTGGACCTTCTTACACCTAAATGCATCAGTATGTTTTGACGTCACTCCATTAATTGCAATATTTGCAATGATCCCGTACCTTCAGGTACTTCTTTGATATGATTCTCTAATACTTTAGTATGAGTCTATTATAGACAAGATACTGCGTTTGGTAAACCCCAAAGATTAACCTTAAAGTTTAGTTAGTAGGTAAATTTTCATTTCAACGAGTCCCTTTACCTTTTATCTCTCGGGTAACATTAACCCAACACTCTTTGTACAATCCCATTTGACAAAAGGTATATCCCCTTTAATAAATATGGAAACCGTGTGAAAATCACTTTGACGAGTTTGAATCGAATTCTAGAGCCAACTTGAAACTCGGAAAGTTTTCAACAATATTACAAGAATCTTGAATGTTACAACTTCTTACTTCGAAATCGATTATGCACGCAAAGTGGGTTTATGTTAATCAAAACACCCGTTCCGTTGTTTAATACCAAAAATGTTTATAATGTTGACCTAAATGCTAATATCCTTGTTAAGTTAGTTATTCTTCTTAGCAAAAATCTGCAAACAATGTAGGTATAACGTAATTAAATGATGATAATATACTTAGCCGTAGTTGAGTTTATCTAATGCCCGGTTTCTCAAACGAATCGTACACTAGCAATAAATAAATATTTTGTTTATTATAAGCAAAAGCAAAGCAACAACCCATAATTGTGCCACTGCTGGGCTCGGGGTCTCCTCTCACAATGTGAGGGGTATTAGGCCATAGTCTACCACGCTGGCCAAGTGCGGATTGGTAGACTTCACACACCTTCGAGAACTTTATAGAGAACTCTCCGGTGTGCAGGTTTCCTCACGATGTTTTCCTTCACCGAAGCAAGTGATAATTAACTTGTAATACGCACATAATATTCGAAAATTAGAGGTGCGTGCCAGGGTTTGAACTCGGGCCCCTTCGTTCGGGAGACCAACGTTCTACCGCTAGGCTATCACTGCTTACTTCTTTGTTTAATACAACCCTAATAAAGCCAATTATAAATAAGTTTGGTATAAAGTACCATATCTACTTACAAATATCATGAATATTGGGTACTCAGATTTGGATATCGTTGCATAGATGCCTACTAAAATATTTCCACATTTGTGCATAGAAATTGCTCTGTTGCATGTCGTTCGAACTGACCTCAATATTTATTGTGTCAACTGTACACGTTATCTACCAGTTCTAAACCATGGACTATATTGCTGTTATATTGTCATTGTTTCGTAGTTAGAATCTAAGCAAAATAAAAACATAGAAACCGAGTGTTTTCTAGTATTATTCCCTGGAAACAGTCTATGCTTAGCACTGAACGTACGGTATTTAATAAATAATTAATAAAGTATTATTAATAGTTATTTTACTGCCAAAGATATTGGAACGAAGTTCCTTATCGCGCGTTGCGAAAGGGGGCTAAGCGGATAATTTTGGGACGAAAAGTTGTAACGAAACTTTTTGCCGTAGTTTTTTTTACATAGAAAGCAAGCCAGATATTTTTGTTTCTTGCAGTCAGTACTAGGATAACAAAAACACGTATTTGCTATCCTAGTACCTACTGACTGCAAGGAACTTCGTTCCATCCGGGTGTCCCTTGACACCTCTCAAGTTTTTATTTTATTTTATTACGTATCTTTATTTTAATTTTATTGAATCCGTAAGCAAATAAATATTGTTTGACAATTTCAATGTGGGTTGATTTTGTAATCCAACTTATTTTAAGGATAAAATACGTCCTATGAACAATATGAACATACGGTGCCCAAATTAACCAGATTAATAAAAGGGAAATAAAAAAAAGAATACTAATACTAATCTTCAAATATAAAAGCCAAAAGTGATTAACTGAAGATATCAACGCACAGTCCAAACCTTTAGGGCTAGAAACTTAAAATTTCGCACACGTATTCCTCAAGACGTAGGCATCCAATAACGAAGGTTTTTTTAAAATTCAACCCCCAAGAGGGTGAAATAGGGGATAACTATGATATGCATAATTTCCGCGAATTTAAATTATTTTCATGAAATTTTTATTATCTCGAAAACGTCGGCAAAACTGCGCGCAAGCGCTAGTCTGAAGTAATTATGTAAATCAGGAGTACCTACCTTATCCATAAAGAGCGGCTTACGCATGTTAAGTAGTTAAGTAGATAACTAAATTTTAAGTCAATTAATAAACAGAATTTAAACAGATAATGTAGTACTTTAAATTTAGTCATGCAAATGAACAAGTTAATTAGAATTGTTTCTATTTATTTGTTAAGTTGATGGGCAGGGCTTATCCGCTAATAACGTACCTACCTATCTATTCAGGCACTCACAAATAATTCAGGATTAAAACAGACACTAGATTTTTTAACCGACTTCAAAAAAGGAGGAGGTTCTCAATTCAACTGTATTTTTTTTTAATGTTTGTTACCTCAGAACTTTGGACTGGGTGAACCGATTTTGATGATTCTTTTTTTAATCTAAATCTAGTGGCTGTCATGTTGTCCCACATAAATTTTATTGAGATCTGACAATGGCATCCATGAGAAAACTACATAAGTCGTAAATTTGTGTTAAGATGTGCGTGACAAATTGACGAATAACTCAATATCACGCCAACCGATTTCGATGATTCTTTTTTTAATCGAAAGCAGGCGCTTGTCATGTGGTTTCACATAAATTTGAACGAGATCTGACTACTACGTAGTTTTTGAGACTTTGAAGTCGGTTATTTTTTGTTAGTAAAATTTAGATTATTAAGTATAAAAATAGGACTGTCCACTTCGCTCTTTCCAATCGACACAGCGTTCAAGAAACTACCGACGGCACACCAAGTTACTAACTAGGTCAATCTCGATTCTCGATAGAAGCAAGCTGTTGGCTATCATCGTTTTGAGATAAAGACTTTATGATCCTGTGTAATCTTGGAAATCAATATCAACTTTCTTATTTTTCGGCCGCAAAGCTCGGAAAAGTAATTATTTGACTTGACATTTTTATACAATATGGTAAGTATTTTAAGAGAAGCGTTTGTTTATATACTTACCTACATTTAGGGTTCCGTACGAAAAAAAACGAAAAACGGAACCTTTATGTAAAACACGTATTTAAGCGTAATATACCTACTATACTATGTTTTACATATATGTATCAACTAATGTTATTTCACTTATTGAGATCATTGTACATCGAATTTCGAGTTTGAAATAAACAATTTAAATTGCAAGATACGCATTTTAATTGTTACTTGAGATTATTGAAAGCTTTGGTTATCAGCAACAAAGGGCATCGTAGTATGAAACCAACAGTACTAGTAACCTATTATGACATACCTATGTTAAATAAAGAATAAATAAATTATGAAGTCCCTACGGATACCGGTCTTTTTAACGTTTTGGATTGACTATTATCTAGGATTCATTTTTAGAAAATATCGTTATCCGTGTTTTCAGGCAATGAAAAACTGCTACAATATCATTGACTCTTCCTGACATTTAATGGCGAGTAATAATACTATTATATAGGAGCAACTAACTAAATGGGCTGGCCCCATAGTTCGAAGGACCTGTAAGTCCTCGAATGGCGTCCACCAACGTTTCGGAAAAAGGAGTAGGTATAGACGCCCCCGACGAGGTGGACTGACCTGAAGAAGACAGCGGGCATCCGCTGGATTTAGAAGGCTCAGAACCAGTTAGAGTGACGCAAGTTAGGGGAGGCCTCTGTCCAGCAATGGACCTCCAAAGGCTGATGGATAGAACTGCTTTACCAACACAGAGCTACTTCAGTAGATGGCGTGGTAGCAACACTAAAATACTAAGCAAAGCTCAGTCATCCAGATATTATACTTAATATCTTAATATCAATTGAATGAAACAACATTCTTCTAGTTTTTATAACACGAATTTTATTTGATCCACACAGTCATAAAATAATGGAACAGTTTTACGATTCGCGTAAAATGGTTTTTACTATGTAGTGATTTTCGGGCCGAAATCCTATCAAAAACTTTTATGAAGGTCTATGGTGAGTCAAATATTCGTAGTTTTAGTAGTCGGAAGAATTTTCCGCATGAATAATATTGGAACCCATAATATTATGTAATTATCACTATAGATTAGAAGAGAGACATAATCCTTATATGCTGTGTAAGGCATTGACCTGCTAGGCTAGGGATGTATCTACTGCTAAGTAGCACCCTCCTAAAGTTAACCGTTACTTTGTGTAACTTTTTGAAGTGAAAACTTCTTTAGTACGGGGGTGACTTGAAATTTTATGAAACGAAACTGTCCAGTAAAAAGAGACAAACACATAAATCTACAGGGGTAGGGTAGGGGAGTGAGGGGTAGGGGAGCAGGGCGGGGCGGAGCGGAGCGGAGTGAAGTAGATTAGTGAAACCTACATTTATCATCTTCCCGAAATTTTACATTCGTCTCATTATCTTGAAAACAAAAATCTTGAAGGTTTCACTTCTACCACGTGTGAATTGCACACATTTTAATTTTTCGGTTACAGTGTCAGGGGGGGGGGGGGGGGAGAAACCCATTTTGACTTGTAAACAGACAAACATGACATCATTAAATTCATTTTAATTAAATGGTTACGGATCCTTAAAAGTTTAAGATATACAATTAGGTTTGTTTACGAGTTCCTTGGGCACGTGTGCGATAAAAATACAATCTGCAAAACCTATTCTTTATTCAGTAGAAAATACATCAATTAAAAACTTTTTATATTCCTCTTTCTTCACAGAATAAATAATTCTTACATTTGCGTCTTCCTTTTCTACGAACTCATTCGTGTTGACGCCTCTTTTATTGCCTGAAATGAACAAATAAGTTTCAGAACGTTTTGTGAGCCTTAGAAATTAGAAATCAGTCTGATGAAGTTAGCATGAAGTCATTTCTTTCGCGATGGAAACTACAAAATGACAAATGTGACAAATAAACTAAAGTTATAAATATATTTGAGATTAAGTCCAACATTTCTAATAGAACATAACATACTTGAAGCAACAATAATAATTGATAGCCAGAACTGTTAATAGGCATGATGACAGATTTTGAAATACTGTTCTATATTGTTGGGAAATATATTATTTACAACGTATATCATATTTCCGCAAAAAAATAAGGTTTAGTATAAAATAAATACATTTCAATTTATAAGTTTAAAATTCGCACCAAAACGCTTCAAAGTGTAAGTAGTCCAGTCATTTTAGTCAAAATTAGGTAAGAATTGCGGAATGAGAGATACCCAGCTGATTTTTTTGTATAAAGTTGTATTTTGGCATTCTAAAACTTGTCTCAAAACCTGCATATGGTAGGGTGACCGCGTCTATTAAAAATTTGAGGACAAAGGTCACAAAAATCGGTTTTTTGCAAATATCTCATTTACTATGAGTTTTTCGCTATTTGTATCTTCATCAATATTGTAGAAAATTAAATTCCCTACAACTTTTGCTTCAAAAAATTTTTGTACGTTGAATCGTTTTCGAGATAGAGGGCGGAGAGCGCGCGTTTAGAGCACAATGTAACCCGGTCATGTCAACCGGTACAGTCCCTGTCAAAACATGCTATATTAAGTTTATTAATTCTATCTATATAACAGCCTTTGAAAGTCCACTGCTGGACATAGGCCTCCCTAATTGGCGCCACTCCGACCGGTCCTGGGCCCTCTGAATCCAGCGGCTTCCCGCTGTCTTCTTTAGGTCATCAGTCCACCTGGTCGGGGAGCGACCAGTGCTCCTTTTACCGAGACGTGGCCGCCATTCGAGGACTTTGCAACCCCATTGGTTATCTGTCCTTCGAACGATGTGGACTCAGAGGGCCCAGAATCGGTCGGAGTGGCGCTAATTAGGGGAGGCCTATGTCCAGCAGCGGACTTTAAAAGGCTGTTAGATAGATAGAATTAATAAACTTAATATAGCATGTTTTGACAGGGACTGTACCGGTTGACCTTACATTGTGCTCTAACCGCGCGCTCTCCGCCCTCTATCTCGAAAACGATTCAACGTATAAAATTTTTTTGAAACAAAAGTTGTAGGGAATTTAATTCTCTACAATATTGATGAAGATACAAATAGCGAAAAACTCATAGTAAATGAGATATTTGCAAAAAACCGATTTTTGTGACCTTTGTCCTCAAATTTTAAATAGACGCGGTCACCCTACCATATGCAGGTTTTGAGACAAGTTTTAGAATGCCAAAATACAACTTTATACAAAAAAATCAGCTGGGTATCTCTCATTCCGCAGTGAATTCCTAAGATGACTGGACTAAAGGGCGTGTTAGTGACGTCAGTTATCAGGAAAACAAAAGATATTCATTTGTTTTAAGATGCGTGACGTAATTCGCGCTAATTGAGGCTGCAGACTGGCGTTTTGGCTAAGATGGCGGCTTGCCGTATTTTGTAGTTTTATTTTATCAAAAATATTGTTAATCTCGCTAATAATAATACGATAAATGCGTGTTTTGTAATACATTAAAAGGGTTTTATTAAATAAATACATAGTTTTAGTGATTTTTACTTACTTTCATCATGCCTATTTCGTAATAGGTACGAAATTTCTCAACTAAGAAGACTTTTCTCTTCTGAATAGTCAAAACAGTAGCTTAATGATTTCGTGAAAGAAAAACCCCTTTGTTCGTTACTAATTAAATAAGATTGACAGTAAAATCATACGTACCGCACATTAAGATATCGTTCTTTGAATACTTGTACTCCTGTACCAGGTCAGGTTTGATCACAGTGGCCACAACAGAGGGATCGAGGGAGGCCCACGCCGTATTCTTGGCCAACGCTACTCTCTCGTATATGTTCTGAGCTTTCATTATATCTGATTGTATTCCTCCCAACTCGTTCATTCTCCAACTCTTTAAGACGAAAATATGTTTTAAACTTAGATTTGGCTTTGATATGAAGTTTTCGTTATGGATCTTTCGTTAAATTAAACGGTTGTCTTACCATAGAAATGTTCAGATGATCCTGGGTTTGTGAAAATGGGAAAATCGTTACTTTATCGGGCGATGCGTGTTGTGCTATAATATGGTAAGCTTCTACATCCATGTGCGCGTTGAATTCTGCGGCAGGATATTTGTCACCTGCAAGTAAAGAGGGAGGTTTAAAGGTTCTCATCATCAGACTCTAGTCACTCTATCCATCCTTGATTACTAAGGAACTTTTTCCATAGTCCAAACTAATTACCATACATGACTACTGAACGTAAAACGTAAGGCAACTAAGGGATCTTTAACCGAGGAGGGTTTTTCTTTCTCTTTCTTGGCCGGCAACGCATCAGTGATGCCTTTGATGTTGCTGATGTCCATGGGCCCCGATAGCCACTTACCATCAGGTGGATCGTCAGCTCGTTTGCCGGCTATTGCCATAAAAAAGGTGAGCCAAAGCTTGATGTTCTGTTTCTAGGATGTTACCCTGATGTAAGGGCTATGGACATTAACTAAGTCACGGCGTCTCCTACGCGTTGGCTGCCAAGAAGGGAGTGATGCATCCGCTTCTTGAAGGACCATAATTATGTCATAGCACAGAAGGAACACGTAGAAAGTTTGTACCACGAGCATAGAATGGCATGAGCAGAGGAGATTTTCTTGAGCTCAATGATGACAAATTCCTAAGGGCTCTAACCACTCGTAAAAGCTCAGGTGGATATAGTTGTCAACAGGCCTCAAAAGTGACCCATACAAAACCGACGATCGTGACTACACGCAGCAAAAAAAAGTTTTTATAGCAGAACTTCATGTGTGAATTACAGGTCAAGTATATATGTATAGTTACATGCATAAGGAAAAAGTTTAAACGAACTCCAAAACCATGTAATCATTAAACTGCGAGCCTCAGTGCTACTAGCAGACATTTTTAGCCACGTATTTCTGACGCAGTGACCTAACAAACCCTACAGCGATAAAGGCACTTCGTTGGGGCAAACTTGAATGCGTTATGTAGGTTAGAGATATCAGATAAGTATGACAGAAGTGCAGAAAAGTGACCTTCTATAGTCTTATCGGAGAAAAACAATAAATGGAGCGTGAGTGTTTTACGCCCCAACTCAGAATCACTAACGGTTACTTTAATCGCTCCTTAGTAAAGAATCACCATACAAATTCTGTACTAAGAAGCGATTTAAGTAACTCTTAGTGACTCTGAGCTTTAGTTATCAATTAAGTTTCCCGTCCGACTCGTGGTCACACCAGATTGCACCAGTAGTGTGATAAACAGGAATTTTCATTACCACTGTATGGGCAGCCTTCCATTTGAAGACCTCTAACCTCGTACCATGAAACTCTTTGTAATAAACAATGACTGCCAATAAATTTCGATACTAGACGTTATTACGAATTTAGTGTCACATAATTTGGGAAACTTACTGTGAATATGACCAGCTCCAACATATAAATGAGACAGTCTTCCAAGGAAACCAGGGTCTAGCTTTATAGCTAACGCCACATTAGTTAATGATCCTATTGTGATTACTGTCAGCCGACCTAAAAAGATAAAAAGGACATAATTAAAAATATTCTGCCATATCAATAACCGCCTTCAAGGAAACATTCTTCGTAAACATATCAAAATTACTTTTATGTAAGTACTACAAATAATACATAGAATAAGACTATATAGAATATACATAAAATAATGATTCGGTAGGTCCGCAAGTGAAGCGCACATAATAGTGATCAAAGCAGCAGGCACGGTCGGCAACTGGGCAGTTGGATGGGTGACCGCTAATGGCAAAAAATTCTTGAGTGTTTCCGTGCTTCGGAAGGCACGGAAAGCCGTCGGTCCCGGTTGTTATCATTAAGGTAAGATAACAGTCGTTAAGCCATGTTGGAGGCCTTCGGGCGGTTTGAAAACTTCCGACACTCGGGTTGGCCACTAATCCCTCCACCAATCCGCACTGGAGCAGCGTGGTGGAGTATGCTCTAGACCTCCTCAAGAGGAGAGACCCGTGCCCAGTATTGGGCCATTAATGGGTTGAAGCCAGGTGCGCAAGTAACGAAAAAAAATATTATAATTTTTGCAAAAGAGAAATAAAATTATCTTCTACAAAAAATTTTGACAA
Source organism: Thymelicus sylvestris (assembly GCA_911387775.1). Taxonomy (NCBI): domain Eukaryota; kingdom Metazoa; phylum Arthropoda; class Insecta; order Lepidoptera; family Hesperiidae; genus Thymelicus; species Thymelicus sylvestris. Next base: position 15,728,311 of record OU426889.1, read on the forward strand.
AAAGAATGTGTAGTAGCAGCCTTATTTAGTGACATCTAGCGAGAACTTTATAAACTGATTTCAGTAGCAACAACACGATAGACTCACAAAATTGAATACGGTGTACAGATTCTTATTTTAAAAGTACTACATTTTTTCACTAGATGGCGTTAAACTACAAATTGTTATTTATTATTTTTTTATAATATTTCGGTACCCATAAACAGCTTACCACTGTGCTTTTTCGATAATTCTGTGAGAGCAGAAACAGCATGTTGTTCTTTCGCCGGTACCAAACCCGCGGGAACTTCACCAGAGTCTCCCAATCCGTCTTCACCATAATACGATCCAGCGTAAGGTGTTGTAACTAAGGACGATTTAGAACCTCGGAATATAGGTACCTGAAATAAGGAACCGTAGATAGTTAGTATAGTAATCTATTCTAAAGAAATCAGTCAGGCACAAAGAAAATTTACATAAAGCATTTCCTTATCCACAGACAAGATGAATGTTTTGTATTCGTAAGATGCAGTGAGCTTTTAATAGAGGTAGGTAATAATTACCTAATTTAAAATGGTTGTACAATGCAATAACAAAAGTACAGAATTATTTAATTATGAGTGAAAGCTATGTACGAGTAGGTTGGTATTTGTACACTTACAAATACTACTACAGTGCCACCAACTTATCTGTGAAGTGGCGAAAATTGGAACTAATGCCGCGTCATTCTAAATTTCTTTGTGCTCATTCATTTGTCATTTACTACCTCTCGAATTGCGTCCACTGATTGGCCCAATGCGTCCGACAGCGCCCTCCTTTAATTCACACATAAGTTGGTTTCATTGTAGATATAAAGTTGGTACTTGATAAATATTCATACTCACGTCTTGTCTTTTAGCGACTTTGAGTATCCTTTGGTTGTTTATGTAAACATTATCTTCATTGGTATTACCATTCCCGGTGGTCAGACCGACGAGCTGCGGTCTGAAAATCGGATTAAACATTTCATATCTCTTAGGTATTTCAGATGAGACGAGAGTAAATTCTTACCTACGAAATATAACAGCTGGTAAAAAATACTTAAGTAGATTAATATTTAAATAAAACATTACACAGGCCGACAAATCATTTACCCAGATACCAGACTATACATTTCCGAAGTATTTCGATGCGCTGAATCCGAATAATTTGTCTAAGTAATAGTATACCTAATAATAACCGCAGAATTGCTCTATCACGTCAGGATTGAGATATTATCCTTACCTGAAAGAGAAAAAACACCGTTTTTGCTCATTTTTGAGCATTGCACCTTCCTCTAAAAATTCATCAATTGTATCTGAAAGTACCTACTAGTCTTTGTCTTTAAAATTATTTTTACTCGAATATCTTTTTTTTTCGCTGAGATATCGCAGATTCGGATTCAGCGCATCGAAATACTTCGGAAATATTGTATTATCAGGTTTCTGAGTAAAAGTGTTCGTCTAATCTTGTTGACCTGTGTTATCTAAGAACAGTCGAAGTTTGAGGGTTTATGTAATGACTGGGTGGTCATCAATCATTATCATTATTCATTAGTGACCATTAAAGATAACATTGTTATCTTATATTATTTATTACTATGTTCTAAAATGTACCTACTTACTTCGTATGATTTATAAGTACCTCATTAGATTTTGAAGTTAAACAATTTTAACTCTTGAGATGTGTTAGTTTTTGACAATTAGGTAGTTACGGTAGTACAAACAATAAAGTGTTAAATAAATAAATAAATAAATACATAGTTCCTATTTTTACCACCGCATGGCATGGTGACTTCTGCTATATCTAATATTAGATTTGATTTTTAAGCTTGAGATTGGCGGGAGTAGTTATAGTATTATGTATTTCAAAGTAGATTTAAAAAATAATAATTGAATAAATATAATACACCGATAGTTACATAAATCTGGGATTTTTAATTATTGTTCAAGAACAATGTGAGGGGTAGGTAATCTCGTATAGGTATATTAAAATTAATCAGCTATTGAACTGCTTTTTTCTTTTTTGTCGGCAAAACTTTACCACGCAAATGGCAGCAAGTTAAAAACTTGCGTAATTTTGGAGATCCTTTATTACTCACCCATTAAAGTTTTTCTCATAAAGAAGTGCAAGGAATATTGCCATAGCATCGTCTCCGCCAGCATCATTGTCTATTACTAATTTTGGTCTGCCTTCATTTCTGAAACAAGTCATTGAATGGGTTTATAAAAACAAAATAATTCCTCAATATTCTGTATCAGATACATTAATCTTATTTCCACGGAAACCGACATCTGATATCTCAAGATTAGGTACTGACTTTGGTATTTCAGACTGACGGTATGTAAAATTGATATTTTTATGATATACTCGTAATGATAAATATATCATGATAATATAATGTTAATGTGTAAGACCTAATACCCTAAGATCCGAACTAGGCGCGACCTTTACCCATCTGTTTATAAACCATAGAGTAGTATAATACCTCTATGTTATAAACACTAAATTTAACCAATAAATTTATTGGATGAAAAGTGTTATCCATTTTCCCTGCACCATTTCAGTGTGCAGGGGATTCGGGGGCGATAAATCGATCTAGCTAGGATTCATTTTTGGAAAATGTCGTTTTATCCGTGTTTTCAGGCAATGAACAACTGCTATAATAGGCTTTTCCTGACATCTGTTGGCGAGTAGCAACACTAAAGTTACTTCAGTACATGACGTAACTTTTGTTAAAAAAATACGGAGCAAAGCTAGAGTAGGTACTTAATAGTTATAACGGCATATTTGACTCGTAAAATTCATTAAAATATTCGGCTCTAAATCTTGAAAGTATCGGCTAAATATGAGAGTCTAGAAAATTCATTTTATGACTTAATAGCGTTAATGCCCTCAACATTTTGGACTACATTGCCTTATAACATCAGATGTGTCAAGGACTAACATTTTTATCTACACTATAATAAAACTCAAAGGGCAAATTTTCTGTACTTCAATAACGTATTAGAGCACAAAAATATTTTTTTTAGAATTATTGTCTGTCTGTCTGTTTTTCTGTCCGGGCATCACATGAAAACCCTTGAACGGATTTTGATGAAAATTGGTAAAGTTGTTACTAATACTCCGGATCATATTTTAGGGTACTTGTTATCCCGGAAAATTAAAAGGTTTTTCCGGGAAACTGGATGAAAATTTGTATGGAATATTTTTAAAACATCTACTGATTTGCTTCAAATGTGCAACAAATTTAATGTTCCTTGCTTAAATTTATGGAACACATATTTTTCAGTTTTTCAAAATTTTGCAAAAATAAGAAAAATGATACAAATTAATGTGAATATTGCTTATATTTCAAAACCCGCTCCTTTGTGATTTTATCGTGGGTTTCAGTATATAAATTACTAAATATAATTACTTCAATATAAATTCACCGTTTTTTTAATTTCCTTCTGCAAGATGTACAAATAAGGTCAAAACATAATTTCCGTATGCGAAGCTGCGAGCAACAGCTAGTGTAAAATAATCTAGAAACAGGAAACGAGGTTGTTAGGTGTTGTTGATAACGATTCATTTATCGAAGAGGAAGGTATTATCAAACTAAACAAAGATGACCCATGGATCAAAGCGTTAATCGTACATAATTTTAATATAGTTTCGTTATCACTGTCCACGGGTCTACAAATAAATTGGTTCGTGTCCTGATAACGTTTGTGCAAATATCTGCAACAATAATTCAAATTGATAGATCGCAAGTTAGTAATTTAACCATTTCAAAAGTAGTTCAATTAGAGTTATCGATGTCTCACGTCCCAACTCAGAGTCACTAGCGGTTACTTTAATCGCTCCTTATTAAAGAATCACCGAACAAATTCTGTACTAAGCAGCGATTTAGTTGATAGTGTTGGGGCGTTAGAGCTTTACAAAAATAGTCTAAGTACAAACTAACTCATTTTATACAGCCAGCCAAGAGGCCTATAAATAAGTCATTTGAACAAGGCGTGCAGACTGCAGGGGGATATTATTTCGGGATTTCTAGCTGCGTTTGGGGAACAGAATAAAATTTATAAAAATGTTTTAAATGTGTAAATTAACATCCTTTGATATTTAACTTAATAACCTTTTTCATAAATCAAAAATAGAAAGGCATATTTTTCACTAAACACTGATATATTTTTCACTGAATATAAAGAATTATTTCGATTAACACAGTTCGTATAACCATATGACCTGTTTTAATTGGCCGGTCAGGCATGGGTGATGCCTTGGTGTAATTGGCAACGGTGACCATTTACTATCAGGACACTAAACTTATCTACTAATTTGCTAATTTATTTTTTTATGTAAATAAAATGGTTGTCTGTAAAGTCGGTTTACGGACGGTAGTTTAAAGTGACAACGTCATGACAAAGCTCCGCTCCGCCCCACTCAACTACGATTGCCTACGGCTCGCCTACGGCATCGGCTACGATACGCGGATCGTAGCCGATAGTGCCTCTCTCTCGCTTTTGCCGCTCTCTCGCTCGCAGAACGCTACATTTTTTCATAGATGCGCCCGGCGCTCATCGTTTTAATAGACGTTATCACGTCAAAAAAATACCAAAAAAAAAAACACAGTAACTTGAGATGCCTCTGGCTATTATTTCGCCTCCCGTACCCGGTACTCCGTTGTCCTCACCAGTTAGTATCAACAAACTACCTACGCGCATAGTTTATGAAGTTCAATGTTCAATGATTTTTTTGTTCTTTTATTCCGTTACAATAAAATTATTTAAAAGTAGGTATAACTTGTGAAGATAAATAACGGGATGTATTTAGCTAAATTATAAAATATTAGGTAAAATTAAGTGTTTTCTTAAAAAACATATGTCAAAATTATGTTATTTAATAATCTTAAATTAAAATAAAAAAAACCGACAGTCTGATTTACACTAAACATGAAGCTATGCTAAGCTATGCTATAAACACTAAGCTACTATTACTTAGCACTAATACTAACATATTATTAAGTACAATTGTAACTAAAACACTAACAACCTATGGATCTCTGACATCCGAAATAAAGATTTAATATTATTATTATAAGCTATGAACACTCGATTTAATCACTTTTCATACAAAAAATTAAAATGTGTGCAATTCACACGTGGTAGAAGTGAAACCTTCAAAATTTTTGTTTTCAAGATAATGAGACGAATGTAAAATTTCGGGAAGATGATAAATGTAGGTTTCACTACTCCGCTCCGCTCCGCTCCGCTCCGCCCCGCCCCGCCCCGCCCCGCCCCGCTCCGTCCCGCTCCGCTCCCCTACCCCTCACTCCACTACCCTACCCCCGTACAATGCTTCCTATCTCACTTTAGAATTTATGTGTTTGTCTCTTTTTACTGGACAGTTTCGTTTCATAAAATTTCAAGTCACCCCCGTACTAAAGAAGTTTTCACTTCAAAAAAAACTAGATCAAAATCGGTTCATCAGTTTGGAAGCTACGATGCCACAGACAGAGACATACAGATCAACATTACAGAAACACAGATACACATTTTTCGTTAAAAAAATAATAATAAATAAATAGTTAATAGGGGGTTAAAAATGAGTTGAATTTTTAAATTTAAGTTGACGTTTTTACCTAATTAAAGGCTACAGAGGTACATGGATCTCTCCTTATAATTGATGAATTGATTGATGGAAGATTATTTTATAATGTTAGGGACGCATGCTTTTATAACTAGAACTTTTCAAGTATGCATTTATCGTAGCCCAGTAAAAATTTGTGTGAAGTATTTTCTTATAATATTTTAAACAAGTCAAAGATAAACAATAATATGTATCAATAAAGGTAAGGAAATGAAGATCACATATAAAAAATAACTTACTCTTTTCGTCCACTAACTATGGCTAAACACATAATCCATAAAGACAATATTCTAATTACATTTAACATGATAAATAATTAATCACGTTCACTTCACAAGACTGATCTCGACATTCACAGATCTTCCTGTTGCGTTCGCATCAAATTAGTTCGAGGCAAATACTATTATTATTATTATCATAATAACATCATGTATCCTTTGTTTTTATACACAACAGAATGAGTTGAGATTCAAATCACAGAATATATAATATTCTCAAATCGCACAGATTAGTCAAGGAATCAGTTCCGACGTCTAACTCCTGATGCTACAATTGATGAACTAGTTCAGTTGTAAGATACGGTACAGTCGGCCGCAGAAGTAGCTTAACATTTTACTACCTTGTCACATTACATTTCTTGAATTTGTCATAGATGTTGCTAGGAAACCGTCGAAACAGTTACTATTACAAAGTACTATAATGGTGCTCCCTCACCGGGAGCATTCACGTGTAATGTAACATTATAGATTCGTCTTTGAGCATTACATTACAATAATACCTCCCTGACTGACGAGCATTCGCGTGTAATGTAACATTACAGATTCGTCTTTGAGCATTACATTACAATAATACCTCCCTGACTGACGAGCATTTGCGTGTAATGTAACATTACAGATTCGACTTTGAGCATTCCATAGCAAGATGTCAGACGAAGCGGTCGGAAGTGGAGCGCATTGATGTTACAAGTTGTAACAAGATATTACACGTATTGTATCATTACAAGGTGCGCATTGTAATGCTCGGTTCTCCTCCTTCACTGATGTATCCCCGCTTTGTATCATTACAAGGTGCGCATTTTATTGCTCGGTTCTCCTCCTTCACTGATTTAATGCTCAAAACTGTAACGTTACATTACACGTGAATGCTCCCGGTGAGGGAGCACCTTAATGTTAAGCTACTTCGGCGGCCGACTGTACGACTCATACGATTTGTTATGAGACAACTCGACGCGTTTCATTCAATAACGTGATAAAAATAATGATTGAGCAGAGAATATTTCCCACCAGAAAGAAATCCCTTATCAGTGGTTATCTATCTTACATACTTATTTTCTTTTAACAGTTTGTTTAAATCGATAAGTTTCAGTTCAATCCATTCATAGACCATCTAATATCTATTAGGATTACATAGGAGGGATTAGTTGGTGGTCAACCAGTATTTATTTATCTATACTAATAGAGGAAAGATTTGATTTTTTGTTTGCATTGAATAGGCTCCGAAACTACTGAACCGATTTGAAAAATTCTTTCACTGTTAGAAAGCTACACTATCCCCGGTGAACACAGGCTATATTAAATTTAAAAAAAAAATAGGGATTCTTAATAGAACTCCAATAATATAACCCAAGGTGTAAAAAATAGGAAAACCGAACCAAAGCGAGGGTGGTTACCCGTGAATAATAAATTATAAGTCATTAAATATTTATCAGTTAAAAATGATTACTAACTTTACGATTTTGTAATAGTTTAACTTATGACAAATACTATAAATGGGGCAAACGTTTGAATTTGTATACCTATTGTTATGGCAAGCGCACCTGCGATATCAATCGTGCGTTATTTTAATTTCCATATCTGTCTCTGATATAAAAGAAGTTTTATGGATAAAGGCATACTACGTCCAGGGGGGGGGGCTGCTGCACCCTCGGTTAGTCGGTACGTCCATGTAATAATTAATATTTATAATAATTAACTCTGACTATTCAAAGGGGGAACGCTGCCAGTATCTTCGGAGCCTTGCCTTAAGGGACTACTTTTAATAATATATTTTAATTATTATATTATATTTTTAAGGTTTTTAGTTTTAGGTCCATTGTACATACATTATATTAAATTATACCTATTATAATATTTTTAAATTAGTCTGTAAAGAGGGCCTTAGACGATATCTTTTCTTCCAATGTATTTTTATTAACTTTTAATTTGTAACAAGTGAAGACAATGTTTTATTAACGGTACTTACTTTTCAACATCCATTGGCACTTTTGTTATTTTATTTTTTCTGAAGAACACACTCCCTAGCAACAACTTCAAGTACAATATTACATTAACATCACGACGAAGTCAGTAACAATGTTGCTAAGTCATCGTAAACAAAGCAATGAACACAAAACACAATAAATTCACACTAGCAAACACAAACGCTCAGAATACACACGTTAATAAACTTCCTTAGTCGTTGTTTTACTGTGGTTTATATTCACAAAATCGAAGGGCAAGGACCCCAGACTATCTTGTGTGTTCGATAGCGTACTGTCGATGTTGTGTTGTGCCAGACGAACTTCGTTTGTGTGGTGAGGGGAACGCGTGAACGCGTCACAATAACTGAATTAGTCCCTTACAACGGTTTGGTACGTGAGTCGTGTATTGTTTACACGAATTAACCGATTCCGAATGTATTCGTCAAAAATAATTCCAAATTGCAATTTTGTTAAGTAATGTATTTAATTCGAATTATACGCAATGTTTATAATTAATGTTAAAACTATGGGTTGTTTCTTTCAAGGAAATAATAAACTAAAAATACCAAAAACAATACCAATTAATAGCGTGTCCATCTCACGTGTAATCAATCCGTTGCTAAATGAAAGGAAAACAAAACAAAAACAAAAAGGACCGTAGGTGGATATATCGAATTAATTTTATTGTTATTCAGAAAGTAATGCCACAGTAAAAGGAATAATATTATACTGTGGCAGTGCCTTGAACATAAAGTACCCGTTACTTCCGTACTATACAATAAAATTGAATAAATTATTTAAGGATTTAATGCATATAATAACTTCTATATTTCAAAGGTGCTGAAAACAAGTCCAAGAGAAATTTCTTATAAGGATCCTCTTCCACTGCCATCACTATCTTGGCATTTGCTTCTTTTGCAGATGTGAATAAGTTTGTGTTTATGCCTCTGTCTTCACCTGCAAGCGACGAAGATGAATTTAAGCAAAAAAAATATGATTTTACAATAACATGCAATACAAGCGAAAGTTCTTGGGTACTTTCCATCCATATACAAAATATTTAGAGCTTTTCAGGATAGTACATTTGTAAATAATTTCATATTCCGTAATAAACATCAAGAAGTAAAGCAAAAAAAATCGTATTATAATTTTCAAGATGGCAGTCAAAGCATCTCGAGAAGTGGAATTTCAAATAAAAAATAACGAGATTAAAAAAAATTTTTGAAGTCGGTTCCAAATAAAATCGACTCAGGGAAAATTAAGCACGAGTATTTAAACATTCTGATGAGCTCATGTAAACATACCACACAAAAGGATGCTATTATTGGAGTAACTGGTTTCCTTCACAAACGATGTGTAGTCGAGGACGACCACCATCGCGGCAGGATCTAGGAGCACCCACGTTTTACTCTTCGGTATAGAAACTTGTTCAAACACGTTTTGTGCTTGCATTATCTCCGTAGGGATAGAACCGAGAACATCTTTACGCCATTCCTGCAAAGATTTTATTGCTTTAATTGTGGCCGGCAATGCATCGGTGATTTAAGAGATGTGAGGGCCTAGGACCAGTCGGAGTGGCACCAATTTAGGGAGGCCTATTTCCAACAGTGGACTTTAAGGGGGCTGATAGATAGATAGGTGACAATAAGAGCACCTGCAGACGATGTATTATTACGGTGCCGATGACGCGCGTATCAAATACGTGGGTTCACGGCGCTGTAGATGACGAAAAAGCAGATTGTTGCGTCCTACACGCAGAACAGAATAGATATTATATACCGAAGTGACATTGTATAGTAATTACGGCGCGTTTGAAATCATAAGATGCCATGTGCAGAGGCTCTAACAGACATAAAAAATGGAGGAGCCAAGTTCAGCAACATGGACCATAGCTGGAAGGTTTAGGATTCAAGGATCCCCTTACACATAAGCCAATATAAACCAAATGATGGACAATGTTTTTCCTCTTAACCGAAGATGATTTCCTTTTACTGAATTGACTTTAGAGAGAATATCAAGTTAAGCAGGTAAAGAGTACCGTTGGGGCGTTGGGAATAAGCTGACTGGTACAAAAGTGCTTTACAACAGAAGATTATGACAGGTGCCTCTTAAACGTTAAAAAATATATTCTAATTTGACCATAGTCTCATGGCTACAAATTTGGCTATAAATGTTTTTGACTTACATTGCTTATATTTACATAGTTCATTATCACTGAAAATGGTATAATAGTTAATTTCTCTGGATTCCCGTCTTCTGCTACTATCCTATAAGCTTCGACGTCCATCTGCGCATTGAACTCCCCTTCTGTGCTGTTTTTACCTATTTAATTTAAGATATCAATTACAAATTGAATGATTATTCCAAAAGAATTAAAAAAATAGCAAATAGTTTAAAAACTAAATACACGCTAGTGTCAATTCTTCAAATAATCTAGATTTATCCTGACGATCCTAGTCAAGACATCAGAACGAAAGTAAGAAATTATTGAAAGAATTGCAAATTTTCAAGTTCATAAAATTGTATAAGGCTGTGATGACTCAAAAAACACATAGCAACATGACGGTACCGTAAATCGTTGGCAACGCTTACCATATCGCAGACGAGACACCTTATGGTAAATAACCACCATAGCCCATGAACATTAGTTTAATGTGAAGGCATACATATTCTACTCTATACACTTGAAATTACCCCTGGCCCCTGGGAACTTCTACATCTTTCTAACTATCCATAAATTTTTGGTCAAGAATTGAAGGAAGAAATGCACATTGCTTACTGTAAATATTTCCAGCGGCTACATACAACTGGGAGAGCCTGTTCATAAAGTCAGAGTCGAGTTTGATCGCCAATGCGATATTTGTGAGCGCTCCGAGAGCAACTATTGACAATTTTCCTGAAAACATAATATTTTTACTGTCAAAACCAAAAAAGGCACAGGCAAACAGACTAGGATAAAATTCTAAAAATCAAATAAAATCTTTTGGTTATATAAATACCCTAAATAAAGGGTTCATTCCCGCTAGTTCTACTCGTTATTCCAATCGTCGGACGAGTGGGATTTTTTTTTCTCATTAGTTCAACTGTCAAACTAAATTATATTTTTTTAAATAAATCCACTCAAAAGGGTGGTGCGAATGGATCATCGTCTCATTTTCATACTAGGCTAGGTACATTGTCTTTCTTCCATGGCTCTTGGCAGTAAATACTAACTTGATCTTCAGCGAGAAATTTTAATACTTATTAAATGTATGATTAATTAGTTTCATTACCTTCATATTTCTTTGATAGATTAATGAGAGCCAAAGCCGCGTGTTCGCATTGAGCTGCAATAGGTTCAAACTGTACAGTGGCATTGTCTCCCAAACCATCATAACCGAAGTAATAATCTGATTCAAATCCTTTGACTAAAGCAGATTTACTTCCTCTAAATATAGGCACCTGTCGGAAATCAAAACAGCTGTTTTCAGTGTCACAATATACCTGACAGTAATGTTACCTATCTTGCGTGAAGTGGAAGGGTTTTAAGTGAAGGTAATTTATTAGTCCAAGATATTTTTCTCGAGCTCTCTGGTAAACAATAGGTGAGAAGTTGCCAGGTGCCTTCTGTCAAGTCACTTTATTACATACCGTCCAGAGTAGTCCAGATTAAGCCTAACAGTAATTGATTTGGCAGAGCTCCTTAGGTACGTGAATTTATTTTACATAACGTGTATTGATTTGATTTTTGAAGAGCCAGGTAACAGGATTTCCTTTCTTACTAATTAGTTGGCAATGAGAAGGTGATTGTCTTTATCTAATCTTTAACGATAACAAATTGACCATCAAATGACTCGTCGATAATTGTTTATAAACGGTCAATGAATTTGAAACGAACTCTCGAAGTTATCAACTAGTTTATGAAGCTTCATTTAAGTCTTAAAAATAAACAAGACGCAGACAATAATCTTACATCTCTCCTTCTTGCTATGTCCAAAATTCTTTGAGTATTATTGAAGACCTGTGGTTCATTAACATTTCCGTGCACTGTAGTAAGTCCTATGACATTTGGTCTGAAAGAAATAAAAATATTAGTGATCTATGGCGTAAGAGCAATCGAGAATTGTTAAAGTTTTTGGTCTTAGAACTTTATTAAATACCATCCTAAAAGAGAAAAGCTTGTAATTACAAACCCATCATAATATTCTTCATTTAATAAAGCCATAAAAATGGCCATGGCGTCGTCTGCCCCGCCATCATGATCAATTATTAAAAGATTCCCTTGTGCTGCAACATCATTACTGAAATTATGTAATCAATACTCAGTTATTTCAAAGTTCTAATTATAATAAAATTCGGGCAAGCGCGTGTCAGGTCACGCGCAACGTAGGGTTCCAAAGTAGTAAGTTTATCGAGGCCTTTAAAAAATATTATGGGTCTTCTAAGATCATTGTTGGAATAAGGGGTTTGTTAGCGAAGTATTTGGCTTTAAATTGCTAATTTTGGTTAAAGTCAAGCCACCCCTGCAAGCTAAATGGTTGGAGTTGGACTAGTGAAAAAATTCTCGAAAATAGGATAAGTGATTAATTTACAAGGAAAACTATCACGGCTATGTTAGGATAAGTAGTTAATGAGTAATAGACGATAAACTTACTACTTCGGAACCCTACATTACGTGTGACCTGACACGCACTTGCCCGGTTTTTTTTTACGCTGGCAGGTTTTTTTTGTTATTTTTTTGTGTACTGAATTTTTTGGGAGCTATAGACGCGCTATATCGTTATCTAACATTATGAAAATTGATTGCACTGTTTCCTTTACAGAAATGATTATGGTCGAATTTCAATCACTTTTACACTCGTGAAAAAATGTAAGAAATTACGTTTTAAGATTCTAATGAATATTTCATGAGTGAAAACCACGTTCCTAAATCACTAAGTGATAAACGAAACAAATAAAAAAAAACAGTAAAATAAATTTTACCACCACAAAAATTGCAAGATAATTAAAATAGGACGGACCACAACCATTTTCCTCTGAGTACTGACAAAATTTTTACTTTTCCCAATGTAAGATGAATAAACACGTCTACAATCCATGGATAATCATGGTAATCTATAAGTAATGTAAGTAGTACATTTAAGCCGTCATTACGCATTCACGTAAGTCACACCACATTCATTAAAACGGTTAATAAATTACAGTAATATATTTACGCACGATAGTAACATAAAATAATTTTAAGTACCTTTTACAGTAAGTTACGGAGAGTGTTATTAACAGAACTAGACTAATAACTAATATCAACGACGCAGGCATGATAATACGTATAATATATTTGCGCCTGAATAGTTCCATTATCTGTCGCCTTTTGTTACCATTGCATTGTGATTGTATAATTATCATTAAGATAATCACTGTTCATATTTATTCAATGTTATATTACATTTTGTTGATGTTTATCTTTGTGCCTAATCCTACAGTTTTTAATGCTTTTCTCAATGTCTAGGTAATTCGTTATTTACTTTTCTTTTATTCTTCTGTCTTTATTTCTTATTGTCTGTTAAACATTGCTACACAGGTGATAAGCTTAGTTTTAATTAATATTAGAATTTTCATAATTACAGAAGTAATTTTTTTAGAATTTGATTGGATCAGACATTATTAATTTGATCATTGGGTAAAAGTGTTTATGACAAAATTATTTTGTATAAAACGTTTAAAATGTAATTAAAATAATATGAGTTCTATTGATTTTTTGATGTCTAGTACAACGGTGAAGCTCGTACTAACAAGGACATTCGAAGCATTTTCGGTCAAGCAAGAATCGGAAATCCGATTAGGTAACTTCTTCTTCGCTAAATTGGTTTGATAACATTTTTGAAGTTATTCTTTTACGAGGCGTTTGGAAAAAATATGACAGCAAAATTTTTACGATCCGACAGCCAAAAAGCGACATGATGAAAGTGCGTGATACCAGGGGGGCAATTCTCATTTCGTAGAGATACATGTCTAACAGAGATATCTCGAAAAAACATGGCCGACCTCGAACAAAACGAGGCCAATCGGCCATGTTTTTTCGACATATCTCTGTTAGACATGTATCTCTACGAAATGAGAATTGGGTTCCAGGCTGTACTAGGCGCATAGCAGTCGCTAGGAGTTGTTTGGATTGCTAGCGCGCGCTGGGTCTTGGACGCGTGCGAAAGGTACGTGGTTGGATTGCGAGCGCGCGCCGGGTCGTGGGTGCGAGCGAGAGGTACTTATAAGGGGTAGTATTATTAACTTCTTACATACGTCTGTATAATGTAGGTACTCACACACATTTTTTGCATTCTTATTTTACAGTCGATAGTATGCCGCTTAATTTGTTTGATTAATCATTTGAACATAGGTAAATAAAACGAAATCCAATTATACCTAGGTATTTTACTTTAAGCAATGTAGGTATTAGTTTGACCTATTATGCCTTCTGTAGTTTGATTGAAACAGTTCCGTCTACAATCTACAAGCAATAGGTACAGTCACCTGCAGAGAAAAGTAACTGTTTGCAACGCAACAGGCAAAGGAAACGTTGCTGTTCGTATATTTATAAACAGATGGGTTACTTTTCTCTGCAGGCGACTGTACATTTAAATAACCGTGAATCACAATGACGTGCCTACCTAGGTACTTAACATACAAATGTTCAAGATATTTATCCAATAGGCACATTAAGAAGCGATGCCAATATCTAATCAGTGAAATAGTAATTAGCCTGTATTAGTAAAATAAGTAGAAACGAAAGTAGCAACTACCTAAGTACCAATTGTATATTGTATGTGAATAACACAAAGTCAATCCACAAAGTCAATTCATCATTTAATTTATTATACAAAATATTGTTTTTGATTCTGTTGTTTTTCGTATTGCCAGGCGTCGTAGAGCAATATAGGTAGGGTCATTCGGGGTAACAGCACGCGTCGGGTAAGAGAACGCAGTGCTAAGATCTCCGCGGGGTGTGGTGGAATCGGGGGCGCGTATATGGCGAAGTCAGTGGCAAGCGAGCGGCCATATTGAAGCCACAAGTCTAGTTGATGCGCGACGTTAGAGTGCAGAAAAAAAAAACGAAAATCCATACTTCATCGCGTAGTTTTTTATTCTACGAAAAAGTTTGTTAATACTGGAAAAACGCAGTAACTAGTTTTTAGTGTTATAACACCATTAATGTACTATTTTTATCGAGTAAAATGTTTAGGTTATATCTAGATCAAGTGTGTAAAAAATAACGCTAGTCAAAAAGTAGTCCCGTGGGGTAAGAGAGCGGGTCAAAAGAACGCATGCGTACACAGTTAGTACAGTTAGTGTACGCATGCGTTTTTTTGACTCCGCTCTCTCATGCTTTCTCATGTCCACATTTATATTCATTATATTTTGTTCTACTCAGATTTTTGCTGAAAAAAGTGTCTTTCACCTTTATAACTCCCGACGCGTGTTTGTGTATATGTGTGTCTGTGTGTCTGTCTGTTGCACCGTAGAGCTTAAACGGGTGAACCGATTTGGATGTGTTTTTTTTATTTGTAAGCAGGTTTTCTAGCGATGGTTCAGATAGGTGGTGTAGATATGTTTTTTTTTTAAATCTAGAATTACGAATCTAGCTATGACAATAAGT
Source organism: Thymelicus sylvestris (assembly GCA_911387775.1). Lineage (NCBI taxonomy): Eukaryota > Metazoa > Arthropoda > Insecta > Lepidoptera > Hesperiidae > Thymelicus > Thymelicus sylvestris. The sequence goes on from OU426889.1 coordinate 15,743,811, forward strand.
AAATAAATACTTTAAGAAAACTAATCTCTTTGTGGCTGTATTATTTTTATGATTAATTTAGATTTTTGTGTGTGTTTACTTTGTTTCATAAAAACACTTTTTTAGTTCTTTGATTATTTTATTTCGCTCGTTTCCACCAATTTATGTAAGTGCGTTTAATGCGTTTACGGGGTAACCCATATGCGAACTTTTGCCCCCCAGGGTGCGTACCGTTACCCGCACGGCGGGTCAAGAGTTCGCATTCTGACCGAGCCTACCTAATTATTCCCTAACCCTACGAAAACTATATACTTAGCAAGTATATATACTTATGTATTTATTAAAGCGTTTAATATTCTATCTAATAAGCACTATTATCTTCCTGATATTCAATTATTTTTCTTTAGGCGTACTCCAGAAAGGCAAAGTGCGTGCTCTTGACCCGAATGACTCTACCAACATTTTTAGGGTTTCAATGGGGTTTCATATTAAAAACTGATATAATTACCATTATAAAAATAAGCAAAATTATCTGAAGAATGTTTATTCCTTATTCTAAGTGAAGAATTATAAGCAGAGAAGACATCGCTATGGAAAATATAAATAATTAATCTACGTAAACCTCACAAATAATATTATTAATCTACTAATCCTGTTCGTTTTAGCACAAACATAAAAACTGTTAGGTATATTTGCGCATTAAAAATAATAAAACAATTGAATAATGCTACCATAGGTTTTTCTTCCGTCCTTTCCTTTTTGATCAGTCTGATAAAATAACAATTTAATAATATAAAAAAGCGCCATCTCTATATAACAAATTCTGTATCACGTCCTGCAGGATTGTTTCCTTCACCATTAAATATTCGCCTTTTAATAAAACCTCGATGACGAGTTACTTTACTAATTGATTCACAGATGTCGCTAATACACCATACAAGAATGTGCAGTCAGAGGCCCATGGAAACTTTTCTTTCAAGTGTAGACCTATGTGAAACCCACTATAGCCTGGGTTTCTAAAAATGACTTCAAAGTATTGTTGATTGACAATCATTATTGTGTGTGTAACCTGGGCCAGTCAGTGACACTATCATATTAATGATATTATTTCAAAATGTTTGTGTTGTAGTTGTGCGAGATAATCCATACAAAAAATGAAACAAAAGTACCTAATTGTCATAAACGCTTCACACAAATAGCCCCACACTAAGATTCCCTATGTCGTGGGTGCCATGGACAACACACTAGACAAGGACATTAACACCCAGACCGAGAATAGAAATTTCAAATCATTCAAAATTCCGCCTGGCTCGGAATCGAACCCAGGACCCTTGGTGCGGCGATCCGGCATGGTAACAATTGCGACACGGGTTGTCAAAAACTTTATTGTAAAAACCTTAATTTAACGTTAAAACTTTATTTTAAAACTTTATTTGTTCACACAAGTCACTTATCACAGTTATCATTAATGCAAAGGTGCTGAAAACAAGTCCAAGAGAAATTTCTTATAAGGATCCTCTTCCACTGCCATCACTATCTTGGCATTTGCTTCTTTTGCAGATGTGAATAGGTTTGTGTTTATACCTCTGTCTTCACCTGCAAATAAGTAAGGATGTTGAGTTATACAAGGTACGAAGATAAAATTATTATGATTTACTCGTATTATTACAACATTTCAATTATTTCATAAAATAGCAAAAATTCTTAGGTGTTTTGATTTTTTAAACATCCATAAACAAATATTTAGGTTTGATATATACGTAGTACATACTATACTACGTGTATATAAGCCGGGTTATAAGCAAACCGAGCTTTTGAAGGTCTACTAAAAAGTTGTATGTTCATAATCATTCATTGTCCGTATAGTTCACGAAATAAACCAAAAAAATCACACAATTTTTCAAGATGGCGATCAAGGTATACTAAAGATAATACTAGCCTACTACTAGTCGCCACGAGAACTCGAATTTCAAGTAACTTTCAATAACTTCCAAATTATTGGAACGCGTTTTTAAACGCTCTATTGTATATTAATACAATAGAGCGTTTTTGAAGTCGGTTGAAAAAACAAGGGTAAGTATTTAAATAAAATATCTAATGAGCTCAATCAAACATACCACACAAATAGATGCTGTTGTTCGAGTAACTGGTTTTCTTCACAAACGACGTGTCGTCGAGCACAACCGCCATAGCGGCAGGATCTAGGAGCACCCACGTTTTATCCTTCGTTATAGAAAGTTGTTCAAACACGTTTTGTGCTTGCATTACCCCTGTAGGTATAGAACCGAGAACATCTTTACGCCATTTCTATAAAATACAAAAGATATTGTAAATAAAGGTACAAGTGTAGAAGATAAGTACAAGTTTCGTCTGTAAATGTATTTATGACTTACATTGCTTATATTTACATAGTTCAGTATCACTGAATATGGTATAATAGTTAATTTCGCTGGATTTCCATCTTCTACTACTATTTTATAAGCTTCGACGTCCATCTGCGCATTGAACTCCGGTTCTGTGCTGTTTTTACCTGTAGATTTTAATGTAATATCAATTATATTCACAAATTCTATTTATAATTGTTACAAAAGAATTTAAAAAAATTATGGCAGTGGTGACTCAATTTTTTTAAACTAATTAAGGTAATGCTTGACTACATAACAACCTGATGGTACATTATTGCCTTAGCAAAGCTTACCATATAGCAACAAAACTAGCAAGCACGTCGTGTCACTAGTTGATAAACGAATAGACTAGAAACTTGATGGTAAATGACCACCATGAACATTAGCATGAACAAAGGCATGTTACACCATCTATCCAAAGTATCCAAGACGCTAGAAATTACCCCTGGGAGCTTCTACATCTTTCGAGTTTCAACTAGTCAAGCTATGTCGACCGGAAACATAATACAATGAAGGTTAAATAATAATGTGAATAAATATTTCTTACTGTAAATATGTCCAGCAGCAACATACAACTGGGAGAGCCTGTTCATAAAGTCAGAGTCGAGTTTGATCGCCAATGCGATATTTGTGAGCGCTCCGAGAGCAACTATTGATAATTTTTCTGAAAATAATATAACATTGGCATTGCTGAATAAAATTTCGTAGTCTTGATTGTTTTAGTAACTGCTTTCGCTTCGCTTCTTAACACACAAGAAAATGCCTAAACGGAATTATTTCAGTGCATAATTATCTTTTTACTTGTGATGCAACTGAACTTAAGTAAATATTAAATTTCAAGTTACCTTCATATTTCTTTGATAGATTAATGAGAGCCAAAGCAGCGTGGTCGCTTTGAGCTGCAATAGGTTCAAACTGTACAGTGGCATTGTCTCCCAGACCGTCATAACCGAAGTAATAATCGGATTCAAATCCTTTAACGAGAGCAGATTTACTTCCTCTAAATATCGGTACCTGTCGGACATTAAAACAGTCTTCAGTGTCACAATATCTGACAGTTGCTTCACACACACTGTATATTACGTTAAGAAAAAGAGTATATTAATGAATCTTGGTTCTATAAATGAGTACAAGATAGCCTCCAATTCTTTTTTTATGGAACTAGCTAAAAAACGAGCTGACGATCCAAAATGGTAAGTAAACATCGCTGCCCAGGGACATAAGTATAGGGACATAGCAAAGACATCAAGATGCGTCGCCAGCGAAGAAAGATGAGAGACACAGAAATAAAGAAAACTTGTCGCGCTCCCTGGTAAACAATAGTTGAGAAGATGCAAGGTACCTATAGTTGATAGTCGTTTGGCTCGATGCTGCTCAGATCTTGACGGTACCTGTATTTAGCAAATATCCATAGATACGAGTGTGACTGAAATTATTTTAACGTGTAATAATTGCAGTTATGATAGCCAGGTAACAGGTGATTTCCTTGCTTACGTAATAACCAATGATAAGAACGTTATCGTCTTTGTGTTGCTTAAGCATTAGTGATAACAACTAGATCATCAAATGTCTCGTCAATAATTGTTTATAATGCGAACAATGAAACGAATTCTCAAAGTAATTGACTAGTTCATAAAACTTCATTTAACTCTTATAAACAAAACAAAAATTCTTACATCTCTCCTTCTTGCTATGTCCAAAATTCTTTGAGTATTATTGAAGACCTGTGGCTCATTAACATTTCCGTGTACTGTAGTAATTCCTACGACATTAGGTCTGAAAGAAATAATTGTTCTGAAGGTAAATAATTTTAAATGATACAAAATTGTAAAATAATAAAAATAAAGTTCTCTACATATTTTACTCTATACATTTAGGTTTTGCCTTAAGTAACTGCCTGTGAAATACGAAATTCAGGTTCAAGAAAGGCTTTTAAGGAAAAATAAGAAGAAGAGAAACAGTAGCTTGTAATTACAAACCCATCGAAATATTCTTCATATAATAAAGCCATAAAAATGGCCATGGCGTCGTCTGCACCACCGTCTTGATCAATTACTAGATGATTTCGTTGTGCTGCAACATCATTACTGAAATTATAAAATCAACATAATTATTAGTGCGTCGTATAAATTTGAATATTTATTATGTTAAATTTTAAAATACATTAACAATCAGGTGGGGCAATATATCTGAAGTAGAGTAAGGCCCGTAACGTTGTTGGAACCAACAATGACAGTTTAAACTCGGAATTTAGTTTAAACTGCTATTGATATTACTGGCCTTAGTCAGGGAAAAATATGAGAGATACGACATAATAAATACTACTGCAAATTATTATGAAATATGATTAGCGGAGAAATTATTTTATGGGGGATTAACTACCCCCAAACAAGCTCTCGTCTGACTTGGAATGCCTATTGGCCAGACGAAGACATCTCAGTTGGTGCTCATCCTAATGATGACACAGTTCTCTTTAGACAATACTCAGTGTAGTCACCGAGTGGAAGCTCCCTAGGGAGCGCCTAGTGGCCCCGCCTCTCCAAGCAGGGTCGCCTCCGATGTAGGCAGGTAGCATGACTAAAGCCATTCCCAAGGTTTTTAGTGGGTTAAATTCCCACATAACACATAACACAGCCGGCTGTGATGGTATGCATGATGCATTCTCCGCCTCCCTCCCGCGCATTTTCGGAGGGTATCCATGTGTTTTGCTGGACGCAAAAAAATCGAACTACTTTTTCGTGCGGTTAATTAGTTTTGGATTTCCCTTTAAATTTTTCAAAATTTTCATTTAATAATTTTCTCATAATAACATAATATATTTTAGAAATAGTTTCTTCTCAAACACGTCGACCGACTACTGCGTGGTATTGAAAGATTGGAAATTCCTTGGCCCACCCATTTCAAAACATATTTTCTAAATTTTGCAAATTTTTGGAAAAAACATTTTCAAACAACTAACTATTCTGCATAGTACTAACCGATCCCGATCTTTTAACACCTCGCGCGCCCCGATCCGACCACTAAAACAGAAAAAAAAATTTATTACATATCTTCACATTTAACCGACAAACTTTATTACAGTTATTTAAAATCGTTTGGTAAAGTTGCCTTGAAGAAAATAAACAATTAACAGTCTAAATAATAAAAAAATTAAATGTGTGCAATTCACACGTGGTAGAAGTTCACTCCACTCCACTCGACTCCACTCGACTCCACTCGACTCCACTCGACTCAACTCCACTCAACTCCACTCAACTCCAGTCAACTGTACTCAACTCAACTCTCCTACCCCTGTAAAATGCTTCCTATCTCACTTTCTAGTCTCCACTGGACAGTTTCGTTTCATAAAATTTCAAGTCACCCCAGTACTAAAGAAGTTTTCACTTCAAAAAGAGAGGTGTCATGTAAGTCGAGGAGGTTTGCCTGAAAAGTTAAATTTTGTCAATTTTTGACATTATTTGATGACGATTTAAAAATCGTTTCCTTTTTTTAATCTTCGTTTGAATAATTATTAAATTGTAGTAACATTACACACACATTATCACAAAACAGTACGATTAAAGAAGAATGTTTATTAACCATAATCTTAAATGAAAGGAAATCCAGTTTAGAAGTATTAGGACGTCAGGGGTAAATGATCTGGAAACCGGTTTTATTGTAATTTGTAACCACGTTACAAAAAGGTGATAAGTATTCGTGTCACTAATAATTTAGAACAAAAACGTAATTCAACTTACTTTACAATACATAGATAACTGCTATATTATTGAATGACAACTAAGTTCCACTTTATTTTTTGTCTACGTAAAGATCACCTATCTTCCTATCATCGCCAACTCAAATGGTTTCCTATTCGTGAACGTATACACTCTCATGTTCTTAATTATCTCTTGTCGGTTATTTTTAATCCTGTGGCTCCTGAATATCTTAAAAAATAAATTTCACTATCTCAGTGATGCCCATGAGCTGAACCTTCGCTCCTCTAATTCTCTAGCTCTTGCTTTTCCCTCTCATCGCACATTTTTTATCTCCAACTCTTTCACGTTCCAAGCTATTCGTCTTTGGACCTCTCTTCCCAAGAACATCAGAAAATGATTCTTTAAATTCTCTTTAAAAAAATGTTCATGCTCACTTTTTAAAACGACTCTTACTAAAATTATCCTAAGAACTCTTTCCCTTTCTATCTTTATGTTTATCTAGTTTCACTTTTCATTTGTGTTCTCTCTAGTGATATGTATAATTTACTCTGTCCATCGTTTCTCCTCCCATATCTATTCGTTATTACTACATAAATTTATATTTATATCATTGTTTTCTATGCTTATTGTACCTACCGCCTTCAACCATTGTCTGCACATCCTGAAGGTTGACTATTAGAAAATGCTACTTGGCATTAAGTCCACCAATTGTATTACTGTTTTTTGGTCAAATAAAGATTAAATGAAATAAGTAAATAAATAAATTAATTAATCAATCCATATGTTGTTTAATATGCGTCAAGCAAGCAGACGAGCCACTGAATATGGACAGGTTTCTCAAGATCATAGAATGCGCATGATAACATTGTTATCTGGCTTGCCGACTTTACATCAACACCACATAAATCAAAAAAAATTGCAGGATTCTCCGGCAGTTATAAGAATTTTAAGACATTTTTCATTTAATATCGTTTGATTTAAAATAAAACATCACAGAAATAATTACACAATCTATACTATAATAAAACTCAAAGGGCAAATTTACTGTACATTGAATATCTTTTAAAAATTTTGATTACGGGGCACTTCAATAACGTGTTAGAGCACAAACATATTTTTTTTAGAATTATTGTCTGTCTGTCTGTCTGTTTGTCTGTCCGGGCATCACATGAAAACCCTTGAACGGATTTCGATGAAAATTGGTAAAGTTGTTACTAATACTCCGGTTCATATTTTGGATACTTTTTATCCCGGAAAATTAAAAGGTTTCCCCAGGAAACGGGATGAAAGTTTGTATGGAATATTTTTAAAACATCAACCGATTTGCTTCAAATTTGCATCAAATTACCTAAATTCCGTACCTACCTAAATTACCTAAATTCAAGGCACTAGCACGTCACAGAAATACACAACACTGTAAATTCATTATAGTTACCTCCACAAAAATTGTAAGATAATTAAAATCGGACTGACCACAATCATTTTCCTCTGAAGACTGACATTTTTGCACGGAAGATCAAAATGGCAATGAACGAGCATCAACTGGTTTTTATTTAACATGTTTTTGTAGATAGTTTAATGAAACATTGTATTCGCCATTCAGCATTCACGTTATGTCACGCTATATTCATTAAAAATATATTCCTTTACTGTGTTAAAATTAATCGTTCTCGATATTTTTACATTATTTACAAGGGACTCGCTTAGAGATAATTAATAAATTTATGCTTCAGTGTTTCGTTCTTGAGATTAGATAGTACACTCGTAGTCTCATTAAACATTGTACCTATATTAAGAAATATAGTGATAATTAATTCTCCTAAAAATCTGATATTCACAACATTAATATTAGGAACAAGGCTGAACTAATTGTAGGTTTTATACTTAGTAAAACTGGTGGCTCGTTCATGGGTAAATATTATTATGTGTATAATTTTTTTATAAAACTCCATTTGAATTGACAGAAATGCCATACTTTAAATTTAAATAATATCTGTTGATTCAGTGTAGATCAATACGCGTGATGCGTAATAGTCTGTAACCGCTGCTGGGATGTTGAGAAGTTTTTAATTTATGTAGTATCTAAAGGCTTATATTATAATGTATGTAGGTAGGTACCGTACTATAAGTTCACAGGACAAGGGCTACTTTTTTCAAAGCGAAGCGAGGGCGGGTATGCTAGTAAATAATAGAAATAATAAAACAATTGAATGACGCTACGATAGTTTGTTGTTTTTCAGCCCTTTTTTTTGACTACTAAGGCAAAATAATAATTTAATAATAACATAGCAGCGCCATCTATGTAACACATCACTAACAAATACTGTAACAAATGCAGTCTTCTACGCTTATATTTCACCATTTTGCTTTTTATATAAAACATTGATACTTGTTTACTAATTGATTCACAGATGTCGCTAGTGTACCATTCAAGAGTGTGAAGTGTACCTTAATATCAACAATAATAAAATTGTGACATTAATGACATCGTAAGCATGGAGAATAGAGGTAAAGGAGAATTGACTCATATGGGGGAAAGTTGAAAATTTTTCCAGCTTTAAGCAGTAAATTGGCGCTAGCGTAGGCTAAGGGTATGGTATGAACGTAGCAGTTGTTGACGTTGAAGTTAGACAGTCACAGTCCTGTAGATATACCTACCAAAACTTCAACTATTTAGTTAAGCAGTCCCCTGTTGCCACCACTAAAATCAGTTTGATGGACACTTTTGCACAACAGAGATAAACTGCATGATAACTAAACATTACCTAATAAAAAAACTTGAGAGGTGTCAAGGGACACCCGGATGGTACGAAGTTTTTTTTTCCTTGCAATTGCTACTAGGTGAACAAAGCCGATGAGAAATTTAATACCCCAGATTTGTTTTGGCACACTTGCTGCATGTTTTTGCTATCCTAGTTATTCATGGGCGTAGCCAGGGGGGGGGGGGGGTTCGGGGGTTCAAACCCCCTCCCGAAAAGTTAAGGACTGACATTTTTATGTGCTAATAAACCCTTAAAAAACATTTTTCTAGACGTCATTCCGAATCGAATGAGCTATCGCACATATTTATAGGAGCTTATTTCTATTAAACACGTTTTGAACTTTTTGACTAAACTAATAATAGATGACACTACTACATACGTCGTGAGATTAAACAAAGTCTCAATTTTCTTTAGGGTTATTTTATGTACTTTTAGTCGTTGTATTTTCTTGAACACCCCCCCCCCCGAACTTGAACCCCCCCCCCCCCCCCCCCCCCCCGAAACTAAAACCTGGCTACGCCCGTGCTAGTACTGACTGCAAGAAACGAAAAAACTGCTTTCTATGTAAAAAAACTACAACGGCAAAAAGGGTCGTTACAACTTTTCGTCCCAAAATTTTCCGCCTAGCCCCCTTTCGCAACGCGCGATAAGGAACTTCGTTCCAAAAACATTCATCGATCATTCATCGAGATAAAGTCAAAACCAAGTAAAACCTAGGAAAAGCATAGAGCAAACGGCTCCCCTTGGTCACTTTAAGTATAGTAATGAATGTTAGCATGGATTTTGAATTTTGATCGCATGGCTAGCTACTTACCTTTTTAAATGTATCGTGAATCCCTTTTTTGTTGAGCAGTTCTGCAGCAGGCTTTAGTTATAATGTAACTGTTAATTTCATTATTGTTAACTATTTCTAACTTGTTGAATTGCAGATTGCTTAACAAAATAAACTATTTCTTTCTTTCTTTCTTTCAAATGTTTTCACGTGTTTCGTTTTTGTGTGATGACTATTTACAATGTAGTCAAATACGAGTAGATATCATGAAAGTTTGTATGAATATTTTTGTTACTCTGTGACGCAAAAACAACTGAACGGATTTTCATGTTTAGCACACAAGGATACCATGATCAGGAATAAGATATAGTTCTTATTATCCCGTATAACGTGTGCAAAGCTGCGGGCAGAGGGATGGTTTTTAAATAATTCTTGACAAAAATAACAGACTTCAAAATAACCCAAAAACTACTCGCGAGATCTCACTCAATAAGTGGGAATACATGACAAGCCTTAGCTTTTGATTAAAAAAAGAATAATCAAAATCGGTTCTCCCAGTCGAAAGTTCTGAGGTAACAAACATAAAAAAACAGTCGAACCTTCTCCTTTTTTGAAGTCGGATAAAAATAATAAAATTCAGTACTTAATATTTGAATATTTATTACAATAACTTATTAGGTATAACGTTTGTGTAATAACGCTGTGTACAGCGAAGACTACAGTGAAGACTGTAGTCTTCATCACGTTTGCAAAGGTCTCTGCCAGTCTGCCTGTGAAATAGCGTGAGAAATGTATTAGATATTTATTATATAAATAGAACATTTTATGCAGATGAGGATTTGCATTGTTGTCCCATACAAAATTCTTAAAATTGAAATTTAATGAAAGGGCACTAGCACGCTAACCAAGAAAACACAACCTTTTTTCAATCAGATTTTTATGAGTAGGTTCTCTCATGATGCACAGTGCACTTATATTTTTAACGATTATATATTATACTGAAAATATATCCGTAACGTCTAACATGACACAATGCGGTGTCGTATAATGTGTTTTAGCCCTTATTTATTCTCAATTAACAATCTTCAGTTTTCATGACAGTTACAGATTCAATATCTAAACAGTATTTACCTCGTTAAAAAACCACCATTGACGCGTATTATCCGGGTGTGGTGGAAATAGATCAGCATAATCTGGTGCGGTTTGGTCTATTGCGACGTGATTAAACGTATTCTGAAAATTAACAAAATACCTATATTTTTCATGTAAATAGAAACGAGCAGACAGATAATAAGGCCTATTGTTCAGGCCGCTTTTTTGATGATTGCATGCAAGCTGCTTAATGAAACATAGGCAATAAGCAAACGCGACGATGCCGCTACGTGGATAGATTTCGTACTTTTACTACTCAAGATGCAGGCATACTGCAAGCATGCGCCTACGTGGACAGAAGGCCTAACCAGCAATAGAAGAACTTCTATTGCTGGTTGAACTTCTCGAACTCCATAATGGGCGCCATTGACGATGCGATCGATCGGTGCGATCCGTCGTTGCCGACCGATCGCAACGACGGATCGGTAGTGTATGTTAAGATTGTTACCGCTCATGAGTGGCACTTTTGAACCGATCGATCGCATCGTCAATGGCGCCCATTACTTGTTACTTAGTAACAATATATACCTTTTTTGTTTTCTTTCCATCAAAAACAACTCATTGTCCAGTGACTTATTGTGGATTAATTGATTAATTGACCAGAAATTTATAGAGTAAAAACTATGTGTGCACTTAGTACTCGTCATAGATGTATTATTAGTTATTACCTATAGATTCAGCCACGGCGTGGCTGAACATGAGACAGAGAATTTACGTTTCTTGGAGGTTATTTTACGGCAGAACACCGTGAAAATTCTGGATAGGGACACCCTAGCAGTATGAATTAGGTATACTTTAAAACCTATTCTCATATCCATCAAATATACACAAAAAAAAAATCATAAAAATCGGTTGAGCCGTTTCGGAGGAGTTTGACCACAAACACCGTGACACGAGATTTTTATATACCTATTAGCTATGAGACTTGTAATGGCCGTTTTTCGGTTGAAGCAAAGATTAAAAATATTATGAAAACCTGATGGTTCCAGAACCGATTGCCTTTTTCTGGAAATTGCTCGTTAGTTATCAAATATATTTTGATATTCTCATTTTGTATTAAATCATTATTTTCAAGATTCGATCGCTTCACACGCTTTTTCTTATATGAATTGTTCTTCTTATTATTTACATGTTGTTTCCAATATTCTTTTACACGTTGTCCAATTTTTTTTATCTTATCTTCTACTACATGGAGAATTTTTTTAAGTTTCTTGTTATCGAATATGTTTCTCCTGGATTCATCATTGTTACTAACCGGTAGTTTTGATGCGTAAATTCTGTAAAAAGAAATAAGCTAATTGTTTTTTGTTTAAATCCCCATTTTCTGGTGGTTAGTAGGTATTCAAAACTCAGAACGAGGTTCTAAAGTGAATATAAACTAACCGATTAAGATATATCCGTCCAATGTTGTTCTGAAAACAAAATTTATGTTTAAATTTAACTTAGTTTGAAAATTTAAACGTCAAGAGCTTAGTTTGTGTAACATGATCGTAATTGACCTAAAGTGCGGTTTACACGTATTAAGTAGTTAAGTAGATAACTAAATTTTAAGTAAATTAATACTAGTAAGCAGACAATTTACTTATTCATATTTTCTTTTTCTTCTTTCTTTCTTGGCCAGCAACGCATCAGTGATGTCTTTGGTGTTGCTGATGTCCATGGGCGACGATAGCCACTTACCATCAGGTGGATCGTCAGCTCGTTTGCCGGCTAAATCATGAGGAAATATCCGTACCAAGCCAACAAGCAAACCAAAGTAAATTTAAATGTTATAATTAGACGAATTAAGATAATTCTGAAATTAATAATAATACGATATTATCACAGTAAAATCGTAAGCTACCTTCTTTGCTGGCTCTTTATTGTCATTTCTGTAACGATAAATAAATAAGTTAGTAGCCAGTATTTAACGCATTCCGAATAGCATGTTACAATCTAACTTGACAAACGCCGAATATAGCCAACCAACGGAGACATGAGACATCTAAGCTTTGATATAGTCAACTAACGGAGAAATCTAACAGCAGGTTTTTTATTGCTAATTTTACTGCTAGTTTTTTTCATAAGTAAATAGTAAGTAAGTAAATAGAAAGTAAGTAAGTACGTAAGTATGATCTCCCATCGGTTTTAAGGGATATATAGTATCTTGGAAGCCGTAGACTGATCACTGGGACGTACAAAGTATAATATATGGAGGTTCTCAGAATGTGCTAGAAGATTTGGGAAAAGCATTGAATATAAATGTTCTAAAAAGTGTGAAATGATGAATTGATGAAGTCTACCAATCCGCACCTGGCCAGCGTGGTAGACCATAGTCGTTGCCATAGGGTGTACCTCTCACATTATAACAGGAGACGCGATCCCAGCAGTGGGATAACTAACTATAGGTTGTGACCTTTGAATATAAAAACATTTGTGACAGACCACTGTAATACCTTGTGTCCACATTATTTTATTTATTTAACAATTTTTGTACACAGATAGGATATATAATTATCAAAAAGATATAGAGTATATATCAAGAAAATTATCAAATAAAGTTACGAAGCTGTGCTTACGGAAATAAGGTTATTTTGTTATTAGATCGTAACTCCGGAGCGAGATCCTGCGAAACGATATTACATTAAGTTTTAACAGGTTTGATTAGGATCGTAAAATTACTTTTTCTTATTATTTGCCTATAAAATTTCCTATCAAAGTTAATACGATTTTAATGTTCTAATATTATATAACTAAATTTTTTATCAGGATAAATGTTGATAATAAAAACTTATATCTCTACATTATACATAAAATAAAGATAGTAATAAATTATAATAATACCTATGCACTAGCGCACAGTGCAGCAATGTTAGAAAGAATCATTCTAGGCGACCCTGTAGCCTAATTGGTAGTGACCGGAGTGCGAAGCGAGGGGTCCCGGTTTGATTCTAGGGCGGGGCAGATATTTATGTGACAGATAAATCAGGTCATGGGTGTGATTGTAATGTGTATATGTGTCGTGCATGCCACCCGCGACACAGGTAAATAACCTACTGCGAGGATACATGAGTATGTAAACGTTTATTATGCTAATTCCATTATGTGATAATTATCTACGTGTAATGAAACGACCACTCTCTAATCTCTTATACTACGTTTACATTTTCCTACATTTACTACAATTTACATTAATACGTGATACTGAAAATTAACCGTTCGTGACAATACATAACAAGTTTTAACGTAATCATTTTTTCTATTTATAAATATTTAACATGAATGTATCAATTATTATCTTTAGAACTGAGAATAAGTACAAGCTTTAAAAATAACATCTTTTTAGTCTTACTTAGTTACCTACCATGTTTTTCACGGTAGTTTTTGATATTTCGTGTTTAGTCAACGGTGTATCGTATCTAGTACGAAAACGTTTAAAATTCATCATACCATTAATATTCACAAAACGTCATTGGCGTAAAAGATTTAACAAAAGCCCTTGAACTACTTACTGTAATAATACCATTTGAGGGCATTCTCCGGAATCCAGAATACAATACTCGTTCGTTTTTTGAATCATATCTGGAAAATGGAGATCTATCAATCATTTTGATCATCAATATTTTTGGGAGCCATTTGTATCTCATGCCTAGGAATTATTTTTCGTGAATGAGGAATATGCCACAAAATTCTTTTATTGAAATAATGTCAGCCTCACTACAGATATATTTTTTGACTTTAGGTATTTTCCGTAAATAATATTTTCTACTTATGAATTGCATACAACGTGGGCAGAAAGTGTTGAAATGAATATGGTTTAAGCTTTAAAAATATCTTCAGTAGCACAACATTTGAATTACGCGGGCAATCATTTTCAGTTATAAAAATGTAACTTGCCTAATTCCAATATTTTCATAGTTTCCATAAACACCCGAACCATCCTCTAAGTCTCTATGGGGAAACTTGACTGCAGACTTCAGCATTCCCAAAGATGGTTTTATGAGCGTGTGACCAGGTAGGATGGGTTCAGCTTCTGGCAGATGACTTGGCATGGATGGTGAGCCAACGATACTTGATAGCTCCCGTGGATCGTAGTTGTAGAAGTGTCTGCGCTGTAAATTTCGTTTTTAAAGTAAAACTCTATCGCCCCAAAATTTTTCGTGTCCAGTGACCAATTAATGGGTGGGCCAGTGGGCAATTAATGGGTTTAAGCCAGGTATGTTACCTACAAACATATAAACTTTAATGTTATAGATCAATATAATTTTCATCCCCGAACATAGTTCTGCTCCCAGTATATCTGTAGCTATAACAAAAGACCCCATGTGCAATCGGGGCTTCAATTTCCAAGACATTAAACACCATGTTTTAAGCAATTCAGCAGAGGAGGTTGTTTTGGGTCCAAAGATGTATGGACTCCTTTTGACTCTATTAAGGGTGCTTGTCAAACTTTACCAGCGCAAAGTTGTCATATTAAAATTCTTCTCACTGAGCAGGCGATGCTACAAATTACGCTCCAAAAATACAGCTTATTTTATATGACATGTTGTCGTAAGATTTCAGAAACTTTTTGGGAGGTAATAAAAATTTTCTTTTGTCTTGTGTAAGACAAGCGAATTTATTCGTATTTATTTTCTACTAGAACTGTCATTCTATCACTCTATTATATGTACACTTAACAAAATATGTTATTCTGAGTTACGTAGTTTACACATACTTTGTAAAAAGAAGCCATTTGATTATGATCTTGATTTCATGAAATTCAGTCCAGTGATTTTAATGATATTAACATAGTCTAAACATTCAATGTTCGAATTGAACTAGCAAAAATTTAAAAATTAAAAAACCCGCCTGCTGTCAAAAAAAGCTATCAAGATAAAACTTTTTCGAAAATCTTATGATGAGTTCTTTAATTTGATATCCATATTGCATTATTAGATTTATTTTTATTTTTTGATACTTAAAACAATAGCATCTTATAGGTACCATATTTGATTTTTTCGTTTCACTTATTAAGAACACTTAGGCTATCAAGACGAATCTAACGATATCTTAATTATGTTAATCCGTTCAGCAGTTTGAAAGATACGAGGTAATAAATAATATTACATACATATACATTCTTCATTTTGATTTAAGTAATAAGAAATAGAAATTTCTGGTATTGTTATATTAACCGAACTACTGCCACTAAAAAGTATCAGTAGTTCGGTTAGTCCGGTTAACCGAACTACTGACACTAAAAAGTTGCATTAGTTCGGTTGACCGGACTAGTAACCGAACTACTGCCACTAGACCGAATTGATTGATTGATAGAATTGCCGATCTACACGCGACTAATGGGCGCACTGAAAATCAGAAGATGTAGAAAGTACCTGGTGCTTCCTACGCCGCTTTCTGAGTGCGACCCTTTTCCGGTATGCTGGTAGCTGCAACTCCGAACGCGGTTATTATTTATAAGTAATAATGTACCACCAGTTTTAATCATTGTTGCAATGCCAGTGTCAGAATAAATGTTTTTTTCTTTCTTTCTTTCTTTAGATACGCGCGAAAAACCTAACCCTTTCTTGGCAGTCGGATAAAAAAGTACATTGAAGAAATGTCAACTATCTTAACACAGACTCATAATGAGTACAAATTAAATACTTTGTATAAGTACCTGATATTCTCAGATTGGGCATCGAATAGGACCTGAGAATTGACTGACATTATATTACTGTCACGTGAATATAATCCGCATATTCATTCACAAATATTCAAATTCACTCTTCAATATTTGATGCGGAAACAAGTCATTTACGTGCAGTACACGTTTCGTTGTTGTCATTGTGAAATATAAAGACCCAGTTTTGGGTTTTAGTACATCCGCTACGACTGTCAAGATTTTTTTTATTTAGAGCATATATTTTAGAGTATCAAGTTACTGTGTGACAATCTTGTGACAACTGACATATTTTGTTTTACAGTAAAATTATAACACTAGAGAAAACTGTTAATGAAGAGAAAATAAATATAGACTGAACCAAAATTCGACATTCAACACGAAGGAATTGGCGCCATTATTTTGTCTGTTACTCAGTTTTTTGTAACAATAACACAGAAAGATATTTTTTTACTCACAGAAGGCACCAGCTCTTCGGGAAAACCTTGACTTTCTGCCTGAGTATCCTGAAAAATTTAATGATAATACAGTGTATGGTACAGAGAGTTGATGGTATTCACTTTTTAACCAACTTCAAAAAAGGAGGAGGTATTCAATTCGACTATATTTTTTATATTTGTTACCTCAGAATTTTCGACTGGGTGAACCGATTTTGATGATTCTTTTTTATTCAAAAGCTGGTGCTTGTCATATTGTGCCACTTGAATTTGAGTTTCAAACCGAGGAAGTAACCAACTGTCTATGACAATTAATACTTAAATCCATAACTACAAGGACAGACTGTTTATCGCGTCACTGAATAAGTGCCTTAGATTTTATTCACTACAGCTCTCGAAATCTTAACAATGTTGTCACAAGTTTCCAACTTTTATTACATAAGTCGGTCAAACACTCAAGACTGTAACTTATATATTATCAGAATTTCATATACAATTAGTACAACAGATCTTACAGCGATGTGTTGAAGTTGTCGCCGCAAGCTCACTCCATTACATTGAAATACACTCTGCAAGGAAACAAGTTTGTAACGATAACTTTCTAAGTAATAATATTATATCTGGTTAATCACTTCAGTAACTTCATGTTAGAGAGTTAACTTAAGTATTTTTCTAATTATCCTACTAGTAATCTATATATATTATAAAACTGTAACTCGATAATGTCTGTACATTGAAGATATTTATGAAAATTTGGTATCAGGGGACTATATAGGAGCAATAGATTGCAAATCTGTCATTTTTAAAAATCTTGTCTGTCTGTATGTTTGACACCGCATCACGCCAAAACCACTGGATGAAATTGAATGCGGTTCTCACAGTTGTTTTACTGGTGGTCTAACTTAGAATCTGGTGTATGTTTTATCGTGATACGTCGCTTAGAAGCCGAGATATCAATAAATAGGACTTTTTGATACGCCACATAACAGTAAGAAATACTGAAAGTGCCCGATACAGGGATATAAGAGACTGTTTAGTATCGGAAATATACGTTATTTCTTCAAAAAAATCAATGCGTACAATTTTTTTTTAATTTATGATTTTGCAGTGAATTAGTTCTGCTAATCAACAACAGATGTCAGTTTATGTAACTAGAAGCCATAATTAAAAAATGTAAGTAGGTCTGAAAACAAGTCAATAAATCTTTTATTGAAATTAATGTGTAACTATACATATTTACAATATTTATAACATTGGGGTTTTAAGAAATTAATTACCCTACTCAATCAATAACACTATGTATGTTAGATTGTGCTATCAGATTCCTATATTCAATTCGCTGTATGATAGTGTGGGTTAGAGTTAGTGATAATGATGACACAATTTAGGAAAATTTTATTATCAAATATTGTTTTTTCTGTAGATAAATAAAAATCTTATATTTTGACAAAGTATTACAATTTAGATTTTCTTATTGTGATGTAGGAAAAGGCACATAGAAAGTAGATAATATTAAAAATAAAAATCACAGTAAGTAAAAAATTAAAATATTTGCGAATAATCGTCTACTGGTGTCATCTACTGGTCAGTGCGTACCAAGCCGGCCTATAGGCTAATTATGACCGGACGTAAGTGCAATATAAAGAGTTATTTATTATTTAAATAGTAGTAAAAATAAACTAATGTTATGGTAATGCAGGCACGCTGTTTAATCCACCAATGGCGAATCAGTTCAAAGAATGAGTTTCTTTTGAAACGTTTTATAGGTATAAAATATACGTCTGGTATTTGGGCCAGGTTCTTGGACACTTAAAAATCCCAAAGTCATTCAGGAATAAACTCAGGAGAAGTAGAGTCTCCCGGTTGAGAGGCGGGCCCTGCTGTCGGGTAGGGGATGCTTTCATTACCATAAATCTAGCTGGTACCGCAGTTGTGAAACTCCCCAGATAGTCGGGGGGGGCTCTTTTGACTCTTCACGCAGAAGCGTTTACCATTTAGCTCTCAGGCAATCAAATACGGAGGGGCGAGACGTCCCTGAGCGACTCATGTAGCCCGTGGTCGGCGCGATCAAACATTGACCGAGAAACCTAACATGGTACACCAGGTACCTGCTAAACCACCCGATCCGATCATGGAGACAGAGAGGCGCGGCGGCGGCGGCAGTTTGCGTGATCTGGTGAGCAGCATGGGGACCGTCTTACAGACATTACTTGGTCAGATGAAAACACATAATAAGTCGAAAAGAAGGAAGAAGTAGTGCCAATAAAACATTACGTAATTAAAATGGAAAAAGAATTCGATTACTTTAGGTTTTGCTTTTTATACTTACGTGGAAAAATTTGTCAAAGTCTATGAATAAATAGGAGCAGTCCAGTATTCCAGTAGTCTGAATTAAACTAGCATTTATAATCTCCAACTCCTACAATCTCCTGGTTTAATTTCGGGGAGGTGTAGTCAAAGTAAAACTTTTTTTTCAGTTGTCTTTATTTATCTCAGTATATCTTAATTGACCAGGGCCCGAAGCCTTTGAAAATGGTAAGTGAAAAAATAATAGTAGGATGAAACCCATTGAAAAAGGAAGAGAATATAACAAAAATGAGAGGAAAAATAATTTACGGGCAATCTGAGGTCGGGAAGTGGGGGGGAGGGAGGGGGGTTGAGTTTATAATGGTAAAAAACGGTTTATCTCGATTTCCGGCAAAACTACAAGTCCTATGGAAAATAGTTAAAAAAATGGCAAAGTTGTAGGTAATAGAAAGATCTACAAGTTTTCGATTTACACTTTTTTCCATAATCTCAAAATTTATGTAAAAAGTTCAAATAACCAAGTTTTTGGGTTTTTATTTTTCTTTTACAAACAAACAAATTCATGAAATTTGGTGAAAACTTAACTTTTTATGTTCCAAACACTGTAATTTTTTTGATTTAAAATATTTCTTATTTTACCTTATTTTGACATAACATCGAAAAAGCACCCTAATTATTTTCAATCGAAAATTTTCACGTCAAAATATCTGCTTTTTTAAAAAAGTCTGTGGGATTTTTTTCTTTGAAATCTCTACCTTTTGATGGTATAAAAATACATTATTATGGTAGCTGCTACGAAATAACAGGTGGTAAGGCCCAACCATAGGCCATATTGTATTAGGGTCTGGGTTGGGTTGGGTCTGGTGGTGTATCTTAGAGACAGACTATGTAACTCCAGAATGGGTGAGAATAACAGTTTTAAAAATATTTGTTGATGGTCACGTTGACATAGCAAAACCAGTACAACATTGAACAATTCAAGATCTGATGGTGTACGTGTATATAAAATCCCACTAATATTTCTTAGGCGTACCTATAATGGTGCTCCCTCACTGGGAGCATTCACGTGTAATGTAACATTATAGATTCGTCTTTGAGCATTACATTACAATAATACCTCCCTGACTGACGAGCATTCGCGTGTAATGTAACATTATAGATTCGACTTTGAGCATTACATTACAATACTACCTCCCTGACTGACGAGCATTTGCATGTAATGTAACATTACAGATTCGACTTTGAGCATTCCATAGCAAGATGTCAGACGAAGCGGTCGGAAGTCCACTTCCAATTCCAATGCGCTCCAGCGCATTGATGTTACAAGTTGTAACAAGATATTACACATTGTATCATTACAAGGTGCGCATTTTAATGCTCGGTTCTCCTCCTTCACTGATGTAATGCTCAAAACTGTAACGTTACATTACACGCGAATGCTCGCGGTGAGGGAGCACCTTAATAAGATATTTTTTTACTCTCGCTAAAACGGCTAAATGGATTTAGATGAATTTTGGCTCATAGATATTCCATATCCCGCATCAAAGAACAGGGTGCATGTTCGTCGGGATCAGGTCGTTCGAGTTCGGAGATGGATCAGCTTCTTCATCAGGTCAAGGGTATAATTTAGTTTGGAAGTTGGGTTTACAGGTTATTTATTGTTTTAGGGTTTTGTTCCTCAAATGAAAAAACATAACCCTTATAGGATCACATCGTTGTCCGTCTGTCTGTCTGTCTGTCGACCTTATTTTCTCAGGAACACGTGGAGATATCATTCCAAAAAACTTAAACTTATTTGTATTTGGTATAAATTGATCACTATGTCCAAGCATAGGAACGACAGTTTTACAGTGGCAAAGTTAAGTTTGTTACTGAATCATTGAATATTGCTCTTATGTTCGGTTTTCTAAAGTACAAAACCCTCGGTGCCAAAAAACTCGCATTTCCCGGGATGTTTTTTAATTACTTTAATTTCATTCTCAAGTCCACGCAGACGAAGTCGCGGGTAAAAGCTAGTTAGGTATAAAATGTGAAACGTTGTGAAGATGTTTCGATGTTTGAGGTTGTATCACGTGATAATCGTTATATGAATTAAATTAAATTAAACTTGACACACAGACAGACCACGTCCAATCTTAAAAATAGGATAAAATTTATCCCGATTATATTATTATGTTCCCGTAGGATACTTTGGATGTCTTATATTTATGAAATCACTTTTATCCCGATTATACGATCCCGTGGAATAATTTGGACGTTGTAATTATGTTTATGTAACCACTATTCCGCGAGCGAATCCATTAGTTGGGAAAAATTTTGTAAGCTACTTTCATTACTGTATCCATATATTTTTGCCTATTAGTGTTGCACCCTGAACATGCATGTAATGTTGAGAAAATATTTTTAAAATGCTTTTTCAACCAATCGAACAGAACACCTAAAAAGCAAGTAAATATTTTCCCTGAACCAAACCAACCGTTTTACTTAACTAAATAAAAGGAAGGAACTCACAGTTATTACTAGCAAAAGTTTTGTTCGTGTCCATTTATAAGTCCGTTCCATAGCTTCACTTATTACTCCGTTTCCGACTAGTATTCCGGAACAATCAATTCATTTCTATTATTTTCCGTAATGGTATTAAAAGTTACGATGCGTGAAATGATTGAAAATGGTCATGGCTAGTTACTATACGCATTTGCTTCGTGATCAATATGCTGTAATTATGATTTTTATTATAATAATATATGTAGGTCTAGTGAGCATTCATAGAAAACAGTGCGTAATGAATGGTTTTTCTTTGGTGGCAAATTGAATTAAGTATTACAGAGGTAAAAATCTAATATATAAAATTCTCGTATCACGGTGTTAGAAGTTGAACTCCTCCGAAACGGCTCGACCGATTTTCGTGAATCTTAGCATACATATCGGCTAGGGTGGAGAAACGATAACATCTATTTTTCATCCCCCTAAATGTTAAGGGTGGTCCCACCCCTATTTTATTTTTATTTTTTTAATTACTATTAACTTTTGACAGAATGAAGTCTGTCCGAGCAGCTAGTAAGCTAATAAATCAATCTATCACTGGTAATGAACCTCAACATTTCTATTTCGAATTTTTTATTTTAAGCATATAAATGACGCATTTGAAATGAAACACAAAATGCTATGAATGCGCTGAATTTCCTGGCTTCATCGCAGTACATTCTGACGTGACAACGTGAAAATTATTTTCTCCTACAGCGAACTGCAATCAACATTGAGGACTATTTTTTGATATGAAATAGTAAACTCGCTTAACTTTGGACATGGAAATGACAAGCCTAGATAGCTTGTTTGAATTTTTTTTATTTATAGCTATTGTTGTGACCACAGAGATGTATAGTGATATTTTAGAGCAGAAGGTTAAACCACAGTGTTTAGGTTTTCTGCCTATAAAGATGAGTCAAATTGGTTACTTAAATATGTTTAATTGGATATACATAAATTAGGTGAGCATTAATTTAGCCTAGTTAATTTTACTGCCAATTAACTAAGTAAACGTTTACCCGACTTGCTGGTGAGAGTTCTTTATTATTTTAAAAACGGGTTTGAACATTCCTAGACTGTTGATATTCATTATGAGAAATTATGATAACTATTAGTTTAAGTTACCGGGGATCATTCATTATTATTTTAACTAGTTCTGTCACTGCAAAGTAAACACAAAAATATACATATTCAGAAAGGTAAAGGTGAAATAATTGGCTTTAGTCTGGGTGGAAGAAAGCGGCCTTCAACTGGATAGGATATAACATGACAGTATTATTTCGTCTTAGTTTAGCTGGGCGTACCATGGAGACCAGGCAGGCTGCGACTCATGGATGAAGGGGGCTTACTGCTCACGTGTATTGGAATACTTATTAATATAGGTATGTATCTGAGCGAAACATGGACTACTGTAGGAAACGTCAAACGTTCATATTTTAGGCACAGAAGACATAATAGTACATAATGTTTCAGATATAGCCGTGATGGTCGGGGACCGAGGAGACGTGTCGAACTCATTGCTGGAAGGCTATTCAGGTTTGTAACTTGACAGCGGAGTTAAAAATTGACGTTCGAGTTCTAGGATCACTTCACTTCGCAAGTGCGTACTAGATGATTAGATAATGACACGTCAATATCATGCAAGTTCGCTTTTGTTTTGTAACTTGACAGCGGAATACACGATGAGTTTCTAAATTGAAGTTAGAGTTCGAGACTCCCTTCACCTCGCAAGTGCGTACCAGATGATTAAAGAATCACATATCAAGATCTCGGACACGAACTTTAATTTTGAAACTTATCGCGGATTCCGCTGTCAAGTTACAAAACTGAATAGCCTTGCTGTACCGAACTTGCCGCTTTTCCGGGTTTAATCGTGGTTAATCCCGTTGATCGTTGATCGCTGATCTTTTAAATGATGATCGATCGTTCGAGTGACGTCTGGACTCGGTGTTCACACTATTCTTCCTGGCCTTCCGCCGTTTTCAACCAGAAAGATAACGGCCCACCTTGTCAACCTTTCGATATATTTGTTAATTAATCATGATTCCTCATAAATTAGGTAAGTATCCAGAAAATAAAAATTGCTGACGTCATGTGCTACTTTTCGGTGGCAGTAGCGAATGGTTATGACTTATGAGTTTCTTAGAAGATGAAAAATGTTAAGCCGTTCCCATTCGCACTTGTCCGGACAAATTTTGCGGATTGACTCCCAATCTGCCGCCGCATCGTTCTGTCAGCTACAGGATCGATTTATCACGGTATTCTCCTTTAGTGACCCCACGTGCCTATTGGATTACGTGTCTGGAATTGAGGATTTTTTCTTAAGTTTGTACTAGTTACGTATTAAATTTTCTACCCTAAAATTTACAAAAATGTAGGTTATATTTACTAAAATTCTTTATCAACGAAAATTTTGAATTATCTTTTGTTTTTGGCATGATGACATGAGAATAGATTCATATAAGTATTTTTTACTTTAGGTTCCGTGTAATGTAAAACCATTTGATATCACTTCTGTACCCATAACTAGCTAACCGGGCAAACGGTCTGCCATATAAATTATATCTAGATATAGGGACACGCTAATCGCCTAGCGGTATGAAATAAGATCTATTCCCATATCTACCAAGTATACATAAAAAAATCATAAAAATCGGTCGAACCGTTTCAGAGGAGTTCAGCCACAAACATGGTAACACGAGATTTTTAAATATTAGACAAGTCCGTCTTCATCAATTCAATAAAAATACGGCATCAATATTATTACATAATATGGTGTATATTTATCACCTGAATAAAAACTGTGCAAGATTTCTCTGAATGTAACAATGTTTGATTGATACAACAGGAGCGCAGAGAGAGTAAACAATTCGTGTTGTGACAACATGATCCAACTCCCGAAGCAACTGAATGTTTATTGTGACCTGAATGAAAACGTGGAAAGAAAATATTGAATCGTTTCACAACAGAGATTTGCGTAGGAAGTGGCAGCAAAAGATTGAAATCGAAAAAGCAGAAAAATATATTGTTAACACTGTGAAAATAGGACAGTTACAGGAGATTATATTTGAACAAGCTTGAGGAGCGTAAAGAAACAAAAATTAAATCTGTTTTTTTACCCGACTGATAAGGAAGGGTTATGTTTTTGCGCGTATCTTGTATGTATGTATGTGTGTGTATGTATGACTATGTACCTACATATGTATGTATGTGTGTATGTATGTAATATTCCTTATTGCCTCATATCTTCAAAACCGCTGGATCAGTTTATAACCCAAGTGTTTTTACATAGATAGGTGACGTTAAAAAACAAATATGGTGGCTGTGAGATGCCATTGTTTGAAGTAGCAAAAAATAAAAATAAATCAAATAATGCAATATGAGTATCAAATTAAAGAGCTCACCATAAGGATTTCAGAAAGGTATATCGCGATAGCTTTTTTGATGGCAGGCGGGTTTTTTAATTTTTTTTTGCTTATTTATCGGTTTTATTTACGAGTAGCTTATCCTGTTTATTTGGGTCAAATCTCGCACACTGATATAGGTCTATTTCCTCTTGGAATAAGATTAGATAACATTTTATATATTGCTTTATCTGATGATGATACATTTTTGTGATAAGTATGACCAGCAAGGCTATTCTGTGTTATAACTCGACAGCGGAATCCGCGATGAGTGTCAATTTTGGCAAGGAATTTTGACACTCATCGCGGATTCCGCTGTCGAGTTACAAAACAGAATTGCCTTGCTGATACTACACTCGGTTTTGGCTCTTCCAGGTTTTTAATATTTTAGTAACTTATGTTTTAGTGTGATTTTTTGTAATTTTTATCACTTGTTACTGTTTCGAAGATTTATTGCAAGATGTAACACTTTTAATATAAATTCATGAGACTGTTTGTGTGACGTCTGTAAAACGGCAAGCCGTACTTTTACCCCAAGATATGGGGTTTGTATTTGTAGAGATAAGGCTCGTACAGTCAATCCTTGTAGAGTTAGGGTCTTGGCACTTCATGAGATCTGATAACTATTTAACAGCGCTAAAGTTAAGGATTTTGTTAGCCTTGGCAACCTTATTTTACTAAGTGGGGGTGAGGTTATTTATGTTAGAGTGTAAAGAAAAATACCGACAATTTTAGTATTGAATCCTTTAGCGATACACAAGTTCATAATTATTTTATCAAAATCAAAATATTATAATTTATTTAAAGGAAACATTTATGTCATTACTAGCTGACACGGCAAACGTTGTTCTGCCAAAAATTTAGGGGTAGACCACCCTTAACATTTAGGGTGATGAAAAATGGATGTTGTCCGATTCTCCATCCTAGTCGATATGCACGCTAAGATTAACGAAAATCGGTCGAGCCGTTTCGGAAGAGTTCAACTTCTAACACCGTGACACGAGAATTTTATACATATATTAGATATCAAATGCTAGCTAGCACTTTGTCCGCGACTTTGCCCGCGTTTTTCAAAGTAATAAGTTTAGTATACTATGCCATTTTCAGATCATGTTTTTTTCTTGACTTGTTAGATGTTAGCATCGGCGGTTTCCATATTCAGAAATTCCGAATACCAGGTCGAATTTCAAATTTAGGTTCTCTCGGCTCACAAAGGTTGAAATCGGCTAGCGAAAAGTGTCTAAAGTGTCAATCGAAGTGAGATAATTAATGTCATTGGTGGGATTTATTCGGAAACAGGTACGCTCGAAAATGTCAACCTATATCATGTCACGTTCGGACAAGTATCTACTGTCTGAGTGGAAATTTGTAAATATTTATGAGTCCGTTTATAAGTAAGTACGAGTTATCTGTTCATGTATGCAGGACTGTTTAATTTACAGATTACAAAATAATTTTAGACGACCTTGTAGCCTAGTTAGAATAGAGGGGTCCCGGTTTCGATTGCCGAGGCAGACATTTATGTGACAGATAAATATTTGTGCTCGGGTCATGGGTGTAATTGTGATGTGTTATAATTAAGTGTCGTCCATGCCACCCGCGACACAGGTAACAACCTACTGCGGGGGTATGAGTGTGTTAGCGTTTAATTATCATTAAATATACCTGTCTCAGTGTTATATTTCAAAAAAAAAATAAAAAAAAATTAAATGGTCATAATATTATCTATGTGTCTTTGTCCAGAATTAGATTCCGATAAAATGGGCGACTTTCTTCTAAATTAAGGATAAATGTTTAGTATAGTTTTTAGCGTAATACGTTGCTTTCTGATAAGCTTAGTTTTGCTGAGCAGAAAAGGATCAGCTGATTAGAGAATATCTCTCGGCAAAATTTTCCCTCAATTTTTTCTCCAGGTTTCTTAAAGCAACTTACCATTCAGTAGCAGTGCGTGTTATAACGCTCATAGTAAGGATGTTAAAAATACACCATTCAGTATAAAAATCCACATTTATTACATCAGTCAAAAGGTCTGAAGTCATCCTGGAAAGAAAATATTTTACTTTATATCCTCTCTGCCTCTCATTTTATGGGAACTAAGAGGGAACACAATCTTTACCTGATTATAATACCACCATTTTCTATTGAAGAAGAGAGCTGCTCCCGAAGGTCCAAGGCTATTAAATTGGGGTGCATATGGATTTACGTTCATGTGGTCACCAGTCATCTAAGGACAAGTCATAATATAAAATCTATATTGCATCTCTGGTATAAATCTGTTGCAGATTGCATGCAGAACACTTCAGTAACGTTATAAAATGGGAGAATACATCTTTCATACCCGATAACTCTCCTAAAGCATAAATCATGAAAAGGTTAAGGCCGTCGTTCATCTATCCTTTTGTCCTCTGCTCAAGTACTGTTTGGCATTTTCACGTAAAGATCAGGTTCAATCAGCAAAAGATTTAGGTATATAGGGCGGTTACTAATTGCAAATGAACAAAACAGGTTGCAAATGAACGAAACGGGTCTCAAACAGGTTCTGCGGTGTGTCCAACCATGCTGCTCCAACGTAGATTGTTGATGAAGTTTGTGACCAACCTAATTATAGTGTCTGAGGTGTTTCACGCTGTCCTATCCAGAAGCATATTTTATTAGCTATTATTTTGTTATTATTTAATAGAATAACTCACAGCATGATTCCACATCCAATTTTGCAGATATTTGTCCTTGAAAAGTGTATAGGGATTTCCAGGATTCCTTTCGTAATCTGAAGAAGATTCGGGACTGGATTCTAAAGAATCCGGTTCAGTCGATTCACCGTTTTCCCGTTTTCTGTATTTGTGTGCAGTCTTGTCGTGGTACGTCCGACGAAAGTATTGACTCTGAAGAATTAGGAAACAAGAACAACGACAACAGAAAAACTTTTTTCGTAAGATTGGTTCCATACACTTTTCTGATAAGCGTAGTTCTTGCTTTAGAAGAGTGAGTACATCTCTCTCAAAATATATTTTTATAAAAAAAATCTACTAATGACTGAGCATTGCAACATTCTTGTAAAAACACGATCGATCAAGATTTTACGCGTTGTCCGCTATAGTAACGATCAATTTGGTACAAGAATAAAGACAGCACGTTTTGTGACAAGCACTTGTTTATACAAAGTTTTGACAGCGCTACAGCTTAACAAATTCACGCAGTTGGCCAACGCAGAAGGTCGATTGCTCAGGGTCGGTGCAAGCGGTTTAGAAGAAGCTTCGAAGAGGTACCTGAAGACAAATCACGTGATATTTGAAGAATGTCTGCGCGCTATCATTGGTCGAAGTTACACACCGACACCTTACGAGTGGATTACGAGTCTTAAGATCAGCCTATGATTGTTTGAAATTGTTCATCTAGTGTCATGTAGTCCGTTTTCGGATACCTCTTCGAAGCTTGCAATTGAAACTTCTTGTCAAAGAGTGCGCTAGGTGTAGATACATTCAGAGATCCAGAATTTGGGGAACTACGCTTCCCCGTATCCTTCTTGATCAGCAACGCGTCAATGCTTCAGGTGTTACTCTTGTTAATGGGGAGAGGTGATTACTTATTTTTAAATAATTGTCACCTCGTTTAAAAGTTATTTACATAAAAACCAAATTTTAATTTTTTTTTAAATTATGCTTTTTTAAAGATATAGTTTGAGGCTTATGGACCGAGTGAAATATCGCTTTAGATTAATAGATATCTTATAAGGCCAGGTGATCAAACCTGGGAAGTTTCGTGCTTTTATGATTTTAGGAACTTCGATTCAGTCGTTTAGTTTATGACATTTTAGTTAGAAGTATAGAGATTGTCTACTTTAAAAATAAATGCATCTATTGTCGTGTTTTCAAGGTTTATGATGGATTATGAACCAACTATAATATCTTTACACTGTGGTCCAGTAACCAACAAGTAAGTTGGGAGCTCTAAGCTAAATAGAAGGTATATTACGTGTATCGTTCGCTAGAAACTACTCACGTCGTTGGCTTTTCCAAACAACTCCTCACTACAACGGAATATTGCTTTTATTACTTTGGCTTTGTTACTGAAATTGTAAATACTTAAAGTAGAAAACTTTGTAGTATAGAGACGCAAGTCTACATTATTTTATAGATAATATACTGACAATGAGATGCAGTATTGTATCAGGGTCAAAAGTCAGAAGTGATAAAATTGTTAAGTTTAAAAGTAAATCTGAGTATTTGTTTATACAAAGAAGGCGTTTCATTCAGACTTTAAACAGGTATAGTATACAACTATTACAAATACGTACATATTTATACTGTGACAATTATCTTGTAACGACTTAAAATCGTACTTTTGTATCTGTTTAGGTATCTATTAGATATTTGTATGAAAAGGATCACTTGTCCAACAAAACATTATACCTGCTTGCAAAGTTTATAAGTGTCCTTCAGGAATATTTGCATTATGTTTCAAACATAAAGTCTAAACTAAGCTTCTAAGATACTTGCTACTTACTCATCTAAAATTTCACTTGTATTATTCTCCTCTTCAGACACCTGTAAAATACAATTTTTATATCTTCGTCGAACAAAGTTTACGGCGTATTTTGTTAATGGAGTTGATAATACGCTGAAAGTTATGGCTTGAGGGGGGTTAACGTAAAACATGATAACCATCCGAAATTAGGGAGTCGTGGTTCGCGTATCAGACACGGAATAGAATACAAACATTTTAATTTATTACGTGAAGATAAAACTTTTGAACCTTTTCTTAGATAACTGCACGCACGTAAGAGTCCTAATATAAATAAAGTTTACAGTGAGATAAAGTGTAGAAAGCTAAATTCATAAAACAATTCGTTTATTACAGGCTTTTTTGCCTTCATTCATAGTATCGAGTATCAATGTGAAGGAACTTTTTGAAAGAATTATGGTGGACATACACGATCAAGTATACTTGTCAAGTTTGCAGCGGACATGACGCGGCATCCAGTAAACTTGACGGTGTATGGCCACGGTACGGCTATCTGGGCGTGTAGCTATCTCATGCAAACTGCAAACTTGACAAGTACACTTGATCGTGTATGACCAGCTTTACGGATCGAATTTGAAGCGCAGAGCTCACAGAGAATCTTGAGAGCTACTCTTGCACAAGGTATTGTTTGGCGTTTGGCGTTTGTTGTTTTTTTTTTGTTTTTTTTTTTATGGAAATAGCCGGTAGTAAACGAGCTGACGATCCACCTGATGGTAAGTGGCTATCATGCTCAAGGGTGGTAGCTATCCAGGCGGACCCCATGGAGAAATAATAATAGTAATAATGGTATTAATTAATAATCAAAATCAATATTACTAATATAATCCCTCGAGGGCCCTACCACCAGCGGGCCGGATTTAGTCGCCTTTTACGACACCCATCCGGCGTGGGATTGGGGTTAGTATTCTAAGCCGCCCCAATACGGCTATGATTATTACGGCTATTTGTTATAATACCTTGGTTACAATGTTAACCGTGCAACGTTATTTGACGTGAATCCCACTTAGGCGCTCCACCCACTGAAGACGCGTCCCGCCGCGGTGCGCGGAGCGACGGATAACGCGCGCGGCGACGGAGGCGCAGATCCGCCTTACTTAGCGGTGTAATCTGCTCCCCCGCGCGGTGTAGCAGATTACTACGGCATAAACTCATATGTTCACCGCGCGATCTGCCATATCCCGCGGTACGCCCCGCGCTCCCGCGCAGATTGGCAGAAAACACGCGCGGGCCGCCTTCCCGCGCGTGTCCGCGTCGGCAGTGTGTTGTGCTAGGCGTGATTTCTATATAAATTGAGATACTTGCATACAATGGTAAAATCTGCCATCCCGTGCACCGCGACGGGGCGCGGTGCAGTGGGTGGAGCGCCTTAAAGTCAGCATCGTAGCCAACACTACGGCTTTATGCAGAGTGAGCTTCGTTTTTTGGGCCACATGCAAACGTTACAGAACATCCTTCGTGAAATAGGCAGGTACTTTTGTTAAATTTTTTAACGTGATAACGTCTATTAAAACGATGAACGCCGAGCGCATGCACGAAAAACTGTAGCGTTCCGCGAGCGAGAGAGCGGCAAAAACGATAGAGAGGCACGATCGGCTACGATCGGCCAAAGCGCTCAATTTTGAAGTGAAAACTTCTTTAGTAGTTTTAGTAGTAGTTGTGGAGTTAGGAGCGGAGCGGGGTGGAGCGGGGCGGAGCGGAGCGGAGCATGACGTTGTCACGTTAAACTACCGTCCGTAAACCGACTTTACAGACAGAGAAAACTCATGGGTGTGCAGATTAACCTCAACGCAATGTTTTCCTTCAACGAAGCAAGTGTTGACTTAATTTCATACAGTATGTTATAACTACTTGAATAACATTGGTGCAAAATAAGAACTACTAGATTTGCACAGTTGCACTACTTTATATCAATACACTGATAGTGAATGAGGTAGGTACTGTCACAGAGAAAAAAACAAAATTACCTGTTTTCCATTTTCAGATTTGCTTTATAAGAGAAAAAAATGTAAAACAGTTATTATATTAATGTTTTTGATAACGTGCAAAGAAGCGCTCGTAGCTGGCCTAAGCAATTATTTACAATACCTACTTTATTTTAATTTTCTAAGCTAGCTTGAAAGATATACATAGCTTGAAGAGTCTGACTCCACATGGCGACCAGATTTAACTCCGAGACGGATCGGCTACAATAGATTAAACCTGATCGCAATGGCTGTTACGACATCAATCAAATAATATTAACTATGGGGAATGGTGACCACTCGTCCTCACGTCCCTTCTGCTCATTTGACGGATAATTGCAAAATAATTGAGTAGGTATACTTACGTATTTTTGAATGTGTGTGGTTTCCTTCGGATATACACCTAAAACATCCTTCAAAGTTTAATAACATTTCGATTTTGCTAGCAATCATGAATAATTGTACCTAATATTGAAAGTTTCATTGTCTTACCACCAGAGGTTTTCTGAAAATAATAAATTATCATTTTGGAAGTGTTTCGTTCACAAAACGATCAAAGGTCAATTAAAGGGCATTTTTCCGCACTAAACCCTTTAGAACATTATGGATAAATATTCCTTGCGTTAAAGTTCACTGATAAAGCAAGCGATAAATTGAATCCACCAGTTTGGTAAACTCATGTTTACGAAATATTAAATGAAAACAATATCTACATAATATTAAAATGTACGAAAATATTGTAATTAGAATTTGGGATTAATTATGAATCTGTGGAACAATTCCACCCAAGAACTTTGGACAAATAATCTTTACTTTACATTTTTTACAGTGATACACATATTAAAAGTCAGACAAGAAAGAGAGGGAAAGAGAAACTTAGGTCCTACATTTATGAACTATCATTAAAGTCTATCTATCCAATTCATAGCCTCAATAGAGCCTGTTCCAACTGCATAGTAACAATATTATAATGAGAGCAAGCCACCTCAAAATATAGCAGTAAAACCTTTAAAAAATATATAATGATAGCACCCACCATCCAAACTCCAAAGTCATAATAAAATGATGTTACTTCTTTATTATGGGTTATTAACTGAACAAAATTGGGTGATGAAAGCAAAAAAATACTTTTATGGTTTGTTTGGAAAATGTACGAAATGTAGTTCAATCTTTTGGAAATTGGACCTTACGTCATTAACAGGATATTGTGCCATTGGACATTGAACCATGAGATTGGACCTTAGATCATGAAAAATATGCTAGATCCCTCTTTAACTGGGTTTTGCACCACCTAGTTTATCCCAACGGTTTTAATCAGCCGAGCTAGGCTAGCTGTGATACTATGATGGTAGCTACCATCTAGAGTCGTAATTATTAAATATTTATGAGTATCGATTGCACTGTAATGAAGAAAAAAAGCAATTTTGAAAACATTTTTTTTTAGAACTTTTGAAGTGAAAACTTCTTTATTACGGGGGTGACTTGAAATTTTATGAAACGAAACTGTCCAGTGGAGACTAGAAATGAGTGGAGACTAGAAATGAGTGGAGACTAGAAATGAGTGGAGACTAGAAATGAGTGGAGACTAGAAATGAGCGGAGACGAGTTGAGTTGAGTCGAGTTGAGTTGAGTCGAGTTGAGTTGAGTTGATTTTACATTCGTCTCATTATCTTGAAAACAAAATTTTTGAAGGTTTCACTTCTACCACGTGTGAATTGCACACATTTTAATTTTATGCCAGTCTGTCTGTTCAGGTATCACATGAAAACCAGTGAATAGCACCACTTCCGGATGTGGATTTGCTACTATAAATTCCTAAACATAACTACATTATTTTATTTATGCCTAAGGAAAATGAGGATGGTTTCGCTAGTTATTACGTATTAACATAACTAAATTAAAATAAATCTAAAGTGAAAAGACGAATAACGAATGCTATTTATGCATAAATCACAAATTCTGGTTCAATTTATGCTTGCCTTTGAAACAACGGGTTTGTAGTCGGCTGACATCAAGAACTTTATTCATGAAAGGTGAATCCAATATTGATCCTTTAGTGAGACCGAAAGAAGGACAGCTATTTTACTCAAAGCTCAAGTTTAGGGATCAAACGGGATGATACTGTCGACGATTAGGATATCTTGCCACAGGAAGGAATTTGGGATGACATGCCCTTTTTTAAATATTCTAGGGTCGTCCATTATAAATTCTAGACAAAACTTTCCAAAAAAAGACATAGCTTATTTTATCAATCTCAAATAAAATACGGTAAGTTGATCCTCCCTCGATGTATTATTTTCCGTTTCCTAACTTAGAGAAATAAAAAAATTGGAAATGATTGAAACATACCTGTAATTATTTACTTTTGGATTAAGTAAGAAATCCTGTAATATTTAAGAAGATGGTTAGTTATACTCGTATATTTTGCCTCGTTATAAATCACGAGGAAAGGTGAACAAGAAAAAAATCCTCTAAAGTGGATTTTGTTTACAAGCCGATAAACAAGTAGATGAGCCTGATGACAATGGTCACCATAGCTGCATTGCTGACCAAGAGAGAAAAGAGGAGAAATAAGGATAGGACTGGCTCTCAAGCTCAAATTCAGAACATGAAGAGTTTTTTGTCGGCTGAATCAAACAAGAGGGTGGCAGCCAGACAGGCTTTACGTAAATACACACTTTACCTTCTTTTCGTACACCGCTACGGTCTATTTGTGTGTTCTAACTTTTTTCCCCTACCCAAAGGTCGCCTGGAAGCGATCGCTACCGTAAGGTCGCCCTTGGCCTTATACCGTACTTTATTTTAATAATACTATGCATATAATTGTATTTGGTGTACAAATATAGAGTATTACTAGCTGCCCGGACAGACTTCGTTCTGTCAAAAGTTTTTTTTTCTGAGATGTAAGCTATCCTATCTTTCAAGTTGGATCGAACTGCACACGGTGTGTAAATTTTATTAAAATCGGTTAAATGGTTTAGGAGTCCATCGAGGACAAACAACGTGACACGTAATTTATCGTATATATTAAGATATTGTATTGTGATAATATTAGTTTCTTAATATTGAATTCTTAAGTAATGCGCTACCACCAAGCAAAGTGGATCGCTCAGAAGTTAAACCGAATGTCGGAAGTCCATGCTATATCAAGGTCTCCGTTGCGACTTTACGACTATAACAATATTGAACGAGACCTCAGAGACACATAGATCACGAAGGGACTCAGAGAATCCTTGAGTTTTGGTTGTATTCTCATGGCTCTCAGTTAAGGTTAAGAGACTAATCTCTTTTTTAACCGACTTCAAAAAAGGAGGAGGTATTCAATTCGACAAAAGGAGGAAGTATTGAATTCGACAAAAGGAGGAAGTATTCAATTCGAATGTATTTTTTATGTTTGTTACCTCAGAACTTTCGACTGGGTGAACCCATTTTTATAATTCTTTTCTTTTAATTGAAAGCTGGTGCTTGTCATGTGGTCTCACTTTTCGTGCGAGATCAGACGAGTAGTTTTTGAGTTATCCTTAATTTTGTAGTCGGTTATTTTTTGTCAAGAATTATACAGATACCGCTCTGTAACACCCAAGATGTTTATACAAAATCTTAACTACTGAATACGTGTAAACCGTACTTTAGACGTTAAATATACATTGACACTCACCAATATGTCGTTGGTTTTTCTAAAATCAGTATAGAGGACACGTCCGGTTGTTTTTCCGTATCTAAAAATAAATAATGTAATTAAAACATTAATTGCTATTGTTATAACGTACTAATTGAAAGTTTGTTAGTTATATTTATGTTTAGGATACAGTTGCGTAATTTATCTTAAATTGATCCTGTATCAAAATATAATATCGAGGGGCCCCCGCTCGCAGGGATACTTATAATGTATGAATTTATACGCACGTTGGGGCCCACCAAGGCTCTAGCAGAGCGAAATACCTTGGCAGGTATTTACTAAACAATATTTTTTAAAAGCTTGTTAAAGATTAAAGATCAGTAATAAATAATTATTTGTATACTTATTTGTAACAAAACCAGACCCCTAACTTAATACTACCTACATTCTTTATATTATGTATGTAAAGTGAAGTCCCCCGGCCGCGCCTGTCTGTCTCTATGAACGCGATAAACTCAAAAACTATCAAACGGGTTTCTGTACGGTTTTCACTAACAGATAGTGTGATTTTTGAGGAAGATTTAAGTGTATAATTCATTACGGTTTTATGTAAAATGACCGAAAACCACGCGGGCGAAGTTGCAGGTGGAAGCTAGTAGAAAGCAACAACTTACGTTATAGCAAGGTTATCTAGATTTCCATAAACAAGCATGGTATTCTCTTCTTGCTGTGGGAATTTGGAAGCTGATATCAATGTTTCAGGTGATGGTCGGAGTAGTGAATGTCCTGGTGATATTGGTTCTGCTTCAGGCAACTCTTCGAAGTTCTGCACTGGTTCTTCTTCTAAAGCAGTCTCTGAAGTGTCGACATGATTCTTGGAACACAATAAAATCAAAACAAATAT
Organism: Thymelicus sylvestris; assembly: GCA_911387775.1. NCBI lineage: Eukaryota > Metazoa > Arthropoda > Insecta > Lepidoptera > Hesperiidae > Thymelicus > Thymelicus sylvestris. The sequence continues at coordinate 15,779,899 of OU426889.1, forward strand.
CAGTTTAAAAGTTATGATGTTATATATATAAGATGGTATATGAATTTTTGTTACCCCTTCACTCAAAAACTACTGAACTGATTTTCATGAAATTTTGCACACAGATAGACTATGATAGGATTAATAGGTTACTAAATTTACTATCCCGAAAAATGCGGGGAAAGCCGCGGAAAGATCACTAGTTTATTTACATTATAGATTGTTTGCATCGTTCTCTATGGATTTCAACTTAATCACATTTACCCGACTCCAAATTAGAAGTAGGCGCCACTGGTTGAATGCAATAAAACTAACTATAAATAATGACAAATTGCTAATCTGCTGATCACTGAAAGACATTAAGAAGGCATTCTCTCTAAAGCGTAACAATAGGAGAATAAATAAAAATATAGTTTGGCATTGTATAGAATAGAACGTACGTATAATTTGTTTGTTTCCGACCCAGAGCTGTCACACCTTTTTAAGTGTTTTGTATCTCTCAGCTTTATGTTTAGAACAAAGCTTGCTACAATTCAATGTCGTTTTAAATTAATACTCTATTTCCGAGACTTGTGCCGCGACAGTTAGCGAAAGTAGTTTTAAGCACTATAGAATAGAACTATTCTACATGAAATTTCACTCAAATTCACAGAGACTCTCTAACTTAGTGTTTGCACCGACGAATACTATTACCCCGTGGTATATGTAACCACTACCTACCAGTTATAATCTATACAAAACAAATAAATAAAATTGGAGTGTGTAATATTAAAATAACCGCTTTTTACTAAGTGAATTTTGATGTATACACGGTACAAAATACCAAAACAACATTTTTTACAATTTTTGTCTGTCTGTATGTCTGTTTGTTGCGGCTAATCTCTGAAATGGCTGAACCGATTTTGACGGGACTTTCACTGGCAGATAGCTGATGTAACAAGGAGTAACTGAGGCTACTTTTATTTTAGAAAAAAAATAGTTTTAGAAAAAAGAAAAATTTTTTTTTGTTAAATACCACGCGGACGAAGTCGCGGGTAACAGCTAGTCAGCCATACCTAAATCCAAAAAGGGTTAATTTATTTATTACAAATTATTTGCATGGCTTAACTTTGCTTCAGCTTGGCTTAATAGAATTTTCGTATGGAATTCTTCTTTTAACTTAAAAGGTCTGGAGCGATGGCCAATAATTAATAGCTGCAGAGGCCATAATTTTTATTTAAATAAAATGTCTATTAGTAAATTTTTTTAGCTAAACAATATTCCGCACAATTTGATTGGCTCTTCTGAATGAAGTGACTAGAATATAAACTAAAAGCGAAATAGTATTTGCAGAATTTTCAGGAGCCGTTAACGCGATCGACGTGCTAGGCAGAATAAATTGCCTAAATATTCTCTTCGCTAGTAATATTTTTTTAAATATAGGTACTGTGTATTTTTAATTACATTTATTCCATGGTGATATATTATTATGTTCACGAGATGATGTTAGCTAACTTAGTCGGATTAAGGAGATATGGTATATTGGGACCGGCCATTAAAGAAAAATATTAGCCTAAACCTAAAACCTTATTATATCATAATTAATAATTAAAATCAACTCACTTCTTCGACAAGCATGCGAAGATTCATTTTTGGTTCAGAACAAACAGGATAAGTAGCTATTTTCTGAAAAAAATACCGCCTGTTAAAAAAGTATCTGAACCCTCTTCACTGTTTTTTTACTTTGTCACACCGGAATGCCCCAAAAATGTAATTAATACATTAATTTTATCAATTATCTACAACATTAACGCATCACAACTCATTACCTCAATCCCTCGAATATTGTTGACTTACCATAAGAAGAAAGCAGAATAAAACACTGCAATACATTTCAGACATACTCCATTGAATTAAATTCCACTTTAAGTAGTGACGATAAGGTTGATTTCAGATCGTTAGCCTAAATTTCAACATGAGTTAATAATGTTTTTAGCTTTGCAGTGGTAATAAACTTTCCTCATCAATTGCACTCTACAAGGAAGGTGATACAGAAATATCGAATGCAAACCGTGAAATGGAGTGGCCTATTCAATTTTATATGACTTGAAAATATTTATTTGAAAAATAGCTCTGAATTTATTGGTATTTTCATTTCTAAGTGCTATGAAGTAAGTTGAAATTAATACTGTGAGACGATTTAAGATTTACTGAAAATTTAAATCACTAAAGAATGAGATTAGGAAACAAAGGAGAGTAAGGATTTAGAATTAAGGACGATCTAAGAGTCTGAGAATCAAAGTCTAAATATTTCATTTCATTTGTAAGAATAATATTATTATGTCAGCCAGTAAAAATTACTTCAAAGAGTGTTTATCAAAATGCGTAATCGCACAAACGTGATTTGAAGTAAAATTAACTCAATACAATGTTATTCGAAGAATTGTATTTCGAGGAAGTGTTGCGTGGAGGTGTCATTTCCAGAAGTACTCATTCAATTTTTCGCCTAGCTCGCGCCTCACTTAGCTGTATTGAAGCGGTTCAGAATACTAACCTGGATCCCATGTCGGATGGGTGTTGATGGCGACTAAATCCAGCCCGCTGGTGATAGGGCCCCTCGGAGGAATTATAATGGTAATATCGATTTTGTAGTTTCTTAATACAGTTCAATTATAGTTTTCTTTCTTGATAGGCAACATATCAGTGCCTTTGTATCGTTGATATTCATAGTCGATAGCCATAATATGTAGCCACTTACCATCAGGTGGATAATTTATTTATAACTTATTTTCATAAAATCTAAACAAGTGCGTGTCAGGTCACGCGCAATGCAGGGTTCCGAAGTTGTAAGTTTATCAACTGGTACTCATTAACTACTTATGCTAACATAGCCTTGATAGTTTTCTTTGTAAATTCGTCATATAACCTATTTTTGAGAATTTTTTCACTTGTCCAGCTCCATACGTATAGGGGAGGTACCATGAAAAAAATGTTTTCCTATATTTTATCCCACGACTCTGGAGTAATAAATCTGTATATCAATGCTAAATAACAGCTTTCTAGTATAAAAGCAAAGCAACAACCCATAATTGTCCCACTGCTGGGCTCGAGGTCTCCTCTCACAATGTGAGGGGTATTAGGCCATAGTCTACCACGCTGGCCAAGTGCGGATTGGTAGACTTCACACACTTTCGAGAACTTTATGGAGAACTCTCCGGTGTGCAGGTTTCCTCACGATGTTTTCCTTCACCGAAGCAAGTGATAATTAACTTGTAATACGCACATAATATTTGAAAATTAGAGGTGCGTGCCAGGGTTTGAACTCGGGCCCCTTCGTTCGGGAGACCAACGTTCTACCGCTGGGCTATCACTGCTTTCTAGTATATTAATGCTAAATAACAGCTTTCTAGCACTAAGGATCTCGGCACTTTGCTTTGGACAGACGGACGGGAGGACAGACGGACGGGAGGACAGACGGACGGGAGGACAGACGGACGGGAGGACAGACGGACGGGAGGACAGACGGACGGGAGGACAGACGGACGGGAGGACAGACGGACGGGAGGACAGACGGACGGGAGGACAGACGGACGGGAGGACAGACGGACGGGAGGACAGACGGACGGGAGGACGGACGGACGGACGGACAGACGGATGGACAGACGGACAGATGGACAGACGGACGTCCGTCTGGACGGACGGACGGATAGACATGACGAAACGGGGTTACGATTTTACTTCGGAACCCTAAAAACCACATTTAATCGAGCATTCGTCATTTATTCGCCAACTGTTCGAGGAATACTTACTCTCATACGACATGATAATTATGTCGAATTTCTAAATATAGCTATTTAAAATTCAGTTTCAAATCTACTAGCAACTCCATATCACTTCTCTTCGAGAAACAATATCTTCTAGCATCAGGGCAGTATCAAAACTTTGGAGTTTGGAAGCGGAGTGCAGTGCCATGGTATTTGGTTAATCAACAAAAGTTATTCAAAATAGCGGATCTCTAACCTAGCAGTCGAGCAGTGTTTCTGTATTCATATCTAGGATTTATGTATATCTATGGCCTCCGTGATTAATAGGAGTAAGTTTCGTTATTATAAGAAAATATTTGAACACATTCTAATCGGAAAAACCCCAAACCAAGAAAACACTACAGCAACTATAATATAGTGGTATAAAGCATATTATGCTGGATCATAATTAGGTATCCATTAATTTCTAAATTCATAGATTTTACAACTCCACTGTTCAGCAGTTCTGTTTTTTTCTTTCCTTCTTTCTTCTCTTTTCATTCTTCCATTCCATTGTTACATAAAATATAATAATATATGTAACACTGTAATGTTTCTTTCTTTCTTTTCTTTCTTTCTAATGTAACACTGTAACACCACAGACGCGTCTATTTACTCTGTGGCCTACGCCGTTTTAGTTAGGCTGCGGTCAGTACCGTTTCCGCCACGTTTCCGCTCTCTCTATCTCTCTCGGACACTAGAGAATTCACCATGTTGAGACGAGGTCGCTTGCGCGTGTAATAATTTGGTCTTTTATTATGTATTGATTTTGCGTCAGTAAACTTATGTATCAAGTAACTTTGTGTTTAAATCCACGGCCGAACTCCAGAACATCTAATAGCCGGACAAACCCCATTACATATATATTTTATTATTTAATAACTGAAAACATGCACTTTGTACATCCGGACATAAAAAGTGACATTTTAATGCAATATTTTTTTTATATCATTAAAATTTGTCAGTAGCTTCCAACCTAAAATACTTAGTAATAAAATCGGTTAAAACAGGAGAAAGGGGATCGTAAATTAATAAAACTTAGTTGTGAATAAATTGATTTGATTTGATTAGTTACACACTTGAAATAAATTAAAGAGTTTGTAACTTCAGTTCAAAAACTTTGATTCAATCACTCAAGAAACTTTATTATAATATACCTAAGTTAGTTATAATTTTATCCTTTAATTGCTTACCAGACCAAAAATATAAACAAAGTAAACTAAAATATTGAAATTGTTTTCTGCAACAATTTGATTTGGCTTCTTGGCTTCAACTCATTCATTAGTTACCAATTATACAAATTCTTTGTTAATTCATGTTTATTAATATTTTAGTTTAGAGCATCTATTTTAAGAAACAAATATATGTATAGCAGTATAAAATTAAGAGTAGCTCGTTGAACATAATTAATATATTTCTGAATCTAAATGACTATCTGACTGAAGCGGATAGCCTCGAAAACTAATGAACGAATTTCATGCGGTTTTAAATAAATATAAATGGAGTTTTATGGAAGTTTTTTCGATACGAGACTAATTTTTTCAAAGCAAAGCAAAAAACAGAGCTAATTTAAATTAAAAGCAATGAACTTAAGTTATTTCATATAACTTGAACAATTAATTATAGCCGCAACTACTAATAATCATAAGAGTTAATTTTGATTGACTGCTAGTTACTCATCGTTAAACTTGAACTCCCGGACTCATTCATGCTTTATCTACATCAGAGGAGGTAAAACCTCTTTCGAATCGATTGAAAATGAGTCAGAGAATCCTTGACGCTGAAACCTTTTCATGGCCAAACAATACATTGACATTGGAGCAGTGAAGTTAAGAATTTGTATTAATTTTATTTTAAACGCTATAGACGAAGAGTATGATAAATCTAAAAATGGATACAGGCGAAAAGCTGGAATTGAAACCAGATATTATTAAAAATAATAGTTTGAATGAAGGCTTATCATAGAGGCCTTCGAACGGTATAAAATCTTCAGACATTTGAGATGGCCTTTGAAACAGCCATAAACTGTTAATCAATCCATATTGCTTCTGTTGAACATAATCCCATCAAAAACATAAATGTAAAGTGAGAGTCAATTTCAAAAAAAAAGAACTGAGATCTAACTGGGTGCCAATTTCTGTGTAGAAAAGCCTAAAATTTTAGTCACAAGAACATGTAATTCAAGCTCCACATTTGACTTGGTTAGTTTTCACGTACCTACCTAGGCTATATTATATCTATGTAATTAGCTTCGTCAAATCTGTTAGGTTGATGACTTATGACACTCTTCTCTAATTTGGTTTGTTGGTTGCTAACTAATGAAAACTAGCCAAGTCAAATGTAAAGCTTGAATTACATGTTCTTGTGACTAAAATTTTAGGCTTTTCTACACAGAAATTGGCACCCAGTTAGATCTCAGTTCTTTTTTTTTTGAAATTGACTCTCACTTTACATTTATGTTTTTGATGGGATATCATTACTTTTTGTATAGAAATTAACTGCAATTAATTCAAGCTTTACATTTGACTTGGTTAGTAATCAAGAATACCATTAATTACATACATATACCAAATTTCACAAAGATACACTGATAAATGCAGTTTTTATTCCAATTTGAAACTTTAAAATGCTCTACTGTAAAATTGCGATTTTGGGGATACAAAAACTTACGTAGGAGGTATCGTGCTCATCAACTAAATCTGTAGTTAGTGCGCCGTGGTCCGAAATACGGTACCTATTATTTCATTATTTATAAGTAATGATTTTCCACTATAGATGTCCGGTAAATATTGAAATAATAATTAATACTAAATCCCAATTTTAATATCGTAATAAATACGAAAGTCGATTATACTCTTGTTAGTTACGAGTGACCGCCCTCGCTTTGCTTTGGTTTTCTTATTTTTTTACACCTTGGGTTACGTTATTGGAGTTTTATTAAGGATCCCTAATTTATTGAAAATATAATATAGCCTATGTCTCCCGGGGATAGTGTAGCTTCCCAACAATGACGGAATTTTTCAAATCGGTTTAGTAGTTTCGGAGCCTCTTCAATGCAAACAAACAATCAAATCTTTCCTCTTTATGCTATTAGTACAGATAAGTTGTTTGTGTTCAATGACATCGTGCAACAATAAATTTTGAAACAATACTTCGAATTACTTTAAACTGGTATAATTACGGAAATAATACAAAATTTTGTGGTGTAATCTTGTAGATTAGAGAAAAATAATTTTACATACATTAAAAATAATACGACGTAATACACTGGAAATAACGTCTCCTGACGAACCACTAATATTCACGTAAATGTATATGTGCTGTGCACTTCTCACAGGCACTTGGGAAACTGAACATCTTCCTCCCGTTGAAAGCTTCAGAAAGTACTAAAACTGATATGCTTCGTTATATATTCACCTTGGAATCCACATAATGACCAGATGTCATCAATTTTTATTGCTACTCTTAAATTTCAGGCATTTTAAGTGAGTGTTTCTAATAGAATCAATTTTTTGAAAAATTATCATAAAATGATAAAAATTTACTACTTTCAGATTTATTCCTTTGTATTCACCCGACTACCTATCTGGATGCCAAATTTTAACTTTCTAGGTCACCTGGAAGTTGGATATAGTTTTGATCTATAGGTCAGTCAGTGTTAAATTTCTCGATTTTTGGACGTTAATATCTAAATAACCGTTTGAGATGTGTTTATGAAATTTGGAAGACGTATGTATTTCGCAAGTCTTGATAAATGAGCCAAAGGAGGTGGCCAACATCTGTATGGGCATTTGCCCCATTTGTGAAGTATAATGTACACATATTATTTTTACCTTACATTAAAGCTTACAATATCTACTTTGATAATTTTATCAATAAAAATCTCTAGAACTCGGGATTCTCCTTTTACGGGCAGTTTTAGCTTTTGTAGTTTGACATTCTGCAAAACATAATATGTAATCGTGAAAAAGTGTTTTAAAGAGCGATTTTTGTATTATATAAATACTATTTATCTTTTGGATAATTAATTAATATATGTCTTTTACTTTAATTATGACTTTATGACCTATTCCTACAAAAAGAAGTACCAGCAGTACTAAATAAAATATACGTATTAACTTGTCACCTACCTATCTGTAAATATTCACAAGCAAACGTAATATAAATAAAACTGCATATTGATATTATTAAGTGTTTCATTATATACATTTAGGTACACATATGTAAAAATTAAGAAATAAAATATAACAATAGTACCAAATAAGGCAAATAAGGTGATGTATTCAATTTTTTTTCAAATTCAAAATCATTTATTCGTTTAGGTATCATTGATACACTTATGCACGTAATTTTTTAATCAACCAGCTTTTCGCAAATGTGCTTTTTGTCATGGAGGACAAGAAAAGCTGTAAAAAATCTCCTCAACACATCTTTTAAAAATAAAAATACATTGATATATTTATTACAAAAAAATATACAGCTTGTACAGGACTGGTTGCAGAGCTGGTCATTTCCATGCGTCTTTGTCATTTATGTACTCATCTACAGTATAGTAGCCTTTGCCTAAAAGTTGAAAGAAAAAATGTTAGGAGCCTATTATAAAATAGAACTTATTTTCTAAACGTATTGCAAAAAAAAACAGGAATATTGTACATTGCCGCGTGAACCTAGTCGTAGTAAGCACTATTTAATAGTAAAGAAAAATGCTATACCTGTACTGCAGTGATCCATTCTACCAATATGGATTGCAGGTTTCTTGCTAAGGAAGATATGAAGTGACGTGCCATGCGCTCAATATCAACCGCGCAATTAATGCAGCTCATGGCAAACAATCAAATACAATTAATATTTTGCAGAAATGAAACTGAAAAATATTATTTTGGCAAATGACAATATAGTAGACATTCGCACTTCTGTCAGCCAATTGTCAACCTCCAGTGATGCCGGTCACTCACATTCGCGCGAATACGCGAACCCACAAGTGTGGGACGACCTTCGCGAATGATTATGCGAAGTTTTGGAGGCATTCGGGGTTTTCCAAGCTGTGTCGGTTTTTTGTCGCACATCAAAGCGCGCGAACCTCGAACCTTCGTGTAGTCTCCCATACATTCGTGCGACCAGTTGCGCACACGACTAAAACGGTGATGAGATACATCACCGTTTTAGTCGTCCCTAATTTTTCGTGGATCGTGGCGTCTAATCGTACTACCATTTATTTTCTGTATTGAAAATGGATTTTAATGACAACAACATAATAACAACAGCAAGATTGAACATTCGTGAACAAAGTGTAGGAGGAAGCGGAAATGGGCTTGTATACTCATATGCGAACCCATTTGCCTGACCGCCCTTCACATATGTGCAAACATTCGTAAAAATGTCAAACATTTGCGCGCATGTGAGTGACCGGGGTGATAGCAATGGAGGTAGTAAAAGTATATTTGTATACAATACAACTTATTATTATTGTTAATTTATTATAACTACTCACGGCGGAGTTCAGAAGAAAATTAAAATTCTAGTTATGTTATAATAAATGGAAAATATGTCTTTTCAGAGGACTAAAACCTTGTACAAAAAAACGTATTTTAACCATTTCCGGGGTAAATATTGGCCACCTCCTTTGACAGGTTTATGTTGAATAGTTTTTGAGTTATGAGGTGGTCAAAAGTGGCTCCAAATGGTTCGTGTAACCGCGGTCACTCACATGCGCGCAAATGTTTGACATTTTTACGAATGTTTGCACATATGTGAAGGACGGTCAGGCAAATGGGTTCGCATATGAGTATACAAGCCTATTTCCGCTTCCTCCTACACTTTGTTCACGAATGTTCAATCTTGCTGTTTTTATTATGTTGTTGTCATTCAAATCCATTTTCAATACAGAAAATAAATGGTAGTACGATTAGACGCCACGAACCACGGAAAATTAAGAGATACATCACCTTTTTAGTCGTGTGCGCAACTGGTCGCACGAATGTGTGGGAGACTACACGAAGGTTCGAGGTTCGTGCGCTTTGATGTGTGACAAAAAACCGACACAGCTTGGAAAACCCCGAATGTGTCAAAAACTTCGCATAATCATTCGCGAAGGTCGTCCCACACTTGTGGGTTCGCGTATTCGTGCGAATGCGAGTGACCGGTATAATATTACACACGGTGCTGCTCGTCAATTCTGTTAGCTAAGAAATTGACTTGACACGCTCCGCGTGTCTAGATGAGAAGAAAATAGTGGCCAGTGGCCAGTATTTACTCATAAAAATTCAAAAGAATTTAGCATTCTTTTAAATTAAATTAAATATAAAAAATCGTATAAAAACGCACTTTATTAAACAAAATTTGTTCTAATACTATCAATAAACAAACATTTTTTTCTTCACAATAAATTAAGGAACGTTGTGTCTAGAAGACGTTAAAATAATTAATTAAATAAAATATCAACTATAACTAGTAAATAAATAAATGTCTTTAGTTCCCACTTATAAAAGTCTTAGAAGATTATAAGGAGTAGGAAAGTAGCAATTTTAATATAACCTACAAAAATAAATTGTAATATATTAATAAAATACAATATAAAGAAGAAGCTAATCAAAATATATTATTTGGAATGTAGAATGTCTTTGGTATTAACAACAACAAAATTATGTCTTTACACAGGTTTCAACTAGTTTAATGGTGGTCGGACCTTACTTGCAAAACTTCCCATTATATTACCCGGCGGGAAGTAATTTGCAACAACATAAACTTGACCCTCTTTGGACTTAGCCATACCAACACCTACTTCTTTACTGTCTTCCCAAACAACTTGAGTGAAGTGACCTGAACCTAAAGAAGTTGGTTCTCTTCCAAATTTATGATCCTTGATTTCATTGTACCATTTATCTACTGGATCTCTACCAGATACTACAAAGTTAGGATCAGAAGACCAAGCGTAGAATATGTTTTCCCCATAATCATTTTGGTCTCGATGCACCATGGTACCCTTCTTTGCTAAAACTTTTGCCCACTCGTCAGCATATTTACAGAGTTTCTTACTCAATTCCAATGGCTGGACGCCATGCCTTTTTCTATACTCATTGTGTGCTCTTAAGAACTCGTCTTCAAACTTGTCTCCTTTCTCACTGGATATAGATGTAGACTTAAATTTAGTTACTAAATCTGATGCTAAATCGCTTAAATTTTTACTGTTTCTCTTTTCTTTTGGTGAAGGTGGACTTAAGTTATTATTCGTTTCCCGTGTGATACTTGGAGAGCTATACGTTGATGAACTGTAGATGGATGAAGATCTGAACTGCAAAGCTCCTGGTGGTGGAACATTTTTCGAGAATTGGTTGCTATAGTTGCCTGGTGGATAATAATTGGCTACGACATAAAGTTTTCCTGATTTGCTCTTAGCACATCCAATGCCAAGCTCTTTAGTAGTTTTCCATACGATTTGGGTGAAGTGTCCACAATTTAAGACTTCTGGTTCTCTGCCGAAAGAAAAATCGTTGATCTCACTGTACCATTTATCTACACAGTCTTTTGCTGTTATTTTAACATTGGGGTCTGCTGACCATCCACAGTAGACGCTTTCCCCATACTCTTGGCCGAGGCTGTACGACATAGCATCTTTCTTTGCTAATTCTTCTGCCCATTTTTGGGCAACTTTACTGATATCTTTATTTAAAACTAGTGGTGGTACCCCATGTTCTCTTCTGTACTCATTGTGTATTTCCAGAGCTTCTGTCTCGAAGTCGCTAGACTTCGAACTTTTGAAGATCTTACTCTGTAATAAAAAAATTGGTGTGATTATTAAAAAGTGTACAATTTTTTTAAAACGTTATTTCTTGAGATCGATAGGATTTAAATTAGTTTGAATAATTAAAGATACTAATTGGAGAGGGTAGACTCGGAGTAGACCTTCGGTTATCGACATCTTGCATTTCCGTACTATGCGGACGGAATTATTAATTAGAAGCGTGATATGATTTTTTACTTTGCTTAATAGAAAAGCAGTATAAAATTTTATAGTTTTGGAACAAAAAAAAAGCTTTTATTTGCTATAGGCATATTTTAAAATTAAATCCACACGTGATTTATAATCATATTTATACTTTTATAAAGTAACATGAGATTTCAAATTCCTAGTTTTCCTATCTTTTTCGAAATTCAATAAATGAAAAATGCTTGAGTATTAATGTTTTGCATCTAAACTTCCATCCATCCATTGCATCTAATCCTTTAGCAAGATAAATTCCCACAACCTGAACTCGTTCATACCTACTGGACAAGATATATCGCAAATCCCTGATAAATATTTCAATTTCAAAATTAACCTCTAGATATAAAATCAAGGTTATAAAAGTTTATGTACAAAAACTTATGGCGTTAAAAACAAAACTTTTTATTCATTCATAACATACACCACCTGACATAAACATTATTGTAGTCATAGTTGTTCTAGAAAAATTGTATGACACATTCAAAACAGAATCGCTATGAACTTAGTTATTTATCCAATTATCAATCGCTCGTTATCAATGTGAAATGACCACTGAGCAACTAATAGCACCAACTGGGACAATTTCGATTATTAGTTGTCACTGTTTCATCGCGGAAATGAACTAATGCTATCATCTGCATAATTGGCACAATCATTATGACAAATGTGTTCATTTAGGCACAATTAAGTACATGATTACATTTTACCATAGTGATTGACCCTTTGGTTGGGAAAGTTGGAAACTTTTGATTATAAATAGCAGTATAATAGCCTAGGGGTTTGAACAATGGTTTCGGAACGCGGGGGCCTGATTTCTCACGAAGAAATAATAATAGTATCTAATGATGGTATTAATTAACTATTGAAATCAATATTACCAAAATATTTATGTACACATTTATATTTATCTACACGTATATCTGTAAGCAAATAGTTTGGCTAAATCATTAATTGTGTAAATATTTCATTTACCTTTAGCAAATAATTGTATTGAAAAGTAAAATTTATAAAGTCTATAAAATTGTACGGGCAAGTCGACAATATCAAATACGAAACTTTATTGCTTCTCGTGGAAAATGATATTTCAGGTACAGTCATTTTGACTCGCCGCTGACTAATCAATTGTGAAACTTAAGTCCCTGCAATAAGATCTTTCAAGTCATAAAATTAAGTCCATACGGAAATATGACTTTGTTTTCATTGGGTTAGTCATTGATAAAACCTCGATTAGTATGAAACTCATAGAATTTACCAGTCTTATCGATATCCTGAATCCTTGTGTAACTGTAACAATAAGATAACATATCTTTTGTAATTTAAAAAATCTACTATGTATTAGATTTATCCAGCGATGCTTCCCATCGAACTAACGCTTTGGTACTATTAACTGAGTCTAATTCAAATTTTTTCATCGCTTTCTTTATCGTTGGATCAAGCGTCGATAGTGAAATATTGACACCGCCACTTACACGTTACTATTAATTTTCTTCACTACATAGCAATACTACTAGTCAATTAATCCATCGAATTATGAATTCAACAATAGGCGATCACTTTGTCGCTTGAAGTAAATAATTATTACGGACATCAGGATAAAATTAATACGGACCTCAAAATAATTATTAGGGAACAATTATTTATACATCCGACGTCGAAATAGTCAAAGTTAGTTAATAATAAACTTCGACCCGCATACAGATACCGCATTAATTTACTACTATTTTGTCGGTCCTTTTATCTAAACATGCCCAAATATTCCCACTGTGTCAAGGTTTGGAACGAGATAATTGTAAGGTTATTTATCCACTACACCGTATAATAATTATGCATTGAATGATTGAATGAATTGAATTTGAAATTGAAATGATTGAATTAAACTATATTTTACGTATTTTATTAAATTAAGAAATTCAGTTAATTAGAAACAATTAAAAAATTAAAATAATAAATAATATAAATAAATAAAAAATAAAAAATCAGTTTGTTACTTTTTAATTTACTTACAATCATACTAATAATATTATAAATGTGAATGTAAATTTGTTTGTTACGCTTTCACGCGAAAACTATACTTAACCGATTTGGCTGAAATTTGGAACGGAGATAGCCTATAGGCTAAGTAGCCTATGTTTTAATCCAGGGTATACCCTGGATTGAAACATAGGCTACTTCTTATCCCGAAAAAATTTAAGGGTTCCCGCGGGATTTGTAAAAATCGATCTCTACCGCGGGCGAAGCCGCGGGCAACAGCTAGTATTATTATAATTATATAACTACCTACTAACTTATTATATAGCTACTAACTGAAATATTTGGTGTCATTCCCAAGCTTCAGACCTTTAGCAAAATATTCCACTATTAACAAAGGTGTTCATATCGGTAAATTATATTAGTCACCAACTATGTTAACCCTAGTTTAGTTCGCATAGAGATATTTCATGCGTTCATAGCTCGAAAATATTGTGGAATGGTAGTGGACAAAGGACTAATATCAGATATGCCAAGCTGTCTAAGTATATTAATTGAGGATCATGTGAAACGGTCGGACTAATCTACACTGGGAGACGCTATTTTAAGGATCGGGTAATTGAGAAAATTATGTCAATGTTCTCGTTGTGGTCTTTAAATTAATTTTATCGTAAAACATCGCATACACAGTTACCGTCAATAAACGAAATGGTAGTGTTATTTTATACTATTATATACCCTTTGCAAGCATAGGTAGGTATAGCGCATGCGGAGTAGTATAATATTTGGCTTGTTTGAAGTTTATAAGGAGGAGTACAAAAAACTTTGATTTATAGATTTATTTTTAATAATACTAGTAAGTATATATAACTGACTTTACTTCACTTCAGTAAATCTTGGTACCCGCAATTGAAAAAATGTTTACGAGGGAATCATTGAACTGATATTATTATTTTTATTGGGAACCAATTAAAATAAGACGAATACTAAATGTTACTCCATAGCTTACTACAATGTACTGTATTCAAATCATATAGCAGTTCCCTGTAACAGACCTCAGATTACCGTAAAAGTTAATCACTCAGTGACTATTTTAATTTTTATTGACGACATGAAAATAGAATTTGAATAGACTTAAAAGCTTTAGAGATTTTATCAATACCCATTTATTACATCGAAAAACCTACATTTACATAAGACATGTCGTAATCCAGAATGTCTGTGTTACCGATCAAGATCAAGTGTACTTGTCAAGTTTGCAGTGTGACTTGTCAAAGCAGTTTGATTTGACGCGGCATCCAATGTGCATGAGACAGCTATATGGCCAGATCGCTGTACCGTGGCCATACACGATCAAGTATACTGGATGCCGCGTCAAGTCCGCTGCAAACTTGACAAATATACTTGATCGTGTATGGCCTCCATCATGTAACATAATCATTATAAACGGTAGAACCGTAAGCGTAGTGTTTATTAAATCTGAATCGGATCAACGACCCTCACATCAAATCAGTGACATTACATGTGACACCGGAAAGGGCCAACCCTATCCTTTGTGATAAAGGCAGATTAATATCCCCGCTCTATTGTTCGGGAAGTTGTCGAAAACACAATTCGCGAGCTTCTCACTGAGACAGCTTTAATTGTTATATAGGATTTGTTTCCAGTCCTTTTGTTAAGACCCTTTTCACGGGATTATTTCAAGATACCTAGTTGAATATTTTAAAATGATATTAAAAACGAACATTTACCAATGTCACATTACATCCACATTAGTATCTTTTTAATTTAATTAATATGTTTTAATTGATTTACCTCAAACATTACATACCTACTTTTGAATCTAATTAACAGTGTGGTTACTATTTGAAAATAAACCGAAGCGAGTGCGTAATTAAAGTTAAAAGTCGGTTTTAACATGCAGTTGTATTAGTCATCTTCCATTTAATAAAATTTTAAACTAAATGGTATCAATTCATAACTTTTGTGTGTCGAATGTATTCTCACACGTGCGTGAGAGAACGATGTGATTTCGGCGTACATGTGCAAACATCCTTTTTTTTATTTTGCGCAATCTTGTCTGAGTTCTTTATACTTTTAATTGTTATCTTAAGAATATATAAAAACATGATATTATATTTCGTGTTTCATATTATTTTAATTTATTCCATTTTAATGTTAAAGTACATTTTGCACATGACTTGTTTTTATATAAAAGAAAAATAATGAAGAATTCCAGACAAGAATCGATGAACTCCTAACGAAGTTATTAAGCAGCTAAAATAAAAGATCTTAACGTTTTCATCGAATGAGAATATTTTGCAAGCAAGTCGCGTAGATATTTAGTGACTTGAATTATTTTACGAACGGTTCATTTATATGATGCGTATTGCGAATACCAAAGAGGTGATATTGCCTGTCACTTTTAAAGGTAAACGTTCACAAAGAAATCAGCTTCAATTTATTAATGGCCTATTACTAAATACTAGTTGCTGCTTAGGAGGCCTACTGAAAACACAATCCACAACGCAGCTTCAATGCGGATTGGGCGAGAGGTTTTCATGCTGCCCAATAGCTTCCGACATGGCTTAACGACTGTTATCTTAGGGCAACAACTGCCACTCAAGAACATTTGCCACCAGCGGTCACCAATCCAACTACAAACCGAGCCAGCTGTTGCTAACTCAGTCGATTACTTAGGATCGACACAAAAACGCACATACACACTCATACCTCAGCACTAAGATTTCCTAAGTCCTCAATCGTGGACTAGAGGACATGGTCAACATAAACAGGACATGTCAAACACTCATGACGCAAGTGTCATTTATATTATCAGGGGATCTGGGGATCCCTCGCTTCACAACCAGGGTCACTGCGCTCAGCGGTCAGGCTCATAGTGGGCTTACACTATTCTAAACTAGTTTATAGCCAAAATACTTAGAAGGAGACTAACACCAAGCAAAAGTATTTTTTGGATAAAAATTGTTGAAGCAACTTAGAAACTCAAATGATTCTAAACTATAACACTTGTCACAGAATGTATCATCGATGAACCTAAACTAAATTCGAATACGAAAAAGATATAAAGGCATGCTAAACATTTTTTTTTGTAAAGTAAAATTCAGTAAATGACTTCAGACATTCACTTATTATACGTAAATTATTTACATGACAACAGTACCTAACAAAAAAAACACGTATATTTACCATGTTCGCGCGTTAGATCCAAAAAATACACAGGTCACGCGTCCCTTGTACGCTGCGTACGAGTTATCCAATTTAAGTGACCTAGCTGCTTATTATCCTTACGTCCGAATGTGAGTGCCATTATGAAAAGTGTTATCACTGTATGCCATCTCTTTCCTCTTTCAAGCATTAGAGCGAGCGCACAATACCGATAATTTCATTCGTGGCTATATCAGATTGTAATACGAATTGCCACCCGATTAGGGATACTGATATGAGTTTTCAGATTAGAAACGACAAAAACACAATTTAATTATAAAAATGTTATCGTTGAAAAATAGGTATAATATTATTTTGGATGATAATACTGTAATCTGCGTAATCTTTTACGTAAGCAAATGTTAACGTTACTTTATATTATAGAAACAAATACTGTTTAACAACCTTTTACGTTAGATTCGTGTCTTTTGGTTCTTCCAAGCCACTAACACGGAAAAAAATCGCAAAAAACCACGCAATTAACAAAATTACAGCAGCGCTCAACAATGGAACTTCCCAGAGCAGTGAGTGTGTATGAACTGTATATCAAATCGTGAATAAGAATGCCATTAGCGGTAAACACAGTCATTCAATGAAACATGGAACAAAGAGGCAAAAAATGGGAAAGTCACGAAAACTGTTATAACACGTAGCAAAATGGCAGACAGCGTGACGGCTTCTAACGTGTCTTGTGGGAAAAGGGGATTAATCACATGAAATATATAGTTAACAGTTTAATAATAGTTACATTGTTGGAGTTTCAGGGCTTAATAATATTATTAAGTGAGCTTATACTACAGAAATAAAACGTCTTTTCATTTTTGAAAATAATGAAATAATCACAAAACAATTATGTGAGTTTTTCGCTACAATTATCACGTATTTTTGAATGCTTCATTTCAATAAACTTAAAACATTATAAAATAGAGACCTGGTTTTGTTAGAAATCGTGCAGATATAAGAAACTTAAACCTATTTCTAATAAACGAAACTTTATAATGTTCATAAAGTCTATCAAATCTTTTGTAAAGTTGAAATTCAAAATCATTTAACCATGTAGGTATCTCGGGTAGCTGTTTTATCGTGGAGAATAACGGCGAAAAGGCCAATCATATAAGCCATGGTGTTACAATAATTTAACATAAGAATCAATAATTGTACCTATTATGAAGATCACTTGTGCGAAGAGGGAGGCGCCGCGCCGTTGGCGATAATTGAAAAGATAAGGGGATCTTGAAATTATGGGTAGGTAATTGTTGAGAACCTCTTACTTGTGCTTTGTACTTTACCTCCGTTGTGATGCAGTCTACTCAATGATTATAGATTCAAACTTCATATTTTTAATGTCACCATTGACACAATCAAAATTTTACTAACAATAATCTAAATTTTACTAACAAAAAATAACCGACTTCAAAGTCTCAAAAACTACATAGTTGTCAGATCTCGTTCAAATTTATGTGAGACCACATGACAAGCGCCTGCTTTCGATTAAAAAAAGAATCATCGAAATCAGTTGGCGTGATATTGAGTTATTCGTCAATTTGTCGCGCACATCTTAACACAAATTTACGACTTATGTGATTTTCTCATGGATGCCATTGTCAGATCACAATAAAATTTATGTGGGACCACATGACAGCCACCAGCTTTCGATTACAAAAAGAATCATCAAAATCGGTTCGCCCAGTCCAAAGTTCTGAGGTAACAAACATAAAAAAAAAAAAAAAAAAAAAAAAAAATACAGTCGAATTGAGAACCTCCTCCTTTTTTGAAGTCGGTTAAAAAATAACCGACTTCAAAGTTACTCAAAAACTACTTGTCAGATTTCGTTCAAATTTATGTGGGACCACATGACAAGCACCTGCTTTTAATTAAAAAAAGAATCATCGAAATCAGTTGGCGTGACATTGAGTTATTCGTCCATTTGTCGCGCACATTCTTAATACAAATTTAAGACTTATATGGTTTTCTCATGAATGCCATTCTCAGATCTCAATAAAATTTATGTTGGACTACATGACAGGCACCAGCTTTCGATTAAAAAAAGAATCATCAAAATCGGTTCGCCCAGTCAAAAGTTCTGAGGTAAAAAACATAAAAAAATACAGTCGAATTGAGAACCTCCTCTTTTTTTGAAGTCGTTTAAAAAGTATCAGATATGCAAAATATAAAAGTTACTCCAAAACACTCGATGTTTCTGATTCCTGTGGGAGCTTCGAAAGTTTCCAAGATATTTTTACTCTGTCATGCAAAAAGTACTAAACGGATTTTCATGAAAAGTACCTACACAGTACAATATGCAACGATATAGAATAAGATAACTATAGAATACTAGCTGCCCGGACTTCGTTCTGTCAAAAGTTTTTTATTTTGAGATGTAAGCTATCCTATCTTTCAAGTTGGATTAAACTGATTAAAATCGGTTAAGTAGTTTAGGAGTCCATCGCGGACAAACAACGTGACACGTAATTTATATATATTAAGATTTATTATCTCGAAAAATGCGGGCTAGCACTAGTGCCTATCTCATAAATAGCCATTATTAAGGCCATAGGTCAACCATGATGGCTAAATACAGTTTGGCAACTTAAATCGTGAAAACATTATTAAAAGTTGTTAAAGCAGATTTCTTGTTATGATACAAGAAATTGAGGAACACTAAGCATATTCATTTAACCGTCATCCTTCCAACTTGAGTAAAGTCTAAAACTGCTAACTCAATTTTGTCTTACACAAGTAGTTTGAAGCAACGTATATTAGACCTGATATCAAGTGCATTAAAATGTCGCACATTATTATGTCTTAGTGCTTGTTCACACTGAACTCGCGGGCGTGGTCGCGGGCGTGGTCGCGAAATATCAAACATATGAGCTACTATGAAAGTGTTCACACCAAAACGTGCGCGCAGTGTATGTAGCGTTTACCGCGACCGCGCCCGCGCCCGCGCCCGCGCCCGCGAGTTCAGTGTGAACACTCACTTAGAAGTTGCTGTCATAGCGTTGCAAGCGGAAACAATGGTCTAACGGTGTTTTGAACCGAATCATAAAAATACACCAGGCCGGAAATTGAATACTATGAATAATGATTTTACAAGTCTTGGTGGAATATTATGTCAAATGTGCTTCATACGCTTGTATGTTTTAGCGCCATCTCTCTCCCTCTTTCGAACTAGAGATCAGCGTCGGTATGAGAGAACGAGAGATACATACGTATAGTTCTTTTTTTTCGGTAAACAATCTTGGCAATACTTTTAACCCGAGTGCGCGCCGCAAGAAGGGTAACGTGTTTATCAGTCTGTTTGTATGTGTGTTCCTAAGTGGGGTTGTAGAGAAACAACGGGTTGACCGATTTTGATGATTCTTACGTCAATCGCTTCGCCTTAACCTTGCGAGTGTCATTAAAGACATCAAAATAATTATAATTCACCACAGGGACAACTAGACGCCATAATGTCTAAATAATAAAAAAACGATGAACTCCGTCAAGGAGGGTATGGTTGAATAGGTATTCTAAAATGATTTTTATGTTCCTTTAGTCATTTTTACTTTTAAGTGACAGTTTGGGATATATAACGATTTAAACTTGGATAAGCAACCATTCTCGTTAATTTACTAACTTCTTTTGAAATTATAACACTGCGAATTTTACCGTTTTATAATTATAATAAAGTAGTCAATTAGGCGCTCCACCCACTGAAGACGCGTCCCGCCGCGGTGCGCGGAGCGACGGATACGCAACTGCGCGCGGGGCGATTTCCCGCGCGTTTCCGCGTCGGCAGTGTGTTGTGCTAGGCGTGATTTCTATATTCATTGAGATACTTGCATACAGTGATAAAATCTGTCATCCCGCGCACCGCGGCGGGACGCGGTGCAGTGGGTGGAGCGCCTAAATCATAACTAAAAAGTAATAAAAAAAAACCGAAAACGTTAAAAAACTAAAAAGAAAAAACAAGCCCAGTAGTTCAGAATGTTGTTAAAAGTAATACTGAACAACTACACCATACAAAGATTAAAAAATAAAATACCCATAAATGGTATAAAATATCTGGGTCTGTGTAAAATTGTACCATTGTGTAACCACGGATGCGATACGTCTAAAAGACAAGAGGTTATTTATCATTAAAAAATTCAATCACAGATAATACTTTATGAATACTAAAATTGGAATGTATAGACGTTCGTTATCTGCCGATTGTTTTCAGAGTGTCCGAGGAACAAATCACATTTCCTTAGTTTCAAATGTCCGTAGAGAGAATCAGACATACCTATGTGTCTACCTAGTAGATACCACTGTAGAACCACAGAAGAAATAATAGTACTTATGAAGAACTACGAAAGTAATTTTGAAAATAGAACTGCTTTAAAATAGTTCGTTAATTAAATTGGGGGAAAGATAAATCAGGAAGAAGAATCAATGATTTTTCAGATATGAAGTTAAAATCTGAAACTTGACAAACAAAAAATCATTGCCTCTAAAAAACAGATTTTCAAAGAGGAAATTATAACTACAGCAAACAAATTAACAGCATACTCACAATTAATGGACATCCAGGTACGATACACGGAATCTTCATACTTCACGGTGTAAAATAACAACGTAACAAGTGTTTTAATAAAAAAATAGTGAAATTTTCACTGTTTTCCAAAAATGCTGCGCACAAGTCGAAGTATCTTGGTGATGGCCGACATTTTAATCGGAGATAAGTAAGTTGTGTGTTACAAGTGAAAAAATGTGAGCGGGAAGGAGTACAATAACTAACTTTTATTAGTTCTAAACTTAGTTACTTTCAAACCTCCTTAAGTTTTGTGTATGTTATTTGAACGGAGAATTCTATAAGGTGATTTCAAAAACACATAAAACCTTTATGTTTTACCACAGAAGAAATAATAGTACTTATAAATAAGTACAGAAGGCGCACTCCGAAAAATTCCGAAAAATCATTTAAATAAATAGCGACTCTTGCTTCAACGCAATAAAGTGTAATTCAGATCGCACAGAGCTAATCAAAAATTATCTTTTTTTAATGAATAAAATTAATTTAAAAGTTTAGTGACATGTGTGACGACATGAAGAAAAGTGACATTTAAAAAATTAATTCATTTTTTATTTTTTCTAACACTTTAATTTTTAAAATGTGTCATAGATTACGAACGTATCACAGCCATTATGAATATTTTGAATTAGTCAGACAAAACATTTTATGCAGTTTCTGAGAATTATTTCTTAATTATAAAATTATTTATTTATTTATTATATTTAGTCTTTATTGAACCAATCAAATGTATAAGAACAAAAGGCGGACTTTATGCTTAAAGCATTCTCTACCGGTCTATAGGTATACCTACCTACATGTTTCTTATTGTCAAAATAATTAGCACTATCTCTTGTGACTTACACCACATATAGCATTATCTCAATGTGCAATAGAGTTAAAAGTGTTTACACACAAGATAAGTATCAAAAATTTATTATAGTGAAATACCAAGTACCTAAGGCTTAAAATTGGGAATATCTGAAGAAATTTATCATTTGACAACCTTCTTTTTGGATAAAATACGTCCGGTCGCCTAGAAAGGCATGAAAGCAAAATTAGGCGATGCGTAGTACAATGTTATCTAGCTCTCTAGTAGCGTCTAGTAGCTGTCCTATAACCATCTAGCAGCTGTCCTATAACCGTCTAGTAGCTGTCTTATAACCGTCTAATAGCTGTCCTATAACCGTCTATACTATAACGTGGTAAAGTATGCTCTAGGCTTCCTCGATTATTACAATATAATCTTATTTCTGCAACTGTGCTGCTAATGTATTGAAACATAAATATTAGTTATACGTAAGTAAGCGATATTTAGTTTGCAGTTTTACAATTTCTCAAAGTTACATTTAGGTACCAATCGAGGTATTTTCAGTGATTCGGTTCGTCACAAGATTGTAGCTGCTTCATACCTAAAGCTGTAGGTACATACATACATAAGGAAAAACTATAGATAAATAAGTAATATTTCAGTTGAAATTTTACTGTGTATGTAAAATAATAAGATACGATGTTCATATTACAAATAAATATATTAAGGTACAAGTAATTGGTTTAGATACCGTACGCTACTTTTATCTAATCTCGAAACCTATTAATAAAATAACATGTCATGTCAATGTTTCGTAGAAATAAATAATCTTTTGCCTTTTCAGATTAAATTATTCATTTGTACACTTTATTTACATAGTACATATTTCCTTTTTTTTTAAATTCATATAATTTTGATTATTAGGCACTTTAATTATGACTAACTTATACATTTACAATACATCAGTGTAAACCAAAGATTTTACATGAGTAAAAAACAGGACTTGTCTTATATTATGTGTAAGATATCTTTGGTGAAAACGGTATTCAAATCAAATCAAGGAGTTTCGAGGATTAGTAAGAAGCGAAAAAATCTTAAAATATTTTTTATTGGATCTATTAGGTATGTTGACAATCCCTACGAATAGTTTTTCTCAAATAGCTTTAATGTGCAGACATCGATTACACAGTTTTTTATTACCTGTAGATGTCCATTAGATTTTTAGCAAGCGGGAAATAAATCTAAGCTTCACTCATACTCCACTAGAATTCACTGCATGACTGATGCATGGAAATATACATCTGATACATCATAAAACAGTCACGACCCGAGCACGTCCAATAATTTATCTGCCATATAAATGCTAATAAAAACCTGAAAATAAATACCTGAAAGGCACTAAAAGCATAGGGCGTGTTCAGGTAAGTAGATTACCAACCCCAACATACCAGCGCTTAACTACAAGCACACCAAGCACCAAGCACTAAGTATCTAAGTACCTTGCTCGGCACAGTGCGGAACTTAGCTTCTTGACAAGTCTTAATATGTCATAACCTGCGACAATCGCATTTAATCAAGCATTCATAACGACCCTGTAGCCTAGTTGGTAGTGACCCTGCCTGCGAAGCGAGGGGTCCCGGGTTCGATTCCCGGCCGGTGCAGATATTTATGTGACAGATAAATATTTGTACTCGGATCATGGGTGTTACTGTGATGTGTTATATGTGTCGTCCATACCACCCACGACACAGGTAAAAACCTATTGCAGGGGTATGAGTGTGAAAGTGTTTATTAAA
Source organism: Thymelicus sylvestris (assembly GCA_911387775.1). Lineage (NCBI taxonomy): Eukaryota > Metazoa > Arthropoda > Insecta > Lepidoptera > Hesperiidae > Thymelicus > Thymelicus sylvestris. The sequence continues at coordinate 15,803,981 of OU426889.1, forward strand.
AAAAACCTGCTTTCCGCGTGAATACGTCCTTAAATAGCCATCCATAGTCACTATCATCTTTTAGGATGTCTGGGATATAAGTAATAAATTCGCTACAGATACAAATTATTCGACTGCCAGTCCAGTTATTAAATTCGCTGTAGTGGTCATAATGCAGTCCTTTCACTACATTAATTACTAGAAAAAAAACTAAGCAATTGACCCGAATTCGCGGCATTTTGACCGAATTTACCAACGTGTCTGCTGCACATAAACATATGTAAACCTCCATACCAATAAAGCACCGAAACTGAATTAGGGAAATTGAAACATCGTTCTATCTCTTGCTGCCGTTATAAAAATTTCAGCCATCTCATTCCCTCATAGCGTGACAACCACTCATTGGTGCTGGTATCCTAGTCGCTGAGATTGAAGATATGACGGTTGCGGGAACTTTAATCTTCTGCTATCGTAAAAGGATCGACACTTATCACCGTTATTTAATTGGGAACTCGGGACCGGAATTTCTTCATATTTTCTAGAAAAATAGATCAACATTTCACAACATGTTATTGATAATAAACTGAGTTGATAAGTAATCTGTAACTATCAATATAAATAAAGAATTATTTGCGTTAGAAGATTAGATTAAATGGAAATTATAGTACTATTGGTGAATTCATTCTAAGCCGAACCTAACCTTAACTGCTAGTAATGTGACGTCTTGGAATAAAGAATGCATGTGACAAAAGCTATTGCTGCAATCTTAATCGTTATTATCTTACGTATACATCGATTTAAAATCTTTCTTTAGAAAAATCTAATTATCAGGAAATAAGCTCCAATATAAGGTTTGAAAAAAGGTCGAAACTGGCTTGTATAGCGATGATCTATTGAAACTTCAGAGCAGCTAGCATCCATCTTGGTTCAACGCATTTCAATAACGTTCACTAGAATCTGAAGAGATCTGAATATATTACTTTTATTAGGTTTAAATACAAGTCATCACCGATAACATAACGTGCAAGCTCAGATGAAAGAATAAAAGGCGTGCAAGAAACTTCTTCGTATCACCACCAACTATGATTGAATCACCCATTTAATCATCGACTCCGCTCAAAGTCGCTATGTTCGCTCAAACTTTGCGCTGCAATAAATAGACGACATTTAACATAATTTAACTTCGAATTAGTTCTATCTATATATAGTTCTATCTATATTATATTCTTACGCAGCTACTTCCAAAACTTGTGGCCTACAAGGATTATGAATAACTTGGTATTAATTTAGAGTTATCCGTACATTCGTAGGATGGGTTCACAAGGATTTTGTAATTTGATCCGAACAGCATTATCTCTGCTCTACATTCACAAGTTAATGTTGGGCCAAGAAATTGGAGTTACTGATCAAATTACTTTTTGACTTAAATTAAAACCGCAGATACTATTGTTGAACGATATTACGCAACTAGTTAACATTCTATGACATTTGTAACCGCTTGTTTAATTACCATATTTTGTTGAATATTGCTAAACGTGAAAATAAATTTTCAATGATGATGGAATATGTCAATTTAATACGTCCCATGCTGTTGATAAAAACGGTCAATGTTGAAGTTCAATGTATGAAGAGCTGTTGTAATAAAGAAAACTGAGGAAAAATCTTATTGTAGTCTAAAATATGTATTTACTTTCAGCTGTAGTAAAATATATCGGTCTTTGATTTGAACATGAGTAGCTAGTTGAACTTATATAGGTGCTCTGTATTTTATGGAGACAACGAAGTATTTTATAAACGTAACATAAAAATCATCTGATGAGAATCAAACTCGAGTAGATAATCCTTATTTTGTAATAGGAAAACAAGTTCCATTTATATGTATACTGTATACATTCTTGACAGTAATTTCAAGGCTCATGTTACCCAAACAGTATACAGTTGTGTTCGCTTATAGCTATCAGTAAGTTTAAAAGCCCAACCGCTAACCGAAACGTGTCCTTGACGATTTCAATAGATCGCGATTATAATATCCGTTACCTGCCATCGAATTCTATGGAAATCGACGTACCTTTCACAAATAACTAATACCTAAACTAATACCTTTGCCTAAGTTTCCCGGGATAATAAATATTTTATATCCTATTCCAGGTCACAGTCTACACTCTACAGGTATGCTAAATTTTATCAAAATCTGTTCAGCAGTTTTTGCGTGAAAGAGTTAGAAACATCCTTACAAACTTTCACATTTAGGTATGCCCCAACCCAGAGTCACTAACGGTTACTTTAATCGCTCCTTAGTATACAAGTATATAGCTATAATCACCATACAAATTCTGTACTAAGGAGCAATCTTAAGTAACCGCCAGTGACTCTGAGTTGGAGTGTTATAGTATTAGTAGAATTTAACTATACCCTATGGTTATTTATTGTTAACAAATATTACTAAATAATACTCAAATTATAAACTCTTATAAAGTCGCAGGCAAAAGACTAGTTGTGAAAAGAAAAAAAAACCGGGTATTTATAAACCCAAAATATAATTCAATAATTTCATTATATTTTAATGATTTATAATATTTTTCTTTGGCTAATTTTAAGGTTGGATAATTCTGTAGGTCAGATAATTCTTCAGGTTAAAGATAATAATATTCTTATATCTTACTAAATTAAACGTTAAAGTGAGTGTGAAGCGTTATTTATTCAATCAGAAACGTCTAAACGGACGTTTCCTGTGATTCCGGTAAATTACTTGGTTCTACTGTGCCACACAGACTGTGAGATTTTGATATTATTGAGAAGTCAGACAACTCATGTCAATCTGAAAATGTTCTATTTGAATTAAAATAACCGTCTAACTTGCTTGTTTTCCATCAAGATACACTTACATTAGCCGTAGCTTGTCTAATACCTTTTAAACTGCACCTAGCGAGCCGCCCTAAATAAATCAGGTCAAGCAATTTCCTTTTACCTATAGATGTGTAGAGTAACAGCGTACAGAGAATGCAATGCATGGAATTATCGGAAATATCATATCATATAATCATTTACTTTTTATTTTTTAAACACACTAATTAAAGTTCGATGCATACGTAACGTGGACGGGACGGGAACGGGGACGGGACGGGACGTGAAGTTTTGGAAACATCGAAAATGTAAACAATAGCGCATACGCCATGGAAGTACGGACGGGACGGGAACGGGGCACGCACGTATATTTATGCCCCGTCCACGTCCCGTTCCCGTCCCGTCCACGTTACATATGCAGCGACCTTAACTGACACCAGATTTCCTGTATTATGGGGGGGGCATGAACTACACATATACACTCATATCATACATTGACGGACATCGAGAATGGAAATTCGAACTCATCATTCTTTCTGCCTCGCTGGAAATCGAATCCAGGGCCCTTGCCGATGATTCGTTATAGTAACTATTACACCATAGGAACCATTACACCATAAAGTTTCATCTGTAAATTCCTAGAAACACAAACTTTGATTAGTTATCTTTTAAGAGAACTTTCATAATAAACCGAAATTATAATTAAAATTATAATTGTATTATAAACCGAAATTAGGTATTCATATTTAAATTAGTTTTAGAACATCGTCTGCCAACTTTTGTAATTGAGTTGTTTCCTAAATTTTTTTTTTGTTGTAAATGGAAAGTTCATATATAAGTTTTATAACAAAGTTATTTTAGTTTTTTATATTCGCTATAATTTAAAAGTTACATCAAATCAAAAATACGTTTTTGAATCCAGTACCGAAAACACGCCGACAGTTCCCGAATAGACCCGAGCGCGCGTGTGACGTCACTTTGTTAATTGCTATTCATTGCAGCATACAGTTGATACTGTGATTTGACTTTAAAATGATAAAATCTTGATATTATCGTCAATATATTGATAAATATATCAAAAATGCTAATCCTTAAAAGTTATCGTGCTTATTTTGTACCATTACGTGTGAATACTACAAAAAACAACACCCCAAAGATAATGTTAAATGTGTACATTTATTCGGAACCTGTACATTTAATCGTACTTTCCTACTTAATGTTATAAATCTGAAATTTTGGATGTTTGTAACTCCATCAAGCAAAAACGGCTGAACGGATATAGATGAAAGGCACACAGATAGTTTTTGACCTAACTTACCAGATAGGATACTTTTTATCCCGGAAATAGACCATTTCCCGAGGAATAAGAGGTAAAATTTTAGTTTTCGTTCATAGATTCGTTTTTAGGGTTCCGAAGTAAAATCAGAATTCTTATAGTTTCGTCATGTCCGTCCGTCCGTCCGTCTGTCCGTGCGTCCGTCCGTCTGTCCAAAGCAAAGCGCCGAGACCCTTAGTGCTAGAAAGCTGTAATTTGCCATGGATATACATATTTATTAAAAAAATTGAAAAGGTCTTCCAAAAATATTATGGGAAGACCATTTTTGGAATTAGGGGTCCGTTTGCGAAATATTTGCTTTAAAGTGCTAATTCTGGTTAGAGTCAAGTGTCCAGGGGGGACAGTTGGCTAAACGGTTGGAGTTGGACAAGTGAAAAAAATCTCAAAAATAGTTTATATAATGAATTTACAAGGAAAACTATCACGGCTATGTTAACATGAGTAGTTAATGAATAATAGTCGATAAACTTACTACTTCGGAACTCTACATTGCGCGTGGCCTGACACGCACTTGCCCGTTTCTTTTATGAAACAACTGATGGTTTTATTTAATTAGGTTAGGAATTTTGCAACGTTGATCCTACTTAAATTCAATGAGGATTTGATGATGGGTTCTGGTGCTACAAAGTGGAACTCCTCAATGGTAGAGTAAAACGGAAATAAAGATAACTACTACTACTATTACTATCATTAACATTGTAAAATCCGTAGGAACATCATTAAATAAATAAATAAATAAACCTTGTGTATCCTTTTCTTTTGGTGTAAGTATATAATCAATAGAGAGTTTTATTATATTTAATGAAGAATAAATCATTTAACGTTTAAATTTACAATAAAATTACGTGGAATATCTTTTTACACTAAATTTCGGATATTTTTACTCAATTCACGTAGAAGCCTCTAACACTGTACCTACTATCGTGCAATTCCTTTAACAAAATGACGTCACTAACATGGCGACCAACTTTGGCGCGTTCGTAGTCACGTGATTTTTCTTGAACTTTTATCAATGTTGAATTCGTTATTATTAATATTAAAAATAGTTTTTAAGCGTTTTTAACAATGCCAATTAATATAATTTGTGTTAAAGATTTAAAATACATTTAAAAAAAATATTCGAACAACTCAACAACTACAACTACAACAACTAGAACAACTCAATTGTACTTATTTATATTCCAGCAATGTAACAGCGATTTAACCTATCATCTAGCTAGTGGATCGCCAGCTCTTTTGTGGGTTACTTACACATTTTTTTTAATGTACACTTAAATTGTTCTCCTCACTATTCTCAAAAAGCGGCCAAGTGCGAGTCGGACTCGCCCATGAAGGGTTCCGTAGTAGCAAGTAACATAATATAAAAGTTCTTGAAGTTGGTTGTAACTTTGATCGAGGTAAATTGCGGTTTACGATCTCGTTCAAACCAATTTTCGTTGGAAGTTTACATGGTAATGTACATCATATATTTTTTTTAGTTTTTTCATTCTCTTATTTTAGAAGTTACAGGGGGGGGGGGGACACACTTTTTACCACTTTGGAAGTGTCTCTCGCGCAAACTATTCAGTTTAGAAAAAAAATGATACTAGAAACCTCAATATCATTTTTAAAGACCTATTCATAGATACCCCACACGTATGGGTTTGATGAAAAAAAAATTTTTGAGTTTCAGTTCTAAGTATGGGCAACCCCCAAAATTTATTGCTTTTTTTCTATTTTTGTGTGAAAATCTTAATGCGGTTCACAGAATACATCTACTTACCAAGTTTCAACAGTATAGTTCCTATAGTTTCGGAAAAAAGTGGCTGTGACATACGGACGGACAGACAGACAGACAGACAGACAGACAGACAGACAGACAGACAGACATGACGAATCTATAAGGGTTCCGTTTTTTGCCATTTGGCTACGGAACCCTAAAAATGGGGTATTTTTTCGTGATCCTACTATTTTGCCCTAGTAGTAGGAGCACGGGGAAGTCTACTCTCGTGGTCCTACTAATAAAATATTGTCGATACTTAGGCAGCATCTGAACAACTAGTGATAAGACTGATAAGTTATCACCGGGTAGCCAAAAAGCATTAATTTGGTCAATAAGTAAAAATAACAAGTCATGCACATGAGTATAAAATTGAATACTATAATACCTATATAGGATGCAAAATACTAGATATATTCATTACAAATTGACTGATAAATGTTATGACTGGGTTTATTTGTCATATTTGTTTCCACAAACCTCTATCGCTTTTCTGTCCTGTAGGAATGTTTCCTCGCTCCTACCACGCTCCACAGCAATGTTATTATCCAGGAACTTAGATTTGCCACAGTGTAGGAACTAACAGTTGTCCAACTTGCATAATGGTAGGGATTTTTACGGTTAATTAAACATGCGTTTTATCTGTGTTTGATGCAGTATCGGAGATTCATACAGGTTCTCCGCTTCTTTCTTGTAATCGGAAGTGATTTCTTGACATGTCGTTTTGATTATTTACCATAATGGTGGCCACTCACGGTCAGTCCATCGCGTCAAATGGCGTGATATACAGCCAAAATTTGATCGTGAATGTGAAAAACTGATGGCGTGATTTAAAAAATTTGTATGTAGGTACAATCGCGCCATTTTGACATATGTCGTTTGGCGTGGCTCCAAAAATGACGCGATGGAATGACCGTGAGTGACCACCATATAATACTGCATCTGTTTCTTTGCTCAGAAATTCACAAAATATAGGTACAACTTAATATTTATACGCTTTGTTTGTACACCAAAATAATATACCTACAAAGAGAAATTCTTGCTAAAAAACGATCTCTTCCTTAAAACATTTTTATATTAGGAAAAAGAAGGCATACAATGGACGTTTTAAATAGCGATCAGAAGTTGTTATTTACTTATAAACTATATTGCTAATACTACTGATATTTTGGTGTCTAGATATTGATGCATTTCTAAAATAACACGTATCAATAATACATGGCGAAAAGTGACTAGTTAATTAGTTAGTTATTATAAAATAAACGATTAATCATCTTTAGATAATACTAATTTAAACTTACTCTTTGCGCACTTCCCAGAACCCTGTAGAGATTTGGGAATGTTTCTTGCCCCGTATGTTTCTATTTAATTTTTTTAATATTATGTGGATGAGCGGTTCATTGAACTTGCTTACGGCTTGATGAACTATAAATAAAATTTATCTTAGCATACTATTTATTTTCTTTGCATATGTAATGATTGTAAAGCTGAACTTGGCCTTGAAGTAATTGAGTGAAGTTGTTGTTTCGAGTTTAATGAGGTACTTGGTTTTCCAAGTTTATTGTAATTGAGAACTTTATTTTAAGTAGGGTTCTTTCTCGGTACTAAGGGTCTTTGAGCTAAGCCGCGGGCAAACGGATGGATGGACATAGTGAAACTATGGGGGAATCCCGTTTTAGATATGGAACGGTCCATACCAAACTATTCAGCCATCAGAGATAGTAGCTTTATTTCGAAAAGCGAAAATCATTCAGAATCAAAATTAGGTCAGAAGTTTTTCGGCTTCTAACTTTGCACTTATATCAAAACTGATGAACAGAAAATAATAAAACAGCATTCACAACTTGAATTTGTATGACTATTCACAGAAAGCACGGAAAATAATATATTGAATGGCACGATCCATTTGTCCATCAGGCTTTACAATTCCACTACCGCTACAATAAAAGCCTCCCCTAACTTTCGCTTTCTATTCTTATCGATTCTAAACCCTCTGAATCCATCGGATATCCGAGACGTGCATTCCATTCGAGGACCTGTCTTCCTCAACGGATATGTTTCATTCAAACTATGTGACACATTTCCGCTTCAGCCGGCTAATTCTCTGAGCTATGTTCTTCAAATTTCTTCACTTCTGATGCGATCACGTAGAAAAAAAAAACTTGAGAGGTGTCAAGGGACACCCGGATGGAACGAAGTTCCTTGCAGTCAGTACTAGGATAGCAAAAACATGCAAGCGAGTGTGCCAAAACAAATCTGGGGTATTACATTTCTCACCGGCTTTGTTCACCTAGTAGCAATTGCTACTCTCAAGTTTTTTTTTTCTAGTAGCAATTGCTACTAGGTGAACAAAGCCGATGAGAAATTTAATACCCCGGTTTTGTTTTGGCACACTCGCTTGCATGTTTTGCTATCCTAGTACTGACTGCAAGTAACATAATATCTGGCTTGCTTTCTATGTAAAAAAAACTACGACGGCAAAAAGTGTCGTTACAACTTTTCGTTACCAAATCCGCCTAGCCCCCTTTCGCAACGCGCGATAAGGAACTTCGTTCCAATACCGAGCATAGCCCTCTGCGTTGCGCGACTTTAAGCTTGTAGGTTAGCCCATTAAGACACCACGTATCGGAGCCGTGTGTTCCTGGTAATAAACACTGCTCAAATATCTTCGATTTCAGGCACTAAACTTATTAAGCTAATACACGGTGTTTTGGATAGAATAATAATAAAATTGTATTGATGAAGAGGACTTATAAAGTCGATATAGGATTTAATTTAATTTAATTTAATCGTTTATTAGGCAATCCAACAGCGTTTTTTACAATTTTACAGTCGAATAATATAAGGATATACATATCAACTAAGACCAAAAATGGATTACACAGTTACTTAAGGGCTATTTTACATTATAATAAAACATTAATATTTTTTACAAATCTAAACGGTTGTTTTCGTACATTTAATATGTGTGTGTGTGTGTGCACGGGCGTGCGTGTGTGTGTGTGTACCTATGTGTGTGTGTGATTTAAATAAGACGTAACAAAATTATTTCATTTTAGATTAACAATGTTTTTGCACGTATTACGTCAGCGTGAATTGTACGTTATTTGTGTTTTTCCACCGTACATGCGACGGAATTAAATCAGATGTGATTTATCTACAATACTTAGAATAATAATAAACCTACAATACTACATTATAGAGTTTACTCTCCAATAGATATCTGGTGCGATAGCCTCCTGTTACTCAGCTAGGAGTGGACTGGAGGTTGGTTTGGATTGAAGATGGATCCTTTAACATCCATTTACATCCACACATGTAACAGCAGGCGCGGTCGGTAGTCTGATGTGTGACCGCTAGTGGCAGTTTTCTTGATCATTTCCCTGCTTCAGAGGACACGCAAATACGTCGGTCCCGGGTGTTGCCATAAGTTAACAGCCGTTAAGCCTTGTCAGAAGCCCTCGAATTGCATGAAAACTTTAACTCTTCTACCAACCCGCACTGGAGCAGCGTGGTAGAGTACGCTCTAGGCATCCTCAGGAGGCGAGACTCGTGTTAGTAGGCTACTAACAGGTTGAAGCCAGTCAGCCAGAACAACCTACCTATTGATTTACCTCGGTAAACTTTAGCACATACCTTACATCTACTAGAAGGTGTGATCAATTACCTCCTCGATCAAGTACCTCCCCGAGCACCATCTACTATGGTTCAGGCAATTGCGCCTTTGAATCACAAACCCTTTGTGAATGGATCCTCGTTAGTCAAACGGACACTTGAAATAACTCCATCTATCTTTATCTCTGTGGTAGAGGCTATTCACTGAATTCGCTGAAAGAAACAAGAGAAATATTATTTTATTACTTACTAATTATTATTATATCAAAATCGTCTAATGAGAGTACGAGTAGCTATATAATGTATTGATAGAGTATTCGGCTGGTAGTATATTGATAATTTGAATACCAACTCACTCTGCAATACTTCATATAAAAAACAAGGCTCATATTAATATTTTCTTATGGTTAACGTAACTTTTCGAAGCATGACATCCAGATGTATTTCTGTATAACGTTCTTGACCATAATGACCATTGCCAACCACGAGTACCTTCGGGATTCAATTACCCAGCGCCATAGCTTTCTCTGCAGTCGGCACCATGAGTAGGGAATGATGGAGCCCTACACGAGTCATAGAAATCAAGCTCATAAAGTGCCCGTTGTCATGGTATGGAAACAAAGACAAACTATTCCTGTACTTTGTGAATGGGAATCAACGTCAGTTTATGTGATAGATAGCCATAAATCTTTCCTATCCCGTCATAACTTTATCGGTTTTTTATTACCATTGTCCGTTGATAGGATATTAAAGATTTGCTACACATCTTTTGTCGTAACATTGTATACAATTTGAAAACATAATAGGAAACCATTTTAGGGAAGTAAATTTTTTATTGATGTTGGAATATTAACCGACGTAAAGAAATTTACAGAATGAGCAAAGAATTTGTCTTCAATACCAACGATAAATTAATGCTGCCAGTTATATTACGGTAAGTCCAGTTGGAAGTGACAATACTAGTACTAAGTAATACTAGTAATACGTAAGTACTACTAAGCAATGAGTCCAGTAACTATGATCAATTCCGGTTGTTATTGATCTTATTTGTATTGTCAATTCCAGTCGCGATAATGAGAATCCTAATGCGAGGATATGAGTTTTATAAGGGTATGTATTTAATTATTTAATTTCAATAATATTTAAAAAAATATAGATACGTTATGCCCTTAAAAATCAACCAAAAAATCTGTTCCGAAAAGAGCTACAACGCACACACGTTTATCTTTTGTTTCACTACACCAATCACACACGAAGGCATTTTAACTCTGTATGTCAAGCACGTGCGTATTGTCTTGTATTGACAGAGCGACTACGAGCAGAACGGTCAATTGCCTGTTCTTACGCTCTTCATCGTCGGCGCGCTAGTGACATATCTACCTCTTTTTATATTACAATACCATTGTTTAATTCGAAGTCTTTGTATCTTTTGTGGCAGGGAGGGAGGTACTACGCATAGATTGTATTCATGTATGTATGTACACAGTCACCTGCAAAGAAAAGTAAGTTTACTGTGTGGAGATGAGTTACTTTTCTTTGCAGGGGACTGTAGGTACATGCACTGTATTCGAGGATTGTTGCAAAATAGATTTACGAGTACAACCTTATATTTCCGCAAAGTAACTGATACCATTCACTATATTAACAACTTTCAGCAACCCAATAATATTTCCTGACATGCAATGAATGCCTCCATTACTAAGCTTACAGAAACATTGCACAATTTTCACTGCAACAGCTTCCTGAGCGTGAGATCGCAATCAGAAATGAAATTTATTACCCCTTACTTTCACAATACCGGGGCAATTTGCCCTAGTAATATTTCACTCCTTAACTCACGTCTTTTAAAAGTATTTTTTATGAGATTTGAGGGGTTTTGTTTTGGTATATCTATTACAATAAGTTGGGGATTTGTTATCTTCTCATATTTATTTATTTATTTAATCGTTTATTAGGCAATCCAACAGCGTTTTTACAATTTTACAGTCGAATAATATAAGGATATACATATCAACTAAGGCCAAAAATGGATTACACAGTTACTTAAGGGCTATTTTACATTATAATAAAACATTTATAATTATTTTATACTAATCTAAACGGTTGTTTTGTACATTTAATATGCGTGTGTGTGTGTGTGTGTGTGTGTGTGTGTGTGTGTGTGTGTTATATTATTATGATTCCATCATTCATCACGATGCTTCAAATATTAGTGCTTATTTTTTTTATTGGAACGAAGTTCCTTATCGCTGGTTGCGAAAGGGGGCTAGACGGAAAAAATTAAGTGGAAAAGTTGTAACGACACTTTTTGCCGTCGTTACAAGTCGTGCGGCGTCGTTACAAGTCGTGCGGACGATCATGCACATTAAGTTATTACGGGTGTCAGAGCGCTCTGACAAGGTGTCAGAGTGGCAGTGAAGGATTTGTTCTATCACTGTCGCTCTTCCGCATATTGATTGGCATGACGGGAGAAATGGCAAGTGTATATTACAATTCCTTCAATAACTAATCCACTTCATTAATTAACTTCGTTCCATCCGGGTGTCCCTTGACACCTCTCAAGTTTTTTTTAGACTTTATTGGAACACTTCTTAAGCACCTGACGAAGAGAAAACCACATGTATTTTGTAACACAGATTCGATCCATTAAATGGACTTTTTCCTAAAGAGCTCAGAATACACGTAGGTACTCGTATGTGTATAGTCCCCATTACTTCAGCTGTGATTTATAACAGCTGGTTTGTACTTCAGTCGACCGCTGACCCCGATAGATACCAGTTAATCTTTGGAAGCGAAATTAAGTATAGGAATCTTATCTATACCTCCATCAGCCCTTGGAAACCCATTGTTAGCACGTCATCAATAATACATTACTTTTGATGTACATAAAACATCTTGAGGTGCGACTTGTGAGTAATTCAGATTATTTTTCGGCGGAATAATGCTCTATAGTCTGTTGACGCAGTTTCCGCTATTTAAAAATGAAAAAAAAACATAAACAAAATTGAAGTACAGATACATAATTCTATAAAGATTACATTAGATAAATCTGTGACAGGTCTATACATAGATTAAATTAAATTAAATAAGTATCACGGGATAACGAATAATTATAGCATTATTAACGGTAATTATAGCTTTATATTCGTTTTTTTAAAGCATATTGTTAATAAATATGAGTCAACTGTAATATGATATTTATTTTAAATTAAGTTTTTTTTTGTAATACGTGTCATTAACGTCAAATAAGTTTTACTTCAATCGCGCGTACATTGTAGATTGCATGCACTGTAGCTCGAGCACGAATATTTGCGAGAAAGTATTCGTATGGTTAACGTAAGCAATTTGTCAAATTTGTATGGCATTTTAGTACCATTTACGCACGATAGGGGCGCTTTTGAAAAAATGCGATACAAATTGCTTACGTTAACCATACGAATACTTTCTCGCAAATATTCGTGCTCGAGCTACTGCACACACTTGTGTAACGGGAATTAATGTCAATTTATTCGGGATTTTCTTTATGTTGATAGCCGACATCAAGCAGACGAGCCTCCTGATGGTAAGTGGTTTAGTTTAGTTATTGTTACAGGAAAACCTATAAGAAGTCTTAAAAAAGGGCAAAAATAAATAAAATAGAAAAATATCTGTAAATACATATCAACGTACGGAACCCTCTCCAAGCGAGTTTCACCCGCACTTGTCAAGTTTTTGAAGTGAAAACTTCTTTAGTACGGGGGTGACTTGAAATTTTGTAAAACGAAACTGTCCAGTAAAAAGAGACAAACACAAAAATTCTAAAGTGAGATAGGAAGCATTGTACGGGGGTAGGGTAGAGAAGTGAGGGGTAGGGGAGCTGAGCGGAACGGGGCGGAGCGGGGCGGGGAGGAGCGGAGCGGGGCGGAGTGGGGCGGAGCGGAGCGGAGCGGAGCGGAGTAGTGAAACCTACATTTATCATCTTCCCGAAATTTTACATTCATCTCATTATCTTGAAAACAAAAATTTTGAAGGTTTCACTTCTACCACGTGTGAATTGCACACATTTTAATTTTTTAATTATATGGATATAAGAAATGAGTTATCACACGCTTCGGTTCTTCTATACGCAGTGAAAACCTCTGCACACCTGAGAGTTCTCCAAAATATTTCATGTGAAATGTGCCAACTAATAAAGACCAACGAGGATATACTCTCTCTCTGTGAGAAGAGATCTGAGCCCAGCAGTAGATATAAAGTTGGGATGAGATTTATAGAACATAGCTATGATAATGTAGACAAAATAAAATAACCTGTCATGGTAACAGCACATTAATACGAGAGAGTATTACCTGCTCAGAGCGTTATTCCAAAGCTGTCAAGAGTTATGGCGCAGTCAAACGTAATGTTGCACGGAATCACTTTACATGGGCTTCGTAAAATTTTATGGTGCGTAAATTTACGTATGGAATATGGTTTTTAAGTGAGATCATCGTGAATATTTATATATTTATTTTTATTCTCTACTTGAACCAAGTTTAGATATAACCAAGTCAGGCTTCGCTGCGGAGAGAGCAATCAAAGTAACAACTATACCAAATTATATAACTCGATCTGAAACGTTTTGAAATTTTGCATTTCAGTTAGAAGTTTGAAATAAATATCATATAAAAACACTGTTCTATTTTCATGCATACATAAGTCAATTTACCTCATCCACTATTTTGAATTATACTAAGAAAGTTATGAAACTTGAAATTTTATAATTAAAATGCTTGCTGTTGCCCTGTATTCATGTTATTGCACGTTATGATTGCTTATTATGATGATTGGCTCTTGCTTTGTAATCATATTAATATTTCTAATTTATTTCTAGCAGCGTTACTATTGTTGGTGCAATGAAGTAATTCAGTTCAGAAAGAAAAACTCATAAGCATAAAAATTCACGGTCGCCTACTTGTTTGGATCAGGAGGGCTATTCAGTTTTGTAACTTGACAGCGGAATCCGCGATGAGTTTCAAAATTGAAGTTCGAGTCCGAGATCTTGATATGTGATTCTCTAATCATCTGGTACGCACTTGCGAGGTGAAGGAAGTCTCGAACTCTAACTTCAATTTAGAAACTCATCGTGTATTCCGCTGTCAAGTTACAAAACAAAAGCGAACTTGCATCATATTGACATGTCATTATCTAATCATCTATTATGCACTTGCGAAGTGAAGTGATCCTAGAACTCGAACGTCAATTTTGAAACTCCGCTGTCAAGTTACAAAACTGAATAGCCTTCCAGATACCTACCAAGTTACATTAAGACAGTAGTTGTGTAGGAGTGGAAATATAATCACTTGATGAACGAGCTGGCATTTAAACTTTGCATTAGTTCTAAGTATCAGTTTTACTGATATAAGTCCTCCTAGTAAGTTTTAATCTAGGGCCCACGCCATCCACCAACGCAACACTTACTGAATGAGTTATTATCCATAAACCAACGTCCAGTTTTCATTACCTTTCCTAAAGCTGGGGAATACGCTGCCTTCTGAATTCTCCCCGGAGAGCTATGACCTGCATGAGTTTTTAAAGACGCAATTGTAATAAGAACGGCTTTCCACTATCGCTTTAATGTTTTTTGAAACTCTTCGCACGAAACGAGATAGAAACGGTCAAATGAAATTGTAAATACTTATTCACTTGGTACATGATATTTCTAGGTCTTCAGAAGGATTCCGTGAGCCAAAGAAATTATTCCTTGATTTTTTTAAATTGGAAGAACGTACAGGTGCCATGTATAACCAAGGCAACCTAGACGGAACTATTATCATGGTATTTTATCTACCTAAATACACAGATTCAAATCCTTATTACGAAATGTGATTAACCCTATTAACTACCGACTACGCTCGAAGTTGCAAAACTCAGTCGATCGATTGAGGCAAACTGTCGCACAGGCTGTGGGAACTTTACATTACAGTCATCAGTTATTAGTTTTATTAATTAAAAAGATACACGTTCATCATAGTATTGAAACTGGTCATCAGAGACAGTTTCAATTAAATTTTAATTTAAAATCTTAGAATGTTCTCGAATATCTGTTAGTATACCGTTGAATGGAAGCTGGGTAAGATTAGAGTTTGATGGAATCCATCCTTAATTTATATTTACTCAGTTTTGACAATTAACCATAGAATTACAGTTTATTCAAAGTAAAGAACTCAGTAAACAATTCTTGAGTAGAATACATATTTAGTCGCGCAGCTACAGTTTCATAGAGAAACTTTGAGAATATTGGTTGGTATTCAAATTTATTCATATTTTATTCATGACTGGATCAACTTCTGCTGCTGATAGTATTTCTAGTGTAATGTATGGTATAAATATATTATATTCACCACTATCATCATTATCGTCATCATCATCTTCACACATCCTCACAAGAGCAATATAAATACTGGATAATTTGTTCGGAATAAAAGACTCATTGCAATTAACAAATGATTAAACGAATTCATCAACAAAAAAGAAAGAAATGAAAATTAAAAAACGTCTCAGTAAAATTATACCTACTCGTATATCTTGGAATGTAATGCAAATATAAAACATTATTTATTTCTGTTTATTCATTTAAATTCTCTTAATTAAAAGTTATGTGCATATTAAAAAATAATCATCTTTATCACCGATAACAATCCGAAGGTGATTTGAGGCCACTAAAACAATGCATTAGGCATATTCGAAATATGTAAAGATGGCGCATCAATGTCAACGTCAAAACCATAACACTGATCTACTCGTATCATTCTCATCAGAAAAAAAATTTGCGTAGTGGAACACGCCAGTTCGTAGTTAATTAGTTTTGATCCCTCGACGTGTTGAGATAACTTTATTTTGTTTAACATTTTAAGGTTGATGATATCAACGGGTCTATGGATATTACTTGATTTACATTGTGAAATTTTATGCAGATTTCAAAAAGGCACAGTATATCATTAGTTACCTTTTTGCCTTTTAAGTAACTTTTTGTTCAATGTACGATTTATATTCTGCCATTTTAAAGTTAAGCGCCTTATTTTTCGGATTAATGCGGCAAACAGTGGTAATGTTGTAAAATAAATGGTTTTTTTTTACGTTTATATTATTTCATTTTAATTTTTAAACCATAAAAACTGTATGCTAAGCTAGTTAGTGTTAATTGTGATCAATGAGATTGGGAAATCTTTTCTAGTTTCTATGAATTAAAAAAATTCTTTAACTAATTTTAGCAAATATTTTACGTAATACACATTTCTTCCCCTGCAGCAGAGTAATAACCGATAGTGCTTTTAGAGGACGGCGTTGTTCAATAAATCACAACAATCCAATAAACGTAGCGATATAAAGGACATGTCGTATAACAGTAACGAATATTGGAGAAAGAACAGGAATTCAACAGGAATATTTCTTCACTGGCGATAGAGATGGTAAATTATAGTACACGGATCTAATAATAGTACATCGGAGCATGCTCCGCTACGCTGCTTCAGTGCGGATTATGGTGAACGCACAATTATCCGCACCATCCGCGCCGGACGCACCGCATTTGTATGAAATCATATGAAAGCCCGATGCGGATGACATATATGTATATGCGTCGATATATGTCATCGTCCGGCGCGGACGGTGCGGGCAAATGTGCGTTCAACATTAGTGGATGGCCAAATGTTGAAAGAATTTATACCGACTGAAGGCTTACGACATGATTTAATATCCGGAACCAACGGCTTTGCATGACGGAAATTAATTTAAATGTTAAAATAATTAGATTAAAAATATAGGCATTTTGACTCAAACCATAGATGAAACAATAGTACTTATAAAATAAGTACTCAAACTGAAATCATTTATTTCATGTAGGTATTATTCAATACACTTATGAACGTCAATACTTTTCCATCTACCACCGTTTAGGAAAAGTGCCTTATTAAAAGGAGAAGAAACAGCGAAAGAAACTGCACATCTTATAAAAACAAAACTATATAAAATATTTGTCTAAGGGAGGCCATACACGATCAAGTGTACTTGATGAAGCGTCAAGCAGACTTGACGGGGCATCCAGTATACTTGATCGTGTATGGCCACGGTATAACTATCTGCCATATACATATTTGTGTCATGCACACTGGATGGCCCGTCAAGTCAAACTGCAAATTTGACAAGTCAAACTGCAGACTTGACAAGTATACTTGATCGTGTGTAGCCTCCATGCTGAATGGATGTCCTTAAACGTATATTATGGTGGTCACTCACGGTCATTCCATCGCGTCATTTTTGGAGCCACGCCAAACGACATAATATGTCAAAATGGCGCGATTGGACATACAAATTTTTTAAATCACGCCATCAGTTTTTCACATTCACGATCAAATTTTGGCTGTATATCACGCCATTTGACGCGATGGAATGACCGTGAGTGTCCACCTTTAGATCGGCGAGAAGACTTTTGCGTGACTGACGTTGATGGGAAATGATGAGAGTAAAAACTAAATCCAATCGTTAGCGGGATCGTCTGGAGAGTTCTATTGGGGAGTTCTAATTCAGCGATAAATGACCGGTGAGATAATGAACACGTTGCTAATCCAAACGGAATTTGAAGTTTGCATTATTTATTGCTCATTGATACTGTCATTCGATCGCGTGAAAACATTTCACGACAGTTGTTGTTTTGTCAATGTTGTTTGCCCCGCAATAGGTTTTCACCTGTGTCGCGGGTGGCATAGACTACACATATAACACATCACAATAACACCCATGACCCGAGTACAAACATTTATCTGTCACATAAATATCTGGCCCGGCCGGGAATCGAACCCGGGACCCCTCGCTTCGCAGGCAGGGTCGGTACCAATTAGGCTAGTTCGTCAAGTAGTGTGCAATCGAGGGGTGTTGCAAAAAGAAAGTGCACTTTAGTTAAGCTACCTCATATAAGCGATTATAGAACATCATAAAATAGCGTATCTTCTTGTATGTAATGGTGAAACAAGTAATATGGAACCATATACTTGGGATTAACTGACTTCAGCTTCACTGTAGAGATGAACGTTGAGAACGTACAATACAAATTGATATTTTAACTGAAAAGATGTAATGAAATAAAGAATGAATCAAATACCGATTGTTATCGGTCTGATGATAGAGCTTAAAGGCCGAAGAAGGAACCTTGCAGACTAATCTGTGTGATTAGAAAACTTATGTATCTATTGCATTAAGCCTCATCTTTGATCAGCCTTCTTCCACCAAATTTCTTGTGTTTGTTTTTTAAATAATATTTTATTTTCATATAATTTTTGGCATTTGGTACTAACGACCCACCTCAGAGTCACTAACGGTTACTTTATTCGCCATACAAATTCTGTACTAAATAACCGTTAGTGACTCTGAGTTGGGGCGTTAGGTATTTCAGCCTAAAGGAGTTTATATGAAATGACAAAAAATAACCAACTCCCAAATGAGAGATAACTCAATAATTACTCGTCAGATCTCACTCAAATTTAAGTGGGTCCACATGACAAGCTCCAGCAATTTAAAAAAATCATCAAAATCGGTTCACGCAGTCGAACGTTCTTAGGTAATAAGCATAAAAATACAATCGACTTGAATATCTCTTCTTTTTTTTTGAAGTCGCTTAAAAATATAAAACACTTCATATAAACGAGCAAACAATTATTTCCGTAAGCAGGAACGAGCTCCAACAAACAGAGGAGATGACTTTGTTTTATACTATTTATAGATAGGATGAAGACAGCACGGAAGATGGTAAACGTGAACGTCAAGTGTTTGTCTTTCTTTATTCTTTGTGTATTAATAACGATAAAGGCCTGGATCCAGAACAACACTGCACGAATACAAAACAACCGTGGTCGAAAAATGTGTATTTACCTTAACGAGTGGTCGAAATTTGATCATATTTCATTATGAAAATTTGAGGAAGCATAAATTTGAAGTTTCAAAAATATTTTTTTCTATTTTATATAATCAGTAATTACTTTAGACCCTACACTTTTTAAAGTAAAATTATTTAATTTATGAAAGTCAAAATATTTTTCATTGTTAATGACTAAAGCTCGTACCTACATAGGCGTATTGGGGCGGCTTAGAATACTAACGCCAATCCCACATCGGATGAATATCGTAAGAGGCGACTAAATCCGGCCCACTGGTGGTAGAGTCCCTCGAGAGATTGTATTGGTAATATTGATTTTAATTGATAATTAATACCATTATTACTATTATTATTTCTCCATGGGGTTCGCCTGGATAGCTACCACCCTTGAGCATGACAGCCTCCAAAAGACTCGTCGTGTTCCGGCTGGGGGCTTGAGAGTCAGTTCTTTCTTTCTTTCTTTCTTTTTCTTCTCTCTTTCTTGGCCGGCAACGCATCAGTGAAGTCTTCGGTGTTGCTGATGTCCATGGGCGACGATAGCCACTTACCATCAGATGGATCGTCAGCTTGTTTGTCAGCTATTTCCTTATAAAAAAAAAATAGGAAAACTAAAAAAAGTCGGTTGACAGACAAAGGGAATGAGATCCTGAAAACTGTTTCTTAGTCTGTTTATTACCCGACTGCGCGACGCAAAGTAAGGTAATGTGTTTACCTATAACATGTTATGTTTAACGTTAATTAAATCAAATCAAATCAAATCAAAATCTTTTATTCATATAATTGGACGTAATTTCTGAAAAACGTTCCAACCCACAAATAAGTCGAAATTGAGTTAATAGTGCCAAACTGACTACGTGATGCACATTGACCAGCTGTCAAAATTTGAAAACTCTACTGTCACTATAAATGTCATGTACGACTTAGTAGCCCAACCCACATAGTATGGGGAATACAAATATTTATTTAACTAAAACAGTCCAAGTGTCCTGAAACGTTTTTATTTTATATTGTTTTTACTATACACACTTAGAATCTAATTCATAAAAATGATCCAAACATCATTAATAACTGGCAATATAATAATAAAACGAGTTTATAATGAAAAAAGACATGACGTATATTAAACCAAAAACAAATTAAGTTAATCTTTTTAAGTTAAAATCGCCTAATCAACATCTTGAAGAAAGCATATTACAAAGTTGATGAGTATTTAAATGACAAGACTGCTTGGACATGAGTTTTTTATATTAAATATTGCAATAAGTAGTATTAAGCGCTGTCTGAACTGTGAGTAGGAAAAAAATAATCCCGGTAGCTTCTTGCCACTTCTTCTCCCGGGACCACTCACGATAGGGATTTGTTCAAGCGATGGCGTTGAGTGACTTTCGAAAAGTGTTTGTAACAAACCTACTTCGAATAAAACTCATTTCATTTCATTTCTTCATCTTCTATTTCAGCATTTAAATCTGGTTCACCCCCAAATCCTTCTATATAATCAGTCAACCCTTCTATGCATTATAAAATGTTTATAAAATGACAGAAAATCCTCAGGAATCAAGTGAAATATTGACTTAAAATCATGTAGATAATTTAGCCTGAGTAATAGGCTTCCCGTTTGGCCAAAGAGGAACAAAGAGTTCTGGGTTTAAAGGAAGCAGGTTTCCACTGAATTTCCTCCCTATGTATAACTCATTGTACTCACCAATATCTTAATATATCATGAGGATAGAATATGTAGGTATATGCTATCTTTTTCTGACTGAATATGTTTAGTTTTCAATAACTTTTTTCACTATAAACTCGTTTTATTATTATTTTGCCAGTTACTAATGATGTTTGGAACGTTTTTATGAATTGATATTTCATAACGTGACATACAAATTGTAATATATCTAAAACGTTCCAAAGCTATGTTTTTGCCAATATTTAAAAAAATATCAATGTTGGAAGTCCTAAATTAGTTTAACTAAATATTTTAACATGTTATCTATAGCATAACAAAACTTGAAGTTTAAACTAAAGTGATTTCATGAAGTAATACAGGGTTGAACTTAAACCTCGATTTTCTCAAAATGTTATGTTTGTGGATTGGAACGTTTTTCTGGAACTACGTCCAATTATCACTGATACACTTATACACTTATTATCTTTAACATCTACAATATTGAACACAACAACCCACAGCTGTGTACAACTCGTTCTACCGTCGATGGCATGAAGTTATTCCACGTGCTATTCGAATAGCGTGCTTTGCTCAGTGTTCAGCTACGTGGGTAGCATTCATTTTGCATGTTCTTTGTCAGAAATATAGTCAAATTATCTCACAAAGTAGGAGTGAGCTTACAATTTGCATATAGCTGAAAAATGGTATTTTTATGTTGGCACCACTGTTATAAATAAAATATGAAAAGACTCCATCGATTCAACCTCTGAAAAACAACTCAAGTTCAAAGTTGTCATAATAAATCCACTTTTCAGCGAAATGGTAAGATTTATCAAAAAGTTTGTAGGCAGAAATTGTTGCATGCAATTTTCAGAAGTGCGGTACCTCACCGGGACGCCAAGGCGACGTCGCCGGCCACGTATCCAGACAGTTTATATTGAAATGTATGGCGGCTACCTCACTTGGCGACGGTGTGGCAACGTAGCCAATATCCAAAATCCTATAGCGATAAACGCGCAGTCAGACCGATAGCAATAGTGACTGCTCATTACCACATATTTGTTATAATTGCCGCTCGCACGTGTTACATTTGTAACATCAGCGGCATCACCACTGCATTTCTAGCCAAATAGGAAGGAGGAACCCATGCGAGCCAGGGTTTCTGAAAATACGAACAAAAAAATGAAAAACATTTCAGTTTTGATTCTACAAGAATGGTTGGTAGCTACAATAGTTTATTTTCTCACCACAATATTATCAAGTTAACACTTTTGTATACTGTGGTAGACTTGTGCTTTAGCTAAGCTTTTGGCTTTTATTTCACGACAACAGGTTTCCTTTATATTACAATACGGCAAGTAACAAAATAATTTTTACATTACAATTACAAGTTAATATAGGGCAAAGGGTCGGAAGGTTCCAACACATGTACATGATGGTAACGCAGTAAAAGTACTGCTGCTTAATTTGATCCTACTGCTGGATTGGTAACTGAGTGATCGTTAGTGGTATTTTCATGAAGATTTCATGAAAATGTACGTATTTCGGAGGACACTGTAACCCTTGGCCATGATGTTATGCTTAGATAGCAGTCAATAAAGTGTATCGGAAGAATTGGCTCATCTCAAGAACTCCAAACTACACTAACTATATAGCTTCAAATCATCTCACCCTCAATGATAATCAAAGACCCATCTATAAACCTTACCTAACATAACCTAACATTATCTAGTAACATGCAAATTGTTTAAAGCTATTTTATGATTATGCTATCTCAAAATAAAATATTGATAACATAGCTTACGATACGATACTATTCTACGATACATGTTTTCTATTTTATAAAGTGTCAAGACTCTACAAAATTGATTACGCCCACTGACAACAGACTCTACAATTTGACCTTCACATATTGAAGATACCTCCAAGAAATATGTAGGATGAATAGTATCATAAACTTGATGGAGTACTTGAGTTTTGATGCCTTTGCACTTGGTTAAGTCGAAGTATTGATAGCTAACATAGAAATTGGGAAGTATGATATTAATAAAATTATTTTGGAATATTGAGGTGTATTTTATTTAATAGCTATAGTTCGCTGTTGTGACGGTTATGACGTGACAACACCGACGCGATATCCTCAGAGATCCGGTGGATGGTAAATGCTGTCTTTGCGCTGTCAAAGGTGAACCTATTATGTCAAACGGCTCAATAATCTCGTCCAGTACGTCTACTGATGCCTAGTCCGGAAGCACAATATGGACGCGAATAATCTCTGACACAACCCAAAGTAGTTTTATTCGTGCAATAATAGTAATAGTGTTGATGAAATTTTATTTATTTATTTATTTAAACCTTATTGACCACAAAAACACGGTACAATTGGCGAGCTTAATGCTTAAATGCATTCTCTACTAGCTAATGATTAGGCCAAACAGATATGCACGAAGTTGGCAAATTAAAGCATAAAGCAAGAAAAAAATTCTATAGATAGTGTTCAAGTACATTAGATGCGTACACATAAAAACATAATTTTTTAGAACTCTAATAATGTGTAAGTCCCAACTTGGGCGCCAATAAAGTAGTATACCAAAACAAATTGAATCCTCGGATTTTTTTTTACAAAACTATTGTTTTACTGACCCATGGATATATTTATGTTATTCCATACATATATTATATTTATGTTATTATATACTTATGTCCCAGTTGGGGCGCCAATTTTTACGTGGCTAATATTCAAGTACCATTTCATTTTAAGTCAATCGAAATAAAACTCGTAAACGAAAGCAATCAAATTCATGGGCCGCAGTCTTTACTAAACAAAATTTATTGCTTAAATCGGAAACAAATAGGTGGAGGGTCATCCATTTATTTGCGTCGCATTGTTCTATTTACAGAAGCAAAATTACAATGCCGGTATTTAGCCGCTGTTTCATTTATAGAATCCGATTCATTATTAAAATACCCTTAAAAATGTACGACTGTTCATTAATCACTATGGAAGTCACGAATAATTCAATTCGAACATCAAAAGATTACCTACGTAGACTACGTAGTTGACACAAAATCTATATTCATTACGTATTGAATGATTGAATAATTTGTTTGGAATGACGTCAATAGACCAGATAGTGACGCGTTTTAATTTTTAATTAAATGTTGGAAACCAATGCATTGGTAAAAGAAATTACAACCGAAATTCGTTGAACTGTAATTATATACACAGTAAGAAATTTGACCTTAATTTAAAACAAACCGATATTAAATTTAAAATAAAAATCCAAAGAAATATAAATAGATCCTTTACATTCAGACTATTTAGTGTTAAAGAAACATCCCTTTAATTTCCTGAATCATGTGTGTGTAAAGATCTTGTAGCTGTGTGAGTAAGACTGTGAGCACAACAGGTGTGGACGATTCGGCGAACCCATTCGGCGGCGAACGTCGAGGCTGTCGGACGTGTCTACCCGCTAATCACTGTCCAATGTCCATAGCGGTACGAACGGTACGGTTACTCGAAGTCCAAAACTTCAAAAATAAATTTGACTAGTGTTCACATTTTTATGTGTGGTCGTGTTGATAACTTGAAAGTTGTTATGCCAAACTGAATTGAAACGTGTTTTGTGTAATAAGGGACCTGGTGTTGCTATAAGGTATGCGTTTATGTAAAATCAATGAAGAGTAGTAGAAATTTTGTGTAATTATTTTCTTAAAAAAATATCAATTTGTTTAGTTTCCTAAAAAATTTAAAGTAAATTTATCCATAAAATCACATTCAAATTTTACTCGTGCAACTGAAACTTCATTTTGGTGACCTTTCCTTGTTATTTATTCAATTATTGGGTGATAAATTTTTGTATGGTTATTTATCTTAATATATATAAATTACGTGTCACGTTGTTTGTCCGCGATGGACTCCTAAACTACTTAACCGATTTTAATCAAATTTGCACACCGTGTGCAGTTTGATCCAACTTGAAAGATAGGATAGCTTACATCTCAATTTAAAGTCGCAATATTATTTTATAGCAATATTTTTTGACAGAACGAAGTCTGTCCGGGCAGCTAGTATTATTTATATTCTGAACATGACATATTGTATTTAGAAAACTGGGAGTGAAAGGATTGTTATAATCCCTTTGACAACATTCCGACGCCTACAGGGAATCTCCAAGAGCTTACGAGGATATGATATTCAAAAGAACTACAAATATAATCTGATCTTAAAAAGAAATTAAACTTCTTAACAATGCACTGCTTGGTTTAGTCTGTTTGTTTTTATTCATAACTAGGTTGAAAGCTTTTAATGTTTCAAGTTACAATTTTATAACTTAAGCTTGTCTAAACATATTTACTTTTGCTGGATTTGATTCAATTGATTTTGTTCGATACATTATAGGAAATAATTTTGCAGAATATCTTGTATCATTTACCTATAATAATAATATCATATGAATAAAATGAAAAAAACTCGAGCCTGATATACTCAATAACATTAAATCTGTTCCTCATAATTATACGCTTAATTTATTAGGTTTCAAAACTTTATCTGAAAGAATTTAAAATAATAAGAATGAATTCAATGCAACTTTAAAGCTGACATTATTATTAACCATTTCAGGAGTATTTTTTCAAATAATATTCTTATGTTTAAGTATATTAAACCTAAATCTAAACGATTTAACTATTTTACAAAATGCAGACCATAATGTGTTCCTTATACATTATTATGGTTTAGAATTTGTTATAGGCATAATTATCTTTTCTAAGCTTATCTCAATATTCTGGCTAGAGTGTTCACGAATGTTTTCAAAGTAAAAAAAGAGAGATAATTAAGATGTAAGACCCAAGTTCTGGTAGATACCAGAACACAAGAGTTCTGAGATCAGAACACTGCTAGGTATTGGACAACATAGAAATTGTTGCTTAGAGCAAAATGTTACTAATAATAACTGCCAACCTACACTGAAAATCATATCGTGTAGACTAATACAGAAGTTATGATGGTAATAATAGTAAGTTATTACTAATATAATGTGTTTAATATTAATTTAGATCAACTCAAATATGTATTGGAGTGGTTTATACATGAGTAGGTGGCAGAAGTTTTTAAATAACGTTAGTGGTTAAGTTGGTTTTATTTTTACTAGTTACCGATCTGGCTTGGCTTGGAATAATACTTGGAAAAATACTTAGACGGGTGTCTTTAACTCTACATTATCTTATTTTTTATTCGTGAACCGAATAAAAGTTACCCTAAGGGATATAAAGGGATATAATAATCTAATATAGTAATAATTCTCGTGTCACGGTATTCGTGGTCGCACTGCTCCGAAACGGCTCGACCGATTTTTATGAATTTTTTTGTGTAGGTATATTTGGTGGATATAAGAGTAGTAATAGTATATTTCATATCGCTAGGTGACAAGGGTGTCCCTATCCCATTTTTTGTTAGAAAAACATTTGTCTAGTCAGCTAGTATCCCATAATATCGTTATGTAATATCAGAGACATTCAAATGACATAAAAACTTTTGATATTGGGGCTGACTTCTATGTTCTCCGCCAATACGTAGGGGTAGTAGTTTATACTTAAGGTTCATAAGGAGGAGAGTATGATGCATTAGGTTGCTAATGGGGCCAAACCACTACAGCACTGGACGGCGGACGGTAATAGGCTATTGCCACATGTAAGTACTGGTTATTGCTAGCGCCAGGAGCACTACCTCACAACCCATAATTTGCATACATTCTCAATAGTACTCGTGACTTGTTGTTGTTTGATATACGTAATTACTTTACAAAGTCAGGTAAAACACACAAATACTTTGTATCCTCTTTAACTTTGTAATCCCGTGTAGGTATTTATTAATCATCTTTCTGACTCTTAATACGTGTTACAAATCTAACAGAATTACGCAATGTTCAACTTTGAAATATTTTAACATGGGTACACTTCTAACAATGCCTTAAAATGTTCCAAAATGTATATTTTTCAGACCTTTTCAAAGGGACTTAGCTAATTAAGCCCTCGACCTGAAATTAGCCATTTTGCGCTGTTCTCATACGAAAATCTTCCTTAAAATGCCTCTAATTAAAACTTAGCTACATTAAAACATTGTTAGAAATAATTTAGCATTTTGCAATTTGGAGGGTAATTAACATGCATAATGATAAAGTCTACCTATGAATTTTTAAAAGCAAGTAGGTAATTCTACTTTCGGAAACATCTTTAGAGTTGCCTGGTTTTGTTATTGCGTCAGCTTCTTCCTATGCCCTGTCCAGCCTCCCTTGCATCATACATCCTGGTGCACAACGAAACACTTGCCTGGGTTTTTATTGTGTCAGCTTCATCCTATACCCTGTCCAGCTTCCCTTGCATCATACATCCTGCTGCACAACGGGTGAAGCTATGGTGCCAGGTCCTATTGGACGTTAGAGCTCGATAATGCGTATTTTAATTTGGAAGGCATTTGCATGGTGCTAGGGTATTAGAGTGAAAAATTATTGAGTGCTTCCTTGCTTCGGAAAGCATTTAAAGCCGTTGGCTCCTAATGTTCAAATTCAAATTCAAGTTCAAAATCATTTATTCATGTAGGTATCATTGATACACTTATGCACGTATTTTTTTTTAATTTACCAGCTTTTCGGAAAGGTGCTTTGTCATGGAGGAGAAGAAAAGCCGAAAGAAACTCCTCAGCACATCTTTTAATAATCTAAATTTTACTAACAAAAAATAACCGACTTCAAAGTCTCCAAAAATTACATAGTTGTCATATCTCGTTCAAATTTATGTGAGACCACATGACAAGCGCCTGCTTTCGATTAAAAAAAGAATCATCGAAATCGGTTGGCGTGATATTGAGTTATTCGTCAATTTGTCGCGCACATCTTAACACAAATTTACGACTTATGTGGTTTTCTCATGGATGCCATTGTCAAATCTCAATAAAATTTATGTGGGACCACATGACAGCCACCAGCTTTCGATTAAAAAAAGAATCATCAAAATCGGTTCGCCCAGTCCAAAGTTCTGAGGTAACAAACATAAAAAAAAAAAAAATATACAGTCGAATTGAGAACCTCCTCCTTTTTTGAAGTCGGTTAAAAATAAAATACATTGGTATATTTCTTACAAAGAAGTATCACTAGCCTGTACGCAACTGGTTGCAGTTATCGTAATATAACAGTATTAACAGTCACTAAGCCATGTTGGAGGCCCTCGGGTGTCATTAACACTTGGGTTGCTCAAATCTGCATTGGAGTAGCGACGTTGAGTATGCTCTAGGCCTCCTCAAGAGGAGAGACCCGTGCTAAGTAATGGACTATTAATAGATTGAAGCTAGAATATTAGATCCACCTGTTAGCTTTAATCCTCCGAAAATCGATTGTGGAATATGTTCTGCAAGTTATGTCGCAGTGTCAAAGAGCCATGAGAATCCTTCGTTTTCATTTTGACTTTTGCTGTTATAAGAGTCAATGGGCGACAATATTATTATCTTTTGCTGGGCTTTATTTATATCTTTAAATATTATAAATAAAATTGAAGTATCTGTCTGTGATTCAAAATAACTATTTTTCGCCAGTGCACGATAACAAAACACAAAGAAACAATTTTTTAATATGTGTCCGTCTGTCTGTCTGTCCTTCTGTCTGTACGGGTGTTCTCTGGAGCGACTTCTAATGGGATTTTCACTGAAAGATAGAGGCGGTTAAAGGGTACTTTTTATCCCAGAATTCCCACGCGACGAAATCGGAGGCACGGCTTTCCCAGGGTTATCTTCGCATGATTTAAAGGTTCTTTACTGCAAACTTGAAGCTACAATCCCGATGTCAAGTTGAAACACTAGTTTGCTTCACTCTGGAACTGACAGTTGGCCATTTTGCCCCAGGCAAGCCGGATAAAATCTAGCACTTTTAAATTGTACTAGTGTGCCACTAGTGCATAAAAGTTTTTAAAACTTTTGTTTTTCGCACTTTCTTCTAAACAATAAGTTAGAAATTTTGGATACAGGCAAGGTCAAAGTAGGTATCTCTAAGGAACAAGTAAGTTACAAGTGCTAATTTTGTTTAGAGTTAAGAGTCACCCAGTCAGATGATCAGATACATAAGTTTTAGGTGGTGAAAATTCACGGCAGTAGTGTACTTTTATTATGTTAAATTAATTTAAAAGAAAAACTCTCACGTCTAGAGAAGCTTAAGTAGTTAATATATGTAAGTTTATCGGTTATTATTATAGCCGATAAACTTACAACTACGAAACTTTAGCAAATGGCCAGTTTTTTTAAAACAAGTTCATTCGCCACTTGTAGGTATAATCAACTCAACAACACTGTTAGCGTGACTAGAAAACAGATAAAGAGTCATCTGTTAACAAATTATGCAAATATAAACTCCAGTTTCGCTATTCTAAAGCTCTACACGAAAAGAGAAAAAGGATTACGTCATTATTCAGAAGGGGCGTAGAAAACTTCAGCGCGTCAGTACACGTGTCTTTTTAGACAATTTACGAGGTTAAAGAGTACTCTATTATGGTCAGCTCGTTCTATTAGCAACCAACTAGAAACTGTACATTACAATTATGTTTTGTTATCTTCCTCTTATGAAGTAGGTACTGATGCTGTAAAGCAGATTAGAAAGGGGATAGCCTCTCCACCAATCCGCTCTGGAACCGGGTGCAGCAGTGGTGGCTTATGCCGTATGTTTCCTCAAATTAAATGTGCGTACCTTAAATATGAGAAGTTTTCTTGTGGCTTTAATATT
Organism: Thymelicus sylvestris; assembly: GCA_911387775.1. NCBI lineage: Eukaryota > Metazoa > Arthropoda > Insecta > Lepidoptera > Hesperiidae > Thymelicus > Thymelicus sylvestris. Next base: position 15,833,831 of record OU426889.1, read on the forward strand.
GAATAAAAATTTTAAAGAGTGTTTGAAGACTTCCGATCTGAATTCTGAAATTATAAGCACACAACTCACACTCAAAACTTTTAGAAAACAAGTATCCAGCCTTGCTTCGCTTCGGAAAATCTATGCTATCTATCTATTTATAATCTATCTACGTACGCACGTAAAAAAATGTTTTGATGCAATTAAGCGCTTTCTCTTTCCCAATAAGAAGACACATAAGCCAAGCGAAGGACACTAACGCCTCAACTCAGAGTCACTATGGGTTACTTAAATCGCTCCTTAGTACAGAATTTGAATGGTGATTCTTTACTAAGGAGCGACTAAAGTAACAGTTAGTGACTCTGAGTTGGGATGTAAGGGTTGTAATAATAATGACAGGTAGATTCTAATTGTGTCAACTTAAGAGTAACAATCGACCGCAGAGCCATGTTCTATAAAGTACAAATGAAATTTTATGAAAGCCAACAATGCACGTCATAAAGAATAGTGAACCTGAATGTATCGCAATTACAGCATGTCGTTTTTAATGATATCGCTTCTTCTATGAATAATTTGTTAGTCCTTGATTCTAACCACTGTAGCATTCATTTACTAATTCATTCCTAATGAAATTCAACCTTAATTCAATCATTACAATTAATGAATCAAAACATTATTTCACTCATCAAACAGTGCCTTATTCTCAAAAAGGGTATTAATATTGATACGTATTAAAATGGATCTAGCTATAATCTAAATTTTACTAACAAAAAATAACCGACTTCAAAGTCTCAAAAACTACATAGTTATCAGATCTCGTTCAAATTTATGTGAGACCACATGACAAGCGCCTGCTTTCGATTAAAAAAAGAATCATCGAAATCGGTTGGCGTGATATTGAGTTATTCGTCAATTTGTCGCGCACATCTTAACACAAATTTACGACTTATGTAGTTTTCTCATGGATGCCATTGTCAGATCTCAATAAAATTTATGTGGGACCACATGACAGCCACTAGCTTTCGATTAAAAAAAGAATCATCAAAATCGGTTCGCCCAGTCCAAAGTTCTGAGGTAACAAACATAAAAAAAACAGTCGAATTGAGAACCTCCTCCTTTTTTGAAGTCGATTAAAAATACGAAATGGCTTTATTTAGATATTCTCTACCAACCTCTTATGTCTTCAAATTCCGCTTCTCTGCCCGCGTTTTCTGGGATATTAAGAACAATACATCTTATTTCACACCATGGTCTACCTGTATACTAAATTGCAATCTATTCAGTAGGTTTTATAGCATACAAAGTTTCACATTTATAATATTGGTAGCAAGTATTCATATACCAAACGTCGTGAACAGCAGATGAGGTCTGTACCTTCCAGATGCCTGTGCATCTGGCCTTGTCCATTGGATGTCTTCATTACTTAACATAATTAAAAACACCCATAATTACTAATTATAACGTAATTTCATAGCAATTGACGACCAAGAAATATTAATTGCAATTAATATTCAAATAATTTCAGGCCGGAGAGTAATTCTAGCAGAATCAGATCGTTTCGCGTGAGTTACTCGTAAATCTTAAGTTATGATTGGGATCATTAATCAAGTAAAATTACAGTTCAATCCTTTAACCTACTTTTATTTGACAAGGCTAAAGTGTGTCTACTATTAGTCGACTAAATTGAATAAAAACGAAAAAATGTTTGAGAGTAATAATAAATATTTAATTAAACTAAGGGTATGCACTTCACATAATTAGTGTCCTGTTAAAACAAACAAAGTATTGCTTGGTTAGAGGTTTAGATAAAGGTAAAAATTACAGAAAGTAATTAAATAACGTTTCTAATACGGATGTATGAGTTCCTTTTGAGTTTGAATTATCATAACTTTTACCGAACTATGGTAAGCTAGCTTCCTAATGGAAGGTTGAGTTTGTAAATATTTTCATCTGTTCCCGCTGAACGAGAATCGGACAAATAAGGTATCGTTTGAAGCGTCTTCAATACGTCTGACGTCATCAATATGGTACCATGGTTCCCATAATACGACATGAAGTCATAAAAAAATAACAGGTTTCATGTTGGGTATCAAATTAATCGGATTTTGCCTTCCAAAGTCAAAGCCTTAGTATTACGTTTCGTTACAAAGTGTAAATTTTAAGTACCATTTCTTTTGTACTGCAATTGTGAATATAAAAGTGTACTTCGCGTCATTTTATTCTGTCCTAGCATCTATTAAGTGAGTAATTCCGCAGTACTTTTTCATTTTCCACAATTGTTACGCTCTGGATGTATAAAAGAGTGCAATTGAATAGAAATGGCACTTTAAACTGTTCCGTTGTTCTTCTTGCAATAAAATATCAGCTGTGCTAGAGGAATTGTTGAGTGCTTTGAATTGATTGATTGCTTCTTGTTTGCAAATTCAAATTATTTATTGTTGTTGATCGCGCCATATAGAACGCGACGGAAATTTCAGCCCGACCCCTCTGTCCGCACTCCTCAGCCGTCGCTTGCGCCCCCCTCTCTTACCTCAACCCGCGCAAGACGGCAACCGACGAACCGGCGCGAGCGCGCCATCTTCAGTCTGATCAGGCAGTCCGTTCACTGCTACCGCGCTCCGAGCACACGCATCTCTCGCGAAGCCCGCCGTCGTACGCGCCGCGACTAACCACGCCGTTCCGCCGGCCGCCATTACATTGTGCTCAACACACCTCGTTCGCCCAGTACATGCGATAGTGTATCGTAAACGTGACCACGGGAAGTGCAAGCCCACTCGGGAAACCGGGACCAGCCCACGATCTCAACATCGCCCGGATCACCTCTCCGCCCATAAATCCAAGCCCACCATCCGCCGGCCATTCCCTTCCGCCCAACGTTGGATGTAAGGTCAGTATCCCACATCCCTTTTGGTCCTTCGAGCCGTGAAATCCCTTCTGGTCCCTCGAGCCGTGAAATCCCTTTTGGTCGCTCGAGCCGTGAAATCCTTTCTGGTCCCTCGAGCCGTGAAATCCTTTCTGGTCCTTCGATCCTTGGAATCCTTTTTGCTCCCTCGAGCCGTGGAATCCTTTTTGGTCCTTCAATCCTTGGAATCAGCCCTTGGTATACGTCCTCTGCTACCACTAGCTCCCGCCCCGTTAGTATATACCTACCCGTAAATATTATTATTGCATTTCGTAAATTCCAATTCCGCTCATATATCCAGATAAATACCTATCCGCCCACACCTTCGGGTCTATATCTATTTGGCTCATAAATACCTATTTAATGTAAAGTAACAAGTAAGTAACAAAATTAAATACATACTGTGAATTTATTTTTTCTCAACAGTGCAAGTAAGTGGGTACGTACTGCAATATGCTATAACGGCATTTGTATAGCTGATCGTTTATCATTTAATAATTTAAAACTTTTAATTTGTTTCCTTTCTATTTGTGTCTACATTTTGGTGTTTAAATAACAGTAATACCGTACATAGTACAGTGTTAGTACAGCTCGATTCACGGCGAATTTTTCCAGCTCAATTAATAAACCCATAAGTCATATTTTTAATAACGGTCACAGAGTAGCTTTAATTTTATAAATTCAACTAGACCACTAAAGTGAAGTGTTTAATATATGCGTGAATAAGTAAATATCGCATTCGTAACAAGAAACGATTCGCAGTTAATAAGACGAGCAAGGAATTTTAGGGCCGCGACACACTCAGCATATTAATTAATTAATTAATTATTACTTTTAATTTTTTTCGCTTTATTATTTTAAATAACATTCTGCTTGTTGCATACTATTGTAACACAATATATATATCCTTTCCTAGGTTAAACATATTTTTTTCTCGTGCTTAATTTTTTTTATTAAGTAAGAATTTTTTAATTCTTTATTTTTAAATTTTATTTAAGAGTCGTTTTTTCTCGTGTATTATACCTTTAAATCTGCTCAAACACGCCTTGCGCCGCACGCACATTTACCGCGCTCTGCTTTATTATTCTTAAATTTTATTTAATTTTCGTTTCTTCTCTCGTGTATGATACCCTTAGCCTTGCTCATACGCCTTGCTCCGCACGCATAAACCGCGCGCCGCTTTTGTTTACGCCGCGCCGCCCAATTAAAGCGCTGCTTCTTGAATATTTTTTTTTCTTAAGCTTAATTTTTTTTAATTTTAGTTTTTTTAAACATCGAACAAAATTTTTATTTCCAGATTTTTTTTAAATAAGAAATCTTTCTTTCGCGCGTACCATCAGCTCTGCCCGCACGTTTTTTCTCCGCACCTACACCGCGCTTAGTTTTTTCTTTTTTTTCTTTTTTACGCCGCGCCGCTCAGCTAAAGCGTTGCAATGCCTACCAAGTCGCAAGCTGCTTTCTTCCGGGAAGCTTATAAAGCTATTCTTCAGCTTAATAAAATTGGTGTTGCCATCCTCGCGGGTGACACAACTACCTACACGGACGTTGATTTTAAAGCGCGTATAACGAAGTTGGACGACTACAAAAGTAAGCTGGACGGTGTGTATGCGGAGATACTAGATGCCACAGATTTGGACGAAAAAGCAGAGGCGACATACACTGACAGCTTCAACGAGGCAAGCGAGGCGTACACACAGATACTCGTTGCCAGGGAAAGGCTTAGTTGCCTTCCGCCCTCCCCCGCCCCTCATTCTTCATCCATGACTGCGCCCGCTTCCGTTCTGCCCAAAATTGAGCTCCCTCGCTTCAGCTCTAAGTTAGAGGATTGGCCCTCGTTTATTACCATCTTTAAAAGCTTAACCGATGACATGGTCAACCTCACGGATGCAGTCAAGCTGCATTATCTGCTCTCTTGTATTTCTGGTGAGGCGCTCAGCATGATCGCTCACCTTAAAATTACCAATGAAAATTATAAAGTGGCTCTCGAGATCCTGACCAAGCGCTACGAGAACCGGCGAGTATTGATCGACAGGTTCGTCGATATCATTCTCGAGCTCCCACCAATCGGCTCCCGGTCAGATATACGACAGCTCTTCCTGACTCCACTCATCTCTGCCCAGTCTGCCCTGCGCAATTTAGATCTGCCCATTAAAGACTGCGATTACGTCTTCGTTTCGATTGTGGTGCGCAAGCTGAAAGGCGAACTCCGCACATTATTTGAACGCAGGCACGCATCGGGTGATCGTCTACCCACTTTGAATGATTTGATTTCCTTTTTAGAAGAACACGCGCGGTGCATAGAAACCGAGAAATCTAACCCCGCGCACTCTTCTCACTCTTCCCAGCCCATGCTCGCTTCTCCCTCTGCTCCGAGAAGATCACCCAGCCTACCACGCAACCCAAACTTATACGGTCGCCAAAATTTCAGGCCAATACAGCCGGCGCAACGTTCAGCCCCTATAACTCGTCAATCCGATACGTCAGCTTACCGACCGGTCTACTCATCTCGCACGTCGCGCTCACCTCCGGCTGGCGCAAATAATAATCTTTATTGCCCTTGGTGCGCCACAAAAGGCCACAAACTAATAGCCTGCTCGGCCTATAATAACCAGCCCGTTCAAGGACGATGGGATTTCATTCAGGCCCGCAACCGATGCAGGCGCTGTTTGGGTCCGCACTACGAGAATGAGTGTAAATCAACGGGGCGTTGCAAGGAATGCAACAGTATAAATCATCACACGTCCCTGCATCGGCTTGGTGTTACATCACCGGTGCATTCATCAGCGCACCTTTTACCCGCGGAACTCAGAGAGCGACCGCAAACGCGCTCAGCTCATCAAGCCCAAACCCGCCCAGTGCTCGCCGCTCGGAAGTCGCCATCTCCCCCGCGATCTCACACACACCCGCTATGACTATCTACAGTTACCGAACACCCCGAACTCGAAATCGATACGCCCATAAATTTACATCCGCACAACTTTAACCCCAAGATCTCAAATATAGAACAAGTAGTATGTAATAAAATAGAATTACAACAACCATCATCAGCACAAACTCAAACAGATTCAACTCATCCTCAGGCATCCCTCAACATTCCTATCTTATTACCAACGGTTTCGTTGGAGGCTTCAGACGTACATGGCAACTTCCACAAAGCTCGAGCGTTGCTAGATTGTGGTAGCATGGTAACACTCATAACTCAGCGCATGGCAAAATTTTTAAAATTACCTATACAACGCACATCATTGAAAATCGGAGGGATAGGAAATCAGCACTCACAGGAATCTAAAGCATCAGTTACAATTATTTGTCGTCCGACACGTACTCACACGCCTACAATAACTGTTACAGCACATATTTTAAAGCACGTCACCGGTTATCTGCCCTTGGATAAATTACCTGATGTAACTCAATTACCAGGAAGCGCGCGCTTGCCCCTTGCGGATCATGATTACAATGTACCCTCTCCGGTTGATATTTTGCTAGGTTCGGACGTCCTTGGTCAAGTCCTCGACGGGACCAAGCTCTCTTTGGGCCCCGGCAGGCCTATAGCCTTCGGCACGATATTCGACTATACGTTAATTGGACCCATCCACGATCCATGCACGGCATCTAAAACTTGCGTGTACTCCGCTCGTACTGCCGACACAGACGTATCAACTCAAGAGATACATAAGGCAATTGAAAGATTTTGGGACTCCGAAAACCTCGAAACAACAGTAGCATCAGATACACTACAAGATCAGTGTGAGGAAATTTTCCGCTCTTCAACAACTCGTGAGCCATCGGGACGATACATGGTCACGTTACCCTTCCTTGATAATGCACCTGAACTGGGTAGCACTCACGCAATTGCACTACGGAGATTTCTCAGCTTAGAGAAGAAACTACAGGCTAACCCAACTTTCGGCTCAAAATACGTCGACTTCATGACTGACTATATCAACCTAGGCCACATGTCTTTGTGTCATCCAAGTACGTTCGCTGACAAGGCTCACTTCTACATTCCGCACCATGGCATATTTAAGTCAGGTTCAGAAAAGCTCCGCACGGTTTTCGATGGTAGTTGTAAAAGCTCTAACGGTGTCAGTCTTAACGATTGTCTACATACAGGCCCGCCCCTTCAACGAGACATCATTGATATTATCATGGCGTTTCGAACTCATCCTGTCGTATTCAGTACGGACATCCGAATGATGTTCAGGAATATTCTCGTGCGTCCAGACTATAGACGGTATCAGCTCATACTCTGGCGATCATCACCGGACCAACCTCTGCTCACATATGCTCTGAACACCGTGACCTATGGGCTCCGGTCCAGCCCTTACCACGCTATCCGCACGCTCCTTCAGCTTGCTCATGACGAGGGTCATAAGTACCCCAGAGCTGCCCAGGTCATCCGCAAGGCTATATTCGTTGACGACATTCTCACTGGAGACGCCTCTGTTGAAGGTGCCCAAGCGCTTCAAACTGAGCTCATAGAACTACTTGCATTGGGAGGTTTCCAGTTATCAAAATGGACCTCCAACTCACCCAAGCTCTTGGAAAGGTTCCCAGATGATCAGTGTGATCTACCAAAGGATTTCGACATAGGCCCAGACTCTAACCCCATCAAAGTATTGGGAATACAATGGATCCCTCGGACGGACCAGTTCGTTTATCGCGTTGCCTTGAAACCTATAATTAATGTCACCAAGAGATCCATTCTCAGCACGGTTGCATCGCTGTATGACCCCAACGGTTGGGTAACTCCCGTCGTATTCCGCGCCAAATTACTACTTCAAAAACTGTGGTTGTTGAACTTGTCGTGGGATGAACCGACCCCCGAAGATATCCACGTGGAGTGGACTCAGATAGCGGAAGATCTCCCACAACTCTCAGCTCTGCGTATTCCTCGACATATCTGCCCAAACGCTCCCTCGTCAACTTACACGCTACACGGCTTCGCTGATGCCTCTGAGGCTGGCTATGCTGCAGTTGTTTATTTACATGGAGTGAATACAAACGGAAATGGAAGCGTTCATTTAGTTTTAGCCAAATCAAAGGTCGCGCCGATAAAGAATCGACTCTCAATCCCGAAATTGGAACTATCGGCAGCAGTTCTCCTATCCCAGGTCATGACCAGGGTTTCAACTCAGTTATCGGCTTATATTACTATACAACATCACGTGTGCTGGTCAGATAGCACTATAGTATTAGCCTGGCTAAATACACCCCCTCACCGTCTTCAAGTATTCGAAGCCAACCGAGTAACCAAGATAAGGTCCACCGCATCCAACTACACCTGGAGACACGTCCCTTCAGCGCTTAACCCTGCCGACTGCGCGAGCAGAGGTTTATCTGCTCAATCACTCGCCACACATTCACTGTGGTGGTCTCCGAATTGGCTCATGGAGCACCCGGATACATGGCCGAAAATGCCCCCAGCTCTAGGGCACCACGCTTTACCAGGACTTAAACCTAAGAAGGTGCCAACTCATATAGCTATCCCTGACCTTGATACGGATCTCCTCACACGCTTCAGCTCTCTCGACATGCTCATCGGAGTGACAGCTTGCATCAAGCGATTCTCATACAACTGTAAAACCGCGCCCATGAATCGTCGATCTGGCCCCTTGACGGCTACTGAACGAAGAGAGGCCTTGCTCTTCTGGATACGCTCTGTTCAGCAAAACGTGTTTGCCCAAGATATACAAAGCCTTCGGACTAACGAACGGTGTACTGCAAGACTTCAACGTCTCTCGCCCTTCCTGAAAGACGGCCTCCTAAGAGTTGGCGGTCGTCTCACTCACGCTCCGCTCGGATACGATGCTCAACATCAGCTAATTCTTCCCAGCTCAAGCCCATTGGTAGATCTCATTATTGATCATTATCATAAAATACATTGCCATCCAGGCACCGACACCTTACACGCTATATTACGACAGCGATTCTGGATACTATCAGCACGCCGCGTCATCAGACATCGCGTATATAAATGTGTAACATGCTTTAGATGCCGACCTCAGTTTAAGGCTCCTGTCATGGGTGATCTGCCAGCTGACAGAGTCACGCCACGACCAGTTTTTAGTCAAGTATCTACCGATTTCGCCGGCCCGTTTTTGGTGAAATCCAGCACATTACGTAACGCAAAACTCTTAAAAGCTTACTTTTGTATATTTGTATGTTTGTCTACGAAAGCGGTTCACTTGGAACCTGTGTCTTCACTCAGCACGGAAGCGTTTCTTGCGGCATTGCAGCGTTTTGTCTCGCGACGCGGTACTCCTACCCTTATTCGGTCGGATGGTGGTACAAATTACCAAGGCGCTCGGAATCAGCTCAGGGAAATTCAGAACTTTCTTTCGGCAAACAATGATTTTCTCACACATAAACTTGCTAATCAGCACATAACGTGGTTGCTAAACCCCCCCACGGGTCCGTGGTTCGGGGGGATACACGAAATCGCGGTTAAGTCGGCTAAACAATTATTGTACCGTACTATGGGTGAGCAACACCTCACCTTCGAAGAATTTTCTACCCTTTTGACGCGAATCGAAGCTGTACTTAACTCCAGACCCCTTTGCCCGCTCTCGTCCGACCCATCGGACTTCGAACCACTTACGGCCGGACACTTCATTGTAGGTCGTCCGCTTACTGCACTGCCTGAATACTCCTTTGATGATAGACCATTGTCCGCTCTTAAGCGATTTCAGCTCATCCAAGCCATTTCCCAACGATTTTGGAAGGTGTGGTCCCAATCCTATCTCCATACCCTACAGACCCGTTCCAAATGGCTCGCTCCTTCATCCCCTCCCCAAGTCGGAGAGATCGTTCTCATCAAGGAGGACAACTTGGCACCGCTTCAGTGGAGGCTTGGAAGAATCATCCGCACGTTCCCTGGAAAGGATGGAGTGATCCGTGTAGTCGATCTAGACACTGCCCATGGAACTCTAAGGAGACCGGTGCTGAAGATTGCTCGGTTTCCCATTGAATCAGCTCAAGAGGACACGGCTCTCCCGCGCCTTTCCCCCGCCCCCCAGGATGATCGCGCCATATAGAACGCGACGGAAATTTCAGCCCGACCCCTCTGTCCGCACTCCTCAGCCGTCGCTTGCGCCCCCCTCTCTTACCTCAACCCGCGCAAGACGGCAACCGACGAACCGGCGCGAGCGCGCCATCTTCAGTCTGATCAGGCAGTCCGTTCACTGCTACCGCGCTCCGAGCACACGCATCTCTCGCGAAGCCCGCCGTCGTACGCGCCGCGACTAACCACGCCGTTCCGCCGGCCGCCATTACATTGTGCTCAACACACCTCGTTCGCCCAGTACATGCGATAGTGTATCGTAAACGTGACCACGGGAAGTGCAAGCCCACTCGGGAAACCGGGACCAGCCCACGATCTCAACATCGCCCGGATCACCTCTCCGCCCATAAATCCAAGCCCACCATCCGCCGGCCATTCCCTTCCGCCCAACGTTGGATGTAAGGTCAGTATCCCACAGTTGTTGAAGGTATAAAAGTAATGAAAATAAATTTAAAGAAACTGAAGAAGATCAGAAATATTTTTACAGATCTTGTATCCGAAAACGAATTGTTCTTTTTTTGTAATCATGAATAGTGAAATCAAACAGCGCAAATATGAATAATAATTTGTTCAAACCTACTTATTATAGCATACCTACTTATTATTTTTAATGCAAAAGACACTTGAAATTTAAAATTAATTAAAACTTTTAATATCCCAAGTCGATTTGGTCAACGATTCTTACTATACAACATTTCTTTAGAAGACAGCTGCCTATTTTTCCTACACTACGAATCCATCAAAGTGGTAGATATACACGTAGCAAAGTGGTAGCTCTCTCCTAACTTTTACTTCTTAGACAAGTCTTAAGTCTAATTTAATCTCAATCTGGAATTACGATTCCAGCAAACTTGCTGTTCATGTTACATTTATTGACAGACATGTTCCATACTAGACAAAAAAAATCCCAATATTTTTATTGTAATAAAAAGGCGTCTTGATAGCAGCGTGGAGAGCAAAAGCGAATTGAAAAAAGGGATACCAAAAATAAAACACAACGTATGCAATTTATATATTGCTAGAAATAACATTTAAATACTTAAATATCCTTTTGCAATATTGATAGTAGTAAATTTTCCAGTTTACTAGACTGCACCTTAACCGACATTGCATTCAATACACCGACGACGGATATAGAGTAATTAACTGGCGGATACGGATGCTTCGTGTAGATACTTAGGTTTTATGGCGGCACTTAGATGCCGGAGCGATTGAACAACAGCTGACTATGTAGTAAAATTTTGTTTATTTATAGGCGTTCTCTTGTTGGTTTTAGCGAAAGACGCAATAAGAATTTCAAATGATTTTAATAACTTGCTTGCGTCGGCGTTTCCACCTGCCTATGACGTAGATATCTTCAAGAAAAGAGAGCTAATAAAAGAAAATAGGCTTTTACTAAGTTAATGTGCTCACGGCTCACCATCTTCGACCACACCTCCAGTTACCATCAGATGGGATTGTGGTCAAGGCAAGTATTAACTTATTTTATTTATTTATTTATTCTTTATTGAACCTTACACAAGTAATGGAACAAAAGGCGGACTTAATGCTAAAAGCGTTCTCTGCCAGTCAACCTTAGGGCAGTGGGCAGTTTTTTTTAGTAACAAAAAAACATCGTGGACACTAAACATTTTAAATGCGACGGGTATTACGATTCGTTTTTTATAATACCGATATTTCGACCCAGTTACATGGCGCAAGGTTACCGTTGAATTTAAAATAAGAATTTCATTTTGTGACAAAGATGCAAGGATCTTTATTCTTCCTTAACAAACCCTTACAGCGTAGTCACTTAATGAGGTTAAGACTACAGTACTTCTATTGGAATCCTCTTGGCTTCGTTCAATTCAATGTTTTGCTGAAAGGTTGCAGAAAGGTTTTTAAGATAAAAAGCCTTTGGAATAGCAAAAATTGTGAATTGTGGATGAAAAGTTTAAGTGGTGAAAAATTGGTGACCCTTGTGCGTCTTGTAACATAAAATCTTGAGCGATTTGTTGCTTTTAAAACGTGTGTTTCCGTCCGTCCTGACACGTATATTTATTATATCTTACAGCAACTTACTTATTTAGATAACTATAATAGTAATATAGTAGGTATACCTACTAAATTAGGTCTCAGACTTTTTCGGTCGGATTATTCCACAAGAGAATCAAAAGGACCGTTATACCGTCATTTATCAAGCCCATAGCTGTCTAATGGATTTATATTTCATTTGTCTTATTCTGTAACTGACTGTGGCGACCAAATTAATGCAAGTCTAATCTAGCGTTTTGGAAATGACAGGTCGCGAACAGGCACAGAGCCACGAGAATAAAATATCAAAATGAAGCATTGAATCTACAGTCCAATTTTTAAGAGGGGACTTATTTGGTACATAATCAATATTGGCACCACTTTTTATTGAAATATTTATTTAAGTTACTTCAGAAATAGTTCCTAAACATGAATTAATTTTGGCATGAAATGATTTATCTGTCAAAGATACTGTTATTATGTATACCAAATAGGATTCCTTTAAAAATATGACTCATAGCTACACAAGATCACGTTTTCCTGTAACTCGAAATAATCGTAACATCAATTACGGTAATCTCCAAACTTATTGGCCGGGCTGAAGTTGGCACAGTTGCGTAAAGGGAGTGCGTAGGTGATCGTAGTCGATGGCTCCTCCGCTGATACCTTGTTTTACGTTCTGCGCATCGACTCGCGCCTAACTTCAGTCCGGCTAATAAGTTTGGAGAAGAGAAATCCTTAATGGTTACCAGCACAGTCCCAATTTATTTCTTCAGTTTCTACATAGACAATAATATTGTATAAAACCGTGTATTTAATTTTTTGAACTACTACTTATTATAAATATTAAAATTTTACAAGGCTAACCGTTATTATCAACTGACAATCTCAAGGTGTTTGGTGTATACCTTTTTCCAGTTTCACGAATTCACAACGGAATTAAGGGTTCCGTCAAGCCAGTATTTATCAAACTTGCTCGCTAATCTATAAAGGAAACAAGGCGTCTGTCAAGCTCTGATATAAACAGCCAAAACAGGAAAGCTTAGAAATTGCGGTGAAATGTTTCTGAGGTTGATAAATTTAAAATAATTATTTAATTAATGATATTGCGTTGTAGTAAATGATTAATGTTTGCTAGCTGTGCCCGTGACTTCGTTCGCGTGGGAGCATTTTCCACATAAAACCTGATCCCCTGGGAACCTTAGTCACCTAGCGATATGAAATATTTCATATTATACTTTACGACCTACTGTCTTATGTTCAGTTTAGACGTATTAAGTAGTTAACTAAATTTTAAGTGTAATTTTTAGTGTGCGTCCACACGTAATAATTTAGTAAAACTCTTTAGTTCATACAATTCTACTTAACTATTTAAGAATTTTACTAAATTTTAACTAAATAACTAAAAAGTGCCTGTCCAAACGTGTTAAGTGATAAGCCCCACCCACCTACTTAACAGAAAATAGAAAAAATTCTAAATGACTTGTCTACTTAATTACTTAAAAAAGAAAAAAAAATTATACGCAAAAATCGTTGCCCCGTTTCGAAGGAGTGCAACCACAAACATCGTGACATGAGATTTTTCTATATTAGAGATGGTAGCTATAATATAACAAAACTAAAAGACCCTCTAAAAGAAATGGGTAAATATGAAAATAATAAAAATGTAATAAATTGCCTGGTTAAAAAGAAAAGCATTTGATTCAGGTATGCTAGGTTTTCCGCCAAGTAACGGTATTTTAAATAAAAATTGAAAGTGTGGTTTTATGAAACCACGATGCAAGTGAAACTTTTTTTGGTTTGTAGACATTTAACTAAAAATTTCTAGAAAATTATTTGATTTAGGGTATTAAAATTGCGTTTTTAATCTTAACTTAATTATTGAAAAATGGGAATGATAATGGGAAATCATTAGTAGACAAAATATTCAATTATAAAATTTAATTTCAATTTGCGTACGGAATACATAATTAACACAATCATTTAGATGATAGACGCTTATTAATAAACACTGACAAACAACATTTACATTAAACACTGACAAAAACAAAATAGCGTGGAGCACTGGCACAAATGAGTAATAGTCTATACACTACACGGTCAGCTGCTGCGAACTATAGGCGCCGCCATATTGGCCTTGGCTGCTCTAACGAGCGCCTTTCACTTTATCCCTACTCCGCGGCCGACCGTCACGCGACATGCAACACACAGACGAAAAAGTTTGAGACGATGTAATAAATTACAAAAAAATGTTTCTTTAATACTTTCTGTTTTTACAGACCCCTCACACAAAATACAAGTTTATGAATGATAAACAGCGAAAGATTTACAAACATCCATACGTCCATACAGAAAAACTTCACATTTATAATATTTGCAGAATTACCTAGTAGATAGTATTTTCTCAAATACATTCCATGTTCAGATCGATCAGTTACAGTTTATAATAATTATTTATGATATGATATAATGATGATGTTATGAATGATATGAATTGACTGCACATAAAAACCGTTGTCTTTTGACCTCTCCCGTCTGTTGAAAACAAATCCTTATCCGACCATTCGTAATTCAAATACTCGGGTCGGACACTCGAGAAGATCAAATATTCCAAACAAAGTGGACGTACTCTGAACTTACGAGTGCTGTATTATAATACGAGTTTTTTTTATATTTATGTATGTATTGTTTTCACCATCGAATATTATGATTCACGGCGGGTATTCATTCATCCCTTCGTTGTCAACATCTCTCTGGTAGGAACGATATGGTTTGCTTCGTCAAATATTATGCGTGCCGTGAAGGCTTTTACGAAGTTAGTGCGATTGCAATATACGATTTCGATGCCACTTACTGTTAGATGGGTGGTTATTAAACATTATCTTATGTACTTATACTCTTACAAAATTTATACCATCATTGTGAATTTGTGTGTTTACATTATTACATGATGGTAAAAGAACTGATGTTCCACTTGGTAAGAGGCGGTTAGTTCATTTGCAACACTAGTATCACCGACACGACACGTTGTTGGTAAAAATTAAGTGGTAAATAACTCAGTTGTTAAATTACTATTCGATCGCAAACCGAAAGATGTGATCCTTGTGACTTAATGATCTATTTTATTGCACGGCGTTTAGCTCCCTCGCTACACTCGGGCGCAAATTTTTGGACCGTATTGTAATATATTATTAATGTATTTATTGATAAAATTCACATTCATTCCATAAGCATCATTATATTTATGGTATCTTTTAAAAAGAAGTGGCGTAAAACAGCAAGTAAAATTGTTTGTGACAAAATGTCCAGGATATCCGTTATTAACGGTTTCTTTGTTTTCTATGCCGTTTGTAGCTGCAAAACTTTGGGCAAATAGCGGATAGGATTTATCGAAAGGAAAATAATATAATATCAGACTTCTTGGAACTTTGAACTTCGTGCACCTGCAAGGAACCAAATACTCTTTTAAAAGATTTTAAACTTATAACATTTGCCGATACCGATGCCGATGGCCAGTGGAATTGTTTGAGAAACGTGTAAAATCTCAACTTTTAGGCAAAGGTATACTGTAGATGAGTACTTAAATGACAAAGACGCATGGAAATGGCCAGCTCTGCAACCAGTTCCGTTCAAGTTACTAATATTTCTTTGTAATAAATATACCAATGTATTTTTTTAAAGATGTACTGAGGAGTTTTTTACGGCTTTTCTTCTCCTTCATGACAAAGCACCTTCCGAAAAGCCGGTTGATTAAAAAAATACATGCATAAGTGTATCAATGATACCTATATGAATAAATGATTTTGAATTTAAATTTAAATTTGAATTTGAACTTAAGAATTTTTAATGCAAAAGTGTACTAACGATTTTTGTAGTTTATATTTCGACTCAGTTACATGGATTGTAATAACGGTGAGAACGATCAGTCACTAAGTATATAAATTATTACAGAATTTACCCGAAACTACTCTATTACATTATTGATAATAATTTAGTCTTAAGGAAGCCATACACGATCAAGTGTACTTGTCAAGTCTGCAGTTTGACTTGTCTTTGCAGTTTGACTTGACGTGGCATCCAGGGTGCATGAGATACTCGTACATAGCTATATTATGGCCACATCGTAGATGTATCGCCTCCATTATTCTATATTGCACTTGCAAGTCTCATAAAGGTAACTTATTGAGACAGCTATCCCACTGTTGATTTGCATTACAAGATGTTGTGCGTGTGAATAAAGCTATGCATTTTTATATAAATTTTCCAACGTCGTTGTAATATCGTTGCAATGTCGTGTTGCTTTCGCAGATATAAACAGATTCTTAATCGAAATAATATTCATTGTCAGTATAATTAATTACTTTGCCAAAATAATTGTTCACAGCTATTCAGGTTCGCAAGGCGTTGTTGTATAGTCAATTACTGACAAATATTCAAATACATACCTAACAGTAATAATTTACTATACAATCTATTTTGCAAAGCAGTACCTACCAACCAATGTCATTGTCTACATAGGTAGGTACTAATATTTTGTATCTATGTGATTCTTATCATACATAAAATATACCATAATTTGTAAGTAATTTACAACAAATTTTACTACGCCAAATAAAATTATTTATCCATCCATTTTGCGACAAACCCACGAAAGTTGAATTTATTATACAGATTTGGCTCCATTCAATTATGTTGTTAGTGCACGATGTACGACAAATATTGTGACTGTCGACGATGTCAACATCAACCAATGTTCGGTTTACATTTCTGCTTCTGTCGTCAAACCACTATCTCATTTGTTTACAACAAATCCAGCACATTCATCCGAAAGCCAAATTTCCTCACAAATTTGTACGGTCATTTGAAACTTCTTTTATTTGCTCCCTTACTTCGCGTCGGATTGAAGCGAAATCATTTCGTAGACTCAATTCTTTTGTATTGTCAGATATTGGAAGTCAATAATGGATTTCTATAACGCGTCATCTTAAACGTATTACGTTTTGATTAAGGTATTAAATTAGTAACTGAATATTTTTGCTGTATGAAAATATTTTCTTATTTCTCCTTTGGATATAAATATATATATCTACTAGTAAAATAAACGTTACACAATGGACAAGTCCTTTTTTGGAACTGGAATGGACATTTATAAATGCGATATTACAAATACCGACGACCCGAAACTTGCGTGTCACTTAAATCTGTCTCGACCGAGAATCAAACCCAGGTCGCCTCAGGTATCTTCTCCTGTATTATTATCACTATTTTTTCGACTGCCAATCACTGAAAAACAAATCAGCATAATATAGATAAAGTAGTTAGAAATAAATAGTTTGAGATCCATTGCAGTCTAGGTTTTAAGTGAAACAGGTTAATAGCTTAAAACCAAATACACAGTTTTATAGTGTTAATATTCTCAAGATACTAAAGAAAAAAATGAGGCTGGACCTACTGTCAACCATTAAAGATTTCCGTCGCCTGTCATAAGGCGCTCCACCCACTAAAGACGCGTCCCGCCGCGGTGCGCGG
Organism: Thymelicus sylvestris; assembly: GCA_911387775.1. Lineage (NCBI taxonomy): Eukaryota > Metazoa > Arthropoda > Insecta > Lepidoptera > Hesperiidae > Thymelicus > Thymelicus sylvestris. Next base: position 15,851,317 of record OU426889.1, read on the forward strand.
AGCGACGGATAACGCAACTGCGCGCGGGGCGATTTCCCGCGCGTTTCCGCGTCGGTAGTGTGTTGTGCTAGGCGTGATTTCTATATAAATTGAGATACTTGCATACAATGGTAAAATCTGCCGTCCCGCGCACCGCGGCGGGACGCGGTGCAGTGGGTGGAGCGCCTAAAACCTGTGTATACTCATAGTATCAGGTCATGATTATCACAAATATACATTGTCATCAGAACTAAAACATGAAAAACTTAACTGCTTAGGATAGGAAAGAAAAAGTAGATCTAATTAGGCTTGCAAGACTTGACTCATACGAAGCGCAATAAAAACAAAAAATAACCGACTTTAAAGAAACAGTCTTCGAACAACTAATAAAATGAGAACATCATCAAGGTTGTTGAAGCCAATTAAATACGCATTATTAGGGATAACTCAAACACTACTCGTCAGCTCTCACTCTTTAAATGGGACTATACGACAAGCACCAGCTTTCGATAAAAAAAGATCACCAGAATCGGTTAACTCAGCAAAAAGTTATGAGGTAACATAAAAAAAAAATTAAAATGTGTACAATTCACACGTAGTAGAAGTGAATCCTTCAAAAATTTTGTTTTCAAAATAATGAGACGAATGTAAAATTTCGGGAAGATGATAATTGTAGGTTTTAGTAATAATCTCTCATCCCTCATATCATCTCTCAACTCAACTCCCCTCCCCCTCCCCTACTACTCCCCTACCCCTGTACAATGCTTCCTATCTCACTTTAGAATTTATGTGTCTGTCTCTTTTACTGTCACGGGACAGTTTCGTTTCATCGAATTTCAAATCACCCCCGTACTAAAGAAGTCTTCACTTCAAAAATTTCAAGTCAGTCTCCACTCATTTCTAGTCTCCACTGGACAGTTTCGTTTCATAAAATTTCAAGTCACCCCCGTACTAAAGAAGTTTTCACTTCAAAAAATTTCAAGTCAGTCTCCACTCATTTCTAGTCTCCACTGGACAGTTTCGTTTCATAAAATTTCAAGTCACCCCCGTACTAAAGAAGTTTTCACTTCAAAAACAGTCGAATTGAGAACCTTCTCCTTTTTTTGAAGTCAGTTAATAAACCCGTATAAAAATATGTGATGCAAATTCGGAAGGAGTAACCATTACATCCTATAACTCAGCAATATTTATCAATTTTCCACGCGAAGGAGTCACCCTCGTTTCTTTATATCATTATTATCTTCACCCTATTGTAGTCCCATACACGTTGTTCGATTCACAAAACGTATTTCATAAATGGCGTAGGTTAAGTGAAAAATGATCTGGCACATTTTTGCACTCCGGTAGGTTTAATTTCGTTGCTATAATCGTTCAACAATGGAAAATATTTAATGGAATCGCGCATTATTTTGCTGGAATCAATTTAATTGTCATTGATAATTTAATTAATATTAATCTATTTTAAAATAGGAAAACAATATGTACCTAATGGTTATATTTAAATTTGTATCCTTTATTCCAACCGCAAATGGAGTAAATGGGAATCATTCATTGACTTATATCACAGAATATTTTTCTATTTTCTGTGTTCCAATTTTATATTTCCTGTTCTGTTTGTCATATACACGTTCACATACAAGATGTTTAATATTCTTTGACACGTTATCATGTGTCACATCCAATTCGATTTCCATTTGAAAAGTGAAGGAAGCGTAAAATTACAATAATCTGAATTTTACCAAGGAAAAAATAACCGACTTTTAAATTACTCAAAAACTACTCGTCAGATCTAGCTCAAATTTAAGTGGGACCACATGACAAACGCTAGCTTTTGACTAAAAAAGAATCATCAAAATTGGTTCACCCAGTCGAAAGTTCTGAGGTAACAAACATCTATACTATAATAAAACTCAAAGGGCAAATTTTCTGTACATTGAATATTTTTTTAAAATTTTGATTAGGGGGCACTTCAATAACGTGTTAGAGCACAAAAATATTTTTTTTTAGAATTATTGTCTGTCTGTCTGTCTGTCTGTCTGTCTGTCTGTCTGTTTGTCTGTCCGGGCATCACATGAAAACCTTTGAACGGATTTCGATGAAAATTGGTAAAGTTGTTACTAATACTCCGGGTCATATTTTAGGATACTTTTTATCCCGGAAAGTTAAGAGGTTTCCCCGGGGAACGGGATGAAAGTTTGTATGGAATATTTTTAAAACATCAACCGATTTGCTTCAAATTTGCCACAAATGTTCCTTGCTGAAATTAATTAAATATGTATTTTTCAGTTTTTCAAAATTTTGCAAAAAAAAAAGAAAAAAATACAAATTAATGTGAATATTGCTTATTTTTCAAAACCCGCTCCTGGAGATATCCTTTGGGATTTTATCGTGGGTTTCAGTATATCAATTGCTAAATTTAAGTACTTCAATATAAATTTACCGTTTTTTAAATTTCTTTCTGCAAGAGGTACAAATAAGGTAAAACATAATTTCCGTATGCGAAGCTGCGGGCAACAGCTAGTATAATCTAAATTTTACTAACAAAAAATAACCGACTTCAAAGTTACTCAAAAACTACTTGTCAGATCTCGTTCAAATTTATGTGGGACCCCATGACAATCACCTGCTTTCAATTAAAAAAAGAATCATCGAAATCGGTTGGCATGATATTGAGTTATTCGTCCATTTGTACTTCATAAATTTTAAGACTTATATGGTTTTCACATGGATGCCATTGTCAAATCTCGATAAAATTTATGCAGGACCACATGACAGGCACCAGCTTTTGATTAAAAAATGAAACATCAAAATCGGTTTGCCCAGTCCAAAGTTCTGAGGTAACAAACATAAAAAAATACAGTCGAATTGAGAACCTCCTCCTTTTTTTGAAGTCGGTCAAAAAAACAGTTGAATTGAATACCTCCTCATTTTTTGAAGTCGGTTAAAAATTACTTAAAATATTAAACGTCTCCAAAATTTGTGAATTTTCGTAATGTTTAACCAGATCGCAGTATATAATATTTAATCAGTCTCGTTCGCTTCAAAAGCTTACAGCTTACCTGCTGAGCTTTCGTTAAAACTTTAATGGGCTATTCAAGGTATTTTAAGACCGCGGACAAAAGTTTCAAATCTATCCGCAAGTTTGTATTCTATCCACTATCTCTTCAGAGCTTTTTAGCTCTTGGAAGTTTTAAAACTTCAATATTGTGGATAGCTTGTATCTTCTTAAATATTTGTTGTTGCTTATATTAAGACACCAAAATGATGTATTGCATTACCCATCCCGGCGTCTGATGATGTGCCTTGGATACAAAATGTTTAATTTTTCAACGGAGTGGAATACCATATTTTGTTACCGATTACTTTATCTTTGCAATACCAATAGTTATAATAAATATCATTTTCTATCATAGGGTGTGATTATGTGTAATGTAGACAAAATTTGTAACTCCTTAAAGGATTGCAATAACTGAACCGAACAGATTTTTGCTTTCGATAAAATTAACTTTGCAAAACCAGAACATCATTGACAATTTCAAGGTCAAAATTTTTGGGAACAAATAAAAATTTCAAAATAAGAACTTGAAAAAAATAAACTGATTTCAAAATAAAAACAAAATGACTTTAAAAAGTGAAAGATAGTTTATTAAAAAACTGAACTTCCTATTTTTTAACCGACTTCAAAAAAAGGAGGAGGTTCTCAATTCGACTGTATTTTTTTTTTATGTTTGTTACCTCAGAACTTTGGACTGGGCGAACCGATTTTGATGATTCTTTTTTTAATCGAAAGCTGGTAGCTGTCATGTAGTCCCACATAAATTTTATTGAGATCTGACAATGGCATCCATTAGAAAACCACATAAGTCGTAAATTTGTGTTAAAATGTGCGCGACAAATTGACGAATAACTCAATATCACGTCAACCGATTTCGATGATTCTTTTTTTAATCGAAAGCTTGTTATGTGGTCCCACATAAATTTGAACGAGATCTGACCAGTAGTTTTTGAGAATTTGAAGTCGGTTATTTTTTGTTAGTAAAATTTAGATTATTATTAATTTAATCAAAGTATTATTATAAACACTACCTATCTACTGAATTGTTTTATGTTAAGTTCTCATCTTTTACACTTCCAAACATGCCACTTGGGTCTCATTGAGAGGCCTTTAAACTAATCACGTATATTTCCACGATAGTCAAGCATCAACCTTAATAATAGCCATTTCAAAGTTTAGACCACAGTAGTTACTAAGGACCTACATAACTTGGAAACTAGACTTTACATGCACTAAGTCTGTCGATTAATCTTCCTTAATAAGTCCATTTGCGGTGATGAATTAATTACGAGAACAGACATTGACCCTACTACTATACATATTCATAATTATATACTCAATTCAGGACTAATATAATGTTAATTTTATTATGTTCAGCTATGTGTTTGCTAGACTTACTACTTAGAAAACTATTTCTGAACTCTACTAAATACACTAGTACAGTATGAAGTATTAAAAATACGATATTATGTAAGTATAGCAATATCTAGGAGATCGAGTATGTAGTAGTAAGCAATAATTCAACACATTAATTCATCACTGATTTCAGACTAACTGTGCCCAACTTCATTCATGTGTGAGTTTTTCCCGCGTAAATCCAGATCCCTTGGAAATGATAAAAAGTAGCAGTATATTAATGTGTTGCCAGTAGTAGGTCTATGTTGCCCTGTGACCTCTTTCAATCAACAGTTAAATATTTTACACAATTCTATGGTTCTAGACCAGAAATAGGTTGGCCTAATCTATCGTTTTGTCCAACATTGTTTGTGTTCCTATTTTCCATGAAATTACGAACTAAATCCATGGTATTATGGGCAGCCGCAATCTGTTGGCGCTCATAGCCAATCACGAGAACATTGCGCTATATATCTCTGCCCTATTACGCACATTGATGGCTTAACGTATAGTAGGTAATTTAGGCAATGTAGCAGTAATAGCCTAGCGGTTTTAACGTTGACCTACCAGTGACAATGATATTTATTTTAATTATATGTAAATAAGTTATATGGTCACAGATGATTCAGATGACCACAGAAGTTTAATTTCAATAAAAAAAAACGTTGGTTTGTCGAACGCGGGGGTCTAAGTTCGAACTGTGTGCAACTATAATTTTCAGAAATTATGTGCGTGACGGCGAGCGACCTCTTTGGTCTGTCATACGAGAAGTCATGAAGAAAAACCAAATGTTTAGAATTAGGAATGTGTCAATCTATTTAGAATAATATGTGTGGGACATTCTATGGGATTCGAGGAGTGATCACGGACTAGTACAGATTGTTATTGATGTGAACGTTAGGAAAACTGGAAATATATCATGGAGTAAAGTAAAAGGAATATTATTGAATAACCAACACCGTAGATTACCCCTTCTTCGTCATGCGTATAAGTTTACTATTAGGAAAACATTCTGAGGAAACCTGCACACAAGAGTTGTGTGAAGTCTGCCTATCCACACTTGGCCAGCTTGGGGGACTATGGACTGTACTTCGCACATTGTGAGGGAAAAACCAAACACGGCAGTGGGGTAATTATGGGCTGTGATAATGATGATTACTTACATTCAAGGCATAAACGCACGCATAGTAATAAGTAATATATTACTTGGTAAAGTCGAGTGATTCATTGTGAATTCTGTTGAACTCTTCAGTGCCCCCGAAAGATCTAGAACTCAGTGATTAACGACATTACATAAGCGCTACTCACGATTGTAATTTATAATGCTCCGACAAACTTTACGGCTTACACAGTAAATAGAGCAGCTGTTTTACGCTCTCAAGCTTAAAATTTCCAAAATCTACTTAAATTATGTTTTTCATTCATAAACAAAAGGTGATAAATTACACTTAATATAACATGTTTATGCTTTATAAAAGTACTTACTCTATAGACGAAATGGTTTAACCCTGTCGTGGTGTTAGTTCTAGAAGTCTCAAAAGTGGACTGTACAAAAACATCTAAAATATAACCGATTTCAATGAAAGAGCCTTCGAAAGTATTGCATATTATAATATTTAAAGGTCTTACAAATATATTATAGGTCTTCTAAGACCATTTTTGGAATTAGCCGTTTGCAAAATATTTGGCTCTAAAGCGCTAATTTTGGTTAGAGTCAAATGACCCCCCCCCCCCCCCTTGCCGGCTAAACGATTCTCAATAATCTATAAATTTTACTAACAAAAAATAACCGACTTCAAAGTCTCAAAAACTACTTGTCAGATCTCATTCAAATTTATGTGGGACCACATGACAGCCACCAGCTTTCGATTGAAAAAAGAATCATCAAAATCGGTTCGCCCAGTCCGAAGTTCTGAGGTAACAAACAAAAAAAACAGCTGAATTGAGAACCTCTTCCTTTTTTTGAAGTCGGTTAAAAATAGATTTTATGATGAATTTACAATGAAAACTATCACGGCTATGTTAGCATAAGCCGTTAATGAGTAATCTATACTATAATAAAATTCAAAGGGCAAATTTTCTGTACATTGAATATATTTTAAAAATTTTGATTAGGGGCACTTCAATAACGTGTTAGAGCACAAAAATATTTTTTTTAGAATTATTGTCTGTCTGTCTGTTTGTCTGTCCGGGCATCACATGAAAACCCTTAAACGGATTTCGATGAAAATTGTTAAAGTTGTTACTAATACTCCGGGTCATATTTTAGGATACTTTTTATCCCGGAAAATTAAAAGGTTTCCCCGGGAAACGGGATGAAAGTTTTGTATGGAATATTTTTAAAACATCAACTGATTTGCTTCAAATTTGCAACAAATGTTCCTTGCTTAAATTCATGGAACATATATTTTTCAGTTTTTCAAAATTTTGCAAAAAAAAGAAAAAAAAATACAAATTAATGTGAATATTGCTTATTTTTCAAAACCCGCTCCTGGAGAAATCCTTTGTGATTTCATCGTGGGTTTCAGTATATAAATTACTAAATATAAGTACTTCAATATAAATTCACCGATTTTTAAATTTCCTTCTTCAAGAGGTACAAACAAGGTAAAACATAATTTCCGTATGCGAAGCTGCGGGCAACAGCTAGTAGTCAATAAACTTACTTCTTCGGAACCCTACATTGCGCGTGGCCCGACACGCATTTGCCCGGTTATTTAAATGTAGGTATATTTATAATTATAATTTATATCTTTATTGGTTCCACGGTATTAAAACTAAGGAACGCTATGCTAAATTCCTTTCCAAGTGAAATATCCTGCTTAATATTCCTTCTTCGTACTAGTTGTCTATAGTTCTCCAACAAGCGAGTCTCGGTATGAGATAAGCCCTATTTTCCATGCAATTACAACCAACTTAAATCCATAGTATTATGGGCTACCTCCATTTGTTGGCGGTCTCCGGCAATCGTGAGAAAATTACGGTTATTTCTGCCTTATTACTTCGCTTATAAAGGCATACGTTAGAATAGTTTTAGGAGTAAGATACAATGTAGCTGTATAATAACTATCGCACTACCAAAATACGTGCAGTTTATGTGAGTTGGGAGTAAAGTTATTGTTACTAATGACTTTCTTCATGTGTATGTGCTAACTCTACCAATCTCTGCTAATAGTGAAATTCACAGGTCAAATCTATACATTTAATATTTATTCAAAACACTTTCCGACTAACCATCGTAGAGTCAACTTACCCTGATGATGCTCCGTTTCGGGGCGAAACACGTGTTGGTGCTGGTATGTATGTTGGTATATACGTTTAATTATTAAAGTGCATGTTTCCGTTGTGGGAGGGAGGGAGGTGCCACGCATGTTTTAAAGTATATACCATCATACATGTTAAACGCGGATTGTTGCAAAGTAGACTAATACTAACTTAATAACAATGGATTTCCGCAAAGTAACGCCTGATACTATTAACTATATTTATTCAAAACACTTTAACCACGAATTATTTACAGGTAACAAAAAGGTCAAACTTTGTTTCCTGATAACTAACAAAAATGTTTTCATTTACTAACATTCTAACAGGAATACGGCAAGTTACACATAACCCTGTATAGTACAACTGGGACTAACATACAACGTTCTCTACGTTAATCCTCTGCAGAAGAATTTTCTCCTTTTAGTTTTTTACACAAAACCACAAATAACTGAATACAAATCGAAACACGCCAAGTAAAATCAATGGTTGGTAAAACCGATGGTTTCCATGCGATTATGCGCAAGCGGGTGGCATCACTGTGGCAGCGGTTGCGCGGGAGCTCCAACAGCCTGTTGCGCACGGTGGCGGACCGGTTCGATGGACCGATACTTAAGCAGTGGACTATCCTGCATGTCGGTCAGTCGGACCGATTCACAAAATAGGTTTAATTGTAAATGTAATTTAGTGTATTTTAACTTAATTTAACTTAATTTAATGTTAATTTTGATTTTGATTTAATGTGTTAATTAATTAGTTCAGGCATGTATGTATGATGATAGCGGGAAGAATGAATGTGGAATGAAAGATTGTATTGTATATTAATTCGTTTTAAATTAAATTGGATTGAATTGGGTTGAATTAAATTAAATTGAAATTGTAATTTTATTGTATTTAACTAACATAGTTTTTAAGTTATAAAATTGTTACTAACAAACTATGGGCTAAAATTGCCTGAAATAAATAAATTATTATTATTATTATTATTATAAAATCAATGATATTATAATGAAAAACACAGGTAGATATGTCACTAGCGCGGCGACACGATAAAAAGCGTAAGAACAGGCAATTGACCGTTCTGCGCATAGTCGCTCTGTCTGTACAAGACGATACACCTGCTTTTGTTATTGTCAGAAGTGCTTGACATTTGACATAAAATGACGTTAAAATGCCTTCATGTATTAAATCAATGTGATTGGTGTAGTAAAACAAAAGATAAACGTGCATGTGTCGTAGCTCTTTTCAGAACAGAGTTTTTGGTTGATTTGTAAGGGCATAACGTATCTATATTTTTTAAATATCATTGTGTAAAATTCGCTATAATTTTATTAGAAACTCGATGCCCCCAACCAAATATCTACAAAGGAAAATGAGCAGCTGCCATTCCCCCATTATGTAGGATGAATAACTAATTATTTATCTTCGTGTCGCTCCCTCAAGATCGAAATTGCTTTGTTGTGTTGACATCTTCGATGCCGTTTTTCAGGCTGACAATTTTGTCGGTTATTGATAAAATAATCTACCATTGTTGCCTTGCGTAATGGCGTGGCCGTAATCATTATTCATTATTCTTGCAGAGGAAATGAAGAATAATGTAATATTGTAAATATTGTTTTGTTGGTAAAAGGAAGTAAATGGGAAATATATTCTTTTAAATAAAATGTAACCACTAGTCCCAAATATTTTCTTCGACCGGGAATATGGCCTAGATCCCTTTTGAAGAGGTTGTTGCTGTCTAGATGTGTGAGTGTAAAGTGACATTCATTGAGTCAAAATATCATAAAATAACTAATTAAACGCTTACGCTTATACAGCGTTAAAATGCCTTCGTGTATTATACCAATGTGATTGGTGTAGTGAAACAAAAGATAATTTTAAACGTGTGTGTGTTGTAGCTCTTTTCGGAACAGATTTTTTGATTGATTTATAAGGGCATAACGTTAGTATATCGATATTTATGATGCAATTTCATTATTGTGCTTTAACCGATTACATTACCTCAATTTCTAGCTATCAAATATCGTTATCCCAACCGTGATGTAGGTAATTGAGTAATTTACTGAACTTGATCGCGACGAGAGCCGATCAGATAATTATTTAAGGGACCATCAAAGGGCTCATATAAGCATTTTCCTAACCATATTATTATTATGTATTCTGTGTCAAAACAGACTAAATATACTAAATATACTTAATATAATTGGCTATTTGACAGTTGTCACGGGAAAATATGAAATGTGTTAATTAAGGTTGCATAATGGTTAACAATAATTATACAATACGTTTCTTGCATGAAAATAAATTGTAAATATTTTTACTTTTGAAAAATAGATTTGAGTTTTTTTACCTGTGGATACGAGAACCGAAACGCGGGCGGCCATGATTGAGCATGTTATGACGTCACAATTCAAAAAATAAAGCGTCATGTACTACTAACTATATCGTGTGCACTGTGCAATTTACTGAGAAAATTAATAAGATATATTTTGATTTCTGCTTTTGAGAGGTTTTGTAAAATGGAGTCAGGCTATACAAAAGCTGACAGTGCGAATTTGCCTCAAGTTGATTCATTTATGGTCGCAAATTTCTTTGCGTGTAACCCTGACTTTTGCTTTACCGAGTTTCGGAATGCAAAAACCTCCTTGTAAGTACTGAAATTAATAAAGTAAAATTGGTCAGTCTTGCTAAGTGGTCACAGGGGGATTTTTTTCTAAGTTTTTCCTCAACGTCCTCTAAACGACACCATATTACTAATGATTTTAAATTACTTATAGGTTATGTTTATGAACAATATTAGGTTATTATAGTAAATCAGAGTCTAAGTTGATTTCTTCTAAATACTTACATCAAAGTGGTCCTCACAAAAGAATATTGCTGATATAACAGATGTTAACTCTGGGTCTCGACGTGCTAATTGTAACCACTGCTTTCGACGTTGAGGGCATTTAGGAACGTGTAGGTATAAACAATTTGTCAGGTTTAATTGTAGTACTTCTACACATAGGCACTGCACACGTCTTGTAGCTTGTCATTTTCACAATTCCAGTGAAAAAGGTGTAAGTTATTCACTTAAAATATCTTCAGAGTTAGAGCGTAAACTTTTGTTAATTGAAATATGACGTCACAGCCAGCAAGTGACAGATGGCGGACTATTTTCGCGCGAATTTAAAATAAATGGATTAAAAGTTATTTTTTTCCCACTAAATAACACTTTTATGAGAAAAATAAATATTGTAAGAGGTATAAAATAAAACTACGAAAATTTTAAAATATTTTTCCAAAAATTGTCTAATAGCCAATTATGATATTATAGCCGATTCCAATATTATGTACCCATTTTAAAGATGAATGTTTGTATTTTATAGCTGTATCTCATAAATAAAGAAACCTAAATTAAACTCAGTAATTAGGAAATTTTGCTTATATATTTTGCTTAAGTATTAAGTAACAAAGTGAGCTCTTAAAACCGATTAGTGAAACTAAAGCCACAATTGACGACGGGCTGTAAAGGTGGTTCATACATAAAGGATGCGGCACGCATTAAGTTAATGTCGACGTCAGCGCCTGGGGTAACATAATGTTACAGAAACTTACTACATCCGGACCCTTCGTGAGTACCTTGGATCAACACGTGACCTGTTTCTCTGTCCCTTATAAGTTACTAGCTGACCGTACCTATCTACTTTGCAGGACGTCAAACATTTTTACTTGTGATGAAGTAAAAAATATTATTAATCATAATTCATACTTAAATTTAATGTAGATCTCTATTGGTGAAAGAATTTTTGAAATCGGTCGAGTTTTTGAGTTTATTCGCGTTACAACTATAAATAATCTAAATTTTACTAACAAAAAATAACCGACTTCAAAGTCTCAAAAACAACTTGTCAGATCTCGATCAAAATGTGGGACCACATGACAAGCACCTGCTTTCGATTAAAAGAAGAATCATCGAAATCGGTTAGCCTGATATTGAGTTATTCGTCAATTTGTCGCGCACATCTTAACACAAATTTACGACTTATGTGGTTTTCTCATGGATACCATTGTCAGATCTCAATAAAATTTATGTGGAACCACATGACAGCCACCAGCTTTCGATTAAAAAAAGAATCATCAAAATCGGTTCGCCCAGTCCAAAGTTCTGAGATAACAAACATAAAAAAAATACAGTCGAATTGAGAACCTCCTCCTTTTTTTGAAGTCGGTTAAAATACAAATCTTAAGTAGGTATGTTGCATTGTCGACAACCATTAAAAGGTTGAGTTTGAATACGTGCATTATTGTAAGCTATCGACCAACAACAACAGCAGATATTCTGTTGAATCAATCATTGTCAATGAACGACAACAGTTGTTTTTCCATTGTGTCAATAAATGTAACAACAGAATATGTGCCCCCCCCCCCCCCCCGAAAAGTTAAGGACTGACCTTTTTATGTGCTAATAAACCTTTAAAAACATTTTTCTAGACGTCATTTCGAATCGAATGAGCTATCTCACATATTTTTGGGAGCTTTATTTCTATTAAACACACTTTTTGAACTTTTTGACTAAACTAATAATAGATGGCACTAAATACCTACGTCGTGAGAAAAAATAAAGTCTCAATTTTCTTTAGGGTTATTTTATGTACTTTGTCGTTGTATTTCCTTGAACAAAAAGAACTTGAGCCCCCCCCCCCCCCAAACTAAAACCTGGCTACGCCCGTGGTACACACACTACATAATAGGTGAATATAGCCTCAATAATGTACTGAAAATGTAAATTGCATAACTCAAATAATATACCCTTATGACGACAGTTTTTGTAAATTAACCGAAGTGTCCTATAAATAAATCTTTAGGTAACACGCCTGATTAGGTATACAAATGCCGCCTGAACACGCAATTTTTTAAAGATAGCGAATCTATTAACGTTTAGGCGGATTCGTAGAAATGCTAGAATTGTGAAAAAAATTATAATTTTTTATGTGATTCTCGGAATAGAAATGGAAATATCTTCTATATATATTCTCGTGTCACGGTGTTAGAAGTTGAACTCCTCCGAAACGACTCGACCGATTTTCTTGAATCTTAGGGTGCATATCGGCGCTAGGGTGGAGAATCGGACAACATTTATTTTTCATTCCCCTAAATGTTAAGGATCCACCCCTTTTTTGGCAGAACAACGTTGCCGTTTCGTCGGTTAAAAAATGAATTCCTAAATGAATTCTCAGAAAGTATATCACTTACGACAGTTCATCGACGTTTGTTAGGTGTCGAAAAGTACGTAAAAGGTAAATTTATTTTCGTGTGACCTTCAGGAAAACGAAATAAGCGATTCGCAGTTCTTAATTGAATAGCCCTCCACACTCGTAAGTACTCAATATCGAGAAATAGCTACATCAGCAATATAATATTGGTTATTTTTTATATGCTTGGCACGTCTACAGAATGGTTATTCTTATACGAGTAGGTGCTAAACTGAGGTATTAATATGGTTTATGAGTTTGCGACTCAAGTCCAAAACAACTTCTCATAATCCTCCTGATTGAATTGCAAAAGTGTAAGGTGCCTTTTGTTTTAAATCACTCGACCCATTAGAAACAAACATACAAAAAATTAAGTCTCTTATTTTCGGTATATTTTTTAAACGCTACATTCTCATAGCCCAAAATTAGGATTCCCTGAGTCGTGGGTGCCATGGATAACACACAAAGGAACTCACACACCCAGACCAAGAACAAAAATTCAGACTTATCATTAAAATTTCTGCCTCGCTGGGAATCGAACTCAAGACTCTTCGTACGACGGTTCGGAATCGTAAATCCGTATTAGTGCGGAATACATTTTAAATTTTAATATCATCAAGATCTCTATAGATAGATTTAATTCTATACAAGTAACCGCCCTGGCTTTGCTTCGGTTTTCTTATTTTTTTACACCTTGGGTTACATTATTGGAGGTTTATTAAGGATCCCTAATTTTTTGAAAATATAATATAGCCTATGTCACCCGGGGATAGTGTAGCTTCCCAACAGTGAAATAATTTTTCAAATCGGTTTAAAAGTTTCGAAGCCTATTCAATGCAAACAATCAAATCTTTCCTCTTTATAATATTAGTGTACGTACATATAGATAATGCAACGTTAATGAATGTAAACTGTAAAATGTTAATGAATGACAAATCATTATTAAATTAAATTGAATTATGTATTTAAGTTCTCCAAATTGATAATTTTGTTGACATTATTTTATGTAATTAGAATAATCTAAATAACTAACATAATTTTAATTTGAATAATTTATAACTAACAATTAAATAATTATAATTATATTGACAATAGAATTATTAGAATAAAATTGTAATTAGAATACCTACGGAATATATTGCAAATATTGCTACGCCCTAACAGGGTTTATGCTAAGACTATAATATTGTATATACTTTAAGATCTCATTGTATGTAAGCATGATGCAATAAAATGATTATGATTATGAATAAACAAGGCAATCACGATGTATTTTTAAAAACCTCCATTGCAGTTCCACTGCAGTTCTTTACCGTATCTTTTCTATTAATCTTTTTCTAACTCAAAACAAAAAATCCAGCAAGCAGTGATAAATAAGTTGAGCTTCGTGAATATCTTAAAGTGAGATTAAAAGCGTCAGTAAAATTAATAAGCTAGTAAAATACTAAGAAAATTCATTATTTTGAATGAAAGTGAATAAAAGATGCTTTATGAAAATTTAATCTGTACTTAACTGCTATTCTTAGTGAAACTCTGGCATCTTATTCAGCATTATTATATTTACACGCGCTTTATATGAGTTTTATCTCTCTAGTTGCATTTGAAATAGTACATTACGAGGTGTAAAGTTTGCACCGAGGGTAATGAGCAAAGTTATATTTGAGATCTCTACAACAAGCCTCTTCATTTCACATGCCACAATATGATAGGTATGGTTTGCAAAACAGTTTTTTTTATTTTAATTTTTTCCAAATTTCAGTTGTTTACGTTATACATTCGTCTTTGGGTCACAAAACAGCACATTAGTACAAAGTTTCACGTCATATGGTCCAGTAGTTTCGGAGCAAATTGGCTGCGAAGGGCAGTCGCCCAGACACCCGAGTTCTCTCAAAAAAAAACAAGCCCAGTAGTTTAGAATGTTGTTAAAAGTAATACGGAACAAATACACCATAGAAGGATTAGTTAACAGTCTGGACCCATTCTTCAAGCAATCAAATATTGTTTGTTTTTACCCAAGCAGCCCTGTATAATTTAAATAGGTCCCGACTGTTAATCCTTCTATGTTGTAGTTACTTTGTTCAGTATTACTTTTAACAACATTGTTTAAACTAGTGGGGTTGATTTTTTTTTCTTTTCAATGTTCCTTTGCGTCGCACAGTCGGGTAAAAACTATAAAACAGTTTGAAACGTTACCCTAACCTGAAAATAACCTTCGGCTTCCAAGCCACGCCATCTCCGTGTTTCAGTCGCGCGGCTATCATTAAAATGCAATAAATTTAAGCAAAAGGAAGTTTTATTTCGCTTCTTATCGGGCTTAAAACGGAGGCCTAATGAGATATTGGTTGGTTTTTAAATTGAATTCTTGTAGCGTAAATATACGAATGTGTTTTTATCAAAGGTTTCCATTGTTGGCTTTTAGATGCTTACTGTGGTATTTTTCTTTTATGGTAACTAATAGGCGGCAAACGAGCTAACGATCCACCTGATGGTAAGTGGCTATCATTGCCCATGGACATCAGTGACACCAAAGGCATGACTGAAGAATTGCCGGCCAAGGAAGAGAGAAGGAAAATAAAAAAAGAACTGGCTCTGATGCAACCTGCCGGAACCCGAAGAGTCGTTTGGCGGTTGATTCAAGCAAGTGGGTGGTAGCTATCCAGGCGAACCCCATGGAGAAACAATAACAGTATAATATAATCACATAAAAAACAGTTTTTTATAGATTATAATCTATTCATAAAGATAAACCACAATGCAATAAACAACAATATACAATTACAGCCAAAACAAATAGTTTGAGCACTTTACAACAGGTATGAGGCGAGGACGGTATCTTTCTTCTAAAGTAATTTGCTAAAGCGCAGGCAATTTCATGAAAATTTAAAAGCTTAACGTAAAAAGTTGTGAGGAAAAGTCATTTCCTTCTTTTGTTCTATGCAAAGAAGCACAAGATTGCTTATCTGCAATTAAGATAGCGTTTTTTAATGCATCTCAAAGTAAAATTGCTTTTATTACTACTTTATAAAACTATAATTATCATAGATAGTTCATAAACGCGAATCACGAATAAGCGCGAATGAAACAATTATGGAATAAGTAATTTCATGTTCACTACAATTCCCTCCCTCCCCCAATTTAGCTATCCGTCGTATATTTTTATCTTTCTTTCAA
Organism: Thymelicus sylvestris; assembly: GCA_911387775.1. NCBI lineage: Eukaryota > Metazoa > Arthropoda > Insecta > Lepidoptera > Hesperiidae > Thymelicus > Thymelicus sylvestris. The sequence continues at coordinate 15,867,412 of OU426889.1, forward strand.
ATCATGTCAAAACTTTAACTTTTTAAATTTTGATTTAATCGGTTTTTACAACAATTTCTACCTTTAAAAGTTTCGGTTTCGTGTAAACTATTGTATGTTAAAACACAAATTCGGCTACCAGAAATATCCAATGAGTCAGATTACAAACAATAGAAAAATCATCTAAGAATGTTCTGAATAAGTTGCTAGTAAAATCTAGTATGAAATTTTATCGTATTTGACTCGATTTTTGCACATTAAGCTAGAGACTCCTAAATAATTTACGGTTGGTATTTCCGTGATCGTTCCGTTATCTCGATCGGGATCGTGGCTCGTGAGATAAAGGGAGTGGAAATGGTTTAAAATTGCTTCGAGTCGAATGGGCTATTCGTTATTGGATAGATTTCGTTCAGCCTTTAAATTTATAGCATATTTGGAAGGATAAAAGTTAATTAGATTTCACGTTTTATGTTTAACTGTGGACTAGGGAAGGGTGTTAAATAAACGTGCTATGAAATTTTTCTTCATCTGTAAATTATTTAGTCACAAATTTTTTTCACTTTGGACCATATTTACATTCGATAAGTGTATCCAAATAGCTATTGATTCTAGATTTCAATTAAGGAATTTTATTCATTCACCTGTGTCTAACGAAGTATAAACGTACAACAGTTATTAACCAAATTCCGGAGTTAAGCCCGCATGAATCAGCTAAATTTGAATTTCAATAGAATCTGACGCAGCATATAAATTTTGGTATACACTTCGTTTCTCATTTTAAAACTTCTGCTCTTGGTTTTCCTTTTTTATTTTATCAATTTGCAAAATAAATTTGCTGCATTATTACATAAACTTAATATTAAGTAAACTTAATTTCTTGTTTTCTGACTTCTCTAGATTCAATTTAGAAATTTAATCATAGAACTCATCACTCACTCAAAACGCAATATTTTGTTGTTAAACCGGTGTAAAAGTTCATCGCTAGTTTTATTTAATTTATAAAAGTCAATTTACTTCAATTTGAAATATATTTCTTTCTTTCGCAGATGTTAAGTGAAATCGTGATGAAGGTCTGAAAATGAGCAACAGAATGAACCCGCCGACTATTGTCTATCACATTTACGAAATAAGATGAACGCTCTAGAAACGAAGATGAAATTGGACGAAGAAACTCAATGTAAAGCTTCTAACAATGAATGAGCAAGATATTCTTGGAGCCACGTCAGCAAGTGAAGTTGGTGCGAATGATTTTAGTATCTGGGATATTGCCATTAATTATACAGTAGGAGATAATGATTTAAAATTCATTAACGATACAGAAAAGAATGTAACAGTTTTCATTCAAGATGATGGTTATAATAACTGGTGGGCGTTAGTAGCGTCAGTGTTAGTCGTGTGTACCGCGGCTGGGAATGTGTTAGTGTGTCTTGCTATATACTTGGAGAGAAGATTACAGAATGTAACAAACTATTTCTTGATGTCACTCGCGATAACAGATCTGTTGGTAGCAATCTTAGTGATGCCACTGGGAATACTGACATTGGTTCGAGGTAAGACATTTTTATTTTTACTTCTGATTAAGTTTGCAGTCTTTAATTCTTTATAATTACTAACATATTTTCAACAGTGGCCAAACAAGCAGATAAACCATGATTTTAAGTGGTCACCGCCGCGCCGCCAATACCCATCAGTAACATCACGGATATTTTTGATATTTTGCTGGCAATCTCATATTTGTGTGTCCATTGTTTATGTCACCTGCGACAAGGAATAACAATGATTGGAGTCAGAGATTGTCTGCGTTCATCGTGCGTGGGAAATTGACTAGGACCAAAATATGTTAATATGTTAACCTTTACAATTACATGCCGCACAAAAATCAACTTATCGTACATAGCTAAATAGCTTGACTGTAAAGTCAAAGAACACTCGGTGTTCTGCTCTCATTAGTTATGCTGTATGAGTTACTACACTCAAAGTCAAACATTTTTATTCGAGTTAGGTTTGTTTGCAAACTATTTTTGAAAGTCACTCTTCGCCATCGCTTCAATAAATCCCTACCGATGTTACTTTTTTGTTAATTCCTTAGTTCTTAATTTTTGGGTTCTGCATTTTTTGGTTTATACAAAATTTATTGGAGAGTCAGATTTGAAATTTTGTACGAACAGTTTTAGGTGAGTAAATGGAGGACGTACGATGATAAAAAATTAAATCTAACTACTCAACATAAAGTTTAAAAAAGACGTAGATCTTCACGAATGGTATGCTATATACACACACGCACGCCCGTGCACACACACACACACACATATTAAAGGTACGAAAACAACCGTTTAGATTTGTAAAAAATATAAATGTTTATTATAATGTAAAATAGCCCTTAAGTAACTGTGTAATCCATTTTTGGTCTTAGTTGATATGTGTATCCTTATATTATTCGACTGTAAAATTGTAAAAAACGCTGTTGGATTGCCTAATAAACGATTAAATAAATAAATAAATAAATATAACACGCAAGTTCTCACTGGTATAAAATAATGATCAATAATATGATATATAATGATCTATATTGCATGTTAATTACCTGAATTTCACTTACTTTATTTACCTGTTCGATTTTTATTCTAACTTATTAAACTCTCTCTTGCTCATTTTTAATGAGGAAGTCTCCATCAAGTCGATGAGGTTTTAATCTTTTACGCTGTCATCCTGATTAAGTCATTTTACTTCCAATATTTGTTAAGAAAGTAACAAAATTGGAAATCAAATTAGTCCTGCAAAGAGGTTGGATGCTGAAAGTTTAAGGCAAACCGTCTGGTAATTTAATTAGTTATATTAACCCAATGGACTTTTTAAATGGTAGCTTTATGGAGAGAAATAAGCTTTTATAAATGTACGTGCATTTACCCTTTAGGGATTGAATTTTCAAAACATTTTTAGTACATTTTTATTAATTCAGTTAAGAAGCGTAAATTCCAAATTTGAAGTAAATCACTTTTATATCCATGCAAACTCTCACAACGCATTTCACCCTTGTAGAAGGTAATTTCAAAAATTAATTTTCCGTGCTACTCTTCACTCACATTAGATAAAGAACCCCTGTAAAAAGTTTCGTCCTTCTAAGACCACTGGTTTAGGCTGTACGTTGTTTTCCATTCAGTAATAGCGTTTTATCGAGTAGTTAAGTTTCTGCTTTCCACAAAGTATTTTCTTATTTAATCTGATATTTATAACTATTAATACTGTAATATTACTACCGATAACAGATTATTTAATACATGTGAATCTGAAATCGTTACAAATAATCAGTTTCCGTATGTTTGACAATGAATTTTATTAAAATCTCCGGGAATGTGTCCGAAATTTATAAATTTTTAAATTTGTAGTTTAACACCTCGATTCGTACTAGTACGATAAGAGCCGGTAGTATACAAAGTGTCAACAAGCAAAAATAAGATTCCTTCGCGTTTGACAAATTAGGTACTTTATACTTGTTTTAATTAGTTTACTGCGTTAGTAGAAGTTGGACGGCGAGGTAAAAAGTTGAAACTGAGAATGCAAGTAAAACTGGTAGATAAAATTGTTTAAGAAGGATTAAGAAGGAACTTCTGTTTTTAGCGAGTTCGTGTTTTACGACTGCGTTGTAAAATAAAATTCTTTTACAAAAATATGCAGAGCGTTAACTTTAATATCGTCGTAACTTTGCACAATGTTTATTGTTTTAAGTGCATTATAAAGAGGAATCATTTTGTAGACAAAATTAAGAGCTTCAAGCTAAGCATATACTGAGACGCAGATGGCGCATCACTTAGTAGCTCTGCTCGGTACAGAGGAGATTTTGTAATACATGAACAAGCATACTACAGCATATGTTGTAACGCAGACACGTGAAACGGAAAGTTTGTTTTTAACCAACTTCAAAAAAGGACGAGGTACTCAATTCGACTGTATTGTTTTTTACCTCAGAACTTTCGACTGGGTGAACTGATTTTGATGATTCTTTTTTTAATCGATAGCTGGCGCTTGTCATGTGGTCCCACTGAAATTCGAGCTAGATCTAACGAGTAGTTTTTGAGTTATTTTGAAGTTGGTTATTTTTTCTTGATAAAATTCAGTACCAACACAACTAAAAATGAGGTTTAGTTCCTGCTACCGGTAGATAGAGCTCAATAATATTTACAGGGCACACAGCTGATGAAGTGAGCAAGTTTTAAAATTTTCCTTTTTATAAAATTGTTTATGACTTTTTTGTTTTCAAAACTCCCTCTTATATTACAATGCATTGTTTCGTTTACTTCATAAGGATTTTATAACGATCACTGATTTCAAAACTCCTTTAGCACACTCCCCCACGCCACTCTAATGTGAACCAACCTGAGTCTCCGAAGTTCTTATTATGTCACAGGGTTTAACAAGTTATATAAAAACTTTCCTACAATTCAGCCTTCAAAATGATTCTGGGATTGAATTACCTTCACTATCAGGCTGTCGCGCTCAATAAATTTTACTTGCGTTTCTCCAGACATTTGCAAAGGCCATCTATCAAGTTGGAGTTGCGACTACCAGTCGGTCCACTGAACAATGACGGATCTACGACGGAATTTGTAGACGTTTCGGGATGAACATGAACAAGGGACAATCAATGGCGTTTAATATCAGTATTCAGTAGTGGCAAAGACATTTTACTACATAACTATAATATCATTGAGCTTGACTAGAGTAGAATTATTTGTATTCTTGTTAGAGTTTGCAACTCAAAATAAACAATTGTTGCACTTTTTCTTTGCATTTCTGTTCATGTCGATATTATAAAAAGTTTTAAAAATCAATAAAGTTACATATTTATAACATAGAAATGTTATTGTGTAGAAACACAATTCTTGCGTTAATTTAAGGACTAAAATTTAATATCGTGTATATTGTTGTACGTTCAACCTCCTCTATGTTGAATTTTTGACCTCATTAGTTACAATATTGTTTTTTCAGATATCAGCTTTATTAACGACATCAATCAGCTCAACCGCGACGGTAATTCGATTTATGAAAATAATAATTGAAATTCTAATAAACGATCAAATTACTTTGGTAAAGGGGATCGTAACAATCGCGAACTCAATTAGAATTCAGGTGAAACATGATTGGACTAAGAATTTACCTTAATACAAAGGAGTTTAGTCAATTAAGTTAGTCAATTACGGAAAGTCAAGACTTCAAGAGACATTTATTACTAGTTGGAATTGCAACTTTGAGTGTGTAGATACGATTAGTGAGTGATTATCAAGTCTTTGGTTAGGTAACTGTATCTAAAAACATTAAATTTTTAAATTGTTGTGGAGGCCTCTTCTGAAAAACGATTATAATATTAGGATTCATTTATGTACGTAGATTTGATGTCCTGGGATTTTTTGGAATTTAACTCCTTATCTATTGATTTCTATATGAGATTTTATGGGGAATTAAATCAAAATTTTGCTTCACGTTAACTTATGAGTTATGTTTGTAATTTGCAGTAAAAAATCTAGATGGCGTTGGATGGTTGATCAGTAACAACGCCATGTAATGATAATAATAATCTTGGTACATCCTATTCTGATGATGTTAAACAATAAACATCATCATCATAAATAATCATCGTCATCAATCATCATCATCGTCATCAATTTTTTATGTCAAAATTTTTATGTAATTTTTTTGACAATTTTTGACAATTTTTTTATTTAATTTTTCTTTTGTTTTCTAATTTTTGACGTAAAATTTTTGTCAATATTTTTTATCAACATTTTTGTAATTTTTTTGGAAATTTTTATGTCAATTTTTATGTCAATTATTTTTAGACAGTTTTTTTACGTCCATTTTTTTGTCAATTTTTATCATCATCATCACCATGGCGTTAAACTCCAGTCGTGCGTCGCAGCTGACATACTTACTCCATTTTTTCAACGTAATAAATTCTAAAATAATACTTGGATTATTACGCATCCAAATTATTATAAACTGTTACATACAAGATTATAATATTTAGTTGAACCAAAAAAATGCTCCCATATAAAGTACCTAGTAGGTATAAGTTTATTCATTAGACTTTCTGAAATGAAAAATGAGTAAGCAAAGAATCCAATGAACACGTCCTACTTTAAGTAATTTAAATTTATGGACCAGGAAAAGGCTCACGAATAATTTAATTCAATTTGAGCTGACATTAGGGGGTCTGGGTGATAGATGAACGCTGTAGTCTCGGTACAACACAACAAACATTGGAGACTTAAACTGGTTTGATTGTAGAAATTAATAGGACCCATTGTCTTACAAGAAGGATAGAGCGCGCTTAAAATGTGGCACTTTTTGGCCATGTGTAAAGAAGGGAATTCAAGACAGAAAAAAATATGACACGAAATAAAAAAAAAATAGCAGGGAACGAATGAGTCATTACGATGTAGTTCATAAGAGAGAGAGAGATATATATATATAGAGAGAGAGATGGCGCTACTTGTTGCTTGTATGAAGAACAATTGCTTAGAAAGTACCGACGAAATCATTGACAGGACTTGACCTTCGTAAAAGTCACCGTCAATACCACTTAATAAATTGGTATTATCAGGTCAGTTATTGTAAGAACAAAGTTGAAGTTTGACAGCGCCGACAAAGGAATTACGTCACAGGGTCTGGGCAATGTATAAAATGGTATTAGGAAGAAATCCAATTTTCCAGATCGGTTCACAGGTGACGGAGTTCAGATTTAACAAACAAAATTAACACTGAATTGAGAACCTCCTCCTTTTTTGAGAAAGGTTAAAAATACGAGTATCTGATGAGAATCTGAGACTAGACGAAAATAATATTCAGTCCAATGTTAAAGTATTCCGTAACTGATCCCTAAATCTGTCGTCAGCTTCAATGGAGTCGCCAAAGTTGGACTTACTTAGTTTTTAACTCGAGACGCCATTTTGTTGAAAAGTTGGACCTAATTTCCAAAGTAGGATCGCTAACGGGTGAAGTGTAAGACAGACAAAAACATATTTTTTGTTAACTCCACTAAAAGTTACATGGGCACCTAAGTAACCTGTTGTAAAGTGTAAAATAGTAAAATGTTGGAAAAACTGACCAATTAAAAATATTTTCTATTCTATTTGTAATAATTATGAAAAATCATATAAATAAATAATAATTTAATCTACATTCTACATTATCTACTAAATCCACTCTCATATTTTCTCCATTTCTTTTTTCATTTTAATTGACCTGTTCTTTCTAATATAGCACTTACTTGATGTGCTTTATAAATATCTCTGCTGTGGTATAATTAGTTAGTTTATTAATACATACAATGTGTCCGGTTACCGGTGTCGGAGCTTTTAATGGGATAAAATGTGATCAAATTTATCGACAAATCACCCCTCATATGTTATTTTTCTCCAACCATAGTGAAATGGCAGGCATTTAAATTTTTGTGTACCAAAATAAGGGCCCGTGTGCTAATTTAGCCATAACTTGATGGTCTTAAATACACTAAAAAGGTCCTAATTTGTAGCTAAAGACGTAGTCAATTAATTAACGTTAAAAAATTTACCAAAAATTATCAATAAAGTACAAAAAAAAAACTTTCAATTACATTCTTTTATAAAAATGTTGATGTTTTTTTTAGTTTTCGTGATTTACTGAAAAATCCAAGCCATTAACCCATTTTTTTTTTCATTTTTAGTTGATACTTGGGGATATTTTCTAAAAATAGACACCAAAATGGTAGCTCTAAGTTAAATAGTTAAGGAGCTATGACAATTTGAATATTACTGTGATCCAATTTGAATAATGTGATCCGGCAGCAGGGAGAAATAAAAAATAATTGCTAATGTAATAACACTACAATAGGCTTCGACAATGCAAGGTCTCATCCTTTGTAGAAATTCCCAGAATGTTTTTTAACCGAATCAGGATTTTAGTTACCTGCTGTTGGGTCGCCGTCATAAACGCCGTCTTAAAAGGGTCATATTCAAATTGTCATAGCTCCTAAACTGTTTAACTTAAAGCTACCATTTTGGTGTCTATTTTTAGAAAATATCCCCTAGTATCTACTAAAACTGAAAAAAATGGGTTAATGGCTTGGATTTTTCAGTAAATCACGAAAACTAAAAAAACATCAACATTTTTATAAAAGAATGTAGTTGAAAGTTTTTTTTTGTACTTTATTGATAATTTTTGGTAAATTTTTTAACGTTAATTAATTGACTACGTCTTTAGCTACAAATAAAGACCTTTTTAGTGTATTTAAGACCACCAAATGTTAAGTTATGGCTAAATTAACACACGGGCCCTTTTTTTGGTACACAAAAATTTAAATGCCTGCCATTTCACTATGGTTGGAGAAAAATAACATATGAGGGGTGATTTGTCGATAAATTTGATCACATTTTATCCCATTAAAAGCTCCGACACCGGTAACCGGACACATTGTATAGTTTTAAGCAATAGTCAGCATATATTTTTTTTGTACACTCAATTTTTTTATTAAGATGTTTGAATACATTATTACCTACAAAATGATTAAAATCTATTATAATTTTTAGAAATAGTTTTTATGTTACATGTTTTTGTCGACGATGGATGCCGTGGTAATCTATTATTAATTCTTAAAATATTTGTGTGATGTATTCTATTTGTCTTGTTGGTTATCCCTAAATAAATTGACAATAATATTGGGAATATCATGGGAATATCAAAATATTATTGTACACTGATATAGTGTAAGGAAGGGCTAAATGCGTGGTTTATGTGTTTTGGGCGCGCTGGTGAAAGGTCGGGAAATACCGATGTCCTATTAGTGTCTGATTTCATTTTCTCCATTAATTGTTTATAAGCTGTCAGGGTTGCACTACATTACATTACTCATCGTGGTCGAAAGGGCTTGTTTAATCATTATATACAATCAGACATATAAAATACGTGTAAAAATACAATACCGGAATATTGACTTAAATTATCGAGTAAAAATATTTTTTTCACAATTTACCTGACCTTTTATTTAAAAAGTTTGGATGAAGCTATCTGTCGAATTCAATAATCTGTTTAATCCACGAATCTGTTGAATTGCGATCGAACGAACGAATCTGTCCGATTCAGAATCTGTCCGATAACGAACAATCCTGATGAAAGAGGATGGAATTTAAATGTTCAGTGGTTTAATGTCCAATGACACTTCAACCCAACCAGTCATGGATCCTCTGAATTCAAAGGTTTTCTGGTATCTGCTTATTGTAACCAGTGTCCTTTTAACAGGACGTAAATGACTTCAAAAGGCTTTTTGTGTTTTCATGTGATCTGTCCATTACCGTTTCAGTCGGCTGACTTTGTAAGCTATGTCGATAACTTATGTTATCCGTAAGAAACTTGTAGTAATACCTTGCATAGCTCTTAATAGTACGCTGAATCACTTTCGGCCATTGAATCAATTGGTTAAAACCTTTCATGATTTTATGAAGCATACTTTGGAAGTTTTAGGTTTAAAATACACTTTTCCCTTTCAATTAATTTTGAATCCTTCACGCGCTTTTTTCACAATTCGCTTTAAGATTTTGCTCCCATGAAGGTTGTTCTCATGAAGGTTAATATTTTGAGGAATAGTTTATTCCTATATATTCTCAATAATCTCGTATGCGAAGTTTATCATGTGGATCGGTGCCATTATTTTGCAGAACGATACCCAAATCAAGGTTAGCCTTGAAAGAGCAGAGTAAACTACTTAGTATTTCTGATGCTAGTACGTGCAAAAGGGAAATCCTCACCGGCAATGTTAAGGCCCGACAGCTCAGCAGATAAATTATTCCATTACTCCGTTTGTGTTTGACCCAGCCTCATTTTACTATTGTTTAGTTTCAGAAATTGTTGTTATCAATTTTTTGTCAATGATGCCTTCCATAAGTAGAAATAGTTTCTTGTATACTTTGTAATTGTTTAATGTTTTTCGTTTGTTATGCACAAAGGATAGATAATGTAGTTAATAAATTAGTTAATTTCTGTGTTCACCTTAATTATGTATTTTTTTATAAATAGAATTAGCAAGTTCGCCATGCACCGCACCTGCGTGCGCCCCGCGCAACGCCGCAGGTCACATTGAAAAACAGCGGACCTCGCTGAATGTGACCTTTTTCCGTTCCATCTGCGTGGCACTGCATTTAATTAATTTTTAATCTTTACATTAGACCTAAGCATATTGTTATCTGTTGCAGTGCCCTGTGAGGGAAATAAATGTTTTTCTTTTCTTTTCTTTTTTTCTTTTTTCAAAATTTCTTTCTACAATATAATTTAATGCGAGACCCAGCGCTACTGCACCGTAAATTAAAACTGCAAAAAGTGCTGAAATTCCTTCAAAGTGTAGTGTTTGCGCAGAAATTCCGAGCAATCGTCGATAATAACGGACCATTAGCACAGAGTAGAACGTTCATTAAACAGCATCATAAGTGTCTGTGGACGAATAAATTTGGCTAGAAATTTCTAGCCGAGACAAAATTCTAGCTTTGATGTATGAATTTATAACAGAGAGCTAAAATTCAATAGCACAGTCGTGTCTTCCTACTAATATTATAAAGAATGTTTATGAGGATGTATGTGTGAATACAATACCTATAGGTAAATGTCGACAATGCCGCTGACAGAGTGCTATGAGTGACGAAAAGCGTTGCGTCTCAGGTCATAATCTAGACACGCGGAGCGTGTCAAGTCAATTTCTTAGCAAACAGAATTGACGAGCAGCACCGTGTGTAATATTACACGAACCATTTGGAGCCACTTTTGACCACCTCATAACTCAAAAACTATTCAACTTAAACCTGTCAAATTTGGCTTATTTATTAAGACTTGCGAAATACATACGTCTTCCAAATTTCATAAACACATCTCAAACGGTTATTTAGATATTAACGTCCAAAAATCAAGAAATTTAACACTGACTGACCTATAGATCAAAACTATATCCAACTTCCAGGTGACCTAGAAAGTTAAAATTTGGCATGCAGATAGGTAGTCGGGTGAATAGTAAGGAATAAATCTGAAAGTAGTAAATTTTTATCATTTTATGATAATTTTTCAAAAAACTGATTCTATTAGGAACACTTACTTAAAATGCCTGAAATTTAAGAGTAGCGATCAAAATTGATGACATTTGGTCATTATGTGGATTCCAAGGTGAATATATAACGAAACATATCAGTTTTAGTACTTTCTGAAGCTTTCAACGGGAGGAAGATGTTCAGTGTCCCAAGTGCCTGTGAGAAGTGCACAGCACATATACATTTACGTGAAGATCAGTGGTTCGTCAGGAGACGTTATTTCCAGTGTATTACGTCGTTTTATTTTTAATGTGTGGAAAATTATTTTTCTCTAATCTACAAGATTACACCACAAAATTTTGTATTATTTCCGTAATTATACCAGTTTAAAGTAATTCGAAGTATTGTTTCAAAATTTATTGTTGCACGATGTCATCGAACATAAACAACTTATCTGTACTAATAGTATAAAGAGGAAAGATTTGATTGTTTGTTTGCATTGAATAGGCTCCGAAACTACTAAACCGATTTGAAAAATTCCTTCACTGTTGGAAAGCTACACTATCCCCGGGTGACATAGGCTATAATTATGGGCAAAGTGCAAATTTATTAATAAAATTACAATCGACAAGTTTACCTACACAGAACCTTTTACAAACATTAATTAATTTCAATGAAGACGATCAATATTAACCGCAACTGTCAACAGCTAGTTCTATAAATAGATTCCTGACAACTAATTAAGTCCGTCACGTCCAAAAGCCACACGAAGAGTGAAAACACTCCCAGCTCGACGTTCCTTTTTATACAGTGCCGCTCGTTCCATCCTAAGGATCCATCCTAGGGTGTTCATCTAAGACGGCCGTTCCTGATAGACGGTCGTCCTCGACCGAATTTCCATTTCTCTCACGAGTCTTTCAAAGGGTGGTGTATTGGTAAGCCTGGTCATCGTCATCATTATCATCAATTTGACTTGCTTCTGCAACACACAACACATCATATAAGGATTTGCATAAGTAGTAAAAAACTGAGTAGTCAGAAGCTAAACGAATGCAATATTAAGTTTCAAATCTATACTGTACAGCAATAATATTTGAACTAAATTATAAGATTCAGTACCACGGGCGCAAGCGTGCACTCAAGTGCCCGATAGTAAAGACCTTAGCAGCTATGTAAGTTGAAAACATAAAATAGGAAAGACTAAAAAACTTAGCTTCAGACTCATGGACAGCACAAAACAATAAAAAAAACATTCTGGATTACCATGTGAAGAAATGAAGAGAGAGATGTTGTGACAAGCCCGCGTTATCTTGTCAAGACAAGCCCACGTTATCTTGCCTCCAGCTGCAGACAAGCCCACGTTATCTTGTCAAGACAAGCCCACGTTATCTTGCCTTCAGCTCCAGACAAGCCCACGTTATCTTGTCTTCCTAATACTCACCCTCCTGGAAGGAAGTTGAGCACGTGTTGACTCAGGATTCCACTCGCCGTGCCAGAGTACCATAGGTAATAGGTTCAGCAGCGGCCTGGGTCTTTTCTTCATACAATCCGGCCAGTAGCTCAAGCTCGTATCGATGGTGCGGGAGGGCGTGGACGACCCAGGAAGGATCACGCATGCCGGAGTCCAATTTTGCGGTAAACTGCATCGCCTTGTTCACGAACATAAGGCCATCAACTACATTTGTATAAGGCTGCCTGCGACCCTCGTTAACATACTCCTCCTGCTGTCGTTGATTAGCGATAAGCAACTCAGTCGCTCGCTGTCGCCTAAAGTCAGCAAAGCTTCCCTGTTTGGATCAGAATGATTAAGGGCAACATCTCCTACATAATAAGAGATGTAATCATATAGTCGGAGTTGCGGCATTAATGCCAACGAGTAATTGACGGTGGTACGAGGAGTAAGGAGGGCAAAGTGTGGCTATCCTCCCGAGGTAGGTATGATATCGTGTGTCTTTTCTCTATTGGATGTGACGGACTGTTGTTCGAAGGCACCGATGACGGCAATCTACTTTCAATGAATTCCAATCTCAAAAGAATACGATCGTAAACTATGTCACATGAGCTGAATACGGTGACCATAAGAAGCTTCACAACGTCTATCGTGTAACGTGTGATCGAAACCTACACGATGTGTCACGGTATCTTGAAGACCTTTCGTGATGCTCAGGCGAATAATTTCGATAGCAACTAGATAATGGCGGTGTGTGACGGTTATTCACACTGCCTTGACGATTATGGCATGACCTACTCGTATTATCATCACGACGTTGCTTACGTGACTTCTCCCGATCGGGAAGAACGCCCCGAAATATTATAAAAAGATGTGGGTACTTACAGATTTTTGTCAGCAAAACAACACTGATACTTATGCAACATAACAAACCTATGAAATCAGATGGCGAACAGTCTAATGTGGATTTATCGATCCCACGACTGAAATTATGGGCAAAGTGCAAATTTATTAATAAAATTACAATTGACAAGTTTACCTACACAGAACCTTTTACAAACATTAATTAATTTCAATGAAGACGATCAATATTAACCGCAACTGTCAACAGATAGTTCTATAAATAGATTCCTGACAACTAATTAAGTCCGTCACGTCCAAAAGCCACACGAAGAGTGAAAACACTCCCAGCTCGACGTTCCTTTTTATACAGTGTCGCTCGTTCCATCCTAAGGAGTAGGGTGTTCATCTAAGACTATATTATATTTTCAATAAATTAGGGATCCTTAATAAAACTCCAATAACGTAACCCAAGGTGTAAAAAAATAAGAAAACCAAAGCAAAGCGAGGGCGGTCACTCGTAACTAATAAGAGTATAGTCGACTTTCGTATTTATTACGATAGTATAATTGGGATTTAGTATTAATTATTATTTCAATATTTAGCGGACATCAATAGTGGAAGATCATTACTTATAAATAATGAAATAATAGGTACCGTATTTCGGACCACGGCGCACTAACTACAGATTTAGTTGAAGAGCACTATAACAGTTCATGTATTAAAATTAATCAGTAACGTTATAAATAAGTACTTACTAATAATTTCTATACAAAAAGTAATGATATCCCATCAAAAACATAAATGTAAAGTGAGAGTCAATTTAAAAAAAAAAAAAGAATTGAGATCTAAATGGGTGCCAATTTCTGTGTAGAAAAGCCTAAAATTTTAGTCACAAGAACATGTAATTCAAGCTTTACATTTGACTTGGCTAGTTTTCTTTAGTTAGCAACCAACAAACCAAATTAGAGAAGAGTGTCATAAGCCATCAACCTAACAGATTTGACGAAGCTAATTACATAGATATAATATAGCCTAGGTAGGTACGTGAAAACTAACCAAGTCAAATGTGGAGCTTGAATTACATGTTCTTGTGACTAAAATTTTAGGCTTTTCTACACAGAAATTGGCACCCATTTAGATCTCAATTCTTTTTTTTTTTTTAAATTGACTCTCACTTTACATTTATGTTTTTGATGGGATTATTATACATATCGTCCCTTAGCTAATAACACCGCATAAGTTATTTTACCAACTACATCATGTGACCAATGGTTAGACGCGCAATGAGCAACTCCATCTAAAGGCATTAAAATGCAAAAACCGCCAATTTTTGACTTGAGTGGTGTTGTATAGTAAGGTCGGCGCAGCCTAAAATAAGTTCGTACTAATCTATCAAATGCACAGAGTACTTAATCACTACGTTTTACAAATGGAGAAAAAGGAGAATAAAATTGTCATTATGGTAGACAGATTGGTAGGACCGAGGAATCAATGTTAAACTACTTATAATAAGTACCATTAAGTCTTTTGTAGTTAAACTATCGTTAATAACGTTAAATTAATAAAATCCGGTGTTATTAGGCATTAAACTGGCAATCCTGACATATAACTACGCCCACAGAGAGATCCATTTTCATAGTACTGAAGTGCTCTTTGAACGATGTGATATCCCTTTTGTTCTTTAATCTGAGGTGATATCAAGATGATCTGATTATACGAAAGTATATTCAACCCAGCCCTGTACGATACATACGTACATACGTTACTACGTGTTTTCGTCTTTTGATCTTATACCTAACTAATATGAAGTAAAGGTATTATGGAGCGGTGTCTACATTAATATTCTGATCAATTAACAAAGTATGACCTGTAAACTGGAGGTAATTAATTTGAAAGCTGTTAAATATTTGTTTAGTAACTCCCTTTGAACGTTGAGATTATTGATGTATCTTTAATTAATGTTATTAATATCTTAAAGGGCTCGTTAATCTTCTGTGTTAGAATTTCTAAGATCTATTAACACGGTTTTAATAGGTTTATCTATTGTTAGGATAGAAACTTAACGAAGCACTTCTAGCCAAGTGTCAATTGTATGTGATCAAACGAGTTAGGTAAATTCGAAGCGTGGTCGGAAATTGAATAAGCGAACGTTAGTGGCAAAATTTCTTGAACGCTGCGGTGCTTCAAGGTTCATAGAAAAGTTAGTTTCTATTGATGCCAATAGAAACTTTCATTCACTTTTAGACGATTTAAGTATTTGGAATTCTTCACACGTACGAATAATGTCAGTGGCAGCGTATCTCTTCAACGAATGCACCAATTTTGATGCAGTTTTTTTTTTGTTTGAAAGTTGACGTGATCCAGATGCTTGTTAGCTGCTTGGTGAAAAAGAAACTATATTGTTTATGATAATATTTTTAAGATATTAACGAAATATATTTTGATTGTTACAGGCTATTTTCCCTTACCAGCCGTCTACTGCCTCACCTGGATCTGTCTGGATGTACTACTGTGTACTGCGTCTATTATGCACCTCTGCACTATCAGCGTTGACAGGTAATTATTTTATGTTTCCTACATATAAAGAAATGATCTATGAAATATTACATCGGTTTAGAAATGGTGTAGCTAAAATATCCTGTCCATTTGTCCATTTTTATTGACTGAATTATTTCATCTTTATTGTCCACATCTTACTCAATCTGGCCTTTTTGGGAACGGAAATTAGGAAGTAAACGACAATAAATTGGAACAAAATTGCGCTACTTTTTCTGTGACAAAGGTTTTCCGATAAGAAATGGATTGGTCGTGTCGTTTGCTCACACGTTTTTATCCTTACTAATAGTATAGATGCGAGACCTTGCAGTGGTTCATCACGTTTGATTGCGGCAGGCTGGCAGGATTTCCACGCTAATACAAAGTCAAATAATATTATCACCAAGTTATTACAATAAACAACATATTTTTACTACAGACTTGTTATAACATAATATTGCCGATCTTCACGAATTGATGTTAGATATTCGGGAACGAATTTTACAGCATGCGTAAAGCACGCTTAGCACACATATCCCATCAGGATGGCTATTCTCTAAAATACGAACTCGAAAGCGAAGCTCACTTTTCCTTAGACAAATGGACACGAGCTTCGACAGTGACGTAATTTGATGATCAAGACAAATAAATCCATTACCGAATACCAAACATGTCAAATTAGCCTGACGAAGTAGTTTTTCTCACCGCCGCATTCTACACTGCGGCGCCACTTGTACTGTCGAGTCTTAAAGAACAGGAAATTTGATACTCATCGCGGATTCCGCTGTCGAGTTACAAAACAGAATAGCTTTGCTGCACGTTTTCGTTGGTGATATGAAAGAGAGGCATGGTCACTACAAACTAACTTTCTCATATTTAGTTCTCTCATATTAGAAAATGTACCTAACATTTATCACCAACATATTTTAAATTAATTGAAGTCGATTGATTAAATTAAATTATTAAATTTTGTTCTAATTATTACTATTTTTGCGGAATATATAGACTTACTGTAAAGGAGCTCATTTTTTATAATATTGCGGAATAAAAATAACGTAGACAAGCCTTCTAGTATTAAGTGATCAGAACCCTCACTTATGGCCAGCTGAGTCGCCAATTTATTGCGGGCCCTAAAAGAGCTCTTTTTTCGCCTTGTTTTACTTCACCATTATTTTTCCAGTCAAGGGGTGATTTTCCGCAATAATTCTCACAATCTTACAATGTTATAACTTGTCACGTCTTAATAATACTCCCCACAAACTGTATGGTTTCTCATGCTGTTAATTTCCCAGGAGTCTTGCAAGATGCACGCACATACAATACTTAGATAAGAAGTACATTTCACCATATAAGAATTTTTGATTAAAAACCTTCTTAACTCTTAAAAACTAGTTAAGTGTGAATTGAATGAAGAGGCTTTGATCTAGTTCATCCTTGACCTCTAAAGTACCTAGTTAAATATGAGTAATGAAATTTGATCAAGTTTGTATTTCATCGTTAACTCAGATTAACGTCTGGGGCTGCACTTAAACGTCTTCATACGAATGTTACCTTATCTCTTCTCTTCGTAATATCTAAAAGTATATGTAATACCTGTAACTTATTTGGTTTATTAATAAAACGGATTTTAAATGAGTTTTAAAAAGAAATAAACAAGCGACACACTTCCCGCGCTCCAGCGCTTTCTAGTACTCTTCAACCTCTCCATCCACTACAGAAACTTCATACACCATAAAGTATATTTAAAAACATCGCGGCTTATATTATTATGGTAGAATAAGCTACTCTGTAAAGTATATTGTACTAGAAGCACGGCATATATCCTCGGCTTACAGATTCCAAGGTTACACTGACATTTTCTTTTAAGAGCCAAACGTACTAATAATTACTCATTTTGACAACCCTGTAGTCTAGTTGGTAGCGACCCTGCTGCAAAGCGATGGGTCCAGGTTTCGATTCCCGGCCGTGGCAGATCTTTATGCAGCAGATAAATATTTGTACTCGGGTCGTGGGTGTTGTTGTAATGTGTTATAATTGTATGAGTATGTAAGCGTTTATTTTACTTTACATATACGCACACAAAATTATTATATGCAATTTTGATGTTTAAAAATTCTTTTAGATATTCATTGAAGTTCACATAACTGGTTCTTCGTAGCGTAAAAACAAATTTTCTAGCAAATTATAATTCAGTGTAATTTCTTGCAACAGATGCGTCGTTCAAAAGTGATGAAATTTATCAAATAAAAAAAAATAAAAAACATCCCCATTCGGGTTTTGACAGGCACCGACGTAATTACATTTGAAAGCAAAGGGGTCATCTCACAGCAATATATACGTATTTTGTACGTACGAGAAGTATAACTGATACATCTTGTTTCAGATACCTCTCTCTCCGTTATCCCATGAGGTTCGGCAGAAACAAAACGAGGAAGAGAGTCACAATCAAGATCGTCTTCGTGTGGATTTTGTCTACTGCAATGAGCCTGCCTTTGAGTCTGATGTACTCTAAGGTAACCATTTTTTACTTAAAATAAGTTATTGCCTGACAACAATCACTTCTGATGTTAAGTAGAAATAATTTTAAGATGGAGACTGCGCTAAGCGCGCTATTCATAATTTCGTTTGTGACGCCCACATCAAATTCTGAGAACGCCGACGTTGGTAAGCTATTCCGGTCTTTCACGATATGCATAACGGATTGTGAAAACTCTTTAGTCTATCTTCGATATTCGAATATGTGTTTTTGATCAAATCGAATTTCGAAATTCGAATATGTGTGTCATTCAAAAGTAATTAAAAGAATTTTCTCTGTCCAAACAACGTTTTTATGTACTTTCATTATCCTAGTTTTCTAGTATTGTATCATCAAAACGGATGATCAAGGACACTTATTTAATTTAAATATTATTTATTGCAACAAACACAAATCAATTATTATTCTATAATCGAAGACCGGGACTACCTGATACAGGAATTTGCTTATGCTTACTTACGTAGTCTAACGCCAACTGAGAGTAGCTAACGGTTACTTAAATCGCTCCTTAGTGCAGAATTTGTTTTTTGATTTTTTTAACTAAGGAGCTATTAAAGTAACCGTTTACGATTCTGAGTTGGGGTGTTAGACAATTAGATAAGTATTTATGTTTATAATGCAGACAAAAAATAGGTAGTAATATTGAGTTTTGATATTGTAACATTTAAAACTAACTTGCAAATATGACTTTACTATTAAAATTAAAATATAGACTAATTGAGCAAATAAATTGTCAATAACTGAAATTCAGATAATGAGATAATTAAGGAAGATTAAGGAAATTATTCACATAATATGCTCCGTTAAGCGAACAAAAAAATTAACCGTCCGATTGGTTATTTCAATTTATTAACAAAATTTTGACTCTCATGGCCGAGTCACGCGACCACAGAACGGCATAGCGTCATTATTTTATTTTATTTTTATTTTTATTTTATTTTCCTTTATCTTATATTATGCCGGGTCATACGTCACGTTATTGTTTCTTGTCTTTATGAATTGTATAAGCTTAGCTGTTTGGACGTCACGTCAGTCAGGCGATCTCTAGCATTTCTAGTTGTTACGTGGGAATTAAAAACATATTGATTACTTCATTAAAACACGTTAGTGTCAGTTTCTACCGTCTATTCAATAATTATACGAGTACGAATATAAAAATTCAAAACAAAGTCTTACTAATAATAGAAATGTGAAAGTTTGTGAGGGTACGGACGTTTGTTACTTTGTCATGCAAAAAGTACTGAAGGGATTTTAATGAAATTTTGCAGACAGGTAGACTGATGTAAGAATTATTTAAAGTATCCAAAGAGATTATTAGATAATTTATTTATATTATTAAGTTGTGAATATATCTTAATATATATAAATTACGTGTCACGTTGTTTGTCCGCGATGGACAATCAAATTTGCACACCGTGTGCAGTTTGATCCAACTTGAAAGATAGGATAGTTTAAATCTCAAAATAAATAAAAAACTTTTGACAGAACGAAGTTTGTCCGGGCAGCTAGTATTTATTTATTTTTGTCCTTGTTTATATTGATTTTCGAATCTTCCATTCTTGTCAATTGCCACAAATTTCTCGCCATCACCCTGGTTTGACTGGTAAAGAATGCCACTAGGCATTAAATCCACCCATGTAAAAACTTGTTCATAGATCTTGCAAAAATAATAAATAAATATAATAAATAGTAAGTAACAATTAACTTACTAACTGCTGCACTCAGAGTCACTTAGAGGTTAAAGTGCTCTTTAGAGAATTTGTATTGTGACTCTGAGTGTGACCGTACCTAAGTGTTTTAAAATTACTTTACTGCTTATTCCGCTCAAACGCTTGCAAAAGCATCCACTACAAACAACATTCAATTATATTACTCAGTTACAAATAATTTTAGCAGAATAACTTTATTCTGTTCACGTAACCTCCGAAACTTTGAGTAAATGTACCGACGATAGATCTTATCCAATAAACTCAACAGCTATGAATTTCATCGTATTACTTATCTATTAAGTATAGTAATTAAGTTTGGATTATATTATTATTTAATAGAAACTAAACAGTTGGTTTATTTACTGGGAAGTCATAGAAGTATTTTTTTTTGGAAATAGACGGCAAACGAGCTGACGTTCCACCTGATGGTAAATATGGAAGACTAGCTTTTGCCCGCAGCTTCGCCTGCGGTAGAGATCGATTTTTTACAAATCCTACTTACTTTTACAGTTTTATTTACATAGTTAGATTTAGTTGCCTATGACTTAACTAATTTACATGTATCATATTTTGATAGTGTGATTCAGAACTTGCAAATGAATTTTACTAACGAAATCTATTAACAGCATTCGGAATTAAATATCTAGCAACTAACAAAATATTGATCTTCCCATGGGAATGTTTTACCGCGGTAAAAAGTAGCCTACGTTACTCTCCCCCTTCTCACTATTTCCACACACAAAAACCATACCACATAACAGCTTCGTTGCGACGTGAAAGACGGACAAACAAACAAACAAACGAACAAACAAACACACTTTCACATTTACAATATTAGTATGGATTCATAAAAATAAATAAATCTTTAAAACCATCACCACTTTGAAAAGTTTCCAAGAAAGAATGACGTTCCGTAGGATGAAGCCTAGGTAAATAAATCTACTGTAAGATAAATCTACTCTAGTTATTACATAAGTGTATAGAATAATACCTACGTGAAATAAATTATGTGAATTGAATTAAAATACAACCCGTTATTCATACACTATAATTCTTTCGAATAAAAATACATTTTACGTCAAAAATGCCACGGTAATTTAATTTAATTTCAGCTCAGCTGTGGGCAATATTTTACAAAATAATTATAATCAGAGCAGATCTGCGATGCGATTCATCTACAAATTTCAATATAGCTTCCATTTAGTTAAAAATACCGTGCTATGAAATATTTTTAACAGCATTAACAAACTCGAAAGTAAAGTTATCTGTTCTTCATTAATTAACGCTATCTTGCGCAACTTTTAATCCAAAGCTGAGGTTTATTTAGTAATTAATTATATTTTAAAAGTGAGGTGTTTTTTTATAATTAAGATACTTAGGCACAAAAAATTGATGACATAATAATATTTCAGTCAATTATGTTATATTTCTTATAATACCTTACCATCGTTAAACCTTTATGTTAGTTTTGAAAGTATCCATAGTTTTAATTCAGAAATTACCTTATCGAACTTCAATTTTCGGTTTTCAACATGCGGTGACGACAAGATTTTATATCATTTAATAAATTGTGTAAAACATGTACTAAATTGATAGGTTTAATTTAATTTTAAGTTTATTTTCTTCTTTTTAGGGCAATCACATAAAAGCTTGTTTTTAAAAAGTTTTCTTTTACCAATAATTTACTCGTATCATAATTTGTCTTCTTTAATAATCAAAAAATAAGGTTTATTTTGTAATCGTCTTCTAAGCCTATGGATTTGAATATTTTTATATGAAAATCTGAGATAGGTCAGACCTTTGTGATCGGGAAATATTTTATTAATAATCCTATCCCTTCATGATACAGTTTGACTACATTCATAAAATATATTATTAGTAATGTCACGACCCTGGTATGATAGGAACCGAATATTTATGCCTCTTAAATAAATAAGTATTCGTTTTGACAGAGAAAAGTAACAGTTTTGTTATTCACTATTTTCTAATTTACAATTCAAAAATATGTAGTATCTTCAACATTAGGTTAAGGTCATATAATTTCATATTAAAAAAATATAATATAATAATTAAAATATATTATTAAAAGAAGTCCCTTTAGGCAAGGTTCCGAAGATACTGGCAGCGTTCCCCCTAGCAAGACTAATTCTTTGTCCGAGGTAGCTGTCTATATTTAAAAAGTAGCGAAGTAGCTGTGTATATTTTTTAAGGTTTTTAGTTTTAGGTTCATTGTTTCATGTTTGTTTATGATAATAATTTCAGTATATTAAAATATAATTCATGGGTCATTTTGGATGAGGTGTCTATCTTTATATTATGATTTCATATTTATAATATGCGTGTATACTGAGATACACGAATACACAGAGCGCTGGCAAAGTGACCTTGTAATCTATCTGATAACATTATCATTAACTTCACGTCTTAATACGGCTTTGACCCATTAGCAGCTCACTGAAGTAAGCTGTCAATCAAAGTTAAGGGATCTGTCGGAGAGGCCAGTCCCACAACGAAAGTTTGGCTTAACAACTTTTATCACGAGAACACGAAAAACATCTTAAACGCCATCCAATTTCCGCATTTAGAAAAAAAAATCCTAACCAGTTACAAGTCCAGCTTCCAAACTCTATAATTAAAAAAATCCCTTAAGCTTTAGTATTTCAGGCGATAAATTAAACCAATTGATCGTAAGATAACATTTGTTAAGTAATGACAGTGGACCTCGGGCTGCACGAAAACTTCCGACTTGGGTTGGCCTCTACCAATCTACACTGGAGCTGCGTGTTGGAGCTATGTTCTAAGCCTCTTCAAGAGGAGAGATCTTAAAAGTTGGTCATTAATTGGTAAAGCCATGCTAATCTTAGACACTTATTCTACTTTTCTTTCCACAGAACGAGGAGTCGGTCCTAATCGGGGGTTCGTGCCAGATCCCCGACCCACTCTACAAGGCCATCGGCTCCGTGATATCCTTCTATATACCCCTGGGTGTGATGCTGCTGACGTATGCTCTCACTGTCCAACTCCTGGCGCAGCAGCGGAAGGGTTTAGGCCAGGGCTGGGCGGCGGGCTGGCTTGGTGCGATTCCAATCGGTATTATAGCGTGACTCTCGTAGCTGATAACTTTATTTCATACTTACAGTTAATGAATGTTTTTTCTATGGAAATAGCCGGCATACGAGCTGACGATCCATGTGATTTTATGTGGCTATCGTCGCCCATGGACATCAGAAACATCAAAATTACTGATGCGATTCTGGCCAAGAAAGAGAGAAGAAAAAGAAAGAATGAAATGAAGCAAACGTAGGCGGCTGACGTATTAACGTACTCACAGCTGCCCATGCATAGAGCGTTGACACTTTGCTATTCAAGTCTGTCACAATACTCAAATAGCCAGAGTAATATATACGCGCAACAGTTGATGCATAAACCATTATTGTTACTATCTAGTTAACCCTACAACCATGCAAGAGCAGAGTCGCATTAAATTAGGTGGTACGGAACCCAAACACCAGTAGAGACATCTCGCAGATGCTTCGTCCATTAATCAAAAGGGTGCAAAATTGGCGATATTGCCTTAGTTTTAAGGACGCAAATAACCACCATCCTCAAATAAACATATTACAGAGGTGTGACCCTTGAAGCTAGCTATTCGAGTTTTTCAAGTACCTACTGAATATCACGCACTTTTATGTTTGCCTAGTAATACTCGGACGAATTTCTCAGATCATTTACGGTGGCACGCAAAAACACGTTTAAACGTTATGAGCACCAATAAGAAAACTCTTTACTACAATCATACGAAGCTGGTAATGTCTATAAGCACAAACGTTTACAAGAAATAATAAGGGTTGAGATACTAACAAAAAAGAAATGAAACACATTTGCTTAGCATCCACGACATAAAAATAATAAAGTTACCAGGTAAATGTGCTCGGAAAAAGATGAGTAAAAATAGCTCATAAATAAAATAATAATATGCTCATAAAAACCATTTTATTATAGTCCTTAATATACTATGCAGTACTGTGCTACAGTACAAATTGAAAAAACCTGCCAAGTTCGTGTCAGGTCACGCACAATAGGGTACCGTAGTTCATCGACTAACTAATTACCTACTTAAGCTACCGTGATAGTTTTCCTTTTAAATTCATGTCCAACACCAAGCATTTCGCTGACAGGGAAAGAAACTTGACTGTAACCAAAATTATCACTTAAAAGCTTCCGGCCTTATAAACGCCTATTAAACCTATTTTAGCTATTGCACTGCTATAATATTTTATCCTTATAGTTTTTCATAAGAGTGAAGGAAACAAAACACTTTTAAGAAACGATTCCTATATCGAAAAATGGTCTTCGCAAACCCATATTGCAATAACAGTCATCGGTTTTCGTTGAATGTCTATTTCCAGTTGTCCATCCCCGAATGATTACTCAGCTCGTTTGGCTGAGAATGTTCGGGTCTCTCGGGGTAAGATCTATAAACCGTGCTTAGACTTTGACTTTGCTCAGAAAACTAATGTTAATAAGTGACAATTCCTTAGTACGAAAGTATTAATTAAAAAAACCGCCTTCTATCAAAAAGCTATCCTTTTTGGAATCCATATGGTGAGTTTTTTAATTTTTATTTTATTTTTATTTTTTGTTACTTTAAACAATGGCAACTCGCAGCCGCCAAATTTGTTTTTTTTTTTATTTCACATAGCTAAGAACAGATAGGTAAGTTATCAAGCCGAATCCAACAATATCTTAATTATATAAATATAAAAATCCGTTCAGCGATTTGGAAGATGTAAGGTAATAAAGAATATTACACGCATACTTAGATACATACAAGAGACGCGCGAGAAACATAACCCTTCCTTAGCAGTTGGGTAAAAAGTCATATGAAACGGCCAACGTTAAGGTTGATTTAGGACCATTACTTTTGTTCCGATAATTTTTAGCCTGAGCAAAACTTAAGGACGCTTTATAGATAAGAGTCTAGGATTTTTGTCCTTACCCGAGCAGTTCCCAGATAGTTCTGTTAATCACAACCTCGTATAGTGCTCGCTTAATGGTAGGGAGCCCAAGAGGGGATTTTTGGATTTACTCGAGCGCATCAGATTATTATAATACCTTACTTAATTGATAAGTAACTCGCTTACAATGAAATAACATTATCACTTCGTATAGTTTTATTATACAATCAATTTCTAAAATATAGTACAATAAATTACATACAACATCAGTATTACTTATTGAGGACTTCTATATTGAAATCCAAGAAAGTTCTGCTCCTGGTGCCGTATATATTTTATGGCTTTTAATATAAAAACTATTAAAATATTCACAAGGTAATACAAAAAATGAGAATTTTGCAACCTCCATTAAGACAGGTTGTTTCATCAAAATGGCCAATGGATTACGGCCTAAGCTTTATTTGACGTAGAAAATATATTTCAAGACTTATTTCTTTTAGTGTCTGCAAATCCAGGATTATTATAGGGACAGTCTGTTACTCTGTATTTTATATTGCTTGTGGGTGATGGATTTATTGTTAAGTTGAAACATACAAGTATCTTGAAACTTTACTTTTTTGTCACTTCTTTCTCAGTCTACAGCGCATCGGTGATGTCTTTGGTAATGATGATGTTTGATTTTAGATTCATAGCCCCACAAGAATTCCCTGTGTCGTGGGTTCATGGCGACATACTTAGACAATAACACACAAACCCAGGCTCTTCATTAAAATTTCAAAATCGCTTCGAATCGAACCTGCCCTTCAAACGGCAGTCCGATCATGGTAATTTTTATGCGATTTCGACGGTAAAACTAACATTCCCACTCACCATTTTTTTCCGTGGGTGAAACCGTTTCCTTTTGAACTGCAATTACAGGGTAATCTTTGTCAAATAGCTTGAATTAATTAAGTTATGTCATCAAATTCCCGAAAATTTGGAATTTCGCAAGAAAATCTCGTTATAAAATATCTACGCATGAAGCGAAATTCAGAAATGGCAATTCATTTCTAGTTATAAAGGAATTATTAATGAAAATGGTATTAGATGCTTATCCCATTTCGCGAGGTACGGGTATGATAACGTTTCTAAGTCACCGGAGCGACTGTACGTAATGTCTCAAAGCTAAAATATAATTTACTTTAACGCTCCCTGAATCTGAATTCACGCATTCGTGATCATCAGATTTAGAGGAAGGATTTTCAACGGTCGAAATGTTTTGTAATTATGTGACTGAGTCGTATATCGACTCTTCGCTGACACTCAAAATCAATCCATGAGCAATCTTGATAGCTTGATTGACAAAACGTAACATACAAGTTACTAAGGCAAATTGCCCCTGAGAATTCCTGAAGAGTACTTCACTGCTCAGATACTCAAGAGTTACCTGACCCAAGTCTATAAGGGCCTTTACCTACCTTGCGAGCCAAGCTACTACTAGAATTAAAAGTTAAGTGTTTTCGCGCATTTCATCAGCATTAATAAACCGCATATTTAAAGTGGATTGCGCTTGCTTCACTGAAAAAGCATCGATAGTGTCTTTGGTATTACATTGGTTATCATTAAATTATAATGATGGTTTGTAAGCACAAGTATTTTGTTGAATAAATAAATAAATAATTATACGAATAACGTAAACGCGCCTATTACCGCCTCCCAAAATTTGTATCCTATTACCGCCAGTTTTTTTAATCACTATTTTAAGGCATGTTATAGATTCCATGAAAGTTGTAGCCTAAAAATATTTTAGGTATGTATATTGAGAAACAAAAATAATAAAGTTTGTGTGCATAAATAATCAGCAAACAGAGTAAATAGCCAATAATTGAGACGCGGCCGCAACGGACTTTTGTGTCATAGTATTGTGCTCCCAGCTACATAAGAACACCTCGTTATTACTTAAGAGAAATTAACACAAATAAAATGTGTATACGTGCATGTAAATATGTAACTATAATAAATAATACATTGTTTTTTTAGATTAACATCTAATACTACCGTTCTGGCCATGGCTTGTCGTTTAAATCGAATTTTACATTGGAGCGGTAATAGAAACATAATTTTTATAAGTCGCTTCTATTAACGCCCCATGGCGGTATTAGATGTTTTACAATAGTTGGTATTTGAGCTTTTATTTCTTTTAATACATAATTTTACATGTTTTTTTTTAACTTGTTTGATTCTAAAGAGTGTATTACATAATTGGATCAATTAACGCCATATATTTTGTCTTATGGATTTTTGCCTATTATTGTTTCTTTTTTGGTCGGTAATAGAATCTTCATACTCAATTCTATTACCGACCCATACGGTCTTATTTATAAAAGTCTCTTATTGTAGGTATGTAGCGTACTGTAGTTAAAATGCTGATAAGCCTGCTATAAGTTCCTGTGTTCATAAATGTTCTATAGGCCACACATAAGTTTATGTTCGTCGTATATGTTTTTTTTTTTCTTATGTTCGACCAATTTGGATGGTTTAAACGGTATTAAATAGGGGATTGCTTCAGGGTGGTCTCATTAACATCATGGTGAGGATCTTATGATGGGTTCTGGACATATAGAGTGGAACACCTCATCAACAACCTCGTTGACATCTCAGGGTGTAATGATGTGAATTGGAGACGAAATATGTAACTCCTCAACGGATTGGAATAATTGAACCGTGTTAAAAGGTATATTTTGTTGTTGGTAAATATTTAAACAGCAAAATCAGTACATCATTGACCATTCTATGGTCTTATGATGTCCCTTGGAGACAAAATGTGTAACTCTTGAATAGGAGAATCGGAACCGTTTTTAAGAAATTTTTTGCCAATAACTTTATTTTTGCAAAACTAGTACCTACATCAGGGTCTGGATCAGTGGTCGGGACTATCTCAGGGTCTGATGATGCGATTTGATGGCAAAATGTGTAACTCCAACGGATTGGAATAACTAAACCTTGTTTCAAGATATTAACCTCCATCTTATAAAATTTCAGTAGATAGTGTTTTTAATAATATGTACTTTAACTACATTATTAAGAAGAAAGCTCAGTTTTTAATAATAATTATTGATCTCAAATGTTTTATACCAACTTAATAAATATTTATTTTGTTTTTTTTATTTAATAGTATGGATAATGTGTTCCTTTTTCAGTGGTCGGTAATAGAAACATGAAAAACGGTAATAGAAACAACATCATCCCATCGGTCGGTAATAGAAGCAGCCGCTATTTCAGATTAAATTATTATTTATTAAATATTGTGTCATTTAATACTAAATTTAAGTACTGAATGTCATAGAATATTTAATTATGATAAAGAATAAATTAAAACGCCTGTCCTAGCATAACGGCGTATATCTAATTTTCTGAAGTTCATC
Organism: Thymelicus sylvestris; assembly: GCA_911387775.1. Lineage (NCBI taxonomy): Eukaryota > Metazoa > Arthropoda > Insecta > Lepidoptera > Hesperiidae > Thymelicus > Thymelicus sylvestris. The sequence goes on from OU426889.1 coordinate 15,895,865, forward strand.
CATAGCCAGCTTAAACTGGCGGTAATAGGAGCATTTACGTTATGTATTTTCACATTTTAAAATATTTCTTGTAAATAAGCAGCATTATATTGTAACACATATTGTAACACTTGGATTAGCTTAACACAATGAGCTAATATACTAACGTATTCGTTCACTGGCATAATATCAATAATGTATCAATTTAACACTTTACCCCAGATGTCCAGATGATTCTTTTTACATCATTAAACATCGTAGGATTAAATAAATTTTAACTCATAAGCGAGATCGTGACAAAATTATTTATCGCTGAAAACGTTTATGTTGACTGGACATATTATTCAACGCAGAAATTGACTTGTGGTTTGATGAGGGACGAGCCCTGTTAATCTCTTTACACATATTAAATTAATTGAATGGATGGATGGATGAAATGATAAATGGGATAAATGTAGGTTGAAAGGGATAAAACGCCCACACATTCTTACAGGTTTTTACATTGTAAAAATAAAAAAATAAGATTTTCACAAAATCCTTAGGCTGGGAGAATCAAATTAACTACCCACCACTTAAACATTAAAGCCCACAACGATTAATGCATAAGTCAACGGAAAAGACGAGACTGTTGTTAGTTCTGCAAGGCTATTCTGTTTTGTAACTTGACAGCGGAATGCGCGATGAGTTTCAAAATTGAAGTTCGAGTCCGAGATCTTGATATGTGATTCTCTAATCATCTAGTACGCACTTGCGAAGTGAAGTGAGTCTCGGACTCGAACTTCAATTCTGAAACTCCGCTGTCAAGTTACAAAACAGAACAGCCTTGCTGTTGTGGCAAAATCACAATTTTTTTACTGAGCCAAAAACACTATTTTAAATCTGAAAAAAAACTATTATCTTACAGAAAGTGGATTTTTGTTAAGAATTTGAATAGTATTCGAAGCAATCAAGTCCTTATGTAGACGTTATGAAGAACAAGTATTTCAATACTTTCAGCAAAAGACAGCAAAAATAATCCCAAAGTAACCAATTCTAGTGCCTAAGAAATCTTGCTTCTTCTCGTTCAAACCTTTCGAAGCTCGCCCCTCTGTCCACGTGAAGCTATAAAAGCCACTAGAGCCAACAACTGTCCATTCGAAGAAAAAAATGCAAGCTTTGATCAAAAATATATACCTTTACGGAGACTAACTACAAACCGGAACAATGTACGAAGAAGTCGAAGAATGCCATACAACAGCAAGTACAATATACCATTGTTTAAGGAAAGGAAAATAAAACAACCCAACGACCGTGTTTCTAAGAAACGTTGAAAATAGTAATGTCGTGTACGAGTACAATCGTGAACGTGTGAGAAGGGGCAATTATTAAATTAGTAATCGTGGAACTTATATTTTGTAAGTGTTTTGTAGTTGTCTGAGGGGAGCGCGGGGACAGTGACCAACACACCAACACGGAAGCTAGTTATGCACTGCTTTATTCATTACAAAGATCATAGTACAGTTACCTGCAGAGAAAAGTAACCCATCTGTTTACAACGCAACAGGCAACGAAAATTTTGCTGCAGGTGACTGTACGAGACGCAGCTCGCACGCACACATACACGAACAACATACACATGATCATAACCTGCTGCACACATAAATAACAGTAAGCAAGGCTTATAATACGTGAAGAGACATAAAACTAACAAAAACTAATTTGTTATTTAACAATATTTAACTCGCTCATGTTCTTTTTATTTGTGAAGTGGTCGAAATAAGAATTTTGTTATTCCAAATAGTTCAGTGTCACGACACTTCTTATGGTCAGGTATGGTTATTCATTAAAACTTCAATATTGTAGAAGAAAATATGATAAAAAAAATTTTCAGGGAACCTCCCCTACAGGTAACGTAGGGATGAATTTTTAACGTTTTGAATCGAATATATCTGAATAATGGTAATTCTTAGAAAAAAAGTGAAACGAATAAATATTTTATAGATAATTGCATGAGCTACAATTTCTACTCATATTTTTTGATAAAACTTACCGTTTGGTTGATAAACGCAAAAAAAAAACATATTTGCAAACTTTGACCTTGAATATTTTTTTTGTAAGTGGTGGATCGATGGGGACTTTTCACATTTCATACAAAATGGTATTCCGAACATTTGTCCAAATTTTCAGCCGTCCCGGAATTTATGTAACCTTGTACAGTCACCTGCAGAGAAAAGTAACCCATCTGTTACTGTGTCTTTATAAACAGATGGGTTACTTTTCTCTGCAGGTGACTGTACAAGTATCTCCTTCTTGACCGGACTACTACTCGTATGCAAAATTTCTTGAATGTCCGTTCAGTAATTTTTGCGTGAAATAGTAACGAACTTTCATAAAAACTTTTACCTTTATAATACTAATAGAATTTTAAGAAGATAGATTACGCAATTATTAAGGCACAACGCTGAGCTTTTCTTGAATTTTCTTGGTAAGCTTGCGGCTTTGACGAAACATAATGTGAAATGAAATGAAAAATGAAATGAAATAATCTTTATTCTTGTAGGTATCACTGATACACTTATGCGAGTCATTTTTTTTTAATTTACCAGATTTTCGGAAATGTGCTTTATCAATTATCATGGAGGAGAAGAAAAGCCGTAAAGAAACACGTCAGCACATCTTTTAAAAATAAAACTTAAATTTATTACAAAAATATGTATTCTCGAACCTGAGCAGAACTGGTTGCCATGATATTGAAATGATGATATTGAAATGATGATGTTGAAATGATGGTGGTTCGTGTGCAGTTTGTTTCTTTGTTTCGTGCCCTTATTGTTGATCGTGGCCATTGACCGTAGCCATCTAAGATGGCCCGGTTGCCATTCGTGAATTAATTCAGGCGAATTAAGTCTACAACACCATTTTAATGTAGATCAGTTGTCCTGTCCGTGAGATATGTGAATAATAACACGCTCCTAAACTAAACAAATAAGTCCCTACGCATTTGTTTTATCACTTAATCCAAGATTAAAAGTAAGTGACGTCTTTCGTAACGTCACTACAGGGAGCCGTTAACCGGTCTTACAGTACCCACACCCCAAGAATCAATATTTACTTTCCCACTTCAAGAGTTTGATATATCCTCAGACGCTCATCCAATACTAATCCCTTAAAAGCATCCATGTTTGACATGTCAACGAAATGTCGTCTCTATCTAAAAGGGTTCCCACATCCGTAATATTTGTCCGACCTTTGATGACACATGGCTCTTTTACTTATAGCTGTAAGTGTCAGCCCTATCAGAGTACTTTGCTTTTTATATACGAGTATAATATCGAATTTTTGGGCTTCATATTTAGTAATCGTTTTTCTCTTGTTGAAAATATTTTTCGTAGAATAATGAAGGTATGTATGTAGTTGAATATCACACACACTCACACACTATATTATAAAATCGACTAACAATTACATAACATTTCAATATCGGTTTTTCTTTAAAGAAAATATTTATTTATTTTTAGGATTCCGAAGTAAATTCGGAACCATTATAGTTTCGTCATGTTCGTCCGTCCATCCATCTGTCCCTCTGTCTGAAGCAAAGCTCCGAAGTGCTAGAAAGCGGTAATTTGACATGGATATACAAACATATTTATTAAAACTCCAAAATCGTAGAATAAAATATTGGAAAATATTTCAGGGTACCTCCCCTACCAGGTAACGTGAGGATGAAATTTTTTTAATTGCGTACCCTATAGTGTGGGGTATCGTTGAAAAGATCTTTCAAAAATATTACAGGTCTTCTAAAACCATTTTTTAATTTAGGGGTTTGTTTGCAAAATATTTGGCTTTAAACTGGTAATTTTGGTTAGAATCAAATGTCTCCTCCCAATGCCGGCTAAACGGTTGAAGTTGGACAAGTGAAAAAAATCTCAAAAATAGGTTATTGGATAAATTTATAAGGGAAACTATCACAGCTATGTTCGCGTAAGCAGTTAACGAGTAATAGTCGATAAACTTACTACTTCGGAAACCTACATTGCGCGTGGCCTAACTTGCACTTGTCCGGTTTTTTAAGCAGTTTATTTTATGAAGATAGATGTTTTAATTAAAAACACCATGAATTTTATAAAACACAAGCAATATGCAATTATTTATATTATTTAATTGAACCTACTGCAATAAAGCACAAAGCTGCCATCATAGGCTGCCATGAATTATAACTACAACTCACAGTCATTCGATGGTAAAAAGGTCATTCCAGTGTACCTACCACTTAAATGTCTGTCTGACGTTATTGATTTCTATGCGGCAAACATAATAAACAAGTAGGTATTGACTTAAGTTACTTTGTCACTGCTATTGATAACCTTGGACCTCAAACTATTTAGTCTGATGTACACGAAGCAAAAGAAATAGGTATGCGAGGGATGATTTAAAATCCTTGATTACGTTAAATATTGATTACGTTATTAGCATAGTAAAATCATGCCGTACGTTTAGAGACAGCATTTAACATTGATAATAACATAAAAATTCAGTAATATCAAACATTATAGATGGTTTTAGAATTATGCCCCACATACCTAATTATTGTGCTCACTGTACAACATGTTATCATCAGGATCACCGACGTCGCGTCCTGGTACTAGCGTCACATTTGGACTTATCACATTTAGAGGTGCGTGTTCAAGTTAGAACACCAAACACGTCCGTAAATTCTCCTTCCAAATCAAGAGTTATGGACCTATTGAGTTGATACAACCTCCCTATTTTTAGACTTTAATTTTGATTATAAATTTAATGCTTTTAGACTCAAATCTTTTTTACTCTTCACCTCTTTTTTACATTATAATATCATTGCCAGCGACACTCAAAGTATGAGCCTTTATGCAAAGGTGTCCAAGCAATGGTAACTTGTCATGTATTTTCTCAGAACGTCGATGCACCTGGCGAAGATTCCTCGGTCCGAGGGGTGGAACTCCTCAACACTCAGCAGCTTCTACGGAAACTGAACTTCCTCCAATCGACACCAGAGATCTCTGGCTTCAAGACTCCAGGTAAGTTACCTGATAATTACTGACGCCGATTTGCACATAGTAATGCGCTGGTTTGTTGTCCTGTGAAGTACAGACGCATACAATTGAATGTGATCCTTCAAGGAATCCGAAGAATGACATCAAAGCGTAAATTATCTGGAATGTCTTCTGTAAGGCAACACTTTTTGTACGTGTCTGTACTTCACTTGCTTTAAGGCTTTTTTGCTATACAATATTTGAGTGAAATCAATCAGTACGCGGTTGTCTAATTAAAATTCAAATACAAAATTCAAAAATCTTTTATTCATGTAGGTAACACTAATACACTTACGAGTAGGTACGCCCCAACTCAGAGTCACTAACGGTTACTTTAATCGCTCCTTAGTAAAGAATCACTATACAAATTATGTACTAAGGAGCGATTTAAGTAACCATTAGTGACTGTGAGTTGGGGCGTTATGCACGTAATTTTTTTTTTAATCTACCAAATTCGATAAAGTAGAACCGACCGCACAGAGTTGGTTGAAATCGATTGAAAGGATTTGTTTGTATTGCCAGTATTGCCATCATTGCCTTTTACCTTTATCAAATATAGTTATTTGATAAAGGTAAAGTTTGCATGAAATGGACCAATTACAAACAGCGATATGCGTCCGCTCAGCTAAGTAAGACTAAGTGGTGACTATGAAACAGAAGGCTCAACATAACGAACGCACTGGTAAATAATGTTCTTTGGATAGCGTTGCCTCCTTACCTATGCAAGTGTCCTTACCGTGTCTGAATAGGTGAGTTAGATTAACACAATATAGAAAAGATGTGGTATACATTCGTAAGGCAATAATAATTATCGTGTTATGTGGTGGCAATAACTGAAATGCCAGACACACCACAGCCACACGAATGATGCGCAACACAGCTACGTAATTAGGCAATTAATCGGCCATTGCGGTTTTTGTAACATACACCAAATTTATGCCGTCGCACGATGATTCGTTAAAATAAACATATCATTGTATTTTTTTAATTATATGATCGCTTTGTATTAACAATCACGTATCATTGTTTGGTAAACAAGGATCATTTAACAGTGAAGCTTTATAGTGGCGAAATGATCATTTAAAAGTGAATAACTTTATTTAATAAGACCATGAACATTACTGTTCTGGCTGAGAGCTTGGAACCAGTTCTCTCTTTTGTCTTTTTCCTTTCAAGGTCGGCAACGTATCGGTGATGCCTAAGTTATTATTGTGGTTCATGGGTGACAAAGACCACTTGCTATTAAGTGGGTCGTACATGAAAAACAATGGTGTATGTACAAAAGTAAAAAATAATAATACAAAATTAAGATATTTACATAATCAGAAAACTTAAAACATATTCTTTAAAACTTAAAACAAATAACGTGTTATTTATGAGAGATTATGAGAACTAAAACTGTCCATAGTGATAATTGCTAGAAAGGCAAAACTCGTGCCTTGAAAGACAATAACCATTATTTCACGAGATCTTTAAATTCCCCTGAAAATTATTCACTACAATAATTTGAAAGTTGCGGTTGCTATTGTTTGAAGATAAAGTATTTAATTCAACGAAGTCGCATCAAAGACGAAGCTCTCCTTATCGTCTTAGCTTTTGAATTTCTGGCGCAGTTTTGTGGCCTCGAATAAAATGTAAAAGGAAATATCGTGGGCGTTGTAGATGTGAATAAACATGACGTAGGTGTGATGAAACTCTGCTTTGTATAGAATTCATTTTGAGGACACACATTATTGTTAAGACAAACAAAGAAAAGATGAGAAAGGAAGACGAGAAAGGTATGACGTTAAATAATAAATTAAAATGTGTGCAATGCAATTCACACGTGGTAGAAGTGAAACCTTCAAAATTTTTGTTTTCAAGTTAATGAGACGAATGTAAAATTTCGGGAAGATGATAAATGTAGGTTTCACTAATCTACTTCACTCCGCTCCGCTCAACTCTAGTCTCCACTCAACTCCAGTCTCCACTCATTTCTAGTCTCCATTGGACAGTTTCGTTTCATAAAATTTCAAGTCAGTCTCCACTCATTTCTAGTCTCCACTGGACAGTTTCGTTTCATAAAATTTCAAGTCACCCCCGTACTAAAGAAGTTTTCACTTCAATAAGCTTACACACCCCCGCAGTAGGTTATTACATGTGTTGCGGGGGGCATGGACGACACATAGTTATAACACAACACAATCACATCCATAGATGTTATGATGGATGCTCGGGTCATGACCCGAGCACAAATATTTATCTGTCACATAAATATTTGTCCCGGCCGGGAATCGAACCCGGGACCCCTCGCTTCGGCACCAACTCGGCTACAAGGTCGATGAGAGAAATAATATATGGATTCTTTCCTGACTTGACCAACGTTGGTACCATGTATGCAGACATAGCTTGGTGAGACTTAATATATCAAGTCTAAATAAATCTCAGCTTTCGAAAGGAAATCCTAATGCCTAACTTAAAAAAATTCAAAGCTAAAATTTTTGGACCAAAAAACATCACTCAAAAATCCATAAAGAAGTTTTCTCTTCACTCCTGCGTATAAACTTACATACGTACAAAGTATTTAACATAACGTAACGTGTATACGTACAAAGTTTTGTTTACACGCGAAACCTAAAACTTTTTGCGCGTCTAGAAAGTTCTAAAGTTTCATTCAAACTGAGCGGAAACGGTTGTTCGGTTTTCGTGCATATTTCGCTGCCAGATTCAGACGCTCATTTATTTCAAAACGCAAAAACGTCATTCTAAACTTGTCACTTCGAGAGAAGTGTAATCTGTAACTTTAGTGCCCAAACATTAGTCAAATGGATTTCTTTGATTTATTTTTGTTTAGATTTCAGATCTGGTTCAATGATCTGGTTATAGAAATAATGATCTTATCGTCCATTTGTGGCGCAATTTACTAGACCGAAAAGCGAAGGGTCTTGGATTCGTTTCCCAGCGAGGCAGAAATATGAATGAAGCATTTGTATTTCTACTCTCGGTTTTTATGCGCTGTTCCTGGCAATTAAAAACAGGGAAACCTAGTGTTGGGTTACAAAATATGTATAGCGTTTATTTATTTTTATATCTGTGGATCTAGATGGTAGAAAAAGCTAACACGGTTTAATGTATAGGTGATACATTGTATCATTCACGTTGGTGAATGATATCGTAGATAAATTAATTTAGATATGGAAGAATATATTTATTCCAAAATTTACTCAATCATCCCGATTAAGTACCGTCTCAATGTTAAGTCTAAATTCTAAGTTACGTCTAAATTCTTGAAGAGCGCAGGTGGAATACTAAACAACTCAGCATTCTGCATCGTGTTTAATCGTACTTATTCCTAGAATGTTGATTAAACAAGCTCCTATCAATAATGCTCAAAGATGCTCACATACCCGCATTGGATTTAGCAATACAGATTATACGTAATCTATACATTAGAACTTTGATCGATATATGTGTAAGACATGGAAGATATTATTTGGAAAGAACTACATAATTATTTTTATATCTGCACTTGGCCAGTTTGGTGAACTATGAGTATGTACACCTTACACTTTGAGAAAATGCTGCTGCAATATTATTATCGTTCCTTTGTTGACAACTTTTAATGTTCTGGTTGGGGCAATGAGAGCCAGCTCTCTTTCTTTATGTTTTCTATCTTCTTACTTGACCCGCAATGCATCGGTGATGTTCGAGGTGCTACAGATGTCCATATTGTTAAAAGCAAAGTTAACTTGACTTAAACCCGTAATTTCAATAGCTGTTTAATCTATGATTCTGAGTTTAAACTATAGTTGTTGGTTCAACTAAGATAGTTTAAACTCAGAATCATAGATTAAACTGCTATTGAAATTACGTAAATAGCGCCTTAAATAGCGACATAGTAACGTCAAAAAATCATTATCTAGCAACAATAGCTTTAAATAGTCCATAAATATAAATCCATAGCTTTAAATAGTCACAGACCAGGAGTTACAAAGCCGACACGGCTATTACAAGTTCACGGAAAGCGTAATGTGTCCGTGGCGTGCGGTCTGCTCGCGCCAACGCGTAATTATCGTGAATTGTGAAAAGAAGTGTATTCATTGCAGTTCTAGCAATTACCGCCCATTATTCAGCTTCGAGTTAAACGCATTTGAATTTTAAATTCCAGAACGTGATAATTATAAGCGCTTTTGTAATCTCTGCGAACGATTAATTATGGATGTCACAAACACGACTTAGTTGCTAGCGAGCGTTTTCTTATTGCGTAACACTCACTCGCTTCATGATTGAAGAATTTAATGAGTTATTGAATGAAAGAAGAACTGAGTTAACGAATAAATATTAAAGAATACGTAAATTAATAATGTTGTTATCGTTCCCTATGGACATCAGCGACATCAAATACGTCAATGATGCTTTGCCGGTTAACAATTTGAAGAGAAATAGAAAGAAAGTTACATAGTTATGCTATGGTAAAATAAAGCATAGAAATATAATATACCTACTCACTAGCTGTGCCCGCGACTTCGTTTGCGTGGGAGCATTTCCCGCGTAAATCCCTATCCCCTGGGAACCCAAACAACCTAGCAGTATGAAATATACTTTACGACATCTTCTCATAATATCTACCAAATATACACAAAAAATCATAAAAATCGGTCGATCCGTTTCGGAGGAGTGCGACCACAAACAACGTGACACGAGATTTTTATATATTAGATTTACTACCTTGTTCTTTTAACATGTCTAGACTATTCCATTTAGCTAGAATTTTATTACGACTAAGTGGTTTTAACGTGCACCGTTATTATGAATAATTAAATTCAAATATTACTCTTTGGATCAATTAAAGTAATGGTTATAGCGACTTTACCTACTTTATTATTCACCGTTAACCCTCCAACGCTCCGTAGTGGCTATTATTGTTAATTTTATTATTATATCAGATGGTAACATGAAACTATTATAGAGGGACTTTGTCCGTGTACTTTAACGTTTAACTACTATAAAAAGTTCAAAAAATACATTTAATTGAAGAAAAACTTACCTCACTGTTTAACAAATATTTAATTTCATTTAGGTAATTAAATTTAATCATTTTGTTACTTAAATATAAGGAAAATAGAATTTCATTGTCATTAATGTGTTAAGGTAATTTGGAGCGATTTCGTTGGGACACAGGTTCAGTTGAATAATTTTTGGCATTTAAATGTCCATCCATCCACCAGCCATTAGAAATCCACTGCTGGACATAGGCCTCTCCTGACTTGCGTCACTCTGTCAGGTTCTGAGCCTTCTGATTCCAGTGCATTCCCAGAGCTTTTTTCAGGTCTTCAGTCCTCCTGGTCGGGGGCATCATAAACTCCTCCTTCTGAGATGTGGTCTCCATCCGAACTTTCGTCCCCAAAAGTTATTAGTCGTATTGTGTCGTGTATTGTTGTGTAATTTACATGGCCTGTCTCACTGTCTATTTTTATTATAATAATGCTGCCTTCTCTTCACTTCCGGAAAGCGATATCTTAATACTCACACTCGAAAATAGTATAAACGGAATTCTTTAAATTGATAGAACTTTTTAATTTACATAGTCGATTGAAATAAAATAAACCCAAAATTATTGGACTAGAACAAACGCAACAGCAAACATCTCAAAATTCTAAAAATCATTTTAAATTTAAAAAATATATTGTATTTTGATAAATGAGCAAACTTGTTCGAAATAATAAATATAAAAAAGTAATAACTTTTTAAACCGTGTAATTTTAACACTGAAATAGCTTGACCATTATTGTATTTATTCAAATGTGCTGGCTTTCAACGTAGCTAATTGGTCACGTCCGTCAACGATAAAGTGAAGCAGTGCATTAAATTCAGTTGTCATGTTCATGTCGACTCGTCCAATACAGAATTAATCGATTCACACTGATTAAAATATTTATTCATCATTTTATTTCAGTTTAAGCAGCGGAGGGTTATGTCATGTGTCCTAACAATAGCTGATGCATAGTAATGACACTACCATTACTGGATGGCCTAGATTTAATTCAACTTTTTATTTATTTATATTTATCGAGTGTCTTAAAATAAACGTATTTTATCGACGTCAAACATCTGTTTCTCATGGAATTTGGATACGTAGTCACCGTCACTCGTGGACTTTGGATATCTTTTGTTGCCGATCTCCATGAGCAATCATGAGCAAAAGTTTCTGTTGACCACTTATCACCAGGTGGCTCGTTTGTCATTTAATTAACTTAAATTTTTATTATTTATAATATTTTAAAAAGGCATTGTACCTAATTGATATATTGCGTTAATAATAGAGGTTCTCAAATATCGTTCAATTATTAAACTTATCAGTTACAATTTTACTTCAACGTTTAGTGTAATAAATAATCATGCAATCGTTTCCAATAAAATGGATTATTTTACATCACAGAAGAATTACAGACAGGTCAGCTTAGTGATTAGGTGCCCTGTGGGGCCACTTACGCCAAGGGTGAAGCTAAATGAGCGTATTTTTCCGAGCTGTTAGTTGCGAAAAATGAGGCACGTGCATTCGGTTTAATACTAAAGTCCTATTTGTATCACACGGCGACGCAAAATGAGTTTGGACTTTAGTTTGAAATCGACTCATTTCGCGACGCACAGCTCAAGAATTCGACATTGCAATCGAGAATCGATAAAGTTCTATAGCTCACGCAAGCATTACACTACTCGCTAGTAAATATGTACATTATCACATCGATAGCCACATTCATGAGGAAGGCTGTAATTATTATTATTATTAGATATTGACAAATATCACCATGTACATTATCACATCGATAGCCACATTCATGAGGAAGGCTGTAATTATTATTATTATTAGATATTGACAAAAGGAGTTGCTTCAGGGATACATGTGGTAAGACTTAGGTACCTGTAGTGAAGCGCGGTTGGGTTACTAGTACATTATTAACATCGAAGGCAACACGCCAAGTTACACAAAACCTTTGTAAATTAGCTATCATGTTGTTATGACATAAGTCTTTGTTTTATAAATTAATAATGATACCCTAGTTTATAATTTTACTTATCAAGTGAAGTGTTCTAGTCCGATCTTGTACAGAGACACTTTTTAACCGACTTCAAGAAAAGGATGAGATTCTCAATTCGATTGTATTTTCTTTTTTTATGTGTGTTACCTCATAACTTTTTATTGGGTGCACCGATTTTGATGATTCTTTTTATATTCCAAAGCTGGTTTGTCATGTAGTCCTATTTAAAGAGCAAAATCTGGCGAGTAGTTTTTGAGTTATCCCTAATAATGCGTATTTAATTGACTTCGAATACGGTTTCTTTGAAGTCTGTTATTATTTATGGACAAACTAATATTGGTACCAGTTTCTTGTATGTATAACTTATTAAGTCTGCTTTACATTTGAGCGGATATATGTAATGTATATGAACACGCCTAAAATATAGGAAATCCTAGTAAGCACACACAAATGTAGCATTACTTTATTTCCCAGAAACTTTTTATTTACATTCCCTCGTCACACAACTAAAGCTTACGAATGAATCCGTGCAAATCCTAAGGGATACTATCGTTAAAAATAGTTAAAAGATTTCTCGCCAAACCATCTAAAATCCCAAACATGAAATGGGCAGGACGAACGAGGTTAAAATAAAAGGACCTGGGTTGGCGAGTTGACAGCGGTTGTATTCTTCTAAATTGTTACCAGATTTATTAATCGTAAAAATGTCATGTTTATTACCCAACAGCCAGGAAGGGTTATGTTTTTCGCGTATAGAGTAGGTTTGTATGTCTGTATGCATGTAATGTTCTTTATTACATCATATCTTCCAAACCGCTGGACCGATTTATATAATTAAGATATCTACAGGCCAAGTGTTCTTAGATAAGTAAAATTATAAAGTAATAAATATAGTCGCTGTGAGATGCCACTGTTTGAAGTATCAAAAAATAAAAATAAATGGAATACTGCAATATGGGTATTAAATTAAAGAGCTCATCACAAGGATTTGAATAACGTATCATGTTTTTTCCAGTCGGGTTTTTAATTTTTTTAACTTATACTAGCTTACGTGTTTACGTGTAAGTATTGTACAATTCTTACATTGAAATAGGCTACTTTCTTAAAGTGAAAGTTAGTACTAAATAAATTATGCATAAATAAATATTTTAACAATAAATGGTTTGTGGTTTTTTGTAATATGTGTATACAAATGTAGACTAGAAAGCTTTATTCTATCTAAAAAGCAATCCAATTAACATTCGACACTGAGTCTTCAATAAAAGTTGTACGCTTAGTAAGAGAAGCCAGAGATAAAACTTAAGATAGCAAAAAAAACTTAAAAACCGAAGGAATGAGTGAGTGAATAAATATTTTGATTTGAAAAAATAAACGGAAAATTAAAAAAAAATCTGTGTCATAATAAATACATAAACATCCAACATGTGAAGAAATCTGTTACATACGTTAATATCTGCCCTCGGCAATGGATGGCTATATTACTACCAACTGAATTACTTTTCAAACTCATAATAATACCAACATAGATACATACTAGGAAATGAAAATCCTCCGCACAATATCACAAAATTAAATACGAAGTGCGTCGCATGCCAAATCGATTCTGTCCATTCACTTGTCCTCGTCGAATCATATATGTAGTTGTATGCTATGTGTATGTTATAACTGTATAGATTTACACACAGAGAAAGATAACATTGTTGCGATATTTTCAGTACCACGTATAAATCGGAAAACTATGTCACGGGTGAAATGGACAACACTAATTAATAAGACATCACTTTATCATCCACGACCTAAGTGCAAATATTTTATCTGTCACAAACATAAATGTCCGCCCTAGCCAGGATTCGAACCCGGCATCCCTCGCTTTACAGGCAGGGTCACTACCAACTAGGCTATGGGACCGTCAACACTGTACACTGATATGAAATTCTCTGCAACATGCCATTAAATTAAGTACGAAACGCATGGCACATCCATTTGTATTCGTCGTGTGGGTGAGATCTATAAACCGTACTAAGGCTTTGCTCAGACTTAAAATTATTATCCGAACAAAAACAATGGTATTAAATCAACCTTAGATAACATTAGCCACTTACTATTAATTTTAATATTACCATGACTATTAATTTTAATATTATCATGACTGTTAATTTGAATGTTACCATTACTATTAATTTTTTTCATATCATTAAATATCCGAACAAATAAAGGTCCTGAATCAACCTGAACGTACGCCCTTTACGACTTTTTAATTTTTCCGTATTTACAATCAGTCATCTAGACTGTTCTCTGAGCAAAGTCCAACTCAAAGCGTATTTGCAAAGTGTCAGTCATCTAGCACATTTGACTGTCTGAACAAAGTCCAAGTCCAAGTACGCGTTATAGCTCTCACCTTTGTTAACTGTATGTGTTTTCCATGTGAATGTGTATGTGTATGTTATACATGTAGCGCTCATTCTATGTGTTATGCACAGCGAGCCCGCTCCGTCCGCCATGAGCGCACTGCATCACTTTGGAGCTGAGATGTTGCGTCTTTCCCGCGGCTTGGAAGCATCCGCTGCCTCTAAACCGTCGAGCAGAGGGTATATATTTGCTTTTTGTTTGCTTTATTGTTTTGTTCATGGTTTAAAGCCAAATAAGATGTAAGGTAGGGAAAAAGCTTCTGATGCCACTCTCTTGAGCAGAGGGTATACAGGGTGAATTTCTCAAGTGGGCGTGGATAGCCAAATCCGAAACTATAAGGAATAGCGAAAAATGCTCAAAGGTGTCTGGGCCAATTTTGATGAAAACTAAAACTGCATCATTACATTTTTGAAAAATCAATATTCCTAGCCAGGAATCGCACTTATTTATTTTGAAAACACAAACACAACTTGTATTATGACACCATTCGATAGTGTCGCTAACAAGAATCAAATTCTGGAAAGTAATGACATACGGAAAACTTAAGGAAAAAGCTCATTTTTAACAAAATACGTTTTCTACGTATTAAACCTTAACAGGGTAAGATAATAGAAGCGTTTAAAATGCAGAAGTTTCTCAAAATTCAACATTTTCCGAATTTTTACCGTAATTATGTTATTACTTCCCAGAATTTGGTCTTTGATAGCAACACACTATCGAATGGTGTAATAATATAGGGTGTGTTTTTTTTTTCAAATCGATTCCTAGCCAGGAATATTTTTTCAAAAATCTAATGATACCGTTTTAGTTTTCATCAAAATCGTCCCCGAGACTCTTTCGCTGTTCTTCATAGTTTCGAATGTGGCAATGTGGCTTGAAAAATTCGCCCTGTATATTCGCTTTTTTGTTTGCTTTATTGTTTTTGTTCATGGTAAAGTAAGGTATGAAGTAAGTGAAAATGTTATTGGAGCGGTAAAGTCATGCTTAAAGATGTTCCTTGATGTTTTATTGTTCTAAATTTTAATACACTGACATGGTTTCTTTGAATTTTTGGATAAATTTACTACACGAAATTTTATTTCATTCTTTGTATAAATAGCTTACAAAGTTTTCTGTATAACAGTCATTAAAAATCCTTTATTTTGCAATCGTATTGTGCTATCATTTGTATTTAGTCATAAGAATTAATGGTACGAGTATTAATGCAGATAAATATAAAAATAATTATTTATATACCGATAAGTTTAGTAAACTCATGTACAACAAATTTACAACGTACTTGGTACTTTACTGTAGTGAAAGAAGTTTTACCATGTAGTACTCGTTAAAATTAAAACAAGTTAACATAATAGTATTCATAACTTTATGATAATCTGATTAAGTTTATTAAAAGCCAGCATCTTCAAAGTTCTCCAATGTTCGTATAATTAATGACTTTGCCGTCAAAGACTCATAACAGAGAGTTATTAAATACAAACTAACGAGTCGTCCGCTTCATGATAACTGATTCATGTCCTTAACTAATTTTAAAGTCTCTAAAGGGTCTCATTTGGACGCTTTATTAAGCGTTTTAATAACTTCAACTTCGAAAATTAATATAGAAGAAGATATTGATCAACTTTTTTTTACAGGACCAACATATCAGAAAGGGGAGGAATGCTGACCCCAGGGTCATTAAGCGTTTCCTCAAGCTCCCCTTCTTCGATGCTGCAGGACAGACGTCGACCATCTTCTACCTGTGAACCAACGCCTCTTCATAGAGCCCGGAGTGCTTCTGACGATGAAGGTAACGATGGGCTCTTAGCCCCAACAACTTTAACAGCAAAATCACGCAGCTCTGAAGATGGCCTGCTTCTTCCACCTCCATGCACCTGTCCTTACTTTGGATCAGATTCAACTCCACCGAAACGAACCACAACAGAAGTGATAATTGTCCCCGGAGGAGATATTAATGGATGCAACGGGTTCCCGCGTAATGGTATTAGAGATGAGGAACCCTCTACTTCATTGTACAGAAGACCAAGCAGGGGCGCTTCTTCTATTGTAACTTGGGAAGAAGCGAGAAGATTCAGGAGAGGTTCTAGCTTTGGGGCAAGGACGACCCTATCGACTCCTGTTAGGAATATTCGCCAAAGGTCAATAAATAGAAACCAGCAAACTATAAACCCGAGTCCTCAAAGGCAGACACCAAGGGCACATCATTCTAGAAACTCCAGCGTAATTTCAAGGAACTCATCGCGACATGGAAGAATTCTGCGACTGGAACAGAAAGCCACAAAAGTCCTTGGGGTCGTGTTCTTTACCTTTGTCGTTCTTTGGGCACCATTCTTCATCCTGAATATGGTCCCAGCAGTTTGTCCACGTTGCGAAGAAAGAATTTCGAGCTGGGTCTTCGACTTCGTGCTTTGGTTGGGTTACGCCAGCTCAATGGTGAACCCGATATTCTACACCATATTCAACAAGGTATTTCGTCAGGCCTTCAAGAAGGTGCTGCTCTGTCAGTACTGTAAGACGAGGAGGTAGCCCGCACCCTGGGAGCGCGTCCGTCCAGCCTCGGATCCGGGTCTCAACGCGCTCTCAGTCCATAAAAACACCCGATCTCAGTTTGTGTGAACTCTGATGAGCTTTAAATAAATACGCTTTTAGCACTGCGTCTGTGGTAGACTGTATGTCACTTAGGGTGGTGTCTATTTTTCTAACCGTGCTATATATTTCTATTACTGAATTGTTAGTATATGTACGCTAAATATCAACCTCAAAACTGTACTGTTCACTCATCAGCTTCCCAAGTAGATGTTGTCTTAGGCGTAGGAACTCGTTACAATACACTAACTGATGAGTACTATTCGAAACAATAAGTAACAAACAATAACAACCATGTAAACAATAGTAAACAATAAGTTTCTTTCGGCTTTTCTTCTCCTCCATGACAAAGCAGCTTTGCGAAAAGCTGGTTCATTAAAAAAATGACGTGCATAAGTGTATCAATGATACCTACATGAACTGAAATTTTGAATTTGAATAAAGTAATTATATCATGACCTAGGTACTGATAGCTTCTTCTCATAGTAATGAACGAAATGAAAGGAAACAGCGTTTTTTACTGTAACATTATAAAAATAGAACAAGCAGTCAGGTATAAAATCAGTCATTCATTTTTTCTATTCTTTTTCTAAATTATTTCAGCGTAGCCTCTCTCAATTCAAATTTATTCCGTAATATCAAGAAATTGATAAGTAATTTCAAATTCTAAATATTGGCATTTTAAAAATTCATACAGTGATTCTTACCCATCAGCCGGATAGAATTGTAACGAGTTTCAGTAACAAAGACGGTAGGGCAAAATCTTGGTGGCAGAAAATGTTAGTCATTTCTCAGTATTTTGTGGCTTAATTAATTAACCGACATCAAAAAAGGTGGAGGCTTGCAATACGGTGGTATTTTTTGTTTGTTACCTCAATGATACATCATTTATTAACAGATTAGATTTCTTTATGGGACCTTATAGATTTGTCCCATTTTTATTTAAATACACTTTTAATCCATGGGGAAACTCACATCTCATATTATTAAGTACGATTAGAACTATTAATTTGTTATATTTCAACCAACATTCAGAAGATTCGAAACTCAACATGTATACTAATATTTCAATACATATTACAAGTATTTCGATTACTTGATACAAATTTCTAATAACAAGCTTTATTCATCATGAAATTCATAACGCTACAAGCTAAACTCGAGCAAGATTCTCAAGTTAATTAACTATTATTGATTGTGCTATCCATTGTTGCCTCTCAAACATAACTACACAGACACCATTCCAGGAATGTTGCATGATAGTAATCGTTCCCAAGATATGAATTATTATTAAACTGATGCGAAAACAAAAGGTGATCGTTGAATACAAGGAGCTTGGCTTCAAGCCATCATTAATCAATTTCAATACATAATATCAAATTAAAACAAAACATGTAAACTTAGGTGAAAATTAATTAAATATCAATTATTAATTAAAAATCAAAAGGCCTGGAGTGTACTCAACTTACTATAGTTGATTGATGTGGGTTAGCCTAGATTTTTAGGCAACCCAAATGTCATTAGACCTTATGAATCCCGTAGGCCTCTGACATGACTTATCTAACGATATCAACCGAGAACAACCCATTCAGGTGCTCAATTTTATGACAACGGGTAGGTCAACACCCAAGCTATCTTTTCTTTAAGTTGTTCATTTATTTTACTGTATATGTAATATTGCCAACAGATTTTGCCATATCAATATTTATGTATAAATATAATTATCAATGTTTTTTACGAGCATAGTATTAAAATGACTTATTTTTAAGACTGAAATTATTATCCTACCGTTATCTAGTCAACTCACGCTTAGCAGAGTTAAATTATATTATTTCATGGAAAATAAATGTTTTACATATTTTTAATTTATTAAGAATAATATGATTATATACACCAATTTATTTGTATATTATGTTTAGTAAATTATTTGGACCTATGAAATATAATTCTATGAAAAAGTTTTAATAATTTATTTGATTCCAAGTATTTTTGCAGTGATATTCTATAGGAACATAATCGTGTCATATTCCTAAAGACTATCACTGCAAAATTATATATATGATATAAGTATAGGAGTCGCGAAGAATTATGAAAAATATTTAGAATACCTTATTTACTAGAAGATACTTTATTTTGTACATATCGCAGAGTAGTTCATAATGAACTATCATCAACACAGAACATCTAATATTAGTTAGAAAGGGCATAGCGCGTAATTTGTATGGGAACCGGTGTCGCCATTCCGATCCCCTCCATTACTAGTATTACTACTACTACTACGAAAATGAACAAATAAGCACGAGGGTCGTTATGTGTGCGTGAGGGGCGTGACACTGTAGCTAAGGATTGACTGACGATAAACTTTTATCGGTATTTATTTTCGTAAGGTCGACATTTGTGTAAAATAAAGGTTTACCTTAAATCCATAAAAAATAACATAATTATTGGAAAATAATATAGGATATTGGAAACTCGCTACGTATGTCAGATTTAGATTCATGTGTTCTTCATCATACGTTTTTTATAAATTTTATTATATGTATATACTTACCTACTTATTTTCAAGGCAAGAGTGAATAGGCTTTTGCTAATTTAGTTCGTTTTACCACCCATACTACATCGCCACTTACCATCAGGTGGGATTGTGATCACTTATAAGATATAAAAAATTGGATTAAAAAAAATATATTAAAAAAATAGGATGTAAAATACTTCAATTATCTTTCAAACTATATTTCAATGCATATAATATTAAATTTATCTGGCCACATGTACATTATTTAAGAACGTTGTTTATAATATAACTTCGAAAGAATCTATCGAATATCGATGTCATCTTTTACTACGCCCAACGCTGGAGCTATTACTATGTAATTAATACATTACGCGTTCTATTTGATGTGTTAAAAATGAGGAGCGCATGAAGCCCGCAATGTATATTTTGTGGGAAAAGAATCGTTTGAAGGACATTTTTAAAGATTTAAACTAAAATATCCTAGTTTTTTGCTTATCGATGAAAAGAAACGCTTCCTTTGTTTATTTTAAGCATTTCACTTCTTGCAGGGCAAGTAATTACCGCACATGTAGGCATTTTTATGTAATTTAGTCACAGTATTTCGCAGTACTTTTCTCCGTTGGAGCTCGCGAGTCACTAAACAGCGCGATCGCGTGTTTTTGAGGATTGTGCTCGTTTGCGCATAATCTTGGCGCGCCTGCCACGCCCACAACTCCTTTCTAACTAATTATTAGGTGTTCTGTGATCATCAACTTATCGTTGGAACTACGTGATGACTTGATAAAATCTATTAATCATATTAATTTATAAACTTATTATTATTTTAAAGCATTCTTGTAAAATTTTAAAAAGTCATATTTTATTCTAGTCGAATAGCTCTAGTCACTTTTCTTTTGTCATATTTATTTGTTTTGATCATTTTCTCTCTTGAGTTAAGCTATAGTTACATTGTGAATATTTTTTTAAATTCTTGTAAAAATATGGATTGAATAAGAATATTATTCAATCAGTTATCAAACAAAACGAAAGTTCCGTAATAATTTTATTTATATAGTTCTAAGGTCTTAGGTGTAAGGTCTTAATAAATATAAATCTAATAAGAATAAAATATAATTTTATGAATTTAATGTAAATTGTTTAAACAAAATGTATTGTACATAATATACATAAAAAGTAAATGTGTTACACGAAATGTGAATAGCGAATGTATATTATCATAGCATTTTATCTTTGTCACTATGTTTCATAAAATGTGAATAAATACTCAGTGGAATAAAGCGATTTAATCGTAAAATGTATTTCTATTTATTTATTCTATACAATAACCTTTTTTTTTCGTGGGGAAATCCTTATGGATACCACTGTATCACGGGGAGTACAGTGGTTATGTCGGACTTGATCTATCCACCGACTAAAATCCCACGGTGTTCCATCTCGTTGCTTTACGGCTGAGTCCCGGGAACGCTTTCGCACACATCCGCAACCCAGCCAGCGATGCCTATCAAGCCAGGGCTCTGGCACTCTGGGACTCTGAGATGTCCCTTACAAACTTGGAGACGAACCAGGAACACAGAGATGCGCCTCCCACCTCGAGGACCTATGTTCTACGGATAACAGGCTCTATACAATAACCTGTATCATAAATTATACAGGGTGTCCCGTAAGTAGTGGATCAACCAAAGGTGGCAGATAGCTTGAAGGTTGACCTATCATAATAATGTCAAAAAATTACCTTAGTAAAGGTACCACTGTTTTCAAGATATTGACCATTTTTTTTTAATTTTGAAATTTGGGCTCCTTTACCCTACTTTAACCTGTTAAGTCCACAAATGAGTAGATATTTTGATATTTTTTTTCCCTATAGCTCTCAGATATTTGTTTTATAATACTGATAGTATGTAATGTTGTTGAAATTATTAGGGAACGCTGAGAAAATAGCGTCTACTTTGGATATTTTTGTTTTTGATTTTCTTTTCAAGTAATTCTATCATATTTTTTTGACATATGATAGGTCAACCTTCAAACTATCTGCCACCTTCGGTTGATCCACTACTTACGGGTCACCCTGTATACTAAAATAAATGTATTATATTATACAGAATGTCCCGTAATTTTCTCTTGACCAAGAGAACTCTTTGTCAAGAGAAAATTGCGTATGAATCTTCATATAAAATATCTCTAAGTTGATAAATAAGACTTGCCTCATCATAGCAATACTACATTTAAAAAGAACATTCATACTTTTATCCCCTTCATTTTTCAAACAGCAAAACTGGTGTTATTGATGTCTCAAATACTATATTTATGTAGCTTAAATACTTCAAATTGACGGATTTTAAAACACCATTAAAATTTTAAAGTAGATTTGGAAGACACCCTGTAATAAATTTAAAAAAAATCCTCGTAATAACTTGACAATGTCAAGCAATGTCAAGTTGATATGCTATATTTTGTGTCTTCTAGACTAACTGTAGACAACTAAAATGTATAGTTTTAATTTTACTGTCACAAACTAATAATTATTAAATAATTACCTACTGAGAACCTTGGAGGGATCCAACAACGATCTTGCATATCCGACTTAACAAAAATTTGAGCAATACGTTGTATAACAATTTAAGCGCAATAATTTTCATGTATAGGTACTTCAGCCGTTTATCATTTATTAAATATATTAATTTTAGTATACTTTTTAGATGAATAAACACTTTCTAGAAGCGTAACATTTTAAACAAAATTCAAAATTATGCTTAAAATAAGTAAAAGACTGTGTTCACAAAGAATAAAATATTCCTTTGTGCATAACGTAACCGGTTCTCTACTTAAATGAAATTCTAATTCACCGTCGGTGCATAAGACATACGCTGACTACAAAGACGGGAAACCTTTAAGTTAAGAATACGGCTTCCATTTTACATATTTCCTGAATATGCAGCATCAATGCGAGTTTCTTATTATCGAAACATTTGTCATTGTAAGGGCCTTTCGTGGCTTCTACTTCTTTTTACCCAATATAAAAATCAGAAAGATTTCTAACCTGCATGGGTGGATTGACCCGAGATTCTTTGCTTCGCAGGTAGGGTCACTACCTAATTGACTATGGGGTCGACAATCACTTAGCATTTTCATAATAACTAGGATTTTCCGCTTCTGTAACTATGCTCGGTTTGGTATGTTTTAATATAGTGAGTGATAATAATGTTTACGCACTGACACAGGAGCGGAGGTGGGCCGGAGATGGTTTTTGGGTTCTGAACGAAAAAACGAAAAACGGAACAAATAAAGAATCACTTGTGTGTCTGTACGACCACCCTTCACAGACAAATTTCTCTGAAACTACTGGACAAAATGAGATGAAATTTGGTACTTGTATGCTTTTTTGTGAGCTAAAGACCATTACGCATTGCATAACGACTTGCTCCGTCCTCTACACACCACCTCCACACCACATCCGCACTGCCTCCTCACTGCCTCTGCACCGGCTCCGCACCGCCTCCGCTCCACCTCCGCACCGCCTCCGCTCCACCTCCGCACCGCCTTCGCACCGTCTCCGCTGCCGTGCAGTATGTAAACTACATAAAAAATGTCTTATCTCTAAACAATGCTCCATTTTGAAATCGAACAATGTCAAAACTTGACATAAAATGAACCGAAAATTACTCATCACTTTGTCATTTAAGCTATATCATCCTCTTTCGTTTTAAAATTGTGGAACTTCAACATGGTTACAAAATTATCATAGTGATATTAAATTGAACTTGTCGTGGGTTTTGCACATTTTATCTCTGCTAACCGCCCTGGTTTTCTTTCAGGACACATATTAACTGGTACCCCCTTCAATAAAAATAAATGTTTAGGCAAGATTATTTAAATTGACATAATCTTTATTACTCTTCCTTATTTTGAAGTCGGCTAAAAATAATCTGACTTGATTCTTAAAAATTATATACGAGTATCTTTAATAACCAAAAGAATTGATGCATTAAGTTGATTGAGTTAAAATTCACTCATCGGAAGTTAACAGTAGCATACAATTTATATCTAAAATGTCCTTGATAAAGTTATCACTCAGAACTGCGATAAATTGCAATCAAACATGAAAGTCAATCAGCTGACCTCAACGTCATTTGTCAACTTCACAAAAACGATTACTGCTGTGACGTAATAATACGTTCGCACAACCAGTAGTTTTCGATATTGCAAAGTTGCAAACGGATAAAAGGTAAAAAATTCTAATAATAGCGGTTTTGTGTTCCATGTCTTTAAGTTTAACTTTTAACTATTTTAACCATTTAAATCGCATTCATATGCGGTTTACAAAATAATTTACATTTTCATAGCTAATTGAGCATTTTCGAATGTAATTAATTGTTAAATATGTGTAGGTATCTATAATGCGTAACAGTTTAAAAAAAAACAGAAATGATTATGATTCTATGACATATCATAGTTCAATTATTTCAATAAAATTGATGCTCAAACTCAAATATTTTTTTACACTGAATCTCAAATTAAATAATAAAATAAAATATTTTTCACTAATTAATAAGTTCATATCATCAAGAGTTGAGACCCGTGCCCAGTAGTGGGCCATTAATGGGTTGAAGCCAATAAGGTCATGTTATTAGACTAGCCTTTAGATATTCATTTACATTTAATACAGAAACACAAATCAGTACAATCATTACTACGAGTTAATACAGAAATGAATAACATCCACAGAAACGTATTGGTAGTTTGTAGGAACTGTTATACCGTATTGCGTAGCACAGCAACACTACGAAGAGAGAACGCAGTATTTCATTTTACTATACTAAACTTGCTACAGCGTAGGCATCTACGGCGTAGCAGTTTCTCGTAGACTGTTACGTATTGGTGTTTGAGGGTAAATTACCTGCATTACTCGTAGACAGCGTAGTTTAGTTTGTACATAAATAGATAGTATGAGACAGAATTTTTTATCACAGTATGTTTATATACAAGATGGGAAAAAAGACGGAAGTTGGAGGAAAAAATTCACCTGCTTGACCCGGGTATAGAACCGGTGAAATGTGAAAAAAAAACATCCTGTATTTTTATGATGCCAACCGAAAGGGTCATTTATATTATGCATCAATTTTTGTTAAACAATGTAGTAACCTAAATAAAGGGAAGAAAAAAAAATGAGTAAGTTGAAATTTTTTCGTGTAAAGTTCCTACTTACTATTCAAAGTAATAGTCCATCCATCCATCAGCCATTGGAGGTCCACTACTGGACCTTTCTTCCCCAACGGTTATCGGTCCTTCGAACTATATGGCCAGCTCATTGCCACTTCAGCCGGCTATTTCTTTGAGCTATATTGGTTATCTTTGTTTGTGTTGATCTCCTCATTTCTGATGCGATCACGTAGAGAAGTATCGAGCATAGCCCTCTCCATAGTACGCTGCACTACTCTGAGCTTGTAGATTAAGCCAATAGTAAAGCACCAAGTCTAGGATCCGTATGTCATCGCTGGCAACACACACTGTTCGAACACCTTCGACATCAGACTTCGTCATCTACCTGAGTGGTAGTGTTTTGGACGATAAGATATGACGCTGTTTCCTGAACGCAGCCCATTGGATTCTACGAGTGACTTCTTTCTCGGAGTTCGACTTACCCATCTGGATCACTTGTCCCAGGTAAATGTATTCATCTACAACTTCGAGAATAGTTCACTTACTCTTATTTAACCTATGAATTGCTCAAAATGAGACCCATTTTCACATGTGCACAGATTCTTTCTTCGACTGAATTCTTTTCGTGTCCCCTTTTGTATCGAGTTATGAGGAATATTTAAAAAAAATATTTTGACTTCGGTTTTTAGTTCCTCTACTGACTCGCAGTATCTTTTTATTTATATTATTGACTGATGACTGATGTGGCTCCTCAATTTGATATTAAAATAACAATTGACGTGACACTGTGGTAACATAAAAATGAGTCCAGTTTACTGGATCGAAGGCATGATTCGTTTTATTTAAAATTGGCAACTTTACAAATACACAAATGTACCCATTTTAAAATAACAGGCTATTTTGGATTGAATACTAATGGAAAAGGGACCGCTAATATCACAGGTGGGCGTTCTAAATCTGACTCTCACATTTTAGGTTTATTTCCACGTCGTTTTGTATTAACTTTGTAGATTTAAGAGTTTCAATTCTGAATAGCTAAAGTTTATAATGAAAAAATATGAAATAATATGTTTATATTATAAATAAAAAGATAGAGATATCACGTGACATCATGTTCAAACATAGTTAAATTAAAAAAAGTGCAATATTAAACTTGTTTATATAGATTTATCTATACTATAAATATTATAAAGAGAAAAGATTTGATTTTTTATTTGCATTGAATAGGCTCCGAAACTACTGAACAGATTTAAAAAATTCTTTCACTGTTGGGAAGCTACACTATCCCCGGGTGACGTAGGCTATATTATACATATTTCCAAAAAAAATACGGATCCTTAATAAAACTAGAATAATATAGCCCAAGGTGTAAAAAAATAAGAAAACCGAAGCAAAGCGAGGGGGGTTACTCGATTAGTATAAAATGTTTCCTAAATATTGCCACGAACTCGTTACAACAATTATAACGCGCCCCTAAATTCATTTTAACGTAGATTTTTAAAATGTAGTAACTTATGTAATAATGTTATCCATATAAATGATGCACGTAAAATTATACATAACAATCCCTCGGCCCAACCGGACGGGGTTAAGCTTTGACTTAATTAACTCCGTCCCTTCGAAGATTTCAATTATAATCATGAGACGTAGGATTTGCCTGAAACAAAATTACAGCATTACGTAACGTTACACTTACTTAATTATGTCCAGTGACGGTATAAGGCATTTTAGTGAACTATATAATAAATAATCGACATTTTAACGCTATATGTCAAATGTCAGACACTTCTGACAACAACAAAAGCGTGCGTATCGTCTTGTATTGACAGAGCGACTACGAGCAGAACGGTCAATTGCCTGTTCTTACGCTCTTCATCGTCGGCGCGCTAGTAGTCACTAGCCCATGATATTATAATGTTAAAAAGAGGTAGATATGTCTATCTACATTATAATATCATTGGCTTCCATGTCACAGTTTTACTCAACCGTTACTTAGTAAGCATACTTAAACATGCATTTGAGTATATAAAGTAAATTTGGCTATAAAATAACATGCGCTTATTTTCTAATATAACATAATAAGCCGTACCGCCGCCATGTTTACGTGACAGAGATTAATCTACGCAGCGCTGCAAGCGTTGGTATTTTCTCATTGCCGTTTGATTAAATAATAGAGGTGGTGTACATTATGAACGTAAACACAGCAAAAATAAACTGGCTCTGTTCATATTGTAGGCTTGTAATGTATTATAATTCGAGTAACCGCCCTCGCTTTGCTTCGGTTTTCTTATTTTTTATACCTTGGGTTACATTATTGGAGTTTTATTAAGGATCCCTAATTTTTTTGAAAATATAATATAGCCTATGTCACCCGAGGATAGTGCAGCTTCCCAACAGTGAAAGAATTTTTAAAATCGTTTCAGTAGTTTCGGAGCCTATTCATTGCAAACAATCAAATCTTTCCTCTTTATAATATTAGTATAGATAACGTTTTATGTGTTATGGAATTACTTTAAGAAAGTTAACGTTGATGATGTTCTCATTTTATTACTTGTCGATGTATGAAGTTGGTTTTTTTGTTAATATTACAAAATGATTATGCATCAATCAAGTAGTAAAGCTATATAAGTATGAAAATCAACGTGTGTATGCACAATTAGTATAGTCAACATCAGTGTTGATTTGATGTTACTGACCATGTGTGACTATAGCCACTGAACATGAGCTGGAGACGGATCGTTAGTTCCTTTGTCATATAGTAACATAAATGATACTTATATCTGAATACCGTAACTAAGAAACGTAATCTATACTCTATACTACTCGTAATATTATAAACAGGAAAGATTTGATTGTTTGCATTGAATAGGCTCCGAAACTACTGAACCGATTTAAAAAATATCTTTCACTACACTATCCCCGGGTAACATAGGCTGTATTATATTTTCAAAAAAATTTGGGATCTTTAATAAAACTCCAATAATGTAAACCAAGGTGTAAAAAATAAGAAAACAGAAGCAAAGCGAGGGCGGTTACTTGTGAAAAAATAAAGCTATTATCTTATTCTCCGATCTATAGTTTGTGAGTGCTACACTGTTATACGAGTACTTATAAGTTACCTAAATTGGCCGGGTATATTTACTCGTATGCAAATCCAAATACCAATGGAAAAGAACTCGTTGAAATAATACAAAACTGCTATACAATTCTCTTATCAAACCATTTTGGGTTCAACAAACATACTCATAATGGCTTCCTGCAATGCCAATACCAACAGAACATTACTTGTGGCCATATTTCATCCGCGAGCGACCCGATTTTAGCTATCGGGGTCGTAAAAACTACTACATGCATACGAATTTACACGTGAGGTAGGGTTCATTGTATTATAATATTCATGTTTTTGGTATCTAACGCATATACCTACGTTCTACGCATATACTTTATTAAAGTACACACACGTTTAACAACTATTTTATGTATTTATTTTTGCAACACCATAATCTATGGTATATAAGGGCAAAAACTTAATGCCTAATGGCATTCTCGGTAGAGAATGCCATTAGGCATTAAGACTGGTAAGTCAGCCCTGGGTGTTGGTGAAAAAGTTAGATAGGCGCAAATTGTCGATGTTATTGGTCAAAATATTCTTAATTTTAACAAATATAGTTTATATTATTTATCCTACATTTAATAATATTATACATACACACAACATAAAAATTAAACATATATACATACAATAAATATAAATACATTATAATATAAATAATATCTAATATAAATAAATATATATACATATATATTAAAATATATTACACAGAATCGCTCTATCACAATTAAGAAACGATTAATACTACAGAATTTTGCTATAATACACACATATACAAAATATTCACACAGTCTTTGTCAATATCCTAAATAATAACAAAAATATTCAACACAGTCTTTAAATGTCAGTAAATATCCTAAATAATAAAAATACTAACTGATTGAAGTCATTTTCCTAACTTGGTATTTGTTATCATCATCATCATAAAAACAAATCTTTAATATCTTCGATAGTTAAATGCAATCGAATCGCGATCACCCCAGACCTACGTCCAGGGCTTGTAACGAGGTGTACTAATACCTCGTTCAATACTCCTTGGCTGGCAGATGGATGTTACTTATAAATTTTTAAATATTGACATTTGGTTTTTGGAAAATAAAAATCATCTGTCAGCTGGGTTCCCTTCGGGAACGATGTACATACGTTTTATTTTATTTTGGATAATTTTATTGTTTTTATAGCCTTATCTATTTATGTAAATAATCTAATAGTGAGTTGTAAATGATAATTGATACTTTAAAAGTAAATAATACCATGAAGAACCTGAGTTGTTCCTGATTCAATAATCTCCTACCCCGCCTTGAGCTACCTTACTATTTTTACTGTGGAGGTATGTGGTCTGCACCCTCGCAGGCTTTACGAATAAAACTCGGGATTGAGTCGTGAGAGATTGACTAGTCCCATTACCTAGCACTTATGTTACTTCTAATGATACCGTCGAGACGCTTAGGAAATGGCTCCATTTTTTAAACATAAGTTTGACGCGTTACCAATGGAGGTTTCCAATTCACACTTCCATTTTGAGATTAATGAAAAGTTTAATGTACTTAATTCGAATTACCGTCATCACTCTATTTTATGTTGCCTTTTATTAATATTGCATTTAGGTGACAACTACATTTTAAATTCGAAAACACATTTTTTTTAACTGACTTCTCTGACTTCAAAAAGGAGGAGGCATTCAATTCGACTGTTTTTTTTTTTGTTTGTTACCTCAGAACTTTCGATTGGGTTAACCGATTTTGATGATTCTTTATATAATCGAAAGCTAGTGCTTGTCATCAGTGTTGCCACCTTGGTGATTTTGTCACTAGATCTGGTGATTTTTCAGAGTTCTTAGCGACATTTTTTCCTCGTTTAGCGACTAATACATTTTTAGCGATTTTTGGTGATTTTTCAATATGGAATTTGGCAACACTTATTTAAAACTGAAATCTTTATTTTACTGGACGTAGTCTATGGTCGGGGAATCCCAAACATTGTCATTTATAGTTATTGATGTTATTGTTTAAACAATTTATTTTATCATTCTTTTAATTGAATTCGATTAAAGTTGGTAGGAAATTTTAGTTGAATTGTGAGTCCATCGTATCGTTTCATCGTGGGAGTGGGAGCAGCGAATTTGAGAATATTAAATTCGATTAAGAATGGAACTGCCGCCCAAGAAAAAAACCTATACGCAAAAGTATAGAAAAGAGTGGGAGGAGCATGATGAATTCAAAAGCTGGCTTAAACCTTTACCTGGTGACGAACTGAAAGCGTTTTGCTCACTTTGTAAATCTGAGTTACTAGCAAAATTAGCAGACTTAAAAAAAACATGCAGAAACAAAAAAGCATAGACAAAAATTACAAATAATATCCGGAAATCAAACAATAACATTCGCAAGTGCCAAAAAGTCTTCGCAACCAAAACCCCGTAAAGCTGAAGGTATGCTAGCTCTTTATATCGCAGAACATAGTTCAGTTTCGAACATTGATCATTTAACTGAGGTAGTTAAATGTGTTTTCTCCGATTCCGAAGCCACCGATGGCTTAAAAATGCATCGTACCAAATGTACAGAAGTTATTAAAAATGTCTTAGCTCCACATTTCATCGAAGAACTGGTAAAAGACATAGGACAGCAGAGATACAGTCTCATCATCGACGAATCAACTGATATCAGTATAAGCAAGCAACTGGGTGTTGTAATCAGATATTTCAGTCCGAAACTTAAAAAAGTTGTTTCATGTTTTCTAGCTTTAGAACCACTCAAAAGCGGCGATGCCGCGGGAATTGTCGAAGCCCTACTTCGTTGTTTACAAAAATTTGGCCTTGATAAAACTAAAATGGTGGGATTAGGCACAGATAATGCATCTGTAATGACTGGAATCAATAATGGAGTTTACAGAATACTGAAGAATGATATACCAAACCTTATTCTTATTAGATGCACTTGTCATTCATTGCAACTAGCGGTTTCACATGCATCGGAGCAGACGCTGCCACGTAATATTGAATTCATGATCAGAGAAACATACAATTGGTTTGCCCATTCCACAAAGCGTAAAGATGAATATAAAGAAATTTACGAAACTATAAATTGTGGTGAAGCACCATTACAGATTGTGAAGGTATGTGACACACGCTGGTTGTCTGTTGAACCAGCAGTTCAAAGAATTTTGGCACAATATATAGAATTGACTTTACATTTTGGAACTGTAAAAGATCGGTGCTACACGGCAGATGTATTATATAGTATGTACAAGGATGACGCCAATTATTTGTATTTGTTATTTTTGAAAAGTATATTACATGATGTACAGATCGCTATAAAAAGCTTTGAAAGTGAAACAGCAAATCCACTTCAATTATTAAACGTGTTGATCACACTCTTGCGTTCAACTTGCAACAGGATACTGTTGCCAAATGCAGCAATCACAGATAAGGACTTTTTAAACATTGATATCGACAGAAACCTTAAT
This sequence comes from Thymelicus sylvestris, assembly GCA_911387775.1. Taxonomy (NCBI): domain Eukaryota; kingdom Metazoa; phylum Arthropoda; class Insecta; order Lepidoptera; family Hesperiidae; genus Thymelicus; species Thymelicus sylvestris. Next base: position 15,927,149 of record OU426889.1, read on the forward strand.
CCAGTCCCTTATATGGGATACCTCTTTGAATCAGAGAGCGCAAAAACATCATTATCATCAAATGCTATTTCAGCAATAAAACGTCGCTGCATTGAATTCAATGTAAAATTAGCAAAGGAAATCCAACAAAGACTGCCAACGAATTATAATGTATTGGAGCTAATGTCTAAATTGTGTCCAGAGACAGTTCTACGCCAGGGTAAGGATAATTCTATATCGGAACTAGCTAAAGAACTTGGCTACGATGCCAGTGACATTGACAAAATATTACAGCAGTGGCACAACATCTGTTTTATCCAGTGGAAAAATACGAATGATGTCATACAATTTTGGGTTGAGGTGAATGAGCATAGCAATGCTGCAGGAATTAATGACTTTGGAGAAATAGCTCATCTTGCTATATCCGCGTTATCATTACCTCATTCTAATGCTGAAATTGAAAGAATTTTCAGTGTTATGAGCATTGTTAAAAGCAAATTACGAAACAGAATGGCCAGTCCACTACTTAACGCCATAATTTTTATTAGAAACAGATTGAAAATTCTGAACATTAAATGTTTCAATTACGAATTGCCTAGCGATGTCATTGAGGCTATCGGCAAAAACACAAAGTACTCATTTAAAGATCTATCACAACCAACAACATCTTTTGCGCAAACGTCAGCGTCTGTAGATGATGAAGATATAATGGAAGATATAATATATCAAAATCTTGAATTTTGATCAATTTTTTTTCTATATTGACCGTTACAAAATAACATTTTTGAAGCAAAACTTCTTTACTCACGCTTGACTTGGGGAGTATGCTGGTGAATGGGTGACGAGAGAGTTACGAAAAGTGTGATCGGGCGAGGCGAACGGAAGTTGAGAGGGAGATATAAGTTTTTGAAGATTGAAAGAGAGATTTATGTTTCGTATATTAATTACTGTATGGGCAAGAGCGATAGATGCGAGCACACATTTTCTTTTGTTTTCTTTTGTTTCTGTTTCACATAAATATAGATGGAGCTAAAGAAGTTTTACTTCAGTCATGTGGTCTAAAGCACACTCTTTTTTTTAATTGCAGACATTTAAATTATTTAATTTTAATAAAAAAAAATTAGCGAGTTCTGGTGGTTTTTTTTCAATTCAAATTTCCAAAATATGGCGACATTTTACACTGGATCTGGTGACAAGAAAATTTTTGAGGTGGCAACACTGCTTGTCATGTAGTCCCACTTTGAGCGAGACCTGACGAGTTTTTAAGTTATTTTGAAGTCGGTTATTTTTTGTCAAGAATTATTTAAGTTCAGAATAATTTACCTCGTATCAGCAAAGGTGAAAAATCGATTAGATACTATAAAATAAAAAATGTCAGAGTATAAAATTGCAAAAATAATAACAACATTCAATTTTGTTTCCTACCAAACGCAAACAAATCGCTAACAATATCCTCGATTTTCTCCAAAGATCTCCTTCTAAAACAAACACATCGCTCGCGTCAAAACTGATCCATTTGAGCAAACAAGTATCTTTATGCGAATAAAAATGTAATTCATGATTCTGTCCCTTCCATTCTAAATTCTACTCTCAACGGAAGTATATAAAATTCATATTCTATTAGCATTTTGATAAGTTGGTTCTGTTAGCAATAAGATTGGGTATCGGAACTCGGCTTGCACCGGGCAATCCATACGGATCAAGTCTATTTATTGCTGTCTTCATAATATCAGGGTTTCAAAGTTTGTCTTTGACGTCTACGACTATTGCAATAATATTTGCTCTCAAAGTGTGATGTGCATTTTTCGTAGTGATAAATGCATTAAAGTTCACATCATAAATTCATAATAAAATTAAACTCAAAGTCTGACTAATACGACCATGCGAGAACCTTCACCCAATACAAAAGATTTAAAATGCAGACTTGTATCCTGTTTGTGTATCTACTTATTGCTCTCGTTCCATATGTGTGATAAGATGCGCTCACGCTACAACGTCGTGAGTGAAGGGGCTTAACTAAAATAAAATGTAAAAATCGAATAAATGGAATAAATTCGAAAACTAAAAGATTTTTATCGGTAATATTATTATGTAAGAGCCCGTGACAGCCAGACCTTCATCATTTTATAAAACCTGAAACTTTCTCTGGATTGACAGAACTGCAAAAAAATCCTAAGAAAATGTTTTTTTAAACGTGTAAAATTCAACTCGTAGGCAAGGGTTATTATAACATAGATGAATATTTAAATGATAAGGACGCTTGGAAATTACCAGCTAGGCAACCAGTTCTGCTCAGGTCAGAGAATACCTATTTTTGTAATAAATATAAGTTTTATTTTTAGAAGATGTGCTGAGGAGTTTCTTTACGGCTTTTCTTCTCCTCCATGACAAAGCACCTTTCCGAAAAGGTTAAAAAAATGACGTGCATAAGTGTATCAGTGATATCTACATGAATATAAAATTATTTCATTTCATTTCATTATAATTAATGTTTAAGTTTAGGGTTGTCTGGAAGGGGGTCAAACCGTGCTAAGTGTATGGCAAATGGATAACGTCATTCCAATATTCCAATTCCGAAAAAAGTATAAAAAAAACTTATACACCTTTGTTACCTGGTATCTATCTGCCAAAATAACCACTATCCAAACTTCATAGTCCCGGAGCGTTCTTACCTATGTTAGGGACATACAGAGAGAAAGTTTCAAGTTTTATAAAATGAGGAAAGTCTGGCTTTCACGGGCTCTTGGAACATAAGACCGTGTAATTTATTTCGTATTTCACGTTAATATTTAATTTGACTAACAAAGGGCACTATTTAAATTTAAAATAGAGCAATTGAAATTGAACTTTTAAAACCTGAAAACGTTGGAAGAATTTGATTCCAAGGGGTTGAATTTGCAAATTTAATTGTCTTCGTTAAGCTGTGACCTACATAGAAAAATATTTTAGTTTATTTGTAAAAGGTTCTGTTTGTTGCCGAGAAAACGAACTATTTGTAATAAATCCTGTCTATTTTGAGACAAAACTTAAGACTCTATAACAGAACTATAAGAAGTACTTAAGTGTTTTCATGATTTTGTTCTAGTGCCTACTGAAATGGCTATATTATGGCTAATACATTACGTGTAAAAAATCAAGCATCTGTTATGGTTTAGAGCAGCTCTGTAAGACAGCGTAGCCTTAGTTAAATCTTCAAATGGCACTCTATGGCTTCGGAACCCTTTTTACATGAACAAAATATGTATCACTGGAAACACATCGCTTACATCAGCATAAACTGTAAAACTTATCATCATAATAAATGAGCGATCTAGTTATAGTGCTTCACGATTCAGGTATTAACGCTGTGTATACTCTGTGGATGGTGAACTTGGGGTGTTTGACCTGAATAGGGACCTAATCCAATTTAGTGCACCGCGCTCCTTGTTAAGTGTAGCTACTATACCTACAGATATTGGAAACGTGATGATATGATGTCCTGGTATTAATACAGAATGTAATAGCACTTTGCCCACAGCTTTGTTATTCTAAATCGTGTTCCATATTACACACCATTATATATTAAATACACACCATTTATAATATTAGTAAGTTACCGTTTTAAAATAATATCGATAAAATCTATTAAAATAAAATTGTACCACTTACATTTCATAACAAATGTGACTAATACATAGGAGTACATAATTTTTCGAACCTGTAGCCTTGTTGGCAGCGACCCTGCCTGCGAAGCGAGGGGTCCCGGGTTCGATTCTCGGCCAGGGCAGATATTTATGTGACAGATAAATATTTGTACTCGGGTCGTGGGTGTGATTGTAATGTGTTATATATATATGTATCCATGCCACCCGCGACACAGGTGAAAACCTACTGCGGGAGTATGTGTGTGTAAGCGTTTATTATTTTATACATAAGTACACAAGAAAACTAAAACTATAATTATAATCTTTTCAAAAAAACATCTTAGACTTTATTTGCTTTCAAGCTTATCAACTTGAATAGCACATTAGGACTTAGCAGGGAATGTAGATAGTCAGTAGGTCTTGTTAGTATAAGGTGTTAATATGAATAATTATCAGTTCTTTATTATTCCTCATTTTAGGTTCCTATAAAAGCTTTTCTTCAGTTTCACTTTCTGAAATGAAAAAACTATAATTTTTATATTTTTTTTATTTATTTACATTACAACGTAACATTGTTTACAACGTAAGTACTCGTATCATAAAATTTTGTAGGTAGATTGCAATAAATGCGAGTCATAGCTTGCCCGTCGCAGTCTCATCGTATGAAAAAAGAGGCCGTCAATACGATGCATACCAGGCGTTTATTAATTATAATTATCGATGACCTGCTTTTACTATATCCGGATGCTTAAGATCTGCTCTGTATACTTTATACGTCAGAATAACAGAATCAATCTGTTAACATGGACCTAATTTTCATTACGGTCCCCCATTCCCTTTTCTTTTATTGGAATGGTCCATGCTACGACATGGTTCCTTAAATTGGAACTCTGACAGAGGTTAGTGATCCTGCGTAATAGCTAAATTCGGTTTTGCATATAAATAGGCGAAAAAGAAGCCAAATGAACCACCTGACGTAAAATACTTACCATGGCTGAAGACACCAAAGGCACCAAGAAAAAATAGAGAAGAAAAAAGAAAGATGAACTTGCATAATTATTATGTCTAGGTTTGTTCGTGATCTCTGATTAATATTGTATCAACAAATATCAATATATCAATGGTTGAATAAACTGTGATGATGAACTACTCGATTTCTATAAACTAACTACTTTTAAAGTAAATATTATGAAGATACCATATAAACAAAAACGGTAAAAAATTGAGCTCAGGGACAAAAACTAAAGGTTATTATATTCGTAAATGTGTCAAGCTTAATGGAAGGGTTCTTTGAAATTTTATCCCAAAGGGTGTAAAATAACAGGCAGAAATTTTTATGCGAATCTTTCAATATTAAAGACGAGAAAAACAAGTATTGTTTGAAGATTACAGTGGTGAGAAATTTAAGACCGTGATCATGAATGAAAATCGTAAAATGAATCATGCAGTTTGAAAAAAAATATAGGCATAATAAATAAATAACGCTTCACACTCATAGCCCCACACTAGGATTCCCTGTGGCGTGGGTGCCATGGACAACACACTAAACAAGGACATTCACACCCAGACCGAGAACAGAAATTCAAACTCATCGTTCGAATTTCCGCCTCGCTGGGAATCGAACCCAGGAACCTCGGTGCGGCGATCCGGCAATAATATACGAGTAGGTACATAAACTACAATATTATCGTGGATTAACGTGGGTTTGTCCTCGTTTTCTGAAATAACAAGTAGATACCATTATATCGTATTCCAGATCATGCGTCAGAGAAAGAGAAAATTAGGGGATAATTTAACCCTTCTAATATTATAAATGTGAAAGTTTGTATGGATATTTTGTAACTCTGTCACACATAAACTACTAAACTGATTTTGATGAAATTTATCACACAGATAGACCATGATCTGCAGTAAGATATAACGTACTAATTATCCCAGAAAACGTGGACAGAGCACTAGTATCATCCAAATCTGTTCAACCATTTTTGCGCGATTGAATCACAAACTTTCATATTTCTTACTATTTAATAAGATTTCAGATGAATAACGTAGCTTATATTCTTGTTATATTTACACAAACTATAGATTATACATTACAAACCACAAGACTCGTGTATAATCCGCAGTAACGTGTTATTGTGGCGTTCTAATTGGGGATTAGGTGTATTAATACCACGAACGTGCCTTCCGCCATCCGTATACAGTAACCATATACGCACACGCGGTATAATAGAAGCGACTATGATTGATTTAAAATTAATCGTCAATTCAGTTAGTTACATTGGATGACCTATTTTTAATGATAAACAGGTCAAGGTCATACAAGGTATTACCTTGATGGGGGGGGGGGGGGGGAAAGGATTGTAATAAATCTGCTTACGTAATATTTGAATGGCCCCTGAGGGCATAAGACACTTGGGATTTTTTAAAATGTTTGTTACCTCAGAACTCCATAATTCAACTGATTTGGAAAAATCTTTATTATTTGAAACTTTATATTATATTATACTTGCTATTACCCGCGGCTTCGCCCGCGTGTTCAAAGGGAAGTAACAATGAGTTGTTTTACCATGGAAATGAGTTGTTTTACCGCGGTAAAATGTAGGCTACGTTACTCTCCAGCCTCCTACCTATCTCCACACAAAAATCATACTATAACATCGCTCCGTTACGAAGTGAAAGACGGACTAACAAACAAACACACTTTCGCATTTATAATATTAGTATGGATAGTATGGATTATTTGATGTACTTCTAGATTGGTCCCATAATGATCAAAATTTAGATCTGATGTTGGATTGGCGAGGAATTGAGGGAACTGAACTCAATTAAAGAAAATAAACGCAATAAAATAATTTCATACGGTGTTATGCGATAATTTTAGTGGTTTTCATTAAATACTGTTTATATTTAGTAGGTACCAACAAATAAGAGTCTGACGCCCCAACTCAGAGTTCGCTCCTTAGTACAGAATCACCATACAAATTATGTACTAAGGAGCGATTTAAGTAACCATTAGTGACTCTGAGTTGGGGCGTGAGAGAATTAGAAAATAATTACCTGGAAAACAAGTGCACAAATTAAAACTTTTTGGATATCAGTGAGCAAATCAGTAATTTTTTTTATTCATATTATTATGTATAATTATACAACATAATTACTGCTTAAATTTTATTCACAAGTAGCAAATTATAAACGGAAAACTTTTTTTCAGCTTAAACAAAATATATTTTTTAAGATTTTTTTGTTACCTATAAATTATAATAATGTGGTTAAAAAAATTATTATTTATAGAATCATAGAATATATTATTGAAACTTAACAAAAAGTAAATTGTAATTAAAATATAGCTTTGCCTAATATTTTTTTCGACCGTGACAGGACTCGAACCTGCAATCTTCGGATCCGAAGTCCGACGCCTTATCCATTAGGCCACACGGTCTGTTAGAGACATATCGAAAAATGTCTACACGTTCAACTTGAGTATTACGATATGATGATTTACAAAAAATTTAATTTGAAGGTTGATCTCAGCGAATTAATTAGGTACAGATATACAACATAGATTTTTAATGGTAAAATTATAATAATAAATCAATGAAACAACAGTTTATATTAAACATTTACTCGTATAATAAACACCATTTAGGATTCAAAGTTTAAGTGGAAATCGTGTAATTTTTTTCTACAAATAATTTATTTTACTTTATTTATTTCTCACCACAAACAGCAAAATACAGCTACAAATAATTTTAAAACTATTGACGAATGTGTCGCCCACTCTCTGTAGGTACATTTATATGGCAGATAAAAAATATTGCTCTCAAGTCGTGGGCGTAAGTGATGTGTTATTTTTATTTCTATCCCACCCACGACAGGGAATCCTCGTGGAAAAAGTATATGTCTATTTTACACGTGTTTCCCTATTTTGAATGCATAAATTCATAAGTCTAGCTATAAATATTATGACAAAAACTTGACAAAATATACTTATTTATATTTTTGGAATGAATATATCTGTAAATTAGTTATATAACAACAAAAAAAGCGGCCAAGTGCGAGTCGGACTCGCCCATGAAGGGTTCCGTAGCAGCAAGTAACATAATGGTGCTCCCTCACCGGGAGCATTCACGTGTAATGTAACATTATAGATTCGTCTTTGAGCATTACATTACAATAATACCTCCCTGACTGACGAGCATTCGCGTGTAATGTAACATTATAGATTCGACTTTGAGCATTACATTACAATACTACCTCCCTGACTGACGAGCATTTGCGTGTAATGTAACATTACAGATTCGACTTTGAGCATTCCATAGCAAGATGTCAGACGAAGCGGTCGGAAGTGGAGCGCATTGATGTTACAAGTTGTAACAAGATATTACACATTGTATCATTACAAGGTGCGCATTGTAATGCTCGGTTCTCCTCCTTCACTGGTGTATCACCGTTTTGTATAATTACAAGGTGCGCATTGTAATGCTCGGTTCTCTCCTTCACTGATGTAATGCTCAAAACTGTAACGTTACATTACACGCGAATGCTCCCGGTGAGGGAACACCTTAATATAAAAGTTCTTGTACTTCATTGTAACTTTGATCGATGTTTTTTGCGGTTTACGATTTATGACGTGTTAAAAAAACAACTTACTAGATCTCGTTCAAATCAATTTTCGTTGGAAGTTTGTACGGTAATGTACATCATATATTTTTTTTAGTTTTATCATTCTCCTATTTTAGAAGTTACAGGGGGGGACACACATTTTACCACTTTGGAAGTGTCTCTCGCGCAAACTATTCAATTTAGAAAAATATAAGAATAATGATATAAGAAACCTCAATATCATTTTTGAAGACATATCCATAGATACCCCGTATCCATAGATAAACACGTATGGGTTTTATGAAGAAAAAATATTTAAGTTTCAGTTCTATGTATGGGGAACCCCCAAAATTTATTGTTTTTTTTTCAATTTTTGTGTGAAAATCTTAACGCGGTTTACGGTATACATCTACTGACCAAGATTCAACAGTATAGTTCAGTTTCGGTGAAAAGAGGCTGTGACATACGGACGGACAGACAGACAGACAGACAGACATGACGAATTTATAAGGGTTGCATTTTTTTCCATTTGGCTACGGAACCCTAAAAAACAGTTAAATGTTAATTAAAATTTTCGTCGTGCCTGATAAAGTCAACTTTGACAGACAGACAGATGGACAGACTGACAAACGTCCGTCTGGATGGACATGACGAAACTGTAAGGCTTCCAATTTTACTACGGAACCCTAAAAACGAACTTTACGCAAATACTTTGTAGGCACCTATATAGGTAAAATACCGCTGCCCAATTTTCTGTCAACACAACACATTATTAACTTTTCGAATGAATCGGCACTCATCACTTTTGACCCCATTCGGGGATTCATCAAATAAAAAGAAAATATCCCGACCAAACCCCTCGAAGTTGGCCACTTGACACCGAGGCATTCATTGCAGGGACTTCAATGTATCTCAACGTGAAAAGGGTCCGACGAAGCTACTTTCTTTTAACCTCAGGCTTTTATACTTCTTTTTCAGTTGTTAAAAATTATTTATAGAAAGTATTAAGATATTTTGGTATGATACTGGCACTCATAATATTTTTTCGAACAGGATTCATACAACTGCGTCGAAATATTGGCGTACAAAAATTATAATATTTAGTGAGTAAGATAAGGGTATCATAGTAAAATGTGTGTTTAATCCACGTTGAGTTATGTTTAAAATTTTATAAATAGGGTGTTTTAAAAGTTACTTAACTTACGGAAAACACCGTGAGGAAACCTGCACACCATTGAGTTCTCCATAAAATTCTCAAAGGTATGTGAAGTCTACCAATCCGCACTTGGCCAGCGTAGTAGACTATGGCCTGTGCCCCTCACATTATGAGAGGAGACCCCGAGCCGTACAGTGGGATAATTATGAGCTTTGCTTTAATACTACTACCTAATATTAATAATATAATCCTTCTGTGAAAGGCTGTGTTCCCAATAGGCAAACTGTTAGCGGCCGACTACTGAGACAGTCGGCGCGCGTAACGCTGCAAACTGCGTATAGTGAGCGCAAAACTAGCAAACTGTGGAATATATATATGGAAGGGCGTATTAAACCGATACGCCGCAAACTCAGTCGGCCGCTAACAGTTTGCCTACTGGGAACACAGCCTTACCACCAACCTTGTCCTTGCTTACCACCAAGTGGATTAGTTTCTGTCACCTGTGACACTAGTATACTGGCATGGGATTGGGGTAGTGTAAGTAACAAAATAAACGAGCTGTAAGCTATTCACGTCGGAATTCTCCTCACACCTTTTGACAAAAATCTGGCCTGAAACAAGGTTTTTCCGTTAAATTGTATAAATTCCACGGAACATTCCCCATTAGACGGTATAAATGCACAAAGAGCCCGTATCTCTCGCGACTCCATCGATACAGTCATCAATCAGTCTTCACAAAATCGTCGTTATTTACATGACATAATTTACAGACCTTCCTTAACCAATCCTCTTTTTATGGCCTTATTTTACTGCCACCTAAACTAACTTAGTCACGTATTCCTCTTAAGGCCGATCAGAGACATTATGCTTAATATTATGGTAATATTCTCGCAGAAAAACAGATTTCCCTTATCAAGGTCAATGTTACCCCGAACATCCGAATACCATTGCTAGAACTTTCTTGATGTTGGCTATTATCAGACTTGTGTTCCACTTTCGACTTTATAATATTGAGAACTATTCCCGCTTTAAGAATAGTAAGGAGTACGTCACACAACACACAACGACTTTAAACGTAAGATTATATAATCTAAATTTTACCAAAAAAAATAACCGACTTCAGAATTACTCAAAAACTACTTGTCAGATCTCGTTCAAATTTATGTGGGACCACATGACAAGCACCTGCTTTTGATTAAAAAAAGAATCATCAAAATCGGTGCAGCCAGTCGAAAGTTCTGAGGTAACAAACATAAAAAAATACAGTCGAATTGAGAACCTCCTCCTTTTTTGAAGTTGGTTTAGAAGACAATGCAACAGAAACGTGATTATTAAAATCATCATCTGATTAAGAAGACTGTGATCCGTTTTCTTTAACCTGTAACTATCCCACTGCTGACCTAGAATCGTCACACTTTGAAGAATAAAAACGTAAAAGCACCCAAAAACCTCTGATAACATTAAAAAAACTCTAAGGCTCATATAATTCCTAACCATAATGATTTGCCAAAGTAAGCGATAATTTAATGGGCTAAGATTTAATACCTTCTCGAAGCCATGAGTGCATTAATATTTCTATAGTGTGTTCTTGTCTTTGGCGTTGTCCATGGCACCCACGACACAGGGAATCCTAGTGCGTGTAACGTTATTTATTTATTTATCAATCATCATTTATTATTCATTAATTGATGATTGATTGATAAAATTTCTTTAATATAATAACCATCTTGCATGAAAAAAATATCATTATTTTTATTTTCGTTATTTTCGAGTTTAATTTTATCGTTTTCCGCTTCATCTTTTGCTGTGATAGTCGCCTATAACGGATAACAGCAGTTTACAAACTTTGGGAAGCAGTCGCGTTCCCGCGGGAGCTATTTATTATAACTTTGATGTTCCCCTATTGAATAAAGTTGACTGGAGTGTTTGTAATCTGTTACGCTCATTATTGTTGTTTTATTAATTTACTTCATCTTGGTAAAAAGGTTTTCTGGGAATTTCAACGCGTTGATTATGTTGATAAGTGGTTAGGACGGGTTTAGGGCTTTTCACGCTAACATCCAATTTGTTTGTAAATTGCATTTCTATGTTCAAATTGTGTAATTATTATGAAACAACGTCTAACCAGATTTTGGATGTAAGCCACTTTACAGCTTCGCACGGACAGATTTTTTCGAATTGACAGTAAATTGTTGGCTAACGTATTGAAAGTCATCAGTCAGAATTTCGCAAAAAGCTGAATTGAGTAGAGCTACCCTGGTAAAGTCGCTGGGCTTGCTACCACCTAACTTAGTCTCACGGTACGATAAATATTTTCTCCTTAATTAAGTTGTGGCAACATCGCACTACACATCACAAGGTGACGTCACAACCCGACCTGAAACACGATGTTGAAGTTTTCTACCAACGTTATAATTTACACATTGTCCCAACAAAGATCAAACTTAATGCCATGGGGCATTCTCTCCCAGTCAACCCATGGTGTAGGTGAAAAGTTGGTAGTAACAATAATTATTAGACGACGTAGCATTATGACTGTAATAATACATAATAATAAGAATAAAATGTATACATAACTATAAATTAATTAATTCAATAGAATACTTATAAAATTCTATATCCACTTAGAAAAAGTAGTATAAAGCAGAAGAAGCAGAAACAGGCAAACAAAAAACTCTTCAGCTTTATCACCTGCTGTTAGCTTTCGACAGAAATGTCAACCATGCCAAATAAAAAATAAATCCTAATCGCTTGAAATTACTATACCCATACCATTGGAATAGCACAAAAATATAATTTCCAAAAAAATACTATTTTGTACAAGAATTTTAAGTCAAACCATCCACTTTCCGAATTTCGAGACCATATACTAACGGTATTAGGAGTTGCATTCCTAAAAATAGAAATAAACTTTAAAAGCTGCTGGCCCTGAACTTGTGAAAGATTACGTAGTATATTTTAAGGGCGATATATCGGTGTTTATCCCGAGGTTAGCCGCAAGCGAAGCTGGCATACTACGTGCAAGAATGTATCTATTAAACCATAGAACAGATAAGGAGTTGTACAAAATCTACAACATTCAGGGTATGAGAATCTTTCTCTATTACCTTTTTTATATCACTCGTCGCCAAACTAGCTGATGAACCACCTGATGATACGGAGTCACTACCGTCTAATATTAAGGCATCACCGTCAGTTCCCGACCGCAAAGGAAGCAGGAAAATATAAAATAGCATTATACACAAAAGTTCGTATCTATCATAATGAGTATGCTGTCCAAATAGAATAAAGAAGAGTGTGATTGGATTACAAGATTTTACAACCTAACGCAGAGAAACGTCCATTGCACGTCTTTTCAGAAATTGACGTCTAAATTACAACAAAGTTTTTCGATAAGCTTGCTTAATTTAACAAAATGGAGAACGTCACAGTCTCCGGGGAAATCATCGCAGAAATCAGGATTATGTCTCATCAGAGCCGTGACAATTTATTCTTCAACCGTTCATTTTACTATTTTAATTGCATATTTTTTACGAGTTGGATTTGTTGAATACTAATGAACTTATTTTTTTAAAAAACGTATATGTAAAGGCAAGGGCCAACCTTGAACAGTAAAATTCCAACTGATTTGCTATATTATGAATTTCTCGGTTTGACTATATTGTTATAAAAAAAGAAATAATATCAAATTCAAGTGCTGTGATATGTAAAACTTTGGATTAATGCTTTACTGTAAGTAAATTTATAATTTAGAATAAGTACATATACGTAGTTCTCATGTAAGTGAATTGTACAAATTCTTAATGAGAATAAAGTTTCTTTAACCTCAAAAAGTTTTCACTCTTTACAGAATTACTCTTTTTTATGGCAATAGCAGCACACAAGCTGACGATCCATCTGATGGTAAGTGGCTATCGTCGCCCATGTTCATCAGAAACACCAAAGGCATCAATGATGCGTTTCCGGCCAAGAAACAGACGAGAAAAAGAAAGAAAGAACTGGCTCTCAAGCCCCCAGCCGGAACACGACGAGTAGTTTGGCGGCTGACTCATGCTCAAGGGTGGTAGCTATCCAGGCAAACCACATGGAGAAATAATAATAGCAATAATGGTATTTATTACCAATTAAAATCAATATTACCAATATAATCCTTCGAGGGGCCCTAACACCAGCGGGCCGGATTTAGTCGCCTCTTACGACACCCATCCGGCGTGGTTTAGTATTCGAAGCCACCCCAATACGGCAAAAATTTTTTGGAAAAGGTAAAATAAGGAAGATCTGATTGTGTAACATTGTTATGCAAAATAAAGTTTTGAAAAGTTTCCGTAACAGTACGGCTTTGTTTATAACAAACAAAGCTTGTTTTTGTTTGAACAAAGTTATCTCGAGGTCAAAGTTTGTTAATGTTGCCATTTATTACTTACTAGATTTTTGCCCGCAACTTCTAGAGATCTGTTTTTTACAAATCCTACTTACTTTTACTTAGTTAGATTTAGTTGCCTATGACTCAAGTAAACATGTATCATTTGATAGCGTGATTCAGAACTTGCAAATGAATTTTACTAACGCCATCTATTAACAACACCCAAAACTAAATATCTAGCAACTAACAAAATATCGATCTCCCCATGGGGATGTTTTATCGCAGTAAAAAGTAGTCTACGTTACTCTCCACCCTCCTCACTATCTCCACACACAAAAACCATACGATATAACAGCTTCGTTGCGACGTGAAAGACGGACAAACAAACAAACACACTTTCACATTTATAATATTAGTAAGTATATAGTATATAGTATAAGTATATTAGTATATATTACTTATAAAACTTGTGATACATTGAAGTTCAAGTGGTGTACTAAACTTACCTTAAAATTAATTACCTTTACCTGTTCGGTTAGGAATACTTACTTAATTCTAAGCCTGTAAACTGTTAGTAGGTTAAGGGTTCTTTTAATACTGAGAGGATACTAAAGCAGTAGGTTTAAGTGTTCCAAGGTGTGGAATATAAATTATTATGGATGGACGGGAACTTAAAAGATATTTCGTTCTTCAAGGCGAAGTTTGGCAGTAGAAAAGATATTAATTATATTATAATGGATCATAATTAAGTATCCACATAGATTATAAATAATAATTGTTCAACCTCAACAAAGTCGGAGTCTTCCTTACAAAATGTCAAAAAATAATAAAAAAAAGCAGCGTTTTCTCACACAGTTTGTGTTAGAGGTACTTTTTATGAATATATCATTATCCACAGTATATTGTTGAAACACTTGTACTGTAGTTACTGTTGTAATAATTAGGTACCAGCCATCGGCTCAATATACTCCACTAATACAAATCTCCAAACTTTCCGAATATTGATTCCGCTGGAGAATTTCATTAAGAGCAACATTTTATAGCCCCATCGTAAACTCAAATATAATCGTAAGCAACATAATAAAGACGAGATTTTTTACTTTAACTACGTCTAATCTTTAAGGTTTATAGTCCAGAATTTATGGATTACTAATAATCTGACCTCTTGCTTCGGGAAATAAAGTCGACGTACAAATCTTTATTGGAAAAAATTAAGAAAATATTAGTATTAGTAGTGTAAGTGAGTAAATAAACGCTTACGTATAAGTATATATTCCCCCACACAAATATTCCCTGTGACAACACTAATAAGACATCACATAGGTAAATATTTACCCCATTCAGAAATTGAACCCGGGACACCACACATATCGCTATGCAGACCGGGTTGATTACCATCTAGGCTGGTTGGTATTACGAATTGAATTGAGATGAGCTACTAGTTCAAACTGGCCATATTTATAATACGACCGTACGTTTCTATATTCATAAATTCAAATCTATTTTTAACCGACTTAAAAAATTCAATTCTACCGTATTTTTTTATGTTTATTACCTCAGAACTTTCGACTGGGTGAACAGATTTTGATGATTCTTTTTTTAATCGAAAGCTGGTGCTTGTGGTCCCACTTAAATTTAAGCTAGATCTGACGAGTAGTTTTTGAGTTATTTTTCCTTGGTAAAATTCAGGTTAGGTATGCTAGGTATAACAGCTGGATACGTGACTTTTAGTTTTATTACGTCATGTATTTGGCATATCCAATCAAAATTCATTTTGCATTTATAGCAGTTGCTAAAACTCAATTATGTTAAGAATTCGATGGGCTAGTTTTAATAGTAGTGCACTCGTAAAACTGGAAGTGCTTTATATTGAGGGACCATTGACCTCCAGGGTAATAAAGAAGGTAAATACGGTCGGATGTATGAAGGAATCCGTAGAGATAAGAAAGGGAATCGTTTTATTGACCGGGAAATAAGTTTATGTTTGATATTTATATAAAAAAACTTAATGGTATTTCAAAGCGGAAACCCTGATTTAATTTATTTATCGGCATCTACATAATATATCGTCTATCTACGTGAACTGTAAAAGCCGCAGGACCAACAACAACTATCTATTCGAAAATAGCGTTTTATAATCTTTATTCCGCATTTCGATTAAAACGAGTCCTACTTTCATCATGCACGTGATAAAAAAGTGTAATGAAAGTGGCAAAATACCGCCCTACAAATATTTTCAGGACGGTATTATAAATGAAAACACTCTATTCACTTGAAATACACATCTCGAGGCTTTTAAGGAAATACAGAATTGACGAGGCATCGTCGTTATGTCGAGTCGCACTTCTATTGAATAGAACGATGTAACATTGACGTACAGGCAGACCCCATTAAATAGAACCGTGCTCCGATTTTACTGATGTACATATGTATTCAAATTTCAACTCCTTAAACAAATAATGTAGTCCACTGACATATCGACAGCAAAACTGCTATCCCCACATTAAAAGTTTAGGTTTTGATTCACTATAACTCCAGAGAAAACATTTTCTTTGTCTTATAAGCGTCTGCACAACCTGGAATCAAACCCAGGATCCTATGCTCCATAGGTAAAATGTGAGTGTGTAAATTTGTCGTTATTGCAGTTATAGTAATTGTAAAAAATTCTAGTGTCAACCTATTGAATTTTTAACCGACTTCAAAAAAAGAGGAGGTATTCAATTCTACTGTATTTTTTATGTTTGTTACCTCAGATCTTTCGACTGGGTGAACCGATTTTGATGATTCATATTTTATCGAAAGCTGGTGCTAGTCATATGGTCCCACTTTTTCAGCGAGATCTGACGATTACTTTTTGAGTTATCCCCAATTTTGAAGTCGGTTCTTTTTTGTCAAGAATTATGAAAAATATGATGAAAAATGCCCGAAAAAAACACTATTTCTTCTATGAAAGGTCTCTCTCCAGACTAGGGAAGTCCTCTTCGGCCAACAGGAAAAACCCAATTCTTTAAAAGCTTGTTTATAAAAATATTTTCAAAATGTTAATTTATTTTATTTTATATTATTTGTTTTTACAGAACGGCCATACATACCTACTCTGTAATTTTTTTAAGTTCATTCGTTCACGGACGGACGATATGATGTGAATTCATATTCATTCACGGGACTTTTCCCGAAAACACTTCACATACATACACACACACATACATAAACAATACACATAAAGTTTCTACACAGTCTCACACGTATACCTACTATTTAATCCCACATACACATACATGAATTCCATATAAAGCACGTAATAACTTTAGAATCCTTTGAGATATTGCAATGTAAATCCAACAGCTTACGGAAGAGTACTCGCTATAATCTATTACCCGAATGCACCGTAATATACACCCTCAGACTGTTACAAATATAACTCTGTATACTCAAATAAAATTTGTCATTTGTCACCCGGGCCAAGAGGATGATATCAAATCTGCAAGATTCACAAGACGGTTTGCTCGCTCTCGGAGTGTCTCGGAAAATAATGCCCGTAATAAATTCATATCAAAAGAGAAAGTTGTCTCACTGGGCATATTCCGTGAAACGATAAAAAACCGATACATAAATGAAATCTTGGATTAACTGTTTAACCGGTAACAGGATTATCTAATGTATAAAATTTTCGTGTCACGGACCACGGTGTTAGAAGTTGAACTCCTCCGAAACGGCTCGACCGATTTTCGTGAATCTTTGGGTGCATATCGGCTAAGGTGGAAAATCGGACAACATCTATTTTTCATCCCCCTAAATGTTAAGGGTGGTCCACCCCTAAATTTTTGGCAGAACAAGGTTTGCCGAGTCAGCTAGTTTTTATATAAAATAGTAGCAATACGAGTATATCGTTTAAATTGAAAAAAATATTCATCATGGTTGTAGCGGGCAGGATGAATACTGTAATAAAAACACCACATGCAATGTTAATAAAACTATTTATTTAAATACTAAAATGTCTCTTACAAATTATAGGTACTATTTTTACATAGCAACTAAACGCTCATTTGTTAATATAAAAATTTACAACTTAAACAAGTTAGATGACTGGCGTTCGATAACCCAGGTCTATATCGAGCTTAATTGTTGCTTAAACTTTAAAGACGTTTACCGACAACTGACGTTCGATCGATAATGTTTTTACATGCATGAAATGCATAATTCATGAGCAAAAGCATTGTCGGAATTTTCAGCATAATAATGGCTTTCGACAATAAACTTCTATTAGCCAATAATGTAATAAATTTTTAATATCACGCTACTGCTAAAATATTAATATTTTTATAATCTTACTAGACTGAGGTATATATGGATTAACTGCTAAAAACTACGTTGGTTTATGTAGATTTTAAACACAGTTCATTTCGTTTAGTACCTATCCATCAGATCTCAATTAATTTTTCCAATACTAAAACTAGATGACTTTTCATCACTAACCCACACTATTTCAAAAAACGTTTTTTGCTGCCGATTTTGTTAAAACATTCAATGTATTTTATAACAACGTAAACGTTGTAAAAAAACTGAATGTCGAATGAAAAATTGTGTCCTCAACTAAACCTGTCCGAAAACTGAAATATTTATCGTACCTCAAGATCGTTTTGTAGCGACACTTCCAAAAAGATACATAACAAAGTTGGCAACGTCTTTCTATAATATTCTCTTTACAGTAAACGCATCAACAAAGTAAGTGGAAGAAGAGTTAGAGAAAAGTTACGAGTAGAATTTCAGATTGATGTCACACGAGCTGCCGCGCGCGACGTCGTCGCGTCGCTCGACTTACTTAATAATAGCGCTAGGAAATGTGGTTTTCAATACAAAGTTAAGTTCGTTTTCATCCTATTAGAGTTGGATTTTGAACAACTCTTGATATTACTCGTACAACTTAGCTTTAATACAAGCGGTCTCTTTAATACTTTGCAATCAAGGAGGTTTAGAGCACAGTTCAATGCCATTTGATGGAGGCCTTAGTAGTCAAAACAAAGTGTTGAAAGTTAAGATGTATCCCAAAAGCCTTCTAAGTATTTATCTACTATAAGCATCACGTCACGCGTTAACGAAACTTGGCACGAAGGCAGACCATATCCAGACTTACATAAAAAATTGGGTATGTTTTTTCCTGATTATACGTTCCTGATTATCCGATTTGGACGTTTAGTTATATGTTTGTGGAACCACTCTTCCGCGGATGAAGCTGCGGGCGTTATCTACTAACGTAATAAATGTGTGTTGTATACTTTCAACTGACTGGACCACTGCACAGCCCATTCGTAATTGAGAGTATAACCTTTGCGAACTCATTCAAGTGGCGTCAAAATAAGTCAAGTCTTTCATGCGCTTGATTGAGTACATTAATTGCTTGGGTGAAAGCATTTTGGCTGGTAATACGGCAAGAATGAGGGTTTTCGATACTTTTTCTGCCACCAGGCGGCGCTACGTTGGCGGCAGGTCTAAACAGCTGTCAGAGTCGTAGGTACTAAACACAAATTAATGAAATTCTGTTGTGTTTGGAAGTGTTATTGATTTTATTAAGGATTACGGCCAGAAAAAGGTCGCCGAACTGAAGATTGAGCTCAAAAAAAGGGACGCAAAAGTCACTGGTAGGTACTAAGGAAAAGCTCATTGAAAGGTAGGTACTAGATTTTGTTTACACAATTTGATTTCGTTCTTTAACTACTAAATTACAGTTAGGTATTTATTTATCCAACCACTGGAACACAGAAAAAGCAGCTTTCTTCCTTCCGCATACATTGTCTACTTAGTACCGAAAACCACCTAAAGTCTGACGGCACAAAATATTAAATTAATAGATTTACATTTCGTAGTTCCCAATAGTTAACCATATATAGTAGTGTTATATATCAATAGATTCGGCTTGAAGTGCTCTCTTCAACTGTCCAATTAGTTTTTGATTTACCTTTAAATTTTTCAAAATTTTCTTTAAACTACTTTTTCCTCATATTAACATACGTTTTTGCAATAGTTTCTTTTCAAATTTCACGTCCACCGACCAATGCGTGATATTGGAAGATTAGAAATTCCTTGGCGCACCCATTTCTATTAGTTCCGTAAAAAATATTTCGTAAATTTCAAAATTTGTTGCCAAAAACTGTAAAAACCACTCTTTTCAAAATTACTTTCTCAAAACACTTTTTACATCAAATTTTATTTCAGTTCTGAGTAGCGCTCACCGAGCCCGATCTTTTGGTACCTCTCGGGCCCCGATCCGACTACTGGGACACGGACTATTTTTCGTTGGAATTTATCTTTGAATGGCTACGAGCCACTGTTTCGATCGGGTTTTATCTCCAGTAGGGAACCTATGCCCTCCTGTTTTATTTGCACACATAGGCACTGCACAACACTGTGGCTTTTTAGGAAACAATATTCTTAAAGTAATGATTTTAAGAATAAATAAACCAAAAAATACATACAAAATTGTAATTCGCGTATATATTTTGACAGTTCATTAGACCTGACGCCAAAGTGCTGCCATCTGGCGTAGACCGTTTCAGAAAACCCTCATTACAATCGTAATGGCATTCGATAAACAGAAGAAAAGATATGTGGGTGTTTATGAATGAAAGAAGGATTTATTTGAGGGCTAGTGTTCCGACTGAAGGCTTGATTTCTTCTCTCTCTTAATTGGTCGATGCATTATCGATGAACTTTAGTGTTATGATTCAATGTCGTCGAAGTGGTCGAAGGCGACAATTTATTGTACCATCGGTGGATCGTCAGCTGTTTTTTCGAATGGTTACATAAAAAAAATTGAGTTCCTAGTGTAACAAGTAATCATATGAATGTGTAACTGTGAAAACAAAAATATCCCTGTTAAATCCTTCATAGTAAGGCTTCTTACTTTTACTAAGGAGTTTTTATTGTAAACTATGTTTATTCAGGCACATAATTTTGATTATACTCGTATAAGAACCTATATTATACGAAAGTTATAGAGTTTCCATGTAAAAACTACGAAGGGGTCATGACGGAACTTAAAAGTGTGAAAAATTCCTGTCGTCTTAAAGCTGCTCTGCGTGTTCTGCATAAACTAAGTATTACAGTAACAGAAACAATGTGTGTATGATTTCAAAAAGAAGGATTGGCACACCGGAACATTTGACACATATATGTTTTTCATTCAAAAAAAGTATCGCCACCTCTCTTCATCTCATACCAACTACTTGAGAACAAGGTTACCTATTTAATATTTAAATAACTAGTATTTTGATTAAATACATACTAAAAATATCTTATCTCTTGGATACCTCTTAGTCTTAGATACACAATACAGAGCTATCTCTTTTCCATTAAAATTGCAGTATTCATCTTGGGTTGTACTGCAACGGAAAACCTTTGTAAATTCTGTAACCGCGAAGCAGATATTCCATTCATTACTTGCACAGTGTTCAACTAGGCGTTCCAATGAATACCAGAGGCAGAGTATTTTCAATCTTTGCTTCCCATAAAATTTTGTGGTCGCACTCATATAGATTAAAGAAATACGCAAATATTTTTTTTGTAATTACATGTTCACTTTTTTTTAATTCAGCAATGTATTATGGATTATAATGCAGGAAAATTACTCTTCGTACTCTTGGTCATGTATTTTTACCATAAAGAAAGTTTTGTAAAAAACTTTGACGCGAGAAACATTCCGAACAACTTTACATAGAACGCAATCCTTCTGCGGATAGGGTATTCCGATTTGAATATTGAACTCCCAAAGCGATACGCTCTTGGATTTTCGCTTTGATTTGCATACTACCTTCCGATATATCTATGTATATTATGTTAATACATGAAGGAAAATCTTTTGTACCCCTTATTAAGAATAATGGAGGTACGTAGAAGTCTGATTTTTGTTATACTTAGTTAAAGTTTATGTGGAAAAGATGTGCAGAAAGCTACATTTTGTGAATGTTTATTTAAATTACATTTAGAAAAGAAAATAGAACAGTAAAAAAGTCGGTCTTTGACACATTTAATAACGTTGAATTTGGACTGTAGAATGGACCTCTTGCAATAATACAAATATCTTTGGTTTGAAAGCCAGTTTTTTCTTTCCCTTCTTCTCTCTTTCTTGACTGGTAACTCATCATCAGTGATGCTTCTGGTTTCGCTGAAGTCCATGAGCGTGGATCGTTCTATTTACTTAAAAATATCTTCTGTAAGAAAGCGTTTTTAAAATCAGTATGCAAAATGTGACTGGACAAGGAATATATGTGAGGATTAATATTGTTTATTCCCACTATAGATACAGATTTAATGACTTTTAGATTTCTTCGCATATATATTATGTAAGTATTTAAATGTCCCACGATTCGTACCTAGACATCCCATAAAAATTTATCCGTAAATTATGTGACCTATTCAGTTAAAGTGTATTCGTATACATGTGTAATTATGATCCTTATAATGATATTTGGATTAATAAGCATGTGGACATTTTTATATTTAAAATAATACATATTTCTATATCAGTATTGTATATGATATATAAAAAATATATTATTATGCATTTAGTGCCATATTTGTACATTAGACTAATAGCCACCTTAACTGCAAAGAAATGAGCATTTATATTCTTAAACAACTTTCCAGGCTATAATAGATTACGAACAAACAGACGTGAAATTACTATTACATGAAATTAATTATGATAATAAGAAATTCACTTCTGTTCTTCGTCAAGTTTATGCTTCAGTTAGTGTATTGACAAGAATGACAACGCTTGCACTTAATCAAAGGACATCCTGAGAGTTTTATTATGATAAAACTCAGTATCATATAGTTTCATGAAACCTGCTTCTCTAGATACCCCCCTCTGCCTTGAGTAAGCCGCTCGTCGTGTTCCAGCTTAAGAGTAGTACCAAACATAGGTAAGCACAATCTTGATTTCGTCAGATTTCAAAACAAAACAGCATCAAAATCGATCCATTACTTAAGGAGCTCCGATGCCATAGACAGACAAAATGAAAAAACACACATAGGTACACAAACAGAAAGAGAGTGAGAAAGAAAGATAGAGAGAGATAGAGAGAGAGAGAGAGAAAGATAGAAAGAGAGAGAGAGATAGAAACAGACAGTCGGGAGTTAAAAACAGTGGGACTAATATCATCATAATTAGCATGCATTTAATTTAAATTAGATTTTTTCACTACGCCGGCCAATTATTTTAATTGAATGAAAGATAAATGAATGGAGTAATTTACGGTAATTTGTTACCGTTGTTGATGTTTGTATTACTAAAGGTAAAATTAAGTTAGCCGAGTTGAATTTTCACAAGTTGTTCAGAACGTCGTTGCTGTAACTTAGTTATAACGATAAAACTTTTTGAGGACTTTAAAACTTCAGATGCTTACTTTTTCTCGTCTTTTACGGCCTGAATAAATTATCCCTACTAATATTATAAATGTGAAAGTGTGTTTGTTTGTTTGTTTGTTTGTTTGTCCGTCTTTCACGTCGCAAAGAAGCTGTTATATGGTATGGTTTTTGTGTGTGGAGATAGTGAGGAGGGTGGAGAGTAACGTAGGCTATTTTTTACCGCGGTAAAATATCCCCATGGGGAGATCGATATTTTGTTAATTGCTAGATATTTAGTTCCGGATTTTGTTAGTAGATGGCGTTAGTAAAATTCATTTGCCAGTTCTGAATCCCGCTATCAAATATGATACATGTAAATTATTACTTAAGTCATAGGCAACTAAATCTAACTAAGTAAAAGTAAGTAAGACTTTTAAAAAATCGATCTCTACCGCGGGTGAAGCTGCGGGCAAAAGCTAGTAAATGATATAATAAAAACATTTTTGATTTAACTTTAAATTTAATTAATCTAATATATAAAAAACTCGTGTCGCTCTATTTATGGTCGCACTGTTTTGAAACGGCTCGACTGATTTTTATGATTTTTTTTTTGTTTTAATATATTTGGTACATCATGAGAATAGGTCGTAAACTATATTTCATACCGTGATTAGGGTTCCCAGGGGTTCTGGTTTTACGCAGGAAATGCTCCCATGCAAACGAAGTCGCGGGCAAAGTCACAAAACGAAATCTTAATGTTTCACAAAACGAAATCACAAACAAACGAACGTCCATAAAATAATCCCAGGGGAATAATAATATATAATAGAGATAAAAGCCATCCTTTTTTCTTGTCCTGGACATGGACTATTTAGAAAGAAAGAAAGAAAACATATTTTTTCCGTCAGAACTTACAGTACTAACTATCAAAGTACCCATTATCTGCGAGTACAAAGGTAAGTGCGTGTTGAAAAGACCAACATCTTAACAAACTTCCCTATTTACATTATATTAGTAGGATCATTTAACAATAAGTGTCCCAATATCTCTTAGAAACATGGTAGTTCTAGTCTGGAGAGTGGTTTCTTATTATTTATATAATGGAACACCGCAACGTGACACGCTCAACATAATGATATTAGGCGTGGTAAAGTATGAAACGTAACGCCTAAGACACTCTAATCTACACACATCTCTGTCATCATCTGTTCAGTAATTCATTATTTCATCATACATTTTGCAGACTCGTCTCCACATTACATATATCAATTTCTTATCATTATTCTCGAATAATGATAAGAAACTGATATATTATGTAATTAGGTCGCTAAAATTAATATTTGCTAAATAAAATACCTGAAGCTGAGGAATTAATATGGACTTGATAATGTAATTTGATGTAACTAAAACTTTTAAAATTTAAAACACCCCGACAGTTTTGTTGTCGGATGTCCTTCATTCTTCCTCATTTTTTGTGTATAAATAGATTGATAGATAGATAATATTTACTTTCCGGAATATCCTGAAACTGTGAATATACATAAAAACTCTTAAGTCAGAAGTGTATCTTTTTGCTTTTGTTAGGCTTGGGTACATCAAGGATTAAAGAACAGGAGGTAGCAAATCTTGTAACTTAAATTCAAATTATTGAAAACTGTTACTTAAATTCAAATTAGCGAAACTGGCTGCGGCTAAGTGTCCTTCTAATAAATATATTATGATTCATAAAGCTGTGTTTTCACATGTATCTAGATACGATTACGATGATGTTAATATTATAAAAAAAACTTGAGAGGTGTCAAGGGACACCCGGATGGAACGAAGTTCCTTGCAGTCAGTAGCAATTGCTACTAGGTGAACAAAGCCGATGAGAAATTTAATACCTTAGATTTGTTTTTGCACACTTCCTGCATGTTTTTGCTATCCTAGTACTGACTGCAAGAAACGAAAATATCTAGCTTGCTTTCTATGTAAAAAAAACTACGACGGCAAAAAGTGTCGTTACAACTTTTCATCCCAAAATTAAAATTCCAAAATTCCGCCTAGCCCCCTTTCGCAACGCGCGATAAGGAACTTCGTTCCAATAGCATGGTAAAAATAACGTGGTAAAAATGTGTAAGTAAATTTTTGGCTATCCGTTTCACTGATGGAGTACTAACTGACTTCAAACATTATTGTATACGTAAAACTCAGACATATGTATATGCTGGTTACCTTACAACTGATAATGTTTATGGAAGCATAATAAAGTACAACGGGCTACAATACTGTATTTCAAAGGGTTCAATTAGTAGTATCGGGAAACGCTAAATACGTTACGTGTGCAAATTAATTTCAACGCTCGCTTGTCACTTAGACCACAACTCTGTTGTATTTGTCCCTGGAGTATTGCAGCCCTGAAATAGTGCGGATAAGAAATCTTGCCTTTTCGACGAACAAACGCCGCTAAAGATAGTTTAATATCGATTTTATCACTCACTTACACAAATTGTACGAAGGAAATAACGTACGTTAAATAGGTAGCTAGTATTTTTGTGGTATTTTAGTTGGTCAAATTTTTACCTTAATCATTTTTGGCAAAGGGTTTTTTTATGAATAATTACATAACAGATAAATGTTTTTTTTTTATATGAATAATATGAATATGACGGCGAGCGACCTCTTTGGTCTGTCATACTAGAAGTCATGAAGAAAACTAAATAATATTTAGAATAAGGAATGTGTCAATCTATTGAGAACAATACGTGTGCGACATGGTAGGGAATTCGAATACTGATCACGGAGTGGTACAGATTGTTATTGATGTGAACGTTATGCCCCTCATACACGAACGATCGGTCGCAACGATCGATCGCATCGGTGATCGCAAAGGTCCACATACTGTCGATTCATCGGTGCGATATTCAAGATTGCATAGATTTTTGTTGCGATCGCCGATATCGTCTGCGATCAAGCAAATCGTTCACGATCACAACATACACTACCGATCCGTCGTTGCGATCGGTCGGCAACGACGGATCGCACCGATCGATCGCATCGTCAATGGGGCCCATTAGGAAGACTGGAAATATATCATGGAGCAAAGTAGAAGGAATATTATTGAATAACCAACACCGTAGAATACCCCTTCTCCCGTTATCAGAAGTGTTGAAAGAACTGAAGCGCCCATCTCAGATGAAGGAATAAAAGGCCAAAACATCGGAAAAGTCGGAAAATAAATGAGGAATGACACTAGTTCGGATGACATTTGAAGAAAATTTTGCAATGAGAAATGAAACAATCTTAGATGGAATAAAAGGAACAATCCAAAGCGCGATGAACCGAGAATCATGGAAGTTTATAATATGATCAACGTGGAAAATGCAAAACCATTGCGGAGTAAGATGTGCAGACTTGAGATGCACAATGTTCGCGTCTGGGTTTGACTACCTACACAACACGAGGTCGTGTTTGATGGTCACGATGGCCGAAGGAGTGCGGATCGCAGATAAGTAGCTCTACGAGTAGTATAGTTTGAAATGTATATTGTGACATCGTACATGTGAAAATAACTTTCCTTGTAATTTTCAGTTGTGGAAAACGATATAACGACGTGCCATCACAAAACAAGCGAACCAGCATTCAAGCGGTGGCAGTCCAGGTGACGGCAGCATGAACGCGGCCGGGAGAGAGCGACGTGCTGATGTATTCGGTGTACAACCATCTTCAAGCGTATTTAGAAAGGTGATTTTGTGAATTTGTTAAATGATAAAGAAACGTTTGAGAGCTGTCATTACTGTCTTGAGTGATAAAAATAATAGTGAGCTTTTGCAAATGTTGAATTGAGTTTCCAAATGAAAAAGATATTTAAAGGTCCGTATAATGCGGTTGAAGTTTTCATGAATGCCTGTAGGTCATGTACCAGTCAACGCGGATATTAACTGTGATAAGATGCAATTTGTGTTGAATTGGGTTGGAGATGAGAACTTGAGTAAGAAACTTGTTGTGGTGAAATGACGTTGAATGAATTGAAGGGGAGTGTAATCAGGCTTCTTAGTAGCGGTGCACTCCTGTGGTTTAAGAGACTTACTCAAGATTTGTTGTTGTTGTTACGTTGGAAAATTGAATGAAACGACTGTGGTACATGGCTTAAGGTATAACATCATTAACTTGTAAATTATTGCCCCGTCGAGGTCAGGAACGGCCGAGCGAACAAGTACTGCCGTAAGATATTTCCTTGCAGAGTAACGACACGTGAGGCCGTGTCGGTGTGCAGCCACAGCAGAAGTAAAGGCGTTCGGTGGAGTCCATGACAAGCACCCAGCGAACAAAGGGGTCCACTGGAGACATGGGAGCGGAAGCGCTCGAGGACGAGCGCACGTCAGGATAGCCGTGACGGCGAGCGACCTCTTTGGTCTGTCATACTAGAAGTCATGAAGAAAACTAAATAATATTTAGAATAAGGAATGTGTCAATCTATTGAGAACAATACGTGTGCGACATGGTAGGGAATTCGAATACTGATCACGGAGTGGTACAGATTGTTATTGATGTGAACGTTAGGAAGACTGGAAATATATCATGGAGCAAAGTAGAAGGAATATTATTGAATAACCAACACCGTAGAATACCCCTTCTCCCGTTAAATATGTTAAAAATGTATTTTTGTAACATATACATAACACAAATGTTTGTGTTTCTGTACTTATCTACGAAGTTTTAAATATGCATTATCTTACACAATCTTTCATGCATGCATGTGCAATAGGTACGCAAAAAAATTGATACAAAGATTTTATTGCACGTATTAATATATTAATCCACAGATTTCAATATATTCCATGGATATAGTAAACTGATAAAAATGTTCGCGCTGAATTCAAAGCGTGAAGCTCTGGATGTAATATATTATTTAAATTAAAATCATATCGACTAAAGCCGACCATAAATAATATATTTGACTGTAGCTTCTCGCTTATTCGCTTTCCTTCGCCCGTCGTCGGGGGAAAATTTATTCCATTTCTTTAAAATGTTTCCTACTCAAATCCCGGCATTGGAAAATGTCACAAAATGATCAATTCAAAGTGAACACAAGTAGGAATGTGGATGATTTAGATTGAATTTGGTTTGAAATTGGGACGTCACTGCTTATGTCTTTGTGTTTTAGTCTCAAGGGGATTGTATTGTAAAATAGCAGAATAGGCGGTTGATTCTTCATAAGTTCTTACTTCCTTTTTGTTCTCTCTTTCTTGGCCGGCAACACATTAGTGATGCCTTTGGTGTTGCTGATGTCCATGGGCGACGATAGCCACTTACCATCAGGTGGATCGTCAGCTCGTTTGCCAACTACATAATATTTCCATAAAAAAAACTTTGCGTACGGATTATATTAACAACTAGCTGTTGCCCGCAGCTTCGCATACGGAAATTATGTTTTACCTTATTTGTACCTCTTGCAGAAGGAAATTTAAAAAACGGTGAATTTATATTGAAGTACTTATATTTATTAATTTATATACTGAAACCCACGATAAAATCACAAAGGATTCCTCGAGGAGCGGGTTTTGAAAAATAAGCAATATTCACATTAATTTGTATTTTTTCTTTTTTTTTTGCAAAATTTTTAAAAACTGAAAAATATATGTGTTTAATCAATTTAAGCAAGGAACATTTGTAGCTTTGAAGCAAATCGGTTGATGTTTTAAAAATATTCCATACAAACTTTCATCCCGTTCCTCGGGGAAACCTCTTAACTTTCCGGGATAAAAAGTATCCTAAAATATGACCCGATGTATTAGTAACAACTTTACCAATTTTCGTCGAAATCCGTTCAAAGGTTTTCATGTGATGCCCGGACAGACAAACAGACAGACAGACAGACAATAATTCTAAAAAAAATATTTTTGTGCTCTAACACGTTATTGAAGTGCCCCCTAATCAAAACTTTAAAAAAAATTTCAATGTACAGAAAATTTGCCCTTTGAGTTTTATTATAGTATAGAAGATAATGTTGTTTTGTCATTAATATTATGAGTATTAATGGTATTATTATCTTTCTGTGAAGCCTACCTGGCTATTTACCACCCTATTGCTTTAATCAGCCGTGTAAAAAATCACTTTATATTTCCGTGAAGGGCTTGATAACCAGTCTTTGCTTCCTTTCTTCTCTTTCCATGTTCCTAATGTAAGGAGTGCTTGCCAGTTATTTAATTTTCCTTTCCGCTCCACGCTCAATTACGGCATGCACGGCTGGAGTCTCATCTCTTCTATTTCTTCGAAAGGCTATACATATTTCACTTCATCATTTCGCTCCAGAACAAGAAGAGTTGTGCCATCCAACCACCACCAGATCAGTTTACAACCAGTGTGGCGCAATGGTTACCACGACGGATCGCCGCACCGAGGGTCCTGGGTTCGATTCCCAGCGAGGTGGAAATTTGAATGATGAGTTTGAATTTCTGTTCTCGGTCTGGGTGTGAATGTCCTTGTTTAGTGTGTTGTCCATGGCACCCACGATACTGGGAATCCTAGTGTGGGGCTATGAGTGTGAAGCGTTATTTATTTATTTAGTTATCCAAGTTCTTTGCAAAGGTTTATCGCTATCAATAAAAATGAAACGTGTACAGGGCATCCTAATACAGTGAATCCCAACGCTACATATTAGATAAGAACACTGACCGAACGGTCAACTGGACCTACAAACATAATGAGATTTTCTCTGAAAAAGGCAAAATTGAAACGATAACATCACATACAGTTTAATTAGTTTTCGTCCGTAAAGTTGAAAATCGGACGATAATAGAATGAAGGCAATCTCGCTCTAATAGCCCTTGCATACTAGCGAATAGTGACGCTTCGGAATGTAGTCATGGAAAAATAGTATCATCTATGACCCGTGGTTACTATGCCGGATCGCCATACGAAGGGTCTTGGGTTCGATTCCCGGCAAGGCAGAAATTTTAATGATGAAGTTGAATTTCTGTTCTCGGTCTGGGTGTGAATGTACTTGTCTAGTGTGTTGTCTATGGCACCCATGACACAGGGTTCCTAGTGTAGGGCTATGAGT
Source organism: Thymelicus sylvestris (assembly GCA_911387775.1). Classification (NCBI taxonomy): domain Eukaryota; kingdom Metazoa; phylum Arthropoda; class Insecta; order Lepidoptera; family Hesperiidae; genus Thymelicus; species Thymelicus sylvestris. The sequence continues at coordinate 15,957,265 of OU426889.1, forward strand.
GTGAAGCGTTATTTATATATTAAAAAAAAATACTATTTATTTATTATTAAATTTACTTTTTACGGTTACTTTTCACTATTAACCTGTTTACCACAACGACATAATTTTTAACACAGTCTTTCCTCTTACGCATATCTATGGTTTTTATCTCTCCTTCTTTCGATACATTTGAAATTTTATTTCAATGCAGTCAACCCAGATTACCTAATTTCACTGCAACTTTTACAATTAAAAAAAATACTGAAGAAAATCTTTATGTTAACCAACGAAGAATGCGTTCAAATATTATCGTAATTTAATCCGTGGAACAAAAATAACCGACTTCAAAAAAACTCAAAAACTATTTGTCAAATCTCGCTCAAATTTAAGTGGGACCATACAGTCGAATTGAATACCTCCTCTTTTTCTGAAGTCGGTTAAAAACGATTTAATTCGTTAGTATAAAAAACTAAAGAGCTAATTTCATTTCCATAGGGAACGTATCTATTATACCGAGTAGCTAGATTATCTTTGTAAATAAATCTTCATATAAAATCTTCCCTTTTTAAACCCCAACGCAAAAACAGGGTTTTATGTGTCTGTCGCCCCGACTCAAAGTCACTAATGGTTACTTAAACTGCTCCTTAGTACAGAGTCGCCATAAAAATTCAGTACTAAGGAGCGATTTAAGTAACCGTTAGTGACTCTGAGTTGGGGCGTGTGTATCGCAGTTCCTAAACGAATGGACCAATAATTATGACGCAGTTTTTTTTAACATAACGTAATTCCATAAACATGACGATAATATTTATGAGATAAATCAAATCTGATTTAGCTAATATCGGAAAGTGTAGAATGCCAGGGGCATTGAATGCTCTGCTTATTCATTTAAACCAAACAAAATAAGCTATGCGTGAAATTTAAACACGCATGAACACGTTCGCACCATATGTCGACAATCGTACTTAAATGGAATTAATTTATGCGTAAAATTTCACGCTTCAAATTACCCCATTTTAACATTCATAAATATTTTATACACCATTGGAACGCAAAGAAGACATTTAATATTCGAATGTATAATTAATTAATTATTATTAATTGTTTAAAATTATTCATGATAAGTAACCCGATGTTTTGTGATTTTTATCAAAAAGGTTATGAAAAAAGTGGATAATTGTTTCATAAGAATTGATCAAATTAAACGTGTTTTGATTTATTATAAACCACAGATAATGTCATAGTCTCAGAATACAGAACAAACGTATTAAAAACAAGTAAAACAAACATCTTAGTAGTAACAACCCATAATTGTCCCACTGCTGGGCTCGGGGTCTCCTCTCACAATGTGAGAGGTACAGGCCCTAGTCTACCACGCTGACCAAGTGCGGATTGGTAGACTTCACACATCCTTGAGAACATTATGGAGAACTATCAGGTTTCCTCACGATGTTTTCTTACACCGAAAAACATTGTCATCTTACAATAAATAATTTATAATTTTGTACCACAACATTTACCTTTTCTAATAAAATCTGTCATTAGTCAGATAATTATGATTTAAGCTGTGATTTAAGTGAAATTCTCAAAGTTAACATGGCGACTAAATGTTAATGAGCTTGACATTTCCACGACATTCAACTTATAATCAGCAAGTTTAAGTATTCTGTGATCAGCAAGGCTAGTCAGTTTTGTATCTTGACAGCGGAATCCGTGATGAGTTTCAAAATTTAAGTTCGAGTCCGAAATCTTGATATGTGATTCTCTAATGATCTGGTACGCACTTGCGAGGTGAAGGGAGTCTCGAACTCTAACTTCAATTTAGAAACTCGTCATGTATTCCGCTGTCAAGTTACAAAACAAAAGCGAACTTGCATCATACTGACATGTCATTATCTAATCATCTAGTACGCACTTGCGAAGTGAAGTGATCCTAGAACTCGAACGTCAATTTTAAAACTCCGCTGTCAAGTTACAAAACTGAATAGCCTTGCAGGCTATAATAATATACTGGATTAATTTTCACTGGAATTATAAAATAATGATTAATGACCAATACTAAACAGTTTAAAAAGATATGCTTAACGGTGACGTATACGAATAAAAAACGAATATAATAAATTTTTGAGAATTTTTCACTAGTCCAACTCCAACCGTTTAGCTTACCAACTTAGCAACCGTTTAGGGGGGGGTACACTTGACTCTAACTAAAATTAACATTTTAAAGCCAAATACTTCGCAAACGGACCCCGAATTCCAAAAATGGTCTTAGAAGACCCATAATATTTTTGAAAGACGTTTTCAACGATACCCCACACTATAGGGTACGCGATGAATAAAATATTCATACTCACATTACCTATAAGGGGAGGTACCCTGAAAAAAAAATGTTTTTGAATATTTTACTCTACGATCCTGCAGTTTTAACAAATATACCTATATATCCATGCCAAATTACAGCATTCTAGCACAGCCATGACAAATCTATAAGGGTTCTGATTTTACTTCGGAACCCTAAAAACGAATACGTGTTTCAATATAGGTATTTATAATAAATTCATAACCGACCTAGCTAGTAAAATGAAAAAGTTATTTAATCATTTTCGGTACTCGGCTTGGTACAACCGCAGATTAATTTTAACTTAATAAATATTGGGGAACTTCAATTAGATATCGGAAGAACTCCGTTTAATACAATTTATGAAAACTTACTAACCTTTTGAAGAAATGCACACACATTTGAGATTGTTAGAGTTTACATGGAGAAGAAGTGTGGGAAGCTAAACATTATGTATAACTGGCCGTTATAACCCGGTTAGATTAAAATGTACCTAACTGATGTCCGTTCATCCTATTTAGAATATTTTTAACCGACTTCTATGTTCGACTTCTATCTTATCTATGTATCCACTTACGTATGTTCATTTGTATGAACACTACAGGAATACTTCTGTAATAATTATGTTTTCCTAACGAATATACTAAATAATACAGTTTATCCTGCTCGGCGAAACAGGCGCGGTGAGCGCCAAATAACTTGGTCCCGAAATTGTAATTTTAACGATAACTTCTAAGATATAAAAAAATATTTAGTGTCAAAATAAAATGACTGTGTAAATTTGTACTTATGTTATTCTTTCACACCAACACTAATAAACGGATCTGGAATAAGGTGTTTAATATTACAATAACACGCTGTTCCTAGAAGCTAATTGGTGGAGTAAATAAACAGTGACGTTAACCTATTTTACTTGTAATCTAAATTAGCAATTACATTACTATCTTTGATTCGTTACAATCTTGTACAATCAGTCCCTTTGTACTATCAGTCCCCTGGGGGCTTTTGATCCGGGCCTCCCCTATCCGGAAGGTCGGTTGTTTACTCTCTGCTTATTACATTGGTTGAATGGTTATTAGTATAATGTTTCTCTTATTTACAAAAGAATTTACTAGCCTCGCTTTGCCATAAGATACATGTAATATAAATGTGGTGTTTATTTAATCTTCAATGAACTACATAATATCTTTTATATTATGAAGTTCATTTCATCGATGCGTCTTACTTATATTATTAAGTTTTACTTGAAAACTGTTCCAAATAAATGGATCTACAGGTGAACCTACAGGGTGTCCCGTATGTTATAGAACATGGGTGAAAAGCGCGGTTTACCTACAGATTATGTACTGAAGTCATCATACAACGAATCGAACCCAATGATATTTAAAAAAATTGGTTGTCGGTAAAGTCGGTTTACGGACGGTAGTTTAACGTGACAACGTCATGACAAAACATTGATGAAATGATTGCATACTTTTATAGATAAAATTGAGCGCTTCGGCCGATCGTTTCCGATCGTGCCTCTCTATCGCTTGTTCCGCGCTCTCGCTCGCGCGGAACGTGACAGTGAGTCATGCTTTTTCATGCGTGCACCCGGCGTTCATCGTTTTAATAGACGTTGTCACGTCAAAAAACATAGATACGTTATGCCCTTACAAATCAACCAAAATATCTGTAACAAAATCATGCATATCGTCTTGTTCGTTGTGTTTCGTGCCTGTTCTTATGCGCGCTTCACATTCACGCGAGATCCTCGCCGAGAATCTCGGCAAGAATCTCAGAACCTGAAAAAAGAACCTGCGAAGATTATGTGAATCGGTTCCACATTCAGGTTTCTCGTGTTTTTCTCGCCTTCTCGCGAGATTCTCGCGTGAGTGTGGAGCGCGCTTAACGCTCTTCATCGTCGGCGCACTGTTGACATATCTAGGTACCTCTTGTTTACATTATAATATCATTGATCAAACCCAATAACCATTACGCTTCGTGGGTCATCAGAGGACCGTTTATATAACTGTAAACATACCCTCTAGTTCATCAGAATAACGCCTGACTGCCTAGTGTTCATGATAGGCATCTAGTTAGAAACTAACATCCATTAGTCAAATCAAAGTTCGATTCTGATTCCGTGCCTGGCAGGAATATCCCTGTCATTTATCATTTCGCCACTGAATATCAAACGTACTGAAATGCAAATCGTATTTTACGTTTTGTAGTTTAGACCAATGCGATTTATTGCGGAACATTGCTAACTTTTGTGTCTGAATCTATTTAGGTATTGCAGATGAATATTATTTAATAACGCAATGGATTCCTTAACTATGTTTTTAGGGTTTGCTTGTTTTTGTGTGATTTTATACCCAGTTATTTCAGAAATAGCTGTATCAAATTAGATGCGGGTTTCACTGATGCATTGAGCTTGCATGCATGAAGCCTGCATTTAATGATGATTTATTTATTCCAACTGCTTTCACAAAAAAGATATGTCAATTTATAAAGTTGTCAATTTCCTTTTTAGAGAACCTCACAACTATGTTTAAACAACTGTATCCTTTTTGACAACAATTTGTTTATCCATACTAATATTATAAATGTGATGTGAAAGTGTGTTTGTTTGTTTGTTGTATGGTATGGTTTTTGTGTGTGGAGATAGTGAGGAGGGTGGAGAGTAACGTAGGCTACTTTTTACCGCGGTAAAACATCCCCATGGGAAGATCGATATTTTGTTAGTTGCTAGATATTTAGTTCCGGATGATGTTAATAGATGGCGTTAGTAAAATTCATTTTCAAGTTCTGAATCACACTATCAAATGACTACTTATGTTCATACACACACACTGTACTTATTTACATGTTTACTTATGTTATAGGAAACTAAATCTAACTAAGTAAAAGTAAGTAGGATTTGTAAAGCATCGATCTCTACCGCGGGCGAAGCTGCGGGCAAAAGCTAGTTGGCATGTTAGTATTAAATTATATTTTTTGCCGATAAACTTTATTAGAGGCTCTCAACAGGGCTATGGTCACGGGGACTGCTACGCGAAATTTCAATATTTTTCATGGAATACATTAGGTGAAAATCTAATTATATAGTAACAAACTGCTAACGAATACGTGCTATTTAAATAAATAATTACAGTCTGACACCCTGGTTGAACTGAAACTATTGTACTCACCAAACAAGGGATATAATGTAAAACTTTGATAGTACTTTATCTCAAATGGAGTTCAAACACGCAACGATTTGTTTTATTGCTTGATGTTGGCGACATTGTAGAATACAACTGGCAACGTAAATTCCATTAAAACGTCGTTAAAACTAAGCTTAAATAAATGGTTATCTAATAATACCGAATACACATGCGTTGCCATAACCTGTTAGTTATTTATTACACAAAAAAATTAAACGAACGTATGATATTTTCACAAATGACTTTTAGTTTTGTTAATTACTCTCATTGTATTTAATGTACCACCAATAATGTTTGACCCAAATAAACCCTAAAAAAAGTTTATATAGGCGTCTATTATGGTAAACCGCCAAGTCATGATATATTCGGCTCGCGTATTGTTTCAATGTGGGTTCACATTAATTTAACAATGAGGTTTAGCAGTTTTGCATAATACTAATAACTATATTATGTACAATATTAATTTTAAACGCTTTTCGTATCGTAAACGATCTAATTGATTATTATTCTAAACGTATGTAAAAAAGTTTAAAGTCAGTTAACGTTCTTACCTAAGTAGCTGTTACTGTTACCTAAGTAGAGTGAATAGGCTTTTATTAACTTAGTGCGTTTAACCACCCATGACTACATCACCACTCGTCATCAAGTGGGATTGTAGTCAAGTATTAACTTATCTATACTTCTATCTATACTAATATTATATTAAAGAGGAAAAATTTGATTGTTCGCATTGAATAGGCTCCGTAACTACTGAACCGATTTAAGCTACACAATCCCCGGGTGACATAGGCTATATTATATTTAAAAAAAAATAGGAATCCTCAATAAAACTCCAATAATATAACCCAAGGTGTAAAAAAATAATAAAACCGAAGCAAAGCGAGGGTGGTTACTCGTAAGGTATAAAAAAACTTATGTCAAATTTATAAAATGGTTCTAAAAATTGTAGCATATTTTATTAAAGTATACATCAAGTCCAGAAGATAAATTCTTGACAATAGCCGCCATTTTACGTCCACGTACATTGAAAACTAACAATATACATTATTGTAGGTCGAGGGGAAGGTCCATCCGCTTTATGACTTCATCACAATGCAATGCCGCCTCGAACTTATTCTGAGAAATCTTAGACCTCACAATAGCAATATAATATGTAACCACCCTCGCTTTCCTTCGGTTTTGGTATAGAACCCCAGTTTTTTAAATAAAATATAGCTCATGTTACTCAGAACAAAACAGCATTCTATTTGTGAAAGATTTTTTGAAATCGGTCCTGTAGTTTTTGAGTTTATCCATTACAAACAATCAAACAAAATATCTAAACTTTCCTCTTTATAATATTAGTAGGTATAGACTAGTAACCGCACTCGCTTTCCTTCGGTTTTGGTACAGATCGCATTTTTTACATAACCTACACCACGAAACTATAAAGGTTCCGATTTTACTTCGGACTTAAAAAGTACGTTAATGAAAGAAAATAAAATATTCAATATTCCTAACATGAAATAGTCCTTGCTTTAATTGAATTTCGGATGAATTTTGACAGCAAAGTGGAGATAAGGTTAATTTAATAATAAAATTAAAAACAATAGTATTATTTACAGTGAAATTCATCCATTCCTTGACTGACTGACATAACTTTACATTGACTGAGAAATCTAGGTCGAAAATATTAAATAATATTTGTCTACAAAATGCTTCATAGCTCGAGGAGACTACGATTCTCTAGAATAGGTCCAACAATAAACGAGTTATGAAATAGTATGAAAGCAGCATACAAAAGTTTTATGCTCAAGTTATACGATGGAATTACGAGAGTTTATGACAATATTTTTACTTCCTTGACTATTCAAGCTTATTACAAAGAAAAGGGCCTTATTAATTCAATAGATGTATTTGTATCTGAATGACCTATCTATATTTAAAAATGTAGTAGTAGTGTAACTTCTGCAAAAGCGTTACAAAGTCTATTAAAAATTGAATTACTTAAAAAAGGTGCCAGAAATGGGTAAACCCACTTTCTTAGTGCTTTTATGTCTTAAGGTATGTTGCATAGAAAATTCAAAACATTAGATTACTGCTAAGAGCATTTCATATTTTATTGGAAGACTCAAAACTTGTTATTTATCCCGGACATACTCTATCATAGACTCTATGGTGGTCTCACAGCGCGCTATTAAGAGTTCTTGTTATTTAGACGAACGTTACCGACACATCTCGCAAAATTAGTCGACGGAAGTAGGAATTACCAGCCCATATAACAGGGCTGCTAACCGTTGAGGAAGAAATATCCCTGAAACGTTTGTAGAGAGAGTAAGGGACGTAGGTAAAGTTAGTGCGAGAGGTATGTACCTATTACCTACAGTATTTCTACAACTTGAGGATACATGGATGGATGTTTGCTACTCTTCCACTCAAACAATAGTCAACAGATTTTGATGAAATTTCCCACAGAGTAACATTTATCCCGGGAGCGCTATTATATTTTGTAGGTTCACTAGCTTTGTACGCAGTCTCCTCTGAACATAATTATGTCTATATTACACTGTACACTTAATTACTTAAAATTAAAAATGATGAGAGGAACCTAAAAAACATTTTTAAATACCATATTCAAAGATAAACACTTGACTTAGTTCGTCGATATATTTTTTTTAATTTGACAATATGGCGCCTGGTTTTCGCTGTGATGAATTTTGATTTTTGTCTTTAGTAGCATTCGCAAGGTTAAGGCCCGTAATATCAATAGCAGTTTAATCTATTAATCTGAGTTTAAACTGTCTTTGTTGAAGCAAAAACGACAGTTTAAACTCAGATTAATAGATTAAACTGCTATTGATATTACGGGCCTAAGACGAATCGATTGACGTAAGAATTATCGAAATTGGACAACGCGCTTGGTCTTTACAATGCTACATAGGAACAAATATACATAGACTGAGCGTCGCGCAGTCGGGTAAAAATATTAGAAAGAGGTCACAAAATCCCTTTAGCTTTTTTCTATGGAGACTGACATTTGACGCGGGTTCAGATAAATGAGTCGTGGGCGATGATGTACTGTCATAGAAAGACCACAAAAAGTCAGTGCGAACTTAATGAAGTGACTTCATTTAATATTTTTAGATGAAACATATAAAACAGATTTTTAAGAACATGCTCTTTGATATCAGTACATAATAAAATCAAAAGGTCGCTCGGATTTTATAAAGGTATGTAAAAAGATCACTGGTGCTTTAAAAGACACATCATTGTTATGAAACTTGCGGATGATGTGATGCGCAAATTATGTACAGCTATATCTATGTAGGCTTGTGTTAACATACAAAAATAATTATTTCCCGCTAATATTTTGAAGAAAGTTTATTTAATTATTTGAATACTTAATAAATGTTCATATTTAGCAGCTGAATTTAAATTACCATTTTAATATAAAACTATTACGTATTTCCCGATTGATACAAGTTCGGACGGTACTAAAACTTCCAACACCTGTAGCTCGAGCACGAATATTTGCGAGAAAGTATTCGTATGGTTAACGTAAGCAATTTGTCAAATTTGTATGGCATTTTAGTACCATTTACGCACGATAGGGGGCGCTTTTGAAAAAATGCCATACAAATTGCTTACGTTAACCATACGAATACTTTCTCGCAAATATTCGTGCTCGAGCTACTGGATTGCCACGGATCGATGTCTGTACATGAAAGTATTGTCTGTGGCGTCTGTGCGTTTCTTCCCAGTAATCCAGCGAAGGACTTAGTCGATTTCATTGTGGTTTTCATTATTGTATTGTAATATGCTTAAGGTATCTTTAAGTGTATTATATTGCAATGAGTTTGCAAATAAAGTACATATGCTACAGAATTCCATCTAAATAATTATCTAGTGTGAGTTTCACAATAAGGCATAGGTTTCCCAATGCCCAGCCCCTGCTTGGGTTGGAAAAAAACTTATTGAAGTGAAAACTTCTTTAGTACGGGGGTGACTTGAAATTTTATAAAACGAAACTGTCCAGTGGAGACTAGAAATGAGTGGAGACTAGAAATGAGTGGAGACGAGTTGAGTTGAGTTGAGTTAATTTTACATTCGTCTCATTATCTTGAAAACAAAATTTTTGAAGGTTCTACCACGTGTGAATTGCACACATTTTTTTTTAATTACTTTTATTATTAATTTTCAATTTCTAATAAGTCTCTGTCCGCGGCTTCGCCTCCATTTTCACTCTTTATCGACTTTTACTCATTACTGAGTATGCTAACATAGCCGTGATAGTTTTCCTCGTAAATTCATCATTTAACCTATTTTTGAGAATTTTTTCACTTGTCCAACTCCAACCGTTTAGCCAAATATTTCGCAAACGGACCCCTAATTCCAAAAATGGTCTTAAAAGACCCTTAATATTTTTGAAAGATCTTTTCAACGATACCCCACACTATAGGGTGCGTGACGAATAAAAAAATCATCCTCACGTTACCTGTAGGGGAGGTACCCTGAAAAAATAATGTTTTTCAATATTTTATTCTACTATTCTAGAGTTTTAATAAAATATATGTATATGCATGCCAAATTACAGCTTTCTAGTACTATAGGTCTCGGCGCTTTGCTTCGGACAGACGGACGGATGGATACACGGACAGACAGACAGACGGACAGACGGACAGACAGACAGACGGACAGACGGACAGAGGGACAAACTGACAGACGGATGGACGGACTTGACGATGTTAAGGGTTTCAATTTTACTTCGAAACCCTAAAAATGAGTTCTAAATGTATAATTTTATCCAATGTTTATACGTTACTAGCTGACCCGGCGAACTTCGTATCGCCTAAGAATGTAGCAAATCAGAGATCATTATAATCGGTACAGCCGTTCTTAGCCGTTATAGTTTCCGTGTCCTCCCTCTCCCGCTCCCTCTCCCTCTCGCTCTCGCTCTCCCTCTCCCTCTCCCTCTCCCTCTCCCTCTCCCTCTCCCTCTCCCTCTCCCTCTCCCTCTCCCTCTCCCTCTCCCTCTCCCTCTCCCTCTCCCTCTCCCTCTCCCTCTCCCTCTCCCTCTCCCTCTCCCTCTCCCTCTCCCTCTCCCTCTCCTCTCCCTCTCCCTCTCCCTCTCCCTCTCCCTCTCCCTCTCCCTCTCCCTCTCCCTCTCCCTCTCCCTCTCCCTCTCCCTCTCCCTCTCCCTCTCCCTCTCCCTCTCCCTCTCCCTCTCCCTCTCCCTCTCCCTCTCCCTCTCCCTCTCCCTCTCCCTCTCCCTCTCCCTCTCCCTCTCCCTCTCCCTCTCCCTCTCCCTCTCCCTCTCCCTCTCCCTCTCCCTCTCCCTCTCCCTCTCCCTCTCCCTCTCCCTCTCCTCTCCTCTCCCTCTCCCTCTCCCTCTCCCTCTCCCTCTCCCTCTCCCTCTCCCTCTCCCTCTCCCTCTCCCTCTCCCTCTCCCTCTCCCTCTCCCTCTCCCTCTCCCTCTCCCTCTCCCTCTCCCTCTCCCTTTCCCTCTCCCTCTCCCTCTCCCGCTCCTGCTCTCTCTCCCACTCCCCTCCCCTAACCTCCCCTCCCCGTGTTACATAATCGGGATCCGCCGAACATGCGCGAGCTGTCCGGCCGCGGGGCCGGTGATGATTGTTGCTACTCGTACAATCACGTTGTCACGTAGTTCCTTTACTACGTAATATCTTCTGAATGGAATGTCTGATTTGAGTAATTCAAAAAGTTATCTATAGGTATTGAAACAGTTTTGAATATGAAATGATTTATTTGGATAAGGATTAATATGAAGGTATGGTTTTCATGATCTGATTTTGGTCATCTTTTTTATTAACATTTCAAAAGTAAAAAGTGGTTATAGTGACATAACGACAATAGTTGGACATATACTATCGCGAGGTTTTTTGTAGATATTGATGTGTTCTATAATATTGTAGAACATTTTTTTGTTCTATCATCAATAGTTTCCGCAGCGTATGCGATGTAAGAAATTTTTAAGCAAATTTTTTCACACTTTGGTTCACGTTACTGATGTTTTGGCAAGGATCCCTAATGTTTTCTAGTAATAAATATAGCCTATGTTACTCATGAATGATGTAGAATTCTAATGGTGAAAGAATTTTTAAAATCGGTTCAGTAGTTTTTGAGTTTATTCGTTGCAAACATACAAAAATACAAAAATACAAAAATATAAAAATACAAAGCTTTCCTCTTTATAATATTAGTATAGAAAGGCGCCAACATAAGCACGTTTCTAAAGTGTTCTAGCAGAGTGCGTCGACTCGAGGGCGGTATTGTGTTTGCTTATTGCGCTACCGGCTTCACTGCTAGCCGGAATTAATGCTCGGAATTTAATAATACCCTGTACCATTAATTAAAAAACAGAGAAGAATGGGTATTACCTAACGTTACATAGTCACTGCTTATGTTTTGTCTGACTTCAAATATAAAGTTTTTAGGGTTCCGTAGCCAAATGGCAAAAAACGGAACTCTTATAGATTCGTCATGTCTGTCTGTCTGTCTGTCCGTCCGTCCGTATGTCACAGCCACTTTTTTCCGAAACTATAGGAACTATACTGTTGAAACTTGGTAAGTAGATGTATTTTGTGAACCGCATTAAGATTTTTATACAAAATTAGAAAAAAAACAATAAATTTTGGGGGTTCCCCATACTTAGAACTGAAACTCAAAAAATTTTTTTTCATCAAACCCATACGTGAATAGGTCTTCAAAAATGATATTGAGGTTTCTAATATCATTTTTTTCTAAACTGAATAGTTTGCGCGAGAGACACTTCCAAAGTGGTAAAATGTGTCCCCCCCCCCCGTAACTTCTAAAATAAGAGAATGATAAAACTAAAAAAAATATATGATGTACATTACCATGCAAACTTCCAACGAAAATTGGTTTGAACGAGATCTAGTAAGTAGTTTTTTTTAATACGTCATAAATCGTAAACCGCAATTTACCTCGATCAAAGATACAACGAACTTCAAGAACTTTTATATTATGTTACTTGCTACTACGGAACCCTTCATGGGCGAGTCCGACTCGCACTTGGCCGCTTTTTAGATGAGTCGTATTTAATAAAGACTGGTATGCATACAATTTTTTAAATCTGAACAGAGATTTGAGTAATTTTATTTTTGTTGAAAACAAAATAAGCTATTTGAAAGTAATACCTTATACGAGTAGATTACAAAGTATTTGACGTTCCATCTGCATGAAATAAATTATGTAAATTAAAGTTTAATCAAATCAAACGAATAATCGCAGACTGTAAAAGACCTCACCGACCATTTACTTTCACTAAACATACTCATTTTAACAAAGTTTTGTTTCAGAATTTTTCGCGTCTTAACAAATCGTTTTTCCTCGCACATGTTTCACGTCATATAAATACTGCGAGATATAAATCGGCGAACGTGTTGTTGAATCTTTGTTGCCAATTTGTGTGATTTATTGTTGCTAAACTACAGCTCTCACACACACACATGTACAGATAGGGTGTGCTAAAAATTACGCAACAGTTGAACTAGCTGCCATTGAAAAATGTGTTTTGTTTTATGTTTTGCTGTAAAGTTTTCGAGCACTAAGCAGCGCTAAAATACTAAAAAAGCTAAAATAAAATAACAATAACCCCTCATAGCTCGACGGCTTGTGTAAATCCATAGTGAAAAAATAAATAAAATAATAATAATAAAAATGTTTTCTGTTTCGTTCACGCAATAATTTTATTATGGCTACATATTGTTTGTTTTTTGTTGTTGTAACTTTGTACCGTGTTTATTCATGACGGAATAAATGTTTCTTTCTTTCTTTCTTTCTTTCTTTCTTATTCCATGTCAGATGCCTTCGGGTGGCATAGAAACTTCCTATATTTGGGCTTGCCGCTAACCTCTCTACCAATCCTCCAGAGCATGGTGGAATAAATTGTTGACGAGGCCTAGAGGATTCTAGGGAAAATTGGTTTTGACTCAAGATCATCTTATACAAAAATTTATTTAAAAACTGACTATTTCAATGGCTTCAACTCATTAACAGCTTACTGATGAGCACGGGTTTCTCCTCTTAGGGAGGCCAAGGGCATACTTCACCCTGTTTCTCTGGTGCTGATTTAGTGGAGGTGGTAACTACTTATCTTCAGGTTATCCTCCTGATTGGTTGACTGTTAACATAAAAAGCGTTATCTAATAATCTAAATACTAACAAAAAACAACCGACTTCAATTACTCAAAAACTACTTGTCAGATCTCGTTCAAATTTGTGAGATTAGGTACATGACAAGCATCTGCTTTCGATTAAAAAAAGAATCATCGAAATCGGTTGGCGTGATAATAAGTTATTCGTCCATTTGTCGCGCACATACTTAATACAAAAAGACTTTTATGGGTTTATCATGGATGCCATTGTCAGATCTCAATAAAATTTATATGGGACCACACGATAGCTACCAGCTTTCGATTAAAAAAAGAATCATCAAAATCGGTTCACCCAGTCCAAAGTTCTGAGGTAACAAACATAAATAATCTAAATTTTACTAACAAAAAATAACCGACTTCAAAATCTCAAAACTTGTCAGATCTCGTTCAAATTTATGTGGGACCACATGACCAGCACCTGCTTTCGATTAAAAAAAGAATCATCAAAATCGGTTGGCGTGATATTGAGTTATTTGTCAATTTGTCGCGCACATCTTAACACAAATTTACGACTTATGTGGTTTTCTCATGGATGCCATTGTCAGATCTCAATAAAATTTATGTGGGACCACATGACAGCCACCAGCTTTCGATTAAAAAAAGAATCATCAAAATCGGTTCGCCCAGTTCAAAGTTCTGAGGTAACAAACATAAAAAAAAATACAGTCGAATTGAGAACCTCCTCCTTTTTTTGAAGTCGGTTAAAAAAATACAGTCTAATTGAGAATCTCCTCCTTTTTTTGAAGTCGGTTAAAAAGGTTAAAATAAACGATATCCTACGGATAGCAATAAAGTGTAAATCGATGGGTTTTGGAAATAAGATGAAGTGGCGGGCACACCTCAGACATTTATCAGGAATCGAATTTAGCAAGAATAATCTTTTGTGTATACTGCATCCGTTTAATTAATTCTAAATTAATGAGATTCATATAAAACAAAAGCCTCAATTCGGGGAACCGCAGGAAACTACCTACTTCCCTTCGGATATCGTGGACATTTTGGACATCGTTGTCCATGTTGTTTTGTATAATTTTATATGGACTTATATTTCTCTCTCCCTCATATTAAATATATATATATATATATATATATATATATATATATATATATATATATCTTTCTCTCTCTCTCTTTCTCTCTCTCTCGCTCTCTCTCTATTTGTCTCTCTTCCTGTATGTTTTATAACTGAGGATACCTGTCATCATTATCTCGTATAAAATGACTTCAAGATCCCTATAGCAAATGAAAAAAATTCAAATCATTGTGTCAAGAAATTTTGATTTTTTTGATTATTTTCGACAATTCATTTTTTATGCCATGATCAAGCAACTGGTCACCTCATGCTAAGTGGTCACCCCTGCCCATGGACCTCAGCAATACCAGGGGCGTCACCAACAGGTTGCCGGCCAAGAAGGAAACAATAGACCCGCTTCTTTAAGGACCCCGAACTGTGAACGAACCTCGATACTTACATAGTATCCAGGTGGTATTGAGTGAATTGGAAGATTTTGATTGGAGAAATCGACCAAGTCGAAAAGTTTCAGAAGCCATTCCCAGAATCAATCACAAGTTACACTGATTAGATTTTAAAATTGACTTCGAAGTAATCCAAGTTTTTCGCGTTTTTCTAAGTTTTTTCGCTCTAATGATTTCATCCCAAACTTCCAACCGATTGAACCGATTTTAAATTGCAACTCAGTTTTAAAATTTCCAACGGATTGCGTTACGTGGAAAAAAAACACAAAATTTTATTCATCTGATTGAAATAAATTGCATTGTCAGAATTTATTGCGAAAAATAGTGGCTTACTGTACTGTAACGTATTTAATTGAAAAAAAATTGGTAATGGGTCAAAATATATGTTAGACTAGTAACATTAGCTTTGCCATGTATAATATTATTCATAATTATATTTTAGGACTTTATCTACGAAATTGGAGATTTGTATGAAAATTTTAAAATATAAAAATATTGGTAATTTTTCTTTGGCCTTATTAACCAGGTGGTCCCGAAACTGAACTTCATTCGAAATATCGATACCAAAGATACCACTTTTAGAGATGTTTAGAGGAATATTCTGGAACTGTGGTGCAATGACGAATGGGGCTGTTTTAGCGGTTAATGCGCAAACCTGTGTCTTCTCGGAGTTGAATCTATCCCATTCCGAGGCCTTATCTAGAGATGTCTCGACTTCAGTCTACACAAATTTTATCGTCTTCTCTACAATCTGCACCCGAGAAAGATTTGCTCGGCCTATATAACGAGCACTACCTGTACTGTCATCAGCATAGCAATAGATAAATGAGCATGTTCTGTCAACGAAGATCTTGATTCTCCGGTCCGATAAAAAACTGGCAATCTGTTTGCACAATTTCTCGGGTACTCCATAGGAAAGCAGCTTAGATAGTTAATGCTTTGTGCCACACTCTATCAAAGGTCTTTGCAACATCCAAATTTACAGCCAATGCTTCTCCCTTGATCTCGATTGCTTCCGCCCAGCAATGAGTAAGGTATACTAAAAGATCGCCAGCCGATCTGCCGTGGCGGAAACCGCATTGACGGTCGCTAATCAGCTGGCGATCTTCTAGAAGGCTATGAACTCGGACCCGAATATTTACCTATTCTTTCACAAAATTATTAATTTGACAAAATTTATTGTACACTAGTAACCGCCCTCCCTTTGCTTTAGTTTTCGTATAGAACCCCATTTTTTAAAATTTAATATAGTCTTTGTTACATGAAAAGTTTTTGAATTTATCTATTACAAACAAACACACAAACAAAAAGTCAAAATAATATTCTAAAGTAAAGTATTCTTCAATATATATTCTGGTCACCCTTAAAGCGGAACCGTCTAATTTCTTCTGAGATTACTCCTTCGCCGCCGCGTTGGAAATTAAATTACGTCCTAATTTGGAAAGAAGTAGGTAACCGTTTAAATTTGGAGTCCTTTCGTATTTCCTTGTTAATTCTTATAACTTTCTTATTATAATTAGCTTGGGTTACAAGTACTCTCACTGTAATCCATCTTTGGAACGAAGTTCCTTATCGCGCGTTGCGAAAGGGGGCTAGGCGGAAAATTTGGTAACGACACTTTTTGCCGTCGTAGTTTTTTTTACATAGAAAGCAAGCCAGAGTACTAGGATAGCAAAAACATACAAGCGAGTGTGCCAAAACAAATCACGAAATTTAATACCTTAGATTTGTTTTGGCACACTTGCTGCATGTTTTTGCTATCCTACTACTGACTGCAAGGAACTTCGTTCCATCCGGGTGTCCCTTGACACCTCTCAAATTTTTTTTTATTAGCAGATTCCTAGGTTAATAGAAACGATTTTGAAAACGATTACACTTACTACTAATCATTATTCATAAAATGAAGAAGCCGTTTAAATACGTTTAAATTGCAAAAGATCTTTTAAAGACGACCCTATAGCATAGTTGGTAGCGAACCTGCCTGCGAAGCGAGGGATCCCGAGTTCCATTCCCGGCCGGGGCAGATATTTATGTGACAGATAAATATTTGTACTCGGGTTATGGGTGTTATTGTGATGAATTATAATTATGAATATGTCGTCCATGCCGTCCGCGACACAGATAAAAACCTACTGCGACGATATGAGAGGAGTTTGCGTTTAAATTGAACAAGTCAAAGTTTATTCCTTTATAATATTTTGTTATATTATTGAAAAGATTATGTAAACCATATATTGAGCCTAAATTCATTCTTAAAAAATTAAGATAACAGCTTAATAACAAGCGTTGAACAAGGTTAAGAAAATAACTCTTAATTTAAAAACTGTTCGAATTACACTATTACAACTGTCGTTAGTAAAGTTAGTTTTATCGCCTAATTAAACTTCGAAGCGAATGAAATTGCTGACAGGCCGACCGACCGACGGCTTGTGTGATCGTAAATGATCGACCGCGTTCAGTAACTACGGATGCGATTGGTATACTTATAGTTGATTTTTAACCGACTTCAAAAAAAGGAGGAGGTTCTCAATTCGACTGTATTTTTTTTTTTTATGTTTGTTACCTCAGAACTTTGGACTGGGCAAACCGATTTTGATGATTCTTTTTTTAATCGAAAGCTGATGGCTGTCATGTGGTCCCACATAAATTTTATTGAGATCTGACAATGGAATCTATGAGAAAACTACATAAGTCGTAAATTTGTGTTAAGATGTGCGCGACAAATTGACGAATAACTCAATATCACGTCAACCGATTTCGATGATTCTTTTTTTAATAGAAAGCTGGTGCTTGTCATGTAGTCCCACATAAATTTGAACGAGATCTGACAAGTAGTTTTTGAGAATTTGAAGTCGGTTATTTTTTGTTAGTAAAATTTAGATTATTTATTTACTAGCCGACTAAAAACCTAACAACCCAATTGATGGTAACCAGTCCCCATGGACATCAGCAACACTAAAGGCTATATTGGCGACCAAGAAAGAATAGATGGGACTAGAAGAAAAAGTATGTGCCCTTAATCCCTCCACCAAACCCACGCTCTAGGTAAGGTATCCTCAATTACTCAGCCTCCATCGTCTAATTTCTTCGTCTAACGAATCTTGCAAACAACTATGTTACACCGCTGAAGTTCACGCGAAAATATCAAACCAGCTGATCGCGTTCGCGTTAAATCGCGCCGCGCCGCAGCGCACTCTACGTGCGTAATGCGTTTGGTAACGCAGGACACTTCAATACATTTCGACTGTTTGTTGTTTTCGCGTCACGCCGCGTCGCAGTCACTTCGCTTTCACGTTGAGTCGCCCACGTAGGACACGGCCTAATTGTAGACAAAACATGAACACTGAATTTTTCCTGACGTTCGTAAAAGTCGTATGAAGTCTGCTAATCCACATTTTCTTCATTTATTTTAAGAGAAATGAAAGAAGGCTTGGTTCTCCTCCACAAAGATGTAGGTCATGATAAACGAGTGTCGAGTACCTACTAACTATAATGAAACACAAAAGCTCCTACGATAAATATTTAATTGTAATTACCTCTTGTAAAAGGCGGTCAGATTTTAATTAATCCCGAATATGTTGCTAGAAGTTTTAATTGGGCCTCAGTTCTCCCGCTGAGTCATCGGTCAAAGGAAACTTTGGACGAAACACGATAACTCAACGACGACACTGAATTTTTTAGACGACCCTAGTTGCTTAACGTCTACTTATACAGCCTAAGTGGAGGATTAGTAAGGTGCTCGGCTGCCCGGGCGCCGCCGCCGCGCCCCCAGGCATGTCGTATCGTCTAGTGAGAGATCTCCCTTTGCTAAAACTAAAACTTTGTACTCAGTTCTTTATGCAGTTTGGAGGAGCACAATTTTTTTTTTTTAATAAAGTGATAAATCCCATAAAGGCAAAACTAGTTAAAAAGCGTTTCACCAGCTATATGATGATAATATGAAATAATTAGCACAAGAACTCAAAAATTTCACTTGAAAATTGGCGTCGCCAACTCATTTTTATTATTGGTATTATGGGTATAGTGACATATTGAGGCATCACAAAAACCCACGAGACGTGTAGAACGCTGGTCTCCCGAACGAAGGGGCCCGAGTTCAAATCCTGGCAAAAACCTCTAATTTTCAAATATTATGTGCATGTTAGAAGGTAAATAACACTTGCTTCGGTGAAGGAAAACATCGTGAGAAAACCTGCACACTGGAGAGTTCTCCATACAGTTCTCAAAGGTGTGTGAAGTCTATCAATCCGCACTTGGCCAGCGTGGTAGACTATGGCCTAATACGCCTCACATTGTGAGAGGAGACCCCGAACCCAGTAGTAGGACAATTATGGGTTTGCTTTGCTTTTTTAACATAAATGTCTGGCCTGGAGCGGAATCGAATCCCACGCTTCCAAGCTACTGCTGCTGTTGTTCCTATACCTCAATTATCGCAAATTTAAAAATGCCTTTAAGGTTTCACATTTGTCTCGGAACTTTGAAACCTCTAATCTAAAGTACACTACTTTAAACTTATAAATACAAATATTGTAGAGTACCTATTAATAGAGTCTTAGAGTACCGTTTCCGCCCACAGGAGGAAGGTTGCGTGGGTTCAAATACAGATCTTCAGATCTACGGTCTTCGCCTACGTGACGGGTTAAAATTAAACTTCATTATTTAATCCTAGAACATGGGCTCGCCATAAGACGATGATACTTAACGTATTAAGTACCAGTACTATTAAATATTTGATTACAGTCAAAGTAAAAACAAGTACTAAGCAATAACTTAGTAATTGCAATAATTTTGTTGGTTAACTTAACTTTAACCATTACATTAATTACGAGTAGATACAGCCTTTGAAACATAATTATTAATTACTTGTATCCACCCGTGGCTTCGTCAACGGAATAGTGGTTTCACAAAACGAAATCACAAACATAATAAAGCGACAAAAATATTTGAAAGAAGAAGAAAGGAATGCACTACCCTTTGACGCCCCTGTAGCTTAGTTGGTAGCGACCCTGCCTGCGAAGCGAGGGGTCCCGGGTTCGATTCCCGGCCGGGGCAGATATATATGTGACAGATAAATATTTGTACTCGGGTCATGGGTGTTATTGTGATGTGTTATATGTGTCGTCCATGCCACCCGCGACACAGGTAAAAAACCTACTGCGGGGGTATGAGTGTGTAAGCGTTATTTATTTATTTATTTACTGTTTTATCTTTGTATATTTTTAATAGAAATAACATATGTAAATCTTCTACAAGATAATATGTGTTACATGCAATTTCCAAAGATTTGAAGCATGAATAATATAGAGGCATGCAGGCTCATAGGTGATCCAGATCTAATTACCAACAAGCTACATAGCCTTGAGCTACAAGCCTTTGCTATTATATATTTATACAAAATCAAGGCTGGCTTCGTATTTATACGTTTACCGTCATGGACGTCCTCGCCACTCACCATTGTGCAGCATTATGTAAATGTATTAACCGAACGTTAATCTGTTAACTATCTAGGTTCATGTTTTTGAATAATTTCTGTCATTCGAGGTCTTTTTAACCGACTTCAAAAAAGGTGGAGATATTCAATTCGATTGTATTTTTTTTGTGTTTGTTACCTCAGAACTTTCGATTAGGTCAACCGATTTTGATGATTCTTTTTTTAAACGAAAACTGGTGCTTGTCATCTAGTCCCACTTTTTGAGTGCGATCTGAGGAGTAGTTTTTGAGTTTTCCCTAATTTTGAAATCGGTACCCATTTTAATGATTCCTTTTTTAATCGAAAGCTGGTGCTTGTCATGTGGTCGCACTATAAATTTGAGCGAGGTCTGACGAGTAGTTTTTGAGTTAGATATCCCTAATTTTGAAGGTTAATTTTGTCATGAATTATAATAAAGACCGACAATGTATACAGAAATATTATGTATTACCTATTTAATGAATAAATTATAACTCAACAGACTATGTGACTATGAGATTAATGGTATGCATTACTTGTATTACAATTAATTTATTCATTATAAAGACACCGACATATTTACGACCCCGTAGCCTAATTAATAGGGACCCTGCTTACGAAACGAGGTGACCCAGGGTCGATTCCCACATGGGGACGTATTCATCGGCCTAAATAATTCGTGACAAAAAATAACCAGCTTCAAAATTAGGGATTACTCAAAAACTACTCGTCAGATCTCTCTCAAAATTACGTGAAACCACATGATAAGCACTAGCTTTCGATTAAAAAAAGAATCATCAAAATCGGTTCACCCAGTCTAAAGTTCTGAGGTAACAAACTTAAAAAAATACAGTCGAATTGAATACCTCCTCCTTTTTTTATGTAGCGTACCTACAAGTTCTGTTTAAATGAATGTAACGTTTCGTTATTAATAAATCCATAACTTACTATCTAACGAGTTCATATTCATGACACGTTACTAATATATTTTTGCTTTGTGATAACGTATGAGAATTTTACGTGTCTCACAATATTGCCAAACAGTGTCACAGAGTATTAGTACAATATCAGACGGGGACCTTCAAATACCGAATATTCTCTCCTGGGATACCTACCGAATATTCGTCGAAGGGCTTCCTAAGCTCTTTTTACCAAAGCCTCGTTTGCATCAGATGACCTTTCTACCTCAGTAGTTATCAGTCTTCAGTAGACATTTGAATTTAAAAGCTTGATACATGTGTCTTCTGTACACTGTTGAATCTATGGTCCCATTTGCTGTTTATGACAATTGTATTGTACGAATACTTACGAGCGTATTATTAGGTATGAGTAGATGTGCCTAACAAAAACAGATAATATTATAGTGAAGCCCCATAAAGATTTAAAAAATAATGAACCTGAAACCATGAAATGAAAAAAATGAAAATTTTTGTACCATGATTTGAAGTCAAAATAAAATAACTAAAAAGTTATTCCATTTTTGGCCACTGCCCAGTTGGTAGCGAGGCGAAGGGCCCCGGGTTTGATTCCCGTGATTATTGAGAACCTGGATTATTAAATATTGATAACAGCCATGATGATAGGTAAAAGCTTTGGTAGTGTTAAGTTCTTTAATTTGATCCTACTCATATTGCGTTATTCGATTTATTTTTATTTTTTGATGCTTTGTTTGTAATGGCATTAGAGTAAGAGCCCAGAGCGATCAGACATAACTTACTTTCACATGGATGAAACCTTAACTACTCAGTAGCGTCTAGTGTACTTTGAATACCTTGCGTGTTTGTGAAGCTTGCCCTGTGACACCTGGGCAGGTACCAGGTGAGAAAGGTAACTAAAGATAAGAGTTATATTACTTAAATTCACATGGCTGCTTTTTATATATATATTGTACAATATTATTCTAAACTAGTATCATAAAGCGTCAGACACTTTTCATTGACCAGAGGGATTGTCAAACGCTTTAAACGCAAAAACTGACAAATTTGTTTAGCGCCTGTGAGAAAGCGCTTAATGGCGACTCACTTGGTTCACGCGTAAATTTACATAAATACACACGTATCTACTATTCACTTTCTACAGGCGCTAAACAAATTCTGACAATCCCTCTGGTCCATAAAAAGTGTCTGACGCTTTATGATACTAGTTTAGAATAATATTCTACAAAATATATATAAAAATTAACCATGTGAATTTAAGTAAAATTACACTTATTTTTAGCTACCTTTCTCACCTGGTACCTGCCCAGGTGTCACAGGGCAAACTTCACAAGCACACAAGGTATTCAAAGTACACTAGATGCTACTGAGTAGTTAAGGTTTCATCAATGTGAAAATCAGTTATGTCTGATCGCTCAGGGCTCTTGGAATACATCTCACAGCCACCATATTTGTTTTTATTATTATTTCACTTATGTAAGAACACTTGGGTTATCAGGACGAATCTAACGATATCTTAATTATATAAATCCGCTCAGCGGTTTGGAAGATACGAGGTAATAAAGAATATTACAAGCATACATACAAACATACATACAAGATACGTTCGAAAAACATAACCCTTCCTGGCAGTCGAGTAAAAATTAAATACAATTACTTTAATGTCTAAATTTCAAGTTACAGTTACATTTGAGGATCATAAATAAACTACCTCGCTAGCGGACTGAGATAGAACGTATCAATATGTCAGTAACCGTTCGTATCTAAACATAGAGTTTGTACTGTAACTTCAAGAAATATCTCATAGCAAAATTTTTTTTCTTCGTAACAATACAATAATATTATCTATGCCCGCTAATTAAAGACATTACTTTTAATAAAAAGAAATAATACTAGGAACAGAGAAACAAACCAATCTGGTATTTATTGCCCATGAATACACAATTGAATTTCCAATTACAATGAGATTGAATCAGCAACGTTCTGGAAACTTTGCAAATACACCCACAATCTTCTTAATGAAATTTGTTCACTTAATACATCAAAAGAAGTTTTCCTATATTTTACTCAATAACAGTCGTAGCTTGATCAAATAAAGTTGTAACATACACTCATACTCATATCGATAGGACTACATATCGTAGCCATAGTCATATTATGGAATTATGAATTTATATTTATATCAAAAGCCTAGATCCGAGGATAAACATATAAGACTAGTCACCGGCCTCGCTTTCCTTGGGGTTTCGTATAGACCCCTAATTTACCCATTGGTGAAAGAATTTTTGAAATCGGTCCAGTTGTTTTTGAGTTCATGCATTTCGAAAAAACAAAGAAACAATCAAAACTTTCCTCTTCATAATATTACTTTAGATATTCATTCATAGCCGAGATCAAATCACACTGAATAGGTTATGGGTTCTGAACACACACAATATAAGCTTTGCCCGGAGCCCTACTACAAAGCCGACTACAAAGGCTTCTGTCGCCTCTTATGATACCCTAGTATACCAGCATAGGATTTTGATTCAGTATTCTAGGCTGCTCGAATTTGTTTATTGTCAATCACGGATAAAAATAAGGATTGCATAATATCGTAATATTTTTTGTTTACATTTGTTCCTCAAATAAATAAAATGCTCACACACTTAATCCCACCACACACAAAAATCAGACATCGAAATATAAGATAGGGTCACTAACAACTAAAAATGGGGTCGTCAAATATACCACATACAAACACGTTAAAACAAACCTTTAATACCGCTATGAATATTCTAACATTTATATACTGTCGGGATGGATTTTCCCTAAACCGAACTAAAAACAAAACATCTGAATGCCATTTTACTTTTAAATTTAAAGCGGTTATTCTATACAAAAGTATAACTCCATAAGATAAGATTTGGTTTCAACTTGCAAGACATAATTTAACCCATAAATAGCTAACGTACCAAGTAACCAATTCACTGACTGACAATGTAAATTAAATAAAAGCCTCAATCAATTTGTAAAACAGACGTAATTAAAAACCGAACTGTTAATTTGTATGTAACCAATACATTTAAATAAAATAATAAAACGGGTACTGAGAGAACAAATTAAACCCATAATTGAATGTGTGCAAATAAAATTAGGTGTGCCTTTATTTACTTACGGAATATTTTATTTTTTTTGCATAACGTAGTCTGCGAGTCTATTTTCCCTCATTATTAAACTTATTATTTTTGATGAAACATTATCATTTAAAGTTGTAAGTCAATACCAGAACTTTTTATTATCTGAAAATTATATTCTATGAAGTGTTTTCAAATCAAATCAAATCAATCAGTGTAATGTGGACTTTAATAGCTGTGTAAACTTGGCCAATACCTCATAAATGAACCTATGTATAAAAAGCGGCCAAGTGCGAGTCGAACTCGCCCATGAAGGGTTCCGTAGCAGCAAGTAACATAATATAAAAGTTCTTAAAGTTCGTTGTAACTTTGATCGACGTAAATTGCGGTTTACGATTTATGACGTATTAAAAAAAACTACTTACTAGATCTCATTCAAACCAATTTTCGTTGGAAGTTTGCATGGTAATATACATCATATATTTTTTTTAGTTTTATCATTCCCTTATTTTAGAAGTTACGGGGGGAGGGGGGAGACACACATTTTTCCATTTTGGAAGACGTGTCTCTCGCGCAAACTATTCAGTTTAGAAAAAAATGATATTAGAAACCTCAATATCATTTTTGAAGACCTATTCATAGATACCCACATGTGTGGGTTTGATGAAAAAAAAATTTTTGAGTTTCAGTTCCAACCCGTGGGAACCCCCAAAATTTATTGTTTTTTTCTATTTTTGTGTGAAAATCTTAATGCGGTTCACAGAATACATCTACTTACCAAGTTTCAACAGTGTAGTTCTTATAGTTTTGGAGAAAAGTGGCTGTGACATACGGACGGACAGACAGACAGACAGACATGACGAATCTATAAGGGTTCCGTTTTTTGCCATTTGGCTACGGAACCCTAAAAAGGATTATTAATTTGATTCTTAAACAAGAGAGTGAAAAGGCTTTTAATAAGTGTTACGATTTTGGACTTCATCGCCATTTACCACCAGGAGGCCGTAATGCCAAGCAATAACTTATTATTTGCGATGATGACGACCCTGTAGCCTAGTTGGTAGCGACCCTGCCTGCGAAGCGAGGGGACCCGGGTTCGATTCCCGACCGGGGCAGATATTTATGTGACAGATAAATGTATGTGCTCGGGTCATGGGTGTGATTGTGATGTGTTATGTGTCGTCCATGCCGCCCGCGACACAGGTAATCTACTGCGTGTATCTGCGGGTATCAGTGTGTTAGTGTTTATTTATTATTATTTATTTATTTGCCCGCGTTTTCCGGGTAAATAAATACGCTATATCTAATTCCAGGTCATGGTCTATTTGTGTGCTTAATTTCTTGAAAATCCATTTTAGGGATCAGAAATGAAATAATTTAGAAAAAGAAAACATTTATTACGCTATAAAGTAAATCACTCAATTTATTAAATCTAAAACTAAATAATAACAAAAAAGTACGTAATCGAGCAGAGTAGCGCCTTATAATTAAGAATTGTCTAATAGTATTCACCATAGAGACACCCGGTAGTTTTAAAAATGTTTTTAAAAATCTTATTCCCCATTTCCGTCTTGACGGGCATTGGATAAGCTTCTCCTACAATGATGGTATTCGTGTATCGGCTATTGACATAGAGGTCAAATTAGTCCCCTATTGTGCCCGAAAATAGGGCCTTGCTCGATAGCCATGAATAGTGCATGAGCAAACACATCTGACACACCCTAAATTGTTATTCGGCTACTTCCTGATATTGTATCCCTATAAACTTTAGAGATTCACGTAAGCTACTCTTCGTCTAAATTGTTTTTATCTGGAAGATTGGGTATTGATGAATAATAATTCAGACAATTATAATAATAACTTTATCAGGTTATTCTTCAATTTAGCAAGGAAGTTCAAACTGTCTGTTATCAGGAAAAAATCCCTTGGTTACAAAATTTCAGTATTTAGAACTTGTAATCGCTTCGCTTCCGTAAACTTGTGCCTTAGTTATTCGCAAAATTCTTTTTACTTAACTTATTTTAATAGTTTCTTTGAAAAACTAATTATTTTATGAAATAAATGTTACCCTTATTTCAATAAGATTTGTTTTTTTCGGCTGGAGCCTTAGGAGTTTCATTCTTTTTGTCACTTCTTCCTTGACAGCGTGTTGCTGCTTTTGGTGTTACTGATGTAGTACGATAAGGTGGATCATCAGCTCGTTAAACATCAATCAATGAAGATTATATTAGTTACGTAACTATGGATTATTTTAAAAGTTTTCACTTAATGTCTTTTTACTGAAGAAAATTACTAAATTTTGGATATAGTACAGAACATTACAACAGTTCTTATAAATTGGAACATCCAAAAAAAAACATTTAAGTTGAATTTTCGAAAATCAATCCGAAAACAATTTACTATCTGAAAGTTCCTATGATACTATTCTAGTTCAACTGTCGTGAAAGAGAATCCCACAGAGTAGACAACGGATAAAAATTCCAAGCCATACTTTATTGTGTTTTGTATTACAATTTACAAAATTGTGTAGAAACATAATCCATACGAATTAAGTGTATCAATACGAATATGAATAATATCAATATTGATAAATTATTGTGATTTAATTTGAGTAGAAATACACTTGTTTTGGTGTCATTTTAATCGAGCAAGTAGTTTTGACTACCCATTCTTAATTACATTATAGTACTACGGCGTTTTTGAACTACTTAAGGCCAGAACAATAGTTTCAAAGTAACGGCACAATCACCGTAAACTTCAAAATTATATATTTTCGAAACTATTCGACATACTTATCAATAATGCTTGACAAAAAATAACCGACTTCCGAATCAGGGTAAACTCAAATTTAAGTGGGACCACATGACAAGCACCAGCTTTAGATTAAAACAGAATCATCAAAATTGGTTCACCCAATCGAAAGTTCTGAGGTAACAAACTTAAAAAAATACAGTCGAATTGAATACGTCCTACTTTTTTAAAGTCGGTTAAAAAATAATTTTCACAGTATTTTTTGTTTATAGATACCGTTGGCAAAATAAAAAATGTTGATTTATTCCAATGACTTTAGGCTCGACGACAATTTCATATCTATATGACTTGTAACTCTATGGTTGGATAGAAGTCGCTTCTGGTGGATACGCGGCGCCTCGGCGACGCGGGATAGCAATTTTCTGGACGAATAAACCTGGTGTTCTATTACAAACGGTGGCTGTAATTGACTATAGTTGGTAGTGACCCTGCCATCTGGCTGGGACATCGGTGTGACAGAATGGCTTTACGCTGTTGAGATAAAACATTGATAGAAAATAAGGAAATACACTATTGCACTAAATGAACAGCTATTTTGATAATTATGTTTTATTCAAAGAACTCTCAAATAGTTGCTTTTACAATTGCAATTATCAGTTCAAATTTTATCAGAGAACCCTCAGAAAATAGCCTTTAATTTTTGCAATTTTTTGACAGGTAAGGTTGATCCACTACTTACGGGACACCCTGTATATTACTCTATAGCATCTAAAATTTAAATAACATTATACAGTAATAAGCATAGCGTGTTCGCGAAATGCAGCAGATATTTTCAAATAAGCGAAGGATATATCGTGTCTATTTTGAATCAATTGTCGAGAATTGAAATTATGCGGCAAAATGTTGAGGTCTTTGACGTTACCTAAAGTTGTGTTTGATGTTGGCGTCACTCGATCGAATGGCATACTCATGCAGCCGTGTCTTTGAATCGTTCCATAATACATTAATTTTTTAATCCAATATCTACACCGTCTAGGAAGAATGATAATTCGAAAAGAATCATAACCGAATGCTTAAATGAAAATAACGAACTGTATAATTCGAATTATTGAACGAATGAGTTAATTTAGGTCTCAGTCGTCGACCACACAAGTTTGCGTGTAACAACCAGTATCACGTTGGATTAGTCTGAATGTCAAATATGATCATTAATTATCTTGATGTATTAACGTGATCGCTTTGAAGGACTGTCTCACTCTAAAGCTATACTTTGTGTACGTGACGACAAAATGTCTGGCTGTAACAAAACAAAAGCGTAGTCACAAGCTTTGTCACCTGTTCTGTGATTTGGGGCTTATGTCATCCGGACTTCCGTGACATCCCGTGAGTGTAACGCATCACAATATTACAGCAAGAAACGCTTCGTTCCCACGTCATTCATTGAAAACTTGGTCAGACTCATTCATATTAATACCGATTTAATAAAACGTATGTGTGTCACATTCCAGGCAAACTGTAATTTATCACGAAAAGTTTTGACATCTGTGATACATGTCCACACTTACTCCGTCCAATCCTTTATTCAATTTCTGACGTCATGTATGTTATTTTTGACGTAATGTCGTTAATGATAGGCAGAGGGATGAGGAAGGAGCCATCAAAATTTATTTTGATAAATATGTTTTATTTATTTTTACAACGTGAGGACTGAAAAGATGTGTGTGTATTAATGTACGCACGTAAGAAGTTATACTTACTTCTTACTCATAAGTACTATAAGCGCTAGCAATCCAACTACGTACCTCTCGCTCGCACCCACGACCCGGCGCGGGCTGACAATCCAAAACAACTCCAGAGAATGCTGTGCAATCACGCACCTTCATCATGTCGCTTTTTGGCTGTCGCATCGTAAATATTTTACTAACGACCCATAAGAAGTATAACTCCAAAAACTGACGCATGGGAACAGATACAACGAATTAATATGCCCTCGGAACTGAAGCGCGGAAGAATATGGAAGAACAGAAAAGGAAAACTTACAAAATAACGTCTAAAATCTTAGCGTCCGTTTTTAAATCAGTCGAGAAATGTTCTTATTATAAGTATAATACAGATAGCGTAGTAAGAAGGCTATTGTCACAGTAAATGAATCTATACTATTGTCTCTCAACTCGTGTCTACAGGCTTAAGGAATGATTAATAACCAGGCTCAAGTGGCACATACCTTATACCTTTAATTGCGTAACTTTATTTGTAAACGAATGTGTTAAGTTCAAGCTATTTTAGAGATTAACTACTATACTTTAATTCTTCTTCCTACTGCTTGCTTATAATGTCATTTTTATAATCTTACGAGCTAACGAAAAAAAGTCTTAGGGTGGCCACTCACGGTCGCGCCATTTGGCGTGGCTCCAAATGACATATGTCAAAATGGATGGATGCCAAACATGATTCACACTCACGATCATTCCAATTCTCTTTCATTTGCGCGTTTGACATCGAAAGACGTTGACATGACGTTGCGTTCGGAAGCGATTTTGTTACACAAAATTATACAATGACTTTTGGAACTGTCTCCTTCGTTCGACGTCTCGGCGCGAAATAAACAAAAAATGGATGTGGGTTTGCGCATTCACGATCCGTCGGCGCGATGTTGCGGCGTGACGCCATGGCGCGATTGGAAATTCAGTTTTATATCACGCCATCAGTTTTTCACATTCACGATCAAATTTTGGCTGTATATCACGCCATTTGACGCGATGGCCTGACCGTGAGCGACCACCATTACATTAATAAGTCGGCAGTGTTGCCTATGTCACACGCTAATTTCGAAAGAGGGCTCTTTTTACGTATTTTAATCAATAATAACATACCCAGTCCCAGTATTGTCTCTAAAATATGACCTGTCTCGAGGGAGAGCTCCTGGCATGAAGCTAAATAATAATATTCGAAATAGATATACTTAATTTAAGATTTCTTATATTTTAATAAAAACAAAGGTTTTATTAGACTTCACAAGTACATTTCAAAAGAGAGCAGAGAGAACTTTTATGCAACAAAAGTGAAAAAGAGACAGACATTGCATATTACCTCGCAAGCTTATTCATTTTATTTAATGTTTTTATACTGCGCATGGTAAAATAATATGAGACTGAAAATATGAAAACAGATTTGATGACTACAGAACTGGAATAAATAATAATAAGTATCAATAAAATCAACAAGCTATACATTAACAAGACAAAAAAACTAATCAACGTTATTATTATTCAGTTGTTTGAAACAATTTATATGAAGGTTATAAAACGAAAAGTACAAAGCAACATTTTTTTTGGGTTTACAAAAAAATGGAGATTAAAACAGACGCCGTAATGTTCAAATCGGGCTTTCCAATTCTCTCACACCTTTTGTGTGCCACAATACGACTGCTGACAAAGCTAAAAGCTTAGGCTGGCAATACACCTGCGTAACAATGGCTATTGATATATTTTTAAATTATAATATTCTTAAATTGTTTTAAATTAAATATTTCATTGTAATAAGAATTTATACGTGACGCCTATTAGCTGTAATAATGCTTTAGTTTTCAGTATTACAAAGTATATATGTTTATCATAATAAAATAATAAGATTTGTGTCTCTCCTTGTCTTGCCCACATGCCATGCCGACTTCATTTTACACGGGACCTCACTGAGGGGTTCTTCGTCTAATAATGTGGTACGTCAAACGTGGTACGTGGTATCATCATCACATACATGATAAATTATGGAAATAACATTAGAAAAAATACTTTCGTTCAAGATACATTGTTTACTCGTTTCGTTCAAGTCTACCAAACGAAAAACTTTAGTGTACCGTACTATAAATAAAAAATAATTTAAATGCAGTGTTCCGTTTAGGAATTAGCAAAACAGGAACATGAAAATTAGTATGAATAAACTTGATTTTTTAAAGTTACTCTGCTTCTTCATTCAAGTAGCTGGTTTCCCGGAGAGCCTGTACACAAGCGTGTTAATAAATAACAGCTTTGAAGTCA
Source organism: Thymelicus sylvestris (assembly GCA_911387775.1). Taxonomy (NCBI): domain Eukaryota; kingdom Metazoa; phylum Arthropoda; class Insecta; order Lepidoptera; family Hesperiidae; genus Thymelicus; species Thymelicus sylvestris. Next base: position 15,988,708 of record OU426889.1, read on the forward strand.
CGAAATGTCTATGCGATGATGGCATACTTCCAGGGGCGGTTTTTCAATATAGGCACATAGGCACTGCCTACCCTGGTCTCGAGGCCCAGGACCCAGTCGGAAATTCTTTACGCTTACAACATTACATTAGAATTAGGTAGTAAAAGTATAGAATCCTCTTAAAATATCTGATATGTGAATATCATTACGTAATAACAACACACTATTATAATACTCGTACACTACACAAATCGTATGCACTAATTAATAATAAAATTCATTTATAATTGATCATACACACAGCGCCGCCATGCTGCGGTGCGGTGAAGGCAGGAACTAAACGTTGCCATAGGGCCACGGATTGGGGATTTGGTAATAATAAGAATTATCTCTCGACGCAACGGAATTTCATCCAGTCTAACAGGCTGGCTAATCTGGCTATACAGGCATTGCCTAGGGTGGCCAGTTAAATAAAAAAGTTAAAATATTCTTCCAAACTTCTTGAATAAAAGTTTTACAATTTATTATATGAAAACAATTTTAAATTAAGTAATATTATATGGATTTTCTTTAAAATTGAATTAAATTACTCGATTTACATACTTATTTCAATAATGCGCTCTGGCAATATTAGCAGCCGACGATCTTCGCAGTTTGTTCGCTGACTCGCTCACACCTTGCAAAATTTACGTACGTTGGAGGCCGAACGAGTTCGGAACACGAAACTTCACGAAAGTTCACGATACTGAGTTGTTTACTTTCTGAAAGTTTTGTTTTGCACGAGTCTTGTCTCATTAAAATTCGTGTTATAAATAAATTAAATAGATTAGTGAGTAATTGTGAGAAATATTGTGATTACGGATTCTTGTGAAGTTTGTAAAGACTCTGTGTGTTTAGTGAATTTACATGATACATTTTCAAAAGCGTTTTTTGAATGAATGAAAATTAATAATAAGGCTCAGATGAAATTCTTTCACCTGAGGAGTAAAGGTGTGTACCAAAATTAAACTTAATTAGACTGAAGGCCACTTTGGATATCCTTTAATTGACTTGTCTTCTATCAATCAATTACTGGATATTTTGACGTGGTCAGACGAAAACAACACTTGCACGGCGGCGATCAAGACGGTCAAAGCAAGATTTACAGGTAAAATTATCAATTTATATTTTAGTTCCATGGGCTAACTAACCCAACAAATGTTATACAACAATTACAATATTAGGGATGTATAATAGTATTACTATAGCATCAGATTCATATGACGCATTTATTTATTTATTTTATTTAATAGGTTCACCAACAGTTTTTCACATGGTAAAATACATTAAACTTAAGTAAACAGTCATAATGTTTTAAGCTACATGAAAAACCAATAACAGGCAAACACAGCATACGTAATTAATTTAGGTAGGTATTGTGAAGGTAACTTAGGTTACTTAAGATTTCTAGTAATAAAGTTAGTAGGTATAAAATCATTCACATTTTCATTTATTCACATACAGATCACACTCTCGAGTAGGTACTCAACCCGTTAGGTGTTCTACGCGAGGTCCAGTCTTGTTCACCGATAAGTCCATCAGATAAGCTGCGGCGGGTGGTGTTAGGTAACTCACTGATGATGACAACAGCTTCCGCGATTGGGCGCGACGCTTGAGAACGTTGGTATTCTTTTGATTTTTTTTAAATTTTTTGATTTTTTTTGTGCCTACCCTTAAGCCAAAACCTGTGCCCGCCACTGCATACTTCCATTATTAGCCCTGAACATAAAAAATACACGTGAAAAGTCGCAAGTGTACGATCTTCCTTAAAAGTAGTTAGTTCCCTGTCCTACTAAGAAGCATCATAGATGATGACAGATTAAATTCTTTAGTTCTGGATACTTGGGAGATGGAAAACACTAGCGCTGCACTTTTTAAACTTCTGCGACATTTTTTTGTTTTTTTTTTTTACATTTCTACAAAGACAATGGATAAGACTCAGCAAACAGTGTTATCGTATAAAAAGTTTTATTTTACGGAGGAATTTTCCCTTAGTCTATAGGTATACCCATTGTTCAATAAAACTTTAATACTCTCTGAAATTAATGTTCCATTGATTTTTTTATAGCCGGCTAGTGACATTTTGACAGAAAAGCATGGCAAGTCTGTTGCCTAAAAATATGTTCAAGGCTATCATACTTACTGGTAGTATCGAGGGTAATTTAGTTTTTTAAACAACTTCAAAAAAGGAGGAGATTCTCAATTCGACTGGGTATATTTTTTATGTGTATAATATAATACTCATAACTTCTTACTGGGTGTGCGTATGGATTTTGATTTGATTTTTATAATTTTATTTTCGAAGGCTGGTGCTTGTAATGGTGGTGCCAATTAAAATCGGGCGAGATCTAACGAGTAGTTTTTGAGTTACCCCTAATTTTGAAGTCGGTTTTTGAAGTGAAAACTTCTTTAGTACGGGGGTGACTTGAAATTTTATGAAACGAAACTGTCCAGTGGAGACTAGAAATGAGTGGAGACTGACTTGAGTTGAGTTGAGTTGGAGTGGAGTGGAGTGGAATAGTAAAACCTACAATTATCATCTTCCCGAAATTTTACATTCGTCTCATTATCTTGAAAACAAAATTTTTGAAGGTTTCACTTCTGACACGTGTGAATTGCACACATTTTAATTTCAGAAGAATTATTTAAATTACTTTTAGTTTTGTAGGACAATTTGTAAGACCAATGCAAATTACTATTTTCGTGTCAGTATCAGTAATACCATGCAGTATGTAAGTCCACAGGTAATCAATGAAATACAGATGTCCATCAAATGTTACAAAGAAATAAGTAATCTCAAAGAAGTAAATAGAAATTGATATAGTTCATGGCATTAGTTCCGGGAGTTTCTTTCAGAATGAAGTAAGAAAGAAAGGAGAACGTCGAAGTATGTCGAAAGTTTCGTCAATAAATGCGAAACTTTTCCTATATATTTAGAGTGCCGTGTACTATGCAGTATTCTGTTAGAACTTTTTCTAACAGTTTTTCTTTAGAGGAAAATCCGGAAGAATTTTTATCTAAGATGACTATGATTTCTTTTTTCTTATTTTACTTATAAACCTATTTACCTATAGGTAAGTAATTGAACGATTCCATTAAATAATGGTTAATTTATTGTTTAACCATTTTAGTTCAATAATAATAGATTTTTATTTAACGTAGTTTTAAAATTGATTGAATATAATTATGTATTAAGTATTTTTAATACAGTTGCCAAAAAATGAAGCAATATAATAGAATAATAAAAACACAATAAACTTGAAAATGGCGCCAACCAAGAATATAATATAAGCAAAGATTTTTTTTGTTTTCTTCGCCTATTCTGGGTAGGCAAAGGGAACTATGCCCATACAGCCAAATTTTCAGTAGATTTTTTAATTGATATGAAATGAAAATGAAATTTAATGAGATGAAATGAAATGAAACCTAACCTAACTCATTGAATCAAATCATTAAATCTGATATTAAAACAAATTAGTAGCTTCTTTTTAGAAATATTTGCATGAATCATAAAAACTTTGTGGTTGGTTTTTTCTTTTTATTAGACATTATTTTGACAGTTGGGAAAGAGAACGCACGAGTGCGGAAATGGTAAAGAAAAAGCACGAGTGTGTAATATAGCCCACATCCCGAACGCTATACGTCCCTGCAATACGCCACTTTTTTCGCAACTGTATTAAAAATAGTTGTTCAGTACACGTGCGGAACCGTCATTGCAACTTGTTCCGACTGTCAACCCTCACCTTCGGCTGCGCCTCGGCTCGGGTGGACATTTGTCGGAACTAGGGCTTGAATATCGGAATCTCGGAATCTCGAAATATCGGAATCTCGGACCGTGAAACAAGATATTACAATTCCGATACTGAGTGATTCGATATCGTAATATCGGAATCAGTAATTTTTTTATTTTAATTTAAACAAAATGATTTTAATGCGTGCCACAAGGTATATTGGCCACTAGGTCATAAAATTGAGCAAGTAAAAGCAAGTAAAGTATAAATATTTTAGCTGTGTAGGGAGGTAGAGTTAATATCTTTAACCGTATTCCTGTTGTGAGTCTGCTCAGCCTACTGCACGAATAATGCGATACGGAAAAAATCTATTCCAAACATAATTTATCTCATTAATCTCGGTATACCTAAGTCAATAATTTCATCATCTTCTGCAGATCATCTGTACGAATCTCTAGTTGCTGAGAATTTGCATCTAACTGTCAATTGCCATTCACCGCAGATACCACATTGACCATTGTATATCGGAGGTTCACATCTACAACTTCTCTTCTTCGTCGGTTTCTTCATTGCTGAAGGTCGTGCCCGTTTTGATAAGACTTGGTGGCGGAGCTGACAAGCTGCTACCATGCCACCCTGTCTTCTGCCTTCCTGAGAGCCTCGGTCACTGGTATGCCTATTATCTCTTTGACATCTACAACAAAGGTTTTTAAAACCTTACGATGTCTAGACGTGAACAAAGTTAGTGGACCAGATGGTATTCCAACTCTCTCCAGTTATCTACTGTTTTGCCACGCTTGGTTCGTCTCTCAATTAAGACCAGCATAGTGCCTCAGGCGTCGAAGCTTGCCAACGTGCAGTCCGTGCCCAAGAATGGCAATCAAGCTGACCCTGCTAATTAACGGCCAATTTCAATTACCAACATACTCAGGAAGATTATTATTGAACATGCGCCTCGTTGTATACCTAGAATACAATGATCTCCTTAGTGACCCTAGCGCTATAGCCTAACGCATACCTCTCTACCGCATTCTAGCGTATCTCACCAACTCGTATCTGGGGCGAGGACCTTAAGAATAATGTAGAGGCGGTTGCCTTTATCCCTTGACATCTCGAAGGCCTTCGATACGGTTTAGCATGTTAGCCTATTGATCATGCTTCGTGCGTATGTCCTATTCCCTGGCCTGATCAGCTGGGTTAAAGACTTTCTGAGTGAACGTTCATTTAGAGTCGTTATGAAAGATTATTATTCGTCCCAAGCAACCTTACATTACATATTACAAACAATGCCGGACTTTCTCAGAGATCTTTTATCTCCAGAACTCTATTCCTGCTGCATATCAACGATCTGGTTGAGCGATACCTGGCAAGCTTCCGACCAGTAACGACCAAAATACAGTCTGAAGAGAGGCCCGGGTTGAAAGAGTGAATCACTGCCTGAAGTCACCGAATAGGGTGACGCCAACCTTGTGAAATTCAACGCCACAAAAACAGAAGCATTTATTTTGGCCCTACTTTTCAGAATGTATCCTTGAAATACTCCCACCGCAAGAAATTGAGATATCCTTGAACCTTAAATTTGAGTGGTTTATTGAATCCAAAGTTAACGCAACTGCCAGGAAACTAGGCGTCCTAGCAAATGTGTTGCGATATTTCAAGTCACTTCAGCTTTTATCCTTGTATAAAGCATAGCTTCTGCCGTACAGCTGTCACATTTGGTGCAGCTGAATTTCATCTATCAGTAAAAACTATTTTGCGATTCAAAAATCCTAAAAAAATTAAGGTAGTGAATTTTTAAAGCGAAAACAAAACCGAATTGAATAGATTTAGGTGATATTTGCAACGAACGGGAATAAAACAGTATTAATACGGTATTATTTCATTATCCTACTGAATAAAAACCTTTTTGCTATCCAAGACTTCCTACTTTACAATATAAAATTAAATTTAAATTATTAAAAAAAATTTGTATAATTCCGATATTGATATCGGAATTCCGATATTAGCATCAAATATCGAAAGTCAATATCGATATTGAAAACCTTCCGATATTACAAGCCCTAGTCGGAACTCGTTGCAATGACAGGCTTTCCGCACTTGTAATGAAATATACTATTTCGTATTACTACACAGCTCTCAATATGCATGACCTTTTCCGTCTTAATTATATAAAAAATGTGTCTTTCAAAAGGTCAAAGAATTTTGCAAATAGGAACCACGGGGTTCTGGAGATTATAGATACCAATGAACTAATATACTAACTAATATTCATTCACTGATAGAAACTCACAAATTAATTTTCTCTCTATATACCATGATCACGTGCATCGAATTTACTTAAGATTATAAAGACGAAATTAATGTCGTCTCCTCTGCTAACTCAATATGAAAATGTGTGAAAGGAAATTTGGCAGGACTGGAATAATCATGATAGAGCGTGACTTTATACGAGCAATAAGCAGAAATATCTAATAATAAGTCGAAGAAAATGTCGATAATTTTGTTTGCCTCCCAAGTTTCCTACTGTATACAGTATACAAACATAATATAACGACGATTGCTTTTCCCAGAGCGAGGGCTATTCAGTTTTGTAACTTGACAGCGGAATCCGCGATGAGTTTCAAAATTGAAGTTTGAGTCCGAGATCTTGATATGTGATTCTCTAATCATCTGGCACGCACTTGCGAGGTGAAGGGAGTCTCGAACTCTAACTTCAATTTAGAAACTCATCGTGTATTCCGCTGTCAAGTTACAAAACAAAAGCGAACTTGCATCATATTGACATGTCATTATCTAATCATCTAGTACGCACTTGCGAAGTGAAGTGATCCTAGAACTCGAACGTCAATTTTGAAACTTTGCTGTCAAGTTACAAAAGTGAATAACCCTCCTGATGTGAGACGAAACAATTCTCAGTATTTGAAGATCTCTTCACGTTCAGAGATCTCGACGATGGTGCGTGTTTACGGAGGCATGTCAAGTGCGAACAGTTGCTGCTTATTGAATCGCAAAAGTATATAAAATATACTTACATTCGTCCTACAACGTAATATTATAAATGCTAAAGGTTGTGATGTCTGGATGTTGAGTTTCCATCACACGCTAATCCGTTGTACGGATTAAGATAACACATAGGCCGATGGCCAGACTTAAAAAGAGGATAATATATTTCATCCCGACTATACCTACGTTCCTGAGGATGAATAGGATGTTTATACTCGTATGTTTTTGAAATCACTATTCCGCCATCGAAGCCACTGGCAAAAGTTAGTAAGTAGTGCATTAGTAATACGTTGAAGTTAGTATTTTGTTCGGGTTGCAGGTGTTTGTGATAGTAATTTGTGTATATCTTTTTTATGAGTTCATTTAATTTTTATATAATAATAAAGTCAGTTTACGGACATTACCTTAACGTGACAACGTCATGACAAAGCTCCGCTCCGCTCCACCCCGCTCCGCCCCGCTCCGCCCCGCCCCACCCCACCCCGCTCCGGTCCACCCCGCTCCGCCCCACCCCGCTCCGCTCCACTCAACTACGATCGCCTACGGCTCGCCTACGGCATCGGCTACGATACGCCGGTCGTAGCCGATAGTGCCTCTCTCTCGCTTTTGCCGCTCTCTCGCTCACGGAACGCTACATTTTTTAATAGATGCGCCCGGCACTCATCGTTTTAATTTTTAATTTAGCATATTGTGTGAACTTTATACGTGGTTGCTATCTTCATTTGATCATAAAAGGCTCTTCACATGCGTCTCTACAGAAAGGTCAAGTGCAGACACTCGACATCTCGGAATAAGAGACAATAAGCATTATTGTATTGTTTCTAAATTAAATCCTTATCGATTTGTCTCACTCGGATTCAGAGGAGTAGACTTATAAGAGACAGAGGAGTAGTTTTCTTGTAAATTCATTATAAATAAATTTGTGAATTTTTTCACTAATCCAACTCTAACCGTTTAGCTGGCAGAGAGGAACTTTGACTGTAACCAAAACTTACACTTTAAAGCCAAATATTTCGCAAATGGATCCCTAAATCCAAAAATGGTCTAGGAAGACACAATATTTTTATAAGACCTTTTCAACGATTTCCCATACTATGGGATACGCAACGAAAAAAAAATCATCCTCACGTTTTTTAATATTTTATTCTACGACTAGCTGTTGCCCGCAGCTTCGCATACGGAAATTATGTTTTACCTTATTTGTACCTCTTGCAGAAGGAAATTTAAAAAACGGTGAATTTATATTGAAGTACTTTTATTTAGTAATTTATATACTGAAACCCACGATAAAATCACAAAGGATTCCTCCAGGAGCGGGTTTTGAAAAATAAGCAATATTCACATTAATTTGTATATTATTTTTTTTGCAAAATTTTGAAAAACTGAGAAATACATGTTCCATAAATTTAAGCAAGGAACATTTGATGTAAATTTGAAGCAAATCGGTTGATGTTTTAAAAATATTCCATACAAACTTTCATCCCGTTTCCCGGGGAAACCTTTTAATTTTCCGGAATAAAATGTATCCTAAAATATGACCCGGAGTATTAGTAACAACTTTACCAATTTTCATCGAAATCCGTTCAAGGGTTTTCATGTGATGCCCGGACAGACAGACAGACAGACAGACAATAATTCTAAAAAAAATATTTTTGTACTCTAACACGTTATTGAAATGCCCCCTAATCAAAATTGAAAAAAAATATTCAATGTACAGTAAATTTGCCCTTTTTTTATTATAGTATAGATTGGAGTTTTAATTATTATGTATATCCATGTTAAATTACAGCTTTCTAGCATGAGTCTCGACGCTATACTGCGGACGTATGGACGGACGGACGGACATAATGAAACTATAAGGGATCCGGTTTTACTTCGTAACCCTAATAATAGTACACTTATTTAATTGAAAGTAAAATATGCTCAAATATAATTTATGTAGAGTTATACAGAGGGTACCCATACATTTGTAATCTTGGCACGATATTTATTTTCGTATTGAAGATAATAATATACTGAAGGGATTTAAATTAATTTTATCTAAATTAAATAAAGAATTCAGTGCCCCGTATTTATCACGATGGTTTACAAAGAACCCCTTAGATCCCAGATTACACTGTGTCCTCTACAACCATCAGATAAGGTTACAACCCCTTTCCATTGTTCCCAACCTTGTTAGGGCTTTTATAAAATGACTCATTTTTAATTTTTATCCTGTAATATTATAAAGAGGAAATATTCGATTGTTTGTTCGCATTGAATAGGCTCCGAAACTACTGAACGGATTTTAATATTCTTTCAACTGTATTTTAGCGCAGAAAACGCAATACAGCTGGAAGTTGGAGTTGCAAGGATTAAAAATGATTTTAGTTTAGTATTCCTCTCACACAAAAAAACATATTATATCAGAAAAACAAAGATATTTTTTATATTGGTACCTACAATGTGAGAACGCTTGCAAGTAATACGAAACTATTAGAACTCACAAACGCTTTGAAGGACATCAAGTATGATATTATTGGACTGTCAGAAGTAAGAAGATTGGGCTATGGCATCGATGAATACGATGAATTTATATTATGCTACAATGGACAAACAAAAGGAAGATATGGAGTCGGCTTTATCATAAAGAAATATCTGAAACCATGCATTAAAAGCTTTAAAGGATTATCAGACCGAGTAGCAATTTTAGATATTCAGATAAATAACTTAACTATATCAATTATTCAAGTATACGCACCCACTGAAGATTCGGATGACTCTGATATAAACACATTCTATGACACTCTACATAAAGCCCATGAAATTGCTTGCCCTAATGTTATAGTCATGGGCGATTTTAATGCGAAAATAGGGAACACGAACTCTACCGAAAGCAAACTTCTTGGAAAGTTTGGGTACGGAACAAGGAGCACAAGGGGACAGAAATTAATACACTATGCTCATGAAAATAATCTCTCCATTATGAACACTTTTTTCAAGAAAAAGGCTAGTCGCAAATGGACATGGAAGTCTCCCGATCAGACAACGAAGAATGAAATAGATTACATTCTTACAAACTTTCCAAACCGATTTCACGATGTACATGTTCTAAACAACATTATGTTCCCTTCTGATCACAGATTCGTAAGATCAAAATTATCACTGTCACCAATCAAAAAGAGTCGAGTAAAATATAAATGCTGTACATACAAATTAGTAAATCAAAACGAAGCAAATAATTATCTAAAAAAACTAAAGGAAAATATTCAATCATTACAATCCAAAAATATTAACTCAGTCCAAACTCTATATAATGAGCTCGAAAACTGCTTACTCGACAGTATGAAATCAGATAAGAAAACAGAGGAAAGCAAAATCAGCAACATTTTCTCAGAAGAAACATTAAACTTAATTAAACAAAGGCACCAATTACAGAGTCTTAAGCCTAAAAGCCAAGAAGATAGACAGAAACTCAGTTCCATCTATAAAAAAACAAATAAAAATATTAGAAAAGACTACAACAATTACAGATCAAAAATTATAGAGAAACATCTAAGTAATACGGGGAGCTGCAAACGCGCATATAAAGAACTCTGCACGCACAAAACTTGGATACCTAGCTTAACAGAGAACTCTACTAATACAGTTAACAGAGATAATATTCTTAAAATAGCAACAAATTTCTACAAAAATCTTTATGACCAAAATAATTACATCTCCGACTCCATAACTACTACCTATGAAGAAGAAGAGACTGTTCATTGGAATGAAAGAGAAATTGATCTTGAAATAAAAAAGTTAAAACAAGAAAAGAGCCCAGGGCCAGACGGTATCACAAACGAGGCAATAAAACTTGCAAGAACTCTACTGACACCCATAATAACACAATTATTTAACCTTATAAACAAAGAACAGAGAGTCCCTGAACAATGGACTAAATCAAACATTATTTTATTATATAAAAAAGGAGATCCAAAGAATATAGGCAATTATCGTCCCATTAGTCTACTACCTAGTTTATATAAAATATTTTCGTCCTGTTTATTGAGCAGAATAGCAACAAGAATAGACGAAAACCAGCCAGTAGAACAGGCAGGCTTTAGAAGAGGTTATTCAACTATCGATCACATACAAGTTCTAGAGTCAATATTAGAAAAATACAAAGAATTTCAGAGACCTCTATACCTGGCCTTTATAGACTACCAAAAAGCGTTTGACTCTATTTCTCATAACGCAATCTGGGAAGCACTCAAAGAAAACAAAATAGAGAAAACTTACATCAAAATATTACAAAACATCTACGAGATGAGCACAAGTAGAGTCAGGTTAGAGACAACAGGCCCAGAAATAAAAATTAAAAGAGGAGTAAAGCAAGGCGATCCATTATCCCCAAAGCTATTTATCGCAGTATTGGAAATGATATTCAGAAAACTTGACTGGAAAGATTACGGTATTAGGATTGAAAACAACCACCTGAGTCACTTGCGCTTCGCTGACGATATAATACTCTTCTCAGAATCAAGTTCACAACTCGAAAAAATGGTACAAACTCTACAAGTAGAGAGTGCACGTGTAGGCTTGGAAATGAACCTACAAAAAACGAAATTGATGACAAATTCTGAAAAACTGCCTATCATGATCAGGGATACAAACCTCGACTATGTAGAGTCCTATATATACCTCGGGAAGCAGGTATCGTTTAATCCAAACAGCAACATAGAAGAAATCAACAGAAGAATAAATATATCGTGGCAAAAATTCTGGGCCCACAGAGAAATACTAAAAGGAGAAATGCCGCTCTCTATGAAAAAGAAAGTGATCGATACAGCTATCCTTCCTTGTCTAACGTATGGCTCACAAACTTGGACATACACAAAACAGGTGAAAGAAAAAATTAGAATATGCCAGGCTGCAATGGAAAGATCCATCTTAAAAATACGAAAAATAAATAAAATACGAAATAGTACAATAAGAAAAAAAACAAAACTAATAGATTTCCTACACCATTCTATGAGATTAAAGTGGAAATGGGCAGGACACGTGGCCAGAATGGAAGACTCTCGATGGACCAAACGAGTATTAACATGGACGGGACCTACAGGAAAAAGAAAGCGTGGTCGACCACGTAGAAATTGGATCGATGATATCAAAGAAATAGCGGGAGACAAGTGGTGTATTGAAGCAAGAGATAGACAAAAATGGTCTAACTTGGAGGAGGCCTTTACCCTACAGAGGGGTTCTCATTCAATCTAATAAAAAATAAAATTAATAATAAATAATTCAAACAATGACATTTATTAAAATAGAATTTATCAATTTTATCAAATTTAAATTTAATTTTGTTCTTCTTAAATTAAACTAGTTCATTTTATTTTTAATTTGCATGTAACGATTAATGACTTTGATTTGACTGATGATTATAATTTTTGTATTTTAAATCTATAACTTTAAAAATTGAACGAACCATTTATTAATATTTCAATGTTCTATTATAATTATACTATGATGACTATGAATTTATAATTATGTTATGAAAATGAGAAAATAAAGGCTTTATTATTATTATTATTATTATTCCTCTCACCTTTAGTCTCTGTACACTCTCTATGAATCTGGATTACTGGCAATGACCCAAATGCAATGCAGCACCCGATTTGCATTTAGATGATATGTAAAATGTCTTTATGCTTTCCTCAAAGTAATATATTACTCATAGGAGGAAATTCTATTACGCAATCTTGAATTTGAGTTACGGAGCTTAGCCCAACAAAATTTTAAATTATACCTGCTTTTAGTATATAGCTTAGCCGTATTGGGGCGGCTTATCCCAATCCCACGCCGGATCGGTGTCGTAAAAGGCGACTAAATCCGGCCCGCTGGTGGTAGGGCCCCTCGAGGGATTATAATAGTAATATTGATTTTAATTATTAATTAATACCATTATTACTATTATTACTTCTCCATGGGGTTCGCCTGGATAGCTACCACCCTCGAGCATGAGTCAGCCGCCAAACGACTCGTCGTCTTCCAGCTGGGGGCTTGAGAGCCAGTTCTTTCTTTCTTTTTCTTCTCTCTTTCTTGGCCGGCAACGCATCAGTGATGCCTTTGGTGTTGCTGATGTCCATGGGCGACGATAGCCACTTACCATCAGGTGGATCGTCTGCTCGTTTGCCGGATATTTCCATAAAAAAAAGATAACTAATTTAGATATGTATGATTTAAAATGTGCTACAAAGTATTATCTGCATGGCATTAATTATCGGTAAATTCTCGTTACACTTTTTTACTGTACATATTGAAAGGTCTTAAGCTAATTTCATGCTCTCTCTGTTTAGTTTTCTTTTCTATTAATTATGTAACATAATTATAAATAGTTAGCAATGTTTGTAAAATAACTAAAATGTTCTCATTATAGTTTCAAAATTCGGGATTCAAAATTCCAAATTTAACTTAGTATTAGTTTACTTTGCAATAATACACGGTTAACGTTTATGGTGATATGTACTTAAAGACATACATACGTTTATCCCTAATTTTCATAACACAGGGATACCCTAACGCAGAACAACGTTACGAGTACCTATACGATGTAAAACCTTGAATACGCGATATTGTGTACATATTCCATGGGAATAAAGAGCATTGTGTTCTAAAACTAGGAAATTGAAATGCTTCTATTTTCAATATTGAACAGACTGTGTTTTAATATCCATTCGGAATAGCATGTTACTTTATCTAATGCGTTCACAATTTTTGTTTTTACACGTACCTATACAGATAATAATGTGATTAAAAAGTAACTAATAACCTGCCCTAGTTTGCTTCGAGTTTTGCTGCCATAACCCACATCGGAAAATATTGTTATCGTGTTTGTTAACGAAATTTTCATGCTTTTTGAATTTTCAGGAACAAGTTTTGTTGTTATATAAAAGATATTTAGGTGACACAATAGTCGCAGAAATAATAACTTATCTTTTGACCGAACCTCCTAAATTTTCTGAGTATCCAGGGAAATGAGTTACAAATGTGCCAAGTATTATTATTTCATTCTGTATAGAGTCCATACACGATCAAGTGTACATGATCAAGCGTCAAGCGGACTTGACGCGGCATCCAGTATACTTGATCGTGTATGGCCACCGTATATCTCATGCACACTGGATGGCGCGTCAAGTCAAACTGCAAAGACAAGTCAAACTGCAGACTTGATCAAGTACACTTGACCGTGTATGGCCTCCTTAACTAACAAAAATACTACCTACTGTATAAACAAAAGAAGGTAGGTATATACAACCATCCAACTACCCTACTCCTAATAATACTACTCATGTTAATGTGAAAGTTTGTGACGAAGATTAAGAAGTTTGTCTTTTCATCGCGCGCTAATAGTTGGGCGGATTAAGATGTAGATCTTCCGCGGGCAAAGCCGTGGTAACTATTATTATTATAACTAATCTTAATATTATATATAAATTATGTGTTAAGTTGCTTGTCCGCGATGGACTCTTAAACTACTTAACCGATTTTAATCAAATTTGCACACCATGGCTTAGGTACTTCTCAATTTATAGTCGCCATATTATTTTATTGCAATTTTTTTGGCAGAACGAAGCGTTCATTCCCACTAGTTCTACTGCTTAGTTCTATCGTAGAACTAGTGGGAATTTTTTTTCTCACTAGTTCTACCGTAGAACTAGTGGGAACAAAAACCGTATCTACATTTTGTTCCCACTAGTTCTACGATAGAACTAACCAGTAGAACTAGTGGGAATGATCTAGTTCTACGATAGAACTAACCAGTAGGACTAGTGGGAATGAACCTGTATATCTACCGCTTTGTTCCCACTAATTGTAATTGTTATTCCGATCGTCGGACGAGTGGGATTTTTTTTTCTCACTAGTTCCACGATCCAGATAGAGAGGCACGATCGGCTACGATCGGCGTATCGTAGCCGATGCCGTAGGCGATCGTAGTTGAGTGGAGCGGAACGGGGCGGGCCGGAGCGGGGCGGAGCGGAGCGGGGCGGAGCGGGGCGTAGTGGGGCGGGGCGGAGCGGAGCTTTGTCATGACGTTGTCACGTTAAACTACCGTCCGTAAACTGACTTTACAGACAACCATTTTTTTGTCAAGAATTATATTAGAATTAGCTGATGATCCATTCGCACCACCCTTTTGAGTGGATTTATTTCAAAAAATATAATTCTTTTGACAGTAGAACTAATGAGAAAAAAAAATCCCACTCGTCCGACGATCGGAATAACAATTACAATTAGTGGGAACAAAGCGGTAGATATACAGTTTCATTCCCACTAGTTCTACTGGTTAGTTCTATAGTAGAACTAGATCATTCCCACTAGTTCTACTGGTTAGTTCTATCGTAGAACTAGTGGGAACAAAATGTAGATACGGTTTTTGTTCCCACTAGTTCTACGGTAGGTGTACGATGGCATTTATGATTAGAAACGTTTATGACGACATGACGACTCAGAATCGATTTGTTCAATCGATCACAAAGCCTTTTGATAATTTATATTTTTTAATGCTTAATTTACAAACAGACTACAAGCTCAAAGTAGATTTCTTATATAATACCGTCTACCCTATATAATTTATTTATTTCATCGCTCTATGTACAGTCACCTGCAGAAAAAAGCCATTATAAACACACAGTAACAGATGGGTTACTTTTCTCTGCAGGTGACTATACAGACTGAAACAAAGGCGGACTTAATGCTAAAAGCATTCTCTACCAGTAACTTTATAAAATACCTCGATAAAACAAATAGAATAAAATAGAGAATAGCAAAAAAGTTAAGTAAAAACTCAACTAAACTTTTTCATACAGTGAGTACATAAAAACAGACTCAACGAAAGTGAAAGCAGAAAAAGTAATATATTCCAAACAAGCAAATTCATATCATATTTTTCTCAACAACGATTATTATGATCGAATGTCGGTATTGGGAGAACACTCGACTTAAGGGATGTAATGATATCACAAAGACCGCATCCTTTAGTATTAATAATTAACGAACCAAAAACATTCCATGTAAAATAGACAGCCAAAACTCACAAACTCTCTTAATCTTAACACTTCCACTGTTAAAACGCTATCAGATCTCATAAAACCCAACTCTACAAGGCGTGACTGTACAAGCCGTATCTTTACAAACCCTACATCTTGGGTAAGAAGTATGATATGCCTCGGTCAGTTTGCGGATATCGCACTAACACTTCTCCATATTATATATTGAGAATTTGCTCAAAGCTCTCTAGCATTACCTAGGAGGTATAAGAGCTTAAAAATACGAAGAAACACTCTGAGAAAAAGTAGGATCGTATTATTGCCGTTCATCTTGGCAGTGGCACTACCGTGCCAAATGCGAGCTACAAAGGTAACGAATAGCTTTGCACTTAGCTTAATGCTGCGACAGACCGCAGCGTTGAATATCACTGAAACAGATTATATCGAGAACAGTAATTATGGTTTTGATTTTTAACCAACTGCAAAAAAGAGGAGGTATTCAATTCGATTGTATTTTTTATGTTTATTACCTCAGAACTTTCGACTGGGTGAACCGACTTTAATGATTTTTTTAAATCGAAAGCTGGTGCTGTCATTTTGTGCGAGATATGATGAGTAGTTTTTGAGTTATCCCTAATTTTGAAGTCGGTTATTTTTTGTCAACAATTACATATGATGTATTAACTTATATTATGACGAACAGGTGCCTTACCATGAACTCTAATAAAATGTGCCATGTTCAGGACAGGTCAGCTTGTAGCTAAAACCTGACAGGAGTGTATTTTGTACCATGAACGTTTACCGATGACCTGCAATGCCTCTACTTCTGTCCTGCATCTTAGTCTATGACACTTGATTTGTACTAATTATGTTCTGAAATAGAGAGTTTTATCGGTTTACCGGTTTTCAAATGATTGCGTAATATTGATGTTTTTAAAAGTTTAAAATAACAATCTCAATTGAAGATTTTAAGATTTGTTTTATATACTTAAGTGTTGTGATTTATTAACCTTTCGTTCTCTAAAATTACCAAAAAAATTATCGCTAAGTGATGCTTACATTTTTGAACGTAATCTTACAGCACTTGACACTTGACACAGTGACATGTCTAAATGTCTATTATAATGTGTGATTTATAATGCCGGTCACTCACATTCGAGCGAATACGCGAACCCATTATTAGTGTGGGACGGCATTCGCGAATGATTATGCGAAGTTTTCGAGGCATTCGGGGATTTCCAAGCTGTGTCGGTTTTTTGTCACACATCAAAGCGCGCGAACCTCTTAACCTTCGTGTAGTCTCCCACACATTCGTGCGACCAGTTGCGCACACGACTAAAATAGGTGATGTATCTCTTAATTTTTCGTGGTTCGTGGCGTCTAATCGTACTACCATTTATTTTCTGTATTGAAAATGGATTTTAATGACAACAACATAATAACAACAGCAAGATTGAACATTCGTGAACAAAGTGTAGGAGGAAGCGGAAATGGGCTTGTATACTCATATGCGAACCCATTTGCCTGACCACCCTTCACATATGTGCAAACATTCGTAAAAATGTCAAACATTTGCGCGCATGTGAGTGACCGGGGTTAGGAGCGATAATTTAAAAGCATAAGTACAATGAATGTTTTTAAAATTTTCCAAACAAATGAAATGTATTTATTTCGTGATGATGGTGTATTTGAAATTTGCCATGGCTGCATCCCATCGTGTTTCATCATCATCAACGAAATAGCCGAAACAGGACAATAAATGTTACTTTCGGTGAGCTGTAATATTTTGACGTTAACATATGCCACTTTCTGATGTCTATACGTCAACAATCGCGTCATGGTACACGAATTGCAGGGCAGAAGATCATTTTTGAAGTCACGTGACCGCTGTCCTGTTACGGTGACGTGGTCGCTGGCTGCCCTGTGTTTTAGCCAGATCATGGTAGAATATAGCAGGACAGGCCAATTATCGGCTAATATTGACCTGTTTTAAGAGTTCATGGTAAGCCCCCAGGACCATCGCGCGTTCTAAACCATGCACTTAAATTGGCCCAGTTGGACCAGCTCATTACCTACATTATTCGACGCGGTCTGTTCCGTTCATAAGAGAGATATGGCGCTATTCTTTGCCTTTATGAAGAAAAGATTCTCATCAGAAAATTTATTTTAATTTATTAGCGTAGTGAACACGCTGTTGACACTCTATCTTCTTGAATTCCTAATAAAATATGAATACTAATCACTAACACCCACCCGAGAACAAACTTGTATAAATATGTCACTAATCCGAATCTGGGATCCTTCGTCCGCAGAACTCACTACCAACTAGGCTACGGGCCATCATTTAAAACTTTAGAATTTTCTAGGAGGAAAGGCATCACGCAGCTTCTCTCTTTCCTTCGAAACACGTAAGAAAAACACTATTCTTTGAAGTAAAAATACTAATCTCCATTTCAGGTTCGATATTTCAATATACATTTCCAATCTTATTTAATTTCCGCAGTATCCGCTTTCTGCAGCATATTTTATCAAAAATTAAACCGAAAAACCGTCTCTAAACATTTAATCTGACATAACATAATAGGGTGCCAAAGAGAGGGATGAATATTGGGAAGTCTTGAATTAAAATTTTATTTATACAGAAATGTAGAATTGCGTAATAAATTAAAAAAGGTGAACGGAAATCCTTTTGTGACTAAGTACGTTTTTGTTATACTCTGTATTGTTGAGCCGTAATTTCCATAAACGTTAACACTTATTTATATACTTATTTAAGGTTCTTGCTCTTGAAAATGAACAATGATAAATAAATAATGTAGTAATGTAGTTATGTTTGAAATGATTTCATAATTTATTAAAGCATAAAAAATCTGTGACAGCCTAGCGGTTAGAACGTTGGTCTCTCGAACGGAGGGGCCCGAGTTCAAATCCTGGCATGCACCTCTAATTTTCAAATATTATGTGCGTATTAGAAGTTAATTATCGCTTGCTTCAGTGAAGGAAAACATCGTGAGGAAACCTGCACATCGGAGAGTTCTCCATAAAGTCCTCAAAGGTGTGTGAAGTCTACCCATACGCACTTGGCCAGCATGGTAGACTATGGCCTGTACCCCTCACATTGTGAGAGAAGACCCCGAGCCCAGCAGTGGGACAATTATGGGTTGTTTGCTTTGCTTTTGCTTTGCTTTTATAAAAAATCATCAAAATCAGTTCTCCCAGTCGAAAATTCTGAGGATACAAACATAAAAAATACAGTCGAATTAAATACCTTTTGAAGTCGGTTAAAAATAGGGAAAACTTCACGAGAAATTATACAGTTTACTAGCTCGTCTTTATGGAATTAACTAAGGCAGAAACGTAACATAAAGGAGAACAATAACAGATAACCATTTTTCCCGGCCATTTTCCCTTCCAATATGGCCGCCTAATAGTTCTACGTTCTGGTAATAGGCCATCGCATTTGTTTTTGATGCCATATTATTATGCGTAAATTCGGTGCAAATGGTTATGGTATTCTTTCGTTTTTTTATGGAAATATCCGGGAAACGAAGCGTCGATCCACCTCATGATTACAAAAATACACATACGCTTTAACACTCATACTTTTGAATTAGGATTGCCTATCAACGATCACGAATGGCATGGACAACAGAATTATCTTTCAAATGGGATGTAAATGTTCATTGGCGTAAACTCTTTTGTTATTACAAAATTATCTTTACAAATACAAGTTACAACTAGGTATGTAGCTGTGCTCTTGACTTCGTTCACGTGGAGTTTTTCCCGGGTAAATCCCAATCCCGTAGGAATTCGGGGATAAAAAATAGCCTATAATATGTCTCCTTGTAACCACTTATATCTTCCAGTGAAAGTCCCAATAAAATTGGTTCAACCGTTCCAGAGCCGGACAGACAGAAAGACAGCAAACAGACAAAAAAAAAATTAAAAAAAAGCCACAAAAAACCTGACAGCGTAAAATAAACTGTAAACTTGACAAGTGCGAGTTAAACTCGCTAGGAGAGCGTTCCGTTGGACTTCTTATAGGTTTTCCTGTAATATATAACTAAAGAACTATTATCTGTATTTTTCTCAAAATTCTAGCCTCTGTAGTTACGGAGATAAAATAGTCAATGTTAGTCTTCAATTTTCGTTCTTTCTTGAATAATTTTAAAACTGTCCACGGTAGAACTTTAAAAAAATTATATTTGAGAGACTTACAATAAGCCCTTTCATTTGACATGCCACACGATACGGTTTGCAAAACAGTTTTTTTTAATTTTGATTTCATTAAATATTTATATTTTCAAAATTCTTTAGTTTTTTTTTATACATTCGTCTTTGAGTACCAAAAAAAAGGGTTCTGTTTTTCGTTTTTTTCGTTCGGAACCCTAAAAACAAGCCCAGTAGTTTAGAATGTTGTTAAAAATAATACTAAACTACTACACCATATAAGGAATAAGGATTACAGGCGGGACCGAACACAGTAATTTAGAAATCACTGACAGAAATTTTATATATATTATATATTTATATATATGACGGCGAGCGACCTCTTTGGTCTGTCAGACGAGAATTCATGAAGAAAAACCAAATGTTTAGAATTAGGAATGTGTCAATCTATTTAGAATAATATGTGTGGGACATTCTATGGGGATTCGAGGAGTGATCACGGACTAGTACAGATTGTTATTGATGTGAACGTTAGGAAAACCGGAAATATATCATGGAGTAAAGTAAAAGGAATATTATTGAATAACCAACACCGTAGAATACCCCTTTCTGCGTCATATATAAATATTATTTATTTGTTTATGTAGATGTCTAAAAGTTTAGACACATTGTATAGCAATCTGGTAACGAAATAAATGCTTTGTTTCTTTGTCTCAAGCAGATACGACTCTACTTTATCTGTAGTGTCAACAGACATTTTCTGTAACGGCCGAGAATCGTACCCAGCGCCAATCAATCAGCGTCAATACTAATTAGGCTAAGGGATTAATAATAATTTTTGAAGTGCACTTTGTTAAGTTAAAATTCTAACTGCTTTCAAACAATATAACTGTGGGACTACATTAAAACTACTCATTTTATAACAAATAAACATATAGCTTGTTGAGCATATAGCTTGATAAATAAACCAAATATTCGTAGATAAAACGGCTAGAAAACTAAAAAACCTTTAATAGCCACAAATTTTAAACAGAACAATATTTTTGTTAGAATTGTAGCATATTGTATAGAAAATATACGTCCTATTTTTTAAGCAAATGGACCCGTTTTTATCAACGCTGGCAAACAAATGGTCTATTTTACTAAATAAATATTGGCAGCTGTGTTTTTATCGACAAGTGATATTGAACAGCTGTAGTGTATGTCTCCATAATATTCCGATTTATTTTCGGCTTCAGGTCTACCTATTTTTTCTCAATCTAAGTCTAACCGTAAGTCCCGTAAATGTTAAGTATCCCAGTATATGAAGTGCCCTATAGATCTCGAATGTAGCTCACAATACTAAAGATAACAACTGAGACTACTTGCTCAACGTGCCTTCTGGAGTACAGAAGAATGAACACGTCTAACATTCATTCACATACATACATTCATACACAACAATCCATACATATTCAAATACCATACAACGCGTTCTTAATTGCTTATGCTTAATTCATTCAAATAGTTACGATTGACACGAGAACTCATATCCTTCCGGATCACTATTGTTTCAGGTCTTCTTTTTAATCGGCTTCGAAAATGGAGGAGGTTCTCAATTCGACTGTATTTTTTTAAAGCGTGTTACCTGATAACATTATAACAAATACCTGAAACAGACTTTGACTTTGACTTTGAGTCCACAGTTATTCTAGAGCAGTATGGAATTGTAACGCACAAAAAATATAAAGTCTATAGCAAGCCGAAACGCCAAGCTTCAAAAAAATCTATGTTTATTGTACCTAAGGTCAATAATTATTTTGGTAGAGTACGAGACGGTACGAGACAGTGGGTCACTCCAACATTTTGTAATGAGGTAGCAGACATTTATGATGAGGAAAAGTCAAAAAATGAACTCAAAAATATTCTGCGAAAGCACTATTTGTCGATGTGCCCGTGACGAAGGTACGGCACAGTAGATAATAGGCATGATGACAGTAAGTAAAAATCACTAAAACCAAAATAAGTAAAATTATTATAATAACAAAAATTAAAATTAGTAAAATTATTATATGACATGACATTTTGAAGTAATTTTGGTGAGAATTTTGAACTTATAAAATAATGGGCTATTCTTTAAAACCTATTTATTTATTTAATTTTGCGGAAATATGTAAGATACGTATAATTGTAATATATTTCTCAACAATATAAAACAGTATTTCAAAATCTGTCAACATGCCTCTTGATTTAAGAAACAGGGTATATTCCATACTATAATTTAAATAGTTATGTTACTGTTAGATGAGTGCGTAGCGGTTATACCGGCATAAAAATTGGAAAATACCCTGTTATTATTGATACAGTAGATACTTATTGTTATTGTTGTTTTTGTTGTATTAATGTCCATCATTATGACTTTATTTTATGTTGTAAAAACAAAACGAGAACTGATTTCTGTACTGCCGACAAACTGGCTCACAGTTTGGCAGAAAACTAAGATGAATGTATTTTCTTTTCATAATAAATAAATAAAAAAAAAAAATAAAAAAAAAAAAAAAAAAAAAAAAGACTATTTAAGATATCTAAATGTATTTTTTTGGTAGATGGATTAGGAGAGATAGATAGATACTAAAATGAGAGTAATAAATACTGAAAACCGCTTGTAAAACTTAACAGAATTCCACAGAACTAAGGGTAGAAATAGACATATTTCAACAATTTTCGAGCTTTGCACAACAAAGTTCCTTCATCTTCTCCTTAATATACCACAGAACTTCTTGAATACAGCTGCTGAATCAATTGTAACCAAAGTTCCGTTCCATTTGAATATTGCGTACAATTGAATTTATATCGCTGAAATCTGTTTCCTTTGTTAAACACAAAATCTTTGGAACACGGTTATACTCAAAATAAAACTTTATCTGTTACTTGTTTACCGTGAGAACCCGATAATACTTTAAAGTTCTACTAATATCATAAATGTGAATTCTTGGGAGGAACGAGGATGTTAAGACGCTAGAAAGCACACACGCAGTAACCCGCAAATATCAAATTTATCACAGCCGAAAAACTTTTTCACCTCTCGAAAAAAATTCATAAATTCTCTGTTTCGTAGAGAAGTTATGAATTTTTCTCTGTTTTAGTAGAGAAGTTATGATTATTTTTTTTCGAAAAATCAAAAAGTTTTTCGGCTCTGATTAACAATTTGATCTTTGCGGATTACTACGTGATTGCTTTGTAGCGTCGGTTTGTTACTATTTAACCTAAAAACAACTGAACGACATAGGGGTAAGGCAATTTACACAAAGTGTATAGTAATCAAAATATAAATAAATAACGCTACACACTCATAGCCCCACACTAAGATTCCCTGTGTCGTGGGTGCCATGGACAAACACACTAGACAAGTACATTCACACCCAGACCGAGAACAGAAATTCAAACTCATAATTCAAATTTGCGCCTCGCTGGGAATCGAACCCAGGACCCTCGGTGCGGCGATCCGGCATGGTAACCATTGCGCCACACTGGTCGTCAAAATTATTAATTAAGTTTGTTAATGCGCTTTGGTTACGCGTAATGCTAGCAATGCTGACAAATAAAAAATATAAATATAAAAAATATAATATGCTTCTTTATTCTATATCTTCTATTTCCAAAAATTTTTGGTCGCCAATTTATTAATCATTACTTCCACGTTACTATTGTTGAAGTCGGTTCAACTATTTTGAGGGTATTTTTGTTGTGTCACTATTATTTCTTCCATGGTTGTGTATTTATAATTTTCTTCTTTCTTCCATTAGTATTAGTAACTCGATATAGAGGTAAGTAATTTATTATGGATAAATCTGACTGTGCTTATCAACTTAAGCCCTAGTACTAATGTACTTCAAGATAACTGACGTGATATTTGTTAATATCTCTCTCAACTGCTGCAAACAAAGGGATATTCCATTATGTCAAAGGTTATAATCTGAAATCTGCTTTGCACAAAGGTTGGCTGATAGAAAATGCTCTTAATATATGTCCTCCTTTTCTAATATCTTTAAGATGAATAAAAGAACTTGAGATAGATGGCTTTTATAGTGCTTTGTTTCATTCACTCTTATGAAAAATGATACAGAAAAAACATATTATAACATTGCTATGCATTTATGAATAAGTCCGTAAATAAATAAAGATTTTTTGTAAGTTACAACAAACAACACTTGAATATGAAAATAAGTAGTTTTTTCAAATAAAATAAGTCTCATGGATTGAATTCTAGGCAGAAGAAAAAAGAACGCCTGCTGATTTTTAACCGACTTCAAAAAGGAGTTGTATTCAATTCAACTGCATTTTTTTGTTTGTTACCTCAGAACTTTCGACTGGATAAACCGATTTTGATGATTCTTTTTTTAATCGCATACTGGTGCTTGTCATGTGATTGATGTGATCCCACTTAAATTTGAGCGAGATCTGACGAGTAGTTTTTGAGTTATTTCGAATTTTGAAGTTATTTTTTGTCAATAATTATTACGTACGTTTAATAAAACTGTAACTGATTGATGTCTGCATTATCTGTAAAACTTTTGAGAAAAAATAATCGTCAACACAATAGATCCCATAACACAACAATGAAATAACAATATTTTATAAAAAAAATATCTGAGTGCATTTGTAAATCGATTGACAAAATTAATAAGATATGTAATTTTTTTGGGTTGTTTACATGTGTATGTGATTTGATTTGATTTGATACAACCGAAAAACGAGCAGAGAATCCACCGGATGAAAGGGATCCACCTAAGAAAATCAGTAGGTAAATATTTTAAAGAATCCGTCAAACCATTTATCGATAGGTAAGGCATAGATTTTAATTCCACACATTCCACATTCACGATATTAAAACATAAAGCTTTTGTTAATTTTTGTCTGTCTATTTTTCTGATTGTCTGGGCTAACCTCAGGAATGACTGAACCGATTTTAATGGGACTTCCATTCGAAGATATAGGAGGTTATAGGGCAACACATATGCTCCTTTTTAACCCGGAATTCCCACAGGATTGGGATTAACACGGGACAATCTCCCACGCGAGCGAAGTCACGGTACCTACATCTAGTTTTGAATAAACAAAGATCCAACATAACGCTGAACACAATAGAATGAACATCCGATCTGGAATTATGCCGGTTGCAAAACGGACGTTCCCCGGACGCCCTGTTCAACCCGATAAAACTTCTGATTCATCGGAAAGCACGCTCTACTTTTTATATCGTATTGTAGATCATTTCCGTTTTCAATGGCATAACAAAGAGTAGGTACGTAACTATTTTAATGAAGTTTATTGCAGAAATATTGTGTATGTACTTGTAGAGATCGTTCGCTTTAAAAATGAACGCGAGGGCGCGGAAGGATTTCCACTTCAATGGTGTATTAAGTAAATATTTGCACCACATTGTAACATTGTGTTGTCGGAACACTTTTATTTTTAATAGAGTTCAAAAAAAGAAGTCGGTTATTTTTTCAGAAGAATTTTATAGGAGACGATCTCAAACCGATTTCCTTTCGCATAGGGTAACTTGTGCCGTTGTAGCAACATACAATATGATAAAACTTTTATGTTTGTATGTTAGTACCTATGTATGTATATTTCTTTTTCACGCTTTGTAGCGTAAGAGCTAATTAAGAGTAATTAGGAGTAACTTGTAACGACAATAGTCATTAGAGTCGTTTTAATACCTACGACTTATCTTATATTTAGGTTATCTTAATAACCTACCTTAAGATACTAGATACCTACATCAAAGTTATAAAAAATAAAACAACTGATTTTTGCCATCATGGCCATGTGCTTCACTACCAATTAGACTAAGGGTTCTTTAAATTAAAAAAGATTGATCGGTGGAAAACAATATGTTTTTCGCGAACAAAACTCGTTCAATGTAAACATTGAGATAAATACCAACCACTCAACAAGCTTCGTTCAAATTCACCAAATAAATTCACGTTTAAACAATTTATACAAAAAGCTTGGTGAAATTCTTATCCTTTAAACAAAAAGGCAACATTCACAGCACCCTACGGCATTTCAAATAACAATAACGTGCTGGTTTCATATATGTATGTATAAAACACATCAGTTCATATTCATTCATTACTCCCAACACAACAGTTGAAAACGAATTGTATTTTAACGTTTATTTGCTTTTTGTGTTGAGTTGATTGTTTCATAACGGTATAATCTGTACTATTGAAAACAGAAATAAAAATATTATTTTAATACGCACAAAAAATGTGTGCGTATACGAGTACATGTAAAAAAAAGCGGCCAAGTGCGAGTCGGACTCGCCCATGAAGGGTTCCGTAGCAGCAAGTAACATAATATAAAAGTTTTTGTAGTTCGTTGTAACTTTGATCGATGTTTTTTGTGGTTTACCATTTATGACGCATTTTTGAAGACCTATCCATAGATACCCCACACGTATGGGTTTGATGAAAAAATAATTTTTGAGTTTCAGTTCCATGTATGGGGAACACCAAAATTCATTGTTTTTTTTTCTATTTTTGTGTAAAAATCTTAACGCGGTTCACAGAATACATCTACTTACCAATTTTTAACAGTGTAGTTCTTATAGTTTCGGAGAAAAGTGGCTGTGACATACGGACGGACAGACAGACAGACATGACGAATTTATGAGGGTTCCATTTTTTGCCATTTGGCTACGGAACCCTAATGATACTTCTTTGGCGCTTATTACACTTAAAAAAACGTCACGTAAATTCAGTTCAGTAAGGCACGTAAGCGTCAATATATACGTAGGTATAGCGTTCTGTAATAGTCTACGTTCACGGTGTTCAGTATATTAGTTCATAGTTTCAAACAGTAAAGACAGAGAAAGAAAGTGTGCCTCACCATGGGGCCTTTTGATTACCTGACACCGCCTTACACCATCAGATCACTCAACCCTGATCTCGACTTATACGCTACGCATGTCAGAAGCCCTGACGTTTGGTTCAATGATCATCTTGTCCTAAGTGGCTGGAGAATTTCAATCAAGAACTAAAATTATAACCTGACGCAATTTTCAGTATTATTAAAATGAGGTTGCGCGGTGGAGACGAAACGAAATATACTCAAACAAGTGTTGTATGGTCAATGAGAGGCGATAAGCTAATTATTAAGCTATTGCATAGCTTTTATCGCGAGCTTAGAGCGCGGCGACCGAATCAAGAAATTCCGTAACGACTTCCTAGTACTCGCTTTAATTAATTGCTACTAATGGTGAACAAATCCGATGAGAAATTTAATACCCCAGCTTTGTTTCGGCACACTTGCTTGCATGTTTTTGCTATCCTAGTACTGGCTGCAAGTGGGGAGTATCAGGTTTTATTTCGCAACAAATGCTATGCAATAGCTTTACCGCGGCAGTCCCCGAGTGCCACACGTTTTTTTTTTTTTTAATAAAAATGTTAGGTTAGAGTATTTCATTGCGTATCTATACTTTTGTGCTGCAAACTTGTATGTGTAACACAGGTATTACATGAAAGTTATTCATCGCAGAGTCAAGAGGCCTGGCGTTAAAAACGAAAATTAAGTATTAGGTTCCAGACGAAAAATTAAACTTAATTATGTTATTATAAGGCCAACTTAAGAGGCTTTATATAGCGTAATTTTTAAAATAAAAGTTAAAACAGGCTGAGAAATTAAAGACATTTTAGATATCTGAAAGTCACTTGAAAATACAAGGAAGTAGTAAAACTACTACCTACTAGTAAAAGGATGTCCTTTTACGTAATTTTTACGTAACGGTTTTTTACGTAAAAAACCTCGCTTATCGTTTACTCGCTGTTGATATGACAACAAGATAATCAGGGAAAGAATCCCTAAATAGGTTTATTTCTTGACTCGTTACGAAAATTGTGGGAAAAGTTATATCAGATTTTTTTACTTACCACAGATTTTTCCTTCACAGCTTAATACTGATAACTTTGTATGTAGGGAGGTATCATTTTTATAAACATAGTCACATTAAAATAATGTATATGGTTTTATAATACTTAATAACTGGTGACTAACCAGGTAGCTTTATGGAAAGCTGTTGACCTAGCATCTACAAAAAAAATCTTAAAATAAAAAAACGAATAGGATAGTTTGCCGAAATTTCCAATATATTGTATTATAGTAATTATTGTTTAAACCATGTTAAAACAAATTAAATGGTTTTCACGCTATTTATCATACACAACAGCTCGCACGCCATTAACTTAAAATCATATTAAGAGCCTAGTGTGAAACACAAAGGCTTATGAATAAGCGTGAATAATTTCATAATAAGCCCTTAAAATTGCCCCTAACTCATCGCTA
This sequence comes from Thymelicus sylvestris, assembly GCA_911387775.1. Lineage (NCBI taxonomy): Eukaryota > Metazoa > Arthropoda > Insecta > Lepidoptera > Hesperiidae > Thymelicus > Thymelicus sylvestris. The sequence continues at coordinate 16,016,969 of OU426889.1, forward strand.
TCCTTATAAAATGGTGTACCCTAAGCATTCATTATATATAACAACTAAATATAGTATTTATTTTGACTATCACGAAGCCCCGTTGGTACTGACCCAGTCTGCGAAAAGAATGGTCCCAGGTTCTATTGTCAGATGACTGATAAAAAAATTGTATTCGGATTGTGGGTACTAGTTATGCCTTATTTCTGTTGTTAATTTCACCCGAATTTTTTATTTATGGAAATAGCCGGCAAACAAGCTGACGATCCACCTGATGGTAAATGGCTATCGTCGCCCATGAACATCAGCAACACCAAAGGCATCACTGATGTGTTGCCGGCCAAGAAAGAGAGAAGGAAAAGAAAGAAAGAAAATCCTTTACACTTGGGAATCCAGGTATAGGTACATCCGTACGAGTGCATTATTGTTCATTGTAAAAAATAGAAAAATCCTACTAATATTAAAAATGCGAAAGTTAGTGATGATGTTTGTTAATTTTTCACGCATAAACTACTGAACAAATTTTAATGAAATTTAACACACAGATAGACCAAAACTTGGAATAAGACATACGGTACCTGAAACAGTAGTTACAGAACAATAAATAAATAAACAACACTTCACACTCATAGCCCCACACTAGATTTCCCTGTGTCGTGGGTGCCATGGTCAACACACTAGATAAGGACATTCACACCCAGACCGAGAACAGAAATTCAAATTCAACATTCAAATTTACGCCTCGCTGGGAATCGAACCCAGGACCCTTGGTGCGGCGATCCGGCATGGTAACCATTGCACCACACGGGTCGTCCATAATTAGGAATGGCACATTTCACCTATCACTGGATATTTCACTTGATAAATATACTTCACCTTGTTACACCAGTGACATGCATCGAAACCGTCTGTTACATTTATCGGGACGGTGAATTCACCACAGTATTCCTTTTACTGTGACTTAACGCCGGCCACCGGCCAAAATTCACAGAATTCCATCGTGCGAAAGAGAGAAAGCAACATTTGTGACTTGAGCAGTGCGTGAGCGAGAGCGACACAGACACTAGAAGAGAGAATTTGTTTAAGTGAAATTGCATCTTATTCTCAACGTTATTAGACTTAAGTTTGTCTGATTTCTTTCAACTTGCTTCGTTAATAATATTGCTACGATACAAAAACTTCAAATGAAAATGAGTCTTATTTTAAACATAGTAAAATTTTGATTAAACTATGTAGGTAATTGATATTTACAACCACGTCGTGTCTCGTGAATTCGTGATACGGTGAGATTTCACTTCACAGTACACTTGTAATCTTTACTACTCGTACTAATGAAATATACCGGTGGTGATTTTTCACCGGTGATATAACAGTGACAAAAATAAATATTTTCACCGACTTGATAGTGAAATAAAAGTATAAAAGTATTTCCCATCGCTATCCATAATTGAAAAATGAGGTAATAATATTATTTTAAATCATGAGCAAATTCAAACATCTGATAAGAATAATAAAAAAATATAGCATTACCAACCAATGGAACCCCGCTGTTCATTTTCAATCTCGACGGAATATAAAATTGTGGTAGACGTGAAAATTCGTTCCCTTAAAAATTACTCTGAATCTCATTTGAGGTAAGTCGTCGCAGGAAGGACGGGAAGCGGTTGCCGGGAATTATCAGACCGCTTATTTTTGTTGGAAAAGCAAATAAATGTAATTGAATTTCTGTATTGCTAGTGAGTATAGAACGCTTTATTTTAAAGTCCAAAGACTTCCCTGCTCGTGTATGGATGTAGGCCTCATTCAATTAAGACGAATTAAAGCTAATCATACAATCATGAACAAGTTAGAGGAATACAAAAAAGTTTTAATTTTTCCTGTTATAATAATTATCATGTATACTAGCTTCAATAATCTAAATTTTACTAACAAAAAATAACCGACTTCAAAGTCTCAAAAACTGCTTTTCAGATCTCGTTCAAATTCATGTGGGACCACATGACAAGCACCTGCTTTCGATTAAAAAAAGAATCATCGAAATCGGTTGGCGTGACATTGAGTTATTCGTCAATTTGTCGCGCATATGGGCGGCGAGCCTTTTGTGATCATGAAATTAAGCAGAATAATGTTAATTTTATTCAGTTGATTTAATACTAAAATAATGTTTAATTTGTGCCATAATTGATAACTTCCGGTTTCTTTGTAATTCATTAATGTAATATAAGATAAATTATAAATAATAATTTTAAAATGATTATTTATGTATTTTAAAATATATTAAAAGATAAATTTATTTATTAGTAACTAAATCTGTAGTAAATTACGTCACTTCTGTCATGCAAATAAAGTGGCGTGAGGGAAGTAATGGAGGGGTTGTTTGTATTTAAGTCCGCACGCTATCGGTGCAGGCACATTCGCATCTGAACTAAAGTGTAAGCTGTTACTCTGCCCGAATTACTGTTTATAAGTTCGAAATATAAATAAGTGTGTAAGCTATTACTGGTGTCAAATAACTAGTGTTTTAAGTGTTTTGTGAGGATTATAAATAAAAGTGTTAAAGGTGTTAAATAGTTTTCCTTATACTTCCAACATGGATGGCCCCAATCCGTGCGGTGATGGAACTCCGCCGACAGCAGCGGTGGGATCACAATCCCCTATACTTGGAACGTCCAGAGGTGCGGAATCTCATCCCGAGCCTACTTTTACCATGGAGCAAGTGATGAATTTACTAACAAGTGTGACGAAACAGGCAGCTGTGAGTGCAGTTACTGCGGCAATCTCTGCCACCCCTTTGCCACGTGATCGCGGCAATTTCTACTTGCCACCGTTTGATCCAGACGTCCGTTCACATGATATCAGGGATTGGTGTGCAAATGTTGACGAAACTATTACCGCTTTCAATATCTCGCCCCAAGAAGCACGCATGAAAGCGATCTTACAACTACAAGGAAGAGCTAAGATATGGGCCGACACCTGGTCTCTGCAATCAACCTCGTGGGAGCAGGTGAAAGAAGACTTGATTCGGACATTTGGAGAGGAGATCCGGTATGCTGACGACGTTCACAAATGGCGCAGTTACACATCGGACCAGGCTACCAGCTACGCCGAGTACGCGACTACTGGATGGACACTCTTCAAGCGGGTTCGGCCTGAAGCTTCGGATGCTGAGGTGATTGATGCTTTGTTAACAGGTATTTATCCAGAACATATTAAGTCGGAATTGTTAAGAAACACACCTGACTCTTTGCCCAAACTAGTTTCTGTTTTAAAAACTTATCGCAAACGAAAATTTGATAATTTAGAAAAGAATAATAGCAATATTAAAAGACCGCGTATAACGGAATCCATTGTAAGTTATGATCACACTCCTACATGCTTTAAATGTAACAAACCTGGTCATCGCCTTCGTGATTGTAAGGAAACTGTTGTCCCTTCGCCTACGTTGATTCCTAAGCCCAATTCCGTACAAAACACTAGCGTTCCTAGTAATTCTATAAGGACTACCGAGTGCAGATATTGTCATAAAATGGGTCACATAGAAAAAAATTGCTTCCAAAAACAAAATGACGAACGTAAGTCAATTAATTTCTGTAATTCAGTAAATCGCAGTACTACACAAGTTAAAATCGGTACTAAGTTTTACGACTGTTTATTTGATACAGGCGCAGATTGTTCCTTGATTCGTCAACGTTTTTCTGGTTCAATTCCAGGTAAAAGAAAAACTGTAGATGTTGTATTTTCGGGTATCGGCGGTTGCCCAGTGCGTTCAACTCAAACTATCACAACCATTGTTGAAATCGATGAAGTGAGTGTAGAGCTAGATTTTTATGTAGTGGGTGATACGCAGACTCAGTTCGATATTTTGATTGGTTATGATCTTTTGCAAGTCCCTGGTCTAACTGTCACTTTGAGTAATGGTGGGATTTCAGTAAAACAAAATGCTGATAATGTGAAGGTTATAAATGAATGTACCGGTTTAGACTTCCCTTTTGAACTTGACACCGATGTTAAAGACCAGATTATACTAAACAAATTGAAAAATATTGTTAATAGCTTTCGACAAAGTTTTACAACTGGAAATAACGTTTCTAAAGTCAATACAGGAGAATTGGAGATAAGATTAAAAAACCCTGAAAAAATTGTACAGCGCAGGCCCTACAGATTGTCCCCCATAGAACGTGAGAAGGTTAAAATTATTATAAATGATCTCCAGAATAATGGCATAATCCGCGATAGTTCCTCTCCATTTAGTAGCCCCATTTTGCTAGTAAAGAAAAAGGATGGGTCTGATCGACTTTGTGTCGATTTTAGAGAACTAAACGCCAATACTCTTAGAGATCATTACCCGTTGCCATTGATCGCGGACCAAATAGACAAATTAGGCAAGGCGCGTTACTTTACGTGTCTTGATATGGCCGCAGGGTTTCACCAAATACCTGTCGCAGAAAATTCAATCGAAAAAACTGCATTTGTGACCCCTGACGGCCAATATGAGTTCTTGCGAATGCCCTTCGGGCTTTGTAACGCGCCTTCAGTCTACCAACGAGCGATAAATAAGGCGTTAGGAGATTATAAAGATAAAATTGCTCTTGTTTATATAGATGATATATTAATTATGTCTAAGACTCCCGATGAAGGTTTGCACAACCTAAACCTTGTCTTCAAACGTTTGACAGATGCTGGATTTTCATTAAATATTGCGAAATGCTCATTTTTGAAAACCTCAGTTCAATTTTTGGGTAATATTGTCGAAAATGGCACAGTTAAGCCGAGTCCCCTTAAAATACAAGCGCTAACTGCCTCTGCAGTTCCTAAAAATGTAAAAGAGCTTCGCCAGTTCAATGGTTTAGCAAGCTACTTCAGAAAATTTGTTCCTAATTTTTCTAAAATAATGATACCTTTATATGAACTTACTAAATCCAACATACCATGGAACTGGACTGAAGCTCAAGAAAAAGCCAGACAGGAAATAATTAGTCGTTTAACATCGTCCCCATTGTTGACAATATTTGACCCTGATTTACCGATAGAACTACATACCGACGCCAGCGCTCTTGGTTATGGTGCAGTACTGATACAGAGACAAGATAAGATCCCTCACGTTATAGGCTATTTTAGTATGAGAACGACCAGTGCGGAGAGTAAATATCACTCATATGAACTCGAAACTCTGGCCGTTGTTAAAGCAATTCAACATTTTCGACACTTTTTATATGGTCGTTCATTTAAGGTCATAACTGACTGTAACTCGCTTAAAGCTTCAAGACATAAGAAAGAACTGACTCCAAGAGTACACCGTTGGTGGTCTTTCCTGCAGTCTTTTCAATTCGAAATCGAATATCGCAAAGGAGAAAGATTGGCTCACGCGGATTATTTCAGTAGGAACCCAGTCGACATAACTAACCCACCAAACATCTCCTATAATACAGATGTATCGCGCTCAGTCCAAACGCTGTGTTTTTCTACTAATACTTCAACTCTTGACCACAATTGGTTACTTATTGAACAAAAACGTGACCCTATACTTAAGAATATAGTTGACCAACTACAGTCCGACTCCATCCCTAAAAACATCGCGGATACTTATGTTATTTTAAAAGATAAATTACTAAGACGCAAAGTTCAAATAGAAAATAAAACGCAAAAATTGATAATCGTGCCCCGCAGTTATCGGTGGAATCTTATTTCCCATTATCATAATGCACTCCAACATTTTAGTTGGGAAAAGGTATTGGCAAAAATAAGAGAACAATATTGGTTTCCTAATATGTCAAAATTAGTCCGTAAATTCATTGACAATTGTGTTAGTTGTAGAGTCAGGAAAGGAATTTCAGGCGCTAGACAAGTTTCTTTACACCCAATTGACAAAATTTCAATACCTTTCCACACCGTCCATGCAGATATTACTGGTCAAATGAATGGAAAACGCAATCACCCTGAATACGCTTTCGTTTTTATAGACGCATTTACTAAATACGTTCATTTAATTTATTCAACTGATCGAACATCAGACTCTGCAATTCGATGCTTTCGCGAAGTCATTACCATTTTTGGTACTCCCACTAGACTAATAACCGACCAAGATAAAAGCATGACTTCATTGGATTTTAAACAATTTTGTCAAAATTTTGGAATAGAACATCACGTCGTAGCGAAGGGCGCTAGCAGGGCTAACGGTCAGGTGGAACGTATTATGAAGATCATCAAAGACAACATGTCAGTGGTGGAGCTTGATAAACCGTGGCACAATGCAATTCAAGACTTACAATTAGCAATAAATTGCACAGTATCTAAAAGCACCGGCAAAAGTCCAATGGAGTTATTATTTGGCAAAAAATGTTCTCCACCAGTTATCAAGCTCCTCCAAGTCGATGATGATGAAACTGTTGATAATCTCATTGCTGTTAGAAATGCTAGTAAAGAAAGGATGGACGAGCGATCTATTCAGGACAAAATTCGTTTTGATAAAGGTAAAGCTCAAATAAAACGTTTCAAAGTTGGAGATTTCGTTTTAATGCGTATCCATGAACGTCATACCACAAAATTAGGTCCAAAATTCGAGGGCCCGATGGAAGTTTTGGAAATTCTACCTAACGACCGTTACAAATTGAGACACGTAAATTTACGCGGGTGTTCTGAAAAGATCGCTAGTCATGACTGTTTAAGACCTGCTCCTTTTGGACAAGCAGATCCATTCGATGATAGTGATGAAACTCCCGTATGGGCGGATGATGATGAGTAAAGATTATGAGTTTTTCTCTTACTTATGTGTTTATAAAAAAAAATGTATCAGTAATTAAAACTTTATTTCTCTTCTCGCAGGCTACCAAGCGTTCCCTTTTCCCGGTCCGAGAGGCTAGATCCTAGGAAGGGTGATGCCTGATTTATTTATTTCCTTTCCGCCTTCCCTTCCCTGACGCTGGCTGTCCACCAAGCGTTTCCTTTTCCCGGTCTGAGAGGCTAGATCCTAGGTTGGGTGATGCCTGATTTCCTGGTCTGAGAGGCTAGATCCTAGGATGGGTGATGCCTGATTTGTTTATTTATTTATTTATTTATTTTCCTTCCGCCTTCCCTTCCCTGACGCTGGCTGCCCACCACGGCTTTTAGAGGCTAGACCCTAGGTTGGGTGATGCCTGATGTGTGTTTACAGTGTCATATTTGTTTAATGTTGAAATTGAAATTTATATTCTTTGTTTAATGTTATAATTGTGTAATTTATGTAATGTTGAAATTGAAATTTTAGATTCTTTGTGTAATGTTATAATTGTGTAATTTATGTAATGTTGAAATAGAAATTTTAGATCCTTTGTGTAATGTTATAATTCAGCGCAGAGAGCGCGCTGGGTCAGTATGGCCGTATGGGCGGCGAGCCTTTTGTGATCATGAAATTAAGCAGAATAATGTTAATTTTATTCAGTTGATTTAATACTAAAATAATGTTTAATTTGTGCCATAATTGATAACTTCCGGTTTCTTTGTAATTCATTAATGTAATATAAGATAAATTATAAATAATAATTTTAAAATGATTATTTATGTATTTTAAAATATATTAAAAGATAAATTTATTTATTAGTAACTAAATCTGTAGTAAATTACGTCACTTCTGTCATGCAAATAAAGTGGCGTGAGGGAAGTAATGGAGGGGTTGTTTGTATTTAAGTCCGCACGCTATCGGTGCAGGCACATTCGCATCTGAACTAAAGTGTAAGCTGTTACTCTGCCCGAATTACTGTTTATAAGTTCGAAATATAAATAAGTGTGTAAGCTATTACTGGTGTCAAATAACTAGTGTTTTAAGTGTTTTGTGAGGATTATAAATAAAAGTGTTAAAGGTGTTAAATAGTTTTCCTTATACTTCCAACATGGATGGCCCCAATCCGTGCGGTGATGGAACTCCGCCGACACGCACATCTTAACACAAATTTACGACTTATGTGGTTTTCTCATGGATGCCATTGTCAGATCTCAATAAAATTTATGTGGGACCACATGACAGCCACCAGCTTTCGATTAAAAAAAGAATCATCAAAATCGGTTTGCTCAGTCCAAAGTTCTGAGGTAACAAACATAAAAAAAAATACAGTCGAATTGAGAACCTCCTCCTTTTTTTGAAGTCGGTTAAAAACTAGTAAATCCTACTTATACCGTATAACTCTTGTGTATACCGTGTATGTACTATGTATGTCATAGGTTTCCGCTGCGTTTAATTGCTGGCACTTTGATCGGAATTCTATTATCCTTTATCATGGGAAAATTGTATTAAACGGTTTATTTACACTGGTCGACTTCTTGTGCGCCACAAAAAGAGATTGAATACAATTAAGAATTAATTTACGTTTGCGGTTGTTTATTAACAAGCGAAAGCAAATAATAAAATTATAGTTTAAGGGATAAATGTAAACTTATGTGATTTTTTAATAAACTTTATGAAATTATTAATAATAATAAATAAACGCTTACACACTCTGCCTCCACAGTAGGTTTGTATTCTTTATCTGACTCACTGTACCTGGCATAATATTTAAACTTTTTTCTTTTCATATTATGCTTCGGTTTATATATGATGTAAAGTCTGAGAGCACTAATACCAACTAACCATTCAAAGATATGAAAGATATGTCAATGTAAAGAATACCAACTAAACTATTAGCTTTCTGCCACATCTGTACTCCTCCATGTAAAATTTAACTATGCCAAATTCGTTCAGTTCTTCGTCTGCCTAACTGTCGTAAAAAGCGATACAAAGTTTTTGCTTCACATATTCATACTTATCGCCTATTTATCTATACTAATATTATAAAGAAGAAATATTTGATTGTTTGTTTGCATTGAATAGGCTCCAAAACTACAGAACCGATTTGAAAAATTCTTTCATTGTTGGGAAGCTACACTATACCCGGGTAACATAGGCTATATTATATTTTCTAAAAAAAATAGGGATCCTTAATAAAACTCCAATAATGTAACCCAAGGTATAAAAAATAAGGAAACCGAAGCAAAGCGAGGGCGAAAATATACAAAAATATTGTCTTAGTACATTACACTCAATTTTGTCGACTATTAAAATTACTTACCGCCTTAGATTTTACTCCTCTAGTCAAAAATCAACCTGTATAAATCTGCCAATAACGTTTCGGTCTTAAGGATATTGAACACACGAAGTGCTCCGATGTAGCATCAAATTGTATTAAAATACCTATAAGCAAGTTGGGATTTCAAGTAAAGTCCTTTGTGCACCAAGTTCACGGTAAATAAAACTGTTTAAAATCACAGTTTACAGATAATCTATCATCACAACCCACTGGTCCACTGCTGGGCTCGCGTCTCCTTTCACAAAGTGGTACAGGATTATCCCCCGTATACATACATAGTGCTTGAGTGCATAATGTCATTAAAACCATATCGCTATGCAGTCGCATATAGATCGCTATGCCAGACGGCAAAATCGACAAATTGAAATAGCCTCCTAGCTATTTTAACGAACGCATAGGATTGGTTTGTTTAAATTTAAACTAATCAATGTTCATTACGAGACTAAAGTATTATACTTTTTCTCTTTCCTATATTATACTCTTTCACTCAATAAATTTCTCATCAATTTATTATTAAAGGGAAGAAAACAAAAGTTGTTGGATCGTGGCAAACAAGGCAACCACATCGATTCATTCATTTCAGGCGGTTGATTAATTAACTCCGTTGAGTCCCATGCTAGACCCGAACAACCAATTTAAGAGGATTTTCAACGTAGGGTCTGACAACACGATGAGAGTAAGCTATATACTTTTATTATTAAGGACTAGTGTTTTGCACGTGGCTTTTTCTGGGTTTTCCGGGAAAAGAAGTACCTACACTGTCTCTTTCGTGAAAGTATAACAAATATATAAATATGAGCTAAAAGTCAGGGTAAAATCATCAGTCAACATCGAAATCCGTAAAACTAAGGACACAATCGAAAAAAGGACGTACACTCTGAAACTGTAACCACAGTTCGTACTTTTAAATAGATGATTCTAAACATTATAAAGAGGAAAGATTTGATTGTTTGTTTGCATTGAATAGGCTCCGAAACTACTGAACTGCTTTGAACATTGACATAAATTATATGGACGCGCTCTTTCTAAGGAATTTCGTGTCACGCTTTAGTGCCACAGAGAACTCAATCACAGAGTCACTATGCGCCCAGTGTTGCCAACACCCTACTCCGAAAGAGATCATGGATACATTACTATAACTGGACATATACCATGGATATATTACTCTGTCTGGATTACATTGTAGAGGTACCTGAGGATTAATTACGTCATAACGGAATGACCATTTCTGTAGTGTTCATCCATTCATCAAAAAAAAATAAAAAAATCGTTTCTTATTCCAGAATTTACATTTTATTACAATATGCGTGGGATCTTTCCATTTAAGTATATAAAACTTGTGTTATCTATAGTCCCAGGATATATGGGTCAATTTCAACAAACACGGATTTTGCCTAATTACAGTGGCGAATTTAAATTTGCTGTTTTTGATAAATTTTTTTGGCTTAAATAATAGGTAAATATTAGTACTACTTAATCATATACTAGAGATCGAAAAAAAATTATTAGTTCATGAGATATTTCGATTTGAAATTATCAAATGCCACCGAAATTATTAAAGGACCACCGGAATAAAAATCTGAGCCACCGAAATTGATTAAATTTAAACCTGCTGTTTCTAATGCATTTTATTTGGCATAAATAATATGTAAATAGTATTAATAATTAGTCACATATTAGAGATCGAAAAAAAAATTATTAGTTCCGGAGATATTTTCAAATTACATTATCAAATGCCACCAAAATTAGGACCACTGAAATTAGAATCTAATCCACCGAAATTGATTATGCCAATGAGGAATAATAAAGGCAAGATCATCTAATACTTTAAAAATACATTTTGAAGAGTAGGAGTCTAGATGAACGGACTCTTTTTAGCGGTGATTAGACACGCTTGTGTTTCTGTGGCCTATTAGACCAGTGCCGATAGCTTCAAAAACGGTAAAAAGTGAAAAAAATATATATAGTAGGATGAAACGTATTGCAAAAAGAAGAGGATATAACAAAAATTAAAGGAAAAATAATTTACGGGCAATCTAAGGTCGGGAGGGGGGATGGGGGGTTTAAGGGTAAAAAACGGTTTATCTCGATTTCCAGCAAAACTACAAGTCAAAATTTATTTGAAAAATTCAAATAACGAAGTTTTAGGTTTTTTATTTTTATCTTTTACAAAAAAAAACACGAAGTTTAGTGAAAACTTCCCGTTGTATGTCCTTAACATACTGTAATATTTTTGATTTTAAATATTTCTTTTTTCACCTTATTTTGACTTAACATCGAAAAAGCAACCTAATTTTCAATCGAAAATTCTCACGACAAAATATCTATTTTTTTTAAATCGGTGAGATTTTTGTTCGTTGGAATCTCTACTTTCTAATGGTATACAAAAAAACTATAAACTACTAACGACTACTACTACTACTAACTACTAACTATAAATTACTATGGTAAATGTTCTCCGAAAATGCAATGAAACGACAACTATTTTCGCATGTTTTTTGCAATATTTATGTTTTTGTAATTGTTTTGTCTAACAAAGTAACATGAAATCTTACGTTTTTCGATTAATTAAAGTGTAAATTCTGATAAATAGCTCAAAATTGTACACAATGAATGACAAAAAAAACTTAAAACTCGAATCCGAAATTTTTTTGCGAAAATAGTTGTCGTTTCATTTTCACCAAATTACGTGAAAATTTTTTTTTTGTAAAAGAAAAATAAAAAACCAAAAACATGGTTATTTGAATTTTTCACATAAATTTTGAGCTTACGTAAAAAAGTACAAATAAAAAAGTTGTAGATCTTTTTATTACTTACAACATTGCTATTTAACTTTTTTCTACAGGACTTGTAGTTTTGCCGGAAATTGAGATAAACTATTTTTTACCCTTAAACCCCGCCCTCCCCCACTTCCCGAGCTCAGATCGCCCGTAAATTATTTTTCCGGTAATTTTCGTTATATTCTCTTCCTTTTGCAATGGGTTTCATTCTACGATTTTTTTTTCGTTTCAAAAATTATCGGCACTGGTCTATACACGTCCCTATGCGCTTTGATTTGCCACCGGAACCACCGAGATTAGGCCACCGGACTTAGAATTAGAGTCAAAACTTGAATTTTAAAGAACACCGTTATTCTCAGGTTAACTTTTATTTCACAATTATGGCTGAAAACCTTTAATGGAAGCCTCCATAAAATTTCTTGATAATCTGCTTTGTAGTTTTACTAATATACATGACATCGGAATTGCATGATTTTGTATTCCTGCGCCACCGCAGTGAGTACTTACGTGTTTGGCAGGAAAATTACGCAGCCAGTCGGTCATCCTAATACGCAATTTGCAAGAGCACAACTGAACGGTGCGGAGAGAGCCAGTAAGGTGTCTTCCAAATAGTTTCGTAACAAGATATGAAGTGTACAAAATGCGCCACCGGTATTGCTTTTTTTTGTAGGACATTTTTAAAAGATATTTTAAGAGCTGTTGCACTATCTTAAATTACTCCGTAAATATATATTAGTTGTGTTATTTAATGTATTTCTAAAAAATATTCCTTAAAAATAAAATTTATTTACCAAAAAAAATTAAATTTATAAAATATGTAAATACATGGAGGTCGGACAGTACACCGGAATTAGATTTTAGGTCTTAGATATTTTTTTATTAAGAATCTATGTATTAAATACATCTGAATACTTGGCTATCAAGTAGATCACTATTTAAACTACCTATATAAAATTATACATAATTGTAGTTTACCTCCACACATTAATTTTCAACCTCGCCGTCTCAAAAATGCACTTGGGAAATTCACCCATATCATTCGATTGTGTTAAAATATTTTTATGTGTGTTGTGCACTTAAAATAAAAGAAATGTATCGTAATAAATTACACTGTAGCCTCATTGAAATATTATAGTGTATTTTTGTAGAAACATCAAAAAGAGGAATTGGCAATTTAAATACTTTAATTGTCGTTTCTTTGTTTTCCAGGTAGGTTTGTGTGATTTAGGTTGTATTTAGTGTAACTCATAATGTATGATAAGCTTAAATAAAACTTTGTTTTTCAGAGCAACACGTAGTTTATTATCAATTCTTTAAATCCCGACTGATTGTCATATATAATCACATTAAGTACTTCACCTTACACCTTACACATCTCTCATATTTATTTACCCAATTACTTATAGTTATACACAAAACTATATACACAGACATACAACATATATATAGGATAAACAACAATTTTTGGAGTTTATTTATTAATTTTTTAGTTTGATTTTTTTAAATGAAATGTAGGTAATTTCTTTCTTTCTTTCTTTCTTTTTTTTTCTTTAAATATTAAATTGTCATTGGTCCTCAATAAGTCCACGAAGTTTGAAAGAAATCTGAGCGTTTCAAGTGAGCCAAAATCAAGTCCAAAGAGAAGTTACAAACAAACAAACAAACAAACAAACCAACAAACAAACATACAGGTGAAGTAATATAAAGCGTTAAAACTTACCTGTGGAAAGTTATTCTTTCAGGTAATGTTTTCGTTTTTTGCTCATAATTTTTGCAATACCGCAATGTACAAGTTGGCATTTTCGTTAATTCAATAGGTACATATAATATCTAAAACAAATAAAGTAAGTCAATTTCATATAAAAGTCACGTATTGAAATCACTTTCTAGTTTCTACCACAATTTCCGCATCTTTGTCCTTTTGTTCTCTCACTCCGCGACGTCTGGCAACCCTGTTCCGTAGTGATTAAGTACTCTGTGTTCGTTCTGTCAAGTTTGGTTCAAGATTTCGGTAATAAATATTTGACACTAAATAATTTTTAAGACTGTAAATTAAAATATCGTTACTTACCGATTATGATTAAATAAAGTGAAATAAAGTTCAAACGTAAATAATGAGAAAGTTTTAACTGTGCACAATACAGAATAATAAGTGTTCTTGAACAGTCGGAGTTTTTCGAAAGTGACAGGCGACAGCACTTGCTCGCAGCCAACTAAACTGAGTTGGCCCCAGTTGGGGTCAACACAGGTGAACAAAATGTAAGTACTGAACAGCCTGTCTATATAATTTATGTCAATGGCTTTGAAAAATTATTTCACTGTTGGGAAGCTACACTATCCCCGGGTGACATAGGCTATATTATATTAAAAAAAAATAGGGATCCTTAATAAAACTCCAATAATGTAACCCAAAGTGTACAAAAATAAGAAAACCGAAGGAAAGCGAAGGCAGTCACTCGTTCTAAATAAAGAGGCCTCTGTTAAGGCTCTACCAACAAGCTTGTCAAGTGTGGAATGATGCACTTTACATAACAATTTTTTTATGACGTTTTCATCCGAATCAGTCTTTTTTTTAAATACGCACGTAATTTTTAAAATTCTGATGCAATAGATTCGACCATAAATCTGAAACACAAAAAAACTCAAGCCAATTAAATATTTATTAAAACCGTAGGTTTTTATCAGTAACCATTTTAGGTCACACGCAGCGCACATAACAAAGTTACTTTTACCTTCATACAGATTCTCTAACGGCCGGTCTCAATAATGTACTAACAGATGGAAGACTGTGGATAGGGCTGTCATCTGTCATATTTGTCAATTTTTCAGAGGCAAAAATTGACAAATTTGACAGATAACATACTAATGGTAGCCCTTTTCACAGCCTTCCATCTGTTAGTACATTATTGAGACCGGCCGTTAATCCTTTGAAAGCCGACGAGCCGATTTGACTTTATAACGGTTATTCAATTTGCTGCCATCGTTATAAAAAATTTGTCCATATAGATTTATCCCTGAAGGTCTTAAAATAAACCGCTAAAACTAATTTTGGGATTAATTACAGCTGATCAAAACATGAAAGGTTATTAGAAAGATACGTGAAACAAATATATCAAATGCATAAACGGTATGAATTTAAATAACAAAAGAAAAATCATACCTTTCTGAAACCTGCACATTTATTTCAGTTCATTGAGAGACGTTTATTAAATTTGGCCGATTTTCTTTTACCGCAACTCCAAGCGTTTATATATTGGAAACGTAAAATAACTTAAGATTTATGAAATAGGAAAATTGGCACAATCAACAATAGTAAGAAAACTGAAGTAGTTAATTCTCTTGAACTCGCTATTTCTGGTACTTCGAAATCAGAGACGGAGTTAATAAGATTTCAGCGACTTATTTACTTCAATTTGCATGTTATTCGTTCAAACAATCGTTTCACTGCCTGCCTGTTGTTCCTACATTTTTCCGCTTGAATTGTATCCAACTGGTAGATAGCGTTATTGGCGTTTCAAAATTGCTTTGTGGAATGAATTAATAAAACAGGACTTACATTGGATTTTTATTAGGCTTCCGTTCATGAACGAAACGTTTTGTATCATAATAATACGTTTATTATAATCGTATTTAGGTTTAGTGCTTGTTCATACTGACTCGCGGGCGCGGTCGCGGGCGCGGTCGCGAAATTTCAAACATATGAACTACTATGAGAGTGTTCACATACAAAACGCACGTGCGGTGTAAGTAGCGGGCACGCTAGCGACACCGCGCGCGGCCCGCTAGCGGCAATATCAAACGCATGAAAATGTATGAGTGTGTTCACACTGAACTAGCGGCGGAACGCGCGATTATGTCAGGTAAGTTCAACCATTTTGAACTTGTCGCTAGAAACGATAGCACATGAATTCATTATGTCCCCAGATTAAAGGGTTGTTCTTTCATCTAAGATCATGTCCTTCAATACAGAAGAGTTTATTAGTACTATTCAGGCTAGAACTGATTTGATTTGAACTCAGATTTGGCAGAGTAAACACAGGCATCTTATGAACAGAAACATTCTTAATAAACTATGGAAGGAAATTGCTGAATTGTTTCCTGATATGGAGGGTGAGTACCTAAATGGAACTTTAGGTATGAATTTTCGGTTAAAAAAAGATCGTCGTCCATGTTTTCAACCTCTGACAACATGTCACAATCGCGCAAACGCCTGGCGGCCAGTGTGAACACGAATCCGCCACCGCGCCCGCGACCGCGCCCGCGCCCGCGCCCGCGAGTTCAGTATGAACACTCACTTAGGTTTAGGTCACACCCGACTTTCTAGGAGGTACACAGCAAACCAAAATGTTAATAACATTAAACACGATGCAATTCTTTTTTATTTATATAAGAAAACAAGATAATAAACCTAACTTGTTGTTAAGCATACATCACGCGTTCGGGAGATCAGCAAGGCTGTTCTGTTTTGTAACTCGACAGCGGAATCCGCGATGAGTGTCAATTTTGGCAAGGAATTTTGACACTCATCGCGGATTCCGCTGTCGAGTTACAAAACAGAATAGCCTTGCTGCTTGGACTGAACACTTTCCAAGGCTTGGACAACGCTAGGACTTAGGATGAGCACCTGATAGCTCAAATTTACTACAATAAAATACAAACTCTTTCCCCGCTTAAAAAACAAAGCTATTTTAACATATTCCTCTTTCCTGAGTTTCCAACCTATTAAGAGAAACTGTCACGTCAGCGTTTACCATTTCCAAACGGTTATTTTTAATTGTTTGTTATTCGTTCAATTAACGTTGTGTTTACAGTTAAATTTTCCCGAGCATATTCAGATTTTTAATACCGAATACCGAGAGCTGTAGTAATCTATTTTGAAGCTCGGTTGACTCGCAGGATGCTGATATAATATGCTGTTTGCAATTTAAATATTTCATTCGCAGGTACTATTGCTTCGGTAAAATTCATTGTGAATTATCAGTAACCTACTTATCGAAAGTCAGCCTTGATTTTGTAAGGCTTCTCTGTACGTTAAAGATTTGGATAATCCAGATATAAAATAACAGACAAAAAATATGGATAATCGCGTGTGTGTTCGTACATTTTGTCTCATAGTATTTTCTTAGAATCTACTGGGAAAATGTATATTGAATTATAGAGAGAAATTAAAAAAAAAAACTAAAAAACACGCTTTTAGTTTAGTTGAGTAGGCTTGCGACTTGAGCGGTGCGTACTGTGCTATACAGGTACGCAATAATATATTATTATCCGTTCTTCTGAAAAATTTCATGCAAGACAAATTTAAATATTGCTTAAAATTATTGAATTGAAATTTAGAGGTTTTTCGAAGTATCTCTGTGTAGTGGTTCAAAGGATTGTTAAAGTTTGTATCTAAACCGCCAATTAGAAACTTGAGATTTTCGAAGAAACTTCTATAAATAACTATATTGAGTAAGGGAGTCTGAAATAGGGTGAAAACTTTATGTGAAACTTTGAAGTTTGCGACAGTAATTAGATGGAAGTTGGTATTGTATAAAAAAAAACAATCAGTTTAAGGATTTTTCGCAAAAATAATAAATGATAGCTCTAGGCGAGAGTTTTTACAAGAATTCTTTTGCTGTAGTAAAAACTAAGTCGTGGTTCAAGATAAATAATAACGTTTAATGCGAATCCCAGCACCAGCAAATATACAGTTTTTTATAAACTTAGTACACTTATAAACAAGATAAGAGTGTTAAAATTAAATTGTATTACTGCAGATTGGTTTATTGAGCGGTTGGATTTAGACATGTGAAAAATACATTACTTATAATATGATCAATTTACAAGTAAAACTATCACAGCTTCTAAGGGTTTGCAGGTAAACAAGTAATGGTCGATTAAATTATAACTACGAAACCCTATTGCAGGTGGTTACTCGCACTTGGTTAACTTATTTAACCTTGATTTTGAATAATATAAATAACATAAATTAATAAAAAAACGTGTGTGTGAACTTACGCAAGCAAGAAGTTACACTTCTTTGGCGTAACAGAAAAAAATAGCTAAAAATTTCATGCCACGACTCTTTTGTTTGTAAGAGGAATCAGTTATCAGCTTAATTCATTATGTTGCTTTTCGACTGTCGGTATGCGCGCGCATCGTAAAAAAATTACTCTTATATTTTTTTTCAATCGCGCCTAAAGAAGTAGGTATAACTTCAAAAAAAATTAAAATGTGTGCAATTCACACGTGGTAGAAGATTTCAAAATTTTTGTTTTCAAGATAATGAGACGAATGTAAAATTTCGGGAAGATGATAAATATAGGTTTCACTACTCCACTCCACTCCACTCCGCTCCGCCCCACTCCACTCAACTCCCCTACCCTACCCCTGTACAATGCTATCTCACTTTAGAATTTGTGTTTGTCTCTTTTTACTGGGCAGTTTCGTTTCATAAAATTTCAAATCACCCCCGTACTAAAGAAGTTTTCACTTCAAAAATATTTATAGCCTTTAAACCTCCACACAGTTTGCGGAATTCGCAAACATTCCCGCTTGTGCGTTGTGACCGCATGGAGATTTCTACGAGGGCGGCTCCTTACAGTGCGTCGCATAAAGCCATAGGAATGCGGGGTACAGTGTCCCTTTTAACATTGTTATATAGGGATTTGCGGAGTTATTTAGGCTGTAATTTACAGACAGGATTTAACTCTACGGCCCTTATCAGACGGCCTACCTTTCTATGTGTATATGTTACACACACGCTAATGATTGTCCATCGACACTCCTTTGGATGTCATTTGTAGGAACCCCGGCTATAGTAAGTTTCACATAAGTCTGCACTTGAAGTAAAAGTTTCCAAGATAACAGCGAAGTGCAGACTTATGTGAAACCCACTATGGCCTGGTTTCCTACAAATGACATCCAAAGGATTGTTGATTGACAATCATTATTGTGTGTGTAACCTGGGCCATTGGAAATTGATGGCCAACTGAGATGAGAACGAGATGAGCTAAGCTCAGTATCAGAAGTACTAATGTCATCTGAAATGCTCCCATGTAGTTAAACTGTTACATTTTAAATCAAAATGGATCGGAAATGAACGAAAGGGAATGAAATGGAAGGAAACGAAATGGAATGAAAATTGAACGAAAAGGAAAAGAATGTAAACCCATGAGGAGATAAGCGCTTCGCTAATAGTACTGTTATTTTTATGAAAACCAATAGATACTAATATCAATTAGTTTACAGATTATATAATTTAGTTACACAGTTAATTAATCCGCCCGCAGGTATGTCGACCACAAACATGGCGCGTCCAATTTGCCGATACACTGAATATAATTATTACAACAATAATACAATATCAACAATGGATCAAATAGGCTTTTGTAGAAGTGTTTATTTTTATTGTTAATTTAATTTGTTAGTCACGTCGTATCGTGTAATCAAAGGAAACTTATATACCTAACTTACTAGCTACTTTACTAGCTTCGCCCGCGGTAGAAATCGATTTTTACAAATCCCGCGGGAACCCTGAACTTTTCCGGGATAAAAAGTAGCCTATGTTTAAAACCAGTGTATAGGCTATATTCATTCCTTTCAGTCAAATCGTTTAAGTAAAAAAAAAAAAAAAGTAAAGTTTTTGTGAAACGTTATACCATCACGGTGCATAACTAAGTAGACCACCACAAGAACAAACGAAGGTGACTTAATCGAGAGTGATCTTAGCTATGTTTAATGTAAATAAAACTATGGGGAGTTTTTTAAATTTTAATTTATATTATTCTTATAATTTCCACGAAAAAGATCTTACCGCAGAATGAGTTGTGAATTTAACTTCATTATTATATATTAGACAAAATTACCGAAAATTTATGTTCACACGCTGTCATCCTTACCAAGAATCCCTGTGTCCCTGAGGGCAAGGCATACGAAATTAGGACAGAACAAACAAGTGTGTGACAACAATATATTTGTCACACAATGTCTGTCTTAGTAGGGACCCTGTACGCCAACAACGGAATAGAACCTGGGTTAGATCTTATTTCCCAGGTGGATTTGTATAAATATTTTTATCACACATCTTGTTTCATAAGCCATTCGACTAAATGATCGGTGATCGGGTTTGATTCCAAGTGAGGCCTTGGTGGCTGTACCTTACCGTATGGCAACCACGACACAAGAATTCCTATTATGTGTTGCAATATTTATTAATGTATACTAAACATAGTGCGATATTTTCATTCTTATCACTTAAAGAAGAATTACATCAATATTTTAAAATTATATTAATTCGCTGAGCAAAAAATCTACCCTTACATCCGCTCAACTTCGAACCGTAAATTAATGTAAATTAATGTAAATTTCAGCACATTAGCAAGCAGTGTAAACTTATATTATACAGTTAAACTTGGAGTTGGAAAAGTATCAGAATGCGTTAACAAACTCCCTCTCAGCCCGCAACATTAATTCAGAAAGTTGGAACAAATATTTGGAATTCTGTTCCTTCCCTGTTTCTTCACTTGTACAACGGAGTATTCGATGCTATCTTGTAAGATCATCATTACTTTACAACCCATAAACATTGCGTTGTTTGGGGTTTATTTCACAGTTATAGGACTTATAGGATTAACTGCGAAGTTGGCTAATCCCAGATAATAGACTTAACAGTTTTGAGAAAATTGCAGGGAACTCTCAATGACACTCAATTTCCTGACGATGTATTACATGATTTCCTGCCAAAGCAAGTGATTATTAGTAAATTTTCAGTACAAATACAGGCCTTTTTGTATACATTTTTTTCTTCTGTTCGAACTGTTTCGAAGGCAAATGTCAACAATAAAATATGGGTTTATAATGGATAGAAACAATTTGTACAATTATTACATTGGCACAAACAAGTCCATTATTTACCGAATCGAACTGGACAAAAGATTTGCGTCTAAAAGCTCTACAAAGACAACAGTTCCATTGTTAACGAAAGAAAAAGGAATATTACTTTTTACATTCTCTTGTGCTGCAGTTATTAATAAACCTTGCCAATGTACCCAATCACTTTGAAGTAGAAAAGTCTTAACAAAGTAACTAGCTATTCCTCTCTAGACGGTTGGTAACTAGGTTTTCTGTATTCTCTTTAATACATGTTATAATCATAATATAGAATAAATAATAAAGTCAATGTGAAAATCATAAATGAGTCCTAAGATATTTACATCAAGCAATTGAAATGTTTTGTTAAGATATTTCGATGCCAGAGCGAGATTTTTGGTCAACTTTTATTTGTATTTGTATTTATTTATTGCTTTCATGTATATACATTTAGAGATGTTACAAATAATTTTAAAACATACATGAGCCCAATGAATTGGGATTGCAATTTAAGTAAGTGAGTGGGTCATTTTAAACAGTTAATTTGCTTATAATTATACAATATCAATCAATATTAATCTATTAATTTGCAATGTGAAACAATTTTTTATCTTATTATTAATATATAACAATTTCAAGTGATTATTCCAAATTATGTAATGTCAAATGAGTGTCAAATAATATCAATCTAAATTAATAATATACAATGTCAAGCAATGTGTCGAACAATTTCAATTTATATAGTATTAAATATAACAATAACAATACAGTACTCGTACAATTGTCTACGGAAATACATTAAAAAAATGTATAAAACAATAACACTGTTTAATTAAATAAACGTGTAAGTAGGTACACACAAATAAAACACATGTGTGTGTGCACATATTTTACGCAAGAATAAAATACAACACGTTATTGAAAATATAAAATAAACAGGCTATTGTTTATACTAATACCAAACAAAAAGTACTATGTTGTGATTTAACATGGACCAAGTACTATTATATTTTCTTCTGTGCTTGCACAAAAGATATAATAAAAAGAAAATAAAGCAAAGGCAATCTTTAAATGCTTAAAAGCAGAATTGTTCATGAACATAATAATAAAAGAAAAATAACTTCCTATTGTGCGTTGTTATAGAAAGAATAAATGAATATACAACAAATAATGCCTTACAAAATACGTGTTTTTATAGTTATTGATAGATATTACGATTATACATTTTTATAATAATTACAATGTACATCATCATTACGAAAGTGTCGAATAGATAACAGTATATTTGAAACATACGTTTGGCCACTGGCTCAAGCAAGATCAATAATTCAGGCAAACCATGGAGACATAATAATATTAATCATGGTACTAATGAACTATTAAAATCTATTTAAAAAATATAATCCCTCCAAAGGGCCAAATTTAGGGCCTCTGCACACGGCATATTTTTACCGTACCGAAAATGCGATCGCACGAGGAAGTGCCTTGTGCGCCTTGTCCGCCTTGTCATTTGCAGCGCGGAAAACGCGCAGATACCGCGCGTTTTCGTCGGATGCGCTTCAAAAACACGCCGTGTGCAAAGGCTCTTAGTTCGGCCGGAGTTAGTATTCTAAACCGCCCCAATACGGCAAATATTAAACACTGGGGAACGTTTTTGTACAATGCCCTGCATTTTTATTGCTCTTTTGCTGACTGTAGAAGCCGTTGAATACCAGTAAAATGTTTGTAAACCTATCTCTGGTTAAACGTACTCGTACAGTCACCTGCAGAGAAAAGTAACCCATCTTTAAGTGTGTGTTTATTAAGAGATGGGTTACTTTTCTTTGCAGGGGACTGTACGTAATCATAATCGTAATCGTGTCATTTATTATGTATACCGCGAACTGGAATAACTAACGGTCGTCGTTGTTCTCACTCGATTAAAATGTGGATATCTTCAAATGAATCATGAATAGAAGTTTACTAAGTTGTTGCACTAAATAATAAGACAAGGGTTAACTTATAATAAGTACTAATGTAAGTGATGAAGTTCAATGTACATAAGCAGCGGGTCGTGATCCTTATCTGCGTGATACAGAAACAAGAACACATTAGGAATTATAATAGAGTAGACCAATCTTCCTCAAAGTGGGTGATTACGGCCTCTAGTACCTATTACGCTCTGCTAGACTTTTAAGTTGAACCATTAAAAGTAAGATTTCACCATTTTTTGATTGATTATAAAAATAAATTAAAAGAAACATAAAAGAATCATAAAAATATCTTATGAAATAAAAAAATGTGACGTTGGAATTGCGCTATTATGAGTAACTTGTGACATCACGACGCCTCCCACAAGCATATTAAAAATAGGGTAAATCGTCAGTAACTGGCCACTTAAACCAGTTGTATATTTTAAGTCAATGATTTGTTCAGTTCCATCATACGAAAAGTTCTGCTTATCTAAGTGTATCTGTTCTCGCCTGGCGGGAGATCTCCCTTTGCCAAATAAGGATAACTGAAAAGTATCAGTACTTAGCTTTAGTAATACCTACTTTGTGTAAGGGATATGTATTAATATTTTAAATAGTATTGGTATCTAGCTTCATATTTTACTGATTTTAGTTATTGCATTATTAAAAAGTACAAATAAGAAGCGGAAATATATATCTCTGATTCCGGTTTGATGTTTTAATAATTAGGTGATAAGATTTTGTAAGAAAATATATCAGAATATTTTAAAATAATATTAGTATTAAGTTAGGTAATTTACTGATTTTATGTACTTGTTACTAAAAATTGAAAATAATTATAAGCGAAAACATCGGTGTTTCCGGCGCCGGTATATCACGTGTTTAATTAGAAAATATAAAAGTGGGATAGTGTAAGGTTAAGAGTTTAGTTCGACTTGAGTCGTGTCAGTGATAACGAAAGAAGTGTTCTATGCGTGTGAGTTTTGTGAAGTGTTATTTTATGTGCCTACGCGTTATTTGAAAGAGAGTGCTGTGCAGATAGTGGTGTAATTGGTTCTGTAAGAATAAAACATAAACATACTTTTGGGAGTTTTATTATATTTGCAACTTGTATTACACCTCAATTTACCTTAACTTTGTATTAGCGTTTGATTTAAAACTCAGATGATTCTGATGAAGCAATCTGCCACAAAAAGTATTTAACAACATAATATTTT
This sequence comes from Thymelicus sylvestris, assembly GCA_911387775.1. Taxonomy (NCBI): domain Eukaryota; kingdom Metazoa; phylum Arthropoda; class Insecta; order Lepidoptera; family Hesperiidae; genus Thymelicus; species Thymelicus sylvestris. The sequence continues at coordinate 16,040,845 of OU426889.1, forward strand.
AAGACTAATTTAATAAAGCAAAATAAATACAATATAAATAAGATTTTAGACAACGTTACAATTCTAAAAATCAAGACGTGAACGTATAAAACGAGAACGGATAAACAAATAGGTACAGAATACTGATTAAGAATGGGAGCTGTTTCTAATAACTATAAAACGAATATAAACCGGAGTCTAGACTTGCTTAATTTTATTACCGTCCTTCTCGATCTATTCAAACAATTCTAACTGATACATTTTACAACTGGGTGTCTTTTAGCACATGTTATGTATAAGTAGGTACCGTATAGCGACAAATAATGAAAGTCGTCATTTATAAATATTTGCACATATGCTAAAACTGAATGCTTCATTCAAACCAATAGATAGTAAGTAACAAAAGAAAATTTGAAATTGAATACTACAATATGGCGTAAAAATAAAAAATAAACAAGTGGCATACAACAAATAACTAGTACCTAAGTCATGTCACAGAAAATTGTTTTTGTTAACGCTACACACTCATTACCCCACAGAGAGTTCCTTGTGTCTTTGGTGCCTTAGACAACACACAAAACCAAGAACACACACCCAGACCGAGAACAGAATTACAAACTCATCATTCAAATTTCCGCCTCACTGGGAATCGAATCCAGGACCTTTGGTATGGCGGTCCGGCATGGCCATTACGCTACAAATATTGTAAAATACAAATTATCGACACATAGTAAAAACTTAGTATAACTTTGTTCTCATTAGCAACTCATTAGACGCAACAATGTAGGTAACTTAGATCTTCGTCTTTATCATTCAGACAAGTGTATTTACTCGCTCTTTAATTAACTGAGTCGCGTTGACTTCTCTCGTCTTACCTTGAATTTAGCTCAGCACACATCGTGTACCATTTAATTAACTAATATAAATATTTGGTAGGAATAGAATACTTAACACCTTCCAATAAATTTAAATAAACTAGCTGCCCGGACAGACTTCGTTCTCTCAAAAGTTTTTTTTATTATTTTGGGATGTAAGCTATCCTATCTTTCAAGTTGGATCAAACTGCACATGGTGTGCAAATTTTATTAAAATCCGTTCAGTAGTTTAGGAGTCCATCGCGGACAAACAACGTGACACGTAATTTATATATATTAAGATTTTACAATTAATATTTTGAAAAATAACGCTTAGAAACGCTGTAGCCATACGTGACGTGTTAAGCCTTCTGTCCACGATGCTCCAAGCTAGACAGTTAATATTATCATCGCGGAATATTTTTTTACCTACTTAAGTAGGCTAAATATTTAAAATCATAAATTTTATATGAAGTAAACAATTTTGTTAAGTATCAACCCTACCCTAACTATTCAATATCATCAATCAATAATTAATAAAATATGTCTCTTTCCATACCTATTTGCGGCTCAGTGATGCTTTGTACCTTTTCTGCAAAACCTTTAGTCACGACCATGGAAGATAGAGAGAAGGAAGGCCATCTCTGTAAATGAAAAGTGTCCATAAAAATGCATCAAATTACAGGTGGCGCTGCGGTGCGGTCTACAACAGCTGTGTTCGAATATCTATTTGGCGGACACTAGCGCCATTCATTACGGGTGGCATAACTCAGCAAACTTCACTCCGTCTACAACAGCCATGTTCATATATCTATTTGTCACACACTAGCGCCATTCAGAAATCTCCATTATTGGAACCTCTATTTTCTGTAACCAGCTGGACACTTTTTCAACTTTCCTTAATACTCCATGACTTATAATGCATAAGTGTTTTTTACCGAGTACTTCAAGCTATTACTGTCTCTATTCGCCAGTACTAAAATAAACCTACATTTTTCACCACTAATCCTGTAAACATCGAGTACAAAGGAATTAATAAGGAATGTAAATTATTTTCATGCCAATATTAGAGACCAATAAAATGGCGGGCGAAACAACGCCGGTTATTTAAAGGATCAAAAACAAATCCGAAAATTCACCCCAGATTTAACGGAATCCTTGTCTGCCAATTTATCTGTAGCCAGGGAAACGCAAACGTTTACCCGCGGGTATTATTTATCTAAGTTTAATTGTACCCAGGGGAACCGATTTTAAGAGGTTTGTCTTGATTTATTACATGATGAATTTTATATTCATTAAATACGAAAAGGATATTTTTATAATAATTTTAAGGGGTTTTTTATTAGCTTGATTGTCTTTAATGATGTTTACAATTTGTGACAACCAATTACACCATTAAAAAGAGAGATATGTGCCGTGCAATTTGAAGCTAATATGTATTATTCAAATACTTTTAAAGATTATCTCACAAGATCACAAGATACTTAGTCAGTTATTAGTTGAAAACAATATCTATATCTAAAATAATTTCATTGTCATATTACAGATGGTTAATTTGAGGTTGAAAATAAAATAAAGATATTTTGTTGCTCATTTACATGACAATATGTTTTCTACTTTTTTTCTCGTTTCAAATAACTTTTATAAATTTCAGTTTAAACGTTCTTTGAATCATTGAAATGTTTATTTCAATATTTGAGTATAATTGTTTCATTAGCTTCAATAGATTTCTGGGCATTATTGGCAATTAATGGCAAATGGAAATCCCCGCCATCCTCAATGATCATATCTGGAAAGAGTCCGCTCTCCAATCGTTCTTAGGTATTGGTAGATCTTCTATTCAATATATCTAATCAGTTTGTTAGCTGCCAAACGAATTGTGTTTCTTTATTTTTTCTTTCTTGCCTGGCAACGCATCTGTGATGCCTAATACTCTGTACCACGTTGCTTTACTCCAACGGTACTCATGCACTGTATATGGATCGCTACTTGTCACACCTTATCATCCTCCGCCTTAGAACCTTAGATCCGCCGTGAAATGTATTTACGAAGACCTACTTACATAATTGTTAACAATATTTATATTTGCCTACTATTTTTGTTACCTACTATGATTTTACATCAATGTTTTTATTTTGATATTTATAAATGATTTTTTTGTATGAAAATAAAATTCTTTAATCCGGGAAGGGTCACCGTCTCCTATTTTATCGGTATTTCCATAAAAAATATCCTAAAACAAGTCCAACACTAAAAACCTATTTGCACGTATGTTTAAATAAAATACTACGGAAAATATCAAAAGATCGGGGGCGTTTCATGATAAGTTTACGAGGCACCCCTTACTATGTAAATTCTATCATATTGAGTCCCAAATATACCCTTTCCTTCGAATATAAAACGGAATAGGGCGGAATATCTTGGATTATTTGAGTATTTATGTAGATGTACGAGTAGCATCTATAGAATAAATCAAAGCGTTCGTATCTAAGCAACGACACGCTAATAGTAGAAAAATTGCCTTTCAATTTTGTTCTCAAATACCTCTGTGTGATGTTAAATAAGTATTACTTTATGAGGAAAGACGTTATTAGGAAGCTGAGATTTAATAATTTAAGCAACCCAACAATTGTATAATTCTTATAAAATATAACCAACTTAAAAATGAAGGATAACTCAAAAATTACACGTCAGATCTCGCTCAAAATTAAATAGGACCACCATGAGAAGCACCAGCTTTCGAATATAAAAAGAATCATCAAAATCGTTACACTCAGTGAAAAGTTATGAGGTAACATAAAAATACAGTCGAATTGAGAACCTCCTCTTTTTTGAAGTCGGTTAAAATAATCTAAATTTTACTAACAAAAAATAACCGGCTTCAAAGTCTCAAAAACTACATAGTAGTCAGATCTCGTTCAAATTTATGTGAGACCACATGACAAGCGCCTGCTTTCGATTAAAAAAGAATCATCGAAATCGGTTGGCGTGATATTGAGTTATTCGTCAATTTGTCGCGCACATCTTAACACAAATTTACGACTTATGTAGTTTTCTCATGGATGCCATTGTCAGATCTCAATAAAATTTATGTGGGACCACATGACAGCCACCAGCTTTCGATTAAAAGAAGAATCATTAAAATCGGTTCGCCCAGTCCAAAGTTCTGAGGTAACAAACATAAAAAAAAATACAGTCGAATTGAGAACCTCCTCCTTTTTTGAAGTCGGTTAAAAAGGCCATAAAGTAAATCTTAGTTTATTATTTCATACTTTTTAGAAATCGATTATTTTTTAATAGCTGCACTACAAGTACGTACGTACTTACATCATTGTCAGAAGTAAAAATGTATATCATTTTGTTTCAAGTACCATTAACATATCAAAATTAATGAAAAGTTTGGTTATAAGACCTGGCTGTGAGACTCAAAGACTCAAAATCACTTACATATCCTCTCAGATAGCTAATGATTAAATTTATTTAGGCTAACTACTTGTATCTCTTAGCTTTGATCCCAGCTGATCAAATCATCTTCAAAGAAACAGTCTGAAAGTCATTTTTATGTACGCCGTACGTACTCGCTTTGGTGTTGAAATCTTACTAATTCAATCCGATTATTTCAGACCTTTGTCCAGCTGTAACTAGGGTTGTGCCGTTACGAAATGAGATATTATTTCCGACTAAATTGTAAACCCTATGAACACTGTGGACTGTTGCAAAGTTCAACCGTATTGGGGCGGCTTAGAATACTAACCCCAATCCCACGCCCGCGCCGGATGGGTATCGTAAGAGGAGACTAATGATAAACGCTTACATACTCATACCTCCTCAGTAGTTTATTTTTACCTGTGTCGTGGGTGGCATGGACTACACATACATATTATGTATAACACATCACAGTAACACCCATAACCCGAGTACAAATATTTAACTGTGACATAATTATCTGCCCCGGCCGGGAATCGAAGCCGGGACCCCTTGCTTACCAGGCAGGGTCGCTACCAATGAATTGGTGATAATGAATGGTACGCGCACTAACTTAGTGAAATTCACTCTTCTTGAAGACGCTCATGTCACCCCTACCCCTCCCCCTGTACAATGCTTAATCTTAATGTAAAATGCTCCCACGTTAAATCTTATGGAAGAAAAAAAAATGAATTTATGTGTCTGTCTCTTTTTACTGTCCCTTTTTCGTTTCATCGACTTTCAAATGACAACGATGTTAAAGAAGTTTTCACTTGAAAAATATTAAAAAGAGCAAGTGTAAAACCACAAAAAAGCATTTGAAAGTTAGTTTTGTAAAACTTACATTACCATTCGACACCCATTTTTAAACAGAAACTTTCTTTCAAAAAACATCGCTGGCCAAGTGTTCCGGTAGCAGTTTGTATTTTCAGCGTAACAGCTTTACGTAACTTGGAAGTGGCAACTGAAGCAAAAATTTGTTCAAAACTCGTACCTACGTTGTAACAGAACTGTCGAAATTCGAGACGTGCGGCCAAAGTTTCCAAGTTTAAGCTCAAATAACTAACAAGTTTGTTCAAAATATCGGTTTCAAACTTGCATGGTGAATGCTCTCTCCTCATATTCACAATCCAAGATAAAATTAAATCGGATATTTATCAATTTGATTAAATGTCATCACTGTTCATGGCATTTCTATCCGTTTGCAAAGCACCAAACAAAATCATCTCATTTCTCATTTCTGTGCTCCTGTGCCCCTAAGCTACTTCGTTCTTTCCCCAAATTTTTATACACTAGAAATAAACCACAAAATAAATCACGCTTTGGATCGCCCATTACTGCTTTGCATACAGCAAGGCTATTCTGTTTTGTAACACGACACGGAATCCGCAATGAGTGTCAAAATTCCTTGCCAAAATTGACACTCATTGCAGATTTCGCTGTCGAGTTACAAAACAGAATAGCCTTGTTGGACCTTTGACATAGTAATACTCGTAGGGCACTGAAGCAAAGGCATTATTTTTGACTAGCGCTCAAAACGCGGCTTTGCCCGCGTTTTCTGGATAAATTGGTACCCTTTGTCTTATTTCATATCATATTCTAGCTACTGCTTTTCACGAAAACGCGCTCATTAGTTTTTACGTGAAAGAGTAACAAACATTCATAAAAAACACGCTCAGTGAACGATGTTCACTTTCCGACTAACCATCGTAGAGTCAACTTACCCTGATGATGCTCCGTTTCGGAGCGAAACACGTGTTGGTGCTGGTATGTATGTTGGTATATACGTTTAATTATTGTAGTGCATGTTTCCGTTGTGGGAGGGAGGGAGGTGCCACGCATGTTTTAAAGTATATACCATCATACATGTTGTTGTGTTGCAAAGTAGACTAATACTAACTTAATAACAATGGATTTCCGCAAAGTAACGCCTGATACTATTAACTATTCATAAAAAAATTCACATCTATAATATTAAGTAGGGTGACACAATACAACATAGTTTCTCGGACATAGTCCATGTCCATCCACGTTAGATTCTACAAGTGTAGAATCCGTTTATAGAATAATACGAAGGCGACGGAACATCGTTTTAAAGATGAGAAAACATTTATATCGCTGAACATAAAAATGTTGCCCTCCGGCTCGCTAGAAGATAAATTTCATCGGTTCTGTAAAATTGATTGAAATAAATCTATCTTTTTACGTTCTAACATCGAGTATGCCTATTGTCTGCACCTTACGTAAAATCAAAATATTTTTGTTACTTTACAATAAAGTTATTATTTTATTGTATTGTATGGCTTCATACCTCAAAATACATATAATTAGGTATGCATGTAAAGGTATACGCGGCCGATTTTCTCAACCGACATCAACATAGGAAAAATTCAGGCAAGTAAGTTTTCTAAGCCCTTCGCTTACACGTTATAAATACCGCATAATATTAGCGAAACTGAACGTAAAAGATACATCTCCATAAAACACGAGGCAAGACTACATTATTTCGTGTCTTAAAATAAAGTGATGTAAGTTAGGTGTGGTAACTTAATTAAAAGTTTACCGCGTAAAATAGTCCATAAACAAGATCTCTAAGGCAATTTGAAATAATTATATGGTACAATGAAACATTTTAGAGACTAGTATTATACTCAAACCTCAGTGTCGCTAAGAACGAAACGACAGTCAAGAGAAGTTGAATATTATAAAAGTTAATAATTATAAATATATTTCACCTGTCTAAACATAAGTTTAAACAAGCTACTTTGAAATTACTACAAGATTCACTTTGAAATTCGTACTTAATTCTACACTTGTCTTTTTGTTGTATAACTTTTGAAATCACATTTGTATTAAATTGCGCTACTATACTTGAAATTACTACAAGATTCACTTTGAAATTCGTACTTAATTCTACACTTGTCTTTTTGTTGTATAACTTTTGAAACCACATTTGCATTAAATTGCGCTACTATACTTGAAATTACTACAAGATTCACCTTAAATTCGTACTTAATTCTACACTTGTCTTTTTGTTGTATAACTTTTGAAATCACATTTGCATTAAACTGCGCTACTGTACTATCTATTCCCACTTCTCTTAGTAATATGTGGTCAACGGTGTTGGTTACACAATTATTTACATGCATGCTAGTTACTATTATAAATGTATAATTTGTATTGTGCAACTGTTTGTTGATCCTTGAAAATAAATAAATAAATAAAAAAAAATAAAATGCTTAGGTATCTGTGGCTGTCTAAGAACTCGAACGGCTCGAGCCATGGAGTATAAAGGTAAAGGAGAAATGACTCTGTTGTGCAAAAGTGTCCATCTAACTGCGTTTTGGTGGCATCACGGTAGCAACAGGAGGGTAAATGACTAAGTAAACAGTTGAAGTTTGGTATACAGGACTGTCTCTATCTAAATTCAATCTGTAAACAACTGCTACATTCATACCATACCCTTTGCCTACGCTAGCGCCAATTTACTGCTGGACACTTTTTCAACTTTCTCCCCACAGGAGTCAGCTTTCCTTTACCTCTTTCCTCCATGGTATAGAGGTTATGGTACAGAAGCCCTCATACCCCGGCAGCTTGTGTCGATTCTTTGTGATCGACCGATTTAAGCAAATATGCAGGCGCGGTCAGTAGTCAGATGGGTGACCGCTAGTGGCAAAAAATGTCTTGAGAGTTTCCGTTCTTCGGAGAGCACGAAAACCCGTCGGTCCCGGTTGTTATTGTAAGATAACAGTCGTTAAGCCATGTCTAACGCATTCAGGTGACATGGACATTTCCGACACTTGGGTTGGCCACTAACCCCTCAACCAATCCTCACTCGATTAGCATAGTGGAGTATCTAAGCTCTACGCCTCCACAAACGGTGAGATCCATGCTTAGAAGTGGGCTGTTAATTGGTTAGAGCCAACCTGCCAAAGTACTGTATTCACAGCTTCGATTGTATCTTGAAATTACATTGCCTCTGCTTATGTGGGAATTGAGCCTTATGTACACCAGTTTTCAGTAAGGCGCTCCACCCACTGAAGACGCGTCCCGCCGCGGTACGCAGAGCGACGGATAACACAACTGCGCGCGGGGCAATCTCCCGAGCGGTGCCGCGTCGGCAGTGTGTTGTGCTAGGCGTGATTTCTATATAAATTGACATAATTGCATACAATGGTAAAATCTGCCAGCCCGCGCACCGCGATGGGGCGCGGTGCAATGGGTGGATTATGTCTTTCCGGGCATCACTCGTCAGTCGCGCGACCGAGAGCCGGTCGCGACCTTGATGTTGTTTTTGCCATGTTTGTCGGGGAACAGGTTCCCGTTCCCGAAGTACGTAATATACTATGTTTTATTTATATTAACTGATGTTATTTTACTTATTGCGATCATTGTACATTGTACAATCGAATCAAAAGTTTAATATAAACAATTTTAATTGCAAGACTCGCATTTTTGCCTCTTAAAATGGCCGATGTATGTTATGCCGATGAACATTTTAAAAGCAAAAATAAATGCCGTAATAATCTCTATTTTAGAACTTAATATACATTACTTATCTAATACGGTATTAAAAAGGTAGAACATGAGGTTACAATAACACACAGCATACACTTCACAAACACTTGACTTGTTTGATTACACTTCAACACGGCGGTGTCAAATTCAGACCTCACCGAATTGTTCAAATCAAAACAAAAACAAAATTGAAGTACAGATACATAATTCTATTCAGATTACATTGTATATGTGACAAGTCTATAGATTAAAAAGTGATGGGTAACATGTTGCCAACCTTCTCTTATATTTAATAGTCAGGAGAAAAAATCCGTGAACAAGGGATGGGTGCCACTTTTATTAGGAAACTAAATATCACAATAAATCATATTAAAATTTCAAAAAGACCATTAGGTATATAAAACAAACTTATTGAAATTAAAAGGGTTCTTTTTATGGACTAAAGATTATTAATTGCATAGTTAACTTTACTCAAAATCTTCTCTTCGTTTCGGATGCAAACACCAACCAACCGCGTTATTCTATTACAGTTAAATTTTTGTTGTCTTGGATTATTTTTAGTGGGCCTGATGTATGTAGTTTCGCAAATGTCCTTTAAGTTCGTGTTATAATTGTGCAATAATTAAAGTTCTTTACGGCAGAAGGTCAATAAGATTCAAATCTTTCAGGATATCATTGGCGATCTGCAGAACTGCACTGTTAAGTGTGTTTGTTATATCCTCCTGAAAAGAGTATATACAGATTAATATTGCAATATATAAGGTATATGAGGTGAAGCCCAATGGCTACGAACTTCGATCGATACGACGGAGGTACAAAACCTTAAATATTTGATCGATTTTTTTTTTATTCAAATAAGTTAGTGCTTGACCATAGTTCCAATCCTTGGTTCCATCTGATGTTAAGTGAAGTTGTAGTCAAGGGTGATAAAGCGCACTAACAGATAAGCAACTTCTTATTTCCCAGGTATAGCTTACTAAACTTGTCCAACGAACTTCCACTCTCTTTATAATAACCGGCAATCAAACATACGGACCACCTGATGGTAAGTGATCTCAGCCGCCAGTGGACATGCGTAACACTAAGATAAACACATCATCATCATCATCACCATTACCAGCTAGTAAAAGGGGGAAATAGGTAGTCGAAACATGTGAAATTCGCTACCATCACGAACTAGTTTGGGGTTAAACTAGATGGAATAAAGCACTTCAATTTCCATTAGAAGGGGCATGTCACCCTAGCATACTATAGGAGAGAAGTTATAATTTATGTAATAATAACGCCATCTAGCGTTCAACAAAAATAATACCTCAAAGAATTCCAATAATTCCGGAACGAGTGAGCTTAGGAAATTACTAACAAACTGGCTGGTCACATCATCTCCAAATAATCCGGTAATTTGAGCCTGAAATGTAAAGTAAGTTTTGATTCTTTAAAAGTTAATAAATATACTATGGAAAATATCAGTGTAGAAAAATGTATACTATTTGACGTAGTATATTCAGCTGATTTGAAGTAAACAGTACGGAATTACACAACAGAAGATGCACTGCACATACGAAATGGAAAAAGTTGGACAATGGTTGCAGTTATAAAATTGAGATAAGAAGGACTTCTTAGGACCTGCATATTCGATTATAATTTTAATAGTGCTGACCAGAGATTAATACATTAAAGGTCAGAGAAGACATACGAAATCAGCCAACAAATTCAATTTTGGAATCATACTTGTTTATTAGGAAATTGAATATGCTATTGAAATATATTGTTATCAAGCAAAATGTAACAGCACTATCGTATTGGGAATTTCCTGTAATGGTAGCTGTATGTTTGAATGTAATAAATAAATAAATATATTATCAATCTATCAAATGATTTCATATGACATGACCAACTATAGCGATTTATTAGCTCTAGTACAAGTTCTGAAATGTTTGTTTGTGTGATATTATCTATTCCCAAAATAATATCTGTAGATATAATATTTAATCCTGATTACATCGTTTATAAAAGTTTTAAAAACACTATCTGCAATAAGTAATGAGTAAGAACATAACGTGTTTTTTTTAGGTTTTCGACATCAAGAGCCGATTTTTCCCGATTAAGGGGTAATAAATACTTCCAGCGCATCTGCTTGTTAGTCGTTTATAGGATAAGACATATTTACCTGAAAAGCATCTAAGGCAACGCGCAAATTGCATTCGCGAACTTCGACGAAGACCCCATTGACGGAGAGCCTCAGTCCAATGACGATATTGGTGTCGATTCTAGGATTAACCATGCGGAGTCTGTAAAAAGTATTAAAATTAGAATTCATGACATCGTACTCGGTTTAAAAGTTTACCGTATTTAATTATAACTAAGTACATAAATTCGAGAGTACGATTTTATAGTACTTATTAAAAATTATGCAATTGAATTAAACAAAAATGACCAATGTGACCTTGATATCTTCCTTGGTACCTTATCATCGAAATAGCAACTTCGGTAAAAAAAATATGCCGGACGGATAATAATGGACGGACGTCTACGACCCATAACAGGAATATTGATTTAAAATTGCTGAATTCTGCACTTGATGTGTCAAAATTTATTACGAGTATTTGCTTTTGACTAAATCTGCTTTCTTAAAAGTTTTCCAGTTCTCGAATGGATAAAAATATCCCACTTAAAATTGTACAAATAACTGTTTTAACAATAGTTTATAACTTTAATTTTAATAAATTGTTAGTATTACTTAAGATTAATACTAACTTCATGTCTCCATTGCCGAAAATATGACCGCCAAAGATGTTTACTGATAGATCGTAGTTACCTGAAAAATACGAAGATAAAAAGCTAATCTGGTAAAGAACGACATTAGGAATTTTTTTAATTAAAAGGTATTCATCATGCTATCACATGACTAATAAATCAACTTTGTCCTTCAGCCAAATTGAGTCATATTTGAAACCACTCTAATTTTATTTTGACTGAATATTGAGATCGATAAAATGCCATCTTTATTTTCACAGCACTTAAAATACCTAATAGGAATTGTTAGGCGTAAAGTGTTTTAAGTGCCAATCAAATACATCAAGAAATTTTCAAGAAGTTGTACTTAAAGATAAAGCATTAAATGTTGCTTAGTATTTAAATACATAAAACATTAATTGCTCGTAGGCTCCAAAAATATGTGATGCGTGGCCGAAAAAAAAGTGATTACTACGCTGAATGAAGCTTATCAACGCTGAATTGCTTTTCAATTTAAATATGCCAAAGCAGAATCATGAATGAGATTTTCTAAATTAAAAAAAGTAAAACTCATTGAATCTCTGACTGACAAAACTTACCAGTATCAACATTTAGGACGGGTATCCGACCGTCTAGTTCAATTCGAAACCGCTGCAGGAGAAGACTGACCGTAGATACTTGGAGCTTATCTATTTCAAAAGTACCCAAATTTGTCACGGTAAAGTCATTGAGGCTTACATGGGAACTGAAAATAAAGTTATAATCATGGAACATGTTATTTGAAGTGTGGGGATATAACCAGTATAAAAATCCTGTTGCCATTTTATTCTTGAAACGTTCTTAGACCTTTGAAAAGCGTTTGAGGCCGTTCGAGTCTCTCTGGCCACATTGAGCATTCATGGATATTGTCAGTAATGATTCAGATGACATGACAACTTTTGGCACTTGAATTGGTATCCATGTGATAATTGGTATCCAAAACCAATAACTACTTCTTCTGCAATTAAACATCATGATTGAGCAGACCAGAACTTCCCAAGTATGAGAGACACATTCTTTGTAGACCATAATGGACACTATTATTTTGACAATGGCCAATGATTTTATTTACATTATATTGAGATTCCCTAACTATCTTGCTCTTGCTATACCTACTTAGGTACACCTACAAGATCACCACTTAGATGAATTTCCTTTAGTACAAATGGGTCCAGTATGGGTATGTCATCGTTGCCGTTGATTATTATGTCACGAACCATATCAAGGACATTGTTCAGTAGATTTTCTATCACTGAATTCCTTGTAGATACATCTGGAACAACATAACATTTTTTCAAATCCAAATTCAAAATCATGCAAAATGTTTGTGAATTAATTAATTTCTTAACATTAATTTTAGATTCTGCTATCGTTACTTCTACTTATAAAAATGCAAACGACATTTCAGTTTTGAATTTTGCTCCTTTGCGGCAGTTTATTCCATCCTCGACTATAAATCAAAAATCCTTTCAGTTGCGATTGTATTCAAGTATTAACTATTTTTATGCAAAAAAGAGTTTTTATGGTAGCAGCGTTTTGAGACCAAATGCAATTTTTACTTTTACTCCCCCCCCTCCCCGTGAAATAAAACTACAACTCGATCAATCTCCATGTGCGATGGGTTCATATCAAATATAAGTAACTTAACAAAAAAGATTTGAGATAAAAAAATCATCTGTAAAAGATTATTAAAACTGCCCTTTTGTTTTTCTTAATTTTGTATATGACTAGTGCTATGCACGGGGCTTTTCCTGCGTTTCCCGGGATAGTAAGGTTATGTCATTTCAGATCATGGTCTAACCGTGAGCTAAATTTAATGAAAATCAGTAGTTTTAATAATTCAGTAGTTCATCCATATATCCATCCATCATCACAAACTTTCACATTTATAATAATAGCAGGATACCACAACGAATTAAATAATAATTTATTTAGATCACAATAAATTACCACTGGTCTCTATAAGCTTTTTGAACTCCTCGATTTTTTTATGAGGAGTTACAGCTGTGTTGAAAATACGTTCTTTGATACCGGCGGAGTTCACAGGAACCGATGTCGCGAAACCAAAAATGGTTGCCAATACAATTGGTAGCAAATGCATATTTATGGATACCTGAAAGAAACGATAAAACTAGTTAGTTCCTTATCGGAATGACGTACTTTACCTAATAAGATTCCGTGATTTATTATAAAGATTTACTATTTTACATTTTCTAGTTTAACCTTTTACTTTTGAATTGTGTGGGACAGTTATATCAATGTCCAGCTTCGATTTCCTATCATACAATTAAATACACATGATAAAATCAAAAAGTTTTTTTAAGAAAATCGGAAAATTACCTTTACGTCACCAATTAAACGTGCGTTTAGCTCAATCTGGCTGTACAATTTGATAACGAGCTCCTACATGATACAAATGATATCATATCTCATATTAATGGTAGAATAACTTTTCTTATTAACCCGACCTCGTTTGTTTCATGTACAAAATGTACCTGTACCAAAAACGTTAGCTGCCCAATGCCAAGCTACCTCTTGCTATTTTCCTTAGACTTAATACCGATCCCCTTTTTTGTTTTCATTATAACAAAATAAATGAAAAAGGGGATAGTCCAGACTCCAGGATGTGAGTGCACTAACTTAGTCTACGCGATAAGTTCAAAATGGTTGAAATTAGAGATACTGCTCTTAAAAATACGTGCGATAGCTCATTCTGTTCGGAATGATGTCTAGAAAAATGTTTCGGAAGCGTTTACCAGCACGTAAAAAATTGCAAAAGTTATTGACAAAATAAAGTTGAAAAAAAAAGTATTTTGTTTTTGGTAATCACTCCGAAACTATTAATATTTAAGAAATTTTAAAACAAGATTCTTAAAGTAGAGGAAATTTCCAAACAATGACTCGCGACTCTCGGAACTCTATCTCCATTATTTATAACTTTAATTTAACGCTGAAAATGGGTCTCCACGCTGCATTTTTAGGTTGCGCGTGCGGCGTCAAAACCGAGTTCGTCACACTCAATAATTTTTTAAGGTATTAATTATTAATTTAAAAAAATAAAAAAAATATGGTGTATTTGAAACACTTTAGAGAATTTGCTCCGGTTGGAAATTTTGCTTAAAGTTAATTTTTCAACAAGTTAGACGATTGTTAATTAACTACATTTTCTCGAACTTCCATTTTCATTGTACATTAAAAAAAATGTTTAAGTAATTGTCCTATAAATTTTTCGCTTCGTGGAGCCCTTCTTATATACATGCTTAACGAGATCACGTCATAAAAGTTTAAAAAGTTTTAATACTTTGTGTATAATAATTTTATAAGTTGAACAAAAAATGAAAAATCCAAATAACATTATTGAAAATATTTTTTTCCCAATTTATTATTACATAATCGTTTTGGCATTCATAAAAGACATTTACTGACTTGAAAAAAAAAAATTCCCTCATTTTTTTATATTTTTTTTATTAACAAATAGACTATTTCAATACTTTCAAGAAAAACTTTCTTAATACCTTATTCTTTATAAAATATTATGATTTTAAAAAAAAAAATTTTTCTTAATAATGATATATAATTGTTTATAATCGTTTTTTAATATTTCTATTGTTTGAATAATTAGTCAAGAATTTTTTTTTTCTTAAAAATTATAATTGACCGTCTTTTATAGAAATGTAAAAAAATAATTTTTTTATCAACAATTTCATTGTTTTTTAACTTAACAATTTTTTATAAACAAATTCTCAACTTTTTTATATATTTTTTCTGAAACACCTAAAAATAAAAAAAACAACGATGTATAAAAAAGTACAGATAAAAACATTTTTCAATTTTTTAATTTCGATTCGATAAAAAAACGAAAAAATTGTTTGTTCAACTTATAAAATTATTATACACAAAGTATTAAAACTTTTTAAACTTTTATGACGTGATCTCGTTAAGCATGTATATAAGAAGGGCTCCACGAAGCGAAAAATTTATAGGTTAATTACCTAAACATTTTTTTTAATGTACAATGAAAATGGAAGTTCGAGAAAATTTAGTTAATTAACAATCGTCTAACTTGTTGAAAAATTAACTTTAAGCAAAATTTCCTACGGGAGCAAATTCTTTGAAGTGTTTCAAATACACCATATTTTTTTTATTTTTTTAAATTAATAATTAATACCTTAAAAAATTATTGAGTGTGACGAACTCGGTTTTGACGCCGCACGCGCAACCTAAAAATGCAGCGTGGAGACCCATTTTCAGCGTTAAATTAAAGTTATAAATAATGGAGATAGAGTTCCGAGAGTCGCAAGTCATTGTTTGGAAATTTCCTCTACTTTAAGAATCTTGTTTTAAAATTTCTTAAACATTAATAGTTTCGGAGTGATTACCAAAAACAAAATACTTTTTTTTTTCAACTTTATTTTGTCAATAACTTTTGCAATTTTTTACGTGCTGGTAAACGCTTCCGAAACATTTTTTTAGACATCATTCCGAACAGAATGAGCTATCGCACGTATTTTTAAGAGCAGTATCTCTAATTTCAACCATTTTGAACTTATCGAGTAGACTAACTTAGTAAAAACATTTGCGTAAACTAATATTTAAAAATAAAAAAAACCCGCTTGCTGCAAAAAGCTATCTTGATATACCTTTTTGCATGTTAATCATGAAACTCTACTACAAAAACTCTTCGGTTATGGAATTAGAGGAAAATCGCATGACTTAATAAAATCATACTTATCAGGCAGAATACAAACAACACAAATCACTAGGGTGTGCTATACGACAAAAACGGAAAAAAGCTACGATTCCAGCAGTAGAAATGTAAGACAAGGAGTTCCTCAAGGAAGTGTTCTGGGGCCTCTTTTGTTTTTACTGTACATTAATGATCTACCTAACGCAATAAACAACGATATGACATTATTTGCTGACGATAGCACCATTTTGTTTACGCAGGAAAATAATCTTGACATTGAAAGTTTAATTAATAGCTCATTGACATCTTTAATGACATGGTTCAATAATAATAATTTAACAGTTAATTTTAATAAAACCAAATTAATGAATTTTAAACAAAGACGTATAAGAGACAACAATTTGACTATTAATTACTTAGGCTCACCTATTACTGAAACTGATAGTATTAAGTTTTTAGGATTAAAATTAGACAAACAAATGAACTGGAAAGAACATATTGATGATGTATGTAAAAAATTAAGTAAGTTTACATTTGCACTACGTAATCTACGCAAAATTGTTCGCATTCAGGCTGTTTTGATGGCTTACCATGCATATGTAGGTGCAACTCTCAGATATGGCATAATATTCTGGGGAAATTCCCCCGATAAAGATAAAGCATTTTTAGCCCAGAAAAAGTGTGTAAGAGCAATATATGGTCTTAAAAAAACAGAGTCATGTAAACCTTTTTTTGTGAAGTCTAAATTATTAACACTACCAAGCATTTATATTTTAGAATGTGCAATCTTTGTGAAATTGAATTTTCATATGTTTGAATTTCGAACACGAGAGCGCCATAAGGACAAACTGTGTAAAATACCATGCAAGACTGCTTAGTACAAACGTAGCGTTTTTTGCATGGCTCCTTTAATTTATAATAAATTACCAAGAAATATACGGTGTTTCTGGATATGAAGTTTTTAAAAATAAGCTAAAAGAATTCTTGTTAACTAAGAGCTACTATTCAATCAATGAATTTTTAAATGAAAATAACTTACAATCTCAGTAGCTACATAATTATATTGTTAATTGACTGTGACATTAATTAATGAATACCGAGTTTTTTATAGTTCGTTGGGATTGTTATGAATTGGAATTTTATTTGTTTTTGACTGTTATTAATTTTAATTTATTTGACATTTGATATTGTATACCTATCACAGGTAGGACATAGCGATCTCCATTGTATCTCACTATCAACTATATCATTGTACCTATGATCCACAATAAATTATCTTTGACTTTGACTTTGACTTTGAAACCTTATGATAAGCTCTTTAGTTTTATACCTACCCATTATGCATTATTCGAATTATTTTTATTTTTTGATACTTCAAACAATGGCACCATATTTGTTTTTTAAGATCATCACACTACGAACACTTGGGTTATCAAGACGAATTTAACGATACCTTAATTATGTATATAACATGGTCCATTGGTTTGGAAGATATGAGGCAATAAATAATATTAGATACATGCATACATACATACATACATACATACATACATACATACATACATACATACATACATACAATATACTCGCGAAAAACATAACCCTGGCAGTCGGACAAAACATTAAGTATGTATTTTTATTAAAGAAAAAGTAATATAAAGTACTTTATCTTTTTGTTTATCTCTTCCGTAATTAACCTGATAATTACTATTGTAAATATAATTAATCATCTTCGCTTAGAATTATCACGATAGTAAATAATCTACAGGAATAACAGGAAACTGTGTCGTGGAACTCGTGGACATCATGGACAACACACGCTTTCTGCCTCGCTGGGAATCGAAGGACCCCCTTCGAACATTCACTGTACGCGGGTGGTCAAATCAAACACAAGCAACCTCGACCCGAAAATTAGTCCATTCATTCTAGATTTCAATGTATGGGCGAAACGGCATAATTTATAATTTTATGAAACTGCTGCTATGTTGTACCTATAGGTGAGTACATTAAAAAAAACAAGTCTCCCCTTCCCTCCCCCCTCCATATCCCCCCCTCCCCCCTTGAAAAGTGTGCCATTTTACAGATTTTCTTAATTTTCAGAAAAACAATACAAGTTAGAATAAAATGGTCAAAGAGTAAATTATTTATTGATAAATTACCTACAAATAAGTTCCTACATTCATTTTCATACGAATTATAGTTTCCAAGTTATGATGCGTCAAAGTTTAGTAAAAATCTGCGCTTAGCAAAAATTCAACATTTAAGAAGCAGAAAATTATAATAATTTGTAATTAATACAAGAAAAGCGTTATAATAATAACCTAAGTGTAATTAAATTGTAACTGGTTGATACTTGTACAGTCACAAACGAGCCTCGGCCCCCAGTCCCCGGCAGCCCCGCTATTCCTAGTTACGGTAGCGGCTATGGTAACGGCGGGGCAGGGGGTGCTAACAATCGCCGGCAGAGATCGGGCTACCAATTCAAACGACGACTTCTGCACCTGGCAACATACAACACCAGGACACTGAGGACCGACGACAAGGTAAAAGAGCTGGAAGAAGAAATAGACAAGTTAAACTGGAGTATTGTGGGTTTATCTGAAGTCCGAAGACAGGGGGAGGACACGATAATACTCAAATCCGGAAACTTGTTCTATCACCGGGAGGGCGAACACCTGTCCCAAGGTGGTGTCGGGTTTCTCGTTCACAGGTCCCTCGTCAACAACATTGTGCAAGTTGGGAGCGTGTCGGCTAGGGTAGCGTACCTTACACTCAGAATATCCAAACGGTATTCGTTGAAGGTTGTACAGGTATATGCGCCGACTTCGACACATCCCGACGATGAGGTTGAGGTTATGTATGAGGACATAAGTAGAGCCATACATACCTCTAAAGCTCACTTCAATGTTGTGATGGGGGACTTCAACGCGAGACTGGGCACGCAGAGCGGCGCCGAGACGAAAGTGGGTCCCTACGGAATTGGACGACGGAACCACCGAGGACACTTGCTGGCCAACTTTTTGGAGAAGGAAGATCTCTTCATGATGAACTCCTTCTTCAGAAAGAAGCCACAACGCAAGTGGACTTGGATAAGTCCTGATGGTTCCACAAAAAGCGAGATAGACTTCATTCTGGCAGACAAACGGCATATATTTAATGATGTCTCTGTGATCAGCAGGTTCAAAACCGGAAGCGATCACCGACTTGTAAGAGGCACATTAAATATCGACCTGAAGCTGGAACGGTCACGCCTGATGAAGTCTACGCTTCGCCCAACATCCGTCCAAATCCAGGGATCTGAAAACTTTCAACTTGAGCTGCAAAATCGTTTTGCGTGCCTAGAATCGTGCACGTCAGTGGACGAGTTTAACACCAGGATGGTAACAACTGTCCACGAGGTAGGGTCGAAGTACTTCAAGACCCACCCTAGTGGTAGATCTCAGGTTCTCTCAGAACAAACTCTCGGTCTTGTGAGGGATCGACGAGAACTATGTGTGCAGTCTCCAACCTCTATGAGGGAATACCGACGGCTCAATGAACAGATCTCCAAGTGCAGGCGACGCGATTTGCGAAAACATAACGCAAATCGTGTAAAAAACACAATTGAGCGAAACCAGGGCTCCAAAGTGTTCGCCAGGGATCTGTCTATTGGGCAAAGTCAGCTTACGAGGTTGAAGACCGAGTCCGGCACCGTGGTTTCGTCGAAACCGAAAGTTCTGAGAGAAACTGAGAGATACTACGGACAGTTGTATACCTCCTCTCAAGCTCCACCTCCTCGCGAGGAGAGCGACAAGCGAGCTAAACTGACCCGACACTACACAGAGGATATCCCGGACGTCAGCCTGTATGAGATTAGAGAGGCTCTCAAACAACTTAAAAACAACAAGGCACCGGGAGATGACGGAATCACAACCGAGCTACTAAGAGCTGGAGGTAAACCCCGTCTAGTGGCGCTCCAGAAACTGTTCGATTCCGTCATTAATACTGGAACTACCCCGGAAGCGTGGAGCAGAAGTGTGGTGACGCTGTTCTTCAAGAAGGGAGATAAAGCCCTTTTGAAGAACTACAGGCCCATTGCACTTCTGAGCCACGTTTATAAGCTGTTTTCGAGGGTGCTCACAAATCGCATTGCACGCAAGCTTGACGACTTCCAGCCTCCCGAACAAGCAGGATTCCGAAAAGGCTACAGCACCATAGACCATATACACACACTTCGGCAGATTATACAAAAGACCGAGGAGTATAATCTGCCGTTATGTGTTGCCTATGTGGACTATGAGAAAGCCTTTGATTCTATCGAGACCTGGGCGGTACTAAATTCTCTCCAAAGGTGCCGGATCGACTACCGGTATATCGAGGTGTTGAAGTGTTTATACTCATCTGCCACCATGTCCGTCAGAGTACAAGACACAGCAACGAACCCCATCCAACTGCAGAGAGGTGTCAGACAAGGGGATGTCATATCCCCAAAACTGTTCACCGCTGCGTTGGAAGACGTGTTCAAGCTGATGGAGTGGAAACTACGTGGCATCAACATCAATGGCGAACACATTACACACCTGCGATATGCCGATGATATAGTCATCCTGGCGGGATCCCTGGAGGAACTTGGTACAATGCTCGGGGACTTGAACAGAATGAACAGCGCCTCACAACGGGTGGGTCTTAAGATGAACATGGACAAGACGAAAATCATGTCAAATGTCCATGTCACACCCGTACCGGTTGTTGTTGACGGCGCTGCTCTCGAAGTTGTAGACGAGTACATTTACCTGGGACAAGTGATCCAAATGGGTAAGTCCAACTTCGAGAAAGAAGTCACTCGTAGAATCTAACTCGGATGGGCTGCGTTCGGGAAACTACGTCATATCTTGTCGTCCAAAACGTTACCTCAGTGCCTGAAGTCGAAGGTGTTCGAGCAGTGTGTGTTGCCAGTGATGACATACGGATCCGAGACGTGGTGCTTCACTATTGGCCTTATGCATAAGCTTAGAGTCGCCCAGCGGGCTATGGAACGAGCTATGCTCGGTATTTCTCTACGCGATCGAATCAGAAATGATGAAATCCGTAGACGAACGAGGGTGACCGACATAGCTCAGAGAATTAGCAAGCTGAAGTGGCAATGGGCTGGCCACATAGTTCGAAGGACCGATAACCGTTGGGGAAGAAAGGTCCTCGAATGGAGACCACGCCTCGGTAAAAGGAGCACAGGACGCCCCCCGACCAGGTGGACCGACGACCTGAAGAAGACAGCGGGTATCCGCTGGATTCAGAAGGCGCAGGACCGGTCAGAGTGGCGGAAGTTAGGGGAGGCCTATGTCCAGCAGTGGACCTACAAAGGCTGATGGATGGATGGATGGATGATACTTGTAAAAGCAGGTATTAAAAATAATAATAATATCAGGTATCTTTGTAGGAACAACAGAAGCAAAAACAATCATCCTTAAAATATATGTGATTTTGTCTGTAATGTTTAATCGCTAATCATGCAAAAAGTACTGAAGAAAATTGGATTCGGTTTTCAGTATTGTATTGCTGGAAACCTAACATAAAACTTGGCGCTTGTTTTGTTGTGATACGTTGCTTAGAAGGCGAGATTTTAAAATTTCAAGTGTCGTGGGCATAAAGCATTTTCATACAAATCAGTAGCGATGACGTTATGCACGCGATGTTGGAAATTTTAAAATCTCGGCTTCTAAGCAACGTATCACGACAAAACAAGCGCCAAGTTTTAAGTTAGATCTCCAGCAATACAATACTGAAAACCGAATCCAATTTTCTCCAGTACTTTTTGCATGATTAGTGGTTAAACATTACAGACAAAATCACATATATTTTGAGGATGATTGTTTTTGCTTGTGTTGTTCCTACAAAGATTCCTCATATTATTATTATTTTTAATACCTGCTTTTACAAGTATCAACCAGTTACAATTTAATTACACTTAGGTTATTTTTATAACGCTTTTCTTGTATTAATTACAAATTATTATAATTTTCTGCCTCTTAAATGTTGAATTTTTGCTAAGCGCAGATTTTTACTAATCTTTGACGCATCATAACTTGAAAACTATAATTCGTATGAAAATGAATGTAGGAACTTATTTGTAGGTAATTTATCAATAAATAATTTACTCTTTGACCTTTTTATTCTAACTTGTATTGTTTTTCTGAAAATTAAGAAAATCTGTAAAATGGCACACTTTTCAAGGGGGGAGGGGGGATGCGGAGGGGGGAGGGAGGGGGAGACTTGTTTTTTTTATTGTACTCACCTATAGGTACAACATAGCAGCAGTTTCATAAAATTATGCATATAGCAGCAGTTTCATAAATTGACCGCCTTCAGTTACTAGGCATTGAGATATCCTCGAACCTTAACTTTGGGCGGTTCATTGAATCCAAAGCTAAAGTAGAAGCTTGGAGTCCTAGCGAAGGTGCGGCGGTACTTCACACCACAACAGCTTTTAACCTTGTATAAAGCACAGGTTCGGCCTTGTGTAGAGTACTGCTGCCACATTTGGGCTGGTGCTGCCAAATGCCACCTGTCAGCATTGGATTCAATGGAGAGGCGTGCTAAGAGACTTATTGGTGACCGTAAATTGGTTGAGACCAATCTTCAGAGCCTCGAGCACAGGCGCAGAGTTGCCAGCCTCTCGGTGTTCTACAGGATACATTTTGGAGAGTGTGCGCAGGAATTACACAATTTGATTCCGCCATCCCCTTTCTATCATCGAACGTCCCGACGCACGGCGGGTATCCATCCCTTCGTCGTGAACATCCCCCCTGTACGGACGGCGCGCTTCGCCTCGTCATTTATTATACGTACAGCGAAGGATTGGAATAAATTGCCCGCGTCGGTGTTTCCGCTCGATTATAATGTAAGTGTCTTCAAGGCAAGAGTGAATAGGCTTTTACTAAGTTAGTGCGTTTTACCACCCATGACTACATCACCACTTACCATCAGGTGGGATAGTAGTCAAGCATTAACTTATATGATATAAAAAAAAAAAAAAAAAAAAAAATTATAAATAATGCCGCCAAAAAATCTAGAATGAATGGACTAAATAGACATTGTCTGCAACACGCGAAAAGCGAACCCCACGCTACTTGACCGAGTCACTACCATAAACTATTAGGACCGGTTATACTTCCTCCAGAACTTCCGTGCCCGATAAACAATAACAGAGATATAAAAATAAAATACCAAAACAATCAAGATCTAAACCTTGGCACTGACCTAAAATATTTCAATAGATAGCGTATACTCGTAAATTAATACATATAGGAAGTTCAGTTTCTTTTTACAGTTTGTTTGTATTTGGCGGTTAATTTTTTCTTAAAAATACGTGTTTTTAGTGATACAGCAATGTACCTATATTGAATTCCTCCGATTTCAATATTTAAATTTTAGTCTAATGTAACGATTCCACAACAGTGTGTCATAAATACGCTGTATTTTGTCTGTAATTTAGAAATAACGTCGAATGATACATATTTTCTCTATTAACAATGTTTATTACATGACCCATCACCCAAGCCAATGGCGAAATCCCACGGGTCAGGATCCCGCGCTAATTACAAATGTTGTAGGCACTTCTTATTTCTTAATACGCGTAGGTATTCAAATTATTTTTAGGACTTATTCGAACAAGTCGCCAAAACAATCAGACGAGCGATTCGATAGTAAGTAGTTGCCATCAATAACATCAAAGTTATTAGCAATGCGCACTCCGACATTGCGACATACGTATAAAAAATTTCACGTTCGATTTTAAGAGGTTTAGTTAGCCGAGAGTAAAATACTCTACCACCGTGCAAGTTTCGTTGGCTTACCTAAACTAAGGCTTTCTGTCCACGTATACTTCATAAACACGTTATCGTCAATTGACGCTTCCTGTAGTTTGTTTGCCGCTTGCTTGCATCGTCACGTTTGCCTATTCCCTATGTTTCTAATGCAGTTTGCAAGCAATCCTCAAATAAAGCTTCGTGGGCAGTAGACCTAAGTGGTACAGCGGTCAGCGGCCTCCAAAGGAAGAGACTATTCGCTATGGCCCCGCTCATTGTAATCATTGTTCAGTAGAATACAACACGTACGGGGAAAGTTGCCTCAGATTTAAGATAGACGAAGCCTCTTAAATTATCAAATATTATCGAATATACATGACATGTTAAATATGGCACGTCTTTCCTTTTCTAAGTATGAATTTGGTCTACAACCAGAAGTTGCAGACGAAGAATCACGGGAAATGAATATCAGAGCCATCTATGCATATTAAATGGAACTACTCAAAAAGGAATCTAAAAATCAGAACCAATTGGTAAAGTTGAGAACATTCAAGGTCTGTTTCGATACTATTCATGAGATGGAGCTTTTTAGTTTTAGAATCAAATTATAAATTATCTAGCAATAGTGGCGACAAGTGTGGATGGCTGGAAACACACAGGCTACGAAGAACAATATTGAAGGTGAGTCTACTCTACAGTAAAGAGAAGTTCATGCTTTGGACGACGATGTTGCTGAGTCCAGTGAACATGAAATTGTTAACGATGGCATTAGCATTGAGGATGCTGTCGAGAAAACGTGCAAAATAATAATAAACATCGAGATCTTGTGGATACCAGACTACTGTAACTTATTACAGAGAGAAATTGACTATTTGATCCAATATCTACAATACATACATACATACATCTAACAACATATACATATACAATACTTACATCTACAATCCAAACATTTAGCAAAGATAATGAACCTTTAGCTAGGAATCTTGAAATACAAAACGGAAACCATGAATGAAGTACTTAATTTACTGATTTTTTATTTATTTATTCCATAACCCTTATTTAACATTGCTCATTTTTGCAATATCAATACCGATTCAATTAACAAGAAAATCAGTATTTAAAATCAGAAACAAATTAAAATAGTATTTCGCAAATCGTTTTATCAATACTTTATCTTTGAAACCATTTAATTTTATCAGTGATTATTTAAAAAGAATCAAATTTAGTAGCTAATTAGCCAGCAATTTGCATGAATCCAGATTATCGGCGTGCACCTGGCCGTAGGTTTTATCACACGAAAACATTTATCTCGCCCCGAAGATTTCAGATTTTGCTTTAAAACCAAGCCTATAATGGAGCTCTGTAATGTTAGAACACTAAGTATTTGTGAATGTTAATAGAAACTTCCCCATATTTAGCTTCCTCCATCCAGAGTATCACCTATTTATAAAAGGGAGCATTTTTTAGGGTTCTAAAGTAAAATCAGAACCCTTATGTCCATCCGTCTTATTATTATTATTATTCTTCTAATACTTCAGCGTTCAAGTAATTAGGTTGTGCAAAGATTGGCCCTGTTTCGTTTAGCTTTAACTTAATTTCTTAATAAGGGAACCATCATTATTTTTTATTGATAAATAATTGAGCCGTAAAATTTCATCACATTACGATTTTAAGATGATGTTTCTTATATGGCAATCTTCAGATTTAGCGACTCTGTGAAGGAATAATTTCCACGCCGTCTTATTTTTCGTTCTTGCTGTTTCCTTGGCCTAAAATATCGCCCAATCTCACGGGGCCAAATTAATTTTTCTTTTGCGTTATTCGATCTTCTTTTTTGGGTTATTGAACAAGCCATAAATACTCTTAGAAGAAAACAATTATCAAGAAACATAAATAACCCTCAAATGTGGCTAATTTTGGCGTCACCCGTTATACTCGTACTATTATTATTATATTTTTCTTGCAACTGGCTTAGAATACTTCTAGCATTAAGTCCACGTCATGTTTATACTTTACTTGGCTTGTTGACAGAAAAGAAAACTTAAACTATAAAATACTTAAGTATTTTTTAATTTTTTTTCTAATTCAAATTATTTATTGCAATCATATAGTAGATAAAGGTGGTACATACAATGCTAACCTAACTTACATGTGCTACTTAAGGGCGTTGCAAAATTTGTGTAAATGTTATATTAGGAAAATTAAAAAATTGAATACATTACTCAATATTCATAAAAAAGTAATTATTTATCGGACATTTAAATGATGATGATGTTTTCTAATTGATTGTACGAGTATAAATACTTGTTTAGGTTTAGTCTTTAGACTCCGCTATCACTAGCGGACAATACTCTTTCAGCGGTTAAATCTTTTCTTTATTTTTCTGTACTAACCATAATACAAAAAATACTACGTTACACCTTCTTGTTGTATGAAAAAAATCCTTTCAGTAATGGACAGGAATATTAAATAAAACACAATAATGAGTATTATATTTGTATATTTCATAACACAATATTCATGACATGGTTTCCATCACTTGATGTTTGATCTCCACAATCAGGTTTACAAGTTAAATAGCATTAAGTAATTAGAAGAATCTGTTTCCCAAGATATTGTTAATGGCATCCAGGGCAACGATTTCCATAAGCTGATTGATTTCCCTCTGCAATGAAAAAAGAAAATGTTATCAGGTTTGTTAGTGAGAATTCTACAGGGTAAGTAATTTTAATTTTATTTAATATGCGCATAATAATTTAGGTAATATTATTTTATATGTATCGTTGCGGATATTCTTTATTATTGAGGAAAATGTTAGAGCAATAACTTGCTATTCATTGCGCGTTGCTCTCATATCAAAATCAAAATATTCGGCACAGTTTCACATGATTCGTTTCCGTTTCACATAACAATACTTTATATGTAGGCTGAGTCCATCACGTAAATTATATATATTTTTCTTACATGAAATTGGTTGAGTTTCTCAGGAATAGTGATTCCTAACAAGGTGTTGACCCATGTAGTGAGTTCCCTTCCGAAGAGGTTGATTCTCAGGTTTGACTGTGATAAAAAAGGAAATTTAAATTTCATATAAATATAACATACGATAATAGCATGGAGTTATTGAAAGTAATAAGAACTGTAATAATGTACTTGAAATAACGGGCCGTTACCCGTGCACCCACTGGCTTCACCCACCGGTGGGTGCACGGATAAATCGTGTTTACCCATGCACCCACTGCATCAAGGTTGGAATTTTTAAAATATCGGTACAGAATGTCGATAATTTTAAAATGAAATATAACACGATAAGTCAATTATCGTATTCCGAAGCAAAAATATCTAATACCCAAGATAAACCATCAAAAATGTTTAAAAAATGTTTAAATAAGGAAAGCATGTTATATTTTAAGTTTGTTTCTTAAGAGAAAGCTGATAAGTCAGTTTACCTCAATGCCACCAAGACTGAATTGGAGGGAGAGGCTACGAATACTGATACCACTGATGACGCCAACGTTGACACGGACATCACCAATAAGACGGATCGTATTAATGTTGAGGCTGAAAAAAAGTAATAAGTACTATGTACTATTGTACAGAAGTAAAACATTGCCAAGGACACATTAAAATGTTAGTCATACCGGCCGCTAACAGATCCAGTGTACTCTTCTCCAAAGAAAATGGCTCTACCTGCAGAGTTATCTAAAATAGAAGAAAACATATTCATTAAAATCAATTTTTCTGTAACTTTGTAAATCACATCTTATAAACTTTACACTCATAACCTTTACACACATAACACTTTGTTCATATCCGGATTTGTGCATTTTCCAGATTTTTTCAAATATAGCTAGTTCCCACCCAATGTTTCTCCTCAAAATAAGAGACCTGTATCCTGTAGTGGGCCATCAAACAGTTGTAGCCACACATTATTTGAAATATTATCTAAGAATGTTTGCATGAGTTTATTCAAGATCCACTGTGTATGGGTGAATTTTACAGATAAATCATGAATTAATATCCTCTAGAACGTCACGTATACGTATTCTCCTCTTCACCACTTTCAACTAATACACAACGATCTCGTAGGGATATGAATTTAAATGTTAATTCTAATGTTAATCCAAAGAACATTTAAATGTTAATCGAAAAACTTACCAACAGACACAGCGATCCCAGGAAGAACAATATTGAAGGTGAGTCTGCTCTGCAGTAAAGAGAAGTTCATGCTTTGGACGACGATGTTGCTGAGTCCAGTGAAAACGAAATTGTCAACGATGGCATTAGCGCTCAGGAGGCTGCAGAGGAAACAGACGTAACAAAATTATTTCAATTAATAAATATTTACCAAGATCATGTTACCTAAATTATTATTGAATCTCATTAGTCTTTAATCCAAACATTACTTAAAACATCTTGAAACTTATGAAAAAGCGTGTATGAAAACTAATTTTTGAACACTATAAATAGATATGCATGGATATTTCGGAAAGAAATAACCAAAATTTATTTTTGATCTAGATCAAAATCACACAGATATCTAAAGACATGAACTACAAACAAATTATAAAGGTAGCGCAAATATTTTTATCTACCTAACTAGCAACCAAATGGAATCTGCAATACTGCTGAACCATAGGGACGCTTATCTATTAGTTTGGCAGAAATCACAATTATGGGCCCATGTAGGGAAACGATAATGTCTACTAACACTGCTACAGGCAATTCGTAAGCAACTTCCAGAGAACGTTCCATTGGGTCCAAACCAGCATCTCTGATCTGTTGAGCAACATTCTCAATAGCGTCGATGATCTGCCCCGTCACAATACGTTCATTCCTTGATACATCTTGTACTGTAGCTGCAAAGCATTTACCAATTAAAGATACAATATCATTGTTACCAATTATGATTTTATTATATTTAGAAATGAACAACACTTCTTTCTTTCTTCTCGATTATGTTCAAATCTATTTTAATGTCATAAAACATTCATTGTTTATACATAGGGGCAATGTACCTACTAAAAGGCTTATTTTAGTAGGTAAACATTAATTTAATAAAACTATTTCTTAACCAAATTTTACCTCATATCTCTTATAAAAAGGCTAATTTTAAAATAACTGGCTGTCTATCAATATTATCTAGATATTTCATTAAGTAGCAATGTACTTGCCAAGAAACATATTATATTACCTGTACCAAAGGCAGCTGGGATAGATAGGGGGCTGGCAAGGCTGCCAACAATCAGAGTGACGAAAACAAACGCGGTGTTCTTCATATTGAATTTGCTGAAAATAATCGGAAAATCTAATTAATATATAATAGAAATTCTAAAGCATATTCATTGATTATTAATTTCTTGTAAAGTAAGTGAATAATAGTTAAATAAATACATTATAAGATGTAACATTGGACTCTGAATTTAGTGTTGTTATAAGGCTCATTGAAGGCTCGAGCCTTTAAGACAAGTGAACTCTTAGGGCCCGAGCTTTGAAGACTAAATAGCTTCGACTCGGAGCTCGAGTATGAGTCTCGAAGCTCATTTTTCTCAGTTTTAACTCTTGATACAGGCACTTAGTAAAATAATGAACACTGCACGATTAATGTAAAAAGAAATCACATTTTTTGCATTTTTTATAGCAACGTTTAGCACATTTTGTAGACCTATATGCTTGGGAGCGCAAATAGCCCTCAACCGTCCAATCCATAGCATCCATGCATAGTCAGCCTGAAATAATGTAGACGACCTTTTAGACCTGATGATTATAAGTGGAGATCTAGTCATTGATGGGAACGTACTAAATTAGTAAAGGCCTATTCACTCTTGCTTAGTTTAGTAGTAAATGCTCAATGATGATGAAAATAATGAATAAATTAAGTAAAGAGCTAAAAACAAAAATCTAACATATCACATTAGATTATAAGAGCAATAATGATTCTTCAATTCTTCAATAAATTAAAAACCGTTCTCACCTGTGTTAAGGCTACCTCACAAAACGTGAGGATGTGATAAGGGGTGACCCTTATATAGTAGACTATCAGAGATTAAAATCAGGAACAAACTATAAAGGCCTAAAATGTTTTATCATTATATTATCAAATACAATTATGATAAAAGAATCTAATTAAGCATGCATGACTGCAGATATTGTCGTATGTTTTATTACATCTGGTCATAGCATTTCACATACGATAAAATGTTACAGATTAGGGAAGTTTGCTTTCGATCTGATTTTTTTCGCGTTGAAAAAGTTGAAAGTAAAAAAGCTGAAACTGAAGGGTCAGGGGAAGAAGAATGAAAGATGATTTAGCATACATCAGTTCATTAAATGAATCTTAAAGCTTAAATCGCATTGAAGCAGTGTGGTGGAGTATGCTCTAGGCCTCCTCAACATGCCTCACCGTGACATGTAGGCCTTAAAAGGCTTCCAACCATGTTCATGGACCACAACATATATGATACTTCTGAGGTGACCACAACTAAATGAGCAAGACCACGATATGCCTAATTTCCTCCGTCACAGAAAAACTGTATCGACATGTTTGTAGGAAAAACATAATAAAATTTCAAATATCTTGTATCTTGGCTTCATGAAACAAAGTCGACGCAGTTCTTCCTTTCGGCATTTAGATGTTGCAACGCTTATTAAAACGATTTTAATACTCCTAAAGGTCGTCTAGAAATAAAACAAAACAAATATATACAAGCATTTATTGTTATATTAAACACAAACTTTGCAAACATTCAATAATGCAATCATAGCACTAATTTAATAATAACTTACTAGAAATACTATTAGAATTATAAAAGATAATTTAAATTGAACAGAATGCCGACAATGCATAGGCCGTGCTTTGACAATTGCTACTTTAGGCCATATATTACAATAATACTTTGAAAGTAAACGTGTTACAATTATATTTTAATAGCCAAGCAGATTTCAGGAAAAATATATGTGCATCAATAAGGTCTTCCGTAGCTTCATTCCTAATTTATTTATTTAATTTGGTGAAACTAAAAGAAAAACAAATTATAAAAACTACACATAAAAGGAAGTTCTTAAAAATTGGATGTAGGTATTGTAGGTACCACGTGCGTTTATTGTAAATTCGACTTTCTGATACTATGCAAGATTTTAATAAATATAATAAATGTACATGTACAATGTGTTATCAAATGAGATTAATATCAAAATTCAACATTTACGTCATGATAAAATTATCAACTAATAAATGCAATAGATAATATAATTATTAATCAAACCACAATATGAAAATGTACACGGAAATATATTAAAATTTAGATCAATTTTGTATCAACAAAACGTTTTGTCAGTTAACTAATGATTTTATGAAGTTGTAAAGGGAATGCTGCCAGGAATATACACAAACATATAACATACATCGTGACCAACATATAACATTAAAGTATGAAACAAACGGTGTGACAACAGTAGTCAAAATTTAATTGATATGATATCACATAAATCCAAAGATAAGAGTAACATTAAGATGTAATCAAAATTAATTCCAATCAAAGTTTTCATAAATCGTAAATTCTGTGATTGTGGGTATTTACTTACTTATTTTTATCGTACAATAATGTCTAAATCGAAAGTGTATAAGAGAAAATTACAATTTGATTTACTATTTTTACACAGAATAGTTGTACTTTATGGACATGCAACTTAGTGCATAAATAAATCATCGTAAAATTATCAAGAAAAATCGATATTCTTGATATTGTTAGAAGAATAATTAGAATGAGGTAAAATTGTTGGAATTCACTATTTTACTACTTTCAAATAGAACCAAGATAAGATATATTTCAGAGAAATTATAATGGGTTCAAAAGAGAAAATATGTAAAATTAACAAGTGAGAAATTCCTTAAATACGATTTAATTCAAAGATTTAATATTCATAATTCTCTAATGACTTTTTAGAATTTCTGGATATGTTTAGTGTGTTATTGATTGTACAAGGTTTTAACTATCGCATTTTGAAAGGGTAAACCATTAATCTATCACAAAACAAAAAAATTAAAAACAGCTATCCTTATGTCTATCATAAAATTCTTCATTATTTTGTGAAACTATACATAAAATTGTTTTGATGAATTTTAGATTCTGATAATACAATAAAAACTTGTAAGTTACTTATAATTATTATCTGAGATCAGAATATCTCGATATTAAATAATTAGGTCGTATTTCGTAATATATTGTTAGATCGGGGTATATTTATTTTCGTATTGGTTTGCTTACTTGACCTTCATATATAATTCAAACGTTCAGTAGATATTCTTATAAATTATTTGGTAACGATATTATTATATTAAATAAATCAGCACAGTTGAAACAATTTTAGATACTTGAAATACGGTCTTTAGCCCACTTCTTATTTTGGCACTACTCAACATTCATTGGCCTTCCACTGGCGTTGTTATATGAACAACACAAGAAACCAAATAGTGCAAATATGCTTAGAAGTAACGCATTACTACATCTACAAGTATCCTATATTAAGTGTTATACCAATATATATAAAAGTGAACAAGAGGCACTCTATAGGTTTACATACGCAAGTTAAATAAGCGTAGTTCTTGAAACATCGATCGTGAAATAACAATACATGAATACGCTATATTACACGTACTAACATCGTTTGACATAATTGTT
Organism: Thymelicus sylvestris; assembly: GCA_911387775.1. Lineage (NCBI taxonomy): Eukaryota > Metazoa > Arthropoda > Insecta > Lepidoptera > Hesperiidae > Thymelicus > Thymelicus sylvestris. The sequence goes on from OU426889.1 coordinate 16,073,591, forward strand.
TTAATAAATGACAACGGTCCGTATTGATAAACCGATCTTACGAACTCTGCGACATCAAGTTTGGTTTAAGATGATGAAATATGTGGTGACGTCGACTTTATTCACGTGAGTTAATTCATCCAGGTGTCTTAAGTCTACTTTTAGTGCACTTTATTCACCAATGCACCCAGGTGATTTAAATTTACTGAAGTAGACTTAATTCACCTATCATTTTAGTCGATGCAATTAGTAATGTTGGAATCGTATCTAAAAATGACATTTGTAAGATCTGTGATCGCGTTCTTGAGCCGAAATCAGTTTATTAATACGAGCCTAAATACACAAAGAGCAATATCACAAGTCATTAATTTTCGTTTGTTACATCAACAGCATCATTCATCAAAGTGTAGGCGATGCAGCGATGGTATCATATTATATTACTCTTTAAAGATATACTTACAGTACGTTTTTCACTATGTTCGTCAACTTTTATTCTTGAAGATATTGCTCAATTGTAGTCATAATTAACAATTAAAACTAAAGTTATTTTAATATCTAACTACAAATTAGAATCAACGAAAGCCCAAGTAGATCTACATAGAATTATATTACTTCTTACTACATCTCATAAGGTATCGTCTTTCACAACAGGTTTTAAGTTTTGTTAATTACCGCATAGGCACCCGAGGCCTGCCCTTAAGTCGAAATGAGGCAATAAAACGAAGGGCACAACGAGTCCTACTATAATTACTACCACATATTTATTTACATCAACGAAATGATCGTTTGTCTACTCTGCAGCTGTTTCAAGAGTTTCATTAGACTTATCGTATTGTACTAGCATTTATCTTATATATCGAACAAATTGTAGAGATTCATCTAGGTACAATACCAATATTCGAAAGCTGAACCGCTGGGCACTAATTTTCTAAACTAGGTGACATATCAATCCTAAACGATAAGGTATTAATTTTGTATGACCTAAGAAATTGATTATACTACATACTGTACATTCCATACCGTGAATCGTCAAAAACCTTTCATTCTGAAAATATGACATCAAAATAAAGGTATGTAAAACCGTATATGATGTACATTGGCTGCAATTAACCCCAGAAAGCAGCGTTATCGTGCATATGATCATAAATGGATTCCTTTATTTTGACACCACTATTTTGCCAAACTTCATCTCACTTTCTAAAGTATTTCGAGTTCTACGTTCAATAGTATTTTGTCGTCACCACCAATCGAACCAGCCGACGCTCATTTTGCTTAAATGGTTTTTAATGTGGAAGCTGGAATTTATTTTATTTCCTACCACTATATATTCAGCCATATCGATTTATATATCAAACCGTAAATCACGTACAACTTTCTAATATTGGTCCGCTACGGAGTTGTGAAGATCTAGCTTATACTCGTAACTTACTCTAAGGCTAGAATGAACTTAAACATTTCTATACCTTGCGTGATATGTATTGCAATACAGGCGCATTAAAGCTAACATTTTTAGTTATTCACGTCTGCTCCTTTTCAATCTCATCAATTTCATCTCCTGATTGTTACTCACACGTAATTCCTCTATTGAGTTCATTTTCTTTAATCGAAATATTTGTATTAAATATATTTACTTCTCCTTGACTTGCAAATGCTTTACCTTAATCTCGAAAGATATGTTGGACTTATCAACTATGACAAAGTTATCACTACGTATTTCTATAATTTGTTATTAACAAGTGATATGTTGATGGAGGCATCACTCCTTTAAATAGATGTAACATTACTTAATGAACAAAAATATTATTACATCACTCACGTTACAATTATGGAACGTAATATCAACATCGCTAGAAACGTTTAATGGACTTACAGAGCAATTTAACACTTGAGGTGGCTTACAACTAAAATATACATAAAGCTATAATTTACATACAAAAATAATTTAATAAAATATACCAGACATTTATTTCACACAAATATACAATACAGGATTCTTAAGCAATCGATGTTTTGGACATAAATATAAAGTTAACTCATTGTGAATAAAACATTGCGACGTTACACTAGCACTTATAGACATTAATTAACTAAAGATTGGTTTAGGTCACAACACATTGTTAAAGATAAAAGATAACGAACAATAAATCGATCACTATAAAACAAGAAATCCAAAAACATCAACACATCAATATAAATAATCATCTTTTTAATTTAATTATTTTTTCCTTTAATAAAGTCTATGAAACAATTAGTATAGATATGATTCGAAGCACAAACCAAACAGATATTGTTTGTTAATCATCCTAGTCATTCTCAACCATTCATTTACGGTATAAGGAACAACGCAGTTTGTAAGCCGACGACGGTGAAAAAACTTACACCAAGCTTCTTGTACGAAAGCCGTAAACTCGTTGGCGCTTCGTTTGTACAGTTCGTGGGAGGTTCTGGCTTACCTGTAAGTAGTAATTTAATATGTTTTATAACAATAGCCTAAATCCAGCAATAGGTAATTTCTGTCTTTAATCAATCGACTGGGACACTTTTTAATATTAAACTTGGCTCGCATTTTACATTTATTTTTTTGATAAGATATTACTCTTAATAGCAAAATCGTTCTAGGAAACTTATTCGTAAACCATATCTAACCCCTCGTTTACATTCAGCCCCTACCGCTGCTCCTCGCGCTGTCGGCAATAATCCCCTTGATACTGCCGTGGCAGGATCGAGAGAAGTGTAGTGTTTACATACTGCCCTACCACTCACATCGCTTTCGACTTTCGGCAATGGCAGACGTCGAAATATTACTGCGACGGAGCTGAATGCAGTGTTGCCAATGATAATCTAAATTTTACTAACAAAAAATAACCGACTTCAAAGTCTCAAAAACGACTTGTCAGTCAGATCTCGTTCAAATTTATGTGGGACCACATGACAAGCACCTGCTTTCGATTAAAAAAAGAATCATCGAAATCGGTTGGCGTGATATTGAGTTATTCGTCAATTTGTCGCGCACATCTTAACACAAATTTACGACTTATGTGGTTTTATCATGGATGCCATTGTCAGATCTCAATAAAATTTATATGTGACCACATGACAGCCACCAGCTTTCGATTAAAAAAAGAATCATCAAAATCGGTTCGCCCAGTCCAAAGTTCTGAGGTAACAAACATAAAAAAAAAAAAAAAAAAAAAATACAGTCGAATTGAGAACCTCCTCCTTTTTTTGAAGTCGGTTAAAAATTTTTGGAAGGCCGTGTACATTATGGGCGCCATTGATGATGCGATCGATCGGTGCGATCCGTCGTTGCCGACCGATCGCACCGACGGATCGGTAGTGTATGTTACCGCTATGAGTGGCACTTTTGAACCGATCGATCGGTGCGATCGATCGATCGCATCGTCAATGGAGCCCATTAGATAAAAAAGCCGTGTTTATATGGGAAAGGATCAAGTGTGGGCCGTAGCAATCCAATTACGCCAATATATACCATCGGTTCAGCGCTCGAACTAAAAAAAAAGGTCATCGGCAGTGAATTTGATGCCCACAAAACGAGTAATACTTTTCATTAGCCTACATTAACATCAATATAAGCCTGGTGGCGCTGTTTTAAGGGTTTAACATTTGTTAAATGTTTGCAAAACAATAAATAAAATTGACTTTGTGAAAATTTGCGAAAAGCCGTAGAATTTGCTACGGCAATAGGGTTCCAGCCGTAGCCCGTAGATTTTGTGATTTTTTGGCCTGAAAGCCGTAGAACACGGTAATTGCCGTAGCATTGGCAACACTGGCTGAAAAACCGCTCTTTTGGGGAGCGCCGGGCAGCGCGAGTAGCAGTGGTAGGAGCATGAGAAGCAGGGGCGGCTGTACTTTAAGTGCACTCGTGCGCCGAACTGCCAGATTTTTATGTTCAGAAAAATAAAACAAAAAATGTTTAATAGTGTCTGATTAACGATCTATTCAATATTAACGAAATTATGATGAACCAATTTAAGCTCTTTAACAAAGTATTAAGATTCATTATCGCGAAAATCGCTGTAAAATGGTTTACGGTGCGCTAGCCAAAGCGCACGGCGAATGCTCATACAACTTCTATGAGATGCAACCGAAAACGCCTGGCGCGTGAGACAGAGCTAGTTCAATAGAAAATGTACGGCGAATTATGACGTTTTTGAGCGCCGCACCAGCGAACCGAAGATTACCGAGCGGAATTCACGAAAATCGCGCGCGCTACGCCCGGCCGCGGGGCGCCCCGCGCTTTTACTCGTAGTAGCTAACATAGTGATTACCTAAGTACTCTGTGGTAGCTAAAAGGAGTTGCATTTGTTTAGATTCTGCAAGGATTTTCAGTATTATAATATTATAGTTACTGAATTGTGGGACATTGTGTGTGAGTAAATAGCTGTGAAAATGAGTATTAACTTCAACATCGACCATTTTGGAAGCTAAATTATTTTAGAAAATAAAACTTTTCAACAAAAATTGGAATTAAAATCGGCAGGATTATTTTTCAAACAGTCATCTAAGGACACTTTTAAGACGAATATAACTATACAAATCCATCCAGCCGTTTAGAAGGTCTACGCGCGAGAATCATAATCGTTCTTTGGTAGTCGTTAATTAAAAATAAAAATACGCTGATACAGTGCACCACCACTTCTAGGATCCACCAGCCGCCACTGATGAGAAGTATCGTGTTCACATACTCGTCCTGCCCACTTCCCTACCTACTTTCCTGCTCAAATGAGCTGAATGTAAACGAGGTATAAGACTGTAACGTAGAATGTTACTTACTTGTCGCTGCTATCAGTTGCGGCAAATATTTTTGCCAAAAGGCGCATTCCTTAACTCGCAAGCCACGACCAACTTCACTAGAATTTACAGCTAGGGACAGATACTCTCTTCCAAGTGCTGTGTGCACTGGCCAATGCACCTTTGTCATCTCTCCATTGGGCCCCAGAGATGGATTCCTGGAATTGATAATAAAATTGGAATTAGTCTAACCAATCATAAAAATGTATATTTCCAATTTCTGTCTTGTTCCATATAAGCAGATATTATACTGTTTAATTAAGACGGATTTCATAAGATTATCTATACCTACTACTCCCTATACTTAAGCTAAAAAAATATAGTATGACATAAATAACACACCCAGTCCTCGCAAAGTTTGCCCAGTATTTCATCAAACGCCTGCTAAATTCAACTTCTTCCGGAGAGTAATTTTTCCCAGGATTCAGAGGTTCGCCAAACACGTAATTTATCTCATCCGCGTGCATGACTCCCGTCCAAGATGGCCAGGGATTATTCTTACTACGATGCTTGTAATAATACGTATACACGTTATTTCCAGTCTCCGCATAACGATGCGCAAACTCATTAACACCGCAAGTAAAATGATAATCTCCGACCATTTTATCCAAAGCGTTCCGATTTTTAACTGGATCCTCAGGATTCAACCAATCAGTATATTCATACACAATAGCCTGACGAGCTGCATCATTCACGTAAGGATTAAGTTCTCTCACTGCCTGTAAGTACTGTTCTCTAGTAATACCGACATTTTCTTCTTTGGGAAACAATTCTGTGAGGTAATATAAAATAAAATAGTAACCTTCCTCAGTATTTGATCCCATAAGAATATTAGTCTTCTTGAAATTTTGGTGAGCCAACGATCTCATAGGCATTTCATCTAAAAACGATCCATCTATAATAGGTACGAAAGGAAATTCACATATACCTAGTGTCCCCCATTCGTTATTCACTAATTCATCGGCACTCTTCTTTCTCAAACAATCAATCATCGGACCCATATCAGTTTTGGATTTTGGACAGTGCACAGCTTCTGCTAGTCGCATGCCTCGTAAAATGCTTTCTTCTCGAGATATTATAGCCCACGGAGCAGTTGCAGCTCCAGATTGCATAATAGCTTGGGAAAACAAATTTCTCGAAAGAGGAGATAATAGATGTAAAGATACAGATACCGCACCAGCAGACTCTCCAAATAATGTAATATTATGAGGGTTTCCACCAAAATATCCTATATTATCTTTGACCCATTGCAATGCCATAATTTGATCAAACAAACCAGCATTTCCTGGAACATCTGGAGTATCAAAGAAGAGAAATCCAAGAGAAGCAACTCTGTACTGCATCGAAACATAAACGATTTTTTCTTCAGATACGAGAATTTTAGGATCATAAACATCCAAAGTAGCCGTTCCAGAGTAAAATCCTCCACCGAACACCCACAGCATAACAGCTGCATTCTTAGGACGTGGTTTCGGCGTCACGATATTAATATAGAGACAGTCTTCCTGCATATCCGTGTTAGGATTCCACATCATCGCACCAGGGAAATCTCCAAACACGGTATCTACAATTTGGACGCATGAATGTGGCAGTGTCGTTGCATTAAGTATTTCATCGCCCCAACTCTCGACGGGTCTCGGGTGCCTGAATCGGAGATCGCCGAGGGGTTTTTGAGCGTAAGGTATGCCAAACCACGCATCGACTTGCTTTCCGGTAGCTGCGGTCAGAGTTATGCCTCGAACTCTTCCCTTTCTAGTCCGGACTATTAAAGGATCTTCGTCATCGGGTCCGTATTGTGGTTCATCAGCCATAAGTTCTTCCCGTTCATGATTGGAATAGAAGCGATCATCGCTGGCTCTCTTGATGGGTTCGCTATCTTCGGCATACTTCGCTCTTTTGGAGGAAGTTTCGTGTTCGTCGATGCGGGGTTGGATGGTATCGAGTTCGGGGTTGTAGCGGACGGCCTCGCCGTGTCCGTGGTAGGGTTGGGGGGGTGCGGGGGCTGAGTGCGCCACGTGGTCAGGAGCGTGGTGCCGAGCGCGATGCTCGTGCGGGCTGGCCCCAGCGCGCGCCAGCAGAGCGGCCAGCGCCGCCACCAGCACGCGCATGCCGCCGCTACACGCGCTCCCACAGTCACCACCTGGAATTTAATAAAACTTTGTTATTATATTACATGGTTATCTAGAACATTTTATTTATTTGGTATTACTAAGACTTTAGAGGTCATAAAACACACATTAAACTTTGAACAGAACAGCAATCCTAATCAATTTTTCAGATGGTTTTGAACAAAGAATTTACTTGGCAACATTACATACCTATTATACTAATATAATACCTAATCCGTACCATCTATTCAGCCAAACTTTAAGTAAAGAGAGGAATAGAAAAAAGATATTTTGTAAAATAGACCCTTAAATCAATTAGGTACTTGAAAGTAACAGGAAGCCTCATTTACGTCACAATGTATTCAATCACACATCCGTCGTCGCAAGAGTAATTAAACCACCCGTTTGATACAATACAGTAACAAGGTACGACAAATGACTACATTGCCGGTAATTGCCCGGCGACAATACCCAGCAGCCTATTGTCACATTAACACAATGAAGGAACTGAAACGCTGAACACGGTTCAATACTGAAGCAATAAAGCTTCACTGCATTTCCATATGGGAAATGAAAGGCACATAACATGTTAAATAATAATTACTAACTTTATTTTAAAACCAATCTGTTATTCAACGAAATGTCGAAGTTTGGCACTCGCAAAGTGTGATCCAATACACGAAACAATAAATACTGTTGATTATAAAAGGATATTATTAGCTAAAATTTCTTTCATATCCAAAAAAATTGTTTGCAAGGATATATGGATTTTTGTTACTCTTTGACGAAAAAACTAGGACGATAAAAAAGGATTTCCATGAAATTTAGCCCACAGATAATCTGGCTTTACATGTATGGTACTGTCCCGAAAAACCCGGGCAAAGCGAACGCTAGTAACAAATAAATGAACAAGCAATATTATGTATCAATAAGCTATTAGAGTAGGGAGTGCATGTTACAAAGACGACGGACCCCGACCGGTAATGGTGCGCTTAGTTCTACAGAGATTTTGCCTTTGTTGCGAGGTTTAACAGAACAAAATACTTATATGTGTAATAGGCTTTTCTATAAAAGATGTAGGTATCTTTAAATTGCATAACTGTACGAGTGATATGTAATGGGGCAGAATCTATAGTATTCCTACCTCTATATAATAAACCTTATTTAAGTAGGTAGGCTTTATTTTTATTTATTTTTTGTGAACCACAAATAATATAAAATTCGCATACCCCGCTTTAATAACCTACGATTATAATCTGAATTTTACCAAGAAAAAAATAACCGACTTCAAAATAACTCAAAAACCACTTGTTAGATCTAGTTCAAATTTAAGTGGGACCACATGACAAGCACCAGCGTTCGATTAAAAAAAGAATCATCAAAATCGGTTCACCCAGTCGAAAGTGCTGAGGAACAAACAAAAAAATACAGTTGAATTGAGAACCTCCTCCTTTTTTTGAAGTCGGTAAAAACCTTTTTACCAAATAATTTACAAATAGTGAGCTTAACGTTCATTCAGATAATGATTAGGCTTAGTAGACGTACATCCGTATACTAAATACTATAGGACCACTAATAGCTAATGGCTTCGTCAATCTTAAGTGATCGGCCGAGTTAATCAACTTCAGATGCTATCGGTAGAAGGTAATTTCGCGTGCTTACTTATAGGAAAATTTTCTGAACTGCTGTGTTTCTGATACTTCTTATTGTACCGGTTGTTTTTGGGAGATAGAAGTTGTTACCTGATTGAAGGCATACACTTTAATTGGGTAGGCCATGAACATACCCCTCTACCAATCCGCAATACAGCAGAGTGTGGTGGATGTACCAGTTTTCCTCCACTGTAATTACCTATAGATGCATGTAACTCATACTTGAGTATTACTTTACTACCCAATTTTGTTACACCCTTATCCTTATCTGCCAGTATTACTTGAATGTCTAAACTCTAAATATCAGCATTTGCAACCTATACAGGTCTAAAGCGTGCGCTATAATAAATTGAAGATTCTACTAAACATCTGAATGTCATGTATTTCCAAAAGAACGCTTTGTAAATGCGATATATTCAAGATGCAGGTACCGCTCGCAGCAGTCGTTAAAAGTATGCGCTCGGGTGCATCTTGTATCCGCAGTTTCTGGTAAATGTTCAGAGTTTGCCACAAAACACATTCGGTCGCATAATCTGTAGCACGACACGTCGCGCGAATGAAAATATCTTCTGCACTTCCCTTATATCTGAATATTTTCTCCTCTACCTGTTCACACGCCGTTTTATGGTACTGGTAACTCCTGGTACTTTTTTCGCTTCGAGTTTTTATTAAAGACTCGTATAATATATGGTTTTAAATTATGAAAATATTGTAGTTGCACAATAGATATATAATTGTTTAATTGTATTATTAAAATCCTATTAACTAGTTTTGTATCTTATGTCTTTCCAGGATTCTGCAGCAAGCTATGGGTTTTCAGATTCAAACATACGTCATTTTTAATGGAATGAATTGCAAGATTTAGGAGTACTTTAATTTAGGAGTTCTCTTTCGTAATTAGGTGTTTAAAATCAATTAGAAATTCAACGAGGGGGTAGGTACAAGTTAAACTCGCTTGGAGAGGGTTCCGTACGTTGATTATGTATTTACCGTTATTTTTATATTTTAGTTATTTTTGCCGTTTTTTTAAGATTCAAAATTCAATTGTTTACTTTATACTGTCGTCTTTGGGTTACAAAATAGTACATGAGTACCGAATTTCAAAAAAATTGGTCCAGTAGTTTCGGAGTAAATTGGCTGTGAACATCGGTCGCGGTCGCCCAGATGCACGAGTGATCCTATAAGGGATGCATTTTTCGATTTTTCCTGCGGAACCGTAAAAATACGCCTGCTATTTGCTGCTATACTATTGGGTAGTAACCACGTCTATATAAAATCTTCATTAAAAGACGCAACCCAGTATCACGCTAGTTAATCTCAGGGTAATTAGTTGGTGGTAACGTTGACCCTTGTGGTATGCTAATGACTCGAGATAACTTTTTCCGCCCCATTTTATTTTAACTGGGCCAGTGGTGACGTCACCAAGAGCTGGGACTTGGTAGTAATGAGAATGTGAGCTACTTTTAGAGTTCATTAGTATATGTAGTCCACTTATTATTCTGGTCTAGTGTGATTTTGAAGTAATATCGCGCGTACATTTTTACCGACTTCAAAAAAAGGAGGAGGTTCTCAATTCGACTTTATTTTTTTTATGTTTGTTACCCCATAACTTTTGACTGGGTGAACCGATTTTGATGATTTTTTAAAACGAAAACAGGTGCTTGTCATGTGGTCCCACATTTTGAGCGAGATCTGACAAGTAGTTTTTGAGCTATTTTGAAGTCGGTAATTTTTTATTAGTAAAATTTATTGATGCACAATTTTGAAAACAGAAATATTGGTATAAAAATATTTTTGCATAAGTAGGTAGCATTGAAATCGGTATAAAATAAAACCTTGAGTTTCCATTACATTTCAAATGAGGGTATAGGAGGGTGGTAGAAGATAGCAATTCTGACTTTCGTACAAGAAGTACAAATACCGACGCGATGTATTTGATTTTTTAGGTTGCCTAAGTTCAAGTCTTTTGACAGAATCTACACACCATACCCGGATTAGAGAAAGATAGAGAAGTCTCGCAAAAACCGCAACCTGCAGACGATATAAAACCACGACAACTTCACCAGGAGTGCATGACCAAGAAGAAACTAACACTAAGTTTGCCTCTCATATTATATTCATTTTCCTTTTGCGGGGCGGGGCTACTGGAAGAGATTTCGTTTCGAAAAAAGTAGTATCCATGTGCGAATGTTTCAAAGATTTTTTTTCTGTGTATAATTCTTATGTATGGTGTACATAAACTATTAAATAAATAAATAAATAAATAAGAAAAATCATAAAGTATTGATTACATATACACTACCTAATCCCCTTAGTAACAAGATGGAAACTTACGTACACCCAGAGCCCGTAATTCCATCAGGTTATCGGGTTTAGCGTTCAATCAAATATTTGTCCGGTCGGCGGTGTGTTTGTGTTGACACAACACAACAAGCTCCTGTTATTGCTATTCCCTGGCTATTCGGTGTTAGGTAATGGTTTGAGGGTCGGCGAGAAACTTAAGGCTATAGCGACACAAGATATTTTACTTCACGTATAAATCGCACTCTTAAACACTGAAAAAAGAACTTATGTATGTAATTAAGTGATTTAATTTGAACCCAACACAGGACCTTCTTAATTTATTTTTTTAATTTATGACTATGTCGACCAAAGGTATAATAACCCTCATTTTGTTTATCCGCAGTCGGAAAAACGATCAGAGTTATCGTAAAAGGTCCTTTTGTTTTTCCACAGTCGGAAAAACGTAGGAAAACTAACTGAGGTCATCATTTACCTCATAGCTACAAAGTTAATTTGACTATTAGGTTTGGATACTGAATATTTAAATAAATCGTGTTTTTGGAACATAAGCCATAAAAGATGCGGATGGAATTAACACAAAATTACGAGGATCAACGTAAAGAAAATTTGATGAGTGTAGTTGATGTAGAAAAAACTTCGATATTATTTTACTAGACTGTTATGTTATGTACTAAAAATTTCCTATATGTCAGTATGATGCCGACAAATGAGTTAACATTGAATAAAAAATGAGTTAACATTGAATAAAAAATAAGTTAAGGAATAAGTAAATTCTATGATCAAGAATATAGCGTATAGCATCGCTGTTTATTTAACATGCTGCAGAATTTAAACGATGTTTTAACAGTGGAACAAAATATTATATCTAATAACATTTCCAATTTTAGTAAGAGTAGAACATAAAATAAAATAATAATACAAAATACAACATTAACGATTTACGAAATGAATTATCGGTTGCGTTATAAAATCGCCATAAAATTGTTAATAACACTTCAGTGTAGATAATTTAGTATTAAGCATTGAAAATACTCTCTGATCTATAGCTCAAATTGCCAAATAAAATAAGTTTTGAAATAAAAAACATCGTGTATCGCTAGTGGCAAATTCCTACACAGCTACAAAATAAATACGAAATTCATATCCGGCCCGAAATTGTGGATCAGATTTCATGAGAGAAAAAATGGAAGTTTTTAGATGAGAAGCCTTGCAAACAGATGTAATAGAAATTGGATCCGATGAACTTATTATGATGTTAGTCCGGGTTCATGTGGAATTTGCGTTACAAGGTGATTCAGTGTGATTGGGAATCGTGTAGAAAAATAATAATATTTAACGTTACATGTCTTTGCGAGGTAAACAAAAATAAAATGACGAAAGGGCCTAAATAATACCAAATAGCTAGCTAGCAATAGCTAGCTTTCTGTGCAACACATAAAAATAAATTATCCATGTCATAATAAAAACAAGACAAAAGTCAGAATGCCACAATTTAGGTGAGGGCCTATGTCCAGCAGTGGACCTCCAGTCTGATGGATGGATAGACGAATATATTTCCATTTACTCAGATTAAGCTTATTCATCATCACGAATAATTCCTCTTCAAGTAAACACCGCAAAAGGATGCTAATGAATATTTAATTATGTAAATCAAGCGGAAACAGCGCTGAACTCGAGCGATCCCACAAAATGCGCGTTTACCTCAGGAGAGCGCCTAATGGGGTACTTGTTGAGGTGGTACAGATTAAACGAATGCGGCGGTATTCGCTAAACATAATGATATTTACATGATTTGTATCTCATACTTCATATTTTTTGAAGTACGTGTTTTTAAATTTTGCATAAATGCATATACCTAAAACATATGGATTTATAGAACACAAATTAAAGTTGTTATATAAATATAATAAACATAAATGTTTAAAACAGCACTCCAGTACAATTCTCAAACTGATTAGTGGTGGATTTCCAGCCAATGAGAAGTCAGAAGATTCTTAGAATCCACAAATTCTCTTGGCTAAGCATAGGCACGTTTTGTTTATCAGTTTTCACAGGAGAAAAGTTTCCTACAATGAAAGACTGACAATGACTTAATAAATAAAACATTAACCAAACCAAACCAAATAGAACAAAACGAGGGTAGTTATACATACAAGCAAAAACAAGGATAGACTACTGAGCTAAACATTTGGTAAAAAGCTTACACCAAATGAAATTTATTTTAATTATCTGTATCATCTGAATATCTATCTATCAGGCAAAATTTTCTTATGTTCTCTGTTGAATAAAAATTCTCTCTATCATTAGCTTTTCACAGAAACACGTGTCTTTATTTTCCCACTAGCTGACCCGGCGAACTTCGTATCGCCTAAGAATGTAACAAATCAGAGATCATTAAAATCGGTACAGCCGTTCTTATTGTTAGCCGTTATAGTTTCCGTGTCCTCCCTCTCCCGCTCCCGCTCCCGCTACCTCTCCCTCTCCCTCTCCCTCTCCCTCTCCCTCTCCCTCTCCCTCTCCCTCTCCCTCTCCCTCTCCCTCTCCCTCTCCCTCTCCCTCTCCCTCTCCCTCTCCCTCTCCCTCTCCCTCTCCCTCTCCCTCTCCCTCTCCCTCTCCCTCTCCCTCTCCCTCTCCCTCTCCCTCTCCCTCTCCCTCTCCCTCTCCCTCTCCCTCTCCCTCTCCCTCTCCCTCTCCCTCTCCCTCTCCCTCTCCCTCTCCCTCTCCCTCTCCCTCTCCCTCTCCCTCTCCCTCTCCCTCTCCCTCTCCCTCTCCCTCTCCCTCTCCCTCTCCCCCTCCCCCTCCCCTCCCCTCCCCTCCCCTCCCCTCCCCCTCTCCCTCTCCCTCTCTCTCTTCCTCTCCCTCTCCCGCTCCCACTCCCCTCCCCTCCCCTCCCCTTCCCTCCCCTCCCCTCCCCGTGTTACATAATCGGGATCCGCGGAACATGCGCGAGCTGTCCGGCCGCGCTGTACGTTGTCACGTAGTTCCTTTACTACGTAATATCTTCTGAATGGAATGTCCGATTTGAGTAATTCAAAAAGTAATCTATAGGTATTGAAACAGTTTTGAATATGAAATGATTTATTTGGATAACGATTAATACGAAGGTATGGTTTTCATGATCTGATTTTGGTCATCTTTTTTATTAACTTTTAAAATGTAAAAAGTGGTTATAGTGACATAACGACAATTGGACAAAAGTTGGACATATACTATCGCGAGGTTTTTTGTAGATATTGATATGTTCTATAATATTGTAGAACATTTTTTTGTTCTATCATCAATAGTTTCCGCAGCGTTTGCGATGAAAGAAATTTTTAAGCAAATTTTTTCACACTTTGGTTCACGTTACTGATGTTTTAGCAAGGATCCCTAATTTTTTCTAGTAATAAATGTAACCTATGTTACTCATGAATGATGTAGCATTCTAATGGTGAAAGAATTTTGAAAATCGGTTCAGTAGTTTTTGAGTTTATTCGTTGCAAACATACAAAAATATAAAAATACAAAAATACAAAGCTTTCCTCTTTATAATATTAGTATAGATATAGATAAATCCCGTTATATCAACATTTTTATGCTTCCGCCCAAAACAGCCCTTTAAAAGGCACGATCCTCATTAATGTAGATGTCTAGAGCATATCGTTTCATTGCAGATTAGGTACTGGTAATCATTTAAAAAATAATGTCTGTAAAGTCGGTTTACGGACGGTAGTTTAACGTGACAACGTCATGACAAAACATTGATGAAATGATTGCATACTTTTATAGATAAAATTGAGCGCTTCGACCGGTCGTAGCCGATCGTGCCTCTCTTTCGCTTTTGCCGCTCTCTCGCTCGCGGAACGCTACATTTTTTCGTGCGTGCGCCCGGCGTTCATCGTTTTAATAGACGTTATCGTACGATGGCTCCAAGCCTTGGGGATACAAGCGCTTCCATAAGCACAAGTCTAATGAATACCAATTGAAACTCACATCGTTCACCGTGATACGCTACACAGAGCCGTGGAACGTTAGTGAAGATTTAATTATGCAAATCAAGCGGAAAAAGCGCCGATCTGAAGCGCTCCGCAAAATGTGCGTCACCTCAATGGAGCGAGTAATGGTGTACTTGTGAGCTGAAACGGTTAAATTGCTGTTTTTGCTAAAAGAGAATGACGTTGTGATTGAAAGTTGATAGTTTTAATGGCTCCTGAAACAGTTTTTTATTTATGGTAGCCATGGTAGGTCATTATAATAAAAGTCTGTTATTTTTGTTGTGTTGGCGATTTGGAATTAAAATTAACCGATTACTTTTTCATCGCACCTACTTTCTTATTTGTGACATTCGTAATAATCGTGACGAAAACGAAACAAAATTGGGTTGAAATTTTATAATTAAAAACAAAGAAAAAGAACTATTTCTCATGACTTAAATTGAAATAGTTTTTCCAAAAATTTCGTTGTATTTATAAAATACTTTTCGAAGTTGCATTTCAAGTAGAAGAAAGCGATTGTAAATGCAACGCCGAGACAGTTCGCGATATCACGGCTTGCGTGCCGTAAGGTCAGGTTAGACACGTTGCCATTTCAAAATCAAGATAATGTCTCTCTTCATAATAAACACTTAATCTTACAATCTATTAAAATAGCCTTGAATAGCACAACCCTGTAGCCTATTTGGTAGCGACCTACGAAGCGAGGGGTCCCGGGATTGATTCCCGGCCGGGCCAGATATTTATGGGACAGATAAATATTTGTACTCAGGTCGTGGGTGTTACTGTGATGTTTTTATTTATTTATTTATACACATACACATAATTAACAGGACTAACCCAAAGCATTACGTGCAGAATTTAAAACTAAGTCAAATAGGTACATATATTGTATACATGGTTGACAGAACTACATGGTCTGCATACTACACATTAAAACTAAGAAACACTGAACAGAGCAACATAAACTTATTTAAAGTGTTACAAAATATGTCGGCTTCTGGAGTCTGAGTTAGGAAGCGATTGAGCAAGACGGGAGCGGCCCTTTGCGGTGCAACGGCCGTGCGGCGCGCGCGCACCGCACGCTCTGCCATTTCGGTTATATAGTGTTTAATCTATGCGCTCTGCCAACAGCCGATCCGGCCTCCTGCCACCGTACAAGCCAACGCATCTGTGACGGAACCTCTAAGTCTAACTCACAAGAGGCGAGAGCCGAGGGGTTATCAATTTTCCTATTGAGTAGGAGACAATAGTGCACCATCAGACTAAGCTTTCGTCTCAGCTCAAGACTATCGAGACCGAGATGTTATAATGTGTCGTCCATGCCACCCGCGACACAGGTGAAAACCTACTGCGGGGGTATGAGTGTGTAAGCATTTATTTATTTATTTAAATTAATAAATAACGCTACACCTATAGCCCTACACTAGGATTTCCTGTATCGTACGTATGTGGGGACAGTAGGCAACAGGACACATGAACAATTTTTTCGAATGTAGCACTAGTTGATCAAATCAACTTAACATAGTTTAAAAATTCAACTAGACTACAAGTGGAGTCCGGTCAGAATTAAAAGAACCTAATGTATAATTATGTTTAAATCTAAGAGGACTCCACTATTGGTACTTAAAAACCGCGAGGAGAACGACAAAATAATTTAATTATTTTGAAAGTGTTTAGAAGTCGTTATGTAGAAAAATACAAAAGGAATTGCGATTGAGAAAATCGCGTGCCTCAAGGGCAAAGAAGACACCATTTGCAATTCAAGCTAGCAATGGCACCGCAGCCCTCATTGCCTGTGTGGCCTTGAGGCCTCTAATTGGACCCACTTTCATTTTCATAACTGACGCTTAATGCAAATTATACTGAGTAGTTGGAAGCGGCTCGAATAGATACGAAACCACTTGAATCTTTGCGGGAATAGATTAGCTAGCACTGCAGTATTTTTAACTGGGTTGCATATAAATAGAACACATATAAATACTAGCCGCCTTTGGTGCAATGCAACGTTTCGATGCACCCAAAATGGCGTATGTTTCAATTCAATCAACGAGGTAAGGTAAATGTGAGTTCTTCGAGCTGCGTGTTACAACTAATGGCTTGCCACATTGTTGAGCATTTGTCTTCTTTTTCAGATAGGGCTGTATCGCGAATAGTGATAAAAATAGAGCTATAAACCAACTTAAAGCGCTCATAGCCAGACAAAGATTTCAGCAACTTGTTACTGAGTTAAGCGACTTTTAACTCGATTTCGGTTGGCAGTTTTTGGACGTATCCAACGTTAAATGTATTGTAGCACTGACTGTATTGTAAACACAAATAATCTGATTAGTTCAGCGGTTATTTAAACGCTATGCAGAATACAGACATTTTTTGCCGACTTTAAATATCCTTTTAACTTTAAAGTTTGAACTACTACGAAAATTAACGCTTGCACACTCATACTACCCATTCATATTATTCTGCTTATAGGGGAGGTGCGGTGGGTGGATTCCCTGTGTCGGGGGTGACATGATTTTTTTTGTCTGACAAGTTCCTGTCACGGCCATGGTATGGTACGGTATGATGCGCAGAATCCTTAAAGTACATTTCCCAAAGTCTATAATAATGTCTTTTCAAAATAAAATGAAATTGAAATCTGCCACTTCACCTTTCAAGTTCAAATTCAAATATTTTAAATCAAAATTGGTTTGGTTTACAAACACTGTCTGATCGTCATGCTAGCTAATCCAAGTAAAGGGACATGAAATGGATTGACTTAATCCCGGCACTTAGTTAATCTCATTCCGTTAAGAAGATTGAGTAAGTGTATTTAATACAAAGTAAATTTAAGTACCTACCATTGTAATTTTCTTTGTATGTTCTGTGGTGTACAAACAATAACAAGTATTGCGCAGTATGGATACATAATTGTATGCAATTACATTATAGACATAATTATATACACACAAGATAAAAGCAATATAATGTCCTGCTTAATTTTTTAGAGGATAGGTTTAACCTACCGAATACTTACTTGGTAGGTCTTAAGTGGCTCAAAAACATACGGGCCAAGGCCGATTCGTTTATAAGGTAAACCCACTTATAATGCTCTATTTAGGGGTGCTTTATGGAGGCCAGATGATATCCGACTATGGGTTTATTATCAGTGGGGCACTCCAAGAACGCGATGACCCAAATGTCATGGAATTTACAACAAAAGAAACAGAACGGTCGATTCTTTAAGACGGGTTTCTGGAAATCATAGTACAGAAAACTAACTATATATGAAATAGAAACAAAACTGTATAGAAACTCCCTATATATGTATGTATATATTCCCTATATATTTATTTACTATATATTTATAGTATTATAGGTATTTATGTATGTATGTGTATTTATATGTATTCTAGTTATGTAATTTGATTTTAGTAATTTTTTCTAGAGTGAGTATATATTTTCTGTGTTAACACCTGCCATCAGCTATTTCCACATCCACCCAGGGTTGACTGGTGGACAATGCCATTAGGCATTAAGTTTGCCCTTTGTTTCTTCTTTTAAGAGGTGACATAAATATGTAAATAAATAAATATAAATAAATAAATACAGTAGAGTGAATCTAATGGAATAGAGCAAAGCAGAGCGGAACATTGCTAGTGGAGAGCAGTCTTTAATGAAATATCTTATTATTACATTTACTACTATAGACGACCCTGCCCTGTAGCCTAGTTGGTAGCGACCGTGCCTGCAAAGCGAAGGAACCCGGGTTCAATTCCCGGCCGGGGCAGATATTTATGTGATCCCAAATCCCCGGAACACGACGAGTCATTTGGCAGCTGACTCAAGCAGGAGTGTGGTAGTAACAATGGTATTAATGAACTATCAAAATCAATATTACCAATATCCTAAGTATATTCCATCCGAGGGCCCCTACCACCAGCGGGCCGATTTGCGGGCTCTTACGACATCCGTCCCTGGGGTTAGGGTTAGTATTCTAAGACCCAAAAATTATGGCTAAATAGCTTGCATATCAGAAATTGTACCACCCGATGGTAAGTCATCACCATCACCCATACACATCAGTAACACGAAAGGCATTAAATGCTTACAGAATCATTAAAAACTGTACACAAAAGTACTCCACAATTATGACAATTGGGACAATTATGATGATAATGAAACAGTATAAGTTACTACGAAACAGCAAAACCCATCTTTTAAACAAAATTATTATTCACATCATCAACTACAACTTTTCCTACTAGCTACCTCAGAAATAAGTTCAAGCATCCGGGATGTAAATTTTCCGCAAATTACACCGCCAATATTGTACCCTGACGACGTCGAGCGCTCAAAACGAAATTTATGAGCGATTTTATATCCCACGGGAGACTATTACGGCACAGGGACTTCCACCACTGTAATGAGAGCTCTGAAATAGATTGAACACGCTGCCAGTAGGAATGAGACTCGGTATTTATTTGACGTTTGATATTTATTGGTTTTTAATG
Organism: Thymelicus sylvestris; assembly: GCA_911387775.1. Lineage (NCBI taxonomy): Eukaryota > Metazoa > Arthropoda > Insecta > Lepidoptera > Hesperiidae > Thymelicus > Thymelicus sylvestris. Next base: position 16,092,910 of record OU426889.1, read on the forward strand.
TCCTGGTTGCTGTGGAAATTGAGTTGGAATAAAATGCGTGGAACAATTTCGTATTTAGAATTGGAAACCCTATTACTAAGCCTTTTCATCCATTTCGCATTCCTTTTATAATAAATCAATTATTTTGTACCATTAAAAAAAAAACTCGTTTAGAATTAGGTTTAATTAAACTCCAGGACAAATATGTTATTGACGTTATAAGGTGAAAAAAAATGGGGGGCGCTACAAAATAACTGATTTTCAAAGTGGGCGTTAGACGAAATAAGTTTGGGAACCTCTGCTCTAAGCTTTACTTCAGTGAGATACTTAAAACTCAAACACATTAATATCTGTCAAAGCACATACGAAATTGATGGATTACTTAAAACTTAGTATACGGAAGCAGAGAGGGGGTCCATCCGGAACCATAACACATTTCAATTGGTCCACGAGTCCAAAATATTTGGGAATTTACACCCCTTTCATATCAATATCCGAAAAGCTGGTAGATTAAAAAATGACGTGCATAAGTGTATCAGTGATACCTATATGAATAAAAGATTTTGATTTGATTTGATTTGAATAAAAATTATCTAATGATAGTAATCATATCTTTTTATAAGATTAATCGTTGCTTTATTAATTTAAGAACAGATGGGTGACATACCTACTCTATTACGTCATGCGTAATTATATTAATTACCTATATTTTTTTCTTACTGATAACTGTAGATCAAAATTGGGTGATAATATGGATAGGATTTTAGGAATCCATTTTATGACATTGCTAAGAATGTTACTTATTTAAGTACATAATATTTTATTGATCAAAAGTACTATCAAAAGGATTTTTTTATGGAAACGAGCTGACGATCCAGCTGATTTTAAGTAGCAATTGTCGCCCATGGACATCAGCAACACCAAAGGCATCACCGATGCGTTGCCGGCCAAGAAAGAGAGAAGAAAAAGAAAGAAAGAAAGTTATCTTAAAGTTCTTTCATTATTTTTTAACTTACTAATTATAATAAGTTAATGGACAACCTACGGCTATCACGCCTGGTGGTGTTAAACAATGTAAAGCGCACTAATTTAAGTTATTAATATAAGTATTCTATTAAGTTTATTTAAATTGTTTTTAATAAATTCATCTCATAAATCCAACATCAATTTCTTTCATTTAGAAAGACGTCGAGTTTAGGTAAATACCTATTTACTCCTGTGGTTATGTAAACTAAGTACCCAATCGTCCACAATCGCTGATAACATGTAATGAACGCACCTGCAATTATTTTAGCGACACAAGGCGATTCCAATCTACTTTTAACGTCACAAGACGATTCGAATCTCCTTTTAGCGTCACAAGACGATTCCAATCTCTTTTCTTCACTCATCTATTTTTTACACACACCATAATTATTATTGTTAATATATCATTGAGATGTAAAATACTATTGTATTAAACTATTGACACTATCTGCATTATCAACGCATTGCCAGCAAGAAGAAAGCGTAATTCGCTTGGTAACTGACTCATCTATATATATAAAATTGAAAAGCGACACACCGCTGATTAAACAAAAAATCTCAGAAACTGCCGAACCGATTAAGATGAAATTTGGCAGGGAGATAGTTTATGCTAAGGAGACGTTCACTAAGAACGGATTTTTGAAAATTCATCCCCTAAGGGGTACAAATAAGGGTTAGAAGACACTTTCATACAAACCAACTTTCTTAGTTTTAAATTTATAAATTTGAAATTTTTTATGTAGGTTTATAGTAATAAACAAAAGTTAACTTTAATATATTTTTTTGGAAAATAATCCCTTAAAGGGTTAATTTACTGAATTGAACTTAGTAGGCAACTTCGTCATTTTTGAAGTTAAAAACATGAAAATTTGCATATTAGCTCCAGACTAGAAACGAAATTTGTAAGTATTATGTTTTTTTGGAAAATCATCCCCTAAAGGGTTAATTAAAAGTGCGAAAGTTAGTATGGACACTTCGTCAGTTTTGAAGTACGAAGGGCGAAAATTTGTATATAAGCTTATAGTTAGACACAAAAAATAACTGTATCGCTGATTTCTCGAAATTCATCCCAGGGTTTGGTAGTCAGCTACATAAAAATCAACTTCGCCAGTTTTAGAACTCCAAAATAAAATATTTTATAACTATAAAATATATGAATTTGTTTATGTAAGTTTATAGTAATAAACAAAAGTTAACTTAGATTTTATTTTTTTCGGAAAATCATCCCTTAAAGGGTTAATTTAGGGGAATGAACTTAGCAAGCAACTTCGTCATTTTTTAAGTTAAGAATCGACAGGGAGCAGGAGAGGGAGAAGGAGCGGAAGAGGGAGATAGAGAGGGACAGGGAGCGGAAGAGGGAGTGGGAGCGGGACAGAAATCGGGAGAGGGCGCGAGTGTGGACGGGAGAGGGACTGGGAGCGATAGAGGAAGAGGGAGAGGGATATGAAATGGGAGAAAGACCTCGAGCGGGAAAGGGAGAGGGCGAGGGATATGTGGTGGGAGAAGGACCTCGAGCGGGAAAGGGAGAGGGAGTGGGACAGGAAGAGGGAGAGTGAGGGGAGTGAGACAGGGAGCGGGAGAGGAAAAGGGACAGGGAGCGGGAAAGGAAGAGGGCAAGGGGAGAGAGGGAGATGGAGAGGGAGAGGGAGAGGGAAAAGAAAAAAGTTAATGTTGTTTACTATTCCAAACCCGCTCCCGGAGGAATAATCTGTGATTGTATCGTAAGTTTCAGTATGTAAATTCCTAAATATAAGTACTTCAATATAAATGAACCTGTTTTTAAATTTTCTTTTGTAAGAGATAATGATGATACCTCAGAGCCGATTTCGGCTACAGCGATGCTTCGGGACTCTCTCTAAGTCTGAGTGACCGGGCTCAGATGGTCAGCTCTCTGGTGGGCTCTCCAGTGACTTATGTATCCTATTTTGGCCGTGAATGTACGACTGCAATAGGTACACGTGAGCACACCATTGTCATAATTATAAGGGATAGCAGCAGGTGGACGGAGCTTACGTTCGTCTCGCTTCCGATCTAAATCGGATCTACGGTCTTGTTCGAAATCGCGGACTTTATCATGAACGAGGCTCCTCCATTCTGTGCGTTGAACCGCCATGTCCTCCCATTGCGTGTGGTCTATGCTGGATCTTTTAAGGTGTCTCTTAAGCACATCTTTATATCTTAAGAACTGGCCACCGGACTTACGCTTGCCATACTGAAGCTCAGAGTAAAAGATCCGCTTAGCCAACCGTTCTTCCGACATCCGCAGCACATGCCCGCACCACCGCAATTGCCGTTTAATGAGGTACGCCTCAATGCCATCGATATGAGCTCTTCGTAGCACTTCAGTATTACGCACTTTATCAGACCATCTGATCTTCATGATGTTTCTCAAGCATCTAAGATGGAATCGGTCCAGCGTGCGGATGTGACGACGGTGCAGACACCACGTTTCAGCTGAATATAGGAGGCTTGGTAATACAATAGACGTGTACACCGATATTTTCGTAGCCAGCTTCAAGTCATGAGAGCAGAAGACCTTGGCATTAAGCTTACCGAATGCTGCAGCAGCAGCACTGATTCTGCTATTTATCTCAGAGTCAAGGTCACACTTAGAATTTATAGTGCTCCCCAGATATCGAAAGCTACCAACTTGCTTCAGCGTGTTATCACCAAGTTTTATGACCAGATCTTTGTGGTCTGATGTGTCCATGGACATAACTTCTGTCTTTTCAACGCTTACTTTTAAGCCGTACTTGCAACAGAAAGTGCTGAGAACGAAGAGATAATAAATAATATGATAAGCATAATTTCCGCGTGCGAAGCTGCGGGCAACAGCTAGTTGAATATAATTATAATATGAGAGACTTTAGAATAATAATTATGTTGATTTTGAAAAACTAAGTAAAGGTAATATTATATAGCATTTCATAATTGAAATCCGTATTTAACAAATTAGCAGTCTTTCGGGGCACAGGATTCTTAATAAAATTATTAATTAGTATACTTCAAGCTGCTATAGCGGAATACTGGCTAAGTGGCGAACGCAAGGCTAGGTTTATATTATTTCTGGATACATCTAAAACTACATACTTGATGGTCAGACTAGTGAGGGGTCCTATTATATTGGTATGATTCCATTGCTTATAGTCTCTAATAAACCGATAGAAGAAGGTAGAAAATGAGATATTTCATCAACTGTCGGTGTAATTGTAAGTTATGAGATTTTTCTACAAAAGTGACGTTTTAATAAGTATTTATTTTTATAATTTTTTTTTTTAGCCATGAAACAGTCATCAAAAACTGGAGACGAAGAAGAAAATAGAAATAAATAGTAATACCACATTTAATATTGTCTCGAGGATTTCCTCTTCCCAGCATAAATAGTAGATCGCTAATAACTTGACGTAAATATCACGATTGGAATAACAACGATATATTATATCATTCCAACGAGCTTATAGTGTTGTAACCCTTTGTAACGATACATCGATAGTGACTTCATAAATTCCTGGCACGCGCGTCCCGTGTCCGCACATACAAACGACTTGATTATCTACACTTGCAATTTCGTGGGACATGTAGTATGTCCAAAACCGACAAGGATTCTAGTATATGTATATTTTTACGTAATTAAACGGTGACACATGCTATGCAAGGACCGCTGTGATGCCATCATTATTGTCACAGCTTATTACTTACCCTTAGATAAGCTCGGATCTCTTTCGGCGAGAGTGGTAAAATTCTTATGACCGATTTCCACTAAAGTGGATTGAAACAGAAGCGAAGCAAAGACATCCTGTGAAGAACCTTTTAACCTTGGCTAGCTCCGCCCAGGCATAAATAGTACGAGTTTTAAGGAGTTTGGTAATGTATAACGATTTGTAACACTTAATATGGACATTAATTTACCTGGCACTATCTCCGGAACGCCATGACCAGTCCTTGCAGCGCATGAGGGGCGTGCATCAGCACCACTTCACATCCTTCCACGAGCCACCTAAGGACAGAACAAATTATAAGTCACTCACAAACCTACACTGCAACATAACCTATATTTCTTTATATATTTTTTTACACATTCTTCGGAAATCAAACCCGGGACACCTTGGGCACCGCATAGACAACAGGGTCATGTTAGTCAGGAATGAAGCTTACAGTGCACACCCATATTGGTTTAATATATTCTATCGCTGAGTAACAAGCCTCCTCACGAAGCTATTCTATCGTAAGAGCGATCATACTCGCGCTGGAGTGGTATAAGAGGTACTTGACACAAAAACATCAGAAGCTTTGAGAGCAAGCTCGCTTGCATATGAGTGTTTGATTGGTCGGGTAATTTCCTACTTCAAAATGCGCTTGCCAATATTTTTAAAGCAAATAGCTCAAGTTTGTAGTAGCTTCCAACCAATTACTTATTTTAGCCGTATTGGGGCGGCTTAGAATACTAACCCCAATCCCACGCCGGATGGGTGTCGTAAGAGGCGACTAAATCCGGCTCGCTGGTTGTAGAGCCCCTCGAAGGATTAGATAGAGATAGATAGACTGATTTTAATTGTTAATTAATACCACTATTACTATTATTATTTCTCCATGGGGTTCGCCTGGATAGCTACCACCCTTGAGCATGAGTCAGCCACCAAACGACTCGTCGTGTTCCTGCTGGGGGCTTGAGAGCCAGTTCTTTCTTTCTTTCTTTTTCTTCTCTCTTTTGTGGGCGGCAACGCGTCAGTGATGCCTTTGATGTTGCTGATGTCCATGGGCGACGATAGCCACTTACCATCAGGTGGATCGTCAGCTCGTTCACCGTCCACTGTGGATAATGCGGAATTTAAATTCTTCCGCAATCTGCTTCCGACGTGGTTTAACGACTATCTAATGATATTCAGACTAGCAGCCTAATTACGGTAGCTTATGGATCGCTGTTGTCCAATAATAAATATGTGGCCTTCAAAGAACAACCTCAAGAAATTACTCCCACCGGTCACTCATTCAATTACCGACCGCGCCTGAAGACGCTCAATCGATCGATCACTTAGGGTTGACACAGGCTGGTTACGATTTTTTTTTCTAAGTTATTAAACATCTTCTAACCTAAGTTTTCCTAGGGAACCATGCGGAACAGCAGACAAGAAAAAATCTGCTTTTCCTTTTTAACCGACTTAAAAAAAGGAGGAGGTATTCAAATCGTCTGTATTTTTTTTATGTTTGTTACCTCAGAACTTTCGACTGGGTGAACCGATTTGAATGATTCTTCTTTTAATCGAAAGCTGGTAGGTACTTTTCATGTGGTCCTACTTATATTTGAGCGAGATATGACTAGTAGTTTTTGAGTTATTCCTAATGTTGAAGTCGGTTATTTTTGTCAAGAATTATTAACCCCCGACACAGAGGGGTTTTTTAAGTTTGACGTGCCTGTGTTTCTGTGGACCTGTATGTCTGTCTGACGAATGAACCGATTTTGATCTAGTTTTTTTTTGTTTGAAAGGTGACTTAATCGAAAGTGTTCTTAAAGCTATACTGTGTTAATAAAACTGTCGAGGGGTTTTTCAATTTAAATTTAAGATTATTGAAGGTAACTGATGTATATCTACATAATCTGCATAACATGTTTTTTTATGGAAATAGCCGGCAAACGAGCTGACGATCCAACTGATGGTAAGTGGCTATCGTCGCCCATGAACATCAGCAACACCAAAGGCATCACTGATGTGTTGCCGGCCAAAAAAGAGAGAAGAAAAAGAAAAAAAAAAGAAAGAAACAACTGGCTCCAGCCGGAACACGACGAGTCGTTTGGCGACTGACTCATGCTCAATGGTGGTAGCTTTGCAGGCGAACACAATGAAGAAATAATAATAGTAGTAATGGTATTCGTTCGTTATTCGCTAGTTCGTAGATATAGTCACCTACTTTTTCAGGAATTGAGAGCGATCGTAAATTCCATACCAGACTACAAACGAACTAATCCATATTTTTAATGACCCAACGGCAGTAAACTTACCTCCACTAGTAAAACTCTTAAGTACTCTAGTAGTAAACTCAGCGTGGAGTTGTAAAAGTTTAGCAGCTTAAAACTTTAACGCTTTGTTCGACCCGGTAATACTTGAGTGGTTTATACATTTTTATTTTTGAAGTGAAACTTCTATCCCGTGTATAGACGGAGTTTTAGGATATTTCTGTCACGAAAACGTTACCTAGGCGTGACGTAGACGATATATCGCATGGAAATATTATGGAATAAATAATAAGTGAGCAACAAAAATAATAAGGGATCAGTTAATTAACCTGTGGTTAACGATCATCGTGTAACCGGTCGTCTTGCTAGTGACGCCGAGCTGATGGCAAACAGACTATTCTGCTCCTATTAAAATAATTTTAACGTACCCACATTTATGTAATAAGTAATTTATTGTAGTATTAGCTCATCGAATCTCGTTTACTAATGAAATATGTATTGTATGTTATTTAATTTCTCAATAAGTGATTATCTTGTAAATCTTCTGAGAAATAAAGAATCTTAAACCTAAATATTTAAAATAAATATTAAATATTAATATGTTGCCATTCATTTTAAAAACTTAAAATATTATATTATTTTTAAAAAAAATTGAAAATGTTTTTTTTTTATTTTTTTATTTACTTTAAAGTATTTTATTATAATATTAATATATTATTATATAAGTATATATTACTTAACATAGCATCACATCAAAATCATATTTTGTGATAGAAACTCTTCATGCACCATTTTTATATAATTTTAGAAGAAACAATTTTAACTTCAGGAATTTATATTACAGGACTTTGGCCATCCATCTCTGAACTTCCACGCCTTTGGGACCGATTTCCTATGACCAATGAGTAATTTTTATAGTTATACAAGTAGTTACAAACGAGCAAGCGACCTTCTTGATGATTTGTGGTTACAATCGTCCAAGGACTACAATAACTCATGCATTGTCGACCGTAAACGAAGAACCGCAATATAACTATGCGAATATAATGCGTATTACATTGCGATCTAAACGTGTTTATAACATTTCAAGATCGGGTCAGGGGGTTTGTTACCAGGCGGGTAATGAAACCACCATGGAAGTATTGTTGTTGGAATAAAATTGGGGAGAACTGGTAATACTCAAAGTCAAAATCATTTATTTATGCGTATCATGGACTTTTTTTATTCTACCACTATTAAACTCAAATATCACAAACAGCACTTTTACTCAGAAAGCAGTAGGGTTCATCACGAACCAGGGACTCATTGTTTGGACTCGAGGATCACTTAGATATATAGTTTACTTAAACTAGATTCATAAACATTTCTTTAACAGTTCCATTTGTGAAATTACTACCTGACAACGAACAATAATACCTTCAGTATAATTCAAACAGAGAACTTCGCTGACTTTCATTAAGATAAACACAGCTCAACTAAAGTAAGAATTAAGGAAGACGAGACAAACGAATTGTACCCTGAGGATTCATCCGTGAAGCACTCGCCTAAAGAATTTTCGCAAAATGTTCTTCTTACGAAACCTGCTGTATATTTGGAACGTACGTTTTTTCTTCTGTCAATTTTGTCTTTTTGGTATCTATTAATGTTATTACCGTGTTTTATTGTTATCAATAAAAAAAGTGTGTGCGTGTAATCTTTACGCGTGATTGAAGTAAAACTTCTTTGACGTTGGTGAAAAAAAATTAAACTTAATCTTGTAAGGTAGTAGCCGGGGTTTTAGGGTTATCCGAAAATAAAACGTGAATTCCTTCAGCAAGGCGAGTATATTATCTTACAACTTCGTAATCACAAGTGAGTTCATCTGCCCATTGACAGGGCTTTTATACCAATATGGCTTAGATCAATTACAATCCAAAAACTACTTAATACAAACTTAAACTATTATTAAATGTACAATATATTTTATTAATTCTTTTTCATATTTTAATGAACATATTTTTACACAAAACAATTGTTAAGTATAATCTAAAGTAACTTCCGTCTATTGCGAAAATATATCACAAAATTATCTTGAGTTGACAACATCCGGTGACAGTTGAAAATATGCAAGCGTCCATTGACAGTTAACCGTGTTGTTTGGTATACAATTCTATTAGTGAGTAGTTGATCTGTTAATCTTACAGGTAATGTAATAATTAATAATCTTACATTCGGCCTTCCTGACAATATTTGTTTGTCCTCAAACAATCTTGAATCAATTTATAAGAATAACAATTAGATATTATGATCTATTTGATACTTGGAAATGCCAAGTTTATATATTTTAGAAACATAACAACATATTAATAATAAATAATATATAACTTATTAGTGAGGAATATCATCCAGTTCTAAATTCAATTACAACAATAACTTGATCCTGGGAAATATCGTCCAGTTATATAGTAATAATAAAAAGTTTATAGAAAAATATACCTGTGTCCAATAGGGAACTTCATCTATTGGCAAAACATTAATTGATTGCTGGGAAATATCATCCAGTAAAATAAAATCAATTAGTGTATTACTAGGAAAATTCATCTAGTAATAAAATAAAACAAAATAAATAAATAAAAGTAATAATAGCAAGAATTGATTACTGGGAAATATCATCCACTAAAATATAATAATCAATTAGTATTTTACTAGGAAACTTCATCTAGTATAAGAATAAAAAAAAGAACAAATTTACTAGGAAAAATCATCTAACTAGTAATTTTTTAATAAAATAAATAAATTATTCTTCTAAATCACTATCAGTACTTTCATCATTAACATGTGTATTAATCCATGGTTGTATTTGATCTACTGCCCATACATTACAATATTTCTTATTTCCTATATTGGATCCAGGTATACTGGATACTTCATACCGATCGTTTTCAAGTACTTTAGAAATTCTATAGGGGCCTGAAAATACTGGTAACAATTTTTTACTCTTGCCATCATTAGTATTTATCTGCTTTCTAACCTTTACTAAATCACCAATTGAGTAGATTTTCGGGGCTTTTCTATGTTTATCAAAATAGGATTTTTGTTGGGACTGATTTTTGTCTATATGTTTACTAATGCCAGATCTTATTGTATCTAGGTCATTTACTTGTGGGCGAGTATCGGTAAAAACATCTGCAAACATATTTTCTGATGCATGATTCAATGAGTGTCCAAATAATGCTTCGGCTGGGGTTTTACCAATACCTTTGTTTAACGTATTATTTAATCCCCATTGAATTTTTCCTAATGACTGGTCCCATTTGTGTTCACCTAATTTATCAGTATAGGAAGTAAGAGCATCTAAAACAGTACGATTATATCGTTCTACTTGGCCGTTCGCTCTTGGAGAAGAGACGGCATTTAATATATGTTTAATGTTAGATGATTGACAATAACTTTCAAACTCTTTGGAAGTAAAGCTAGAACCTCTGTCTGATATTAATCTAGAAGGAAATCCGAAAATGGAGAATACTTCATTGAGAGCATTTATAGTGGGTGTTGATTTTAAATTGCGCAAAGGTTTTAAAATACAGAACTTCGTAAACCCGTCTACAATGAGTAACAAATATAAATATCCTTTACAACTCTTAATAAACGGTCCTAAATGATCCACATGAATGGTGTGAAATGGAATGGGGGTTTTGGGTATGGGATGAAGGTAACCTTCCTTTCTTCCTGAAACGTCTTTTCCATAAGCGCAGTGTATGCATGATTTTACGTACTTTGTAACAAACCTTTTTAATTTCGGAAACCAGAAATCTTTTTTAATTTTAGATATTGTTTTTTCCACAGAAAAATGACCAATATCGTCATGGTTTTGACGACAAATTTGCCACCGTGCTCCTTTCGGAACGACCCATTTTAGTTCATTTTCTTTAACCTTTCTATATAGTTTATTGTTTTTTATTACGAAATTTTGTTTAATGTCAACAATGTCATTATAATTTGGGTCTTCTAAAAGTTTCCTAATATGAGCTAATTTGGGGTCCGTTAATTGTAGAGATAATAACCAATCTTCATCTCTGATAGCAAGTGAACGAGGAACTTCAATTTCATCATTATCTAATGCATGTACGGGGTTACGACTTAATGCATCTACATGTGTCATATTAGTACTTGGGCGATAAATTATATTACAGTTAAATTCTTGCAAAGTCAACCACCATCTAGCTATTCTTGGCAACAGATCTCGTTTGGAAAAAGTGGATCTAAGGGCATTACAATCCGTCACTATTGTAAACGAAATACCTAAAAGATAGATCCTAAACCTATTAAGTGATTGAACTACAGCCAACGTCTCCAAATCGTATGCGTGAAATTTTTGTTCGTCAATTGTAGTTTTTCTACTATAGAAAGCTATTGGTCTTAATGGGGAATTTTCATTTTCCTTCTGTAACAGGATACCCGCTAGACCCATTTTACTTGCATCTGTGTGAAGCTCGGTGGTATGTTCAGGATTATATAAGGCTAATATAGGTCTCTCTACTAATTTATTTTTTAAGGTCACGAAAGAATTCTCCTCGCTATCGCCCCATTGCCACGGTCGATCCTTTTTTGTAAGATCTGTCAAGGGCTGTGCTATTAAAGAAAAAGATTTTATAAATTTTCGAAAGTAGCTAGCGAGTCCTATAAACTGCCTAACCTCGTGAACATTCTTGGGTCTGGGGAAATTTTCGACTGCATTAATTTTAGTTTTGCCTGGTTTTATACCCTCCGCATTTATTTCATACCCCAAATATTCGATATTTGTTTGAAAAAAACTACATTTTTTAATATTCAATGTTAATTTTGCATCATTTAATAAACTAAAGGTATTTTCTAATTTTTGTAATCCTTCTTCAAAAGTTTTTGAAGTTATAATAAGGTCATCCATATACGCTAGGGCTGGTTTGACATGTTTTTCTAACTGAGTATTCTTTGATGTATTTAATGATAAGGCTTTTAAAATTGTCCTTTGAAATATGGCCGGGGCATTAACTAATCCAAAAGGCATTCTTTTGAACTGATACAGTCCATCCGGGGTAATAAATGCTGTAAGATATCTACAATCTGGTTTTATAGGAATTTGATAGTATCCACTCATTAGATCTAAGCTAGTAAAGTACTTGCTACCACTCAAAAGATCTATCTGATCTTCAATTCGTGGTAGTGGAAAATTATCCTTTATCGTCTTACTATTTAGTTGTCTATAGTCTACACAAAGTCTTTGGCCGCCTGTTTTTTTCGATACAAGCAGGATTGGGCTAGCATAGCATGAAGAAGATTCCTCAATGATATCATTCTCCAATAGCTCACCAACCATATCACGTACTACCGTTCGATCCTTGGAGTTGAGTCTGTATGGTTTGTAAGCTACAGGAGTTTTATCAGATAATTGGATGTCCATTTCAGTCAAGTCCGTACAACCTAACTCACTTAGTTCGAGTGCAAAGGTCCGTCTGTATTGATTTATTAAATTAAGCACCTTTTTACGTTCATCAACGGAAAGATTTTGGTTTACTACTATATCATTGTCATCAATAGGTTTATATACGCTTTGGACTGCGAGGCAACGATTTGTTAAGCTACATTCTTGTGTATGTATAATATTGGCACGTACTAACAGACAATCTTTGCAGAATTCTATGGGAGTTAATGGAGCTACTACAATAAGAGTCGTCATACCACCTTCAATTTTATAAATTCCTTCCTCTATCCAGTATTCACCGCTTAAACATTTTCGATAACTACCGGAGACAAAAATAGTGCCATGTTCAATATCCTTAGTATAGCAAGTAACATGACCTGTTTTGATAATTTTGCAAAATTCTTTTACAAATAATTTAATAGATTCATTAGGCTCATGATTTATTTGGGGTAACTCGCTTGAAAAGTCTCTGTTTATAATAACTAGTGATTGATTGGTTTTTATAACAAGTATATTAGGTTGCTCCGTAAAATCTTGGCCAATAAGCACAGGTACATGTAAATGATCTGGATGCACCACATAGGCTGAAATGAATGCTTGGACAGAATCTACAGTGATTTGCAAGTTAGTCGTGCCAATTGGAGTAAAACTAGTTTCACCTACGCCTCTAATGATAGGTACATTGGCTTGCTGTATAATTAATTGGTTATCTTCTGCAATATCTTTTCTAATTAACGAACAGTCACTACCGAAATCTATAAACGACAAGACTTTGTGGGGTTTTTCATTAATTGTAATTAGTTTATAGAACTTATTAGATGGCTTAGAAGTTGCCGCAATCATTACTCGTTTTTCTAATGTCTTATTATTATCCCTATTCCTGAAACAATTTTCTGATTTGTGCCCTATTTTCTGACAAGTTTCACATTTTATTATTGGTTGAGGACATTGCTGCATCCTATGCCCGTTTTGCTTACAATTATAACAGTAAGTGGTTCGACATTGTTTAGCACTATGACCAGCCCTTTTACAAATTAAGCATGATATATTATTGTTTGAATTGAATTGTGAAGTATTTCTTAGTTTATTTTTCATATCAGTCTCCCTACAAATATCTTTAAGGAATCCTAATAATTGTTCAGGGCGAGTAAATCTGGCTGAGGAAGCGCTCGACCTAACAGTTTTATCCTCCAATCCATGTATAATGCAATCTACTGCCTTTTTATTTGTGATTTCGCAGGCATTCAAAAGGATCATTTTGTCGTAATAATATTCCTGTATTGATTCTCCAGGCTTAAACTTTCTTTCTAACATTTCAGCTAGTAAAACACCATAATTGCTCTCAGATGGAAATGCTTCTTTCAAAAGATCTTGCCACTCTACCCAGGATAAATTAATTGATTGTAACCCTTCATACCATTTTTTTGCGTAGCCTACTAAACGAGGGAGTGCATAATGGGAAGTCTGTTGGTCAGTCCAGTTATATATTTTAGCACATTCGTTAACCTTAAATATCCAAGTCTCTACTCTCTGGTTTTTTACTAAAGGGTCAAATTCCGGTATTATATTTTTATCGGGATGCAGTTGAGAATGATTTGTTTTCATAATATTACTCATAATTTCTAGAAAGTTTTTAACGTTAGAATCTGAACTAAGGTTAACATAACTTGACGAACCCATATTTTGATCTCGGCGCGACGATCCCGGGAGGTTGGTTGGCTGATGCTCTGGTTGCTCGGTGTGCGGACCCGGTGTACGTAGACTGCGAACGGGACTGCGAGCTCGATGGCGAGCAGGGCTTCGCTCGTAGCGGTGAACAGGGCTGCGCTTGTTGCGGCGAGCAGGGCCGCCTTCGTGGCAGCGAGTAGGGCTGCGCTTGTGGCAGCGATTAGGGCTGCGCTCGTGGCAGCGAGTAGGGCTGCGCTCGTGGCAGCGAATAGGGCTGCGCTCGTGGCAGCGAGTAGGGCTGTCCTCAGGGTGATGAGCAGCACTGCGCCCACGGCTGTAAGCTGAGCCGCGCCCGCTGTGGCGAGCGGGGCTGCACTCGTGATGATGAGCGGCACTGCGCTCACGCCGGCGAACGGGGCTGCGTCCGCTGTGGCGAGCAGAGTTTTCGTTAACTGGTCGAGAAGTACTGCGATGTGACAGATTGACCTCACTGCGTTGGACATGTGATGAACTCTTCTCCTCCCGCGGTACTTGCGATCTATTTGTCTGAGAACCATATCCCCTAGCAGATGATCGGGGAATTATCGGACTTCTGCTTCGACTGCGTAAGCTACTTTCCATCCTAGTGTTATGTTTATTTTTCTGAAATAAAAAGTAAAAAAAACGACAGTATTTGATTTTTATAAGTAAAATATGTAGTCATCATGATATTTCATCAGTTTTTATCATTTAATTATAAAAATTAGTTTATAGCATAGTGATATTTTGTGATTATATAAATATTTTATTTTTAATTAATTATGTAGTTAATTAATATTATACGTTTTATTAACGTTTTTACCACAAATATTGATGGATTCATTGAATTGGCTTATGAATTACTGTATATTATAACTATAATTTTCTCAGTAAATGATTGTTTGTAAAATCTTTTGAGAAAATAAATGGTTTTAAATCGTAAATAATCGTAATTTTAAATTAATTTATTCTATGTAATAAAATATAAAACATTATTATCTTATGAGCAGTAGTGATCAAAAAAGTATAAATAAGAAAAAGAAGAAAAAAAAAAAAAAAGTAATATAAATATGTGTAAAAAACATACCTTTGTTTTATTTTTTTTTATTCCGCAGCAGTTTTTACCGTATCTCCACTTCTGATGTAAGGTAGTAGCCGGGGTTTTAGGGTTATCCGAAAATAAAACGTGAATTCCTTCAGCAAGGCGAGTATATTATCTTACAACTTCGTAATCACAAGTGAGTTCATCTGCCCATTGACAGGGCTTTTATACCAATATGGCTTAGATCAATTACAATCCAAAAACTACTTAATACAAACTTAAACTATTATTAAATGTACAATATATTTTATTAATTCTTTTTCATATTTTAATGAACATATTTTTACACAAAACAATTGTTAAGTATAATCTAAAGTAACTTCCGTCTATTGCGAAAATATATCACAAAATTATCTTGAGTTGACAACATCCGGTGACAGTTGAAAATATGCAAGCGTCCATTGACAGTTAACCGTGTTGTTTGGTATACAATTCTATTAGTGAGTAGTTGATCTGTTAATCTTACAGGTAATGTAATAATTAATAATCTTACAATCTATACTAATAATAAAATTGAAGAGTTAAACTGTGATTTTAAAAATGATTTTTTCAAGTTGCAAATCGTTACTTGCACGATACCAACACCGAAAAATGAGTTTTTAAAAAAATTTCCTGTCTGTCTGTTTGTTTGTCTCCGCAAATCTCTGAAACCACTGAACAAATTTTAACACGACTTTTACTAAGATGTTGAAAAGTCTTCAACTTAGTATTTAAGCTACTTTTTATGGTTCCACACCAAAAGGTTCCTTAGGGATATTTTGTATGGAAAAATAAAAAAATGTCAGCTGATTTGTTTTAAATAATAAAAAACGTTTTTTCCGTACAAAAAGAGTAATACATGCATATCTAAGTTTTTACTTATATGACATGGAAAGACCATAAAATGCCTTTAAAGGTTATTTTTTTCATTAATTCAAATCCCTATTACCGAGTGGATATCTGTTTTCTTATTTTGTTTTCGAGAGCATGTTTTTTGCGTATCTATGTGCACCAATATAATTTCAGCATTTTATTAATTTCACCTTGGAAGTGGTGGAAAAACGCAAATTAATTATGTATGAGTAACCAATCGATTACTATCTTGGCCACTAGATGGCGCTGTACATGCAAACCACTTTTTACCTACAAATAAATAAAATTGAAGAGTCCGTCTGCGATTCCGAAATAACTGCATATTTCATGTTGTAAATTCAGTAACTTGCACGATATCAAAACTGAAAAAGTAGTAGGATATTTTTTGGGTTCCATAACAAAACGAGAAAATAAAATATGAGTCGATTTGTTTAAACTTGTAAAACCTTTTTTTCATTGATAATAAAATACATAACATCACATACGTAAAGCGTATTGCGACGTGTTATGAAGCTTAGGATTGTTATTTGAAATAACTGTTTCGTGATTTTTTTATGGAAATAGCCGACAAACGAGCTGACGTTCCACCTGATGGTAAGTGGCTATCGTCGCCCATGGACATCAGCAACACCAAAGGCATCACTGATGCGTAGCCGGCCAAGAAAGAGGAAAGAAAAAGAAAGAAAGAACTGACTCTCAAGCCCTCAGCGGGAATACGACGAATCGTTTGGCGGCTGACTCATGCTCAAGGGTGGTAGCTATCCAGGAGAAACCCATGTAGAAATAATAATGGTAATAATGCTATTAATTAACAATTATTGTAATGCATAATATCCTTAGGAACATCGTGTTGAGAGTGCTGAGAGCTGAATTTTCTCATTTTATGTGAAGCAATATCTCCCCTTTGCCGAATTATTGGTTTGCCAAAACTACAATGTAATAAATGCGAAAATGTGTTGCCTCCTTTATTACCATTCACACATAACTCATCGAATTAACCTTAACTCTCTCGCACCGCTGAACCAATTTTGATGTGTTTGGGTATAGACATAGATTGTACGTTGGAGAAGGATTACTACTTTTTTAAAGTCTAGGTACCTATCATGTATGTAATGTGAAATACTGATGGATTAGTCATACGGCATCATAAAAACTATTTATTCAGTGTAATTTACTATGGGTTAAGCAGGAAACACAAACATTAGAAAATAATATCATGAAATAATAATAATAAGTAGATAAAAGCAACCGGCCAAGTGCGAGCTAGGATTGTTGAACCTAACTTAACTATTAGTGAAACCTAACGTAGCTGTGTAACGAAAAGATAAATGGAATTAAGAAACAAACATAACTTTGCCGTTGAAAAACTGTCGTCCCCATACATCAACATAGGCCCTAATCAAATTACCAAGTTTGCAAATAGGTGTAAAATCATTTTCTTTGTGATACCTACTTACAAAACAGTTTTCAGATTTTTTCTTTAACCTATGTTATACCTAAGACATTTCTTCTAGCCGAGTGTCTTTTGATTGCGTTGACGACATAGAATATTGATCTTTTCACAGCTCCTAGGGATTCCAGATCTGAGTATTGGATATTAATTTTAATTGGTTACCTTCACGCGTTCCTGCGCAAAAAGGTCTTGAGAAACAGACAAACAGACGGGCAATGGAGTGAGTGATCTTATGGGAACCGTGTTTTTTTCTTTTGAGGTAAGGAACCCTAAAATATTGAAACGTTATGTGGTGTATTGACCTTTCATTGTAATGCGGTTCTATGATCAATCATGCTGCTTTAAGAGTATGTTCTGTAAGTTAACTAAAGTACCTACCTACTATTTTTGCCGAAGCGAAGCGAGGGAAACTGCTAGTTTAAAATAAATATCATAAGTAGTACAGTTGACTCATATTTACTAACAATACACTTTACAAACAGACTATAGAGTATAGAGCGTTATTTCCGTCCAAAAAATAATCTCAGTTACTCTCAAGTCGCGCCTAAAGAAGTTTTACTTCAAAAAAACTGTAAATTTAAAGTAAAACGAGCAGATGAGCCACCCAAGTAATCATCGAGACTAGTTTTCATTTGTTCTATGGAACAAAGTACATTATAGTTTACCTTTTTTCCATAGAACTACAATATTTATTACCTCTTCAGCCGAGTCTACTGTCATAAAACAAAATGAAAATCATATGTCCAAAAATGTTCAATGGCTCGCCCATAGACAACAGCAACAACAAATGCACACTACTGGCTAAGAAAAAAAGAGAGAATGAATGAAAGAAAGAAAAAATAGAATAATGCAAGTGTTTTTATTAACGTACACTTTGGCACAGTTGCTGGCAGTTTATTATGTAGATAATGTATTGAATTAAAAATTAGGGTGAATTGTCCTGATTCAGGGCGTACAACGAGAACTAATTCGAAACAAAATGCCAATTAGATTCGCGTGCGGTTGAAATTCAATCAAATTGTGTGGCATTGTACTTGTGATTTATTTGTATTAAATTTGGCAACTATAAAACCCTCATTATTTATAATTGCAATCTCCCCACAAATTGCAATGTGCATCTGTTATGGTATTGAAACTTTTACTCTTATTACTATTTGGTAGGTTTACGGTTTAGATTATCCATGACCGGTTATACACCATCAGCTCTGAGGGCTTGCCGTCCAATTTAAGGTTTAAAACATATTTTATTCATAGTTTAGGTTAAATCTTTCCTGAAAAAAAAACTATAATAACCTTACTACAAAAATTCCACAGGGTATTGAGCTAAAAATATACATATGAATAACAATTAGTTAAAAATAACTTTTTAATTTTGATAAAAATTTCAAAATACCTACCTAATATAAAATATTCTTGCACTGAAAACCAATTCCACAAATTACGCCTCAAAACTGCGTTTCGGTTGTTCCATCGCGTTTACTGTGAAAACTTTGACAACTACTGGTTAAGGGTGTGTTCACGTAGAAACGCCGATAAGCACTAGTAAATCGCCAGCCTTATTCGTGAATACACCCTTAGTTAATACCTAACCTAGCAGCAAAAGACGATATTACAGGGTGTTTACTTAACCTACTTGTGCACACCAAGCATCGCCGGACGCCCTCGGAGGCCAAACTAAATTCTTGTTCAACAAATAAACTGAGAAAACAAATGGTGTTTACAAAACTAGTTCAGAAGTTCTCGGTAAATTTTAAAACTAGAAATATGCCACAATTTCCCAGCGACCTGTTTTGAAGAAAAATTATTTTTTAACGAAGAAACTAAAAATATTATTTTCATGTCTTTTGTGGTTTCGTGGCGTTATTTTTAATACTTCGCCATGACATTTTTTCCCAAGGTAGCTTAGGTAGTGTAATATTTCGTTAAAAATCTGTGTTTTGTATATGTTTAAAGTATAAAAAGGTAATCGGGATGATTTATGTGACAAGTCAATTCGAAGATGCTGCTGACCAGACTACAATAGTGACCCCAAAAGATTTTTAAGTGCCATTAAATAAATAATAATAATAAATAAATAAAGCCCGCGGTAGGTAATTACCAGTGTCGCGCTTGGCATGGACTACACATATAACACATCACAATAGCACCCATGAACCGAGCACAAATATTTATCTGTCACATGAATATCTGCCCCGGCCGGAAATCGAACCCGGGAACCCTCGCTTTGCAGGCAGGGCCGCTACCAACTAGGCTACAGGGTCGTCGAAAAAAATAAGCACTAAAGATAGTTTAGTAAAGTTACATGAGCTGGTGAAATGGCTGACCCACATTCATGGAATTGCTATTAACTCTTACTTACATGAAAGACATAATACCAAATGGGGCTACTGGGTGAACGAATAAAGGCGTCACATGGAGTCTGATGGCTGTGATATATGAAAACAGCGTCGTCCTTGACCTTCCGGGGCCCAAGGTCATGAACTTGAGCAGTAGAAAATGAGTTTGTACGTATTATTATCAGGGTTGCCAGTTTTAATCAAACTGTTCGACACTTCAGTCCCTTCGACGTTGTTTATCCTACAAATTAAAAATTAAAAAGTTACTTTGTGAGGATGTATGGGAAAACTACTGAATGGATTTTCATGAAGTTTAGAACACTGGTAGGAAACGATCTGAAATAAACTATCTCCGATAACGTGGGCAAAGCTGCGGGCAAAGCACTATTGACAAAATAATAATAGATTAATGTTGTAATTTGGTAGTTACTAATTATTAATCTTCATTTTTTTACCTCCGGTGACAACCCTGGTTATGACACGATCTTTTCTTTACACGCTCCCCGAGGCAATCTTGTGTTATGTGTGCGGGATGCGACACTATGTAATATAAAATGTTATGGTTATTCCCTCGATGACTTTTGTAAAAGTGAACAATTGACTAAAAGAAGTTATTTATAATTTAAAGGTTGAAAGAACTTACCTGTAAGTGAATTTCAACCGGGATTATACGAGATGTTGCATCCGAAGAGATTTAAATAACCATGTAGTTGTCCTTCGAGACACTGCATCGTCACACATTTGGAGTATATGAAAATAAAACAATAATAAGAGTCAAATATTTAGTCTGTGTTGTTGCCATCACATCACTATTGTATATACCCAGCCCTAAAACGTCATTCAGTTTAGAGTTTCGTCCTAGTTGGTCATTCTGCAACCATACATGGGGTGGCAAACTGTAGCGCTAGCACGTGTACCACCGGGTGGGCGGGAGTTTAAATCTCTTCGGATGCAACATCTCGTATAATCCCGGTTGAAATTCACTTACAGGTAAGTTCTTTCAACCTTTAAATTATACTTCGATGTTGCATCCTCAAGATTTAAATAACCATGTAGATGTTTAGAGGATGTTGCAGAATGTAGTGTATAAAACCGCACAAAAAGTGAATTTTTTATCAAGTGTTAAAAAACATCTTTCGTCCAAAATTTATCGGATTTATAATTTAGGCATTAGGTAAATTCTAATACTTAATACTAAACACAATTTCAGCAAAAGGATTAATACTCCCCGATATTGACAATAGGTTGGTTATAGGATTTTTCGGCGAGGAGACGAAGCGTTTCTTGTCCAACGAGTGGCATTTCAGCAATCCAATCCAGCTTGCTGCAGATGTAGGAGCGTGTGAGGTACTGTGTGCCGTGAGTACGGTCACGTTCACGCCGCTAACGCGCAATATTTGTCTGATCCATCGGTTCCATCGAATCTATTCGGCTTGTGCTCTGCGAAGTATTGTGGAAAGGCTTTTTAGCAGAAAGTACATAAATTTTTGCCTGTGTCGACAGAATTTCGGAGCCGAGCTGTCTTTTCTATCTATAAGGATAGACTTTGTCGAACAACTAGAAGTAGTCTACGTGCTACTGAATTTTAAAAAAAAATACAATTTTTTATTGTAGTGAGATAACCAATTAAAAACAAATAATATTTGCACACGTTGCCCGGTAGATAACGCGATGAAAGTTAAAACTTATTGAATTTAATTGATAAATTCTCATTGGAATTTTGAGCCAAATAGGATAAAGTAAGATTTGGGTTAAAATATAATTTGGTAACCTTGTTTTAGTCATAAAGACAAGTTTGAAAAATCTTGTAATACAATAATTATCGTTACCAATGTGTAATTAACAAACAGATATAGGGCTGACTGGTGTGAATTTGTAAAGTAGCTTATTACTTTCTGTAACATATCGCTTAAGATTAAGAAAAGTCCAAACCGACACGGTAAAATAAGACGATTTTATGTTTATATTGACCAACTGTTGTAGGTATCTTTATTTACGCAAATAATGAATTTGAATTGCTTTGCTTATAAGCATATAATAATATGAAACAGTGCAGTTCTGGATGTTTATATTAATGTCAAACAGAATTTAAACCAAAGCTTTTAATAAGTATATTACGTTATACTGGCTAAGCGTATTTTTGATAAGAAATTGAGGATTTTGATATGGAATACACCTATTCATTTGGGGTATCCCTTGTGAAGGTTTGTCGGATAAGGTTGCAGACGCTAAGTTCTGTTACATTTTCTATTTAGAGGAATAAGAAAAAAAAAACGATGCGATGCAAATAAATCGACACCTATAATAGTCTAGTAATAGTCTAATAATTTTATTGAGATGTGGAAATCTGATACCATTCAATATATTTCTGAGATGGCAATGGTGGCATCGATACCGAGCTAAACATTTTTATTCTTGCAAGTTTTACCACAAGATTGCATCTCTAAAAAGGCTGCGAGCCACTGTAAATAATTTAATGTGATTGTTTTTTCACTGACCCCTAATCACTCCATTGCAAGGTGTATCCACTCTGTAATGGAGAAGTCACTATATTATACCATCTGTTCAAATCAAAAAGTATCTGACTACCATACTTCATCTTGATAAGGCTAAAGACATATATACGAGTATGTCTCGAGTTCTAACTGTTTGGTGTATTAACAATCCTTAGCAAGAACGGAGCATGCAGCAGTAGATAAGTGAACCTAAAATTTTCCTTAAAATTTTCGGATTTTTATAGATTTTTTAGAGTTCCGTTCTTCAACAGGAAAAAAGCGGAACCTGCTTGTCTGTCTGTCTATCAATCCCATTTTTCCCAGAGACGAGTGGATAAAATTTTTATAATAATAATTATTATCGATATCCAATGTAATTAATGTCCATTATATAAATATAATTATTATAAAATACTGAGGTGTGCAATCCCTTCAAAATCAAGCTTCTATTCTACGTCAGCACAGCCAAAAAACTACAGCGCGGCGTTAATGCGATATAATTTTTTTCTTTTTAATTAACTATGTCACTTGCAAGGGAAGCAAAACCTGTAGCGTTCTTCCCGTTGATCTCAAACCATGAAATTTGGTAGCAGCAAAGCAAGACTATCTTATAGCATAAGTAACGGAGAAAATGCGTAGATCGAACACAGTAACATGTGAAGGCGACAGCTTTTCAACTGCAACGTTATGTTTGTTACTCAGTTCAGAATACATCAGCAATGTTCGGTTCTAATTTATAGAATCATCAGGATCAGTCTGAAATAAAGTATCGTTATTATTATTATACATTTGTACATAGCCCTCGGCGCGTGAGTCCGACTCGCATTAGGCCGGATTTTAATAAATCTTAGTTTTACCAAATATACATTTTGCGTTATTGCACCCCACTAATATTACAAAAGTGAAAGTCTGTATGGATGTTAATTACTCTTTCACACTAAAACTTCTGAAGGGATTTTCATGAAACCTAGCACATAGCCAGACCATGATCTGGGCCAGATATATCCACTTATTATCCCGGCAAACACGGGCAAAGTCGCGGCCAAAGCGCTAGTATGTCATAACATAATTTTATTATCCCCAATACAAAAAATATATTTTCAAGGTATGTTAATACTGTAGTACATACAGTTGTTACTTAAATTATGACAATTATGTTTTTAAAAGTTTTGTAAAAACATTATATGGAGTAGAGCTGGGGTTGGGATTTCTTGGTGATCTGTGAGTAAGTATTAAGAAAGGCTTCTTTAAATGTTCGCATTTACATCAGCCATCTGGCGACGGTGTATGGGTAACTATGCACACTATTTATTCGGTTTAGATACAAAATGAATCTAAAGAGAGGCACTGAGCTCTTGGATGCTAAGAGTATCAGAGAAATAAATGAACAGGTATGACAAAACACTCAAATACAAAAATAATGTCAATGTAAAATTATTGAAATTATTTGTTTCCGCTTTGAACATGGTGGGTTTATTGTTTCCATTGTTCGAGTAAGAAAAAAGACTTAAGAGGATCTGTTATCCTCATACATAGGATAGTTCAGTGGGTTTGCTCACCAATTATTACTATAAAATTGTGTACGGCTGGAATTTGGTACCTCCATCTGCGTCTCTGGTCAGCTTGGCGTCGCGAGGGGTCGCGGCGTCGCGGCAGGCAGCGGCGGCGCTTGAGCCCGCAGCTGCGTCATGTAGTTATTCCTCAAGGAATATATTAATATAAGGGGTAAAGAGTGCCCTACTTATTACATGATTTTTGCAAATAAATTTCGAGGCGCCATCAGCGCCCTCAAGTTGCATAGATGGCGGTAAGACATCAGCATGATGTCAGTTCCAACGAATTGTCCCCCCTGGTGTTCCTCCTCGGTACAGCAATTGGCTCTCCGTCGTAGTAGCAAAATGTTACTCCTATGGCTTTTAGATATCTTTTTGATATTAATGTTGTTTAGTCTATCTGACTAGTCGTTTATCTCTATATCTTTAGTACATTTTACTTTTTATCTTCCTTATTTAGCCAACCCTGGAGGATTTTTCCCAATGTTCAGAGATTTAATCAGCTTCTCTAATTCTGCTCCGTGGTTATTGTTCCAGTTTCTTAGCTTCGCCTGGCATAGCTAGGATTTTCTCTGGTATTTTGAGGAGTACTGGTTCATCTGCCTCAAATATATTATAATGGCCACCTTTCCCGCAGGACATATCGGTGTTACCGAATGGAAATACGATTCTGCAAAACTAGGTACATAAGTGATTTACTTTCGGATGACATCTCGTGTCACCACGTTAAGAAAGTAACATATGTATTATTTATGTTTCTGGATAATTTATCGCAAGGCCTGGTAAGCCTGTGGTTTACTTTCAGGATGCCATCTCGTGACACCACGTTAAGAAAGTAAGATATTCTTGTTTCTGAATAGTATAGTGCAAGGCCTGTTAAGTATGTGATTTACTTTCAGGATGCCATCTCGTGACACCACATTAAGAAAGTAAGATATTTTTGTTCCTGGATAATATCGCGTATTACCACTTTATGAAACAAGGTACCTGAACTGGCAAGTCAACAGGTTACAGGCTACTACGACAAGGTTGGTGGACAAAATAATAGTTAGTACTTTTCGAATGACATGACATCACGTGTCATCAGTCATCACTCAGGAAAAATATTTTCTTTTGTATCAAATAATATGAAATATTATAAGATTCCGTGTTTGGAATCAGATTTAACATTTTAGGATACCAATATTTATTGAATTACTAACATTTCAAGTAATCATAACGTACAATAATTCGTCAGATATTAGACAACCAAACTTGAATTCCATTGCGAAGATTGCATATCTTCATTTATTTCTGATTCAGTTTCATTTATTCTTTTCTTATGTTTTCCGCCTATTATATATGAGCCAAAATAATCCAAAACACGAGTTTTTAATGTTATTATAATATTATTTAAATTATTTATAAATAATGACACTAACGACGATGCAGCACACGAAAAACGAAAAACGAATGACGTTTTAGGGCTGGGTATATACAATAGTGATGTGATGGCAACAACACAGACTAAATATTTGACTCTTATTATTGTTTTATTTTCATATACTCCAAATGTGTGACGATGCAGTGTCTCGAAGGACAACTACATGGTTATTTAAATCTTGAGGATGCAACATCGAAGTATAATATTACATTACGATACGGTGCGTAAAGTTACGGTATAATACGGGTGTAAAGTTGAGCCCGAACGTAGTAAGCGTACGTGAACAAGTCAGAAATGATGAAATCCGTAGACGAACAAGTATTTAATAAGCGACATAGTTCATCGAATAAGCCGAATGAAGTGGAAATGGGCTGGCCACATAGTTCGAAGTATCGGTCGATAACCGTTGGGGAAGAAAGGTCCTCGAAAGGAAGGTCCGGCGTCCATATCTCGGAAAAAGGAGCATAGGACACCCCCCTCCCACCAGGTGGACTGACGACCTGAAGTTGACCGCGGGCATCCGCTTGAATCAGAAGGCTCAGGACCAGTCAAAGTGGTGCAAGTTAGGGGTAGCCTATGTCCAACAGTGGACCTCCAAAGGCTGATGGATGGATGGTAGCAAGCGTAGTGTGATGTACAGGTTTTCGCCGTAAAATAGGAATAACGCTAAGATGTTGGGTTAATTTCTTAAGCGTATTTTCCTTGTATTTAGCTTCACATCAATATTCCTAGATCTACCCCTCCTAGCGAACGAACGTAAAAGAGCAAGTTCACGAGAAGCAAGTCTCAAATCCTCTGGACTTAATATAACTCAAACTTACCTCAACTTCATATTATTGAAAGTTCCTGACGACACGTCTCGGCAAAGTTCCGAACTGCGCTCTAAAGGATTTGCAGTTGTGATTAGTGTATGCGCTGTGCACTTAGCTTAACTTAAATTTTTGAACGTAATAATAAAACTGAAAATGAAATAATAAAACTGTACTAGGTCAAATCTGTATTAGTTTTTGGAATATCTTACTAACGTAAAAAATACTTCTTATATCAATATAGATACAGGTACTCAGTAAGTAACTCAGTAGTCAAAATAGAATATTGTGCTATGCCCCGCTCTACTATTTCACTTTATATATAGACCTTTTTATAAAGAAAACTTCAAACCTCGTCTTTGTGGCTTCTTCCTTTAAAAATCTCCAAATTGTGGCTAGAACTTTTTATAAATTACCTTGGGTTAAATTAAAGTCTTGAAACTGTAATTTCCATTGGAAGACAAGCTTCTTTTCTCATTTTAAACCTGAAAGTGCTTACTCAAAAGCGTATTATGAAAACCTCGAAATGAATTCGCGAAGAGGTTTATTTACAGGTAAAGCTTAAGCAAAATATTATCATTAGGTAACGCTATGCGAAAAAAATGGTTCTTTTAATTCAAAATAATAAAAATACTAATTTTGATACCTGAATAAACGATACATTTTTGCATGACGATTCGTTTGGCGGCTGACTAAATTAATAGAGTTGACCCAGAGAAATGTAATAACAACACTTCCACTCGCATCCATCTTTGATAATCTAAATTTTACTAACAAAAAATAACCGACTTCAAATTCTCAAAAACTACTTGTCAGATCTCGTTCAAATTTATGTTGGACCACATGACAAGCACCTGCCTTCGATTAAAAAAAGAATCATCGAAATCGGTTGGCGTGATATTGAGTTATTCGTCAATTTGTCGCGCACAACTTAACACAAATTTACGACTTATGTGGTTTTCTAATAGATGCCATTGTCAGATCTCAATAAAATTTATGTGGAACCATATGACAGTCACCAGCTTTCGATTAAAAAAAGAATCATCAAAATCGGTTCGCCCCGTCCAAAGTTCTGAGGTAACAAACATAAAAAAAAACAGTCGAATTGAGAACCTCCTCCTTTTTTTGAAGTCGGTTAAAAATAGTTCTGGCTGTTAACCAATCCAACAAAATATCAATCAAATCACACTCGTGGATGACGGATCATGCAATCCGAGATCATATTTCATGTGGCGTCAAACATACATAAATAATAATTTTACTCATCTAGTAGTAGTAGGTACAGTAATTTGGTTCGTAAAAAGGGTTTTTACCTGGAAAGTATTCCGGGAGTTTTGAAAATTATTATTTTTACAGATTTTGTTTAATATGTATTTATTAGAAGAATAGATGCCATCAAAAACATAACTTGTAAAAAAACCCAAGTCTCGCAACTCAGTTCTTCTACCGTAAAAACTTGTGAGATCCATGTAATACCAAGTCGGTTAATTTATTCAGTTCCTACTTAAGGTTCCTTCTGTCTTAAGTTATTACGTAATTAGCTAACCTAACAAGTTATTTATGCAGTTGATATATCTAGAAAACTGGAGCGAAATTGCAAAATATTTTAGTTTTTCCTTGATCTATACACTAAACACTAATTGTGTTCCTAATTTGAAGCTTCTATGTCTGCTAGAAGTGCCTTAGAGTTTTGATGATCGGTCAGTCAGTGAGTGACGAAATTAAGCAACTTTGACTAGTTATAATTCTAAAACTACTGAATCAAATTGAATGAAATTTGAAATATAGCGTGTTTATACCATGACTGCTTGGTAGCTGAAAATTCAGACTTCTAGCTTTATCCACAAGGAAGTTATAGGGGGTCGAAAATGGCCTGAATTGCTTCGAGAAAAGGATGGTACGGCCGTGCCGCTTTTTTGCTCGACTTGGCGGGGGCACTGCCGTGCCCCCAGAAGTTTAATTTTTTTTATGTAATGATGCAGTTTTAGTTTTCATCAAAATCGGCCCTTAGACTCCTTTGACCACTTTTCGCTATTCCTCATAGTTTTGAATTTGGAAATCCACGCACACTTGAAAAATTCACCCTGTATATTTTTTAATCTTTTTATGACCGGCGTTTTTGAAAACTGCTTTTATACACATCATAGTCTATAAAAATACCAATTTTCAAATCTCCTGGAAAACTTTCCAAGTGAAACTACTAAATGACTGTACTATATTACGGGCGTCACTTACTAGCATTTCAAAGAAGGCTTCAGTGAAAAAGCTCGTTATATCGCGTCACTGCGTCAATGTGAAGCCTTCGGAATCGTTAGAGCAATTTCCGCTCGTCGCTCCGTGCTTCCGAAGCTTATTGCTAGAACTGTGTGAAAGTTAGCTCTTGTTAGGTGATAACAATGCATTTCTGAGAATTCGGAACGTTGAGGAAAAATAATAGTTGTTAGATACCTAGCTCTAGGTACTCATATAACGTAGCAATAATAAATATTATTTTGAGAGTATTAGTACGTGTGAAGTACTTGTACGAAAGAAAAGGTGTTAAAGAAGTAGGTACATTAATGACAACGATAAAATATGATTTAATCGACTTGGGTAATAAAGTCGGGTAAATAAGACGACACAAACACCTGCGACCTGCACACAAATATTTATGTATGTGGTTGTCTACTCCGACCGAGAATTGAACTCGGGACCCCTCGCTCCGCTTGTAAAATCATCACCTATGCCACTCAACTCAACGCCAACTTACTTGAAGATATTATAAAACTTCCTAAAGCTTAGAAGCTACTAGATGAAGATTTTGTGGAACCGTGTGTTTTAAAGACCAATGAAAAGTATTTTTAAATTCCCCTGGGAGAGTTTAGTCATTAAGACTAACCTCCATCCATATTATTCGTTATGAAGAAGTCTTTTGAACATCATGAGATCAATTCCTACGGGAATGACGTTGTATGAAACATGGAGAGATTGGTTGATAGTTTTTTTAACAAGGTAAGATTTTTGATGTGAACATCTTCTCGTATCGATATCAAATCTGCTATGGCGTATTCAGGTCAAGCCTTAGCCAGGCAATCAGGCATTCATAGCTTTTCGACTGTCTTCCCACTCGGCTCGGTGATCCCCGTAATTTTAAGTTCTGAGTGTTCCCTTAAACTACACATTATAAGGAACCTCTGTACAAAATGTCATGCGTCTAGATAACTTTAGATCCACTTATCTTCGACTATAACCTCGAAAGCATGGATACTCCCTGGAACTATGCGTCGCACTTCGTCTGTACGTCTATATAGTCTATAAGTCTACATAAGCCTACTTTTCCACATAAAATTAGTTCCCAACAAGTTGTCTTAAGTATCCAAAAAATTGTCTGTTACAAAGAAGTTGGCACTAATTACAATAATCAGTTATTCCATTACCTGAAGGATTAACAATATTTATGTTTTATTAATTTAACCAGCGTTAATAGTTTGACAATGCAAGTAATGATATGCGATAAGTAGAACAATTTTAATCTGCACTCATTATAACGAGTGAAAAACGTTAGAGACATGCAAGCTTTGAGTTATGACAATTTATAGGACAGTAAAACAGGAGAAATAACATTTTTAACACTCATACAAAACTTTACTTCTCATTAGGGAATGTATTTAGAAAAATCCTTTCTTAGTGCTATCCCACAAGGAAACTGTGTACAAAATACTCATTATTACTCGTATATGACTTTACTTATAATTCTAGGTTCACTGGTTCAGGTTGCGTTGTCTGTCAGTCGGTGAAAACATTTTTTCGAGTAGATGTAATAAATAGAATCACATTTATTTCTATCAAATCTGAAACATCGCTCAACCAAAATTAGTTCCTATTTCCGCCACCGTTCCACCATGCGCTGTCCTGTTCGATTCCCGAACAGGTTTGGCGGGAGTAACACTGTTCTACTCACGTGTAGTGATAGTATCATCACAATAAAACAATCAACATAACAATTTGGCACCGGCATCGAACCCGACACGCCGCTCCCCACAGGACGTCCGGTCGTAAGTGACATCTTTATGACTGGCGGCAGAGCAGATCTGTGCCACTCATACCACTGTGCGAATGATCTCGTATTGCGTGTATGATGTTTCCGTAATGTTGCTATCTAATGGATCAGTATCCGAGAAATCTTCTGTATTTAATTTATATTATCATTCTAACAAAATTATTGCAAAAAAGTTACAATGTTAGAACTATACTAAGTACCAATTTTTTAATCAGATTTTAATATGACCTCGAAAGCGTGGATACGCCCAGGAACTTATACCACTAGCGGTCAGTCCGCGTGTTTAACTAATCTAGCTCTATAGCTTCCATTTTTCAGGGTGTAGGTACCACAAGAAGAAGTTAGCTTTTACTAAATGGATGGATACCGTTACATTGCAGAATTTATCTTGGCACATTGGATGTATCCTATCTTACATTATATTTCAAGTCAACCATCTGTCGTTTCTTAGCAAAGAAGAAGAGTGAAGATTACGTCGCCTTCTATGTAATAATAATAGATCTTACAAAAAAAAAACCGACTTCAAAATAAAATGAGTACGCATTATTATAACTCAAAAACTACTCGTCAGATCTCGCTCTTTAAATGGGACCCATGACAAGCAATAGCTTTCGAATATAAAAATAATCATTCAAGAAAATCATCATGAAAATTGGTACATCACTGTAAAAAGTTATGAGTTATCACACATAAAAATACACTCGAACTAGCTGCCCGGACAGACTTCGTTCTGTCAAAAGGTTTTTTTTTTATTTTGAAATGTTACCTATCCTATCTTTCAAGTTGGATCAAACTGCACACGGTGTGCAAATTTGATTAAAATCGGCTAAGTAAATTAGGAATCCATCGCGGACAAACAACGTGACACGTAATTTATATATATTAAGATTGAGAACCTCCTCCTTTTTAACTGAGTTAAAAATTATTTAAAATAAACAAAACCTTATGATAGTATCTTTGTTGATATCAATATAGCAACACCAGACTTCGATCAAACGGCGCTCATTTATCAAGGCTTGTCTCCATCCATCACTGAGAATCACTTAATTTCTCCAAGCTACCATTGTACTTTCAATATTAGCTGTCGAAACATATAGATGAAGTTTGATGGATTAGCATCACAATAACGGGCGACAATGATTATATTTTTATGGTATGAACGGCTGACGAAAATAACATATGGGCCACCTGCAGGGGCGTAACTACCGCCGTATCAGCCGTATCAATTATACGGGGCCCCCAGCGTATAGGGGCCCCCACTAAAACTCCCAAAAAAAGCTCGCCAGCGGCCTGCGACCGACTACAGTCCTTTTATATTTGACAGCTGACGTTGAAGGGACCCCACAACAAATATTGATATGGGGCCTCCTTAGGGCTAGCTACGCCACTGGCCACCTGATGGTATGTGCTACCATTGTTTATGAATATAAGCAATCTTTTTAACTCTTGGGTTCGATTCCCAACAAGGCAGAGAAAAATGAGTTTAAATTTCCGTTCTCTAGGTGTGTTCTTGTGGGGCCAACTAATGTGGGGCTGTGAGAGTGTAGGATTATTTATTTATATCTAGAAAATGCCCTCATCAAATATATTTTATCCCAGATGTATATTCCCCTGGTATGATTGGTATGTTTACATGTTGGTTATCGTTTTTTGAAAATACTTTTCCGTGGGCGAAGCAGTGGACGGAAACGAGTAAACACATAAATAAAATATTTATTCAATCTACAGTTTACATATCATGCGGATAAACGACTGAACAAAACAAGCAACCAAGCAAACTATTAAGTGAGTGCTTTTATTATAAATATTTAATGCTATCCTTGAGGTTGTCAACTAGATTATATCTAATTTATTTGTAAGATTAAAGGTTCTAGAAGCCTTTCCAATATAAAACTCCTTCAGCACGACAACATGTTATTGACCTCACATGTCCCCAGACGAATCAGTATATAAGAATGTCGTGAGTCTATGTTATTAAAAGAACATGCAATCTTTGTTTTTGTTTTTCTTTTATTGTTAGATTCTGTATAAGAATCTCAGCCTCGAAGCTGAAGTACGCGACCAAGTGATGCATGAACAACTTTTACTGAATCTGTTCATTGATTCACAAATCCCTGTCATATACATATCTGATGCAGCCCGTAATTTATTTCTTTATGTTCTCTTTTTCTTAGATGGCAACGCGTCGGTGATGTCTTTGGTGTTGCTGATGTCCATGAGCGACAATAGCCACTTACCATCAGGTGATTCATCAGCTCGTTGGTCGGCTATTTCAATAAAGAAAAGTTATAGTTTGTTATTTGCCTTAATAATCCTTAGATAACAAAAACTTATTATTACTAAGTAGTAAGTACTTGATTTAACTAGAATACAAGCGGTTATTAATCATAACAAAATTGACGAGCGACAGAAGAAGGATTGCAAATACTTGTAGCTGTTATCGACGCCTCGGGACTTTTAAAACACAACAGGGGTATCCCCGAGGGTCTGTTAACGCTACTATAAACTTTTGGGAACTGCGCGTTAACTACATACACTCAAATTGCCCCTATTAAATTTAAGTGAGCAGACTAACGGCCGGTCTCAATAATGTACTATCAGTTGAACTCTGGTACATATCAGAGATAAAAAGTAAAGGCTGATCTCCCGGCAACTGCCGTCTCTCAAATCAAAAGTAAGCCAACAAAAGTAAGATCATGGGTAGATAATATTCCAGTGACATTTCTCCCTCTGGTTTTTACGTCCCTCTGAAAATTCCGTTTTCGCATAACAATAAAAAAAATTATACTTTTATACTTTTTTTATAGTTTTTATTATAAAAAGGAACTCAATGTTTTTGATTATAAACTTATTTCATTTTAATATTAAAATGATAATTTGTTCCAAATGTACTGTGAATTTCACCGATGAAGTTAATAAAATAATGTTATGTGTAACCTGGAACAATGCTCCACTAGTAACAAAACGCAGCATTTGACGTTTAGCACTCCGACGATGACATGTTATTGTCATTTGACAATTGACATTCGTTGATGTCGCTTGGTTACGAAAAATATAAACAAGGTGTATTTTCTCATAATTTTAGTAATATTAATTAGTTTTATGAATAAATGAAACACATAGTTCAATAATTACCGTGAGTATAGACTTTATTTGTTGATAAAATAAAATATATTATTAGATTTAGTAAACAAAAAAATGTAGTTATTGTAAATTGTTGTAACAATTGTATCAGTGATAGCCTAGCGGTTAGAACGTTGGTCTCCCGAACGAAGTGTTTATTCCCACTTGACCGTGGCCCGAGTTCAAATCCTGGCACGCACATCTAATTTTCAAATATTATGTGCGTATTAGAAGTTAATTATCACTAGCTTCGGTGAAGGAAAACAATAAACATCGCGAGGAAACCTGCACACCGGAGAGTTCTCCATTAAGTTCTTAAAGGTGTTTGAAGTTTACCAATCTGCACTTGGCCAGCGCGGTAGACTATGGCCTAATACCTCTCACATTGCGAGAGGAGACCCCGAGCCCAGCAATTATGGGTTACTGCTTCTTTTTGCTTTTAAACAAAAAATTGTTGCCAAATGTACTAAAGGAAGTTTCTTTTCAGATGAAGTCCAGACCCTTCACAAAAGATGAAGTACCTTTCTTCATAAGGCCAAAATAGTAGCCAATAGCTATTGATATAGCAGGGATACACCATTATTTCTGAAAAAACGAAATGTTTTTGTTATAATTTCAAAATAAATCTAACTTAAAAAGCTTATTGTTCTTGTTTTATTAAAATACCTACTTACCTAAAACTTTAAAGATAGGAATTGTTATCAATTCTCATTCACTGCCGCTTTTAACCGACTTCAAAAAAAGGAGGAGATTCTCAATTCGACTCAATTTTTTTTATGTTTGTTACCTCAGAACTTTGGACTGGGCGAACCGATTTTGATGATTCTTTTTTTAATCGAAAGCTGGTGCTTGTCATGTGGTCCCACATTTTGAACGAGATCTGACAAGTAGTTTTTGAGTAACTTTGAAGTCGGTTATTTTTTGTTAGTAAAATTTAGATTATGGTTTATGTTTAATCTGAATCTAGGTAGTAATAAACAAAATTGGATTCACATAATTCAGTCATATATGTAGTCATATATTTTATACGAGGACAATTTCGGCGATCTTGGTACCGTATTAAAAAGGCGGAATCAAATATACAGGCTTCACAAAATTCATTATCACTCATCACTGATTAATAAATCCATGATGTTTTGATAAATTTTCTTTACAATATATGAGAAATCTACCAATTATCCGTCGAAATCGAGCGATGTGAAAGACTCCGATAGTTGGTAACTTTTATTACCGACAGTTAGCTGTCAAAGCGTTATTGAGACGCAAGTGTTTATTTTTGTATGGACCAACATACCTACGGTATGACTTGGCCCTCCGAACGATAGATCAATGTCATCGGTATATATTTTCTATCCACCGAAGGTTATTGAGACGCAAAAATTGACAAATATGACAGATGACATACTAATGATAGCATTTTCTACATTTTTCTAACTGTTAGTACATTATTGAGACCGGCCGTAATAGTAGACGACAGTAGATAGATTAGGGAACATCAAGTGTGACAGACATGAGTAGGTAATTCTATACAATTTATATTATTTTGTCTACCAGAACTAATAAGGTCTACTTAGGTACCTATAGTAGGGTCGATTTACGAGTTCGAGTTTGTCTAAATAAAACTCATTTGGTGTACAAACTCATGTCAGTTGGTGAAAACCCTAGAAAACGATTTTAATGGTTTGTTTACATTTGTATCGGCTGCAAATTGACCCTACTATAGTTAACGATATTTAGTTGTCAAATTAGTTGTTCTGCCATTTCTTTTTTCGTAGTCATAGATTATGTTCGTAGTGCACGATATGCAGATTCAATTTAGTGTATCGTTTTTCTTACTTTTACATACTTTTGTTGAAATAAGTAAGTTCCATTGGTTCAAAGTTCCCTAAAATTGCTTGCGGGTGGAGTAAAATGAGAAAAATCATCTGTTGTCATTGTTGGAAGTGTAAAGTACAGGAAGCAAGGAAATGCTTATATATCTTTATATTTAACATCATATTAGTCGCCAGTCTAAAAAATCTGTGATTTTGGCTTTACCACCCAGGTACTGAGGCCACCATGCATGCCCCACGCATGCCCCACTAGAGTGTAGCTCATTTATCAACGCCTGTCTCCATCCATCACTCACATTTCACCTTCACATTTTACTCACGTCATGCATGGAATTCTATTTACTTAAGCCCTACTTTAACGAGTTTATTTTTTTTTACGTTGGTCGTGGGGGAGAATGGGGTATGTTAAAAGTCACAACTGAAAGTAAGGATCATGTTCTAGGTTCACTGGTTTAAGCTTTGCCTTTTGCCTGTCATTCAGTAAGAATTACCTAAGTTTATTATGCAGATTTCGTGTTTTATTTTTTCAAAGTACATAATTAACACGGAAGAAAGTATTTAATATTTTCGTTAGTAGAATTATTGAAATGAAATGCGAATACTACCTGCGAACAAATTGTGCCTAACTTTATCATCGAAATCCTCTACTGTGGAGCATCTATTGTGGACGTAGATTCAAAATGTATTTAATATTACATTTACGTTTATTTAATAGTACTTTCATGATCCTGAAAACACAAATAGAAAAAATCCAATAAATTGCGAATTAAGACTACATATATATATCGAAACATCTTAACGATAAAATTTTATGTCATATTCGTCTATCACGTCATCAATCTCCAAAATTGTGTATCAACTACACGTACAATTAACTACAACTACAATAAGCATTATTTGATTTAATTGAACAGTCGCGCACAGTGTCCAGTAAGCCTGTCGGTGTAATACCGCTGTGCCCGCGTGTACCGCAGTGCGGCGAGTTGCGGCATCGCCTGTGATCCGCTTGCCCCGGCCATAAAGATGTTCCTCGCTCGAACGTTTGTCTGCTAGAAGCATTTTAAACGGATCATTGCGGATCATTTCACCAAGGTTGAACAAGGTTGCGGTTAAAATTTAAGAGATCATTAAGAAAAAACGCAGGTTTTTAATGAAAATAGCGGTCACACGAGCAGACGTAACAGTAAGTGGGTAGTAGGCGTCAATAACACCTATGGCATCACCGATACACTGCCGATCGAGAAAGAAAATATACTTCTTTCTAGAGTTCTATTTTCTAGTAGGTACTGGCTCTCACACAAACCCTCTGAAACATGGCGAGTCATTTTTGGCTGCTCACTTAAGCAAGCCTTCTATAACTTGAGCAATGTCTGCTATCTGCCTCTGGTAAGCAGTCACCGCCTCCCATGGACATTTATCAACAAAGGCACAATTTCTTCTTAAATTCATCATCGATCATTGTCTAACGAGTTTCAATTACAATTGACCAGTTTAATGTCTTAGGCACTTTCTTTTCATTCCTTAGTTGGTTCAAACTTCAAACCCATAAAAAACAAAATTCGGTTCAAGCTAGTTCAAGAAAATTGAAAACGGAAAAGATGTGGCAGATTGTACGCTTGGTTTCACTTAGCAACACGTAGCCTTTGCTAGTTTCTCCTCTATACAAAACAGCGTATCAATCATACGTTTCAACGCGGCTCAATCAATCTGCAACAATCAAATTACTCTACCCCTTGTACAGTCGCGGACAGCGTCCATAACGTGTTGATACTGTGCTCGCATGTACCGCAGTGCGGCGGGCTGCGGCATCGACGTAAGGTTCATTCAGACCCCAAAATACTTTTTAGTGTTAATGGATTGTATTTTCTTTTCAGGTGAAGAAGAATAGATATGTTTCAAAGAGTAAGATAACGCCCTCTTGCGGTCGTTGAAGACGTTGTTTTATGAGTCAGATGAGATAGTATTTTGAAATCAGCACTTTTGTCGTTAAGTTTACCACTATTAATATTATTGTTCGAAATAACGAAGTGGCCTGAAGATATTCCTGTAAAAATGGTGTAATTAAATTATTCATTGTTTTATTTGAATTCAAAGATGTCTCTCACTCCATGAATTTTTTACTCTATTTTTTCTTTCTAAATTGTTGCAATCGAAATTTTGAAATCTTATTCACAGAAGTTCGAAAAACAGAAATTATAATCAGCCTTCGTGCGTTTGGCCAAAGAGAGCCTACCATCAGGTGGATCATGGGTGGATCGGATCATCTGCTTATTTGCCGGCTATTGCCATAAAAAAATACAAAAATAATTATGAACTAAACTCCCATCAAACCAAATAACCATGAACCGAAGTTCGACTTATAAACCTAAAAGCAATCGCATAGGCAGATACCTGGTAGGTAGTTACAGAGCGAATGATATATTGTACTGGCTCACGAATACCGAAAGGTCAAGTTTCTTTTGGCGAAGCGGCCACAGAGCTTTATTTGGCTAGAAACGGCATCATTTGTATTCATGACTCATGTAGCACCGACCGACGCTTGTAAACCGAGCGTTTTGTCTTCAGGAACAAAATAAATATTTCTTTACAAGATAATTGTGTGACTAAATTCATTATTATCTATTACTACCTCTCTGCCCGCGGATTTTTCCGCGTTTTCCTGAATAATAACTACCCCATGTGTAACGTGCAGATGATTTTTTTTTCGTCGCATACCCTATAGTGTGGGGTATCATTGAAAAGGTCTTTCAAAAATATTATGGGTCTGCGAAGACCGTTTCTCAATTCAGGGGCCCGTTTGGGAAATATTCGGATTTAAATTGCAAATTTTGGTGAGAGTCAAGTGCTCCCCGACCCCCCTGCCAACCATTTGTTGGAGTCGGACTAATGAATTCACAAAAATAGGTTATAACTAGCTGTTGCCCGCAGCTTCGCATAAGGAAATTATGTTTTACCTTATTTGTACCTCTTGCAGAAGGAAATTTAAAAAACGGTGAATTTATATTGAAGTACTTATATTTATTAATTTATATACTGAAACCCACGATAAAATCACAAAGGATTCCTCGAGGAGCGGGTTTTGAAAAATAAGCAATATTCACATTAATTTGTATTTTTTTTTCTTTTTCTGGCAAAATTTTGAAAAAATGAAAAATATATGTTTCATCAATTTAAGCAGTGAACATTTGTAGCAAATTTGGAGCAAATCGGTTGATGTTTAAAAAAAATTCCATACAAACTTTCATCCCGTTTCCTGGGGAAACCTTTTAATTTTCCGGGATGAAAAGTATCCTTAAATATGACCCGGAGTATTAGTAACATCTTTACCAATTTTCATCGAAATCCGTTCAAGGGTTTTCATGTGATGCCCGGACAGACAAACAGACAGACAGACAGACAGACAATAATTCTAAAAAAAAAAATTTTGTGCTCTAACACGTTATTGAAGTGCCCCATAATCAAAATTTTTAAAAAATATTCAATGTACAGTAAATTTGCCCTTTGAGTTTTATTATAGTATAGATAACGAGCTGACGATCCACCTGATGGTAAGTGGCTATCGTCCCCCATGAACATCAGCAACATCAAAAGCATCACTGATGCGTTGCCGGCCAAGAAAGAAAGAAGAAAAAGAAAGAAAGAACAGTCTCTCAAGCCCCCAGCCGGAACACGACGAGTCGTTTGGCGGCTGACTCATGCTCAAGGGTAATAAATAGTAAATAAGTAGTAAAAGAGTAATAATGGATAAACTACTGCGGTGATGTAGGATACATTCCGCGTTTCCTGAAACGCCCTTGCCCAGTTTTATTTTTCTTAAAAAACTAAATGTTTAAACACTAAAATTAACATTTGACGTGAGATCGTCTATTCACCAGTCGGTTAACTTTCGTGTGTTACAAAAT
The DNA here is from genome assembly GCA_911387775.1 of Thymelicus sylvestris. Lineage (NCBI taxonomy): Eukaryota > Metazoa > Arthropoda > Insecta > Lepidoptera > Hesperiidae > Thymelicus > Thymelicus sylvestris. Next base: position 16,131,913 of record OU426889.1, read on the forward strand.
ATTGAAATATTACAATCAAATCTTTTACGCCTTAGTCTACTTGTCTTTAGATAAGAATGTTGCCGAATCCAATTTTTCAAAGTTCACATTTATTCGATAAAGTATAAAACATGCAATACCAGACAGTAAAAACTGTTCATCAGTAATAACTGTTGCTTGATTAACATTTATCTACAAAAAGCAATTTACAGTGCCAATAAACTGAATCCAATTTATGCGTCCGACTGCTCAACGAAGAGATACTTGAGAGATGATTCAAGTGGCTAAAGATCTTGAAGAGATATAAAATAAGGTGATTGCGGGTTTAAAAAATTCTTTGCAAATGATATTTGGATTTTTATTTAATGATCCAATGCAAATACTAAGTTGTACTTCTAACATAGTGCGTGGGATATATCTGAATGCATGTTTTTTTAAAAACTTTAAAAAACAGATTATGCAACATTCTTATCAGAAGTAGGATAAGTCGGGGCAAAATATGACAAAAGAGACATTGACATTGTATAATACTACTGCAAATGTCATATACTAATATTATAAAGAGGAAAGATGTGATTGTTTGTTTGCATTGAATAGGCTCCGAAACTACTGAACCGATTTGAAAAATTCTATCACTGTTGGGAAGCTACACTATCCCCGGTTGACATAGGCTATATTATATTTTCAAAAAAATTAGGGATCTTTTATAAGACTCCAATAACGTAACCCAAGGTGTAAAAAAATAAGAAAACCGAAGCCAAGCGAGGGCGGTTACTGGTATAAGATAAGTCACGTTTTGCCCGCCTAACTCTACTCCAGATAAGAGTGTTAATATAAGATAGAGATCTGATTTTTATTATTACCCGACTGGCAAGGAAGGGTTATGTTTTTCGCGCGTATCTTGTATGAGTGTAATATTCTTTATTACCTAGTATCTTCCAAACCGCTGAACGGATTTATATAATTAAGTTATTGTTAGATTCGTCTTGATAACCCAAGTATTCTTAGATAAGTAAAATTGAAAGAAAAAACAAATGTGATAGCTGTGAGATGCCATTTTTTGAAGTATCAATAATCTAAATTTTACTAACAAAAAATAACCGACTTCAAATTCTCAAAAACTACTTGTCAGATCTCATTCAAATTTATGTGGGACCACATGACAAGCACCAGCTTTCTATTTAAAAAAGAATCATCGAAATAGGTTGACGTGATATTGAGTTATTCGTCAATTTGTCGCGCACATCTTAACACAAATTTACGACTTATGTAGTTTTCTCATGGATGCCATTGTCAGATCTCAATAAAATTTATGTGGGACTACATGACAGCCATCAGCTTTCGATTAAAAAAAGAATCATCAAAATCGGTCCAAAGTTCTGAGGTAACAAACATTAAAAAAAAAATACAATCGAATTGAGAACCTCCTCCTTTTTTTGAAGTCGGTTAAAAAATGAAATGAATCGAATATGGGTACCCAATTAAAGAGCTCACAATAATGATTTCAAAAAAGTATTATCATGATAGCTTTTTTGATAGCAGGCGGGTTATTTTTGATTTTTAAAAATATACCTACTAGTTCTTTTTTCACATTAAACATTCACATACAAGCCTACGAAATTCACACCTATCCAAGCTCATGGTTCTTCTACAAGATCTAAGGTATCTACCCAAATTGTAATCAGTCGGGATTTAGAGGGAAATTATTCTAAATCCAATTAAATGTCAGCGGAAACAGTATGGCGATAAATTTGAATGCTCGAGGTGAATCGCTCCGCTAAGGAACAATCTTCACGAGCAACTATCACGCTATGTTGCCAATATAGTATTTCCTTTGAAAAAATATAACTATATACATGGAACAGAATATTGAAATTAAAATTTTAAGCAGATTTAAAGTATAATTTTAATATTACCAACCATATATTATGCTGTAAAATAAATAGCAATAACCTCGAACCCAGGACCCTTGGCACGGCTTTCCGGCATGATACCCATTGCGCCACACCAGTCATCAACTTTAACATTACAATATTTAATTTCCTCGTCTAGTTTGCCCTAAGGCTGCCCCGCGAACACTCCCGATCAGGGGCAGAAATAATTACTAATTTAAGATTTCAAGGCAGATTAAGATGAAATTCAATATTTTACCATCTAGCTTACTTTATAGGTGACGGTGTAGAGATATTAGTCCAATCCTATTAACAGAGAATACAAAGAGATTTGGAGTTCATTCAGTAATCTATTTAAATAAAGGTTTTGGTGAGATTTAGAGCTTTAGAGAGAGAATGTGTATGAAGCTTCATCTATTCTCGAAAACAACCCAAAATAAAAGTATAACAAAAGAGACACGACCAGATTGGTCCCATATTTATCAAAATTCAGTTCCGATGATGGGATTCATGAGTAATGGGAAGTATGGGAACACCTCTTAAATTATACTCAGTTTAATCCCAGCGATTCCAAAGACAAACCGAATAACGGAACCAAAAGCGGTGTTTTAGGCTGAAGTGCTGACTGAAACTACATTTATGTACTATTATGTCTTCTGTGCTAAAGGTAGATGGACCATATGATGACAAGTGTTAACTATTGTCTATATACACGTGTAACATAGTACCTCGGTACAGGACTAGATGAGACTATAATCTAAATTTTACTTACAAAAAATAACCGACTTCAAAGTTATTCAAAAACTACTTGTCAGATCTCGTTCAAATTTATGTGGGAATACATGACAAGCACCTGCTTTCGATTAAAAAAATAATCATCGAAATCGGTTGGCGTGATATTGAGTTATTCGTCCATTTGTCGCACACTATGTGTGTGTGTGTGTGTAAGATACTTAATAAAAATTTAAGATTTATGTGGTTTTATCATGGATGCCATTGTCAGATCTCAATAAAATTTATATGGGACCACATGACAGCCACCAGCTTTCGATTAAAAAAAAATCATCAAAATCGGTTCACCCAGTCCAAAGTTCTGAGGTAACGAACATAATAAAAAAAAACATTCGAATTGAGAACATCTTCCTTTTTTTGAAGTCGGTTAAAAAGAGCGTATTTTTTGAGCTGTGACTCGCGTGAATTGAGCCGGTTTCATACTAAAGTCCAAACTCATTTTGCGTCGTCGTGTGGTACAAACAGGTAGTATGAAATCGAATGCACGTGACTCATTTTTCGCGACTGACAGCTCAATAAAATAAGCTCATTTGACCTCGGCCCTTAAGTAGACCTGATTTTATGCCATTTTTGAACAAGATGTTTCCATGCGTTTTGTATAAAGCCGTATTTTTCGCATAGGCGTTGATTAGGTAATCAGAGCGGTACAATGAGTGCAGTAATTAACGGTTGTCAGTAGTAAATTGCCTCCTCTGAGCTAGTTTTCATTCAGTAGCACTTGGCGCGACGCCAGATGTGAAACACATTGATCTCTCTACTGATCCGTAGCTGATAGTGTTGTTCTATCACATATATGTATGTATAATTAACGCTATCTGTTCATTAGGAGCATACTTTCGAAATTCAGTCCAATTTCTGCAATGACTATTCAATATACTAAAGTTGTAGTTAGCAGTCAAGGTATAACCGACTACAAAAAAGGAGGAGGTGTTCAATTCGACTGTATTTTTTTATGTTTGTTACCTCAGAACTTTCGACTGGGTGAACTGATTTGGATGATTCTTTTTTTACTCGAAAGCTGGTGCTTGGTGTTGGTTCACTTAAAGAGCTAGATCTGACGAATAGTTTTTGAGTTATTTTGAAGTAGGTTATTTTTTTCTTGGTAAAATTCACATTATTATTTTCAGCTTTATTTTCATGCAGTTTATTGCATTGAACCAATTAATGATGACTTTTATCTTATTTTAAATGTGATTAAATTAGAAACACTTATATAAAATTTTGATAAGTTTAAAAAAAAATTAAGTCTGTTAAAGGTTCATAAATAATTATAGCCAAGAGTCACAACTCACAGTCAAACACACTGACACAAGGCGGTACATTATAAATGCAGATAATCACGCGACCTTCATACTCATTCATTTTAAATGAAGCCCAGAGACTCCGATCGCACCTGTTATGTCGTGAAGTAAGAAATCGATAACTATTAACCCTGTTTAAATATTAAGCGAGTTTACAATTACTGACCTTCACAAGGAATAGACAACTGAAATTGATTACTGTAAAATTGAATCGGTTGAAAAGCAATTGATTATTGAAATGTAAACAAGGATCAATCAAAGAATTTGATGCGAAAATTGAGTATGGATTTTTTGTTTAGAACAGTACCTAAAGTGGCACTGATGCAACTAATAACGAATGAGATAAGCATTATTAATTTTTTGGACAATATAAGTTAGTTTTATGAAACAATTGACATATCGTGTTATTTTTCATTTTAAAACTATCGACAATTTTTATCGATACTTTTAAAATTCCAACCTTGATGCAGTCGGTGCACCGGTAAACATGAATTACCAACGCACCCACCAGTGGGTGAAGCCAGTGGGTGCACGGGTAACGGCCCAAAATTACATCTTTTAAAGTGCGTAAATCATGTAAGCACACTTCCTAACACAAAACAATAAAGTTTACTTTAAATACAAATTCATTGCATAAACTCGTTGGATACAGAGCTCAAGGCCCTAAAAATAACCAATTACCTCCTGGAACACTTCAGCTCTCGGTTACATTCTATTGTTCCTGCGACTCTATTTTTCTTACACTCAAACATGTAGAACAAACAAACAAAAGCTCCCAACAGCTTTATTTGTTTAATTAAAAGCTCGTCACGTCGCCGGTTTGAAAACAGAAAAGAATGGAGAACACGCTTAGAATATTCTTTCTTCATTGAAGTCCAATCGCGCTGACACAACAGACATGAATTTTTGCACAATCTTTAATATATAATTATCTTTTTACCTAATAATTCCTTTGGGAAACCTATAATCCTATAAACCTTTAATAACTTCTTTTGTAACTTTCTTCAATGTCAAAAAATTTTTCGTTTGAAGACAGAACTATTTGATATTTTTTTCTTGCGTGCCTTCTTAACAAAACCGGGCATCTGTCGGGCCTTAATTTTTTAGACATCCTCAGGATCATTCAATTTATAATATTAGTAGGAAGTTGGATAGCACGGGAAACACTCAAATTCGCATGACACCAAATTAAAGTTCACTGTATAAGTATATGTATAAAGCGTGGAAACACCCAGATTCTTATAATAACAGATGAAGGTCGCTGCATCTTTAGCCCTCACTCGCAGACCTCGTCTCGCCGGCCGCCCACGCGCTCGCCCACGCATGCCGCCAGATACTACGTTTACGCTACTATTTCACAGCTGGGAGCTAACACGTGGGAGGAACCGGGTTATAATTACGTGTTTGTAAATAGATTTTGGCTTTTTTTAGAGTTATCGGAAAGGTCAGTCGGTATCACACTCCGCACCAAGACATAATGTCATAATCAGCAGAGACCCTATTTACCCGACTGTCAAAGAAGGGTTTGGGTAGGGGAAGGGTAAGGGGTTTTTCGCGCGTATCTTGTATGTATGCATGTAATAATGCATGTAACTAATGTGTGCACCTTTGGGGTGAACACATGACAACAAATAGTATATTTCATTACGAGTGCGGAAAGCCTGTCATTGCAACGAGTTTCGACAAATGTCCACCCGAGCCGAGGCGCAGCCGAAGGTGAGGGTTGACAGTCGGAACAAGTTGCAATGACGGTTCCGCACGTGTACTGAACAACTATTTTTAATACAGTTGCAAAAAAATGAAGCAATTTAATAGAATAATAAAAACACAATAAACTCAACTAATTAATCATTTATGAAAATGGCGCCAAGAAAAGAATTAAGACAGTGTTACCAACTCTTAAAAAATATTTACCCCTAAAACTAACTCAAAAACCCCTAAAATTGGCCAAATTTCTTGGAAATCCCCCTAAATTTTTTTTTGGAAAAATAGTAAATATTAATTAAAAATATATGTTTATTTATAAATTATGCATGTATTTCTATGCCTTTAGTAAAATGAATTGTAATATAAAATACAGTGATAATAATAAACTTTTTGTTTCTTCATTCATTGCCATTTGGTTCATTAATTGGACTGATAAATTCTTAGTAATAAATCAATTCCTAGTACAATATCGATTTATTTTATAAGGTAAATTCACAAATACTCATTTTTGGATTTCTCTTTTTCCAGATTGCAGATTAATCTATCCTATTTTTAAATGCCAAAAGTCCCAGTCTCCTTTGATTGGCTAATTTGTTCCAGGGCCTCTTACATCTTTATTTTGATCAATAAATAACAAATATGAAGTGTCACAAAAAAAACCCTAAAAATAACCCTAAACATATTAGACCCCTAAAAAAATCCCATTTTACATATTTACCCCCTAAATTTGGGGGGAAAACCCCTAAGTTGGTAACCCTGAATTAAGAATATACGCAGAGATTTTTTTTATTTTCTTCACCCATTCTGGGTAGGCAAAGGGAACTATGCCCATACAGCCAAGTCTTCAGTAGATTTTTTTATTGATATGAAATGAAAATGAAATTTAATGAGATGAAATGAAATGAAACCTAACATAACTCATTGAATCAAATCATTAAATCTGATATTGAAACAAATTAGTAGCTTCTTTTTAGAAATATTTGCATGAATCATAAAAACTTCTGTTTTTTTTTTGTAAAAAATTCGTGGTTGGTTTTTTCTTTTTAATCATAGAATTAGTATTACTAGCGTATTGAAGGGACACCGCGAACATCGGATGCGGGGGTGTGCATTGCAGCCGGCCGGCTGCATTTCATTCTGTCACTCAGCTGTCACTCGGCTGCGCTCATTGCGGCCGCATGTCAAAATTGTTTACGAAAAAACTGAAAAAATGCCGTCGTGCATAATAAGAATGTGTCACAATTGCACGACAAAAAACAAAAAAGATAATGTCATCACTTTATCATCAGTAAGAAAACAAAATCTTAACTTAAATCAACTAAAACGAATTTAATTAAATTATTGAGCAATGTTCCCGCCATTTTGAATGAAAAAATCATAAGGAGCGTTTGAACTTGGCAAGCCACTAGCGTGTTAATGGACTAAATAAGCTTGCCGACGCGACGCTTGTGACCAATTTAAAGTGTTGGATTTTTTGACACGAATCAATGGTAATTACGTTTGAAATCGTTTAAACGCTTTTGCACGTTAAATAAAGTTGGAGTAAAAGCTTGTAAAGATTTTGAGTCGGTGACTGCTTGTCTTGGTTCGACAAGTGTCTTAAACAAAGTTACTCTATGGCAAGTGTGCAAACGAGGCTTCTAGTTTGAAAAGAGAACGGAGGGCAAGCCGGCGGTGGAACACACATTTTGTTTGAGATAGCCTGTCTATGTATAGTACGTCAATGTTTTTAATAGACATTATTTTGACAGTTGGAAAAGAGAACGCACGAGTTCGGAAAAGGTAAAGAAAAAGCTCGAGTATGTAATAGTCCACATCCTGAACGCTATACATACACGTCCCTGCAATACGCCACTTTTTGAGGAACTGTATTAAAAATACATTTACAGTACTACAATAGCAAAATTATTTTAAGATACTAACTATACTGTATTATAGACTGTCATGTACTATTATGTCTTCTGTGATATAGACGAATACTGTGAACTTACAACCGGGAAATGGTCATGGACATAGTCTCTCTATGTACCAAGTTTCATTTTAATCTCTTTAACGATTAGCGTGTGACGAGCATACAAACATCTTCAAAAACTTTATAATACTAGTAGTAATGTAAACAAGTATTGCTGGTAATTTAACATACAGTAGCTCGAGCACGAATATTTGCGAGAAAGTATTCGTATGGTTAACGTAAGCAATTTGTCAAATTTGTATGGCATTTTAGTACCATTTACGCACGATAGGGGCGCTTTTGATAAAATGCCATACAAATTGCTTACGTTACCATAAGAATACTTTCTCGCAAATATTCGTGCTCGAGCTACAGATGTGTAATCTGCCTTATTCCTTTGTTCTTGTCAGAGCACATCGGATTCTTAGAACCATCATTAAAAATTTACGATTGAGCAAACAATAAAATCGGGTCTTTAGAATAAGTATTGGTTTTGTTCAAGAATACAATAGAAATCAATAATCTATACCTACTAATATTATAAAGAGGAAAGATTTGATTGTTTGTTTGCATTGAATAGGCTCCAAAACTACTGAACCGATTTGAAAAATTCTTTGACATAGGCTGTACCTATTATATTTTCAAAAAATTAGCAAACCTTAATAAAACTCCAATAATGTAACCCAAGGTGTAAAAAAATAAGAAAACCGAAGCAAAGCGAGGGCGGTTACTCGTATAGTATAATTATATATTTGTATGTGTTACGTCCTCCTATAGAATTTATTATGTACCTATATTTGGAGGGTGTATTTTCGTGGTCCTACTATATTTCCTACTTTATCTTACTAGCTAATAATAACAACTAACTTATATTCTTATAACCAAATACTAACAGGTCCTGAGTCCTGACTAAGGCTATTCGCCCACGTCCGATAATCGGTGACCGATTTTTGTAGAAGAAAAATAGAACGTACTGATAGCAATAGTGCAACGCACACGTCCTACAAAAAGTCGGTCAGAAATAATATGGGAGGAAACATCGGCCCGATTATCTGTCCTACAAAAAGTCTGACGTGGGCGGGAAGCGTAACTGATTACAGTTCCTCCTACAGCCAAATGTCAATATAAGCAAAGCCAATATAATATACAAAATGCAAGGAGAGTTAAATACACTGTTGAAGCCCTCTTAACTGGGAGGTTAATAATAATACGAACGAAGTGATTGACCGTAAAGCAAATCTGATTGTGCTCGGTAGCTGGATAGATGAACATTTTTGGCAACAAATCCTTGAGCGCTTCCATGAGGACACACTGACGGGCCGTAATGTTATAGTAGTATTTTAGCTATAGAGGTTTTCGGGTGGCAAAAACTTTGAACACTGCACTAAAGCTGCGAGCGTGTTGAAGAATAACGGCCTCCTCAATTATAAGGAGATTGTAGTAACCCGTTAATCAGAAGGAGACATCGTTAAATAAACACTGACAGTACACCCAGCGCTACACAAAGCCCTGACGCTCGTCTCCGAGAAACCTAAAAATTAAAGCAAATATTCCAACGCGACCGCCATTACCATTTCAAGTGAAAGTTTTCTTACAAAAATAAGCAAAGCGTACATTGTGGTAAGTACTCCCTCTCGCTCTGGGAACAGTCCTCAAAAACCGCGGCTTCTCGGTAAATATTTTCCGAGTCCAATTAAAATATGGCGGAGTTACTGCACTGAATATTGTGGTGAACGCTCTGCAATTGTAATTTCACTGGTGAAAATGAAACACGTTTTGTTCAACGCAAATCGCCGGAAGACAAAGCCTTTGTTTGAATCATGTTTCGTTAAACACGAATACTTGCTTACTAGAGCTTTGTTTAGTTTTGATTGCTATGTTTCACCTTTTAAATGAAATCCAAATTCACATCCAGAATCAAAAACTGGTATTCTTTTTAACCGACTTCAAGAAATGAGGAAGTATTCAATTCGACTGTATTTTTTTATGTTTTTTACCTCAGAACTTTCGACTGGGTGAACCGAATTTGATGATTTTTTTTTATCGAAAGCTGGTGCTTCTCCTATGGTCCCATCTAAATTTGATTTGAGATACGACTTGTAGTTTTTGAGTTTCCCTAATTTTGAAGTCGGTTATTTTTTGTCAAGAATTAATACGGTTTGGTTAGTTCTGGAAACTTAGCATTGTGCATTTGAAACGGTGAGAGAGACTCCTCAGCACAATTTCTTTATAGACCGACATTCGAATTTTCAGACGTGTAACAGCAGATCAAATGAACAAAACTAAGAAAATACTACTATCATAAAATATCATATAGTTAATTTACATTTATAAAAAATACCACTATCCATTTTAATTTAGTTTACTGTTATCCACGTTAATTAGCCATTACCTCAATCTATTAATACTAACTGGTTTGTACATTTGCACCACTTTGCGTTGTTCAATATGCGTATTGCGAAGGACTGGTAACAGCGAACCCGCGTCCATGTTCCATTTCGATTATAATAAGAAATTATATTATAACTAGCTGCCCGGACAGACTTCATTCTGTCAAAAGTTTTTTTTTATTTTGAGATGTAAGCTATCCTATCTTTCAAGTTGGATCAAACTGCACACGGTGTGCAAATTTGATTAAAATCGGTTAAGTAGTTTAGGAGTCCATCGCGAACAAACAACGTGACACGTAATTTATATATATTAAGATTAGAGTGAATGTAAGGCTGAGAATTGACTTTTTAAGTATTCTCTGTTCAGTAGCACCCTGGTAGTACTAATACGTAACATGCAAATTCACATTACCCTAATATATTTTATCGGACAAGCGACTGAAACGACTCTATAGCCTTGGAAGGTTGATCCTGCGAAGAATTACTTTCGATTTTCGACTGGATGCACGTATTTCTGAATATATGATCGACTTGGTTGTTCTCAATGCTCGATTATTTGTATTTTTTGTATTGTATTGTATTTAAAGATATTGGGAGAGAGTGTATTAAATTCAAATTCAAATTCAAAATCATTTATTCATTTAGGTATCATTGATACACTTATTTTTTTAAATAAATTAAGAGTTGTCTGTTGATGCCCGCGACTTTGTTCGCAGAAATATTAGCCTGTCGAGAGAGAACTCTGTAGTGTAATAAATATAGGAAAGAATATATATATTCCAAAGTTATTAAATTAAATTTTACCCATATTGTACCCCTTTAGGAGATAAAAAACAGTTTCTTAGTACTCCGCCATACTATAAAGAAGTGTATGAACCAGGCTTCATATATAGATCCGGATAAATTTAATGTCCTTAATTTTTAGAAACTGCATTAAAGAATCATTTTTAACTGACTTCAAAGAAAGAGGAGGTATTCAATTCGAGTGTATTTTTTATGCTTGTTACCTCAACTTTCGTCTAGGTGAACAGGTTTTGATGATTCTTTTTTAATCGAAAGCTGGTAGTTTTCATGTGGTCTTACTTAAAGAGCGAGATATAACTAAGTAGTAGTTTTTGAGTTATCTCTAATTTTGGAGTCGGTTATTTTTTGTCAAGAATTATTATTGAATCAGTTAATGTTGACTTTAGCGGCCACAGCTTCACGCGGATAGAAAACATACAACAGAATATCGTATGATCGTATGCAGTACTCTTTGCTGACATTTTTGAATACAATAAATTTTGTACGAATATCCAAAAGTAGATATTTGTTTAGCAGCTTGCATGGAGAAATATTTACGTGAGTAAAATACAAAGATAAGTATTAAATAAACTCGATATCTGTTTGTCTATTTCTGCACGTTTTGCTTCTAAACTAAGCAACGGTTTTTGATACAATTAAATAGGTTTTTTTATATTATTCTACATAATATATTACATTAAATATGTATAACAAGGATGCTTGAACATGAACGGCGTTGCATCCATTTCTCCACAAGTTAACAATAAGAACGACTTTGTAATTCGCGTAAGTATTACTTATAAAAGTAGTTTCTTTCACCGTTTTTTCTCTTCTTTAAGCCCGTCTGAACCAGTAGAAGCAATATATTGAATTTCATATCCACTTATTAAAATATGTTAATACTTGACTTCATAAAAATAGTAGAACAATCTTCATACACTTCAAGTGATTTGGAAACATATTGGCTAGTAGAAAAGCTTCTCGGTCCCTTTCTTAAAAATTTATAGAATACGTAAATATGGTTATCGATTATTTCAGCTCATATCAAAATCTTTAAACTGCATTAAATTAGTACCAAGATCAGATTGGATACGTTTAACAGTTTAAAGACACAAAAAATCTGTACCTTTGTAAGATATAACAAAAGACACCATACTGTCGCTCCGCGTATTGAGACCAAAGCTATTGGGCCGTGAAACGTGATCAAAGACAAATAAAGAAAAGAAATCCATCGCACAAAGAACTCGTACGAAACAAGGTCGAGCCTTTCAGGACAATTACGGTGAAATGACAACCCTCGCATGCCGCAGCGGGGGGCGCAGTCCCATCGAATGGCCCGGGTGATCTCAATCAGCGAAGAACTAAAAGACCTTGTCTTGACCCTGAAAAACCAAACTTACAGCGGTTTCCGCGACAGGACTCCCAGACTTGTTAGCACGACGCTACGAGAATCGTAGCACCGTAGCACCGTAGCTCTCGTAGCACGTAGTATTTTATACCCGAAATCAATTTTCGGAAATTACAACATGAGCCCTCAAATTAAATTATTACCATCGTTAAACTGTTCTCATGGATGTAAAGATCTACGTGTGAAAAAGTTGACAGTTGAATTTTTTAAATTGAGAAAGAACTCACCTGGATATAGACGTCTCGTTCTCTCGGATTGAAGGTCGGTGTCAATGTTTGGTGGGGCACTGTTGCACTCGCGGACGCGGGTTAATGCTGCGGGAGGCGGCTACAGACTGAATGCTCTGGGCCCGGCCAGGAGCCCCTCCCCGCGCGCGCCGCACCCCGCCCCCGCGCCCTAGCGGATAAACAACGTGCATTGTAGGCCCGATCTGTGGACTACTCCAATATACTAACAACCATCTTCCAACGAAACTCTCGAATACGCAACATCCATTGCTGCGGATACACTGGAAATAAATTTAGAATATAAACCGAGCGAGAGTTCTACGCATTGCACGATATAACGTTATTCGCATCGCAAATAGTGTCTAAACAAATTTGTTGCTCAGATAGTAGTCTAGCATTATAGATTTTGGATTTAAGTTTGATGATACAACAAATTCGAAGAAACGGTGGTTTAGAGCGGAGTGAGTTTGCTGGGCTGCCAGGCGTTTTTCATTCTAATATGGACTCTATTCTCATGGATATAAGAGTGATTAGCCGGAATATTAAGGGTACCTGCATGGTGAACAAGGAATCTGTTAAAAGACGCAGTCTGTTCACTTGTTATCGGCCAAATGTTTCAGCGATTGGACAGTGTACCGTAAATCGATAGGTATGCGCACCCAACGACCGTATGTAATATGTTTGTCCGAATAAAAGGTTTGCCTCGCTTTTACATGTAACAATTTTGCTGTAGAGCAAAGGAAATGAAATACTCGTAATATAATTTGCGGGATACTGAAAGAGATTTCGTTTAACAAACAAGTAACCAGTGAACGTATATTTCAACGTATTTTCATATAGCTTGGAGCAAATCCCTACACAAAAACCAGCCAAGTGCGTGTCAAGCAATGCGCAATGTAGGGTTCCGTAACTGTAAGTTCATCGACTATTACTCACTTACTACTTAAGCTAACCTAGTCGAGATAGTTTTCCTTTTAAATTCAACTATGTATAATACTGCTAACACATGTCCATCGACTACCTATTTAGTGATACCCGACACCATGGGTTAAACGAGAAAAAAACATCCCTTCTTAATCTGTAGGGGAGGTACCCTAATATTTTTAAGATTAGATTCTACCACTTTGTTTACCCAATGAATATCAATGACACTATATGAGCGTAAGAACAGGCAATTGAACGTTCTGCTCGTAGTCAATATGCACGATACGCACGCTTTTTAACCGACTTCAAAAAAAGGAGGAGGTTCTCAATTCGACTGTATTTTTTTTATGTTTGTTACCTCAGAACTTTGGACTGGGCGAACCGATTTTGATGATGTCATGTGGTCCCACATAAATTTGAACGCGATCTGACTAGTAGTTTTTGAGAATTTGAAGTCGGTTATTTTTTGTTAGTAAAATTTAGATTATGTTGTTGTCAGAAGTGCTTGACATTTGATATGCAGCGTTAAAATGCCTTCGTGTATTAAACCAATGAGACTGGTGTAGTGAAACAAAAGATAAATGCATGTGTGTTGTAGCTCTTTTCAGAACAGATTTTTTGGTTGATTTGTAAGGGCATAACGTATCTATATTTTTTAAATATCATTGATGAATACGTTTAATTGTATACTCGTATGAATGCCAAATTACTGTTTTCTGACAGGACTCTGGCTTGGCCGGTTTTTTGACGTCATTATTCTACTATGTTACATCATATACTGAAGTGTGTCTGATGAGGGTATTCTAAGGTAAGGTAAGAAGGGTATTTTTACCTGAAGATGTCACCGCTACCTAATTTACCTCCCGAGCGCATCGTTACTGACGTCGCTTAATTGCCCCCTTTCCGTTCCCCCCACATTCTTACTCTTCTCTACAACTATTAAGTATGTAAGTCCTTACTGTGGACGTATGTATTATACCTAATTCGTCAAGCTAGAACTATTTATAAACCGACTTCAAAAAGAAGGAGGTAATCAATTCGACTCTTTTTTATGTTTGTTACTCAGAACTTCTGACTGAGTGAACCGATTTTGATTGATTCTTTTTTTAATTAAAAGCTGGTGCTTGTCATGTGCTCTCTCCTTAATTTAAGCTAGATATGACTCGTAGTTTTTGAGTTATCCCTAATTTTGAAGTTGGTTATTGTTTGTCAAGAATTAATTATTTATTTAATTGGCAACAGAACATAATCTAGACCTTTAAAATTATTAACCGACTTCAAAAAGGAGGAGTCTTCAATTCGACTGTTTTTTTTATTATTTTTTCCATTTAAATTTGAGAGAGATCTGACGAGTAGTTCTTAAACTTTAAGAAAACATATGGCAAAACATTTTGGTAGAGTCAGTAATAACTGGGGGCTTCAATTGTCTGTGGACGAATTTTTGGGTGGCCACTCACGGTCGTGCCATTTGGCGTGGCTACAAATGACATATGTCAAAATGGCGCGATTGGACACACAGATTTTTTTATCACGCCATCAGTTTTTCACATTCACGATCAAATTTTGGCTGTATATCACGCCATTTGACGCGATGGACTGACCGTGAGTGGCCACCATTTAAGTGACTCCTTTGTCGTGGCTATTTACCTAATTTATTAAAATACTAGCTGCCCGGACAGACTTCGTTCTGTCAAAAGTTAACACTAAAAATTAAATAAATTTTTCCGAGTGATCACGTTATTTATATCTCAACAATAAACGACGATTACTTACAAAAATAAGTTAATGTTTAATATCTATTTCTTAACATTATGACTACCGATCCTACTTTCCATTGAAGATTAGGTATGAGGTGTCAATCCCGGAAAATTTAACGATTCTGGTGGATAGTTGACGACATCATCTTGATTAATTGCCCAATCAACTGTATGTGAAATTTGTATGTCTTTAATTCACCGGCAATTTCATTTTGAATTTTGATGTTTATTTCATCTACATCCGTAATTTTGGCAGCTGATATAGCGCGTTCGCTCAGCCACAAATGATCTTTGTAATTTTGAGAGACATTTGGGAACACGTTTTGTATGAGCTCGATTGTTGTTTCAGTGAACTGACAAAAATATAATGCAGCCAGTCGAATCATTAACAGGGATTTTGCCATTACCAAGGTCAATGAGTTGCTTTGAAAATAATTTCTCCAGATTGATTATTTTGCTATCGTATACGTATATTCTTTGTTTCAATCATCATCATTTCATCTTTACGTATTTCCACAAAATGGAGGACTTTGAACATGCATTGAGTTCATCCGCTGGCTAGCTCCTGCTAATAAAATCATCGCTCCACCAAATCGGTTTCGATTGTTTCGTAGATCTTTCATAGTTCTATCTAATGCCTCCAATGACTTTTTATGTGCTATCGTGCATCCATCCCACACTATCAACTTACATTGTTACAAAACCTTTGCCATTGCTGTGTTCTTCGAAATATTGGAGGTCGAAGTTTCATTGTAAAATAAATCAATTGGGTTTGACGGGAAGCATATCGATATAATTATAGAAAACAATGTTCGTATTTGCCGAGATTTAAAAGAAATTACAGCATCATTTGAGGTTTGATTCCAATGGGAATCATTTTCTAACAGCTGCAAACGCTGCTAGCAGTGTTCGGGACATACCAAAAAAACTGATCAAGGTTGTATATAGTGGCTGAATAACTCGTTGTAGTACGTTCTGTGCAGTGAAATATACTCTTTGGCCAATTTCTAAGTTGACTGCTAAATGAACTACAGTGGGGTATATTTTATGAATGGGAAGAGAAAAAATTTGGTATTGGTTAACTTCATCAACAGAAATTTCAGCACTATCTCCAATCACAGCCATATCACTTCCTTTTGTTACATATTTGCAAATGTATTTTATAGATTTTACGGAATGGCAAGATTCAACATTGATGTGCGCCTTGAAAGTCTTTGATAGGATTGGTGAATAAGGAACAATGCAACGATTATCAATTTCGATATTTTGTTGATTTACTTTTACAACTGTTGATCTTCTTTTATCTGCAGTTGATCGGCGACGATATAGCGGTTAGCCATTATTCCCGGTACCTAATTGTTTCTGCTACTAATTCGCGTGGATACTGTTTCGAATATTTACCATCTACCATATATGTTGAATAAATTTTTTATGTGAAAAGAAAAGTATTGTTTTAGTATGTCCGCGCAATTTTTTTTTTTTTTTTTTTTTAATATTATAAAAACCTTCCGTGGACTCCAAGGAACATACAAAAAAAAATTTAGCCAAATCGGTCGAGCCGTTCTTGAGATTAGCGCTTAGCAACATCCATTTTTATATATATAGATTTTAAAATTAAAAGTCGTTTACTTATATAGTGCACGTATTTTTTTTAATCTACCACCATTTCTATGTCATGGAGGAGAAGAATACCTACTGGTATTTTATACAGTACCTAGTTATTTGAAATCTAATTTTTACTTCAACATATCGATATGTTTAAAATGCAAGCAAAAAATATCTCCAAATTTAGTTAAATAGTTAATATATTTTGATCATATCATATCATAATATCTTTTGTTAATATCCTATTAGGATGTCAACCGCAATGTTATTATATCAGAGAGGAAATAGGAATCCAGCTAATAATTCTGTCCTACAGTAATTGCATGAGCGTCCCAGAGGACTTACAGAAATTGCTTTCCGTATTGATAAGTTGAGTGTCACAATAATTCTTTGTGTATTCTTCGTCTTGGAAGACATTGATAGATCTTTTCAACGATTCAATCGCTAGGGTCAACAGGCCAGGGGACTTGGAAGGCTACTGAAGATTGTGTTTACCCTCGAAAGTATGCGAGAAGGGTTTTTGAAGTAATACTTCTTTAGGCGCGTTATGAAATAAATGAAAAAATGATGAGAGTGAAATTTTAAGATTTGTAACACGGACGGTGACACAAAAACGACGGTGACGAAAAACGTGTTTTTAAAAACGCGCGTTATGAAAAAAATATTATTACTGTATTTAATTGTTTTTTTTAATATTCTTTTTTTGAATATTGTTTTTTGAAAACTTTTCTTTGATTTTTTTTATTTTTTATTTTTTTAGGTTTTTTTTTTTAAATTGTTTTTTCATGCCAAAGAAGTATAACTGCTCACGCGCGTAAATAAGTACACGTTTATGTATTTTTTATATAGTAGTTTTTGTTAATGTTATTAATTTTATTGGTAACACAGCATAATCTAGACCTTTTAAATTATTAACCGATTTCAAAAAAGGAGGAGGTTCTCTATTGTACTTTTTTTTTCTTTTTTCAAATTCGAAAGCTGGTGCTTTTCATGTGGTCCCATTTTTTGAGCGAGAGCTGACGAGTTTTTGAGTTATCTCTAATAATGCGTATTTAATTGACTTCGAATACGTTAACAATGTTCTCATTTTATTACTTGTTCGAAGACTGTTTCTTTGAAGTCGGTTATATTTTGGTAAAATTCAGATTATATTCATCATTGACCTTGTAGCCTAATTGGTAGCGACCCTTCCTGCGAAGCGAGGGGCCCCGGGTTCGATTCCCGACCGGAGCAGATATTTATATGACAGATAAATAATTGTACTCGGGTCATGTGATTGTGATGTGGTATATTTGTAGTCCATGCCACCCGCGACACAGGTATAAACCAATTGCGGGGATATGAGTATGACAAGTATATTGATCGTGTATGGCCTCCATCAGATATTGAACATGATACTACCTAAAAACCGACTGAATTTCATAATCACAAACTATTACTATACTCCTCCTATTAGGTATAGGTAAAGTAACAGTATAATAATATTCAAAAATTGTTGCGCGCTTGTAAAATACACAAAAAGAATTCGTGTTCGAAACACGAAAACAGAGCAACTCAAAAGACGGTGTATTCAAGTGTTCTTAGAATTATTTATTTATACGTTCGTGCGGCAATTTGTCCGTGCAAACACTTCTGCGAGACAAGTTAAACTACTTGTGTGTGCAAGAGATTATGGCCTCTATCACCAGGGTATAAGGATGAGAGTGTAGTAAATTTTTCGTGAAAGCATCTCCTGTGGAATCCAATAAATAGTTTTAAGCTGTTCTGTTTCCCGCAAATATTAAAAGCGTACTTGTAGCTTCGGTATTAGGTCTGGCCGGTGTGATGTGCCACGTATTAAATTTTCCACTTTATTGGAATACCGAGTTATGACGTCTTTCAGTATTATGGAGTAGTTTTGCACGTCACATGCTTGTGGAACTTTCTTGCTGAATAAATATTTGTTTAGTTTTAATTACATTTAAAATTTTAAGGACAAATTCATTAAAGGAATGTTGAATGTTGTCACATTTTACGTTATGGTTAAAGAACTAAAATATGTTATGATTACCTGTTATGATTACCTATGACCACAATTGCTGAATAAAAAATAAAGAAGTTAATCAGAATTTTACCAAGAAAAAAATAACAGACTTCAAAATTACTCAAAAACTACTCGTCAGATCTCGCTCAAACTTATGTGGGACCACATGAAAAGCACCAGCTTTCGATTAAAAAAAGAATCATCAAAATTGGTTCACCCAGTCGAAAGTTCTGAGGTAACAAACATAAAAAAATACAGTCGAATTGAATACCTCCTCAGTATTTGAAGTCGGTTAAAAAGGAGAGTTGCTATTCGAATTTTTTAACAGTAAGCTATCATATACGGGAGAGTAGGTATCTGTAGCTCGAGCACGAATATTTGCGAGAAAGTATTCGTATGGTTAACGTAAGCAATTTGTCAAATTTGTATGGCATTTTAGTACCATTTACGCACGATAGGGTCGCTTTTGAAAAAATGCCGTACAAATTGCTTACGTTAACCATACGAATACTTTCTCGCAAATATTCGTGCTCGAGCTACTGTTATGATTTTTGTACTATCGTGCCATGAATGACCTGTGCATAATGCTCGCAGGTAAAGCTGCCGCTACAAAAGCTATCAGGGAAATTAAATGGAGATTCAATGCAATACCTACATATTCATGTCGATCACATAACCGTATCCCTAGCGATACGTGGTATGTATTCCATCTTATTCACTTTTTAGTAGTAGATGTTTTGATTATACAAAATACTTAAGCTTACATACTTATGAATTTTATATATTACGAGTAACCGCCCTCGCTTTGTTTCTTTTTTCTTATTTTTTTACACCTTGGGTTACATTATTGAAGTTTTACCTTATTTATAATTACTATTGTTTCTTCTGTGGTTTTATTAAGGATCCCTATTTTTTTAATATAATGTAAGCTTATTTCACCCGGGGAAAGTGTAGCTTCCCAACAGTGCAAGAATTTTTCAAATCGGTTCAGTAGTTTCGAAGCCTATTCAATGCAAACAATCAAATCTTCCCTCCTTTTCCTTTTTTGAAGAACCTCATGTACCGCTCCGGGAATACCTCAGAAGGAAGTTCGTTCCACAGTTTGCACGTACCTGGCAAAAAAGTTCGTGAAAATCGGACCGTAGAGGTTCTCCACGAGTCCAATCAGTGTGGATGGAACTTCAATCTTCAGCGAGTGGGCTTCAATAATTAAAATACAAAACAACTAATATTACCCCACACCAATTAATATAATAGACACACTACACATATTATTCTATAGCTCTTTCTCTTACACAACGACGTTGGCCATTTCAAAAGCATAAAAAACACAGAAACTTTAAACAAAAAGGCTGAAAACCCGCAAAAAAATGTTGTACAAAGAGAATATACCACAATAATATGGCCAAAAGCACTGCACTGCAGTCGCATAAAAGATTAACGTGAATACGTCCCGAATAAAGATATTTATACCAAAGTTTTATTACGCATATCTGATGACGCTCATAAACTTGGTTTACGAATGCTAATTGCCAATTATATAGTTTATTTTATAGTTAGTAAGTGCAAAGAAAATATGTTTATGTTAGCTGACGTATAAATTTTAAGTATGTAAGACATAAGTGTTCAAATCTCAGTCAAAATACAAATACATACTCAAATATTTTGCGCTACATTTCACATTACAAATAGTTAAGTTGCCCACATAAAAGTTTATCTACTACATACATAAATACCATGTGTTCATGACAACCGTCCATTTCGTTCTCCATGTCGTTTCGGTGTTCATACAACATGTTTGAAGCTCTATGAGCAGTTCTCCTAAAATGGCTTAAAGAGCTCTCCTTCAAGACTGGTAAAATATTGACAACTCCTTTGGTGTTGCTCATGTCAGTAGTTGGCGGTGATGTACCGTAATGTGGTCCATCTGCTGTTTCGGCCGCTCTTCGAACTATAAATCAGTCAATGACAATGATGTTGTATGTATAGGGAAGGTCAATGAATAAATATTTTTATTTGCACCCTTCAAAACACAAGACAGGGAATTCTAGTGTGGGGAAATTTCACCAGTCACTTTGCCTAGCTCGCCGATGCACGTGGCTTGATCAGTACATTTCTATACATTTGTTTTCTTCGCTTGACGCTTCGCCATTCGCACTGAGCGAATTTTTGCTACGGCGATTGTCCCGGCGGTTACAGAAAACTACACGTAGCACATTTGTCTATGGTCTAAACACGGATAGAAATAGAAAACTAAACGTGCCAAGAATAACTACAAATGTATAGAAATGGTTCGCGTTTATCGTATTATATATTTCAATTCCTGTTAAATAAAAAAGACAATTTAAAGAACATTTTAAGAACACTTTCGAGTGCGAGTACTAAAGCATCGATTCACGAAGCAAAGCGAATCGAATGGCGAACTAACAAATAGATTTTGAAACCCTTTTCAAAAACTCTTGACCTCTAACCATAGAACCCTAAAGATGCCAGTGATTCGAATTCTATCTAGTCGCCAATACAACTGCATCGGCCAGGTGCCAAAATGCAACGCCTACTGCCGCATGCAGCCGATAAATCGAGATACTATATGTATATTAGATACCCACCGTCGCATACTAATTTGGCATGCCACAGAGCAATATCATGAATACATATATTTAATCTGAATCAGCAAATGAAATGTAGATTCCACTGCGGTCTTTATGCCGAGATGACGAAATAAAATGGAGCAGAGATAAATATGTTGTTAGGTTTCCCCAGCACGTAGGAACTAGGAACGCACAATTGTTTTGTTAATGAAGTCAGATGTAATCTTATTTTTGTAGTCTGCTTACAGCATTTAAAGAAAATCATGTGTGTATTGACTTATTATTGCGTAAGGTTATGGCCTACGCACGCTCAAATCGTGGCACGTAAATTGGTCCATTAGACAAATGACGACCCATGTGGCGCAATGGTTACAATGCCGGACCACCGCACGAAGGGTCCTGGGTTCGATTCCCAGCGAGGCGGAAATTTGAAAGATGAGTTTGAATTTATGTTCTCGTTCTGGATGTGAATGTCCTTGTCTAGTGTATTGTCCATGGCACCCACGACACAGGGAATCCTAGTAAGCGTTTGCTCAGTAGGAACATAATTATTCAACGTGGCAATGCTGTATCACGTAAGAGAGAGATGGCGCTATTTTTTTGCATGAAGAATTTTTTTGTGAAATGTTTGGACGTTTGAAATAATTACCGACTTCAAAAAAGGAGGAGGTATTCAATTCGACTGTATTATTTTATGTTTGTTACTTCAGAACTTTCGACTGGGTGAACCGATTTTGATGATTCTTTTTTTAATCGAAAGCTTGTGCTTTTCATGTGGTCTTACATAAGTTTGAGCGTGATCTGACAAGTACTTTTGAGTTATTTTGAAGTCTGTTATTTTTGTTAGTAAAATTTAGATTATTGCGTGGGCATTTGTTGACAATCCTATAATTATGTTCATCTAATGTCATCGACAAGAAAGTACCAGAACATTATATTAAACTACGTTGTATTAAGTATCTGCACATCTTCCTTTGGATTGCTAGCAACATATGCGTAAATATCGTCTTTGCTACGCCGTAGCATTGCAGTGCTACGATGCTACGCTTTTACAACCTGCCCAAACTAATCACATAGATACTACGAGATAATATATTTTCTTATTTATCTAACCGTCACCAGTAACTTACCGAGTAAGAAATAAGCCTCGGGCTTGTTTCACAATCTTCAAGTAAGTCCGAAGTAAGCTATTCGTTGGTTAAGTTGACATTTCGTGTATGTAAAAAGTCACTTTAACGTCACTTTAACCGGCGAATAGCTTATTCAGGACTCTACTTGGAGATTGTGAAACAAGCCCGAGGCTTATTTCTTACTCGGTAAGTTACTGATGACGGTAAGAGAAATAAGAAAATATATTGTCTCATAGTATCTATGTGATTAGTTTTTAAACTGATTTTCAGTACATAATATTTTATTCGTTTTCTTAATTGAATGGCAAAACAAATTATGTTCTCCATCTATTGGTCTTTTCAATTCTTCTTCTTGAATTTACTCTAGTCAACAGTACATGCTTTGTGTAAAAACTATTACAATAAAACACATTTCAATAAAATGAATACAGAAAGAATACGTTCGAATATAAATTACCGAAATTAATACCTTTTGATCGTATCCATTACAAAACAAACATACAATATTTGCGCTTTAATTAATTACTCGACGATGAGCAGTCATGCGTCAATATTATACGAATTAAATTTAACGGAAATTCGGACCAACGTTGAATTTATTTATATAAATCATTGAGATGGTCTGTGTATGAAATACATGATTACGCAAAGTGATGGGAACATAGAGAGAAGTATCCATCCTGGATTCAGACTAGTATGTATGTATATTCAATCTGTTGTGGCACTGATGTACGACTCGTCAGTAACGTAAATATATATTATTATTACGTATTAGTACACTTACTCGTATACTTTTTTAAATTAGTAACCATTATTGACATTTAATTGAGAAATTAAACGAATACAAAATACATTAAAGCTAAATTTTAGATATAATCTATATAAGATAACAAGAAAACATAATATAATCTATGGAAATTTAGGAAATATTACAAAGACTTACACATTTACACAAAGAATTACTACATTTACTACACTGTCATAACATGTCAATCCTGTCATGTATGAAATACAATGAGCATAATAATAAATGTTTCTAAGAAAATATTACAGAAATCATTATAAACTAAAGGTAAATAAAATTTTATTACAATTCCTTCATTAAGGGGATTGCCTTGCCCGATGACCTTGAAGATTTGGTCCCTCTACTAGTATTTTTTAACTAAGCGCCATCTACAGACCAACGACTATACTACAATAAAACTAACTGAAGATAAAGCAAGGAAACATGTGGCACAGAGTTGTCATCGTTCTTGCCTATTTTTGTTCGCTCTCTGAGAGATTTTCGAATACATTTTGTTCCTATAGTTTTTGTAGTCTTGTACGAGTATCTGCCTACATGATAATAATTTATTTATTTTGAACTACGCTATACACTATGCCTGCTGAAATAGCTTTCATTATACTAAATGATACATTCTGAAGACTGATGATGACCAGGTAAGTACTGATCAGTTTTCAGTAACGGGAATAGTTAGGATGACCTAGCTTTCAACATTTATCTAATTGAGCACGGGTGCTACTACATGAAACATACTGAAGGTCTGATGATGACCAGGTATATACTTATCGGTTTTCAGTAACGGGAATAGTTAGGATGACCTAGCTTTCAACATTTATCTAATTGAGCACAGGTGCTACTACATGAAACATTCTGAAGGTCTGATGATGACCAGGTATATACTTATCGGGTCTCAGTAACGGGAATAGTTAGGATGACCTAGCTTTCAACATTTATCTAATTGAGCACAGGTGCTACTACATGAAACATTCTGAAGGTCTGATGATGACCAGGTATATACTTATCGGTTCTCAGTAACGGGAATAGTTAGGATGACCTAGCTTTCAACATTTATCTAATTGAGCACGGGTGCCACTACATGAAACATTCTGAAGGTCTGATGATGACCAGGTATATACTTATCGGTTCTCAGTAACGGGAATAGTTAGGATGACCTAGCTTTCAACATTTATCTAATTGAGCACGGGTGCCACTACATGAAACATTCTGAAGGTCTGATGATGACCAGGTATATACTTATCGGGTCTCAGTAACGGGAATAGTTAGGATGACCTAGCTTTCAACATTTATCTAATTGAGCACAGGTGCTACTACATGAAAAATTCTGAAGGTCTGATGATGACCAGGTATATACTTATCGGTTCTCAGTAACGGGAATAGTTAGGATGACCTAGCTTTCAACATTTATCTAATTGAGCACGGGTGCTACTACATGAAACATTCTGAAGGTCTGATGATGACCAGGTATATACTTATCGGGTCTCAGTAACGGGAATAGTTAGGATGACCTAGCTTTCAACATTTATCTAATTGAGCACAGGTGCTACTACATGAAACATTCTGAAGGTCTGATGATGACCAGGTATATACTTATCGGTTCTCAGTAACGGGAATAGTTAGGATGACCTAGCTTTCAACATTTATCTAATTGAGCACGGGTGCTACTACATGAAACATTCTGAAGGTCTGATGATGACCAGGTATATACTTATCGGTTCTCAGTAACGGGAATAGTTAGGATGACCTAGCTTTCAACATTTATCTAATTGAGCACGGGTGCTACTACATGAAATATTCTGAAGGTCTGATGATGACCAGGTATATACTTATCGGTTCTCAGTAACGGGAATAGTTAGGATGACCTAGCTTTCAACATTTATCTAATTGAGCACAGGTGCTACTACATGAAACATTCTGAAGGTCTGATGATGACCAGGTATATACTTATCGGTTCTCAGTAACGGGAATAGTTAGGATGACCTAGCTTTCAACATTTATCTAATTGAGCACGGGTGCTACTACATGAAACATTCTGAAGGTCTGATGATGACCAGGTATATACTTATCGGTTCTCAGTAACGGGAATAGTTAGGATGACCTAGCGTTCAACATTTATCTAATTGAGCACAGGTGCTACTACATGAAACATTCTGAAGGTCTGATGATGACCAGGTATATACTTATCGGTTCTCAGTAACGGGAATAGTTAGGATGACCTAGCGTTCAACATTTATCTAATTGAGCACAGGTGCTACTACATGAAACATTCTGAAGGTCTGATGATGACTAGGTATATACTTATCGGTTCTCAGTAACGGGAATAGTTAGGATGACCTAGCTTTCAACATTTATCTAATTGAGCACGGGTGCTACTACATGAAACATTCTGAAGGTCTGATGATGACCAGGTATATACTTATCGGTTCTCAGTAACGGGAATAGTTAGGATGACCTAGCTTTCAACATTTATCTAATTGAGCACGGGTGCTACTACATGAAACATTCTGAAGGTCTGATGATGACCAGGTATATGCTTATGGGTTCTCAGTAACGGAAATAACGGATGACCTAGTTTGATGACCCTGTTTTAATGTTGCCATTGTGACTGTTCCTAAATTACAATAATTAATTAATTCTATAGGAAATAAGGTTAGGGGGGGCGTAAAGAAAACTGCAGAGTTTAGGATTTTTAAATATCATCGTTATATTAATCCTTTATAGATTGGGAAGTACAAGTAATACGTCTGTATCCTACCAAGAAGATATCGAGAAGAACAGCGTGTGACTAAATGAGTGGCCTTTTATAAGGTTGGATTGAACATCAATCTTTACTTATACTGATACTTAGTTTTCGTGATTATATTTTCTTAGTAAATAATCTACATAATATGATTTCTTTGTATGTAAGTAAGATTAGCAAATGATATTAAATTAATTGAAAAAATAATACAGACATTGTTACAAATTAAAGGTAGCAAAAATTTTGTGAATATGAAATGAAAAGTTACATCATACAAGTTCACGTAATTAAAAATAATAAATGCATTTCATTTCATTTCATTAATTGAAATGGTGGAGGAGCAATTTATTATTATTATCTATTTGTTCTATTCATCAAATGAATAAAAAATACTAGTATACAGATGGCAAATTTTAAATTATAGTTGCATAAATTATTGTTAGTCACTATAATAATTAATTATAATATAAAAAATATGTGCTTGTCTAAGAAATGTGTAGCTTATTTCACCTAAATACATGAAATTTGACACATTTATTAAAACCCCTTAGCTTAATTAAAATTTAAAATTTCATAAATGTGGCTAAAATTGTTTTTGATACATTAACGGCTGGTCACGGCTAGACTGAAAGTTAATGATAATTAGTGAAACAAGTGAAGAAGCGATTCCACTGTGTAGAGTAATTTTACAAATAACAATAGGTATATTCATTATCTATAAACACTAATAATTTCTAGACAAAAATTAATGATATCTTATCAAAAACATAAATGTGAAATGAGAGCCAAGTTAAAAAAAAGTATTGAGATCTAAATGGGTTAAAAAGACAAAAATTTTAGTCACAGGGACATGTAATTGAAACTTTCAAAGCACCATGGCCGCCTATTTCTTATATTTTGGAAAAAAGTAAGTTAGATCTATAACTCGTCTTCCAGATATATTTTTTGTTTCTGCTTGTGATTCTTCTTCAATAATCAAATCTTGTAAATCTTCTTCATCTTGTTCAACCTAAAACAAACAAACAATGCAGTGTCAAATTAAATTAGCTAGGGAAACTATCTAATATCTAAAAAATACCACAGTGTAAGCAAACAGACTAAGTTACCGGCAAAATTTGCTTTGCCCCCTCATCAACTTTCGTCCCAGACAGATCATATGTTTCTGTTAACGACTGAAGTTCCTGATTTTGTAAATCTGAGTTTTGCTGGTTCCTGAACTGCCTGAAACATAATAACTTAAGTGAGCAAACGTAATGTTTTTGCTGCTACAGTCAGTAATAAGCCATACACAAAAATTCAAATGAGTCCAAACACGATGGTTCTACGATATGCCATCACTGAGATCCTTTACCCACCTTCGGAGTCCACCATCAGGTAGGTGACATCATCAGTCACCAAGGTATCAATGAGACCTTTCAAAGGAGTCCAAGCACGATGCTTCTACATAGTGACGTCACTGAGATCCTTTACCCACATTAAAAGTCCACCATCAAGTAGGTGACATCATCAGTCACCAAGGTCTCCATGAGACCTTTTAAATGAGTCCAAGCACGAAGGTTCTACGTAGTGCCGTCACTGAGATCCTTTACCCATCTTCGGAGTCCACCATCAGGTAGGTGACATCATAAGTCACCAAGGTCTCCTTGAGACCTTTTAAATGAGTCCAAGCACAATGGTTCTACGTAGTGCCGTCACTGAGATCCTTTACCCACCTTCGGAGTCCACCATCAGGTAGGTGACGTCATCAGTCACCAAGGTCTCCATGAGACCTTTCAAATGAGTCCAAACACGATGGTTCTACGTAGTGCCGTCACTGAGATCCTTTACCCACCTTCGGAGTCCACCATCAGGTAGGTGACATCATCAGTCACCAAGGTCTCAATGAGACCTTTCAAATGAGTCCAAGCACGATACTTCTACATAGTGATGTCACTGAGATCCTTTACCCACCTTCGGAGTCCACCATCAGGTAGGTGACATCATCAGTCACCAAGGTCTCCATGAGACCTTTTAAATGAGTCCAAGCACGAAGGTTCTACGTAGTGCCGTCACTGAGATCCTTTACCCACCTTCGGAGTCCACCATCAGGTAGGTGACATCATCAGTCACCAAGGTCTCCATGAGACCTTTTAAATGAGTCCAAGCACGAAGGTTCTACGTAGTGCCGTCACTGAGATCCTTTACCCACCTTCGGAGTCCACCATCAGGTAGGTGACATCATCAGTCACCAAGGTATCAATGAGACCTTTCAAAGGAGTCCAAGCACGATGCTTCTACATAGTGACGTCACTGAGATCCTTTACCCACATTAAAAGTCCACCATCAAGTAGGTGACATCATCAGTCACCAAGGTCTCCATGAGACCTTTTAAATGAGTCCAAGCACGAAGGTTCTACGTAGTGCCGTCACTGAGATCCTTTACCCATCTTCGGAGTCCACCATCAGGTAAGTGACATCATAAGTCACCAAGGTCTCCTTGAGACCTTTTAAATGAGTCCAAGCACAATGGTTCTACGTAGTGCCGTCACTGAGATCCTTTACCCACCTTCGGAGTCCACCATCAGGTAGGTGACGTCATCAGTCACCAAGGTCTCCATGAGACCTTTGAAATGAGTCCAAACACGATGGTTCTACGTAGTGCCGTCACTGAGATCCTTTACCCACCTTCGGAGTCCACCATCAGGTAGGTGACATCATCAGTCACCAAGGTCTCAATGAGACCTTTCAAATGAGTCCAAGCACGATACTTCTACATAGTGACGTCACTGAGATCCTTTACCCACCTTCGAAGTCCACCATCAGGTAGGTGACGTCATCAGTCACCAAGGTCTCCATGAGACCTTTTAAATGAGTCCAAGCACGAAGGTTCTACGTAGTGCCGTCACTGAGATCCTTTACCCACCTTCGGAGTCCACCATCAGGTAGGTGACATCAACAGTCACCAAGGTCTCAATGAGACCTTTCAAATGAGTCCAAGCACGATACTTCTACATAGTGACGTCACTGAGATCCTTTACCCACCTTCGGAGACCACCATCAGGTAGGTGACATCAACAGTCACCAAGGTCTCAATGAGACCTTTCAAATGAGTCCAAGCACGATACTTCTACATAGTGACGTCACTGAGATCCTTTACCCACCTTCGGAGTCCACCATCAGGTAGGTGACATCATCAGTCATCAAGGTCTTAATGAGACCTTTCAAATGAATCCAAACACGATGGTTCTATCTAGTGCCGTCACTGAGATCCTTTACCCACCTTCGGAGTCCACCATCAGGTAGGTGACATCATCAGTCATCAAGGTCTCAATGAGACCTTTCAAATGAGTCCAAGCACAATGGTTCTACGTAGTGCCGTCACTGAGATCCTTTACCCACCTTCGGAGTCCACCATCAGGTAGATGACATCATAATTCACCAAGGTCTCCATGAGACCTTTCAAATGAATCCAAACACGATGGTTATACGTAGTGCAGTCAATGAGATGCTAATACCCACCTTCGGAGTCATCATCATTTAGATCTCCATCCGCCGTCAAACGAAATTCTCAAGATAGCTAAAACGTTCAAAAAATAAACACACTAAAAATAATGTACTCACCAATATACTTACCAATAGTTTTGGAGACCTCGGTCACGTGTTTCACTTTACATTTTCATACAATATTTAGCCACAGTCAGTCTTACTCTATGATAGGGTCAATAAACTAAACGAAATTATAATCTACTTTACATATATTTACAAACTTAATTTCTATTGTTCTTTTACGAAATATTTATATTTGTACTATTTACAATATGACTTCATTCAAAAAAATTTCAAAACGTGAAGTTTTAGTTTTTATTAGGAAAAAATAACGCGCGTACAACCCACCCGTCACAACAGTCATCGAGACACTGATCGAGCACGCGACGCAGGGCTTTAGCGGGGGCGCTCCAGTGGGGTACTGGTGAAGTTTTGGGTTTTTATTCATTATTTAAAAATAATAAAAGAATTAAGAAAAAAACAACAATACAAATTGTGAAACACGTCATTACATATTTTTTAGTACAAAATTCATGCCGAACTATATATCCGTTACAAAGAAAGTTTACAATTTAGGTTGAAGAAGGACCTATTTAACAAAAATTTTTCCCAATATTTGGGAGAGGTTATTAAAATTTTAAACAATACAATATCATTGTGATGACCTTCAGTATACCATATATTTTTTATATGGAAATCGCACAAAAGGATTCATCTGCAGTCTTCTTCAAACTTACAGTGTTTTTGAGATTTGAGCGAGCCAATCCCCTTAATAAATAGAAAGACGAAACGAAAATATCTGGCTTGCTTTCTATAAGAGAGAGAGAGAGAGACAGACAGAGAAACATGCGCCGACTTGTAACGACGCCGCACGAGTTGTAACGACGGCAAAATGTGTCGTTACAACTATTTCCTCTTATGGTCCGTGAGCTAGCGACAGATTTTCATGACCAATTTCCTCTCAAGCGATAACTCGTGAAATACTTCAGAGAGTTGCATTATATAGCATGGTGAACGTCAGCTGCCGCTCCAAGGGTGGGTAGGGGAGCGGCAGCCTTTCAATCATGTAAAAAAAAAAATTGTTTTCAGTCATTTCCTCCCGACTGAAAATTTGTTAGATGATAGATAACGTAATTATTTAAAGGTAAAAAAAAGTCAGCTGGCCATACCGTGGTGGATTATACGTCAGCTGGGCACGCGAACATGCAAAAAAAATTTTTTTGTTCAGTGATATCCTCTCACTTGAAAATGCGTCAGATGATACCTTACATGTTATTTTGAGTAAATAAAAACGTCAGCTGGCTGTATGTTGGTGGAAAGGTCGTCAGCTGATGCAGTGAAAGGTGGAGATCGCTTATTTACATTCGTCAGCTGACGGGTTTTCCACCAACTTAGAGCCAGCTGATGCTTTTGTTTATTCAAAATAGCACGTAAACTATCACCTGACACAATTTCAAGTGAGAGGAAATTACGTAACTACAATTATTTTACTTTAGGCTCTGTGCACGCGCTCTTATATGTACTAATCGAATCAATACTCTCATATCTATTTTGGATAGGAATCAATTACTAAGTTAGTATTAGTCTACTTTGCAACAATCCGCGTTTAACATGTATGATGGTATATACTTTAAAACATGCGTGGCACCTCCCTCCCTCCCACAACGGAAACATGCACTACAATAATTAAACGTATATACCAACATACATACCAGCACCAACACGTGTTTCGCCCCGAAACGGAGCATCATCAGGGTAAGTTGACTCTACGATGGTTAGTCGGAAAGTGAGCATCGTTCACTGAGCGTGGCGTATTTATACCCAACTATTAACTATATGGAATCAATTACGTAAAAATTGATAAATATATAAATAAAAAAATGAAATTTAATAATATATAAATGCAGTTATTTATTTTCAATGAAACTGTAGTGTATAGAATGATATTTATTTATTATACATCTTTAAATTTCGTTTCAAAAATAATCATTCATCTGCTTCGCTTTCACTTTGACTCGTGCCACTCTCATCTTTAAAAAAAAAAGAGAAAAAGCGCCCGTTTTCCATTATGACTCATTCTGGAAATGATTTCACCACGTGCTTTATACGGATGTCAAAGCCATCAGAGAATCTAGAAGAACTTTTTGGCAAAGCAGAGGAGTTTGTTTGTCATATGTATGGCTTCAAACGATTGAAATACGTCAATGAAGCAAGAACAGCAATGTTTCAAAAAACATATAAACTGCTTGAAAAAAATGATGTTTTTGTGTTGCCCAAAAAAACCATTGATGGCTCGTCTCTACCACCACGCAAATCAGAATTATACCAACACTTTTTGAGAGCATGTTTCATAGCGCAAATTTGGTCGCACGCACATCTGAAGGTTCCAACCAATCATACACCTTCAGACTATGGATGGGAAGAAGTCGACAATAGATATGACTTCAGGTGGTTTTCTGGAAACCAATTACCATCATCGATTACTGAAATAACTATCCAACCAGAAAAAGGTAACATTTTATTTATTCTATTTATGTTTATTAAAATACAAATGATATAAATACTTCATTTTTTATCTTTATATAGATGACGATGAAGAAATAGCCACAATGGACAGCTCTGATGACAGTGATAGTGAATCAGAAAAAGATGAGAGTGGCACGAGTCAAAGTGAAAGCGAAGCAGATGAATGATTATTTTTGAAACGAAATTTAAATAAATAAATTTAAATTTCATTTTTTTATTTATATATTTATCAATTTTTACGTAATTGATTCCTATCCAAAATAGATATGAGAGTATTGATTCGATTAGTACATATAAGAGCGCGTGCACAGAGCCTAAAGTAAAATAATTGTAGTTACGTAATTTCCTCTCACTTGAAATTGTGTCAGGTGATAGTTTACGTGCTATTTTGAATAAACAAAAACATCAGCTGGCTCTAAGTTGGTGGAAAACCCGTCAGCTGACGAATGTAAATAAGCGATCTCCACCTTTCACTGCATCAGCTGACGACCTTTCCACCAACATACAGCCAGCTGACATTTTTATTTACTCAAAATAACATGTAAGGTATCATCTGACGCATTTTCAAGTGAGAGGATATCACTGAACAAAAAAATTTTTTTTGCATGTTCGCGTGCCCAGCTGACGTATAATCCACCACGGTATGGCCAGCTGACTTTTTTTTACCTTTAAATAATTACGTTATCTATCATCTAACAAATTTTCAGACGGGAGGAAATGACTGAAAACAATTTTTTTTTACATGATTGAAAGGCTGCCGCCCCCCTACCCACCCTTGGAGCGGCAGCTGACGTTCACCATGCTATATAATGTAACTCTCTGAAGTATTTCACGAGTTATCGCTTGAGAGGAAATGACTGACAAAAAATACTATCTGGCTCACGGACTATTAATTTTTTCCGTCTAACCCCCTTTCGCAACGCGCGATAATAAGGAACTTCGTTCCAATAAACTTTATGCATTGTTAGCAAGAAAGATAATCTAGATAATATGTTATATCTTACTCAACAGACTATTTATAATGCCACGTTCTTTCGATAACCGGTTTTATTAACACTTGAATTTTGGAATGCATCAAAAATATTATGAATATGAATCTCGTAAACAATTGGTGGGCGAACGTCATCACTGGCGGTTTTAATTAAAACATTCCGCTTCTGTCAGATCCACATTAAAATCTTTTCATCTGGGACACCATTGTGGATGGAATAATGCATATTCTGTTGAATCGAATGACCTTTCGGATTTCTCGTCAATAGCTACCGGGCATTATACTTTATTACTTTTAAATGTCAAAAATGGTCTAATTGATGGACTGGCGCGAAGTGCGGTGTGATAATAGAGGAAAAATTATCAATCGAAATGAAAAAACTGAAAAGAGAGAGGTGTTTCTGGAACTAAGTACAAACATAGTTTCAAGCTTTATCTGGGGGCACGGCAGTGCCCCCGCCAAGTCGAGCAAAAAAGCGGCACGGCCGTACCATCCTTTTCTCGAAGCAATTCAGGCCATTTTCGACCCCCTATAACTTCCTTGTGGATAAAGCTAGAAGTCTGAATTTTCAGCTACCAAGCAGTCATGGTATAAACATGCTATATTTCAAATTTCATTCAATTTGATTCAGTAGTTTTAGAATTATAACTAGTCAAAGTTGCTTAATTTCGTCACTCACTGACTGACTGACCGATCATCAAAACTCTAAGGCACTTCTAGCAGACATAGAAGCTTCAAATTTGGAACACAATTAGTGTTTAGTGTATAGATTAAGGAAAAACTAAAATATTTTGCAATTTCGCTCCAGTTTTCTAGATATATCAACTGCATAAATAACATTGTAATCCTATATAAAGGTATAGGATTACAAAGTTACATTTGCAGTTAATGAATCACTGTACCTGTATAACAAAGTTACATTTGCAGTGAATGAATCAGTGTACATGTATATAATATGTGTAGATAGGTACCTAGATATAATGGAATAATAGGTGTAGATAGGTACCTAGATATAATTATGTTCAAAGATAACTTGTAAAAGGAAAAAAAGTAGGACTATCTACAAAAAGAAATGAGATGCCATCAAAAACATAACTTGTAAAAAAACCCAAGTCTCGCAACTCAGTTCTTCTACCGTAAAAACTTGTGAGATCCATGTAATACCAAGTCGGTTAATTTATTCAGTTCCTACTTAAGGTTCCTTCTGTCTTAAGTTATTACGTAATTAGCTAACCTAACAAGTAACAACATCTTATAGTGACCATATCAATATTGAAAATCTTTTATGTTTTAAATAAATAGATTGACTTGGCAATCGCACTAAACAAATATAATATGTAGGTAGATATTACTTGTGAGATACATTGTGTTTTCATGCGATGGTCAAGTCGATCTATTTATTTAAAACATAAAAGATTTTCAATATTGATATGGTCACTATAAGATGTTGTTACTTGTTAGGTTAGCTAATTACGTAATAACTTAAGACAGAAGGAACCTTAAGTAGGAACTGAATAAATTAACCGACTTGGTATTACATGGATCTCACAAGTTTTTACGGTAGAAGAACTGAGTTGCGAGACTTGGGTTTTTTTACAAGTTATGTTTTTGATGGCTAATATTATACATTAAATCAACACCAGAAGAGTCACCAGAAAATGGCCAGTCGTGATGAAGGGCTGTATTATGTCTCTTTTTTAATTAAAAATAAAACTTAATAAAACCACAAGTATAAAATATTTTTTTTGGAATGGAAAACAATTTATCCGAGGATTAAGACCTTCGGAACAACACTTAAGAGGTGTAATTTAACTAATTAAAAATAGAATCCACCTCAAGAGGAAAGAGCCGTGCTCAGTAGTGGGCCGTTAATGGGTTGAAGCCGCAAATAATAAAATAATATACAAAGTAGGTAATTATTCAGATTCCGAACTCAAATTGAATTGAAAATCGTTCTCTAATTTCCGCAGGTCGTACAAAGCCGTATTTCGGTCGAAATGAGTAATAAACGATTGTTTCCGAACGCGAACCTGAACAATGCAGGTCTAAATTCCAAAATGGAATGTAACAATACGAATGTATTCTGAAATTAAATTGAATCGCGCCCGCTGTTTTCCAGGTGAGTTGGCGGCCAGATAACGAAGACCTATTCTGTGCTATTTTTACTTGCAAATAGGGTTCAGAATCTTATGATTTCTTTATTTGATTGAACCACTAATTAATTAACACCTGGGTGATGTTGTTATAGAACTGAAACATAAAATGAATCGATGGATTTTAAATTAACATTTTCTCTCTTAAATAGCATTCTGCTGTTTTTATTATTTAAACGATGGATTTTAAATTAACATTTTCTCTCTTAAATAGCATTCTGCTGTTTTTTATTATTTAAACGATGGATTTTAAGCACCGTGGCATTCACTCATCATCATCATCCTGCCCATTTCCCAATTTTATTTGCGGTCGGCGCAATATGTTTTCCTCTTCCACACCACACAAACACACTGATTCAAATTAAATGAACTTGTGAACTGTTCACCAGTAGGTATTGCTCATTGAATACATAATTGATAGTGTAATATCATTAATTTCTACCTAGTACTGAAATATTCCCTTTACATTTTAGCCAGACAAATAACTTCACAATTGGAATAAAAAAAGCAAAGCAACAACCCATAATAGTCCCACAGCTGGGCTCGGGGTTTCCTCTCACAATGTGAGGGGTATTAGGCCATAGTCTACTACGCTGGCCAAGTGCGGATTGGTAGACTTCACACACCTTCGAGAACTTTATGGAGAACTCTCCGGTGTGCAGGTTTCCTCACGATGTTTTCCTTCACCGAAGCAAGTGATAATTAACTTGTAATACGCACACAATATTTGAAAAATTAGAGGTGCGTGCCAGGGTTTGAACTCGGGCCCCTTCGTTCGGGAGACCAACGTTCTACCGCTAGGCTATCACTGCTTAATGCTGCACAATTGGAATAGCTTTGTATTATCGTAATGTTCCTTCCCCAAATAATTATATCTTCTTGGACACTCATCTCAATTTTAAGTTTAAAATATCTATAGTCTCCATTTTTAGGATTCCGAAGTAAAATCGGAACCCTTATAGTCATGTCCGCCCATCCGTCTGTCCGTCCGTCCGTCCGTCCGTCCGTCCGTTCGTCCGTTCGTCCGTTCGTCCGTTCTTCCGTTCGTCCGTTCGTCCGTTCGTCCGTTCGTCCGTTCGTCCGTTCGTCCGTTCGTCCGTTCGTCCGTTCGTCCGTTCGTCCGTCCGTCCGTCCGAAGCAAAGCGCCGATTGCCCGGTTTAAACATATTTTTCGTTTTTTTTTAAATAATAGTTTGATACACATATTTTTATTACTCCCTACAAATATTGATAATATCATCCTGGAAAGAGTACAAGTTCTGTTTATAGATAAAGCACTAAGGGTGCGTTCAGATTATGTAACATGTTATATAACTTTTGTTATGTTTGTTATATAACACATTCTCCACATTGTTTAACATGGCTTATCGTCCATATGAAACATGCTAAATAACTATGTTTTATAAAATGTTATATTACATAGTCTGGACTCAACCTAACGATGCAGAAATATGGGAGTTGTGAGAGTTCAACAAAAACTGGAAAAAGGTACGACGGCGCTGAGGCTGTATTCCATGTTTTTTGTTTGTAAGTATAATGTTTTTACTTTTTTTATACCTGTAACAACAAATTTTGTTAGTCTGTTTTAAAATGTAATGTATATAAAATATAATGTCTATAAAGAATTGTCGCGAAGGGTTCCAAAGTTTTAAAACTGTCATAATTTTTACTACAATGGACGAAAAGAAGTTTCAAACTAAAAGATGTAATGGATTTAAACCACGAATAACAACTATAAATCTAGTTTATCACGAAACGCTTCCCCATAGATAACAATATACGATAGCACAATAGAAATTCAGTATTTCCCTTATTATATTAGATCATGAGACGGTTCTTGCAAGGTCGGGTTAAACTTGAAAGTTTCTTTTCGTTTATAAGCAAACTTAATAAATCTACTACTCAAGGATCATTAAATATGAAGTAATTTCAAAGTATGTCTAGATAAATATACAAAAACTTAGCTTGAACTATCACTGGCCATGCTTCGCTCCGCCTCAAAAGTACTAAAGCAACAACTTAACAACAACGACAAATTACAAGTAAATCCGGAACATTGACGACGACCCTGTAGCCCAGTTGGTAGCGACCCTGCCTGCGAAGCGAGGGATCCCGTGTTCGATTCCCGGCCAGGACAGATATTTATGTGATGTGTCATATGTGTCGTCCATGCCACCCGCGACACAGGTAATAACCTACTGCGGGGGTATGAGTGTGTTAGCGTGTAATTTAGTTAGCGTTTAATTGAAAGCTACCAATTCCCGTAAGAATCTCACCTATAGTCCACAATAAAATGATTGATTGATTGATTTAATTTCGAAATAAAAATAACAATGATTTCAAACGGAAGGTTAGGTCCGTCGGAACATTTTACACAAAATGTTCTTTAAACAAGTAAAAAGTAACACCAAAGTCAGCACTCATGTATTACCGGCCAAGAACTGAAGAAGAAAGACAGAACTGGCTCATTGTTTGGTGGCTCACTGAAGTAAAATGGCGATGCTAGCCAGGTGGGTTTTATTCAGTTCATTTATAACTAATGGATAACCGGTGGAACTACGCTAAGACTACAACATTGTATGGGAAAAGTCGAAAATCTAAAATGTGCCAAATGCATATTTTTAGTGGTCTCAAACCATCTTCGCATTATTGCAAATGAAACCAGTTTGGGCCACATCGGTTGGATGGTTTCAGGGTCTAAAAGGACATCCGTAAAAACATTTTTTGTGTTTAATTTATACAGATTATAATTATAACTGACTTTCAACCTATTACAGACTCTATGGAAGAAAAACAGGTTACCCTGAGCAAGCAGAAGTTAGTTGCATTTGACGAGGTCGGCGATAAAACAAAATTGAATTACTCCAGCTCCCGGTAAAATTAGGGCTGTCACTTACCATTTTTTAGACATTATTTTGCACGTTCTGTTCTTTTATCGTGGTTAGTTAGGCGTGTTTAATGGTAAAATACCTGTATTCTACTTTGACTTTAATCAATTTGCAATTTTCTAGAATAATTTCCAATGCCGCATATTCCATTACATACATACCTACATTCACAATGATATACATACTTAGTTCGAAAGATGTGAAATGTTACACAAAAATAAAATTATATTTACTTAATCTTTAAAATGGATATATCAACATAATTATGATGAATTCTCCAATTTTTCCACACATAAACAAAACTGAAAGTTTCTGTATTTAATAAAATAAAACTTCGCATTAACATCCACAGTTTCCTCCAATATTTTAGAAATAATAAGGAGCGGCAGCCCTATTCATCTACATTGGCGCTGAATCAGTTTAAAAAAGAAAATACGGTGATCCCGCTATGAAATTATAGTCGCCGCCTTGACTCGTGATTAAAAAAGTTTGCCTCTATTTGAAATTAGAATAAATTAATATTCTACAGGAGAGGCAGCAGCTGTATGATTTATTCATTTGATTGACAAAGAAAAATGTAAGTAACTTTTGGTATTACTGTTAAGTATTCTGTGCTTTTGGCACGGTTAATTGTCGAATAGCTAACCGGTATTAATAACAAAAAATTTACAAAAACTATATACTTCTACACTTATTATGGCTGCTAAATACTATGCCGCCGGCATGCCCACAAAGTAAAACATTGTTTCGTAATAAAGAAATCTAAGTGAATTTGAGTTGATTTGAAATACATATTTTACTACAATACTGCCTGAATTAACTAGGTACAACTATTTTGTACGCAGATACTTAATCCAGCAGTAAAGCAAGAAAGGTCTTCACCGCTTGAGGCTTGACTTCACTTCAGGCTTGAGGGCTTACCACAAGCGATTACGAGCTTACATTGGCTTAATTCCGTTTACAGGTAACTTACGATTCAAGTCATAGTTACCAAATACATTTAATCACAATGTAGCCAATGCTGCAGTAAACAGATAGGTAAGTCGGTACTTAGTATACAACAATAACAGTATGAATATCGACCAGTCTAACAAGACCCTCGTGTACCCTCCCTGAACAAACAGCGGCACGCACCGGCCCAAGGTCGTATTGGAAAGAGGTCAATAATTCATCTAATGGCTGACTTCCGAGCGATGCGGTGAGACGCAGCGGCTTGCGTTACACGCGACTCGTATGGAGAAAGATTTTGATCATATTCATTACAAGCTTTCTGCGGCTTCGCTCGCGATACTTAAATTTTCCCGTGGTAGATGTAACGCACGTCTTACGCACGCAATCATTAATTGTCGCTTGTTTGCAGATAACTTGCAGCTTACATTACAATTCCAGGTGGCCTATACCAATAACAGACACATTACAATCCGAGAATAACAATTTATCGGTGTGTGAATAACAATTATTTTTCCGTAACTCCGTACATCATTATCCAATGAAGCAGAAGCAACATATGCAACTGAGCACTCTAAAAGTAAAAAAAAATTGTCATATCGCACCTTTGGTGGAACAAGGGCACATCTTACAAAAAATCGTAAAATGACAAAAATTAAACAAAAAAATATTTTACACCTGCAAAGTACATGGCCATATTCACAAATAAATGGGTCGTATCTCATGCAAAGAACAAACACTTTGAAGCAATAAAAAGACGAATAATACGACTCGGAATGCAAAAAAAAAACTTTGAAATGGCTCTCCTGTAAAATTACAAAAGTGCAGTTGAGCCCTTGTTCCACCAAAGGTGCGATATGTTCATCATAGTCGTTCAACAAGTTCTGTCAAGTCAGTCAAGTTCCGGCAATCAAGGGTCCTTTTAAATTTTAACATCTTCCAAATGAATAGATAAAATACATGCTACGGCGCGACGGCCAACATAAACAGTCCATTTGAAAAAAAATATTATATAGGACAAAATCGTGACATAATGTAAGCCGCAAACGCAGGACGCATCGGCAAGCCGTAACCGCAAGCCGCAAACACACCTATGGCGTTTATTGACAGAAGGGGCACTGGCGGCTAAAGTAAATTTACACTTACCGAGTTATTGACAGCTCGGCTTGATTCAATACATGTTCGGCATGGAGTATAGAAGGTAGAAGGAGGGCCATCTCGAATGAGGGGAAAGTTGAAAAAGTGTCCAGAAAGTGTTCAGTAAACAACCGGCGATTTCAGAATGGCGCTAGTGTGTGAAAAATAGATATATGAACATGGCTGTTGTAGACCGCACCGCAGCGCCACCCTTAATTGGACGCGTTTTTACGAACACTTTTCAGTTTTCATACACAGAGATGGCCCTCCTTCTACTCTATCCTCCATGATGTTTGGCTAGCTGGCAAAAACATTCGTAGCTGAACATTATTATGTAAGTAATACATTGCGAATATAATGCCGGGTCTGTCCACACAAATACAGGCGCTGCTAGGTTTGAGATTTCGCACTAAGTTAGTAAAAGGTTATTCATTTTTCTATTGGAGAATTAACTTACACTAACTAACGAGAAATTACTTCATTTTCTTATTGGAGACAAATCTTAGCAAGGCGAGAAGTGACATCGACTTTTTTTATGAAAATACCGAAAAAGGCTTCAGAAGCCGGAACACGACGAGTCGTTTGGCGGCTGACCCAAATAAGAGGATAACTGTATTTAATGCGCGGTATGACTACGATTTAAAAAAGTTGATTTCACTCACACAACCGCATATCTGCGCTAATCTAATGTTACATTTACTTGACGCTGAATAGGGTTCAAAATTGCAAAGCATGTTTTTGCTAACAATGTAACTAGACTGCGAATAAACATTTAATTTGAGGGTTTTCCTTAGATGATTCAGAATATACACATTAAATTCAATATCTGTTCAGTTAAAGTGTTAATAAAACCATATACCTATTATATTCTCAAAAAAAATATGTTGTTACCGCTGAAAATGCAGAGAATTTCGACGCTAAAGGTAATTTTTGTATAGCAAATTACGATTTTTTATTGGAAATATTAAACAACTATTTAATATTCTATTCGGTTAACATGTTTTTTTAGATCTTTTTATATGCTCTGTATTTTTTGCGTGCGATATTTTCATTGGGTTTCCTCGTACTCGAGTATCAAAGAAACCCAGTTTTGTGAATATTGAGACCACACCGCGCCTTAAATTGAAATTATTATTGTTATTTTATTTCATTTTTATCGTCTTTCAGTGTTTATAATACTGATAATTTAATTATATTTTGTAATACTGAAAATACCGAGTTATAACCACGTGCTAACAACTGTTCATCAAAAATAAACTTGACAAGTTGACCTTAGAAAGGGTACGTTGATTATTATCTACCGTTATTTTTCTATTTTATTTATTTTTCGTGTAATATTTAAGTAAAGAACTAAGAAACTAAACTAAAACTCTGTATTTTTTCAAAATTTTAGCGTCAGAATGGCGTCAGTAGTTTCGGAGATATGGGGGGAAGGGGAATGGTAAATTTTTGACTTTAATTTTCGTTATTTCTTGAAAATTTTTAAAACTATCCATTATATAAATATTACAAAAATATATTTGAGATTCTTACAACAAGCCCTTTCACTTAACATACCACACGATACGGTTTGCAAAACAGTTTTTGTGTAATTTTTCAAAATTTATTTGTTTACTTTATACCTTCGTCTTTGGTCCATAAGTACCTAATTTCAACTCATTTGATCCAGTAGTTTTGGAGCAAATTGGCTGTGAACGGCGGTCACCCAGACACACGACTCACGAGTTATCCTATAAGGGCTTAGTTTTTTTCGTACGGAACCCTAAAAAACACCCAGCGACACTTGAATAACTCTATAGTTAGTATATAAAGACGGGCGCACATTATTTTTACTGGCAGTAAAAGTTTACTGTCATCGAGACCGAAAGGTCGGCGAGTAATCACGCTTTTATACTAACTGCCTTCCTCCGCATTAGTGAGGTGAGCGCTGAAGTGAATTCTAAGAGGCTTCTTGATGAATCCATAATGAAATGACTTCGTGGCCATCAGGAAATGGTAGTTAAATAGTAACTACTACTAGATAATACTACACCTCTCAAATGGTGAAAGAATT
Source organism: Thymelicus sylvestris (assembly GCA_911387775.1). Classification (NCBI taxonomy): domain Eukaryota; kingdom Metazoa; phylum Arthropoda; class Insecta; order Lepidoptera; family Hesperiidae; genus Thymelicus; species Thymelicus sylvestris. The sequence continues at coordinate 16,174,136 of OU426889.1, forward strand.
TTTCAAATCGGTTTCGGGTATCCGGAGATTACCCTCCCCATACATAGAACTGTCAGTATTCTCCCGTTTTTAACCAACTTCAAAAAAGGAGGAGGTTCTCAATTCGACTGTTTTTTTTTTTTATGTTTGTTACCTCAGAACTTTGGACTGGGCGAACCGATTTTGATGATTCTTTTTTTAATCGAAAGCTGGTGGCTGTCATGTGGTCCCACATAAATTTTATTGAGATGTGACAACGGCATCCATGAGAAAACTACATAAGTCGTAAATTTGTGTTAAGATGTGCGCGACAAATTGACGAATAACTCAATATCACGCCAACCGATTTCGATGATTCTTTTTTTAATCGAAAGCAGGCGCTTGTCATGTGGTCTCACATAAATTTGAACGAGATCTGACAACTATGTAGTTTTTGAGACTTTGAAGTCGGTTATTTTTTGTTAGTAAAATTTAGATTATTATATGACTGGTAAGTCTGCTATAAGGTGTTATAAGCTAACTCAGCTATAACAGATACTGTTCGACAGGTGATTCTATCCTCTGTGTTCGGTGATTTTATCTATAGCGCGTCGAACTGATAGGTTCACTGATAGGATACATGTAAAATTTTAAGGAACAATAATCTAAATTTTACTAACAAAAAATAACCGACTTCAAAGTCTCAAAAACTACATAGTTGTCAGATCTCGTTCAAATTTATGTGAGACCACATGACAAGCGCCTGCTTTCGATTAAAAAAAGAATCATCAAAATCGGTTCGCCCAGTCCAAAGTTCTGAGGTAACAAACATAAAAAAAAAAATACAGTCGAATTGAGAACCTCCTCCTTTTTTGAAGTCGGTTAAAAAATCACATAGGGCAAGACTTTCATTTGAAGTAGGGTAAGTTGGGGCAAAATATGACAGATAGGTACAACAAATGCAAATAACACTTCAAATGTCATGTAAGTTAAGTCGTGCCCCAGCTTCCTATATACAGATAATATAAGAGTGATGTCCTATCTGATCTTTTACATCACTATACATACAGTGTTATAATAATCTAATACCTTTAGACGAGCATTTCTTGTACAAATATATTTATCTATCTCGGAAATGGTTCCAACGATTTTTATGAAATTTTGTATGCATGAGAATTCGGGGGCGATAAATCGATCTAGCTAGGATTAATTTTTAAAAAATGTCGTTTTATCCGTGTTTTCAGGCAATGAAAATCTGCTACTCTTCCTGACATCTATTGGCGAGTAGCAACACTAAAGCTACTTCAGTACATGGCGTTTTTAAGCAACACTAATAATTTCCAAAAAACACGATCTACCAAAAAAAATACCGAGCAAAGCTCAGTCATCCGGGTACTACATAACTATAACTCATTCTTCGAAATAAAAAACCGAACACGTTAACCTATATTACCGTCGCGCGTCGGAACATATCCGAAAGATACCTACTAATAAAATTCAGGCCGTGAGCGAGAATGCAGTTCTGCAATTTTATAGCTAGTGCGCGAATACGTACACCATTTTAAATTATGACATAAAATCCTACTCGAGTTTAGTACACTCGCTTTACGACACAATAAATATAAGTTTACGTACAAATATTTATTTATCTTCGTTATTTAACCGTAGCGGGGTGAAGTGTATAACAAATATTGGAGTCGCAGTAAATATTTATACTATTGTTTACAGGTTTCTCGGTTCGTTTAAATTATGATCTTAGTTGTGAAAACTAGGTTGACGTACTTTCAAAATGTTGGAACATTTGGGTGTGTAAAATATACTCGTTTAAATAATAATGACTGCATCATAGCAGATATGAATAGTGGAATGGACAAAAAGCCATAGATTACAGCAACTAAGGACTTACATATTATCTAAATATTATAAACTTATGCAGGTGAAACTAATACTTACATTTAGACATAAAGAAATCAATGAACAAAAACATAATTATTATGTTAGGGTGTAACGCCCTAACTCAGAGTCACTAACGGTTGCTATAAGTAATCGCTGCTTAGTAAAGAATCACCATACAAATGCTGTACTTAGGAGCGATTTAAATCTATGGATTTAAGTAACCGTTAGTAACTGAGTTGGGGCGTTTGGTCCTCCAAATCAAATCAAATCAATCAAATCAAAATCTTTTATTCATATAGGTATCACTGATACACTTATGCACGTCATTTTTTAATCTACCAGCTTTTCGGAAAGGTGCTTTGTCAAGGAGGAGAAGAAAAGCCGTAAAGAAACTCCTCAGCACATCTTTTAAAATCATGAAAGGTTACATAATATTATGTTCTAAACTACGCGGAACTGGATGTGGCATTAGTTTCCAGGCGTCTTTGTCATTAATATATTCATTTATACTATAGTATCCTTTGCCTACTAGCTGAGATTTCACATATCTCTTAAACATTTGGATAGGTAAATCACGTATTGACCTAGGTAATTTATTGAAAAAAAAAAATTATCTCCATTATCTTGAGCACCTTGGCTAAGGCCCGACCGAGATCTTGATCTTGGCTGATTTCGGCTAAAAACCTATTCGAGATTTCGGTCTCGTTGTCGGCTACTGAGAATCCTACCGAGACCGAAACAGTAGCTCGAGCACGAATATTTGCGAGAAAGTATTCGTATGGTTAACGTTAGCAATTTGTCAAATTTGTATGGCATTTTAGTACCATTTACGCACGATAGGGGCGCTTTTGAAAAAATGCCATACAAATTGCTTACCGCGGTCACTCACATGCGCGCAAATGTTTGACATTTTTACGAATGTTTGCACATATGTGAAGGACGGTCAGGCAAATGGGTTCGCATATGAGTATACAAGCCCATTTCCGCTTCCTCCTACACTTTGTTCACGAATGTTCAATCTTGCTGTTTTTATTATGTTGTTATCATTCAAATCCATTTTCAATACAGAAAATAAATGGTAGTACGATTAGACGCCACGAACCACGGAAAATTAAGAGATACATCACCTTTTTAGTCGTGTGCGCAACTGGTCGCACGAATGTGTGGGAGACTACACGAAGGTTCGAGGTTCGTGCGCTTTGATGTGTGACAAAAAACCGACACAGCTTGGAAAACCCCGAATGTGTCAAAAACTTCGCATAATCATTCGCGAAGGTCGTCCCACACTTGTGGGTTCGCGTATTCGTGCGAATGTGAGTGACCGGCATTACGTTAACCATACGAATACTTTCTCGCAAATATTCGTGCTCGAGCTACAGTACGGTCCGCGTACATACAGTTCATCCGAATTTACTACGTGTTCGCTCGATTGCCACCATTGTCACGTTGGCTAGGGAAGTGCTCAGACCTACTAAATCTAAATTGACGACGTTATTGTAATAATAAGATCGGTAGTTACGCTACTAACCATAATAAAGGGAAAGGCACGAAATTTTTCATTATTTTTCATGTGTTAGTTATAGCTTCATCCAGTCTTGGTCTCTGCCGAAACACCCAGACCAGTTCCTACGGTACTCATGCGAAATCCAGACGTTTTCTCCACTACTTATGAGCTTCGACTCTCGACTGTAAATTTTTGCTACGCGTTTACTCTAGCTACAACTAACTTGGCCGATTTACGAACGAACAATACGGTCCCAGGTCTATGTAGGAATTATTTCCCCTTGATCAGTTACATGCTTCCGTATCACAACACAGGGTCCTAAAAGCAAATTGACTTTATACCAATGTGACCTATTATCAAAATTACGTAATAACTTACGTGTCACTTTTCTACTGCGTATCCTTACTGTCCTTACAATTAATAATCTTTCGTAAACTGCGAATTTGAATACACAGAATTGTCACGGAGATTCTAATGATCATTCTCATTATTCCTTAGCGTAGCGCAGCGCGTCAGCTTTCCTTTAAACCTGACATCTCCCGCTACCGGTCGTGCCTCAGTCCTAAAGGAAGTTATTAAGTGATTCGCTGTCGAGTCGGCGCCATTCAGAAATTTAATTAGAACGCTACGAATACCCCATAAAGATGCTCGAGATAAAAGAGTTTTGAGAACTGGCTTAAGAGGCTTATTCTGGGGTATGAGTAATTACAAATAGGTACGCCGTAATTGAGTTTGAGCTTAGGCATTAAGATTCGCATTAGATAAAAGTGAAGATATTTTTAAGTAAGATAGGTAAGAATAGATAAGAATTATAACTAGGGAATAGTTTGTCTGTGCGTTTCTTCGGGTTAATCTCAGAAGTCTCAGAACGGCTGAACCGATTTGGATGCGCCCTTCATTTTATCTGTTGTTGCAAGTTTAGGTTAACATTTAGCGTGTTTTTATTTGAATCTGTACATAAATAAAAAAAAGTTACGTCCTCTTAAATAATCGCGTCCATACATTTTTTAATCTATGGACTGTTTGTAAACTAACTTACGAGTAGGTTTACTAGAGCAATTACTTGTTATAATATAAAATATAATACAAATTATTTATATTAGAGATGGTATTTAAATATTATACCTATCGCATGGTTCCAGATCCAGAATATCCCCCATATCAAACTGACAAAGAATCCAGGGTGATCTTTATCAGCATTTAATTGAAATTTGTTCCAATTCGTCGCGTCTGGTTCAAATAATATCGCGCCACTAGATCTTTCTAATTTAAGTAAACAAAATGTTAATTCATGTGCGTATGAAAGTTGTAAGCAGATTTTTTAATGCTTTTTTTAAGTAAGTTGTGATGTATGTTACTGTCTCACGCAGAAACTATAGAACGGATTTTCATGAAATTTAGAACACAAGTTATTTTTAACCGACTTCAAAAAAGGATGAGGTATTCAATTCGACTGAAACATCTTTCTTCACGGCAATTATAGCAATAAAAATCAAATAGTACAAATGTGCTCAACATTACTTTTCACGAAAAATTCAACAAAGAATTTTTGAGTGCCACAAATTACTTGAAATAAAATTAACCAAATCATAATCAAAAACCCCAACATTTTATTTTTACGATATATTCAAATTCAAATTCAAAATCATATAGGTATCACTGATACACTTATGCTCGTAATTTTTTAATCAACCAGCTTTTCGCAAAGGTGCTTTGTCATGGAGGAGAACAAAAACCGTAAAGAAACTCCTCAGCACATCTTTTAAAAATAGAAATACATTGGTATATTTATTACAAAAAAATATCACTAGCTTGTACGGAACTGGTTGCAGAGCTGGTCATTTCCATGCGTCTTTGTCATTTAAGTACCTACTCATCTACAGTATAGTAACCTTCGCCTAAAAGTTGAGATTTTACATGTTTCTTAAACAATTCCACTGCTGTATTGCTTTATTTGCCGGCACAGCGCAGTGTTTACGAAGAGGAGAGGTTGGTTTGGCGTCAACGTTTAATTCTGGTGTTGTACACCGAATGGTATAATTTAAACACGTATAATTACAAGACCGTGGTGTATCAAATGTCATGATGCCTGCAGTGGTACTGCATTGCATCGCTTACAAGTGTTGCAACTGCGCAAATCATTTCCATTACTGGCCTGTAAATTAAAATATTTATCTCTGCGTTCTTTGCTAGATTTAATTACATGACGAGATTTTCATAAACTTACAATTACCTTAATCCAAACGGATTAAGGATAAGGAACTTCTATTGTTGGTTACTACGGTAAATGCAAAATTTATTATACTTATATATGTAACTAGCTGCCCGGACAGACTTCGTTCTGTCAAAAAAAATTGCAATAAAATAATATTGCGACTATAAATTGAGATGTAAGCTATCCTATCTTTCAAGTTGGATCAAACTGCACACGGTGTGAAAATTTGATTAATAACGGTTAAGTAGTTTAGGAGTCCATCGCGGACAAACAACGTGACACGTAATTTATATATATTAAGACTAGCTGCCCGGACAGACTTCGTTCTGTCAAAAGTTTTCTTTTATTTTGAGATTTAAGCTATCCTATCTTTCAAGTTGCATCAAACTGCACACGGTGTGCAAATTTGATTAAAATCGGTTCAGTAGTTTAGGAGTCCATCGCGGACAAACAACGTGACACGTAATTTATATATATTAAGATTAAGATTATATTTAGCGTTGATAACGTGTAATAATATCACAGAGTAAGCAATTGACGAGGTCTCATCGGGTTTCCATATGAAATCTGCACTGGCCTGTTTATCAATATTGCTGTCGTTATTATTTTGCTAGTTCTTAGAAATAACTTTTGACCAAATTTCAAACCCCTAGTTTTACTAGGTTTTTTTTTAAATAGGGGTTGCAACCCCTAACTTCAAAGTTGTTTTTCTATGAAACTATACATGCTAAGTAGATATATTTGAAAAAATCCACGGCATAATATTAAAGCTACTGATTATTTAACATATTTTTAACATTAAAAGAAATAACCAACTTCAAAATAACTCAAAGACTAGTCGTCAGATTTCGCTCAAATGGGACCACATGACAAGCACCAGCTTTCGATTAAAAAAAGAATCATCAAAATCGGTTCACCCAGTCGAAAGTTCTGAAGTAACAAACATAAAAAACAGTCGAATTGAAAACCTCCTCCTTTTTAGGGTTCCGTAGCCAAATGGCAAAAAACGGAACCCTTATGGATTCGTCATGTCTGTCTGTCTGTCTGTCTGTCTGTCTGTCTGTCTGTCTGTCTGTCTGTCTGTCTGTCTGTCTGTCTGTCTGTCTGTCTGTCTGTCTGTCTGTCTGTCTGTCTGTCTGTCTGTCTGTCTGTCTGTCTGTCTGTCTGTCTGTCTGTCTGTCTGTCTGTCTGTCTGTCTGTCTGTCTGTCTGTCTGTCTGTCTGTCTGTCTGTCTGTCTGTCTGTCTGTCTGTCTGTCTGTCTGTCTGTCTGTCTGTCTGTCTGTCTGTCTGTCTGTCTGTCTGTCTGTCTGTCTGTCTGTCTGTCTGTCTGTCTGTCTGTCTGTCTGTCTGTCTGTCTGTCTGTCTGTCTGTCTGTCTGTCTGTCTGTCTGTCTGTCTGTCTGTCTGTCTGTCTGTCTGTCTGTCTGTCTGTCTGTCTGTCTGTCTGTCTGTCTGTCTGTCTGTCTGTCTGTCTGTCTGTCTGTCTGTCTGTCTGTCTGTCTGTCTGTCTGTCTGTCTGTCTGTCTGTCTGTCTGTCTGTCTGTCTGTCTGTCTGTCTGTCTGTCTGTCTGTCTGTCTGTCTGTCTGTCTGTCTGTCTGTCTGTCTGTCTGTCTGTCTGTCTGTCTGTCTGTCTGTCTGTCTGTCTGTCTGTCTGTCTGTCTGTCTGTCTGTCTGTCTGTCTGTCTGTCTGTCTGTCTGTCTGTCTGTCTGTCTGTCTGTCTGTCTGTCTGTCTGTCTGTCTGTCTGTCTGTCTGTCTGTCTGTCTGTCTGTCTGTCTGTCTGTCTGTCTGTCTGTCTGTCTGTCTGTCTGTCTGTCTGTCTGTCTGTCTGTCTGTCTGTCTGTCTGTCTGTCTGTCTGTCTGTCTGTCTGTCTGTCTGTCTGTCTGTCTGTCTGTCTGTCTGTCTGTCTGTCTGTCTGTCTGTCTGTCTGTCTGTCTGTCTGTCTGTCTGTCTGTCTGTCTGTCTGTCTGTCTGTCTGTCTGTCTGTCTGTCTGTCTGTCTGTCTGTCTGTCTGTCTGTCTGTCTGTCTGTCTGTCTGTCTGTCTGTCTGTCTGTCTGTCTGTCTGTCTGTCTGTCTGTCTGTCTGTCTGTCTGTCTGTCTGTCTGTCTGTCTGTCTGTCTGTCTGTCTGTCTGTCTGTCTGTCTGTCTGTCTGTCTGTCTGTCTGTCTGTCTGTCTGTCTGTCTGTCTGTCTGTCTGTCTGTCTGTCTGTCTGTCTGTCTGTCTGTCTGTCTGTCTGTCTGTCTGTCTGTCTGTCTGTCTGTCTGTCTGTCTGTCTGTCTGTCTGTCTGTCTGTCTGTCTGTCTGTCTGTCTGTCTGTCTGTCTGTCTGTCTGTCTGTCTGTCTGTCTGTCTGTCTGTCTGTCTGTCTGTCTGTCTGTCTGTCTGTCTGTCTGTCTGTCTGTCTGTCTGTCTGTCTGTCTGTCTGTCTGTCTGTCCCATACGTGTGAGGTATCTATGGATAGGTCTTCAAAAATGATATTGAGGTTTCTAATATCATTTTTTTCTAAACTGAATAGTTTGCGCGAGAGACACTTCCAAAGTGGTAAAATGTGTGTGTCCCCCCCTGTAACTTCTAAAATAAGAGAATGATAAAACTAAAAAAAAATATATGATGTACATTACCATGCAAACATTCAACGAAAATTGATTTGACCGAGATCTAGTAAGTAGTTTTTTTTAATACGTCATAAATCATAAACCGCAAAAAACATCGATCTAAGTTATAACGAACTACAAAAACTTTTATATTATGTTACTTGCTGTTACGGAACCCTTCATGGGCGAGTCCGACTCGCACTTGGCTGCTTTTTGAAGTCGGTTAAAACAATGTTTCCAGACCCAGTAGGTATTCTCTAATTTCTTCTCCGGAATTGGAGTTTTCTCGTCTGCTTGTTTCTTAGCTATTTACTACTAAAATAATGTAAAATGGCAAAAATTGTAAAACAAATATTACCCACGAACCATTAAACGCAGACATTAATATCTAAACACGCGGTAGCGTGTAAGCCAATTTTCTAGCTAACAGAATTGGCGAGCAGCACCGTGTGTAATATTACACGAACCATTTGGAGCCACTTTTGACCACCTCATAACTCAAAAACTATTCAACATAAACCTGTCAAATTTGGCTCATTTATTAAGACTTGCGAAATACATACGTCTACCAAATTTCATAAACACATCTCAAACGGTTATTTATATATTAACGTCCAAAAATCGAGAAATTTAACACTGACTGACCTATAGATCAAAACTATATCCAACTTCCAGGTGACCTAGAAAGTTAAAATTTGGCATGCAGATAGGTAGTCGGGTGAATACAAAGGAATAAATCTGAAAGTAGTAAATTTTTATCATTTTATGATAATTTTTCAAAAAATTGATTCTATTAGGAACACTTACTTATAACGCCTGAAATTTATGAACAGCAATCAAAATTGATGACAGGTGGTCATTATGTGGAATATATTATATAAGGAGTGGAATACCACCCTTAATTTTTTTTAATCGAAACATATCAGTTTTAGTACTTTGTGAAGCTTCTAACGGGGGGAAGATGTTCAGTGTACGTACGTATTATTTACGTACAGATTAGTGAGACGTCAGTAGCCGTTTTTTTCCAGTGTATTGCATTGTTTCATTTTTAATGTGTGAAAAATTATTCTTCTCTTATCTTGTATGGCATGTACACCACTAAATTTTGTATTATTTCCGAAATTATACCAGTTTAAAGTGATTCGAAGTATTGTTTCCAAATATATTATGGCACGTTATCTCATCGAACACAAACTACTTATAACTAATAAGAGTATATTCGACTATCGTATTTATTATTATTATTACTACTATCGAATCGTATTGTATTTATTATTATTATAACAGACTGGGATTTAGTATTAATTATTATTTCAATATTTAGCGGACATGAATAGTAGAAGATCATTACTTATAAATAATGAAGTAATAGGTATTTTGGACCACGGTGCACTAACTACGGATTTAGTTGAAGGGCACTATTACAGTTCATGTATACGGTAACAAAATTAATCAGTAACATTATGAAATTACTAATAATTTCTGTACAAAAAGTAATGATATCCCATCAAAAACATGAATGTAAAGTAAAAGCCAATTTTTAAAAAAAGAATTGAGATCTAAATGGGTGCCAAGTTCTGTGTAGAAAAGCCTAAAATTTTAGTCACAAGAACATGTAATTCAAACTTTACATTTGAATTGGCTAGTTTTCATTAGTTAGCAACCAACAAACCAAATTTTAGAAAAGTAACATAGGTCATCAACCTAACAGACTTAACAAAGATAATTATACAAATATAATATTATAGCCTAGATAGGTACGTGAAAACTAACCAAGTCAAATGTGGAGCTAGAATTACATGTTCTTGTGACTAAAATTTTAGGCTTTTCTACACAGAACTTGGCACCCATTTAGATCTCAATTCTTTTTTTAAAAATTGGCTTTTACTTTACATTCATGTTTTTGATGGGATACCAATAGCTTAATAGAGATAAGTACCTACATAAATTACTATGATTCACTAGTGACTGGAGAGCAACTGCACGCTTCCTAGACAGCTTCACTTCTGCCTTTTTTTTATTAAAAAAAAATATATTTCACACCGATCAAATGTACATAACAACGGTGTCCGCATAACCTCCGCATTGCATCGGGCTGACTCTGCGCTATATAAAATTTCAATTAAATTACCATAAATCATTTGTATCTCGGCCTCGAGTCTCGACCACACTTTTGAATGTATCAAGGAGTGATTTATTTCACCTTTTGTTTTTAAACATTTTCGTGCAATATATTTTTAATGCAAGTAACGTAAACCTTCTTGGAGTTGGTCAACGCATAGGTATCTATCTATCTACCTAGTCCTCATCGTCTTTACAACTAGTAGTCTCCTTACGCAGATTAAAGGCCACAATAAGCGGATTTGTTGACTTCACTAGCCTTTAAGAATATAAATAATTATTATAGTAGTGGGAACTTCAGTGGTCACATTCCGTGCGATTATTTCAATCGAAGCAAATGAGAGTTAACTGCCCATACACACGTTAAAAAAATATAAACCCAGAATACCCATACGAAAGAGGCACTTTATATGCAGTCGAATGGGTAGGTAACATTACCTAAGTTTAAAAAATCATAATGTATTTCATTAATTGTTATTTATTTATCTAGGACAGAGGGCGTCCCATCGTATCTAAACTTCGAAAGCCTGTATTTAAAAGTACCTACTATTATTTCTTCTGTGGTAATACTAGGTAGTAGATAGGTACTAGATAATAATATGTACCTACTAACACTAACCAAGAACTGTATACCTATTATAATTATTATTAGTACCTACTATAGATTCTATAAAACTTAGGACTTCTTAAATAATCTGAAGACATCCTTAGTGATATCCTGACCTGACTTATTTAAAACTTGTCTTATTTCATTTTAATTTACCACGGACTGTGTTCCGTGTAATTTACCGTATTGATCATTAAGTACTCTGTGGTATTGATGGATCACAATAATTCGGATTGTGACTAGAGGTGTGTAAGGCTGCGTTCCAGTAGACGCTCACATCGCTCACAACGATCAAAACGCGTTCCACTTGGCGACCACGGTCTTCATGGTCGCGGCGAATACGTCATTGATGACGTCATTAATTTCGCTCACGGCATGCTCAAAACAACCCACCTCACGGGGTGGGTCGAAGTGGTCGAATTGCAGTGTTGCCAGATACGACGAAGTTACTCTCGCCAGTTTTTAGACCTGGCAACAATGGGTAGAAATAGATGGTGATAGAAATTTGGCGCAATTTTATAAAAGTTAAGGATGGTGATGGAAAAAATAACTTTATACGATTCGACAAGAGATACTTTAGTGGAACTAGTTGGGGTCACAAGTTGATATAAATATGTTAAATTATGTAAATATTTTTAATGTTTAATTCACTATACATATAGCCATGTATACATTTTTCCTCGTCGGTCAATATCATTAACATAATTTATATGCAATTTTTTATTATATTAATTTGTCTTTTCATAAATTTATTTATTTATTTATTTATTTATTTAATTCAGTAGAACGGCAAAGCCAATTACACTAATGAATTTATAAAATTAAAATATAAAAGGTTTTAATTCCCTAGCTTATTTTAGGTTTTAATTTATAAAATTAAAATATAAATGAAATAACTAAGAATACAATTACAAAAATAACAAACAGTAATAATCACTAATATATAATAAATAATAATAATGTAAATCAATAATAATAATAACACATGTCAAATAAAAATAAAATCAAAATCAATCACTAAAATAAATTACTAAACTAAAATTTATTCTTATGTCAGTACATTCTAATACTCATACATACATCACGCATTCATTTCGCAGTATTGCAGGCATTCTGTCAAAATCACCTTCCATTCATCTACAAAAATGTCACATTGAGGCTTAGCGTCAAGGAGAGCATTGAGCGCAGCAAGCGAACGCGGTATGGGAGACTTTTGACGAGCAACTGTTCGAGACGATGGGACTACAAACAGGCTGTGCCTCCTGCTTCGACGAATTCTCAGATAATCATTTGGAACAAATATTCTTAACAAATTTTCGTGTAGTTCTGGAGCATCCACTGTACCTCTGAGAATTTTACACATGAATAATATTTGGTCTCGCCATCTTCTGACCGCTAGGGAATTAAAACCAAGGCAGCCTAAAAGGAATCGAGTAGGGTACATGTAAGGGTAGTAGCCGTACGCGCGCTTGTATAAGTACCTCAAAAATGCCTTTTGTACTTTCTCCAACATAAGAGCATACGTACTCTCGTATGGGTGCCATATACATGCACTGGCCTCCAGTTTGCTTCGAACTAAAGTACAAAAAATAAGTTTTATTACGTCAATATTATTAAAGTCTTTTGAGTTCCGCAAGATGAAACCCAAGCGTCGAAATGACTCCTTAGCCACCGCAGTGATGTGGTCGTGAAAGGTGAGCTTTCGGTCGAACGTTACTCCCAAATCTTTATAAGTCATTGATCGGGATATTAAGTTGTTATCCAACTTATATTGGTATTCAAGTGGTTGCCGTAATCGACCGAAAGTCATTACAGAGCATTTCTCTGGATTAAACTCCATCTTATTCTCTGTAGCCCATTTTAACACAGCTTCGACGTCGCGTTGAAGCAAGAGACAGTCTTCTTTGGTTTGAATCTCCATAAAAAGCTTTAGGTCATCTGCATATAGGAGACATTTTGCATGTTTGTTGACTGTAGGAAGATCGTTAATCATCAATATAAACAGAAGTGGACCGAGTATCGATCCCTGACTGACTCCGGAACGCGTATGATAGGGTTGCGACTCGTAGAGGCCGAACCGAACATATTGCTGACGGTCACGCAGGTAGTCAGCGACGAACCTGAGTAGCCCTGGGGTCAAACCTATGACACTAAGCTTCTCCAGTAGTATGTCATTATGAACCCTATCAAATGCCTTCCGGAAGTCAAAATACAAGACATCTACTTGCCTCCCGATATCGAGTCTAGTAGATATAAAGTCAACAATTGTTAAAAGATTGGAGTTGACGGATCTTTTTCTTCTAAACCCGTGCTGTTCCTCACATAAATATGGTTCAACCTGTTTATAAATTTTTGTGTGGAGAATACGTTCAAATATTTTGGCTAGCGTAGGCAGTACAGCTATTGGGCGATACTCCTCAACACTGGTTTTCTTACAGGTTTTAGGAATGGGAGTAACCCTAGAAAGTTTCCAATGGGAGGGGTAGTGTCCGGTTCTTAGTGCGACGTTAAATAGATGGCAGAGTGGTTTTACCAGGAAACACATCCCCTCCTTGAGGAACCAAGGGGGAACACTGTCTGGTCCAACTGAGATGCTGGTTTTTAGGCTGCATATTCCTGCAACTACATCCTTAGTAGTAATCTCATTGATCTGGACATACCTACTGGGTTGGGAGGGGTTCTGATTTTTGATGTTTGCCACATCAAGTGTAGGCAACTCAGACTGGAACACACTGGAGAAGAAATCCGCAAAAGCTTCAGCGGCTTTAACTCCACTCACAGTGCTTCCGTTATATTCTACACAAGGCTCAAATCCACCCTTCGAACGGAGACTAGAGATGTGGTGCCAGAACTGACGTGGGTTGGTTTTAATGTTTTGCTCCATATCGGCTACATAGGAAGTGTAAGCAAGTGCAATGCGTATCTTTAATTCAGATCTCAAATTCGAAAATGACTCATATGTTTCCTCTGATTTGGTTTGCTTCCACTTCCTGTGCAGCTTTAGTTTGACAGTTATGTCTTTAATAATGTCACACGTAAACCAAACCGGATATCGAGTAGAACTTGCAAGTTGGCGTCGTTTTTTTGGTATACATACATCGAATATACCATAAATAATATCATAAAAGTGTGTCGCACATAGATATGCATCTCCCAGCTCGTAAAGATTACTCCATGATATCCCAGAAAGCTTTACATATAATGCTTCGTGATCCGCTTTTCTGAAGTTCCAATGTCTGGAGCTTCCTATATTTGTGGGTTCTATCCGGTTTGACTGACGAGACGAGCTGATGGTAATATTAATGTCTAGAGGGGGATGATAAGCATCGGGTGGCACAATACCCTCTGTTGCTGTAACACGTGCATCCCGCGCTTCATTGCTCTCCTGTACTAGCACTACATCTAATATTCCTCCGCGCATATTAGTCACAAAATTATATTCACACAAATTACAGAATGTCAAGAAACAAGAATAATAATTAACTATATTTAATGAGGCACTATTCAAATTTAGATCTCCATAAATAGTAACAATTCCCTTTAAATTATGTATAACTCCTTCTACTTTAGTAAACCATCTCATATACTCATCGTCGCTAGCACTTGGTTTTATATACACAACGCACATATATATAGTTCGGTTGTGCCAAGATAAACTTGCCCACAAGTCCTCACCACAGTCCGTCTCGAGATCTTGCCGGCGGCACAGAGCAAAGGGGGCGCGTGCAGCCAGCAAGACGCCTCCGCACGGCGTGCTCCTGTCGCGTCGCACCACATTCCAATTCCCGCACACAAGCTCAGAATCCTCCACGGATGAGTCAAGAAACGTCTCTGTCGCTGCAACAATATCCTGTTCCAATGATGCAAGGTTATTACGCCACACGGAGAGCTTAGTTTTTATTCCACGTAAGTTTTGGTAAAAAACTTGTATGGTAGTAAATTTATTGCGCCCCTTTTAAAAAAAATGTTTTGTTTGTAGATATACTTTTTTGCTAGTATAAAAATAAAATTGATAATAATTATGTAACGTTTATTTATAGCTTAAAAATTATAACATAACCTCTAATCTAAGCTTCAGACTTGTCTTATTCTCAACATCATAGAGTACATTTTCCCTACGTTCCACTAGACGATCACAACGACCACGCTCACGACCGTGATTTTGCCGTTCCACTAGCTTGTGAGCGTTACAATCATACACCCAAGTGGAACGGGTATAGTGAGCGACGTGAGCGTTCAAGCCACAGAGTACTTACACGTTTTAGCCGTTGATACAAAATATACTCTATGATGTTGAGAATAAGACAAGTCTGAAACTTAGATTAGGATAAGTTATAATTTTTAAGCTATAAATAAACGTTACATAATTAATTATCAATTTTTTTATACTAGCAAAAAAGTATATCTACAAACAAAACATTTTTTTTTAATGAAAAGACAAATTAATATAATAAAAAATTGCATATTAATTATGTTAATGATATTGACTGACGAGGAAAAATTTATACATGGCTATATGTATAGTGAATTAAACATTAAAATTATTTACATAATTTAACAAATTAACATATTTATATCAACTTGTGACCCCTCGTCGAGCATCTGCTGGAGAAACTACTATAATCCACTAAAGTATCTCTTGTCGAATCGTATACAGTAATTTTTTCCATCACCATCCTTATCTTTTATAAAATTGCGCCAAATTTCTATCACCATCCATTTCTACCCAGTGTTGCCAGGTCTAAAAACTGGCGAGAGTAACTTCGTCGTATCTGGCAGCACTGCAATTCGACCACTTCGACCCACCCCGTGAGGTGGGTTGTTTTGAGCGTGCCGTGAGCGAAATTAATGACGCCATCAATGACGTTTTCACCGCGACCATGACGACCGTGGTCGCCATGTGGAACGCGTTTTGATCATTGTGAGCGATGTGAGCATCTACTGGAACGCAGCCTTTGTATCAACGGCTAAAACGTGTAAGTACTCTGTGGCTTGAACGCTCACGTCGCTCACTATACCCGTTCCACTTGGGTGTATGATTGTAACGCTCACAAGCTAGTGGAACAGAAAAATCGCGGTCGTGAGCGTGGTCGTTGTGATCGTCTACTGGAACGTAGGGTAACTCAGATCTGATCTGATTCAAAGATTCAGGTCCCACGAAAGTGACCTGTTAACCTGCAGCTCAAAAACAGATCGACCAGGTCTCAATTCAGCTCAAAGGACCTGAACTGTACGCGTCGACTAAGATAATATACCTTAATGGTAATAGTAATAAGGTTGAAATTTGAAATGTCTTGTCGGCTCTTATGAATCTTTCAGGTCCTTGAGCTGAATCACGAACCGATTCGCAGCTCCAGCTCAACTTCGTGACTCAAGATCTGTTTTGCAGCTTTTTGGTTGAGTTACCCATGTCTAATTGTGACGTGAAACCTCCACAGAGTCTCAGTATTGCAGAATGGCAGAATATCATTAATGTCAAATGCCAGTGTCATTTCAAACAACAAAAAGCATAGACTAGTGTCAGACGTAACGTCAATCACCCGTCAAAAGACTCAAAAGTCAAATCAAATCCAGTGTTGCCAGATGGGGCTATTAAGCGCCAATGGGGCTATTTTCGTTACCGAGCAGCTATCATTTATTTTACCCCTTGGCTACGTGTAGCCGCGGGGCTATATTTCAGCGCTCGGACTAAAACAAGAAAAAAAAGATCATTGGGCTTGGATTTCTCAACAAATTGACATGAAATTGACTGTCGATGACCTTTTGTTTTTTTTTAGCTCCTATACTTCGAACCCTAGATGGGGCTATCTCGAGGCTACACTTGCACTCCGGCAAGGCTATTCGAGAAAAAATTATCTGGCAACACTGATCAAATCAGTCAATAAAACCTTCCTTTCGAGAAAAATTACGTATACGTCACCTCCATCAGGAAAACAGTGAAAAGTGCTAAAACATATTTGATAAAATCGAACGATAGTTAATTCTACAGTTGCTTTCAATAAACAGTAGTGTTACATCAAGATGGCTTCAATACCTCTGATGTATGCTCAAGAAGACTGCGAGTTAGGCGGCAAGGAATCGATTGAGGTAACATGAAAGACCTTCGAATTTGTTTTGTGAATGTTCTCTAAGGTTCTCATTAAATTCGTCTCAAACCATTGACTTTATAATGTTATCAGACCGCAAATAATTCGATTTCACGGAAATCTGTTGGAATCTACTATTTAGATTATCTAAAGAACCTTATCTTTAAAATATTTCTTGGAATGATTTTTCTATCGTTGAATAAAAACACAGTTTAAACGTGATGATAAGTCGGAAATGGTGGTTGTAAAAATGAAGAGTGTAACTGGGTTGTTGCAATCAAAGAACCTGACATGAATATATTATGAAATTGAACTTGCTTAGTTCACAGATGTGTACAACATTGCATATACTTTCTTTAAATGCTTACTGTCCCATTCATTAGGCTTATCTTATTATAAATATTATCTTGGTCTTATTTAGTCGATTTTTAAAAACCCCTTTTGAACACTTTGCAGTACCTAAACATAACAATGAATGCATGGTCACCTGAGTGGTACGGTATACAATTATCAAATAGAGTGATAATAAAGGCTTCACTCTCAAACTGATAAGATTGTAATTTGCAACTCATTACACATAAAAAGGCTAACAGCCTTGTACAAACAAACCTTGTTCTTTACTAAAGTTCCTTAGCAATGTTAATACTTTTTACTGGTTATTTTGTTTTAGCTATAGTTTTTTTTTTGTATTGAGGAAAATCCATCCATCCATCAGCCTTTGTAGGTCCACAGCTGGACATAGGCCTCCCCTGACTTGCGCCACACTGACCTGAGCCTTCTGAATCCAGCAGATGCCCGCTGTCATATTGGGTTATTCCCAGTGGTCAGATTGATGGTCAGACTAGTCTGGCCAACGGGAATTTTTTTTCCCGTTGTTCAGATCAGCTCGTAATTTAGTAAAGTACTGTTGAACACAAAAATACTAAGACCTCATATTATAATTTTTAAATAGGTTTTATTTGAAGAACATCTAAAACACGTAAAACATTTTTTTTTGCGACGGAACTTTCAAGAGCGTGGCCTTCACATCATTTTCACAGCTATATAGCATCCATGGTGATATTGGAAGCAGTATTGACTCCACCAATATTTCACCCTTAATTTATGCATTGATGTCCGATAAATCGGAACAAAATTATATCAATCTTTTTAGCATGCTAAGATCACAACTGCCGTTTATCGAACCAAAAATATTTACCCTGGATTTTGAAATTGCTCCTTTTAATGCCATAAAAAAAGTATATCCTGGTGCAGAAATAAAAGGTTGCTATTTTCATTTCTCCCATAGTGTGTGGAAGCAAGCAAAAAAATTTTAATTGACTAAATCAAAAACCACAAAACGCATAATAGCACTTTCCGGAATTTTGCCATTACTACCGCCACATTTAATTGACGAAGGTTGGCGATATATAATTACAGATGCTCCAGATTCGGCCAATATACAGAAATTCAAAAAATATTTTCAAAAGCAGTGGCTGGAGAAGTCTAATTTTAAGCAGACTTGGTCTGTTTTTGGGCAGAGGCACAGAACTACTAACTGTATAGAAAGTTGGCATAAAGAACTAAATAAAAAAATAACAAGAAAAGGACCCGGGATAATCAACTTACTGAGAATTTTACTAAAAAATGATTTTACCAAAATTACAAATAAACGGTCTAAGGAAAATATATTAAGAGACGAATTTATAATGGATTCACAAATGATGTTAACAAGTGGAGAGTTGAGTGTTGGTCATTTTTTAGAACGCTTGAGGTAAAATAATTTTATCTCAAGCGTTTTAAAAAATTACCAACACTCAACTCTCCACAGATAAAAAAATAAATAATAGTTTAAAAAAACTAAAAAACACGCTCTTATAGAAAATCCAACTAAAAAAAAAATTGAAAAGTGCTTTTAAAGGTGCTTTTAAAGATTTATCCCTTCTACTCATTGACACCATGCACCCCACGCTTTTATTACAATTACACGATTCTTAATTCAATTTTATTTTCTATTTTTTTTTGCTGGATTTTCTATAAAAGCGTGTTTTTTAGTTTTTTAAACTATTATTTATTTTTTCATTTTTATTTTGATTTTTTTAAATGAAATTTAGGTTTATTTTTCTTTCTTTCGTTCTTTTTTACTTTAAATATTGAATTGTCATCGATCCTCGATAAGTATACGAAGTTTGAAAGAAATCTGACCGTCTAAAGCTAATATAAAGCGTATAATTAGGTTTCTTTCTTTCTTTTTTTTTTCTTTAAATATTCAATTGTCATCGGTCCTTAATAGGTATGCCAAATTTCGAGTTAATCCAACGTTTTGGGGGGGGTCAAAATCATGTACAAAGATTCTGTTACATACGTCTAAAGCTAATAAAAGCGTTATAATAAAATGCAACTGTTTTTACTTTGATTGTACTTTTTTCTATGTCTTTTCCAGCTGTCAAATAAATCTGGCCAACGGGAAAAAAAATTCCCGTTGGTCAGACTAGTCTGACCATCAATCTGACCACTGGGAATAACCCGTCATATTCAGGTCGTCAGTCCACTCATCCATTGAGGAAAATACAAAATGCAATGTGACATGAATAAAATAGAAGCACATACATATTTTTCCTCTTGCTCCATAACATGATGACACGACAAAAAGATTATCAAACTTTCCTGTGTGCCACAATCTGAAAAAATAGAAGTCCCCCTTAATTAACATTGCTGGGATTTGTTTGTTAGAATTTAAACCTGATAATTTTTAATTAAATCTTGTTACTTTGCATGGTGTTAGGGTATCTGCTAGATCTAATACCTCTTCTTCTGTAGATAATTTAGGTGAAATAAACATTTCTTTCTTCTCGGGGGACATTTAGAAACCAGAGAAAGAAAACTACCATATATTAATATGGTCTAAGTCTTGATGTGATTATAACAGCTACTTGAATTTATGAATATTTTTTATTATATTAACAGCTGGGATTATTGTGCAACATTGTATGGATCATTGTTATCTGAATTAAAAATTAAATTATTATTATTATTAACTTATCAAAAGAAAAATCAATTTGGAAGCTTTTAAATCTTGACTGCTTTATAATCAAGAATGGTAATCTTGAAACATTTAGGATACACAATATTTGACTTTAGAACCAGTTCTTTCTTTCTTCTTTTTGTTTCTTTCTTGATCAGCAAAGAGTGATGCCTTCGGTGTTGGTTTGCTAGACGCCCATGGGTGACAGAGACGGGCAACAAAAACCACTACTGGCTATTTACATAAAAAGTGATGTGTACAAAGTAAAAAAAGTTATGTATACATCTATACAGATAAATAAAATTGGAGTGTCTGTTTGTAATATTAAAATAACCGCTTTTTACCAAGTGCAGTTGGATGTATACACCATTTTTGTCTGTCTATCTGTTTGTTCCGGCTAATCTCTGAAATGGCTGGACCGATTTTGACGGGACTTTCACTGGCAGATAGCTGATGTAACAAGGAGTAACTTAGGCTATTTTTTATTTTACAAAAAAAAAATAGTTTGGTGCGATACGAAGTTCGCCGGGTCAGCTAGTCTGCAATATAGCTGTTTTGTATATAACTCTTTTTAATTTACACCCGTCGAAAACCATGTTTTCTTACTGAGCCTTTATATCTTTACTCCAGGAGGACTTTGCATACCGCAACAATGTGATGAATGCAGGAAAAGAGATCCGTCTTGCATTCATCAGGAAAGTGTATGGGCTGCTCACTGTGCAGCTGTTGGCGACCCTGGCCATAGCCGCGGTCTTCCTGCTGGTCGAACCTGTCCAGGCTTTTATACACTCCAAGTAAGTTGATAAATATATATTAGGACAATTACAAAAATGCGTTCAGGAGTTTGTTTCACTGTTTCTTCTCCTCAGTAACAAGACACCTATCGAAAATGATGCTAGAACAAATTACATGCATATGTGCATTGTATTGATAAATTACAGACATGAATAAATTAATTTATTTAAATGAATAGTTAAGGTTAACCAAGGACACCAAACCACTTAACTATGGTTGCAGCAGAGGCGTAGCTACCGCTGTATTAGCCGTATTAATTATTATGGGAGCGATGGCCCCTCTACAAACAACAGGCCCCTTAGAGGAGATTGTTGCTGAAGCATTATGGCCACTAATATACATTTTGGTTAAATCTGGTGCCTGAATATTTAGGAGGGCCTTAAAATAAAATGATTAGACTCTCGTAAAATAAAATGATTAATTTGTTTGAATTCCAGTGACTGGATGGTATTCATAGCATTCATCCTGAGTATGGGGACACTGTTTGCGCTCATTGCTAAGAGGCGGGACCACCCCGCTAATTTGTATCTCCTTGCTGCTTTTGTAAGTAAACAATCCAGTAGTTTTTAGTGTAATACTGACTCACTTATATAAATAAATCAATGTCTGGAAGATATTTGAGGAAAATTAAATCAACATTTTCTCGAATACCAATACTGCCGTCCTAACGAAGAATGCAATAAGTCGAGTTTTTGAGCTAATTGATTTAAGACCTTCAATAGTCACGGATATGGTCTTAAATAAATTTGCCCAAAAACTCGACTTATTGCACTCTTCGTTAGGACGGCAGAATACTGCCCAGTGTTAACCCCCGAAAGTTATTTTACAACCATCTCAAACACGTCAACATCTATCAGACAAGAAATCCACAACAAAGTTAATTCGTTTAGGAGCTTTTTATTATACCACAGACTGACACTGACACACAAACACACACACACACGCACGACAAACTTACAATACCTCGTCTTATGTCTTCTATGAGCTCGTTTATTGCGTGGGTGGTTGAAACATATCGTGTTCCAGACGGTGATCCAAGCGTACACAATCGGCGTGGTGGTGTCCTACTACAACACGTTTGTGGTGCTGCAAGCGCTCGCGCTCACCTTCACCGTGGTGTTCGCGCTGACACTCTTCACGCTCAACACCAAGCGGGACTTCTCTTTCATTGGATATGGGTGAGTGAGCTTACTAGATAAAAAGAGAAGAGTTTGCGTGTTTGCAGACTAGCTGATGTAATTGTTTAGAGTTATCCATGAAATAAGTCGCACCCTCAGTGGAAAAAAGGCATAGGATGAAAATTGCAATTTTACAGGAGAGCAAAAAAAAACTTAAAATATGAGTAGTCAAACTAATTTACATTACGATTTCTTGCACAAAACCGTCAAGATTAATGATAAAAACCCCTCTTCCAATCATATTAATAACTAAAATTCAAAGTAATACTACTTAATAAGTACTATTATTTCTTCTGTGGTAATACGACTTATGCTTTTTTTCCACTGAGGGTGCGAAGTGTAAAGTTCTTTTCCTGCCTGCCTTGCTAGAATTTACTAGCTTTGCTAGATTCCTAGAATCAATCAAATGTGAAATGTTTTTTAAATGTCCATTGGTTCCCACTTAGCATTAGATTATGTATTTTCTATAATTATGAAGCTTCTAAATTAAAATTGTTTTAATAATATAATCAAGGTTACCTTTAATGCACCGATGAACATTGAGAGATTTGTTGAAATTTTTTAACAGAAATTAGATGTAAACTGTATTGAGAAAGGACAACTTTACTGGTAATTTCATGAAAAACATTTACAAAATGATGATATTGACAATAAATTCAATTAACATTTAAATCAACAAAAATAACCTTTACTCCGTTCCTCCAGCCTCGTGGCCGGTCTCAGCGTGCTCATAGTCGGAGGAATAATCCAGATATTCCTGCAGAGCTCAGCTTTCGAAATGGCCCTGTCCATCGTTGGTGCAGTGTTCTTCAGTCTGTTCCTCGTCTTCGACACCCAGCAGATGATGACCACTCTCTCCCCCGAGGAGTACATCCTGGCCACCATCAACCTCTACATGGACATCCTGAACCTGTTCCTGTATATCTTACGGATTCTTAATGAAATGAACAGGAATTAGTATTCAAACAGTATTTTTGTGAGTGAATGGTAACGCGATTTGAATTTATATTTTATACTTATACCTACTACTACTTATTAAATGGGCAGTTATTGTATATTTTTATTACTTCAGTCAAGTTTTTTTGTTTATTTTTAAATTGAAATGAATGAAAATAATTTGTTTGTCCATTTAAATATTTATTAAGTTACTTCCGGCGAAAAAATGGAACATATTATATTTATTTATTTACGTTTTATATTTTATATTGGACTGACGCGTGTGAAATGTATTTTTTATTCAATTATGCATTTATGATTATGTATCGTAAATATTGCACATTTCAAAGTACCTAAGATGATAATTTAGGCTGTGAATGCGAGTGTTCTTGTAGAATATTCTACAATTCTTTCAAGATATCAAACTTTATATGTATAGTTGTAGAAAATAAGATAATGGCTTTTGACGAGACATTTTGAACAGGGGCGGCTGTAATTTAAGTGCGCTCGTGCGCCGAACTACTAGATTTTAATACGCTTAGAAAAAACAAAACATGTTTAATAATATCGATTAACGATTTATTCAATATAAACAAAATTATGACGAAACAATTTAAAGCTCTTAGTTAAAATAATTTTTACAACGAAAATCGCTGTAAAAATATTCCCCATGCGCTAGCTAGACCTAAGCGCACGGCGAATGCTCATACAACTTCTATGAGTGCGAGCGAAAAGGCCTGGCGCGCGAGACAGAGCTAGTTCAACAGAAAATGTACGGCAAAATAAGACCGCTCTCGTGCGCCGCACGAGCGAACCGAAAATTACCGAGAGTGGACGAAACTTGCTGTCGCCGACACGACACCGCGGCGCCGCCGCTCCGCGCCGGCCAGCTCCATTAAATACCAGTGTTTATTTTGTTTTTGTATTTGTTTACATTGTGCAAGAATTTTAATTATTATTATTTTAATTTATTCAATCAATACTAGATTTTAATAAACTGGTGATCGAACATTTCGCTGCGGACGAATAATCGACATATCGATTTAATTTATAAAAAATTCTACACTGGTAAAATGCACCACTACTTCTATGATCCACCAGCCGCCACTGGTTTTGAAGCACGTTTTTTTCACTTTGACTACGTTTTGAATTGATTGTCTTAGCTTCATGTGCAGAAAACATCGCACTATTGTATTGTATCAAGTAATGGAATTATTAAAATTGTTTCAAATAATTGTATTTTATTTGAATTGCGAAATACTTCGTAACCTTATGTAAGGCGTAAGATGGACAGTAACACCGTGGTATAGGGGAAGTGACGACGGATAAAACATCATCTAAAAACCAGTAATTATCTTTACTTGTTATTACCTGTGTCGCGGGTGGTATGGACGACACATATAACACATCACAAAAACACCCATGACCCGAGTACAAATATTTATCTGTCACATAAATATCTGACCCGGCCGGGAATCAAACCCGAGACCCCTCGCTTCGCGGGCAGGCTCGCTACCAACTCGGCTACAGGGTCGTCAAAAATAAATCTTAACAGTATCTTTAGCCAAGAAATAAGTCCTTTGATGGACAATGTACCTACTAGTTGTCTATCAATAAGACTGTTGTCTCAGAAACAGAAATAAATATCAATTAGAAATAAAAAAAACTGTTCAATTCAATTATCTGCTAAATATCAGAATTTAATATTACAATATACAATAGCACAATTCAGTCCAGAAGCTAATATCATTAAACTATTGTTTAATTCAAATTATTTGCATTTGTTTATCAAGTGAGAATTAGTTTACTTTGCAACCATAATATAATTATGTATTTGTTGACGTTTTAAATTAATGCAGAGTAAATTAATACTAACTTAATATAAATGAATTTGAGCAAAGGAACAATTGATGTTGATACTAATAACAGAATTATAATCAAAATTCTGTTGCTAAGTACATAAAAGTTCATAAAAGGAACATGATTGTTTTTATACATACTCTCACTATAGTTCTCAGATACTATAATTATGTTTTATAACAATAAATAAGATCATCATAATTATATGTGCAGCTGTAAGAGCTAACATTGCATTTTGGACATTATACATTGACTACAGTTGGGTTAAGATACACATAGATTTTTAAAATAAAATCGTAGTTGTTTTTTTAATATACACATCGAATTTTCAACTTAACTCGGTGTACATTGTACACATTTTGCTTTGAAACATACTCAAAATTTGTAAAACCGAGACAAAATTGCTGCTGCATAGTATAAAGGTTACATCGACCTTTATAACTAACTAACGTGGACGTGCCCCGTTCCTGACCCGTGCGGGCCTCCGTGGCGTATGCGCTATCGTTTACATTTTCTATGATACGATGTTTCCAAAAAGTCACGTCCCGTCCCGTCTACGTTACGTATGCATCGACCTTAAATCAAGGTCTGGGTTAACTACAGTGGCAGAGAACTCTTGAGAGGATTACAGATACATGTGTATAAACACATGGTACACTGAAATACAGTAATATTACCCATATCATAATAAAAACTTATCTTTAATCACGAGAGTACCTGCAATGCCCCTACTACATCGGCATTAACGAACCGGAATGCGCCTTACATAGCGCATTAGGCCGCAGATGTGGCGAACAGAATTAAAATCCTCTTGCATGTAGTGTGTGCAGAGAAACCGCCTTCCAAGTTATTGTTTAACGTCTAATGTCATGGCACACCCCTTGTAACGCGCAAACGTTGTCCACACCTGCATAATGTCATTCTAAACGCGTTAAGACGCAGGTGTATTGCAGGAGCATAACAAAAACATTGTTACCTTTCAGAGTTATGCAACAATTACATTCTACAATCTTAAGGGACATTTTTAACACGTGAACCTATTTACAACTTAATTATTGACTATTATAACAGATCGAAGTTTAAATTCTATTATCATTGCTTCTTGAATTTCTATAGCCACATAGATACAGAATACTCTCACATAAGTTTTATGTCATTCTATCTTCCTTTTTCAAACTTCATTACAGTCTCTTTGTTGTTCACTTACCCAAACTTGGCAGCATATGGGGTACAAATTGCATCCTGGGAAAGACATTTCCGGGAGAATGTTTACGAATCCTTACTGAACATAAGTTAATTACAAAGTACATATCAAAGCATATTAGGCCGTAAATCAGCCATCACATTAATAATTACTGTAAATTGGAATACACAATGACCTGATTGCCATCATGTTACACTTGCTACAGCACTAACTTGAATATTTATTTCACAAAATCACTGAGATCCATAAACCGGTTCATTCAGTCACAATTCACATCACTTACGCCCCAACTCAGAGCCACTAACGGTTACTTAAATCGCTCCTTAGTACAGAAATCTTCAATAGCGTACACTGCACACCACAATATATATCCCAGTTCGTAAGCTACTCAAGGGACTCATTGAACCGCTCGAGCAGCTGACGGAACTGTCATGCTCGTTCAGTGAACAGACTCTCCAGTGCCTCCACTTCCATCTCTTCTTCGTTGGCAGCAGCGGTCACTGGCACTGGGTGATGAATCTCCAAATGAATGTTCATGTAGTAGTTATCTGTGAAGCTCTCTCCACAGAGTGTACACTTCACACTGTCCTTGGAAGCGTCTTCGCTGTTCGATGAAATTGAGCGTTGTGGCCTGAAACAGATTTGAGTAATTGATAATTCAATTTTGTTTAAACGTGTTGGTTGTGCACCACTCTCGGAAATATCCTTTACTAAACATCTCAATAATTATTTTCTTGTGATGGCACTCTGTATCTTATGGGGCCATCCATAAATTACGTCACACTAATTTCATGACTTTTTGACCCCTCCCCCCATCCTTGTCACAGCTGGTCACATTTGTGAAGCCCAAGTGACGTCACATATTTTATGATATTTTACACCTAGAAATTATTAAATTAAAACAGCAGTTCCGAAATATTAGATTTTTAAATGTGACGTCACGAAACTTAGGACACCCCTTGTCACACAATGTCACTACATCGACTTCCCACCTCCTCCCTCCCTCCCCCACTAACGTGTGACGTAATTTATGGATGGCCCCTAATGGAACAAAATAATGTCTACATTGGAGCAATCAACCAGTTATCTGAAATTACTTTTCTTTCATTACCAGCAACACAACAATATTCATTAATGGTAAGAACTTACCATCAGGTTTCCTCTGCTCATTTGTTGGGTATACAGTGTCCCTTAATAGGGGATTTACCAAGTGGCAGATAACTTGAGGGTAAAATTTATCAGATTTCAAAAAATTACAGTACGGCCGACGTATCTTGGCGCGTCTAAACATAGGCTCTTCTAACTTTAACGCATGTAAGACAGAGATAGCGACACGAACATGCTAACGTATGACTGAGACATAATACGCCGCTATTGGGCGCGTTTCACTAGACGTTCAAAACGCTCACAACGATCAAAACGACTCAATTTTGCGTTCCACATGGCGACCACGGTCGTCATGGTCGCGGCGAAAACGTCATTAATTTCGCTCACGGCACGCTCAAAACGACCTACCTCATGGGGTGGGTCGAAGTGCCCGTTCCACTTGGGTGTATGATTGTAACGCTCACAAGCTAGTGGAACAGGAAAAACCGCGGTCGTGAGCGTGATCGTTGTGATCGTCAAGTGGAACGCAGCAATTATGTTACTGCGCATCCTTCTGCGCAAAGTTCAAACGCTCCAAGATACGTCGACTGTACTATACCTTAGTAAAAGCGTTACCATTTTTGAGATTTTGACCTTTATTTAAAATTTCGGAAATTCGTTTCCTATACCCTCCTTTTTCTGTTGCTATGTGCCCTCTAAGGTTGATCCACTGACACTGGACACAGGAGACAAGTATACAGATACATAAGAAACATTAGACTGACCTCTGAACGTCTTCCAAGGTCTTGACAGGAACCTGCTCCCGGTTGTTAACCGCCTTGCAGGTGAGCCGGTGCTGCATCACCAGCTCGAACGAGTCGAACTTCTCATTGCAACCGTAGCACACACTCTTATTGTGACACGTCTCGTGGACCATCAGGTCGGTGGATGTCGCGAAGCCTGCAGCATCAGACATAGTGGGTTGGTTAAAGACTGGCTAAGGTTGTATTTAGATGATATTCAAATTCAAAAATCGATCATAGCTATTATTAATTTATTATAGATATACTTATGAACGTAAATTTTTTGAATCTATCATCGTTTCGAAAAGCTAAAGCACCTTATATGAAGAAGTGAAAGAAATGGTGGTGGTGGGAAATAATGCTTCGCTAATCATTATAAAGTTATGCAGGTGCTCTTTTTGACAGTCTATTTAAGATTTCCATAATGGAAATTCCATGATATGTCACCAATTCGTGCAATGTGTTACGATGTGAGTGATGCGAGCATTCCTTAAAAAATATTCTTCTCTAAAAATCACCTTAACTTTTTAGGGCACTGGACAAATTATTATATAGATAATCATAATTTATGCTAGGCTACAATTTACTTACTTCTCCTACACGTGGCACAAACATGTTCATGTTTTTGCCTCTTCACGGGCGACGTTTCGTTCGCGGCCTTTCTCCTCACCGACTTGTAGGAATGATGCGCGATTACGTGAGCCTGTGAAGCAATGTAATGACGTGTCTTACTACCTAATAAAATGATAGCGGAAGGAATAGATCTTTTACGATATAGTTAACACTAGAGGTAAGAAAGAAACAAGGTATAAAAAGAAAGAAATTTTTAAGCAAGATTTAAAAATGATAGCAAGTTGACGTGATTTTTAAAAATTAAATTACTGAGTAAGAAAAGGTCGTGACCAGTGATAGCCACAAGTGGCATCATTGTTGTGTTGCCAGCTCAAAAGAAACGAAAACCCCCATTATTTGAAGTTCTCTGGAACTAGACCGAACAGGCAGGCTGCCGACTGGACAGCTATAAAATACCCTACCATCATATCAAGTACCATCAGGTATAAACCCTTAAGGAACCCTTGCCGGAGTCATTATTGTTAAGGTTGGCTTGGATTCAATTTATTCTAAATCGTTCAGTACTTACCTTCAGTCCACTGACGCTTTTGAACACTTTTGTGCAGAGCATGCAGTCGAGGGACATATCCGTCCCTACAGACTCATTGTCACTCACTGGCTCCTCCTTAACCATCACTCTTAAATGCTGAAAAACGAAATCGAAGCTTAGAAATAGAACAAATTACTCGTAAATATGTACACACTTCAGTGTAATTGTGAGATCAATAGAGGGAATAGGGAAATTCATATTCAATCCTTGGCACAATCAATCTCAAATGTAAATAAATTCTAAATGTATGATTTGGTCAATATTCATTTAAACAAGTAATTGATAATGTACCTAGTGGTACTTGATATACATTATATAATTAGCTAATTTGACTCTGCTGGACCGAGGAACAGAAATGAAACTGATATCTTGTTTTAAAAATTAAGACTGCATAAAACTTTTATTACGGCATATCACATCAATTATTACCGTTTTCCAAATGTTTCCAATGTAATTAAATAAAACAACTTACCTCACGATTGTTCTCACCATTTAGTGAAATCTCAGGTATTATTTCTTCTGGGCTCATCCTCCCACAATGACCTATGAAAATACGAGTAACAAATAAATAGTTTACTAATATGTAAATACAACATTTACTAATTCATAGTTAGTGCATGCCAATGATCCTAGCTGGAGCAGCTTGATGAAGCTGCTCTACCCTCCACAGTTACTCAGTTATGAGGAGAGATTGGTGCTCTGTAGTAGGCAATTAATAGGTTGAACCCAATGCATGGGAGAAATCAATTTATTTATATTGTTGGGTTGCACTAAATATGGACTTTTGAATTCTTCCCCTAATATGTAAAACGGGAAGTAAACATTTTGTATAAGTACAAAAATTTTCATCTGATCGCTAATAACTTTAAATTTATAAATAAATTTAGCATATACTAAATTGAATATATAAAATTCTCGTGCCACGCTTTTTTGAAGTTGAACTCCTCCGAAACGGCTCGACCGATTTTCGTGAATCTGCATGCATATCGGCTAGGGTGGCGAATCGGACAACATCTATTTTTCATCCCCCTACCCCTAAAAATTTTTTGGCAGAACATTTGCCCGGTCAGCTATACTATGCAAGGGTAAAAGGCTAACAAATGATGACAGTGCTAACATACCATTAATTTCCACTGGTATCTCTTGAAGCATAATCTCTGTGGGCTCAATTTTGATGTCCATTCCCTGATCACTATTTATTGTCTCCACATCGTACCCAGTGTACTCCTCATCCGACAATTCCTCTTGTTTTATTTCCTTATGTTCATCAAAGGGTACATTTTTATCAATCTGTATCGGCCTTGGCCATTTTTTATCTATGCATGTGTCTGAGGGTACGTTCCTCTGCCGCAGGACATAGTCACTCTGCTGTGCAAGGTTTGCAAATAAACATGCAGAGTGTAGCTTTTGACAGCATACTGTACAAATGACTTTGGAATGTGGATCCATATCAGAGACCTGAAAATAATGATGAACATATCAATGCTTCTCATCAATGTCAATGAGTGTGCCAGCATTTTTTTAAACCTGGCTTTTATTGATATACAAACTAGCATGAGGCTGTAATCTTAGATTAAATATTATGGGTTTAGAGAACTATTACAACTTTTATTAAATGGTCTGTACAATATACAAACCCAGGACCTACTGATGAGACCAACTTCAAATCAAAGAGGCAATGAATAAAATTAATGCGACTTATTTAAATAGTGTTCCACAATCTAGAGGCCAGTTTTATACGGCAACTGTGTTGTGAATGCATATAAAACTACATTGTTTTAGACGATGCATATGTTGCAGCAATTGTAATGACCGGCAGTCAATTTGGCGAGCGAGAGCAAGATGAGTTTCAACCAAAGCAGTGACAAAACCAAAAGTATAATGAGAATACTTTTTACTGTACCTGTAGATGAGCTACTCTTTGCAAAGCTTCTGCTATCGTATCCTCAACCCCCTCCCAGGGCGGAACCCAGTTCTGGTAAATATAATATTGATCTTCTTCCGAATTGAGAGATTGAAGGCAAGTACGGCATTCCGAACTCATTTCTTTCTTCACTTCTTGTATTGGAGTAGTATCGTCACACATAGTTTCTAAACGACAACGATAAAAACATAATTCATTCACAATACATTAAAATGTTCAAAAATAAAAATATAAATGACAAGGCTGTGAAGAGACCAAAACAACAAAAGAAAGTACAAATAGGTACTTTCAAGTAGATTTTTAAAAATGTCAATTTTGTTGTCATTCATTTTCATTCCGCGTTGTAGACTTGACCATAGACAACCATACTGTCTAAAGGTTACAACCATATTGGCCCGTTTAGATGCGCGCGCGAGCCACGAGACGATCCGCGAGACGCGCTCGTACGCGCGCGTGTGAACAGCGAGCTCGCGGACCAGACCGCGGCGCGTCTCGTGGCTCGCAAGGCTCGCGTCGGGAGCGGTTTTTAGGGCGCGCGCCAAAGGGGCTCGCGCGAGAGCTCGCGCGGTGTTCACACGCGCGCGGCGCGCGCTTCATTCGACAACGGCTACTAGCGCCATACGTACGTGTTCTATTGGATTCGTATTTTTCAAAATAAAAATATGATACTGAACGTTAATACTGAATGATAATAATAATAATAATAACCTAAAACTACTAGTAACAAAACCTCGTATATTCAAAGTAATATTATTATAAAGAAGAAAATTTTGATGTTTAGTTTGTAATGAATATCAATAGCTTTTTTATTTTAAAAAGCCTAATTGTACAGAAATCTACCCATAGTACAATCTACATTGAGTATTTTGCCTATAAATAATGGTAGAAAGTTTTCACTGACTGGATGCCGATGTATTACGTCAACGTGCTCCATCCTTGAACGTTCGAACGCATCTGAACGCAGCGAGCGTGTAAACACTAGATAGCGCTCGCGCGTGTAGGGGGCGTGGCTTACGGACGCGCTGCGAGACGATCCGCGAGCCGCGCGTATAAATGAGCGGTATAGATATTAATTATGCGTAAAAACATTTAAATCCAATTAAATTCAACGAGCAAGAAAAACCTGACGCCGTTTGAAATCTGACAATGAGAACGAAATCCTGCAGCGACATCTCACAAGGCTCACAAACACGTTGCAACAATCGACATCATGGGCGTAGCCAGGTTTTAGTTTCGGGGGGGGTTCAAGTTGGGGGGGGGGTCAAGAAAATACAACGACTAAAAGTACATACAATAACCCTAAAGAAAATTGAGACTTTATTTTTTCTCACGACGTTTATAGTGCCATCTATTAATAGTCTATGTAGTCAAAAAGTTCAAAAACGTTTTTAATAGAAATAAAGCTCCCAAAAATATGTGCGATAGCTCATTCGATTCGGAATGACGTCTAGAAAAATGTTTTTTAAGGGTTTATTAGCAGATAAAAATGTCAGTCCTTAACATTTCGGGGGGGGGTTTGAACCCCCGAAACCCCCCCCCTGGCTACGCCCATGATCGACATAATAGGCTTGTTTCCACTAAGAATAAATCGTATGGCTTAGAATTTCTAATGATTAACCATGATAATTAATAAACAAAAATGCAACTTTTCTATTAAAATAATAAAAGATTAATAATATTTTTGGAAAATAAAATCGACAAATTGAGGCGTTTAATCACGTGACATTAAACATCAATCAGAGAAGCGCATGGAAGCGTGACGTCACACCTCGCGAAACACTACGTTGTAGCTGTCATTTTCGTATAAAGTGAAGAGGTTATTTGGAGTTTTCAGCAATTCTTGTTAAATTAATACAGTTCGTTTTTAGTTTAATCTTGAAAGACAGGTATAATTTGCTATGGAATCAGGATTTAGCAAAGCAAACAGCAGTAATTTGCCCAAAATTGACGCCTTTATGCTTGGCAAGTTTTTTGCAATGAACACCGACTTTTGTTCATCGGAATTCCGCAATGTTAAAACTTCTGTGTAAGTATAATGTGAAAAACAAACAAAGTCTCATTTAATTAGCAGTTACCAGTCAGAGAGTCGCATTTACCTACTATGGCATGTAAATACATAACTGATTTTGAGGTTAGCGAATACAAAGTTTTAATAACTTTAACTTAATTAATTTTTAATTTCAGGTCATCACGAGCTTCATACGGAGATGATGCTGTAAGCTATGTGCAGCTTAAGCGTGACGGCAAATTTTGTATTGTAAATACAATACAATAAATGATGTTTGGGAATATTGATTTCATCTTTTATTATATCAATCAAATAGTAACACTTGCTTGGAACACCAATGTATAGTCGAGGCTTTTTCTCAATTTTTTTAATCATATTCAATATGGTCTCTTTTGCTTCTAACTTTTTGTCTTCTTCAATAAATTCACTACAGTCAGAAGAGGATTTAACTTGCAAAGAATGCACAGGCGAACAACTGGTGGTAGATGCAGATGGTGCATATAAAGAAATATCACTATCAGACTGTTCTGCTTCAATAAATATATTTCTTGTAATTTTGGTGAGGCCGGACACAGAAGGACTTAAATTTATAATGGTCTCAGATTTGAACGGGGATGTGGAGGTAGATATTTGCTGTGGTTTCAAAGGCGATAGTGCCTTTTCTGTTGATTTAATTTTAGTCTGGACGGCTTTACTTCTGAATTTGTGTGTTATTAATGCTTGAATAGATTTATCCGCTGTTAGTTCACATAAAGTTTCAGGTGTTTCAGGTACATTCTCTTCAACTATTTGAAAATCTGAAAATAATAATAATAATAATGGCTGCATATTTGTTTCAAACTGCAATCCGTTTGTTTTGTTTGTTACCTACCTGAACTTGTATTAGAAGTATCCTTGACAGATGAACTTGGGGTACTACTTTGTTCTGGTTCATTCAAACACTCTGCGATTACTGACATCCTTTGTTTTTTCAACATATATGGTCGTTCCTTATAGCTGCATGTCCGTTTCCTTCTATCTTCTTGGCATTCGAACTTCTTTGGTATACAACCTGGTTTCATGCGCACTCGAGAAACTTTACCCATAATATGATACTCTGTATAATTAATCATATCGTTTGGCAACTAAAAAAATAAGAAGAGTATGAATTATTACATTTTATAAAACGAAAATAATATTTTAACTCAAATACATCATAAAACCCTATTCAAGTCATAATATTTTATAGGTTATGTGTGGTATATTATGGTAGATTTTGCAAAATTCATTTCTTTTACTATACATTTATAAATAGATACATCAAGTTGTGTTTAATACTTACATCAAAATGATCTTCACAGAAATAAATTGTGGAATCAGTTGATAAAGTAAGAGCATCTTGCCTCCTTGCCATATTTAACCACTTTCTTCGTATTTGTTTATTGTTTGGAACGTATATGAATAATTTATTTGGCGTTTTAATCGTTGTACTTTTACATTGGGGCACTATACAGTATTTATAATACGAGGAATTCATTATTTATTAAAAAACACAATTGACTGTCATACACAAGCACGGCTGTTTCGCGAGGTGTGACGTCATTCAAGACGCCATAGGGATGTTCGATCCGGATCGATACAATGGCATACGATCCACTCGATATTTGTATCGATACAATGGCATTCGATCCACTGGCGGATCGATACACATGCAGGGTGGATCGGATCGAATCGGATCGGATCAAAATTATTATGGAATGGAGGTAGATTTCTTTAGATCAGTTGTTGGCGCATCATTTTACATGAACAAGAAGGCTTCCACACATTTTTCAAGCAATATTTGTCTGAATTTTTGTTGGATAGAAAGTCTGATCCATTAATTTTATTAAAGTATTGGTCAGCTAGAAAAGTTATTTGGGGAACTCTGCGACATAGCTCTACGCCTACGGTATTTATCAATGGTATCAATGGTAGGAACTTCATTGCCCTCCGAATGGCTTTTCTCGTTAGCAATAGCATTTTAAGCGAAAGTAATCGATTTGATCCTGAGCGCTTATCCAATTTACTATTCCAGCGTTCATTAAAATTTAAGGATTGGCAAATGTAATTTATAACCATTGCATGATATATTAATTTATTTGATTATTTAGTTTAAATACACAAGTTTTCTAAATCAAATATAGTGTTATAAAGTGAGATATTATTTATATAATGTTCCTACTACATACCACATTGTTTTAAAAAACCTTACCTAAATAACTTTTTCAATATTTATTTATACAATATTTTGAATAAAATTAAATCTAATATAAAATTTAATCTAAAACGATTGATCTTAATATTGCCTTAATGATCTATCTTTATTTAGAAACCCACTGAATTAAGCTTGTCGATAGTTTATGTAACCATATTTAGAATATTTTATTCGATTCTGGATCGATACAAAACATCATATTAAATTATACGGTATATCTACATAAAATATCATCTTTTATTTAATAACATATTTCTTTCTTTTTTTCTTTCTTGGCCAACAACGCTTTGGTCGCTGACATCCATTGGCCGCGATACCCACTTACAGGTATACTTTTAATAATTATATAAATTTATATTTGGACTATTAATTATATTGGGATATTCATGACGATCTGGAGTATCGATATACAAAATACCCGGATCAACCATTCCTATTTAAAAAATTTCTTTTTTTTCTTCTCTCTTTCTTGGCCGGCAACGCATCAGTGATGCTTTTGGTGTTGTTGATATCCATGAGCGACGATAGCCACTTACTATCAGGTGGATCGTCAGCTCGTTTGCCGGCTATTTCTATCAAAAAAAAATTCATTCGATACTGGATCGATCCAGAGTATCGTATCAAATCACTTGGATCGATACCTGGATCGATAAACTGCGAAACGATCCGTATCGATCCAGACTATCGATACAAGGCACCTGGATCGAACATCCCTAAGACGCCATGACAGTCTTTGGCCTTTTTCGCGGTCAATTTCAAGTTAATTTCTAAAAACTCAAAATACTAATGTAAAAGACTTATTTTTCTTAGAATAATATATTTTTGGGGTGAAATAGATGCTAAGCTATAGTTTTAAACTAATTTCCAAATTTTGTCAACTAGCCTATTGGCTATTTGACAGTTGTCACGGTAAAATATGAAATGTGCTAAATATGGTTGCTTTTTGGTTAACATTAAATAAACAATAGGTACATTTTTTGCATGAAAATAAATTGTAAATATTTTTATTTTTGAAAAATAGATTTGAGTTTTTTTACCTGTGGACACGAGAACCGAAACGCGGGCGGCCATGATTGAGCATGTTATGACGTCACACTTCAAAAAATAAAGCGTCGTGTACTACTACATCGATTATCGTGTGCAATGAGGGTTTTTAGGGTTCCGTAGCCAAATGGCAAAAAACGGAACCCTTATGGATTCGTCATGTCTGTCCGTCTGTCTGTCGGTCTGTCTGTCCGTCCGTATGTCACAGCCACTTTTCTCCGAAACTATAAAGGGCTCACTACACTCGCGCGAGAATCTCGCGAGAAGGCGAGAAAAACACGAGAACATGAATGTGGAACCGATTCACATAATCTTCGCAGGTTCTCGCCATGTTCTCGGTTTTTTCGCGCGAGAAACTGACGAGAACTTGTGTTGATAATTTTTTACTTAGTTACCTAGGCAACCGCACAGTCTTGCACACAGAGTACTTAATCACTACATTTTAAATTTGTATTTTTGTAATTGTGACTTGAATTGTGAATATAATGTTAATTAATAAGTAAATTTTATATAATATATTGTATGACATGTTTTAATTTAATTTAATCTATTGTAATTTAATTTTTGTGAAATTGTAAACAAACACCCACCAACCACAAACCCACGCTGGATGGGTATCGTAAGAGGCGACTAAATTCGGCCCGCTGGTGGTAGGACTGGTAGTATTGATTTTAATTGGTAATTAATACCATTATTACTATTGTTATTTCTCCATGGGGTTCGCTTTTACTTTTACTTTTCGCTTTTACCTCTGGTGTTGCTGATGTTCATGGGCGACGATAGCCACTTACCATCAGGTAGATCGTCAGCTCGATTGCCGGCTGTTTCCATAAAAAAACTTCGTGGACTTATCGAGGACCGATGCCGCGATGACAATTCAATATTAAAAAAAAGAAAGAAAGAAAGAAAGAAAAAACCTAGTTACACGCTTTATATTAGCTTTAAACGGTTAGACTTCTTCCAAACTTCGTAGAATTATCGAGGACCGATGATAATTCAATATTTAAAGAAAAAAGAAAGAAAGAAAGAAAAAAATGCTCGGCTTTGTTCGGTTTACACGTATTAAGTAGTTAAGTAGTCTTCTTTTTCTCCACTTTTTTTAATTTGTTTTTTATCTTTAATATAAGCGTAATTATAATATGCAAATGCGCATAGTAATAAGCTTGCCGCAGCAGTTACTTCTGCGTCCATAGTCATCGAGCGTGAGAACTGTACTGAGAACCTTGCGAGTGTGTACCCAAGGAAGTTCTCGCCGAGATTTTCGCCAAGATTCTTGCCGAGATTCTCGGCGAGATTCTCGCGCGAGTATGGAGCGCCCATAAGAACTACACTGTTGAAACTTGTTAAGTAGATGTATTCTGTAAACCGCGTTAAGATTTTTACACAAAAATAGAAAAAAAACAATAAATTTTGGGGTTCCCCATAAATAGAACTGAAACTCAAAATTTTTTTTTTTCATCAAACCCATACGTGTGTGGTATCTATGGATAGGTCTTCAAAAATGACATTGAGGTTTCTAATATCATTTTGTTCTAAACTGAAT
Organism: Thymelicus sylvestris; assembly: GCA_911387775.1. NCBI lineage: Eukaryota > Metazoa > Arthropoda > Insecta > Lepidoptera > Hesperiidae > Thymelicus > Thymelicus sylvestris. Next base: position 16,211,900 of record OU426889.1, read on the forward strand.
AGTTTGCGTGAGAGACACTTCCAAAGTGGTAAAATGTGTGTCGTCGTCCCCCCCCCCCGTAACTTCTAAAATAAGAGAATGATAAAACTAAAAAAAATATATGATGTACATTACCATGCAAACTTCCAACGAAAATTGATTTGAACGAGATCTAGCTAGTAGTTTTTTTTAATACGTCATAAATCGTAAACCGCAAAAAACATCGATCAAAGTTACAACGAACTACAAAAACTTTTATATTATGTTACTTGCTGCTACGGAACCCTTCATGGGCGAGTCCGACTCGCACTTGGCCGCTTTTTTGAAACGGTCTACGTCAGATGGCAGCACTTTGGCGTCAGGTCTAATGAACTGTCAAAATACATGGTACGCGAATTACAATTTTGTATGTATTTTTTGGTTTATTTATTCTTAAAATCATTATTTTAAGAATATTCTTAAAATCATTATTTTAAGAATATTGTTTCCTAAAATGCCACAGTGTTGGGCAGTGCCTATGTGTGCAAATAAAACAGGAGGGCATAAGTTCCCTACTGGAGATAAAACCCGATTGAAACAGTGGCTTGTAGCCAATTAGCCATTCAAAGATAAATTCCAACGAAAAATAGCCCGTGTGCCAGTGGTCGGATCGGGGCGCGAGAGGTACCAAAAGATCAGGCTCAGTGAGCGCTACACAGAACTGAAATAAAATTTGATGTAAAAAGTTTTTTGAGGAAGTAATTTTGAAAAGAGTGGTTTTTACAGTTTTTAGCAAAAATTTTTGAAATTTACGAAACATTTTTTACGGAACTAATAGAAATGGGTGCGCCAAGGAATTTCTAATCTTCCAATACCACGCATTGGTCGGTGGACGTGAAATTTGAAAAGAAACTATTGCAAAAAATTTGAAAAGAAACTATTGCAAAAAATAATATATACATATTTTGATTTGTGCTTTTGAGAGGTTTTGTAAAATTGAGTCAGGCTATATAAAAGCTGACAGTGCGAATTTGCCTAAAGTTGATTCATTGATGGTCGCAAATTTCTTTGCGTGTAACCCTGACTTTTGCTCTGCCGAGTTTCGGAATGCAAAAACCTCCGTGTAAGTACTGAAATGAATAAAGTAAAATTTGCCAGAGTCTTGCTAAGGGGTCACAGGAGGATTTTTTCTAAGTTTTTCCTCAGCGCCCCCATAACGACACCCTAACTAATGATTATAAATTACTTAGAGGTTATGTTTATGATTTCAGATCTTCTCGACAGTCGTATGGTGATGACGCTATAGGGTATGTCCAGCTAAAGAGAGAGGCAAATTTTTGTGTTGTAAAATGCAAAATTTGTCCTGAACATAAAGTTCGTCAACAGCCATACTCGGTGTCCATGGTCATCGATGAAAAGGAAGGAGCAGTACAAAGTGTTCAGTGTGCAGACTGCCCTGCCTCCAAAGGGTGCTGCAAACATGCAGTAGCTTTCTTAATGTGGACTCATAGAAGAAGTGAGGAGCCATCATGTACTGCCACCGAATGTTACTGGAAAAAATCCAAACTGTCTAAAGTGGTATATATGGTAATGGTACATGGCAAAGATACTCTACTACTTAAGAACTTTTCAACATATTGTTGTGTACTCAGGTTAAAAAATAAAAGGGTTGTGTACCTATTATTAAATTGTTTTTTTACTTACCGTTATTGCTTGTCATGCCTGATGTTGTTGGCATTTGAGTTTCCTTGGAAAATATTTCTTTTATTATGTTCATACGTTGTCTTTTGCTTGCGGCTGATCGAGGCTGTGGCGGTGCGGTGCGTTTTATTCTATCTGGTTGACATTGAAATCTAGATGGTAAACAGTCTGGCTTCATTCTTATTTTGCCAACAGACCCCATCACACTGTATTGGATGTAATTTTCCATATCATTAGGCAGCTGTAAAATAACACAAACATATTAATTACTTACTTATATTTTGATCATGTTTTATGAACAACATTAGGTCAGGTTTAATTTGTTTTTTCAGTAAATCAGAGGCTAAGTTGATTTCTTCCAAATACTTACATCAAAATGGTCCTCGCAAAAGAATATTGCAGATTTATCAGATGTTAACTGTTGGTCTCGACGTGCTAATTGTAACCACTGTTTTCGACGTTGAGGGCATTTAGGAACGTGTATAAACAATTTGTTACGAAATTTAATTGTAGTACTTCCACACATAGGCACTGCACATGTCTTGTAGCTTGTCATTTTCACAATTCCAGTGAAAAAGGTGTAAGTTTTTCACTTAAAATATCTTCAGAGTTAGAGCGTAAACTTTTGTTAATTGAAATGTGACGTCACAGCCAGCAAGTGACAGATGGCAGACTATTTTCGCGCGAATTTCAAATTAATGGATTAAAAGTTATTTTTATTCCTACTAAATAACACTTTTTTCAAAAAATAAATATTGTAAGAGGTATAAAATAAACCTACGAAAATTTTAAAATATTTTTCCAAAAATTGTCTAATAACCAATTATTTTGCATTGACGACAAAAAGTTGAAAAAGAACGCCTTGCCTTGATGCCACTTGGCGCTATATACTCTGTGATGCAGTGTTGCCAGATATTTTTTTCTCGAATAGCCTTGCCGGAGTGCGCGTGTAGCCCCGAGATAGCCCGTCTAGGGTTCGAAGTATAGGAGCTAAAAAAAAAAAAAAAAGGTCATCGGCAGTCAATTTCACATCACTTTCTTGAAAAATCCAAGCCCAATGACCTTTTTTTTCTTGTTTTAGTCCGAGCGCTGAAATATAGCCCCGCGGCTACACGTAGCCAACGGGTAAAATATGATAGCCGCTCGGTAACGGAAATAGTCCCATTGGCGCTTAATAGCCCCATCTGGCAACACTGCTGTGATGTTATCTGTGGTTAACATGAAATTCACAAACCGCATACTGTAGTCTGTGATGAAATTTCAGTATTTTTATATAATTTTAATTAAATTCTTGGTGATATAGATTTAGAACCAGTGACATGATTTACATGTAAATCATGGAGTTTATTGTAAAATAACTAAGTATGTCTACTTAAAAATAATGCAATTTTATTCATTTATCATCACCACCACAGATATCTACTAGACTACTACTACTAATTTTATTTCTCAATAAAATTACTGGATTAAAATATTATTAAATTTATTATCTTTGCGGATGACGAACCTTTTTCCTTTTGCATTGAAAAACACACAGACAGCACAGAGTAGGTTGAGAATAATAATAAAAATAGAATGAAGTACAGTGAAGGCAAAATCACGGACCCACAACCAACAGCGTAATTAAATATAATTACCTGCTCAAGATTAATGAAGTGAACACAATGCACACGAGCACTAGGCACATAGTCTACTTAATATATATTTTTTAATTTTATTAAATTATTGGTGTGGTTGAATAGAGGATGAGAGGAGAGGAGATGATCACAGAGTACTTAATCACTACGTTTTAGATGAAATGAAAGGCGAAACTGTGAACTGTGACAGAGTAATAATGAAAATTTTATTGTACGTGAAAGTGAAACTGTCAAAAGTCTTTCAAGTCAACCACAACCAGTGTTTTGTCAATAGACATAATACTACTAGACTAGGCAAGGTATCTGAGCATACGTGAGTGAAACCGTCACGCTGCGAAGAAAGGCAGGAGGTAAACCTATCCTTGTCTTACTTACGAGTTACGCGAGTCTCCTTGGTCTCTTTCTCTTTCTAATAGCGTGACGCAAAGAAGGCCCGCTTGTCTAGTCTAGTAGTATTATGTCTATGGTTTTGTCAAGTCCTAGAGTATATCTATGGTAGAATGTCATTAATGTCATCTGTCACTTGTCAGTCTGAGTTCTGTAATCTGTCACTTCTGAAATCAGTTTCACAGTTTGTGGACAATGTTTTATTCGCAATAAACCGTGTTGTTTAATAATTTTCTAATATAAAATCAGCATAAAACTAAAAAACGTAAGACATGGAGGAGAACACACCTACAGTTAGTTTGGTTTCTTGTATGCATTTCGTGCGGCGGGGCGTTGCAAAAGCAGTTCCAGAAAAGGTAACCTATTACACCTATCGTTTCACATGGTCAATCGTTACTTTTGTGATAAATGCTAGTATAAACATCGAATAGTTAAGGAAATTAAATACCGAATTAACTAATGTAGTGCGATGGTTTGATTCGTTCCAAAATGCGTAGATGCAGATAGCTGACTATCCACCTGATGACAAGTGGCCATCGTCGCCCATGGACATCAGTATAGCATTATCTGTGTATTGCTGACGAAGAAAGACGGAAGAAAGAAAGAAAAAACAAACCACCTCTCAAGCCAGAATACTAAAAATTGTTAGCGTTTGACCCAAGCAAGAGGGTAGTAATTAAGCACGCTTCACAAAAGGATAATAATACCGGTAATAATATAAGTGATTTAATAATAATATTGATAATATACACCATTTATGAAGCCTTACACACCCAGTGGGCCGGCTTCTGTCACCACTTGCAACACCTTACACTTGCAGCATAAAAGCTTAGTGTTTATTCAATTATCGTAAACCCTAACTTACTGTAAAAGGTTTTGGGACAATCTTGTGGATTTTTTATCCAAGTAACCGGCAAACGATCTGACGATCCACCTGATGGTAAGTTGCTATCGTAACCCATGGACATCTGCGACACTAAACGCATCATTGATGCTTTGCTGGCCAAAAAAGAGAGAAGAAAAAGAAAGATAGATGGGGTAATCACAAGATTGTCCTAATCATATTTTATTGTCCGATTTCCAACATGTGCCAGCTTTTGTTTGAATTTCAAATGTATTAAATTGACATTGAACATTTAGATTTTAAATAAATGTTAATTCCACTAAAATCCATTAATCAATGGGTGCAAAGTGAAAAGAGTCATCTACAAAGCAGCTATATTGCAGATAACTCTTTTCACTTTGCAGCCGTCGAAATATGTACAAATATTAATGTTATTGTCATCTTCCAGATTGAATTAACAGAAAAAGAATTAGAGAAGATAATAAAACAAACTGCGGAGGATTTAAGGTAAATATATTTCGGGTAAAGAACATAATTTGAACACTCATTGTTATTGCCACTACAACCTAACCAGATACAATACAACCCTGGAGTTATGTTATGAATCTTCTATAAATATGTATAGTTATGTTTATAGAGAAAAAAAGGCAATAAAATGTTGAAAATTTAGATTATTATTTAAACTTTTTTTTTCTTCTGAAGACGTTTATAGAATAAACATTGGCATAATATTATGTGCTGCAATAAAAAACAATGCATTCTTAATTTAAAATTCAATCTTCCCACAGAATAACAGAACAAGGTGACGATGAAAGTGATGATGGGGAGGCGGTGACCAGTGCAGCCCCGAACCCTCCGGCCAATCCTAATGATGAGTTTGACTTTGAAAACTATGATGAGGAGGACACAAGTGAGTTACACTAACATTTCTTTGACCATAATATTATACAAGACCCAAAATATGACCCTTTTAATGACTTACCAATATTCAGCATGGCTTTGGAATTTAAGGTTACAACTATCCATAAATTTAAAGAATGTGTATAGGAACATTATCTCTGTTCCTGTGATTGACTACGTACTATAGTATTTAGTGACATTATATTTATTTAATTTATTAAATTGTATATAATTAATATTTTTCTACCACATACACACTGAGTTTGCCTGACTAATACAATTCTCCTCTTTGAGGATCTGCTAGAAGAGATTCCTGTATGGAATAAGCAGTTCCCTAGTTTAGTTAAATTTACTTCGGTAATTTTTTTGTAACTGATTGTGTACTAAATAACAATGAAAGGTTTTATGTGATTTCAATCCTCGAAATGAGAAAAAAAGTAGTCAGTAGTCACCCATCATAACTTGATTAACTTGGGCGTTCATATAAATTTGACCATCAATGTATAAGGGCGTCAATAAAATATTTTTAGTATGTTATAATTTGTGCACATGTATTTGGCAGTTTCTTACATTTTGATTTATGCTGTTGAATATGTGCGTATATTATATGTTGTGTGTATTATGTATGTTGTGTATATGTGAGCATTAAAGAATACTAATAGGATAACCCCAAGTTTTACTTATCAGTTGTAATTTTTGTTGTAAAATGCAATGTATAAATTACAATATACATTTTCAGATAATTTGTAATAATAAATAAATTTGATAATTTAATTACCTTCATTTTCCATTAGTTATGTGCTGGTTTCCACTATTGCATTGCTTTTATTTCTGTTGCAGGTAATCCAATAGGTATTGGAACAGTCGCAACTTTACCAAACTTAGGAGATCTCAGTGAAAATGTACAAATTAGGGTAAATAGATTATAATAACTATACATAATGCTTATGTATTAGTTTAAGATCCGTAGTAGAGGCGTTTCTGCATCCATCTGCTTACCGGATAAAAAATGTTTTGTACCAAATATCATATTTTTTTAGGCAACCCATTCGTGATACTTTTTTCTACATAATATGATATTTGATAAAAAAACAATTTTTATCCGGTACGCAGATGGGTGCAGAAACGCCTCTAATACGGATCCTGTACTATACATATATGTACCTGGCAGTGCCTGGCGCGTGCAGTATGCAAACACTTTCACGCCCGCATGCACATGCGCACTTCCGCATAAATACATGCGCACGCCCGCGCCCACATACATACACTCACACACCCGCATACATACACTCGCACACCCGCATTCATACACTCCCACGCCCGCATACATATACGCACGTCCGAAATATTCTGCTTCCACATATGTACATAATGTTTTTCTGTGTGTAGACCGACGGACCAGACAGTGATGAGGAGGACGACATAATCAAGCCGGATGATAATCTGTTGCTAGTGGGCCACGTGGAGAGCGATGCCAGTGTACTCGAGGTTTACAGTAAGATAGTTATGTTTTTGTTTACTTTAGCAATACTTTACATTTTGTTCCTAGGAATTACCATTACTGAGATTCGCGATTCGAAAAGTTATGTTGCTCTTCTCCATTTTTGTAAACTTAACACTATTTTTGAATTCCTATTAAAATACTGGTTCTTCGATATTGCAATCGAAACACATAGAAACATTTCACAGTTGACTTCAACGCCCCAACTCAAAGTCACTAACGGTTACTTTAATCACTTCTTAGTAAAGAATCACCATACAAATTCTATACTAAGGAGCAATTGAAGTAACCGTTAGTGACTGAGTTGGGGCATAAGAGAAAGATAACTAACTACAAAGTAAACTAATTTTTATGTTTATCTTGCAGTATACAATAAGGAGGAGGGGTCGTTCTACGTCCATCACGATATCATCCTGCCATGGTTCCCACTGTGCATCGAGTGGCTTAGCCATGACCCTTCAGATCCACAACCAGGTACTATTATTGGAAAAAGTTATGTTCATATAGGCTACCACAACTAAGTTAGATCTTAATAAATAAAATATCAATCAATAGTTGTTGTAAGGTCAAAATTTTATGTATTTTAATTTTAAAATTAGTATTTTGTGTTTTTAATGTATTTGTTGCTTATCTGCAAAGTTTGGAAACAAGTGAAACATAAAAATAATTCACAGAATGAACCGATTCTAAAAGACTGAAGGGAGGATTTTTTTTTTCTCCACCAAACAATCCGACATAAATCAATTAGTTACAAGTCATTGCGCGACCATTAACTTCGCGATATCGGTTCCATACGCTAGTGACAATAGATCAATGAGTATATGATACAATGGCGTAGCTAGCCCTAAGGCCATATCAATATTTGTTGTGGGGCCCTCACCGTCAGCTGTCAAACATAAAAGGAGTGCCAACTGTAAGTAGCGGTCGTAGGCCGCTGGCGAGCTTTTTTTGGGAGTGTTAGTGGGGGTCCCTATACGATGGGGTCCCCGTATAATTGATACGGCTGATACGGCGGTAGCTACGCCCCTGATATGATCATATTCCCAGGCAACCTGTGCGCCCTGGGCGGCATGGACCCGGTGATCCAGGTGTGGGATCTGGACATTGAGAACTGCCTGGAGCCGGCCTTCAAGCTGGGCCGCAAGCCCAACAAGAAGAAGAAGACGAAGCGAGTGGGGCACAAGGACGCCGTGCTGGATCTCTCGTGGAACAGGAACTTTACGTGAGCTCTTTGTGTGCTACTAGTAACTCTGTCGCTTTGTATTGGGAAATCTAAGCCTTAGGGCTTGTGCAGACTGGTGGCCTGCCTAGAGAACTTTATCGTTGTATTCTTCGCATAAGGCTTAGTATAAGGGATTCTATAAATTAACATATATTTTTATTAGTGAATCGATTCATATAAACATTAAATTTTACTCCAAGCTTACTAGAATGCATCAGTGAAAACCGCATCGCAGCCTATGTCACCCGGGGATAGTTCAGCTTCCCAATAGTGAAAGAATTTTTCAAATCGGTTCAGTAGTTTCGGAGCCTATTCAATGCAAACAAATAATCAAATCTTTCATCTTTATAATATTAGTATAGATATGTCATATACCTTTTCATTTACTTACCGGCTATACAGTTCCTCAGAAGGGTTAGCAGACTCCTACAACACAAGTTTACTTAGTGTAGGGTCTGTGCATCACGTACATATGTAATATCCGCCGCTTTATTTAAATTATTATGTCAATTTACTGCATACATATAAAATGTAATCAGTGACGGATTAACCCTTAATCAAATTAAGCAATTGCCTAGGGCATCACGTCTGGGGGGGCACCAGAAGAAGCACAAAAAACCACGTTGATATACGGGTAGGGGGGCCCACAGGCGTGGATTGCTTAGGGCATCAATTAGTCTTAATCCGTCACTGAATGTAATACCTATGTATTTGGGAAATAAAGTTATTATTATTATTATTTGAACTAGTCTTGTTATACAGTCACGTGATGGCCAGTGGGTCGGCAGACAGCACGGTGTTGCTATGGGACCTGGACCAGGGTGTGCCGCACACCAAGCTCGACTACTTTGAGGACAAGGTGAGATGTCACGCTTCATTTGTAATGCTCCTGCTATAGCATGTATGATGTAGTATTGCGCGCCGCTGATGTGGCCAACAAAATTAAAATCCTTTGGTGCGTCGAAGTAAATGCCAACCGAGTTAACGTTACACCTTATTAACCCTCAACGCAAAAGAAAATCTCTAGACTCCTGTTTTCAAAAAGTACTATCCTGTTTAATATCCTACTATTCACGCAAAAACTACTGAATGGATTTCCATGAAATTCAACACACAGATTATTTATTTATTTATTTATAAACTTTATTGTAAAACCTACAAGCTAGGCCTACAAAGGGCGAACTTAATGCCATGGAGCATTCTCTCCCACTCAACCCATGGTGTAGGTGAGAAGTTGTGGTAGGTGGTAACATTAATTATTAGACAAAGTATCAATATTGCTGTAATAACACTATTAATAAAAATAAAATGTATACATAACTATAAATTAATTCTAAAAAGACTATGATCTGGAATAGATTATAGGGTAGTTATTATCCTAGAAAACGCGGATAGTATTTATATAACTAGCTGCCCGGACAGACTTTTTTCTGTGAAAAGTTTTTTTATTTTTATTTTGAGATGTAAGCTATCCTATCTTTCAAGTTGGATCAAACTGCACACGGTGTACAAATTTGATTAAAATCGGTTAAGTAGTTTAGGAGTCCATCGCGGACAAACAACGTGACACGAGATTTATATATATTAAGATACATATTAAGATTGTAAATGTGTCCAGGTCCAATCCCTATCGTTCCACCCGCGCGAGGCGCAGACCCTGCTGTCGGGCGCGTGCGACGGGCGCGCGCGCGTCTCGGACTGCCGCTCGCCCGCCGCGTGCAAGCACTGGCCGCTGCCGCCGGAGATAGAGCGCGCCGTGTGGGACCCCAACAACCCCTTCTGTTTTGCGGTTCGTAACACTGTCTCTCTCTGTCTCTGCCTCTCTCGCTTCCTCTCCGTCTTGCTTCTCTCTTGGCCGTCGCCGGTGATGCCTTTGGTGGTCGCCGGACGCGCACAGATAGTGGCCTCTGGCGACAGAGATATGCCGACGTCGCGACGTGTGATCCTTTCTGCTTTGCGGTTTATAACACTTATATTTATCTCTCTCTCTCTCTCTCTCTCTCTCTCTCTCTCTTTCTTGGTTGTCATCAGTGCCTATCGGCATTTTAAACAATTAATTACGTTACAATAGTTAAAACAGTTACGTCCCAAGTCAGAGTCACTAACGGTTACTTTAGTCGCTCCTTAGTAATGAATCACCATACTAATTCTGTACTAAGGAGCGCTTTAAGTAACCGTTAGTGACTCTAAGTTGGGGCGTTAGTCATTTATTTAAATAAAACAAATAAAAACTTGTGTATTTCATCCACTTATCACTAATAATAACAATCACAGCTCGCAGGTCATTCAACGTTAACTAATTTAACTGACGTGTATGCTAAGGTAATCTGTATGTGTGCACTTTCGTGTATTTTTGTTATTACTTTATGATACGGATATTATTTCAGATGAGTAATAATGAAGGCAAGGTAGCGTACGTGGACTGCAGGCAGGACGAGCCGCTGTGGACGATCAACGCTCATGAAAAGGAAGTCACAGGTAATTAATCTACATTATTACGGCCAACTCAGAGTCAGTAACGGTTACTTTAACTAAAACAAATATTATCTCTTTTAGATGTTTAAGTAGGTATGCGTATCTCTATCGATTAATGTTAACCATTTCTGGCGCCGGGAATTAGAAAAAAAAAAGTTTGCGTTCTTGGTTTAATTCAACTCTTGGTCGATGTAATACATCATATCACATCGATATGTATTTAGTCCCTTTTTTATTATTTTCAGTAGATAGTTGGGCTAATATAAAAATATGTTAATCTACTATTATGATCGGCAGCCCTGACGCTAAAGAATTAGCCCGACACGTCGAACGCGGCATGTACTTATAACTTCATAGCTAAAATGCGTAGTGCGCCTGGCTTGTTACAGCTTAGTTTTTAAAACTACATTTTTGTATTTTGCAGGGCTCATTCTAAGTGAAAACATACCTGGCTTGATGATAACAGTTGGCACAGATGGCAAATTGAAAACGTGGGATACTTCCAGGTATGTACCACAGTAAATAATTAAATAAACCCTAAAACACTCATACTCATTGGAATTGTAGGGTGCTCTGAATTTTTCTGTTCAATCTCTACAGTACACGTGACATGTCATTACTCACCTGCCTAGTTACATGTTGTAACTAGGCGGATGAACCAATTTTGATCTAGTTTTATTTTTGTATGAAAGGTGACCTTAATCGAGTTTTCTTAGCTACGTTTAGGCTGTGTTCCCAGTAGGCAAACTGTTAGCGGCCGACTGAGTGAGCCGCAAATTTGTGGCGAACTGAAATTTGACTTAGCTGCAAACTCAGATCAATTTGCGTGCGTCGCAAGCAAACTGTTATGAGTTAGCCGCTTATTTAGGTCGAAGGACTGAATTTTCACTTTACTATTGTTGTACGAAGGGAGTGGTTGTGTTGGTCACGATGGATATTTTTGAAGTAATTGGTATTTTAGAGGCGCTTAAAGAGGATAAAAACTGTCCAGCTGTCCGCATGAACAGTTTGCGCCAAACGGACTCACTACGCCCGGCGAACAACCATATATCGCCTCCGCCGACTGGAACCGGGTTTGCTGTGAGTTAGCCTGACTACTGAGACAGTCGGCGCACGTAACACTGCAAACTGCGTATAGTGAGCGCAAAACTAGCAAACTGTGGACACTCCATTTCAAATATATGGAAGGGCGTACTAAACCGATACGCCGCAAACTCAGTCGGCCGCTAACAGTTTGCCTACTGTGAACATAGCCTTAGTGTAAGTAAAACTGTCAGGGGTATTTTAAATTTTAATTTAAGATCATTACTGATTTCGGCTCGTTTATCTAGTCCACATAGTATTTACATATCGCTCACCTAGTAATATAATGGCACATCTGCAAAAAATGCGAAATATAGTTTATATGGTATACCTGTTTAAAAGTGCATCTACATAGTGGTAAATATTTATTAATGTCTTTATTGGTAACTAAACCCATACTATCTGTAAAAAGTGTAAAAAGAAAAATTAAATTAATAAAATTGTAAACATTTTTTAAATTTGTTTCTGTAAAATATGACAAAGGTAGATGTGCCGTTGTATTACTGGATGAGCGATATCGTTAACATATGTACGACGTACGTACGCAGCTCGCCGGCGACGCAGGTGAGCGAGCGCGCGTGTCGCGTGGGCGCGGCGCTGTGCGCGGCCGCGTGCCCCGACGCGCCGCTGGCGGTGGCGGTGGGCGGGGACAACCGGGAGCGACACATCGAGATGGTCGACTTGGCGGTCAATGAGAACGGTCAGTTGCTGACTAGCTAATATACAGTGGAACCTCGATTATACGGCTCGAAGTTATACGGGTTCGCGATTATCCGGACTATAAAGCCCGATCAAATAAGTCACGTCAAATGGCAGTTTTATTAGCAAATACTTCAACCCTTTGTTGGTTGTAATTTTTTAATGAACATTGATTTTCCATAAAAAGTTCACTTTATTTTTGTTGTACACAGGCCTACTGGTGGTGGCCATGGATCTTTTTTTTTATCGCACCCTCAGTGGAAAAAAGCATAAGTCGTGTTACTTTGAATTTTAGTTATTAATATGATTGGAAAGAGAGACAAATCTGCATTTTATGCTCAATTTTTTTCAAATTTTTATCATTAATCTTGACGGTTTTGTGCAAGAAATAGTAATGTAAATTCCTTTGACTTCTTACTGATAGTTTAAGTTTTTTTGCTCTTCTGTAAAATTGCAATTTTCATCTTTTGCCTTTTTTCCACTGAGAGTGCGTTATGTAGAAAATATTATTATTTTTAAATAGCGTTCCTCGATGTAAAATATGAATTTTAGAAAAGACAATCTTGGCTTTAAAATTGTTAATTCTCTACAATAGACTAGTATGTAATGGTATTTATGTTTTTTATGTTTCAGTCATGAATCGCTTCGGCTCAAGACAACCGCCTCCCACCGCTATGGAGTCATAGTCCTTTCAAACTGTTGTGCTAAATGTAAAAATATATTATTTTTAAGTGTTTTAATTCTTTTATTTCCTTCTTTTAAAATGAGAAAAGAGTTGTAGGAAACATGTTCAAATTAATAATTTAGATTAATTTTAAATTAACTTTGGCGACTTAACAGGACGTGCGTTTTGCAAGATTACGCAAATTGTATCCATATTATAATCTATAATGGCTGGCTGGCTTCAACTGAGCATGCAAGCTACCCATAATAATTATATAAACATTTATTATTTGTAACTATAAAATATTTTTTTAATTTCAACTAATACTTTGGACTACTTAAAATTACTTTGGATAAAATACAGGTTTCAAAATAAATCAATTAGTTCTTCAAGATAATTTTACTTTACACCATATTATTTACAATTTTATATTATATCTTTTATATATTATTATTTTATTTATTTTATATTCGTAAGAATGCTGTGCTTCGACCCGATGACACCGAACTTTATAATTTGGCACGCGTGTCACTGCAAATAAAAACGTAAAAATGATAATAATCCCAGTATCCATAATCCATAACATTAGCAGTTAATTACAAAGTATTAAAAATATAATTAAAATAAACCAAACTTCTTACGCCTTCCGTACTGTGCTTAATATCAATTGCCAAATAAAATTAATATTTTTATTGCCATTTTGTAGATATAAGTGACGGACGATAACGGAAGGATCACTTTTCTTCCGAATATCGGGATGTTGAGGTAGAGTTATAAGTCGGTAAAGGTTTGAGAAAGTCTCCATACAATCAAACAGAATACAGTAGGCAATTAACTTGATTCGACAAGATAAGGGTTAGCCACCACATTTCACAACTCGAACGTAAGTCGCGTAGGTCAGGCAACGTAATGACCAAAGCGTAGCAATAGATATATGTATAAGCAAACAAGACAGAACGGGAATACGTAAAATCGAGTGAGGATCAGTTAAGTGTATTTTTACCCGACTTCAAAAAAGGAGGAGATCAATTCGACTGTATTTTTTTGTTTATGTTTGTTACCTCAGAACTTTCGACTGGGTGAGCCGATTTTGATGATTCTTTTTTTAATCGAAAGCTGGTGTTTGTCATGTGCTCCCACTTCTAGATCTGACTAGTAGTTTTTGAGTTATTTTGCAGTCGGTTATTTTTTGTAGACTGCTCATAATCTGCCGCATCGAATCTGTCCAATCTAGGACCTGTGCAACAACAAGCACTTTCAACGAGCCTCAGCAACCATTGCATTGCCACTTTTATGCATTGTCACGTGTGGATAAAGAGGCCATAAGCTTTTCTCTTTCTTCAATATTTATCGGATTTCCGAGAAAAGAGTGCATTTCTTTTTATTTTTACTACGAATTATCAAGTCATAATTGCTGTAAATTGTATGTGCATAATATAGATTCAATGCCTGCTGTCAGTTTGTTTAAAATGAAATGAACAATCTTTATAATAAACGTATTTTAATTTTGATTATCTCGAGGATTAAATACTTTAACAAAACATTTGGGTGAATCCACCGTAAATGAAGACCACACTGCTAGACTTGATGGACAAAAATTGTATGACAACTGGACCAAAATAAAACAACCAGTTGTAACTCGAGAATATATATTTGTAACATATTACAAGCCTTCAATATCTATTTAAATTAAGCTAACGGCTCTTTGCTAAGCTGCTATATAAACAAATGGTTATATTAACAAATTAAAAGCTTTTAATACTGGAGTGTGTAATGCAACTGAACAATATAGCTATCCAAAAAATTTGGTACAAAATATTTTACCAAAAAGGTCTTATACGATGGTATCATATACTCAAACACCATATCGTTTAGAGTTTAGACCATACTAAGTCAAAGGTGTCAGACTCGATGCAATAATATTAAATTAGCTTATCTAAACTACAACTTTAAATTGGCCTACATTATAATTATCTGAGTTCGACACCCTTGATCTAAGCCACATATATTGGCAGTGTCACGATTGTTTATACATATTTATAATTCAAGACAAAATAATCAAAAAATAATAGTTTGTGACATCAAACTTCTCAACTTTCAAAGTATCAATAAAAAAATATCTGCTAAAAAACAACTAAATTTTCCATTATTCTAGTAAAATTTTCTAGTATATTTAAGGAGCTTACGTATTTTGTACTAAGGGTAGAAATTTGATTTAAAACAGTACAGTCGTGTTAAAGGCATAATAAATTTTGTACATTCAGTCGGTCGCTAAACCCTATTCATGAAAAAGATTTATTAGTGACACTAGAAAAGTAAAAAGAACTCCTAATTTCACCTATTTCTAACAAGAAAGTTGATTATTTGATAAAAATCATCTATTAGCGTTAGTTACGTAATGCTGCCTAAATATTAAATGTCAGTAAATAATATCGCAACGCTTCTGCCGTTTGTTATATAATACATAATCTTATACAAATATTGTATACATATATAAATAAAATTGTGTTTAAAAACATCTGAGATGAAATCTGTAAAAATAGCGTATATTACCTAACATCTAACTTTATAAATACGATTTCGTCGTGGTTCTGTTGCTTAATTAATCTCAATTACGAGAGGTTTATTGTGTAATTAATGAGAAAACAGTCATAAAGTTAGTCGCCAATTTCATTCCGACTTCAGACTTAATTACATTGTAATTCATTGGATTATTCAGCCATAAGAAATAAACTACCGACGAATATACCATGTTGTGTAAATATCACTTCTATTGTTCCCAGTCATTAGGAAGTTAGATATTCACCAAAAGATATATATAAAGATAATATACTTTGTATATAATAGTTTATTACACTGAATGCAATATTTTTTTACAAATTATGCAACCTAGTAACAAAAATAAAGTACACTCCGGACAATAGTTTGCAAATACATACGTATGTACATAGATTTGTAAGTATATAATGTTAATTATGTACATCTGTTGGTATTTATCAATACATATTTATTTTAAGTAAAACAATATCCTCATTGATGAGAATATTTTGAATTTCATATAAGCTGGGAAACAAATATCAACGACGATTATTTAACAGTGATATCATTTATTTACGACCACGTTCAATTAATTACACAAGTCACCTTTCATTGTGCCGATAGTGTAAGCTGCACTATAATCTGGGAAGGGTTGCTTGAAATGCGACAAAGTTGATAAGATCTATCCTTTTTAAATATTTTTTTTACTTTGAACTTTACGTCAAGACGGAACCGTATCGAAATGATTGTGATATCACACAGACTATAGCTATCGGACTATCTAGACGATTTTAAGACTTCATTTGCACATTTATGATTACTTTATAGTTGGAAATATATACAGGCTATAATCATAATCCCGTTTTGGATTCGCAGTAATCGGGTAAAAATTAACACGTAACAGATTAAATAAAATGGTTTGCTTACGACACAACGTATCATTTTGATTTTCTGAGTGTAGTTAAGAAGATGTGTTAAGATGTTATAAAAAAAATAGACTTAGCAAGCGAACCGCACCCTCAAGCAACCCTCAATTTCGTCTCTGTTATAAATACACTGGAAGGGTTATAATGAACAAACGGGTTCCGGAATTCTGACATTGACAATAATTAATAACTTGAAAATTTCGACAGACCTGAGGTTTTCCCGGAGCGTTATAGGCAACAATTTCTAGCACAAAAGTCATATGAAGACTCCATTTTTTTCGCTTCATATTTTGCGTTTGAACTCATTAATTACAATCCAAATTTTTAGATGAGTCCTTACTTAGTTACCACTCGGTAAACAATCTTACACTACTTTTTACCAACATATCCAGTGCATTTACAACCGACACACCCACCCTCCCAGATACTCCCAAAATGAGTAGCAGTAGTAGGATTTAGCATTGATTTACTCTTCAACCGCGAACTTCGTGATGGCGTCGTAGATGGCTCTGGCCACGTATTCCACGTTGCCGGGGTTGAGGCCGCAGATGTTGATCCGACCGGACTTGAGGAGATACACGTGGTGTTGCTGGATGAGGTGCTCGCACTGTCGCTGGTTCAGCCCCGTGTAGGAGAACAGCCCGATCTGCTTCACTATGTGGTCCCAGTTGCCGGGCGTGCCGAGCCTGGTGGAGATAATACGACTTATTAGAAAGAAAACACATTTATTTCACTACAAAAGCCTTTACCAACTTTATCTAGATTACTTGATACAGCATGGCGAGGTAAAGAAATTGCAGCGAGAACCAATGAAAAAGGCTGCACTCAGCTGCACCGTGGTGACATACCAACGGCCATTGGCTTTCAGAGATCTTAGTCGTCTTATTAGACGTTACTATCCGTTATTGTGTTCAGTAATGTTTTTATAGCACTGTGTGACCTAAACCCGCGTTTAAGTCATGCTTCGATGACTTATTATTTTTACTATCGTGCATAAACGCATGACTTAAGTTAGCACCCTCTGCTTTCGGGCGCTAATTTCACGCCGTGCAATAATATAACAATTAAGTCACACTTATCCTAATGCACTAAAGTCTTCAAAAAATCTATGATTTGTGGTGTAACAATGTCTTGAAATCACACCATACTTACTTAATTAGTTCAGATCTGAGCGCTTCTCTCATCTGGATGACTCTGCTTGACATTGTTTTGATGTTGTCCCTCCTGTTACATAATACAAATGCAATAATGAGAAACACAAAGATACAAATTAAATCGAAGGATTTTTATACAGGGTTTCCCATATTATTATTTTTTTCAAAATTTGTATTATAGCTAATATAGCAACAAATAATAAAAGTATTTTAAAGTTACAATCAAAGGGAATTCATATAATCCAAAGCTAGGTACTCACCTAGAACTTTTTAAAAACCTAAAGACGGATCACGTGACATTGGATGAAAAATTTCGACCAATCACAGGCCTGATTGACGTTGACCTTGATACTTGTAGGGTGTCGGTGTGTAACTTCGCCCAACAGAGAGCAGATATTGATCAAATGTCACGTCCGTCTTCAAGTACATCTAAACTTGCAGTCCAGTTGCATATAAAGTTCTTGGTGCTCACCATTCATCAAACAGCGCCTTGTCCGCGAGCACGTTGGCGACGACGCGCGCGCCGTGCGCCGGCGGGTTGGAGTACATGCCGCGCACCACCCACGTCAGCTGCGAGCGGAGCGGCGCCACCGTGCGCGCGTCCGACACCACCAGCGCCAGGTTGCCCACGCGCTCATCTGTTCACAGAGCGTCTTATTTAGTAAGTTATTTACGCGAGTAAAACTTAGTAACGTTAACGCGGCCCTGGGTCTTTATTTATCTGAATAAACCAATATAACCATAAAAGCAACCGCGCACGCACGCAAAAATACAAAAACGCACACAAATACATACTCGCACGCACGTACACGCCACACGGCTGTAGGTAGTCGAAAATTTAATTTGCAATCGTATAGTCGTAATCGTCATAGCAATATGGCGTTTCCTTTTCCCAAAACACATTATTCGGTAAGACGAATACGAATGAATAATTATGTACCTATTCACGAAACACGAAAAATATTTCATTACTGATTTTAAAAAGTAGCTGGCCAAGCGGACTACAAACTAGCAAGCTCAAAAAAAAAGGTTGGTCTGAAATAAGGTATGCAGGGACTGTAATATGTATTAATAAAACCTGGCATATTATTCAGATCAGTAACTCTTGTGGGAATGACGACCAGATGAAATTCCGAAACGGATACCGCTACAGTGGCTCTTGGGATAGCTGACCCAAGCTCGACATTCCAAATTAGGTATAATAACAATATCAGTGGGTATGTAAGTGTAGTGTGCACTGACTGTAAAGGCCGAAGTTCTTGGCGTAGGACTGCGCGCAGACCAGCTCG
This sequence comes from Thymelicus sylvestris, assembly GCA_911387775.1. NCBI lineage: Eukaryota > Metazoa > Arthropoda > Insecta > Lepidoptera > Hesperiidae > Thymelicus > Thymelicus sylvestris. The sequence goes on from OU426889.1 coordinate 16,230,878, forward strand.
AAGCCGCGGCTGACGAAGTAGCGCACGGCCCACGCGTCCTTGTCCAGATCGCCCGACGCGAACCCTTGGTACGCGCTGTCGAAGAACGGGAACAGCTTGCGCTCCTGTATATAACATTAGAATTAGTTTTCCTATAGACATGCATCGAGAAGGCTTAATTAGCATTTCCAGCTTCCTTAACAACGCACAGTTTGGTGGCCAGTGTGAGGTTTAAAACATAAATTCAAATTCAAAGGTGAAAAAAACTATCCCATTTTGTGCTGTTACCAACAAAAGCTTTGCATGAAAGCACTTTTGTATTTACTTAACCTTTATTGACCACAATTAAAATGTTAACAATAATAATAAATAGCGAGTTTAATGGTTAATACATTATCTACTAACCATTAGCCTAGATAGAAACGTACATTGATCATCATACAGAAGAACATCAAAATAGCAGACAAACCCCTCATAAAAACTGGTCATCGCACTCATCACATCAGTACCACGAAAGTCACCACCGCCTGCAGAAAGAACCGACCTGCATGACATCAGCAATCTTCACCCACTGGTCTTGCGTGGGGTCGATCCCGGTGGGGTTGTGAGCGCACGCGTGCAGGATCACCACCGAGTCCTCGGGGGCGCTGCGCAGGTCCTCGATCAGGCCGTCGAAGTCGATGGCGCGCGTCTTCTCGTTCCAGTAGCGGTACGTCCGCGGCGTCGTGAAGCCCGAGTTTATGAACACCAGGTGGTGGTTCTCTGGTGGGGAGATAGGTACCCCATTATTAAGTTGAGAGATACAGATATTTAATGAAAATCATAAATATTTTACTGAGCACAATATGCAAAATGTATAATTAATTATGCGTGTGCGCACGTCGAGCGTGCGTTCTCCGCTGCACGCGATTCTGTGTGTGTGTGTGTGTGTGTGTGTGTGTGTGTGTAGATAGAGGGTTGGAATAAATACCCCCAATAACAATTTTTCTCAAGTATTACGTACGATTGTGGCACCATTCAAAGTACGATATTTTAAAGCCAACAAGGTAGGAATAAAAAGGCTTATAAACGCATTAAAGATCGGACTAAAGGTACATTAATTAACTATAATACAATTCATTAAGATCGATTTAATAATATCGATATGAGCATCGTCGCTTAATCTACGCAATAAATGGCATATCTCCTGTAATCTATCACTCAAATACAACAGCGTGATACTGTTATCTGGTATCGCTATAAAATGCTTTTACACAAGTCATTCAACCTTTTACAGTCAAGTACAATAATTGTATTAATGTTGAATTGTGTTTTATAATGTTTGCTGATTGTAATGGACGTTGAAAGCCATTTTTAACCGACTTCAAAAAAGGAGGAGGTTCTCAATTCGACTGTATTTTTTTTTAATGTTTGTTACCTCAGAACTTTGGACAGGGCGAACCGATTTTGATGATTCTTTTTTAAATCGAAAGCTGGTGGCTGTCATGTGGTCCCACATAAATTTTATTGAGATCTGACAATGGCATCCATGAGAAAACTACATAAGTCGTAAATTTGTGTTAAGATGTGCGCGACAAATTGACGAATAACTCAATATGACGCCAACCGATTTCGATGATTCTTTTTTTAATCGAAAGCAGGCGCTTGTCATGTGGTCTCACATAAATTTGAACGAGATCTGACAAACTATGTAGTTTTTGAGACTTTGAAGTCGGTTATTTTTTGTTAGTAAAATTTAGATTATCAAACACTCAGATTTCCATATTGTGTTTCATTTATTCCTGTGGTTGTTTATGAATATACTTTTGGACGATTTTTTTTATTTTACTTGAAACTTCTTGAAGAAATAAAACAGCGAAAGAAAATTACTTAGGTACTAACTAGGTAGGTTTTTCAATAAAATAGAGGAAGATTTCGCTGTCTACCTATTACGAAATCACAATAAACCAATATTTTCCTATGATATAAGCCATGCAGGACATACTTACCGAAAAGTGGAAGGATAAAATAACACATTTAAAGTATAGTCAAGTGTTTTATCAATAAGAAGACGAAACGGCGGAACAAACTCCTTAGCATTATTGACTTTTTTATTATTACCATACATTTCTGTAGATCCCACTTTTATATTTAGTAGTTACAATTTCGTAGTTAGTAATTTAACCTGAATGAAATCATTACTTTACATTAGTTAGTTAATTGTGTTACAATTAAGAGTTCTAATTTTGGCGCACTTTTTAAACAATTGAAGTAACAATTAGTTATTTGACGTACCTACATCATTTTGTTACATTTATCCAAAAAGCTCCTTAGGCTATAAGACGCGGCCGGCTTAGACTCATTAACTTACGGCAGAGCACTGAAGCATTTCTGACCTGAAGAAGTATTTAATGACCGAATGTGAGAATTTATTATTGTGGCTATATCTTAATATATGATGAAGCACTCTAAATAGCCGATATAAAAATATTTTGCGATTAGAAAAAAACAATCTTCAACGTCATGACGAAACACGAAATTGTGCATAAACGAGCGCATTTGTATACATAATATAATTAAATTATGCAGGTTTCATAACTGTAAAGTTATATTTGTAAAGAATTTCTCTCTCCCCAGAATAATAAAAGTACTATTTTTAAACTGAAACGTTTGCTCATGAATGCGCGCGTTAATTACTTCCCTCCCTTCGCCGCTCGCTATGCAATTAGTGTAACTACTATGTATGCATGTATACAACGTCGAATACATTTCTAAAGTTAACATTATAATAATACGATTATATTTAACGATGGCCAAGCTCAATTGGCGACACTACCCTTTCGAGTCAGCCGCTAAACGATTCGGCTGGTGGCTTGTAAGGTAGTTTTTACTTTCTTTTTTCTCCCTTATTTCTTGTCCGGCATCGCATCGATGACGCCTTATGTTAAATGTCAATGGGCGACGGTAACCACTTACAGTACGGCGGACGTATCTTGGAGCGTCTGAACATAGGCTCTGCGAACTTTAGCGCATGTAAGACAGAGATAGCGACACGAACATGCTAACGTGTGACTGAGACATAATGCGCTGCGTACCGAGCATTGCTGAATTATGCAGCCTTCTGCGCGAAATTCAAACACGCCAAGATACGTCCGCTGGACTGTTCGGGTGGCTTCTCTAACCGTTTCCCAGTTATTTATAACAAAAAGTAAATGACGACCTCGTCCAATTGCTTTCAATACAAGTAAATGTGCACTTACCCCAAGTAGGGCTGGAGTAGTAGAAGGTGGTGTACTTCAGATGTTTGTTGAGCAGCTCAGCGCCTACACGGAGACTGCCCGTGCCAGAGAGAGTTTGAACACCAAACGCCTGTCAATTTAAACAATAGTTATCAAGAAAGAACTCTTCTCTCTTAGATCTTCTCTCTGATATCGAACAAGTTGAGCAACAGCGGGCGCGGTCAGTAGTTGGATGGGTGACCACTAGTGGCAAAAAATTCTTTAGCGTTTCTGTGCTTCAGGGGCACGTAAAACTGCCGGTCTTGGTTGTTATCAAACAGGCTTTCGGGCGGCATGAAGACATTCGACATTTGGATTAGCCACTAACTCCTACACCAATCCGCACTGGAGCATCATGATGGAGTATGCTCTAGACCAGCCCAAGGGGAGAAACCCGTGCTCAGTAGTTTGCCATTAATGGGTTAAAGCCAACTCTTTCGTAGTAGGTATTAGATATCTATTGGTCCGAATGAAGGTAAATCTTTGGTGTTACTGTTGCTGATGTCTATGGCGACGATAGCCACTTACCATCAGCTCGTTTGGCGGATATTTCCATAAAAAACTGCTTTGGGCATCAGCCATTATTCTATTTGACACTCACGCGACCCTCGGCTATGGCTGGGTTGTCTTCACCGAGAAGCATCGACACGGAGGCGGCTGAGAACTGGTCCATACCTGGCAAAAACGTTATCTTCGTAAGACTAAAGAAATAACAGGAAATTACACAGGTTGATTGGCCAAGGTTACTGATGCCATTGGGAACGCAGACCACTTACCCTAAGGTCCTTATCAATTAGGGGCCATCCATAAATTACGTCACACGTTAGGAGGAGAGGGTGTCGATATAGTGTGACAAGGGGTGGGAGGGGGGTCCTAAACGTGACGTCACATTTCAGTATCGAATAATTGGTATGTATAGGTTAATATTTAAAAAAATGGAAATAAAACTTATTTTGGAACTACTGGTTTAATTAATAATTTCTAGGTGTGAAATTTCATATTAAGTGACGTCACACTAGAGGGGAGGTTCGCAATGTGACCAGTTGTCACAAGGACGGGGGAGGGTCAAAAAGTCATGAAATTAGTGTGACGTAATTTATGGATGGCCCCATATACATATATATTATAGTACTATCGATACTAGTGTTTATTTCGAGCTATCGATACATTGACGTCGATGATAATAATACCTAATTGACGTTGGTGAGACAATCTTAGCCAGGAAGGTAAAAATTATCGGTATCGTGATGTAATAACATGTTGTTGTTTTGAATTGTATAATACTGCTCTATATTTAAATCAATATTGCGTCATAGTCTCATAGACGGTTAAGTTGTGAGAGAAAACAAAATTGCTCTCAGCAGTCTGACGTGCGCGACCTATTGACTTCAAATAATTTGCACTCTCAGAAATAACAATAACATATTAAACCTTATATCTGATACGTTAGGATAAATATTTGCGTGAAGCAGCTGGTGCATTTTGTTACATGAAATAAGTCATTCTATCAGCTGTAAATTGCTTTCGTCCGCTATGAGGTAGTCGATTCTACAGTTATTAACTATCGACTAATTTCTGAGGTTGTCTTGTTAATGTACTTAATAATAATAAACATAATTATTGACAAAAAATAACCGACTTTAAAATAAAGGATAACTGAAAAACTACTAGTGGGACCACATGACAAGCACCAGCTTTCGATTAAAAGAAGAATCATCAAAATCAGTTCACCCAGTCGAAAGTTCTAGGTAACAAACATAAAAAATACAGCCGAATTGAATACTTCCTCCTTTTTTGAAGTCGGTTAAAAACAGCATACACCTAGATTCATACTTGCCCATACAAAACACATGAAATGAAAGCGCTCACCACAATTATTTTAATCTAATTAATAAATGAACAGATGAGCTGCTTGATAAGTGGTCATCGCACCAAGACATCTACAAGTTGAGGGTCAAAAACTAAATGTCATGTAAATTAAATTACCTCGTGACTAATATGTAATACATGACAAACATTTCTACACACAACTCTACCGGATTTAGCTTGTTAACTATTCTGCGTTATTCATGTGAACTAGTATCATCAGTCTCCCATTTTTCAGGCATTAGCACACGCATTTTAATAGATAAGTATTTTCTTTGCAGTGAAAGGAACGTTTTATTTAATAAAACGCTCATATCGCAAAGACTTAGTATTAATGATTTTATTATGTTTATTAATTACTATGGGTACTTTTAACTTTCGCGGACAAAAATCGCCAAACCAAATAACAGTCCGCCGACGACTTGTCACGAATCCGGTGAACACTTTGCACAATTGCAATCTATTTTCAATGTATACCGGTGCGTCACCCCAGCGCTCAACGCGACATTCCTCGGTGTGCAATGTTGCGTCTTGTCTTCGTACGTTTGCTCTATTTCCCAAGTAGCACGCGGGGCTGTATAAGGGCTGTCTAAGGGTTCACATGTGAACTATAAGCGGTAAGTCAGCTGTATATGAGCTGTAGAGCACGCTTTACAGCCCTTATACGACTGATTTGGGCACAAGTTATACAGCCTTAAGTTCACATAGCTGCATAGTAGCAGTATAACAGCATTTAAATAGTAGTAGGTTAACATTACACTCTTATACAGACCTTAGCTGTATATTAGGTTAACATTACACTCTTATACAGACCTTAAACAGCTTTAAGCGTATTTTTCGCCTTTATACAGCTAATACATCACAGGTGAACTCATATAAGAGTGAATTAATGCTTTAAGTTCACTTGTACGCTAAATGTGAACTCTTATTCAGCCCCGCGTGCTACTTGGGTTGGCACCTTATTGGGGATTCCCCGGTCCCCCTTACTTTCGTGCTTTCGATATTATCCGATACTTAGCACTGAACTTAGCACGGCCGCACTCAGAGTCACTTAATGATTACTTATATCGCTCCTTAGTACAGACTCATTATACAAGATCTGTACTAAGGATTACTTATGAGCGTTAATAGGTTTTATGCGAGATATATTTTAAGGGACAAAACAGTCTCCACCTGGACTTTTCCTGATCTGAGCAGACTATTACAGGGAAAGGCAAAGTCCCAAAATTCAGGGAAGAAAGTAGAGGTAATCAAGGTAATGTATAATTCCTCTATCCGCGTGAAGCTGTAAAAGCCACTATGGTCTGTATGGTCTAACTGTCTATTCGAAAAAAAAAATATGTCGAATTATAATTATTTAATAATCTCTTATCATATTACTTTTTATTCATGTGATAAGTTGATAACATTCTATGACGCAATGTACTTAAGCGATGTCGGCTTTTCCTTCAAAGACAATTCTCAACTCAATTTTTGAAGAATGCATGGAGCATTGAGATGGTTTGATAAAAAAGTTACTTTTTCGTATTGGAGGGCCTTTAGGAAATTTTTTTATTTAATAAAATTGGCCATGGCAGGGTAAAGGAGCCAGTTGTAAACATAAGTTTTAGACTCTTGGAAGCAAGAGCTAATAGTTTGTTTTAGGTCTGTGGAGATTCATGCATACCATAACAACTTCTTTAATTGATTGTTGTTGATTCCTTACCATTTAGCCCGAAAATGATTTTGAAACGTATTTTTTTTTATTAATTCATGTCATTAACTTAAAAATAGAGATTACAAGCTAAATACAAACACGAAAAAAAAGGAAATTTTGTGCGACAGTATGGTGTTATCACAGCAATCAGTAATGAGGTTATCAGTGCTTCACAGCCGCAGTGAGCTATGAAGACGTAACAAGCCGTGTGAAATGACTGCCACTTAATGAGTAGGTATTACGTGTCTATCTATTAGCAATGACCTCGTAAATTCACTAAGTAGTTGTACGTATGTAAAATGTTTAGGACCCTCACGTATAGCCTTCTTCAAAGGCAATCCCTTAAGAAAGGTGAAAATTAGTATGGGAAAAATTTATAATAAACTAGCTGCCCGGACAGACTTCGTTCTGTCAAAAGTTTTTTTTTAGATGTAAGCTATCCTATCTTTAAGTTGGATCAAACTGCACACGGTGTGCAAATTTGATTAAAATCGGTTCAGTAGTTTAGAAGTCCATCGCGGACAAACAACGTGACACGTAATTTATATATATTAAGACTACCACAACATCCATGGAAATCAGTTAGTAGCCATGTTTGACACAGACGATGCATTATTTTTAAACACTGCATTAGAACTCCTAAATCAATGTCACTAATACAACCTTTCAGATCTATCCAAGTCACGTTTAACAGCTCAAAGATATTTGGCGGAATTTGTTTCATATTAGAAATAGCAGATGTAAAAGATTTAAAAAATCATGATTAAAAATACTAGTATTTTATTACCAGCACAATACAATCATAAATGACATAACCACATTATCATAAACACATTATGTTCAACAATAAATATTATAATACTGGAGATTCATTGAAAAATGAAAACTGATAAGACTAATACCTATATTGATAAATTCTTTTTATGTTCCTTTAAAAGTAACTTTCATAATGTAATGATTATTTGATGTGAACTGAATCTATATGCAATAGATTGCAATCTTAATTAATAAACAATCTATTTTATCTAACATTCAATCAGGCACAATCTTTACTTTTATGTGATTTGATGTCTATACTTGAATGACATAAGTCGATGAATCAGCAATAAAAAAATATACGACAGGGATTTCTTTCAATATTGTAGAATATAATAAAATATAAAATTCATTACTGATGATACTGAAGCCAATTTCTGTCAAGTCAGAGTGAAGCTAAGAGGGATCACAGCTGAGGCCTGAACTGGTTTATTTAAAGACGAGTAACTGCCCTCGCTTTGCTTCGGTTTTCTTATTTTTTTACACCTTGGGTTACATTATTGGAGTTTTACTAAGGATCCCTATTTTTTTTAAATATAATATAGCCTATATTCACCGGGGATAGTGTAGCTTTCTAACAGTAAAAGAATGTTTCAAATCGGTTCAGTAGTTTCGGAGCATATTCAATGCAAACAAAAAATCAAATCTTTCCTCTTTATATATTAGTATAGATAATATTAGTATAGATGAGTTATTATTAGCTAACATTTATATTTTTTTACAGATCGAACCAAAACATATACTTACCAAGCACCGGCAGATACTCATGGAGAAGGGTGTTATCATCAGCCATTTTCTTCTCCACTTTACGGACAACTGGTAGAACCCATGGTTTTCCATTTTCATCCCTGTAGGCTACCAAGAAATGTCACTGTTACTTTTAAGCTCAATCTACATAACAATATATTTTATATTAAGATAGTTTTACAGCTGTGAGAGAAAAGCATAGTGTACCATCTATAAGATCCTCTAAAATTGTATAATATTGATAGTAAAAGGTAAAGCTAATTACTAATCAATATTATTTCACTTATTTTCTAAGTTTCGTTATAGAGCGATAGCTTGGAAACTCAAACAAGCGGAATACTACCCAAAATAAACAATTAGAGGTTACATAATGGTTATCATTCATACACCGCTAAAAATACATAAGCGTAAAAAACTGTGGCCGAATACTCACCACCAACACCTAAGTTAACTTTATTTTTAAAAGTATCGTCTGTACATAGTTTGTTAAGTAAGAAAACTTCGATCGGCGGACCTTGTTCTACAACTTGGAATCGAGACATGCTATTTAATTTAACCGCACACGACCACACTCACAAACGTTTTGGAACTGAATGAGAATTGAGAGCTAGATTAGCTTCGGCCTTCGGGCCTTCGGCTATTAAACTAGTCGAGATACGGAAACGGCTATATTTTTGCAAAATAAATGTTTTTTATATTTGATTAACGTGACCTTTGGGCCCACCAATGTCGTGAATGTCAAAACAAACTAAACTCTAAAGTCAAAAAACATAGATTTAGTACCTATAGATTCTCCCATACATTTGACAGAGCGAGATCGCCAGTTATAAAATCTACGTGAAAGACAGAGAAAAAAATGTTATTTTTTGTCCCCGTCAGCGTGGCTCCTTTTTGGCACCCAGTCGGCGCCAAATATTATGATTGTGCAGTGATTGCGTTACGTCACTTGGTGTATTTTCAAGATTTTTGCGGCTTTTGTCAAATTCAGTGCGTTGTGAGACAATTATTTTAGTTTTATAAAGTTTTGTTTTACTTTAAGTAATGGTTGGTTGCTGCATTTTGGGCTGCAAATACTACATCTACTATCGTACTATCGTACTACATCTATGTCAAAAAATGATGATAATCATAAATCACTGAATGACATTGTCATTGTCACTCACAGTGACAATAAGCACAGATAAGGTTTAATCTACACAGATGTATTATAAAATGTGAAAGTGGTTGTTGCCGCAACGCTGGGGAAAAACTGTAAATGTTTTGAATAAAAACCTTTTAATGTTATGATGTCTGGGTGTGACGATGATTAATTGATTATTTTATTTACCATCAGGTGGCTTGTGTCTTGTGACCTGTCACTCGATCGGTGGTCCCTTCTACTTGCACAAATTGAGGAGTAAGGTCGTACTCCACTCCACCACTCCGGCCAAGTGCGGATAAGCTTCACACACCTACATTATGGAGTACTCTTCCTTCACCTAAGCAGGTGAAAATTAACTTCTGATATTTATTATACATTCATTAGGACAAAAGTGAACGTATTTTTTAAGACTTACAAGCAATTATCAATTAAAATTATCAGACCCAGCGCCTCCACGGCAGTAAACAATAAAATCGCTTTTGCTTCAAACTCCTTTGATCTATATTACTGAAATGGCTTAAACTGAAAAAAAAACTGTAATAGGGGGCCGTTACCCGTGCAACCACTGGCTTCACCCACCTAATGGGTGCACAATTAATTGGATCATTCCCACTAGTTCTACGGTTCATTCCCACTAGTTCTACTGGTTAGTTCTATCGTAGAACTAGACTAACCAGTAGAACTAGTGGGAACAAAACGTAGATACGGTTTTTGTTCCCACTAGTTCTACGGTAGAACTAGTGAGAAAAAAAATTCCCACTAGTTCTACGATAGAACTAAGCAGTAGAACTAGTGGGAATGAACGAATTAATTCGTGTTTACCCGTGCACCCACTGCATCAAGGTTGGAATCTTAAAAATATCGATAACATTGTCGATAATTTTAAAATAAGCTGTATTGTATACTTTTACGGTCATAATCATAAAAAAGATATAGTAGAATATAGCCAAGTCCTGTAATAAGGCGGTGATAAAATCGGCGTAACATAACATGTAATTTTTACATTGCACACTTCCACCTGGTACTAAAGTTATTTATAAGAAAATAAAAATATTCAAAATAGACGGGTTTCCTGGTAATTTGCGGCGACTGTATAAAACATATATGTTTTCTATGTTCGCAGGTAATTTGCACTAAAGCTGTTGTAAAACATCTACATAAGTACGAGTAGTACTTGGGAGAAAATATAAAAATACTTGTTCATTTGCTGCTGCTACATTTTCATTCGTTTTATTAATAGTAGTTCTCTTTAAATTTTAATTATGTATATTGGTGCTTGGCTGTACTGAACATTTTTTTAAGTTATAAACATACTGCTATTTGCTTCAAGGTTTGTACTTAGTTGCTAGAATCTTAGTAGGAAAAAAGCCTACGCCTTTTATAGCTTCTTTCTCCGATAAAAATGCACTAGATTTACAAAGTACCTAGAGAACCAGAACTAAGAAATAAAATTAATTATGTTTCTATGAATAATTTATTTACAATAATTATCAACCCTTGTACTGCGTATGCACAGGATCCCTCAGACGGCAAGCTCTTGGATCATCAGGGCGCATTATAAGATACACTTTTTTGTATTTTCTATTGTCACCATCATTTTTAATATATTTTATACATCCCATCACCCCCAAACCGACTCCCAGTAACGCAAGGAAGGATGAACACATTATTTCCGGTATTTCCCAACAACCACGCTTGAAGAGTCCTATTAATGTATTGCTGAATCTGACTTGGTGCCCTATTTCTTTTGGTTCAGGCATGATTACTGCGACAGTAAATCAAATTCTAATTAATTATTATATACGTATTTATTTGATTCGTCGTACAATATTTTCAGTGACAACAATATTGACAATAGCACAGAGTACTTAATCACTACGTGACAATAGGTATTACATTAACAAATGCCAGTGCAAATGCATGAGAAATATTTTTAAGAAAAAAATTTGTCTGACGAGTTTTTTGTACAAGAAGTTTTTGAACAACTGAGAAACAAACATCTTCACAAACTTTAATATTTTTATTAGGATAGAACGGTGGTCGAAAACTTTTTACACTTTTCACGTCATTTGAACTAATGATAGCGCGGCAGTGCCTATAATCTCTAATTATTAATATTCATCCAATATTACGTGACCTGTCTTCAGATAATCCTTCGAAGCTTGTCCTCCAGATGTTGTATAAAATTCTTGACTACAACTAATCTATAGAAGTGACACTGACGTAACGTCATCAAGTTTCAATAAATGTCATTGTCAATATTTTCTGACAAGAGTGACAAGTGATTAGTGACAACGTTGTCATTCTATTTTTGTTGTACGATCCATGTTCAGATCAGAATTTTCACTTTCAGAGGGTTTTAGATAGGGATAGTTAGAGAAATCTGATAATTAATCAAAAAATATTGAAGTGTTAAAGCAATGGCTGCACCGGCGGCGAGGCGTACTCTCGGCCAACTATTCCAGCAGGCCTGTAATGAGATTCCCGAGATCGTTGCTACGACGGGGCTTGGCTTAGTTGGTGTTGCCTTGGGTATAGCTGGGTGCTACAAGTATGTGAAAAACGACGGAGACAACCGAAGATACAAGATGGCATACATCATAATGCGACCAGATGACCCGCGAGTGGCGAAAATCCGGAAAGACTAGAGAAATCGATAATTACAAGTTATAGCTGCAATTATGTAATAATTTGGCGGTTAGTGTCGTTAGCATGCTATTTGTGAATAAGAACAACCAATTTAATAAAATGTGATAAGTAACTGTTTTGTTTATGTTACTAATTTTCTCCATTGAAATTCAGCCAACTTGTTTAAACTGATCCAAACTTAAACACTGAAGTTTCCAAAACAGTGGAGCCAGCCAGTCAGGGACGAAGACTCATACAATATTTATATTTTAAACATATAAAACTAGCTGACCCTGCAGACATTCTGCGACACAACCATTTTTGGTTGCAGATAAGTTACTGATGCGAAGAATTTATAAAAACTATCCTTGAAAGTTTTTTTCATCATACTATATTATGATTTTGACGCCCCCCTTAAACTGCCGCCCGGGGCTGGTGCGCCTGGCTCGCCCCCTCCTAGATCCGGGCCATGAGCTCAATCAGTAAAATTACAAACAACATTTTTATACATATGAAGGAGCTGATGCATCCAAAAATTATAACAACAATACCAGTGCTATTTCTGTATCTGTTTTTCAACATAAATTGTAATTTTTTGATTGAATTTAACAGTGAGATTATAAAAACTGAGTAATCAACTTAGACCCAGCTCTCGTGGACAGTACTTGCCTACTAAATAAGACAGACCACTTGATGCTCAGCCGTCACTTGTGGATGTGCAACTCTATTAGGCATCAATGTCTTAAACACAAGGTACATACAAAGCTATAAACAGCCTTTTTTGAGAATCCTTAATCGGGAGCATTTACATGTATGTATATATGGCAGTAGTATACAATAAGATTCAATGAAAGTAAAAAGGATAAAAGTTATTAACGAAAAGCAAGGTTTTTTAAAAGAAAAAGCTAAATTAGTTCTGTAACATAATTGTATTGAATTGGAAATGAAAAAATAAAGTCACTGGCACATAACAACATGAACAATAAAATTGAATATCACATTTGCATCCTTAATTTCAAGTTTCACAACATAATCACAACTCAATTTACTTCTTTCTTTTCTTTTCTTTACTGGAGCCTGCTTTATCTTTACTGGAGCTTGCTTTATCTTTACTGGCCTTTTCTACAGTTTTACTGGTCTTTTTCTGCAAAAGATAGAGGATTTACACTTATAAATTGACAACTGTAATATATTACAAACAATAGATTCGCCACAACCTTGTTGGACATCTTTAACCCAAACATGCTGTTAAAGAAACAGGTTTATTACAAATTCACCAGCAATAAAACCCATTGACTTATATGTTACTGTGTAAGGACAGGAAAAACACTCGCTCAACAGGACAAATCATTTGACATGGCAATGCTCTCTGACATACTTCTCATGGCATATATGAAAACTTCTATTTCCTTGTATAAAGAACATTTGAGTGAAATGTTCCAACAGGCCTATCCTTACTTTTGAAATCATCGTAAACACTAAAACCGTTACATAAACACTATACACCAAACATGTCAAAACAGTATGTAGTTGTACCTTTATAAGCGCATCATTCTCCGGATCATCATTATCCGGGTCGTCGTCATTATCCTCTTGCTCATCGTCCTCGTCATCGTTGGAGTCGCGCGCTCGGCCCTTGCGCACGGCGCCGGGCGCGTACGGCAGCGCGCTCGCTTGCTTGTTGTACGTGCGGGTCATTGCGGCTTTCACCTGGACAATTATAATCATTTTACAGATGTAGACTTTTGTAGATGTTTGACAATTGACGATCCTGTAGCCTAGTTGGTAGCAACCCTGCCTGCAAAGCGAGGGATCCTGGGTTCGATTCCCAGCCAGGGCAGATATTTATGTGACCGATAAATATTTGTACTCGGATCATGGGTGTCATTGTGACGTCAAACGTCATGTTCCGGCTGGTTTATTCATGGGCTACGGTGGTCACTTACCATCAGGTAGATTGCCAGCTTGTTTGTCCGTTAGTTACATAAGAGAAAATAAATTTTGCATTGCATACAAAATATTTCTACACTTTTCATATCCCGAACAACGAATGAACTTTGAAAAAACTATCACATATCAAGAGCATGTGTGGTAAACAGATACACTCAAGCCTACCTTAGCATCGACCAACACGTTAGGATTCCGTTGTCCGGGCCATAAGGACAGCTCGGTGAGGGAGTCCAGATCTTCCCGCAGCAGGTGGTAGGACTCCAGCACCTCCAGGGCCTTGGGGATGCCGTCCGTGCGCTCCTTGATGAGAGGAGTGAGGACCGCGTCGCGCAGGTGAGACGCGTAGTCCAGGTAGATGGAGGATTTGGAACCAGATGTGCTAAGAACAAAGTTTTGTTTATGAAACGTTGCGTTTGACTATCTGGTGCGTAATTGAAATGAAATGAAATAATAACTGTAAATTTCAAAATTAAAAAAATCCCTACAGTGAGAACTGGTGACCTTGAGACGCCTGAACAAATCTTTATAAATTGTGGCTAAGAACCATCTCGCTCGATCACGTCAGCTTTCCGAACAAAAAAACGGCGTCATAATCGGTCATGTCTGATGGATCTTAGCTCCTAAACGAATAGGAGCTAAGATCCATCAGACAGATACGTCAAACTTATAACACTCCTCTTTTTTCGTCGGGGGTTAAAAAAGAAATTTCCAAATCCGTTCGTAAGCTCTAGAGTTCTGAGGTAACAAACAAAAAAATGAAAAAAAAAAAACAAATAGAGAACCTATTTTTTAACCGACTTCAAAAAAGGAGGAGGTATTCAATTCAACTGTATTTTTTTTTTGTTACCTCAGAACTTTCGACTGGGTGAACCGATTTTAATTAATCCTTTTTTAATCGAAAGCTGGTGCTTGTCATGTCGTCCCACTAAAATTTGAGCGAGATCTGACAAGTACAGTGACAGTTTTTCAGGTATCCCTAATTTTGAAGTTGGTTATTTTTTGTCAAGAATTATAAGTCGATCAACAACACCCAGTATCGATAGTACCTGAGCCTCGTGTGCGCATGTATCTCCTGGCAGAGGCGGTGCATCTTGTTGGCGCGCGAGTTCTTGCCGAGCCAGCCCGGGAACTGGATCTGGCCCGCCGCGTGCCCCGCCAGGTGGTGTCCAGGGATCACCGAGCTGTACATTGCCTGTGTCATGCGAGATTAGATTATAGTTTTACATTATCACCAAAAGTAAAGAGGATGTAAGTACATTTTATACAAAAAAGATTAAAGCCACAGTTGTGAAGCTGAATAAAATAATATCACAAATATATAACATCCTTCCTGCAGTGATAGCCTAGCAGTAGAACGTTGGTCTCCCGAACGAAGGGGCCCGAGTTCAAACCCTGGCACGCACCTCTAATTTTCAAATATTATGTGCGTATTACAAATTAATTATCACTTGCTTCGGTGAAGGAAAACATCGTGAGGAAACCTGCACACCGGAGAGTTCTCTATAAAGTTCTCGAAGGTGTGTGAAGTCTACCAATCCGCACTTGGCCAGCGTGGTAGACTATGGCCTAATACCCCTCACATTGTGAGAGAAGACCCCGAGCCCAGCAGTGGGACAATTATGGGTTGTTGCTTTGCTTTTATATAACATCCTTCCTAGCGAATCCTACAACTGGGAATAGATTTTATCTGTTCTATATTGTAATCCTGGACTGTACACGGTTTCTCTATATGCAATTTCATCTAAATTCGTACAGCGGTTAGCACATGATGGAGAGACAACAGTCCAAACATCTTATTTATTTAATCTTTATTGACCACAATACAATATAATACAAATGGCGAGCTTAACGCATTTCTACCAGCTAACCATTAGACCAAACAAAAACACACGATGAGCGATATTATAAGCAAAAAAAAACATTAAAAATATTGAAAAAAAAAATGCTACAAAAACAAAAACATCTTCACAAACTTTCACATTTATAATATTACTAGCTGACTCGGCAAACGTTGTTCTGCCAAAAATTTAGGGGTGGACTACCCTTAACATTTAAGTGGATGATAAATAAATGTCCGATT
The DNA here is from genome assembly GCA_911387775.1 of Thymelicus sylvestris. Taxonomy (NCBI): domain Eukaryota; kingdom Metazoa; phylum Arthropoda; class Insecta; order Lepidoptera; family Hesperiidae; genus Thymelicus; species Thymelicus sylvestris. The sequence goes on from OU426889.1 coordinate 16,247,038, forward strand.
CTCCACCCTAGCCGATATGCACGCTAAGATTCACGAAAATCGGTCGAGCCGTTTCGTAGGAGTTCAACTTTAACACCGTGACACGAAAATTTTATATATTAGATTAATAATACAATCCTTTAATAATTTATTACAGTAGGATAGTAGAATTATCTCAAACTACATTATACAAATTATTACCATCAATCTGAATATTTTCCCTATCAACAAGCTTGTCACTGACAAAAACCTTCACATTGTAAGTATGGAATACCTGAACAGGTAGGAGACTCCAGGCCTGGCCGCCTCTAATCCGCGCGTCTACGAGATCCCCCGCGCTTATACTTTCTGCAGCCTTGCTGAAGCGTTCAAGGACATCCTTCCTAAAACATTAATAAATAAATCAAAATCCATAATGAAGTCAATTTCTATCCGGCAAGACAATCTTTTCTGGCTATCGTAGACCTACAAGAACAATTTATGAATGAAAAAAGGTGCACAAGTATTACCCACTTACGAAGTGTAACTACAATACATCAATTAGTTTATGTCGCAATGGACAATATGACGACGAAAACGTTGCATTTATGTGTTACTCTGTCTTCTCTACGTCGATTAGAAGACGACTTAAGGGCTCGTACACAAAACTGCGATGCGACGTCGCATCGCAAAAACCTGCGAGCTCGCACTTCGCGTCGCAAGAACTTGCGAATTGATTCGCATCGCGCATTCCTGCGATGTTACGTCATACTTGTTGACAACACTTTTAGTCGGCTCTGAGACAGCGTGTTGGCAAGACGTACACACATCAAATAAAGTTTGTGATCACTTTGAAAATACGAAATCTTTGTTGTTACGTTAAAATGAAACGTTTTTTCTTTTTCTTCTAAGATTCTTCATTTAAAAATCAAATCTTTTAATAACAAATTCATATTTTCGATGAAAATAGTTCCCTTCGGCGTTCATAATAGTAATAAATGGATGAACCCAAAATCTTCTTTGTATCTTTTGCCTGTATCTCCTAAGCAGTAACAAAAGTGCACACTTCTTTTTACGATCCATGTCACGACCTAGTTTTCAACGGTCGTCAAAGGAATGGTCACCTTATCGTGGAAGGGACACGCCTTGCCGCACGAAATCGCATCGCAGCAATTCGTGTCGCAACTTTTTGCGTTGCGAATTCGCATCACGTCAAATCGCAGTTTTGTGTACGGGCTCTAAGGGCTTGTACACAAAACTGCGATGCGACGTCGCATCGCATAAACCTGCGAGCTCGCACGTCGCGTCGCAAGAACTTGCGAATTGATTCGCATCGCGCATTCCTGCGATGTTACGTCATACTTGTTGACAACACTTTTAAGTCGGCTCTGAGACAGCGTGTTGGCAAGACGTACACACATCAAATAAAGTTGGAGATCACTTTGAAAATACGAAATCTTTTTTGTTACGTTAAAATGAAACGTTTTTTCTTTTTCTTCTAAGATTCTTCATTTAAAAATCAAATCTTTTAATAAAAAATTCATATTTTCGATGAAAATAGTTCCCTTCGGCGTTCATAACAGTAATAAATGGATGAACCCAAAATCTTCTTTGTATCTTTTGCCTGTATCTCCTAAGCAATAACAAAAGTGCACACTTCTTTTTACGATCCATGTCACGACCTAGTTTTCAACGGTCGTCAAAGGAATGGTCACCTTATCGTGGAAGGGACACGCCTTGCCGCACGAAATCGCATCGCAGCAATTCGTGTCGCAACTTTTTGCGTTGCGAATTCGCATCGCGTCGAATCGCAGTTTTGTGTACGGGCTCTAAGGTCGATGCATACGTAACGTGGACGGATAGCACATACGGAAACGGGGCACGCACGTATATTTATGTCCCGTCTACGTCCCGTCCCCGTCCCGTCCACGTTATGTATGCAGCGACCTTAAGAATACGACGACGAAAACGTTGCATTTACATGTTACTCTATCTACTCTACATCAATAAGAAGTTTTAATTCAATAAATCGTTCCATTGACAAGAGGATACTGTGATACCTCTGGTGTCGTAGATATCCACGGATGACGACAGCCACTTACCATTAGGTGGATTGTCACATTTATTGGCTATTTCCATAAAAGAAACTAACTTGTTGCAATGCGGCACGACGGAGAGATAGTTCTCCTGCACGAAGAGCGGCATGAGGCTGTAGTCCGTGAAGAACAGGTCGCTCTTGTCGTTCAGCGACATCGACTTGTGCTCCTCCGCCGAGAACACCTTGCGGATCGCCTCCCACGGGCCCTGGACAACAAACGAATATCTTTATTCATTCATCACTTGTAAAACTCAACTCACACACACTTTAACCACTTGCAGTCCATCTATCACGACGACGATTAGGTTATGCACTTAAAGAAGCGTCAACAGCAGCCAAGACAGCGCGACCAGCGTCTTTCATGCACAAGCACATGTACACGCACTCACACACACACGCGCGCACACACACACACGCTCACACACGCACGCTCACCATCTTGACGTCCCCACTCAGCGCTCTGCGCCCTGTAACCGCCACAAATACACACGTCCTGGTCAGCTGGAACGATCAGCTACACACACCCCCTCCCCCGCACACACGCCAGCTCACTATCTTGAGGTCCTTGTAGTCGCGCTCAGCGTTTCGCCCCGTAATGTTCTCTTTACACATACTATGTAGGTTAAGTAGTTAACTAAATTTTAAGAAATTTTTAGTGAGTAATTTTTAGTGTGCGCCCACACGTAATAATTTAGTAAAGCTCTTTAATTCATACAATTCTACTTAATTACTTAAGCATTTTACTAAATTTTAACTAAAAAGTGCCTGTCCAAACATGTCAATTGATAAGCCCCGCCCACCTACTTAACAAAAAATTAAAAATTTTCTTGATTACTAAACTACTAAATTACTAAATTGTCCGTTTACACGTATTAATTTACTTAAAATTTAGTTAACTACTCAATACGTGTAAACCGAACATAACCGCCACAAACACACAAGCACGTCCTGACCGGCCGTCGCCATCAGCCACCCACACACACACACACTCTCACCATCTTGACGTCCTTCCGCCCCCGCTCGGCGGCGCGCCCCGTGTCGGCGGCCCACAGCGCCAGCGCGTGCAGCGTCTGCCGCACGTCCTGCCCCGCGGCCGCGATCAGCTGCGACAGCGTGTCCGGCGGCACGCGCACGCCCTCCTTGAAGCAGACCGACATCATCGCCGACTGGGGAGCGAACGGACAAACAGTGTTAGTGTTAGTTAGAGTATGCTATTAGGGAGTAAATACAAAATAATGTGTGTGTTCGGTATGGTCAAAACGGCTGGACCGTTTGTGATGAAATTTTAGGATCCGATCAATAGTTTTTTTAGTTTTTTTGGGACATAAACAGTCTATGCATACTAAATCGCAGGTAACGCTGCTAAACTTAACATTTATAATATGAAAATTCGTCATAATAAAGGAAGATTAAATTGAAGGATAACTACCACACCTCCAATTAGAAGGAATTATCGCCACAGGCCTTGCATTGCGTAGCATACTCGGGGCGTGTGAAGCTGCTAACAGCTAACTAGTTAACTACACAGCTAACATATACATATACTGACTCGACAAACGCTATTCTGCAAAAAAAATTATTGAATAGGGACACCATAATTGCCTAGCGGTATGAAATAAACTTTATGACCTATTCTCATATCTCCCAAATATCCACAAAAAAATTCACAAAAATCAGTCAAGCCGTTTCGGGTGATAGCGACCACAAACACTGTGACACGAGATTTTTATATTTTACATAATAATATGTGTATAGTAGTATCTCGTTGCACTCGCTGACATATTGCACACTCACTCGCACTTAGACCTAAGACATAAGTGCGAGTGAGCGCGCAATATGTCAACGAGTGCAGCGAGATACTGCGACTATTGTGTCTAACAAATAGTTAAGGGTAAATAACCTTGATCTGGTCGACCCTGGGCCGGCTGAAGCGCAGGTCGTAGCAGTAGTTGAGGAGCGAGCGCATCTTGGGGCTGCTGCGGTCGTTGCACATGCACACGATCGGCACCGACGTCGACTTTATCAGCGCTATCAGCTCCTGGAGACCGCCTGTGTTAGTGGAACAGATGTTTATACAATGGTTGGACCGCTTGAGAACGTTTGACATTCAAGCTAAGTTAAATATAGGTTTAAAGGTAAACATTTTTGGAACGAAGTTCCTTATCGCGCGTTGCGAAAGGGGGCTAGGCGGAAAATTTGGTAACGAAATGTTGTAACGACACTTTTTGCCATCGTAGTTTTTTTACATAGAAAGCAAGCCAGAGTACTAGGATAGCAAAAACATGCAAGCGAAGTATTGACTGCAAGGAACTTCGTTCCATCCGGGTGTCCCTTGACACCTCTCAAGTTTTTTTTACATTAAAAACTTCCAATTTAGTTGTTTATTGTGCCAGTGTCATTTTGAAAAAAGTGATCAAAATATCATGGTTTAAGAACTTTATTCTCATTACGAATTACACGAATTCATTTACATGAGAACTTAAAAACTAAATGTTTAACGTACAGTTTATACGTACAGAAGCGGGCAATGTCAGTATAAAATATTTGTATACCAGGAATAGCGTGGAACGTTACCTCTATCTTCGTTGCCAGCCATTCCGTCCACCTCATCCATTACTAGCACGTGTTTCTTCGTCACCGCCTGCTTTCCCGTGTCACCTGAAAAAAACATGATTTGGTCAAGTGCATGGGACCTTTTGCGAAAGGAATTTCTTTCGCCATTTCTTTTCATCATGTTCTGGGCACATTCTATCAAATAAGTTTAAAAATCTGATGGATCGTTCTGAATCACCTAATTGCGCCGTGTGCAATGTGGATCATGTGTTGATGAAATGTGCTCGGAATGAAAGATTAAGACAGCAATTGATGCAACTAAAAAGAACCTATGAAGTCGGAAGTTCTATTTTGGCTACACCGTTATCCGAGGGAGCCAAAATACTCTTGAAACTATACAAGAAAATATGTTGAACTTTAAAGAAGCTCTTCGAAATACCTAGAAAAAAAAATTACATCCTGTATCAGTGATACCTATATGAATAAGGTATTTTCACTTTGGGTCCTTATGAGAATGGGAATGGGGGTTGAATGTACCAGTACACCAATGCAAAACACTCGCAAATCATCACACACACACACACACAATGTCTATGTAATTGATGTCTTTTTGTGTTAATACTTGTATTATATAGGTATACATATATATGTGTAACAAGAGGTTTGAACCTAGTTTCCCACAACACAGGGAATCCTAGTGTGGGAGCTAGTAATCACAATTATTTTGTGTAACAAAGGATATGCAATAAATATTTTTTCATTTTTAACCGACTTCAAAAAAAGGAGGAGGTCCTCAATTCGACTGTATTTTTTTTTTTTTATGTTTGTTACCTCAGAACTTTGGAGTGGGCGAACCTATTTTGATGATTCTTTTTTTAATCGAAAGCTGATGGCTGTCATGTGGTCCCACATAAATTTTATTGAGATCTGACAATGGCATCCATGAGAAAACTACATAAGTCGTAAATTTGTGTTAAGATGTGCGCGACAAATTGACGAATAACTCAATATCACGTCAACCGATTTCGATGATTCTTTTTTTAATAGAAAGCTGGTGCTTGTCAGTGGTCCCACATAAATTTGAACGAGATCTGACAAGTAGTTTTTGAGAATTTGAAGTCGGTTATTTTTTGTTAGTAAAATTTAGATTATTCATTTAATAGACTCACCCCGAGCATACCCGGACAGCGAGGTGGTGGTCAGCAGCTCGCCCACCTGCTGCCTGATGAGGTTCTTGCTCCGGGTGTCCGATGCGTTGAACTCCACTGTGTCGAAGCCCAGCTCCTTGCAGACCAGCGACACCGTTGTTGTTTTGCCTAACAAACATGGATATTTTGGTCTTATTCACTTCGATTTAGGTATCCATAGGTACAAAACCAGCGTGGACTGGGTGTTATCCAACGATAACAACCGGGACTGCGGGCTTTACGTGCCCTCCGAAACACGGAAACGCTCAAGAAGCTGTTGCCTCTAGAAGTCACCCATCGGCCGTCTACCGACAGCGCCCACTTTTGCCTAACCCAGGAGATTAAATGGCTATGACATATCTATTAAAAATAATTAAGTTAATACAAAAATAACAACAAACAAACAAACGCTAACACACTCATACCCCCGCAGTAGGTTCGTCACGGTTAGGGTTAAGTTATAGGAAGTGACCGCTAATAAGTATAAAATCTGCAATAAAAAATATTATCGCTCTTACCAACACCAGGCGGTCCCGAAAGGAGGGCGGCCTTGTAGTACCCTCCGTCGTCGTTCTTCGCCCACGGACTGGGCTTGGGCAACTTGGCTTTTCTATTCACGTACCATTTAGTTAACCAATTTGACAACCTGACAAACAAATAAAATACTAAATAATCACTTTACACCCTCGTGTTCCCTGTATCGAGCATGGCATGGGCTACACGAGACATCACGAATATGCACAACCCAAGATCTAACATTTTCTTGGGACATAAATGTCTCCAAGGCGGGAATCAAACCCGGGACCTTTCACTTCACAGGCGGGGACACTACCTGGGCTATAATTTAAAACCAATTTTATTATGAATTTTTAACGGTATTTTTACACAAACTCATTCTAATTAACTTACTTTTTCACATTACTAGCATCCCCATGTTGTCCAATGATCTGTTTGAGATTCTGTGGCTTGTACTTATCCACCCACATCAAGGAATTGGATGTGTCTGATTTCACTGGACTTTGTTTTTGACCTGCAAAGATTGCAAAGATTATTTTTTCTTTCTTCTTATTCTTTCTTGGCCGGCAACGCATCAGTGCTGCTGATGTCCATGGGCGACAATGACAAGCCAAGTTTTCTGGTTACTTACATAAAAAAATATAATTGTACAATTGCTTATATAAAGGTAATTCATTTAAAAATGACAATGTTATCAAAATTGTACTCACCATTCATGTTATCTTTGGATTCTGTGTCATTTCTGATTGGTTTCATCACAGGTTCAGATCTCACTTTCCTTTCTAACTTTGCTTCATGCTTTGGTGAAATTTTCATTGTGCTGTGTTTATCTCTTTCTTTTTTAATGTCCATTGTTTCCTTCATACCTTCAGCTGTTTTATTGCTTTCCTTACTAGATTTTTCTTCTTTAACTCTTTCCCTATCATTACTCCTGACTCTTTTATCATTCCTATTACTAACATTATCTTCTTTTGTACTGTTCCTTGATTCTATTGATTTCTTATGACTTGTTATTTCTTTCTTAACATCTAAATTGTGATTATGCGTTTTTTCGGATGAGTTTCTGATCATTTTCAGGAAGTCATCTTCGTTAATAATTTTGATGCCCAGCTCTTGCGCCTTGGCTAGTTTAGCGGGTCCCGCCTCCTCGCCAGCGAGTACATGTGTTACCTACAATATCAATTTTACAATGTAATAGAAGTTTAATATTACAATGTAAAATTATAACTGTGTATGACAGAAGTTATGGTAAAAATACTACTACAGCGAATATCAAACCCTAAGTAGAACAAATCAGTATCTTTGTAAAGAAACGTTTACCTTTTTACTGATAGCATTCTTGATACAACCGCCATATTTGGTGATAGCCTCAGCGATTTCTTCTCTTTCAAATGAGTCCAACACTCCCGTTAGCAGAAAAGCGCAATCTTTCAGGCAATTTGGACTACCCTTAAAGTAAAAATTTATAAATATGAAAACTCATGTGTCAAGCAGTCAAATCTATGGGTAAAGTTGGAGAAACAGTTTAAACATGTGTTACTGAAAATAAACACACAAAATAGTGTAAAATGACAAATTCAAATATCTTAAAAAGAAATCATACCTCTGGGATTTGTTTAGATCCCAAATGTTTGGGTCCAGATCTGTTTAAGTACTTCTGGTACAAAGCCGCTGACTGCATTCGCCTTTCATGCCTTTCTTCATCAGTGAGCACTGGAGTTAAAGAATTTACATGAATATCTTAGTATATTTAGAAGTTTTTACATTGTAAAGGATTGTGGTCCACATAATTAATTTACCAATTTACCAACTTCACGACTTAACTTTTTTTATGTGTAGTAAACACTAAGAAGCGCTCATAGCCCGGCGGCTTGCGTCGATCCTATGTGATCGACAATGTTAAGCAACAGCGGGCGCGGTCGGTAGTTGGATGGGTGACCGCTAGTGGCAAAAATTTCTTGAGCGTTTCCGTGCTTCGGAGGGCACGTAAAACCGTCGGTCCCGGTTGTTATCATAAGATAACATAAGATAAGCCATGTCGGAGGCCCTCGGGCGGTTTGAAAAACTTCCGACACTCGGGTTGGCCACTAACCCCTCCACCAATCCGCACTGGAGCAGCATGGTGGAGTATACTCTAGGCCTCCTCAAGAGGAGAGACCCGTGCCCAGTAGTGGGCCATTAATGGGTTGAAGCCAAACACTAAGAAATTTTTTTTTTATTACCTACCAGATTCATTAAGACTAGTGTTTTGTTTACGTTTTTTGTTCTTAGGTTCATGAGAATCATTATGCGTATCATGGTCACTAATAAATTCATTGAAGTCTCTTTTTCTGTCTGTTTCATCTTTAGATACTTCGATTTTTATCTTTTTATGGTCATCTTTATTACGCTCAATTTTATTTTTGGTGGCATTATCTTCATGAGCATCATTAAGATTAGTTTTTGGATTTGTTTCAGTAGTATGTTTTTCTGTTTTTATCTTCTTTTGATTAGTTTTACAATTCGAAACTTTGTTTTTGTTCATAGATTCGTCAATGTCGGAATTTTTTTCATCTCGAAGGAATTCACTAAAATCTGTTTTCTTTTTTTTGCCATTGTCAGTTACTTCCTTTTCAATTTTTTCAGTTTTTGTTTTGCTTGAGTCAATTTCTTTACTTACTATATTATGTGATAATGGTTTGTTAATTTTAGATTTATTGTTTTCCTTAATACTGGAAATATTGTCAATATTCTCTGTTTTTACTGATTTATCAATATTAATTTTGGAGTCCTTATTTTGTTGTTCACACTTTTCTACATCATTTGTTATGTCTAATTCCAACAAGCTTTGATCAAACTCATCATCTGAGTGTATACCAACTTCTGTGTTTTTCTTTTTTGCCTTGGTTACAATTGGTTCTGTCCTTTTAATGGGGCCACCAAATAAATCAACAGCTTTAACTTCTTTGAGACTGTTCTTCTGTGGAGACTTCTGTTTATTTTTCGAAGTTGATAGTTTATTCTTTTCACTGCTGGATGCTTTTTTCTTAGATGGAAATATTTCTTCATCTGAATCGTCTTGCAAAACCCTTCTTTTTCGACTTTCTTTTTTCTGAAAAGATTATCGGTAAGATTACTTTATTGCTAAATAATTCTTATTACTATAATTAAGAGATAGCCTAGCGGTTAGAATGTTGGTCTCCCAAACGCAGGGGCCAGAGTTCAAATCCTGACACGTACCTCTAAATTTCAAATATTATATGTGTATTACAAGTTAATTATCACTTGCTTTGGTGAAGGAAAACATCGTGGGGAAACCTGCACACCTGAGAGTTCTCCGTAATGTTCTCAAAGGTGTGTGATGTCTGCACTTGACCAGCATGGTAGATTATGGCCTGTACCCCTCACATTGTGAGAGGAGATCCCGAGCCTACTAGGTTCATGAGTCTGCTAGGCCTACTAGGCTAATTTATGGATGGCCCCTTAGCTGTCAAATATAAAAGGAGTGCCAACTGTAGCGATAATAGGACGCTGGCGAGCTTTTTTTTGGGAGTGTTAGTGGGGGCCCCTATATGCTGGGGGCCCCGTATAATTGATACGGCTGATACAGTGGTAGATACGCCCCTAAAGCATACCCAATGCAGCCAGATGTTGCATGTAACTATACTGAAACAAACCTTATTCTTTATTTGAACATCCGGTGATTCTGGGATAACATCATCATCATCTTCTTTTGGCTTTGGTGCTTTTTTTGAAACAAAGAATGATCTAATATCCTGTAAAATAATTTAATTGTTATTAACTATTAGTTATTAGTATTAGTTATTAACTGTCATGTTCATAAAATGAACTTCATAAAATTACAAAGTAGGTACCTATATAAAATAAATTAACAACAACGAAAATAATAATGCGTAATAATATTTACGCAGTTGATGACATTGCTGGCCTATAGACTTACAGAGTATAGTTTGTATACCAATAGGTACCTACTATTAGGTATTCTATCGTATGGTCCTTATTCAGAGCCGTTAATTTTGATGTTGGTTCAATTTAACCTGTGATCCAGGCAAACTCCAGTGTGAATGATCACACGAGTTTTTCCTCCTCCTGCTACCGGATTCTAAATTCTAACCGTTAACATTAAGAATTATATTATTTAACTTCATACTTTTATGTTTTTAGTGTACTTACCCTGGACATTTTGACAAAAATTAATCTCGCGCCGCTATTATAAACATGATTAACACTTGTATTCAAAGTGCAAATATTAAATGTTGTAGAACAAAATGTAGTAGTCAATCAATGATTATTTATATCAACAGAATAATATGATTAATAGTATGGTAAGAACGTACGTTTCATTAAATTACTTAAAAAAATAGAAACAATTCGATAAATTCACAATTAAATTTTAAATTCAATCAACTTTTGTCCACTTTTGTCTTTTTCAGTTCTTTAAGTCAGTGTCAATGTCGATTGTCGTTGTCATTGTTAGTTACTTTAAACCCTACGTTCCACTAGACGATCACAACGACCACGCTCACGACCGCGATTTTTCCGTTCCACTAGCTTGTGAGCGTTACAATCATACACCCAAGTGGAACGGGTTAGTGAGCGACGTGAGCGTTCAAGCCACAGAGTACTTACACGTTTTAGCCGTTGATACAAAATGTACTCTATGATGTTGAGAATAAGACAAGTCTGAAACTTAGATTAGAGGTCATGTTATAATTTTTAAGCTATAAATAAACGTTACATAACTAATTATCAATTTTATTTTTATACTAGCAAAAAAGTATATCTACAAACAAAACATTTTTTTATGAAAAGACAAATTAATATAATAAAAAATTGCATATTAATTATGTTAATGATATTGACCGACGAGGAAAAATGTATACATGGCTATATGTATATTGAATTAAACATTAAAATTATTTACATAATTTTACATATTTATATCAACTTGTGACCCCACGTCGAGCATCTGCTGGAGAAACTACTATAATCCACTAAAGTATGTCTTGTCGAATCGTATACAGTAATTTTTTCGATCACCATCCTTAACTTTTATAAAATTGCGCCTTTCTATCACCATCCATTTCTACCCAGTGTTGCCAGGTCTAAAAACTGGCGAGAGTAACTTCGTCGTATGTGGCAACACTGCAATTCCACCACTTCGACCCACCCCATGAGGTGGGTTGTTTTGAGCGTGCCGTGAGCGAAATTAATGACGTCATCAATGACGTTTTCACCGCGACCATGACGACCGTGGTCGCCATGTGGAACGCGTTTTGATCGTTGTGAGCGATGTGAGCGTCTACTGGAACGCAGCCAAAATTGAAAATTTCGCCGTTGTGCAATGCATGACAGATACAGAATTTATCACAGTCCACAGACTATTTATTAAATGTCATGTCATCCATTAATGGTTCGTAATCTATGGATTCACAGATTTCTTCACCACATCAGCGGGTTGGTGGAGTAGTGGCCAACCCGAGGGTCGAAAGTTTTCAAACCGCCCGAGGGCCTCCGACATGGCTTAACGACTGTTATCTTATGATAACAACCAGGACTGACGGCTTTACGTGCCCTACGAAGCACGGAAACGCTCAAGAAATTTTTCGCCTATGTCGTCGTCCATGAACATCTGCAACATCAAAGGCTTCACTGATGCGTGATTGGTCAAGAAAGAGAGAAGAAAAAGAAAGAAAGAACTATTGAGAGCTAGTCCCCAGCCGGAACACGACGAGTCGTTTGGCGGCTGACTCATGCTCGAGGGTAGTAGCTATCCAGGCTATCCCCACGGAGAAATAATAATAGTAATAATGGTATTAATTTGCAATTAAAATCAATCTAATGTCTCCGAGGGGTCCTTAATCACCAGCGGGCCAGATTTAGTTGCCTCTTACATCTATCCAGCTGGGATTGGGGTTAGTGTTCTAAGCCGCCCCAGAATTTCATTAACATCTTCAACTGAGCCATAAGAGTAGTCTCGCATTGATGAGATATCAGGCTGTCGTCCAGATAAAGGTATTAAATGAAGAGGCTTCCTCCGCAGCATCTCGGTGATCTAGTGTGTGATTGTGCTGATCATTCAAATCAAATCTTTATTCATCTTGGTAGCACTGATACACTTATGCACCTCATTTTTTTAATCTACCAGCTTTTCGGAAGGGTGCTTTGTCATGGAGAAGAAAAGCCGTAAAGAGACACCTCGGCACATCTTTTAATAATTATGTCTAAATCTAAACTTCGCGCAGAAGGCTGCGCAGTAAATTTTTAGCAGTAGCTTATTCGGCTATGCTCGGTACGCGGTATTATGTCTCAGTCACACATCAGCATTTGTGCTGTGTTCGTGTCGCTATCTCTTTCTTACATGCGCTAAAGTTCGCAAAGCCTATGTTCAGACCTCAGGTTCAGACTCGCCAAGACTGTAGGTAGTTCGTTTATCATGATCAAGAACAGAAATAGACCAAGGATAAATCACTGGATGACTCGTGAAGGCGTATGATAAGGTGGAGTCTTGTAGATGCCGATTTTATTTATTTATTAAGACGAAATGACCGCCGGCCGATTGCTTTCAATGCAGGGGAAAATATAGAGAATAGTTTGGACAAATCTTTGTTAAAGCGAGTAGGTGTAGGTATGTATTAGCGATGGGATTGTAGGTATTAGCAGCGTCGGGGTTACGTATGTCACTTTGATACATATGGCTATTATGGCCTTGTATTAATAAAAAGAAATAAAAAATAAAAAACATTGTATTTTGTTAAGTTTTTCTTACATACCAGATACATTTTACTAGCTGGTTTTTACTATTATAATTAATATAAAATGTAAATAAATAAACGTAAAAAGGTTTCGTCAAATGACAAACTATTTGCTATACAATACAATGTGTACTTTTAAAAATTAATTATTACAATCATAAAAGTATGAGTTATGTGAATTTTAAAATTATCTGAATAATAATTATAAATAAAATAACAGTAACAAATGTTGTTCTTTGCTCATTCCTGTCAAAGACAAAATCATATGGCTCCCAATTTTTTATAATAATAAACTGATCATCACCATTTTTCAATAAAATCAATTATTCCCTTTTTACAGTAATGACAGATTATATTATAGGCATTATAAATGAGATTATCTAAACAGTATGTTTTTTCATATGTATTCGTAAGCAACCTCTTTGACTATATACACTTTTGCACACTTCACATGAATATGTTTTCTTACTAGAATGTTTCCTCATATGGTTTTCGAGTGTAACATCATGCCTAAATATTTTGTTACATATTTTACATGCATATCGTAGGTTGTCAATATGCATACGCATATGTTTTATTAGATGAGCTTTTTGACTGCATGCCTTTTCGCAGTAATCACAGACATATGGTTTCTCTCCTGCATGCACACGTATATGCTTTTTCAGATGACCTATTTGACGAAATGCTTTATTACATACATCACACAAATATGGTTTTTCATCGGTATGTATTATCACATGTCGTCGTAAGTCAGTCAATTCATTAAATTTTTTTTTACAGAAGCTGCAGGAATATGGTTTTTTACCAGAGTGTTGCCTCATATGCACTACAAGTCTACATTTATGACGAAACTTTTTATCGCATGTATCACAGGAATATGGTTTTTCCTTGGAATGTATTGGAGCATGCCATGCCAAGCTTCTCTTATGAATTGTTTTGTAATTACACATAGAACAATTATATGACTTAGATGCTGCGTGAGCTTTTAAGTGACTTGTCATCTGCATATTATTGATAGTTTGGAACGGGCATTTGTCACAGGATAATACTTGATTGCTTATACCATCCAGGTTTCCATGTATTTCAACATTCGAGTATTTCAAATTCTCAAGGACTATCCTTACTTCTTCTGCTGCCTTGGTGCTCGCCTCAGTTTCTTGTCTTATCTCTTCTAATGGAAGAGTCGAAGAGTTTTCACCTATGTTTAAAATAAAAATAGTCTCAGTACATGTTATATAAAACGAAAGTTTTTCATTAACGGAAGTCATGACCTAACCCAATGATGAAACCCTAGCGTGGTCAGTTTGGACCACTCTATAACGAGGTATTTTTCCCTACAATTTATTTTAATATTGTTGTTATATTTAGAAAACTTACAATGGTTTATGTAGTCGTAAATAAAAGAAATTTGAATATATATTTATATATATTTTATTTTAACATTTCACATATAATAATCTACATATACGAGTACATGTTAACATCCTGTATCTATATAAAAAACAATAATAAGTCAAATTGTGTATAAGAATGAACACAATCATAATTACATTGTATCACCAGTTACATAAATATATTTTAAACAACCACAACCTTATTGGAACATAGTTTCTTATCACAAGTTACAAATAAGGTCTAGTTCAAAAAATGTATAACATTTTATCTTTATAAGCGTACCTGAGAACACTTGTATTTGACCTCTGTCATTGCACTCGGACATAATTACATATGTAAGATAACAAACTCAAACAAGCGTTCTTATTGTAAATACGACGTAGTCGTTAACATCTTTAAACAAATATTAACTTAAACAAGTATACCTCTGAGCAATATGTGCATATACCCATAACTGAAGTACAGAAGTGTAGTATGCACATCAGCTGTATTTATTCATATACTAGCTGACCCGGCAAACTTCGTACCGCCTATCAATCTCTCCCTCTCATTTTCTGTCAAACGACAGACAGTTATAAAATAGAAAAAATATGTTGTTAAGGTAACATTAGAAAAGTTAATGTGATCGTTAAGTTTTCTTAAATTTTCTAATGTTCTGCGCAATTTTTTTATTTTTGCTTACTTAAGAACCTTCTCCTAACAATAATGAGCACAAGAAAAAAAGAATTAGCGAAATTGGTCCAGCTGTTCACGCGTGTTGCATGACTAAAGGAGATGTAGTTACATTTATATATACACCGTGTTTCAAAATACCCCGTAAAAAATATAATTAATTATCAAAGCCAAAAATTTTGTCAACCCTAGTAAGCTGTCATGTATGGGGACCCAGATTATTTAACAGAAAGGTCTATGTACATATTTTAACTAATAATTATCTACTTTAATAGTTTTTCTATTTTTCATTCATAAATGTTTGCTACCTCAATACAAGGATGTCATTATACTCAAGTACTGGCTTCAAAAAATGTCCTACGATGGAGCTCCGGCACATTTTGCTCGCAACGTACGAGAACATCTTAACGGTTGCTTTCCGTGAGGATGGATCGGCCGCGGGGGACCGGTGCTATGGCCTGCTCGTTCTCCAGACCTCACACCCTTGGATTTCTTTTTGTGGGGTTATGTGAAGGACAGAGTGTATTTCTCCGATTGCCCAACGGTTGCCGAGATGGAACAGCGTGTTAGATCGGTTTTCGCATCAATAGCACCGACGATGGTGCGAAATGCCACACAAGCCATAACCTGACGAGCGAGGTTTGTGTATTGAGCAAGGCAGAGCAAACTTTGAGCCGTTTTGTAAATTTGACGTTTATTATGAAAAAGTAGGTGTTCGTTTAGATTGTTTCGTTAGATTAGGTCTTTTAAAATTTCTGTCGTTCCGCAAATTAGGTAGAAGTGTAGGTACATTCTGCGTAGTTTACTCTTTGATTTTTCTGAAATAGGGTTTGCACATCAGGGAAATTAATAATGTTTTTTTATTTTTTTGGGGTATGTTATACAGCGTTACTACGGTTCTTAAATATTGTGAATGGATTTGTTATAAGGCTCCATTTAACCTTCTTTCAGCTTTACGGGTACTTTTGAAACACCCTGTATATCGCCGTATTAGAGCTAAAACCAATTATCTCGATTTTTGGGCTAAAAACACTTTTTTACATCATTCGACTCAGAAAAATCTCTGCTTTCGAATGGTAAAACAAATTTAAAGCTAAGTCGCTTAGATCCGATGGTAATACCAATTAAATTGGCTTACTTTGCAAAAACTACCAACTCTAAAAGTGATTTTATCGAGATAGTACTTAAAATTCCATAATCTTCCTGTGATAAACACAATTAAGTCATTTTAAAACGTCTTAGGTCTGAAAAATTTGGACGATATTTCAATGTTGTATACCATTAAAACCGTCTAACTATTCATATAAATGTTTTTTTTCTATCTATTTACGTACATATTTGTGTAAGATTAAGACAACAAAACACAACAACCACGGATAGTGGTTTTTAGCATTAAATTCATAGTTCGATATGAAATAAATCTCTGCAATAAAACACGATAACCAGAGATAGTTTGTTTAACCACATAAAACTTGAGTGGTAGAACCAACTAACTGAGGTACCTTGCAACAGTTTTAGGTCTTTACTGTATTATTTATTCCATATCTATACCAAAAGTGAATATGGTTGTAATCTACAGATTCTAGAGCATAAGAATACGAAAAAAAATGAGCCTGTACGTCCTCGGAATCATATAAAAAATTCGTACAAACTTTCAAAACGCAATAACTCTAAAATATTTTTTCCCTAAAATGGTCGAGTTAGCTGGTTTTAGCTCTAATACGGCGATATATAGATGTAGTGTATTTTATTCTAGATACTATAAAAATCATAAACACAATAATAAAATATTTTCATAACATTAATAATAATTGTTATTTTCCTTTTCTTAATTTATTTCTGATCAAATATTATCAATAGTTAATGTACATAACAAAAGGAACTTTGTTCTCTTTACGTAATCAAAAATACTTCTCTGTTTTATTTTATTTATTAATAACTAGCATGGCTTTGCCCGGGTGTTCCAGGATATTAAGTACATGTCTTATTTTAGATCCTGGTCGGTAGACAAAAAAACGGTAAAAACGGTAAAAAGGTATTTTTAGTAAATTTCATGACAATCCGTCCAGTAGTTTCTGCGTAAAAAAGTAACAAACTTTCAAATTTATGATATTAGTAGAATTAAATAACAAAAAGGATTACGCATTACTTTTGCTAAGAAACTAATTAAGGAACTCTAGAACCAGTGTTTTTATTTTTTAACTATACACAAAAATCCCGGGCAAAATAACTTCCTCATTTAACTTTTTTTCAAACTTTTTAATGCATTGTAAACATTGTTATATTGTCTTGGTGAGGGCAATATATGCATTCCCCCTCTTACATATACTTGCGTTATGATTTTCCATATGAATAAATGATTTAATATTTTTATGACAACATGATTAAGGTGTAAAATTGCAAAAAAATAATATATTTAGCTATATCTATTCCATCCTTAAATCTTGGATACTTTATTGATAATTCCTGTGCCATAGAATTATGTTTACTATAATTTAATGTAGAACCTGTATTATGGATAAATATGATTATGTTATCTCAATAATATCACAGTTTACATTAATTTGACTGTTTTTTTTTGATGTGAAACATCTTTACGCGAGGGGTAAACTTGATTTTAGACTTGGCGATCGTGGCGTGCCGTCCCATGACAGCTGTTATTTAATAACTAACAATATACCTACCAATTGTGCGGTGATGCACATTGTGATAATTTTTATCATACAACGCGAGGTTTAGTAGTCATCGGTCTTGTATAAAATCAAATATAACCCGAAAGCAATTTTTTGTGGAAAATTTAGGCTGCTTCCATACTAGCGTTTGTAAAGCGCTTCTTGACCCAATGAGCAATCAATGAGTTACAAAAAATTATAATTTTACGATGAAGAAAATTACTGATAGCTTATCATTGAATTACAATGTACTAAAGTACCAGAACAGACAGCGAGAACAAAATTTGTGTAGCGTCGGGAGGTTCTGTTTTTAAATAGAACGAATCTATTGAAAATTGAAGCCCGCTGCAGCCAATTCACTGGGCCAAACATCGTGTTCGCGGTGTCGGTTCTATACCCCAGTAAATAATACTTCAATGTAGCTTATCAATTTTTTTCCTACCTCTCAATAAGAAGCGCTATCGAAGTATTATAAGATATCGTATCAGGTTCAATTGATTGCAAAAGATCATCAAATTTGGTTATTAACATTCGTAAATGTCTTTCTATTTCTTATATTTTTACTTTGTAGTAAGAAATATTAATTTTCCCTAACAGATTGAGCAAGTCATTAATAAAATGTCGGATGAGCGCATACGTCTTTAAAATCCTAGTGCGGTGTTAGCCTAATGTCAAAATTGTTTTATTTTTCTACAAATGTGCATGCGTTTAGGCCAGTAATTTTTTGAATCATTGATTTTAGTCATGGATTACTCTAACTGGATACATAACTTCATAGTGGTACCTGAAGATCGATGACATCATAAAAGAATGACCATTTTGATGAAAAAATGAAAATATGGCGATATGTGCGCTTCACATGTTAAGCTAGAAGATGGAAGTGAATTAATTATGACTGTTGTGTACATTTCACCTAATAAAAAAATGAATGATATCATTTCATTTTTACATGACAGATTATTTCCGTATAGTCGCAGAGGTTCAAAATTTTTTAAAACCGATAAAGATAAACTACCCTTGATTTTGGCTGGAGATTTCAATGTTAATTTTGCTAAAAATGAATCAATGCCATTAATTACATTCCTCCAAGGAGAATTTCAACTGGAAATTAACAATAATCCAAAATAATGTACTACAAGACATGGAACAACAATAGATGCTGTATTTATTAGATATCTTGGAAACGTTATGTCTAATACTTTTGTAACATATTTCAGTTATCACCGACCAATTGTCACAGTAATACCGTCAGAGACAACATCGAATATAACTACTGAAGTCACTGATGATAATAATTGAGTTGTTGCTTGAGTTGTTTGAATTTTAAAAAATTGTATACAAAGAAAATAAATGTTTATTAAATAAACTGTCATCATTTTCTGGAGAAAATTCGTAATATTGTATTTTTTCATCATGCCATATTTAGTTCCTGTCATAATCTGTACTTTTATGCCTATTAGTTGTACAAAATAATTTCGATGTTTCACATCTTTCATCCGTCCCATGACGGCTGTTTTTTTTTTTTTATAAACAAACATATCAAAATAGTGCTCCGGAATCTAAGTCTCTTAAATGTATACGTGAATGTTTTTGTAAATGATACTTCCTTCTGAATGCTTTGTTACAGATTTTACACGGAAAAGGACGCTCATCAGTATGCACACGCATATGTACCAGTATATAATCCTTAGTGGTAAACGATTTTTTACATATATCACATGTATATGGTTTCTTTCCAGAATGCTTCCGCTTATGTTTACGTAAATAACTTTTCATAGTAAATACCATGTTGCAAATATTACATTGATATGGTTTTTCACTCGAATGTATTGCTATATGCTGTGTTAGAGAATCCTTAGAAATAAATGTTTTTTCGCAGAAATTACACGCATAGGGTTTAACTACAGAATGTACTCGTATATGTTTTTTTAGGTAAGAGTTTCGTTTAAATGATAGGTGACACGTGTCGCATGAATATGGTTTCTCAACCGAATGAATTTTCAAATGCGCTTCGAACTTATCCTTGCCGATAAAGGTTTTGCTACAGACTTGACATGAATATGGTGTCTCATCTGAATGTCTTTTAAAATGACTTTTTAGATTACTTTTTGTGGTGAATTTCTTTCTACAGACCTCACATGAATATGGTCTCTCGTTAGTATGCAGAAGCAAATGCCTTTGCAGAGAATCATTACTAATAAATCTTTTGTTACAGATATTACATGAATATGGCTTCTCACCAAAATGTTTTCTTAAATGTTGTTGTAAATGATCTTTACCAGTAAATGATTTGACACAGATATGACATAAGAATGGTTTTTCACCAGAATGTATTTTGTAGTGTTTTTTAAGAGTATATTTTTCACTGAATGCTTTATTACAGATGTTACACAAATAGGGTTTTTCACCAGAATGATTTTTCAAATGTACTTTAAGAGTGTCTTTGCGACTAAAACCTTTATTACATATGTCACATATATATGGCTTTTCATTTAAGTGTTCTTTGATATGAATTTGTAGATTGCTCTTTTTAACATATGCCTTATTACAGACATTACATGAGTACGGTTTTTCGCCCGAATGTACTCTCGTATGAAAAATGTAACTTCTCTTATAAATCGTTTTATAATCACACACCGAACAATTATACGATTTATTTGATGCATGAGCTTTTAAATGACTCATCAGTTGAGTATCAATGTTAGTTTCAAAATTACACATGTCACAGGAAAATTTTTTACTAAGTGAGGTACCTTCAACTTGTGGGTTCCTTGCTGTGTCAGCAGCCTTGTTCAATTGTCCTGGTACATTCTTGACGTCTTGTTCTTCTTGCGTCCCTTGTTTAGCATTTGGATCTCCCTCATCTAATACAAGACTTTTGCTTGGCGTGTCATCTAAAAGAAAATATTTCTTTAGTAAAATATTATCATGTATTTCTGTTAATGGTTATGGTAGATTGTATAGATTTTTTAGTTTTCCATTCTCCAGTTTGGATCGATATGAATTTAATCGATTATCTCAAAGTTACTTCTTGGTTTCCTTGAATGATTGTAGATAGCTGTTTTTCTGAAAATCCCCGTGTTTCCAGATTAATCTTCTTGACAGAGATTCCAAGGAATTTGGGATGCAGTATTATTTCAGATCTTATAGTTTCAATTATTCCTGTGGGAATATTAGTTGGGAGATGTGTTACAGTCCTAACTGGGTTGGTAGAAGATGCTTCTGATTCGGTCCTCTGACTCCTGCCTCCGACAGACTCCTGTCTGTGCTTAGGGATATGAATGCATTAGTGAAATTGAAGATGAATGTCCCTTTAGGCTTAGTCTTTCAATTTCGACTTTTCCGGGGATGGTACAGTCACCTGCAGAGAAAAGTAACCCATCTGCTTATAAATATACGAACTGAAACATTTCCGTTGCCTGTTGTAAGCAGATGGGTTACTTTTCTCTGCAGGTGACTGTACTATAAGTCCTTATAGTATCTGTTATTATATTTCTTACTCTCTCAATTTGTTCATTGCTTCGAAGAAAGGACAGATCGATTTTTAAATAAAGTCCTTTTTATTATGTCTCAGTGGATTCTATGATTCCCTCTCGCTCTGATGCCCACTCTGTTTCATCAGTTAAGTTGTCGCTATCTTCGTCGGAATTGATTGATACGTCCGGTGGAGGAGATGTGTTAGGTAGTAGACCTAACCAAGGATCACCACTTTTCCCTGGCCGATCAAAAGAAAGTGATGAAACTGAACTCCTCCAGGGTGCCTTCAGCCTCGTCAGTCATCCTGGGCAGGTGGCTGATCCAATTTTCTTTGTTGTTCTTTGCTTCAGATAAGTTAAGCTCTTCCATAATCAAGGTGAGATTTTTTTAATTAAAAAAAAAAACATGCACAATGCATTATATTAAACCAAGAAACCTACATAAATTCCTCACCTTAATTTTATAAATATCTAGATAAATTTTTTCACTACTCTCTTTTTACAAATGTTACGGGAATATGGTTTTTTATCTAAATGCTCTTTTGTAGGTCTTTGTTTTCTATTTTATGTTTAAATAAAAATGCTTTTTAACGACAATAATTGAATGTGGTATGATGTGATTTTATAAATCAGATAATATCTCACTTTAACTGTAAATATATCTCACTAAAACATTTACTAAAAATTATTGAACATTATTAATATCTTGTGTATCTGTTGATAAGGATGTGTATAACAATGTGTCTTACCATTTAAGGGTGTATTTTCATTTTCTGGTTTTTCATATGAATCCTCCATTGTAGAATCCTCTTCTTCTATCACCATAAAAACTTCTACTTCATCGTCCATTGTGTCTTCTTGTTCTTTAGTATTGCCCTGCTCATTGTTTGGTCTTCCATCTTCTAATTCAGGAATATCATCTTTAGTATTGCTCTGCTCATTTTGTGCATCATCTTCTAATCGAGGATCATCCAAAACATCACCTTGATTATCCTGTTCACCTGTTTCAAAAAAATAAAGAAAAGTTTTTTACAAACAGTTAATTACCTTTTTTTTACAAAAAAAAATTACAGCAAAAATTCAACTTACCTTCCATATCTTTAGATACATCATTGTCCTTTAATTTGTCATTATTATCACTGCTCATCACATCAGTGTCTTCTGCTTTATCGTCTGGCTCTGATGCTATATGTACCATGGCATTGTTGGTCAGACTTTTATAACTATCCATCTCCTCGTTAACATCATCCGTTTCTAATTTGACACAGTCAATCGTAATGTCTTCGAACAAAACAGGTACTTGTGTTGTTTCTGTTTGTTCAGTAGCATTTATATTTTCCATCTCTGCCACTTCCATGTCTATGTCATACTGTTCAGAGTTTTCACGAGCCTCATTTGAGGCAATCGGATTCTGGATGCCATGAAATGATTGTATTGATTCTAGTGTTATCTGAAATTATATTTGAATTAGCAACTCATTTTAACATTCATCACTACTAACAATAAGATAAATTTTATACTATATCAATGGTAAGACTGTTTATAATAAAGTAATTTATGAATGTGCCACTCTACTCAGAGTAGACTAGAGTGGCGCAAGATAGACATGAATGGAAAAGGTTGGAGGAGGCCTTTGCTGATTGGCAAACAGATCTACAGAAAATCAGCAAGAATCAGTTACTACTCTACTCAGAGTAGACTAGAGTGGCGCAAGATAGACATGAATGGAAAAGGTTGGAGGAGGCCTTTGCTGATTGGCAAACAGATCTACAGAAAATCAGCAAGAATCAGTTACTAGATTAAATTGAAATTCGCACTTTAAGTGAATCTGAATAAAAGGCTATTATTATTATTAATTTATGAATGACTTGTGAATATTTCGATAATTGTGAAGTATCATTTTCTTAAAAAAAATAATAAAAATTACATACACAGTTATTTTTTGTAGCTATTTCCAGCAGAACCGAGTGTGCCTCTAAGCTCTTAGTCCGGAATCGAGCACATTCCAGCAAATGATGGGCACACACATTGCACAGGTAGTGAGGTATCTGGTCTCTCTGTATCTATACACAAAATTATTATTATTATTTATTTATAGACAAGCAGCTAAGTTGATGTGTCTATGTCAATTGTGCTGAAAAATAATTTTTGCTATAGCTTCTCTGATTTTAACCAGCTATTGATGGTAAATTATGCTTATGTTAAAACTAGCTGCTGCCTGCAGCTTCGCACGCGGAAATTATGCTTATACCTCTTGCCCTTGGGTAATTACCCCTTGGGTTTTTCACCCTTTAGTGGACGCCTACGTCATAAGAGGAATATGTGTGCGAAATTTTAAGTTTCTAGCCCTAAGGGTTGGCCTGTGTGTTTATACACCAGTCAAGTCAATCACTTTTGCCTTATATATATACAGATTGTAGTGTAGAAATGTCTATGATTGATAATAATTGTAATGTCAATGAATAGCATGAATGTTCTATGTTTTTGATCTGTGGTGAGATACAATAAAAATGATGATCTGAATTAATACGCATTTTCAATCAAAATACAAAGTTATTATACAGATAAATAAAGCTTGTTGCTTAAATATCCCAAAAACTACAAATGTGTAAGATGCTCAATATTAATGAGTCTGTTGTAATTTTTTTATAACACAAAAATATTGCAAATATATATGTTTATTACCGATAATCCTGTTAATGTCTCGTATGCCATATTTAAAATTTTATACGTTGTCAGAGGGTACAGCTTGCAATCCGTAGCAAAACATATCCTGCATGCCTGTTACAACACAAAAAAAATTCATTACATAATAGTATCGTTAAAAAATTAACCCTTACCCATATAGCATAATATTATAAAATAATAGTAATACAATAGGTAATAAGACCTCTTATGTGTAAAAAATCAGCTTTTTGAGGGAATCATTAAAAATCGATAAAGTTTTTTTTAGCAAGCATATAGGTAATTTTGAATTTGGTGAATAAATTACGATGGGAACGTCGTACACACATGAGAGTTTTTGAATTCAACAGTGCTTCAAAATGTACAATCATTTGACATAAAAAAGTGATGTTTCCAAAAGTGGCACATAACACATAAGAGGTCTTAAAGTCGCAACGACGAATATCAGTGTATAGAACCTGCACTGTAACCACAGGTATAGCGTTCTCCCGGAGCGTTTGCAGTCCATCGCTGTCCTCCACTATGTCACCTGGTAGGAAATGCTTGGAACAAACTGCACTGTCCTCGTCAGGATGCCAGTCTGTCTTCTGTAGGGTCTCTAGCCAGGCGGCACGGAGAGACGGGTCCAGAGGGAATCTGGAGACATATTATCATGATTATAGTTAATTTCATTAATAAACAAATAATTTATTGAACCTCAGCAAGAGTACTCACTTGAAATACTTTGTTTCTTGTGATGCAATACGGCTCGAATCACATTGGTTGCAAGTTGGGACAACACACTGCATAATTAAAATGCTACGTTTTAAGATCGTAAATAAATTATTATTTAATTTAGGATCATGTATGTTTGTAATAAAATAATTTTAAACAGTGTTGAATAAAATATATAACGTTATACACACGTGTCGTGGTTGTAAAAGGTTTAAATTTAAAATGACTTATGACACACACTAACGTCGTCAATCGTCTTAAACTTTGAAACTTTGAGTTTGACAGTTTGACTCACTCATCATGATTGACTTTGACACTGACTCCAGTGTTGCCAACCCAAATCTAGATTAAAACTGTAAAGAAGCTTTCTAAAAGCTGTAGAAAACTGCAAAATCTTACTCGAAGGACTGTAAATCTACAGTTTTTCTTATTTTGTATTATTTAATAGCTGTAATCAATAAAACAATACAATATAGTAAGAAAATTATACTTGTATTCGTAAATCATTTTTAAATCTTAACAAATTTACTTTCTACTATAGGTGTACCAGAATCTGATGGCAAAATGGGGAAATTAAAATTGGAGACAACACACTCCCCAGCATTGGGGAAACTAGAATAAAACTTGTTGATCCTTGATATTTTTAACAGTGTTAGTTTCTTAATAGGCAATATAAATTATGTAGGTATGGTTTATTAACTTCAGATGAAAATATATGTATAAAAGACAAAGCTACACATTTTTTACATAAGCGCATATTTTTTATATTATAATTAATTATTACAGTGACTAACAATAATTTATGCAACTATAATTTAGAATTTGCCATCTGTATACTAGTATTTTTTATTCATTTGATGAAGAGAACAAATAGATGATAATAATAATAAATTGCTCCTCCACCGTTTCAGTTACGTGAACTTGTATGATGTAACTTTTCATTTCATATTTACAAAATTTTTGCTACCTTTAATTTGTAGCAATGTTTTTATTATTTATTTCAATTAATTTAATATCATTTGCTAATCTTACTTAGGTACGTACAAAGAAATCATATGTAGATTATTTACTAAGAAAATATAATCACGAAAACTAAGTATCAAAACGAGTTAATCCTACAAGATGGATAATATTAATAATGCAGATTGTCGCTTAAATACAACTTTTTCCTCACATGTTTTTCATTAAACATTGAAAATAATATTTGTGGCTTGTGATCGTAACGTTGTTTTCGGCAGTAAATCGAAAATAATCATCATTTTAGAAAAAGAAAAATATTCCATACAACTCTTTTTTTGACTTGACAAGCCGCTTGACAATAGTTAGTTTTAAAAATTTTCATTGCCATATTAAAAACCCATTTTTCTGCTTTCAAAAATGCCATGAGATGCTGGTACACCTATAAAACTGACTCTTTTTTAATCTGCACACCCTCTAGATTTTCAGCTTCATTTTTATTTTTAAAATCGTACAATATATTTTTATTCTATCTTTATATGGTTATCGGTAGTATTGAACTCATAACAATTTTTAATTTCTGACTTTGTATTTAAAATGACTTTTATGGTAGTGGTAGACCGTTTATTCCTAAGATTGGCTTAGGTATTTTTTGTACCGATTTTTTGTAGGAGAAAAATAGAACGTACTGATAGCAATAGTGCAACACACACGTCCTACAAAAAGTCGGTCAGAAATAATATGGGAGGAAAAATCGGCCCGATTATCTGTCCTACAAAAAGTCTGACGTTTGCGAGGAGCGTAACGCTTCCCGACTTTTTGTAGGGCGTGTGCGTTGCACTATTGCTATCAGTACGATCTATTTTTCCCCTACAAAAAATCGGTCACCGATTATCGGTCGTGGGCGAATAGCCTTTAACAGGCACAGAGATGACAATCATGCATGATTCTGCATGATGAATGACTCATAAATGAAGTAACTAAAACGTAGTGATTAAGTACTCTGTGGAAGTAACATCAAAAATTTGTCTTTGAATCGCGCCATATTTAAAATACTATCTACAATGAAATCATTTATCAAATCAATTTCCAAAGTCAATGATTTTTCTGATATTTTTATTTATGTTATCTAATTTAACCTGTTCATGGAGCTTCAATGGAGGCAGTACTTTATTTTATAACAGGTTTGTGCGCGAAAATTGCTGGAACGAAGAAGACATAGCAAGGTTACGGGCAAGAAAATTATTTGAACAAATTGTGCCCTCTTCCGTTAATCCAGAAATAATGAATAGCAAGCATATTAGAGACCTCATACATTACTATCGACGTGCTATACGTTCAGTACAAACACATGACGACGAGCGAACATCTAAGATACTCAGAGAAGCGTTGGCCGATACAATAGGCGGGCATCTCCGTAGCGAAGTTCTTCCAACGGCCAGGTTTGCATACTACGCCGGGTACATACCTTATCTAAAAGTAAGAGAATTGCATGACTTTTACGATACTATACGGAACATTTTGAACACGCAAGGTCTCGGGTGGAGAACGCCCGAAAGAATTCCAGAATGGTCGAATTTGACGGTCGCCAAAATTCTCATCGGGCAAGGGAAGTACTTTAATCCGTGTGGAAGTCTGGTCATAAAACGGGATTCCTCCTCCTGCATGCATCTTTCGTTACCTTTGTTGGACGATGACCACGAACCATCTGCAATTTCCCTACCACTAAAGACTGGCGGGCTGGTCAGCCTCACGTCTCCCGTGTCGGAAAATATTCTTTTAAAATATTACACGACCGCGTCACGATGTATCCTGAATAGCTCGCCGGCTTCGTGCCGACACAAGGACTTCGTTAACTTCAACAACGACATGTGGCACTGGATGAAGAGGAACGTGGCTCCTCACCTCGTCGACGAGAAGGTATACACCGCTTATGGTGGAGTGCTGAGAATAGCGGCGGCCGTGCAGAGCTACGGCAAAGGGTTATCCAGACGAAACCTGTTCGACATACAAAACTCTGGGAGTTCCAAATGGCAGCCGTGGAAGCTTCTCACGGACACCCACGTCTACGTAAACACCGACTGGACGCCGCACCTCTACGTCGGAGTCGTCATATTGGCCGGCCTATCCATATTCCTGATTCAGATGTGTTACAACTTCGTTTTGGGCGACGAGGACGGTTGCACGTGTGCCGAGGGTTCGAAGCGAAAGGCGTCCCAGGACGTGGAGTATGCGAACATCGAGTCCAACATCCCGGCGATGCTGCCGTCGCACCGGAGCGCCGTGTACTACAGCGAACAGAAGCGGACGATGGGTCCGCTATCCAAAACCAAGACCTCCTCCCTCGGCTCGTTCCAGACGCAAAAGGTGTACGATTTGAATGAGAACACGGAGAAGCTGATGTCAGTGATCGTGAGCGACAAGGACAGCAGCTCCGACACGGAGTTTACGAGAGACGATGAGACGAGGAACGTGTCGGATGGGTCTGCGGGCAAGCGGTCGATAGCCAAGATAGATACGGACGTGTCTCAAGTGCAGCTGTCGCGGTGCAGCAACACGCAGCGCCTGCCGTTGTTCGAGAGTTCCGCCACTCGGTCGGATGTGACGTGCCGGCGGCGGGTGTCGGACTCCCAGCCCTCCCAGTGGTCGGGCTCCAGCTCCTCAGAGTCGCTGAGCTCCACGACGTCCAAGTCAGTGTGTCGTCAGTCCCGAAGCTCGCGCGACCTGGCCTGGGCGCGCCGCGTGGTCTCCAAGCACATGCACACCTCGCACAAGACCACGTCCGGGACCGACCTGGACTACACCTCCTACACCACGCCGCCGTCCCGACGTTAGTTTTAGAATATCGTTTAGTAAGACTTGTATTTATTAAGTTACATTTACTTTGTTTAAGACGTATTCGACATTTTTAAGGTAAGGTGTTTTGTTGGTGAACTGACATTTTTAATGTTTTGTTTGATAATAAACAAAGATGTGACAGGAATTTTATGTATAAAATAAAACAAAAAAATATCTCGATAATTATATTATTTTCTTGGTCACTTCCAACTTAATACAAAAATCTATTTGAGTCAAATAAACATCGTTAAACATCTAAAATAATACACAATAAATACTTTTAAATAAATAAAACAAGCACATAAACTGTTAAATAAAATACATATATCACATATTACGTTGTTTGTACCACGTTCATAAAATGATCTTTTCACGATTCACTCTACGATAGAGAATGTTATACATGAAACTTATCTATGGAATATTTATTCTTAACAGTAAAATACCCTAACTTACATTAAATTTGTCATCACAGTAACATTTCATTTAATATCTCATAAAAATAATAAGAATAAAGCTTAGAGAATAAAATAAAGAAAATGTTCAAAAACAATACTTTAGGTGCATCTTATGTACGTAAAGAAATAAAAATTAAAGCGATACGGCAAAATAATTTCGTCACAATAATTCTGACACATGATTTGAATTTTACCTTATCCGTTTCCGAATCATGATTATTGATTTGGACGGAATAAATATTTGAAAAACATCTCAATTATAACAGGTAAATATTAGCCAAAGAAGAAATAATGCCCTTTAAGTTTTACATTGTAATATAGGTGACCCCATTTTCAAATCGTAAAATGGTGACCCCAATAGTTTGCAGCACCAGAAGTTCAAGAATTAGCATACGTTTATAGACTGCAAAGAAATGAATAAAACACGAATTAAGAGAGCATTTCCAAACCAACTTGATATAAACAACAATAATATATCTTTAATCCTTTCCAATACAATAAACTTACAATAGTGTGTATCATTAATTACTCATTTGTTAATTAATTTATTTGTATTATCTAATCACTGTAAAATAACGCATAACAGCAACATTTAAATTCTAAATATTTTTAATGCAACTAAAGCACAATGCATACGTAACGGGTTTTTTCCCGTCCCGTACGTGCCACATCCCGTACGGGATTCCGCAGCGTATACACTATCGTGTACATTTTCTATGAAACGATGTTTCCAAAACTTCACGTAACGTCCCGTACGGGGCAAAACCCGTTACGTATGCATTGGTCTTTACAGTAATTATGTCACGAAAAATAGTAACTTCGCACTAGAGGTGTGTTTGATTTTGAACCTAATATCTTGTGGTGTAAGCATCACGTTCGGATGTTTTTGTACTGTCGGTTGCTCCACTTTTTGCGCATGTACTTGACTACGTACAGCGGCATACAGGACAGGAGAGTGATGGTTGTCACTTTCCACCAGAAGTCCCAGTGTCTTATGAAATCTGCATCTGTTAACACAAACAACGTATTTTCACATTTTGCACGTCACGGTCTACAAATATAAGACAGAACAACCAGCCGATTCTAGGGCCTACAGAACGATAAAGGTGCCCTTGACTAAATGTAGAGCCGTGCCCGCTAGCAGAGAAAAGGGTTACACACAACCGGGAGTGACAAGGACACACACAAATAAGACATAATATAATATCTGTGTCTCACATAAATGTCCGCCTGGGCCAGCATCGCGGCAGTCTAACTAGGGGCCTCATACTCAACAGGCAGGGTTTAAGTAGGCTTTAGCGGCCCACCACGTAGTAGTGGCAACTGCCTAACTAGCATTCACCATCACCAACCATCACCAACAACGCCAACAACGCCAACAACCAACTCACCAAAATACGTGGTGAAGACGAGCAGCGTGGCCACATACATGAGGAGGCTGGAGAGCTCGGCCAGCAGCATGAGCCGGTGCCAGGTGAGCGCCGTCAGCGCCACCATGATCAGCTCGGTGAGGATCAGCGCCGTGTAGCTGATCTCCACGATGTGGATCAGCTGCTCCTCGAACAGGACGAGCGCGCCGTACATTATCACGCCGCCTGGGGATACAGTTACCAAGTATTTAACGAAGCAATGGATGTCACTTGGATTGAAAGCATTGTCATCGAACAGTCACAGTAAAGAAGCATCATACAAATTATGTACTAAGGTGCGATTTAAGTAACCGTTAGTGCTTGTTCACATTGAACGCGCGGGCGCGGGCGAGGTAGACGCTACATACACCGCGCGTGCGTTTTGTATGTGAACACTTTCATAGTAGGTCATATGTTTGATATTTCGCGACCGCGCCCGCGAATTATGGGCTCAGTTTTTGATGTTGCGGTCTATAGACTGAATTTATGCTAGATTGTCTAGGGACTGCTCTAGAGATGAGTACTACTTTTAGATTCAACTTTCTTTCTTATTGTATATTATTATTATTGTTTTTATTTACAAGTAAATATTTTACTACAATCCCAAAAATCCTAAGAGTAACTGGTAATGCTAACATTACATTCTAAACGTCTGTTCACTTTTGACGCTTTTGATTCACTATTGACTTCTGCGAACGTGTACCTTGATAAATAGATATTCCAACCCAGATGTAGAACGTTTTGTAGGACAGTTGGCGGCCCTTCGTCAGCTGCTTGTACAGCTGTGGGTAGCGCAGCGCCGTCGAACTGGGTATGTCCTTGTCCAATACCTGGGGAACAACAACACAGGGGATAAATTACTACGTACAATCTGCTCTGGAGGAAAAAATAGGGGATTCCCCAACCAGGTAGACTGACAACCTGAGGAAGACAGTGGGTATGCACTGGATTTAGAAGGCTCAGAATTCGATCATTGGCGCAAATTAGGAGAGGCCTATGTCCAGTAATGGAATCATAATGGCTGATGGATAAATGACAGTTTGTTTTGTAGAACGGTTCTATCACAAAGCAATATGAAAACAAAAAATGAAATAATGAAATCTTATTTTTGAACTGAAAATCCAGTTCACAGGGTCTGTTTTGTCTACATTAGTAACGTCATAATAATGTGACTAGATCGTCTATGTTAGGAAGGGTTCCTTTTTCCACGTAAATAAAATTAGCGACTAAACCTATTTTTAGACCTGAGTTGCGTATACGTTTTCTGGCGCAGGGCTTTGCGTCTCGAAACCTCTAGCGGGGAACCCCCTGCCTCAAAAACAAAATTTTCACATTTCACTAAAGCACTGCGGGATTTGATCAAATCTCAGTTTGCGACATATCATCCAAAATAATATAATGTATAACACGATAGTTACCAGTGAGAAGACGGGCAGCATGGTGAACAGCGTTCCGTAGCCGACCATCAGGATGCCGGGGTACAGCGACACCGACGAGAAGTAGAACACCACCGAGAACACCGCCTGGCACACACACACATTACACACTCACACACTCACATCATAGGTGTAGTAACATTGTCTACTTTCCTTTTATAATAATTTTGAAGTTATACTTCTTTTGGCGCGTTTGAAAAAAAATATGAGAGTAAAATTATTACGATGCGCGCGCACACCGACAGCTAAAAAGCGACATGATGAAGTTTGCTGATAACTGATTCCTTTTACAAACAAAGAGTTGCGGGGATGCGGGATGAAATCTTTAGTTATTTTTATTCTGTTACGCCAAAGTGTAACTTTTTACGTGCGTACATAAGTACACACACACGTTTTTTAAGTATATTCTTTTTAAGTATACACTTAATCTATATCTCACCCCGTCCGCCCCATACCTGCATAGTGGACACGATGAGCCCGCGATGCACGATGAACAGACAGAGCGTGGCGGAGCGCAGCGCGGAGCGGCGCCCGTGCACCAGCAGCAGGCGCGCGAGGCACGCGAACGAGCGCACGCTCACGTCGCCCGCGAGCGACGCCGAGCGGCCCTCCGCGCCCTCTATGCCCACGCCTGGGGGAGGGAGGGAGGTTATGTTCGATTTACACGTATTAAGTAGTTAACTAAATTTTAAGTAAATTAATACGTGTAAACGGACAATTTAGTAATTAAAATTTAGTTAACTACTTAATATGTCTCAACCGAACATTAGACAATGCTTGTAATATACGTAGACGGTCATTTGTAAGTGGACATGGTTATCCTAGTATTTCGCGGAGTTTCTTTTCAATTATAGTTTTATGATTTTAATAAAATGAAGGCAAGAACAATATATATCATAATTACAATGAGAAGTAAACAACATTGTATAAAAATGGTCCTTTGAGCAAGCTACCAACAAAAAGCTAACGTTTTCGTATCCACTTAACAGTTTACGAATCTCGTTCACTGTACAATGAAAACACTATTCGCACCAAATACATATCAAGTGGACTGCACTTTACAATTTAATCACCGTATATACTTTAGACTTAATACGTGCATAATAGTGCATCTGCATTTGTTATCAACAGCAACACACAAATGCAACAAAACCGCTATACACACCGACATCCGCCTCCTGTATCATGGCGACGTCGTTCCCCCCGTCGCCGACCGCGGCCACAGCCAGGCCGCGCGCACGCAACAGCCGCGCCACTCGCGCCTTCTGCGTGGGCGAGCAGCGCGCCACCACCACGCCCGAGCAGCGGCGGAGCTGCTCCACCATCTCCTCTGAACACAGCTTCAGACACACCTGGGATACAAAGTTGAAGTTTGAATTTTGTACTGAGATTTGTCAAAACGGCCAAAAGGTGAACTAGCAAGATCAATGTGTTGCGATCTGTTTTGAAACTTACGATAGGTAAGTTTCACACAACAATGCACAATTTTAATACAATGCAATAATTTGGATATTGGAAGTATTTTAAATTTAAAAAGAAAAATAGACCCAGAAGGCCGAGAATATAGTACAGACGTATGCTACGAGTATAAGGAAGTTGAATGGCACAGATACTCACTCGCGTGTTAAGGTTATAAGCAATACATCTAACGTCTCCCCCTATAGCATTAACACGACCACGCCCCTTTAGCGTGCCAACTGTTGTCCACACCTGCCTAACATCACCATTGACATAACAAGCGATACGTCATTAAGGGCCATCCATAAATTACGTCACAATAATTTAATAACTTTTTGACCCTTTAATGACTTTTCGCCTTGTCACAGCTGGTCACATTTGTGAGACCTCCCCCCCCCCCAGTGTGACGTCACATATTATGAAATTTTATACCTAGAAATTATTAAATTAAAACAGCAGTTCCGAAATAAGTTTTATTTCCATTAATTGTTTTTAATATTTACCTGTCA
Source organism: Thymelicus sylvestris (assembly GCA_911387775.1). Lineage (NCBI taxonomy): Eukaryota > Metazoa > Arthropoda > Insecta > Lepidoptera > Hesperiidae > Thymelicus > Thymelicus sylvestris. The sequence goes on from OU426889.1 coordinate 16,280,784, forward strand.
ATACCAATTATTGGATTTGAAATGTGACGTCACGAGATTTAGGACTCCCTCCCACCCCTTGTCACACGATGTCACACTACATCGACCCTCCCCCTAACGTGTGACGTAATTTATGGACGGCTTACCTCCAGCGTCTCCCCCTCGAGCACGAGGTCGACACAGTCGTCGGCGTGCCGCAGCGAGTGCAGCAGCGCGTACGCGTCGCGCCGCGAGCCGCACTCGGGCGCCACCAGCCAGCGCGCGCCGCCGCCCAGGTGCAGCGAGCGCGCGATGCACAGCGCCGTCTCCAGCTTGTCGCCCGTCAGCATCCAGATCTGTGGCTCACACACTTGCTTGACATGCTTGTATTTAAGACTAAGTGCTTGTTCACACTGAACTCGCGGGCGCGGGCGCGGTCGCGAAATATCAAACATATGAGTTACTATGAAAGTGTTCACACCAAAACGCGCGCGCGGTGTATGTAGCGTTTACCGCGACCGCCCCCGCGCCCGCGCCCGCGAGTTCAGTGTGAACACTCACTAATGGATACCCGGCGTGTGGAAATGTCGTTTTAGTGGTCTAAAATCATCTTAGCATTATTGTCTTACAAACGTAACCGGTTTGAGGCATATCGGATGGATGGTTTCAAACACTAACAGTCATAGAAACGATTTCACTTCAGAGCAGCAAGGCTATTCTGTAAGGATGTTTTTGTAACTCGACAGCGGAATCCGCGATGAGTTTCAAAATTCCTATTGTATAAAACTCGACAGTACAGGTGGCGCCGCAGTGAAGAATGCGGCGGTGAGAATAACTAAATGTTCAAGCTAATTTGACATGTTTGGTATTCGGTAATGGATTTATTTTGTCTCGATCATCGAGTTACGTCACCGTCGAAGCTCGTGTCCAATTGTCAAACGAAAAGTGAGTTTCGATTTCGATTTCGTATTTTAAAGAATAGCGGCGGACCCGTGACAGCTGTTTGTTCAGTGTTCACCTTAATCCCGGCGGTGCGCAGCATGGCGAGCGTGCGCGGCACGTCGTCCGCCAGCCGGTCCTCCACGCCGGTGAGCGCGAGCAGCGCCAGCCCGCGCTGCAGCCGCGACAGCGCCGCCGCCGTGCGCTCCGCGCGGTTCAACACGCTCAGGCGGGCCTCCTTGTACTCGCTCTACACACACACAACAAGTATTATAGTCTTTAAACAATAAACAAAGACTTGAAACCAATATTTGTAACATAAATTACCACCCAAGAATATAACCCGAAATGATCAGTAAGGCCATTTTACACGGATACATCTCAGAACGGCAACCGAAAACTAACATTTCAAACCACTTATCAACGTAAAAAAAAAAACAATTCCTCAAAATATTCGGCGCGGTTCAGCACGCTCAGCCGCGCTTCTTTATATTCGCTCTACGGTACACAAGTATAGTCTTTAAACTATTATTAAAAGCACATCGAAAAAAAAGCAAATATTTGTCACATAAATAACAAGCCAAGAATATAACCGGAACTGATTAGTAAGGCCATTTTACACGGATACATCTCAGACTGAAGGGCAACCCAAAACTATCCTTTCAAACCACTTAACAACGTGCGAGCATAATGTAACAATAGTTTTGTAACCTGCAGTATATTTTATGTTTTGTTCTGTTTTTAACTTCTTAATTTTAAAACCCTACTAAAAAGTCACATTCTTAGGAGAATCGAATAACAACATACACACACACACGCATTCATACAATCACACTCACGGACCCACACATTTTCAGTCACACACACACACACACACACGCATACACACACACAGACACAGACACACACACACACACACACACACTCTTAGGTACATAACAAAACAAAATTCACAACTTCGCCGAACAAAACCATACTTCACAAATTTAAGTTTCTCATTTTAAGTGACATTGTACTTTATGTATTGTCTTATGAGAAATAAAGATTCTTTAAACCGAAACCGAATTCAGTTTTTTCTTTCATTGTGTCTTTTTTAATGGTGTAAATTTCTTATAATTGTGTTCGTGGCCTACGAAATACAATGTATTCTATTCTAAAAAAAAATCAATTCCTCAAAGTATCACCACACCACCCACCTCAAACTCCAAATACTCGTTCTTGCTCATGTTCTTCTTGGCGACAACGAGCGTCCTGAGCCCGTCGGCCGCGAGCCGCGAGCACTCCGCGCTCAGCCACGCCGAGTCCAGCAGCCGCGCCAGCGCCACGTCCGCGCCCTTCACGTAGTACGTGATGGCGCCCGTCGTCTCCTCCTGGGATCGGAAGTGTTCACCGACATCATCGCAAAGTATCAATTTCGCACTAAGGTCAGACAACGATCTCCTATATGGTCCTTCAAGCCGGATTTAAGACAGTGATGGAAATGGAATCTTATTAGTGCGAACTATGGAATGGAATCTTACTATGAGTAATAAAGGCGGTTCGAGATCAATAAATCGCTGGTTATACCGATCTTAACATCTCTATCCTCTCAAAATTCAGTTTGAGATCTTACAAATGTAATTTTTAACATATATTTTGACACATTTCACCATCTCTAACCAAAAGAGATATCTATGCTAATATTATAAAGCTGAAGAGTTTGTTTGGTTGAACGCGCTAATCTCAGGAACTACTAGTTCGAATTGAAAATTATTTTTCTGTTGCATAGTTCATTTATCGAGGAAGACTTTAGGCCTTATAACATCCCGCTGCGACCAATAGGAGCGAAGCATCTATGGAAAAGGTTGCAAAAACGGGAAAAATTATTCCTTTTTGAGAGCTTCCGTTGCGTGTACTAGGTAAACGGTTTAAGTTACTCAAAAATCATGTATGATGGAATTGTTCCGAAGAGGGAGAGGGAGAGAGGGAGGGAGAGGGTGAGAGGGAATTTAATGGTCTCTAATTTGTTAAGCCTACCAAAACTATAAAAGTTAAAAGTAGCAACAAAGTACATTCAATGATTGTTAGGCGATACGAAGTTTGCCGGATCAGCTAGTTTATTTATAAGGGTTTAGAGATGAAACCTGCACAATGATGCCCATCATCTTGGTCTCGCTGGTGAAGGGGAACACCTGCAGGATGCGGAACTGCAGGATCTCGTTGGCGGCGCGCAGCTTCAGCGATATGTTGTGCAGGTCGCGCCGGTACAGCGACACGCCCATCTACACCATCACACGACATTGTTACTCCTCAATTTATACCTGTCAACGGCTTAATCTTATTGTTAATCTTAATATATATAAATGACATGTCACGTTGTTTGTCCGCGATGGACTCCTAAACTACTCAACCGATTTTAATCAAATTTGCACACTGTGTGCAGTTTGATCCAACTTGAAAGATAGGATAGCTTACATCTCAAAATAAAAATAAAAACTTTTGACAGAACGTTTTTATTTTTATTTTGAGATATTTTTATTTTTAGACGGAAGTTAGTATATGTTTAAAATAAAAAGCAGCATAATATTTTAATATGGTTACGTAGAGGTTGGTTCTTTGCAGCAATTTCACTACAATTCAATCATTCACTTTTGATTATAGTTTAGTTAGAATCCTAGTCTAACCTGGCAAGAACCTAGAATCTAAGAACGTCTACGGGTTATTTTAATGCTGAACGCACATTTGTGCGCACCGTACGCGCCGCATTTGTATGAAATCATATGAAATCCGGATGTGGATGACATATGCGGCCGCATGTGTCAGCACGGTCATCACGGTACGGATATATGTGCGTTCACCATAAAGGTAAGTACTTGCAACCAGATATAACGTCTGGGTCGGGCTACAATAGATCAGATTTGTTTTTGGGAATAAAAACATCACACTCATCTAGTAAATTATTAAAGCTGCCGCCTGTTTGAGAATGGATGCGTGCGTACACATTTAATCGCGGGTGCGTGCGTATACGCTCTCGACACGTGTTCATGTGTGTGTATGTGTGTGTGTGTGTGTATATGTGTGTAATACCATATCTGTCCACTTGACGAGCGCCACCTCGTCGGGGCTGGCGGCCTGGTAGTCGCACAGCTGCTGCTGCGGCACCGCGCCGCCGCAGCTCTCCGACATCACCGAGCTGCCCATGTCTGTCACAATACGACATGACACACTTGAATATGTCTCGTTCATTGAGGGGTGTAATCGGATTACATAGATATTGATCGTGAGAGAAATGTCAAACAATCTAAATTTTACTAACAAAAAATAACCGATTTCAAAATTACTCAAAAACTACTTGTCAGATCTCGCTCAAATTTATGTAGGACCACATGACAAGCACCTGCTTTCGTTTAAAAAAAGAATCATCAAAATCAGTTCACCCAGTGGAAAGTTATGAGGTAACAGACATAAAAAAATACAGTCGAATTGAAAACCTCCTTTTTTTGAAGTCGGTAAAAAAGTAAAATATCAATTGTCAAAAAGTAAAATACATATTTTGAGAACTCCTCTCCCCCTCTAGACCCTTACCTAATTATTGAATGGCCCCTTATCCATCCTTTTGAAACAATTGGACAAAACAGTACAACAGCAAGTTAGCAACGTTGCATCACTAACCGGACTCCGCCTCATCCGCCCGTTGTTCGTCCGTATCGTACACAGGCGTGACGTTGTGGCAGAGCGCGATGGCCAGCACGGCCTGCCACACCTGGCGCGGCGTGGGCGCCAGCGGCTCGCTGCCCTCACCGCTGGGCGACGTCGGCAGGGAGACAGACTCCTTCGTTATGTACTGGGTTAGGTATGCTTCTACCTGTGGTAGAAAACAATTTACAAAGCGTTAGTTGGTCTGATTTATAAAAAATGTCTAACGGTTATAGACTGGCAACGCACAGTCTGAACCAGTCTTCGAAGTCCAATATATCTGCTGACGAGGCGGGCACAAGTTAAAAATCTGTTAATAAAATAAAGTACATCACCGTCTATCGGGTCCTTGCGTATTCGATATTGACTATAAATAATATGTGACTGCTCACTAGGCTAGCTATAATAAGGTAGCTAGGAGTAAATATCTTATCAGAATTAATCTGGGTAAATGTGAAACTTATAATAGCAACCTCCAATTAGAAAGACTTAAGAACTCTTCCGTAATATCGAAAAGCGTCTGCTAGCCTAGCTGCGCGGTTACTCACCCACGCAGTGAACCCCTAAAACGGACGGGCTTTTATCGCCGCACACAGTCACTTAAAGGTTACTTAAATCGCTTCTTAGTACAGAATTTGTATTGTATTTTTTACTAAGGAGCGATTTAAGTAACCGTTAAGTGACTCTGAGTGCGGCAGTTAGAAAATTACTTCACTCGTTTCTTTCATGGAAACAGCTGGCAAACGAGCTGACGATCCACCTGATGCTAAGTGGCTATCGTCGCCCATGAACATCAGCAACACCAAAGGCATCACTGATGCGTTGCCGGCCAAGAAAGAGAGAAGAAAAAGTACGATAGAACTGGCTCTTGGTTGCTCGTTGCTCAAGGTTGCAACGGAACGGGTTGAGACCCTCACCTCATGAAAGTTGTTATTATCAAACAGCGCATTCCCGAGATGCAGCTTCTGGAACATCATCTCGTTCTTGGTGAGCGTGCCGGTCTTGTCGGCCAGCAGGTACTGCACGCGGCCCAGCTCCTCCGGGATGGTGGTGGACCGCATCACCGTGCCCGCGATGGCCTTGTCCCGCTGGATCGTCCACGAGTAAAACGCTTTGCCCATGTCCAGGTTCACTCGCAGACTGGACAAGTTATGGACTAGTTTAGTTAGGTGTACACGGTTAATGTCTTTTATTAACCGACTTCAAAAAAAGGAGGAGGTTCTCAATTCGACTGTTTTTTTATGTTTGTTACCTCAGAACTTTGGATTGGGTGAACTGATTTTAATGATTCTTTTTTAATCGAAAGCAGGTGCTTGTCATGTGGTCCCACATAAATTTTAGCGAGATCTGACAAGTAGTTTTTAAGTAATTTTGAAGTCGGTTATTTTTTATTAGTAAAATTTAGATTATGTCGATGTAGTGGAGAGACGGGTTAACTAAATAAAAGTATGTCGCACTGGGATGTTCATGAGTAGAACGCCTTGCCCATGTCCAGATTCACTCGCAGGCTATAAGGTTTGCGGGTTATTAGATAACCAGTGACAACGTGTGTGTGTATGTTCACACGTCCTAAGTGAAAAAGACGTACGTAGAGAACGTTCAGTAGTTTCACTTCGTACTGTCAGAGTCATATACAAAAAAAAGAGAGAGAACGAAAAAAAAGAACTCGCTCTCAAGCCTAGAAGCAGATGTACCAATATCTAACCTAACCTAACTTACTACTCCGGAGCAGACAACTCACCTGATAGGAATGATATACGAGAACAGCAGCATGAACCGGAACATGAACGCGTACCAGGGCCCGTCGAACCCTTTGAGCACGATCAGCAGGAAGGACGTGAACATTGTGGCCACGAACAGCACCTTGGTGAAGTCGTTCACCTGCAGGTCCAGCCTCCCCACCTTGGAGCGCGGCGCCGCGTTGTTCATCACGCTGCGGGTCTCGCTGCCTGCGGGGGGAGGGGAGGGGTGACGTCACGTGATTGGGTGGAAATTGGTCCAATTCACGGTTGGTCCAGCTCCATTGGACTAACTGCGAACTGGTCCAATAGCATTATTGTACGTTATTCCAGATTAGGACGGGGAGAGGAGAGTAGCCGTCGCCTTCAGCATGATTAATTTGTTAGTTCTTTTACTTATTACACAGATATTATTAATGTTTGTCTATTATCTACACCTTAAGTACCAAATAGGATTCGTGTAAAAAATGGACTATATCTATACATGCGGTAGCGTGTCAAGCCAATTTCAAGATAACAGAATTGGCGAGCAGCACCATGTGTAATAAAGATTATATGTGTCGTACATGCCACCTGCGACACAGGTACATATAAACCTACTGCGGGGGTATGAGTGTGTTAGCGTTTATTTTATTTATTTATTATAATAGTCCATACCGGTATATATAACGAGCCCGGTGGCCTGCCCGGAGGCGACGACGCTGCCGCTCCACAGCGTGTTCTCGATGTCGAGCGAGTCGCTCTCCTCGTCGTCGAGCCGCGTGCACGTGCCGGTGAACGAGTGGATGTCCTTCTCCGGCTTCTCGATGAACAGCTGCGCGTGGATGTTCAGCAGGTGCGCGTCGGAGAGCAGCTTCTGGGTCGATGTTAGAGGTATTCTGTAAACAAGTTAATACTTTAATAGGTACAAGTGGCGTAGCTAGCCCTAATGAGGCCCCATATCAATCCCCTAACGTCAGCTGTCAAATATAAAAGTAGTGCTAAATGTAAAGGTCGTAGGCCGCTGGCGAGCTTTTTTTTTGGGAGTGCTAGTGTGGGGCCCCTATACGCTGGGGCCCCGTATAATTGATACGGCTGATACGGCGGTAGCTACGCCCCTGATAGGTAATAATGTGTTGTTAACCGTTAACGTTCCCTCGCTTGCAGCCGATCCTGTGTGTTGTATCAGGTCATGATTATCTCAAACATGCATTGTCATCAGATATAAAGGTACAACATCAGATCAGACTCCGTCAACAGGAAGTGGGAAAATTATAATTACAAAATTTAACCCAAACAAATAAATAACAAGTAGGGTAGGATAAAACCTTTAAAAAAACACTGCCTTGCATCTTGCTGCCAAACTACTTCGTGTTTCGGCTGGGGAAAAATATAGTTATTTTATTAATGAAACTATATTTTGTTTTGTTTACTTATAAAATTATAATATTATATTTTAATTAGGTGAACATTTCATTGTTATCTACTGCTTAATAAAGTCATATCACTAATAATACGAAGTTATTGTCCAACACTTCTTATCTAGCCTGATAACCAAAATGTATTTCACTGACCTAGTATACTACTTTGTATATTATAATCTACTTAGATATGCAAGATGTTAAACTCATATTACAGAAATGTTTTATAATCATGAACTTTAGAGAAACACGGAAATAAGTTTTATTTTTTATGTATGTTTACGTAAAGAAATATAAATATAACATCTTTGAATATAAAACTATTTTAACAGTCTTTTATATTCTAGTTCCATGTGTATTTCTGTAGGTAGTTAAGTATTTGTATACTTTAATATTCATTTGCAAGTTAATTAACACAAAGAAGGTTTTTAGGTTCCATCTAGACCCTTTGTTGTCAATTTCAATTTGTTCACGAAGTTACAACATTTATATGATATTTAAATATAAACTGGAATTCCCCTTGCAGTTTCGCAGAATCGAGATATCAGCACAACATAATAGTAACTACAGCTCCACTGTCCATTTACAAACTTAAACGGAAAATCACTTTGTTTAATATAAGCTTTTCCTTGTATTCCTTGATAAGAATTAAAACTCTATAACTTCAAATATAAAAATATTTTTCAAAGGATGTTCTTTTTACAAACCAGATAGCAATGTTTGCTGCTCACCTCTGCCAAAAGCTACAAGAAAACTCACCTCAGCTTCCAGTCAATCTCTCCATCCAACTGATCAGTCCTGATGAACACTGTTCCCATGGTCTCGTTAGTCCTCAGCAGTATCATGTCGGCGGGGACCCTCTGTCCCTTGTGTAACATCACAATATCGCCCACCCTGAGAGCTGAAGCCGGAACATGTTCTGTTATAAACGGGCTCATTGGATTGCCTAGTACTATGCGCTCATAACGCTGCCTGTTCACCTCTTTGTCCCGCCTGTAAACAATTTGTCAGACTTATAACTTAGTAATACATTATGGTTAGTAAAAAAGCTTACAAACTCAGCCCCTTACACTAGGATTTCCCTTTGTTCTTGTTGACATGGACATACAGTCACACACAACATAGTATAATGTATTAGTAGTAAAAATAATTTAAATTTACTATTTTTCTATATATTAAATCAGTTGTTGTTTTGTGCTGTATCAATGAGGGATATAAAACTGTTTATTACTTAAGTTGTATCCAATTAAAACTATACTGATACATAACATTTTATTATTGTTTGTTGTGTGATTCAAGTGCCCTCAAGTTTGCTGTATGATTAAGTACACTCATTAAAATTTAGCATTGCAATATTTATTCCGTCAGTAATATACAAAAATAAACTTATATGTTTGCCAATTTTCAATTGTTATAATTATGTGCAAAATATAAGTTATACACATACATTTTCCATTAGGGACTCTTTAAAAGGTAAATGTCCAAAATTATATAAAACTATTAGATTAAATTATCCACATTAAAATATTTTTAGAGTAAGTTAATTTATAGTTTGATAATAATAATGTAATTAATCAGTCTATCATTTTATGTATATAGAAATATTATGTAGCAAAAACACATCATTTATTATCTTTATGAACCCTTGATTACCCATTTCATTCATTGCAATGATAAAGAGCATTCTTGAATAAACTTGTGTTGTATTCTATGAAATGTGCATTGGCCTTGAACAACGGAAATACAGTATAAACTACTACATTATGTTTATATTTGTCTTATCAGTATCAGTTGTTTTATCACACAAACCAAACAACTGAATCATTTTTATTGAGAGTTAGCATGCAGTACACATATTTGAAATATTGCTACAAATCTATCTATATACTAGCTGCCCGGACAGACTTCATTCTGTCAAAGGTTTTTTATATTTTGAGATGTAAGCTATCCTATCTTTCAAGTTGGATCAAACTGCTTACGATGTGCAAATTTGATTAAAATCGGTTTAGTAGTTTAGGAGTCCATCGTGGACAAACAATGTGACACGTAATTTATATATATTAAGACTAGCTGCCTGGACAGACTTCGTTCTGTCAAAAGTTTTTTATTTTGAGATGTAAGCTATCCTATCTTTCAAGTTGGATCAAACTGCTTACGGTGTGCACATTTGATTAAAATCGGTTAAGTAGTTTAGGAGTCCATCGTGGACAAACAATGTGACACGTAATTTAATATATTAAGACTAGCTGCCTGGACAGACTTCGTTCTGTCAAAAGTTTTTTATTTTGAGATGTAAGCTATCCTATCTTTCAAGTTGGATCAAACTGCTTACGGTGTGCAAATTTGATTAAAATCGGTTTAGTAGTTTAGGAGTCCATCGTGGACAAACAATGTGACACGTAATTTATATATATTAAGACTAGCTGCCTGGACAGACTTCGTTCTGTCAAAAGTTTTTTATTTTGAGATGTAAGCTATCCTATCTTTCAAGTTGGATCAAACTGCTTACGGTGTGCAAATTTGATTAAAATCGGTTTAGTAGTTTAGGAGTCCATCGTGGACAAACAATGTGACACGTAATTTATATATATTAAGACTAGCTGCCTGGACAGACTTCGTTCTGTCAAAAGTTTTTTATTTTGAGATGTAAGCTATCCTATCTTTCAAGTTGGATCAAACTGCTTACGGTGTGCAAATTTGATTAAAATCGGTTTAGTAGTTTAGGAGTCCATCGTGGACAAACAATGTGACACGTAATTTATATATATTAAGACTAGCTGCCTGGACAGACTTCGTTCTGTCAAAAGTTTTTTATTTTGAGATGTAAGCTATCCTATCTTTCAAGTTGGATCAAACTGCTTACGGTGTGCAAATTTGATTAAAATTGGTTTAGTAGTTTAGGAGTCCATCGTGGACAAACAATGTGACACGTAATTTATATATATTAAGACTAGCTGCCTGGACAGACTTCGTTCTGTCAAAAGTTTTTTATTTTGAGATGTAAGCTATCCTATCTTTCAAGTTGGATCAAACTGCTTACGGTGTGCAAATTTGATTAAAATCGGTTTAGTAGTTTAGGAGTCCATCGTGGACAAACAATGTGACACGTAATTTATATATATTAAGACTAGCTGCCTGGACAGACTTCGTTCTGTCAAAAGTTTTTTATTTTGAGATGTAAGCTATCCTATCTTTCAAGTTGGATCAAACTGCTTACGGTGTGCAAATTTGATTAAAATCGGTTTAGTAGTTTAGGAGTCCATCGTGGACAAACAATGTGACACGTAATTTATATATATTAAGACTAGCTGCCTGGACAGACTTCGTTCTGTCAAAAGTTTTTTATTTTGAGATGTAAGCTATCCTATCTTTCAAGTTGGATCAAACTGCACACGGTGTGCAAGTTTGATTAAAATCGGTTAAGTAGTTTAGGAGTTCATCGCGGATAAACAACGTGACACGTAATTTATATATATTAAGAAAGATTATATTTGTCTTATCAGTATCAGTTGTTTTATCACACAAACCAAACAACTGAATCATTTTTATTGGGAGTCAAATCTATCTATATATATAAAACACAAAATATTTTTGTAAGGATATCTATAGACTAGTCTATATTTATAGACTTTGAAACCATCAAGCTGATATTCCCCAAAACGGTTTCATTTGAAAGACAATAATGCAAAGATGGTTTGAGATCACTAAAAATGTACATTAGGCAAATTCGGTCCATTAATATACTCTTTATTTTATTTCTAAATAAAAATTTATTTCTTTATTTTAATTTTAGGGAAGCAGCACACACCCGGTATCCACCAGTAGTTAGTTCAGATTTTCTGAGTGTACTGTAATTAAATTAGCATGTATTGAAGTGACTTATTTACCTGTATCTTCTGAAATCATCAACAGCTTCTCGAAATAATGTAATAGTCAATATGAAGCACAATGGCCCCCAGTAGGTGTAAAGGTAGCCGATACGAATGCTCGGTATGAACTGACTGAGAGCCATCACCAGAAAGTACATGTTGAGGAAAAACCGGAACTGTTCAAACAGCACCAGTGGGAGGAATGTAATGATATTGTATTTCTGTAACAATGTTAGACAATGTTATGTGTTAAGTCAAGGTCTAGTGTTTGATTGTTAAATTGTTGTTCATGGTGCAGACTGATACTAATGAGTTAACATAACATTAATTTACCTTTTTGTTAGGTTTAAGTGTTCCAAGAAAAAATCTTACCTCATCATTAGGACTTATCTATGTACCCAATAGATATCAAACAAACGACTTAATTTCATATTATATGGATACTACTACTAGCGTCATTTGCATTACTTTAAATTTTGTTTCACAGAATCTCCAAGTATTTTATAATTTATTATTTGGTACTATTGGTCTTATCAAATGAGAAACTTCAGACTTTGTAACATCTTGATATCAATAAATAATCGAGGTCATTCTCACCTGATTGCAGACATAATTTGCTGGATATTCTTCATCAGGCAGCTGCCCCAAATATATTACCCTTGAACTTAGCTCCCTTTTGCGGAATTTCGAGAACGCGAACCTACAAACAAACACATTAGCAACACAAAGAGGCTATTGTTAATTATCACACTAAACACTGCTGGCTGCTTACCTTGACCATACGGATTTCTTTTTAGGTCGTCCAAGAAGCGGTGTGCTTTCCATTGTGCGATTAAATAAACTGTAGTCAATCAAATGTTCATAACAATTTCCTAATTGGCATACATGCGTAAACAGCACACAACACAAGATTTTTAATTAATAAAAATATTTATTTTACATGACATCCATCCAATCTGAGATAAAACAATGCTGAGCTGACATTGACATGTCACATGACAGCAGAATGACAATAATGACATATGTGACAGTGACGTCAAATGTCAATGACGCATAAATCAATCCCTACGTTCCACTAGACGATCACAACGATCACGCTCACGACCGCGGTTTTTCCTGTTCCACTAGCTTGTGAGCGTTACAATCATACACCCAAGTGGAACGGGCACTTCGACCCACCCCGTGAGGTGGGTTGTTTTGAGCGTGCCGTGAACTGCCGTGAGCGAAATTAATGACGTCATCAATGACGTTTTCACCGCGACCATGACGACCGTGGTCGCCATGTGGAACGCGTTTTGATCGTTGTGAGCGATGTGAGCGTCTACTGGAACGCAGCCATTTGAAAGCAATTCTACCAACTATCCAAGCAATACAGAGGAAACAGCGAAGCAATGTTTATGGTGATAAAATTACTCCAACATTATGTTCAAATTCAAATATGTTACACATTTGACACAATATAGGTAGGTATCATAAGTAATTAGAGAGTATGAGAATGTGAGGTTTAAATAAATGCTCCATGAAAATAGATGTATACATATTGTTTTTGTATATGGCAAGAACAGAAGTGTTCCTAGAAGGTAATAGCAACATTTTACAGGTAAATAAATATGGCGATGATATGAGTACGTTACGAACGTTTGGGTGTGTAAAGTAAAAGTAATTGCTGTGTAAAAATCAATGACTACATCATTACATTCAAGTGTAACTTAAAATTTGTGCAGTATTAAGTTTTTTTAGTGGTTAAATAGTGTAAAAAGTGAAATATATTGGTGGTGCATCGAATTTTAAATTAGATCAATGACTGAAACAGTGATGGTTGACAGGTCGGGAATCGGGGCTTCGTTTCATCGTCTGCCCTCTCGTTTTACTGGCAGTGTTAGAAAGTAAGATAAGATGTTTTTATATGAATGTATATTGTTCCTTACTACAATACATATGTGACAGAGGTTTATCGTTAAAATACGCGATACGCGAGTGCGCCGTCGTTTTGTGCAGGTGTAATTAATTTGCAGGGGGATCTTATCTTATTAGACAGTGATGTAGGGTGTCGGCGTTTGCGCGGCCGGCTGTCGGTGGGCACACCTCCTGTGACCTATTTTCTGATTGTTGCATTAAGCTACTATTTATGTCTGGGGGTGTGAAGTGGGGCGCCAGTCCTGCACCCCGCACCCATGCATTATTAATTTACTGCGTTTGGTTGGTTCACTATTAAATCCTGAATAACTGTAAAAGTAGTGCTCAAGTGTGTAGTCAGTGGATGAGACTTTAGGCAAGTGTATTAAAGAAAAGTTGGCAATGATTATTTAATCATCAATGATTTCATCCAAGCAACTGAAGCAGGTAGGTTATACTAACTAGGATTACTGATAAATTTTGTCAAAAGTAAAGTATTTTAAGCATCATGTGATTTTTAGTCATGAAAGAAAAACATTTTAAATTCATAAATTTTTGATGATTTGTAAGTTTTTCCATTCGTTTTAATTCATATAAAATTAATCAAATGCATGGTTGTTACATAATTAAAACCATTTTACACATACTCAGAATGTAGAATTTTTACTTTTTAAATATTGATGATTAATGAAAAATAACTTATTTTGAACTTAATAATTTTCATCAGTACATATGATAGGCTCCTTGTATATTCATGTTTCTATATTTAATACTTTCGCTGCCAGTGCCTTGAACATGGGAGTCAGTCTGAGGCCAACTTTATTTTTTGTTGTTTATTTGTTTAAAAAGGATTCAAATCTTATTAATTAAATATCATTGGCATAATTATATAAGGTAATCGAAACAAAAAATAAGGTATCAAAATTATCACGCACCAACGCAACACGGTGCTGCGAAAGGAATTTTCAAATAAATGTTTTTCAGTAGGCATCTCGCGCTGGCGCGAGACCGGCCCCTCGCCGTACACCCCGCGTCTCGCGCTAGCGCGAGAACGGCAGCGAAAGTGTTAACATAATCTTAATTTTACCAAGAAAAAATAACCGACTTCAAAATAACTTAAAAACCACTCATCAGATCTAGTTCAAATTCAAGTGGGACCACATGACAAGCACCAGCTTTCAATTGGAAAAAGAATCATCAAAATTGGTTCACCCAGTCAAAAGTTCTGAGGTAACAAACATAAAAAAAAGAAAAAAAAAATACAGTTGAATTGAATACATCCTCCTTTTTTGAAGTCGGTTAAAAACATGTTAGTGGACAGTAATTGTATCCTTTCAAATAAAAAAAAAACAGTAATTGTATTATAATGATTAACTTCTTACTTCATTGATCAGCTGTGTTTGTGTACTAATGTTTGTAGTAATCAATGTTGCTATAATTACCCCATGATATTGTAGCTGTATCATGTTGTAGCTGTACCAAGCAACAATATTCTGTTTATTTATCAGTTAATCAGAAATGCGTGACATTCAATGTGTTTTCAAGTATCCTGGTGTTTTATGCAATAACTATTACATTTAGTTTTCTTTTTTAGCAATAAAATATTTTTAGGCAAGTGCAGTTTAAATCTATCTTTAAATTAGCATAATGGCTGTTAAAATAAGTAGGTTATTCGTGAATGTTTTTCAATGAAGTCGGAAACTTTCTTATTAGAAAAAATATGAAAGCAAAATTATAAGTTTCTATAGTTATGAGCAGCCTCAGGATTATAATTATAATGAAAAATTCATTAATAGAGTGAAAGTAGATTAAATATGGACTGTCTGTGCATCTGTTTGCAAACTTTAAAAAATTCTAAAACATGATTGCAATGTGTCTAAATTTGATCATTTCATTTGTATTAATTTAATGAAATTTCAAATAGCAATAAGCAGTGATGACCAATACTGCATATTTTAATTAAATCCAACAATTTTTGTATGTTTGCCAACAGGCAAAATTGTGTTACTGTAAACATACAATAACACTATTTTGGAGGAATTACAAATCATTAACTATCGTTATTCTACTTAACAAAAGAAAAGTTTAAATTATGTTCATACCCAAAATACTATAAAATATACCTTTATTACCTATAATTAATGCTTAATGCATTCATCATCAAATTACACAAAAATAATATTTTCTTATTGTTAATATTAAACAGTGTTCACTTATTATAAAATAGTAAAATGGCAAGAAAATAATTATGCATACATGAGGTAAAGCAACTGAGTCATTAGGTTAGCTAGCACTTCATCATTCATCAGTCATCACCATTGTAATTAATACTATTGTTTGGTTGTCTACAGGTAGCGCTAGGAGTGGAGAGTGATCCATGTTCAGTGTGACGGAGGTGACAATGAATGATATCTCATGGGGTTCGGACTTAAAAGAGTTTGGGAAGAGAGAAGTATGATGGAATCGGAGTTACCACCGGGCAGTTGTAACTCAACTGGACACCTGTCCACCATTGGATGGAATCTGCCAGGTAACATGTATTTAATATTAGTTAACTTAATTTTGTTGTATTGATAGGTACATGTATTGCATATAAAAAATATTGAAGCAAGTATAAATTTTCTTACATAGTGCACAGTGATAAATTAAAAATGACAAATATTACATAAGTTACGAGCAGTGAATTATATTTCATAGTCTATGCTAGAGGATTTTAAATATCAAAAAGCAAGGTGCTGTATGCTATCCTTATGGTTAAAAGAAATACAAAATAATAATAAGACCTAAAAACGTTACGACACTTAAATAATAATGGGAAATCGTAATAGAGAGGGGCGCCTCTTGAATTTTGTGAAAATTGCAGTGCAGCGAAGCTGTCAAAAGGGTCAACGACTTTCGTGAGCATAAAGAGTAACAGAAGGGGTTCATTCATCTCTTTCAGCAGAGACATTTGCGAAAGTGTACTTAGAGCTAATTTGTAGATTTAACTTTTATAAGTGTACTATTTCGCCTCCATTTGCGAGATCGTCTACAGAGAACATGCTGAATGTTTTATCAAAATTATTTCCGCAACTTGCGGATAATCTCCCAAGGACAAAGATATATCTAAAACCATTATTTAATTCAGTTTAGGTCTAGATCTGAATCTTTAGTCACACTCATGACAGAAGACCGTAGCATACCACGTTGATATAATAAATATATTGCTGGAGTTACGGATTTACCTGATCTTTGGAGATTAACACTCGCGCTGATGCAACTACTTTATAATATAATCGTAGGATTCAGGGATAACAGAGTGCTTTGACCCTAAAACGGCTGACCTAGAAACTGTCCAGGACATCGGATTGAATCGATTTACTGCAAAAGGTGACGGAGCCCGCCCAAAGTTGGATTTATAATCATTGATTTAGATCCAGCAGCGTCCTGTTTGGAATTGGATAAATTGAATCCTATTGTCGCGTTCATACCGAGTGTGCAATGATTATGGAGTATTCCATTATGGAAGAAGTATTCATGAATACTTAAGGATTCTGTGAAAGTTCTTTGAACGTGTGAAGATGTTGACTCGAGTTTACAGGCCCAAAAGAATGAGCTAAGTTTACGCCAGTTGTTTATAAGAAATCAGATTAAAGGGACCTCGAGTCAATGGCGGTCCTAGGATTGCCTTATCAAAGTTCTCAAACTTCAGGATTGACCAGCCCCTTTAGACAAACCCCGAAATAGATTTCTACTGATTTTGTCTGATCTATCTGTACCTTACCTACTACACTATCATCAATAATTTTACAACGTAAAAGAAAATGTTTTCCTTGAAAATTCTAAAAGTGAAATTTTCATACAAAAGAAATATTAAATTAATTCAACATCGTGGAGGACCGAGTGCGCCGCAATTTTCTTCTGATTGGTCGAATTTTTAATATTTTCTCATTGGCTTGCAATACTGGCATGTATCTGATGTATCTCAACTTTTGTATAAATACGCATTACATTTTGTAAATCATTCTACTTACAACCTTCTGAAGAGTCTCATTGCTCCTCGACTCCATTCGCCCATCTTCTACATATTTTTAGTCAGACCTAGATAGGTACTAAATATGTTTTTAACCGACTTCAAAAAAAGGAGGAGGTTCTCAATTCGACTGTATTTTTTTTTTTTTTTTATGTTTGTTACCTCAGAACTTTGGACTGGGCGAACCGATTTTGATGATTCTTTTTTTAATCGAAAGCTGATGGCTGTCATGTGGTCCCACATAAATTTTATTGAGATCTGACAATGGAATCCATGAGAAAACTACATAAGTCGTAAATTTGTGTTAAGATGTGCGCGACAAATTGACGAATAACTCAATATCACGTCAACCGATTTCGATGATTCTTTTTTTAATAGAAAGCTGGTGCTTGTCATGTGGTCCCACATAAATTTGAACGAGATCTGACAAGTAGTTTTTGAGAATTTGAAGTCGGTTATTTTTTGTTAGTAAAATTTAGATTATCACTATTTCTATCTCGATAAAGTAAATAACTAAACCATAAGCATTTGGCAAAGCTACGATATGCAGGGTAAGCAGAATTCAAATTCGAGTTTAAATTGGAAGTTTGTTCATAACCAATATTTAAATCAACACAGCAATTACGAGTTCCCACCCCTTATTCTTATTCATAATTGTTAGCATAGCCCAATTCCGTTTGGGGAGTAGACAAGAAAAAAAATAGCTTTATAAATGCTACGTTAAGCGGATTAAATTATTATTTTCGTATTTACATACTTCATTGATGTTTGCGATAATCCTCAATACCTATCGGGAAAATAATTTTAAACCAATCGACTTATCGATGTTAAAAGAAATTGATTGATGTGAGACATTTAGCCCCATCCTGAGTATCAGATTTCTTGGCGCGTCTGGAAAATTAATCGCTTAGCTTATTATCTGTTAAATGATCAATATTTAAAGACTTGCTGAATTTGGAGCTATGTATTTTGCCTCGATTATATCCTGATGCTGAAGTGGTGTTTTATTCCAATTGTGGTGCCAGTTCCATAATTTTCGAAAGCGGAAAACGGATTATGAATTTTACTTCCAGACCTAAAGTATTAGTAGTATAGTAGGAAGGAAAAAGTAAGTTTGGTGACTTTATTGTATTATTTGCTCATTTGACGGCTATTATCGTCAAAAAAATATCACACGACCCTGCTTTAGGTCCCAAGTCCCAAGACGCAAGCATTTCATTGCAGCCAATAGAACCTGCTATCAGGGTACCCGCGATTTATCGCAGTTGAGTTATATTTCACAGTCGGCTAAGTTAGTTTCCTGTGTGCAGGTCGCATGCACCACTCGGCGAGCACGCCCGCGGGCGTGGACGGCGGCGGGTCGCGCACGCCGCCCGCCACGCCGAAAAAAGGCGGGAAAATGCTTGCCGTCCGCGTACAGATGCTCGACGACTCCATCTCCATGTTTCAGATACAGGTGAGTGCTGACTTATATGTAAGATGGGATGACAGTCGGATTAAAGATCAGGTCTGATCTTTAATCAGGGTCTATTAAACCTTTTACTGGACACGAAAATGGAACAACCTCATTCAAATAAAGAAATATTGCTCGATAATTTGTCAGGAAAGCAAATTGTGGGCTTTACTACGATTTTCTAAGACTTAAACATCGCTGCTAATGAAGAAGCACAAGTAGTAGTAGTGGTATGCATAGGCAAATTTTAAAAAACAATAAATAAATAAATAAATAACGTTTCACACTCATAGCCCCACACTAGGATTCCCTGTGTCGTGGGTGCCATGGACAACACACAGAGACAAGAACACTCACACCCAGACCGAGAACAGAAATTCAAACTCATCATTCAAATTTTCGCCTCGCATATTAATGGAAATAAAACTTATTTCGGAACTGCTGTTTTAATTTAATAATTTGTAAAATTCATATGTGACGTCGCACTAGGGGGGTTGGTCTCATAAATGTGACAAGCTATGACAAAGACGGGGGGAGAGATCAAAAAGTCGTGAAATTCGTCACACTATGGCGTAATTTGTCGATGGCCCTTTAACATGGGGCTCGTCTGATTGGTTGTTGGCTAATCATCATAATAAAAAGCTTTGTTAAAAGAATTACAAAATTGCATTGTATATCAGTGCCGCATGAGTCATTTCGCACATATTCCGAATTGTTTAAGTCATCCATATTAAATATAACCTCAATCGTGGAGTTCGTTGTCCGATTTAGCCTTTGACTCGGGTTGACCCATTTGGTATGGGAAAGGTTTATAACGAGGACCGTCAATTAAATGTTTTTATGAATATCAAACCGCTTAACATACTTTCCGCCAGCGGTATTTGATGATGTAGGTGGAAAGGCGTAACGTAAAAGTAGATGTGGGGATGAATTAAAGTCTAATGTTACTAGATACGAACCGAATATCACATCACACTCGACATCATGTAACGAAACAGCCTTGCTGAAATGCTGATCTTAATTTTCTTCCATATAATGTGTATTATAATATGATAGTTGGTAAGCCTTATTCGATTATGGTTCCGTATTATGCAAGGTCTTTTGGGGCATAACGGTCTTGATCACGTCTAGTGTTCGAGTCAACCTCTCCTGCTCTCTTTCTGGACGCTGTTGAACATTGCCGTTACGGCGTCGGGTCCTGCTGTTGGAGTTCGCTGGTCTCTGTACCACCCTGTTTACTTTCGACGTGTCTTGCATAGTGGTATCAGCCGCCTAGCTACCACGTCCTTCTAAAATCCACTAATCTTCTAAAAGTTTATAGTACATGTTACGTCACAGTGTTCGTGAACCAGTTATGTAGCATCGGTTGACCACTTATTATCAGATGCTCGTCTGCTCGATTGTCAACTAGTTTTGAACTGGGCTCGATCAATTAGCATTTGTAATCGTTACTATCATTCCATTTATTATATAATTAATTCCATTAATCCATTAACGTCCCACTGCCGGGCCCTACTTTCCTTCACATTGGGAATGCCTTAACTTCCCACATCCTGGCGAAATGTAGATGTCTCACGATGTTTTCCTTCCCCGAAAACATCAACACATACAAACAATCGAGATTAACGTTGAAATGCTATCAATGCTTGTCCATTCGATAAGTTATTAGATTCAGCACTAGGATTCCATTTGTTGCGGGTGCCATGCCACCGTGGCATCACAAAGATGTACGACCGGATCCCGCGACCTCTGGCCCCACTACCAACTGGGCTACCAGATCGACAAACTAATCAGAACCTGACCCAAGTTTTATTTCTTGCAACTCCTTGACTCGCAATATATTTACCTTACACTGAAGAAACTTGCTTCTCCTTGTATTGAAGTTGTCGCATGTCCATCCCCTGGGATGATTGGGACTTTTATATGTATGTGATTTCGTTTTTTGTGAAATCACTCTTCCGTGGGTGAAGCCTTGGGCAGAAACTGGTACTTATTGTAAACGGTCAAAGCCGGAACAGGCATTTATGTAACGGATAAAAATATTTTCGGCACTTCGTTGTTTGTCTCAATCTTATTGCGGGTATATGGGTATGAGACTCAGAGGATCTGATCCCCTCGGTCTCTTGTGACTGTGTAAATTACGAGGTTAGTGGTTTTAAACGACACTTGAGCAAAGCCGTTATTCAGCTCGGTGTCAGTATCGATTTTACATGTCTATTTTAATTAGTGTCCGACCGAAGCTTCGGCTTCGGCTTCGGCTTCGGCCACCTTCGGCCAAAAAAGCACCTTCGGCCAAATCTTCGGCTTCGGCCAAAAATTTGCCGAAGGTTTGGCCGAAGCCGAAGGTTTGCTAGTTGTCAAATATTGAAATTTACTGAACGATGCTAGAGCGAGACGGAGAGTGTGCAGAGCAGCAGTTTCGCCGCGCCGCCGCCACCGGCCCAAACGAATCGCAGTTAGTACCTAAACTAAACGAGTCAAAACAAGTTTAACTTAATTATCCTAAGAAATTACTTATAAGTATTTAATTTTCTCAAAAATTCCAAAAAATTATATGTAAAAAATAGATATTGAAAAAGCGTTAAACTTTGCTCAATTATTTTATAGAAATATTTTGTGTTCGTCTGATAATTAAAAAAATGTGACTGATTATTTGATTATTTTTGTTAAAATTACTTTAAGTAAATAAATATTTCATTAACATTGTATATTTGAAACTTTTATTTTTGACAATATTTTATTACCTACTTGTATATGTTGGTCACTCGGCTCGTTATTTAGTCCAGTCATTTTATTCAAAATTAGGTAAGAATTGCGGAATGAGAGATACCCAGCTGATTTTTTTGTATAAAGTTGTATTTTGGCATTCTAAAACTTGTCTCAAAACCTGCATATTGTAGGGTGACCGCGTCTATTAAAAAATTGAGGACGAAGGTCACAAAAATCGGTTTTTTGCAAATATCTCATTTCCTATGAGTTTTTCGCTATTTGTATCTTCATCAATATTGTAGAGAATTAAATTCCCTACAACTTTTGTATCAAAAAAAAATTTTATAAGTTGAATCGTTTTCGAGATAGAGGGCGGAGAGCGCGCGGTTAGAGCACAATGTAAAGTCAACCGGTACAGTCCCGGTCAAAACATGCTATATTAAGTTTATTAATTATATCTATCTAACAGCCTTTTAAAGTCCACTGCTGGACATAGGCCTCCCTAATTGGCGCCACTCCGACCGGTCCTGGGCCCTCTGAATCCAGCGGCTTCCCGCTGTCTTCTTTAGGTCATCAGTCCACCTGGTCGGGGAGCGACCAGTGCTCCTTTTACCGAGACGAGGCCGCCATTCGAGGACTTTGCAACCCCATTGGTTATCTGTCCTTCGAACAATGTGGACTCAGAGGGCCCAGAATCGGTCGGAGTGGCGCTAATTAGGGGAGGCCTATGTCCAGCAGTGGACTTTAAAAGGCTGTTAGATAGATAGAATTAATAAACTTAATATAGCATGTTTTGACCGGGACTGTACCGGTTGACCTAACATTGTACTCTAACCGCGCGCTCTCCGCCCTCTATCTCGAAAACGATTCAACGTATAAAAATTTTTTTGATACAAAAGTTGTAGGGAATTTAATTTTCTACAATATTGATGGAGATACAAATAGCGATAAACTCATAGGAAATTAGATATTTGCAAAAAACCGATTTTTGTGACCTTTGTCCTCAAATTTTTAATAGACGCGGTCACCCTACCATATGCAGGTTTTGAGACAAGTTTTAGAATGCCAAAATACAACTTTATACAAAAAAATCAGCTGGGTATCTCTCATTCCGCAGTGAATTCCTAAGATGACTGGACTATATTGGGCTAAATCTCTAAAGCTCTCACAATATGTATCTAGTATATTCTGAGATCAAAGTAACTATCGTATTTCTCAAGGTCAATGACACCTTCGGCTTCGGCTTCGGCTTCGGCCGAAGGTTTTGGTGAATACCGATTAATCGGCTTCGGCTTCGGCTTCGGCCAGAATTGCACCTTCGGTCGGACACTAATTTTAATCGCAACGTGCTTGAGAAGCTTTGAGGTTTTGTAAGCGGTTGTTGAGGGCTCGTTAAGTATCACGATCGAGTAATATTGACAGTATATTTTGATTGACCTATCAATTTTTGCAAGATTTTGATACTGTATGTAATAGCGATAGGTGATTTGTATGCGAAAGATTTTTTTTCAAGTTTTGATAAGTACCTATCAGATAATAATATATTATACACTCATACTCTCTATTATACACTCATACTCTCGCACTAGGATTTTCTGTTTAGCTAAACTTACAGAATGCTAACAAATCTCACTTAATTTTCCGAAGCACTAAAACTACCGGTCATCCGTCCAAAGTTAGGGCGCACCCGAAGACATTAGTTACCCAAGTCATCTGTTAATAAATGACACATTTGGATGCGGTGAGGGCCTATATATTAGCACTAATAAATAGGACTTAATTATAAAGATCTATAACACTAATCACCCTGAGATATGCCGATGCTGATGTATATTCCGATTACACAATCCTCTTATTTGCTTTAAATATCTGGATGACCGAGCTTTACTCGGTATTTTAGTGTTGCTTAACAACGCCATCTACTGAAGTAGCTCTGTGTCGTTAAAGCAATTAGTTGCTGCCATTAATAATAGTATTATTACTCGCCAATAGATGTCAGGAAGAGTCAATGATATTGTAGCAGTTTTTCATTGCCTGAAAACACTGATAAAACCACATTTTCTAAAAATCAATCCTAGCTAGATCGATTTATTGCCCCCGAAACCCCCTGCATACTAAATTTCATGAAAATCGTTGGCGCTGTTTCCGAGACTCAGAAAATATATATACAAGAATTGCTCGTTTATAGGTATTAGATAAAAAAAATATCAGCAGATCTTGTGTAATAATCGTATGTTTGCAAAACGAGTTTGACGCCGCGCCGGGACGATTGAAATAGCACTCATCTTTTGCATTTCATTCCGCGGTCGCTTTTACGATTCGCCGGCGAAAAACACGACGAGAACACGATTGTTCGTCGAGCGAACCATTAAAAGTGGAAAATTTTACTATCGTTTACGTGGATTTACTGCATTGCGCTACAAGTACGCAAAACTAGGCAGACAGGTCAGATAATGTATCTTATTATAATAGACAAGAGTAACCGCCCTCGCTTTGCTTCGGTTTTCATATTTTTTTACACCTTGGTTTACATTATTGGAGTTTTAGTAAGGATCCCTAAATTTTTTTTAATATAGCCTATGTTCACCGGGGATAGTGTAGCTTTCCACCAGTGAAAGAATTGTTTAAATCGGTTCAGTAGTTTCAGAGCCTATTCAATGCAAACAAAAAATCAAATCTTTCCTCTTTATATATTAGTATAGATAATTAATTTAATAATATGGTGCATAGGGATAAGAAATATTCATCATAATCGTAGCGGTTTCTTTGATATTATTGTTGGCTTCTGAGCTGATCGGAGCAATTATAGCACAATACTCAGAACGTCAGTTTTCCTCGGGTGACTCCATCTCGATTACTGCACACTAATTTTTAAATTGATGTATGCATTAAATTTAATTATCACTTGCTTCCGTGAAGGTAAATATTGTGCGAAGACGTACCAAGAGTTGTTTATAATGTTATCAAAGATGTGTGAAGTATTTCAATCTGCATTTGGGTACGGTGGAAAACGGCCTTTTACTATCTCAGATCCTCCATGCAAGTTTGGTGGACAGTTATGGACTGAGATGATGATGAAGCTGTTATCAGATTTCATGTTTTGTATTTCTTGTCAAAACTCTACGAAAACTGGCGATCGTGAAAATACGTTCCACTTTAGCAACAACGCTTTCAACGCTCTTATGTTGAACTGTCCCAGATCTGTATCTACTAGGTTGCAAGACACTAATGTGCTATGCCCCATATGTGAGCACAAAATCAATCAATCACACGTCAACCTCTCCTTTATGCGAATCAAACGCTCCATATTTTGCTGAAAAACTGCAGACGAAGTGTCAAAGAACTAATTTTGTAACAAAATTATGTTTTCAACTTATGTTGGTATTAGCGCTAAAAAAGCCCTAAGCGATGCTAAACCTTGACTACAAGAGTCCAAAAAATCCGTTTTATCTATTCGTTTTGCCGCTCCCAATCAGCTTACTATGCAACCGAGTGGCCGCATAAGCCTCTATTCCCTCTGCGTTGACCCTAATGAATATAGGTACTTGGAATCAGGGTAATCTCCATTTACACTTATCTTGTGATGCTTCGTTTCGAAGAGAAACATTGTAGTTGGTTGTTAATATGTCTTAAACTGGCCACTTAATTCTCTACTTAAGACTTCATTCAGATAAACGCTAGAATTTAAGATATGGTTGCCAAGGTCTCATTTATTAGCGTTCTGTTACAGCCTTCGGAAGCGATTCTCTTTGAGATAAGTTTTGTGTGCCTCATATTACTCTTCTCTTTGTATTGGCTATATCGTATCAAGAGCGGTTCTGTTGAGACTAGGGCATGCAATTATCCGCTTATTTTCGTATCCGGATATTTCGGATAATTTATGAATACTATCCGGATATATCCGGATATATCCGAATATATCCGGATAATACGAATAATTATGATAACACTTTAAGAAAGCTAAATTCAAATAATTTATGAATTAAATCAATGTTTTTATTACAAAGACTCATTCAAAATTGAATTCAAAACTTCGTTCGATGTATCAGCGCGCTGCTAAGCTTGATGAGTTTCAGTAAAACTCAGGGTGAAACTGTTTCACCCTGATATCGCATTTGGTCATGAACTCATGAGCAATGTTATTAGAGTACTTCATACTTTTTCACCACTTCGAGCTGGTACTGTATTTATCTGAAACCTAACGCATACGAATATTTCTGATCTTGTATCTCTTCTAGCATCACTCTTTTTTTTTCGGCCGATGAAAAAGCAGACGGGCGAACTGATAGTAAGTGGTCAGCGTCGCTAATGGACATGACCAATACCAGAGGAATCACCAATGCATCGCTGGCCCTGAAGGAGAACTCTTTTTGCACCTTTTTCGAAGAACCCCGATGTTTCTCTTAATTTCCGAAGGTTGAATGGTAGAGCCTAGAGGTACCTTTTACATAATTGTAAGGTTCAAAAGTTGTTTAAATAAATAAATAAACCCCATGTCATAGCGCTCCGGGAATACCTCAGAAGGAAGCTCATTCCACAGTTTGTACGTGCATCGCAAATATTATCGTGAGAATCGGACAATAGAGGTTCTCCACGAGTCCAATCGGTGTGGATGAAACTTCGGCGAGTGGTGCAATGATGAAAAGCTGAAGTAGGCATCAAGTCAAACTATTCCTCGGAGCACTCACCGTTGTAAAGTCGCTAGAACACCCAGAGAGAACCGATATTTATTCTGAAACTCGGGTGTTTTAACCTGTGAGTGACTCGTGGTTCGTTGACAACTCGGACCGCGCGTTTCTGTATAGCATCGAATGGATTAAGCTGATATTGTAGTGCCCTTGCCCAGAAGTGAGAACAATACTACATGTGAGGCCTGATCTGAGCTTGTGTAAGTGAAGTACTGCTTAGCCCGGTTCAGGACCGAAAGCTTTTTGGGAGATTAGCTTGGCTTAGCTTGGCTTCTGAAGGACGCCGATAATGCACATCACTCGAGACGTCAACTCCCAGAATCCCAAAACGTTTACTCACGATGAGCGCGGTACCCTGGAATTGAGGCGTTATGACAAATGGGGTTTTCTTAGCGGTAAACGCGCAAACTTGTGTCTTCACAGTCCACTGGGAACGCCGGTATTTATAGGTTTTATAAATATCTGAGCAACAACCGTCTACAATTACCTTGATGTGTCGCTCAGATAGAAAAATGGCTACCCAACTGCATAACTTCTCATAGATGGTAACTTCGTCAGAAGGCCAGACCCGGTCTTCATGCCTTAGCGATATCTAGGTTGACTGCCAGAGCTTCCGCATTGCGATCAAGAGCCTGAGCCCATCAGTACTTAAGATAAACTAGAAGATCACCAGCTAAACGACCGCGGCCAAAACCGTATTGTCGATCATTGGTCACCTCACCTTATGATCTTCCACATATCTTGAGATCTGCGTGTTTTATCTGAAGCAGGGATGTTATCGCTATAGGCCTATAGTTAGCCGGGTCAATAAGATCGCCATTTTTGGTTGTCTGGTCAACTCGACTTCTAGGTAAACTGTATACTGTCACGTGCATACTGTCAAGGCGAACCCTCAAGAAGGAATCCTTGTTCCGGGAACACAAACTATGCACGGATGTGTCCTTAAAAAGTTCAGTTGACAACTAGAACAGAATTTTTTACTTCGTACTCTGTCACTCATTCCTTTCAATATTTATGGGGAGTATACCATGCTAAAAGCCTTTGTCGTAGCTTAAAGATCAATAACCTGACTCACAGATGATACCAATGTTTTTGCGTCAAAGGAGACGGACCTTGCTCACCTTTTCCGCAGAGCAGAGCGAAAGAGTGAACTTATCGGGCTCACTCTCGACAAGAAGAAAACCGAAATAATGCTTATCGATCTCATCAACTCTCTAGGAGTAGAGAACTTTCGTACGTTGAATTCGTCAACGAGTTTGTATACCTCGAAGGTGTACTTAATATCCAATCAAAGAGGATGTGGGAAGGAAATCGAGTCAAAAGCGAGAAACATGGCTAAAAATGCTATAAGCAAATTAATGAAATATGGCAAGATCTAAAGATCTCTAATGTCACCAATACCAGCTCAAGACATTCGTTTTCTCGATATTTTATATGCCAGGGAATCATGGGCGCATAGAGCAAGAGTGAAAGAAAATAGATGCTTTTGAGATGTTATGTTCGATCAGGAAGCGTTGCATACCACGGTCTGTCAAGATTACCAATATTGGCTCAACGCGGCAGCGTAGCTTCAATAGACTAGACTTACGAAGATATTATCAGGAAATCCTTGTGTGTTTTGGTGACATTTACTGTTGCAATGCGATCGTCCTGAGAAGGTTGGTCACCAGGAGAAGTGAAGGGAGTTGATAAGAGTAGTGAAGGACCTTCATCAAGGGCACGACCCTCAGTAATAAGGATGCAACACAGAAGTAAAGTATCAATTGTAAAGTGATAGTGGCTTTGCCTTTTATTTCTCCCTCCAGCAGTTCCCAACGCTGTTCGATTTCTGTAGTCAATTGCTATACAACTGCTCGACTTCTGCTTAGTTTTTGAGCTGTGCTTTATAGAAAGCTTGGCACGGCATGTAGATTCGCCAGAACCAGGTTTCTCCTCGATGGAGCACCGTGAGCGAGTGCTCAACCACCCAGATCAGCCGTTGCCTTTATTTCCTACCTACATATTATGTATTGATTACGTCGCCTTTTCTGTGTTGCTATTATTGAAATTGCAAACATGATTAGGGCATGGCTTGTACACTTGCATTTATTGTGAAGAAATATCGGGATTGGCTTTTTTTATTTGACATTAAGTCGTATTTTATGCGAATATTGTATCTATTCTGTTCTAATACAGTTTAAAATGTTATATTTCGGTGCTTTTTACATATTTCAAATGAAGAAACGTATAAAATAATAAAATTAATTACTATCCGGATTATCCGGATAGTAAACAGCCCAATATCCGGATATTAAATTCAGCGGATATCCGGATAATTCGAATATCCGAATATCCGGATAGTAAGCCCTAGTTGAGACTTGAGTTTTTGATATTATAATAATCCTAGATTTTTATATAAAACTATCCCAAAGGCCTTTGATGACGTCAAATTACGATCGTTGCTTCAAAAAATATAATATCTACCAATTTCTCACCGATTAATGTGCCTTCAATAAAATCAAAGTATCCCCAAGGTTTACTGCGTTATTATAGAACTTGAAAGTAATTTCATACTTTACAAGTTTCAGCAAGTGGCTCGTTGTATTGTTCAACGCTAAGGCCCGTAGAGTTTGCAAGTCACTAATTGTCGTTATCGACTAGTAATTATTAGCATTGTCTGTCGCTGATCGCGTGAATCTAAAGTTACTGCGCATTGCGTTGGTTATTCACAGGACAAGTACGCTTAACAAGATTGTCAGTAATTATGTTTTTCTGATCGATGTAGCTCATTTTATTCTAATTTGATTTAACTATTACACATTCCTTTAGTTTAAAATGCCCTTCTTTTGGTACTATACAATCGGCATTAATTACAACGTGTATTGCCTTGTTTGATTACACATGCTATTCTGTGTTATATTCATTTTGTAAAGATTTTTTAGACAATTTTTTTCAGATTTGCCAGTGAAAAACTTTCTGTGATTGCAAGCCTTAATTGAATAGTTTTCCTTTATGTCATCTAGTTTCATTATTTCCACGCAAAACGTCCTTCCGGAGGACTCGACAGATTGCGAGGTCATAATTATGTTCTAATTAATACTCTGAAGGGTCTGTTGTTTCTGACTACAATTTCTTACAGAATTTGGGGAAACATTACTTTTTTTTTTTGTAAATTGTATAGTTTTGATAACAGGAGCACTCGAGGCGGGTGAAATTTCAATAATATGGTGAACTGGTGAGTAGAGTGGGTTTAGCTGATACAATGTCCAAAAACTTTTTTTAATTTAACCTTGGTCTTACTACTAAAAAGTTTCACGTAAGATTAATATAGGCGATGAAAATACGGTCCATCGTATTTGGTTTAATTTGTTATTGACTTTAAAAATCTTAAGATGAGTATGTAATATGGTAATAGCCGGAAACGACTCAACTGAACGTCGACACTGTAAAGGAAGTAACAAAGTCACCTGAAATAAGAGTGCGTACTAGTGAGGAGTGTTGTTCATTGTTGCAAAATTTTGAAATGTTAGTTAAAGGAACCGGCCGGAAACATTAAAGTGTCAGCCCGCGAAGCCTGAATAAGCCATTCTCTTATCCCGACCTGGATTTTACGTCGGGACAAAACAAAACTCTCCAACGTAACACTGTAACTTGCGACGCCACTTAAACTTTGCTTTGAGCAATTATTTTCATTTTATTCGCCTTCAATTTCATCAAGGTGCGAATTTCGTTTAACTTTGCAGTGTTTAGGACATATTTGTTAATTTTGTCTGTAACGTTGTCTTGAGACCCTTTTTATGTTTAAACATGTAGAATAGCTGGGGTTTTTCATGTTGAATATTAGTAATGTTTGTTTCTTTAATTACTAAATTGTTTACAATTATTTAAATGGAAACTGGTGATGTTGTCCAGGATGGTAAGCTTATTAACTTAGTAAAAACCGATTGGGAACAAGGTGACAAACTTCAGACCTCGGTACTTGGTAAATCTTTGTGATAATAAATGAACATTGTTCAGTTTCATGCGTGTTCATGACACATATTCTCGAATGTAGATCTAATTATTCGTAAAGGTCGTCATGAAAAATAAATTCGCTCTTCATAAGACGGATAACGTACATTTTCCACGTGTCATATTTATGTGTTACTCCGTAGGGATATATACTACGCTTCGCATACATTTTAATAATCAAAAGCTCCGTCGTTTTACTCCACCTAACCACTCATGAAACTACTGATCATACGAATACGACCCTGTAGAATATGTTATAGTGATCTTTCTTGTGAAGAGGTTTGGTTTGATTTTTGAGAAATAAATGTTTGCTGTTTGTGCGATATATGAGTGTTGAGCGTTTAATTACATATATTGAACCTTTATATGATTATTGTTTTGAATAGACGTTACAGTCTTCATTTTTAAAGGCCAAAATTATAGTGCGACATTGAAAAAAAAAAATGTATCCATCAGACGCACTGATGATGATGATATTGTTAATAAAAGGTAGTGTTGTTACTCTTAAGAGTTTTGGTATAAGTACCTAGTAATAAATGGATCGTCGCAAAATATTTCATTTCACTTACAACTCCATCGCCACTTACTATCAGGTGGGATTTTTGTCAAGCACTAATTTATTTTATGAAAAAAACTGTTATTCTTGTGTCGCGCTTCAAATTGATCATGGGCACTACTAATCTATTGGTATTTTTATTGTTATTAAATTAAATTAAGATAAATTGCATTTTGTAATATTGCAAATACACTTACTTACCTCTTCTTTTTCTTTTTTCTTTGTTTATTTTTATTTTCTTTATTTTGACGATCAAATATAATAATTTCCTAATTCTTGAAAATGTATCGCCATTATATGTAGAATTTTGTAAGTATCTATAATTTTTCATTCATAACTCTTCAAGACTGTTATATGATTTTTTATTGATGTTCTTTCGTCTTTTCCTTATGTAACATTGATGGTCCGTCTTGAAGCTTATTATGCATTAGCATAATAAGTGCTTTCTGTTTGAGTTTCATATCATTTTAACAATTCTAATTCTTATACTGAGTTTATTTCTGGAGAGGATCTTTGTATTTAATTGGGTATTTGGGATTGAACATAACATTTTATGATTTCAATTTGAAGAAAAACTAACGTCTCAGAGTCTCACAAGAATTTCATTTTATTTTCTTCCAGTTTTATGTCTACTAAGATTTATGGGCCTACTTGTAGGGTGTAATTCTTTTGTATTGTTAAGTATGTTATGATAAGCACATTTTATGTTGTCACACTATGACAAGCTTTTTGATGTACTAGACATAGGTTCTAAACACGCGGTAGCGTGTAAGCCAATTTTCTAGCTAACAGAATTGGCGAGCAGCACCGTGTGTAATATTACACGAACCATTTGGAGCCACTTTTGACCACCTCATAACTCAAAAACTTTTCAACATAAACCTGTCAAATTTGGCTCATTTATTAAGACTTGCGAAATACATACGTCTTCCAAATTTCATAAACACATCTCAAACGGTTATTTAGATATTAACGTCCAAAAATCGAGAAATTTAACACTGACTGACCTATAGATCAAAACTATATCCAATTTCCAGGTGACCTAGAAAGTTAAAATTTGGCATGCAGATAGGTAGTCGGGTGAATACAAAGGAATAAATCTGAAAGTAGTAAATTTTTATCATTTTATGATAATTTTTCAAAATATTGATTCTATTAGGAACACTTACTTATAACGCCTGAAAAGTAATAGGTATTTTGGATCACGGTGCACTAACTACGGATTTAGTTGAAGGGCACCATTACAGTTCATGTATAAGGTAACAAAATTAATCAGTAACGTTATGAATAAGTAATAATAATAATAAATAATTTCTGTACAAAAAATAATGATATCCCATCAAAAACATGAATGTAAAGTAAAAGCCAATTTAAAAAAAAGAATTGAGATCTAAATGGGTGCCAAGTTCTGTGTAGAAAAGCCTAAAATTTTAGTCACAAGAACATGTAATTCAAGGTTTACATTTGAATTGGCTAGTTTTCATTAGTTAGCAACCAACAAAGCAAATTTTAGAAAAGTAACATAGTTCATCAACCTAACAGGCTTAACAAAGATAATAAAATTATACAAATATAATATTATAGCCTAGATAGGTACGTGAAAACTAACCAAGTCAAATGTGGAGCTTGAATTACATGTTCTTGTGACTAAAATTTTAGGCTTTTCTACACAGAACTTGGCACCCATTTAGATCTCAATTCTTTTTTTTAAATTGGCTTTTACTTTACATTCATGTTTTTGATGGGATTTTATTTTCTTCGTCTATACAAGCGTTCCATACGATTTTAGAACACAAAAATTGGTCATTAAATTTTTTCACAACATTGCAGGACCTTAAGATAATATGTAATATAGGATAGGTTACAAAGTTCACAAGCAAGTAAATCCCCGCTCGTCAGTATGTCCAGCGCACCCGATCCCGATAACGATAGCATTTGTCAGCCCAACATGTGATAGCAAGCTCTTGGCTCGGTAACAACATTGTTTAGGAGAAGCTGTTTTTCATTTATGTAACATTTCGTTCTCAACGGAACGAACTTTAACACACTTTGTATTAAGTTTGCCGAGGCTTATCTTATTTATATA
The DNA here is from genome assembly GCA_911387775.1 of Thymelicus sylvestris. Classification (NCBI taxonomy): domain Eukaryota; kingdom Metazoa; phylum Arthropoda; class Insecta; order Lepidoptera; family Hesperiidae; genus Thymelicus; species Thymelicus sylvestris. The sequence continues at coordinate 16,313,754 of OU426889.1, forward strand.
GCTTTTCTTGCGCAACTCAGTTTATAGTGTTGCTGTAGCGTTATCTATCTCCATAATCTTAATACCGAGAAGAGATTTTCTCAGGTTTAAATTCGTTTTGCCAGCCAGGTGTATAGGTTATGATGACATGTATTATGTTTTGATATTCTTATTATCTCTTCTTAAATCTTCAGAATTAAAATAACTAATTATTTATGGCACATAATATGATACAAAACACATACAATTTTAAACACATAATGATGTACCTACATGTTTGTATGTAGGTATGTACTTTGTACATTGGTCGCTAACCGGGGCAATTATCGCTTCGCATTCGGTTCGGCATTCACTATATGACACGGTAATTAGCAAGAACACATGGGTAAGGAAATTATAATTGCTCATAATTATACTAATGCTACAAAAATAATTTGCTCTGATGAACAGAGAAATAATAAACAGCAGAACAGATAAATATTTAGAGCGAGCTGGTATGCTGGGTTATCGAAAAAGGATCAGATCTAGCTCAAATTTAAGTGGGACCACAAGACAAGCACCCGATTTCGATTAAAAAAAGAACCATCAAAATCACCCAGTCGAAAGTTCTGAGGTAACAAACATAAAAAATAAATAAAAACAAACAGTTGATTTGAATAACTCCTCCTTTTTTGAAGTCGGTTAAAAAATATCATAAAAGTAAATCTAGTAGAAATATGGGTAAGGACCAAAAACTTGACGTATTAGCACAATGGAGATCACAACGGAACATATCACACTGGAAAATAATTGTAGCACAATGGAGCATAAGGTTGCATGTATACAGTAATATTTAAGATTACCTAAAATGAAAGAAATTAAAATTATATTGCAAGTAATTTTATTACAAAACAAAATAAAATGTAAATAAAATCAATCAAAATTTCACGAAAAAGAAGTAAAAACAAATAAATATCTCATTGAAAAATACTAAATCTCATTAAAAACTAGCGATATTTATACCTAATTTTATCGACAAAAATACCGACATGTGTCGTCGGTGTTTAAAAGCTGTCAAAATGTGGTCCCTTATAAATAACATTCAAATTATTTGGATTTTCTTTTTTTAATTTTTCACAGTACTTTCGACATCGTTCTGCGGCTGAAGAATGCATCTGAAAAGCAAATATAGAAAACTATTTTTGAGAAGAATACCATAAAATATGAAAAAAAATCAAGTCAATAATACATATTTAAATCGTGATAAACATACCTTTAGGATCAATTTCGTGTCACAACGTCGCACAACGGAACAAAAATTCACACGACAACACATAAAAGATGCAAAATTTCACAAATTTAACAACGAATTGACATTTTTGTACATTCTTTTGAATAGAACATTTAAAATGTAACGTATCTATAGTATAATTTGCTAGAAAATCGTCATAATATTTGTAAAATACTCACCTAAAGTTTTCAAAATATTAACGACCAAACTGATGAGATCGAATCAAATGTTAAATTGGCAGAGAAAAAAACATCGTGGCCTATTGGAATTTCTATAGCTAGCACAAAACCAACATTGCCACACTATATTGTTAAGAAACTTCTAAAAATGCTTGTGGTTTCAATATTATAGCGTCGCACAACAGGAATATCACAACGGAATGAATTTTGGGACACTTACATTTATACCTGTAAAACTTTAAATAAGGAAGATAATGGGTTAATATTTGTCAAGGACATTGCTAGTATATATGGTAGTTCATTAATGTAGATTTACAAATTATAGCTCACGTAAAAACCAAACAGCATCAAAAATCTTCTAAGGAAGTCGGGTTGGGACATTTTATTTTTCGTACTTTTCTAAGGCAACAATTATACTGTCATGTTTTGATGATGAAATTAAAAAATCAAGGTAGTTATTTTTAATGTTTTTCTTAAGCTTACATGTTTAGAAGGTATTAGCAAATACAAAAAAAAATATTTTAGGCATGTAATGGACTCTAATTTTCTTCCAATTTGAGTTGGACACCACAGTATGTCTCAATCCGTCAAAAATTTGGTCCTTACCCATATAATAATATGGAAGATTATAATTATTAATTCAATGTATCTTTAATGATTTTTCAGTTATCCAATATACATATATATATAGTAGTTATATAACACAGTTTTTCCGTTTTATTATCGTTCTTGATTTTAGAAATAATATTAAGTAGTCTAGCATTAATGAAGTCTATCGACGGTCCACTAGCTCATAGCTTCGATATTGCCGGTGTTTGGCACGTATTCTGAAGGGTTGAAATTTACTATGGTGCATTTTGGAGTATATTCGGTTCGCATATTAATCACACATTAAGAGTTCAAATACCTTCTACAAGGAACATAATTAAAGACTGTACTGATACCTTATTTCCGTACCTGTTTATGGGCTATATATAAAAGTTTTTATGACATAGGACTTTTACAGGACACTTCTGGTATGTGTTTGTTCTTAGAAATAATTGATTAAAGTAAAAGTTTATTTCCGGTATGAAGTTTCCTGAATGATTGTTCTTCGAGAAGACACTAAATCGAAATCGCGTCCTTTCGGACCATGTTATTTAGTATTTTTTAAAGATAGTTCTTCGATAATATACTTGAGAATAAACGGGATTAAAATTAAAGTTTTTCGTCCATCCATTACCACACCAAAAATGATAAAAAAATCATTTAAATTAGCCTTTCTACCACGTGTATTTGGAGCAAAAATATTACACTCTTAATTTTTAAAAGCTGAAGTTCACCAAATGGCACTTCGCCGGGCTGCCGGCAGAACATTTTCATTCTCCTTAGTGGATCCCACCAGTACATATTGTTTCACAAAAATCAGCAACAACATAGCATCAAAAATATATGGTCTATAATAAATCACCAGTCACCAACAAAAAAGTTTATGTAGTCTTAACTCATTCATCAGTCACTTGTTTTCACAGGGTTGCTAAGTTGCTAACTTAGTTCTTTTAAGTGTATTGGTTAACGTTACAAGATTCTCCTTGAATTTATTTGTGAGAGCCCTGCTATTTGGTAAGCGAACCATGATTTGTAAACAGTTAGGCTCGAGTTTCCAAGGCTGCGTAGTATAACGATGAGTAGACATTTTTGGACCGCGATATAAATAATGTCGATACGGCGGAATTTATCGATTTTGGCCACAACCAAAGACGGTGAGATGAACCGGCGACCACCGGATTTTTTGGCAGCCCTACCCAATTTGAAAGATTATTACATGAAGTTATAATATAGGTGGGCGAGCAAACACAAACACCTGAGTGATGTCATCGCAGTCGGCGCATCGTCGCAGTCGGCACTGCGGTTTATCTTCGTAAATAACTATTTGCACAACCGCGACACCGTCCCTTCTTTGTTCCCATGGACTTAGTGGGAGTCTATCTTATCTCTGTAATTAATGTCCTCGGAACTTTGTTTGTACGCGGGTGCGTGACGTAACGAACCTATGGGGGATGACGGATACTCAGAGTCGGAGCCTGACCAATTATAGGATCGCTTCAAATATAATAATATGGTGGTGTATGGGTCTCACAAACAGTCATAAAACAGGCATAAAATTAGTAATAAAAAGACAGAAAGACTATAAAACGTACGTTTGTACATTGATTCGTAAAATCTTAGTTGGTACCTAATTATTATTAAAAATGTAAAATATTTCAAGCCGTGCCCAGGAGTTCTTGTTAGATAAAATAATAAGACTTAAACCATCTGAAACGAGGCTTAAAGTTAGACTTGCTATTCCAGGGATGCCTGTCTACTTTCTAAATAGCGAGCAAAGTTTGATGGAACAAGTTTTGAATTAGAAATGTTTGCATTTCCCAACTTTACTTACGGTTTGTTTTAACTTTTGAGAATTTTATCAGTTGAATTCCTCGACTAATTAATTTTCCAGCGCGTGTGAGGAGAGGATAACAATATATAAAATGGAAAATTTAAAACGCTTTCATTTGTTCAGAGTTATGAATCATTTGTTAACGTCACCATATTGTTCTTGTGGTTTGTGTACTTGTGCCGAGTCATGTTTAATTTTTGGTTTAAACTCTGCTTAATTTGTTTACATTATTGTGTTTAATGCTCAATGATATATTAAACGAAATCACGTAAAATTTCAGTCCTATTAATATTACGAGTATAAATGTGAAAGTTTGTGAAGATTTTGTTGGATTTATATAATACAAAAATTAATATCCCTAACAAGGAGTCTTTGTTCTCCATTGTAACTCATAGGTTTGAACTGTTTATTTAACTCTACACGCACCGCGTCACAGGATCTTGTACGACGGACGTAATTATACTTGCTTCCAAGTGGATATAAAAATAAATATATTTAATATTTATCATCACAGACAATATTTTATTTCCACCCAAACCTCCTATAGATTTTTGGATGTTTGTTCCTCAATCACGCCACAACTACTTAACTGATTTGGCTGTGGAATGGAGATAGCCTATACTTATAAACTCCAGAATCGTAGAATAAAATATTGAAAAACATTTATTATTCGTCGCGTACCCTATAGTGTGGGTTATCGTTGAAAAGGTCTTCCAAAAATATTATGGGACTTTTAAGACCATTTTTGGCTTTAAAGTGCTAATTTCGGTTAGAGTCAAGTGTCCCCCTTCTGCTGGCTAAACGGTTGGATTTATACAAGTGAAAAAATTCTCAAAAATATGTTACATGATGAATTTACAAGGAAAACTATCACGGCTATGTTAGCACAAGTAGTTAATCAGTGATAGTCGATAAACTTACTACTTCGGTACCCTACATTGCGGCCAGACACTCACTTGCCCGGTTTTTTAAAATAAAACTAGCTGCCCGGACAGACTTCGTTCTGTCAAAAGTTTGTTTTGAGATGTAAGCTATCCTATCTTTCAAGTTGGATTAAACTGCACACGGTGTGCAAATGATTAAAATCGGTTAAGTAGTTTAGGAGTTGATCGCGGACAAACAACGTGACACGTAATTTATATATATTAAGATATAGCCTCTCTTACTCAGAAACAATAGCGCATCCTATTGGTGAAAGAATTTTTGGAATCGGTGAAGTAGTTTTTAAGTTTATCAGTTACAAACAAACAAAATATCAAAACATTGTTCTTTATAATTATTATTTGATTATTGTACAATTAGGATTCAAACCCGGACCACCTACTGTGCGGGATCCGATACAGTACAGTAACATAGTACTTATTTATACTTTTGGCCCCGTCTTTCTCACATTACTTTTTATAAGTAATATAATAATAGTATGTAAGTGGCTACTGATTACACGAAATCTAAGACAGACTGAGACTGTATAAACCATGTTACCATTCTCTTTGTTCTCATTAAACGAAATTTCTACTATCGATGAATAACAATTCCACACATGGCTTGGGCTGTACAGTAGTTGTGGTTAACATTCACTGCGGCGTACGACCAAATCGCTTAGGTGCTACATCCTACTATAAAACAGACAATTGGAACTTTATTACTACCGTCATAAGGTATACCTTCGCCACCGGAGTACGAGCTCCATTTTCGTAAGCACCTCGCCTGTGGTACAGATGCATCCGCATTACAAATTGTTTTGCATATCCGTATGCAGAATTGCAGAGTTGCCGTTGAGCTGATTCCATTATTCTTCCGAGCCGCTTGCCAATTTTTAAACTGTTCCAAAATGGAATTCATAATTTTAAACGATTTCGTGCGGCAATGCGGCTGATTTATGCCACCGTTTAAAAACTTATTTTTTTACAGGACTCTTGACTCCAACGAAAATTAGCACTTTAAAGCCAAATATTTCTCAAACGGACCCCTAATTTCAACAATGGTCTTAGAAGACCCATAATATTATTTTTAACTAGCTTTTGCCCGCAGCTTCGCCCGCGGTAGAGATCGATTTTTTACAAATCCTACTTACTTACGTTTACTTAGTTAGACTTAGTTGCCTATGAATTTATGTAATTAACATGTATCATTTGATAGCGTGAAATGCAAATGAATTTTACTAACGCCATCTATTAACAACATCCGGAACTAAATATGTAGCAACTAACATAATATCGATCTTCCCATGGGGATGTTTTGCCGCGGTAAAAAGTAGCCTACGTTACTGTCCACCCTCCTCACTATCTCCACACACCAACCATATAACAGCTTCGTTGCGACGTGAAAGACGGACAAACAAACAAACACACTTTCATATTTATAACATTAGTAGTATGGATAATAATATTTATTACGCGTCGAATAAAAAATTCATTCTCACGTTACCTGTAGGGGAAGTACCCTGAAAAAAAATGTTTTTCAATATTTTATTCTACGATTCTGGAGTTTTAATAAATATGTATATCCATGTCAAATTACAACTTTCCGGCATTAAAGGTCTCGGCCCTTTGCTTCGGACAAATGGACAGACGTACGAACGGACGGACGGACGGACGAACGGACATGAAGAATTTATAAGGGTTCCGATTTTACGACGGAACCCTTAAAAGTCTAGTTAAAATAATAATAGGTTTATTTTTTAAGGAATTATTCCCAAGTAACCTTGTTCTTTAATGGGTTTCCAGAGAACACAAACGGGAAGTAGTCGCAATTAGAATTAAGTTACATCTGATGTTATTACTTCCACTTATTGTAAAAAGCATAAAAAATATGATCCATAAAAATATAGTTGGATTGAATAGTTGGAAAAACTAGAAAATACCTGTTTTTCTTTTAATTGGAAATACTTGATGGGGCATTAAAATATTGCTCAATGTTTACGAAGTACTTTAAATCTATCTCCAGCCTTCAGTTGAGTTTGTTTTGATTTTATATCATGAAAGCAAACATTTCATTTTAATTAAGAAAGCATTCACGATCTGTTCGTTTCGTTAGTATTATTCTAACTAGGTATGCTCGTTAGAGTTCAGTAATTTATACGGACAGCAATTAGGTACTGTTCAAGTATCAAGACATTCTATTTAATAAAACGCTGTTACTGAGTGACAGATGAGATAACGTTCAGCGTAAACCAGTGGAAGAAGCACTGTGAGAGAACACTAAGATATATCTTCTAAAGGGGTTAAATGGGAAGGGAATTTACTAAGTAATTTCCAAGTTTTAAGTATAGCTCCTTGGTTGAGTATTGAGCAAGTAAAATTTTATTAGGTAGTTTAAATTTAAGTAGGTCAATTAGTGAAAATAGATTTAATATCAAGAACAGGTTTACCAAGTGTTTAGTAAACAATGCACTCAAACAATTATTCTTCATTTAAAAGACACTTTGATATTAAACTTGCTAGCGAAAAATAGGTCAACATTTCCCGGGACGCAGCGAGCGGAGGAAATGTACGCGAGTCGTGGGGTCGATGGTCGGCAGGTTTGAGGTCTGCACCGCCTTACGTGACGCAGCTGGCTCCTCGCCAGAACTTATCAAGAAAAAGCTTTGTCAGTCAGCTTTGATTGCTTTGATAGCTTTATTGTTCTGATTGTTCTTCTCAGACTCAAACTTACCGAACGTTCAAAGGATTTTACTGTTTGCCTCAATTTGTTGAGCCCCTCCGCGCGCATGTCGCGTACCGAGCGCCCCCATTGAGCGAAAATTTAACTCTAGTTAAGCCGCCTTGGGTAATGGGATTACAAACAGGGTTAGTGATCTATTTCTGGATGTATGCCTCGTTTTATTGTACTTAAGTAGTTTAGAAGTACTATTTATTGTTAAAGATCACGATCAATTTTATTTTTGGGTTAAGTTTTCTATAGAAAAGGTTTTTATGCAAAGGTTAATTCGAAGTCTGCGTAATGCCTACGACGTTTCATGTAGGTACATTACAGATTTGTAAGTTCATTCTCTTGTAGATATAATTTAATTGATGCCACTCGGACTGGTTCTGATTCTCATCATGAATTTATCCCTATTGAATTCAATCCTTCTCCCAATATTAATTGCGTCATCTATCCAAGTCGATTGGATTGGGCTCCTATTTCTGTGATCTGGATGCCATTTGATGTTATTTTTTTTCTTAATTGATATCTTAAGAATTACTTAGTTTTTTTATTTCTATTAGAGCCAATTAGGAAATGCAATCTCGCGTGATTTTAGACCTAGCCGAGATCTCGTAAAACCATAGAGCCAGACTCGCGTGATCTTGTGCTTTACGAATTATTATAACAAGTGCGTGTCAGGCCACGCGCAATGTAGGGTTCCGAAGTAGTAAGTTTATTGACATTTACTAAAAAGTGGTAGGAATTAATAAAATAAAATTGACTTTTGAAGTTCTCAAAAAAAAAACGCATACTTTTATAATTTACTGTGTATACACCTTTGATCAACAAAACTAGTTTTGTTACGTACGATTTTTGCTTCTGTGCCTGTCTACCTTCTTCGAGAAGAGTTTTGGCTCTAAGAGCATAAAGTGCAGGCGATAAAAAATCCATTTGTTGTGCCCGACTCGCTCCTTTGTAACTTCGCTCACCTTTTTAACGTCAAAGAAGGCCTCGGGCCCGTAAATAGATGGGGTTGGAAATAAAACAAGCGTCCTAATTGCGCACTAGTACACATTGTAAAATGCCACACTAGAATTGTCGATAATCATAAGGTGAACATTTAATTTAAAATCATAATAACTACTCACAACATTTTAGCCCAAAACTTATTCAAATGTTCAAAATTATTTTTATAAAGCAGATACCCATTCATTTTCTTGTGATAACAATGATTGAACGATCAAATTGTTCCATTAGAATATTGTTACAGTTCACTCCAAGGTTTATTTTGGTTAGCTGGAATTTTCTCGGGCAAATATTTCTGTCCATGAAAATAAAGTCATTTCTAATTACACGACAGAAAGAGAAACTTTACATTCTCCAGCACTGTTGTGTCTCTCAAAATGTCGTCCGATTTGGTAAGATTATTAAACTCGTCTTGATATTATATCGTATTGATCTTTAGTAATTTTACGTTCTTCAATTGATGTACCATTTTTATTTTATGATAAAAATCAAAGTGCAGTTGTATTTTAATATTTCATTTCGAAAAACACAGTTAAAAGTTGAATGTTCAAAAATCCTTTCGTAACACTTGTGAAGTTATAAGACTCATGCCCAATTTCAAGTTTCAACAGCTTGCAGGCTTGAAATTACTAGTTCTCTAATTTAACAACCCTCAGAACCTTTGTACAGGACTTTTCTGTTATATGTACCGTTGGGAAAAGCATTTTATCACATTCGTTTCTGAATGCGGGTGTACTTACTGAAACTGTTATTTCAATTGACAATTATGTAAAAAAATTGTGATATATCTCAATATTTTGATATATATTCAGGGATATGACCATCTATCATCAACGAACCTTGAGCCTTAAAGAATGGAATCGAAAAATCGTAAATAGTCACACTTGGCATGTAACTTTCATATTAAAACTTCTTCGTTCATCACTCACTTCACCACGTGACTATCTATCGTCAATTAACCTTGCACCTTAACGAATGAAATCGAAAAATTGTGGATAGTCACACTTGGCATGTAACTTTCATATTATTGCTACTTCGTTCATTACTCACTTCACCACGATCTATCGAATCAACCTCATCATCACTTTGTGCTCAACCCTCTGTTATTATAATTCTACAGCTTATTCAAATAGAACGTTACAAAATATTTTACTTAAATCCAATACCGGCACTAAATCATCAGTCTGTTTCCTACGAACGTTCATCTTTATGCTAATTTTATTACCTCATCCGAATTTTCACGACGCTGAAGAAAAACAGCTTTGACGTTTTCTTGATATTCAAATGGTCAACTGCTTCAGTATTCGTTAATTTTCTCTTCTATTGATCAAAGTCAGGTGTCGTACCCCGGTATTTATGTCGTTTTGCTTGTTGTTGACCGGATTCTGCGGTGGTACCAAGTAAATAAATAGTCTGTTTCCCGTTGAACTGATCAGCAAACTCCGCAGTTTCTGTCTTGCATATTGAATGTGGTGGCGGCGCGGTACGCGTCCCGCGTGGCGTATCGTTCTTACACTAGTTACACTTTTATTTAAATAACTGGATCCCCTAGAGCTATACTCTCCAATACCATATAAGTTAAACCTCGCTAATGTTTTTCGAACTTAATCGATTAAAAATTGTTGATCATTTGATCGAAGGATAATCAGTCTAAAGAGATCCAAAATATTTACAAGGAGCAAGTTTTAAGGAATAAAGGGATAATCATATACTTAAATCTCTTAATGTTTATACAATTACGATCATAAAGTATTTTTTCCTTTTTTTCCTTCACTCGTGAATATGGTGAGTCAAGATGGTCAAGATGGGCTGCTTGGAATACTCGAATACTGGAATACTACCCACCCGATATGCGTTATAAGTTGCGGTGTACAGCTAAATAAAAAATTTTGGTACATGTAAGATTTTTAGGAGCCATCTATGCTTAGACTCCGAAATCCACGAACCACTCAAACCTCCACATTTTTCGCACGGTCGATTGTCTTCAGAGAAGTTGTTCGAGGTCGCAGATAATGGAAGGAAACAGCCTGACTGACCCCTCTGTCCACTCATTACTTTAGATTGTCCAGTTGCGTGCAACGTGAATGTTTGTATGTCGCCGTCGTCAGCGCAGCGAGCGTCCCCCAAACAATCTGACTTATGATTGTTATTACAGGTGGTCAATTGGTTGTCAACTGGATGGCTATTTTAAGACCACTACCCTATTTTAATAATTCCTGCTCTTAAATACAATTAGTATATAGTTATGTAACTTTTCTATTTAAGTCAGCCTGTCCCTGCTTCTTCTTTGTAGAAAAAAATCAATGTTGCCTTATCAGTTTTTGTCTTCTACCATAGCAAAAAGATAAGCTTTTGTGTTCGTAATTATTATGCTTTGTTCTATTATATTCTTCTTAGTATGTGCAAATTGTGCAATACACTAATATATCATGTGTTCAACATAAAATTTATTGGAATCGGAAACCGAAAAATGTACCTACATAGAAACCTTGACCAAAAAATTAAAATCGTGTCCAAAATTGTTTTCCGTTCACTTTACATATTTCCCGTGTGTGGCATGTTTAGGCAGTGCTCTTGTTGCTGCATGTTTAAAAATATATAGCGTAGGGAAAAAACTTAGTTCAAAACTGTTACTGCTGTACTGTAAGATTTAATGAAAAGTAGAGGTTGAGTTCACGAAAACTATTAGGTTGGATGATTTCGTTATCCCTAGAGTTGGTTTAGTTCCAATATCCGTGGACTTCAAGTTAGTGATGTTTTACCTTAACCTGGCTTCTGAGTAGTAAACTTAAGGTAATGTAAGTAAGGTATATAATTACCTAAAATCTAAGAGATCCGAACTGCAAATGCTCATAGATAAATTTCATGTCGTTTCCGCACTGGGGAAGGAAAAAAGGGATTAGCTTTTTGGAAATAAAGAAAGAATTTTATGTCTTGTAACGAAGTAACGATTTGTGAAAGAGATAAATAATTTATAGATTGTATTTAATCTGACGGTAATTGCATAGGACATTTTTCACAGATTCTGTGGTTCGAAAATGTTAAAACACTTTTTGAAACTCCCGTGTGCTCAGTTGGCAAATCTTGAAAGACCCGGTGCAGTCATGACAATTACCATATGTCTCTTGGACCCTGGATGGCCGATACCATGGCCATTAGGTAGGTAACCACTTTACCCCCATCAAGTACCCCAGATAACAAAAAAGTAAGATTCAGACAACCAATAAAGATTTTATTGACATACGGATTAAAATCGCGGGAAAGCTCACTTCCCGTTAGTACCTGCAGAATTGAAAAATGTTTTTATGAGCGTCGATGGACCAGATGGCTGAGAAGATTTTTTCTTTGAAATCCAGCAACTGTCGATAATTAACGCTTAATTCACTTGAATCTTTCCAAAAAATAAAGATTAGGTCCATTTGAACGTACGAGACTGGAGTTATTAGTAGTAACTAGCCAGGAGCGAGCAAAGCACGTCAATTGGTCTACTATCTACCTAGTACTAGGTACTTAATGAAGTAATTCGTGTTGACTGTGGAACATTCCAGTGCTATGATATGGGCTTTCTCAAGAAGCAATTCTATCATTTCCTCCTCGCCCGACCACGCTTTGTTTACGCCGTTGTAATTTTGCGACAGTATCAAGATAACATCCGTTCAGCTTTGAGGCAAAGCCCTAATACAACAGACTGTTTAGTACTATTACTGCCTGTTATAACTGTCATAATCATAAAGGATATATTATCCACTATATTGTCAGTCCATACCGTTGCGAGTGTTGCGACGCAATTCCAATATGGCGAATTGAAAATACAAAGCTTATATGACATCTGTTGTATTGTCTGCGCTCGTATAAAATGTTGCAAACTATTTTATTAACATGTGACCTAGATGTAGAACAGGAAGTATAAGAATCTGCTATGTAATATATTTTTCTTGTACTATAGTATAGAGAGTACAATTTTTTCCCACTGTAACAAGTAAAAACAGTTCTAATCCTTCAGGCTGACAAAGAATAATTTATTGAAAATTCTGATGATTTTCGCAAAATGAATAAAAATAAAAGTGTCCCACTGAAAACACTGAAAGTTTGCACAAATCCCAGCTAAACAATGCCTTGAATTGAATCAGTTTCGAGAGTAAGCAGCGCATGATTGAGTTTTACTCAAATGGGAACTTCAGCAAGAACGAGAGAAATGAACAAGTTTTATTCGTTGGTTAAAAATACCTTCTCGCTTTTGACATCGAACGCAATATACACTTGATTTCCAAAAAACAAACTAGTAAAAAACAAGATTTCTGTCCTAACCAACCCAAGTTATATTCGATATTTGGACCTAGCCAGCAAAGTAAATGTTGTAAATTTTTTCGAAACGGGCGTGATTACAACTTACAACAATCCAAAATTATAACGATGTATGGTATCATTAGAAATGGATTCACTGAAGTGTTGAGTTCAGTGATTGTCAATGGCAACTCATTTGTTTAAATTAACAATAGCAAGAGCGTGTATTGTATTGTATGTGTTGTGTTGCGAAGTTGATTTGCGGGCCGCGCGTCGAGTTTCTCTATGCGGTTAGCGGTGTATAACTCGGTTTCAATCTCTGTGCTCTGTGGTGTAGGTTTATCGTTGATTCTATTAATTACTAAAATACAATAGTCATTTTTTATATCACACTAAATAATAGTATATTTGCTCTGATTAATTTACATATTTACTACATTAACCTCGTTATCGCTTAAGGTTTTATGTAATGTGTTTCTAGGTGGCATTTGTGCTTATTTTGCTAAACGAGTAAAGCGGGAAACTGTATGCGAAGAGTAAGGATTACACTCTACACCCACGACTAACTTATAAACAAGTATGTAAACACAAACAGGACATTGGCCCGTGAAATATGTGATACTAAATTGAAATTCCTGTGGCCCACCCGCGGTGCTGGTGACATTGTTGTCTTCCAATATTTTACTGTATAATGCATGTCATATTAGGTTTAACCTCAAAGCTTGCACTGTAAAGTTTGCGCGTAATGTCATTTTATCAAAAGTGGAAAAGGCATGTTATTTACTGCACCATGTGTAAGAGTGGTAACGTTAGGTACCCTCAGGAGAAATACACTAGGATGTTTTTAGTAAACTAAGTTGTTATAATATTGAAAAACATGACTTTTCTGCTTGAAAATTAGGAGTCTACTCAGAATAATAACAACAAAGCAATGCATATTAAATTGAGAAAAGAGACGACTGAGATATATCATGTCGCGGTTACGTATCATTCTCGTTGAGCACATAAAGAAATGGACTTAACACGACCCCGGTTACAGTTCTATCATCATTGGACTGACGGCGATAATAATAAAAATGTGAGACTGGACAGAAACGTTACCTTCCGGTCTGAAGAATGTGCTAGCGACAGATACAAATGTCACGTTCTATCTCAATTCTCAGAGGTAGCAATTTATTTGTGAACCCATCGCCAGTAGGACACTGTATTATGTGATACGATTCTGATCTTACAACAAAATACATTGAAAACAGCTGTGTTATTGAAATTACAAAGGTAGTAGTAATAGCAATAAGTACTATTAGGTCTTCTGTGGTAATAGTAGTATAAGTAGTAAACATATTGCCTTACAGGACATATTCTGCGCTTACAATCCCTTTGTGTTATTATATTGGATTTTAAAGAGAACGTGTTACACTTAAGCTGGTTTCCTGCACGCAGGACTTTAGCGCTTTCCTGCAAGTCTATTTGTACAAGCTATCTGATTTCATGTTCTAAACTCCTTATTGAATCCCTGAAATGTATAAGTAAATAATTAAATAAAGTAGCCATCACTTTGGACACAGATAAAAGGTATATTTTTCTTACTTACTCTTATTTGTTATCTTTATAAACATACGTGGTGTATTTGCAGTCAAAGGCGTTGGGACGGGTGCTGTTCGACCAGGTTTGCCGGCAGCTGCACCTGCTGGAAGCGGACTACTTCGGCCTGGAGTACCAGGACGCCAACAATACAAAGGTATGAACAAGTTTAATGAGCGAGGAAGAGATTGCAAAAGATTCCAATTAGGATGACAAACATGCAGCGGCAGCCAGTTATCAAACCTAATTTGATGATACTGTCGTTGTAAACTTTAAGTAAATGTAATGGTGGTCACTCACGGTCATTCCATCGCGTCATTTTTGGAGCCACGCCAAACGACATATGTCAAAATGGTTGGATGCCAAACATGATGCACACTCACGATCATTCCAATTCTCTTTCATTTGCGCGTTTGACCTCATCGAAAGACGTTGACATGACGTTGCGTTCGGAAGCCATTTTGTTACAAAAAATTATATAATGACATTTGGAAGTGTCTCCTTCGTTCGACGTCTCGGCGTGAAACAGGGTTGGATTTTCTACTATAATAATTATAGTATTTACACTATAATTTCACCCTTTGTACTATGTACTATCCACATCTAAGAATAGTACGCTAAAATACTATAATTTTATTTGGTCCCGAATGTTTAGTTTTAAGACATAATATTATGAATATTTCGACAGTGCGTGCGGTCGGATAGACCGAATTCTGATCTTGCGTTTCCTGTCTCAATGTCCTCAGAAGTAGGCTTCTTTTTTTACACGAATAAGTTAATGCTTGACCACAATCCCACCTGATGGTAAGTGTAGATGTGGTCCAAGGTGTCTTTTGTTCCTTTCCACTAACAGTAACTAATCTCGTTCCTTATGATTCCTTTCATTCCATACGAAATTCAATCAAAGCGATAACAATCGCTTGCGAATTTGTGTATAATAATACGTTTATTTACGAAGTTCCTCCAACTACTTGACTTGAAAGTAAAAGTATTTTTTCCATTTCAACAAAGGGGGGGCGGGGTGCAAAAGCAGTTGATGTACCGATTTTGTGCTTGCAACACTCAGTGTACTATAATTTTTTTTATAAATACTATACTTTTCATTGTTTTGTACTATATTTTTCAATGTACCTAAATCCAACCCTGGCGCGAAATGAACAAAAAATGGATGTGGGTTTGCGCATTCACGATCAGTCGGCGCGATGTTGCGGCGTGACGACATGGCGCGATTGGAAATCCAGGGTTTTATATCACGCCATCAGTTTTTCACATTCACGATCAAATTTTGGCTGTATATCACGCCATTTGACGCGATGGACTGACCGTCAGTGGCCACCTTAAGATGTATTTCTACTAGAGTCTTTGATTAGATAAATATTATTTTTACCCGACTGCCAGGAAGGGTTATGTTTTTCGCGCGTATCTTGTATGTATGTGTTACCGGATATCTATATAATGCAGGTATTCAGCACAATCCCTAGGCAATGTGTATAATACCTGGGTCGTTTTGGCAATGTATTAAATGATATTAATATTATTCACCATTCATACTTTACCTAGGTAAAGTATACGTTTCCCATCTACTGTACAGAATACCTGCAGGTCCACCGGCAATGAATAAAATTAATAGATTTGGGTATGTGTAGTCAACTTGGATGGAGGTTGGAATTAAGAATTTACTTATAAACACACTCAAAACAAATTGTTATATTTTTTATACATTTTAAATTAATGCTCGACCGAAATCCCACTTGATGGTAAGGGGAGATGCAGTCTAATGGCTCCTACACACTATGCCGCCATCATCCCGCGCTGTATGAAGCCATGGCGACATATTTTGCGGATATCTTGCTGGCGGCATGTGCCACAGAAATCGGCTCAATGCCGGATAGCAACATCAGTCTTGTAGAACACATGGTGATGATGATACATGTGCATGTTGTGTTTGTTTAACTCACTATACTTTAATAAAATGAATATTGTTCAAAGTTTCGATTAGGGAGCACTAAATTGATAAAACTGAAAGGGACGGTTTTCTGTACATTTAATATTATTTTTAAATTTCGAATAGGGGGCACTTAAACAACCAGTTAGAACTCAAAAATATTTTTTTTAATTATTATTTGTAACTATGTCTGTTTGTCTCTCCGGGCATCGATGTAGGTAATTGGGTAGGTATATTAATTACATCATGTCATATTATATTACAAAACTTTATATCCCGAGAAAAATAAAGGCCCTTGGAAACATTTTAATTACCAGCAATGCTTCTTTTTAGTTATTGAATGACATTTAATATTCCTTTTTCGTGCCAGGAACGAACTGATATTAGGCTTGTGGCTTTTTTATGCGGCAAAGCCGACGGCATAGTGTGTAAGAGCTATAGATTCACTCTTTTCTTGAAGACCAGATGAGTAGTTAAATGACAAGGACGCCTGGAAATGACCAACTCTACAACTAGTTCCGTTCAGGTTAGTGATATTTTTTTGTAATAAAATATATACCAATGTATTTTTATTTTTAAAATTTTTAAAAGATTTGCTAAGGAGTTTCTCGACGGCCTCCATCCTCCTCCACGACAAAAATCCTTTCCGAAAACCTGGTAGATTAAAAAATGTGTCAGTGATACCTATATGAAAAAAATATTTTGAATTTTGACTCTCTCCACGTCATTGGCGGGTGGGTGTAGTGTTTGCGCAACTTTGCAAGAATTCCATGTATCGTTGCAGCAGCTTTAGCCTTTGGTTCAATGCACCGCCAAAAGTTGGGGTTTTTACCTTAACTCATAACAACTGAAGGCGATCGGTATATTCTACCTAGGTACACGTATCTTAGAATTCTACAAGATTGGCCGTGCCCCACTCGGATATAGCCCAAATTGTGAGATTTAGTTATACGTTCCACCACCACTCTGCTATCGTCTGCGTACCTATAGATAACAGGCATGAGCAGGTCATTACTATGTATCAAGAAGAAATCCCAAACCTAGCCGATAAGGCCAGAGGATATGCCGGAGCTGGAAGCTTGCTTAAATGTAAGAATGCCAAAGTTTGGGTTTGGCAGCCAAAACCCTTCGTGGCAAGTAAACTTTTACTGCCTGCCCTCACGTCTCGCCCCTCTCCCACTTGCTTGTTTTTGTCTTTTACACACATTACCAACTACGCATGGAGTATTGTATAGAATACCTGGGCGAAGTATGAAATAAATAATAATCAAAACGTTACCTGAACGTTTTAGATATTTTATACATTGCTAGGTATTGTATAGAATGCTGAATTATACAGATATCCGGTAACATATGCATGTAATATTCTTTATTATTTAAGTTTGTCCTTACATTCATGTTTACTATTCTTATTAATCCATGCGAATTATCTAACTGGTCTAGAAGTCAAATGATACATGAAACGTTAGTATTCATGTACTTCATAGTAGTTCATTGTACATGAAATTCAGCATTAATAAAATAAAATCTTTGGCCAGAGAAAATTTCATATTGGGCTTTATTATTTAATCATTTAAGTCCAGATTTCATCGTTGAGGCTACTGAACGCTTCTAACATGAGCCGTAATATCCGCTTTATATCCGGCATGTCTCATTACCCGTTATCAGGTAGCTCCACTCAGCACACATCTCTATACATAGGATACATGCAGTTTCATGAAGCATCAGTTCGATAGATAGAGTATTCATTTTACTATCATGCGGGTACTCACGCTTATGAATTGCGTCGATATTTTGATAGTTGCATAGGGGCCATCCATAAATTATGTCATTCATTAGGGGGAGGGGAGGGTCGATGTAATATGACAAGGGGTGGGAGGGGGTCCTAAATTTCGTGACGTCACATGTCAAAATCGAATAATTGGTATGTAATAATAGGTAAATATTAAAAAACAATTAATGGAAATAAAACTTATTTCGGAACTGCTGTTTTAATTTAATAATTTGTAGGTGCAAAATTTCAATTTCATCAATGGGGGAGGTCTCACAATTAATGTGACTAGCTGTGACAAGGACGGGGGGAGGGGTCAAAAAGTCATGAAATTATTGTTACGTAATTTATGGGATGGCCCCTCATATTGTGGTTAAATCGTAACTTAATTATTTTATTGAACCAAAATATTCGTGAGCCCGTATGGTATAAATGTATTTAATCCACGAGGAGTTGAATATAAAAACAGGGGCTGAAGTATCGTTGAAATATATCAACATAAGCGTTGACTCTAGTTAGGAGCCCATGACTTTATAATGTTAAGACAAATAACAAATGTTTTCCAAGAACAATGTTTTTTTAGAACTCGTAATGTTACTAACGACTCACCTTATTACTATGCGGACGATGTTTGTTCGCGCCGCTATTGAGATTTAGCTGCTTGCCTGAACAAATATTTGGAAGAATACGGGGAATATGTTTTACACATTTAGTGATTAATTAAATCGAATTAAATGAAGAACGATTCGTATTTATCCATTTTTTGTCAAAACACAAAGCATTACTTGTTTGTTTTACCGAAAATGATAAGTTCGGTTTTAATAATTTTCAAAATTCTCCCGTTGCTATTAGAGGGAATTTGTTTGAAGTAATTGTTATTGAACTTACTAGAGCTTCAACGAGCTTACGTAGCCTTACGTAAATTGGTAAACAAGACGCTTCGGGAATTTACCTTACGAAATGAGGTCAAGTATCGGTCAGGTAATGAGAGGCTGCCACCTTTTGGGCCACCGTAAGATCGTTACCTCATGTTCCAAATCGTATATTGTTTTTTTTTGTCGGTTTCCTGTGGCGTCAGTTGCACCAGCGGGAATTTCCTAAGCAGCATGAGTGTTGTTTCAATGTCCATTAAAAAACACTAAATATGGAACTTTCTCTTGTCTACAGAGAAGGTAAAATCAAAATTATCCTAGAAAGGAAACTCAATTCAGCTAGAAAATTGGAAGCAAGGTTAATTCGTCCAACTTTCTTAATGATGGAAATTAAGACAAAAGTTTTATGCTTAGATGTCTACAAGTTTTCGGTTCATGTTTACAAACAAACATCAGTCTGGTAGTTTAGGTCTTCGAATACTTTTACTTGTCTTCGATTGTTCACAATTTGCACTTGGAATAGTTGTTACTAAGGAAACTGTCAAGACGGTTAACTTGGTGAGATCGTTCCTGCTGTAGTTTTAATATCGCGACTCCATTCAGCGGCGCACGTGGAGCCTGAAGGGAAACGATGTTTCTGTTAAGACTGCTGTCCGTTACAACAGACAAAAGGATGCCACTGTCTAGCCTTTTCAGCAAATAAAAGAAGAAGAAGACTTAATGCCGGGATAACACGGTACTGCTTACAAAAGAAAAAATGCGTCGGGCAGGGTTTTTCAATTACGCTTTTTGAATAGTTGAGATTTGCGGAGAGATTTTAAGTGCGGTGTAGATGATGATGAGGAGAGAGATGGACGCTGCGTTTTTGATATGCAAATTTTAATGTATACTGCTATAGGAATCAACTGAATTTGCTGAATTATTTTTAATTTTCTGTAGGCTATATCAGTCTATTATTGCCCCATGAGGATAATTTTCTCATAACAGTCGCTCTCTCAAAAGACTCGAATTAAGTCAGATATCTAATCTAGTCGAATGAATCAAACGGATGAATGAACCTAATAAGATATTATTATTATTTGTATCAAAACTATCACCAACTGATAAAAGGAATGAAATGATGTTTATGGTTCAGGAAATCATATCACACAAATAATCAGCTCTTGATGTTTCCATAAACCGTTTCCCTACAGTATTGGCTGGACGTGGAGAAGCCGATGTGTCGTCAAGTAGGCCTGTCCATGCTGGAGCCGACCCTCCGGTTCTGCGTCAAGTTCTACACGCCGGACCCTGCGCGGCTGGAGGAGGAGTTCACCAGATATCTGTTCTGTCTGCAAGTGAAGCGGGACCTGGCGTACGGCTGCATCCAGTGCAATGAGAACACTGCGGCGCTGATGGCCAGCTACATCGTGCAAGGTAAGGATCAATACACTTCCGGATCATCGAGCCGCTTTAATAAATATCTACGAGAAAAGAATTGCCGCGAAAAACTGTCCATTCGGATGTAACGCTAATAGCCCGAAATAAAATGACGCAACAATAAAAGGGAATATTATGTAGTACTATAAAGTGCTGAAATGTGTCATCCGCGTGGTTATCGCGTTGTTGCGTGCATATGTAATGGAATCGCATTGTTTTAGTACTCCACGATTTTAGGGTTTCGAAGTAAAATCGGAACCTTTATAGTTTCGTCATGTCCGTCCGTCCGTCCGTCCGTCCGTCCGTCCGTCCGTCCGTCCGTCCGTCCGTCCGCCTGTCCGAAGCAAAGCGCCGAGACCCTTAGTGCTGGAAAGCTGTAATTTGGCACGGATATACATATTTATTAAAACTCCAGAATCGCAGAATAAAATATTGAAAAACATTTTATTTTCAGGGTACCTACCCTACAGGTAACGTGAGGATGAATTGTTTATTCGTCGCGTACCCTATAGTGTGGAGTATCGTTGAAAAAAGGTCTTGCTGGCTAAACGGTTGGAGTTGGACAAGTGAAAAAGTTCCCAAAAATAGGTTATATGATGAATTTACTAGGAAAACTATCACGGCTATGTCAGCATAGGTAGTTAATGAGTAACAGTCGATAAACTTACTACTTCGGAACCCTACATTGGGCGTGGTCTGACACGCACTTGCCCGGTTTTTTATAATTTAATATTAAGAGTGTAGGTATGTGAACACAATGCAAGATCCACGTTATAGAAACTGGGCCCCCTTGACACAGGTGAATAGGCTCCTTCTAGGCAACCGTGTTAAGATGTCGTGGGGCGCATCGTATTTTATGTAGCGAGACGCGGCGAGGGTACATTGTTGTCTCCTACGCTTGTTAAGAGTAACTAGCCTGTGCCCTATAGCTAACTTGTATCTCCTCGAAATCAAGTGTCCAGGAAATTAAGGAGCTTTATTATTTCTGATATTCAACACAACATCTAATAGGAGTGTAGTTATATTTGCGATTGCTTATGCTTACTGTGGCGGGTGGCGGCTTAGATTTAACCATAAGATGATTTCCCTCTTTATTTGTATA
The DNA here is from genome assembly GCA_911387775.1 of Thymelicus sylvestris. NCBI lineage: Eukaryota > Metazoa > Arthropoda > Insecta > Lepidoptera > Hesperiidae > Thymelicus > Thymelicus sylvestris. Next base: position 16,335,228 of record OU426889.1, read on the forward strand.
GTTAGCGCCGAGTTTATTTGTATACGTATACATAGTTGCTGACGTATTCAGACATTCATGATTTATTTAGTGCGAAATATGTTGTATGGTTCATATCAATAAAAGATTCCTTTTGTTTGCTGTAGATATTAGATACTGTAGGTTACTGATAAATTACTCACGTAACACGTTCTAACTTTAGCGCTTAGCAGCAAATTCTCTGATAGTTTTTCTCGAATAATTCGAATCGCTGAAGTAGTATAAAACTTTGCGAGCGTTCTACAATTTAGGCGTAGATCGTTCATTTTATTTCGACAAGTTCTTTCGAATGGTGATTGTTCGTAATAAAAATGCAGAGCCGTGAACTTCGAATAGCTCTGACCGAATGTTATTGCGCTCTATTATTGTTTTAGTGTTGGGACCGAAGCCGCGGGGCTAACTTTAGCCGTACAAACTTTTTAAAATAGGTTCCAGTTATGGCTGTTTGCAATTCATTGTTTTTATTGGTCCACCTGGTGTTTCATATACGGCAACGGTACGGAGATTTACAGTAATTATTTTATACCCCTTTATACAATCAGGGCACAGCATTCACAATCATAGATGTTTAAAAAGTTTCCTCTGAAGCCGTGTTGTGGCTTTGAGACGGGTTTAGGTCATGTTCGTTTGCTTATGTGAAGAGCAAAAATATTGATGAAAGTGACAAAGTCTGAATCTAATTGTAAGTCTAATTGTAACTGTAGGGCATGTCACCGCAGCAATTCAATACACTTAGTGTTTACATAAGGCGAAAAGCGTCGTGTTCCACTCGAGTGTGTGATCTACTACTCGCGGATATCCATTTAAGCTTCGAGTGGCAAATCGTGCTTGAATGTTCTTGTGAATTTTTAAATGGAATTGGATTTTCGCGCGCTAGTGTTTGCGATTTGTCGATACCATGGAGTGTGACTAAATTATAGTGGCCGAAATATACATGTCTGTGTTTCATACCATAAATCATTGGTGCTTCTAGTTTTTCTTATTCATATTTGAGCTTTGATTTTTTTTTTGTTTAATATTGCGAGATGATATCATGTCTTATTAAACCATTGGCATGGAATGGCAATGCAATTGGCATTAATACAATACTGTCGCTTTTCACTCATTCTTATATGACAGTATGTGTAAATAAAAAAGTAAAATGTTATACGTAAAATATTCACGTATCGTGTAGTTTAAAATTTAACTAAACTCTGTCTTGAATGGTCTTTATAATTGGCTTGCACGTGAGAGGCTAGCCGGCAAGGAGATGGTATTAAACATGTACGCTCATTCCGTTGTCTCCCGCGAGGCCAACAACACTGCATCATTACTGAATCATAGCGGAGGTCGGCAGGACCCACGTGTTTCGCACTGTCTTTACTTTATGTGCGCTAGTAAATTTACGGATACTTTTCACCTTATTTACGGTGTGGTTATTGGTTGCTTATGACGAGTGACGACGCATCGATCGCCAATAGATACATGGGTATGCTAAGAGACAACAGGCTGTGGATGTGTTCGTCAGAATAATAAACTGTTTTGTTTTTAACAAAAATTGTTTTTACTAAATTAACGAACCGAACCGAACGCATAGCATGTACTCCTCATGAGTAGATATAAACGAAAATAAAGCTTGTTAAATATCAATTTAATTTAACTCCGACTTGCAATGGCAATAGAGCTTACTATCGCTCTGCTAACGTAAGATAATACGTATCCAGTATCTTCTAGATCATAGTCTACCGTAAAACCGTTGAGTAGTTTTTTCTTGAAAGAGTACCAAACATCCATAAATTTTCACAAATTTTTACATTTATAATATTAGTAGGATATCCATCCAAAATGGAATAATAAACGTTTATGGTAATATAAGTAATGATTGCAGCGGAGTGCGGCGACTTCGTGCCGGAAGACTACCCGGACCACACGTACCTCAGCGGGTACAAGTTCTTTCCCGGGCAGGACGCGGAGTCGGAGCGCCGCATCATGGAGAACCATAAGAAACACATGTATTACATTTATTTCTTTTTATTAATTTAATTACATTTTGGTGTTGCTGATGTCACTTACAGTAGACGCGCGAGTTGAATGCAGTCGGGGTCTGAAGGGAGGGGCCAGAGCGTGTCCCGCCACCCGCTACCCGCTACTTTTTGCCTCGAACGCCCGACGTGTAGTGTCAAAGTAGTGTTCGCGCGCATTCGTTGATATCGATTCAGTTATATTACATACTATATATTATAATCAATACAAGCTTTGCCCCGAACCCTCTGTGTTGTTTTAAGGTTTAATTTAATCTTCATACCAAACATCAGATCAATCAGTTCAACTCATTTTAGTCAGATTTATTTTTTATCAAAATCCGTTTAGTACTTACGAGGACACGTACATGGTAGCAAACATTCACATTTATGATTATACGTATATTATGTTAAATTTCTAATTCTAATTTATCGACATATCAATAATTAATCACTAGGTCACAACACTAGCCGCAATCAACTCGCGCGGCTCGCTACTGTACTATCTGTTGACTCGTATGTAGTTTTTGTTACATTAAAAAACAATAATAAATTAATGACTGTGATTAATTTACATTATTACACATGCATAATTTACATTTATACATTATTTCTTGGCCGGCAACGCATCGGTGATACCTTTGATGTTGCTAATGTCCATGGGCGACGATAGCCACTTACCATCAGGTGGATCGTCAGCTCGTTTGCCGGCTATTTCCATAAAAAAAAATTCGTAAGTCGTGATGTCTTCTAAAGTATGTTAGTGATATCATATCATATTATTAAATAAATAAATAATAAAAAAAACTTGGTCACACGTTATCTATGTTTAAGACGATTTCTACGCTAATTGCATAGTTAATCGTACCAAAAATATTTTATATAGGTTGGCTTGGACTCAAGGATGAATCGAATATAGTATATGTATTTCAGCTCTTATAGAACTGCCAAGGTGCAAATGTTAGCGTGATTCAGGAATCTTGCAGCGCCATCTAGTTTCGTATCATGAAATTATGATATATAATTGATTGCCGATTTAATTAACTTGAATTAGTAATTATTTAAGGAGGTTGGTATTCGAAATTATGCTTGTATTGTCGTTCATCTTAATTTTTATTATTAAACACATTCTTAATTGTGTTTCAGAGGACAAAGTCCAGCAGAGGCAGACCTCAATTTGTTAGAAACTGCCCGGAGGTGTGAGCTATATGGTAAGTTTGTTTGACGTAAGCTACTATACAGAGATGACATTTTGATTGGCCCGCTTTCTACACAATGAACTAATACTGTTTCTACCACCCTCTTAGTGCTTGTTCATACTGACTCGCGGGCGCGGTCGCGGGCGCGGTCGCGAAATTTCAAACATATGAACTACTATGAGAGTGTTCACATACAAAACGCACGTGCGGTGTAAGTAGCGGGCACGCTAGCGATAACCGCGCGCGGCCCGCTAGCGGCAATATCAAACGCATGAGAATGTATGAGTGTGTTCACACTGAACTAGCGGCGGAACGCGCGATTATGTCAGGTAAGTTCAACCATTTTGAACTTGTCGCTAGAAACGATAGCACATGAATTCATTATGTCCCCAGATTAAAGGGTTGTTCTTTCATCTAAGATCATGTCCTTCAATACAGAAGAGTTTATTAGTACTATTCAGGCTAGAACTGATTTGATTTGAACTCAGATTTGGCAGAGTAAACACAGGCATCTTATGAACAGAAACATTCTTAATAAACTATGGAAGGAAATTGCTGAATTGTTTCCTGATATGGAGGGTGAGTACCTAAATGGAACTTTAGGTATGAATTTTCGGTTAAAAAAAGATCGTCGTCCATGTTTTCAACCTCTGACAACATGTCACAATCGCGCAAACGCCTGGCGGCCAGTGTGAACACCAATCCGCCACCGCGCCCGCGCCCGCGCCCGCGCCCGCGCCCGCGCCCGCGCCCGCGAGTTCAGTATGAACACTCACTTAGACTCAACCATGCAATGTTTCTTGCGTCATTAACTTATTTTTATTTATATTATGTAAATCTAAAGGTAAGGGCTGTATCGGACTGACCCAATGCGGCCTAATTGTTGTCGTATTGCTCAGCGTTTTGCGCAATTCATAAAATAGTGGTTTGGTCTATATTTTAGTTTCATTAAGTTAAATAATATTTATAAACTTGTCATTGCGCGAGACCGACTCGCGCTCGCGAGTCGTCTAACTGGAAGATCGCAAATAAAAACATTTAGTACAACTCATCGACTACTGTACGGGTTGTTAGATGATAAATAAAACATCCCGCGGCTAGTGCTGCTCATACACTGATTTATTTGATATAAAGTTGATACAAAAACGCGTAAGCGCGCTGATGTGCAAGCGCTGCACTTTTGATACGATATACATACAATTGTGTAGGGCTTGTCCCGTACAACTGCTTTACTTATCGCCGTGTACTACAACTCACTAACTGACGTACAGAACTAATTGGTAATGAACACGGACCATGTGTCCCGTCCAGGTATCAAGATGCACCCGGCTAAGGACCACGAGGGCGTGCCGCTCAACCTGGCCGTGGCGCACATGGGCATCGTGGTGTTCCAGCACTTCACCAAAATCAACACCTTCAGCTGGGCCAAGATCCGCAAGATCTCCTTCAAGCGGAAGAAGTTCCTCATCAAGCTGCATCCGGAGGGATATGTGAGTGTCTGTACACACAAACACACATGTTTACCATTGGATTAATAAAAATAAAAGTTTTATTTTCACCAAACATAACTAAAAACCATCACGATCACGTCAGTTTTCAAACAAAAAACTTTTTTTTATTTATTTATACCAGTTAAACGGTTTTAATTTAGCTTGCCCTGTTTGTCTAGTTGTTTGGGTCAAATCTTGCGCCTAATTAGACCTACTTCCACCTATCCTAAGGAGTTAAAATTTTACACATCGCTTTAGTTCTGATGACAATGCATTTTTGGCAATGGGAGATCTCCCGCCAGGCGAGGTGTGTTGCCTGGGAGGCGGCCGAGCTCCAACTGTTGTTGTCGGAGCGTTTCTATATTATATACGAGTAAGCGCCCTCGCTTTGCTTCGGTTTTCTTATTTTTTTTACACCTTGGGTTACATTATTTGAGTTTTATTAAGGATCCCTAATTTTTTGAAAATATAATATAGCCTGTTACCCGGGGATAATGTAGCTTTCTAACGGTAAAAGAATTTTTCAAATCGGTTCAGTAGTTTCGGAGCCTATTCAATGCAAACAAAAAATCAAATCTTTCCTCTTTATATATTAGTATAGATAGCGATTTTTGAAAACTTCGATAGCATGATTCAGGTTGGCGTGACGTCTCCGTGTGACGTGTGCGCGTTGTCGCCACACATTCTAGTGACAAGCTTGACCTGATGCTACTCCCAGGGTTGGCTCCAGCCGAGGGAACTCTTTAATGGTTAACAGGACAGTCCCAATTGTTTTCTTCAGTATCTACCTACATACTCTTTAAGTTGGCAATACACTCTACCTACAGGGCTACTTCAGAGACGTGGTGGAGTTCTTCTTTGAGGGTCGCAACGAGTGCAAGAACTTCTGGAAGAAGTGCGTGGAGAACCACGGCTTCTTCCGCTGCACGAGCGTGCCGCGCCTGCCGAGACACAAGACCAGGGTCATGTCTAGGGGGTCGTCTTTCAGGTGGGTTCACCTCATAACGGTACGTACTCAACCCCACAATAGGATTCCCCGTGTCGTGGGTGCCGAGGTCAACACACAATAACAAGAATACACACACCCAGAACAAGAATGGAAGTTTTAAGGTCGCTGCATATGTAACGTGGACGGGACGGGGCCGGGACGGGGGACGGGACGGGACGTGAATTTTTGGAAACATCATTGCATAGAAAATGTAAACGATAGCGCATACACCACGCAGGCACGGACGGGACGGGAACGGGGCACGCACGTACGTACATTTATGTCCCGTCCACGTTACGTGTGCAGCGACCTTTACTTTTTCATATTTAAATTTACGCGTCGCTGGGAATCAATAATCGAATTCCTCAGTGCCCAGTTACGTCACATGGGTCGTAACTGACGATGTTGAATTTAACTAATGGGCGATTTCAATCAAAATAACACTATATTACGTACCTATAAGAATATCTTTCACGCACATGACATTGGTAACGTGCAAGCGAGACATCGGTTTTTGTGATACCACAAAACAACATAATAAGGCATTTAGTTATCACAGCTTTGATTAATATGTAGTACGTAGAAATAGGCATGTTTTATATCATTTATATTGTGTTATAAATAACTTTTTACAATTGACTTGGACAGGTACAGCGGCAAGACGCAGAAACAGATAGTGGAGTTCGTCCGCGACAACTATGTGAAGCGGCAGACGTTCCAGAGGTGGGTGAAGTACACTGCATGCCGCGTGTAGCTGTAGTGTAGTGTAGTGTAGTCGTCGTGTACTGTAGTGTAGTGATCATGTAGTGATCGTGTCGGTAGCACCCCGCACTGTGATGTGTTGTTGTGATCAGTGTGAATTTTCGCTCTGTTTTGGTTTTATTCATTGAATTTTTGGTGTATTCAGGTACTGACCGTTTACTAACCGTTATTACAAACTTGAATAATTAAAAAAAAAATTATTTAGATAACAAAACAAAGTCTGACTAAATATAAAGTGCAGAAATATGACTGATATAAACACTTATATTTTGTACAATATGATATGTAATTAGTTTTTTGTACAATGTGATAGATAGTTGAAGAATCGGGACAAATTTAAAAAATATATACAGTTTTTTTTGTTTGTGTTGTGTTGTGCGTAGATTTGGCTGATGTATTGTGCTTATGATAGTATTTGAATAAAACTGGTTAAGAATGAAATTTCACACTGATTTAATTAGTTTTGAAAGTAGAATAACAATAAGTTATAAGAGATAATGTAGTATACGTATAAGTTTGGATGTAGTTATAATGGTCATAGGGTAACGATATTTAATTTAGATAATATTGAGTCGAGGCTATTAATGTAAGGTGAGTGGTCAGCATGGGTTGGGAGAAACTAGCTTTTGGTTATGCGTTGTGGGCGTTGTGTGAGTCGAGACCGTAGCTAACGGTAGCTGCGGTTACGAGTACGGACTCGTCGGGCACCAACGCAACGATTCATTTATCTCGATATTATAAATACACTGGATAGGGTGCCATAGTATTATAGTAGCATAGTAGTTAGATGGAATTAATTCACGCTGATTCGGACAGTTGGAAAATAAGTGCAGAAAAATTATTTATTATTAGTTCGTCGAAATCCCGCACGGTGGCGCGACTAGTAGAGTGCAGCCAATCCAGTGTATTTATTTCATAGAGTGCAACGATTGCATGCGTTAAGGCGGCCGGTCGGACAAACACCGCGAGGTGCATTCTCGAGCATGCGCTGTATACGTTGAGACTTTGCTTCTTCCAAAACATAACGTCGAGTAGTCGGTCGACGCAGACATTCGGTCGGAGGATGGTGCGGTTTCGGTTCAGTATCGTTCATTGTAGTGTGTGTCTTAGGCGTCGGACATAAGACTCAGAATCACTTGTCGATTGTCTCGGATACAGCGCCGCGCTCGCCCCGCGGTCACGTGACGCTTTGTGTAACGGTCGCTGTCCATGTCGCACGTGAATGATAACACTTTGCACAGTTTATTTTGGTTGTCGTGGTACCCCTGCCCGTGTTTGTTTATATTGCAATTTTACATTAATGTTCCTTCTAATTTTTTATTTTTAAATTGATGTCGATATTAGTTCGATTATATTTTTCTATTTCGACTTCGAAATTCTTAGATCGTAAATTCGATATTTTAATATTTTACCCTAAGAATAATAAACATCAGAGCGCTTTTTTCCATTTATTTGATTAGGAAATATATTTTTTTGCGAATCTTGAAGCTTTTATTCATAAAGCGTCGTCTTAGTAACTAATTAATTTAAATATTTAAATTGAGTAAATGGCAATTTAATGCTTTAATATACGTGTCGTATAACATCTTGGTGCCGTTACAGAATTGGGAAGCTGACCGTCCTGTATGTTCTATCTTTGTTCAAAGGATACATTGAATTTTACTTTGAAAACTATATTAAGTCAGGCTAGAAAGGTAGAAGTAACTAATTAATAGTCGAACATCGGGCTAGGTAGGCATTTCTTAATTAAGGTGTTTAGGGCTAACGTCCTAAGCTCTTAAAGAATTAATTTTACATCTGCTGCATTGATTGAGTTGAAAAGAGATGCATACGTCAGCTAGGGTTAATTCAATAGATCGGGACAAAATACACGTAGGTTGAATGTATCTGTTAGGGGGCGTCGAGTGTACTAGACCGTGTGAACCAAAAGCTGGTGATCCACCATCCTCTGTCCGACTGTCGCAGGTCGGGGTCGTTCCGCACGTCGCGCGCCACGGTGGCGGGCGCGCACGGGGGCGTCACCGCCACGCCCCCCGCGCCCGCCGCGCACCCCGCCGCCCCGCCAGCGCTCAACGCGAGCCTCTCCGCGCACCCGCTGTTGCCGCTGCCGCCCGGATCCGATGGTACGTATCGTGCCACCGCTGAAACATGCGGGAGCGGCTTGGACGATCGTGTCTTCTCTCTTGCACTTGTAGTGCTGTGGTAAGGCTGATACATGCTGTTAGAGAATACCTGTCGTGAATGTGAGATGAAAAAGGACAGATGCAGCTTGTTTAGCATCTTAAAGCATACCAAAAAGTCGTAAACCAGTAGCAAGCGTACGAATTGACTTCAAGGAGTGGTATAGTGTGCATAGCGTTGTTGGTTGATACGAAGTAGTGCCAGAGCTAGTTAGTTTGCCATTAACAAGTATATTGTATATCGAGAATGAAGAGATTTCCATCTTGATTGATAGTTTTATATTCCATAGTATTTTACGTTGCGATTGTCTATTAACCACTATGATAACATGTTGTCCACTCAGCGATTTCCCTGGAGTGGGACAAGCAACCTCACTACCTGGAGGCTTCTCTGATGATGAAGGGCTACACCGCGGAGGAAGCGCGGCGGCGCTCGGAGGGCGCTCCCCCCCCTCGCCCGCGTCGCCCGCCGCTCGCTCCTACCGCCTATGTCGCCACGAGGGACAAGGTGCGTACCACTAGACACGCACGCATACTCGCAAGTGAACGTACACGCAAATACACGACATTAGTATTTTCAGTCGATACCAGTTCTTTAAAAAACCCTCACATGAACATAGTCTTTACTTTTCAATACATTTTCTTAAGAACTACTGAGCGGTCCAAACTGACTTAAGAGCATCACTGAAGCTTGTACATACTAAGGTGTATAATTATATATGTGCTAAAGATTAGTGAGTTAATTGTTTGTAAAAATATTAAAAACTGGAGTACAATAATTGATCTATTCTCTGATGCTATGTCATTGCGAAAGTGAAAGTATCTTCTGAAGTTCTTAGTTCTGTAAGACATCAAGATTTTTGTTTCTCTCTTTCAGCTTCGAAAACTGTACAGCGATCAAATCGTAAGAGTCTTATTGGAGATTAAATTGTTATTTATGTGTCTAATCTTTCAGATCACTCCTAACATTGTGTCCCTTTCAATATAGACAACTTATTTAAGTGTAGTTATATGGCGATATTGGTATTTTGTCGATGATCCGTTCTGATATGGTTAAAAAAGGACATCATTCTATAAGAGCTAATCGTATGCCATATATCTAGACACACTAGATTTCTTGATGGTGTCAGCATGTCGGTGTTTTCATAACAAAAAAAGTTGCGAATATTAATGAAAATTTATTCATCGCTCTTCCCTCATTTGTGGTTCTAACTCATTAGTGTCGTACAATATTGGTGTTAGTGGCAGTTGTCTTATTCTGTACATTCACAATTAGAGTACATTAGAATTAAACTTTAAAGAATTAAATAATTTAATTATTGTCACGTACGAAAAAGGCAACTCCTGAAACTTTGAAAATAACTCTGACATGCACGAGACGTCATCCTGCACACTTTCTAAAAGACACTCGGCATGTTTATCGGGTACATTTTAATATTTATTAATCAATACATATAATTTAACCGTAACTGATCAATGTCTGTACTTGTAAGATATTTGAGTTGGGGTTTATGATGGTTTTTAGAATTTTTGTTTGTTTGTCTGTGCGGCTAATCTCAGAAAGAGTTTATCAGATTTAAATTCGCTTTTCACTTATGTGTTGTAGTGAGCTTGGGTTTTCATTTAGTGTTTTATTTCAATCGGTTCAAATAAAAAAGTCTGTCAATTTAAAGAATACCGTCCATACATTTATTACGACTGTGGGCTTACCAAGGTTTACAGAAACGAAGCGAGGGCATTTTATACTTACTATAGAAGCCCTATTGACAATTACTATGTTGTCATGCAGTGACGGATTAAGACTACTTGATGCCCTAAGCAATCCACGCCTGTGGGCCCCCCTATCCGTATGTCAACGTGGTCGTTTGTGCTTTTTTTTGCTTCTTCTGGTGCCCCCCCAGACGTGATGCCCTAGGCAATTGCTTAATTTGATTAAGGGTTAATCCGTCACTGTTGTCATGGCGTTACTATGTTGTCATGGTAATTTTGCAGCCGGGTCCCGAAGTAGTGACCCATGCAGAGGTCAATCATCATCCTACGGAGGGTTCGCCTCTGCCTCATCGGACGACGACACAATTGGTGAGTGCATTAGTAATTTACCATTGCAATCTTTGTGTTGTCGGCAATTTGTATGTCCTGTATTCTATATAAATCTACGCATTTTATATAACGCCTACAATGTTCGGGCAGGGTGAAGCATCATTAAATTTTATTCGATACTTTGCCTGAGCATTTTTTATGTACCGAATATTCAGTCAGCAATATTTTAGATGTATTTATGAATAATTTTTAGAGTTTGGTTGTTTAAACCGTTTACACAGCCGCATCAAGGAACTATTCACAAATTATTCAGTAGTAGAGTTGCAATTATTCATTCAATTAATTGTATAATTATTTTCTGTGGGACTTTACTTAAATAGGCACATTAACAATCATGATCGTTGTGTGATCGCCCAAGGTTTCTCCGGAGAGTACGTGGATGGTGAATGCGGGCGGCAGTGGTCGCGCGCGCGCACCCACTCCGCCGCCTCGTGGGCGCCCGGCGTCGCCCGCGCCAGGTCCGACTTTGCACACGCACACGCACACGCTCACACACACACGCACGCACACTGCCACGCGCCCTGTCACCACCGACCCCTCTAGCGTCTATCCGGACTTCGTCCTCGCCAAGCAGTCGTGCAGCTTCAAGAAGTCCTCCGAGCGGCTGGAGTACGAGCTCTCCCAGTGCAACATGTACTCCGCGTGCCCCTCCACGCACTCGTCGCGCTCCGGCGGCTCGCTGCTGCTCGAGGAGGTGGAGGCCGAGGCGTCGCCGCCGCGCCTCGCCGCACGCCGCAGCGCCTCCTGCCGCAACCTGCGCGACTTCAGCTTCGACGACGCCGGTCGCGCGAAGCGCCGGGATGCCAAGCGCGATACGCAGAGCATGCTCGCCGATCTCGACGCGTACTGTCCTCGCCGCGTCGACTCGCCCGTTACTCGGTACGACGACGCGCGCACGCTCGCCTTCATCCTTGGTAATCGCGGCTCGATCGAGTCTCAGCGCGAGATGATCGGCCGCGCATACTCCTCCTCGTTCCCCGGTGCCGTCGGCGAGCCGCGGCTCGACGTCCCGACGTTCGTCCGCAGCGGGTCGCAGGACGACATCTCGCACGACAGCTACGAGGTGATCGAGCGCTCTGACGACGAATCCGAAAACCGTCGGTACGCGAGGGTCCGTCCGCGCGGCTCGATCGCGCACACCCGCTCCTGCTCCCTGGACTCTGGCAACGACCTTCCATCCGATGACGATCAGTCCATATCTCATCTCTCGGAGTGCGACGATCAGGAGACTAACCTGAACCTCGTGGGCGTCAAGTACAAGAGCGACAATGATATCCCGCTCGATCCGTTCCTCTTGGACGATCCCCGGGTTTTACCGCGTGAAAAGTTGTCAGTTAGATCCGATGGTAACTTCTATAAAGAAATCAAGAGAGCGTTTGGCTCTAGGACTTCCAGTCAAGAATCCAAAAGCGATATCTATGATTCTAAGTTGTCTAAAAGTAGCGCGGAATCTAGTAAGAAATCTCGAGATAGTGTTTATCATACAGATAGTAAGAAATCCCGTGAAACTTTAAAAAGTAAAAGCTCTGATAGATCAGGTTCGAGAACTTCCAGTCAGGATTCGAAGTCAGATTATTATGACTGTAAAAAGAATTTGTATGAAACGGCAGAAGATATTAGTATAAGACGTAGGAGCGTTACGAGTATTCAGAATGCTTACTTAGATTCGTTTGAACCGATATCACCGTCATCTAGTCCCGATTCTGCCAAAGACTTCTATGACACTCAGTCCACATTTATTGGTATGGAGAAACCCGAATACAGAGAGAAAACATTATTCGATAAATCCCACGAAGATCTTATAAATAACATTGCTACCTCACCTAATTTTTACCACATTCCTACTCCATATTCTACATTTCCGTGTAATAATAAGCATAAGGAACAAACACCAATGCATTCTGCGAGTTTGCAAAATGTAGAACTCGAACAATACTGCCATTATTCCGATTTAAGTCCACCAAAGAAAATTGAAGAAATATCTACCGAGGAAGAAGACATCGGTCCACATACGACGCATATATGGCCGGAAAAAATATTGGGCCTGGACACAGAAATCGATAATAATAGAGCTGCTAAAATACACAGCTATCAACGTCGTCGTTCTTCTGATACCGTATTCAGCTTTGATAAGGATAAAATAGAGTCCTTAACCAGATCCACCAGCAAAGAAAATCCACCAGCGTCACACCTAGTGAAGGAATCGTCAAACGAGTCGGAAGTTAATGTTCGTATTCTGCCGGCAATGGATAGCATAGAATATGCCAAAAATAAAGCCAAAGCAGCAGCAATGCAATCTGGAACACCTTCTATTTTACAATCCGAATTCGATAAGTCTATGCGTGGCAAAGTTCACACGCATATAGTGAGAAAAGAAAATTTAAAGGAAGAGTTAATGGCAAAGACACATTTTGATGAATATAATCCTAAACTGATTTTGGAAACTAGTTCAAGTAGTCGTCTTGCCGAAACTGCTGCGCCTTATACACATGCCACGGTTGAAAGAACTAAGAGTGATCCAAATAGTTTGGCCAATAGACCTAGATTTAGTAGTGTCAATTCTAGAAGGCATGTTTTAATGCATCAAAAATCTATAGATTTAACTCCGGCGGAATCTAGCGACGAGGATTATATTTTTCGACAAATTCCCAGTGCACCGCCTATTGCAACTAAGCGATCTCATTTCGAACTTCCTTCAAGACTTCCAGATACGCGCCCACCCTTCGATTTGCCCAAAAATTATTTCAAAGAGTTCGACGCGTTCAAAGCCGGTTTTACGAACACCAAAAAAATTGATGATGGATATGATATCCCTTACGTATTACATAAACGACATGTTATGAATGGTACGGCACCGTCGCCTATGGATGATAAGCGACCACCTCCTGACATAATTATGCTTCCCTCTCAGAATGGTCGTCATGTTGTCAACGCTCATCCAAGATGCAAATACCATGATCACCCTAAGTCACCGCGATCGCCAAAGTCCCCTAAATCCCCAAAATCTCCTAAGTCGCCGAAATCTCCGAAATCACCAAAATCTCCAAAATCTCCTAAATCGCCTAAGTCACCTAGATCAAGTATTCAGTCAGATCATGTATCAAAGTATTTGGAAGTAGAAAATCGTGATTTTCTCTTTACCCAAAATATTGATTTATCTAAAGTTAATCCAGTTACGTTAGAAGTTGATAAAAGCAGCCAAATGCAGCATCTACCAAGCCCTAAGAGAGATATTTCTAAAACCTTAGATTCTGTGTTATTGGAAACCTTAAATTCCAAGTTAAGTCAAATTGAAAGTGACTCTGCGACAAGCTCTAAAACTGATAGCATGAGACAGGAACCTCAATATGCTCACGATATTAAGTTTGCTATTAATGGGCGTAATGTGTCACAGGCTCCCATATCTAAAGATCCAAAACCACTTACTGCTGCAGAAAAATTACGCGCTGATATTAAATCTAAATCAGAAAAACTTCCTCCGAAAAGAGGTCAGAAGTGTCGGGGAGCTAGCAAAAAGGGTGTATGCGGAAAAGTAAAAAGTAAGAATAACAACAAAATTCGTATCACATCATTTTCTTCGGATGATGAAAGCGTGGATTCTGATGATGTCTTTGGCACCACAGAAGCTGCGCCAAAGCTTGAATTTTCTCCTCCGCAATCGCGGAAAGATCTTGAGCCAATATTACAACTAGAGTATGATAAAATTACGTCGGGTGCTTGGCATAGAGGCCAAACCATGAGTTCAACGGAAATAGAGGGATCTCCTCCACAGTGTAGGAAGCTGGCGGAGCTTGAAGCTAAATACAATCCCCAGGTATTAGACACCAGCTGCAATGCAACAGAGCTCAGACGTATATCTGAACGTTCAATTTCAATTCCTAGTTCCGAAGATGATGTAGCCATTAAAATAGCTCCCGAATTAAAGCAAGTAAGCAAGGAAAGTTCCACTTGGGAATATAACGAAAATATACCATCACCAATCTTAGAAAGTACGGAGTTTCTTAAATCTGATGATGAACTTTTAGTAGACATGGAAATCCAAAAGGTTACGGGAATAAGGACACAATCAGAGGAAAAAAGTGAACTGGATAAAAAAGATTTTACCAAATTAGAGGTGAAAAAAAGTTTACGTGATGAATTGATTTCCCCAATGTTACGTAAAACTGGTGGGACTCCTATTCTGTTTGCTCATGCTAGATTGAATCTTTCCGAGGGGTCAGTCTTCTCTCTGCAGCGACAAAAAGCAACTCAAGACTCCCCAACAGCTAGTCGCAGAGCTAAAAGCTTGGACACTCCTGTTATACAGTTGCATAGATTACCGCCTATGAACGCTTTTTCTTCAAAGGATGATACTGTTGAAGATATTAATGAAGAAGGAGAAATTTTAGAAGAAAAGCCATTGATAGAGGATAAAAATATTAAGATCAATGGAATCAAAAAAGAGACAATCGATAAAATTGTGGAAGTGGAAGAAGAACATACAGGAGAGCCACCTTCGGAAATTAAATCTGTTGTGATTGATAACGAAGAGCTAAAGTTGTTAGAAGATTTAGTTGAGCAACGTCGGCCGCGATCATTCAAACGTCGTTATGATATAACAAAAATCAAGTCACAATCAAAATCACCATCAAGATCTCCTTTAAGCAGATCTCCCATATCTCGTTCTCCATTATCTAAATCACCTTCAAGATCACCAACGTCTTCGCTAAATTCTCCACGAGGGAGCATTAGGAAGTTATCAGATTTAAGTGAAGACCAAATAGTTCCTGATATAGAAAGAATAAAACGCAAAGAAAAGAAAAAGTTGACATTGAAACCCAAGGTTGATGACAAGCAAAAAGTTAGCAGTAAATTAAATAAAGGAGGTTCTTTGGATACAAATGCTACACGAGTGAAATCTCTTCAAACACAGAAATCACTACCCTCATCACTTAAGGAGCGTCCTGATTTTCTAACTGTTCCTCCTCTGGACATGGCACGTGCTAAGAGTCAAGAGTTAGAACAGGCTGCTAAGAAAGTTTCCAAAGAAAAATCCAAGTCGCTAGAAAAAATGGAAATAAAGCGTGGCGGAAGTAAGGAAAGAACGAAATCACAAGAAGATAGCGATACCGAAATTGCTAAGAGAAAGGAAAAACAACAAATGCTTTTTGAGGCTGCTTTAAAACAAACCAAGACACTTATCAGTCCCGTGAAAGATACAATGCCACCGTTCCCTCCACCTGAGGATAAAATTTTAGTAAAAACTGAAGGAGATAAAATAATTATTGAAACTAAAATCAACAGCAAGGCAGAAGATCATGTTTTCATTGCAAAATCTCCTAAGAAGTTAGATAATAAGTTGGGTGGAAAAATTTGTAGGAGCTTTGAAGATCAAAAAAATTCTAAATCGAATACTAAAATAAACAAAAGTTTGGATGATAATAAATCTAGTCAATCATTAGAAGACAAATTGGATGATCTTGCAGCATTGCAAAAGTCACCCAAAACATTGTCTAAAAAGCAGGAAATTAAACAACAGATCGAAGGGAAAGTTGTTTATCAAAAAATTCATCCTAGTGTGAAGTCGAAAAGTTTAGATAGAAAAGTAGATGTGCATTATGATGCCAAGGTGAAATCTAAAAGTCTTGACCGAAACTATGTTACTCCTGTTACGGAACCTATACCGAATAAACCTCTACCAATACCTGATAAATATTTCAAACAGGAAGTTGTAACAGTTGATGTTCATTCGACAGTAGTGGAAGAAGATTCACTTAAAGAGTCAGAACAAAAAGCGATATCGCCAACTCACAGTTATAAAGAAAAAACGGAAGACGATTCTTCAATAGAATGGATGACTAGTTCTCAGCACACAGTGATCGAGAATGACACACAGACTGTTATTATGGAACGACGAAAAATTGACTTGTATAATAAACAGCGACAGACGGAATTACAAGAAAGTAGAAGTTCTCAAGATGTACACAGTTTACTTACAGACAAAAAACCGGAAGTAACGCGACTAACCAGTGAAGAGGAATCATTGACTGAAGTGAGTGAATTAAAAATATCAGATGAAAGTAACATGTTGGGTATTTCATTGCCTTATATTGATGCTGACAGCTCCTCTGATCAAGACCAAACTTCGAGAAGAGACAAAAAATCTAAAGTGAATCGAAGGAAAAGTGATGATACTGGTTCTTGGATGACAGTAGATTACGAGGAATCTACTGCAGACACAGAACTACCTATGTCAGATACAAGTAATAAAACAAATAAAGGTAGAAAAACACTTGATCCACAAAGCACATTTGATGAATCTTCTGCAAGTTTGGTGGAATTTTTGAAACATGAATCAATGTCACAAATACTTTCAGAAACTGATTGCGAACGTGACTCATCGAAGCCGTTGAGAGATCCGACAAAATCAGTTGATTTGGCATTAAAGTTCAAAAATAAAAATAAAATAATTGTAACGCCACCGCAGGAAAATAGTCCAACTATAGAGAATATTCCTTTTATCGATTCAAGTTTATCAAAATCTATTCATAAGTCAGAGTCAGGAGAACAGACTGGTAGTTCAGGAAGTGCTAATGATATATCTCCAACGGAACAAAAGGCTGAACATAAAGCATTATTAACAACAAAATCTAGACGGAGTGAATTATTAAAGCTAAGTGCAGAAAGATCCAGAAGTTCAGAATCCACTTCTTGGACAAGCATTGAAAAAGATGTCAGCCCTTCAAGCGCTAACATAAAGGGTAGCTCAATTGACGACGAATCTAGCGTTAGTTGTTCAATTGCACGTCCTTTAGGTATATCGCAGGATATTGAAAAATTGAACAAGAAAGACAGAGAATGTCTAGAGGAACTTAAACAGGCTATGGAGTATGGCGAAGAACATTTGTTATCTCAACATATCTTATCCAGTGAACACTCAAAATCAAATTCTAAATCACCCTCACCAACGCCAGAACTGGGACGGATCGAAAGTCCTCGAAGTCCTTCCAAGTATGGTGTTAGAAAATCACCTACACCAACATTAGAAAAACAAGGACCGGTAGACTCACAAAAAGGTCCATCGGATTCGGAATCCAGCTCGGAAAGTATAGATAGAACTGTAGAACAGTTATCCAGACCCAATGTAAGAAAAAGCGCTTTAGATAAAATAGGTAAATGCGTAATTGAGGAATCTGAATCAAGTCAATCGGCAGCATCAAAAGACTCTGATATGAAGAAAGAGCTGCAGAGTACAGTCAAGAAAACCAAAATTTCTATTACGATATCTCAAGAAGATCAAAATACTACTATTGATTTCGATGACGATGGAAATGTTATAACACCGACACTTGAAAAAGAAATAATGAAAAAGAGGGCTTTGAAAGATACCGATCAAAAGAGCTCTTCCAAGTCTAGTATGGATACAACGACTACAACTACTCCATCTAAGGGTTCGTTAAGTGTCGACGATTCTTCTTCAAGAAGAAAGATACGCCTTGACGAGCAGAAGAGTTCATCAAAATCTAGCATGGATTCGAGAGGGTCTTTGAGTGTAGAATCTAGAGGATCGTTCGAAACTACTGAGTCTACTTCAGGTTCTCTAGGTGAAGCTTATCGACGCGGGGAAGAGTTAAAACCAACTTGGCGACCATTCTTTGGTGCATCAGGTAGTGAAAATAGTACTAGTATTGAAGAAGCTTGGATACCTCAAGATCATGAAGGTTATGAAAGTTTGAATGTTTCTCGAGATGCATTTGAATATAATAATCAGCGCATACTAGATGATTTCCAAACATTCTCAAAAAATCCTCCTCTATCATCAAATACTTCCAAAGATTCTACTGAGGCAGATTTCACGGATGATTTAAATGATTTTCCTGTCAATTTTCTATATCCTGCTACATCATCCAGTACTTCTGATGTCGTTATTGGTTACGGACAAAATTTTGGGAGAACATTGTCCCGTATCTCAGAAAGGAGTACTGCCTCTGAAAAAACTAGTGCAGACGAAGATTCGACCAAAGCTTGTTCGCGATCCGAAAGTATAAATGAAGAATCATTGAATTCGAGTGACCATCAGGCAAGTCTTAGTTCTGACCCACCAAGCAATGCTAACGTTGCTTACATATCAGATACTGACAGAAGAACATCGGCAGAGATGCCGGATATTCCTATCGATCAGACTAAAATAAGTGAAATGTATTCCGAAGCTAAGAAAGACCTTGAAAAGATGAATAAAAGAAAAGATGAAAATATGGAATCAAAGAAATCAAGCGACAAAGTTAGTCCCTTGAGAGCACAGTCAAAGCAATCTAGTTCGAGTCAAGATTCGGAAGATTGGCCTTTGCCAGAACTACCGCCTCAAGCGGCAGTTAAAGATGCAGAAACTACTAGGCGAAAATCTAGTGAATTTGAGGAGTGGCCATCACTGCCTTCAAGCCTTTTAGAGACTCCGATTGTAGAAAAAGTACATATTTACTATATGAGCAACGAACCAGAACAAGCTATGAAAGTAACTATACAATCTGAGAGTTCCAAAGGTCATATAGGTTCTGATGATGACAGTGATACTTTGAATAATGACGAAGACTTAGAAAGAGATATCCCTGAATCAAAATCAGAAAAAATTAATGAACCTACTAAGGAAGTCTCGAAAACCTCTAAAGTTATTCCTTACGATCAGTCGGGATATATGGTAGAACCTTTAGAGAAACATGATGATTTTACGTGTCTCAATAAAGGCGTTGTACCAAATTATGATAAATCTTGTTTAAGTGGAACCATAAGTAAAGCGAGTTGTTTAATGGGGGATATGGGTTCTTGTTGTACGCGCGCCGAAAATAAGTCTTTCAACATCAAAAGTAATTTTGAAGAAAAAGTAATTATTAGTCAACCACAGAAATCTCCCACAAACCATAGCCCAATATTTGATGATGATCATTTGTATACAGACGACGTATTTGGCGGTGACAGCAAATCCTTATCACCAGACTTTGATAAAGGATTTTCGCAACTGGGATGTCACAAGTTTTCTTGTGGCTCCAATAATTCGGACACCTCTATTGATGATCTTTTATCTCAAACGAATGCTGAAGAGACAGTACGAGCAGTAGCAAAGCTAAGTATTGGCAGTGCAGGAACTTGTAAAAGATGTAGTCACAGCAGCCATTCTGAAGAGGAAACAAGTTCTTTTGGCACGGATTTAGACGGCACTGTCAAGATTGGATTGCCACAGAAAAAATGCACGCATAGTTCACATTCAGAGGATACTTCTATTTGTTTGAGTATATCTGAATGGTCCACTGGGACAAATACAGTTCGGCAATATGCTAACCTGTCAGCATCTGAAAGTATATCAGCAGTTTCTGTGCCGAAAAGTGAAAAGTCCGAAAATGCTACAGCAAAAATATATTCAGTTTCTCAAGCAGCGAAAAAGTCTGAACCGAAACCGAAAATAGGTTCTCAAACAGAAGCTAGTTCTAAAAGTAGCAGCCTGGATAAGAGTTCAGAAAATATTAAATACGATAAATTATGTAGTTCTGAAACGACAATTTCAAAAAAAGGTATCGATAGTAGTTCTGGTACAAAAAGTGATAGTACTTTGACATTAGCTCAGTCCATATCCGATTGGTCTGCTAGTACGAGCCACACTCTAGTGGCGACTGCTAGAGAAGATCAACAAGAAGTAGATGATACTAAGTCAGATGCTACTGTAGTAAAAGAATCAATTCCTAACGTAGAAGAGAAGCACGACATAATAGTTTCTACGGATGGGAAATCGTTATCACCTAAAGAAGAACAACTTGAGAGCAAGGAACCTGTACTCAGACTAACTGCGTCGTACGTAGGTAAGAATGACAAATCTTCGTCGATCAGTTACAGTGATAAATCCGATAAATCTAGTTCCAGCTCATTAAGCAGTTTACAAAAACATACTAATGGTGTGCTGAGATTTGACCAAAGATTGAAAGGTTTTCCTCCAAACGATGCAAACCATGAACGGTATGCAAAAGTACCGCCAAAAAGTTTAAGTTATGAAGAACAAACGCACAAATATTCAAGACCAGCAACTCGTTGTCAAAGCGAAGACTGTGGTTATCAGCCTTATATTGTAGGACCACAACCTGAGATAGACATTGAAGTTCCGTCTCAGCTTTATAGTCAAGAAGAAAAGCATAGTGAGCGATATCAAAGTCAAGAGTTTTCCAATATTATTCGTGAAGAGAGTAGTAGCCAATTTGTTAGATCCGACTATAAGCCCTTGGCAAAACATGCAAGCTATGATGATAAAACTCTTTCCAAAAATCAAATTAAGGAATATAAAACATCACAACAATATCGGAGCAAACCTAAAAGTTGGTCTTTCCACGAACACTATCTCAGTTCAGCTGATTTGCCTATTATAGCTGTCCCAGAGATACCGCCTGTGCATAGAGAGTTTCAAGAAAAGAAAGCGATGGATCGATCTGGAAAGACGCCTCTTTCTCGATGTTCTCCATATTATTCGAGCAGTTTGAGCTCCGAGTCTCCTCCCATACAACCCCTGAAAGCCCCAGTCAAAAAATCACTTCTAGTAAGAAATATATCATTGAAAAGTCCTCCGAGTGGTAACGACACAGACAGTTCCTTAGATGTTATTAGGGATCCACGAGAAAGAATGAGGACATTCAGGCGTAAGAAACAAGTTACTGGTGCTCGTAAGAAACAAGAAAAAATACAAGATGTTTTAGAAGAAGACTCTACGAAGAGCCAGTGTTCTTCTGAGAGTGACAAAATTCATAAAATGCTAGGCATAAGGTTTTTGACAGTTGACGATCCTTTACGACGAATGGAAAGTTCTGAATGTTCCGATAGTTATATTCCAGAAGTAGAATCAGGTTCTTCAGAAATGTCTAAGGCAGATTCTAAAAATTACGATGCTCGAGAGCTTGCTAGTTATTCAGAAGATGAAGAACAAGTTGAATATGCGAAATATAAGAGTCCCACTTATGAATCTCAACAATTCCCTGTTACTCATATAGCACCAGTGCAGTTTCAAGGTTTTGGGTCTTCCGCTGACGAGGATGAAACTGGTTTTCCGCGTTTTGATAGGTTAGGTCGGCTACGTCATCCTTATCTCGATACTCAGGAACCGCCTTATGTTCCAGAAGATAGTCCTCCTAGGATGTCATATTCTAATAAGAGTAGCCGTCAGTCGTCTTTAAAAAAGCAAAAATCTACTGCCGGGTATCGTCAATCTGCGGAAGATAAGTCCTTGGGTGAATCCTCAGGTCAGCACCAACCAAGGGCATTGTATTACAATGAGCCAAGTGACAGAGATGACTCAGACGACTACGCCTACCCTATTGACACGATCAAACGTGCCCCGAAAATGTCAAAGTCAGGGAGCTACTTATTTGAACGCGGCGAATCAGTGGCTTACTCTGATTCGGAATTACCCCAGGATAAAGACGAGTACGAAGCGTACAGGGGCAGTCCGTACCCGGAACAATATGAGGAGGTCATGTTCCAAACGCAGGAATGTTACCCGCAGTACGATCAGGATATGGAGGGCACAGACGGCAACCAGGACCGCTACGCTAGGAACCTCGACCAGCGCTTCAGCTTGAACAACGTGGAGAGATTCTATTCCAGTCATTACGTAGACTCTCAAGCTTCGAGCGATAGTCCCGAGCAAAAGTTTGACGTGTCCACGCTCCCGCCGCCTCTTTGCTCCGACGACGAGAATGATTAATCGCATTTAAATGAATATCAACACTAGTTCCCCCGTCGTAGACTCCCTTGTTGTTGTATGAATGTTTACTATTCAGTATGCGCGCGTGCTACTACTCACTATGCGTTTCGAGTTTAAATAATTCTAATACGCAATTGTTATCGATATTTAATATTAGGATACTTATTATATTGAATATTTACATCGTCACTTTAAATATTTAGATAAAATATATAGTGCCAATTCCGGATAGAGCGACCCTTTACTATCCTGTAAACTTTATTGCGGATTTATCCTATACATTTAGCTTATTAAGATATCTAGTTGTAGTCTTATGTGTATTGGTCGAGTGTATTCAACTTAAATCAATTACTACTTGACTGTTTCATTGTATAGGGCAAATATATGTATAATTATGTTATGAAGTCTGTTTTCACTCCAATCGGTGAATGTTCACAAAACAGATCCCTGGAATGTATGTAGTTAGTGCCAATTTTTCCTAACGTTATTCGTTACAATTATTAAAGTAAACTGTTGGTTCATACATTTGTATTAGTGAATCCATACAAGTAGTATTATGTAAAGGCTGTGAATTACTTTATGTGGAGGGATCCTAGATCTGTTTTGGTTTAGATAATTGTAAACCATTATTTGTTGGACATTAATTATAAAATTTTTACAATATCCTATTTTTTTCATCCATGACATCCATGTTATACCTACAATTTTGCTCAAATTGTTCATAATTTTTAGAATTTTTATTTATATCCAAATATTGACTCGTGTTACTCTTAGGTGTGAAATAGTCAAGTATATAGTATGTATTCAGATTTAATCGGTATTTACATGTGTGTGAGTGAATAATAAATCTTAATCATTATTAAGCATCGAAGTCACGGCGTCAGTAGCTAGACTATTTTGTTATATGACGTATGTTTTTTTGTAAACAATAAAAATAAGAATAAATGTTTAGCTTCGTTGAATAATTAATTTTAAAGAATTTATTACATGGATAACAGTTTCTGATGAGCTATGATAAAAAGAAAATTGTAAAAAAACATTTATTTCATTGTTAGCACAGATTTTAAGTATCGTGGT
This sequence comes from Thymelicus sylvestris, assembly GCA_911387775.1. NCBI lineage: Eukaryota > Metazoa > Arthropoda > Insecta > Lepidoptera > Hesperiidae > Thymelicus > Thymelicus sylvestris. Next base: position 16,358,755 of record OU426889.1, read on the forward strand.
TTTGTTCTTTGAATACAATTCTCATAGACGCAAATCATTTTACTACATAATTTGCCAATTTTTTGCAACTTTGCCAAATTTTTGCAACTTAGTCAAATAAATCTTTACACATTTTTTGAATAGCATTTATTGTAGAACGGTATAAAGATACTTTTGTTACAACTGTTTGTTTTGTTTTTGAGATTTTTAAGACTTTAAAGTACATATTCGTGTTAAACTTACAGAGGAATTTATATTGTAGTGTTCTTGCTCCGTGTCTTAGTCCTAAGTTGTATGTTTACTGAAAATATTGCCGATTTCTTTTATGGAAATAGCCAGCAAACGAGCTCACGATCCACCTGATGGTAAGTGGCTATCGTCGCCCATTGACATCAGCAACACCAAGGCATCACTGATGTGTTGCCGGCCAAGAAAGAGAGAAGAAAAAGAAAGAAAGAAAGAACTAGCTCTCAAGCACCCAGCCGGAACACGACAAGTTGCTTGGCGGCTGACTCATGCTCAAGGGTGGTAGCTATCCAGGCGAACCCCATGAAGAAATAATAACAGTAATAATGGTATTAATTAATAATTAAAAACAATATTACCAATATAATCCTTCCGAGAGCCCTACCACCAGCGGGCCGGATTTAGTCGCCTCTTACGACACCCATCCGGCGTGGGATTGGGATTAATATTCTAAGCCGCATTAATACGGCTACAACATCAACATCTAACGAAGTTTCTCTTTGTGACAATGTGTTCAGTAAACTTATGCATCATTTTAGTGTAGACGCTACTAAATTATAAACATAAACTAATTTCTTAATAAAACTTGTTTCTTGGTCAATTTGCAAGCCAAAGTAAATTAGTTCCATAAGTTTTTTATATTAAATTTGTTCAAATTTTCGGCGTACAAAATTCAAAGCTGCCCAAATCTTAGAATATAATATTTAATATTGTTTGTTATATTTTATTAGTTACCTCGAATGCGTTAATTAGCGAGACTACAAACTTTTGTTTCAGTCTGTATAGTTTAATAATTTGTGATATTTTTATCATGTTTGTTGTATTTTAATGTTATAGGTAATGTTATTTTATTTAAATATATATTACTTAAATGTTAATGTGAGTAAAATTACCTTACATTGGCCATTGATTAATTCCAAATTCGTTATTTACTCTCTATATAACTTAGTTAAAATTAGATCAAACATTATCCAAAATGATTTGATCAGTGTGGATAAAAGGAAAGATAGATGATTATGATCCATTTTTATTTTGTTGCCATTTGAATGAAGAAATTACCTGCCGTTGTCCCTAGTTGTTGTGATAATTATACCTATTGATGTTTTTTTTAATATATATATTTTGATCCATGCGTTCGTAATATTAAATTGTTACGATTATTTAGCAATAGAGTCGATATTCCAGTGCCGCGGCGTTTGAATGATGTCGAATTTTATTAAATAAGTGATGGCGAACAAATCGATATAATTATAGTCTCAATATTATTAATTAGAATTCGAATATGTTTTAGCCACTAAATATGAATCTGAAATAATGCAAGGTTTCACGATTTGTTTCAAAACGTTAATATGAAATATCACATTAATCTATACTAATACTAGCTGCCCGGACAGACTTCGTTCTGTCAAAATTTTATGTAAGCTATCCTATCTTTCAAGTTGGATCAAACTGCAGACGGTGTATAAATTTGATTAAAATCGGTTAAGTAGTTTAGGAGTCCATCGCGGACAAACAACGTGACACGTAATTTATATATATTAAGATAATAAAGTTCAAGATTTTTTTTAACTACATTAGTTCATCGCTAGTCACCAGAGGCGCTAGTCTCTGTAACGGCCAGTTACATTTCATAAATTATTTTTCTGTACGGCAACCTACCGTGTTCATGAACCACATTCATGAAGAAGGCTGTATTATTATCAGGGATTCGGCTTTTAATAGATAGGTAATCGAAGCGAAGCGAGGGTGGTTTACTAGTTTATTTATACACATTAATAACTACATTTAACCCCGCATTTTGAAAAGTCACTTGCCTAGACAAGGAAACAATGCTATGCGAAAAACGCAATTTCTCAGTGCGTTTGTCATGTCGAGCATTCTGCTTCATAGTCCTCACTTACTTGGCTGAGCGGACGCATAGTCCTGTATACAGCCCTGGAATTGAGCCATATGATGCGGCAATCTTCAGTTATTTGACAAAGATGGCAATACAAACAAAGGATCCTTCCTTTCTATTTTGATATAAATCAAACCAACCCTATGCGTTAGTTAAATAATTGCTTGAGATCTCACAGTGTTATTTCTGAATACGGGCGTTAGTTGTTTTGGTCCTACTGTAAAATTAACTTCGTGTAAATTATATGGCTTTGTTCGCCAGCTTGTACAATGCCTTAATCGATTTTATAATTCGATATACTAAATTGACATTAACATTTTTAATCGTCATAATATCTGAAAAAGAAAATAACATTCTCGTTACTAAGACTTGCAGTCAGTTTACAATTTTAGTATGTACTTCAAAGTGTTTTTAAAATGTGAACTATTTGCATACCTTTTGTAAAACCAGGGGGTGATAATGCGTAGTACAAATAATGTAACAACAAAACAAGAAAATTAAACGTTAATTATCATTAACATGAAGAATATACAATAATTACAATGTAACTGTTAAATGTTAATGTCATTTTAGTGTAACCGAATTGTAAATAATTTTACATTCACCTATTCGTGGTCGTGTGAGCGAAACAATTTTAGACGTTTAGATGTAAGAGGTTCACGTGCCTCGATAGTTAGTGCAATAAAACGGTATCGAGAATTAAAGTAATAATTTCTAGTGTTAAGTACTTCGACTTTTGAGATTGTACAATCCGAATAGACTGTAACGTTACGATTTGATTGTGTTGTATAGACCGATGGTGTTAGGATGTTTTATTTTGTAAGTTTCGACTGAATGTTACCTCGAACTGAACTGAGCCCGCCGGCGATGGTAAACGCTTTATCGATATATCGTATCTTGCCAGTGTCAAGTTGTAGCAATAATTATTTTAGACAAGTCTCTAAGTACCTGATATAATACTTGATAGGCCATCTCTCGTTTTATTATATCAGCGAATGTAATCGAATCGTTTTTTCGTAATAAAGCGATCTTATCCGACAATTACGAACTGTTATCGTAACGTACTTATGTATATCACACATAGTATTTCAATAACTCATACTTCATTTTCATTTCATAATCTATGTTCAAGACATACATTTTTAGGTTGTTTTACTTGTGATTTTTGCTTAATATTCATGTAGTTTAGTTAGTACATTTGTTAAAATGATGGCCTCCACGTAATCTAGTTTTCCTTTTCGCCATCGGAATATACATTTTTATTGTCAAGTATTAATTATTATTGTTTCAAGAAGTTGGATTGTTACTTCCTTTTTTGGATTTATATGTATAATGTACGTGTACCCCGCGACACACTACCCCCCCGCGTTTGGGGATAGTTAAATAATAAATAATTTAAAAACAGATATAAATGTTGTCAATTTGGTTTTCATATAATTTGTATTATGTTCGCCCTGACCTATAGTTAGCATTAAGCAGCCAGGGATGAACAAGTAAGTTGAAAAAATACTAATCATGTTATTATTCACATTTTTATGATCATTTTTTAATTTTATATTCATTAGTCAGGTTTTTCAAATGTTATTGTTTTATTTATTAATTTAAGTTTCGTAATTGTTAAATACGTTTTTTTTTAGTTACGCTTCCACCAATATGTGCAAATTAAGTTTTTTTAAAATGTGTAAGTGTCCACTATGTTTTTTATCAAATACCTGATTTTATTGTTTATAATGGTTTGTGTTTTTAATTATGATTTTTTTATGTTATTTTGCAGCTACATACTTTTAAACACACTGCATTCAGTATTACACTCCACTATATTTTTCTATTTTGGTTTATTTTTTTATTATAAAAAGAAATACATAAAAACAGCCATTGCACACGTAGAACCACTATGTGTAACATTTAGTCATAAAGTACTATACTAAACGCAAACACTCGTGGCAGGCGGAGTAATAAAAAGTGAAAAAGAGACGGCGCACAGGCACAGAGATGCGAAACACTTAATTTCCATAAAGAGAGAAAATGCGAGAGAGAAAATGATGTGCGCCGTCTCGTTGCACGTTTTATTACTCCGCCTGCCACGAGTCTTTGCGTTTAGTATATTCCATAATTATGTTTTTCTTTCGAATCGTCAGCTTATTTAAGTCAGTTTAATAAAGCTATTAATTTATGTAAGAGCATTTAAAATTAACTTATAATCAATTATTTCTGACATTTTCTTGTTTTTGCTTATATTTTTACACGTACATATTTTATATATTTTTTTAAATACAGATAATAAAACATATATTAAACATTGTACAGACGGGACGTCACCGGAGGAAGACAACACAGTGTCGTCAGCGAGTCTCTGCATGTCGCCGACTTCCGATGTTGACCGACCGAGCGCGCCCCTCTACTGCTCCACGCCCCTTCGCCCGCTGCCCAACGGATACAACGACATCCATCGGAGAGACAGCCGCGACGACAACGACAACCCAACAACGGACAACGATAACGACAACCGAACCACAAGTATCGATAACGGAATCGATAGCGTCGATAATCGAGTTGCAATTGAGAATCGAATCGTTGTTAAAGACAGAATTGGCAGCGTCGATAACGTTGTTAATAGAATCACTGGTGACGAGGGTAACGGCGACAAAGTATTGAAACGGATCGATGACTATGATACCGTCAATGGTAATGCTAAGGGTTGGTATTTTAGTTTTTGTTATCTCATCAAAAAGATAAATGTGAAATGAGAGCCAAGTTCAAAAAAAAAAGAATTGAGATCTAAATAGGTGCCATATTCTGTGTAGAAAATCCTAAAATTTTAGTCACAACAGCATTTACATAATTCAAGCTCTACAATTGACTTGGCTATTCACACGCTTAATACACACGTCGCAGAGGGAGCGGTAAGGGGAGGGGAGGGGGAAGGGAAGGGGAGCGGGAGGGGGAGGGTAGTTGGAGGGGAGGAGGAGGGGAAGGGGAGGGGAGGAGGTGGGGGAGGGGAGGGGAGTTAAAACTGATACACGTTTTTAAATTAAGGCGATGAACACACGGCACCGCGCACCGCCGCGGTAGGCGGCGAAGCGGATCTCATGTCGCATTGGGGTCTATTAAATCCGTTGATGCCTAACACACGTACACCGCACCGCTCGACCGCGCGGTCGGTTGGCCTACCGCGACGGTGCGCGGTGCCGTGTGTTAATCGCCTAATACCTTTATTTTTGAAGGTTTCACTTCTACCACGTGTGAATTGCACACATTTTAATTTTAAATTAAATATTGCCAAATTAGTAATAAAGTGCCATCGCTAACTGTCAGTAGGGAAAAAACACCCCAATAGTTTCTTGCTGCTTCTTCTCCCGGGCCCTCAGTTAACCAGAGATGCTTGATAGTTGGATTCTTTTTTAATCAACTTCAAAAATGCGCAGGCTTCCAATTAGCTTTTTTTTTTGAATAACCTATACTGTATAGTGTATACCATATACTATCAAAATTCAGATCTAATTATGTGATCCATGAGGAATTGATGGAATGTCTCATATGACGATTATATGTTTAGCGATAATTTTAGTGGTCCTCATCGAACGCCATTTTGTTGAAGGCTATTTTTTTTAATAAACTGTTAATTGTTGACAGTGAACCTGGTGTCAGAGTCGACGAACAGTATGGACGTGCTGAGCGGCGGGGAGAGCGATGCGGGCGACACTCTCAACAGGCGTAACAATAACAATAGGTATGGATATTGAGTTAGTATTAGTCTACTTTGCAAAGCCTTTGCGACTAACCATCGTTATTGTAGTGCATGTTTCCGTTGTGGGAGGGAGGGAGGTGCCACGCATGTTTTAAAGTATATACACCATCATACATGTTAAACGCGGATTGTTGCAAAGTAGACTAATACTAACTTAATAACAATGGATTTCCGCAAAGTAACGCCTGATACTATTAACAATATAAATGTTCTGTCAGTATCGCGTCGAGCGCGGCGGCGGTCGGCGAGTGCGGGCGGCGGCGCGGCGCGGACGTGACGTACTACGTGGCGAAGGAGCTGCTGATGACCGAGCGCACGTACAAGCGGGACCTCGACCTCATCACTGTGGTATGCGGTTTCTTCACTCGTTGCTGGTCCTTGGATGCGGGCATTTTCTTATTCTGTGAGACCGTTATGGTCATGATGAGTAAAATTATTAAAAAAAAACAGCCTTTTGGCTTGATTTTGAATACGCCACCCGTATTTTTTCTTGGTTGGTATTCGGGTAAGCTTGACTAGATAATAGCCTGTCCGAGGTCATGAACAACAGATATCGCCTCGAGCGCTCGCTTGCGACCTGAATAAAAAGCGTAAAGACGGGTTCACACAGTATGAAAGTGATTAACGTGTATTGATGATGACAAACTAGTTTGTCGGATAAATATGTTAAACATGTTAAATTTTAATAAAATCCTAAAAATCAGATAAGGCAATACTTATTTGTAATAGAGTAAGATGGGGCACAATAATATGACATTTGCAGTCGTATGTATTTGTGTTAACTGCCACTACGTCCTATAGTCGAATGACATTCCCACTCCCCACCCCCTCCGCAGTCGTGGTCGAAGCGCGTGGGGCGGCTGGGGCGCACGGCGTCGTCCGGGGCGGAGGCGGCGGCGCTGGCGCGCGGCTGCCTGGCGCTGGAGCCGCTGGCGCTGCCCGCGGGCGCGCTGCTCGCCCGCCTCGACCGCGCGCTCGCCGCGCAGCCGCAACGCACTGACGGTACACACTCTACCCACTCTACCCACTCTACAGTACAAACCGTTTAACATAACCCTATTAATATCATTTATAACAATTTAATTTAATTTAATATGTTAATGTACGCAACTATTTGAGAATGTTATTTGCGCCTGTAATTGAGGTAACACTATCTGAATTTTGTATCGTTGTTTATATCCTTGTATCTATTAGTGTGTACTTTGTTGGTGCAATAAATACATGAATAAAACATGAAACCGCCTATATTGACCAACCGCTTAATATGACGTAATTAACTAATGACAGTGAAGTTGATAGTAGCAAAAACAAGAAATTGTTTATTTTGTAAGAATAGGTATAATGATTCCTCTCTCATTATGAAACTTGTATTTACTAGATACTGAAGAACCAGAGTACAAGAAGATAGCGGAGTTGCTGTATGACTATTTATCTAATACATTCGATGTGAGTATATTTGTACATATCATCGTTAATTGGACATGATTTTGGTGTATACAAGGTTGAATTTTTTAAGTGAACGTGGATGGCCAAATCCGAAACTATGAGGAATAGCGTAAAATGCTCAAAGGAGTCTCGGGGCTGATTTTGAAATAAAACACCCTGTATTATTACACCATTCGATAGTGTTCCTAAAACAAATACGGTATATAGGCATACTCGGAGTACACACTGAACGCGGGCGCGCTGGTCGCGTTGGTGGAGAGCGCGCGGCGGCGCGGGGGGGCGGCGGCGCGCGAGGCGGGCGCCTTCGACCGCGAGGCGCCCCTGCCGCTCGCCTGCCTGCTGCTGCGCCCGTTGCACCGCCTGCTGCACTACCGCCGGCTCGCGCACGGTGAGGGGCGCATGTCGTACATGACACGTGTCAAATGTCACGTGCCGAAAATGGCGTAGTAATGCGATTTAAACGCAAAACCGTTTTGCTTGTTATTCAGTCGTTTTTATAAGGTTTTAATTTTAATTTGCTAGTGCTTAGTAAACATAAAATAGAATTGATAAAACTTTCTTCGAGTAACGACCAATATCGAAACTTACTTATAACATAGTCACCACTTCTCGAGTGTTTCCTGACGACCATAATAAGTACAATATCGTATATAGTCAGCAAAAGAGTTTATTACAATATGTTTTTGTATCATACCCTGCGCACCTCTTTTGCATTGTGTACAATACAAAGTAACAATGAATGTTCTCGTGCCAGAGTTGTGCGCGTCGAGCGGGTGTGGGAGCGGTGCGGGGGGAGCGGGGGGTGCGGCGGGTGCGGGGGGAGCGGAGAGTGCGCGCGCGGCGTACGAGCTGGCGCGGCGCGCGGCCGCCGCCGCCGCCGAGCAGCTTCGGCACGTCGAGAACCACGCCGCGCTCTGCCAGCTGCAGCGGGACCTCGTGGGTGAGTGCCACACACTGTACCAGTAGTACGGCGATAGCATTGGAGGGATTATATTGTTAATACTAGCTGCCTGGACAGACTTCGTTATGTCAAAAGTTTTTTGAAGTGAAAACTTCTTTAGTACGGGGGTGACTTGAAATTTTATGAAACGAAACTGTCCAGTGGAGACTAGAAATGATTGGAGACTGACCTGACTTGAGTTGAGTTGAGTTGAGTGGAGTGGAGTGGAGTGGAGTGGAGTGGAGTAGTAAAACCTACAATTATCATCTTCCCGAAATTTTACATTCGTCTCATTATCTTGAAAACAAAATTTTTGAAGGTTTCACTTCTAACACGTGTGCATTGCACACATTTCAATTTTTTTTATTAAAACTTTTCGTGTGCCTTAAGGAACATTGTAAGCTATCCTATTTTTCAAGTTGGATCAAATGCACACGGTGTGCAAATTTGATTAAAATCGGTTAAGTAGTTTAGGAATCCATCGCGGACAAACAACGTGACACGCAATTTATATATATTAAGATTGATTTTAATTGTCAATTAACCTACCATTATTATTTCTATGTTCGTATTAATGTTACTGTTATTATTTCTTCATGGGGTTCGCCTCGATAGCTACCACCCTCGAGCATGAGTCAGCCGCCAAACGACTCGTCGTGTTCCTGCTGGGGGCTTGAGAGACAGCTCTTGCTTTCTTTATCTTCTCTCTTTCTTCATTCGTTGCTAACATATTGAATAATACCCAGGCTACGACAAGCTGCTGGTGGCCGGGCGGGAGTTCATCCGGCTGGGCTGCCTCTACAAACACTCCTCAAAAGGATTGCAGCAGAGGATGTTGTTCCTGGTATGTTTCGTGCATGAACGGTGTAACATTCTTACTTAATTTAACTGAATAAAAAAAAGTAATTTTCATAAAGTAACATGAAATTTTGAGTTTTTTTCTTTCGAACGTAAATACGTAATAATTTAGTAAAGCTCTTTAGTTCACACAATTCTTCACAACCTACTTAAGCATTTTACTTAATTTTAACTAAAAAGCGCCTGTCCAAACGTGTTACGTGATAAGCCCCGCCCACCTACTTAACAGAAAATAGAAAAATTTCTAAATTACTTGTTTACTTGCGTACTAAATTTTAACTACTGAATTGTCTGTGTACACGTATTAATTTACTTAAAATTTAGTTAACTACTTATTACGTGTAAACCGAACATAACAGTGTCACGTGTGTACAGTTCAGCGACCTGCTGGTGATCAGCTCGAAGTGCGCGAGCGGCCAGTTCCGCGCGCACGCCGCGCTGCCGCTGCGCGCGCTCGCGCTGCGCGACGCCGACCTTCCGCACTCCATAGCGATAGCCGGTAAGTGGTAAGCCAACTTGACACTAGACGCTGTGTACTAAGTACCATGTGATCAGGTGTTTCCACATTATGCAGCACGGCGAAAACTGCACAGTGTGCGCCTAGGCTTAATGTGACTAGCATGTCACGTGATCAGATGCATCACGTCAGTTAAATTGTTCTTAACCGATGAAGAATGTGGATCATAATTTTATTATGGTTTATGTGTAAAATGACCTTGTTTTATAAAAATATTCTGATTTTATTCTGTTATGGGTTGAGATTAGGGCATCGAAACTCTGCATCACGTCAGTTAAATTGTTCTTAACCGATGACGAATGTGGACCATAATTTTATTATGGTTTATGTTTAGAATGACCTTATTTTATAAAAATATTCTGATTTTATTCCGTTATGGGTTGAGTGAGATATCCTAATACATGAATGGCGTGTATTGAAACATGTTTCAAGTTTAATAAAACAGTAACTCGGATGAACTGTTAGTGTACCTTACAATGTATCCGTGGTACATGTTACAGGCGATGACGTAAACATCCTGCTGAGCGCGAGCACGGAGCAGGAGTACGTGGGCTGGCGCGATTCGCTCGCGAGCGCAATCGAGCGCGCGCGCGAACATGACGCGCCCGACACGCCTGACACGCCCGACACCACGCTAGACACCGAGATCACACCCTGCGATAATGATGCTGGTTAGTTAGTTAGTTAGTAAGTAAGTAAGTTGGTATTAATGTTTTTGTACGAACTGTAACTCGACGAAAGCAGTACGATGATTTGAATTATTACGAATTCTAATTTAGGATTTAGTCTTTAAATGATTTGATGACAATGATGAGGAATCATATTTACTAGAGGGTTTTTTCAAAACGGTGTGTGGAGTATTATTAAATTAGAGCGCACAACATCTTGGTCTTCTTGACCACTTACCATCAGGTGGGATTCCGTCTCAGTCCCGGGTCAATGTCAAAGTATTGTTACGATGGGCTTCAAATTCAACCTCACTAACAATGACATTGTGTGCAGAGGGTGTGGAGTGCGGTGCGGGGGGCGCGGGGGGTGCGGGGAGCGCGGGGGGCGCGCTGGCCGCCGTGTGCTGGCACCGCGCCGCCTCGCTGCCGCGCGCGCAGCTGCACCGAGCCATGCGGGTGAGTGCTGTTTTACTATAATTATTATAGTTCTTGTAGTACATACATTGCATTATTTTGTTCAACCGCCTCCAGGATGTCGATAAAAGTTTCACTTCTCAAATATCTTGTAGCAGAAAATTACACACAATGCAGTTTGTAACTGCACGGACGAGGCGTAATTAGGATGCGCCAGGCACGGTGGTAGATAGTAGGGTGTAGGGCGTATACATATAACCAGTATATACATAACCAGTGTGTATTGTGAAGTTTAATTAAATACTCGTAGTACTTCAGAACTTTGTCGTATTTCATTATAAGCGTCCCATTCCCTAAAATCTACACCACAGAATTTAGTAACGCCATCTAGTTTGTTTCATCCGAACTACATGTATTTATGCACGTTGACCGTCGCGCCACAGACGCAGCTGTCGGGCTACCTGCTGCGCAAGTTCAAGAACTCTCACGGCTGGCAGAAGCTGTGGGTGGTGTTCGCCGCCTTCACGCTCTTCTTCTACAAGAGCTGGCAGGACGACGCGCCGCTCGCCTCGCTGCCGCTGCTGGGGTGAGTGCGTGGGCTGCGGACGTGACATGACGTACAAAAACGTTCTTTATTATTGAACGAGTAATCGCCCTCGCTTTGCTTCAGTTTTATTTATTTTTGAAGTGAAAACTTATTTAGTACGGGGATGACTTGAAATTTTATGAAACGAAACTGTTCAGTAAAAAGAGACAAACACATAAATTCTAAAGTGAGATAGGAAGCATTGTATAGGGGTAGGGCAGGGGAGTGAGGGGTAGTGGGGCGGAGCGGGGCGGAGCGGAGCGGAGTGAAGTAGATTAGTGAAACCTACATTTATCATCTTCCCGAAATTTTACATTCGTCTCATTATCTTGAAAACAAAAATTTTGAAGGTTTCACTTCTACCACGTTTGAATTGCACACATTTTAATTTTTTTTACACCTTTGGTTACATTATTTGAGTTTTATTAAGGATTCCTATTTTTTTTTTGAAAATATAGCCTATGTCACGTGTGGGATAGTGTATCTCCCCAACAGTGAAAGAATTTTTCGAATCAGTTTTGTAGTTTCGGAGCCTATTCAATGCAAACAAACTATCAAACCTTTCCTCTTTATAATACGAGTATTATTATAGACGTTACAAAATGTTTTTGTTATCATCAATGTTAATCGCTACCTATACGTATGTATATGTAAGGTATAACTTAACATGGATAATAAAACAAAGTTTCTGTAATTTGAAACATTACGGAAGGTTTTTGAATCATGTCCATACGTAATTCTTTTGCTGTGTCTACTGATAATAACAAGTGGGTTTTGTTCAAATCAGAAGTTTTAAGTTATATGTATAATCAAGAGATTCAATTCAAGAGCAAGTTAGTGTATTAATTATAATTATGCCGTATTTCCTTTAATATACAAAGATACGATGTTTTACTCCTGTCTGGCTACGGCCTACATTTATTTGATTATCTATGAGAGTTAATGGTGCAACTTAATAGTAAGTGGTACTTGTAAGTGACGCTGTATACAATGGCCGTTACAATCATCTGTTGTCCCGTCAGCTACACGGTGGGCCCGCCGGCGGAGCGCGACGGCATCGGCAAGGAGTTCGTGTTCAAGCTGCAGTTCAAGAACCACGTGTACTTCTTCCGCGCAGACTCGCACTTCACGTACAGTAGGTGCGTATCGCTAGTGCTGCTACACGATACGACACACAACACGACACTACACTACACGACACTAAACGACACTACACGACACTACACTACACTACACTACACTAGTAGTATGATAGCGACATTAATGTTAAGTTATTTAAATATAATGTAAATACATTTTAATAAATTTATATAAATTTGCACACCATCAACATGGTACATTGTGAGCTTAAAAAATCTAAAATTAAGACCTATATGTAACCACAATTTTTGCAAATAAAATATTCATTCATTCATTCATTCATACACTAAACTAAACGACACGACATGCCACGACACGACACTACACGACAAAATATCGCAACCAATAAATCTTTAACAATATTTGCATTACTTATGACTGACTATACGTAGGTATGGTGTAATTGAGTCTTTGAGCAATTTTAGTATTTTTTAGGCTTGTCTTAAGTAAATGCGAATCGACAAAGTAGGAAAAAATACAAAATAGAAGAATATACACACTTCATTCTTTGTCGTACGTTCACTAAAACAAAACCGAAAAAAAAAAAGTTTAGTTGTTTTCACTATTATTTCTTTTTTCCAGGTGGATAGAAGTTCTTCAAACACCGATGGTGCAATCCGATGACGACTGACATTATAACGAACTTTATAATTTAAAGGCATAAAGAAAATTTACAAGAATGGTGCCATGGATGTTTATATTATGTAGAATGACGTTATTTGAATGAAGCAATAAGAAGTCTTGCCCGTATTTATTGATGTTGGTGTCGATCTAGTTGGATGACGCTTTAAATAGCAGCTTTGGGGTATGTATTTATTTGAAAGTAAAAGTGTAAGGACTGTCTTTAACAGTAATTTAAGATATTCAATAGATAGGGAAGGAGGAATATGTTTATGTTAATTGAATGCATTAATATAAATAAAAGGAACTAAATCAAGTATTGAGCAATTGTATAAGTTTAAATATTACATTTTGCAATGTAATGAAGATGTTATATAAAAAAATGTTACTAAATTTACCAAAAAATAAAATTATGATGTATTGGCATTTTTACTGTGAATGTATTGCATTTGTGCGTTACAAATTATTATTCTCAGTATATTTTTTTATTTGTCTTGAAGTCGTGAGTAAACAGATTTATGCTAAGTTACTGCGCTTTTCACCCAAGACAACATCCCCACTTACCATCAAGTGGGGGTTGTAGTCAAGTATTAAATGTAATAAAAACCGGCTAAGTGCGAGTCGGACTCGCGCATTGAGTGTTACGTACTATTATCTATACAACCTAAATATTCTGTGAATATTTCAAGCATCTACCTGTGGCCGTTATTAATATCGAGCACAAAACGGCAAAAATCAGGTTTGTTGTATGGGAGCCCCACTTAAATATTTATTTTATTCTGTTTTTAGTACTCGTACTAGTAGTAGTATCACGGTTCATGAGATACAGCCTGGTGACAGACAAACAGATGGACAGTGGAGTCTTACGCCCCAACTCAGAGTTACTAACGGTTAGTTAAATCGCTCTTTAGTACAGAATTTGTATTGTAGTTCTATACTTAGGAGCGATTTAAGTAACCGTTAGTGACTCTGAGTTGAGGCGTTAGTGATAGGGTCCCGTTTTTACCCTTTGGGTAAGGAACCCTAAAAAATATGTTAACTTCACATGTCGTGGGGAAATTATGAAAACAGAGTCCAATACCGCAGTGCTATAGTGAAATGATGAAATATAATATATATGTTTAGTTTATTCATTGGACTGACATTGTTCCAATGATTTGAGATAGTAGCGAGATGTGTACATCTTAATTTTATACGATAAAATCGTACTGTGACTATCTGTCCAGACACTAAACTAATAAACAGACTATAGTTTTTCCTATCTGAAATTGTACTAAATATTTATTTCATATACCTATTTTTTATCTGAATGGCCATTAAATGAGCACATGCAGTTTTACCCTATGCTATGTTATACTTCAGTTACAATATTTTATATGTTTGTGTTTATAACATAAGAACATAATAAGTAAACCAAGTACAAAAGTAAGTATTATTTACATAAATGACATTGGAACATTCCAGAAGGACTAACGTAACATTAATCGATTACTTGTGTACAATAGACGATTTTTATGTCATAATTCCAAACTATAATGCAATAACTTATTGAAATTGTATAAAGTAATATATTTTTCCCAAATAAACGCTGTAATAAGACTAATAAGTCACATACTGATGGTATGTCTTTAAAGTTTATGTTCTTGATGCACCCTTGTAAGTTATATCAAAGGATATGATACGAATGTGGCATTAACTCTCATTCCGAAGGGCTCGTGGCAGTTAAGGGTTGCGATCAATCGTGACGAAAAATAAAAGCAATAAATATTATTAGCTATTACTACGCTCACATATTATTTAAAATGCCATTCTAATGTATTATTTAGTATATGAAACGTTATTACTGTTAATTAGTGCAAAAACATTTACTATTTTAGGTAAATAATTATATGATTATGGCAATAAATGTAAAATGTCTTTTATAATTAATTATTATACTGTTTCCAAAATATATGTCGGCTGTGTCGTAGTAACTGATGTTACGTATATTTTAATGGTGGAATGTATGGCGTACAGTTGAACATGTCATTATCATGTGTCCACTCCATGATAGTATCCTCGGTTGGGTTCATATGTTTCGTGATAGCAACCACCGACCTAACTTGAACTGTAGGCAATGTTACTACTATTTATTTACTTGTAATGTACATCACAAATGTCAACACAATATTTTATGTAGATAGACAGTATTTCGTGAAATAAATTCGATTTTGCGTACAAAATTTTTTTTATTCATCCAAATATGAGTTCCTTTTTGCTCATTCAAGAACACAAATACATTTTAATACTGATTTTGGACTAGAATTTGCATTGTGACGTGGATAAATTAACAGTAAAAACATTGCTTTTTTACGCAAATAAGTTAATGCTTGACCACAATCCCACCTGATGGTAAGTGGAGATGTGGTCTAAGGTGGTAAGCACATTAACTTAGTAAAAGCTTATTCACTTTTTCTTGAAGACGTCCACGTCATAAGCAGGCTAACAGCTTAGAACCTGGTACAAACATTTTCTGTGATTCACTTATATTCGTGCTAACAGGGAATTAATCTTGAGGGCTCGATGTGCCCACTGGACTACCCAAATGATGCAGTTTTCTTTTGTAAGGTTATTGGGGAGAATTTTTGGCAAGCAAATTGGTGAGCTTTAACAATATTAAAGAAAAACATAAGTAGAATTGAATTCTTTATTTTTTTATGTTCTTTACATCAAAAAATAATAAATAATTTTGGCATTGGTAACATTTATGTTTTTATAGACATCGAGACTTATAAAGCCAATAATAATGAGCTAAATCTTCAAATATAAAGTTGTTAGTTAAATATATTTTTTTACTGCAACATTTATACATAGTATTATGGGTAGTTTATTTGTCAACAAAGTAAATGAAACATTAATTTTATTCCCGTCCATTTCGTGTGAAAAACGTCAGGCAGCAAAAATCATTTATTTGCTCATTATTCTTGACCGACTACTACAATAGACCATTTGCACCAATCACTTGCTTTGTGCATTAAAATAAAATTAATTTGTGATTGGTGTTAAGGTATCACCTAAATAAGCTTATTTGTACAGCACTAATATTACTAGTAAAATAGATTTAGAATGTTACGTATTTCAGATCTTCATTTAAAATATCTATTAAACAATTATAAAGTTATATGTATATAAGTATGTAACTACATTCTATACATTTGTACAACTACCCTACAAAATGCTTCAGTGAGATCGACCTTATATTATAACGACTAAGGTTATATTTGGCTTAGTGTGTTAACGCGAGGATTTACGCCCAACTCATAGTCACTAACAGTTACTTAAATCGCTCGTTAATACAGAATTGTTCGATTAAAGTAACCATTAGTGACTCTGAGTTAGGGCATTGGTCTAGTACGAAATAAGTAGTGTTACTGAACCTTATTGATAAGACTAGGGCAACACATTGCACCTCATTGCCACTACATAATGTTGACTAGATTGTCACATAATATACAATATTTAGTCTCCGCGATGATATAACTTTAAATGTTATGTTACGCTGAATTTATTCAATCTGATAAAAAAATTCTTCATTCGGCATTATTACCAAATAGTTTCACTAGCTTCAACCCATTAGTGCCCCATTACAGTGCAAGGGTCCCTCCTTTTGTGGAGTTTAGCAATAAATATAGAGATTCGATTCATTCTGGGGATTGACTGGATGCGTCTCACGCATCGGTAACGAGATGGGATAGCAACTAAACTGTTGGTTTTTATATTTTATCGCTGCCCACTTCACTGTTGGTCCCATGGGAAAGTCATGATGCGATCAGCACTACAACGGTGCGAGACGTGTAGGTATACAAAATAATAATTACTCAGTAAAATTCACAGATTAGGGACTTCCATTTTTTTAAAGTAACTCATAATGAATATACATATAACTGCATTTGCAGAATGGTATGTATGTAGGTATTACAAAATTTTTACAAATCAAAATGATTTGTTAAAAATCATACAAATATAAAATATTACGTCTTATTCTAACAATTATATCCTATTTAACTTAATCTTTCCATAGAAGACTACATAGCGTTTTTTTGTTTTAACCCCTTATAAACATATTTGACAGCTCTTAATTTACTTAAGGTGCCAAATCACTTCCATCCATTTATTCATTATATATTAAGATTTTAAAATAATGAACTGTACATAATTAATTATATTATTTTAGCTTAGTATTAATTAATATTACTGTACAGAATAAATTAGTTACTTAGGTAGATAGGCACAGGGCTTTGTTCTATATATCGGTAGGTACAAATTATTGAGGGATTCTAAATTTTGGCGTTTTTTTTTATTCGACTTTAACAATTAACATGTACAATTAGAGCACAGATCACTTAGATTTCATACACATCTCCAATATCTATTTATCTATACATACATGCTGCTGTTATATTATAAATATTGTTTTTTATTACATTAACTTATGGTAGCAAAATTCTCATAAATTATAATTGATTTTTTAAGGTAATCAAACTATTCTATGTACTTATTTAAGTTATTTATATAAATAATTTTTCGTGCTTAATAGAAAATTGTGCTTTTAGGTATTGATTAAGGTATTTAAATAATTACAAATTTTAATTTCTATAGACGAACGCCCCAACTTAGAGTCACTAACGGTTACATAAATCGCTCCTTAGTACAGAATTTGTTTGGTGATTCTTTACCAAGGTGCGATTAAAGCAACCGTTAGTGACTCTGAGTTGGGACGTAAAAGGATAATGTAAACTTGTTGCAGTAATATAAAATAAACACATATGCGTCCCTATACAGCATAGCAAAATGGTTGCTATTTAGTCCGGAATATAAAACAATCGTCAAGACATTGGGATAAATCGCGATTTTAAAATTTTATAAAAATCTAAATTTAATTCGTCTTCGAGAGAAGAGAGTTATATAAAAGTGTTTACGTAGTCCTTCACATCTTGGTGGTGACGGAGTCTCCATTCTCCTTGACGGGTTCGGTGGAGTCCTTGCTCTCCTTGCTCTCCTTCCTGCCCTTCCGGCTCCTGAAGAACGAGCCGGTGGTGACGGACCGAAAGCGGAAGGAGCCGGGCGTGCCGTTCGCCGTGGCCTCGTTGCCCGGGGCCTCCGGGACCTCCGCCTCCTCCCGAATGCGCGGCGACCGGTCCCGGCCCGGCCGCGTCCGATAGGAGAAGCTGGCCGCTTTCAACCTGACGGTAATAAAATAATTCTTGACAAATAATAACCGACTTCAAAATTAAGGATAACTCGAAAACTACTCGTCAGATGTCGCTCGAATTTAAGCAGGACCACATGACAAGCACCAGCTTTCGTTTAAAAAAAGAATCATCAAAATCGGTTCATCCAGTCGAAAGTTCTGAGGTAAGAAACACAAAGAAATACAGTCGAATCGAATAACTTCTTCTTTTTTTTGAAGTCTGTTAAAAAAGTTGCACAACTAACACAACTTAGATACTGATGATACTGAGACGATTGCCTCGAGGGTACTATAATACGAGTATGATTAGGAGTAGGTACGATCGAATACACGCTGTCGTCAAAACGTAAATGTGTCTATACCTTTATAATCGCTCACTAGTTAAAAGTCTCGGGGCTTCAGGGGTAGATGCAAGTCGAACCTACCTCGCGCTAATACCGAGCTTGGCGGGCGGCTCGTGTCCGCTGTCCGTTGCGGTGTGCGGCGCATGCGGTGCGGCGTGCAGTGCGGCGTGCGGTGCGTGCGGCGCATGCGGTGCGGTGGGGGTGTGCGGCGCGGACAGCGAGCCGACGAGCGGCGGCGCCATGTCCGGCCGCCGCACCACCATGCTGCTGGAGTGCAGCCGCCCGTGACCGTGCTCGTTGCTGTTACAACACAGTACAGTTATAAATGTGTCCATGGCGTTGGGATGAATTAGGATTTAGTATAATCGCAGGCGACACTCAAAAACAAGTAGATACCTACCTAATATCATAAAATGTAAACATAAAATAAAATTTGCAAAAGAACACACGCGATGTGTGTGCGTTTTGATGATCAACCTGATGGTAAATAGTTTCCGTCGACATCAGCATTACCAAAGACATAGCCGATGTAGGCCAAGAAAGAAGAAAGAAGACATATATTCTGTAACTCCCGGTCGAAATACGAGTCTGGCTGTGTCGAGCAAAAGGGTGATAGCTAGCAGGCTAACGCCCCAACTCAGTCACTAACGGTTACTTAAATCGCTCCTTACTTCAGCATTTGTATGGTGATTCTTTACTAAGCGAGCGAGTAAAGTAACTGTTAGTGGCTCTGAGTTGGAGCGTAAGAGTATTAATGGAGTCTTACCATCAAGTGGGCTGGCTTCTATCGCCTGTCAAGACACCCTAGTATCGGGTATATGGGATTCAGTGAACGTGTTCGTTAGTATATTAGTTCATTGATGGGATTAGGGTCAGTATTTTAAGGCAGCTCAATGCCGTCACGGCTTTGTCAACAATAACTTAGCTCTCACCAGGACTGCACGTGCCGCGGACGCGCGCGGCGGATCTCCGTGTTGCGGTGCCGCAGCAGCACGCCGGCCGGCCGCCCCGCTACAAGGAAACAAGTACAGATATATAAAATTCAACATAAATGGCACCGGCAACGGTTACTGTTATCGAAGAACTGCGCAATAGCTACCTACGCAAAGACATACGTACGGCATTGTTGTCGAGCGGATACGTGTACGTATGAGTATTTTTTAGTTAAATTAATTAACAAGTTAATTTATTGTCTATTGTTTGTTACAATAATACATAATACTTAAAGTATCTAATTGACACGATATATTTCGTTTAATTTTGTTGTCAAGAAGCTGATTAAACATAGGTACAGGTATCGTCGATTGGATGCTTGTACGTACGGGCATTGTTACAGAGTAGATTGATACATAAAGGTGTGTTGATCGCGTGTGTACGTACGAGCATTATTATCGAGCGGGTGCGTGTATATCCGCTTGCGCGCCTGCAGCATGGTGTAGACGAGCGCGGCGAGCGAGCGCGGCGCGGGCGGCGCGGGGGCGGTGCGGGCGCGGGGCGCGCGGCGGCGGGACACCCACCACGTCTCCATGCGCCCCTTGCCCTTCACGGCCACTGCGCCGCGCGGCTCCAGACCGTAGCCGCGGACTTCTAGCACCTGTAGCGATATTCCATTCATTACTATCGAGCCGCCCTCGCTTTGCTTCGGTTTTTTATATTTTTTTACACTTTGGGTTACATTATTGGAGTTTTATTAAGAATCCCTATTTTTTTGAAAATATTATATAGCCTATGTCACCCGGGGATAGTGTAGCTTCCCAACAGTAAAAGATTTTTTCAAACCGGTTCAGTAGTTTCGGAGCCTATTCAATGCAAACAATCAAATCTTTCCTCTTTATAATATTAGTATAGACAAGCACTAACTTATTTCATGTAAAAAAAAACTTCTTATTGGAGTAACAACGTTACGTGACTAGATAAGTAGCTAGATAGTCATTGTACAGTCAGACACTATACAAAAACTTTATTACAGAATGTTTGTATTTATCAGTGTTAAATGCGACCTATGTAAACTTGAAATTGATAAATAAATACATAAACATTTTATAATATTTAACATTACGGAACGTTTTTCTATCATACCCTGCAAACGGAACTCTTCTTTGCTGACTGTACATATTAAAATAAAGGTTCCAAATTAAATACTTCGAAATTCTCTGATGATCACTCCTATCTATTTGTTACGCATTGATCAACATAAGAGAGCCTACTAAGTAGTACCGCACCTGCTTGGTGTACTTGGTGACCTGGATGCGGTCCATGGCGCCCGTGCTCTCCATGCGCGACGCCTCGTTCACCGTGTTGCCCCAGATGTCGAACACCGGCTTGCGCGCGCCGATCACGCCGCCCACCAGCGGCCCGCAGCTTATACCTGCTCACACCTCACAGTTATACAGGTATGCCACTTTGCGTCGTCTTTTGTTATGCGTGTCACAAAGTTAGTGCGATTCATCCACGGATTCATTACCACATCAGGTGGAATTGTAGTCAAGCATTAACTTGTAAACAAAAGGTATCATTATTCATATTTGCCAATATGTACAGATTTGTTCCATATGTTACGCAATATTCTGCCGTCCTAACGAAGAGTGCATTAAGTCGAGTTTTTGGGCAAATTGATTTAAGACCATATCCGTAACTACTGAAGGTCTTAAGTCAATTTGCCCAAAAAGTCGACTTATTGCACTCTTCGTTAGGACGGCAGTATTGTAATGTCAATATCAATATAATGCGACCTGATTTGCTCAGTATATTACGCAAGACGTACCGACTCTGAGGCGGAACTTGTTGAAGCTATGCTTGTTGATGTCTTCGAGTGCCTCGCGCAGCGCGAACGCGTAGTCCACCAGCGCGCAGATGTGTTCACAATCGTCGTTGCCCAACTGACGTAGTAAATATATAGGGCGTTTCACATAAGTCTGCGCTTCGGTATTATGTTAGTACAGTCATGGTTGAACATAATAATGAAGTGCAGACATATGTGAAACGCACTATAGGAAAATTAATAAAGATGCCAAACCGGGATATCCAGATGAAAAAAAATCTGAGCATAGTACGTCTTATTGAAAATTTATGACTGGTTAAAAATTGTTTTTCAATAACATTTTTTACTCATACATTTATTAATATTTTTCAGTGTTACTAAGAAGGATACAATTTTAGATATTAATTCGGTGGGTTGGGTACCTTATGGTTGGGGTTGAGGCCGGAAGCCGCCATGTAGGTGGCGCCGATAGTCTTGATCTTCTCTATACTCTTGAAGCGGGACTGCATCAGCAGCTTGTCGAAGTCAACTGGGAAACAGACGGCAGTTCACACAACTGACGGCAGGAACCTAGTGGCTACATAAGGCATGACTTTTTGACACCTAGCCCCCTCCTTGTCACAGCTGGTCACATTTGTGAGACCTCTCTCCCTAGTGTGACGTCACATATTATGAAATTTTACATCAAGAAATTATTAAATTAAAACAGCAGTTCCGAAATAAGTTTTATTTCCATTGTTTTTTAATATTTACCTATACATACCCATTATTCGATTTTGAAATGTGACGTCACGAAATTTAGGACCCCTCCCACCCCTTGTCACACATGACGTAATTTATGGATGGCCCCTAATTGGCTTTCTGCTAAACATAAAGGAGGATAGGAAGTGAACAATATTGGACGATATTTCGACAAGGTGTTCAAGATGTGAGAATGTGTAGAAGTTTAGACAAGATGTACGAGTGAGTTAGTGTCGGTACATTACAAATGATCTCGTTGAGCAGCCGCATGCAGTCCACGGCCTTCTGCTCCGAGTAGAACTCGTGGAAGTTGGGGATGCCGGCGAACATCACGCCCACCTCGTCGCGCCACTGCGAGTACAGCTCCTACAGTAAATAACGTATTTTTTTATTATTAGTTATAAAAAAACATAAAACAAAGTATTAGGTATATTAAGAACATTTTTGGCTGTGTTGGGTCAGCCTAAAAGATGAGTCAGTACCTCAACCATTCCAATGCCGGCAAATCTGTGTCCCTATTGGTATTATAATTTTTCCATGAAGCCACACGACTCGTCGTGTTCTAGCTAGGAATTTGCCGGTATTTTCTTCTATGTGTCTCTGTTGTGTCTTCCTTGGTCAGCAACACATGGGTGATGCCTTCGGTGTTACTGATGGCATAATATGTGACGATTTTCCACCCTTGATGAAATACCGAAAAAGCTGTACTGCATGTGAATAAAGGTTTTAACAAAGGGAGATCTCCCGTCAGGCAAGGTGTTGCATGGGGAGTGGCCAAGCCCGGACTGATCTAGTCGCAACATTGTATGTATGCAAGCGATGCAGAAAACTTCGACAGCGTGATACTCGATGTCACCACAAGGTAACCGAAGAAACACTATGAGTAACACTCACATCAGGACACCTGTCCTTACTGAGGAAGTGGTTGACGACGTGATCAGGCAGGATATGTTTCAGCAGGTGGCGGTTGGTGCGCTGCGTGTCGCGCATCTCGTCCAGGTCGTTCTCGGCCTGCAACTTCCACAGGAAGTCCAGCCGTGACGTCACCTCCACCAGCCGCGCGTGGTACACCACGATCACCAGGAACATCAGCATCAGGATCAACATCTGCACGTAGAACGGCAGGTCGCTGGAATGATGAGTGATGACTCACATTGGCTGTTTGTCAACCACTCTGGAGGTATCTGCAATGGTAATGCTTCCGAACGCTCATAGCCCGGGGCAAAAATATCTTGAACGTTTCCGGGCTTCGGATGGAAAGTAAAGCACGTTACTATCGTAAAATAGTACTCTTACGCCCCAACTCAGAGTCACTAATGGTTACTTAAATCGCTCCTTAGTAAAGAATCACCATACAAATTCTGTACTTAGGACGATTTAAGTAACCATTAGTGACTGAGTTGGGGAGTTAAACCATTTTGCATTTGGGTTGGCCATTTACCCCTCCACGAATTCGCAATGGAGTAGCTTGACGGAGTATGCTCTAGGCAAGTAGAGTAACCAGTGCATTGAAGTGGGCCATTAAAGGCTTTTTTAAATCTTCAACTAATATTAAGTAGCTTTAACGAAATTTCATATCTTTCCTAACAATAATTATAGCATCCACAACGCGCAAGTGACTTACCTGCTATCCGGGCTCTTATCAGTATCATTATAGAACTTGAAGAGCAGGCCGGAGTACATGGCAACGTTGAGGACGGCGATGAAGGTCTTGACTAGGTAGTAGACCTTGAGGATGGTGGTGAGCGCCACGAGGCACAGGATCCACGTGAACACCACGTACTCCGGCTTGTAGCACTCCTCGGTCTCGGCGTGTGGGGACACGGACGTGCCGTTGACCAACACCGGGTCGCGGATCGATTTTGGACACGAATACAGTTTTGTTGTGCTGAAATGTTCAAATACTCATATATACGGAATTTAACAGGCCAGGCCTCAGTGAGGTATCAACGCCCGAAACCCATGAAGCTGAACGTAGGTAAAGGAATCACACATGCCTTAAAGTTTATACCTGCCATCAGTGCCTCAATAAGTGATTCAATGTTGGCTTCATTGAAACCTTTGATATTACTATAATGTCCAACGATGACTACTTACTTGAGACTCATTTGGTTATTGACATAGTTATAGGTACTATAAATAAAATAAATAACGCTTCACACTCATAGCTCCACACTAGGATTCCCTGTGTCGTGGGTGCCATGGACAACACACTAGACGAGGACATTCACACCCAGACCGAGAACAGAATTTCAAACTCATTCCAACCTCGCTGGGAATCGAACCCAGGACCCTTGGTGCGGCGATCCGGCATGGTAATGCACCACACGGGTTGTTAAACTATACAGACTCGTCTAATAAAATTAACCATACCTAGAGATGGACATGATGGTGACGAAGCAGCAGATGTGCACGTTCCGGCGCAGGCGGCTGGCGCTGAGGCCGGCGGAGAAGCGCGCGAGGCGCGGCATGCCGCCGGGGAACTCCTCCGCCATCACCACCAGGAACGACAGCAGCAGCGGCACCGTCATGCCCAGCAGCACCGCGATCAGGACGGTGCAGCTGACAACCACACCAACACAATGACATGCCAAGCCGAGAACTAATGTTTATCTGTCACGTATCTATCACGTCAGGAGGGCTATTCTCTAAAATACAAACTCGAAATCGAATCTCACTCAAGTGAAACTCGAAAGCGAACTTGCATCATCTTGATATGTCATTCTCTAATCACTTCACTTCTTTTCGTACGCACTTGCGAAGTGAAGCGAGTCTCGAACTCGAACTTCAAACGACTAAAGATAGGATTTTTGACACTCATCGCGGATTCTGCTGTCGGGTTACAAAACAGAATAGCCTTGCAGGACAAAAGCCCTAGGCTTGGTAAACAAATGTCTATCACATCAAGATGGAATTCCAAGCTCCAAATAGAGACTTTATATGCTATTGATGGACAGTAGGTGAAAAACATTATTTCTTGAAAGGTTGAAAAATTGAAAAGCTTAGAGAGCGCCGATACTAACCCGGTGAAATGCCCCATCATTTGGCTATCATCATAATTGGCTATTAGACAATTTTCGGAAAAATATTTTAAAATTTTCGTAGTTTTATTTTATACCTCTTACAATATTTATTTTTCTCATAAAAGTGTTATTTAGTAGGAAAAAAAAACTTTTAATCCATTAATTTTAAATTCGCGCGAAAATAGTCCGCCATCTGTCACTTGCTGGCTGTGACGTCATATTTCAATTAACAAAAGTTTACGCTCTAACTCTGAAGATATTTTAAGTGAAAAACTTACACCTTTTTCACTGGAATTGTGAAAATGACAAGCTACAAGACGTGTGCAGTGCTTATGTGTAGAAGTACTGCAATTAAACCTGACAAATTGTTTATACCTACACGTTCCTAAATGCCCTCAACATCGAAAGCAGTGGTTACAATATTAGCACGTCGAGACCCAGAGTTAACATCTGTTATCAGCAATATTCTTTTGTGAGGACCACTTTGATGTAAGTATTTAGAAGAAATCAACTTAGCCTCTGATTTACTAAAAAAACAAATTAAACCTAACCTAATATTGTTCATAAACATAACCTATAAGTAATTTAAAATAATTAGTAATATGGTGTCGTTAAGGGGACGTAGAGGAAAAACTTTGAAAAAAATCCCCCTGTGACCACTTAGCAAGACTGACCAATTTTACTTTATTAATTTCAGTACTTACAAGGAGGTTTTTGCATTCCGAAACTCGGTAGAGCAAAAGTCAGGGTTACACGCAAAGAAATTTGCGACCATAAATGAATCAACTTGAGGCAAATTCGCACTGTCAGCTTTTGTATAGCCTGACTCCATTTTACAAAACCTCTCAAAAGCAGAAATCAAAATATATCTTACTAATTTTCTCAGTAAATTGCACAGTGCACACGATATAGTTAGTAGTACACGACGCTTTATTTTTTGAATTGTGACGTCATAACATGCTCAATCATGGCCGCCTGCGTTTTGGTGTATCCACAGGTAAAAAAACTCAAATCTATTTTTCAAAAGTAAAAATATTTATAATTTATTTTCATGCAAGAAACGTATTGTATAATTATTGTTAACCATTATACAACCATATTTAACACATTTCATACTTTACCGTGACAACTGTCAAATAGCCAATAGGTTACTTTTCTGCTCACGTTGCGAATGGGACATTTTACGCCGTAAGATTGGAAGGCTAAAGCTACTACCGTGATACAGATATATTATAGAGTTCTGAAAGAACCTGTCCACGCGACCTTGGTCCACTCAACTCACTTGAAGTGTATAACGATCTGCACGGCGACGATGAAGAGCCAGGTGACGAGGCAGCACATGACGTTGGACTTGAAGGTCTTCTCGTCCAGCTCGCCGAAGCGCTGCTCCAGCTCGGGCTGCAGGAAGTGCAGCGACCACGGCTTGATGTACTCGTCGCGCATGCGCCGGTTGCTGATCACCTCGATCGACAGGTTGATTATGTCGTTCTCCTGGTACAGTTGCAGGAGATTAGAGCGATAGCGTACGCGATCGCGATATTGTCAGCTACATAACAAAATATTTCGGAGAAGTGTATGACGAGTGGCTTCCAAATTCCTTCCTTTTTTTTCCACCCTTGAACATATTTTTTTAGGCAACCTATTCGCGATACTTTTCTTTACATAAGATATTTACATAAAACAATTTTTGTCTGGTAAGCAGATGGGTGCAGAAATGCCTCTAGTTATAGCCGCTCTTAGACTATAAGGCTGCGTAAACGGCGATAATGATAATAAATGGATACCTAATCTATAGTGAACCACGTTTTTCTCAAGTTTTTTCTGCACACACTGGTCATGTTTGATTACAAGTGTGATCGAACTTCGTTGTAGTTACCTCAGACATGGAAGCGATGTCCAGTTCCTGTCCCTGCTCGGTGTCCTCGTGCCGCGTGATGCGGCGGACTGCGGTGCTGACGCTACTTGAGAAATACTGCAAATATAACTCAATTGTATACTGGTTTATAAACTGTGCTCCTACTAAATAAATCGTATTTTGAAACTTTGGTAAAGTTAGTAAGTAAAGTAATGAACATAACATAAAAGCTAACACACTCATACCCCCGCAGTAGGTTTTTACCTGTGTCGCGGGAGGCATGGACGACACATATAACAAATCACAATCACACCATGAACCGAGTACAAATATTTATCTGTCACATAAATATCTGCCCCGGCCGGGAATCGAACCCGGAACGTTTCGCAGGCAGAGTCGCTACCAACTTGGCTACAGGATCGTAAAAATCATTTGCCTAAATCACGGCACGATAAGCACCCTTTGTTGTATAGTATCCCCTGTGCCAGGGAGAATAGATAAAAGGGGAAGAGAGAGACAACCAGCACTTACACTTTGGAACGGCATTTCGGGTGTCCAGTCGGTCGTGGTCTCTTCGTCGACACCGTTGCTGGGTTGTCGGATGGCTACGTCGTTTGGTTGCGCGGCGCCCTGGCATCTGAACAAGAAACTTGCTTATTGCTTATTATTGGTCAGTCAAACCGCTTTTCGTGCTCCTCTGTATAAAGGTTAACGTATGCTTAATGCATAATACTTGAAACACTGCCCAAATTATTTATGCATTTTTATAACAAAAGTGTGGAGACAAAGTTATCGGTTGGATCAACGAGTCCGCTCTACGTATACACAGGCCTTCTCAATTACGAGGAGATCTCTTTTGCAATGCTCATTAAGGACAGTCCCACTCCACCAATGACCACCATATTCGTGTCGTTTGAAAATGTTTGGTGATGTTCTGCAATGTATCTGTACTGGCTGTACTGTATACTCACGGTATCTTGGGCTTGTTCCTGGTGGAGCGCGGCAGCTCGCTGCTCTTGATGAGGTAGGTGGAGATGTTGAGTTCCCGCAGGTAGGGGTCGCGCGTGTCGCCGGCGCCGGGCTCCACCTCGAACGCGCCGTTCAGGCACTCCAGCGTCGCCGCCGATATGTGGACGCGACTGTGAGTAGACGACAAATTAACGGATGAGCTGATTGTAAGTGGTAACCATCGCACATATGCAGTATATAAGTAACATCAATGGCATAGATACATTACTGGCCAAAAGAAGAGAGAAGAAGTGCAGTACTGGCCTATAACCTCCCAACAGGGTGATCAGTTGAAGCAGTGGACAATATGAAAAATGGTTTTCAAGATGTAGTCATTTATCTGGTGTCCAGATATTAAAGATTTTGATCAAACAACACGATATAGATCGATATAAGTAAATAGTGTTCCGGAGGTATACCCGGGCAGTCCGCCGCTCTCCATGTGGTTGGCGACGGTGACGTCATGCGACCACAGGTCGAACTGCCACTTGAGCAGCCCCAGCACGCCGCACAGCACGGCGCCGCTGTGGATGCCGATGCGCATGTCCAGGTCCACCTGCAACCGACACAGCGTATTTTGCGTTCGCCGATACACGAGTAATGTTTCTTTTGGGTCTGGCGTTGCACAATACTCACACCTGGACTCTCAGGTTTTTTAAGTTAATAATTGGCAGTAGTTGACAAAGTTGACCGCTACCACCACGCATAAGAACAGTCGGGATTAATCTGGGTGCCATAACCTCGTTTGTTACTAAGCAAAGTGCACTATGAACAGCTTGACTTGGACTCAAGAGGGAAGCAGCCC
This sequence comes from Thymelicus sylvestris, assembly GCA_911387775.1. Lineage (NCBI taxonomy): Eukaryota > Metazoa > Arthropoda > Insecta > Lepidoptera > Hesperiidae > Thymelicus > Thymelicus sylvestris. The sequence continues at coordinate 16,387,582 of OU426889.1, forward strand.
TGAACCATCAATAATTTTATCTAACGACATGGTGTTAGGGTCTCTAGTAGCTAATGCTGAGGTAGTGGTAGTGCAGTGTATGTGTAGTGTATAGTACCTGTGCGTTGTAGCGCACGTCGCGAATGGCGCGGATCATGTGCAGGCCCATGTTGACGCAGCAGTAGGCGTGGTCGGCGCGCCGCTCGGGCAGCCCGCTCACGCAGAAGTAGCAGTCGCCCAGCAGCTTGATGCGCAGGCAGTGGTTCTCCTGCACACATCATATTATTTATTGCTATTGCATCCGTACTAATGCTATATTATTTTTTGCTATAGAGGTAGGTAGTGTAGAGGCAACTCACCGATGCCAATCTGTCAAATCGTGCAAATAGTTCATTCAGTAACTTCACGAGCTCTTGCGCACTGCACTTGCTTGACAGTTCTGAAACACGAACTCACCATTAAACCATACACAAATCTTACTGAGTAAAAGTCAGTCCAATAATGGTATGAGGGAATGAAAAAAACGGAACATATTTGAACCTTGGTCCCAAACAGAGGAGTTCCAGCTTCGAATACTGCATGATCCTCCAATTTCCCAAGGTTTTTGTGTTTAATTAAATTAATTAACCCTTGATTCCGTGGAGAAAATCATACCATGTGAGATTTCACGATCATAGGAAAGGTTTGGGAAATTTCTCTTGGATTTTGGTCGACTTTTGGCTTATGGGAGCGGAAATTATGAGTAGAGGGAGCTGAGGAGACCCGAAAAACCTGTTTATGATGATGATGATGAAGAAGACTACAAACCAGTGAATCCTTTGATGTCAGCGTACAGTATGGAGACGTCCTCGTGCCTTTGGATGTACAGGTTGTTGAACTGCTGCTCCTGGAACTCTCCCCTGACGCGGGACACGTGGCTGGATATCTCCTTGGCCAAGAAGTCTGGTATCACTGAAACATCACAAAGTGTTTATTTGTTTGTTTTTGTGTTGCCGTTACCCTTCTAAACTGTGCACAAGCTTCAGCAAAAACAAAAATAGTCCAATGTGCCGAACTATTTCTTTCACCATTAGGTACCTCATCGATAAAGCATCTTTTTGAACAACGCAGCAAAAAGCGAATGATGTTGAATTTCCATACAATACAATGTGTACAATGCGAAACTGTTAGTAAATAAAAAACTGTAAGTAATACATCCAAATAAGGAGTCTGCTCCATATAGCGTACATTTGTATTCACAATTTTTGGCGCTCTGTTAATGATAAGCGCTGTTGGTTGGATAAGAAACGGTGACGAAATGGTCTAAAGGGAAATCTCTTTTCTATACTAAAAATACTATTTAGGTCTGACACGTTTCTCGGTCATGGTACGCTGTAGTGGGCAGACTCCTTGTAGCGTACCACTCTGAAACAGTCGCCACTGTCGGTCGCTCTCCCGCTTGGTCTTCTGGCGAGTCATCATGGAGCGGTGCGTCTCGAGGAAGGCCTTGCGCTGTCCCCAGTCGGCCAGGTACTTGGTGTACATGCCCGCGAAGTTCACCGCCGTGTACAGGAACGCGTTGCCCAGCAGGATGCGGATGGCGCACGATTCCGCCTGGGAATACGTGATGTTTGAGTTGTAATTCAATGTTCCTAGACCACATGTTATACTTGGCATTGCCTGGAGCAATGAGCATTTTTCGAATGTATAGTTGCTGTTGGCTCAAGTGGCCTTTACACCTTCACCCGGACAGGTTGGCGATCCTGGAGAGACTCAGCCGAGTTGCAATGTGAAATTTTTAACCATTTCTATAATGTTTATATTCCTATGTTCTATTCATACTAAGTAGGTATCCATGTATGTTTAAGAGATGGTTAACGAAGAAACTGAATATGAGTATAAAGTATAGGTATGTAATACTTTTTATAAGTAACAAAAAAGCTTAAAGGTGCACATTGTATATTCCTGTGAAAACTTCGAAAAAAATGTGTTCGCGATGATCTACCTGATCCTTTTTTGAAGTCGGTTAAAATAGTCAATAATGTTGAACATGCAAACAAATACCAAAGGACACCATCGATACCGCGATACCCATTTCACCTCCAAGGGTAACCTCAGCTGTACTGTCAAAAGTCCATACCACCTCTGGCATGGCGGCCATGATCTGCTTGATGTCGACGGCGGTGGCCAGCAGGTGCGCGAGCGAGGACAGCAGCCCGATGCAGATGCACCAACCCAGCGACAGCGGCAGCATGGCGTACGGCACGAACATGATGAACAGCATGTACCACACCTGGTTGGCGGGGTTCTGGAACCCTATGCCTTTGCCGCTTAGCGCTGTGGACGATGACAGTCACTTACGGGGTTGATAAAGAACATTTGAAGGCCAAGAAATGCATATTTCAAACGTGTATCAATTAGGTATACTTACTAGCTCTTACAGATAAAAGGAACTCGTTGTCCTTTCACACAAAGTAACCTTATTTTTGTTAAAGATTTTAAGTAAACTTAGCAAAAAAATACAATGTTTTTTTTCCCTCTGCTAACTTTGAATTCCTATTTTAGACCTTAAAATTTTCCAAAATCCTTTCTTAATGCTTGTCTAAACTGAAACAAAAGGTAAACGTGTGTGTGTTGTACCTAGTTCTTTTCGGAACAGATTTTTTAGTTGATTTGTAAGGACATAACGTATCTATGTATATAGTTTTTAAATATCATTGGTCCGTTGCCGATGTTTATGTGCAGGTACTCCTCGAGCGCTTGTATGGAGTTTTGCCAAAGTGGTTACAAGGAGTAGAAGTTGGGGCCCACCTTGCGCGATGAGTAGAATCCAGGTGGTGGCGGCGGCCCAGTGCAGGTAGTTGTTGGCGAAGCACCGCCAGCTGCCCAGCAGGCACACCGCCACGTTCAGCAGACCGAACGCCGCCGTCCACGCTATCTGGTACATGTCGGACTCCGAGTTGCGCCCTGATATACAAATACCGACTGTTATGTCAAACACTTCTTGACACAGAGCAAAAGTGTTCAGTGTTTCCCAGTGGTCAGATTGATGGTCGGGAATTTTTTCCCGTTAGCCAGATTTATTTGACAACTGGACAAGACATAGCAAAAAGTACAATCAAAGTTTATGCAAGGCATGATACAAAATCGTTCGGTAATGTTTAATATTATAGAATTGTAGAATGTTTGTGATTCTAGAATATTATTCATAAACGCGTGAGTTAAATGATGAATATATTAACTATTTCTCAAGATTGTTTTTATCATATCCCGAGCTTTAAATTAAAAAAAAATGTTCGTATTAAATATTTTATTGTCGCTGTAGAAACCAAAACATTATACTAAACTCACCAGTGTTCCGCCTTGATAATGAATAAATTAGCGCTAAACAAATCTGAAATGAAAAATATGAGATTACTTATTATATATACAGTACAAAATTATTATTGCATGAGAGATCTACATCAATTTAAATATAATAATATATTATATTTTAAATCTTCTATTTACAAACAGTAGGCATTGAGACTGTCTGTTCTAGGAGTTAAAAGTGGTACTAAGAGTGTGCTAAGCTTGGTACAATTTTATATGACTATGATGTAATTTTATCCCCTATAATAGCTTGTCTTCAATTAAGGAAGAGGTGTCCATTTGTAAGTCTCAGTACTTCCTCGTAGGTTTCTTTTCAATGCAGAATTAGCCGACCAATGGTAATTCCACAATTCTTATACTAATATTACCTTTAATAGTAAATCTACCACGTTGACCATTATGAGTGACCTTTGCCGCTGCCTCCGCGAGTACCTTTGGTATGATAGCTCCACGGTTTCATCCTGAAATCAAAACCTTTTTATAATTACTAAGTACTACTTATTTTAGTAAGCGCGTCGGCTCTTGGCTACATAACAGTTAATTAGCTAATTCAATTATTTTATAGGCGTTACTTTACGGGAATCCAATGTCATTAAGTTAGTATTATCTACTTTGTAACAATCCGCGATCATGACGTATGATGATACTCGTACATTCTTTTTTGTAGAGTCAATGTCATATTAGTGCGAAATACATGCTAGTGCCATAGAATTAATATTACTAGCGTATAGAAGGGACACCGCGAACATCGGGTTCGGGGGTGTGCATTGCAGCCGGCCGGCTGCATTTCATTCTGTCACTCGGCTGTCACTCGGCTGCGCTCATGGCGGCCGTATGTCAAAATTGTTTATGAAAAAACTGAAAAAATGCCGTCGTGCGTAATAAGAATGTGTCACAATTGCACGACAAAAAACAAAAAAGATAATGTTATCACTTTATCATCAGTAAGAAAACAAAATCTTAACTTAAATCAACTAAAACGAATTTAATTAGATTATTGAGCAATGTTCCCGCCATTTTGAATGAAAAAATCATAAGGAGCGTTTGAACTTGGCAAGCCACTAGCGTGTTATTGGACTAAATAAGCTTGCCGACGCGACGCTTGTGACCAATTTAAAGTGTTGGATTTTTTGACACGAATCAATAGTAATTACGTTTGAAATCGTTTAAACGCTTTTGCACGTTAAATAAAGTTGGAGTAAGACCTTGTAAAGATTTGGAGTCGGTGACTGCTTGTCTTGGTTCGACAAGTGTCATATACAAGGTTACTCTATGGCAAGTGTGCAAACGAGGCTTCTAGTTTGAAAAGAGAACGGAGGGCAAGCCGGCAGTGGAACACACATTTTGTTTGAGATAGCGTCTCTATGTATTACCTCAATGGCTAGTGCATATACTTTTGAGATAGTTTCGCGGATTGCAGCAAAGATGACAAACATTAATTTAATAAATATTATATTTGTATTTGACTTTGAAATAATACTTATTGTGGATAAAAAATGTATAGTCTCATATTTTTTCTTCGTTCTAAATATATATGACACGTTTACTAAAATAGCAGCTCACCTTAAAGCTATTAGTGATGGAAGGCCAATATATACCCTTGTAATACCGCCCCGTTCGCAGCATACGCTCTGTTGCCACTGGGAACATTATTAGAACAGCTCATGATAACTCTCTTGCAAAATTAAGAGTAAGATACCTAAAGAACAAAAACCACAGGAATAACATGATGAAGAGTGAAAAACAACGCTAAGAGCCGTTTTCAATAATGTATTTATTATAATCTCTAGTTATCATAGGTACAATAATCATACTAAATAATATTATAAATGTGAATGTGAGTTTGTTTGTTACGTTTTCACGCGAAAGCTACTTAACCGATTTGGCTGAAATTTAGAATGGAGATAACCTATACCCTGGATTAAAACATAGGCTACTTTTTATCCCGGAAAAGTTCAGAGTTCCCATGGGATTTGTTAAAAATCGATTTTTACCGCGGGCGAAGCCGCGGGCAAAAGCTAGTAACAACTTAATGTTGTAAGTTCTTAACAGTTGGTAGGTTAAACTGGCTTAAGGATTATGGATAGATAGAATATTCAAAACGGCCGTAAGTGGATTAAGTACATTAAGGTGTCGACATTCATACCTGGGTCAGTGTCCCCGCGGAATGGTCCAATACTGTTGCGCGTGCTGTTTTCGGAGCCGTCATCGTCACTCGTGCGAACCTGAAAAAAAATCTTATGTTCGGTTTACACGTATTAAGCAAATTAATACGTGTAAACGGACAATTTAGTAGTTAAAATTTAGTAATCAAGTAGACAAGTAATTTAGAATTTTTTCTATTTTCTGTTAAGTACGTGCTAACACTTAACACGTTTGGACAGGCACTTTTTAGTTAAAACTTAATTAACTACTTAACTACCTAATACGTCTAAACCGAACATTAGTGAGCTATCAACAGGGAATCCTTAATAAATACATAAAAGATTAATCCTCATATATAATAAAGTATACTTAATAAAATCACAGTCACGTAAGTCACTCTCGTAGCAGCGTAGCAGCACGGGGCCTACGCGCTACGCTGCTAGCCAGCTCTACAACAAACCCGACTCCATACGAATCTCGCGCCAACTTGAGGGCCATCTTCCAATACAAACCAAGATAGGCACACACCCAATAGTACGATTACAAACACCCGCTCTACATGATAGCCAATAGGTATTGGCCACTACATTCGCCACAACGTTGGCCAACGTCTACACGCTCTACGAGCTGGCTCAAACTATGCATATGTAAATAACTACTGGCTAGGACGGCACAATCTGTAAAACAGTCTTTAAAACAATTGTTTTTCAGTGAATACATGATTTTATTGTGACTCAATTGCTTTTATTCTGTAGAACTCTAAAATATTTAATAACTATGTTTAATTTTATTTAAGTACGTATTTTGAGATGATTGTTTACCGAACCAAAAGTATACTTTTCAGTCGTAAATTATCCCTATTGTTTACGTGATTTAAAACTGAGTATTTGTATTGTGAATTACAGCACGATTTTGTTTCAGAATCGTACTATACCAACATTTTAATATTTCATATCCTCAATATCACGGGGTTGACTGGTAGAGAATGCCACTTGGCATCAAGTCCGCCCATTGTATAAAATTGCAATAAAGGATTTAAATAAATAGTAAATAAATATCAATGGCCATAATGTTTACACGCGTAATAATTTTAAAATTAATTAACCACTATACAATTTGATTGGAAGAGGCTACAAGCTCTATAATTATGATCTTCAAACGGGTCTCTAATTAAACATTTCTACACATGTGCCAAGTACGAATACGTGAAATAATTTCTTAGCGAATACTTTATACTCGTATAGTTCTTTTCTCGACACCTACTACGCTACAGAGGTTCTTCTTGTGGTCCTACGGAACCCTTATAGTTTCGTCATGTCCGTCCGTCAGCTCAAATATACCTCGCGATAAGAAATAAAAGTTACAATCTTGGGCAAATTTTAAGCAGTTTCAATCTTTGATTAGATGCTTGAATGCCCACCTATGAGCAGCTACCATTGCGTAAAATATTTCGCGTACCCCCCAAAATTTACTGACATTCCTCCAGGCGTACCCCTAGGGGTACGCTTAACATACCTGGAGAAACCCTGGCCTCTACCTCTATATTTGTTTTACCTGATCGTCTGGAACGGAGCAACTGGCTCCGTCGCCTGGCAGCCGCTCCCCATCAGGACTGGGGGTGCCGTCACCTTCGCCATCCCTCACCACTTCACACCAGGTGCCCTACGGATGACAAATACATTTTGAGTACCCATGGCGATGAAGCCCAATATTTACGGTATTCTTGCCAAAATTCATGATGTTTATAGATTTGAATTAAAATGAAACTTAGGAGATGTGAGAGATGTCACTTTACCCTGGCTTCAGAAACTGGCCTAGGGATAGCTGGATGATGAAGCCAAGCTTTCTGTGACCGCTTCTATGTTCTCATTGCCTGTTATTGGGATTATGTATGATAATAAAATTCATTTTCGACTTTATTTCAACGCTAAGAATGTAAACTATTGTGTAGTGTTTGTACTGCTATTATGGTTATAGCAGTAATCATGTTATCTCGAGAGCACGGGTAGTGGGGCAACACTGAGTCAGTCACGAGACAGCCGTAGACGCAGGCAGACGTGTTCCCCTACCACTGGTGACGTAACGAGCTAATGCAAGTCAACCATATCACTATATCCAAATATTACGGAGCACGTAAGTACAACAACTACTACATAATGGCGACGAGGTCAAAAGGTCAGTGCAATAAATATTTTATTTTGTGTTGATAAAGGAAGAGTTGAAGGGAAAATAACACGTCGATGCAAGAAATAATCAACAGACGAATGTTAATATTAGTGCCGAATAGTTAACTCGAGAATTTGTTTAGGTGTGCTGTAACTTTAAATAACGTATTGAGCAAAATCATCATAATTATCGAAGTTCTCTCTCTAATTAGGTATAAAAATTGCCGCCATTACCGCTACCTACACAATTCCCTTTGTTTTCTGAAAAATGGCATTGATTGACATTGTAAAAACAACTGTGCGGTGAGTAAAAAGTGGCATTTTGTGTTATAAGCGTAATTCACGCTACTGAAGTAATAATAACATAAATGACATTTTGGATATAGTGTCACTTATTTAGCTGAAAGTGATAGCGAGGCAGGTTTTGTTTTTAAATAAGAAGTGATATTTAGTGTTTAGCTGTGTCGTTTTAAATATAATACACAGTATCATTGAAGTATTATTACTAGCGTATAGAACGGACACCGCGAGCACAATGTGTGTTCCAATGAATTGACGCCGCGCGGCTTCAATGTCCAATGGATTCGTTCGATTTTGGAAGGAGAACAGGGGCTCAATTTTGAAAATAGAACCTCCCGGCGGGGACACACATTTTGTTCGAGATGTCTTCTCTATGTATACTTATACCTCAATGCACAGTATCGATCTGTTGGAGGGATTGCTACATAAATGGAGTATTGCGTGTGGTGCCGCGTGTTTGGTTAAGGTTGCGTATGTGTGCCAATGAGAAAAAGTGGCATCATGCGGAACTTTTTCTGAATATATTTTTTGAATAACTACTTATTTACTAGCATGTTTTTAGTGCCTAACTAAAAGTAGGTTGGGCGAACTGACGAGAGAGGCTAATTGCAACGATATATTTCAGTTTTCTTCATAGATAGTGATCGCAATGTTGAGTTGAAAACTTTGAATGGCTATACTGAAAAACTACTATTTTGTAAAGCGCCATTTTTTGTTTTAAATGAGCGAATGGTGTCCGGCATCCACTCTTGCGTGTGTGTGTTGCACAGCAACACTTAGTACTAAAAAGGAGATAACATTATACAAATTATGAACTTAAATAAAGGAGTAGGGACTTTAAAATATTCAAGAATAAAAGGGTTCCCTAAATTAGTGAAATTTATTTAGGACTAGCTGTTTATTTAGCACTCTTCGGCTTTATAAAGTATAGATTTTACTACCATTATAGATGGCCGCACATGCAAGTTAAGTTTAATTGTTGAGAGTGAGTTTGCTTCTTCACGGCCATAAAACTATAACAGTAAGGGTAATTGTCAATAAAATTAGCTGTTTTTATGACTATTAGTTATATTCTACGCAGGTCCTGGGTTTCATTCAAACGTAGTTTTGCTTTAGTTACAAAGTACATGTGTAGGTATGATAAACTGAAATAATTGCAGTCGTTTTGATATGAATTCTGATAAAAAACGGAACTGAAGTTGTTTGATAAAAATTATGTTCTGTTATGAAAGTATTGCATTGGCAGTATCAAACATACATACATGCCTAGCCGCCTTGGTATACATGCAGCCATGCACTTGTATTTCTTTTGAAAATAATATACATAAACTATCACAAGCTGTTGTAATACGGTTAACGTAATTTAACGTTGCGGCGCCGGGTCCCTATTTCAGCTTGTAAGTTCTTTGTGATTCTTTAGCAGTCTTTCTTTTTGGTATTTGACTATCACGGCTGCACTACACGGCTGAAAATATAATAACATAATGTGGGCAATCATAAATAAAGTCGGTTTGATGGGCGGTAGCGTAAGAAGGAAAGAAACATTTATTCCGTCATAAGAATAGCAACATCGTTAGGGTTCTATGGTGGATGTGTCACTGGCGCGCCGACGATGAGGAGCGCGGGAGCGGGTAATTGACCGTTATGGTCGTGGTCGCTCTGTTAACACATGACGCTTTTGTTGTGGTCAGAAGTGCTTGACATTTGACATACAGCGTTAGAATGCCCTCGTGTATTGTACCAATGTGATTGGTGTAGTGGAGCAAAGGATGGGCGTGTGTGTGTGTTGTGGCTCTTTTCAGAACGGAGTTCTTGGTTGGTTTATAAGGGCATAACGTATCTATATTTTGAATATCATTGCGTATTGAGAGATGATAGGAAGTTCCTATCATCGTTCCTATTAGGAACCATTATACAAGCCACGACACCGAAATTCAAATCTTCGCGATGAGACAAGTTTATTTTTCTAATTTAGTTTTTGTGTTGAATTTTATAGAATCTATTGAGGCAGTGAGGGTCAAAAGCGCTTGCGAGCTAGACGCGTTCTTGTGTTGTTACTGTGATTAAACTAAGTTTTGTCACGGAAATCATATTATATATTTATCATTGAGTTATTCGTGCACAAAAGGAGTGTTTTTATTTTTAAATTGAGAACAATAATTGTATTTGTTCGAATGGGTGCAGCAATGTTTAAAATGTTGCTATTTATTATTGTAGCCTGAGGAAAGCGCCCTTTTGAAGACGCACGATTTGATATGCTGTAGTAAATTCATAGCCCTGGAGAAGCCGAGCCTTGGTTTTGACAGAATTCCACAAAAATCGTGAAGGAGAAACTCTCCTGACGTCCAAAAAAATATTTATTAAGCTGGATGTATTTAGTTATAAATCGAGAAGTCCTCTTTAAACAGATTTGCAGATTATACCAATGCTATGACCTTAGTAATTAATAATTTTAATAGATTACAATTAAAGTTTGGTAATCCAATCTAATTAGCTATAATGGCGCTACCAATTATTGATCTACTTAGGTTGATTTCGGGGTCATAAACTCATAATTAAGTACTTACCTGCCTGAAGGATTGTTGACGTGAGTAATTTGATGGACTTGATAGGTCATAAATTTTGGTGCATAATGTACTTATTGCAATAACTATAATGTGTGTGTTAGGTAGTACGAACCTACATGAAATTGTAAATCGTGCGTGAGTGTGTGTGTCAGGTAGTACGAACCTACATGAAATTGTAAATCGTGCATAATTGTGTGTGTCAGGTAGTACGAACCTACATGAAATTGTAAATCGTGCATAATTGTGTGTGTCAGGTAGTACGAACCTACATGAAATTGTAAATCGTGCATAATTGTGTGTGTCAGGTAGTACGAACCTACATGAAATTGTAAATCGTGCATAATTGTGTGTGTCAGGTAGTACGAACCTACATGAAATTGTAAATCGTGCATAATTGTGTGTGTCAGGTAGTACGAACCTACATGAAATTGTAAATCGTGCATAATTGTGTGTGTCAGGTAGTACGAACCTACATGAAATTGTAAATCGTGCATAATTGTGTGTGTCAGGTAGTACGAACCTACATGAAATCGTAAATCGTAAATGATTGTGTATTAGGCAGCAAATGCCTTACGATACCAATTAACGTACATACCTTTTGTGACACGGAGTACTACATGTGTGTGTATTATTATTGATGCGTGTTTTTCGGTAAGATGTTAAATAATCAAGTCCGAACTGATATATATTTAATTATCGTTTACACATATATAATAATACATGTGTAACACATAAAGATAAACTTTCAGATTAATTTTATTCTTTCACAAAAGGCAACCCTGACATTGCCAGAGAGGATAAGCGACAGTGTTAGAAAGGAAGGCAACTCATTACGCGTTTTGATTAGCACTGTGCGATCAGAATTACACTTTATTGCGTTGGAGCCAGAGTCACTATTTATTTAAATGATTTTTCGGAATTTTTCTTAGTGCACCTTCTATAATTATTTATAAATACTATTATTTATTCTGTGTTTTTAGTTAAATTCAGAGTTAAAGAAAAAATTGTATTCAAGCTAAAGTTACAATGAAAGTAAAATTTAAAAGGCACTCTATCTCGAAGAGTCATAGAAATCAGAGTAAAATCAACCAATAATAATGAAGTTTAGTTTTGCTTAACATAAACATACGTTACTGTGTTGTGGGCAGTATGAGCCCTCATGAAATTGAAAATCATACGTTACTGTGTTGTGGGCAGTATGAGCCCTCATGAAATTGAAAATCATACGTTACTGTGTTGTGGGCAGTATGAGCCCTCATGAAATTGAAAATCATACGCAACTCAGTTGTCGGCAGTATGAGCCCTCATGAAATTGAAAATCATACTTTACTGAATTGAAGTGAGCTGTCGGCAATATGAGCCCTCATGAAATTGAAATCATACATTACTGAGTTGTCGGCAGTATGAGCCCTCATGAAATTGAGATTGATACATTGACTTGATGGAAGTAGTAACCTCATGAAATTTAGAATCATACATACATTACTTGACTAGACGGCAGTATAGGTCCCATGATTTGAAATCATAGTAACTAAAGTGTGTATGGACCTCTTGAAATTGAAATCATTACTGACTAGACAGCAGTATGGGCCCTCATAACTTTGAAAACCATACAAAATGTAGTTATTTTGTGAACATATTAGTTATTTGGCGTGATGGAGTTGAGATGTAGAATAAAGATAATGAATAGACGAGGTATTTCAATGAATGACTGGTGTGTGAATGATTGGTATCGGCAGTGTCTGATTCATATGTGACACCGTTGGGTCCGTTGGGATCCGTTGGATCCGTCCATTCAGGAAGGACGCCTAAATAAAGGAAATTCCTGTTGCGAGTCTAGCCATGGTTGGCGTGTTATGGTCGTCGGTGGGACCTAGTTTATATTACGTATATAAGAGGATTGTCTCGCAAGTAAAACTTTAGTCTTTAAAAAACGAAAGCAGGTTGTAAGCTGTACGTAATCTGTTGTTGACAGTAAACCACTTTTAGTAATAATATAAATTTTCATCGAGTTTCTCATATTTCCTGTGTTTGTTTTACCAGTAAGTTGTCTATTTAAAGACAGAAATGACGAGGTTTGTTTGAATGTTGGTATGAAACCTAATAACTTGGCGATCTTGATCAAAGAGAGAAGAAAGAGGGAAGTATGAAAAGCTAAGAGGTGATGTAAATAATTATTATTTAATAAAGATAGAAGGAGAACGGGTGTGAATGGGAAAGGTGTAAGACGAAAAAAGTCTCAGGTGTTGTTTCAATGTTTAAAATAATTGCAGTGAAAGTATAATCTACATAAGTAATTCTATACGAAGCATGCATATGACAGTTTGAGTTTGTTGAGGCTAGTGAAGGCACCCAGAAGGCTCAAGTTTACAAACCGTAGCCTGCTTCATACATATAGTGCGTGTTACAAATGTGTTTGTCTAAGTAACTGGAATATTGAATGGTATAGACGTGGAGTGGCCTTTGAAGGCTTGAGTTGCGATCAACTGCAGAGTCGACTGTGGATCGGGCTCCATATTAAATAAAGATTTTAATAAGGAAGGGATGTAGTGTTTGTACTGCTATTATGGTTATAGCAGTAATCATGTTATCTCGAGAGCACGGGTAGTGGGGCAACACTGAGTCAGTCACGAGACAGCCGTAGACGCAGGCAGACGTGTTCCCCTACCACTGGTGACGTAACGAGCTAATGCAAGTCAACCATATCACTATATCCAAATATTACGGAGCACGTAAGTACAACAACTACTACATATTGTATGACAAAAAATGCACTGCGCTTGGCCTCGTCAGATCTGGAGGGCTATTCTCTAAAATACAAACTCGAAATCGAAGCTCACTCAAGTGAGACTTGAAAGCTTGCATCGTCTTGATATGTCATTCTCTAATCATCTAGCACGCACTTGCGAAGTGAAGCGAGTCTCGTACTCGAACTTCAAAGATAAAGATAGGAATTTTGACACTCATCGCGGATTCCGCTGTCGAGCAACAAAACAGAATAGCATTGCTATGCGGGTCTTAGGACGTATCGTTAAACTGAAGGTTAATTTATCTATCGTAGAATATCTTTTGGATGTGAGCTTAGTCTCCAGAAATTCTAACGAGGCCTAAGTAAATACGGTTACTTTGGTCTTGTTTATTTGAGTTAGTTATAGTGTATTATAAATGAATAATTTGCAGCAGAGATTATAGTTTTTTGCTAAATCTTCAAATGATTGCCATCAGCAGTAGTTTTCCTAATAATATCTAAATTTATATTATGTTATTCAAAACATTTTTTTTTATATAAAGCAACATACTGTTAGCAATGGTTTTTGGAAATACATGTAAGGGCGTTTATGCACTGCTGCTACATTTTAACATTACCTACTGTAAAATGTAAATATTGAATAATATACCTACTACCTACAATCCTTCATACATATTGTAGAATCAACATTATCATTACTAAAGGGAACTAGATTACTAAAGGGAAGATATAAAATAACTTATACTTAATAACTTTCCAATTCAGCAGACGAGAATCATAAAACTGGGATCATAAACTGTCGAACAACTTGAGGCATTAATTCTTCTCTTAGCTTATTTCCTGCCATGAAGCAGGAAGAACTCAAGAACCGGAATATAAATTAACTTTCATGCGCCGAATAAAAATATATTTATCTTTACTTCAATCAAAGTCCTTGTTACTCTCCATGAATAAAGCTATATTCCGTCTGGGTATGGGGGCCTGGAGGCTTGGGACTTGAGAGGCAGATGCATTTTCTTTATCTTTGTTCTTTCTTGTTCAGCAACGCATCGGTGATGGCTTTGGTGTTACTGGTATCAATGGTCGATATTGGCCACTTATTAACAGGTGGATTTTCAGCTTGTAGGTGACGTACTTGATATGTAAACAAGTATTAACTTACTAAAACATTATTTTTAACAAATTATTACAGGAAAAAAACTATTTTTAGTCTTCGCCTCGCTCTTTTACCTGAGATTAACTCAGGTTTACCTGAGTCAGATTAACCTGAGTTAATCAGGTGAATAAAATCGACGGCACCCGCTTTCACTCTTCTCTGCGAGTGTGACGTTTTGAGAGTGCGCTTAGTTATCACTAAACAAATGCATTAGTTTCGTTATCTGTAGTCGCAGCGCCCCCGCCTTTCGTTATCTTTACTCGACGTGTCAATGGTTTTAGGCGGGAAATCACTGATTATGAAACATCAGGAAAAATTGCTCTCTTTCCAACAGTTATAGGGGAAAACTCTGTAAACAAATTTGTTTATTTTTCCCTTTTGTTGTTTGTTTTGCTGGGCGCGTGCTTATTACTTGGAAGTCACTTTGTTTATGTTCTTATTGTTCACTAGCTGTTGCCCGCAGCTTCGCATACGGAAATTATGTTTTACCTTATCTTGAAGAAGGAAATTTAAAAACGGTGAATTTATATTGAAGAACTTATATTTAGTAATAATTATATACTGAAACCCACGATAAAATCACAAAGGATTTCTCCAGGAGCGGGTTTTGAAAAATAAGCAATATTCGCATTAATTTGTATTTTTTTCTTTTAGTTCCAAAATTTTGAAAAACTGAAAAATATATGTTCCATAAATTTAAGCAAGCAACATTTGTTGCAAATTTGAAGCAAATCGGTTGATGTTTTAAAAAAAAATTCCCGAGGAAACCTTTTAATTTTCCGGGATAAAAAGTATCCTGTGAGAAGGTTTTGCGGCAAGATTTGCCTAGGAACAAGGCCTCTTCACAAAGAACGACGTATGTTCATAAAACACGTATATTTAACACATTCGGGCAAGTTGTTATTCATAAAATAGCATACGACGCTATACACTACGAACATAGTTAAACGCGGGCGCGAGCGGGAAGCGGACTGGCGCGATCCCGATCGGCGCGGGCGGCACGGGGAGCCCGCGGGGGGGACGCGGGCAGCGTTGCCGGGCGCGCTGTGTTGCCCTATGCATTGCATTTTAGGATTTGGCTATTGTGCTTAGGGTTGCTTACTACAATACTCCCCCTTTTGACCAGATATTGTGTCCTCACGGATGGTCAAACAAACGAAAATCAAGGAACCAAATGCAATGCACGAAGCAACAACCGAACACTGAGTAAATCATATAGAAAATACACTAACAACATGTATGTGACAAAACAAAATTAAAAATATTATGCTAAAATTAAACAAATTATCCATGACAGTCGTACAGCATATTATTGCCGATATCTTGAACAAATGTATAGTATACACATTACACAATAAATCAAAAAATAACCTTGACTGATTATGTAAAACTTAAGATGATTGAAGAAACATATTAAAAACGTATGAAACAACCAAACGTAACGAAACTAAAAGCTGTCTTAGACCAAGAACTCAATAAAAAATAAATAAATAAAAAATGTAGCGCGTTAACTAGTTTCTACATTTACGGGGACGTCCACGTTTGCGTACTGGATTGACAGGTTCATGGCTCGACTGAACACCCTCACGTGCATGATATCTACGCAAATCTATCATGTGGTACTTACCTAACACTTCTGTTGGCATAGTGCAATGAGATAGTAGGTAGGTAGTAGGGCTCACCTTCTTGAAAATTCTATATGGGCCATCTCTCCTTGGGGCCAATTTTGAACTAACCCCCTTTTCAGTGTTGCTCAGTACGTGGCTACGCAAGAGGACAAGATCACCAGGTACAAATTCATACCCGTCCTTTCTTCCTTTGTCCTTCGCAACCTTCTGGACATCCTGCTGTCGCTCAATGGTCTCTTTTGCTGTGTTAAGAGTGTTTGCTAACTTGAGAAGGTACGGTGTAACCTGCGGTACGTAATTCTCAGCTTCAACGACAGTGCGTAGGTCTGCCTGCGCGTCAAGCGGGGCACGAAGCTCACGAGCGAAAGTCAAGTAAGCAGGTGATTGACCTGTGCTTCTGGTCAGCGAAGAATTCATCGCAAAACGTATAAAAGGAATAGCTTCTGGCCATTGTCGGTGTTCTTTTTCAACCAAAATAGCAAGCTGTGTCTTCAGATCTCTATTTTTACGCTCCACAGGATTGGCTTCAGGGTGGTACAGAGGTATCAGATTCTGTTTGACACCTAGTACGAACATGGCATGCTGCATCACATCCGCTACGAACTGCACCCCATTATCAGAAACCAGACGCCGTGGTACACCATATCGCAGAAACACTTCTCCAATCAGCACCTTGGCGCAAGCTTCCGCCGTTGCTTCTACCAGCGCGAAGATCTCAATCCATTTACTGGCTGTATCTTCTACGATAAGGATCCACCTCTCTCCATTAGGTCCTTTAGGTAAAGGACCAAAGAGGTCTACAGCCAAGACTTCGAAGCGCTGTGCTGGGACAGGTGTCTGGATCAGGCCCGCAGGCTTTTGATTGGATGGCTTGTATTTCTGACACTCAACGCACGTTTTAAGGTATTCTTCTACATAACGTCGCATGCCAGGGAAATAAAACCTTCGCGAGATGCGATGGAGGGTTCGCTCTACTCCTCCGTGTCCTGAGGTGGCCGCATCGTGAAACTCACCCATCACCTTCTTTCGCAGGTTTTCTGGAAGGACGAGCTGCGGTTCTTCAGACTCTGCATCAGAGTAGCGGTAAAGTATACCTTTACTTAAATAATAGCCTCTTTCCGTCCATCTTTTAGTTGTCACCTCTTCTTTTCCTTCGAGGTCCTTTATTATTTTGGCAACTTCAGGATCGGCGAGTTGGTCTTGTCGCATAGTGGTTGCATCCCAGCTAGGAGTTTCAACAATGACCGAGCAAACTCCACAGGTATCTTGGACTTTGCTACTGCACGGCGGGCGACTCAACGTATCCGCGATGACGTTTGCCTTCCCGGGAGTATAATCAACCTTTAGGTCGAAAGCTTGCAGTTTCATAGCCCAACGAACTAATCGTCCAGTTGGTGACTTCAAGGTGAGAAGCCACTTCAAGGGTTGATGGTCGCTAGCAACGTGTACCTCGTGACCGTCGATGTAGCCTCGAAACTTCTCGACAGCCCAGACGACGGCTAGGGCTTCTCTCTCCGTCGTCGAGTAGTTCCGCTCTGCCGAAGTCAATAGGCGGCTGGCGTACTCGATCGGTTTCTCCTCGCGAGGCGACTCCCCCTGGAGTAGAACCGCTCCGACAGCGTAACTGCTGGCATCGGTCCTGAGAATGAAAGGATGGTTATAATCTGGTTGGGTGAGTATCGGTGCAGAGGTAAGTAATTGTTTTAATTGATTGAAAGCATTAATCTGGTCATTTCCCCATTTCCAGGTCTGATCTTTCTTTGTGAGGAGCGTAAGCGGCTGAGCGACCTTAGAGAAGTTAGGAATAAACTTCCTAAACCAGGAACAGGTTTGGAGAAAAGTCTTCAGGTGCTTAAGCGAGCTCGGCTCATCCATATCGGCAATAGCGACAACCTTATCCGGATCTGGGGACACCCCTTGCGGCGTGATGATGTGTCCAAGATACTTGACAGTATCTCGAGCAAAGACACACTTAGCTCGGTTGGCCCGGAGACAGAAAGTACGCAGGCGATCGAAGACGGCGCGTAGATCCGTCAAGTGCTGCTCGAAGGAATCCGACAACACAATCAAGTCATCAATATAGCCCAACAAGGTTACATCCTTAAGTGCAGCTGCGGATCTAAATCGATCGATTAGCCGTTGAAAGGTGGCCGGTGCATTGCGAAGGCCAAACGGCATCCGTTTGAATCGATGAACACCAAACGGAGACACAAATGCGGTCTTGTCTTGGTCCTCCTGTTGAACAGCTACCTGCCAGTAACCTGAGCGAAGGTCAATGGTGCTCATAAAGCAACTCTTGCCAGTATACTGTAGTAGGTCGTCGATGACAGGTAACGGGTAGGCATCGCTTTTGGTGATTGAGTTAAGTTTGCGATAATCCACGCAAAATCGAAATGACCCGTCCTTCTTCGGTACGGTACTTCTGCTCTGCTAGGTGCGGCCCATGCGGACTCACACTCTTCGATAATACCCTCCTGAAGCATTTTATTCAGCTGGGCCTCCATCACGGCCTTCTTAGCTGGTGTGAGTCTGTATGGTGGTACGGAAATAGGAGGATGGTCACCTGTATCTATGCGGTGCTCCGCGAATGGTGTAGGCCCTCCCCCTTCTCCGAAGATGTCTTCATATTCTTGAAGAAGCTCTGCAAGGTTGGTCTTCTCCGATGGAGACAGCATGATTCCCTCGTCGGGCCGCAGCACTTCAGCAGCAGCGCAGCCAACGTATGTTCGAGACGATTCGCACAGGAGGGGTCGAACGATCTGAGGATGATCAGCCGTAAACCATGAGTGACCAGGTAAGTCAAGTATGATACGTGCCTTACGCAGAAAATCTATACCTAGTAGCGTATCATTATGCTTAGCATGAGGTAAGACTATGAATGTTGTGGGTATAACTGACCCTTCCAGCTTGACGTCTACGTCCATGAGCTTTACATCTAAATCACGAACAAACCCATCTGCTAATTTAACACTAAGCCGGCTAATACGAAACGGATGATTTTGTTTTTGGAGCAATGCGTACAAAGTAGACCCTGCAATACTGCGCTTAGCAGCTGTGTCAACTAAACCGGTGCCACGAAGCCCATATATCTCAATACGAAGAATAGGACGGCCACTGTTGTGATCACTAGTCGAAGACGCGGAAGAAAGCTCAGTCATGGTTACATTTTGTAATTCAACAACATTATAATCATTGTTACATGTTTTTGAGAAATTGTCAAATTTACTAATTGTGTTGTCTCCATTAAAACAATTTTGAGCAATAATAATATTCTGTGAATCATCAGTATTCTGTGTAACAACACTACTCTGTGACAGTTTTTTTGAACAAAAACATCTTTTAAAATTATTACAATACAACTTACCTCTGTGAGGCAACTCAGGAATAGGCACAAAAGATGACTTACAGGATTGTTTCATCTTTGACAAATCGTCGTCGCAGTCGGTATCTGAATATGGCGGCAAAATTTTATGACTACAACGATTTTTATCAATCGCCGCGCCGCGATCCATCGACGACTTCGATTTGTTACATAATTCACCCACTAGCGAAGTATTTAGTAAACTTTGACACGGTTTATTATTAAAGTTAGTACTAACACATGAATTAATGTCATTACTATTTACGAACACATCACACGCGAAATAAGAATCATTGTTATTATTATCACTTTGATCAGAACCGGAAATATTGCACTCGCAAACAGATTCGGCTGGTTTCGATTTGCATTTGTGACAATTAGCACGAATTACGCCTTTTGTTCCGCACCCGTAACATGAAACACGCGTTTCATTATCACTGTTATTAATAGCATTTTGACGCAATGTAAGTTTACGACAGTCTTCCCTCAGATGCCCATATTGCTTGCAATATAAACAACGTTTCCGTTCAGGTTGTGTGCTGGTACTGGGGTCGGCGATCGTAGTCATCGTAGGTCGACGCGTCACAACTCGACGCGAGGTAGTAGGTATCTCACATGGCGGAGCTGCGACGACGGAGGGCGAAGTCCCGGCCACGGGCGCGGACGTACTTGTAGGCACAGTCCCGTTTTTCGTCGACGACTGAAGACCGCGCGAATTATTATTACCACGATCTTCATTTAACGAAACTTCGATTGTCCGGGAGAGACAAAGCAATTCTTTGAATGATTTAAATTCTTCCCGTCTTATTCTCTTGCGTATACGTCTATTTAAAAGACCATAAGCCATATCTAATTGGACTTTTTCGCTCAAGTCACCGCGAGGGAGTTTATTTAGTAGTGCTCGTAGACCAGCGATGAATAAATCTGTGTTTTCGTCGCCTTGAGGGCGATTAAAGGCCTCGGTATAAATTTTGTATGGCGGTCGTTGTTCACCGTAGGCACTGCGCAAGTAGGAGAGTGCTTCTTCCCACGAGGCCACTTCATGTTTGACACTCTGCCACCATACTGTGGCAGAGTGCGTAAGAACCATGGATAGACCTCGTATGGCGTTTGCATCCGAGACATCCGCACATTCCTTGTAACTTTCTATTGAGTCTATAAAAGCTTCAATGGACTCGGTCTCGTCTCCGCTGAAACGTGCGCTGCAGTGCGCGAAGTTGCCGGGTTGATGCGACGCGGGGGCTGCTGGTTGCTGCATGACTCTATGCAGAAGTTTTTCAAAAGCTTCGGTCTGCGAACGCTGCAAAGCGGCCATCATGGTGGTCACGTTGTCAGTCGTAAACCCTACAGTCCCCTCAGGAGCGGCATCGGCTTCTTCGGAGTCCACGGATCTGCTCTTACGTGCACGCGGCATGTTGTAACTTGTAGGTATCCGTGCCGTACAGTTGGGCTGCCAGTTTGTGAGAAGGTTTTGCGGCAAGATTTGCCTAGGAACAAGGCCTCTTCACAAAGAACGACGTATGTTCATAAAACACGTATATTTAACACATTCGGGCAAGTTGTTATTCATAAAATAGCATACGACGCTATACACTACGAACATAGTTAAACGCGGGCGCGAGCGGGAAGCGGACTGGCGCGATCCCGATCGGCGCGGGCGGCACGGGGAGCCCGCGGGGGGGACGCGGGCAGCGTTGCCGGGCGCGCTGTGTTGCCCTATGCATTGCATTTTAGGATTTGGCTATTGTGCTTAGGGTTGCTTACTACAATCCTAAAATATGACACGGAGTATTAGTAACAACTTTACCAATTTTCATCGAAATCCGTTCAAGGGTTTTCATGTGATGCCCGGACAGACAAACAGACAGACAATAGGTAATTCTAAAAAAAAATATTTTTGTGCTCTAACACGTTATTGAAGTGCCCCCTAATCAAAATTTTTAAAAAATATTCAATGTACAGAAAATTTTCCCTTTGAGTTTTATTATAGTATAGATAGATTTTTATGACACATGAAATGTCCGCAAAAATATCAATAAAATCATAAAATATCATAAATATCGTTAAAGCCAAGCCAAGCCATTACATTATTGTAATACTTATTTCTTAACATTAGTAAATGTTTTATTTTTAGCTAGTAGAATTATGAAAATATAAAAGTTGGTTTACCTTAGTAACTATTTGTTAAGCACTTTTTCAAAACACAATTAGCGTATTTAAATTACAAGCCTTGCATTTATTTATACAATTGATCAGATCACACACACACACACACACACACAAACACTCAATAATCTGCTGCAAGTACTGCAACTGAGCCTGGAAGACCTAAAATGTACGTCAAACAAAGTTAACATGTCCTGTACCGTACGGGCATCAACAAAATAATTTAGGTGTTCGACGTCCCACGTACCACGAGAGATAAAAGATAAAGCTTTTATTTTCGTAATTTCGAGTTCTGTCAATTTTATTTATGAAAATGAAAAACATTTTCGATTACATTGTAGGTACATATTTATTGACAATGAGACATTTTCATCAATAAAGCGAATGTAATGTAGTTAAACCGCGACGCGATGTCGAAAATGTTTTGATGTGAATAAAATCCGATAAACTCGACATTTGAATTATTTTTCTTTTACGCTTAGGTTACTAAGGCTAAGAGCACTGGCACACTGTTTTTATACGGATATTCGGAAAACACGGATTAGTGCGGAAATTATGCATTTTGCGGTTATTTACACTCGCGACTGACCGCCGCGCCGTGACCAATATCCATTTGATTGGATTAAAATAATAATAAAGAATGAACTGCGTGGACGAGTTTTTTGTAAACGGAGGAACATGTCCACAAATAATACGGTCCAGTCTGTCGACGTCCATCATACGCAGTACTCACTTCCTATAAAAGTATGCGTTAGTCAAAACAGTTGTTAGCGTCCTAGGACGAGGACAAAAGTACGCCATGTATTGTCCCTCGTCTGTACCCGCCATTATTTCTACGGATTTAATCTTTTCAAGATCAGTGATCCGCGGCGCAGAGCTCAGAGTCAGAGCACGTAGGCACATTAAGTGATAATATTGTATTATACATATAATTATTTATCAAGATGTATTCGAAAGCGGCGTGGTTCGTCACGTCTTGTTCTTGCGGTCGCGATGGGAAATAGCGTCGTATAGAGCAAGATCCCAGGGCCACCAGACGTCACGTATTTTCTGACGGACGAAATGTGGACGATTGAGTAGGGTTAGTACGTACTATGAGCGTATGCCTACCTGCTAGCTTGGTCAAACGGCCAATTTCCAGGTATCAGGTGATCAAGGTACATAAAAACACTATAAACTTCACGTAAATTCTCATGGCTGATTTTCACGTATGTTCTAGATAATATAGTTAAAAATAAGTCGTCAATGCTCCCAGACACTTTCCGTCGGCCATATTGCTTGCCAGACGCTTTAAAGCTCTCAAAATAATAAGGTATCAACACTAATCGACTCCTGTAGAATTCGAAGAGCAATCAAATTGCGCGGTGTAAAACTGTCTGTTTTGGTGTAGGCGCACATAACTAATTATTTTGGGAGATTTAAAGCGTCTACAAAGCAATATGGCCAACGGAAAGTATCTGGGACCATTGACGACTTACTTTTAACTATATTATCTAGAACATCGTGAAAATCAGCCATGAGAATTCACGTGAAGTTTATAATGTTTTTATGTACCTTGATCACCTGATACCTGGAAATTGGCCGTTTGACCAAGTTAGCAGGTAGGCATACGACCGTAGTATACACTAACACTACTCAATCGTCCACATTTCGTCCGTCAGAAAATACGTGACGTCTGGTGGCCCTGGGATCTTGGACCAGTAACAACATTGATCGATTCTGTCACACTGTTCGCTCTAATCTGAATCATGTCTGAATCGCTCTATAACCATGTTATACGAGACAGATTTTGTATTAAATGACAATAATATTATTTCGAATACGTACAAATAGGCTACTGGCGGATTTATCGACTCATATTAGATTTTATGTATCAAAGCGAAATTCTTCAAGCACTTATCCAAAGCTGCATACGACGTAATATTTAGTGTTTCTTTTATTTCAATTGGTTCACAAGTCTTAAAATTAATTTCGCTTAGGTACCTTACCTACTTACATTTTCGTTTAAACTTTTTTAGTGGGTACTGTGCCTCTAAATCATGTTACAAAAGGTTTCATCTTAATAACTTTAAAAGTAGGTTCCTAAGGTTTAGACCTTTTTATCGCGAACGAGACTCCACTAAGCTATCACTGCTCTTATTATACCCACTTTATTTTGATTTATTTAAGAAGAACTTAATTCATTCGAACTTAGTTCCTAACGTGAGAAACGTTCGGAACTTTTTTATTAACTCCCAACAAAAAGAGGGGTGTTATCAGTTTGACGTGTCTGTGTATGTATCTTTATGTCTGTCTGTTGCATCGTAGCTCCCAAACGGATGAACCGATTTTGATCTAGTTTTCTTTGTCTGAAAGGTGACTTAATCGAGTGTTCTTCTATTTTTAGTGTAAATAAAACTGTCGGGTTTTTTTTTAAATTTTAATTTAAGATTATCCCCAATATAATAATTAATCTGCCAGCCGATACGAAATTGATAATACGCATCAGATAAGAAATTGGAAAATTGTGTCCTAATATCGTGAGGCATTTGTTTTAGTAAATAAAAGTTTTCATCGTTGGAGATTTGATATAGTGATTAAAACATTCAATTAAGGCTTTGCAATCGCATCAAGATTGTAGATAGCAATTTAAATGGCAGACAAATTTTATGCTTCACATTGAAACAGAAGAGTGTACAGTGAAAAGGCGGGGAATACTTTGGGTAAATTATGTTGTTTAGTCGAGAGCCTATAGAGGGAGCGATGTGGGCGACGTCTGAAGAATAACAAGTAAGTTAAAGTTAACGATTCATTTTATTATCTCAATTGAGTAGTTATTTGAATTTCGGCCTGTGACATATCGGCCAGATTTATCTTTATTTGTATATATTAGTTAAATATGAGAAAGATCTTCATCAAAAATAACTTTTTCTTGTTGTATTTGTGTGATTAATGAAAATTTTTGTATCTGTTGTTTTATTTATTGTTAAGTACCTATTATTTGTTAAGTAGTTAGGTATAAGTAATAATACATAATTGATACATAAGTAATATTACATTTAATAACGAATTGGGTACATATTATCTGTCATGTTGTTATAAGCAGCTTGTATAAATAAATAAATTAATAAATAATACAATGAAGGTGAAAGAATGTTTTTCATAGCAGAGAAGTTTAAATCCTGGCGTCCATTCGTATTTGCCTGTTTCAGGTAAATTAAACGACTTGAATTACGCTAGGAGAACAAAAGAAAAAGGAAAATGAAAGTACATTTCCCTATCTTAATTGTGAGTTAACAAAAATTGAAGGTGAATTCCGCATAATGAAATTGAGCAAACTTTGAATAAGTTCGTTCGTAGCGACGACGCCGGCTTAGGAAGAGCGGGGCTGAAGCAAATAAGTTGTGGAATACGCTGCGCTAAATTATATCCACTAACTCTTTATACGAACATAAACAATAAATAAATCTGTCCTCAGCAATGCTCTTCTTATTAAGAAGATAGGTTTGTGTTTTTGTCGGTCGGTATTTTTTGGAATATTTTAACTAACTACATACGGTTGCGAGTACTTTATTCCTACGTGGACAAAAAAAAATCATCTGCGCAGGCTAAGCACAACATTAGATTTATTAGACACCTAATATTCATTTTGTGGAATTGTTTTTGAGATAAACATTAAGTGCAAATCAATATTTTTCCTATGAACATAAGAGACCCCGAAGTTGACGGTAGTTGTGTAGTGTGTGTGTGTGTGTATGTGTGTGTGTGTTTACCTTACTATGATAATAATCCGAGTGTATTAATGAGTATATTTTATTGATTTGGTCGTCAAGTTTCACGGTCGTCGGTCACCTTCAGACTTGCAAACATGCTTAATTATGATACTTTCTGTGAAGCGTAGCGCTTCTACGAAGACTTGGTAATGATCGAGTTAGGCACAATGCATACAATAGGTATCAAATGGAGCACTTCTCTGTAACGTGTATGTTATTATTATTTATAATTTAAATATAACTTGTTTCGAAAGTATGATGAGAAGACGTAACGTTTCCAAAAGTGTGATAAAGATTGAGAATACCACACACCAGCGCTGCGTAGAGGACTGTTATCATTCATTACCTTGGTGGCCCTTATTTTGCAAACGGACCCCTAATTAGTATGGTCTTAGAAGACCCATTTTTTGGAAGAAGAATATTTTTGGAAGACCTTTTCAACGATATCGATACCCTACACTATAGGGTACGCGACGAATAAATTAAAATTCATCCTCACGTTACCTGTAGTCCTGTAGGGGAGGTACCTTGAAGAAAAATGTTTTTCAATATTCTACGATTCTGGAGTTTTAATAAACATGTATATCCATGCCAATTACAGCTTTCTAGCACTAAGGGTCTCGGCGTTTTGCTTCGGATAGACGGACGGACGGACGGACAGACGGACGGACGGGCATGACGAAACTATAAGGGTTCTGATTTTACTTTAGAACTCTAAAAAGGGGATTTTCCTTTGATATGGAATAAGCAAAGTCCGTTTTGACGTAATCCAATCAACGTAAAGTGTGAAATATGGTTGAGTCCAGCGTCCCCTAGCCGACGTGTCTCCAATAGTGATTAGGATATATGGAAAAGTGCTATTTTATTCTAAATATAGTGTGGTTAAAGTTAAACTATCATAAGTAAGAGTCGGCCGTAATCGCAACGAAGTATTTAATATCAATTCGTTTATAAATATATGGATAAAGGAAGGAAGGTTTTAAAGTATGTAAGTTAGTTCTCAACGAGAACATTAATAATTATGACTGTACATAATAAATCCGGGAGCCGAGAACAAACTGGCAACTGATCAGAAATAGAACTCAGGACTTTATATACGCACGCAGACGAAAAACTGGACTGTTGTATCGTTTACTTACAAGTCTTACAACGCGCTTCTCAGCAATTTAATTAAATCCTGTATCCTCTATATAACACACATCACCATTTACTAAACATCGAACGACATCAAACAAAAGCAGTAATCAAAAACAAACCTTATTACAATGGAACAAGGACTCAAAGGGCCCTTTTATCGCTGTCAGTTCGTGATTACGGATTTCATAACCGATTGAACCCATCCACTGGGACAAATGACCGGAAACCAACCTTTCAAAGGACACGCCAACATTTTAACGAATTAATATACGTAGATACTATAATTAGGTCTGGGTATATAGCATTTTGTTTTAAAGCAATAAGCAATTATCATTTTTTTTAACAAATATCAATGATCTACATAATAATTAACATAATAGCACCCGGATGAAAAGTCTTTGTGATATCTACTGGGCACTAAGTAGTGCATTCAATAATACTATTATAGTGTGTTCTTAACATTAATCAAATCTAATGAGCCGTAAGTATCTAATGTTAACTTGCTACCTACTTTTCATTTAATTTTCTCTGTCATCTATTCAGTTGGAAGTTTCTTGTTAATTTTAATATAATTTCCAACATAAATACTTGACTGTTTTCACATTGCTCAGATTTATTCACCTTACAAAATTTCTATAAATTTGAAGTAGTAGTTGTTATGAAATAAGATATAATAGAGCTGGTTTTAAACCAAAATGAACGAAAATGTGTTAACATCCTGCGAAATAAATATTTGATGTAACTGGAAATTATAATAGAAGGAATCGATGTCACTTGTAATACAACTAAAATATTTTCCTATAAGAAAATTACTGAAAATTAATCGTTTTCATGTTTCATTCATTTTTACTCTGAATGCTTGTGAATTGCAGTCCCATCAACTGCTCAGAGGCTCATCTTCATACTTAATACGATTTAACAAGTGACAGTATTGTGGTAAGCGAAGGGGCAGTATGGGTGGTAAGTGTGGTAACCAATGCAGTTGAAATGTAGGTACTGTACAGTCTGTACACCGCGTCCAACACCGGTTTATGAAGCTTTCGGCTGCCAATAAATCAGATTTATGTACCGCGCCGGCCGATGTTTACAGCTCAACAGACGGGATTCACCTCGGCTCGACACTTGTCTCACTGGAGAGTGGTGGCTAGCAATGAAAATAAGATTATCGCGAAGGATTATCGTATATCATGATCGATCATGCATCATGGCGGAATTACCCCAATAAACCCTTTCCAACTACTCGTTTTCACACACTTCACTCGTCCTTCGATTATCTCCTATGATGAAACAAGTGTTGAGACAGAATTGTTTTTAGATAATAAACACTAATTTTAGATTTGCAACGTAACGTAAGCGTAACGTGGCGTACGACGTTCATCCTCGTAAATATGAGCGAAAATAATTTTACGATCTCCCTGACGTGCGTATGTAACAAATATGTCTCTGTAATAGAAACGTAAAAATAAAAAGAGAAACAATTACGATTTAGTGACCGTGAAATGTTTTATCGTTTGGTTCTGTGGTTTGATTTCAGTTTCTTTGAACTAGTAATATGCGGGTTTCCTTCTTCCTTCTGGCTGTCAACTTATGACTTTGGTAGAACAAAGGGAATTGAACCTAGTTGGCATACCTACAGGTGCCGCCATTTTGAAAAATTTACAGTAACAATGTACTACCGTAACAATATATACGTATAGTGTCTAATCTATAGTAAACTAGCTGCCCGGACAGACTTCGTTCAGTCAAAAGTTTTTTTTTTTGAGATCCTATCTTTCAAGTTGGATCACATTGCACACGGTTTGCAAATTTTATTAAAATCGGTTAAGTAGTTTAGGAGTCCATCGCGGACAAACAACGTGACACGTAATTTATATATATTAAGATATTATTATTATTAGGAGATTAGGAGGCACATCTGCCCGTTAGTCAGCTATTCCATTCATCATTATGTAATTCACTTAATTATTGTCCTCAACAGTAGTGGCATTGGTCACTGTAGTAGTTGTTGTACTTACGTGCTCCGTAATATTTGGATATAGTGATATGGTTGACTTGCATTAGCTCGTTACGTCACCAGTGGTAGGGGAACACGTCTGCCTGCGTCTACGGCTGTCTCGTGACTGACTCAGTGTTGCCCCACTACCCGTGCTCTCGAGATAACATGGTTACTGCTATAACCATAATAGCAGTACAAACACTACATCCCTTCCTTATTAAAATCTTTATTTAATATGGAGCCCGATCCACAGTCGACTCTGCAGTTGATCGCAACTCAAGCCTTCAAAGGCCACTCCACGTCTATACCATTCAATATTTCAGTTACTTAGACAAACACATTTGTAACACGCACTATATGTATGAAGCAGGCTACGGTTTGTAAACTTGAGCCTTCTGGGTGCCTTCACTAGCCTCAACAAACTCAAACTGTCATATGCATGCTTCGTATAGAATTACTTATGTAGATTATACTTTCACTGCAATTATTTTAAACATTGAAACAACACCTGAGACTTTTTCCGTCTTACACCTTTCCCATTCACACCCGTTCTCCTTCTATCTTTATTAAATAATAATTATTTACATCACCTCTTAGCTTTTCATACTTCCCTCTTTCTTCTCTCTTTGATCAAGATCGCCAAGTTATTAGGTTTCATACCAACATTCAAACAAACCTCGTCATTTCTGTCTTTAAATAGACAACTTACTGGTAAAACAAACACAGGAAATATGAGAAACTCGATGAAAATTTATATTATTACTAAAAGTGGTTTACTGTCAACAACAGATTACGTACAGCTTACAACCTGCTTTCGTTTTTTAAAGACTAAAGTTTTACTTGCGAGACAATCCTCTTATATACGTAATATAAACTAGGTCCCACCGACGACCATAACACGTCAACCATGGCTAGACTCGCAACAGGAATTTCCTTTATTTAGGCGTCCTTCCTGAATGGACGGATCCAACGGATCCCAACGGACCCAACGGTGTCACATATGAATCAGACACTGCCGATACCAATCATTCACACACCAGTCATTCATTGAAATACCTCGTCTATTCATTATCTTTATTCTACATCTCAACTCCATCACGCCAAATAACTAATATGTTCACAAAATAACTACATTTTGTATGGTTTTCAAAGTTATGAGGGCCCATACTGCTGTCTAGTCAGTAATGATTTCAATTTCAAGAGGTCCATACACACTTTAGTTACTATGATTTCAAATCATGGGACCTATACTGCCGTCTAGTCAAGTAATGTATGTATGATTCTAAATTTCATGAGGTTACTACTTCCATCAAGTCAATGTATCAATCTCAATTTCATGAGGGCTCATACTGCCGACAACTCAGTAATGTATGATTTCAATTTCATGAGGGCTCATATTGCCGACAGCTCACTTCAATTCAGTAAAGTATGATTTTCAATTTCATGAGGGCTCATACTGCCGACAACTGAGTTGCGTATGATTTTCAATTTCATGAGGGCTCATACTGCCCACAACACAGTAACGTATGATTTTCAATTTCATGAGGGCTCATACTGCCCACAACACAGTAACGTATGATTTTCAATTTCATGAGGGCTCATACTGCCCACAACACAGTAACGTATGTTTATGTTAAGCAAAACTAAACTTCATTATTATTGGTTGATTTTACTCTGATTTCTATGACTCTTCGAGATAGAGTGCCTTTTAAATTTTACTTTCATTGTAACTTTAGCTTGAATACAATTTTTTTTTTTAACTCTGAATTTAACTAAAAACACAGAATAAATAATAGTATTTATAAATAATTATAGAAGGTGCACTAAGAAAAATTCCGAAAAATCATTTAAATAAATAGTGACTCTGGCTCCAACGCAATAAAGTGTAATTCTGATCGCACAGTGCTAATCAAAACGCGTAATGAGTTGCCTTCCTTTCTAACACTGTCGCTTATCCTCTCTGGCAATGTCAGGGTTGCCTTTTGTGAAAGAATAAAATTAATCTGAAAGTTTATCTTTATGTGTTACACATGTATTATTATATATGTGTAAACGATAATTAAATATATATCAGTTCGGACTTGATTATTTAACATCTTACCGAAAAACACGCATCAATAATAATACACACACATGTAGTACTCCGTGTCACAAAAGGTATGTACGTTAATTGGTATCGTAAGGCATTTGCTGCCTAATACACAATCATTTACGATTTACGATTTCATGTAGGTTCGTACTACCTGACACACACAATTATGCACGATTTACAATTTCATGTAGGTTCGTACTACCTGACACACACAATTATGCACGATTTACAATTTCATGTAGGTTCGTACTACCTGACACACACAATTATGCACGATTTACAATTTCATGTAGGTTCGTACTACCTGACACACACAATTATGCACGATTTACAATTTCATGTAGGTTCGTACTACCTGACACACACAATTATGCACGATTTACAATTTCATGTAGGTTCGTACTACCTGACACACACAATTATGCACGATTTACAATTTCATGTAGGTTCGTACTACCTGACACACACAATTATGCACGATTTACAATTTCATGTAGGTTCGTACTACCTGACACACACACTCACGCACGATTTACAATTTCATGTAGGTTCGTACTACCTAACACACACATTATAGTTATTGCAATAAGTACATTATGCACCAAAATTTATGACCTATCAAGTCCATCAAATTACTCACGTCAACAATCCTTCAGGCAGGTAAGTACTTAATTATGAGTTTATGACCCCGAAATCAACCTAAGTAGATCAATAATTGGTAGCGCCATTATAGCTAATTAGATTAGATTACCAAACTTTAATTGTAATCTATTAAAATTATTAATTACTAAGGTCATAGCATTGGTATAATCTGCAAATCTGTTTAAAGAGGACTTCTCGATTTATAACTAAATACATCCAGCTTAATAAATATTTTTTGGACGTCAGGAGAGTTTCTCCTTCACGATTTTTGTGGAATTCTGTCAAAACCAAGGCTCGGCTTCTCCAGGGCTATGAATTTACTACAGCATATCAAATCGTGCGTCTTCAAAAGGGCGCTTTCCTCAGGCTACAATAATAAATAGCAACATTTTAAACATTGCTGCACCCATTCGAACAAATACAATTATTGTTCTCAATTTAAAAATAAAAACTTACTCCTTTTGTGCACGAATAACTCAATGATAAATATATAATATGATTTCCGTGACAAAACTTAGTTTAATCACAGTAACAACACAAGAACGCGTCTAGCTCGCAAGCGCTTTTGACCCTCACTGCCTCAATAGATTCTATAAAATTCAACACAAAAACTAAATTAGAAAAATAAACTTGTCTCATCGCGAAGATTTGAATTTCGGTGTCGTGGCTTGTATAATGGTTCCTAATAGGAACGATGATAGGAACTTCCTATCATCTCCCAATACGCAATGATATTCAAAATATAGATACGTTATGCCCTTATAAACCAACCAAGAACTCCGTTCTGAAAAGAGCCACAACACACACACACGCCCATCCTTTGCTCCACTACACCAATCACATTGGTACAATACACGAGGGCATTCTAACGCTGTATGTCAAATGTCAAGCACTTCTGACCACAACAAAAGCGTCATGTGTTAACAGAGCGACCACGACCATAACGGTCAATTACCCGCTCCCGCGCTCCTCATCGTCGGCGCGCCAGTGACACATCCACCATAGAACCCTAACGATGTTGCTATTCTTATGACGGAATAAATGTTTCTTTCCTTCTTACGCTACCGCCCATCAAACCGACTTTATTTATGATTACCCACATTATGTTATTATATTTTCAGCCGTGTAGTGCAGCCGTGATAGTCAAATACCAAAAGGAAAGACTGCTAAAGAATCACAAAGAACTTACAAGCTGGAATAGGGACCCGGCGCCGCAACGTTAAATTACGTTAACCGTATTACAACAGCTTGTGATAGTTTATGTATATTATTTTCAAAAGAAATACAAGTGCATGGCTGCATGTATACCAAGGCGGCTAGGCATGTATGTATGTTTGATACTGCCAATGCAATACTTTCATAACAGAACATAATTTTTATCAAACAACTTCAGTTCCGTTTTTTATCAGAATTCATATCAAAACGACTGCAATTATTTCAGTTTATCATACCTACACATGTACTTTGTAACTAAAGCAAAACTACGTTTGAATGAAACCCAGGACCTGCGTAGAATATAACTAATAGTCATAAAAACAGCTAATTTTATTGACAATTACCCTTACTGTTATAGTTTTATGGCCGTGAAGAAGCAAACTCACTCTCAACAATTAAACTTAACTTGCATGTGCGGCCATCTATAATGGTAGTAAAATCTATACTTTATAAAGCCGAAGAGTGCTAAATAAACAGCTAGTCCTAAATAAATTTCACTAATTTAGGGAACCCTTTTATTCTTGAATATTTTAAAGTCCCTACTCCTTTATTTAAGTTCATAATTTGTATAATGTTATCTCCTTTTTAGTACTAAGTGTTGCTGTGCAACACACACACGCAAGAGTGGATGCCGGACACCATTCGCTCATTTAAAACAAAAAATGGCGCTTTACAAAATAGTAGTTTTTCAGTATAGCCATTCAAAGTTTTCAACTCAACATTGCGATCACTATCTATGAAGAAAACTGAAATATATCGTTGCAATTAGCCTCTCTCGTCAGTTCGCCCAACCTACTTTTAGTTAGGCACTAAAAACATGCTAGTAAATAAGTAGTTATTCAAAAAATATATTCAGAAAAAGTTCCGCATGATGCCACTTTTTCTCATTGGCACACATACGCAACCTTAACCAAACACGCGGCACCACACGCAATACTCCATTTATGTAGCAATCCCTCCAACAGATCGATACTGTGCATTGAGGTATAAGTATACATAGAGAAGACATCTCGAACAAAATGTGTATCCCCGCCGGGAGGTTCTATTTTCAAAATTGAGCCCCTGTTCTCCTTCCAAAATCGAACGAATCCATTGGACATTGAAGCCGCGCGGCGTCAATTCAATGGAACACACATTGTGCTCGCGGTGTCCGTTCTATACGCTAGTAATAATACTTCAATGATACTGTGTATTATATTTAAAACGACACAGCTAAACACTAAATATCACTTCTTATTTAAAAACAAAACCTGCCTCGCTATCACTTTCAGCTAAATAAGTGACACTATATCCAAAATGTCATTTATGTTATTATTACTTCAGTAGCGTGAATTACGCTTATAACACAAAATGCCACTTTTTACTCACCGCACAGTTGTTTTTACAATGTCAATCAATGCCATTTTTCAGAAAACAAAGGGAATTGTGTAGGTAGCGGTAATGGCGGCAATTTTTATACCTAATTAGAGAGAGAACTTCGATAATTATGATGATTTTGCTCAATACGTTATTTAAAGTTACAGCACACCTAAACAAATTCTCGAGTTAACTATTCGGCACTAATATTAACATTCGTCTGTTGATTATTTCTTGCATCGACGTGTTATTTTCCTTTCAACTCTTCCTTTATCAACACAAAATAAAATATTTATTGCACTGACCTTTTGACCTCGTCGCCATTATGTAGTAGTTGTTGTACTTACGTGCTCCGTAATATTTGGATATAGTGATATGGTTGACTTGCATTAGCTCGTTACGTCACCAGTGGTAGGGGAACACGTCTGCCTGCGTCTACGGCTGTCTCGTGACTGACTCAGTGTTGCCCCACTACCCGTGCTCTCGAGATAACATGGTTACTGCTATAACCATAATAGCAGTACAAACACTACAGTCACCAAAACCGTTATAAATCATAAGACCAGTAACTATTGAACGTTACTACAAAACAAATAGAATGAAGGTGGTTCTCGTAGCGTGTTTAATCAAATCCCGATACTAACCGTCTGTTCTAATAGTTAATGATACGTATCAGGGCGTTACTTGGCGGTAATCCAATATTATTAAATTAGTATTAATCTACTTTGCAAAAAATTACGAGAGCGCAGTGTTGGGTAAGCGTATCTATTAAGTACTTACCTACTATGTATACATATTTTGAACATAGAGAACATTTGTCTTTATTTAGTACCATGTCACCGATGTCCTTAAAAATAAAATCAATACGATAAAATATGAGGACTTGTCAACAATGATGTAACGTAAAAGATCGTTACATTATTTTTGTCCGTACTGTACGACTCACCGCGCGGGTGGAGACGCGAGGGGGAAGGGACGGGCGACTCGCGCGCAGTCCAGCCGCAGGACAGCCAGTCGCGGTCTAGCCCATCCAAGGCGAGCCCGCGTCACTTTTGCGCACGCTCTGTCCGTTGGCGTTAGAGTTCGAATTTTAAAATTTTGATCGGCATTAAGCCTATAAACATAGTTATTAATTTGTGTGACCGTGTTCCCGCTTTAGGGTAAGTTTTAAATGGCACATAATAACGTTACTCTCCTTGCTTTTGACCTTTATCTTCATCTTTCTTGTGTATTTTGTGTTGCAACCGTGTTTCCTTTAACTGTTTTAATTATTGTATTGCTATAGCCGTTCTACGCTACATTTAATCAATTCTTTTACCTATCTTTCCTATGCAGTTGCATAATGATATTTTTTTTCTTCTACCTCGACATTTTTTTTCAAAATTCAAATAAGTAACGGCTATGTTTGTTTGGCAATTAAATTCACTTTATTTTCTTTTACTTTTGGCCTTCAGCTTACTAAATATATTTGTAAACTCCGTTCTGGTTGTACCACCACGGCAAATCTGCTACGCTTACTCTTCTTCGTGATGCCGTTGGTGGGCTTCCAGAACGGAATGTAGTTACTGGGTTGTAATGGTTCCGTCGTAACCATTTCCAGGAGCTTGGTTCCACTTTGAACACCATCCGCCGCTGTCCGCTGCACTTGGGCACTACCAGTGCACGGCCCACTGTCGCTGGCCACTGCTTCCTCGCTGCGCGCGCTAGTGCCGAGGAGCAACATTGGGGATCGACGAGCCGTACAACGCCTGACTACATCTCCGTACTCTGGGACCGTTTGCCATTCATCGGCCGGAAACACAAGGAGAGTATTACGCTGCGAATCGGAAACAAAGAGGCCGTTATACCCACGACCCAATACAAATGTATGTGCCGCCGCTGAGCTGGTTTAGTGTAACTTTTTTTTTTGTTAATATAGACTTTTGTTGCACTAACGGCTTTCTTTTGTGTATCTTTTAACACTGCCAGCTAAACCCGCGAGGGAACGCGGCACATTGGCGCCCTTTTACGTGGTAAAATTTGTTTCCGTTTCGTAGTAAGTAGTTAGTTTTTTGTACGTGTGTGTTTTTTTTGTAAAACGTTTTTTTTCTTTTGGTTTGCAGCAACTGAGGTGAAAACAATATTTTCCTTATTTCTCGTAAACATAATATGTTCTATTCATTTGTAATTAATTGTATTACATGAACATAGTTTTAGTTTTTATTGTAGTAGGTACAGTCTGGAACATAAATTTGTTACACTGTTCCAAATTTTTTTTTTTTCTTTTTCACTGTGCACTTTTTATCATTGTGCATTGGTGTATAATTGTAAAGGTGTTTTCACACCAGTTGCATTTTTTTGTTTGCTTTGTTTTTTGTTTTGTCTTGTGTTTTAGTTTTTATTTTAGTTTTGTTTTGTTTTATTTTCAGTAGTTTAGTAGTTCATAAACCAGAACGTTCCGTTAAAGTTTATTGTAACAGAACGGAGTAATTTTCATTTTAAATTAATTAACCCTGTTTTTGTGTGCCATTTAAAATACCTATCGGTTATAGTTTTTTTTTTTTTTTGTAAAATGTCGTTCACAATTAAATATCTTTCTTTAAATAAAAGTGAATTAGAGTACGAAGTAGCCGTTAGAGGTGATACTCCGGCTAGTACTGTAGCGGAATTAAGAAAGCAAATTAGTAAATTATGCCAACTGTTTCCGTCAGAAGACATTTTATGCTCGCATCTCGACTCGGTTGAGGACTTATCCGCTTGTGCTGAACTGTTGGATAAGATCGATTCTACCTTAGAGACAGAGGTTGTAGATAAAAATTATTTAGGCCGAATCGAAAATATTTTTAATCATTTATATCATAGGCTCAATCGTATTGAAGCGGATAAACATTCTGTAGCTAATCATCTTCAGTGCAGTACAAAATTTAAAGAGCTTTATGAAAAACTCTTAGACTTGAAGTGTAAGAGTGTAGACCCCCTTTCTGTCGCCGGTTCTAGCTCAGAACAGCAGGCCACACCTGCACCGCTACATGTCTCAGTTACATGTGACGGCAGCAATAGGACGCCTTCCGAGTTAGGTAGGATTAAGTTTGATGGTAAGTCGTGTGTGCGTTCCTTCATTCAACGAGCCAAGGAATTTAGCGAAGCACGTGGTATTACTGACACGAAATTTTTATCATTTGCTTCGGAGATTTTTATAGACGATGCGTTGCACTGGTTCCGTAGCGTAAAAGATCAGGTATCTTCCTGGGACGAACTTGTAGTTCTTCTTAGACAGGATTTCGATAAACCAGATTATGATTACCGTTTATTAGCTGAGATTCGATCTAGAACTCAAGGCGAAACGGAAAACATAACAATTTATTTGTCAATTTTGTCCGGTATGTTTGCGCGTTTGTCGAAACCCTTGTCGGAAGAAGACAAGTTAGAAATTATTTTGCACAATATTCGTCCATATTATGCTAGTACATTAGCCTCTGCAACGGAAATAGGGTCCATTGAACAGTTGCGTTTACTTTGTAAGAATTTCGAAAATGTGCAGTCCCGCATGGTACAATTTCGCGAACCGTCTGCTTCATCATCAGATAATTTAGTTGCTCCAGAATTTGCTTACAAGGTAAAAACAAGCACACAAAAACAAAATTCCAATAAAAATCTTTTTAATGAGCAGCAACATAATTATAATAATTCTTATAATAATAATCAATATTTACACGCAATTAATAATAATAATTCTGATACTATTAGTAAACAACCTTATTGTCCAAGATGCCGTAATAATTTACATAATTTAAGAGATTGTCCAAATCCAGAGATTTTGTGTTTCAAGTGTGGCCACAAGGGTGTTAAGAAACCTGACTGCCCCAAGTGTAATATCGGTTCAAAAAACTAGTTTCGCAGAATTGTGGTACACCTCACTCTAGAGTTGGTCACTTTGATAGAAAAGATTGGGATGAATGGTTAGAAACTGTGCGTAGGTTTTTTAACTGTTACAACATTGCTACAATTCTGCAAAACAAACCTTTAGATGATACGCGGCCATACGTCAATATTCAAATTAATGACGTCACTGCTTCATGTCTCCTGGATTCTGGTTCTGCTGTCACTATCGTTGGCAATAATGCACATGAAACTTTGCTCAAGCACGGCCTTAAACTGATTACAGATAATAATTTATCTATTGTAGCTGCTGGGGGTCAAACACTTCAAAGTATAGGTTATATTAATTTGCCAATAACTTTTGAAGGTCACTTTCACATTATAAAGGGTCACGTCGTTCCTGGAGTTCAATCCTCGCTTATATTAGGGATTGATTTCTGGCGCGCTTTTCATTTATGTCCAAAGTATTTAGGCTCCCTTAAACTTTCTTCTGCTCCCTTAATGGACTTAAATTTAAAAAACAATAACGCTATCTGCTCCTATGATAACTTGGATAGTTCACAAAAATCTGTAGCAGATAAGGTAATTAAGCAATTCAGCGACATTTCTTTCGAACGAAGAGGTTTAGGT
Source organism: Thymelicus sylvestris (assembly GCA_911387775.1). Taxonomy (NCBI): domain Eukaryota; kingdom Metazoa; phylum Arthropoda; class Insecta; order Lepidoptera; family Hesperiidae; genus Thymelicus; species Thymelicus sylvestris. The sequence goes on from OU426889.1 coordinate 16,425,827, forward strand.
CGAACGCATTTAATTACCCATCGCATCGATACCGGCGATTCCCCTCCCATTCGACAAAGATATTATAGGCTGTCGCCAGAAAAGCAGAAGATCCTTGTCGAACAAGTGGATGAGATGTTGGCTTTGGATGTGGTGGAGCCCTGTGAAAGCGCTTGGCAGTCTCCTGTTCTTCTCGTCACTAAGAAAAATGGCCAGCCTCGTTTTTGCCTCGACAGCCGGAAACTGAATTCTGTCACAAAACGAGATGCGTACAACCTGCCATATATATCTGAAATCTTGGATAACTTAAGGGACGCACGATTTCTTAGTAGTCTCGACTTATCCAAGGCCTTCTGGCAAATTCCTATTTCAGAAGAAGACAGGGATAAGACAGCATTCTACGTTCCAGGTCGCGGTACGCTCAGATTCAAAACAACACCTTTTGGACTGACAAATGCGCCCGCTACACAACAGCGCTTAGTTGATGCACTGTTAGGCGACGTGGATCATCGCATCTTCGCGTATTTAGATGACATTATCATCGTCAGTAGCGGCTTCGATGAACACGTCTCTCTTCTGTTTCGTGTACTAGAAAAATTACGTAAGGCCAACTTAACCATCAATTTGGAAAAGTGTGAGTTCTTCCGAAGTCAGCTTAAATATCTAGGTTATGTGGTTGACGCGAACGGATTGCGTACCGATCCCGAGAAGGTAGAAGCCATTTTAAATTACGCTACTCCTACCAATAGGAAGGAGCTTAAACGGTTTTTAGGCACTGCTACCTGGTATCGTAGATTCGTTCCAAATTTTAGTACAATTGCAGGGCCACTCAATAAGCTGACTTCTAGTAAGAAAAATGCTCCACCTTTCCAATGGTCAGACGAAGCAGACGCGGCCTTCAAGAAATTGAAGGAATGCCTAGTTTCCGCTCCGGTTCTTTCGTGTCCGAATTACGATCTTCCATTTGAAGTGCATACGGACGCGAGCAACTACGGTATAGGTGCAATGCTGACGCAAGCTGTAGATGGCAAAGAGCGACCTATTGCCTACATGAGTCGATCGTTGACGACTGCTGAAAAGAATTACAGCATCACGGAACGAGAAACTCTGGCTGTTCTCGTTGCTCTCGAGCACTGGCGGTGTTATGTCGAAAACGGCAAAACTTTTACCGTTTACACCGACCATAGTGCTCTTAAATGGTTTCTCTCCTTGAGCAATCCTACGGGTAGGCTCGCGCGTTGGGGTGTGCGTTTATCATCATTTAATTTCGAGATCAAGCACCGTCGCGGTGTAGATAACGTCATTCCCGACGCTTTGTCTAGGGCTATTCCGGTCGCTTCAGTGGTTACTACCAAATCATTCGCGACTACTAGTGATGATTGGTACAAAAATATCTATAACAATTGTTTAAATAAACCTTCACGTTTTCCAAATTACCAAATTAATAATGATACACTTTACCGTTTGTCTAAAAATAAGTGCGTTCTTACAAACGAGTTTTCGTGGAAGGAGGTAGTCCCTTTTGAACTTAGGGAATCTATTATCGCGGAAAATCATAACGAGCCTACAGCTGGTCACTTGGGTATTTTTAAAACGTATAAGCGTATCGCTCTTAGGTACTTCTGGCCAGGCATGTACCGTGATGTAGCAAAATACGTAGGTTCATGTTCCACTTGTCTCCAGTACAAAGCCCAAAACCATGCTACACTCGGTGAAATGGGACGTCCCAAGCAATGCTCCAGACCATATCAAATGATCTCTGTCGATCTCATGGGCCCGCTACCTGTTACGCGAAAACAAAATAGTTTTATATTGGTAATTACATGCTGTTTTTCCAAATTTTGCCACATATTTCCAATTAAAAAAGCTACCTCGCAGATTATTGCAAAAATATTGGAAGAACAAATTTTCTTAGTTCATGGTGTTCCGCAAACTATTTTACTTGATAATGGCCCTCAATTCATAAGTAGTCATACCAATGAACTTTTCAAAAAGTACAGCATCCCAAATGTATATTTCACACCGAAATACACTCCCCAGGTCAATACTGTGGAGCGCTACAACAAGACGATAATTACTTGTATTTCTACATTTGTGGATAGCGATCACCGTTCATGGGATTTGTTCATACCTAGAGTTCAGTTCGCAATTAATAATTCCGTGAACGAGGCAACAGGCTTCACTCCGTCGTTCTTGGTATTCGGCCGAGAAATTGTACTATGTGGATCTCATTACGTTGACACTGACTTGGGTGATGAAATTTTGTTTTCGCCTCGCGATGCTTACGCAGAAAATCTTGGTTTATTGAGCAGTATCTTTGACCAAGTTCAGAAATCGTTATACCACGCACACGTTAAAAATACTGAAAAATACAACCTAAGACGTAAAGCATATGAATATAATGTCGGTGATATTGTTTATAAACGGGCTTATGTTCTAAGCGATAAGGACAAATATTTCAGCAAAAAGCTGGCTCCTAAGTTTATTAAGTGCAAAGTTGTTGAAAAACGTTCACCACTTGTCTATATCTTGCAAGACATGTCAGGTAAAAATTTAGGTGCATGGCACATTAAAGATTTAAAAATAGTTAATAATTGTTAATTCGTTCTCTAATTTCCTCTTTATTTTTTATTTTAATTTCATTTCATATTATTTTTTTCGTTGAAACATAACTATATATTTGCGGATTTTAATCTTAAATTAAAATCCTTAGGTGGGACCGGGGGTGATGTAACGTAAAAGATCGTTACATTATTTTTGTCCGTACTGTACGACTCACCGCGCGGGTGGAGACGCGAGGGGGAAGGGACGGGCGACTCGCGCGCAGTCCAGCCGCAGGACAGCCAGTCGCGGTCTAGCCCATCCAAGGCGAGCCCGCGTCACTTTTGCGCACGCTCTGTCCGTTGGCGTTAGAGTTCGAATTTTAAAATTTTGATCGGCATTAAGCCTATAAACATAGTTATTAATTTGTGTGACCGTGTTCCCGCTTTAGGGTAAGTTTTAAATGGCACATAATAACGTTACTCTCCTTGCTTTTGACCTTTATCTTCATCTTTCTTGTGTATTTTGTGTTGCAACCGTGTTTCCTTTAACTGTTTTAATTATTGTATTGCTATAGCCGTTCTACGCTACATTTAATCAATTCTTTTACCTATCTTTCCTATGCAGTTGCATAATGATATTTTTTTTCTTCTACCTCGACATTTTTTTTCAAAATTCAAATAAGTAACGGCTATGTTTGTTTGGCAATTAAATTCACTTTATTTTCTTTTACTTTTGGCCTTCAGCTTACTAAATATATTTGTAAACTCCGTTCTGGTTGTACCACCACGGCAAATCTGCTACGCTTACTCTTCTTCGTGATGCCGTTGGTGGGCTTCCAGAACGGAATGTAGTTACTGGGTTGTAATGGTTCCGTCGTAACCATTTCCAGGAGCTTGGTTCCACTTTGAACACCATCCGCCGCTGTCCGCTGCACTTGGGCACTACCAGTGCACGGCCCACTGTCGCTGGCCACTGCTTCCTCGCTGCGCGCGCTAGTGCCGAGGAGCAACATTGGGGATCGACGAGCCGTACAACGCCTGACTACATCTCCGTACTCTGGGACCGTTTGCCATTCATCGGCCGGAAACACAAGGAGAGTATTACGCTGCGAATCGGAAACAAAGAGGCCGTTATACCCACGACCCAATACAAATGTATGTGCCGCCGCTGAGCTGGTTTAGTGTAACTTTTTTTTTTGTTAATATAGACTTTTGTTGCACTAACGGCTTTCTTTTGTGTATCTTTTAACACTGCCAGCTAAACCCGCGAGGGAACGCGGCACAATGTAAAGCTTTTCAATGTGAATATTGATCACATGACAAGTTATAAATTTACATAATTATAGTGCGTACTTACCTCTACTAGAGCAAAAAATTTGAATTATTGTGGGACGCCCCTTGCAGATGAATCTACATATAGATAGATAGAAAACAACTGACTTATAAATTAGATCTATAATATTACTAGCTATTACCCGCGGCTTCGCCCGCGTGTTCAAAGGGAAGTAACAATGAGTTTTTTAACATGCGTGATTTATTTCTGTTACTTTATGAATTATTATTATTTTATGTTATAAGGATATGGAAGTATAGAAGTATGGACAAATACGCATCATAATGGATCTTTCCATGTAAATGAATTATTTACTGCAGTAAAAAGTAGCCTACGTTACTCTCCAGCCTCCTACCTGTCTCCACACAAAAAATCATACCATAACATCGCTCCGTTACGACGTGAAAGACGGACAAACAAACAAACAAACACACTTTCGTATTTATAATATTAGTATGGATTATTATTAATTATTATGTTATTATTATGTTATTATATCTAGGAAAGAGTCATGCATGTTAAACAACTCATTGTTAATTCCTTTTGAACACTCGGGCGAAGCCGCGGGTAATAGCTAGTACGCATCATAATGGATCTTTCCATAGGAATGAGTTGTTTTACTGCGGTAAAAAGTAGCCTACGTTACTCTCCAGCCTCCTACCTATTTCCACACAAAAAATCTTACCATAACATCGCTCCGTTACGACGTGAAAGACGGACAAACAAACAAACAAACAAACAAATAAACAAACACACTTTCGCATTTATAATATTAGTACGCATCATAATGGATCTTTCCATAGGAATGAGTTGTTTTACTGCGGTAAAAAGTAGCCTACGTTACTCTCCAGCCTCCTACCTATTTCCACACAAAAAATCTTACCATAACATCGCTCCGTTACGACGTGAAAGACGGACAAACAAACAAACAAACAAACAAATAAACAAACACACTTTCGCATTTATAATATTAGTATGGATTTAATGAATTTTAATTTCACCAAATATAAGGAGCGTATTCCAAAGCAAACTACATTAAGTTTGAGATTACGAGCGCGAAAACGCGATCTCACAGCCGGTTTAACCCACCGTACAAAGAAGAAGTTTTCTATCAATATGCTGTACTGTATAAATACTTGTCTATAAAGCAAGACTCCGCCACAGTGTGCTCACTGTGCGGGCACTGGGCAGAGTGGGCAGTGGCTCTATTATAGAGTCCAGGGCGCGCGGCGCAGGGCGCTACAGGCGTGCAAACAAACACGCCCCACTCATTGATTGTACTCGTAGCTTTGTTTACGTTTGTTCACGACGAAAACGTCTACGCTGCTACAGGTAACTTTTTACATCACGTATAAACTATTTTATATCGATTAACGGGTAATAATGTTGCATTAGAAAATAGATGTCTCAAAAGGTTTTATAAAGGATCGACAAAATTTTAAACAATCGAACTTGCTTATGACATCAGATTATTTTTTTTATGGAAATAGCCGGCAAACGAGCTGACGATCCACCTGTTGATAAGTGGCTATCGTCGCCCATGAATATCAGCAACACCAAAGGCTTCCCTGATGCGTTACAGGCGAAGAAAGAAAGAAGAAAAAGAAAGAAAGAACTAGCTCTCAAGCCAAATTATATTGTTACAGTCTACTTTAAAATTGAACGTGGGAGCACGTTTTATTCTTCATAAGTACCTATAACATGTCAGTGGCAATATTAAGGAAACTTTTCTTGCAAAATAAATATCAATAAACATAAATATTGCCACTTATAGTACAGGACATGACAATAATATTTAAAGAAAGAAAGAAAAACGATTGTATCTCTGGCCATTAGGTACAGACACACGATCATAGATAAAAAAAAATCACAAACAGATAAAAATTAAGAAACAAAAATAAATATTTATGACTATCTACATTGTTCTGTAAGTTTCGCATGTGTCCAGTGGCCAAGAAAATGGAGCTCACTCAGCATGCGGTAGTGTTAGCTACGGCGCTGATTTTCAGTGAGTTTAGTGATGCGCGGACGTCATTGTCTTAATTACTAGTGCTAGAACAGGTTTAAAAGTGAGACAGTTAGTTGGGGCACATTAATTTTTAAGACAGACGAGCTCTACAAAGTTGTCATAACCAAACTTGATTTTCATCTCAATTATTAAAAGTAAACTACTGACGCGAAATGTGATGAGGACCTTTCTTAGCTTTCTGTTTTTTTTTCTAAATTAATAGGCACTGGCTTTGACGTTTAAATTGGATTTCAAAACAGTAAATGGATTCGTATTCGTGAATCGAATTATTCCCCAACAAAATTTTAATAAATTTGGCCCGTGGGGATCTATCTCGCATTATTTTATTACTAATGTTATTTCATTTTATACTAAAATACATATATAGGGTGCAAATGAGATTTCGTTAACTTAATTCGAATAACTTAATCATAATTACAGCTTATTTGTTAGAAACTCCTAAATGGTAAAACGTGTAAATAAAATGTACACGATAAATATTTTATTTTACTGCAAATCTTTTTTAAATCTGTTTTTGTTTAATTATTATTTGGAATACTACGGCTCTCACTCACCACGTCATCGCAAGGAGCGCCGGCGCCGGGGCCTTGACACCCGTTACCTCCGGAGTGTATTTCCACCATCTTCAGTCAGTGCTGCCCTGAAAAAGAACACATTTAAAACGAAATTCATACTAAGGTGCTTTAACTTAAACTTTAAATAAAACAAAGAGCTAATGCTTGTTAGAACCACGCACTTTGAAGTAGTATGCGTAAGTAGGTAAAGCTTACAATTTATTGTAAGCAAACAAAAGGTTGTATTAAGTAAAATAAATACTGAAATTGCTAAACATATGTATTCAAACAAATCAATTTCCCATATTTTTTAGGATTAGGTAAGCTCTAAGATGTTTTCAATGAATGAATTATTCAATCTTCGTCTCAAAAAGTTCTGTTTGTCCTACGAAGTATGAATACCTTTAAAAACTCAATAAAATATGAACACAAGTCTACGACGCGGATTGCCTTGTCATTCGTTATGTGTATCGATAGACCTAGAATAGCTTGCCCAGTTTGCCAACGTCGACATTTCGCCTCTATTCGGGACTTTTCATGAAGAAAGTTAGCGCGCTCATACCTAATCTTCGATTTTTTTGTAATTATCCGATAAACAACTCCACCATTCAAGAGTATTGTGGTGTGGTCAAAATTTGGCTTAAATAAAGTAAAAAAGTTGATCACAGAACCTTAAAATATACCTATTTGTTATGTTACGATATTTACTTTTTAATAAAGTATTTTATCTCAATATCTATGATAGGAATGAAAAAGCATATTAATGACTTATTTATCTCAAATAATCTAAATTTTACTAAAAAAAAATAACCGACTTCAATTATTCAAAAACTACTTGTCAGATCTTGTTCAAATTTATGTGGGATTACATGACAAGTACCTGCTTTTGATTAAAAAAAGAATCATCAAAATCGGTTCGCCCAGTCCATAGTTCTGAGGTAACAAACATAAAAAAAAATACAGTCGAATTGAGAACCTCCTCCTTTTTTTGAAGTCGGTTAAAAAAGTAAAAAATGTTATAATCTGTGGCTATAATGAACTCAGTCCAATTGCTTTTTAGGTCTCTTTATTGAAGTAACGTGAAAATTACCGAATGTACATATGTATATTTGTGAAGCACGAGAGATATATTTTCCTGATTTTTATGAATCAATTTATGAAACGACATTTAGGGTTTCCGCAGGATCGGGAATGAAATTCGTTATGGAAATTTTGCCAATTTATTATACGGATATTTGTAAAGTGAAAAAAATGTAGAATGAAATCCTACAATTTTGTAGCGCAATATAAAACTGTTCTTACCTCCGTATTCACAAATAACCTAGCTTTTAGTAACGAAGCAACGTGCAAACACGGTCATCGCTTATGTATTTGCTGATCGGCAGCTATTTTACTTATGCGTTGATTTTGACAACTTAAGTGTTGTTTAAGATCTGAGTGAATTGATTGTTTTAAAGTTTAAACGATTATTACCACTAGTCAGCACAGTGAGACCTCACCACGTCACCACTCTTGCACAACTCGAACGCGAAGCGGAGATGAGGTAGTGCTCTATTGTCACAAATTCTTTATCTTCCCGCAAAAATCCGGTTCACAGATTGTTGTATTTAGTTCATAGTTGAGTGATGATTGAAGTATCTATTTAGTTCACGATTTAGTGTTCACTGCATACCTTACTTCCTAATTTACTACGTACGATACAAAAAATATGAAACAATTTTAATGGCTTATGAGAATTTATGTCGTATGTGTGATATCAAACCTGCTATATTAGCAATGTTAAAGGAAGTAGGTACATACATAAGTTACTAAGTACCATAACATAATATACTATAATAATAATAATAAGTTTATTCAGTGTAAAAATTGTAAAACACTTCACTTATAGGTACTGATGAAACAATGTAACTGATACATAGAAGAGTTTTGTTGAACTCTGAGTTTTGTTGTTTGTGACTTTTAGTGTGATAGCACGGAACACATGGCTTTTAACGTTCGACCACGTAAACACTTTCATATTCGATCTACGAGTATCTTCAAATTCCGAATGTTTATCTTTCCATAAATCGAGTATCGACTCGCACCACAATAATATATTGGCACGGAGATTGGCACAGTTTTTCTGATATATTTATGAGTATTTGTCTGATCACCAATGTTATTTATAAGAAAAATTGTGGACCCTGTATAAAGTAATAACCTGTATAATAATAAGTACCTACTTTTGGTTTGGAGCGTGTAAACAATTATAATTACTAAAATTAAACTAATTTAATTCAGGATTTGGACTGAAATAAAAAGACGTATTGCCGATTTGGAGGCTGGTTTAATACTTATTTTTCAATCATGGTGGGCTCATCTGGTGGGCCGAGCACATTCGCTGAGCCCTCACATTTTGTTCTTAGAACTAGTATGGAACTACACTAATGCTGAAACAGCAGTAGGGGAAAGAGGGCTATACATAACTCCTCCGACCCTAAGAGGGAAATTATCGGAAGGTTCGGATGAAGAATCATTCCGATAATTTCTCTTAAACAATAAACATTTAGGCGATTTTAGCCAAATTATATAACTCAAAAATACAATAGAACTGGAAATTATGAAAGTAAAAATGACGTAAACATTTAGGCGATTTTAGCCAAATTATATACCTAACTCAAAAATACAATAAAACTGGAAATTATTAAAGTAAAAGTGACGTATCCTAAAATTTCACTGAAGCTAAAGTTCTTTTGGTTACTCAAAACACTTTCTATCACTTCACTATGTTTTAATGAAAAGGCCATGTTTTCACATCATATTCACCACACTTCCTCGGTATTGTTTGGATGCGCGACTGGGGCAAGGCGACAATAGAAATCCTCTCCACTACTTCAGATTATATGATGACGATTGACGAAGGTTAATTCCATTGATTTGCAGGAGCCAATTATTATTAGCATTGACTTCCTGAGCCCTGACCATTTGATTTGAATTTTTCGTTGTTCACATGAAGTATGACCTCGGTCGAATTTCATCAGCTGCTCTACACAAATAAGTTCGTAGTATAATGTTTGATTGTCTAGAGTGCATAGATGCTGATCGCCAGTAGACAGTTTACAACAGGGTTTTAGGAGCGGTAATTATTTGAATCTTTTCGCCAGAAGGTAAGGACATTTAGGCATTATAGCTAAGGTTTTATTTTCAGGTTCGTGGAAAATAGGTAAGGAATATATCTTAAAATAATTATAGTACTTCTTATCGGTAAGTGGAACTTCCATTATAAATGTAATTTGATTATTTTTTATAAAAGATTTTACACAAATAGTTTCCTCAATTTTCAGTAAAACTTAAAATGGTGGATACACTAAGGTTCAATGATTAGAAATCAAATTTAGATGTTACAATTATTGTACTCTGACTTATTGTTTCAGTCACATTAATAAAACTGTCAGACATTTTGGAGACTATTTTTTTTTTTATAATAATTTGATTTTTGCTTAGCTCTGAAATCCTGAGAATATGATGCATTCCAATGAATAGGGTTGAAGGCGATTTGAGCCTAACGATACGCACCATATTTTCAGGTAAGTTATATAAAAATACATTTAAAGCCGTGTTGTTCTAAATCACCAATTTAGCGCGTTTTAACTCCTCACTATCGATCGTATTCACTTTTGACATTAATAATGAACGAACACCTTGAATTCTGTTACAAAAATCTAAAAAGCTTTCACCCGATTTAATTTTTAAAGATTCTAATTCTATGTATATTAATAATACACGCTTCACTACGCGGATCTCCAAAATGTTGAATCAACAATTGTTTTAACACGGACCACGTAACAATATCATCGCGTTCCAATAAGTGCAGCTGCATCCTCTCTTACTCGTTATAACGTTAAAAACATAAAAATTTTATTCAGCACTTCTTTTATACCGATCAATTAAATATTGGCATTTTCGCAAATAAAGGTTTAACTGTCTTTTATCACCATTAAGCAACGGAATTAAATCAATAATTTCTTTTGGAACTGGTTCGACTCTCGTTGTAGTCATTATTAATAGAGTAGTAACTAATTAGAGGCAGCAACTCACTTTAATAATTAAAATCCTATTAAATTTCACACACACACATATATTAAACAATAAAACACACAATTAAAATCACAAAACACAATAATGTTTTATGCACCATTAAAAGAAAAAAAATGTAAAAATTCAACATAAAACACAAAATTTGTAAAAGTTGTAAAAAATTAATATTACGAAATGTATCGCAAAAAGAAAAATGACGATATTAGTCTATAAAAATATTAATCATTGAGTTTTAAATGATTTTCTATACTTATTAGTTCAATTAAATTACAATATTCAATATTAAAATGTAGAGTCTCTGACACTTATTTACTCTTTGTCTGCTTCTATTAATAGATTTCTAAGAATAAGATAAGGCCTTATAATTTCATGTAGCCCTATCTGACTATAAAATAAAAAGAATGTTACATGAGCAAGTTTCGATCTCAAATATAACAATTAAAATTAAAATATGATTTGAAAAATACGGGACGATTTAAGGACAAAGGACTGGCGAAAAGTTCTACTCACCAACCGCTTGCGACTCCCATACTCGATGATTTCACACTCAGGATTCAAAAGAATATTTATTTGGTTCGAAGGATTTTCTCTACTCGCGTAGACGACACTCACTTTTTCTTGACGAATTTTGACGTCGGAAAAATGCGCTAACCACGAATTTAATTGAGAAAATCCTACCGGCTGCGCCACTTTTGGTTTGGAGCGTGTAAACAATTATAATTACTAAAATTAAACTAATTTAATTCAGGATTTGGACTGAAATAAAAAGACGTATTGCCGATTTGGAGGCTGGTTTAATACTTATTTTTCAATCATGGTGGGCTCATCTGGTGGGCCGAGCACATTCGCTGAGCCCTCACATTTTGTTCTTAGAACTAGTATGGAACTACACTAATGCTGAAACAGCAGTAGGGGAAAGAGGGCTATACATAACTACCTAATAACTATTGATGACTCTATGATCCACCCAATTATTTTGATGACCTAAATACTTAAATTAAAAAAAAAATGTTCCGTAGTCAAAATCTCCTATCCTTCGTCGAGAAAGTAATGGATTAATAACAGTTGCTGTGGAGCTATCAATTTGGATAACTTTTGATTACCAATGAATGTAAAATGAAAACGTTTTATATCTGTATATTCTCTTATATTTAAATGTTCGTATTAATGAAGTTCCTGAATTATTATTACTTTTAGTAACATTCCGCTTTGAGCCTTTAAGCTCTGACCAGCCGTAGTGAAAGTGCTGACACAAGCTTGTGCGAAATGAGCGCTTCAAATGCTCCCACTGTAATTTTATTCATGCTCTCAAACACTTCGTGTGTCCAATGAGCTTGAAGCACGGTGAAGCGCGTCTTTCTGTTTATACGTGACAATCTCAAAAATACTCTATAATGTTCATGCGGCATGTACCTACTATTAAATAGAGCGATTGACAAGAAAGGTTTATGTGAACATAACTTATGAATTACCTATATTTAGGTATAGATATACGAGTATGTTTTTATGTAATTTGGCTAAAATAACCGCCAAATAACCGTATTTCGTAGCCAAGAATACCAACCCCAATTTCATACCGAAGAAGCCGTCCCTAGCTTGGTGGTAGGGCTTCATGTAAACATATTATTAAACGCCTTTAAAATTAGGGATAACTCAGAAACTACTCGTCAGATCTCGCTTTAATTTGAATGGGACCACATGACCAGTTAAACTGAGAACCTCTTCGTCTTTTTGAAGTCGGTTAAAAATGTTTTACATAATTTCTCTTTCTTTCTTTCCGTGAAGCCTGCCTTTTAAATTTTGTATGAATCAGAATTACCTATAAATCATCATCAATTAGTTAATAGTTATTAATAAATTCGTAACGGGAAATTAACTACGCATTATACCATTCAATCCACGATACATCGGGAAATAGAGTTCGTTTGAACGAGTGACATAATACGAGTATCTCTCTTCAATTAATATATTTTCCTTATTTAAGTCGCTCTCGGGAGTGGACTTGTTTCTAAATTGTTGCTTGTTGCGATCGCTTCATCCGCTCTACAAGGCTTTTTATCCGATTGCCCGTACTGTACAATGTTTTCACGGAACCTCGTTTATAGTCTAGGCGCTTACTGAGAATAATCCGTCGTTATTAACGTAAAACGTCTTTGATTCGCACCGAAGCTTATCTATATTCATGGCAGGCAGATGCTTTCTGAATTTTTTAAACCATTTCCACTTCGGAGCACTGCTGAAACGTGCTCTCTGGAACACGAAAAATGGTCAAAAAAATTTACTCAAAATGGACGCATTAATAAATTAACGTGTCTGAGATGTGAACTCGGTAAGTGACGTACAATGAGTGAGACACACAAATCAGTAATGCCTTTGGTATTTCTAATGTCCATGGGTGACGGTGACCATTTACCATCACGGTAATCTCGACTTCTAAAATGAAAAAAAAAACCGCATTTTAATTTCTGCCAAGTACTACGTACTGTCAATACTGTAAACCAATTTAGGTATGCTAATAAAATTCTAATGCGTTTAAAACCTCTGTTACCTAATATTAAAAACCTTTCAGAACTGTTTGTTGTTTAACGTTGTGTAAATCCTTTCACGACGTAAATTAACATGAACGCAGATTTCTGCCCTTTTTAAATTAAAATTATATTTATATTGTAATAATAAACTTACTTGACTTGCTAATTTTATTGCCAGCACATTTACAAGGAAATTCCTAATACAATTTATATTTAAATCTCGTTGAATGGTTTGTCCTTTAGTTTTCTGTGAGCACAATCGCTCTATCAATTAAAATTTAAGAATCGAAAAGAGATGGGAAATAATGCGTTTTAGGCGCTCCACCCACTGCACCGCGCACCGCGACGGGGCGCGGGATGGCAGATTTTACCATTGTATGCAAATACCTATCTCAATTTATATAGAAATCACGCCTAGCACAACACACTGCCGACGCGGCACCGCGCGGGAAATTGCCCCGCGCGCAGTTGTGTTTTCCGTCGCTCTGCGCACCGCGGCGGGACGCGTCTTCAGTGGGTGGAGCGCCTTAATTAAGGAAAATAAAAAATATCTATAAAAAGTTGGACGCATAAACAATAATTTTAAGAGCTGTTTATTAAAGGAACTTTTTATTTATGTTAATCACTACATAATATAAAACATAATTTCTGTAAGTCTAATAAGAAAGCGATTATCACAAAAACCGACAAATTGCGTGCCAGCCCACGCTCAGTGTACGGTGCAGTGGTTGCAGTCGATCAAGTATTTCTAGCTGTGACCATTTTACTTATAACCTACTTATGTATTGTCCTGAATTGTTTCATATTTCCAAAACCATTTACAAACTTAATGGTAAATGGTAACCCAGGTAATTTAATTGAATTTGATAGAAAGATTCTTAGATGTTACCTAGGTATACATGTCTGTGGATGTTACCTTATTTCTATAATAATGTAGAGGCCGCTTCTCAGACTAATTCGCCGGCCCCAGGCTTCAATTGATTTTGTAATGAAAGACATAAATCCCCTTGGAACCGTGCCTAGCTAAGTACTTTAATTAAATACCTGATTGAAACGTCTGTTTCAGTATAGACTTTTAGCTAAATTATTTAACCGAAGGCGACACAGGCCAGACAGCTGAATGGACAGCCTGACAGCCTGACACCGCATCCGACGCCCGGACAGTGTCAGGCTTCGCATCGCTGCCCATGTAGTGCAATTAAGAGAGTAAACACAGAAGTATGGATCTTCAACGTATCAACTTATAGACTACTTTTGCTCGTCAGCACTTAAATAAAAAAGCTTAAGTTTGTTACAGTTACATTTTTATACGACGGATCGATATTTATACCTATATAAAAATTCGTATCTGTAGGTACCTATACGTTTAGGAATTATATACAGGTAAATTTAAAAGTAATGAAGATTTCATTACGATTTCAGTACCATCTTACGTGACTGTGGTTATGCATTGTATTTTTAAAAGTGAGTATTTATTTTTAAATGCACTATACATTTACGGAATTTACTAATATAATTGCATTATAATTGTCTATAAGGTGTGATAAAATATTTTAATAGTGACTACCAAGTCAAGAGTTTTTTAAGATCTTTTACAATGAGTAAATATTCACACTGTCTTAGAACGCAGCGTCAGAAAACACGATCAAATCACCTTATCATCAACTCATCAACATCCTCAAAATCAAGCTATTCCATGGGTCTCTCATAAGTATTCGGAGGCCTACAATGCTAAACATTGCTGCTCCGTTGTGAAGTTAGAGAAATTAATAACTTGACATCTATAGGTACATCTTCCCTACCTCCAAAATAAAAAAGTATGTTGCCGCTTCTTTAAAGGTTTCCATTGAGATAACAAATAACACAGTAGCAACCATGATCAAAATCCGTAATAATCCTCCTAACACAGACTTCACTTTCCTAATGAGGAAACAGCCAAAAATAACAACATAATTACCAGCAACATAGCGACAAGACGAAAGCAGTTATCAACGTTATCATTATCAATGTCAAATGTAATAACAACGTATCGGATGTACCGTCAAAGCGGTTCATTCCCAACGCCACCCAACGCTAACAGTCGCGTGGGAGGCGCGGGTAGAACGTAGGTATTTGTGGAATAACTACGTTCACCTCACTGCCGTTGTAGTGCGTATTAGTGAAACAAAGGTCATCATAATAAGACATAATAATAATACATTCTTATTGCTTACACACTCACAATCCCTCACTAGGATTCACTATGTCGCTGGTAGTATGGACAGTATGAACACAACATCCTCGACACTCCAATTCCTCCAATTCTCCAACCGCATCCAACGTTATAACATACTTCACTTGTTAATTTACATGTGAATTAATATTACAAGCCCCAACCGTAAATCCCAACCCTTTATACTAAAGAAATCAATTTATTAAATTGAATAAATTGAGAATGATGACCCTGTCTGTAGCTCAATTGTTGGCAACCCTAACCGAGCGAAAAATTTTGGATTCGGGTCCCAGCCGGGGCAGACATAAGACAGATTAATGAGCATTTGGCTTCAACCCACTAATGACCCACTAATTAGCACTTTCCTAGGATCTCTCCCTTTGAGATCTAGAGCATACTCAACCAAAGTGCTGATTGTTAGAGGTTAATAAAATTATTTTACGTAGCTATGAATAAATTGTTTTGAACTAAGCCTTAATCCTGAGAAAACCTCAGAAACTTGAATTATTGTCTTACATTCTATAAATCCAAAACGTAGCAGATCAGCCGATACATAATTAGCTGATGCCAAGGAATCTTCAGCTATCGAAGGCCACTTTAAGCACTCTCGACTTTGAAAAGAGGTTTCCAATGAAAAGAAACTAAAAGATGACTTCTTACTGCCCACTGTCAAAATATATAAATACCTACTGTAATATTCTAGGCGCTTGAATATTAAAAAAAATCTTTTGGCACTGACTCTATGGAAATATAAAGTTCAAATTAGGGAAATTGGATTTATTTAATGTTATTATTACACAGTACAATGTACTGAGTACCTACATAATTTTATTATGATGTTTGTGGAGTGGAGACGATGTTTTACTCGTATAGTTTATGGATATGGAACACTCTTATCGATGGTATGTACTATGTAGTCAAGCTATCGCAACAGATAAATATATTTATGGATTTATATGCAACTTTCACTTAGAGAGGAAACATGAAAAGTATGATTAATTGAGTAATAATCAATCGCACTTGTCAATTTTATTTTTTGGTAAATCGTGTTCTTTGGAAATCATTGGCTTATTGTTAGTGTTGCTTAACAACGCCATCTACTGAAGTACCGATTTATCGCCCCCGAAACCCTCTGCATACTAAATTTCATGACAATCGTTGGAGCCGTTTCCGAGGCTCAGATTATATACTCGTGTATACAAGAACTGCTTGCTTAAAGATTAGATTGTGTGTACCAGTTTCATTTCATCAATATAGCGCCCCTCTAAAAATACGAGGCACTTCTTTAGGGCTACATTTGTTAGCGCCCGAACGCCGTTTCATTGCAATCAGGTGTATAGAGCGATTTATTTATTTATTTATTTAAGTGAACGCCAATTGCCACCAATGGCCACCACAATTATAAGCGAAGACTGCATGCACAGTTAGGAGTGGACATCAACAGCGATCGCTTCTTCAGCTTCTACTTCAGGATAGAGATCATGTTTCCCGAGACGAATCAGGTTACTCCAGGTAAATATACCAGGCCCGGTCGGTAATCCAGTATATGATAATATCTATAATATTTTGTTTTGGTTTTGTTAAACAGAGTAAACCTGTGAAGTGGGCGTGGATGGCCGTATCCAAAATTATTATGTCGGTGAAAATTCGAGTGGTGTGAATAATGTATAAGTTCTATAATAAGAAAAGGTTATTTATTTATTTACATTAAATTTTTTATTTATGTATATATTCAAAGTACGTTCATCAAAATCGTTTTGAAATTCGACTACCGTCATCGCGTCACTAGCTACTACCACAGAATAGATATAAAGTTCTAATCGATAACTAACACAAATCGTCAGGTATTGGATATTTTCACCAACATGATAGGTTACCTAATAAATGTAGGCAGAGAAAACGATCACAAAAATATTCACAAACTTCAGAAAAATATTGGACTATGCTCAACTGTAGAAAGATATTGGCATGAGCAGTCGGTGAGATGTTCAGAAAAACAAACTTATTCGTAACAACATTACAGCGAATCTAAAGTAAAATAAATTCTGAATAAATTTCTCCGATCATGTATTATTCATCATATTTCATCGTAACTGATCGACTCTAAGCATTTTATTAGCATTCCAAAGATATGTGACGTTGTCTGTACGTCAGTCGTCAAGAGTTCGTTTATAGAAAAGCAGAGGTATACATATCATCATAGATTAACGGGGTAAAGTGAAGGAGGCTCGAAAAATAATTATTGAAATGTAAATGTACAGGTCTATCATCTTATCACTTATTAACATCATTTTTCTAATTTTATAAAATCAGTTATTAGATATTATAATTATGAAACATGAATACCTACTACACATATCATTTAGTATTCGAATTGGATTCAAAGAAAAAACTATAAAGACGGATTTATACATTACCAATAATTGCCATAATCAATGACAGACAATAACATCAGTTGGAGGTAAATGAAACGAATAATTACGTAACTACACGAACCAATCCGCAATTACTATAATAAGTATAATTATTACAATAATTACATTGTCAACTGTAAGCATTATGATACACGAGGCGAACAAGGTATTTGTATGAATAATTTAGAGCTACGATTGCATAAAGGGTTACGATTGGAGCTCCTATTCGGTCCTAAAATCGCACGCATCTCTAATTCTATAATTTTGTACATTGCAATTTTGTACTGCAACTCTGGAACCAGTACGTACTGTACACATATGGATGAAATATATTATTATTATTTTAATTACTCTTATGTATCAGGCGCAATACACTGTATTGAACTGTGTGGTCAGGCCAAAGTGCAGCACTAAAATGTTTCAAGTGGAGGTGGTTAACGAACTTTGTCAATAATAATGTGTTATCATATGCTATTTATTGCGATAATAATATTATGCTCTCTGACTAGCTAGTCAGAATCGTCTCTCTAGCTAGAGAGACGACCCTGTAGCCTAGTTGGTAGCGACCCTGCCTGCGTTACCCGGGTTCGATTCCCGGCTGGGGCAGATATTTATGTGTCAGATAAATATTTGTACTCGGGGCATGGGTGTTATTGTGATGTGTACGTTATATGTGTCGTCCATGCCCACCCGCGACACAAGTAAAAATGTACTACGGGGGTATGAGTGTGTAAGCGTTTATCTTCGTATTATTTATCATATTTGATACGTATTAAAATTTAACCATGAAGATTGTGGAATAGGGGATGTAAAAATAGCAGTCACAATAACATCTTTTATCTCACTAATAGGCAGACGGAATAGTCCAAAGCATGGCTGAAGTGTTTACAAACCATACACTGATGCATGATGGTACGACACTAGAGACACCATAAATGTGTTATTGATCAGGAAGAAAGTAGCACTCAAAAATTTCTTTACTTACACTTTCAAAACATAACGAAGGTAGCATTGATATAAATTCTGTTAAGTCGAAATTAAGCTAGGTGTTACAGACTTCAACGACCTTCACTAAGGGTCCTTACGCCGACTCAAGGTGTAGTGACACCCTTATTAGGGTACATAAGTAGCACAATGACGCTGATTCTACTAATATGAATAATGTGAAGGTTTGTTGATGAGGATGTATTTCACACAATAACTACTGAACAGATTTTCATAAAATTAAACGCACAGATCATAATCTGGAATAATATACGGCATACATTATCCCGCAAAACACGAAAAAGAGCGCTATGGAAATATAGACGAAGCTTCTCATACTACACTCTACTGATTATTTAGGCACGATTACCTGAATGAGAGAGTTATATGCAGAAAATCTAATGAACATTGGATAGAACCCTTAATTGCTCTAATAGATTAAACCAATTCGCACGCCGCGGCGCCGTACGCTGTAAATGAACTCACTAGTTCTAATTAATTAGTTTAGTGCGGTCACTGCGGTCTTATCGCGAACCTATTTAACCAAAGTATCTATTAATTACAGTCACGAGCCATTGTACTCTAAACTTGTCGTAAAGTTAGAAGGTAATCTTCAAAACATACAACCACTATTGTTTTTTGACAACTTGAGCGTGAACTGCAGACAAATGTTTGTTCTACAGATTTACTTGGTAGTTTATATTGTCATTCTATATGTCCACTTGGCTGGAAATCCTATTAGGTAGGTACATGTCTATTTGTTTATTTACTACAGATATTATTGTCGTTTGTTTATTTACTGTCTGTGCCACACGAATGAACTAAATCACACCTATGTAAGTATACAGGATAGATACGAGTTTGTCTTTCATTGTCATTTGTCAATACACATCATATTGAGCCTTTGACACTTACGGTCGAGTTTTGGCTGCAGAACGGATCTCTAGTTCACTGAAAACTCTGAACTTTATGATGCATGCTTATTGTTAAAATATATGCCTATGGATAAAGACAAAAGAAGCTCAAAATACGATACGAAAGTGATTGTAAATATAATTTTATTGCAGCCATTTTAAGGTTTCATTCCCGGTTTTACGATAAGAGTTCTAATATTTTTTGTTTATTGCTCATCGGATCGAAAAGATTTTAATGGTTGCCAGGCAATAAAGTATTAAGTTTACTCCCGTGCCGCAGTGTCAGAATCGTCGAGTTATTTTTGTTATTGTCGACGATTATTTTCAGTACCTACCTGAATTTAATTAAGAAATGATGAAGGGGAAAATGTAATTTAAATCTATAAATTAATTCAATAATACAAACTGTTCAGTAATATCTTTGTATTTAATTTTCATTCTGGCAATACATTCGCAATTGATATGCATCTCTTTGGGTTCTACCCTCCTATTTTTCGTTCGTGGTGCGCAAGCGCCGCCGTTTGCGTCAGTTCGATTCGGAGTACGGTTCGCGACAGAGTGCAGTTCAGTGCATCGCTGCAATTCGTTGTTTTCGTCGTCTTTTCGGTAATTCGGCCTCAAATATCTTACTACAATACGGGCTACTTCGTGAAGTTGAAGTCAAACAGGTGCAACGCAAGACAACATTCAAAACCATCTCGAGGTATCGACCGACGCCACGCAACGGGACAGGGTTGGTTGGTGGATTCCCTTTTTGGTGTGTATATTTATTGATTGTTGTGTATTGCCCAGAAAGGGACACTTAAATCGGTGATAATGATCATGTAAAGTCCAATTTCAATTCGATTGGTATTTTAGGAATCTGGGTTCAAAACCAATAATACTCGACTCCCTAGTATTCCGAACCCGTACTCGTACATTTGACAATCACAAACACAAACTAATATTATTGGCTCAATTTATATATTTCTCTACCTCGATGAAGATATACATATAAGATATAACTACGCAATATAAAATAACGTGTCTAAAAAACTACAGCACTTTTTATCAAAAGGTAGAGTGATTAACGAGGCTTTGATATATAACGAGACTTATAAGCTTATATGGTGTAATAGGCTAACGGTGACACACAAACTGAATCGGTGGATAGTTTGAATCGGTGGATGAAACATAGTTTGAATCGGTGGATGAAACATAAAACTAAGAGTAGTAAAAACGTTAGGTTAGGTTATAAACTAAAACCAGTGGATGAAACATAAAAGTAAAGTAGGTAAACATCAACATAAAGTCCAACAATAACACGTGTTTCGCTACAAAATGAAGCATCATCAGGGTAAGTTGACTCAGCGATGGTTAGTCGCAATGCTAACAATGGATTTCCGCAAAGAAACACCTGATAATGATACCATTTTACCGTCACGATTTAATTAATACTGCATCAAAATATATTTCGTACAAAGATAAGATAATTAACAAAAATAGCTTTGGTATAACAATGTAGCAAGGAAATGACGGTGTATCATTCAGCTCTGTGGTATCTCAGTATAGCCTACAATGATACGATTGTACGAGTAGTACTCAAACAAGACAACAATAAAATCAAGCGCTGATAAACACACGCTTGTCTGTAGTATATGTCTGCTTCAGCTGGGAATAGAATCTAGGACCCAACTCTAGTAGCCCAAATCAAATCCAATCCTTTAAATGTATTAAAATGACACCTTTTCTATTATGATTTATAGACGAAATACTAAAAATATTACTCATTTTTTGACTGCTGTTTTTTTGTCATAATTAATTTATTAACTTTAAACGAAAATTTATTACTATTAGGTATAATGAAACAACAATACAACAGTCAAAACTGCATCTAAATGGGTTTAGCCGTCTCTAAACTCAAAGGGAACAAATAAGACTAAGTATATTATTTTTATAATGCTTCTCCTATATAGGGTTGCCAGACGTCCGGATAAAGCCGGACAGGGTTAGGCTTTTTGAGTGCGTGTCCGGCTAAATTGAACGGTGTCCGGCCTGTCCGGTTTTGTTAGGCTTTTTGCATTCGACTAGTCACGTCGTTGTTCGAGCGAGTGGTGCGAGAGCACATCGTCATTTCTGCCCCGCACGGTGCACCGCACGCGCACGCCTCTGCGGACTGCGAGCCAGCACTGCCACCATAGAGTAACTTTGTATATACAATCCAGTCAAATTAGGCCAAATTCGGTGGAAATCTCGGAAAATCAACATACCCAGAATATTACCACGTAAAAACTTATATTTTGGCATCCTAACACTGTTCTCAAAATTCACATATAATTGGCTGGTTGCAAGTTTGGGGGATGAGCTGCTCGCGTCCGTAGATCACTTGGATACCGAATACCCTATATGTGTCCTGGGTAGTGCTAAACGAGCAGCAACTCCGGTGGTAGGCCACAACATCGGCTGCCGGCTTAGGTTATCACCCATCAGACAAAGCCATACCGCCAAGTGACTCGTCGTGTTCCGGTATGATATCTGATGAAGCCGAATGGAGGATGGGTCTGAACAGTTGCGTTGCGTTGATGTACCGGTTGTGACGGGTTGGTGTTTAGCTGTGTCGGGAGCTTAGTCGCGGAGGGTAGCGGGATCCGAAGCACGGTGCACCGCTGGCCGACCGTAGACAGTTGGGGGCCCAAGTAGACGCAGGTAGGAGGTAGGCGGTAGGAGACGCAGATACGATTTCCATCAAGCTCGGCATACCTAGACTACCCTGGATACACTTTAGAGCACAATTTCCATCCTCGCGCCGGAGTCTGTATGTATGCCCGCAACGACATCTGTTGTCAGCGTCTCTGTCATCTTGAAGACCCCACTTTTTCCACTATTTGGGTCTTGGTAGATACAAGGACTGACAAGATCTTGTACTCCTGTGTCTATCGATCGCACAGCGGTGACCAGGAGACCACCCGACTATTTGAGCACCTCAGCGGGATGGCTGATGTGGCACTGCATCGGCACCCTACTGCGCAACTGGTTTTTCTGGGGGACTTCAACGCCTGTCATCAAGACTGGCTGTTCCCATACCAGAAAACCGACCATGCCGGGAGAGAAGCGAGGACTTTTGCCCTATCGCTTGGCCTCTCCTAGCTGGTAAAGCAAGCGACTAGGGTGCCTGACGTTGATGGTCACACAGCAAATTGCCTGGACCTTCTGCTGACAACCGATCCAGACAGATATGTTGTTGAAGTTTCCTCCCCACTGGGAACCTTCGACTACTGTCTGGTGAAGTCTGTTTCGTCATATTCCGTTCCCAATCACGTATCAGGAGGTACGCGGAGGGTATGGCATTACAAGTCAGCAGATTGGGAAGAGATGCGACATTTCTTCGCATCCTATCCTTGGTGACAGGTCTGATTTTCTTCTGAAGATCCATCGAGCTCTGCGGATGCTATAACCGATGTGGTTCGTCAGGGTATGGAGTATTTTATCCCTTTTTCTGACATTCCTACCAGTAGCGAAGCTCGCCCATGGTTCAACGCCGAATGCGCTCAAGCTGAAAATCACAAACATTCGGCGTACCTCGCCTGGGTTGATGCTCGGAACCGCAAAGCTCCGGATATAAGACCGAAGAAGAAAGCCTTTAACCGTGCCGCCAAGTCCTACAAAAAGACATTACGGAAGGTCAGTAGCGACCGCATAATAATATCGGCGCCAAGCTCTCTGACCAACCAGCTGGCAGTAGAGCTTTTTGGTCCCTCCCCAAGGCGGTCGAGACTAACTTCTGTCGTCCTGTACTGCCGCCGCTGGTAAAATCTGATGGCTCCGTGGCTCATTCGGCGAAAGAGAAAGCGAACCTGTTTACATCTCTTTTTGCTGAGAATTCGCGTCTAGACACCATCCACCGCCGATACCTCATTGTGGTACCTCTATGTCGTAGGTCCACATATACAACAAGGAGGTCCTAAAAATCTTGCGAAGTCTAGACGTGAAAAAAGCCAGTGGACCTGACGGTATTCCAGCGGTTGTACTTAAAGCATGTGCACCCGAGTTGTCTCCTGTGTTGACACGCTTGTTTCACCTCTCGTTTATGACTGGAATAGTGCCTAAATCATGGAAGCTTGCCAACGTGCAGCCAGTGCCCAAGAAAGGCAGTCGTGCTGACCCTGCTAACTATCGACCAATTTCAATTACCTCCATACTCTGCAAGATTATGGAGCGTATATTAAACAGGCGCCTCATGGCATACCTAGAACACAATGATCTCCTTAGCGACCTGCAGTACGGGTTCCGCCGAAACCGTTCGATGGGAGATCTTCTAGCGTATGCCACTCACATCTGGGGCGAGGCCCTCGAGAAAAACGGGGAGGCGCTTGCCGTGTCCTTGATATCTCGAAGGCCTTCGATAGGGTCTGGCATGCTAGCCTATTGAGCAAGCTTCCCGCGTATGGCTTATCCCCTGGCCTGATCAGCTGGGTTAAAGACTTTCTGAGTGAACGTTCTTTCAGAGTCGTTGTCGATGGTTGCTCATCTCAAGCATTGACGACCAATGCCGGAGTTCTTCAGGGGTCTGTTCTCTCCGCAACTCTATTCCTGCTGCATATCAACGATCTGCTCATGCCCGGTATATATGGGTACGTGGATGACAGCACAGTTGTGGAGAGATACCTGGCAAATGCTCAGGCCAGTCTTTACTGGCCTTTACTGTATGTCTTTACATACAATCTGAACGAGAGACCATGGTGGACCGTGTGAATCTCACACTTCAGGCAGTCTCCGAATGGGGCGTTGCCAACCTTGTGAGATTCAACGCCACTAAAACACAAGCATGTCAGTTCACTGCCAAAAGGAGCCCTTTCATCGTGGCTCCTACTTTCCAGAATGTATCCTTGGAATACACTAACCGCCTTCAGTTATTAGGAGTTGAGATAACCTTAACTTTGGGCGGTTCATTGAATCCAGGGCTAAGACTGCTGCTAGGAAGCTAAGCGTCTTAGCTAAGATGCGCCGGTACTTCACACCACAACAGTTTTTGACCCTGTACAAAGCTCAAGTTCGGCCTTGTGTGGAGTACTGCAGTCACATTTGGGCTGGAGCAGCTAAATGTTATCTTTCAGCGTTGGATTCAATGAGAGGCGTGCTAAGAGGCTTATTGGTGACCCAAAGCTGATAGCGTCTAGTCTACAAAGCCTCGAGCACAGGCGCAGAGTTGCCAGCCTCTCAGTATTCTTTAGGATACATTTTGGAGAGTGTGCGCAGAAATTACATGACTAAATTCCCCCCCTCCCCTGTTTGCTATCGAACATCCAGACGCACGGCGGGTTTTCATCCCTTTGTCGTCAACATCCCCCCGGTGCGGACGTCGCGCTTTGCTTCGTCTTTTATTATACGTACCGCAAGGGACTGGAATAAATTGTCTGCGTGGGTGTTCCCCTCTGATTATAATGTGGGTGTCTTCAAGTCAAGAGTGAATAGGGTTCTACTAAGTTAGTGTGCTTTACCATCCAAGAACAACTAACTTATTCGGTATATAAAAAAAGGGGTCACAAAAATCGATTATTTTAATATTTTGCAAATATCTCGTTTTCTATGGATTTTACGCTATTTGTATTTATTATCAATATTGTAGAGAATTAAATTCTCTACAACTTTTGTATTTAACAGTTTTTCGTACCTCGAATTGTAGTTTTTTATGTAGGTATTATTATTGTTGTTTTGTCATTTTAAATTTTATTAATTAGTGAAGAGGTTTTGTGTATTTTGTTTTCCCTTGGTAAATAATAGCAATGACGAAGACTGATTCTCATTATTTTATTTTATTTTATTTTATTAAAATTTAAGAAGATTTATGGTAAATGATCAAAAAGGCCTGTGGGACACCACGAAATTTTTATCGTGTTATTACTAAGACAAAAAATCCTCAATGATTTAGGGTGTCCGGCTTTTTAACCCAAATGTCCGGCCAAACCGGCTGGTCTGTCCGGCTATTTGGTTTGACGACCTGGCAACCCTACTCCTATAGGTACCTTTTGTTCGCCTGAGGTTTGAACCTAACAGGACTCCACTACACAAAGTAATCTCAGATCAATACTTTGCTAAACGTAATAATAAAGCATTCTTTAATATTCATACTTTACCTAGTAATACGTTTCAATCTGAAAGGCTTACGGTAAGAATATTATTTACAGAAGTGATCTGTAAGGATTGGCACAAACGAATTAGGATCAAAGTGTTCAGAGAGCGGAATTCGATTCAAAGGGAGGCTGGTGGCGCGGAACTGAGGATTAGGATTAGTACAGCCGTATAATTTTTGTTCAATAGATTTGCTTACTTATACATTTGAAGTACCTACCTAACTTATATGTATAACGAACCGTGTGGCGCAATGGTTACCATGCCGGGTCGCCGCACGTTCTGGGTTCGATTCCCAGCGAAGCGGAAATTTAAATGATGAGTTTGAATTTCTGTTCTCGGTCTGGGTGTGAATGTCCTTGTCTATGTTGTGTGTTGTCCATGGCACCCACGCCACAGGGAATCCTAGTATGGGGCTATGAGTATGAAGCGTGTTAAGATGTGTGTTATATACTCGTAAGTTGTATGAATGTTATTTGTGTAACTTACATAACTTAGGTACTTACAAATGTTCTATGTAGAATTTGTTGAAGGTTGGGACTTGTAAGATAGAAAATATAACTTACGTTTAGTCCCTAAAAATCTTTTAAGTATAAAATGTTGACTGACTCATCAACATGCAGCTGAAAAGTTAACAATAAATAAACAAAATCCCAATGATAAGCAGATAATGCAGATATCATCCACCAAGCAAAGTGAAAGTAAGTAAAATATATTTTTTGTTTACACAAATAAAAGTTGATATCATGATTCGTATTTCTTCCAATAAATCGCATGCCGCATGAGGCACTGAGCCGAAACACAAAGCAGTTTTCAGTCTTTGATGCTGGTTACGCCAATATGATACTATTAATAATCTGTAATAATAAAGTCTAGATTTTTCAGAAAAAACATAATTTGAGCTGCCATCTGCCAATCCTCTGATCACCCGCTGCAAACATCGATTTGACTGGTTCATGAATAACTTTAAAAGAATGTGTGTCCAACTTTTTTTTCGCAAGCACAGTTCGTCAGTGCATTTTGGTATGGGGGTACGTTAACAGTTAACACCTTAACTTAACACTACAGGTAAATGCAACTCGGACAATTTTTTTTACTACTCGTGTTTTTGGTAATCGTCGTGATTTTTGCAGGAAAATGGTGAACATAAAATAAATAAAAATCCTAAGTGGATGGATTTTAAGAATGCTGTTTCGGTAAATAAGCAATAAGAAAAAGAAATACATATACATATGTAATACAACATTTATAACAAAACCTTTCAATTTCGCGTATTTTCTGTATCCATTGTAGAAAAATCGAGGTAAATCACGCCTTAGTACATACAAGAACGAGTTCAACAAAGGGATAACATATTTATATTTATGATAGTATTAAATGTTATCCTGAACAACGTTATTGTCCTAATTTTAGATTCTACAAAAAATAGTATTTATAAAACAATAAAAAATACGTATTTCTTCGAAGTCATACATTTTTGGAACTTTTAAAATATAGATATATACATTTCCATCTTAAAATCAGAAGTAGGTACATTTTTAATTCTGTAAATACAACCCACACCTTAGGTAGTATTGTAGGTATATTCTACTAAGTAAATAGCCTAGTAAATTGACTAGTAGGTACATTTTTACTAGTGGAGATAAAGATAAAGTGTACTAACTTGATAGAAAAATTATATTTCGTTAGCGTTAATTTGATGCGTAATGAAGCCGACCTTCATTTTGCTGAAGACAAGGAATTGGCAAAAAAGTCACGAATCTCATATCTGGTTCTTAGAAATGTGTCACAATTTGCTGAGGTAATGAGTTCTTTGTTACTTATAAAAATAAAATAGGTATAACGTACCTTTTACAAGCAGATAGGTACGCGTTCACTTAGTCAGATGAGACATTTCTGTATTTCTATTTCTCTATATTATATTACAAAACATTTCTGTCGACATCATTCACTAACAATCGCAAATATTATTAAAATATTTCGCCGTGAAACAGCGAAATTGTGTACTTGTACGCTACGAAATACATGGTCTACCCGGTCCACCGATGTCGTAAGGGCAGGACCTATAGATCAGGTCATTTGTGGAGTGTACCTATAGGTTAAACGCGTTCCCAAATCTCTATGATCGTTTGGGGAAAAGCGTTGAGGGTAACAAAATAAAAAGTTATGCAAATCGCCTGTACTCCCAAGTATATTTTAATGTAATTAACCGACAAATTGGTATCTTAAAATTAATTTTTGTTGTATCCACTCTACACTGCCAGTCTTTTATTCTATCTTTTAGCCCATATAATTATTTTCTGTGCCTGAAGCCCCCTCTGGCAGGCAAGCGGCTCCCCGCTGTGCTAATCATCAAATGGACAAGCGCCGCCCGCTGGCCGCCGTCTTAATTGTCACTTATCATCCTACGTGCTATTTATATCAATTAATTATCCTTCGCGGTGGCTCTGTGACAGATTGTTGCCGGGCGCGGAGTGGAATATTTTATGGCAATATTATCAACTATGCCAACTATAAGCAGAAAATAAGAATTACCGTCATCATCTGTGGAATATTTCTATGATAGGCAAAGATCAACAAAATTAAATATCGTAGTTTTGGAAGAATTGGAATTAGGTAATTATTATTGTAACGATTAATTCCACGTTAGATAAAGTAAAAGCCCCAAATGAAAAGGGAGAGGTTTTTAAAGTGGCAACAGTTTACGAAAGCCTACGTGCAGCCATGATCTCTGTACAGCCACAGAAGTTATATTAGTAGGTAGGTACATAAGTGGTAAAGCTCGATGATACGTTTGGGTTCAACTTATCTTTGACTTTTGTTAAGTCGCTTCAGGTACTGAATTCTATGACCTCTGGGCCTCGCTTAGATGTAAGGACATTGCCATCGGCAAAAAGTAGTTGTGCTTTCGTTAGCCATTTCTTATCGCGTTTAACGTTGGTTCACACAGCTCAAGCGGAAAAGGAGATAACAAACTTTTCTTTAGAAACGTAGCAAAGATTTAAGAAAAAACATACCCTTTCTAGCTCAAATGACTCTACACTTTGTTTAATACTTGAGATTAATTCACATAATGTGTGTAGCTTACCACTAAGTGGCAGGCAAACTTCGGCTCCAAATCTTCGCGAGTACGCCCTAACGACAGTACAGTAATGGATTTATGAGTGAACTAGACTGTAACCAGTCCGACCAACTCATGTGTGATAGAGACCGCCTAGGCGCCTGCCTCAATTTAGATCGGACTTCACACAGCGAAATGTACCCACCAAGTAATTAACTCGTTAAGAAAATCAATTTGTTCGTAAGGCGTACTCGTACCATCCATTATTTATTTAATTACTATTATAACTGATTTAAACATTAATTCTTCCCACGTTTTCTATTAGCTTCACATATAAATTGAGCAATTTTGTAATAATGTAATTAAATGATTACCAAAATAATCAAAAAACTATCGCATAGTCTATACAAAAAAACTTAATTTACTTTTAAAAATGTTTATTTGTAAATGACATGCATCATCAAAAATTCCTAATCATTGTACCCAGAACGCTGGCAGCATTGCCCCGCTGTGTTGCCACATCGCTAAACTAATTCTTTGAGTAAGTAGCTCTGAGTAGCTGCCAGCCTACGGGTCTCCACAAGTGAGGACCAATCGTTTCGACATATCTTTCATTCAACTACTTACATGTCAGGCGACCACTTATCATCACGTTTGTTTTTTTGCTAGTCGCGACTCAGAAGAAAATTGAGTTTGTTACCTATAATATCAACACGTATTCAAAGTAACAATAGTTGCCAATTTTATTCAAGGTCAAAATATCTTATAATTAAGAAGTTAAATAAAAGTAAGTTTAGCATCATACAAAGTTACTCGATTAAAAACTTTAGATGAAATATTTATAACGCCTCAATATACAAGAGTAAAGAGAGTCCAAAGTGTGCCGCTTAACCTAAATTTAATTAACTCACACATACATACCGTTGAAGTTAAAAACTCCCTTTGATGAAGCAGTTTCATGGCGGGTATCTGAAACAGGAAAAGTTTGTCATTATAAACTGTTAACAAACTTCGCGGGTCAGTGCGCAGTGCGCAATTATAGCTAGTGAATTTTTCTTTACCTTTTGCTAAAATTTGTTTCGAAATTACTAGCTGAACTAAGTTTTCTCTGCCTTTCCATACAGTGACTAAATTTGAAAATCTCCTGCCAGATGGTGAAACTTTGGGCGCGTTCCACTAGACGCTCATAACGCTCACAACGATCAAAATCTCATACTAATTTGATCGTTGTGAGCGTTTTGAGCGTCTAGTGGAACGCGGCCTTTATGTTAGTTAAGCCATCAATAATGTCAAAGTCAACGCGATGCGAACCGTGTTTTATTTAACTGTGTGCACTTTAGTAAAGGAGATTAGCTTGAACCAATTAATTATAGATGAACCAAAACTTAGAAATCAGTCTTTAACAAGACGCAGTGCCGACGTTATGGGCGGGCGCGAAGGGATGACGGCCAGGGCGCCTTTGGGGGGCGCCGAGGTCTGGAGTCTCCTGCCACCCGTGGATGTCTTCCTGTGCATATCGTTATAGTGTCGGAAGAGTGGATTTTTTATAAAATCGGTTAATATACGTTCACATTGGTTCAGCAAAAAACACTCGATATTGATTTCCTTAAGTAGGCACCACAATAATATGCCCAAAGTACCTTTGGTCCTAACACCGGCATTGACAACACGTACTCCTATGTAACAAAGAATAACTTATTTGGTCGGAGCGCCATCTCTACTGAAATTAGATTGTAAATTAGATCGAAAACTTTGCACTGGAGCTAATGAGAAGCTTCTGGCGGTAACAAGTCACAGTAGAAATTTCCTTTGCAATTGTCGCGCTCCCTACGCAATATCCGGTGCCAGACGACGTCGAATTACGAAATATTTAGAGCTCTTAATTTTATTTTGCTATAATTTCGTTTTTGGTAAGTAATTATGGTACTTGTATTTTAACCCCGACGTGAAACAACGATTAATAATTTTCTTTCTTCAAAAAAGGAGGAGGTATTCAATTCGATTGTATTTTTTTATGTTTATTACCTCAGAACTGATTGAGATTGGGTGAACCGATTTGATCTAGATCTGACGAGTAGTTTTTGAGTTATTATGAAGTCCGTTATTTTTTCCTTGCTAAAATACAGATTATTATCATATCGCATCGTAGCTTTATAGATGGACCAATTTTATAAATTCTGATATTAAAGTTCGAATTAATGATTTAATAAACGCCTCAAATAGCATTTTCTGCTAGAAAGGACTAAAAGTCATACCAGGCAATAACTACCTACAGTCAAAACCATGCAGACTATCGTGTTCTTGACACAGTAACCTAAAAACATGCGTTTAATTTAATTTTTCAAAACAAATGCCAGCTTGTTTCACCAGCTATAATCTAATAATAAAAGGACGAGGAAAACAAATATAAAGTAATGTAAGTTTAAAATTTATTCGTACGGTTTTCTCTTGGTTACGTAGGACGTTGATTATGATTTTAAACCAAACAAACAAATTATCTGTCTTGCTTTATGTTCGAAATAACGGCCTGTAATATGATGTACGACTAATTATAGCTGATTCAATATGATATTAGTTAATTGGGTCCAAATAAGTAATGGCTCAATACCACTCATGGGATTTTCTACAAGGATTCTAAAGCTTACTAATTCACCATACTGCTTTGAGAAGTTAATGGCCAACCACTGAATCCAAATACAGTGCCATGCAAAGACCTAAATATGAACATAAAAAAATTATAAAAGTAAAAGATTTGTTATACTCGTAGACGATGACCTCAAACAAACTTAACTGCTTAGGTCAAAATTACTTCTCCTAATTAAGTTTTATTAAGCTTCAGTTAATTAATTTTAGCCCATTTAATCTTAGTTACACAGAATAACGCATTGCGTTCATCTCACCCTCTTATACGAAGTAGATTTGTGTCTTCAGACAAGCAGGACACGCTCGGCGCCTAATCCCATCATTAATAGATTTATGTTCAAGATAATTACTGATTCTGAATCGTCGGTGGTTTTCCGCCACTGAACGCTCTGTTGAATAGTTTGGACAATATATCTAGTGGAAGTCAGTCATCATTAACATTATTACAAACGATGATACACAGTCAATGTAACATGATGAAATTTAAAATTAATACCACTATTTCTCACTGGAGCAGCGTGGAGTATGCTCTAGGCGTCCTCAAGAGGAGAGACCCGTGCTCATAGTAGGCAGCAGTGTTGCCAGGTCCAAAATCTGGATTACTGTAAATTATTTCGCGAAATATCGTAGATTCTAGTAAAATACGGTAGATTGTGTGAGATTTGATGTTTTTTACTACTAAAATCTGATTTTCGTCAAAATACGGTAAAATTACTAAAAACATTAAAAATCGTTACGGTAGATCGAAGCTGAATACGTCAGCTGATCTACCGTAATTATGTGGTACCTGGAAACACTGGTGGGCAGCCATAACTATTCACGATTCAAAAGAAGTGTCTTTTTATGGAAATAGCCGGCAAACAAGCTGACAATCCACCTGATGGTAAGTGGCTATCGTCACGCATGGATATCAGCAACACCAAAGGCATCACTGATGCTGACTAATTTTGTCACATTTTTAAAAAGTGAGGTTACATTGTTTACTTACAAGGGGTTTACCATTTCATTATTTGCATGAATACTTGATGTTGATCTTGTCCTAAATAAATAAATCTTCAATCACGCGAAGCGAAAATGGGATTCTTTATTTTTAGACAACTGTAATCATAATAATATCCGTAGTCATAAGAAAGTAAATGGGAAATTTAAGACGGGAAATTTAACCCATCTGAGATGCCTTTGGTGTTGCTCATGTTCATGGGCGACGATAGCCACTTTACCATCAGGTGGATCGTCAGCTCGTTTGCCGGCTATTTCCATAAAAAAAGATATTTTTTTCTAATTATAACGTTTTAATTACTGCCTCTGAACGTGACGCCAAATCACTTCGTACGGGGACATAACGATGAAAAGGTTTTCAACACTTGTATTAAGCTACGTTGGATAATTACGTTTGTTAAAAACGCAAGAAATTTTTGGAATAACAAAATTCCTGATATCATCGGCATACAATAATACTCGAAAGGTTAGGTTGGTGGATACGGCTGGTTGATGATACGTCATAACAATGCTTTAGAGGCTCACTGGAGCGTATTCAACCTTTCACCGAAATAGGAATACTCATTATATTAAATAAATGAAGCTTTAACATGAAACTCTAAAGTAACTCTAAACCTAATTCCGTCCGCGTGACTGATAGATTAAACTTATTTGAAATTCAACATTCGATATTATTTCCCCAGAGACAGATCTATACAAAATTTTCGCCTTGAAAGGCAAATATACTTCGGTAACATCATCCATAAATGATAAATAATAATTTGGTAGCGAAGTAATCTAAAAAATCTTTAAAGAAGTTCCGAATCTGTCGCGAATAAATCAAACTATTTGGTTAAACTTGAATTTCTTGTGGATCTTACTTGCGTAAATATTCTTATACAACATTACAAGATTCTTATTGGGTCAAAACAAGAATTTAAAAATAATATTTTACTGCTGTAGAAGAAGTTGTTGTAGCTATGCCAGTGGAATAGGTACCTAATGGAATCACTACCCAAGTACCACCAGGATGGAACTAGCTGAGTGGTGATGAAAATAGTGATCCTCTTCCGCATCCTATGTCTCCGTCAACAAATCCGTGAAATCTTGGAGCTATTCAATAGGCCATATTCCATAGAATTGTTTGCTATATTGGGGTCAAGAATACCAAAAAACCAGGGTGTCATAAGAGACGACCGAAACTGGTAAAAGGGCTCCGTGTAAGGATTATATTATCAATATTATAATTAAACCATCCACATTATAACTGATATTATTCTCCTCCCGTGAAGCCGCACCTGGATAGATTTACTCTAAACTATAGTGTATAGCATGTGTACAACTCTTGACCCTGAAACTATGCTCTTTCGTTCTGGAGACAAGTAGCTTCAATGCTATCCATCACTGTATGAACTTTATTGCACGGATTTAACGTATTGACGTCAATAAATCTTTCAACAAAGACCTGAGATATATTGCTTCATCTCTTTCATATTGATTGATTTCTCTTTTCTAACTCTTATAAATCAGTAGTTTTAAGTTTTATGAGTGTACCTTATTAAAAATATAATACTCTTATAAGTGCTTGTTCATACTGACTCGCGGGCGCGGTCGCGGGCGCGGTCGCGAAATTTCAAACATATGAACTACTATGAGAGTGTTCACATACAAAACGCACGTGCGGTGTAAGTAGCGGGCACGCTAGCGACAACCGCGCGCGGCCCGCTAGCGGCAATATCAAACGTATGAGAATGTATGAGTGTGTTCACACTGAACTAGCGGCGGAACGCGCGATTATGTCAGGTAAGTTCAACCATTTTGAACTTGTCGCTAGAAACGATAGCACATGAATTCATTATGTCCCCAGATTAAAGGGTTGTTCTTTCATCTAAGATCATGTCCTTCAATACAGAAGAGTTTATTAGTACTATTCAGGCTAGAACTGATTTGATTTGAACTCAGATTTGGCAGAATAAACACAGGAATCTTATGAACAGAAACATTCATAATAAACTATGGAAGGAAATTGCTGAATTGTTTCCTGATATGGAGGGTGAGTACCTAAATGGAACTTTAGGTACGAATTTTCGGTTAAAAAAAGATCGTCGTCCATGTTTTCAACCTCTGACAACATGTCACAATCGCGCAAACGCCTGGCGGCCAGTGTGAACACAAATCCGCCACCGCGCCCGCGACCGCGCCCGCGCCCGCGCCCGCTAGTTCAGTATGAACACTCACTAATATTACCTAAGCGTTATTGGCCCTGTTGTGTTAGGGGTTGATACACGGTCTCCCTATTCCAATTTATTGGGGACTACACCAGATTATACAATATTTGATTGGCATAAATGAATTCTGCGATTATTAAAATAAATGCAATAGAAATTATAACTTGTGTTTATTTGACTTTTTTAGTACTTTAAGTGAAATCATCCGTGCTGAAGAATGAATAACAGGTTCGATTTTTATTCAAATAGAAACAATAATTTTATTCACGTCAATCGTTTTAAGTGAAAATGATTTTTAATTGAATCCAAAGGTGTGACTGTGCTACTATTCAGAGAATTTGGAGTTGAAAGAGTATTATGAATTATGATTAGGTATGCTTTTGTAAGCATGACTTTACACTTAGTGCCCATTTAGTTGCTTTAGACCAAGACTCGGCTTTTCACCGTAAGTTCACCCTAGAGACACCTAGCTCTCACGTCTTACTCAACATTTTAAAGCGTCTTTGTGGACGAAGCGTGGAATATATTTATTTTAGGAATATGATGTCCCTGAGGGACTGAGGACACCAAGCCGCATTGAGCTACATTATGTGTAAAAGAGTTAGCATTTTAATAGGTCTTTACATAAGAAATTGGAGACTATAACCAGCATTTTCAGGTTTCATTATCTGTGGATTGGCGCGCAATTCGAAATTCAAATAAATTTTATTCGTAAGTCGTGTTAAGGTATTTTAATTTCTTTCAGTCATTTGTTTTTAGATAGTGTTTTTGTGAAATTGTGGTAGTTTTTGGCGCATAGATTACCTCCAATAGATTCCGTATTAGTGAATATTTCTTAGAATTCAAAGTCACAATTTGGCGGAAGGTGCGGTTTGCGGGGTACGAAACAGATACGCTGTGATTGGATATTTAAAATTCAAACTTGGAATTTATCAAGCTCAACCCGTCCATAGTGATTGAGTATGTATGATCGATTAATCGTACGATCGATGTTTGTTATTATCATTATTTATAATGAAAATATCGATACTTTTAATAAATATATAACATTATATTAATATTAAACTGGTAGGTATAACGATGATACAACTGAATCCATCAACCTTCGATGATTATTTCTTCATATAGTAGAAACTGTCAACTGAAAAGTGTGTTATTTTATTATTTATTTATTTTTTATTTTATTTTATTAGCACACCAACAGCAGTACACACATTACATTACAAATATAAGTTCTATAGAAACTGGACTAGTGTGAGTGCCAATTACAGGCGTGAACAACATTCTTTAGTATATTTATCAAGAAGAATAGAAACGCACGTCTTGAAACTCTGTTAAACAAACGACACTGTATTTGGTAGGAAACCATCCCTCTCCACGGTGCATTGCTTCTATACATTTTTCCGTCCTCTTGGGGTATCTAGGAAATCTATAAAACCATTACCACAATGTTTTTTCATATAATAAATAATATTGTTATCCTTGACTACAGCAACCTTTATCCCACTTATAACTTGTTAGAAATTATCGATTTCATAGCAATATCCTCAAAATGAATATCGATACGCGTTTAAAATGAAAAAATTCACTTCCCTAGTATTATCTTTAGTCAGAAACAAGATAATTATTTTGAATTAGGAATGAAATTTTTACAAAATGTCACTCTCAAAACCAGCATAAGTTGAACTCTGCTTCATTAGAAGAAAATTTGTAAAATAAATATGAATTACTAATTTATGAAATGATATGCCATCGTTTTGGTAACTGTTTTTACGCACTGATTTATCACACTATTAATTAAATTCTGAAAGATCCGCGTGTATACGGGTCAAAGGTCTTGGTCGATACTAATGTCGTGAATGCTAGTACAACTTCATATGCATAGCAAAAGCACTTCTATGTTGCCGCGCGTCAGTTGCCTTGTATGCGGTATCTTGTGGGGGTAATCTATGTTTTTGGCGCCATGGATAAACTGAAAATTCGTACAATTTTCAAATATGAATTCTTACGTGGAAATACTGCTGCGCAAACACGAAACATTATCAATGTGTACGGGCCTAACGCTGCTTGCATAAACATGGTTAGTTATTGGTTCAATCGTTTTAAATCTGGGAACTCTTGAGTTGAAAAACGAGCCTCGCGGTCTGCCGGTCGGTCGACAACAACGAATCGAAGGCGATAGTGGAAGCGGACGGATCCAACATAATCTACGGCTGAGCTTGCTGCGGGCTTTGAAGAACAACAACAATGTCAAAACAACATTGAAGCACTTGCGTCAAATCGGAAAGATAAAAAGCTAGATAAAGTGGGTGCCACACGAACTAAAGTCCAGTTTATACGTAGATAAGTAAATTTTATGTGAATTTTTAGTGCACGTCCAAACGTAATAATTTCGTAAAGCTCTTTAGTTCGCACAATTCTTCACAAACTACTATTTTACTAAATTTTAACTAAAAAGTGCCTGACCAAACGTGTTAAGTGATAAGCCCCGCCCACCTATTTAAGGGAAAAATAGAAAAAAAAAATTACTTGTTTAGTTGCGTACTAAATTTTTACTACTAAATGCTCCGTTTACACGTATTAATTTACTAAAAATTTAGTTATCTAAACACATCAGAACATAAGCGACCAACAGCGAGATTTGCGCGTCGAAGCATAGCACTACTGAATCGGCATAGAATTAATACTAATCTAAATTAATAAAAATGCTTTTTATTGCAATGTATACCAATAAGAGAAGTTAAAAATATTGAGTTACAAACATTTCAAAATAAACTAGTTACAATTACAAGTAAGTTATATAAATATCCGAGATATTTATAGTATCATAGGTAATACTCTTTCAATCCCGTGATCCCTGTGTCTGAGCACCATAATGGCTCTCTGTTGAATGACAAGAGAATGTCAGTAAGCATTAGGCCCTTTGTAAATCCATTCCATCCATTCGTAAGGAATTTGAATAAAGTAAACAAAACGCCGACCCCGATACCCAGTTGGTACACCAACAGTGACGGTAGTGACCCTGTCACACATCATTTGAGTGTTCTAGACTGTTGATATTTTATTGTGTGACATTGAAGTATTATCAAATAAAAAGTTAACAATAATGTTTTGATGTTTTTTACTTTATATTGTCGTAAAACAATGTTTAAGTCGCCTAACAATAAATGTCGTTTCAATACTTATTCAAGCTTGTAATATGAGTATTTTTAGCAAAAACCCAGTTAGATGGCAAAAATTTTGATAACGTTATTTTATTATCTCGAAATCTGACAATTTACAACGATAAGTAGTTGAATTTGTTTTTTTTTTTGCTTAGAAATAAGTATTTTGCTATTCTATTAATTTACATTATTTTTAAAAGTCTATCAATGCTGAACATTGTATCCAACTGAATAAGCTATTTGCGATACTGTGAAGCATTTCAATTTTTGCGATTTATTCGAATACATACACTGGCATACACATGCCTACTTATAAAAGTTTAAAGTTTAAATGGCCGTATCTGGGAGGGACAAGGGCAGGATGCATTAGGGTTGTTTTAGAGTGGGAAAGAGATGTAGAATCTATCCCAAATTTTATCACTAATTTCATCTCTGTTACATTATAGATATATCTATATTTTTAGTGTTCCGTAGTCAAATTATAGTTTCGTCTTGTCCGTCCGTTCACAGCATAGCGCCGAGACCCTTAGTGATAGAAAGCTGTAATTTGGCATGGATATACATATCGTAAAATATATTTTTAGGGTACCTCCCCTACGGGTAAAGTAGGGATGAATTATTTTTTCTCGTCTGCCCCATTTGTAACCGTCTTCAGCACTTTTGCCCCAAATCGACTGGAAGATCAAATACGATCAAAGATGATTTTAACATCAAGTCCGCCTTTTAATCACCTTTTTGTATCCTGTCTGTATGGTTGTAAGTTGCAATAAAGTTTTAATTAATAAATAAAAACTCTAGTATGTAGGTACATACTAGACCTAGTGTTTCCTAGTCCGAAGCAAAATATTTAAAAAAAACCTGGAAACTACGTCCGAGATTGCGGTCGGGAATTTTAATCCGACCAAAAACAAGTTCTATTTCCTTTTAAGCATATATCCTTTTAATAAAAATATCTGTGATCAATACTGTCATGATGTTTTAAAAAAATATAAAATAATACGATTTAATTGCTCAGTCACCTATTTAACTGCGCCTATTGAGGGTCCCATAACATTATATCTAGTAAATTAAAATTCACAATGAACCCTATTAATGCAAATTATAATTATAGATGTATCCTTGTTTATTGTTTATATACTACACTACATAACTACAAAAACGCGTACCTACCTTTTAAAGTTCACTGAACACTATCTACTTATACCAAACACTTAACAACTTTCACGACATCATACTAAAACATACGAAATTTAAAAACTTCTCACACTATTACAAGCATGAGAATAATAACAAATTAGGATATATCACAACTTTTCAGTTCGTAACTTACACCACGAACGCGCGTGCGCTCTGTACCAGAGCTAGCGACGGACTGACGAGTTAGTTACTAACTGAATTCTGAAACGAACTTATCACATAGACGTTGAACACATAGTATACACCGACGTGTCATATGTTCTCATGATGAAACACGTGTTGTGTTTGTCCAAAAGCCTACGAGTTAGGTCAGCGTAGAACGACGAATGTAGCCCGTAGCCGCGTAGCGGATTTGTAGATTTGTAATCAAAAGATTAGATACGCTTGGCTATAAATATATAGGATTGGATTACGAATTAAAACATTTTGTTTGGATTCTGAGAATAAGTAAATAAATAATAGCAAAGATTTTGAATCTAAACTAATACATTATGTATAAAGAGGGAAGTTTTGATTTTTGTTTGTTTGTGGATCCTAACTGTGGATATTAACAAAATATATTATTTCACCAATATAAAGCTATATTATTTTTGAGTGATATAAGAAATATTCGATTATGATTAGTAATATTTATGTTATATAATATAAAACATGTTGCAGAACAACATCTGCCGGGTCAGGTAGGTAGTAGAGTATAAATCGATACTTTAAGACTAAATTAGCTAACTAGCAACATATTATAAAATACTTTATAACGTACAAGATTCGTTCGAAGTTAATTTCCTATCATTGGCTACTACGTATCACGAACTACACTAACTCAGTTGGTTTATACTTTTTCCTCAACGCTGCAGCGCTGTACCGAGCCGATAGTACGTGAGATTTACTTATTTACAAGTGGCTTTAAGGAAAATAATATGAATGGATATTTTATGTATTTGTTTCGGCTTAGGGGTGAAATGTATTTATTTATTTATTTAACCTCCGGGGCATGTTTACAGAAACGTAAAAGATATCTAGAGTCACGGCAGGGTACGGTAGGTATCGTTTTAGGTAAGAACTATTAGAAAGTTATAGTAAGAAAGCATAAGAAAATATTATGTATATGTTACCGGATATCTGTATAATGTGGGTACTCAATACAATTCCTAGGAAATGTGTATAATACCTAGGTCGGTCTGGCAATGCATGAAATGATATGAATGTTATTATCCATTACACACTTTACCGAGGTAATGTATATACTTCCCGGGGATTGTTTAGAACGACCGCGGGTCCAGTGGCAATCTATGAATTAAAATTGATTTGGGTCTATTCTAACAAGCTTTTAGGCGCTCCACCCACTGAAGACGCGTCCCGCCGCGGTGCGCAGAGCGACGGATAACACAACTGCGCGCGGGGCAATTTCCCGCGCGGTGCCGCCTCGGCAGAGTGTTGTGCTAGGCGTGATTTCTATATAAATTGACATAATTGCATACAATGGTAAAATCTGCCATCCCGCGCACCGCGACGGGGCGCGGTGCAGTGGGTGGAGCGCCTTATTAAAACTTGCAAATTGCAGTATGTGGGTATAATTATTATGTCTTGTAGGTAATCTAGATTAGAACTACTGCCTGTCATCCTACGGAGTTGATATTTCACATATTGCTTTGGTTGCGATGACAATGCATTTTAATGTCCTGATTGACCTGATAGGAAGCTCAGGGTTTGCTCCAGACGAGTGTACTCCTCAACGGCCAACAGCACAAACCCACAAATTTAAAAGCTTGTTGGTGTGAAACATCTATCAAACGGCATGGCCATGGCACGTGTGTGTGTACGTATAGGTAGGTATCTACTATACAAAAAAGGTAATAAAGGTTAAAGGTATATGGGAAAGTGCGAGGGGATGGGGGAGACGGAGAGGGGGAGGGTTGACTGAGATGTGATGGAGAGGGGGAGAGGGAGAAAAAATAAAAATGTTTAATTTAACAAAGTTGTGTTAGTTACACCAGTTATAACTCAAGAACGGCTGAACCGATTTTTATTCTGTCCCGATTAAAAACAAATTGGACCTGGCAACACTACGTAGCCGCCATATTGTATTCCTCTTTACTACGGTGTAAACTGTGACTTATTACTAAGAGAATAAGGCAGTATTTACAAAACCCACTTTGATTAAGGTAATGTCAAAGTCATGTCAAAGTGGATATTAGCAGGAACTAAACCGCCATGTTTCGTCTCGTAGGTATGCACGTCTTTTTCATAGGTATGGCAATTCTACTATAGTTCCCTTTTCTAAGGTAGAAAAGCACTCTAGTAAAAATAACAAAATCAAGATATGGAAATACCGGTATTAAAAAAGTTTATATGGTAACAAAACCGGTTTTGGACAAACGTTTTAAGTCTCTGTCTTCCGTTGTCTCATTTTAGAAAAAAAACTATTAACATTTTGAATAAGTACCTACTTAAAATTTACTATTGTAGGTATTGTTTTGTTTTTGCCTTTATTAGAAAATAATGCGCTTGTTTAAATAGATACCTGACTACTGTAGCCCCCTACAAATGTCACCAGCTGTGACAAGGACGGGTGGAGGCGTCAAAAGTCATGAAATTAAACATATGAATTAGTGTGACGTAATTTATGGATGGCAGGAGCCATCCATAATCTTTACATACCTAGGAAGGTATGTAAAGAGTGTAAAGACAACAAAATAATAATTTACGCGATTCTACCATAAATATGACTTATTAGTAAAATGGTTGTCTGTAAAGTCGGTTTACAGACGGTGGTTTAACGTGACAACGTCATGACAAAGCTCCGCTCCGCCCCGCCCCGCCCCGCCCCACTCCGCTCCACTCAACTATGATCGCCTACGGCTCACCTACGGCATCGGCTACGATACACCGATCGTAGCCGATAGTGCCTCTCTCTCGCTATTGCCGCTCTCTCGCTCGCGGAACGCTACATTTTTTCATAGAAGCGCCCGGCGCTCATCGTTTTAATAGACGTTATCACGTCAATAATTCCATGTTAAAAACTGCAAGTCCAAGTTATAACAGGTACCTACCCATTATGTAATCTCATTCGTCGGCTATTTCCAAAAAAAAATACTAACATAGGTAAAGAGTAATTTATTAAAGCCATAACAGTAACACAATCATTTTGTAATCACCAGGTAACTACGTTTCTTAAGAATTATTAACATTCCTCATATTCTTCGCTAAGTCCAAAAGAATAATCCTTTATTTGTTTTGTAATTAAATAGCTTATACCAAAAGCAAGAATCGACACGAGTTGGACGTCGCGGTCGTCGCGGACGAGCCACGATTAGTGCCCTCGCCTGCACGTCTCCATCACCTTATTTTACAGCCTCGTCTTTACAAATCACATTAATCATTAATCACATTACCGGCTACGCATTTGGTATTGTATAGATTGCCTGGGTAAAGTATGAATTAAATAATATTTCGTTCATTACCTTATTGTTTTTGGTATTATATACATTGCCTAGGTATTGCCTAGACTGCTGAATTTTACAGATATCCGGTAACATATACAATACAAGAACAAGTTATGATACGGTTAACACGCTAATAGGTCGGCTGTGGAAAATTATTAGCCTAAGATTCTTAGAACTTTGTGTTCGCAGCTTAGAAGTCTCTATTGATTTGTATTAATATAATCTAAATTTTACTAACAAAAAATAACCGACTTCAAAGTCTCAAAAACTACATAGTTGTCAGATCTCGTTCAAATTTATGTGAGACCACATGACAAGCGCCTGCTTTCGATTAAAAAAAGAATCATCGAAATCAGTTGGCGTGATATTGAGTTATTCGTCAATTTGTCGCGCACATCTTAACACAAATTTACGACTTATGTGATTTTCTCATGGATGCCATTGTCAGATCACAATAAAATTTATGTGGGACCACATGACAGCCACCAGCTTTCGATTACAAAAAGAATCATCAAAATCGGTTCGCCCAGTCCAAAGTTCTGAGGTAACAAACATAAAAAAAAAAAAAAAAAATAAAAAATACAGTCGAATTGAGAACCTCCTCCTTTTTTGAAGTCGGTTAAAAAATACATTTTACTTAAACGTACTTGAACCTTAAGCCCTACTACTAAATAGAGGAAACTGGCTTCTGAGTTCTTCTTTTGAGATCAGAGAGCAGCAGATAAAAGCGTGTTTTTAGTTTTAAATTATGATTTAGGTATTTACCTTTTAATACAACATAAATGTTATTTTTAACCGACTTCAATAAAGGAGGAGGTATTCAATTCGACTGTATTGTTTTATGTTTGTTAGCTCAGAACTTTCGACTGGATGAACCTATTTTTTTGATGATTTTTTTTAATCGAAAGCTGGTGCTTGTCGTGTGGGACCATTTAAATTTGAGCTAGATCTGACGAGTAGTTTTTGAGTTATTTTGAAGTCGGTTATTTATTTCTTGGTAAAATTCAGATTATTAATTACAGTACAGAGTTCCAATTCACATCACGTGAAGTTATGAAGTGGGTAATAAATTGTAAATGTTTGTATTTCTTATAGTATAGTTATAGGAAATTATAACCTTCTAACACCTTTTCCTTGCGATAAACTCCAATAATCCAGTTGAATTTGATTGAATCGATCGCGAAGCTTCCACAGCTTATCACGACGCCGCCATTACAGACATTAATAACCGATTGTTGTATCTCGCATTATCTGTTAA
The DNA here is from genome assembly GCA_911387775.1 of Thymelicus sylvestris. Lineage (NCBI taxonomy): Eukaryota > Metazoa > Arthropoda > Insecta > Lepidoptera > Hesperiidae > Thymelicus > Thymelicus sylvestris. The sequence continues at coordinate 16,469,474 of OU426889.1, forward strand.
GAGGCTTCCACGCGGGCAAATCGTGTACACTACAATAATTGCTAACAAGCTCTGCAGAACGAATGTGGGCGGGCTTATATTGAACTCTATAATTTTTCTGAAAACTATTCAATGGGCAGTAATTTCCCCATAGGTTTGGGACTATAGTTTACTATATCTGTAATAGTTTATCTGTTGTAGTTACCACCTTACATTTAAAATGAATCGTGCAATACTTTTTAGTGCCTAACAGAGTGTTTTCCGCCTATTCTTGCCGGTAACAGGATAGTGATACCATGATACAAATTACAATTGATGACGAATACCATTGTGACTGCTTACTTACCATGAACACAAAACTTTCTAACAAATCTTTACTGATTTATTATTCGACTCTACACAAAGAATAATATACGAGGAGCAACTTATACCAACGGATTAATCTGAGTGGATGAAATCTGAAGATAAAACCAAAGTTAAGAAACTTGGAAATTTCCTCTTTTCTAAGATGGCAGCCTGGTGCACAAGACACGTAAATTACCTCCGGCACTCTCGATAGATAGCTTAGCAGGAAGTTAAACTTTGCTACTATATACATAGATATTGCAGAACATCTTCCTGAAAGAAAATTAATTACTTCAACTAAAGCATAAAATTCCTGCGCTGTAAAACTCTGATTAAAAAAACATGTTTCTAATAGAAAAACTATCTTTACAAGTACATATTATAAAACTTAAACGAGCTCTACGAAACTAATTTTAAAATAAAAACTTACTAACTTGGTTACTCTAAGGTGGTTTGCAAAATTTTTCATTAAGTACATTTTTTAACCGACTTCAAAAAGGAGGAGGTTCTCAATTCGACTGTATTTTTTTTTTTTTTTATGTTTGTCACCTCAGAACTTTGGACTGGGCGAACCGATTTTGATGATTCTTTTTTTAATCGAAAGCTGGTGGCTGTCATGTGGTCCCACATTAATTTTATTGAGATATGACAATGGCATCCATGAGAAAACCACATAAGTCGTAAATTTGTGTTAAGATGTGCGCGACGAATTGACGAATAACTCAATATCACGCCAACCGATTTCGATGATTCTTTTTTTAATCGAAAGCAGGCGCTTGTCATGTGGTCTCACATAAATTTAAACGAAATCTGACAACTATGTAGTTTTTGAGACTTTGAAGTCGGTTATTTTTTGTTAGTAAAATTTAGATTATCTCTCATTTTCTAGTCGAAATTCTACTTTAATAAAATTATTCAAAATTTAAGAAAACATAATTTCCTGGTTAATTGAGTTAATCTGAAATAATATATTAAATAGTTCAGGACTTAATAGTTATTATAATAAAAGAAAAAAGTGATATATTTGCTACCAAACAAAAAAATAGAGAATCGATTGACAAAAAAATTAACTATATTAACAAGTAACTAAGTATAATTATAATGTTTGTAAAGCATTAGAAGGACTATTGATAACGATAACATCACTGAAATAAATCATTTGCAGTGTCGTAGGTCGTAGAGTAGCTACGAGTAGGTATATTAAAATGAATGGTACAGTCGTTACGCGTTCGACGTCTGTTCACATGAAACAAAATAATATCTCCAAGTAACTCGTACTGTACCTACGAGTACATTCATCGTTTCTGCGAGCACACATTGCCTTTTCATCATGCACTCAGAACGTGAAAATACTTAACCGTTTCCTAAAGCAAGTGCTTCTAGATTACACTCTCGCGTTGCTCGTAAGTTGTATAGAACACAAACAAGACAACGCGAACGCTTGCTAATGGAAAACAAAGAACATATGTTTGCCAATACTCAATCGAAACACTCAGTACCGCAGCTCGGTAGTTTTTGTGAATGTTACAAGAACCTTGATTGTAATGTACGCAACGAATTGATTTTGAATTTCAGTTTATTATGCTATTTCATAATAATAGTAATGTATTGCATACGTGTGTTGCAACCCTATACAATGTTCGAGACGTAAGCAAATTTCCCTAATGACTAAATGGATCTCGGGGCTTTGTATATTTAATCAAAATAATGAGTCTTCTAGGAACTCATTGAACCTTTAAAGAAATTCATTTATTTCAGAATGAAAGAGGTTCGGACAATATTGAGTACTGACCACTAACAATCTATCCTGTAATTTAAAATCTTTTATCGTCACGGACACGAATCAATCAAGACACGAATCATTTTACTTGTAACGAGTAGGGTATTCACGCTTTACTTATTTTTACCGAGTTTGACCCAAATACATACTTCTCAGGCACTAATATCACGTCTGATTTAAATCAAGTTTCAACTGGCATTGGCACTCCTAAAACAATATAAATAATAAATAAATAAATAACGCTTCACACTCAAAGCCCCACACTAGGATTCCCTGTGTCGTGGGTACCAATGACAACACACTAGACAAGGACATTCACACCCAGACCGGGAACAGAAATTCAAACTCATCATTCAAATTTCCGCCTGGCTGGGAATCGAACCCAGGACCCTTGGTGCGGCGTTCCGGCATGGTAACCATTGCGCCACACGGGTCGTCACAATATGATTTTCATTTAAAAATATTTTTTTATACATTATCATAGAAAACAACGCTTATGTTGTATTGTAGTGAAGCATTAATTTAATTTTATATTGAGTAAAAATATATTTAGTAACAACTGCAATTTACTAACAATGTGAAAGTTTCTCACTTTCATTTAATAAGTTTAATAGAGGCGCAACTTTATCTCTGCCGGTAATAAAATTTCACTAAAGGGAGTTACGATTTTTTTACGACCTTTGTACCGTAATTTTTGCACAGAACATATTGTGTATACTCATGTCCTTTAGGTAAATCTATGACGGTGCTTATTTGATACGATATTTCATCCCTATTGTAAACATGAGCTGTGATATTTCGTAAATACCCGTAGGTATCGTAAAATGAGGACAATCCAGAATGTGTTAAGGTTAAAACCAAATAAATATAAATACTGTATTAAAAATAAATCAAAAAATACAGAACATTTAAAAAAATTAGCGGCCTACAATTTAAGGCCACAGATTTGCTGGCATCGACACCAAAAAAGTGGGTCTTTAATATAACTATTGTTCCGTACAATTTTTGTTTTGTTTTATTATCGATAGTTTCTGGTACTGTTTTATTTTAGATAGATCTGTTTAGTAGGTCGAACTTTTTTCAAGGAATCGTATTCTGTATACACATGGAATATTACTTTAATGTTCCCGTCGAGTGATCCCGCTAAGTGGGATGGACCGCTGGATAATCCACTCTTAACATTTCCCAATCCCGGTGACTCAACAGGAGTACTTGTGCTTTAGGCCGTTATAAGTATAGCAAGATTGAAGCCTACTCCATACAATTGAAACCGCTGATGTCTTCTGAGGTTAGCTTTTAAAACGTCGCTTTTGATGTGTATTATTCAAACAAAACTTATTTTTAAATTGTATTTTATGATATTAGGGGCCATCAATAGGTAAATTACGTCCCACGTTAGGGGGGGGGGGGAAGGGTCGATGTAGTGTGAGTTGTGACATTGTGTGGGAGGGGGGGGGTCCTAAATTTGGTGACGTCACATTTCAAAATGGTATGTATAGGTAAATATAAAAAAAAATATGGAAATAAAACTGATTTCGGAACTACTATTTTAATTTAATAATTTCTAGGTGTAAAATTTCATAATATGTGACGTCACACTAAGGGAGGAGGTCTCACAAATGTGACCAGCTGTGACAAGGACGGGGGGAGGGGTCAAAAAGTCATGAAATTAGTGTGACGTTATTTATGGACGTGCGGATTGGTGGGGGTACATGCATTGCAACTTTAATGAAGACTAAATCTACGCCATTTTCAGAACTTAATGAGAGTCACAGTGTTTATCAAAGCCAGTTACATTATTATGATATACATTATTTGATGTAAGTTACTTATGTATTACACCTATTAGCGCCCATATGTTTTACCTCGCTCCATAGTTTATTGTTGACGCAAATTATCAGGCTATGAGCGTCAACTACTCAGCGTACATATTATGTCTATGTTGACACAGCAGTTCATTTCAGTAACCTTTCGCATCGTTTATCAGACTGGTTATACAATGTGTCCGCGCACTGGTGAACAAAATAAAAATGTCGTGTGAAGCGACCGTGTAGTAAAAGTTTACAGCACTTTGAGCGCAACCGAGTGCCCGCCACGTCCTTTATTATATGTCTAGCTTTGTTACCAGACAATATGTTACTAGCTTTTGTGGTCAAAATGTCTTCGTAATATGGCTTTGCGAGGAGAATTTCTTTGTTGCTAATTTAATCGTAAACATGCATCTCGTATACAGTTGCATACATGTAATTAAATTACATAGTTACCTATAATAAAACGTATGTAAATCATAGATATTTGGAGTTTATTGGGTATTACGTATTAACACAATACATATCAACAATTATTTTTAGAATTTTTGTCTATTTAACTGTGCGTTTGCTCCGGCTAATCTCAGAGACCGCGTAACGACAATTTGATCCCGTCATAAATCTGTAAATTGATGTGTTGTCTTTACCTACATGTAAGCTATCATTTGCGTCCATTACGTAGCGCGTCGTATTACGGCGCCAAGCCAATAATAAGCCACAAGAATAGCAATCACCGACGTGCTGGGCATCAATGAATAACACCTTATCAGCTTACGCAACTCGCGTGGACGAGCAAGAGTAGGTAGTTATACAGCCGAGGATACACTGAGGAAAACACTAGAAAATTTGTATTGTATTCTATTGCATCGAATGAACAGTTGCTGTACCTGCTATACCAACTTGTTGTGGGCCCACGCGGAGAGGTAGCCAGTACGAAAATACTCAGCCCAACTAGACAAATACATATTTAAATTTCATATTTAGTTTTCCTAATTTTTAATACTCGCCACAATCTTAATTCGTCATAAATATAAACGTACAAACATGAAAAAAACGTCAGTTTTTTAGGAATGTGACAATGTATCACGTATTAGGAATTAATGACTCTCTGGATTTAGTTGTAACAAGCCCTTTACACGTGCATCAACTGATTGTTTAGCAGTGCGTGGTATATTATACCATATTATTACAGCTGAAGAAGTGAATGAAATCCCCTCTTTTGCGTCACGCTCTCAGGTAAAAAGTAGACCCCATTACCAAGTGTAATGCATAAAAGTCAAAACAAGCTAATGTGCCCTAACTCGAACAGGTTATAGCATAATATGATGGGAGATCAAAGAAAAAGTTGAAACAGCTTTCACAGGATAAAATCCATACTAATATTATAAATACGAAAGTGTGTTTGTTTCTCCTTCTTTCACGTCGCAAGGGAGCAATGTTATGGTATGATTTTTATGTGTGGAGATAGGAAGCTGGAGAGTGACATAGGCTACTTTTTGCTGCGGTAAAACATCTCATTCCCGTGGGAAGATCCATTATTTGAACCACTCCATACTAAAAGTAAAAATGTGTTTTTTCTTCTATAACTTCGTAAACGATAATATAATATTAATATACTTAGTACTTACATAAATAAAGATATAAATTTGTCGGTGAGGCCACGAATCTCCAGTGAAGGTCCAGGGACGGACCTCTTTATTCTACAACGCTTGTCCGATGCAGAGGTTGGCATATAAGAAACGACATGTCATATTTAAAGGAAGGAATTGTCAATAAGATAGAACGGAGGATCACGTAGTGTTGAAGTACTTGGAAGTATTGATGTGAACGTTAGGAGAACTAGAAATATAATATCATGGAGAAAAGTAAAAGGAATATTATTGAATAACCAACACCGTAGATTACCCCTCTGCGTCAAATTTATATTTAATTATTGAATAGGGTCTTAAACGTATAAAGAATTTAAAGAATGTAATGTTCTGTGATATTAAACTATTGTCATGTATATTCAACATTATTTTTAAATACATGTGATTTGGTACATGTATCTGGATTTTATTATAACTTTTTTGAGTGTCGTATTCTCGTCGGAATCATAATAATGAACTCAAAATACTTACCCGTAAATCCGCTACAGTTACCGCCCGGCCACAGCTACTAGCGGCGCGGATTGCGGCGCGGTGAGCGGCGCGGCAAGCGGTGAGCGGCGAGAACAAATGGTAGACAATGTATGGAGTATGCCACAGCTACAGCGGCGCGTTTTGCGGCGCGGTGAGCGGCGCGGTGAGAGTCGCGGCGGCGGCGGACTGCGCGGTGCGCGAGTGAAACAAATGCCGCGCGCGGCCGTATCGGTGGACGAACTCAGCATGTATTATATTTATCTTATTATTTATTATTTTTTATTCTTGATGTATTATATTTATCTTTATTTCATGAACAATAGTAAAACAATCGGTTGCTTCAAAGACTAGTTCTCATCATATTTTCTTAATAATCCATGTGACAGCTCATTCCATCATACCCTTTTGTCTTTTGTCAAGTTTCTTATAATGAAAAACATGGCCGGTAGGTATCTTAATTACCTACTTACATTGTTATGTTATTTATTTATTTATTAAATTTAACACTTTATTGTTTGTACACCAAAACATAATATACATAAAGAGCACAAGGAAGGAACACAAAACAATGTTATTATTTATCTACAGATTATTTATCAATATTATTATATAAAATATTATTATATAGTAGTCTAAGTACGTCCACCGCTGACGTCGCCGCGGTCGCAACTAATCTAGCTGTGGCATACCACCGCAAATCGCGCCGCCCGCCGCGCCGCTCACCGCGCCGCAATCCGCGCCGCTAGTAGCTGTGGCCGGGCCCTTAGCATATTTCGATCTGATTTAAATTTGTACTATATTTTTTTGAATGGGTAAGAAGTCCAATTCCGTTTGTAATATAATACAATACCAATTTCAAATCTTAAATTGAAGCGTGGAGGAAGATCGTGTAAATGAGAAAGTTCAAAGTCATGGGGAAAGAAGATAATTTAATTCAAAACCGGGCAAGTGCGTGTCAGGCCACGCGCAATGTAGAGTTCCGAAGTAGTAAATTAATCGACTATTACTCATGATAGTTTTCTTTGTTAATTCATCATATAACCTATTTTTGAGCATTTTTAGGGTTCCGTAGCCAAATGGCAAAAAACGGAACCCTTATAGATTCGTCATGTCTGTCTGTCTGTCTGTCTGTCCGTCCGTATGTCACAGCCACTTTTCTCCGAAACTATAAGAACTATACAGTTGGAACTTGGTAAGTAGATGTATTCTGTGAACCGCATTAAGATTTTCACACAAAAATAGAAAAAAAACAATAAATTTTGGGGGTTCCCCATACTTAGAACTGAAACTCAAAATTTTTTTTTTCATCAAACCCATACGTGTGGGGTATCTATGAATAGGTCTTTAAAAATGATATTGAGGTTTCTAATATCATTTTTTTCTAAACTGAATAGTTTGCGCGAGAGACACTTCCAAAGTGGTAAAATGTGTGTCCCCCCCCCCGTAACTTCTAAAATAAGAGAATGATAAAACTAAAAAAAATATATGATGTACATTACCATGCAAACTTCCAACGAAAATTGGTTTGAACGAGATCTAGTAAGTAGTTTTTTTTTAATACGTCATAAATCGTAAACCGCAATTTACCTCGATCAAAGTTACAACGAACTTCAAGAACTTTTATATTATTTTACTTGCTGCTACGGAACCCTTCATGGGCGAGTCCGACTCGCACTTGGCCGCTTTTTTCACGTGTCTAACTCCAACCGTTTAGCCGGCAGGTCCCCCCCACACTTGACTCTAACAAAAATTAGCACTTTAAAACCAAATATTTCGCAAACGGACCCCTAATCCCAAAAATGGCATTTATTTTATTCTTCGATTTCGGAGTTTTAATAAATATGTCAAATTACAGCTTTCTAGCAACAGACAGGCAGACGAACATACGGACGGATGGATGGATATGACGAAACTATAAAGGTTCCGATTTTACTTCGGAACCCTAAAAATTCATTACGAAGCCCAGATCCATAACAAGCTCGGTATGTCCTCGTCCTTACTAAAGGCGTTTTCCTCAACAACGGTATTTGTTTTCCTGTAAAACATACACCAACCTTTCTTGAAAACAACAGGAAACGATCGTTACTACGAATACGAATCGGTCACTTCAGCTAAACTTTTCCCATTAAACATTGAGCTAAGCTCATTAGTTCTAGTTCATCCCATCACTAGATATCAACTTCCCGAGGTGTCCTGGGAATATTTAATTATTTATTTACGTCTTCTTAAATTTTTGGAGACACGAAGTTTGACTGCAAAACTTGGCAAGTTGTTGAGCAGATTTTACGAACACTAAATATTCAGTGTACTCATCTTCAATACTTTGGAATACAACGTTAAATTGACTTTTATTATTTGAAGTTTATGTTTTTCAATGAGTAATTCACGTAGGTACTTAATCACGTACTTATAGAGCCCGGTACTTAATTTAAAAGTCAGCTCCCAGGAGAGAAAAGAGTCCTCCGTATTTTTTTAAGATATGAAGTAATAAAAAATTCATCTTCACGTTACCAGTAGGGGAGGTACCCTGAAAAAAAAATGCTTTTCAATGTTTTATTCTACGATTCTGGAGTTTTAATAAATATGTATATCAATGCTAAATTATAGCTTTCTAGCACTAAGGGTCTCGGCGCTTTGCTTTGGACAGACGGACGGACGGACATGACGAAACTATAAGGGTTCCGATTTTACTTCGGAACTCTAAAAAAGGATAGCCTACTGATTTTTAAAGACTCAAGCCGGAATCGTTCGGATCGAGTCGTTTGTACTTACAGTGATAAACAAAAAACATTACGAAGAAACCTGCTTAAGAAAGTTATCCATTTTTATGATGTTTTATCCATGGTACATTTATGTGGCTGAATGTGGCCACCTTAAGATTAGAAAGCAACAATGTGACAGGTAGGACGAGGCGACGAAGGATTGCTGAGTTAGTAAATTATCTCAATTTTATTCACCCGATAACATAATGAATAAAGAAACAAAATATAGTAGAAATAACTTATTTAATTTATGGAAGCGCATTTAATATAAAACAGTTTTATGAACATTATTTTAATTCTCAATGGTACTCAGGAGCATTCAATAAATGTTTGGTTAAAATAGATGTTTGGATTCTCGGGAGCCACCCAGTCTTTACAGTAAAATGTCGATCTCATTTTCCGCGTCTGCAACGTAACACTTCAGACGTGAAAACGTTTTACAACACATAGCACCGTTAAAACGACTTGAAGCTTATAGTCTGCTCATAGAAACGCTATATTTGTACTAAAAGCTAAAATCTATTGAGAATTCACTGTGAATACCTAACGGCATTAAGCTGATTTCTACACTACTTGTATTATAGGGAATATAATAATTATTCGCAATAATATCATAGGAATAACTTCGCAGCACTTTGTTTGCACATAGTTTAAATTATTCTTATTTTTCAGTTTTCAAAGTACGATATTATTTATTTTGACTCTTTTATACGGAAAATCGCATTTGTACGATCGTACGAGTGTGACCACGTTAATGTGTTTTAATAATTTCATACTATAACTTCATTAAAACTAAAAGATTCAAATGTAATGGTCATGTTTCGGAAGTTTATAGTTATGTACCTATTAGTGACATTAAAAGAATACGGACGTAAATTTATCATTACATCATACCATGTATAAGATACAAAAAAATATTGAGCTTAAATAAAAAATACAACTGCAAAATACTATACGGGACTCGGTGTGACTCGGTTGCAAACTAACTTATTATATCAATTTACTTGTAACTAGTATTGATATTAAGTTTGCAGTACGTACTGTACACTACATGACCCATAGTCCGTAATTTCTATGTCTGAGCTATACGTATGTGTACTGAGCTTAAGACCTACGTACCGAAAACGGCGGAAACACAATTCCGGTTCACCCTGTCTAAGTGATGAGGTCACCTGTAAAATAGCCGCATGCATAGCATGTGTGTCGCCGTGAACTTGAGAACTTTAAATACCTTTCTTACAATGTCACAAATCCAGTATTTTATGCTTACAAATACAAAGTATAGTATTATACGGGTGAATATCAAATCGGCAAATTTTACGTGTCCACGTTGAGAATCGAGGTGTAAAATGATAGAATGTTTCTAATTTTTTTATATAGTAAACTACGTAACTTCTTTTAATTGGGGCCACATTGTTTTTTTTAATATATGTGTATATAAAAAATCAGGGTAAAAAAAATGCCTTAAAATTCAAGTTTGGTGGTATGTCCCAGCTCCGTTTTTTGATATAATTTTATTCACCACAGTGACAATTGAAGTTAAAATAAAAAATATATAATTTCGTTAGTATACACATAAGACACATTATCTAAAAATAACTAAACCATATTATAAAATGTTATTTAACATCACAGGATACTCGATCAAAGTTTGTCCAAGAAAAAACCAAAATCTTGGGTGCACATGTTCAACTTACTAAAACATGAACTTTCTTGCATATGCGATCATTTAAGTTTTATTATTTCGCATGGCACAGTTGTGTGGTAACGTTTGAGTGTAACGGGTATGTGATTAGAGCTATGACTTCCCGCCAAAACAAAAGTACCCGCTTGGGTGGCACAGGGGGACAAGAATTGTTCAATTTTTGGTGGATCGATTTGCTGTTTATTTTAAAGTGCTTTTATAGTAAGCTACACAATATAGGTAGTGATTTGGATTACGCATAAAATAGTTATATAAATTAAATTGTAACTTAAGATCCCTATTTTTAAAGATTTTTTTTATGCATGGTTCAAGTTTGGTGGCTCAATTTTGGTGGATTTGGTGGCGTTTATGCATGACCAAAATTCAAAACGAGCCACTTAAGCGAAACTAGGGCTTCAAAGTGTTTGCCAGGGATCTGTCTATTGGGCAAAGTCAGCTTACGAGGTTGAAGACCGAGTCCAGCACCATGTTTTTGTCAAAATCTGAAGTTCTGAGAGATGGTCGCATGCCTCCTCTCAAGCTCCAGCTGTCTGCGAGGACAATAACGATCAAGCTAAACTGACCCGACACTACATACAGGATATCCCGGACGCCGCCTGTATAAGATAAGAGAGGCTCTCAAACAGCTTAAAAAGAACAAGGCTCCGGGAAATGACGGATTCACAATAGCTACTAAGAGCTGATGGGAAACCTCTACTAATGACGCTCCAATAGCTGTTCGTTTCCGTCATTAATACTGGAACTACCCCGGAAGCGTGGAACCCGAAACTGTGGTGACTCTGTTCTTCAAGAAGGGCGAAAAAGCCCTTTTGAAGAACTATAAAGGCCCATTGCATTTCTGAACCACGTTTGTAAGCCGTTTGCGAGGGTGCTCACAAATCGCATGACAGGTTTGACGACTTCCAGCCTCCCGAACAAGCAGGATTCTGAAAGGTTACAGAACCATAGACCATAATATACACATACTGAGGCAGATTATACAAAAGACCAAGGAGTATAATCTGCTGTTATGTGTTGCTTATGTAGACTATGAGAAACCCTTTATTCTATCGGTATCAGTATCGGTACTTAATTCTCATATCATCAGGTACCATTTCCGTCAGAGTATACGACACAGCTACGAACCCTATTCAACTGCAGAGAGGAGTCAGGCAAGGGGACGTCATATCTCCTAAACTGTTCACTGCTGCGTTGGAAGACGTATTCAAGCTGATGGAATAGAAACAAGTAAACAACGTGGTATCATCGTGGTCAATAGTGAGATCACACCTTGCGATATGACGATGATATAGTCTATCTGGCAAGATCCCTGGAGGAACTTGGTAAAATCATAGGGGACTTGAACAACGCCACAATGATGTCATAAGACGAACATGGACAAGACGAAAATCATGTGCAATGTCCATATCATGTACCTACGTCCAACTTCGAGAAATAAGTCACTCGTAGAATTCAACTCGAATGGGCTGCGTTCGAAAACTGCGTCATATCTTGTCGTCCAAAACACTATCTCAGTGCCTGAAGTCGAAGGTGTTCAAGCAGTGTGTGTTGCCAGTGATGACATACGGCTCCGAGACGTCGTGCTTTATTACTATTGGCGTTATTCATAAACTCAAAGCGGACGGAGAGAGAAAAAGCGGATGGAGAGTGCTATGCTTGGTATTTCTGTACGTGATCGAATCAGAAATGACGTAGATGAACAAGAATAATCGACATAGCTCATCGAGTACGCCGGCTGATGTGGCAATGGGCTGGCCACCTATTTCGAAGGACCCATGACCATTGGGAAGAGGTCCTCGAATGGCGCCCACGTCTTGGAAAAAGGAGCATTGGAAGCTCCCCAACCAGGTGGACTGACGACCTAAAGAAGACAGCAGACACTAGAGAGTGAATCCAGAGGGATTCAGAAGGCACAGGACTGGTCAGAGTGGCGCAAGTTAGGCGAGGTCTGTGTCCACCAAGGGCTGATGGATTGATAGATGTTAAATAATAATATCTATTTAATTTTAACAATAGAGTTTTTTAAAACGATGAAAGTTATTGATAATTCCCGAGAATTCGTGATATTAGCCACTTTGAGCTTTATTTTATTGATTTTAGAGCTTTTGTGACAGAAAAATCCAATTTTGGTGTCACTGATTTTCAATTTTGGTGGGTACTTTCGATTTTGGTGGGCGATTTTCAATTCTGGTGGCCACACTAGACTTTGAACTTAAATATCTCAAAAAGTTATCGAGATATTCTCAGACCTCTTGAAGGTTCTTCTAGCTTAGACTTTCTATTCTTATACCAGGTCCTCATTTTTCACGAAAACTGAAGAGAAAATTTCGCCACCAAAGTTGAAAAAAAATACACGTTTCTGATATTCACCCATACCTATCTGAAAATTTTTACAGAAGATTTGTACGCAAATGGATGGTGCCTCGCCCCTTTTATTCCTTCATCTGAGGCCTCACCACAGGATAACGCTAACAGGAGTTGAGGTTCAGTAGATCGAAACTCGTCTACAACCAAATTTCTTCGCGTTAATCTAATCTCAACCACAATAATTTATGTGTCTTTGAATATTCAGATCATTGTGAAAATACTCGGACCAAGGCAAAGGACCGGATAGTTTGAATCGGCAGATTTTCATAAGGTTGAAGCTGGTTACAGTACCTATAATTGCTTACTTAGCCCGGATCTCGATCCTGATTAGAAGTTTGAAGTTTGGTAATCTGGAAGTTCTGGAACTGTGATGAATTTACTTATTTTAACTACAAAACATTTTTCAAATTTATACATAAACCATTGAAAATTATTGAAGAAATTATTATTTAAAGATTGGTAACTAGTAAAAATAAGAACAAAACACGTTTAAAGTTAGTTAGATTCTCAGGACAAGAGTTGGATCAAAGGCGTCGCAAATTAATTCACACCTGTTAAATCCAATCCAAAGAAGTTTGTTCAAGTTGCTTTGAAAAGCTTTGGGTCCAGAAATGCTTATGAGACGAATTTAGTGTGGTACACGGATGTCGGTAACATCTAATAAAATATTATAATATCTGGATGATCGAGCTTTGCTCGGTATTTTAGCAACACCATTACTGTTACTGTAGTAGCTCTGTGTCAAAGCAGTTAGTTGCTCCCAGTAATATAGCATTATAACACGCCAATACATGTCAGGAAAAGTAAATGATATTGTAGCAGTTTTTCATTGTCTGAAAACACGGATAAAACGACATTTTCTAAAAATGAATCCTATCTAGATCGATTTATCGCCCCCGAAACCCCCTGCATACAAAATTTCATGAAAATCGTAGGCACCGTTTCCGAGATTCAGAAAATATATATAGATACATATTAACAAGAATTGCTTGTTTAAAGATATTAGATTGATGAAACTTGAACGATTTAAGTACGTTAGGTATGTGTAACGGATTCAAATTGAACTGAATCAAGTAATCGCTTCGTGCTTGGAGACATGGCAACTAGCCAGACAAGTAAAATCTTAGCACACAAGAATATCATGTGAATAGAATTTATGATTCTATAGAAATTCAATTCAATAGAAAACTTCGCTTCCCGCTTCCATCTTCGCCGCGTCGCGCGTAGGTGGCATCTCACCTGTTCGTTTCTCCACATAATAAAATTAAAACTTGAACAACAATATTAATGGTATTAGTCATCAGAGACATAACTTAAATTAATCGTGAAAGTTATTCAAACTGTGCTAGGCAACCGATGGACTAGGGATTGCGTTCGCAACTATTTTGCATTTAAACGACATGGTTCGATTCATCTTGTTGTTGCATTTTAATCCAGTTTTCAAATCACTTGTTTCCTACAGGTATTGCACATTCCACCGTAAAATTAGATTGTAGGTATTTGGAATGGCATACTTTATAAATTTTATACGTTAGTCATATAGGTAAATAGGTTACCTACTGAGATATCTAATTGAGATGGTGATTGTAAATATAATATTAAAAAAATAAAAAACAGGACTTTATCCTTACGACTTCAGTATCAGATGATCTAAAACCAAAGTGGGTACTTCTTGAAATAAGACAAATAGATGGAATGGAACGAGCGCTAAGCTGGTAGTCGTCTCATTTCTGAGTCCCTATCTTCCAAATTCCAACTATCTTCATACCAGTTTTACAACATCGTTATTTACATTTTTATTCTATTTACAGTGTATATAAATTAAGCTCAATCAAACACTACGAATAAGGTCAAATTTAACTTGCGAAAGATGACGCATAGGCAGGTGTAACAAAATAAAGCTTTTAATAAAAGCGCAGAAGTGCTATCTCATGCAGTCCGCGGACACATTTCTAATGTCAACGTAAAATGGATGCGTCTATACATTTTTATTCTTTCATTTTCATACATTTTCCTGTGCCGTTTTGTGCCCCTGTCACATCATACGTTAGTGTTAACGGCTGCGCTGGAATACGTGTCAATGACACGTGTTGGGCCGCAGTTGATGCCTGTGGGACAAAAATTTCTAATGAAAATTCACGACAAATTGTCGTGAATTTTTACTCAAAATCCGTAGATCTGGAAAAAACTGCTAGCTTAAACCTCTAACTGTATTACCAATGCCACGCGGGCCCGATTGCTGGCCACACCACTGACGTGACACATCACCTAAGTATTAATGAAGTAAACGCGTAAATTAGCACGTTAAGCCGCAGGTGCCTTACCATGAACTCTAATAAAATGTGTCATGTTCAGGACAGGTCAGCTTGTAGCTAAAACCTGACAGGAGTGTATTTTGTACCATGAACGTTTACCGATGACCTGCAATGCCCCTACTTCTGTCCTGCATCTTTAGTCTATGACATGCAAGGTACTTGATTTGTACTAATTATGTTCTGAAATAGAGCGTTTTATCGGTTTACCGGTTTTCAAATAAATGCGTAATATTGATGTTTTTAAAAGTTTAAAATAACAATCTCAATTGAAGATTTTGAGATTTGATAAAAATACTTAAGTGCTGTGATTTATTAACCTTTCGTTCTCTAAAATTACCAAAAAAAATTATCGCTAAGTGATGCTTACATTTTTGAACGTAATCTTACACCACTTGACACTTGACACAGTGACATGTCTAAATGTCTATTAAAATGTGTGATTTATAATGCCGGTCACTCACATTCGCGCGAATACGCGAACCCACAAGTGTGGGACGACATTCGCGAATGATTATGCGAAGTTTTCGAGGCATTCGGGGTTTTCCAAGCTGTGTCGGTTTTTTGTCGCACATCAAAGCGCGCGAACCTCGAACCTTCGTGTAGTCTCCCACACATTCGTGCGACCAGTTGCGCACACGACTAAATAGGTGATGTATCTCTTAATTTTTCGTGGTTCGTGGCGTCTAATCGTACTACCATTTATTTTCTGTATTGAAAATGGATTTTAATGACAACAACATAATAACAACAGCAAGATTGAACATTCATGAACAAAGTGTAGGAGGAAGCGGAAATGGGCTTGTATTGTATACTCATATGTGAATCCATTTGCCTGACCACCCTTCACATATGTGCAAACATTCGTAAAAATGTCAAAAATTTGCGCGCATGTGAGTGACCGGGGTTAGGAGCGATAATTTAAAAAGCATAAGTACAATGAATGTTTTTAAAATTTTCCAAACAAATGAAATGTATTTATTTTGTGATGAAGGTGTATTTGAAATTCGCCATGGCTGCATCCCGTCGTGTTTCATCATCATCAACGAAATAGCCGAAACAGGACAATAAATGTTACTTTCGGTGAGCTGTAATATTTTGACGTTAACATATGCCACTTTCTGATGTCAATACGTCAACAATCGCGTCATGGTACACGAATTGCAGGGCAGAAGATCATTTTTGAAGTCAAGTGACCGCTGTCCTGTTACGGTGACGTGGTCGCTGGCTGCCCTGTGTTTTAGCCAGATCATGGTAGGATATAGCAGGACAGGCCAATTATCGGCTAATATTGACCTGTTTTAAGAGTTCATGGTAAGCCCCATGTGTGAAATTATAAAACCTGCCAACATCCTTCAGGTTGGTTCTTAATTATTTTTTTAATGGGAAGCCTCGATCTACAATTAGGTTACCTTGCATGTTAAACAACTATTGTCAACTTAGCAGATTCATGCGTCTAAAAGTAGTTCCACCATCGACAATGATGAATGATTTTATATTTAGGTTTGTAGACATCAAAGACACATTATAGACGGCTTACAGATATAAGGGTCGCCTGCACAAAAAGCAGACGGTGCAAAAATCCTTTAGCGGGCTTTAGTTGCGTCGTTTAACATGAATAGTGCGGGCCGCGGCTCATCCATCATTTACCCGCATCATATTAGCGTCAAATTACTTGGTAAAGCTGCCGAGTTCAACCATCTTTCCGTTCGCGTTTATCAATAAGCTTTTTACCAGCATTATATCAACAATGTGCATAAATTGTTAGCGTTAGAGTAGCTCGAACTGGTCAAATGTAATGTAATTCATCATTATAACCCAGGATTTTTCATTTCTAAACTCAGTTTTGTAACAACAATAAACGCCAGGTGTCCACCACGCTATCACGTGCGATTTTTTGTAACAAAGTATATTTTCGAAAAATAAATGGTGGAAAATTGTGTTCATCGCATCAAAGCCAAATAATATTACACGTACGTAAAAAAGAGATCAAAGCAAAAAAGAATTAAAAGTAATGAGTGTGGCGAAATTTTGTTGCCAACCTACCTATTTCATTGTGGAATAATGGCAAAAGCTCCGTAAACTGATATATTCAATTTTAAAATCCAAACAACAAAAAGTATTAAACAAAAATGCTCTATGTTGCACAAGTTATTCATCTGAACTTTTCTAATGCTTTTTTCGGTACGTCCGAACGGCAAAACGGACCCTTATAATATGTGTCTCTGTCCGTCTGTCACAGTAAATTTTCTGCAAATTCATGGAATGGCAATCGATAATAATGTTATTAATTTAATACTTTTATATTGGAGGTCACATTTTGTAGTTATTAAGGTAAAGCGATATAAGTAGACCTTTTAATTTCGGTGTGATTTTTAAGATGATCCACGTCAAAAATCTGTGTTTTGTAATTAATTTAGGTACATTTATTATCTATGCGTATTTTTTGGGACCTAGTATGGTCGTATGGGCTATAGTTACACTAAAGAGTAGTAGTTATACTACACTTGATCACCCTACGACACCACGACAGTCTGTTGAGAATCGTGTTAGTATAAACTCAATTATTACAATTCGAGTTAGAAGTAGTCGGTAATTGAATCATGTGTTCACACAGACGCCGCCTGAATCCATTACTGTTCACCTCGCTATAAAAGCTTGTCCAACCTCATGCACAGATGCGGTGGAAACAACAGGGAACGGTTTATATAGTGTTATCTATAAATAGTTTAGTACGAAACAGTAATTTTTTTCCTGTTTGTCATATTTTTTTGGGTTTTAGATATTTTATTCTTATTAAGAATTTACAAATTCTCATAACATGAGAACATTAAATATAGATTTATACAATATCAAAAATGTATTAAATACATAAAACATAAAAGCTTGCACACTCACACTAGGATTCCTTGTGTCACGACTTTACGATACAAATAAGACATCACTCTAGGTAACATCCATGACCGGAGTACAAATATAAATATCTGCCCCGGCCGGGAATCGAACCCGGGGAAGTTCGTAGCAAGGCTTACTACGAACTAGACTAATATCCTCTGTGACCATCTTGTGTTAGAATGGTCCTTAATACTAAAAGTACTTTCGCAATTTTATAATAGGTACCTGGTCTACAATAGAAATAACACATCATGTACTCGTAGATTCAGTGGCACATTATGAAGCCAGCTGTAAGCACAGGTTAATATCTTAAAACAGAAGATTATGCCTTCGCAAAAAATAACCATTCCACTTAACCATTAGCGTTGTTCGTCAAATTTACATGAATAATTAATCAATCAGTTTTTAAACTAAAATCTTAACATTAAGCTTCTTTGACGTTAAAGCTACATTGCAAAAAGCGCTATAAAGTTGGATTATGCTAAAAAATGTAAATGGTCGGTAAACCCAAGTGGAATTAAAAGAACAAGGGTCGTTTTGTTTCAATTTCAATTTACAATGTTAATTTACACAGAGAGATATATTACATTCTGCAATGTATTTTTAAGAATAAAAAAATCTAACGTTAAGTGAAATTGAAGACGTTTCTTTAAGTCTTATCATGAACGTCTTGTGAAGAATTCAGTAATTCAACTAAGATCTTTTATTCGGGTGATGTGAATTCAGATATATATAGAGTAATAGTTATACTTTATTATTATAATATGAACGTAGGGGTTAATCTTTGGATGCTGCCAACCGAGCAGGGTATCCCGGATTTTATTTCCGGCTGAGATATGCGCATAGTAGGTAGTCGCGGTTTATAATGTTTCTTGATTTCTATTGCCTCTTAAGCACCTTGTGAGATATTAAAGTTTCACTTATTGATATAAAACATTAATTTATCCATAGATAAGACTGAAATAACGAGGCAATAATGACGTTACTGTAGAGATAATAATATTTTCATTTATCCTACTAATGTTGTAAATGTGAAAGTTTGAGAGGATGTATCTAATACCTACCTTTAAATGAGCAATTCTTGTGTATAAATATATATATTCTCGGAATCTCGGAAACAGCGCCTGCAATTTTCATGAAATTTAGTATGCAGGGGGTTTCGGGGGTGATAAATCGATCTAGCTAAGATTCAATTAAAAAAAAATGTCGTTTTATCCGTGTTTTCCGGCAATGAAAAACTGCTACAATATCATTGACTCTTCCTGACATCTATTGGCGCTTAACAATACTATCATTATTGGAATGGGAGCAAATAACTGCTTTAACGACATTCACATTACTCATTCACGTAAAAGATATAGGCTACAGAATGGATTTTCATGAAATTTTTCACACAATCATTACTTTTCAACGCTCTATACTTCCGTAAAGCAGTGGTTAATCGATATTACAAGTATTGTTGTATCGTCAATCTATAACTAAGGTGACCATACGTCCCGCTTTTAGACTTTTTGTCCTGCTGTCCCCCGCGAGAATTCTTTTAGTTCTCCCTCCTTTAGTTCCCGCTTTGTACCAAATGTCTATACTTACTTACTTGTGTACATTAAATTCATTTAAATTACGGGATTACCTCGATGACTTTTTTTGGCTATAAATAGTAATTATTGTAGAGTACCTAACGCTGAACCGATAGTATAATTTATATAAATATGTATAACGAAAATAATGGTCAGTTTATGTATAACCGGTAGTGGGACAAGCGGGCAGGATTGCAATCTATTTTACTAGAATTACGAGTTTTGGGAATATGGTAGAAATGTAGCTGCAGGGGGTCCACCGGAACCAGCTAAATTTTGAAAGTGGTCTATGAGAAAAGAAATCTGGGAACCTCTGGTTTAAAGTATAGTGTAGTGAACAATAAAATACTGTTCTAACAGTATTGTTGGGAACCCTACAAGTGGGTGCCCGAAGTGCCCGCGGGCGATAGTGGCGACACGGCCGGGCAGCCGCGACTCTCGGCCAACAACGTCGCATTATTGGCGACGTAATAATGTAATGGAGGTTGTCTAACCTTTTATCTGATTAAAAGAAGGCCTTATTCTGATAATAGCGCCCGAATGACGCACACACAGACATTTATTTACAAATTTTGCAATTATTTCAGGTACTACATATAGAACCAATACGTACCTACTTTAATTATGTAGTTAGTTATAACATTAATTAACGTTAAAACAATGCAAGTTCATGTATTAACTAAGTACCTACCTATTAAACAGCAAACCTTAAATTTCTTTAGCTACTGGTGATATAGACACGCCCTACGCGAAAATTTTCTTTAGGAGACAGCCTTACATCTGATTCAAAGGTGAGATTCAACGAGACATCTGAATGACCATTTTTAACAGACTTTAAAAAAGGACGAGGTATTCAAATCCACTGAATTTTTTTATGTTTGTTACCTCTTTCGACTGGGTGAACCGATTTCGATGATTCTTTTTTTAATCGAAAGCTGGTGCTTGTCATGTAGTTCCACTTAAATTTGAGCTAGATCTGACGAGTAGTTTTTGAATTATTTTGAGGTCGGTTATTTTTTTCTTGGTAAAATTCAGATTATTGTGGTAGTGTATGAAACTTTGTATCTTGCACTTTGCACATTTGAGTATGATGATTACACTTTACCTGCTAGCCTGCGTCAAGTCAACATCGATGGTACAGAACGATAGCCTTGTGTTAGTTAAAGCTGCGGACCAGATCACGTATTCCGTCGGTCGCCGGTTCAAGTCCTGATACGAACTGATTACTAAAGAGCCGAGCGTTGCAGTACCTACCTACCTAGTTAAGGAGTTACGTGTATTATCTGCAAATCTGATTCGCCTATAAAGGAAAACCCTGACAGGGCCGATCTCAAGTTAATACGGAGCACAGCACATTAAGAATAGTTAACTAGGTGCAATTGGAATTTTAAAGGAATCTAACATGAAAGCGAAACTAATGTTAAATACAAATTATTATGCTATTAAATTTTTCTCTAGCTCAATGGCGTTCTGTCGCCTCTATGGAGGTAGCTAAGCTCAGTTCTGTATTAATACATTTAATCGAAACTGTACTTAATCATGTATGAGGAATTTTCCTTTGCCAGACTAGCCACGACCTATAGCGGGTCACCCGTTTCCCCTTGGCCGGCAACGTGTCAATGGCGATGATGATTGCTTTGGTTGTTTTCTATAATAATCTAAATTTTACTAACAAAAAATTACCGACTTCAAAGTTACTCAAAAACTACTTGTCAGATCTCGTTCAAATTTATGTGGGACCACATGATAATCACCTGCTTTCGATTAAAAAAAGAGTCAACGAAATCGGTTGGCGTGATATTGAGTTATTCGTCCATTTGTCGCGCACATACTGAATACAAATTTAAGACTTATACGGTTTTCTCATGGATGCCAGTGTCAGATATTATCAATAAAATTTATGTGAGACCACATGACAGGCACCAGCTTTCGATTAAAAAAAAGAATCATCAAAATCGGTTCGCCCAGTCCAAAGTTCTGAGGTAACGAACATAAAAAAAATACAGTCGAATTGAGAGCCTCCTCCTTTTTTTGAAGTCGGTTAAAAAGGTCCAAAAACAGCAAACAACACCATCATTTTCATCTTCATCCAAAAAAAGAACATGTTCTAATCATTTCCGCGCTTTTATGTAGGTATGATTTTTAGGGTTCCGAAGTAAAATCAAGTAGTTATAGTTAATGAGTAATAGTTTATTAAAACTACTTCGGAACCCTACATTACGCGTGGCCTGAGTCCAGTGACGGATTAACCCTTAATCAAATTAAGCAATTGCCTAGGGCATCACGTCTGGGGGGGCACCAGAAGAAGCACAAAAAAGCACAAAAAACCTCGTTGACATACGGATAGGGGGGCCCACAGGCGTGGATTGCTTGGGGCATCAAGTAGTCTTAATCCGTCACTGGGCCTGACATGCACTTGCCCGGTTTTATTCATAGAATACATAAAATTTTATGTCCGCTTCATCCGTCACTTCGGTGCGGCAAGTCAGCAAGGTGTACCTACAGGAGCTGATACATATGAGATTTATGGCCCTTATTAATAAACCGATCGACTTTTGAGAGCGCGAATTCAGATCCTACAAATACAAAAATCTCAGATTTTACATACATTTTGACATTCAGCATCTCAAACCGAGATTAACACGGACCTAAAAGTTTCTCCATATGCGCCGGATGTAGCCATCGGTTTTATGGGTAGAAATCGCAACCTCTAGGCGGCTCTAGGATCAGGCATCTTTCGAAGGTATCCCCCTCGATAAAAATAACGTAGGGTCACCGGTCGCCATGAACTGATGTACAGTAGGTACACCAACAGTGGCTAGACATTATGTTGTATATTATGCATAAAAGCTTTCATTAATTACGTTGTCAAGGGCCTTTGTATGACGTCGCACTTCGGCCGCACACTAGATAGGAACTAATTGCGCATTAGACCAATATAGGCCTGCAGCGCACCCCCATTTTCACCCCCGAACCGATCACAAAAAGGTAACCGCATGGAACTTTTTTTATTCGATTATTTACGTCTTGGGGCACCTTCAGTTAATTTTTACCCGTTTTTACACTTGCCAAACATGGTTAAAAATGGCAAAAACCTCTTTTTTCTCGATACGTTAAAATACAGAAATTTTGACTTCAACTCGCGATTGCTCAATAAGTACCCATTATTTTTTAATGAAATTTTTACACGATTATCTTCAACATATTCCTCAAAATCACGTTGGCTGCGGCAAGTAAAATCTTAAACCTTCGTCTGGTGCGGCGACGGGCCAAATTGTGCCCCCAATGATTTTTCCGCCAGTGCGTGGTAGGTCTTTTTCGACCCGTCAGCACAAGGTTAGATTAAATTGCTATAACTTTGAGAAAACATAATGTAGGTGAGCAGTTTTTGGACTGTTGGAACAACCTTGAACCCAACTTCTTTAGATTTGATTCGCCCCGGGATCTGCCGAACAGAAAATGAGTAATAAACCAGGGAAAGTGGCGGGTCGATATCGACCAGAACCGCACTAGAAAGTATTTTTAGTAGTGATGGGAAAGACAAAAATAAGGAGATATCGAAAATAAAACAGAATTATAGTAAGGAAATGAAAAATAGTTTATTTATTTATTTATTTATTACACTTTATTGTACACCACAATCAACAGTCAAGAGACACATACATGAATAAAAAGATTATCCATTAATTGATTTATTTAATTATTTATTAATGCCTGTCTTTAAAACATTTCGCACAAAGATTTTGTTTGCACATTCTGCAGTATGCTTTATTTTTTTTACTTTCTTTTTTTGCTTCGGAACTCCTCATGGTTTCCCGCAGTTTTTCATAGCATCCTGCACATAATATAAAAAATATCTCCTGACTGCTGTCACTATCACTATCTGCACCGCGAATTAATTTATTTTCCAAAATATTTATCTTCCTTTTGTTGCCTGACATCATGCCTTTAATTTTAAGGAATAAAAAAACGCGACGTACGTCAGTTACGATAACTTGCCCAACACTAACTGGCGAGGCGAGCGCTCTGTGCGGTATCGGGCCGCCAACTGCCTGTTGGGACGGCGATCCGCAATAGGCCCCCTCCCGCACCGAGTTGATATTTTTTACCGTCAGTGCGTGATAGGCCGAAAAAGGCCTGCCGTGATGTTTTTATAGGGAACACCTATAATTTTGACCACAATCTCAAATATATATTTGTCTTTGTCGTATCTTTACAAACACCTGAGATAATCGTTCCGCACCAGCGAGAGGGACATAGTTTTGTTCGTCCGCACCAGCTGAAATTCCG
This sequence comes from Thymelicus sylvestris, assembly GCA_911387775.1. Taxonomy (NCBI): domain Eukaryota; kingdom Metazoa; phylum Arthropoda; class Insecta; order Lepidoptera; family Hesperiidae; genus Thymelicus; species Thymelicus sylvestris. The sequence continues at coordinate 16,493,414 of OU426889.1, forward strand.
CGGCAGGCTGATTTGGGCCTGTTCCGCAGTGAACGTGTTAAGCCTAGTCCGAATTCTTGAAAATTCATATCAACGAAATGGCGAATTTTTGAAAAAAAAAAGTGACTCGAAGGGGATTTTTTTTTCAAACTGAAAAGTTGTGTTATAAATTTTCGAAATTAATTATTCTAATACTTTCACATCAAAGATGAATACTTGAAGAAGTTTTCTGTAAAGTTTGATCTCTTCAAATACCATGGTTAAAAAGTTACACGGATGTTACGGATGTTGACTAATTTTAAGATTCAATTTGATTTTATAGACCTTAAGGTTCATGAAAAAAATATTATAAAAATAATAATCATCAATATAAAGACAAAAATTGATAAATAAAAATCATTTTCAAATTTCCCACCAAAAACGTCACGTGACGTCACTAGCCGATATTCAATACTATCTGTCGACTGAAGTTAGTTGCACTTGCATATAAAATAAGAACAATGACGTCATAAGCTCAAAATGACGTTTGTGGTCACGTGACAATGAGTACTATTTTTAACATTTTAAAATAATTATATTTAATTTATTGTGATTGATTTCGACAAAATAATAATATTTTAGGTGTTTAAATGTTTTCCTTGATACTTTAAACATAAATTTATTTTAATTTACTGATAGTGTCAACATCCCTATTAGACGTCTAGGCGACTTGTGGGTATATTAATATGTAAGTAAATTTTAATTATTATGTCCAACTAGGCCAAAGTTTTACAACGTACGTAGGTAATAAAAATAATTGGTATGCCTCTGCGTATTGTAAAAACAATTCTTTGTGGCTAACCATGATAATAACTTATACTAATGCACAGGTATGTTTATTTGTCGTTTCTTTCAGAAAATATACACGAGAAATTTCAGATAAATGAATAAAGGTAAAATGTTTAAAAAAAACCCTGAAGAAAAGTAAAAATTAAGGTACAGTGTTATTATTTGTACCTTATGATTTTAAACTTACAATTAGATATAATTATTATCGTCGCGGACACTAGATATTTAAAATACAACGGGTAGTCACGATTCGTATTTTATAATCAATCCGATAATTCGACCTATATTTATGTATCGCAAATCTTCAAGTTCATCTTTTGTTAATTGGTGGAGAACTACAAATTTATCTCTAGGTATACATGTCTGTGGTTTTAGCAGCCTATTTCGAACTTATTGGAAATAATATATGTGCATTTCTCGTAGACATTTAAACACAAGCCCATAAAAAACCTTCACCTTTAAGACCTACACTTACTATATCGCCTTTTAAATATGTTATAAGTTATCTTATCGCATGTATTACACACGTTCATCATACTTTCCGACATTATAGTCATAGTATACATAATTTATTTGCCTAAATACGGCTTATATCATAGGTTCTAAGATGTGGGATAGTGATTCCACCGAAAATTCTTATGGGATCTTTTGGGTGGAACTTATTAGGGTAGTGCTAGTAGTTACTGTTATACTCGTCATATATCTTGCGGGAGGTAATTTTACTAAGCCGGGGTGATTTTTATCGCTGAGTAAGAGTGAGAGGGATGGTAAGAAGGGATGTTTAGAAAGGACCACTCGTCTTTTGTTTAGTATTTTTGCATGCGTCTTGTGTTTCGTGAGATAAACCGCTTTATGTATCTGTATAAGCTTACTATACGTCGCGTAGAATAGAAAAGGCCAAGTATTTGAGTCTTGGCAATGACTTGGTTCCTATTTTATCTTTAATAAGGTATCTAGTACGTCAAGACGCTGCCTATATAAACTTTTAACTTTATTTAAGTTAGTGCTTGACAAGAATTCCACCTGAAGATACTTCATAAAAGTACAACAGACAGATGGACAACAAAGTGATCATATAAGGGTTCCGTTTTTCCTTTTGTGGTACGAGTACGAGAATTTGAGCATTGCGGTAATTAATTATTGCTCTTTTAGAGTTATAAAAAGCAATAACTAATCGAAAAGATACCTCTGAAAGCTCGATGTATCGAGCACTGGCAAAATATTTAGGTACCTATTTGACGTAATAAATATCAGAAGACCCTCATTAAGTTTAAAAGCCGCAACAGTTTTGGCTGTCGTTAGGTATTTGTTCCACCGCTGGCCGACAGCGATGGCGAGAAAGATTTTGAAAAACCAAGTATTTAAAAAAACCGGCCACGCACAATGTAGGCTTCCGTAGTTGTAAGTTGATCAACTATAACTCTTTCATCTGTAAACCCTTAGTAGCCGTGATAGTTTGATCGACTATAACTCTTTAATCTGAAAAGTCTGAAAACCCTTAGTAACCTTGACTGTTTTCCTCGTAAATTCATCACAACCTATTTTTGTGATTTTTTCACAACTCCAACTCTAACCGTTTAGCTGGCGGGGGTGGGAGGAACTTGACGAATATTTCCCAAAAGTTGGATCCGCGCTAATGACGTAATGAGTAATGGCCTCTGCGCTATGCTGCGGACCTAAGCTGCGGATGGACGGACGGACATCGCGAAATTATAATGGTTCCGTTTTGACAACAGAACCCTAAAAGCCAGACAGAGATTTTGCTTTATAATACATATTATTATTATTATTTTCTATACATATTCTACATTCCATTTGAATAAGCGATGTGTTTAGTATAGAACGGAACACAATGATGCAAGTTTTCCTAGGTCGCTCGTCCGTTCGTTAGCAGGCAGACCAGACCCTAAGGAAACCTATCGCCGGCTATCAACTGGTGTTCGAACTCCATCGAGGGTGTGGTTACAGTTAATAGAGTGGTTGAACGTCACCGTAGACTACAGATAAGTGCTTTTATACGATCGAAAGTGGATTAAATTGAACGCCTTATCTGTGTATAGTGATTGCGTGGTAAACTGTTTTACTTATTAACACATCCTGAATGTAAAATCATTGTCACAACTTGTAAATCAATGTATAATTAAAGTTGTTTAACATTTTAATACACTTCTACAGTGTTATGTCATACAGCGTTATTGTGCAGAGGTTTCATTGCCATCGAAACAAGAACATTCATTCTAGGAGGGCAGCTAAGCTAACTAGGTGAGTGAAACAAATCTAGCTCGTATGAGTTTCGTCGGGATTTAAGTACCTCCATATGCTCATTCATTGTTCAGCAGGGTCCACGAGCAGGTTGCGCCTGGAATCCAATGTACAAAATGGAAGGAGGCCCTCACACATCAGGATTCTCAAACTTCATAGATACTCGTGTCTCGTACCAGGATTTTTATAGTGTTTGTATACAGGAGTAAAATAATATAAATTTTGATTTGAGAGCCAGTTCTTTCTTTCTTTTTCTTCTCTCTTTCTTGGCTGGCAACGCATCAGTGATGCCTCTGGTGTTGCTGATGTCCATGGGCGACGATAGCCACTTACCATCAGGTGGATCGTCCGCTCGTTTGCCGGCTATTTCCATAAAATAAAACATTTTTTTATAGGTATACCTACACGAATTACTTGGACCAAGTTGACCAATTTTCTCTACATTACTAACGCAACTAACTACTATGTATCTCGTAATATGAGTTGCGTATTCTTAAAACATAAATAATATGAAGTATGTGTACACATGTTTTAACCAGGGCCGGCCCGTCCATATAGGCGAACTAGGCGACCGCCTAGGGCGCTGGGATTTGGGGGGCGCAAATCTGGGGCATCGAAATGAAGATTTTTTTTTATTTATTTAAATCAATGAAAGATTCACACAGACAAAAATAATAAGTATAATTTTCATGTCTTTTAAACATTAGGTACGAATATAATTTCCAAAGCAATTCCAGAACAGTATTTATTTTAAACAATATTTTGGTCACAGAGACTATATAAAGGATGTTGATGCAACCGAGTAGTCATGTGGAGAATTACAAACTACCGAATAACTATTGTCTATAAGAATGATACCGAATTATGTCAGGAAAGGATTATAATTATATCTATCTATGAAATTGGCCAGTTAGATAGCATGCCTAATTTAGTAAGCAACTACAATTAGGATTTGCTTACTCTGTGTGTAAATAAATAGTAAATGTAGTTTTTCTAAATAAATTTTCTAAACTTAGACATTATTCCTCTAGAAATGTTATTGAAATTCTGTACCAACTTTATGCTCCGATCATCCGATACAGCGTAAACCACAGAACTAAATAGAATACGATTTCAAAAGTTGGAAATATGTATTTTCAAATTATGTGCCTTTGTAGACCTAAAATTTCTTTCTATTAAAAATAAATATCAGTTAAAATTAGTTTTCACTAGACAAAACGCGTTTGACAAAAAAGCTTAATAAGCAATCTATCACGTGTTTAACAGGAAATTTTACAGGATTTACTGATCTTTTACTAATGCCAGGCTTATTGATACGAGCTAAGCGTGCGGAGTACGTCTTAAAAATTTCAAAATCTTGTGTACATGAAAGAAAATCTGTCTTCAGTTTTGCTTCATTACTGAAGAGCGTGATTGTCACGTGGAGCTTTTGCAATGAGTTGTCTCAATTTTTGGCGATCATTAGATTGGTAGAGTGCCGTCCGTCCATCCATCCATCAGCCCTTGGGAGATCCACTGTTGGACACAGGCCTCCCCTAACTTGTGCCTTCCTGACCGGTTCTGAGCCTTCTAAATCCAGCGGATTCCCGCTGTCTTTTTCAAGTCGTCAGTCCACTTGGTCGGCGGGCGTACTTTGCTCCTTTTTCCGAGACGTAGGCGCCATTCGAGGACCATTCTTCCCCAACGAGTAGAGAAATACGGAGCATAGTCATCTCCATAGCCCGCTATGCGACTTTGAACTTGTGGATTAGGCTAATGATAGTTTTTTGGACGACAAGATATGAAGCAGTTTCCCGAATTCAACCCATCTGAGTTGGATTCTACTTCTTTTTAGAAGTTGGACTTACCCATCTGGATTACTTGTCCCAGGTAATTGTATTCGTCTACAACTTCCAGGGCAGCAACGTCGCAGGTGTGTGATGTATTCGCCATTGATTGACCACGTAGTTTCCATTCCATCAGCTTGAAACGTCTTCCAACGCAGCGGCAAACAGTTTTGGGGATATGACATCTCCTTGCCTGACACCTCTCTGCAGTTGGATGGGGTTTGTTGCTGTATCGTGTACTCTGACGGACATGGCGGCAGATGAGTACAAATACTTCAACACCTCAATACACTGGTAGTCGATCCGGCACCACTGGAGAGAATTTATTACCGCCCAGATTTAGAACCTGGTCTTGATATAATTAAAGGCTTTCTCATAGTCCACATTGGTAACACATAACGGCGGAGACACATAACGGCAGATTCTACTTCTCGATCTTTTATATAATCTCACGCAGTGCGTGTAGGTATATGCTCCATAGTGCTGTAGCCTTTTCGGGATCCTGCTTGTTCGGGAGGCTGGAAGTCGTCAAGCCTGCGTGCAATGCGATTAGTACCCTCAAAAATCAGCTTACAAACGTGGCTCAGAAGTGCAATGGGACTGTAGTTCTTCAAAAAGACTTTGTCGCCCTTCTTAAAGAACAGCGTCTCCACACTTCTGCTCCACGCTTCCGGAGTAGTTCCAGTATTGATGACAGATTCGAACGGGTTTTGGGCTTAGTGCCGTACTGACTGGTATCTCCAGGTGTTTGGATACTTGATCCTACTATGTTTTAGGACGGCGGCCCAGAGGTCTCTTGCCCTCAATCTAGCCTTTCATTATCAGTTTCACCATAATGTCACGAGATCTTCTTGCAATGTGTCCAAAGTGTTTAAGATTACGGTGTAGGCCAATGCTGAAAGTCTTGGGTTAATCTTTAGTTCCTTGAGGACAGAAGCTGGAGATGGCATTGTATATTTCCGATTGAAGGATGACTGGCTGGTATTCAAAAGTTTCATTTACACCCATGCTGGGCTATGTCATGTGTGTCCAGGTTGCGGTAAATCTCAGCGCAATAATTCTTCCATCTGTCTGCAACCACAGTAATATTGAAAATCGGATTGTGATCTGCTTAATTTTGCGAAAGAGATCCACAGCTTTTCACTGCTCTGCATGATGTTTCATATCCCTGTAGATCTCTTCATAGTAAAGGTTTTTATCCCGTCTGCATATTCTTTCAATTTCTCGACATAGTTCCAAGTACTCTGCATTAGAGCTTTCAGAGTTACTTATTCGTCTTGTTTTGGCAGCTTCCATTTTCAACCACGACCAAGGCCTCATTTGATAGCCAGTCCTTTCTCAGCTGAGTTGTCTTTGGCTTTTTCTTCATCGTTTTCACATGACTGAGGGTCGTGGTTTTTGCAATTAGGATCTTCCAGGCTTTTCTATCTTCTGAAAGTTGTATGGATGCGGGCACGATGGCTTTACAAGCCTGCTTAACAGTATCGGGCTAGCGGGTTGGTGGTCTCCCTCTACTTCTCTTTCCTTCCACGTGGCGGACCACTTGACCAAAGTACTTGAGAATCCTACTTGAGTTGTTTTACTGTAGATGCGTTGATGCGATGCGCTGTCCATGAGTATGTTTTCTTTGGCAGAGTCTCTTTGGAAAATCTGGTCCCAGAACTGACACCATTGCATAAATGGGTTTTCAAAGTTTACGCTAACATTAAGCTGTGTTTTCTGTCTAGGCCTAATACGCAGATTCGCTACCTACAGTTGGTACCACACAAAAAACCACAATGATCTAAAATCCTTAGTCAAGTTTATGTTAAAACAAAAATTATGAAACAAATATGGAATTCTAAAAAAAATCTAGACAATTTTTTATTTCAGTTTAAGCGTCGATTATGCAACTGCATTGATTAAAATTAAATTAAATCGGCAATTTCACATTATTTCTTGTTCTAACAAAGGCACGTAGTAAAACTAGTCTGAACAAGAGAAAACACGTCCTTATTAAAAAAAAAACGGGTTTTTGGGTATACCTACTGTCTTGTTTATGTAATATTTTTTACTAAAAATTACACTTTGTTTTTTTACATTATGGTTTGTCAAAAAAAATTCTTAAGAGGGCGCCGTTTTAGTTTTTCGCCTAGGGCGCCAGAAATGCTCGGGCCGGCACTGGTTTTAACTCATTAAGATGAATGAGATTTATGAGTGAAACCATGAACCGTGCTTATGGATGAGTCAGTTTAAAACAATGTAGCGTCAGAGGCTTAAATCATTGCTAATTAAGTGCTTCGGAACGGTAAGTGAGTTATATTACGTTTCGTGGAATTATCCCGCCATTCAAAGGAGAACCCCATCTTCCATAGAGACACCGGCCCAGATTAGACAAGAATGAAAATTGGTGGTCAATTAGATCATTGTAAAAGCTTTAATTTCTCCAATTTTCACGTCTGCTAGCAATGGCCAACTAATGAAATCCTAGAATTTCCACCTAAATATGGTTATGTCACACTCATGTCACTCACAGCAATATATTATGCCTGTTACTAAGGACTTACTACCTCAAACCTGTTGGGAATAAAAAATAATATGTAAAATGACAAAGCTGTCACTCCGTTTAAAACCATGTCTTCTTGTGTTGCTTTTTGATCTCTTTAAAATATTAAATGTATATTCCCACATTATAGTTTCACTTCCACAATATTTCCATCAGGTTATGGGCCCAGCAACCGGGAAACTAATTAAAGAGTTGCTGTGGGAAAATATTTTTCGGAATTGTGATACGGAAATACAAAATTGACAAAACGTGATTTGTTCGTCGAATTGCCGTGTTCGAGAATTTTGTCAAGATGGCTGCATCTTCTGCAAATTTCATTTCCATCGAAAAACTAAAAGGAATAGAGAATTATTCTTCATGGAAATTTATGATGAAAATGATTTTGATACAAGAAGATTTGTGGGATTGCATTGAGAATAAGGAGACTGATGAAAGAAAGCAATCAAAAGCAATGGCCCGAATTGCATTGTCCGTTCATGCGTCCGTGATACCTCACATACGTAATGTGAAGACGGCACATGAAGCATGGGGTAATTTATCTAAAGAATACGAAGATAAAGGACATATAATTAAAGATTGCAAGTCCGGAGATAAGAAGTTTGTGAAGATTGATACAGACAAGCAGAAGGGTTTATTGACTGCATTGTCGGCGAATATTGATAACAATTCGTGGTATATTGACTCTGGAGCAACAAACCATATGTGCAACAATAAGGAAGTAATGTATGACTTTCAAGTATGCAAACCATTGGAAGTAAATGTTGCGAATGGTGAAAAGATTTCAACGGGTGGATTTGGTAAAGTAAAAATTAAATTAAACTTTAACAGTCAAGTTGATCATATCAGTAATGTATATTTTGTGCCAGGGTTGTCAACGAACTTATTATCTGTTAGTGAATTAAACAGAAAGGGTTATAAAGTATATTTTGACATGAATAAATGTAAAATATATGATGGTAAGAATGTAATTGCTACTGCTACGTGTCGTAATGGTGTGTATGTATTAGATACATCCAAGGATGTGCAGTATAGGTCTTTTAGGAAGCCAGAGATTGTCATGAACTCAGCCATCACGATTTCGGTACATGAGGGTAAGGCTGAGGATCCGGGTTTAACTCATAGCGATAGCACGGAGGTGACACAAGATGTTTGGCATCAAAGACTTGCGCATCTTAATTCTAGGAGCATGAATCTCATGAAGAATGGATTAGTTTCAGGTATGAATTTTGAATCTACAACTTTTAAACCGTGCATTTCTTGTATAGAGGGGAAACAAACTAAATTACCTTTTCCTAAAAAGAGTTTTACGAGAGCAAAACAAAAGTTAGGTATTGTACACACAGATGTGTGTGGACCTATGCCGGTATCATCATTGAGTGGATATAGATATTTTGTTACATTCATTGACGACTTTTATAGGAAAACTTTTATTTATTTTATGAAAAAGAAATGTGAAGTTTTTGATAAATTTAAATTATTCAAAGCTGTTGTAGAAAATGAGACTGACTCTAAGATAAAAGTTCTTAGAAGTGACAATGGTGGTGAATATATTAATGACAAGTTTCAGGAATATCTGAAGAGTTGCGGAATTAAACATCAAACTACTATTCCGTACTGTAGTCAGCAAAATGGTGTTGCAGAAAGAGCGAACAGAACCATTATGGATAAGACTCGCTGTATGCTTCAATGTTCTGGTCTAAGTAAGGTTTACTGGGCAGAAGCGGCGAATACAGCGGTGTACTTGAAAAATCGTTCACCTACCAAGGCAGTCATGGGAACTACACCGGAGGAAATGTGGACCGGACAAAAGGTAGATGTAAAACATCTAAGAGTTTTTGGTTGTATAGCATATGCATTAGTAGAGAAATCTAATAAATTAGATGCTCGGAGCAAGAGGTGTATACATGTTGGTTATTGCGAGGATAGCAAGGGGTATCGGTTGCTTGATCCCTCGTGTCCAAAGAAATGTATCAAAGCTCGACATGTTACTTTTATAGAAACTGAATTTATAAAAAGCCGTGTGTCAGGTGAAGATATTCAAAGACTGCATTTTTAAATGGCGATATCACAGAAACCATTTATATGGAACAGCCTGAAGGTTTTATTTCAGAAAGTAATGAAAATAAAGTTTGTAAGCTAAGTAAAGCAATTTATGGCTTAAAACAAGCGGCGAGAGCATGGTATGAGAAGATTAATCGTGTTTTAATCGATAAATTGAAATTTAAAAAATTGTCGTCAGAACAATGTGTTTATATACATAAATTTGAGGATGACATCATTGTTATTGCGATATACGTTGATGATATATTATTATTTTCATCGGAGAAAGCTAGTAAGAAGAAGAATGTGATTAAAAACTTACTTATGAATGAATTTGAAATGAGAGATTTAGGTAAAGTTAATCAAGCGTTAGGGATGAAGATTACCAAAACGGATAACGGATTTACGCTAGATCAAACTGGTTATATTAATAAGATTTTGGCAAGATTTAATATGGCAGATTGTAAACCAGCAAGAACACCTATGGAAGTTGGTATAAAGTTGGAAAAGGAAGAAAACAGTCAATGTTCACATGATTATAGATGTCTTATAGGTTCATTAATGTATTTAGCTGTATGTTCCAGACCTGACATAGCACATAGTGTCAGTTATCTAAGTCAGTTCAACAACTGTTACTCGGATAGTCATTGGAAGGCAGGAAAAAGGATATTGCGTTATTTAAAGGGTACATCGCACTACTGTCTTACATATAAAAAGGGTAATATGGATATTACTGGATTTACGGATGCTGATTGGGGTGCAGATAATCTGGATCGCAGATCGTATACAGGGTACGTATTTAAATTGGGTGATAACATAGTTTCATGGGAAAGTCGCAAACAACGGACAGTTGCACTTTCAAGTACTGAGGCTGAGTACATGGCGATCTCGGATTCTTGTAAAGAGGCATTGTTTCTGCGCAGTTTTATATTGGAATGTACAAGTACTGAGTGTAATATAAATTTATTTAATGATAATCAGTCTGCACAGAAACTATGCAAGAATACTGCACATTCAAGGACAAAGCACATTGACATTAGGCATCACTTTGTTAGAGAACTTTGTAGCAATAAAACTATTAACTTGCAGTATTTGTGTACTCAAGAGATGGTTGCTGATGTAATGACCAAACCTCTAACAAGAGAAAAACATGTAAAGTTTATTACAATTATTTTTAAAACTTAAATTGTAAATTGTTTTTCTTAAGGCCTAGTATATTATGTTGTTTTATAGAGTCCTTGTTATATTTTGTTGTTATTTACATAGTTATTTTTAAGGCCTAGTGTTGGGAATAAAAAATAATATGTAAAATGACAAAGCTGTCACTCCGTTTAAAACCATGTCTTCTTGTGTTGCTTTTTGATCTCTTTAAAATATTAAATGTATATTCCCACATTATAGTTTCACTTCCACAATATTTCCATCAAAACCAAACACCTAGTCTAATATTGACAGTATTAGGAACATAGATTACCCCCACAAGATACCGCATACAAGGCAACTGACGCGCGGCAACATAGCAGTGCTTTTGCTATGCATATGAAACTATGCTAACATTCACGACATTAGTATCGACCAAGACCTTTGACCCGTATACACGCGGATCTTTCAGAATTTAATTAATTTCAAAAAAGCATTCGCTGATGGAACCATGGCTTATTGCAGAGTAAAATGGTGTGATAAATCAGTGCGTAAAAACAGTTACCAAAACGATGGCATATCATTTCATAAATTAGTAATTCATATTTATTTTACAAATTTTCTTCTAATGAAGCAGAGTTCAACTTATGCTGGTTTTGAGAGTGACATTTTGTAAAAATTTCATTCCTAATTCAAAATAATTATCTTGTTTCTGACTAAAGACAATACTAGGGAAGTGAATTTTTCATTTTAAACGCGTATCGATATTCATTTTGAGGATATTGCTATGAAATCGATAATTTCTAACAAGTTATGTATAAGTGGGACAATGGTTGCTGTAGTCAAGGATAAAATTATTTATTATATGAAAAAACATTGTGGTAATGGTTTTATAGATTTCCTAGATGCCCCGAGAGGACGGAAAAATGTATAGAAGCAATGCACCGTGGAGAGGGATGGTTTCCTACCAAATACAGTGTCGTTTGTTTAACAGAGTTTCAAGACTTGCGTTTCTATTCTTCTTGATAAATATACTAAAGAATGTTGTTCACGCCTGTAATTGGCACTCACACTAGTCCAGTTTCTATAGAACGTATATTTGTAATGTAATGTGTGTACTGCTGTTGGTGTGCGAATAAAATAAAATAAATAAATAATAAAATAACACACTTTTCAGTTGACAGTTTCTACTATATGAAGAAATAATCATCGAAGGTTGATGGATTCAGTTGTATCATCGTTATACCTACCAGTTTAATATTCATATAATATTATATATTTATTAAAAGTATCGATATTTTCATTGTATTGTTATTCATTATAAATGTCCTGAAAGTAAATAATGATAATAACAAACATCGATCGTACGATTAATCGATCATACATACTCAATCACTATGGACGGGTTCAGCTTGATAAATTCCAAGTTTGAATTTTAAATATCCAATCACAGCGCATCTGTTTCGTACCCCGCAAACCGCACCTTCCGCAAAATTGTGACTTTGAATTCTAAGAAATATTCACTAATACGGAATCTATTGGAGGTTATCTATGATTAGGAATAATTATGATCATAAGACGCAGTAAAAATTAAAGTTACATATAAACACTAACAAAATACAACTACTTAAACAGTAGGTAATGGTTGAAACCAAGTAGGTGGGTGAATATTATTATTAATAAAAGCTATTTCATGTTTTAAAGGGATTTTATTAGTTATCATCACATCATAATATTATATTAATATTCCGTCTAGAAATTGTGCAGTAGGTATACGTATTGTATGGGTACTGCAACGTCTGCATCCTACTGTTCTTCTAGAGGTATATAGGGTACGTCATCCAGTGTTCAGAAAAAGGTCAGTCACAAAACAGGCGATCTCGGAGTCCAATATTCATGCAATATTTGTTTAAAAAACAACAACAACAAATCCAGAAGTTATAGCGAAAACACATTCACCAAAACACTAGTACGAAAGCGAATGCAATAGAAAATTAAAATAACTGTGTGCGTTTCGATATGTTTCAATAGTAAATAGGACTGCAAATACGATGAAAATATTAATTTAATAGTAAAAATACACAAAAGATGCAAGATTATTGACAATGGTGTTATTTATAATTGCTATGGTAACCAAAATGACATTAGATAGGTTAGATTACAACAGAGATCTTTGTTGTCAATCGATTCAAATGTCTCGAAATCGATGTCAAAATACTAGAATTGTCTTTTAATTATAGTCCCCGCGAACTAAGATGCCCAATTTGTCGTTTGCAATCACAGTGACACTAGAGATGTACAAAAAAAATCGGTTCACGATAGAAACCAATTTTTGCAACAAATCGATTCAAAATTGTAAGGCCTTCTAATCGATTCGATAATTAAATTGTAAACTAAAAACCGTAACATTTAGGTACCTCCCAACTACCTCGATTGAGCTACATATCTAGTAGGTACCACGTATTCTCAGTATTATGTATTTACGACTCCAATAAAATATTCTTTTGTTTCTTCCTAACAACTCATGCTGCTAGATATGCATGGAAATAGCCGAGCCGGCAAACAACCTGACGATCCACCTGATGGTAAATGGCTGTCATCGCCCATGAACATCAGCAAAATCAAAAGCATCACTGATGCGTTGCCGGCTAAGAAAGAGTAGAAAAAGAAAGAAAGATTGATCATGATAGAAAGAACTCATCCGCTCAGTTTCATAATAATATTTTGAATAATATTATGAGCGTCAGGGAAAAAAACTACAGTGAATAAATTCTTGTTTATTTCGTAACACACATTCATGTATAAATAATTATTATTTTGTTGAAAAAAAAGAATACCGCAAAAAGCTTGGCTACATAATTACATATAATATAATATTATCTGCAGTTTACTGTCCATGGATGGCGAAGTGCCCATACATAATGGAAAATGTCCTTTGTTAGCATCCAATTCGACGTGGTATTCTTAGGTACCTAATTTTAAATTCAAATGCAAGTAAATCAGTTTTAACAAAGTAATTAAATTAATCAATTTTCATTTTTAAATTCCGATTATAGTACTGCATCGATTATGATTGGTTTTTGAGACGGTTTCAGGCCGTCACATCACTTTGCGTCAGTTTTGTTTTAGGCCTCTTCATCTATCATTGTTTCGACGTCAAATATTTTTAATAAATTTTGTATAAATTATGATGTGATGGGATTTTTACTAGATTATAACGTTTACTATGATTTATAATCAACGCCAATGCAAATGAGTAAGGATTTTTAAGAAATTTTGGAAAAATCCTTTGTCCGTAAGTGTTCAACTATTCATGTCAAGTAAATTAATATTCCATTTCGCTCAAAGACGCCCATACAATGTTAGTTCATATTAATAAATGGCAGCTATCATTATGGGCATCTTAGATAATTTTGACTATAGCGTAACGATTTAATGGTAATTATAAATATATTACATAGTTTAGTTAGGTATACAATGAATAAGAAAATACGTAAAAAAGGAAAAAAAGGAATTAATCTTGTACTTACAATGAACAATAAATAATTCATAAAATATATTATTAAGTTCCCTAATCGATATATGTAATCGATTTAATCGATTATAAAATCGTTTGTAATGAGGTAAATACTATGAAAACTTTTTTGTATTATTTTGTTCATTTAGCAAAATATGCAGATGAGGCTCAGATTTAAACGTGTTTATCTAGTAAATAAGACGAATTTTTTGGTATATAGTTTACTCTTGTCTTTTCTTATGCCTACCACAGAACACATATAATTCGTGGCCGGAAATCGGGGTTCTCCTTTATGGACAAGCATTTTACTTCTGTTAACAATATTGTTCTTTTGTGTTGTTTAGGTTAAATTTATCGGAGAAAGTTACTTACTTTGTAAGAAAGCTTTTTGTATTATTCAGGGGTCGTTTCTTGTAAGTTTAAATCTTTGTTGGTTTATTTACCTACTTGTTGTTGCCTTGTCACTTTATGTATACTACGTCTGATAGACCTTCATAAATAGCCAAGTTATGACCAATTAGAATAACGACGATATTAATCAACCAGCGTTAAAGTTTAAAATGTCCTTAACAAACTTGGAATTTTGATAGTAAAATTAGCTCGAATGATTGCGAAAAGCCTCACATTCAAATTACCCAGTCCGTCTTTCTGATAAGAGAAGAGATTTTTTTATTACTTCACCATTTCATTATTATGATTATTTTGGTTGATTATTTTAATTTTGTTATCATCATGTAAGTGTGTCTATATCATAGCAGTGTAGCTGCGATATATGGGATGTTTTTACAAACACGATGAACCTTTAAGTACAACCGTTACTATTCTCTATCACTCTATTAAGACGTTAGTAAAACTTCAATACAGCAAATTGATCTTTTAAGCCCTTAAGCACGCACGGGGGTGTCGTAACGCGTAACCCCAAACGATAGCCACATGTAAGCCGAGTCAATGCCCTTTCAATTAGGAAAATAGTAGCAACCAGCCTCAGTATAACACACGCTACACTAACAACGACACACATTACTTGTCATAGATTTAGAACCAGTAGATTCTCCCATACCTTTGACAGAGCGAGATCGCCAGTTACAAAATCTACGTGAAAGACAGAGACAAAAATATTATTTTTTGTCCCCGTCACCGTGGCCTATTGTATTATACATATATATTGTTTGTCACAAGTGCAAACAATGGGTGATATGTGACAAACAATGATGAGTGAGTTGGGTATTTGGAAATTTAAAGTTTCAGTTTGTTTTTTAAGCAGAAAATCGTAGTTAGTTTAAATATATTTAGTCTAAATGTGATGGTGGATAGCAGTTTTCTGGGCTACTTATTAAATTTTGTTACATTTCATTAAAAATAACCTCCAAGAAACGTAAATTCTCTGTCTCATGTGCGACCAGTGACCACGCCGTCGCTGAATCTATAGGTACTACATCTATGCTACTTGTAGTTGTAGTGATGTCGGCAAGGAACGTAATATCTGTGCCGACGACTGACATTACTTGTCGTTGAAGTGCTGTCGGCGAAGAACGCTATATCTGTGTCGACATTTTTGCGGCGAGTCACACGTCCGCGTTGGTCGTGTGCTTGTAATATGCCGCTACATAAAGCTTTATTGTCTTGTTTGTTTTGTCAGTCGTTTAGGTAATCTGCCCATAATTCTCGGGTTTAATGAATTATAAAGGGTGCTATCTACGTGCAAAAAAATAATAAACAAAGAAAACATTTGCTTCTTTCAGCTCTGACTTCATTTAGATTCGTGCAAGGAATATACGAGTATAATATTATCAATATTGGGTCACAGTTTTGTAGCTTCACGCGGACAGAATTATTATTACGTACCTACTGTAATGCATTATATTTTTTTCGTGAAGCTTGCCTGGCTGCCACAGTCTCGCTTGAATCAGTCGCCAAACGTCTCGTCATATAGAACATTTTTACATGTCTCTTCTGACGTCGGTAAGACATCGGTGATACCTTTGGTGTTTCTGTCTCCATGGGCGACGCGACGGTGGCCTACAATCGCTACTTTGCCGGCTATTCATATTAAAAATATTGTATTTGGTTATCTGCACCTTGAATAATAAAACTAAATGGCCTGTTCTATTTTACAGCGTCTTCGTCGATTAGCGGTGCACATCGAGAATCGTGTCTTGTGATCAGACTGGAAATACCACCAATGCAATATGGCCAACTCCTGTCAGAAGTTCTTATGTTTTGTAAAGGCGTCCGAAACAGCTTAATAATTTAAATTAACTTACTGTGACCGACGGCTATAATATGTGTACTTACCAACTGTTCCAACGTTAAAAGTGTTTAAGAAGCCGAAAGTCGCCTGAAATAGCTTTATTGCAAATAAACTTTAAGTGTGTTAAGTGTTTTAAACTCATTCAAATTCAGATTAATGTAAATATAGAGAATGTTAAGTGAGGTTTATTAAGTCTACGCCGGACGTATTCTCCTAAGGGCGCAGGGGCGATCACCCGAAGCGCCCGGGCCCTATAGGTACCTACTAGAGGGGCGGCAGGGGGAAAATTTGTATTTTAGTGGGAAGGTCCGGCCATTTTGACTGGAATATCGAATAAAATACATAATATTTAAATAATAGGACCTACCTAAGTACGTAACTGCGTCAAGAGATAATTTAAGCTTTAAAGAATAAAAGTAAGAGATCCTTGAAATCGAGGATTACCAACCTTTTTTATTCTGTGCTAAGGATTTTATGCGCCACTGTAGGGTACACAGATATAATCATAACCGACTAAACTAAGTATACGTAGATACTGGAGTAGATACACTACATAACGTTTTTTTCAGATATTAGGATGAACATGATACAAAATTCGGAAATTCTAAGGCCATAAAAATAATAAAGGTAATAAAAATGCAACCGTTCGTTTGACTTTATGATACGTTGGCAGATGAAGAAGTTTTCCTCACGAAATGAGGCGATGTAAAGCTCAACGATCTCCAACTGCCAATCCAAAAACGATGTTTGATCGTTGTAGTTACTCTATTTACTTATAATTAATATAAGTATAAATTATTAACTTGTTAATAAGATATTTCTTAGTAAAAACGTTTAATTAGAAGAATTTTCTGCCAGACAACCTATTCGCTAGACGTGAAAGACAAGAAAAGCTCACACTACTTAGTTAATACTTATAACAGCGCAAAACGATTTCCTAAGTTTTATATGTTGGGGGAATCAATAATGAACATACACACCCGAGACTCACACCTGAGAATCAAACCCGGGACGCTTCACTCCGCAACTAATAAGCTACAAGGCTTCACACAGGTCAATATAAATTAACATTGTGTACTCTGGAGTTAATATAGTGTACGCAAGCCTTGAACATCACATCCTGCCAGTCCTTATCGCAATTATGTCTGTTATCTAATGATTAAACTGAACGTCCACATGTTCTGTTATCAAACATTTTGGTCAACAGCGTGTTAAATAATGGTTTTGTGAATCGGGCCTTAGTATGCGATTGGAGCCTTATTCGATGAAGGAACTGCCGACTCGGCATCACCGCGATCGTGAGAACGTTAAGTGCGTCTTCAGCAGTTTCGTGTCGTGGGAATGATGGACAGTTCGGACAATAACGTGATGTAGACTAGTACTTAGAATTAACCATTTAATTTGAATTTGTAACATTCGATTCGAATTAAATATTTTATATAATCGATTTCGGTCTTTTTGTATCCCCCTGCAGCCGTACGTATATATTTGGCGCAGTCGGTAGGATACTCGCGGTCGGTTTCGCGGTGAAGATTTCCAAAAATTGGAAGATTTCCGAAAAACGCAAAGCCGCCCGTGTGGCTCTCTAGTCACCAGCAGGAGTATCCGCAACCTACCACGTCGTGCTGCAGGTATCCAGACATCGATAACGCAGGGAGGCCGAAAATAAGCTATGTAAGTACATTAGATTTCTTTCATGTGATTTGCTCATTCCTTTTCCTATACTAATATTGTATAAATAAAATTACCAAAATTTTTCATTTAAAAAAATCTCGTGAACCTAGGTTAAGTAGTAGTAATAGGGAACTTTATATAGATAGTTTAAGAAATATAAGTGGTGAAAATTCGGAACCAATTTGTTTAAAAATGACAGATCAATTAGACGTAATTTTCAAGGCTTTAAGACTGGTACCGGACTTCGACGGGAACCCGAATGTGCTGACCCGTTTTATTAAATTATGCGACGAGTTAGCAACTCAATTTTATAAAAGTGATAGTTCCGAGTTAGTTAAATGTGCTTTTATTAATGGTGTATTAAATAAGGTAATAGGACCCGCTGCTAGCTTAATCAACGCAAACGGAATTCCTAGTGACTGGAATGGCATTCGTAGTACTTTAGTGAACAATTTTGCTGATCACCGCGACGAATCCGCACTTTATAATGATTTATCGATTTTAAGACAAGGTTCTAATAGTCCTCAAGAATTTTACGAACGCTGCCAAACTTTATTTAGTACCATTATGACTTATGTGAGCTTGCACGATACCATTCAAACTACTATTGATGCGAAACGCGATTTATATAAGAAATTAACCCTGCAAGCGTTCATACGGGGTTTAAATGAGCCGATTGGTACGCGGATTCGGTGCATGCGCCCCGAAACTATCGAGAAAGCTTTACAGTTTGTTCATGAAGAAATTAATACTTTATATATTCAAAATCGCAATGAACGTATTTCTGACAGGAAAATGTTAAATAATTTTACAGTTCCGAATAGTTTTAATTTAAATAATTTTAGATCACCTAGTGTAGGATCTGCCCCGGGATTAATTAATTATGCTATGCCAGGCGCCTCGCGACCTCAAATTATGTCTCATCCTTCACCTCAATGGAGGCCAAGCTTCTACCAACCTCGTCAATTTGGTCCTACACGCACTCAACAAATTTTTAAGGCGCCTCCGCCTAATTATAACCCGCGACATAATGCATTTATTTCCCAGAGGCCTAATTATCAAATGGCTCCGCGTCCTATGAGTGGTGTTAGCCACTTTGTTTCGAGGCAATTACCACCTACTTCCAATCTCACTGGACACGATTGGCGCAAATCAGGTAACCCACCGCCTAATAATTATTTTAAGACTAGAGAGATTAATTATAATAATTGCGCTGATGATATAATATTTAATGAAGATTATTATTATTCAGATTTTAACGAACCTAGTGATGATTATTTCTACTATTGCGAAAATCCTTATCCTTACGAATATGAATTGCCTAATCCAGAATTTGGTGAGTGCTCGCAAAAGTATCAAAATATGACCGAATTGAAAGTTGATAAAAAACGCGATGATTCGAATTTTCAGGAAACTCCGAAATTAGACAAACCAAGATAGAAATTAATTTACACAACCAACGTCAACTTCCTTATATTCAGATTAATTCTCCACCTTTAAAGTTATTAATTGATACGGGAGCGAATCAATCTTTTTTGAGCCCTGCCGCTGTAGAAAGGTATTTTAAATATTTTCCTTTAAATTATGAGCCATTTGAAGTATGTAATGTGCATGCTAAAACTAGAAATAATTTTTCAATAACTTTACCTAGCTTTAATGAATTTAATGATCCGTGTGACGTAACATTTTATGTATATAAATTTCATGAATTTTTCGACGGCCTAATTGGAACAGATCTATTAGATAAATGGGAAGCTACAATAGATTATAAAAATAAAGTACTTACCACTAAAACTGCTTCTAATCCTATAAAAATTTATAATTCTCAAAATTCTAACCTATATGAAGAAATAATACCAGCAGGTACTTCAAAGCTTTTAAAAATTCCTATGAATATTCATGAAGGTGAGGTTTATGTAAAAGAGCAGACTATTTCAAATTGTATTATAGGTGAATGCTTAACAACTGTTAGTAATGGCAAGGGAATAGTTGAAATCAGTAATCCTTCCCGCAATGATGTTATATTTTCAATGGATCGAACTATATCGGCTGAATTGAATAAACTTGAGTTTGAAACGTTAAATTATGAAACGCAGCGCGTAAAAGAAGTCCTCTCACGCCTGCGTACCGACCATTTAAATGTCGAGGAGCGTAAAAATTTAGAAGTACTTTGTTCACGATATGCAGATATTTTCTACTTAGAAGATGAACCACTTACCTTTACTAATAAAATTAAGCATTCTATAAAAACTACTGACGAGTTACCGGTATATTCAAAAAATTATAGATATCCGTATATTCACAGACAAGAAGTGCAAGATCAGATTAGCAAAATGTTGGAACAGGGTATTATTAGACCTTCTAATTCTGCCTGGAGTTCTCCTATTTGGGTGGTAGCAAAAAAATCTGACGCATCTGGAAAACCCAAATGGCGATTAGTGGTAGACTTTCGGAAATTGAATGAAAAAACAATCGACGACAAATATCCTATCCCGAATATCGCTGATGTGTTAGATAAATTAGGACATTGCCAGTATTTTACCACACTCGACCTTGCTAGTGGTTTTTATCAAGTCGAAATGGATCCCCAAGATATACCAAAAACTGCATTCACCGTAGAACACGGCCATTTTGAATTCCTTAGAATGCCAATGGGTCTCAAAAATAGTCCATCGACATTCCAAAGAGTAATGGACAATGTTTTACGTGAATTACAGAATACAATTTGCCTAGTTTACTTAGATGATATAATAGTTTTTAGCACATCCCTTCAGGAACATATGGAAAATTTAGAAAGAGTATTTTTAAAATTACGTGAGTCCAACTT
Source organism: Thymelicus sylvestris (assembly GCA_911387775.1). NCBI lineage: Eukaryota > Metazoa > Arthropoda > Insecta > Lepidoptera > Hesperiidae > Thymelicus > Thymelicus sylvestris. The sequence goes on from OU426889.1 coordinate 16,514,303, forward strand.
TAAAATCCAGATGGATAAATCAGAATTTTTAAAATTGGAGACACCATATCTAGGTCATATCATTAGCAAGGACGGTATAAAACCCAACCCGGATAAAATACTAGCAATAAAAAAATATCCACTGCCTAAAACCCCCACAGAAATAAAAAGATTTTTAGGACTTCTCGGCTATTATAGAAAATTTATCCCCGATTTTGCAAAGATTATTAAACCATTGACTCAGTGCTTAAAGAAAGGTTCCAAAATTTCATTTGACCAAAATTATATTGAGTGTTTTGAGAAATGTAAATTACTTCTAGTTAATGATCCCATTCTTCAATATCCCGATTTTACGAAAGAATTTATTCTTACTACAGACGCTTCGAATTTTGCCATTGGAGCCGTTCTTTCACAAGGTGTAATCGGTTCCGATAAACCAATAGCTTATGCATCACGAACCCTAAACCAAAGTGAAATTAACTATAGTACGATCGAAAAGGAGTTGCTGGCCATCGTTTGGGCAACTAAATACTTTCGTCCCTACCTTTTTGGCCGAAAATTCAAAATTGTTACCGACCATCGTCCGTTGCAATGGGTCATGAACATCAAAGAACCCAATTCCCGTTTAACGCGCTGGAGACTCCGTCTTAGTGAATTCGATTTTACTGTAGTTTATAAGCCAGGAAAAATTAACACTAATGCAGATGCCTTATCCCGTGTTGAAATTCTTAACGAAGATTTTAGTTCAGTAATAGTTAACACATCTGACTCTGATTCCCGAACTGAAACTGCTAATTCTAGTACTGATACTGCACATAGTGACGCTATGGTTAACAGATCTGATTCCCGAACTGAAACTGCCAATTCTAGTACAGATACAGCACATAGTGACGCTGAAAACCCTGTGTTAGAAGTACCTATTGTTGATAAGCCATTAAATTTATTTAATAAGCAGATTATATTTAACATTGTAGGTGATATAAAAAGTAAACCTAAAATAACTAAGCCTTTTGATACATTTACCAGAACCAGCATTCAAATTTCTGAATCTTCTTTAGAAAAGGATATAATTGAAGCTGTAAAAGAATTTGTGAATCCAAAAATAAAAACTGGGATTTTGATTAACCCTCCAATAAGAATGTACTCTGTTATACCAATCCTACAACGTCATTTCAAAAATTCGGCTATGAATCTGGTCTTTACAAAACACGAAGTAGAGAATGTTACCGATTATTTAAAACAGCAAGAGATTATAAAAAATTATCATGTGGGTAAAACTAATCACAGGGGGATCAATGAGTGTTACCTATCGCTATCAAGAAGATATTATTGGCCTAAAATGAAGGAGGAAATTTCGAAATACATCAATGAATGTGTCATTTGTGGTCAAGCTAAATATGATCGGCGTCCCGTACGACCAAGATTTCAAATCGTACCCCCTCCATCCAAACCATTCGAAATAGTACATATAGATTTATTTAGCGTTGAAACTTACAAATATCTAACTATAATTGATGCATTCTCAAAATATGCACAGGCATATTATCTGAGAGATGCGACCGCTATTAGCATTGTTCAGGCCTTATTAAAGTTCTCTACTCATCATGGACTTCCTTTATCGATTGTATCAGATAATGGTCCTGAATTTACTAATCAGATATTTTTGGAATTTTGTAGGTTGCATAAAATTCATCATCATAAAATTTGTCCCAATACACCTAATGAGAATGGAATGATTGAGCGTCTTCATTCCACATTATTGGAGCATTTGCGTATCTTGAGATTAGAACACCAAGGAGAAATAGTGACGAACCTTATGCCTTATGCTATATTGGCTTACAATAGCTCTATACATAATTTCACTAAATGCAGGCCTTTCGATGTAATTACTGGGCATCTAGATCCTCGTGATCCCTTGGACATAAATATAACACAACATTTATTGCAACAATATATTCAGGATCATCGTAAACGTATATCTAAATTATTTGAAATTATTAATAAAACTACACTTGACCGTCGAACAGAGATTATTGAGAACGCTAATAAGGATCGTGAACCCGAAGAGGAATTCACACCTGAACAGGAAGTTTTTATTAGGAACCCTTTAGCCCACAGGCAAAAATTGGCTGCCCGTTACACACACGATAAGGTATTAGCTGATTTGCCAATACACATTTATGTTCGGAAAAAGGCCGGTCCTGTACCTAAGTCACGGTTGAAACGAGTACCTCGTAGCGCTCGTTTGTTACAGGGCTCTGAAAATCCTGATGGTTCAGATGCTGGTCCGAACTCTGACCCTGGGCCAAGCAGACGAAATAAAACTTGAAAACCTCGACGATGGACCCGGTATTCTACCCTTTGACATGGGACCCACTAGAATAATTTCACATTTCCATTCCTTTATCCAGATTATAAATTTAGAAGATGTTAGAAATAAATTAGAGACCGTTAAAGCGCAATTGCAAGGTTTAATTCCGCAATTGGACAAATCTTTATCTATGTTTGATTCGCGTGTTAAGTATGTACAAAATAAATTGGATGATATATCAGAACATTTAGATACATTTTTAATAAAACGTGCAAAAAGAGGACTAATAGACGGTCTCGGTTCAGTTATTAAAAGTATATCTGGGAATTTAGATTACACCGATGTAATTAAATATGATAATGCCATTTCAGTTTTGAAGCAAAAAGTAGTCACCATTCGGCACTTAACTATAATACATTGAAAGTTATGAAAGAAAGGCTAGATATTCTTTATGACAAAAAGAAAATCCTACATATGTATTGGTTTTAGGGAATATTTTGATATCATTAAATTAGGATACTATTATAGAGATAATGAACTTATTTTAAGTTTCCCGTTGTTCGTCCTACTAACTACACCCTATATAAATTATCCTTAGCCCCTAATCGCGATACTAAAGTCCTAACTCCTATCTATCCATATGTGGCAATCCATGAAAAGAGTCTTTTGTACATTGAGACTGAATGTCCGAAGTACAGTCACGGTCACCTTTGCGAGGACAACATTAGTCACCACCTCACCACCACTTCGTAAAGTCGGATTGTATCCAGCATCTTATACTCAGTCAGAAGATCATAGATTCCTGTCGATTTAGTTCAGTCGCCTTAACTTCCGAGGCCATGGAGCAATTAGATGACCATCATTACGCGTAAAAAGAAGCAGGAGCCATCTGAAAGCTGTGTGAATCCTCCAGGAAATCAATCAAATCCAGGAACTTCCATAGAAATGAAGGAAATCAAACCTGATCATTGTTCACACAACCCCTGTTCACTGTCTGCACTATTTTCGACGACAGTCTCCAAATAGGTGCAGAACTTGCGGAGGGAGATGTTAAATAATGGTTTTGTGAATCGGGCCTTAGTATGCGATTGGAGCCTTATTCGATGAAGGAACTGCCGACTCGGCATCACCGCGATCGTGAGAACGTTAACACGTTCACTGCGGATCACCCACAATCGGCCCGATGCGGTGCCAACGCGCTGTGCGTACAGGAAAAATAGGTTCCTCCCGCCTGTGCGGGACCGGTTTCTTGGGAATTTTTACGAGTATGACAGAGACAAATATTGTTTTCGATTCGTGAGTAACAATGTAGAAATATAGCAGTTTAATAAAGTGGGGGGCCTTTTTCGACCTCCGCCGCACAGAACGTAAAAAAAGTTATCTCAGTGCGGGAGCGGGCCTGTTTTGGTAGATGACCGCCCGCGGCCTGATGCCGCACTGTGGAGATGCGTACGCGTCGAGCGGCTAGTAGTGTTGTGCTTGCTACACGAGGATTTAACAGATGGCGCTCTTAGAATAATATGTGACGCAAACTTCATAATTTCAAATCAGAAGGCGTTCATGTAGCTCGGCCGAGCGTTCGCTTAACGTGTATGTATATGGTACGACTGTACGAAGCTCGCACGGATTGAGACTAGCTGCTCCGAAATCGGACGAATACGTAAGCAGCTGTTTGTGAGAAAGTATAAAGGTGTATAGGTATCTATCATATCTTTATAATGCCACACTCCCGTAAGTATACATGTAGGTATATATGTATACATAGGTGTACCTATGTACAACAGTGAATAGCAGTTGCTGGTGAATAGCTGTACGCGTAAAATTAAAAGAAAATGGTTGTCTGTAAAGTCGGTTTACGGACGGTAGTTTAACGTGACAACGTCATGACAAAGCTCCGCCCCGCTCCGCTCCACTTAACTACAATCGCCTACGGCTCGCCTACGGCATCGGCTACGATACGCCAATCGTAACCGATAGTGCCTCTCTCTCGCTTTTGCCGCTCTCTCGCTCACTGAACGCTACATTTTTTCATAGATGCGCCCGGAGCTCATCATTTTAATAGACGTTATCACGTCCTAAATAAATAAATAATTATAATTGCATAAGTTGATAAAAAATGCTATGCAATAGCGTTACCGCGGCAGTCCCCGAGTGCCACACGTATTTTTTTAAATCAGTATTTAGTCACCCCTGTAACGCTCGCTGTTCCTCAAATCAACAATCTGTCCGCTATAAAATATTTTTTTTTCATAACATTTCATTTTGTTTTTTTTTATGTTTACATAATTTTTTTAACACATATTATAATTGTACTTATTAAAATTTTGTTAAATAATGACTCGATATTTTCTTTTCTTTCACTATCCCATCACTACAAAAATAACGCTACAGTGCGGTATCGGGCCTTATCGACCCGACATTTTCAATTGCTAATTACTCATTTTCTGTTTGGAGAATCCAGGGGCGAGGCCAATGCAAACACAAGTGATTCATGACGATTTTAAAAAGTATAAAAATTGTTATATACCACACTCCTTGATCAAGATATTGAGCTTTAATACCACTCAGAGGTGTCGGATCGAAATGGACCGCCCCGCACTGTAAGAAAGTCAAGTGGGTGCCTTTTTGGACCGCCACCGCACCAGCTGAAAGTCACTGTTTTTAATGCCGCAGTCAAGGTGTTAAGTGCGTCTTCAGCAGTTTCGTGTCGTGGGAATGATGGACAGTTCGGACAATAACGTGATGTAGACTAGTACTTAGAATTAACCATTTAATTTGAATTTGTAACATTCGATTCGAATTAAATATTTTATATAATCGATTTCGGTCTTTTTGTATCCCCCTGCAGCCGCACGTATATATTTAGCGAATCAACACGAGTTGTTTATGGTTCCGTCTTCCGTAATGTACCTAAATATATCCGGTATTATGTATCGATATATAAAGTAGATAGTATTTTAGACGTATAGAAAAATGATATTATCACAGACAGTTTGCTTTAACATTTAAGATGAAAATGTTTCGGATTTGAAAACAGAAGACTTGACAATATGCAGTGGCGTAGCTAGCCCTAAGGAGGCCCCATATTAATATTTGTTGTGGGCCCACTCAACGTCAGCTGTCGAATATAAAAGGAGTGCTAACTGTAGCGTTCATAGGCCGCTGACGAGCTTTTTTTTGGGAGTTTAGTGGGGGCCCCTATAAGGAAGGGGGCCCTATACGCACGGGGCCCCGTATAATTGATACGGCGGTAGCAACGCCCCTGACAATATGTTTCTGCTAGCCCTTCTACAAGCTAAAACAAGATGCATTTTGTTAAAAGCTTTTTATTTTTTGCCAATAAACTTACCAAGTTAACAAAGGTATGTACTTATGATATGCGGTGAGAGGACTTGTTTTCTCTGCATGAAGTAATATTAACTTTTTCTATTTAAACATTTAGATAAAAGGTCAAATATACAAATAATAATGGAGTCTGGTTTATATTACAATTGAAGAAACCTTAAAAACCACTAAACAATAGATACAAATATGTATCTATTGTTTAGTGGTTTTTAAGGTTTCTCTATTTATTCGGTTTTTCTATTTAAACATTTAGATAAAAGGTCAAATATACAAATAATAATCTTAAAAACCACTAAACAATAGATACATATTTGTATCTATTGTTTAGTGGTTTTTAAGGTTTCTTCAATTGTAATATAAACCAGACTCCATTATTATTTGTATATTTGACCTTTTATCTAAATGTTTAAATAGAAAAAGTTAATATTACTTCATGCAGAGAAAACAAGTCCTCTCACCGCATATCATAAGTACATACCTTTGTTAACTTGGTAAGTTTATTGGCAAAAAATAAAAAGCTTTTAACAAAATGCATCTTGTTTTAGCTTGTAGAAGGGCTAGCAGAAACATATTGTCAGGGGCGTTGCTACCGCGCTGTGTCGCGGTTGACATATTGTGGGAGTAGATATCTACTAGAAAAAGATTCCTTTTGTATATTTACAAAAGGACTCTACTCTAATCTACTAGAAAAAGATTCCTTTTGTATATTTACAAAAGGAATCTTTTTCTAGTAGATATCTACTCCCACAATATGTCAACCGCGACACAAATCTGATAGATGATGTTATCCCCAAACACAATAAATAGGGCTTACACAAATAACACGTTTTCAGCCTACAGGGGGTGCGTTGAACGCAAGATTCTGCCCTATCGTTCATCACAATATGTTATTACTTGGCTACTTAGGTAGGGATAAAAATGAATTATAAACGCTACCACACACCACAAACAACTTATAAACACAGTATAAATATTATTTAGCTTTACATAATATACATAGATCTACGGCTACTTCGGTACGTCATGTTTTGCTTCGTTTAGCAGATCGGAATGCGAACTTAGTGCATAAACTCAAATACAAATTTAAAGTAGTAGGGCTACTTCGGGACGTATGACAGATATTTAACTAGTGAATATATACCTAAATAAAATCTCTCTTGGAGACAATAATTCCCTTCTGTTGAAGCTTTGTGGAGCAAGTTCTCTTATTTTTAATCATACCATATTATTATTTTGGCGCCCCCCTTAAACTTCGCTCCCCCCCCCCCCCCCCCCCCATTAATAATTCCTATATCGATGGGCGGCGGTCATGGTGAAGGCTAGCTCAATGTCGATTATTAAAAAATACATTACTAATTCAGCCTTAAAGCTACGCTATGGATCTGAATTGAAGGATATACCAGCGACCAGCTGCACTAATTTGTAGCCGTTTCATGGCACAGGCTGAGGGTAGTCCTTTTTCGTCTGGTAACGGTACCCACATACAAATATTTTGTTTGTTTTGACACGTTATAATGTATTATGGTTACATATTGTTAGTACTTTTTGTTATAACCTTGTACCACGTTTATTTCATGACGAAATAAATGTTTCTTCTTCTTCGTCTCAATTAACGCGTCTTTGCCAACTATGTCAGCGTTTATTACTATCGATAATCGAGCCTTACATTACAATCTGAAATGATAATAGGAACGACAAAATAATGTCGGTGAGCACATTCTCTACATCGAGTTGTTGGATGTTCGGATGATGGATGACTCACTCACCCTCCTTTTCTTTAATACCATTCCAAGTTTAATACTTGACATTTTGTACTATTATGTGTATTTATCGATTTTACTATTAAGCAGAAATGAACAGAATATACCTAATAACGAAGCATGAGTATTGTAAGTCTTTATATTATGACCGCCCTTTCTTCACTTCGGAAAAACGTATGCGTGAACGCTTAGTAACTTAGTAACCACATCGTAAACCATCAGGTGGGATTTTGGCCGTAAAATATTTTTATTATAATTTTCATTTATGAAATAAAACACTTAAAATGCAGGTATCATTTAGTGTTTTACGCTTAGTCCAATAGATTAATGAAAATTGCATCCAAATAGATTCAGTCATTTCTGAGATTAGCAGGAACAAGCGCACATAAACCGGCAAACAAATCTAAAAATCATTGTAACATGATCTTTTGCGTTTATAAAAACCACAACGTATAGTTTTCTCAGATATCTTTCATACAAAGACATCGATCAATTATCAGTTACAGTTCTATTGTAACTTATCTAGGTACGTCCATGAACTTACTACCTACCAATAAAGCTACATAGAAACCTTATGTATATATTTTTTAATAAGTTTTGGGCTAAACCTTGGCTCCATAGATCCGGAAGGACGACCTCATTAGACATGAGTCACATGAGTGACCAGAAACCAGCGAGGAAGCAATTCTTGCCTGTTTGTATATTTATATTTTTCTCCTATATTTCCCATTTCTATTTATTTAACTCCCGCAAGTCCTGCTTATGATTTCAACGTTATTTTTCAACGTCGCGTTCACATTTTCTAATGTAATATTACTTGCTTTTCATAAAGGAAAACCTAGTAAAGACTCAAGACTGCTAGCTAGGTATATATTATTTTATTTGAGAAACGTACGAGTTCTACAGTAACTATTTTATAAAAGCTGTGCTTACAATTTTCAATTTGTTCAATTTTCCAGCAAGATCAAGCTCCTTTGTGAATAAATAAAGTTAGAACTTAGAAGTGAAGAATAAGTATGAATAGACAGGTACAAAACGATCCCTTCGGAGCATAATGTACAAAACGCAAAATGAACACAAGTCGCAAAATGTACAATTCGCAAAATGTACAAAACGCAAAATGTACAAAACGCAAAATGTACACAATACGCAAAATGTACAAATCGCAAAATGTACAACAAGCACTAAGGCCTCTTTCACGGCGACACGGAACTTAAATTTTTGAAGGGCTTTTCTTTTTGATGTTACCAGATGTAAAATTCGAACGTTTATTGCCCGTGGTCCGATCGCCGAGTTCTACTGGTCGATCCATGGGCAATTTTTTTTTGCCTGTGGTTCTATCAATCGGACTATCGTTATTTATAGCAATAAAAATTACATTGGTACTAGACCGGACTGGTACTGGAAGAGTAGTTACCAAGATAAATATTTTTACCCATGATACTATTAAGTGCCCTACCTCACCCGGACGCCATGGCGACGGGAGGGGGAGGGGGAGGGGAGGGGTTTGAGGGTAGGGGCAGGGGGAGAGAGAGTAGAAGGGAGAGGGAATTTAATGATGTCAAAGAAGTAGAACTTCTCACGCGCGAACATAATTTTATGTTTAAGTAAGTAAGTTTATGTTTTTTGACGTGATAACGCATTAAAACGATGAGCGCCGGGCGCATCTATGAAAAAATGTAGCGTTCCGCGAGCGAGAGAGCAGCGAAAGCGAGAGAGAGGCACTATCGGCTACGATACGCCGATCGTAGCCGATAGTGCCTCTCTCTCGCATCGTAGCCGATGCCGTAGGTGAGCCGTAGGCCATCGTAGTTGAGTGGAGCGGAGCGGAGTGGGGCGGGGCGGAGCGGAGCTTTGTCATGACATTGTCACGTTAAACTACCGTCCGTAAACTGACTTTACAGACAACCATTTTTATTTTACTTGTGGAGTTTAAGACTTTTTTTTCATGCATCATTTCCCTCCGGCATACAATGTCCTCATCCTATAATGACTGCATTTATGCAGATAAAGCTGTAGCGACTTGATAGTTAATAGTGATTTTTATTTTTGTTAAGTAGGTGATATTTCGATTAACCAATATAGAACCAACTTTGTTGTGAGTAAAATGTGTTTAGGGGAAAATATTTTGTGGAATAAATAAGAATTATTTTATCCCTAGTTTGTATTTCAATTGAAAAAAATCAGATCAATATTTTGTGTCATTTATGTAATCGATGTGAACGTGGGCTTTCTTGCACATTTTGCGATTTGTACATTTTGCGAGTTGTGTACATTTTGCGTTTTGTACATTTTGCGTTTTGTACATTTTGCGAATTGTACATTTTGCGACTTGTGTTCATTTTGCGTTTTGTACATTATGCTCCGAAGGGAAAACGATATCACACGAGACATGTAGGTACCTAGAGTCTCAAATTATGTCTCCTTTGTCACCTGTTACAATAAATTACTGTTTTAACACCCGCGGCCCCGGCGCAAAGAGGGGTGTTATAATAATAATAATTTATTTATTTCCGAATAACATTTCATATTGGCATTAATTCCCATTTATAAGTTTGACGTGTCTGTGTATCTGTGTCTGTTAGTGACATTTTAGCTCTAATGGGCCGATTATGATGCAGTTTTTTATTTGAAAGCTCACGTGATCGAGGTACTTAGCTACAATTTATAAAGATCTGTAGTGGCGTTTCAAAGTCAAAAGCTTGTAACGAGGTGGAATACCTCGTTCAATATCCCTTGGCTGGCAGGTGCATTTTTAAATCTTGACAATTCAGTTTGTTTACAAAAATGCATCTGCCAGCCGGGTTCCCACGGAGGAGCTTGGAGAAATGTCGTATTTGGTTTCATCCTATATTTCTTTAAATGTATTAATCTGATTAATGATTAAGTATAAACGTAAATAATACTGTTGCTATACTGTTTTGTGTTGGTGTTGTACGAATACAAGTAACTTTTGTTCATTGGGATTATTATTAACTTGCCCTGCCCAGCCCTGAGAAATATAATATTTGTGGAGAACGTACACCCTCGCAAGCTCTTTTTTGTGAAAATAAGTGTCGGGGGATTTTAAATTTTTTAAAACAGTTAATATTTAACAATAGCCAACATACGAGCGTAGGAGGAGATTAGCCACTTATTGTGAATGGCCACCGATGACTCCCTATTGCCTGATTACCTACTGCCCCGGAAAGAAGAGAAAAAGAAAATTGGTTATTCCTCCCTGTTATGTTTATACCGATAGGCGAGTTAAAATTTAAAATTTTCCAAATGTTGTAGGTGCCTGACCGATTGTATTACATTGCCTACGTATTTTCAGAAACCAATTACCTACGATTAGGTATATTTTCTTGTTACAGATTTCCGCGAATAAGTTTGTTTATCTAATTAGAACAATTTTCAAACCTGAAACGTTTATTGTATTCGATACAATGATATAAAACATTTTCATTATAATACGCGTTAATATTGGCTGTGTTGGGTGTACCACAGGGCTCGATCTTGGGTCCGTTTCTTTTTCTGGTATACATTAACGATTTACCACATTATGTAAAGAACTAAGCGGATATTGTACTATTTGCTGACGATACATCATTAATATTTAAGTGTGAAAGGAATAAAGTAAATTTTGACGACGTAAATAGTGCTCTTTCGCATGTGTCGCGTTGGTTCACTATCAGTAATTTGCTTTTAAATACAAAAAAAACGAAATGTATAGAGTTTGTACTACCTAATGTTAAAAAAGTCAACAAATCTCTCAAACTGAATAATGAAATATTGCATATGGAGGAATCCACTGTCTTTTTAGGGGTGACCTTAAATAGTAAACTTCAGTGGGGCCCACATATAACAAATCTCGCGACTAAACTCGGTAGGGCTGCTTATGCTGTTAGGAAAATAGCCTTATTTTCCTGATGGTTTATTTTGCATATTTTCACTGTGGGGCAAAGCAGTATAGAACAAATTTTCATACTACAAAAAGGAGCTATTAGGGCTATTTATAAACTTAGATCTCGTGAAACTTTGCGTGACAATTTCAAAGAAATAGGTATACCTACTTACAGTAGCCTCACAATATATTTATGGTAATGTGGTTTTTATACGGAATAATATAAGCGCGTATAAACAAAATTTTGATATTACTAATCGCTAAACAAGAAAAATGCACCAGTTAGGAACGCCATCTTACCGTCTTTCTAAAGTGAAGCGATCTTTTATGGGCCGTGGTGTACAGTTCTATAATAAAATCCCAAAGTTAATACGTGATTTGCCAGTGGAATTATTTAAGAAACATGTAAAATCTCAACTTTTAGGCAAAGGCTATACTTATAGGCTTTTAGGCAAATACTGTAGATGAGTACATAAATGAAAAAGACGCGTGGAAATGACCAGATCTGCAACCAGTTCCGTACAGGCTAGTGATACTTTTTTGTAAGAAATATACCAATGTATTTTATTTTTAAAAGATGTGCTGAAAAGTTTCTTTCGGCTTTTCTTCTCCTCCATGACAAAGCACCTTTGCGAAAAGCTGGTTCACATAAGTGTATCAATGATACCTACATGAATAAATGATTTTGAATTTGAATAAAGTTCTAAAAAATTACACAAAAAGCGTAAAAAATTAATCTATTTCCTTAGTGATATACAAAACGCCATGTAGGTACCTACGTATGAGCATTATATTGATTAGTGATTGATTGGTTAATTGTCCTGCTGTTGTTAAGGAGCTAATAACTAAGTGGCTGTAAAACTTTAACGATTACTCACCGGCCGGGCAATATCCATTTACGGAACGCTGTTAATAAGAAAATAAATGTATCGCGAGTATCGCAACTAAGTCACAAAAGTTTCATACTAAACACGTATTGGTTATCTGTGTGGCACGTTCGCGCGGGAAGCCTGCCTATCTGAACTGACGAAACGCAACGCAACTTGCAGTGATGTCATGGGAATTACGAGATCGGAACATTTAGAAAAAATCGTAAACTTCATTTATCCGCTAATTGCAAACATAAGGGTCATATGGACACGCAATGGCTCCTCATTTTGTAATTTAGTAATCATAACTTTAAAATGCAACGCAAGGTTAATGTGTTCTCCGTTTGGTGCAGGGTAGCCGGTAGTTACTTCATTAACTATTCTGACTGTCAATATCAAAACAAACCAAAATGGATAATTTGGGCATTTTGCATCTAGCAGACTTGATGGCTTACTGTAGCAATGGATTACATCATTGACTGCTTATTATAGTTCTTTCTTTCTTCTCTCTTCTTGGTCGGCAACCCAGCGGTGCGCGGTGATACCTACGTTTCGCACCCTTCTCAACTCAGTTTGAGATCTCCGCTTGTAGAAGAGAAACCCCGCCGATATGCTAGCCGTAAAATAGCCACAAAAACACTAAAATTGTTTTCGAAGGACCAAAATGAAAGTACGGTTCTCAAAAGACCAAAGATAATAAAGTGTAGGTATGTCAAATGTCAATACAGTAGGTACATACATAATATATCATTTTAGATTAGTAACTACTTTGTGTACCACAAGTAATATATCAATGGTCATTGTGCACTTACGAAGTTAATTTTGGAATCTTACGTTAGTAATGTTACCTTTGTCTGGAATTGAACCCACGCCCACGCGGTTTAGTTCGTGTACGTGTTAGTTATAAGTACATACTATTATGTCTTCTGTGATTGTACCAGGAAAGAGGAGTCCTAGCACAAAGTACTTAAACGCTGCGTCTTAGCAGAAGATCGACCGGAAACTTAATTCCTGCGTAAAATAACGGAGTTAAATCATGGTCAAAGGTTTAGTAAAATTAGTTAAAAAGAGAAATTTTGTGCAAAATTGAATGCCACATACATCAAATTATTTTCGTTCCATGTCGCACGACACAAAAATTACAAAAACATTGAACTGCACCTACACACATAGGTACACATGACTAAGTAGCACTTAAGAGTTCTAAATGACGCTATAAATCTCACAACGACTTCCTTACCTGTAAGTAATGGAGCGGCTGATACGAGAGTTTACATTGGCTATTACAGTTTATGTCACTAAAATTTATGTTGTTATTGTGTTACAAACATTTCAGAGGCACCGGAGAAATTGTAGAAATGCTTACGCTTCGAGAACCATTGATGAGTCTCTGCCGCTTAAGAAAGTCGGTACCTAAAACCTTCTATAATATGGTTATCGTTGTAGTTGAATTTTTTGTATAAATTGATTTGTCATTTAGTAGGTGGTACATACATCTAAGAACAGAGGAACCACCTGATAGTAAATAGTCAACACGGCATAAAGCTATATTCTACCTATAATAGAAACTGCATTGTCTCACGTTAAAATCTAGATAAGTTTCTGGCAGGACGCGGACGGTAGGCAGTAACTAGGTGGATAATAATTTTCCCAAAATATCAAAATACCGATCCCGATCATACTTAATAATCCTGCAGGAAGGACACGTGGTAACCTGTCCGTAGCTAGGGGTGAAGCTATCGCCGTATCAATTATACAAGGGCCCCAGCATATAGGGGCCCCGACTAACAGCTTAATGGCCTTAATAGTTGACGTACTCATACTTCATTACATTTCAAAACATGGCACCCCTCAAAAAAACTCACCATTGGCCCTAAGGTCTCTACAGTTGGCGACTCTTTTTTCTTCCGAACGACAGCTAACGCTTCACACTCATAGCCCCACACTAGGATTCCCTGTGTCGTGGGTGCCATGGACAACACACTAAACAAGGACATTCACACCCAGACCGAGAACAGAAATTCAAACTCATCATTCAAATTTCCGCCTCGCTGGGAATCGAACCCAGGACCCTTGGTGCGGCGATCCGGCATGGTAACCATTGCGCCACACGGGTTGTCAGCTAAAGTTGGAGCGGGGGCCCCTTAACAAGTATTGATACAGGGCCTTCTTAGAGCTAGCTGCGCTACTGTCCGTAGCTCAAAATCGTATATACCAACAAGCAGAAGAGGTTATCTTGGATTAGAGATAAATATAAATCTATTAAAATAAAATTTAAAGTCAATCCAAGTAACTTACTAATTTAGTATAACTTTGGACCCCACTTCACGTTTCTGTTTTAAATTAATTTTACCTATGTTATACTCGTATTCCTACACTACTACCTCTTTTTAACTCCCGACGAAAAAAGAGCACCCCTCTTTTCGAAAAAAGAGGGGTGTTATATGTTTGACGTGTCTGTGTATCTGTATACCTATCTATCCGGCGCTCCACCCACTGCACCGCGCTCCGTCGCGTAGCGCGGGATGGCGGATTTTACCATTGTATGCAAGTATCTCAATTTAAATAGAAATCACGCCTAGCACAACACACTGCCGACGCGGAAACGCGCGGGAATGCGCCCCGCGCGCAGTTTCTGCAAATCTGCGCGGGAGCGCGGCGCTTGCCGCGCCCGCGGGATATGACAGATCGCGCGGTGAACATATTATTAAGAGTTTATGCCGTCGTAATCTGCATCACCGCGCGGGGGAGCAGATTACACCGCTAAGGCAGATCTGCGCCTCCGTCGCCGCGCGCGTTACCGTCGCTCCGCGCACCGCGGCGCGACGCATCTTCAGTGGGTGGAGCGCCTATTTGTGGCATCGTAGCGCCCAAACGGATGAACCGATTTTGATCTAGTTTTTTTATTTGAAAGATGCCATAATCGAGTGTTCTTAGCTATGTTTAGTGTAAATAACACTTTCGGGGTTTTTTTTTAATTTAAGATTACTCGAAATTACGTAGACGTTGGCCGACTGATCAAGAAATAGCATTGGTGAAGAATCTTGAAAGTACCTCGACAATGCTCTAAAGTGTGAAGTTTGCAAATTCGCATTTGGTGACATTGGGCGGCATTGACAGAGACACACACACAACAGTAAGACAATAATTTTATTACAGTTGTGATGATTAATACCGACGCTCTAAGTGCTTGTTCATACTGACTCGCGGGCGCGGTCGCGAAATTTCAAACATATGAACTACTATGAGAGTGTTCACATACAAAACGCACGTGCGGTGTAAGTAGCGGGCACGCTAGCGACAACCGCGCGCGGCCCGCTAGCGGCAATATCAAACGCATGAGAATGTATGAGTGTGTTCACACTGAACTAGCGGCGGAACGCGCGATTATGTCAGGTAAGTTCAACCATTTTGAACTTGTCGCTAGAAACGATAGCACATGAATTCATTATGTCCCCAGATTAAAGGGTTGTTCTTTCATCTAAGATCATGTCCTTCAATACAGAAGAGTTTATTAGTACTATTCAGGCTAGAGCTGATTTGATTTGAACTCAGATTTGGCAGAGTAAACACAGGCATCTTATGAACAGAAACATTCTTAATAAACTATGGAAGGAAATTGCTGAATTGTTTCCTGATATGGAGGGTGAGTACCTAAATGGAACTTTAGGTATGAATTTTCGGTTAAAAAAAGATCGTCGTCCATGTTTTCAACCTCTGACAACATGTCACAATCGCGCAAACGCCTGGCGGCCAGTGTGAACACGAATCCGCCACCGCGCCCGCGCCCGCGCCCGCGCCCGCGCCCGCGCCCGCGAGTTCAGTATGAACACTCACTAACACTCTCAAGACATCAGGCAGGTTCAGCCTTCTGTAGAACAGAGTATCTAAACTTGCTAATTGTCTTATAATTGTAGTACGAGCATGAGCAAAAGGAACACAAATCAAATTAACAAGACATAATAAGGCTTTCAACAATTTGCATTATGGATTAAGGAGTCTCGTTAAACTAAACAGAGACTGCTAGGTTGCCAGCTGTAATTTGTAATGTTTTATTTTAAGACTGTGTATCGTAATCTATGGCTACGTTGATCGATGAATAAACATAAAAGTTGGTGTGAAAAACTTGTCAGCATTTACTAACGTAATACGGGATGTATTCCTATATTTAGATTTTTCGTCAGTTTGTTGGGCTTTTGTTCGCGCTTATTTCAAAAGTAGTAAGTTCGGGGAAACTTTTGTATTATTTCAGTCAGTTGACAAATACTAGATGAATAGATAATAATTATGTCAAAATTCCATCTAATCTTTTTTTCGAGTATGGGTGACAAAAAAAAACGAAATTTATAGTTAAACTTTCCATTTATTGACCATGTAAACATTATAAATAGAAGCGTTTCAAAATATTACAGGGCAATGGTTAACAATATATTAAAAATATCCAAAGCGTTTCACTACTCTGGCAACACCGACTTATACTTAATTTATACAACTTTCCCCATACTTTAGTGTATATGTTACCGGATATCTATATAATTCAGCACTCTATACAATACCTAGGCAATTTATAGAATATCTAAAACGTTCAGGTAACGTTTCGAATATTATTTATTTCATACTTCGCCCAGGCATTCTATACAATACTCCATGCGTAATTGGTAATGTGTGTAAAAGACAACAAGTGGGAGAGAAGCGAGACGTGAGGGCAGGCAGTTTACTTGGCACAAATGGTTTTGGCTGCCAAACCCAAACTTTGGCATTCTTACATTTAATTATTTAATTAATTTAGCTTCGGCTTGCGCCGGCCAGCCTCAGCTGCTGCGGAGAGCATTAAAACCACCTGCTCCTTAGCTCGCGGGCCGCCTCGCCCCTCCGCGCCTACGCGGGTTTACATTACACTCTAGGGGTAGGGCAAACAAGACTACGTGGAGTCGGTTTTGCAGCGATTCGTTTCTGTTACTAACGTAAACGTTTTGAAAAAAAAATGATTCAAGGAAGAAAGTAAACCTAAAATTTTTATGTACGGCAAAATTTTAAATTGTTATTGATCAAAAAATAAGAAATACAAAAAAGCATTAAATTGTTTCTGTTTATAATAAAATCTTTAAATCTTTTAAACAAGAAAAATTGCAATTCGAGGAATTGTCATTCGATGAATTGCCATTCGATGACAGTTCATCGAATACACATACCCAAATCTATTAATTTTATTCATTGCCGGTGGACCTGTAGGTATTCTCTATAGTAGTTTGGAAACGTATACATTACCTAGGTAAAGTATGTAATGGTGAATAATATTAATATCATTTAATACATTGCCAAAACGATCCAGGTATTATACACAGTGCCTAGGGATTGTGCTGAATACCCGCATTATACAGATATCCGGTAACATATATATAAAAGTAATAAATACTTGTATAAACTTCTCACAAACCGTTCCATGAATAAATTAGGAATTATGATTTTATTATAACGTTACGTCTCTCAACATATAAAGTAGCAGTACCTATTTAGTATATTTCTATCGGACATGCACTACCGTGCAAAATGAATAGATCGATAGATCCGACTACCATCGATAGATTCGACTGGGACTGATAGATCCAGCTACGATATATCAGACTACGATCGATAGATCTGAATAATCTTTTGCACGATAGTACATTACACCTGCTATGTAGAATTGAACGAATCTCACAACCATCTGTAACCAAACAGGATAACAGTGCTACAAAACGATTGAATTATATATTTAATATATTTTGTATTTGTGTGGACTTCTACCTAAACAAATATCTAATCTGTTTTCACAGCATAATGTTGGTTTTAAATTTTACAAGTCTGCAAAACACGCAAGCTAATAATAACTTATAAATAGTTTACTTTTATGTTGTCTGAGGCAAACATTCGTTTGTATTTATGACATGTAAAAATATCACTTTATCTTATGAAGAAAGTAATTTAAAAATACGTAATATGGTTACAAGTGTATCTGTATATTATAGAGAAATAGTGACTCAAATTTACAATCAGTATATTATAAGATACCGTTATTATTTAAGTTTTATAAACAGCCTTTCAAAAATAAACCATCTTCAACTGATCCGATATAAAAGAAAATGAAAATGATCTATTCATGTATTATCTTACAAATCTGAAGAAAGTAATGGTTTGACGTGATAATATATAAAAGAGCAGTCTTTGGTAGTGGCATGCCAAGGAAACTGAATAAAACTGTATATTATATTGATAAATTGTGCGAATATGCGTCTACGAATAGCCAAACTTTTCGACCCCTCGAGCGTATTGCACACTAAAACGTACTGCGCACAGACTTGCGCAAACCTGAGCAGTCGCAAACCTTTAGCGTGGTATATAATATACATTATATGTTACCTCTAAATTATACCTAAATTGATATATATTTTTACTGAACTCTGTTCACCATTAAACAACATAACGAACGATAACGTATTAACATTTTTGGTTCACAAACAAACACGATCGTAAAAAAGTTTATAGTGAATTGTAATATGCCACCTGAAACGATTCCACATGGAAGACCGTGTAATATTTTAAAGTATTTACTAATAACATTAACTGAATACTTCAATGTTCATTCCCGCGTTATCGCCTTATTCAATCGATTTGATCAACCTTTATTGCAAACATGAAATAAACAAATCAATCGTTTTCTTGTGCTTGTTCATAGGTAACACATAACCGTTCTAAAAACAATAAATTTTAACTACGTTAAACGTAGAATCGTTTCAGACACGCGCATACAATAAAACAAAATTACGACCAGCAATACATCTTATAATTTAAAACCACAAAAGACACTTATTGACTAGCGTAATTACAAACAGCCATCGAACGGCAAAATGCGTCGCAACAATATAAAGCACCGCGAGACATGAATCACATTGAGTGTATCAACAGCTTAACGCTACCGGCAATGCCTTACATTTATATCCTCATTCTAGTTACCGACTGCAATTTATAACGCCACGCCTAATAAATATAAATATATATTGCTCATATGCGCAAAAAAGCGATTAATATTTATCAAGTTTTATAATCTCATTACACAATTTTGTGCTACTGTCGCTGTACTAAACACATTAATCTACACTTTAACTAGCAACAATACGTCCACAAGCTATCGTTTTAAATTTAAACGATCTAAAGCCTAGACAAATTTAATATATTGCGAACGATAACCGGAGTTTGAATGACTTTCTTTATGACTTTTATACTTATCTTTACAATGTAATAAATAAGTCTTTGTTTGATCAATCATTGCAATTTGGCAACGTTTAAACGCTAACAAAATGTTAATCGTCTGCCCCTATGTTTTTTTAGTCTCGTAGAAACGCCTATGTTTCTATTTTACATAGCTAGACAAGCAGCCAATAGGCGGTTCAAACTTCTTCGACAGTCTACGAAATCGGTTACGTACGCATACGCAATTTACGTGCGGAATATAAAAACCTGTACCTAATATAGAATTACGTATTATGGAAGCTATCATTATGTTAGTTATCAAATGAAAGGTATATCTTTCTACGCTAAAAGTTATTTTATAACCAAGCTTAAAAAACTATAAAAATGTTACAAAACTCAAAATTCAAAGGCAATCGAAGAATATTGAACGGGAAACAACTCAACCCATTTAAAATGGACGGCCGAATGTCGACAAATTCCTTGTCTTATTGTTTCTAATGAACACAAATATTTCCAAGCGAAATTCAACCTTACGTACTCGTACCTACAGCGCAATATGTCGAGCCCTTGCTTAGAAGACAATCTACACTCTACACCCTTACGTTTAGAGTCTGGTTTTAGAATACATGTATTTCTCACTAGACAATACAGTAGTCTTTTATCAATAAATAAGAAATAGCACGTTTCAAAAACATTTCACAGTCAGTAAATATGTTTACATATAATGATATACAAGTGATATATTAATATTATATTTGGAAGTAAATATATTCTGTTATAAAGCGATATGAGATTCCACTTAGTCTTCATAAAATATACATAGATTACGAACCTTTTCCTAACGAAACTTTAAACTGATTGTTAACGTTTAAAAAATAAAAGAAATGTTTTTTCAGCCTACGTTCTAACACTACTTATTACAATAATTTTAAGGCTAAGGGCTTGGAGTCATTCACAAACTATTTAAAAGTAAACATTGAGGTTACAAAGGGACCCTAGTGTATATCATTACCAAACCACATTACCCATACATACTCAGTGAAAGTAAGAGTTCAAATCGCAAAGACAGCCAATAGTGTGGGCTAAACAATTATGTTATAATTTTATTATGGGTGGAAAACATTATTCAAAACATGGTCCATGAATGACTGATAAGAGATCCTCACCCTTTCTCTAAGCCTAAAACGTTTCTAATACACATTTAACGAAATAATAGGAATTTTATGAACCACAACAAAATACTCGTCTACATCTCTATTTAAGTACAAAACAGATAGGAATTAGGAACTGAAAATCCAAAATGGGTTTTCGGGAGAAATTCGAGACAGTTCCAGACACTATAGAACCTACTTACACTCTGTACTCAGTTCATCCATTTCCATCCATCCATCCATCCATCAGCCTTTGTGGGTCCACTGCTGGACATAGGCCTCCCCTAACTTCCGCCACTCTGACCGGTCCTGAGCCTTCTGAATCCAGCGGATACCCGCTGTCTTCTTCAGGTCGTCGGTCCACCTGGTCGGGGGGCGTCCTGAGCTCCTTTTACCGAGGCGTGGTCTCCATTCGAGGACCTTTCTTCCCCAACGGTTATCGGTCCTTCGAACTATGTGGCCAGCCCATTGCCACTTCAGCCTGCTAATTCTCTGAGCTATGTCGGTCACCCTCGTTCGTCTACGGATTTCATCATTTCTGATTCGATCGCGTAGAGAAATACCGAGCATAGCTCGTTCCATAGCCCGCTGGGCGACTCTAAGCTTATGCATAAGGCCAATAGTGAAGCACCACGTCTCGGATCCGTATGTCATCACTGGCAACACACACTGCTCGAACACCTTCGACTTCAGGTTCATCCATTTATTGGAAAAAATTTCATAGTTTTTTTATTTATTTTATGTACGTGAATATAAACCTACATCATTCAATATATATATTTAGCTTTACTACTAGTATAATAGGTCACTAGTGTTCATAAATAAACAGTTTTTTAAATAGTATAGTACTTTTTTAGTATCGTATCGAACATTTATGATGTGAGTGATTTGTTGTGATAATATTTTAAAAAAGTCGAACATAATTATGGAATTATTATAATGAAATCACCATTTAAATTTATATACAATAATTTTATCTTTCCTGTGTTAATAATAAAATTACTAAGTATTTTTAATTAAACTTCGAGACATTTTCGGGACTGGTTTCCATAATTATGGCGTCACAGTTTACGTTCCTAAACATTTGGTAAGTACCCACTTCCAGGGCGATTTAAACTTACATTCATACATTCAATATCTACTAATAAAAAACTTGTATACATAGTCTTAAAAAACAAATTGGTATAGAGTTTAAACATTTACCATCTAGAGACCAAAATACTTTCACAGTTATGATAGATGTTTTCTTGTTGTGCTTACGTATGAACAAAGTTTAGTCACGTAACGCCACTTTATTTTTTTAGTATTGTGTAGCTATTACTTAAATTGACGGATCTTTTTCCTAGGAGGTTCTAACTTTATAAGGAGATATTTTCTAGTGGCGTCTAATAATATTTTCACGCTACCTGGTTACGGTATTTCTTTATAGCGAGAACTAATGAAGGTATTTCCTCGCAGCGGTTATTTGGTACGTTCTTTTATTGAGCTTCTTTTTTTTTGCGTACGCAGCGCTGACGTCACCCAGATACAGGTAGTCGCATTCTCGCTGGATATTATCGCAACCACGTGGCGCATGACAACGATTTGCTAATCATGAACTCTCCCTGATTTAAAATATGCGATATTACCTTTTACCAAGTTCGGGCAACCCTTAGACATACTGTTTCCCGTGTGTTCACTGCGCTGACGTCACGCGCACTCTAGTGCGAGCGCGATTGCGTACCGGTGACAGCGGTGACGTCACACGTGCGCGGGCCCGGGCGCGTGCTCACTGGGCATCTGCGCGACCACGTGGCGCGTGATCTCGCGCAGGCCCTCGTCCGTGGTGTGCGCCGCCAGGTCGAAGTCCGAGCCCGACATCGCCGCGATGTGGTTCCAGTGCGTCTCTGTTGTGCCACCTGTCAAGACAACCATACGTTAATATTTTTGCCTTTTGTGTAATTAAATATTTTAACTAAAAATTAATAATCTGTACCATTGGATTATTTATATTATTTATCATTGGATAAGAAATGAGCATTCGATACAGCACCTTTAGGCATAGGCAAGGAACAAAATTTTACCAATAGTTTTATAACAAAAAAATAACAACAAAATTTAAAATTGTGTTTATACAAACATTATACTACAAAAATGGCAATCATGTATTACTTACATATAATATTCCGTTAAGAGGCATGTAAAGCATATTAAAATTTTAAAAATCTAACAATACACAGCTGATGGAGTTATAAAATGTTAAGAGTTAAAAGCATAAAATTTAATCTCATCACAGTATCTCCTAACAAGGCCTAATAATAAGTACCAATATTTGGCACTATTGGCGCTCATTAATTTAAAATCTGTAGCCTATTTGCTAGTTACCTCGACTACCATGTGCAAGGTCCTCATTTCTTGGGACTGTGGGAGACTAACGCCCCAACTCAGAGTCACTAACGGTTATTTAAATCGCTCCTGAGTACAGAATTTGCATGGTAATAGGAGCGATTGAAGTAACTGTTAGTGACTCTGAGTTGGGGTGTAAAACAGATAAATAATTAAAACTATGTTATGGCAGATTCACTAGCCAGGTGGAACACGAGAAACCATCGAGATTAAACTGAGTGGTACCGGACTCCAGGGACCTCTACAGAAGAGACCTTGCGTCATCACAACCCTTCGATGTTAACGAGCAAGGGACGGCGGTGCGGACGCAAGGAGATAAATCCCCTTATAAGTTATCATTCATGTCACGTTAAGTTAAGCCCTTACTGTAAAATTCTGTCACCAATTATATTAATAATGCATTCGGCTTATATTAACTACTGCACAATCTTTTTTAAACTTCAATCTAAAATATCCTAAGCGCTTAACTACAAAGTCTTCGTACCCGGCAAACTTATGGAGTACGCTAGTTAGTGTACAATAATTTTACGTAGCTCTACTGATAAGCAAAGCCTTTTAAAGTGTTGGCATTGCGAACCTTGAAAAAATGCACTGCATGTGTTCAACTTTCAGATATTCAAAATGCATTATTTTATGATTCATATATCAAATTTTATCGGTGTCATTATAAATGTTCTATAATGTTAATGCCTAAGAAATACATTAAAATATTTAACCCCGTATTTAATCACATCGACAGCTCATAAAGATATGAAAAGGTCAACCAAAGTATAAAATAAATAAAAATAATGGTTCTGACATTTACGTTAAACTATTGAACTGGCCTTGTTTCAGAAAAAATATGCTTATATTCACAATATATTGCAGCCACATGTAAAAAAAAAATTATTTGTTTTGTGACATACAAACTATACATTATTATGTGTGAAATTATTACACTGTTGACAAAAGGTCCTGCTTTATTTCTTTTTTATAAATAGATTCATAGATACATAGATACTTTTTAATAATGAAAATTATAAGCCGTAAAGCTCAAATTTTTTGTGAGTGTTATTGTTATTTTTAAAGTGTACAATAATGGATTGATTAATTATATTGGTGAAAAGTTAAAAAGTAGTTTTTAGTATTTAACATAAATATTAATTGACATGCATTTTGAATATCACCCTGTTAATATTTAAATGAAAACCAGTGTTTTGGGTGAATAAACTCGTGTATATCAAAGTGTTATTGCGTATATCATGCAATTAGTCTGTAACAATGTGAAGTCACTCACGGACGGCCGCCGCTGCGCTGCTACGCTCGTCATTACAATAACATAATATCACACCACTGTTAATAATCTTAAGCTCGCTTTAGTAAGAAAAATACGATAATTGCAAGAATTTTAAATGAAAACGGTGCTGTTTCCACCACGTTTTTTAAACAACTTATGATAACATTATTTCCACATCTCCTCTCCACCTAGGTGGAACGTAACGATATCTAATTTTAGAAAATCATTCTTACTATCCAAAAGGGGAAAAAGTTTTTGTGTACGAAATACATACATTAACTTAAATATATCTCTATTTATCTTGCATTTAAATGTTTCCTTTTTAAAATTCTTGCATACGATCCTAAAGACTGTGTTTCGTTTATGACACAATCCCTGTCTTGGATGTAATAGCTTTTTAAACGGTTTTATTTAGCTTGTCCTGTTTATTTATTTGTTTTAGTGCGCTCACCATCCTGGACCTCATCTCCACTTACCATCAGGTGGGATTGTGGTCAAGCATTATCTTATTTTAAGTAAAAAAAAATTGTTGGTTTGGGTCAAATCTTGCGCCTGATCAGACCTACTTCCACTTATCCTAAGGAGTTAAAATTTTACACATTGCTTTAGTTCTGATGACAATGCATTTTAGTGACAAGCTTGACCTGATACTACTCCCAGGGTTGGCTCCAGCCGTGGGAACTCTTTGATGGTTAAGAGCACAGTCCCAATTGTTTTCTTCAGTATCTACATTGACAATATAAAACCATGTATTTCGTTTTTTAAACTATTACTTGTTTATCTGTTATTTTTATGAATAAAGGGATAAGTTTGAAGGCTATTCGGAGCAGATATTTATTTGACAGATAAAATAAAAGCTTGTTCGCGGGTCATAGGTGTTGGTTCTCTCATTTAATTTGACCTATGTCTATGCAAACCTCGAATCCTAATGGGTGATGTATGTGTGAGCGTTAAGGCCGACACGGCATGTTTATGCAACGAAAAGAAAAAATCCTTAATGTTATGACAATAGGGTTAAAATTTAATTGAAGCTACAAAAAACAAAGTTGCCGATGTGCCTAGGCGTGCATTTCAACCTTATCGTTTTCCAATTAAGGTCTTTCATTTCGTCACATAAAAATGCCTACCAGTGGACACTGGCTCCTATTCATTTTATATCAAAATATCTAAAGAGTATTTGTAACTGGCCTGAGAACCAAAAATACATGTTATTAATATTCATATAAGACTGTATACCAAATGGATTAGATTTTGTAACATATTACATCAAACAAAAGGTTTGTATGGTAATATGGTTCTTTCGTTCTTGTGGTTATGTTTTTCTAAACTGTGCTGCTCCAAGCAGTATTTTTCCATAAATTAACCTTCTTGAATCCTTAAATTTTGAACTGAATGTTCCTACAGTAGCCCTTGTTAATTTGATCATTATGCTACAAAGCGTTACCCTACATTCATCTACTAACAAAGCTTAAGCAATCATAAGGAAACTAATGTCATTACGCCCATTCCCTTCACTAAATTTAATACTGTGCACTACAGTATTAAATTTTACTACATATATTACTCGAATGGCGCCCAAGTCTCGGAAAAAGGAGCATAGGGCGCCCCTTGACCAGGTGGACTGACGACCTGAAGAAGGCAGCGGGCATCCGCTGGATTCAGAAGGCTCAGGACTGGTCAGAGTGGCGCAAGTTAGGGGAGGCCTATGTCCAGCAGTGGACCTACAAAGGTTGATGGATGGATGGATGGACATATATTACAAATTTATTTTATAACACGCAAACAGGGAAGCAGTTCACTTGTATACATGTAAACTAGTTTTGTCTGCGGTTGGCTATAGATGATTTACTACTAGCATTATGTGCGACTGTTAGCTAGTAGCATTTGGCATTATGTTGCTCAACGCAGCTTATTTCACAGCATATTTTACAAATATAGGAACATTTTAAAAAACTAACTAAAAATTTTCAACAGGTTAAAAACATTCATGAATGGATTGGAGTTAAAAAACGTTAATCTAACTAAACTGAAAAAAAAATTAACGATTTATCAAAAACGCGCAAAACACAGTCTTTTCAACGTCCTTAGTTTACTGTTTTCATAATAAAAATTTACTGATCAATTTACTAATAAAATTCTAATATCAATCGATCGTACAACATACTGATAATTCAATTAACTACTCGACTAATTATAATTATTCCACCAAACATTCGACCTTTAATTTGATCAAACGACTGAACATCTTAGGTCAACACACTAATCAATCATTTGACCAATCTACCGTACCGTACGTAAACAACAAACTAAGAACGGTTTTAGTAAAAACAAAGAGATCAAACATAAGAAGCGAGCAGCCAGATACGCTACCGTAACCGTAAGCTAAACGGTGGTGTGGGCGGGGCTTCGAGGGCAGTGACCTGGCTCGCGGCGCGCGGACTGCGGCGTGCGCTCGGCCACCGAGCGCGTGCGCATCTCCTCCATGATGAAGGTGTTGATGACGTACGCCTCGCGCCGGATGCGGTCCCGGAGCTCCCCGGACATGTCCGGGATCGCCCAGCGGACTATTATCATCACTAGCGCTACCACGTTCTGGGGACGGTGAGGTGTGAGGGATAATGATGTAATTAGCGTCATATACTATCAACATACAATATTATTACACAGCTTAGACAAGTGTATAAAATTAATTTAAATGAAACGAGAAGAAAGAGATATTTATGCCATAAGTCATATTTAACAGAGAATCCTAGGGCAAAATTTACATTTCCCTGGTTTTGGATTTTGTATTCATTAAAATATTTTAATTAATTTGGGCAACACGGATGACAAACTAGACCTAAATGTCCAAAACCGACCCGTATATATCAGATGATGATGATTATGATTATGTTGGTGATGGTGATGTTGATGATGATTACCTCAAAGACGACAACGAAGGCGAATCTAGCGCCCAAGATGTGCCAGTACCAGTTGGTGTGCTCGTAGTCATTCCCGAAGCCGCCGTCGTTCTTGATGTACCAGTAGCCCGGGTAACTGTCCGGCAACATGTTATATGTTACACAACACGTCTACATTGATGATGGTTCTAGACAGGGTTATTTACTAAACTACAATTTTGTCACAATACTACTTGTTCAGTCGACCTGATTGAGTCGTTTTATAAAGCTGCCATTCCGACATATGATATTTGTCACCGGTATGTTTTATGAAAGAGGAACATGACGAATTTTTTAATTATTACACGAAAGACGTATGTGCGGTTGCTAGCTTTAAACAGGACCCTGTTATTAATTCCAGTGACCATGCATGACTTTAATTATTATTGTCATTGATCAGTATTGTAGTGGGCAGGGGATCAATATTTTTTTTTATAAAACAAGTAAACAGTCAAGAAATCAGCATACGGCCAGTTGATAATGTCCATGGTCCCTGTCTATTCGTTTACCTGCTCAAGGCATAAAAGATAGCAAATTGATGGTAAGTAGTCACCGTGAACCACTGACATTGGTAACACCTGGGATCTAGGAATCAAGGAAAGAAAAGAGAAGAAAAAACAAAGATGTATAATAACCTGCAGAGAGTCTCGTTGTACTTGGTAGCCTTGGGCTGGATGAGCACGGCGGTGTTGAAGTCGGTGAGCGTGTGGTTCACGTAGTTGTCCATGGAGCCCGTCGCGTACTGGTACACCAGCCTCGGGATGAACTCCGACGTGAACGCTATTATGAACCCCTGCGATCATCACTCGTCATGTTATTGTCATTTTTGAACGTTGTACAATACGGCCGACGTATCTTGGCGCGTCTGAACATAGGCTCTGCGAACTTGCGCAAGTAAGACAGAGATAGCGACACGCACATGCTAACGTGTGACTGAGACAATACGCCGCGTACCGAGCATTGCCGCGCGAAGTTCAGACACGCCAAGATACGTCGGCCGTACTGTAACTTACGTAACTAACTTACCGTTGCAAATTTAAAGACACTTTCTTAGTAGGTTTCGCTTTCTAAATCATACATAAACTTGATATTATGTGGTGATTGAAAGAAAAATAAGAACATATTCCTAAAATTAAATGTAATTTTTTTTATATACGTCTTGGTAGAAAAACATACACTCAGCATCCTTAAAAATTATAACTGAAAAAAAACTTTCGTATTGAATAGTATCATTAGTGACGATATTCTATTGACTTTATAAAGACTCTATCACACTAGACTAGAACAACAGCAAAACAAACTCACATTAGTAATAACGCTGAGCTTCCCAATAGAGTCGAGGATGCGGAACCAGACGCCGATGTCGCTGACGCGTTGCGGCACGGGCCGCCGGTAGCACGTGAGGAACTTCTTGGCGTCCAGCCGCATCTCCAACACGTTGTTGATGAGCGCGAACAGCGGCGCCAGCGGGAACGCCGCCACGAAGATCGTTACGAACCCGTATTGGAGCACTGGATGGGGACAAATCATCATTGAAGTATAATGTATACCATTGAAGTATAATTAATTACATGTTAGGTGCAGCGCAGACGGCACACTGTCTGTGACGCTCTTTTAAGTCTGTGAAAATAGAACCTTTGCAATAGGCTAGTTGACAAAATTTGGAAATTAGTTTAAAACTATAGCTTAGCATCTATTTCACCCCAAAAATATATTATTCTAAGAAAAATAAGTCTTTTACATTAGTATTTTGAGTTTTTAGAAATGAACTTAAAATTGACCGCGAAAAAGGCCAAGACTGTCATGGCGTTTTGAATGACGTCACACCTCGCGAAACAGCCGTGTTTGTTTATGACAGTCAATTGTGTTTTTTAATAAATAATGAATTCCTCGTATTATACATACTGTATAGTGCCCCAAGTAAAAGTACAACGATAAAAACGCCAAACAAATTATTCATATATGTTCCAAACAATAAACAAATACGAAGAAAGTGGTTAAATATGGCAAGGAGGCAAGATGCTCATTACTTTATCAACTGATTCCACAATTTATTTCTGTGAATATCATTTTGATGTAAGTATTAAACACAACTTGATGTATCTATTTATAAATGTATAGTAAAAGAAATGAATTTTGCAAAATCTACCATAACATACCACACATAACCTATAAAATGTTATGACTTGAATAGGGTTTTATGATTTATTTGAGTTAAAATATTATTTTCGTTTTATAAAATGTAATAATTCATACTCTTCTTATTTTTTTTAGATTAAACTAAAAACGAACTGTATTAATTTAACGAGAATTGCTCAAAACTCCAAATAACCTGTTCACTTTATATGAAAATGACAGCTACAACGTAGTGTTTCGCGAGGTGTGACGTCACGCTTCCATGCGCTTCACTGATTGATGTTTAATGTCACGTGATTAAACACCTCAATTTGTCGATTTTATTTTCCAAAAATATTATTAATATTTTATTATTTTAATAGAAAAGTTGCATTTTTATTTACTAATTATCATGGTTAATCATTAGAAACTCTAAGCCATCCGATTTATTATTAGTGGAAACAAGCCTATTATATGCAGTAACGCATACGACGCGCAATAAGTGCGGCGCACACAAAATACGTGTAATTCGGGCAGACCGCGCCGCCCCGCGTCGCGCAGCTCCGCACAAATGGTGCGCGAAAGAAATACAACGTTTGCTTCAACACGCGCTAACGCAGACGGCGTACACTTTAGTCTGCAATCTGCATTCGTTAGTGGTGGGCGTAACTTAAGCGATATTAGCATGGCGCCAGAGATCGATTGAAATACAAAATAGACCAGCACTTCCTCATTGTTGTTTCCGAATGAGTCAAAGCTGGTCTTAAAACAGATAACAGTTCATTAAATGTTGTAACAGATGTTTTATAGAATTTGAAAAATTATATTGTTTCAGAATTGAATGTTTAATATGGAAAGCATAGAATGTACCCAAAATTCTCTATTTCTTCTTTTTTTCTGTACTTCAAGTACAAAATAATGCATCGCGATCTCTGCGTGATTTCCATAGTGTGAACGTCACTACAGTTCTGCCGACAGAATGATCGAAGGTGTGCGTCGTGTGCTTTGAGTCTGCGAAAAATCAGAGACAGACTGTTTGCGCGCCATATAGACATTTGTGCGACCGCAGGCTCGATCGCACAAAAAGAGTGTCGTCTGCGCTGCACCTTCTTGTGACTAAAATTTTAGGCTTTTCTACACAGAACTTGGCACCCATTTTTTTTTTTAATTGGCTATCACTTTACATTTATGTTTTTGATGGGATATTATTTTTGTCTTTTCATTAAGTGACAGTTGTACCAATTCAGTTGAAACTTAGCACACAGATAGTCCATTTCCAGAAAAAGAGCACAGATTTAATTTCGGTTGTATGTTCCCCTGGGATGATTGTGGCGTTTAAATGTTTCCGATTTCGTTTAGTTTACAAAGTGAGATTATCACGAGTTGAATGAGTTAAATTATACCACGCCATTAGTACGATATTAATATAGTTACTTACCCATTTCTAAATATTCCGGGAACAATCCCATGTTACCAAAGTCGACGAGCTTAAAATCTTTCACCCATTGCATTGGACTCTTGATCCTGAAAATTTACACATTTTACATACATGTAGTTGAAACATTTGAACAATATTAATATTATCATACAAGATTTGAGATGTTCTATTCCACCCGAAACATTCATCCTCACGAACAAAAGCAAAGAGCGACATTTTTTTTAATCACTATTCAAGATTCAAGGTTGAAATTTATTGGTTAAAATCAAGTTGCAAAATCCTCGTAAGAAGTCATAAGTAAAAAATAACCGTCTTCAAAATAAATCAAAAACTACTCGTCAGATCTAGCTCAAATTTACGTGGGACTACATGACAAGCACCAGCTTTCGGTTAAAAAAAGAATCATCAAAATCGGTTCACCCAGTCGAAAGTTCTGAGGTAACAAACATAAAAAATATATACAGTCGAATTAAATACCTTTATTATACCGAATAAGTAAGTGCTTCACCACAAAACCACCTAATGGTAAGCAGTAATGAAGCCTTGGATGGTAAAGCACACTAACTTAGTAGAAGGTAGAAGCCTATTCACTCTTGACTTGAAGACACCCACATTATAATACCTCCTCCTTTTTTGAAGTCGGTTAAAAAATACACATCAGTTTAGTCATTGTTTAACGTCTACGCTAGTTTTGTGTGCGACCACCGTGTTAGTCACCGTTTTTTCCTGCCGATAGCCCGTATGATGTTGATCCACTTGAGCAGGTAGGGCAGCATCATCTCCACGACGGTGTTGATGGCCTGCTTGCCGATCATGATGATGGCCAGCTGGATCGACAGCTCCAGGAAACACCCGCCCGGGGAGCACTGGGTAAAGATAACATCCTCTATTATTATAATAGTAATTACGATATTTATTGTCACCATATTAATTGATGTACAAAATTGTTTAAAATTTTATTAACAAAAATTAACCGACTTCCAAATAACTCAAAAACTACTTGTCAGATCTCGCTCAAAAAGTGGGACCACGTGACAAGCACCAGCTTTCGACTAAAAAAAGAATCATCAAAATCTGTTCACACTGTCGAATGTTGAGGTAACAAACATAAAAAATACGAATAAAAAATCGAATTGAATACCTTCTCCTTTTTTGAAGTCGGTTAAAAAAAATAATACCTATACTCCAGTCACATTCGGTTTGGACTCGATGTAAACAAACCATGAAAATTCCTTTGTAGGGTCTTCACCAACCGATATGTATTTCACACACCAGTTATCTAATATAGAAATAATAGAACTAAATAATCATTACAATGTTTGTGACATCTTCATTATTTTACTACTGACCTATAACAACAACACACTCGCAATAACAAAACAAACAACCGACTGACCTCCTCCTGTCTATGTCCGAAGAAGGTAACGAACGCGCCGGGCCGGCCCACGAACTTGCCCTTGAAGAACGCGATGTAGAATATGGACGCGTAGTAGTTGACGAACTGCAGCAGATATATCTTGAGCGTGAGAGAGTCGTCGAACTCGGTCTGCGTGCGGAGCAGCTCCTTCTCTGTCAGCCATTCCGCGAGGTATTGGTACACCTGGAGAACAGATCTTGGATGTAAGTAGCCGAAAAACAACGAACAACAGACGGACCACTTGAATAAAACAAAAGTAATTGTAAGTGGTCTCCGTCGCTTTTCATCATCTGTTAGTCATCACCGATAAAATGCCTGCAAAGAAAGAAGAGAGAAAATAGGAAATAATAAATTATTATATTATCGATTTTTTTTATCTTTAACTTCTTGCAAAATATAATTATGTTGAAAAAAAAATTAAAAGCTCAATTTGAACTTTTGTTAGTATTGTTCGTGTCGTATAGGCGCAGAAACTATGAAACCGATCTTTAAAATTCTTTCACCCGTACAATGTTTTTTTTATATCTAAGTAACATACACTACTATGTCATTTAAAAAATTGCTATCTGTACGCAAACCGAAGCAAAGCAACTATTACTAGATATTAATATAGGTATCACATCGACTCACATAATTAAAGATGCATATAAACACAAGATTGATGCTCGCAGCGGTGGCCGTCGTAAACATGATAGGGCTATACGTGATGATGGAGTCCTCCTCCCTCAGGATCCTGGCTCCCAGCAGCGACATGCGGTACAGCACCACGCCCAGCACCGTGGCCAGCGCCAGCAGCACCAGCAGCGCCACCACGCTGAACGACATCAGGGTCGCTGGGAGACGCATGCGCCAGAACGGAACCATTGGCTCGCGTTCGCCCGTTACTACGTTTAACTGGAATCGGTTAAGTTTTGTTGCAGTACGCGTATTTTTGACAGGTCTTAGTAATGGTAGGCGACTGCAAAGTATATTGTTTATGATTATGTCAACAAAAATTAAACAAAAAATCCTGCTCGAAGGACCAATCGCTAGAATCGATTGCTTTTGTATTTCGCATCATGGTTCTATTCAATGTGTATAAGAAACATTGTTTATATAAACAGCCTAATAAAACATAGTTAATATACAATATGTATCTTAAATATATGTAACTTAGGAGGGTACATGGCTCAAAATCGGCAGCTGAATCGATTCCACGTATTTTTAATGTAGGTAATTTTTTTTTCCTAAAAGAAATTAAAATTAAGTAAATGATGTCACCCAATTCTTTAAACAGTCGAAACAAACAAAAATGAAACTTAAGTCAATGCAATAGGGTCCTTTCAAGCATTATTATACTTAGCCACAGCCTCAAACACACACTGCCAAACGTACGAGTTGTACGACGTTAAAGAAATACACTACAAACGCAATAGATCAAAAAAATATTATTAAGAAAGTTCGCACACTTCCATACGTTTTCTCTCTTCCGCATATTTAAAAACAGTCGGGAGGAAGCGAGACGTAACGAGAGTGTCCCAGCCGGCGGTGTGATCGGCCCGGCGACCGGCGGCTTTTGTGATCTACGATTTAGAAAATTAAAAAGTCAGTCACAACTCACACTGCACGCGCCGGCCTTATCAGCTGATTTGACCCAACTAGACTTTTTTCTGTGGGGACGTGTTTATTTCAAACATTCCATTAGCGGTGAGGATCTAAAAAATGGAATAATAGCTGCATTTGACGTAGTGAAAAGTGACACTGTAGTATTAAATAAACTTAAACGACAATTACAAAAACGTGCATTATTGTGTATCGAACAAGGTAGTGGACATTTTGAAAATGTCATTATAAGACGACGCCGCAGGAGTTGATAGGAGTCTATGAGGACGAAGAGGGAAGAAACCAATTATTATCAGACCTGTAAGTTACCTACAGTAACTAAATTTAAATGGTTGTTTAATATTTGTAAATATTTTAATAATTCACAGCTTTTAAACACGCAGTCTTTTTTGTTTTGTTGTATTATTACTTAAGTCCGATTTAAACGTATTATGTAGATTGTAGGTAGTTAACTTAATTTTATGTGAATGATTTTTAGTGCGCGCCCAAACGGAATAATTTAGTAAAGCTCTTTAGTTCATACAATTCTTCACAACCTACTTAATAAACTTATGCATTTTACTAAATTTTAATTAAAAAATGTCTGCTCAAACGTGTTAAGTGTTATGCCCCGCCCATAGAAAAATTTCTAAATCACTTGTTTACTTGCGTACAAAATTTGAAGTAGGTACTAAATTATCCGTTTACACCTATTAATTTACTTAAAATTTAGTTATCTACATATCTACTTCTAAACAATAAATATTTCAATAAATAGGTATCTTATCATTTTAATGCCAAAACGATTGACATTGTATTAATTAAAATGATTCAAAGTCGACAGTCCAAAAGCTGTAAAAAGTGATTGAAAGAGGGAATCATAATTTGTTTATGAAACAATTTATCTTAGTACGATTAACTATTATTTTAGGCATGTGTAGGTAATAATAATGTTTATGTTCAATAAAATCTTTGAATCTTTACCTAATTGGATGTGTTCAGTAAGTGATACGAGTATAACACACCAACCAATTAAATGAAATGAGTACTCAGGTAACAAACATGTTGTGTTTAACAATATCTAATGTAGGTATGTACAATGTCGAATTCGTTTTCGTGCATCAGCTGTTATCGACGCGCGCGCGCCGCGCTGGCCCCCGCGGCCCGCGTTGTGGCCTGTGACGTGGGTCTCACTCTCATGTGTGCGTTAGTCTGTATGCTTGTTTAGAATATTATGAACATTCTTATCCCTCTACGAGAACAAGTAATTTCTTGAATAAACAATTAATAAGCTAATAAAAAATATTTCAGTGTAGGTATTATGATTAAAACTGAATAGGTATTCTAATTGGGGTGTTTAAGGGTGTACGTCATTTATGCATTCAATGCATTATGTCAATGATTCAATGTAGTGAAAAGTGACACTGTAGTAGGTATTAAATAAACTTAAACTCATTACTGACATTGTTAAATAATTTTGTTCTTTAATTTGAGGTTTATTAATCAATGAGTTCAAAATTGTTCACAGTCTACAGTACAAAGCCTGAAAAATGCGATGGAAAGAGAGAATCATAATTTGTTTACTATTTAATCTTCGTACCATTACCTACTACATATTTTATGTAATGATCGCTCGATCGCTAATAGTCTGCTGTTTTCGTCGGGGTGTACTCACACAGACGCGCGCACCGACCTTGTAGCGCTCGTTCGCTCTCATGTGTGCGTGCGCCGCTGGGTAGAATGTTCACACTTTTCGTTCGAAATGAGTATAACTTATTTCTTAAATAAAAAATTATTAAGCTATAAAAAACAATTAAAAATACGTGGAATCGATTCAGTTGCCGATTTTGAGGAAGATACTTTCTCAAAGTGCGTAAATCCTGTTATACGTTGTATAAACCGAAACTTGATAACAAATTATCTGGTGGCCTAAAGCATATTCGACCACTCCTCCAGTATGGATTGGTGGAGGCGTTTGCAACCAACTAAAGTGTTAAAACTAAAGTGAAGTACTTCACACTCTATTTTATCTTCATAGCAGTAATAACCGCAAATGAACACTATATAACATGTAGAGCGTGTGGCCCGTAAAATCACCTGCGTCCGTTTAACGTGCGCGAGTCGCGCGAGGTACTGCGGGCGCGGGTGCTCCTCGTACACGTCGAAGCCGGTGAGGTCCCAGCGGTGCGTCATCTCCGCCGAGTAGCGCTTCCACATCTCCAGGAAACACGCCGCTAGAACATCACAGCATATTTAGTTTTTAGTCGGATTTTAAGTTTATCGGGCAATTTTTAGATTAGCCCATTGGATTATGTGAAGTGTGTAAACCATCAAAGGGATTTTTTTTTTGTTTTTTGATTATTCATTAGAGTGACATGTTTGTTATAATCGTAAATAAGTTCGCTATTTAGTAAAAAAATCTTTTGTACACAATTATGGTTAATTCTAGTGTAGTATGCTTTTCTTGACTACTGACTATGGTATACAATACAGGGTAATAAATAAATATATAAAAATAATAATGTTACTCACCCCAAAAGCTCATGAAAATAGCAAAGAACACGGTGGTAGGATTATCGAAGAGGTATGTGAACCGCGACTGCAGACAGGTGGCGCGCAGGTCCCAGTAGTCGCAGTAGTAGTCGCACTGCGGGCACATCTTGATCGACGAGTTGTAGTTGCAGATCTCCTCGCTGAACACAGTACAGTACACGCTTTAGTTATAAATAAAATCTATACATCTATACATCTTCTATACAAATAAATAAAATTGGAGTGTCTGTTTGTAATATTAAAATAACCGCTTTTTACTCAGTGCATTTCGATGTTTACACGTTACATATACCAAAACAACATTTTTTACAATTTTTTTCTGTCTGTCTGTTTGTTCCGGCTAATCTCTGAAATGGCTGGACCGATTTTGACGGGACTTTCACTGGCATTCATTTTAGAAAAAAAAATAGTTTGTCAGGCGATACGAAGTTCGCCGGGTCAGCTAGTAAATAAATAAACGCTAACACACTCGTACACCCGCAGTAGGTTTTTACCTGTGTCGCGGGCGGCATGGATGACACTTAAAACACATCACAATAACATCCATGACCCGAGTACCATAAACCATCTGTCACATAAATATCTGCCCCGGCCGGGAATCGAACTCAGAACCCAGGAATCGCTTCGCAGGCAGGGTCGCTACAAACTAGGCTACAGGGTCGTCAAGTTGTCGTTAGTTGTTGGACATTTTCAAAATTCAACCTTCAGAAGCACGATATAAAGCTCATACTTGAATGCATTCTAATGAGTTAAGTCAGAGTGGCGTTGACGTCGCATTGGTGTAATGTGTGAATGCCTCAAATGTGTAAAATGCTGATGTTCCGCAGCTAGTTCAAGACTCATTAGAAAGTATCGAAATATGAGCTTTATATAGCATTTCTTACTGTTGAATTCTCAACTTTAGAGCAAAATAAAAAGATTAAAAATTTAAAGACTTAATACATAGGATAATACATAATACATACCTATGTTTTGTCGTAGTGTATATGTGTTAGTAATGTGAATTTCATAAATTAAAAAGATTAAAGATTTAAAGACTTAAATACTTTTTATATTGAATTCAACAGTAAGAAATGCTATATATAGCTCATATTTCGATACTTTCTAATGAGTCTTGAACTAGCTGCGGAACATCAGCATTTTACACATCTGAGGCATTCACACATTACACCAATGCGACGTCAACGCACACTTATCCGTAATTTATGTTCGCTGTTCTACACACACTAATAAACATTACCTGGGTTTATTTGAGTACACGGTAGCCGCAGAGTATATGACACAGATGAGGCCGACCAGAGACGCGGGGATCAACATGTGCGTGTAGAAGCCCAGCCATGCGAAATATAGACCTGAAAAAAAATTGAAATTACTGGCCCTATATTGTTTTGTGTTTTAGGTTTCAGTACAAAATAATAAAATAAAAGTTCACATTATCTCTAACAAGGATCCACGACGAAAATAGGATGAATATCCGATTAAAAATTAAACAATGTGATCGAACAAAGAACAAACGGAATCTGCCAAATATAATGTATATCTGCTTCGACCGCAGATCGAAGCCAAAACCGCTCAACAGACAAGGTCAACTGAGCTTAAAAAGCCTCGAAACTATTAACTCTCTTTCTTGTAAGAATCTTTGGTAGAGCACTTACGCCCCAACTCAGGGTCACTAACTGTTACTTAAATCGCTCCTTAGTACGTTTGTATGGTGATTCTTTACTAAGGAGCGATTAAAGTAACCGTTAGTGACTCTGAGTTGGGACGTTAAGGAAATTGTTGACTTACCAATTTTAACCCCGAAGTAATCCTTGACATAGTCCAGCGGCTGGTACTTGAGGCACTTGGACACGCTCGCCCACTCCTCGTACAGCAGGTACCGCATCGAGCCCGGCGTCTTCAGGTCGCCCTGTACCAACGACGTACGATAACATGGATTAATAGTGTTATTAACAATGGGTTTGATATTTGGAGATATATTACAAGCTAAATGCTAACATATATAAATTACGTGTCACGTTGTTTGTCCGCGATGGACTCCTAAACTACTGAACCGATTTTAATCAAATTTGCACACCGTGTGCAGTTTGATCCAACTTGAAAGATAGGATAACTTACATCTCAAAATAAAAAAAAATTGACAGAACGAAGTCTGTTCGGGCAGCTAGTATTTTTATAGATGTTTTATGATATTTGTACAAAAAGCAACATTTTGATAATAGACAACAACACTCACACCCAGACCGAGAACAGAAATTCAAACTCATCATTGAAACCGCCTCGTTGGGAATCGAACCCAGGACCTTTGGCGCAGCGATCAGGCATGATAATCTTTGCGCCACAGAGGTCGTCCATAATAATATACTCGCGCGACGCTTGAAAGGCAAAAATTAGTCTCTCTAGTGTAAAGTTTCCAACATGTCGCTTAGTAATTTTTGCCTTTCAAGCGTCGAATGATATAATTATAGTGTTGGTAACTTGGTAGTTGGTACGTACATCGTGGAGCGGATACGCGGCGGAGTAGGTGCCATTGGAGATGAGGCGCGCGACTCCGAAGGCGAAGTCGTCGGCAGTCTCCGAGAACTTCTTCCGGTCCAGGATGAACTGGACGATGCGGGAGCGGATGGATGGCGTCCAGAAACAGTCTGCTGTCGTGTCGAATCTGGCGAGAAAATGTGGTTTATATGTTGTAGTTGTTTAGACAAACGTAAAAATGTTTCATGGTCGATTTTATAAGGTACAGGTGGTCAGTTACAAGAGAGAGAGGTTGGAGCTCATCACACCCTAAGACTATAGTTTAAAGCGCAACTATAAATTGAATGTGAGGTAATAAATTATTAATGTTAAAGTTATGTTTATTAGACATACAATTTTGTTCCATTCGTGTACTAATATTAAGATGATAACACGCAGGTACAATTTGGAAATCTTAGCTTTTTCAGCTTGTTTCGCAGTATATAATGCGAATAAAGAGTCGATAACCGGACAATCGAATAAACGAGAAACATTAATAAAATACACAGAAATTAACAATAAACTCATATTATAGTAACATAACTCACAAATATTCCTTGTCCTTGGAGTATATGGCAGTGAGCCTGTGTTTCCTCTCGGGGAACTTGTCCGGGTCCACCCTGATCCGGGCCATGAGCCGCTCCCAGCACGCGTCCACGCGGTCTAGCAGGCTGGTCGTCTTCTCCTGTACGTCCTTGAGCATTGCGTACTGCACGCAAACGACTTTATTCACAACGGTTTAAAGTTCAATATCGCATGAGGTAATTAGTAGCTGACTATAGATAGTAACCACTAGCATCACACAGTTATAAGAAACCCATGAATGATGGTTAATATGAATACTACAATATTGTTATTGACTCTTAATAAATATATAGATAGATAAATGTACGTTAATTATCAATTTATTAATGACATTATTAATAACAACGATTTCCGTGGAATCGAATCAACCTTTTGTTTTCTATTAAATAAATTGCTAGTAGGACTAGTAACAAACTTAAATGCAATGCGCGAAAATGCGCTTATATTTTCACATTTTATTTCATAGGATTTATTAGAATAAGGAACAAATATTATTATGTTCAATCCAAGTGTTTAAAGAAACAAACCTAAATTTAATTCTGTTCTGGATATAAACTATTATGAAAAAAATTACAGATATAACAATATGCTTTGAACAAAAGTACCAAAAAGCTATATTTCAATTGAAATATTGTTTCAATTGACACTGACCGTTCTATAACATTTAAAAAAACTATAACTTCAACTATCACTAAAACTTCAACTATCTATATTAGAAACAAAGGTACTCAATGACACCAAACAATTAATAATACACCTTAGTGCAACGTGATATGGTCCATGTTTGTG
The DNA here is from genome assembly GCA_911387775.1 of Thymelicus sylvestris. Lineage (NCBI taxonomy): Eukaryota > Metazoa > Arthropoda > Insecta > Lepidoptera > Hesperiidae > Thymelicus > Thymelicus sylvestris. The sequence continues at coordinate 16,554,426 of OU426889.1, forward strand.
CAATCCTGATACAGTACATGTTGTCGATGATATGACAGCGTCGGACTACGTCGCATAGACCAGAGTTAAAGCGTATTTCCCATACATCCCGTACTATTATCACCTCTACCACAGTGCTATTACATTGTTTATATAATTAAATAATTACTAAATAGAACTTGAGAGCAGCGGATACCAGAGTACCATACCCATATTCTTGTTAAGTTCATAAAGGCATGCAGTTCACAACCAAGTTAAATAGCCCTGTTTAAGTACGTTTGAACTCAGATGGAACACAGACTAGAATCTAGATAGCGTCACTGGACCCCACCACGCAAAAAAAATATATCCAATGACCAGTATAGTATCCAAGCGAACCGTACAACCAAATCCATAGTACTGTTAATAAATAAACTAATATATAGGACTACAATATTCCGATAAAACATTAACTAAACCACTTTTTTGTGTAGCATCTACTGACGTTTACGGTAACATTGTCCTGATTGCTTACAAGAGAATAAACTGAAATAAAGAATTTTCATTATTATCTTAAAGAGTTACGATTGCAGCGCAGCATACTCTTGGCTCGTTTCCAAGTTCAAAGCATTTCATATTATTCAATTGCGGTAGTCAGTTATACAAGTTAATATGACGTCATAACACAAACATTGATTTTACACCACGAACAACATAATATATTGGCTACAAGCGATGATGCTCAACAGAAACACTAAACAGTTATGTTATTCTATTCAAGAGCTCATTTGTTACGCACAATGCTTACATGCATGTACAGACGCGCATAGAATGAATAGTGTCCAGATTGTCCAGTATTCTGTGCTATAACTAGGGACTTATAAACATAATATTATATTTTCTTCTATGCACGACTATACCCAAGTAATAATTTCGTATCCACGTCCACATTTTAATTATGGTCTTGTAAATTAACACCGATTAGGGAATGGAATCAAAGAGAAACTTGAAATTTTGATAATTTGTTTTGATCAGATCCCCTTCGAATTTAAGTATCGATAATAATATGGGCGCTGACAAAATAAATCTATGGAAGAGGATAACCAAAAATTATGTAATATCCAAAAAGTTATTATTATAAAAACAAGATATTAGAAGCTCCGTCCTCCTCCTCATGCCACCACTGCAAACTGAACCTTAGCACCACCGACCTAAAGCATGAATTAGCTGAAGCGAGCGATGCATACGCGGTCACGACATCTGCATACCTTAGACATATACATGGCGGCATTCAGTATGGCATTCGTCCTCCCATCTTTCCGTATCTTACTGCATTCCTACGGACGCACGAGTACATACAGTTAGACACCGTTGCAGTGCTACACTCAGGGCGTGTGTGTCGTATGGCGTGAAGACATTGATAATGGATACGGTCCAGCCGAACCGGCGAGAGAACGCCGGCGCCGGCGCCTGCGTCCAAAACTATGCTTTATGCAATTCATGCATCAGTAATTTTAAGTCACTAATCAGTAATTTTAAGACTTAATCACAACATAAGTTCGCGACTTCTATAAGGTCCTTAGATGAAATTTCCTCTCATTTTATAAACTGTATTTCACGTTATCTTGATCAAAATGTGACTCCTGACTATAGGATTCCACCTCTGTGAGTGAATATGTCTGGGATTTTTTCGAAAACAATACGAATTTTGAGTGTACAAAATTATATGGATACCTCAATTAGAATTGCGAACCGCACTTTGATCAAAGTTCGACGTAAAACAAAGCTTAGAAAAAATTGACTAAACAAGAATAACAGTCTTAAATTTAAGCAAAAACAAAAGAACACAATATTATAGTTATATCAAAATAATATAACGCATCAGAATACCATATACCAATTATATTTTATGTATCATACATACATTAATTATATTATTTTTATTATTAAAACAAATTCAACCCAAATAACCATTGACCCAATAACAGAGTTATGTTTAATGATGATAATGTTCGAAAACAATGTATAAAATACATATAATATATGTAAAATCTAATCAGCACCTAAACTGATGTAACCACTTAGTATTAACTAACAAAGTCCATTATGCCGTTATAGCTATACAATGTGTTCACACCATACCACCGAAGTGTATCTAGTAACAGACGGAAGCGTTTCAAACACATCAATGATACTAACATAGAAGAATATATAGATAAGATATAACATAATTCTGTTTTACATAAAAGGAAAAGAGAAGTTGTATATAGAGAGATTAATTTCAAAATACCAAATGTTTTGGCATAGTAAGTCAACAGATAATAGGTATGTAACAGTTAATGTAATAATTCTATTGATCTTACCATTTACACATAATTATGCTCTTTAGCTTATAAAAATACTTGCCTGCTTGCTATGCCAACATTGCATAATATATACGTTTTCGTGTATTTTGAACAAAAACCTACATATGCGAAGTTCTCAATTGCAACCACTACTAAAGGTAACGACCTAATACGAGTACAAGAACAAAGCAACACAAACGACACAGTGTAACGGGCAAAGCCTAACAAATTATAAAGTCGGCCAATGGAGACATAGAAAGGATCAGTGCGAGGTGCCGTAAACTCATTAAGATTTAAGCATTTTTTAAGGTATGGTTTTTTTCAATTGGTAATCCTAGGGAATGTAAACAACGGACTATCAAAGGGCTATGACATACATACTGTTAAAGTAAATTTTTATACTACCGATAAAAGGCATTATTACCTATACGGGGAAGTGCATAACTGTATGTGTTACTACACCCTCCTCCGCCTTAGTACTAATAATAATTTAGTGCTCTAATAGACTAACTCCAAGATGATATTTACTCTGTACGTGTCCCAATCTCTCTTCCTCGCTACACTGTGCCAGCATGTTACTCTATGCTATCGAACGTATCTAAACGTTCAGTTCAGCTCAGTACGTAACACTCAAGAACATAGTCCGTAACAAATACAAACTGTACGTACTTTCATTGGCATTCTGAGTTTCAGCACTTCACTATAATCCCTGAGAACCGCTACTGGTGCGTGTATCTGGAAAATAAAACGTTATTTGTTTAATGCATATGCTATCTAAAGGGTTGGGAACGTCAAACTCCTAGCGGTAAGGTTGCGTGAAATAGGTCTATAAAAACATATTGATTTTTAGGTCTCTGTTGTAATTTGCTATACAAATATGGTACTTATACATATTATTTCAAGGGTAACGTTTTCGACGGTATTTCACTACTGCCTGTGCAGTCTACACATTATTTATTAAGAGGCACAGAGCAGCACTTGTTTGAGTATAAAATTAATATGCCCAAATTTTTTTTTAATGGAAATAACCGGCATACGAGCGTACGAGCCACCTGATGGTAAGTGTTCACCTTCCCCAAGGGCACCAGTAACACCTCAGTCATCCAATGCCGACAAAACAAGAAAAAAGAAAGAAAGAACTTCGACATACTTTAACAAAATGCAGCCCATGCAGATTTTCGGGTGCCTCCCTCTCTAGCTGCAGCCCCTCGTTCTCCAGATTCTGTTCGAAGACCCGGCGGTGCTCGCGCGCCTCCGCCGAGTTAGCGTTCTCCTTGCCCGCCTCCCATACCAGTACGAAGTCCACCGACCGCACGCCATCGTTGAACCTCAATGACGGGTTGTTCAGGATACCGCCCATCACTATCCTGTGGTTGGAACGGGTTTATTTAGTACTTTAAAATAATAGAAAATAGGTGACTTTCGAGAATTTTAAGATGTTTTCGGATGAAAGTATGGAGTTAGGTTCAGAGAAATGTATAATCTGATACACAGTTTCTCTGTTTTACTGAATGATTTTAAAAAACCTTGACAGCTTTAGACGCTGTCCTTTCAGCCTACAATTTTTGGTTTTTTAAAGGCCCTGCAAATATGCTGAGATATTCAGGATAGTAAGTTACAAATATGGTATCAAATTTGAATCAAAGATGGTACACATCAATACGGTTTACAAGGAAATAAACAAATCCATATTGGATTCGATAATATGCTGAAGGGTGATGAAATAACAACCCTGTTGGGTCTTTTATTTAGAGAATTTCAGTGATAAAATGAACTGCTTTAGTTAAATGATGAAATTTTGTTTTTGAGCTAGCAACTCGGTTCACGTGGTATGTTCTGTTCACATGAGTAACATCACTCACACAATAACGTGCCTGCACCATGAACTTGGAATTCTTGGAATAGACTGTGCATAGTTTGCAGTAAAAGAGGTTCATTCTATTAGTAACTTTCTATAAATCTTAAATACATACATGGTCACAGATTCATCCTTGTCATTGCACTTAAATCACTTAAAAAAGTACTTTACAAATCGATGTTATCAAATCATGAAATTATAAACAGTGAAGCCATAACGTATCGCGCCCATCGTACGCTGAACTCGCTATGAAATCAAATGATTAAAAATAAACTATCACTAGTTAATGTAAAAATAGAATAGAATGTCAACGTTCCAGAATTTTACTATCAAGATTCGATTATTTGTTTTCAAACAGATGCTTAAGGTTCAGTTGGCAATAATAGTGGCATAGATTGTGATGAGTGACACTGTATGTTTACCTTTCATACTACTTACATAATAGCAGTATTCAAAAATATAATATTGTCCAATATTTCCTAAAATATGATGTTGCATGGAAAGGAAAAGTTTGTGGTTGCAGATGTAAAGTAGAAGTAAAGTGAACCATTAAATTATAATAGATAAACAAGAGTAAGTGCAGATTTACTTAGGTACTTTTCAATAGGTGTTGCGTTATTACATGCCAAAAGCTTATGAATGGATTAATAAATTAATGTAATACATTATCACAACAGTGGCGCCCCCGCCTAATAGGCACACCCATGCTTGCACAGTTGTGTACCTCAACCACCCATTACCAAACACCATGAAACAACAAACACATGAAAACAAACATTTACAATACATTGACAAAAGCCTTAAAATATTATGACCCTAAAATACAATACACTAAAAATCTGTTCTATGAATTTTACACCTTATGGAATACTACTGAAAGGAATGACTAAATTAATTAAGATACATTATTAAAATAATATTTTGTATTTAACCTTCATCGGACCAAAGTCCTCAGTGTATTCTTTATTTGTTTTATTTTTTATTTATTTCAACAAATTGCAGTTTTAATAGGGTAATAATAGCCATAATTGGAATAAGTTATTGAAATTATCAACAATCGAAATGAATTCATTTTTGAAATTGTTTCTTGCAAAAACTTAAATACATGATTACTTGTTTAAGTTTAATCAGGACAATGATATACATTTTATACTATGTTTAATCACTAATATTATGAACACGGACAGGCACATCTCATCTCATCTGATAAGAGTAATATTTAGTAACAACTAGCTGCCCGGACAGACTTCGTTCTGTCAAGTTTTTTTTTTGAGATGTAAGTTATCCTATCTTTCAAGCTGGATCAAACTGCACACGGTGTGCTTTGATTAAAATCGGTTAAGTAGATTAGGAGTCCATTGCGGACAAACAACGTGACACGTATTAAGATATACAGATGGTGTAATGACTTCTAACAACTAAATTAACAACTAAACTGAAAAATAAGAACATTCAATTCACTAAAATTTATCTCATTAGACGCAATAATAATACCTTGTATATACAGGCGTTCATATTGTGAGATAACTGAATAGCTTGAAAAAGAAGGTATGTATGTTAATACCCAATCACATTCTTCTGCAGCGATACGCGAGTTTAGATAGGTGGCAGCACTAGAAACTTCTCAAACCGTTCTGTATTCAAAATGTATTTACTTAAATTGGTGGGTAATTCACACAGTTTAATTCAAAACATTGAATGGTGAAACCGACTCGTCCAGAACAATGAAAGTGGATTACTGGATCTAATCTACGATAGTTTGGTGCTGGCTACTGGTGATATTGTGCTGCGACATCTAATCTCCCTCTACGTATACTCACGAGCAGTGGTTAGCCGTGGGCTTGCCATTGTTATTGGACTGGTCATATGGTAGAGCCGGCTCCGAACAGCCGCACTCTTCGGCCGCGCGCGTCGACGCTTCGCTTCCATTGTCTCTGAAAGATGCAGCGTTAATCTATGGACTTATTTGTAAGTCATGCTGTACCTTATGCATTAGTCTGTATACTTTTCTCTCATGCATTATTACCACATTAGTGTTAACTGTTACACGATAATGTTGGATGAAATTAGTCTTCTGTGTAGTCTGTTATTTAAAAGTTCAAAATTTTATAAACACAACATAGTAAGTGCTCTATTGTACATTCAGTCAAACCCATATAAGAACTGGACATAGTATTGAATTCGACATTCAGGACTGATAAGATTAAGGACACGAGAACCCTAAACATCCCTACTGCTGGGCTCAAGAATTTACTCACAATGAGAGCTTAAGTACGTTGTTTATTGCTAAAACTATTGAAAAAGAGATGTGCGCATAAAAACCGGGTTCAAATCCTGGTCTTCAATGCGAAAGATCGATTTCGGAACATTCTTGAGTCTTAACATAACCTTGACCAGCCTCATTGTAGTAAAAAGTTAAAAACCCGCATCCAGCAATAACTCACGGAACATTCCCACATGCATCTGCCCTTGTCACAGTGCCCTAGAAACCCCTCGTTAGTGTATAAATGTGTACAACTAAATTGGGTAATTACCACACGTTCTTCGATAATAAAGTTTTGTTATCAAGAGGACCCATATTATTATTAATAAGTAATTAGGTAGGTAAATATTTTTAATTAGGCACATCGTTTTTTTTTTTTTATTGTTTGGACTAATATAAATGTGATATTTATTCCATACTTTTATTAACAAAAACGCTTTTAAACCGAGATAATTTTAGTGTTGAAAATTAAAGAAATTGTAAACTTTATAGATGAAACACATTACCTTGTGTTTCATAGACTAATACCGGTTATGAACGTCACTATTTAGATTCTAGCTTGCAAAAGAGCTCAACAACGAAGGAGCCGGAACGGTGAAAAAAATTCGAAACAAATAATTTAGAATTTGGTTCACAATCAAAGATTCCCATGCAAACAATATTTGGAAGATATAGAAGAACAGAAGAAAAATTAATTGACCAAGAAATCAATGTGATAAAGCAAGAGCCAAAGTTATTGAAATCGCTTGTCCCGTATTATATGCAGGAAAGACATGACGTAACTCTCAACTCAGACAGTTCAGCGTGAACGGCGGACGTGGTGGTGACGCCACTCAATTACCATCCAATAGTAGCCCCAGGCTAACGTGCCGCTGATAGCTACAACAAACAATAAATTACCAGCTTCCTCGTATGTGGTAGGTACACGTACACTACTTTGAACTCTGATAGAATCGTCTGAAATCTACTGATCAATGAAAAACAAATTTAAACCGTGAAAACTAGAATTTAGAATCTAGAGGATAATTTTATTACAACCTCGAATAACTTAAAAAGTACTCGATCAATAAAGTTGAAAATTTGAACGTAACATATTGGTAGTGCTTTGCAATACTAACACAATTGTATGTGTTTCTATTTTCTAATTAAACCTTTGCTTCGCTTGTGTATAGCGTCAGAATATATTGCCGAAAACAATATTTCATACAATCTTTTTCCTATTTTAATCCCCTTGGGAATAAGTGCTTTTGAGAAGTGTAAGTGGTCTTGTTATGAACTGATATTTTTAGGAAGTGGTGGATTTTGGAAATAGTCCTTATGAGTCTAAAAGATTTCCATTAAAAATATAAATTCTACCCCTTGTATCCCTGGTACCCCTTTCTATCCTCAGCTGTGAATCAGTGAGTGCTGATGAATCAATCATAAAGAACACCTCTAACTACTCCATGGCAATCCTTACCATCGAGAGTCCGTGAATTACTGCGTCTTCATTATACGATTCCTTTACCATTACTATCATATGGAAGTACAGTACAGTGTTTCGAAAATTACCTTTTTATATAACTAACCGTTAAGCGAGCTGATGGTCCACCTGATAAAAATGGCTACCGTCGCCCATGGACATCGGTAACACCTAGGCGTTGCCGACCAGAAAAGAAGAGAAAGAATAAATATTTAGTTTGGTTGATGTCCTGATAATATGATACTACGACACTCTGCTGGTGCTAGCATTCAGTTTACGTTGTATTTTGTGCAGTGTTAGAAATTAGTTATTGTGCATTGTGCAGCACAGTGATACAACTTATTGGGTAGCAAGCAGAGTGTTTGTATGTGCGCAAAATGGTTAGAACAATATTTAGTGCACATCAATAATTTATTAAAATATCAAAAACAACATAATATTCATCTATCTATCTATTTGGAACCACACATTCAAAATAGTTTTAGAGATAGTGTTAGAGCGCGCCATTTTTAACAAACTTTCCGTCTGGTCTGTGAGCATTGTTTATTTGAGTACGAATAAGTGATTATTTGTTTTTTTACTCGTAAGTGTGTTGAAAAACGTCGTATGACACACGTGAGGTTTGGTCATTACATTCTCGGTTTTCTTGCAGCACTCGCCTTCGGCTCGCACTGTGCAATATCACCTCGAGTGTAATGACCAACATACCACACTTGTATCATAATGTACTATTCTCCCACATCATTTTTAACCCCCGACGAAAAAAGAGGGGTGTTATAAGTTTGACGTGTCTGTGTGATTTTGTATGTGTATCTGCATGTCTGTCTGTGGCATCGTAGCTCCAAAAGGGATGAACCGATTAAGTTCTTAGCTATGTTTAGTGTAAATAAAACTGTCGGGGATTTTTTAAAATTTAATTTAAGATTATCACTCGAGATCCTATGTATATTAATAAACCACCGCAAATTAATAATTTGACTTTATCTTGACACATGAATCCATTCAACAATGGACAATGAGGTATTCAATACTCCCATCGGTTCACAAAGAATTACTCATCAAACTTTATCAAGTCTAAAGTCTGGTAACGTATGATAAAATGCCCTCCTAACTAACCTAACAATCGTCGTAAACAAATCACTGCAATACAGTAACAAATAAATAAACTATTTTAATCTAAACTGTGCCGCGGAGTTTCTTTCCTCCTTAGTTCATTAAGATGACTAGTAAGAACAGATTTTGGTTGTTAGCTCTTTGCCAAAATTAAAGGATTTAAGTAACACAACACACTTACGACATGAAGAATGACAAATGCTGACGTCACTGAATAAACTGACAAGTTAGCAAGCACATTTCGACGACACAAACAAATACGAGATGCAAATGACACATTCACAATTCACATTAGACGCGAAATGAAAAATGTACATGACTAAAGGCTCGTATAAAGTTGAAACGTGCAGCGGATCAACCTGTTATCAAAGTTGCAAATACAGGACCTATTAGTGATGTAAATTAGACCGATAACACTATTAAGAAACACAAAACATTTAACTAAGTTAATGGACAACACTACACTGAACTAAGCGAACTAGACTCACCGGTCGGTGTTCATGTCCTGGGACAGATTGTCCTGGTATGTGCTGAGCACGGACATCGCCTGGAGATCTCCCATCCTCTCTTGCGTCTCCCTCTGTTTCAAAGAGGAATCTCTTATCAGACACACTTGCCAATGCACACACGTTCAAAATAAACAAAACACTATCTGTCGCATTACGAACTTGAAACCGCGGTTAAAATTAAATCGGAGTAAAATAGGAAATAGCCTTGCCGAAAACATAGCTGCAAATAATAGTGAATGTTACTTTAGACGAACTTTAAAAGATAATGCGATAAGCGAGGCTACGACAATAGTCATACTTTGCAAGTTCGAGGTTGCGATGGTTTGAAGTTACTAGTTAATATCACATCGTGGAGGAGGTAAAAGATCGCATCGACGATCCACCTTAACATCTGAACCGGCATAGCTTTGGTGGAAACTGCACTGCAGATGGAAACTTCAATCGAAACTGACCTTGGTTCACACCGACGCGGCACGAGATTGACTCATTACTTCGGTTGGCTATCATGAGATTACTTAAATTTTTATCTCAAAAAAACTATTCATCTCTTTCACATTATGTAAGTGTTATTTTCGATCATTGTCACAAACGAGACGAATTTTTACGTGCGCGTTACCGAAGTGTTAACAAACGAATGCGTGTGTAATTAGTTAAACAAAAGTTCTCATCCTTAGTAGGTATGTAATTGTGTATTAAGGTGTATGTATGTATCTTTGTTTATACAGCGGATAAAGGAATTACACGTTAAAAGTAAGTAAAATATTTACTATTGTGCGTCGAAATAGTGCTGTAACATTTTAAAAATATTGTTTTTTAATAAATAATACTAATAATTAAAAGCTAGTAAGAGAGAAGATAAAACCGGGCAAGTGCGGGTCTGGCCACGCGCTATGTAGGGTTCCGAAGTAGTAAGTTTATCGACTATTACTCATTAAATTAAAAAATTACGATAAGTTAACACAAATAAGTTATCTTTTAGCAGCCTCTTCAGACATTTGCATTACAATTACTGATATTGACTTACACGTAAACCTATAAATTAGTCTGTATTTAGTTTATGACTCAAAACTCCACACTGTATTTGAGAGCTATGAATACACGTTAATAAATATTATTTGAGATTAAAATACATTTGAAGCATGGCGCTATGCGGATCTTCTATTTGGATTGACCGGCAAACGATCACTGAAGCTGATAAACTCCCATCCAACCACAAGGGTTACCTGTGTATTGGCTGGCTGCCAAGAACGTAGCGGAAACTATGATCCCAGTTGTTAACAAGCCGCTTTACGGATAAGAGAAAAGGTGAGTGGCTAAATACGTTTACCAGTAGAGCTAGACGACGCGCGACGCTCCGAATACGACGGAACCCCTATAGTGAGGGGTTCCGATTTGTTTTAATTTAACTTTACCAAGGTTAGGTTCTTAAAATCTGGTGATCTGTTTGACAACTTCTGCTTTGTAATAATAATATCCTATTCCTAATCTCTCCAACACTGAACTAAAACAGACTTAAAGTTTAACACTTACGTTCTTAATGATGTAAGCCAGAGAAGGTACTCAGGAAAAATATATCTTATTTTCAATTGCAATAAATATTATGCAACAATACCTTAATAATAAATCTATATGGATTTACAAACCTTTGTAATTCGTATTAATCACATTTCAACTGCTACATTAATTATTTTCATTTACGAAATGTATCGATGTGTCTACACTGCACTAATAAAAGCCGCTTTACTTTAATTTATTAACAATACCACTTAACCAACAAGTAACTAGTCTAATAGCTCTTGTTAAACTGAAACACTTCCAGCTACCCCGCTGGGCGTTCCCCACACTATGGAGGGTTTATTAAATTTAGCCATCGACGAATCCCCGTGGAGTAACACACAGTTCACATTAATTTGAAGCCTTTCTAAATTCAATTTAATTAAGAAAGACAGACGGTCGTAAATTAAGTTTGTATTGCCGAGGGAGTACCTATATTTTGATGTATTGTTATTGATAAGTGGATCCCTGGGCGAAAATTTTATCTTTCCCGTGCATGCTGGATATCTAAGTATAATATCGTGACGACCACTCTACCTATACACAAGATAATTTAAAAATAAATATTATTTTATAGGGTTTCTTATTATAGAGTTATGAATGAATTTCTCTTTCTCTCTCGCTCTCTCTCTCTTATGAATAACCTAAGTGAGATCAGCGTCGCATTATGCACAGTTGCATTGCTCCTCCTATCGCGATTTCCTCGTGGACCAACTACGTATGCACAACCAGTTGTGTGATCCCAGAAAGTGTTCTTATTAACACAACTACGTAAAACTACGTACAACTAAGCATTAGGTATTATTTTCTATATTCCATTTGTTGCAACATAACTATATTGAAACAGGAAAGCTATCTATATTAAAACTAGCTTACTCGGCAAACCTTGTTCTGCCAAAAAAAATTTAGGGGTAGGGGGATGAAAAATAGATGTCCGATTCTCCACCCTAGAATCGGCTGAATCTTATCATATCGATGCGCGCAAAGATTCACGAAAATCGGTCGAGCCGTTTCGGAGGAGTTCAACTTCAAAAAAGCGTGACACGAGAATTTTATATATTAGATGGTAAAGGATAAGTGCCGCTGATTAAATAAAAAAAAGAACAAATAATCTAAATTTTACTAACAAAAAATAACCGACATCAATATTACTCAAAAAGTACTTATCAGATCTCGTTAAAATTTATGTGGGACCACATGACAAGCACCTACTTTCGATTAAAAAAAGAATCATCAAAATCGGTTCACCCAGTCCAAAGTTCTGACGTAACAAACATAAAAAAATACAGTCAAATTGAGAACCTCCTCCTTTTTTGAAGTCTGTTAAAAATAGAAAGTATAAGCGCCACTGATTAAACAAAAAATAACAACAAAAAAAATTGTTATGTCAATAGGAACACTTTCTGGAATGGCAATATTTGTGCATACATAGTTGGTCCATCAGGAAACCGCAGCTCCTATGACCAATAGGGATGTTGACTAATTTTAGGATTCAATTTGATTTTATAGATAGAACCTTAAGATTCATGAAAAAAATATTATAAAAATAATAATCTTCAGTTTAAAGACAAAAATTGATAAATAAAAATCATTTTCAAATTTCCCACCAAAAACGTTACGTGACGTCACTAGCCGATATTCAATACTATCTGTCGACTGAAGTTAGTTGCACTTGCATATAAAATAAGAACAATGACGTCATAAGCTCAAAATGACGTTTGTGGTCACGTGACAAAGAGTACTATTTTTAACATTCTAAAATACTTATATTTAATTTATTGTGATTGATTTCGACAAAAGAATAATATTTTAGGTGTTTAAATGTTTTCCTTGATACTTTAAACATAAATTTATTTTAATTTACTGATAGTGTCAACATCCCTATTAGAGAGCCACCTTCTGAAAGTGCATTGGCCCCATCCTTATGTAGAAATATATAGGTAATCAAAACAGAACCAATTATAAATTGAAATAGCAGGTGGTATGAATGTCGAGAAAATGAATTTTCCTTAATTACTTGCTCAACAAATGCATACAGAAGTAAGCCTAAGAGTAAGGAAGTTTCAAATGAATATTGTGTGATGTGATAGGAAAACAATAGATCCATTACTAATGGCTATAAATAACATGTTGTTTAAGTGATCTACTTGTGACTAGTTCACACAGTTAATTATTGGTTGGTAAGTTTCCATTTCGCAGCAGATTTTATTGTAACTTTTAAATTTTAAAATCAAATAAGTACTCGCACTCTATAAACAACATTAATAAACTAATGAAACACAAAATTAACGACAAAGCTTCTCAAAAAAAATCTGTACTCAATTTTCTTCCGAGTTGAGTTTTTGTTGAGATACAAAAGAAGGACTATGTCAAGAAACTGCTTAGTAATTTAGTTAAAATGAAAAAAAAAACATTATTACAAGACTTTACCATTAATAATGCTATTGGCTCTAATAAACATGTTCAAATTCAAATAAACACCCATTTTCACAGAGAGATATTGAATGAATTGAATTACCCTATTGTATTGTTTGAAGTCAAGGAATACTAAAGGAAAAATATTTTTATTAGTGAAAAATAATAAGCATCCTTGATTGTTCCAGTGACTGAATAACTGTTATTTATGAATAAATTCTTAGAAACTGTAACTAAATAGATTTATTTCTCATTAAATATTAACATAATTAATGAGTACATATTTAGCAGTTGGTACCAGAAATTAAGTAAACAAGTAGTGAAACATTTTAAATTATAATTATGATGATGATGATGAAATTGGTTGACTTTTCAAAGATATGTTTTGTCTATTGTTATAATTAAGTAATTAACAGATCCTTGAAAAATTATAACAGACATGGATAGTTTTGGCTGGCTGGATCTAATTTTATTTTTAATTACCTCAAATCTAATACCTAGATGAGCAATTCTTGTATATATATAATCTGAGTCTTAAAAATTATAGCAGTATGTACATAATTATCAGTAGGTAATTGAATATTGTTATTGGCAATGAGATATCCTAAAGTATGTTTTCTATTGTGATAGTAATGGCAACCTGCCATGTATGAATACTGTAGTATCTAGAGGAGGATTTGTTGTTTCAATATGAGACTATTTTACTCACCCATAGGTAAGTCTAAAGGTTGATGCATATGTAACGTGGACGGGACGTGGTCGGGGCATAAATATACGTGCGTGCCCTGTTTCTGTCCTGTGCGTGTCTCCATGGCATATGCACTATCATTTACATTTTCTATGGAATGATGTTTCCAAAAACTTCACATCTCTTCCCGTCTCCATTCCGTCCACATTACGTATGCATCAACCTTAGCACTTGTCTTTATTATGAAATGTAAAGGTAAACATAATATTAAGCATAAGAACCCTATATATGTAATATAAGAACCCTAGAGTATCTTATAGTTTTTTTTTAACCTCGATGATCAGATCTAATACCCATGGGCATGGCTAGTTTAGACTTTAGGCTGCAGTGGCCTTTGGGACTGTCACCTGTACAGCTAAATAATAATAATATTATTATTATTTATTATTTGAAGTTTCGGGCCTGGGACAGTTGTCCCAGGGGCCACTGCGACCAGATTTGATCTATTGTAGCCGTACCCGTTTCTGAATTAGATCTGGTCTTCAAGTCCTACCGCTCGGACAAACAGTAGGATGTTCCTGGGTTCCAGATCTCTTACTCGGCTGGGTGGGATTAAGTGGCCTCCTAAGATTCGGCTTCTGCAGTGATTTATGGCAGGGCAGTCACAGAGTATGTGGATGGATGTTTTTTGTGCCTCACTGCAGAATCTGCACGCTGCAGTGTTGCTCAGACCTATTGTCATAAGGTGATAATAATAATAAAAGTATCACTTATCCCTAAAAATATTTGAAAAATCTGTATCCAGGAAATACCTAAACAAAGGAGTACTTGTTTGGCTCAGTTTTTGTTTGAATCAAGGTTGAGATGTTCTATTGAATAATAAAATTAACACAAATCTGCATAGTAGCCTGTTTCAGGAAACATGAACCATACAATACAAACAAGGTAGCACTTATAATACAGACTAAGCACATTTTTGTCAGCCCAGAATCAAATCCAGGACCTTTCATTTAGTATGCATAACCAGGATCACTTTCAGTTACCAAGTTCCATTTTCAATTAACAATAGCCTTTACAGACAATGTCTCTAACACATGAATGAAAAAAACTTTTTTTTTAATAACTTAATTAAGTATAATTAAAAAATAATTACCTCTGTAAATCCCTCATCTCCATCCTGGAATAGCTGTTGGAAGGCAAGGTCATTCCTCTGCGAATCTGACAGGAAGGACTCCGTTTCCGCCACGTCGGATCTCCTGTGGGGTAACTTGACACTGCCCACGAAGATCGGAGTTGTTATCTTCGGCGTAAACACATGCTCCTCAGCTCTCTCCAGCAAAGGTTTCGGGATGTCTTCTTCGAGAGATGGATCACCGTCGGACATCACTTCTCGCTGTCACAGTCACTAAATCACAATCAGTACGACATTACCGGACTCTGTCTGCTTCAAACTGATTAGTCACCAAGCTAACGAGCAATGCATGAGCAATGCGAACCATGAGCGGTCACTGACTGACTGACAAGATTTATCCGTATTTGGAAAAGTTTTAATTACACGTGAGCAGTTATTGATCTATGTACCCGCAAGTTATTTGAGAATCTCCTTACCAACATCATACCTTCAATTATTATTAAACTACCATTGTTTTATATAATTTATGCAAAAAGAGTCAATCAAAAAATGTTGAGTGAGAGGCGAAGGACCGACACGACAATCGACATTTCCATCCTCATTCCTTTGATTTTTGACATTTGAGTGTCAAAACTGTCAAATCATTTGACCTCTGTCAGCTGTTACTTCATATGTCAGATTATGACATATACAACTTTTTAGCACAGATCATGTACCTGTTTTAATCTTGGCAACATTTTTATGGTCAGAATAAAATTAGTAATCTGTGCTGGGGCTGGCAACTTTTAATGCCACGCTGCCCATGAGCTGTCACCGGCGACGTCAAGCAAAAAAGTGAAGTTGCGTTTGTGTCCACAAAATTTTATTAGGTTGCCGGTGAACATTTTCTTTTTCAGCGATCTCGTTTGTAGTATTTATTTATGTAAAATTTAGGAAATAGTGTTCAATTAAATCGGTGAACAATGACTGCCGAAACGCATACTAAATCGAGGCTTTCTCACCTCACATCGGATAAACAACTAACGTTCATTAAACTAGCTGTTTTATCGATGGCAGCGATTTTATGTAAGGAAGCATGGTTATAATAATGATCTATTACTCGTTACACAACGCTAGCTACGGTAGTAAACCCCTAGTCAGTGTTATCATTGAAGATTTTCGATTTTTTTATGACTTACGTGGTCAAACCGGACTGATCGCAAACCACCTTGCCTGCTGACTTTGCTATTTAAATTGTCTATGTTACAAATTTTGTAATTTGTGACAAATATTTTTCGAAATTAATCATGTAAATTGATAAGGTAACCAACAGGATATCAAGTTTGTTGTGTACAACAACAAGCAAGCAGTTCAATTTATTTAATTCAATAGTACTAAAAACATTGCCCAATCAAACATTAACTTATATTTATATTCATTTTTTATAATTCACCTAGACTTCAACTGTAATGTACCCAATGTTTATGTTTTAGCATTTGCAACTCGCCTCTTCTCAGTGCTTCGATTTGAGAGTGTAATCCATGAGTTTGACCCATACTTCAACTACAGAACAACCAGGTACCTCACAGAGGAAGGATTCTACAAGTTCCACAACTGGTTTGATGATAGAGCATGGTACCCTCTCGGCCGTATTATAGGTGGTAAGTTTGAACACTCAGTAATTTACTTTATAATGATAATATAAACAGTGTTTTCACCTCTTCTATGTTAGAAGAGGTAAATATGGTGCAGATTGTGTTTTGAGACTTACAAAATGTTAAATGTTAATTTAGTATTGTGTACCAATAAACAATGGCATAATATTTTTATCCTGTTCAGTTGATGTGGATACTGCATGAAAAAGACTTAATTAAATCAATAAAAAAATAAACAAAATCAAAATCAGTTTATAGAAGTTATTTGGACTCTGATGTACACATTGTTGAGCCAGCCTCCAAACTACTAACTGGAAGCTTGAAAACCAAAATAAAGTTCTTTCTGTCGTGCCCAACAAAACCTTTTATTATAACCAATAATATCATAAATATTAAGTAATTTCTTTGAACTTGTTATACAACTAGCATTACACTTACAGGAACAATCTACCCAGGCCTCATGGTGACCTCAGCAACGCTGTACAACATCATGCAGTTCCTGAACATTACCATCGACATCAGGAATGTGTGTGTGTTCCTGGCTCCGTTCTTCTCCTCGCTCACCACTATTGTCACTTACCACCTGACTAAAGAGCTCAAGGTACCATCAACACTAGCATCTATCTACTATTCATTGAGCTTGATAATGTAAGTTAAGAATTGAGTTAAATCTTACTTACCTGGAAATAGGAACCACACGAGCGGGGTTCCGTCGACATTTGTGATGTATACATATTTTTATGATGTATTTTCACAAAACCTTTGTAGTATCTTTGTCGTCAGGATCTTCCCTTCTTTTCCTATATTGTGTTTGTGTTTTGGATGTTATAGTAACTAAAATAACTTTCAGCAAGTTTTTATTGTGGTGTCCCCAACATTTAGGACAAGATTTTTTGGTGCAACAGTGTCAAATTTCATATTTATTTAAAACATTCGAGGAAGAAAACAATGAAATACCTAAGTATAAGTTTTAGTTTATATACTATAATAAAATTCAAAGGGCAAATTTTCTGTACATTGAATATTTTTCAAAAATTTCGAAAAGGGGGAACTTCAATAACGTGTTAGAGCACAAAAATATTTTTTTTAGAATTATTGTCTGTCTGTCTGTCTGTCTGTCTGTTTGTCTGTCCGGGCATCACATGAAAACCCTTGAACGGATTTCGATGAAAATTGGTAAAGTTGTTACTAATACTTCGGGTCATATTTTAGGATACTTTTTATCCCGGAAAATTAAAAGGTTTTCCCGGGAAACGGGATGAAAGTTTGTATGGAATATTTTTAAAACATCAACCGATTTGCTTCAAATTTGCTACAAATGTTCATTGCTTAAATTGATGGAACATATATTTTTCAGTTATTCAAAATTTTGCAAAAAAAAAGAAAAGAAATACAAATTAATGTGAATATTGCTTATTTTTAAAAACCCGCTCCTGGAGGAATCCTTTGTGATTTTATCGTGGGTTTCAGTATATAAATTGCTAAATATAAGTACTTCAATATAAATTCACCGTTTTTTAAATTTCCTTCTGCAAGAGGTACAAATAATGTAAAACATAATTTCCGTATGCGAAGCTGCGGGCAACAGCTAGTATATGGAATAAAATCATCATTCATCAATGTCACCTGAACTTTAACGATCTTTTCATACATGCGTAAAATGAGATATGTTATCACTAACAGTATAGGAACTATACTATAGGTAATGTGTGTACAAGGCGTCAAATCAATTTCACGGGTTTTGAAATATGGAACGCCGCGGATAAAGTCCTTTACTCGTAAAGTCGTAAATTTTACGACCGACGTATTTCCCATTAGGTGCAGAACATGTTTTAGGTCACAATGTAACATTACCGATAGTACCTGAGGTCCTTGACCTTTAATCATGTTGGGTTACTCATATCAACATGCGATAACGTTATTGTATGTATATTGTGTTCATGGTGGTATGTTTTGCACCTGCTAACTTCCACCTTCTGTCTAAACTGAGCTGTAGAATGATATTTGCATGTTTGGTCGCAGAGCTAGAATACGCGAGTTCTCTTTTCTCGGCAACTTGTCGATGATGTCTCAATGTTGCTGAGATGCATGGATAATGGTGTGCACTCGTCGTTAGGTTGCTAGTTGGTTGGCTATTTACATAAAAAAATTCAATGAACACATGAGTTATAGATGATGGAGATATGTCATTCTTTTTTGTCCACCAGCATAACTTGGATACAAATTGTGGCAATGTGTATGGTCCATCACATTATTTTTGAATGAAAATACCTATGTAATTAGTAGTAACAGATCTGGGGTTTAGAAATACTAGTAACTCGCCGTCTCTTCGCTTTGAGTACTAATAAACTTTATTTCCCATACCCTTAAAACAACTCCTATTTGCCAAGGATTATAGTTATATAGCCTTCCTAATGTGGCTATAATACACAAAAAACATTTCAAAACCAACTGACAATTCTAGCGATTAGTGCGTTCAAACAAACAAACTCTTCAGCTTTATTATATAGCTTAGCATAGCATTGAATTAAGTGTCTGACTTTCCCGTCTTATGCTTTCAAATATTCCTAACTATCGAACCGTCAACAGGACGAAGGCGCCGGGCTGGTCGCGGCTGCCATGATCGCCATAGTACCGGGCTACATCAGCCGCTCGGTGGCCGGCAGCTACGACAACGAGGGCATCGCGATCTTCTGCATGCTGCTCACCTACTACTTCTGGATCAAGGCCGTCAACACCGGGACCATACTATGGGCCACCATGACTGCGCTGGCTTACTTCTACATGGTATGATTTTGATATAAGGTTTCTGAGCGTCTTTAGAATTTGGGAGGTTTTAAAGCTTCCTTCGCACTGCTCTAATGAGAATTGGCAGAGAGTAATTATTTGATTATTAAAGCTATTCAATATTATTTTATGTTAAAACATTTCGACATTGAGAAAGAACGTAAAATGCGACACTCAGTGCACTCTTTATGATAAATTCTACACGTTTTGTAATATGCATAACGTGTTTTCTCCACTCCGATAAAACTGCTTTTATTGCTTTACAGATTAAGTCAGCACTTATCGGTTAGAGTGTACTTTCCAATGGTACTGATCAAATAAATGTCATACATTATTTGTAATCTTAAATTAATTTATATTTATCTCAATACACAAATTATAAAATACAAATATATAATTTAGAATTCATAATCAATATCACTGTTTGATAACAACAATTCGATTGATTCACCTTATGAGATTGTTGTATCTATATTGACAGCAAGCTTTAAAATCGATCGTAGAACAATCTGACGAAAGCTTCACACCAGCCATTGACAGTTAATGTGGTTGGTTTTTGCACTTTCGTACAAGTAATCTCCTTCATATCGATTTTTTAAATGAATTTTGCACATTTCATCAAAATCAATAGTGGCTCGTTGGCACTTTTGATACATTTTTGGGAGCAGAAAGAAAGTTGGTTTTCAAGCAATTAGTCGGAACACGATGAGTTTGGTGGCTAACTCAGCAGGGTGGCCATTTGACTCCACATGACCATGTTTTGGAGAAGGGAGATCTCCGGCCAGGCGAGGTGTTGATGCCTGGGGGCGGCTACATTACTAATGATCTTGAATACTTAGATAGTGTGACGTCACCAGGTCACCGTGTGACATTTGTGCGATGTCGCCTCAATGGTATGCATTTCCAGGTGTCCTCATGGGGCGGCTATGTGTTCCTGATCAACCTGATCCCGCTCCACGTGCTAGCGCTGATGCTGCTGGGCCGGTTCTCTGCGCGCCTGTACGTGGCCTACAGCACGCTGTACTGCGTCGGGACCATCCTCTCCATGCAGATCTCGTTTGTTGGCTTCCAGCCCGTGCAGAGCTCCGAGCATATGCTGGTGAGTTATGGCTTTTTTTTAACTTTAACTCTGTGACTTTATGAGTTGAAAAGTGTTTAAAATATATTGACTATTAAAAAATTAAATATTTATATGCTGTTGTAGAGTCGAATGTTGTCTGTGGTCAATGTATTTAAGTAATGAATCATATGAGCCCTAACTAGAGGGGTTTACTAGTAACCATTGATGAGTTTCACTATTCAGGTCCTTACTCCATCATCAAATCAGCTGCGAGATACAAAATTATTGCATTGTCATCCAAATAACATATACATACGTACTACATTTCATATTGATACAATAGTATCTTAAAATTTTGATGTAGGTTAAAATTCGTTTTCAAGATTTGTTTATGTTTTAGTCAGTTATTTAGTTACAATTGAAGCTAATAATAGTGTGTTAAAATAACGAATCCTGAGCCACTGCTCACTGTCACCGGTATGTGCTGTGCAGAATTATACCTTAATGGTGTGAGGATAACAACCTCACTAGGTTAGTGGCGTAGCTAGCCCTACGGAGGCCCCATATCTATATTTGTTGTGGGGCCCCCTCAACGTCAACTGTCAAACCAGTGGTCGTAGGCCGCTGACGAGCTTTTTTATTGGGAGTGTTAGTGGGGGCCCCTATATGCTGGGGGCCCGTTATAATTGATACGGCAGATGAAGCGGTACCTACGCCCCTGAGTGAGGTTTAAAAGCTACCCAATCTAACAATATTAAATGTAATAATATCATCCTCTTGTCATTACTTCACCAGGCCCTGGGCACGTTCGGGCTGTGCCAGTTGTACGCGTTCACGCAGTACCTGCGCGCGCGGCTCTCGCCCGCGCACTTCGAGCTGCTGTTCAAGGCGCTGCTCACCACGCTGCTCGCCACGCTCGGCACTGCGGTCGTCGCGCTCACTGTCACTGGTATGTGCTGTGCGGAATTATACCTTAATGGTGTGAGGATTAGGTTGGGATTACAATGATGATCGTACTCGATGATCGTAAGTACTGTATGGATAGAAATGAACCTTAGGTGAATAATAATAAGGTTAAAATTACAATGATGCTCGTAGGAACAAAAATTAAGTTCTTTTACTGATGTGGTGAAGTTTATAATTATGTGAAATAGTAACAAAATGCTACAAAGTATGTGATTTTTGGACAGTTGCTCGTTACTAAGGATTATGTTATAGCAACTGTTAACTAAAGTGCAATATTTGTTGCAGGCAAAATCTCACCATGGACAGGAAGATTCTATTCACTGTTGGACCCTTCATATGCTAAAAATCACATCCCCATCATCGGTAAGTTTACACTAATATATGCATGTAACCTTGATATTTCAGGGAAATGCTTTAATTTTCTCCTATCTTTCCAAATGTTTTTAAAACTACATTGACCAAAGTTTGATAAAAGCTACTGAAAAAGGAGAATCAGAGAAGTTTAACTGTTTTCTCTTATGGCTGTTTTCAGTTACCTATCATTCTATAATGTGGATAAGTTAATAGGTATAATAATAAATACTATGATTTATACTTTTTGCGTTGCCGGCCAAAAAAGAGAGATGAATAACAGTAAATTTTAAAATTAAAAAAAAAGACAGAGCTGATGTTAAAAGCCATCTTGATCACATGATCTCAAAGTTAGTTCAAACAAAAAAAAACTTATTAGTATTTAGAAGCTACGACGCCACAGACAGACAGAGACAGCAAACTTATAACACTCCTCTTGCATTGAGTATTAAAAAGAAAAAATGTAAGAAAGTGAATCAGTCCGTCTCCGTCTCCCCCAGCGTCGGTGTCGGAGCACCAGCCGACGTCGTGGTCGTCGTTCTACTTCGACCTGCAGGTGCTGGTGTTCCTGTTCCCCGCCGGCCTGTACTTCTGCTTCGCGCGGCTCACCGACGCCAACATCTTCATCATACTGTACGGCGTGCTCAGCATATACTTTGCGGTATGTGTTCCTTTATGAATAGACTAGCTGACCCGGCGAACTTCGTGTAGCCTAAGAAACTTTTTTTTCTAAAATAAAAGTAGCCCAAGTTACGCCTTGTTACTTCAGTTATCTGCCCGTGAAAGTCCCGTCAAAATCGGTCCAGCCATTTCAGAGATTAGCCGGAACAAACAGACAGACAGACAGACAAAAATTGTAAAAAAATTTGTTTTGGTATATGTACCGTGTATATATCCAAATGCACGTAGTAAAAAGCTGTTATTTTAATATTACAAACAGACACTCCAATTTTATTTATTTGTATAGACGAGTAACCGCCCTCGCTTTGCTTCGGTTTTCTTATTTTTTACACCTTGGGTTACATTGTTGGAGTTTTATTAAGGATACCAAATTTTTTTGAAAATATAATACAGCCTTTGTTACCCGGGGATAGTGTAGACTGTAGCTTCTCAACAGTGAAAGAATTTTTAAAATCGGTTCAGTAGTTTCGGAGTCTATTCAATGCAAACAATCAAATCTTTCCTCTTTATAATATAAGTATAGATTACGTTCACTTGTTTAATGATCGATCAATGGCTCCAGTTCCATGTCATTCTAGGTATTTTTATGCGATGGAATGAAATACACCTAAATGGTATGATGATAAGGCTGAAATTTCAATGATGCTCATCTTAGCTATGCTAAGCGTGTATTACAGCCTTAATGCTTTATAAATAAACGCTAACTCACTCATAGCCCGCAGTAGGTTATTGCCTGTGTCGCGGGTGGCATGGACTACACATATTACACATCACAATAACACCCTGCACCTTGCCCCGGCTGGGAATCGAACCCGGGACCCCTCGCTTTGCAGACAGAGTCACTACCAACTAGGCTACAGGGTCGTTTGTTATCATGGAAAAGAAGAAGGGTGAAATATGACTTGAATACTGACTTGATCTATTGATACATCTACACTAGCTATTCTAGCCATCATGTAATAATTAGTGATATGGATTTATATTAATGAAAAATATAGGAATTGATCTTAGTTTCAATGATGATACTCGAAAGCTTGAGCGCGTGGAGACATGTCGAGTCATTCGCTGATTCCATAGACTCCGCGCTATGATCTTTACACTTTGATCGCTGATAACTTTACATCACTCACTCCTACTCCAATGCTGCCAACGTAACTTGACCTGTTCTTGTTAATCACCACCAGGGAGTGATGGTTCGTCTTATGCTGGTGCTGGCGCCCGTGATGTGCATAGTGTCGGGTGTCGCAGCGTCCAGTCTGCTGAGTCTTCATGTGAAAGACATCGAGCCAAAGGTGGAGAAACATGAGAAGAAGAAGAAGCACGAGAACAACCTGGTGTTCAGGTCTGAGGTGAGGTCTTTTAGAATGATGATAGTAAATAAATTGCAAGTATAAATTGAATGATTATTTTAGGTCTGAACTGAGGTTTTGTAGAATGCTATTAAAATGCAACTCAGGTAAAAATTGAATGATTGTGATTTAACCTAATTTGATTCTGCATAATTATGACGTAAATTGTAGTGGAAAATAATAATAATGTCAAATTCGCCTACCTATGAACGATTCTTTTACACATTTTTAAGGGAGAGTCTCCATCATCATACCTAGTGTTGCTGTTGCATTTCGATATGAAGACTGTTGTTTCGTTTACTCGCTCCCTAGAACGAACACTTAAACTGAGATGCTCTCTAATGTGGCAGTTAAATGGTACCCCTTATACCATACAAGGGTACAGAAATAATGTAAAAAAATCATATTTGAAAATTCTACTAACTTCGCTCTAACACTAATAAACCTAAATCTATGTTTGTTTAACTTATTTATATAAATATGTATTATATCGTTTATATACGTACCTATATAACATTTTTTTCCTTGGTACGACATAAATTTTAATTTTACTCTTCTCTTTTTATCTCTCTTTGTTGTCACCGCCTTCTTTGTTCTCCCACTGCCCTAAGGTTGACTGGCAGAGAATGCTTTTAGCATTAAGTCCGCCTTTTGTTCCATTACTTGTGTAAGATTCAATAAAGAAAATAAAAATAAACTAGCTGCCCGGACAGACTTCGTTCTGTCAAAAGTTTTTTTTTGAGATGTAAGCATAGATAACCTCCAATAGATTCCGTATTATGGGCCCCATTGACGATGCGATCGATCGGTGCGATCCGTCGTTGCCGACCGATCGCAACGACGGATCGGTAGTGTATGTTGTGATCGTGAACGATTTGCTTGATCGCAGACGATATCGGCGATCGCAACAAAAATCTATGCAATCTTGAATATCGCACCGATGAATCGACAGTGTGTGGACCTTTGCGATCACCGATGCGATCGATCGTTGCGATCGATCGTTGCGACCGATCGTTCGTGTATGAGGGGCATTAGTGAAATTTTCTTAGACTTCAAAGTCACAATTTTGCGGAAGGTGCGGTTTGCGGGGTACGAAACAGATGCGCTGTGATTGGATATTTAAAATTCAAACTTGGAATTTATCAAGCTCAACCCGTCCATAGTGATTGAGTATGTACGAGTATGATCGATTAATCGTACGATCGATGTTTGTTATTATCATTAGGTATTTACTTTCAGGACAATTATAATGAATAACAATACAATGAAAATATCGATACTTTTAATAAATATATAATATTATATTCATATTAAACTGGTAGGTATAACGATGATACAACTGAATCCATCAACCTTCGATGATTATTTCTTCATATAGTAGAAACTGTCAACTGAAAAGTGTGTTATTTTATTATTTATTTATTTTTTATTTTATTTTATTAGCACACCAACAGCAGTACACACATTACATTACAAATATAAGTTCTATAGAAACTGGACTAGTGTGAGTGCCAATATTACAGGCGTGAACAACATTCTTTAGTATATTTATCAAGAAGAATAGAAACGCAAGTCTTGAAACTCTGTTAAACAAACGACACTGTATTTGGTAGGAAACCATCCCTCTCCACGGTGCATTGCTTCTATACATTTTTCCGTCCTCTCGGGGCATCTAGGAAATCTATAAAATCATTACCACAATGTTTTTTCGTATAATAAATAATGTTATCCTTGACTACAGCAACCTTTGTCCCACTTATAACTTGTTAGAAATTATCGATTTCATAGCAATATCCACAAAATTAATATCGATACGCGTTTAAAATGAAAAATTCACTTCCCTAGTATTGTCTTTAGTCAGAAACAAGATAATTATTTTGAATTAGGAATGAAATTTTTACAAAATGTCACTCTCAAAACCAGCATAAGTTGAACTCTGCTTCATTAGAAGAAAATTTGTAAAATAAATATGAATTACTAATTTATGAAATGATATGCCATCGTTTTGGTAACTGTTTTTACGCACTGATTTATCACACCATTTCACTCTGCAGTAAGCCATGGTTCCATCAGCGAATGCTTTTTTGAAATTAATTAAATTCTGAAAGATCCGCGTGTATACGGGTCAAAGGTCTTGGTCGATACTAATGTCGTGAATGCTAGTACAGCTTCATATGCATAGCAAAAGCACTGCTATGTTGCCGCGCGTCAGTTGCCTTGTATGCGGTATCTTGTGGGGGTAATCTATGGATGTAAGCTATCCTATCTTTCAAGTTGGATCAAACTGCACACGGTGTGCAAATTTGATTAAAATCGGTTAAGTAGTTTAGGAGTCCATCGCGGACAAACAACGTGACACGTAATTTATATATATTAAGATAAATAAATAAACAAACCACGTCCCAGGTGGGAGCCCTGTTCGTGGTGGTGCTAGGAGCGCTGCTCGTGTCATACGTGGCGCACTGCACCTGGGTCACGTCCGAGGCGTACTCGTCGCCGTCCATCGTGCTGTCGGCGCGCGCGCACGACGGCGCACGGATCATCTTCGACGACTTCCGTGAGGCGTACACCTGGCTCAAGATGAATACTCCGGAGGTATGTGTGAAGCAGTTTCTTTAATAAAACATTGTCATTCCTAGAAATTGGTCCTTCTTAGCGATACGTGTGGAGTAGTGTAATTATACAGATTAGGATGGGTTTGATTGATGGATCCCTGACAAGGAATATTAATTTTTGAAAAATATAATGATGCAGTTTTAGTTTTCATGAAAATCGACCCCGAGACTCCTTTGACCACTTTTCGCTATTACTCTTAATTACAGATTTGGCCCACGCCCACTTTAAAAATTCAATAGATAATAAGAAGTGTTTTTCTTTGGTATAATACCAAACTATACTATTCTATAACTCAAGAAATGATAAAATTTGCCTACTTTAACAGGTAATCAAACGTAACTTTATATTGCAGGACGCAAAAGTAATGTCATGGTGGGACTACGGGTATCAGATAACAGCGATGGCCAACCGGACGGTGATAGTGGACAACAACACGTGGAACAACACGCACATCTCGCGCGTGGGGCAGGCCATGGCCTCCACCGAGGAGAAGGCCTACGAGATCATGACGGAACTGGACGTGGACTATGTACTGGTTATATTCGGAGGGCTGGTTGGGTATTCGTCGGATGGTAAGTGAGATTTCGTACTCTTTATTTACGTTTTATTATGTTACTGTTTATTTTAATTTTTATTAATTTGTGGAAAAACTTAACTACTAAAATCTAACTAACTACATCCAACTACCGATCGCGCCCGCTGTTATTTGACTCAGTGGACTCCTTTAGAATCCACACAAGCCGCTGGGGACACAACTCCGTTGTTAAGTCCGATGCATACGTAACAGATTTTTTCCCGTACAGGACGTGGTCCGTAAGGGATTCTGCTGCGTATGCACTATCGTATACATTTTCCATGAAAGTTAAACGATGTTTCCAAATTCAAATTCAAAATCATTTATTCATGTAGGTATCATTAATACACTTATGCACGTCATTTTTTTAATTTACCAGCTTTTCGCAAAGGTGCTTTGTCATGGAGGAGAAGAAAAGCCGAAAGAAACTCCTCAGCACATCTTTTAAAAATAAAATACATTGGTATATTTCTTACAAAAAAGTATCACTAGCCTGTACGGAACTGGTTGCAGATCTGGTCATTTCCATGCATCTTTGTCATTTATGTACTCATCCAAAACTTCACGTCCCGTCCCGTACGGGAAGAAACCCGTTACGTATGCATTGGGCTTTACTCAGCAAACCACACCCCACTCTCCCCAGACATAAACAAGTTCCTGTGGATGGTCCGCATCGGCGGCAGCACGGAGCGCGGCGCGCACATCCGCGAGGCGGACTACTACACGCCGTCGGGCGAGTTCCGCGTCGACGCGGACGGCTCGCCCACGCTGCTCAACTGCCTCATGTACAAGATGAGCTATTACAAGTTTGGACTGGTGTATACTGAGGGCGGTGAGTGAGGCGATGTTTTCAAAGTTTTATTATTATTTAATAATTTACGCACACATAGGCTGCGTTCCAGTAGAGGCTCACATCGCTCACAATGATCAAAACGCGTTCCACATGGCGACCACGGTCGTCATGGTCGCGGCGAATACGTCATTGATGACGTCATTAATTTCGCTCACGGCACGCTCAAAACAACCCACCTCACGGGGTGGGTCGAAGTGGTCGAATTGCAGTGTTGCCAGATACGACGAAGTTACTCTCGCCAGTTTTTAGACCTGGCAACACTGGGTAGAAATGGATGGTGATAGAAATTTGGCGCAATTTTATAAAAGATAAGGATGTTGATGGAAAAAATTACTGTATACGATTCGACAAGAGATACTTTAGTGGATTATAGTAGTTTCTCCAGCAGATGCTCGACGTGGGGTCACAAGTTGATATAAATATTATGTTAAATTATGTAAATAATTTTAATGTTTAATTAACTATACATATAGCCATGTATACATTTTTCCTCGTCGATCAATATCATTAACATAATTATTATGCAATTTTTTATTATATTAAATTGTCTATTCATATAAAAAAATGTTTTGTTTGTAGATATACTTTTTTGCTAGTATAAAAATAAAATTGATAATTAATTATGTAACGTTTATTTATAGCTTAAAAATTATAACTTAACCTCTAATGTTTCAGACTTGTCTTATTCTCAACATCATAGAGTACATTTTGTATCAACGGCTAAAACGTGTAAATACTCTGTGGCTTGACCTTGAACGCTCACGTCGCTCACTATACCATTCCACTTGGGCACTTGGGTGTATGATTGTAACGCTCACAAGCTAGTGGAACGAAAAAATCGCGGTCGTGAGCGTGGTCGTTGTGATCGTCTACTGGAACGTAGGGATAGATACATTGTACAGATAAAACATCAAGGATGATGCAATGGAACAGCAGACCTGAGACTGGAGAGCGGTGTAGGTGGCAGAAAGACTGTAAACAAAATACAATAAAAAAGAACTACAAACATACATAATAAATACACCTAATTATATATACAAGCATAAAAAATATATCATATACTGACACTACATACTACAAATACCGACGATGAAATGATATTGTAGAATCATATAAAGTGCAAACTGACAGGACAATATAAACATAAGTTTTTTTTGCTTTTGGCCCTAGAGCGGCCTTTACAGCTTCATGCAGACAGATTATCTCAGTGATTTGTGACTATCGTGGAAGGATAAGGAGGCGTTGATTTGATGTAATGAAAAATCTAGCTTAGTTTCCAGTAACTTGGTATACGAAACTTCTGCTAAGACAAGGTTAACTAGTAATATATGTATGTAGTAAGATAACGTCACCTCCAGATCAATAACAAGTAAGATAGTGTAATAATCAGCGTAGCGTGGTTACCATGCCGGACCGCCGTTCGAAGGGTCCTGGGTTCGATTCCCAGCGAGGTGGAAATTTGAATGATGAGTTTGAATTTATGTTCTCGGACTGGGTGTGTTCTTATCTTTGTGTATTGTCTATGACACCCACGACAGGGAATGCTAGTGTGGGGCTATGAGTGTAGCATTTATCTATTTATATTGTAAAATTATGTAGTCTCCCAGGTTATTAACTAGTAATATGTACAGTAATAATAATCTAACCTAAGGTTGACTGGCAGAAAATGCTTTTAGCATTAAGTCCGCCTTTTGTATCTTTTATGTTGGTGCAATAAAGAATAAATAAATAAATAACAATACAGTAATACAGTATCGTAATGTCGTTGTGTAGGTCGTCCACCAGGCTTCGACCGGGTGCGCGCGGCGGAGATCGGCAACAAGGACTTCAACCTGGACGTGCTGGAGGAGGCGTACACCACCGAGCACTGGCTCGTGCGCGTCTACAAGGTCAAGCCGCTGCCCAACCGCGGCGTGTGAACACCGCCTTACACCCCACCCACCTGAGTAACGTGACACGTGACCGCACAGTGGTACGTTCAATATTCAATGTATAGTGCGTCGGATATTTAATATGAATACATGTCAATAATAAACTCTCAAAAATCAAATAGGATAATACTTGGATTAAAAATATGACATGTTATATGAAATTTACAGTAATATTTGTCTTAACAGACATTTTTGCCCCGACTTAAGGTCGATGCATACGTAACGTGGACAGGACGGGGACGAGACGTGGACGGGGTATAAATATACGTGCGTGCCCCGTTCCCTTCCCGTACGGGCCTCCGTGGCGTATGCGCTAATTGCGCTATCGTTTACATTTTCTATGAAGCGATGTTTCCAAAACTTCACGTCCCGTCCCCGTTACGTATGCATCCACCTTTATACCTTGTTGCCCTATTTAATTTTAAAATGTTTATTAAAATTTGGCATGTATTCACATTTTATCCGACGCACTATAACTACGAGTATATGGAGTAGCGATCATTCACGTTACTTAGGTGGGTTCGGGCCTTACGTTGCCACCGCAACACTACAATGAACTCTGTGACGTAAATATAGCACTGGATAGGTTGTACTTTATGTCTTATCTATGATCATTCGCAACGCCACCTTGCGGCATCTTCTGGATCTATTTTTCTATTCGTCTATTTCGTGGAAAATAACGACAAAATATCGGTCAACCATAAAATATCAGCCTATCCAGTTTATAATATTATGTTATAGATCATTGTACACATGTGCATTTCAATCATGTTGATTGAGTTTTATTAAATGCATGGAAAATAAATGCAAAAAAAAAAACCAACAAAATGACACATGAATGCTAAATTATTGAGTTCATTTATACTTTTACATTTTCATCCAAATAAAAACAATTTAGTGAAACAATACATAAGTACATACGTCCTATTGAAAAAAAGCGTACTGATATTCTAGATTTCATCTATTGACTGAAATAGGGCAGTATATAATATGTTCTAAATCTCTCTAGTTGAACCGTGTACTTCAGTCATCATGATTTCCAATTTCCAGACACCAAACTTGTATTTAGCTCGTCTTGTTACCATAGGCGAAAAAGGTGTCAAAGTTATTAAAAATCACGCGAGTTTCGTACCAAAAGACGCGAGCTTTGTTTTGACAGCAGTTATTTGTGAATGTAAGCGTCTTTTCCTCCAAAGCAAAGCGAGGTATAAAGAACCAAACCTAACTTTTTTCCTACTTAAAATGCTTAATACTATTGACTAATTTCCCAATTCACACTGTGTTCAATAAATAGCCTTTTCAGTTCTTGTTTACACGAGAATGAAATTACAACCACATTATTAAGAATTATTATTCATATGAAGACAGTAGAGTGTGAGAGCAGTTAATGGTGTATATGAGAGTTACTTATCAGTAATGAAAGCCTTATCTTTATAATTATAAGAGTAAAGAGCGAACGGTTATGTTAACGGTGCTGCATTGCTTCCCTGTATTTATTTATACTTAAATGTACTGTTTGTTCTTTCTACATATAATTCTAATATCTAAAGTGTATTGAGACAGCATGAGAACAGGGTTAGCACTTAACTGTAGTGTGTTTAGTGTCACAAACATTGCATAGTATACAGTTAAATAGATAATTGTCTTATAATATAGGCGTAATGTCATGGATAGTTTATTCGCAAAATACCAATTTCATAATAATATTGTATTTTTACTAAATCGTGCATGTGATTTTAAATTATATACATTATGAAATTTTTAACAATTTTGTCACAATTTTTGATCATTAATTTATGAAATTCTGTATTAGTTGTGTTGTCACAAAGCATGCATAAAATACAATTTTGATGTTTTTTAATACTTAAAATGTTTAAATGGCATACATAGTTTATATTATTTGACAGCTTATTCACGTCAATCTTGGTTCTGCCTGGTTTAAGTTGATGCCGTTATTTATTTATAATAAATATATATGTATAAAGGCGGCAAAAATTCATAATGAGATTTTAAAGTTACAAAACATTGCATAAAATTATGTTATGTTTTTTCACATGTTTTTTTTTTCTTTTTGTCTCAAGTCAAGATCCAAAATATGTATTAATAAAGAAGGATAAATGATTTTATGATAAGGTGTTTATTGAAAAACATACCATGTTATGTCTCTAAAGTGTCTTACATATTGCATTTAATACTATCATTACGTTATAAACGATGTGTCCATGTTTATGTTGACACATGAGTTGTATTTGAATATTTTTTTTATAATTTCCGATAAATAAAAAAAAATATTAACGCACAAAGAAAAAGCTATGAAAATACTTAAACGTGCTGAATAGTGATTTATAATTGTAAGCAATAAAATGATAGTCGAGAATTGAATAGATTCATGTTGGTATATCGAGTAGTTTGCTAGGCGGGGACGTCGCACTCAGATCTTCATTAAATAGGGCATCGTTAGAATGAATGTTAAGAGAGTTGTATAATTCATTTTTTATTTTATTTTAAATAAATTTTAATATGAATGTGTTTTTTTTCTGATTACCCATAATTATATTATTTGCTTGATCCTCAAGAAGTTTGGATTAAAATCATGTATAATTTATGTACTGTTATTGTGTGGACAGAGCTAATAATTATTCTATTGGATAGTTTGTTTACATTTCAAAAATTATAATTTTTATAATAGTGCAATCTTTGACCCAGTGAAGATTAAAATAAAACAACCAGTTAGTTACATTAACAAATATATTTAACACAAGTATCATCAGCCGTCAGTCTTCCATGGCGTCGTCTTCCCCCTGGTCGGAGCAGTCCTCTGGCAGGAAGGTGTCGTCGTTGTGATAGGCGCGCGGGGGGCGCGGCCGCCGCTGGGGGCGCGCGTGTTGTTCTAGTTCTGCACCCATCTGGGTAGAGCGTGGGGATTAATGTGATGTAAAATATCTATTTAATGTAACAGTGGCTGACTGAGAAACGCGCAGTAACTACCTACTAGTAACGCGTGCATTTAGAAGCGTGGAACTTCGAAAATAAGTTCCTTGAATGTTTTCAAGGCAAGATTGACATCTTCACACATCAGATGGAACTATGGTCAAGAACTTGTAGTAATTAAACATCAAATCAGGTTCGCCTACTTGCGCTTCTTTACCAAAAGTTCATGCTTAACAAGTATTCACAATACACACATCAATGGATACTTCATATTCATAACTCACCTGTTGAACAAGTTTGTAAATTCCCACTCCGTTAATGAAGGCTTCTTTAAATGCCTTGTGCAGAGGTTTCTTTTTAAATACTATACACTGCTGCTTCAAGATATCTGATACTCCTTCTGGAAGATCTGTGGTAATAAAGGAATACAAAAATTTAAAACTATTATCAAAATTACTGTGACACCAGATTTTGTGTCATGTTGTCAGCAGAAAAAGATTAGTTTACCTGATTCTTTGAATGAGTAGACCTTGGGCCTAATGTCATAGACTCGGTAATCCAGTATCAGGGTGACATGGACTTGGCTATCCTCCTCCTTATCTGCTTCACTTTGCACAAAGAATGATATCTCAATGTGAGATCCATCCAGCAATTTGAACAGTTGAGCCTCTATGTTTAAAAGTTTCTGTGAAAAATCATGTTTAGTAAGTTATTTGTAAGTGCTCTAATTTTATTTTAACTAATAAAGTCAACAAATATGATAACAGTGTGATCCCAACAGTATATACTTGTTTATAGTATTTGGTATAGTGTTGACTACTGAAATACTGAATGTGTTTTTTTTTGTTTCAGCGTGTAACAGCAAGTCATAGCAACATGCAAAGTGAAATTAACGGGTACTAATAGAAAATACAGATTTAAAACACTATTGTTGAACAGTTTATGATATATATGGCGTTTGGGGCTTACATTAACTTTCTCAAACTGATCTAGCCTGTCATAGTATGCAACCAGAGCCTTTCTTATTGCTCCGAGGCACTCTGGCATCATCACATTCTGAAAGCCATCCATTACAGCCTTCAAATTGAAACCAAGTGGGAGTGACGATTTTGATATTTCATGGTCTCCTGAAACTACAAATTATTTATGTTAAGACTCTTCTCTTTGGCATAAGCAAAGACTGAGATATAAATTTGATTTTACAAGATTTGGTAGGTAGTTCAAAAATCGAAATTAATTAATTTTAACAGACTAAAATCACAACACAATACATACATGAAATAAATGATTCTATGTTGATTTTAATAGTAACATAAGTGAATCCACCTACCAGTTTTCATTTCAATCCTCAATCCATGCTTCACCTCGAGCTGCGAGTTGGTCTGCATGTGGTACACGATGCAGCAGTGGTCCTCTGCCACGTACGACTTCACCTCCACCCCCGTCAGCATGCTCATCAGCTCCAAGCTGCGCTTCAGGCTCTCCACAGAGTTGTGCAGAATTATTTTCTGGATAGATGTCAATAGTTGTTAAGATAAGATAATTTTTTGAATGAGGAAACCTTTAAGCTTTTATCCTAATTCTTACCACACATTAGTATAGCTTTAAGATAAGTCAAAGGAATAAAATGGTTTACTTTTAAATTGATTTCACATACCTGAGGTCTCACAAATATATCATTTTTCTTTTCCGGTGGACTGACTTTGCGCTTGATTTTATTTCTCTGTATTTGAAATAACTCATCCTGTTTCTCCTTTAGCTTTTGTTCAAGCTGCTGTATCTCTTCTTGAATATCATCACAGTCTTCTGGCAAGGCTCTGGTAGCTGACAAGTTATCATAATTTTTTTAAATGGGTAAAAAATAAAAACCTTAATATTTTTAAGGCACCTAAAACGAATAATTTTCGTTCTTTTTCGAGTAGCTCAGATCAATTGATCTGAGTTAAAACTTTGATTGTAGTTAAATAAACCGATCAAAACACTTACCAGCTCCTTTCCGAAACAACTTAGTTATTTTTACTTGTTTCTTCGTATTCGTCATCGCAACTGTTTTAAAAACTCTACAAATACGATGAAATACAAATAGGAGGAATAGTTTCAGAGTTAAATTTATCTTTAATTGCGGTATTTTGTTAAAAAGATTTGAATTTTATTAATTCAGTTTTGTTTTGACGGTTCACGTTTAAATTAAATTCAAAAATCAAACGCTTCTCATGATTATGACATTGACAATTTGTCACTATTGTCAGATGGATGTCAGTAGTTGACAGTGTTGATACCAAGAACTTTGTATAAACAACTGGACTCCAAGCTTTGAAGAGGTACCCGAAACCTGATCTTGTTAGATGAATATTTTCGACCAGTCTCGTCACAACCACAGGCGAGGCGGTACTGCCACCCTAATTGAGGCTGACTTTCAGATTCATAGGGTGTCCAATGTCCATTTAAAAGACCAATAAAATTATTTTAGTCGTAGGTGGCAGGGGCGGTTTTTCAATATAGGCACATAGGCACTGCCTACCCTGGTCTCGAGGCCCAGGACCCAGTCGGAAATTCTTTACGCTTACAACATTACATTAGAATTAGGTAGTAAAAGTATAGAATCCTCTTAAAATATCTGATATGTGAATATCATTACGCAATAACAACACACTATTATAATACTCGTACACTACACAAATCGTATGATCATACACACAGCGCCGCCATGCTGCGGTGCGGTGAAGGCAGGAACTAAACGTTGCCATAGGGCCACGGATTGGGGATTTGGTAATAATAAGAATTATCTCTCGACGCAACGGAATTTCATCCAGTCTAACAGGCTGGCTAATCTGGCTATACAGGCACTGCCTAGGGTGGCCAGTTAAATAAAAAAGTTAAAATATTCTTCCAAACTTCTTGAATAAAAGTTTTACAATTTATTATATGAAAACAATTTTAAATTAAGTAATATTATATGGATTTTCTTTAAAATTGAATTAAATTACTCGATTTACATACTTATTTCAATAATGCGCTCTGGCAATATTAGCAGCCGACGATCTTCGCAGTTTGTTCGCTGACTCGCTCACACCTTGCAAAATTTACGTACGTTGGAGGCCGAACGAGTTCGGAACACGAAACTTCACGATACTGAGTTGTTTACTTTCTGAAAGTTTTGTTTTGCACGAGTCTTGTCTCATTAAAATTCGTGTTTTAAATAAATTAAATAGATTAGTGAGTAATTGTGAGCAATATTGTGATTACGGATTCTTGTGAAGTTTGTAAAGACTCTGTGTGTTTAGTGAATTTACATGATACATTTTCAAAAGCGTTTTTTGAATGAATGAAAATTAATAATAAGGCTCAGATGAAATTCTTTCACCTGAGGAGTAAAGGTGTGTACCAAAATTAAACTTAATTAGACTGAAGGCCACTTTGGATATCCTTTAATTGACTTGTCTTCTATCAATCAATTACTGGATATTTTGACGTGGTCAGACGAAAACAACACTTGCACGGCGGCGATCAAGACGGTCAAAGCAAGATTTACAGGTAAAATTATCAATTTATATTTTAGTTCCATGGGCTAACTAACCCAACAAATGTTATACAACAATTACAATATTAGGGATGTATAATAGTATTACTATAGCATCAGATTCATATGACGCATTTATTTATTTATTTTATTTAATAGGTTCACCAACAGTTTTTCACATGGTAAAATACATTAAACTTAAGTAAACAGTCATAATGTTTTAAGCTACATGAAAAACCAATAACAGGCAAACACAGCATACGTAATTAATTTAGGTAGGTATTGTGAAGGTAACTTAGGTTACTTAAGATTTCTAGTAATAAAGTTAGTAGGTATAAAATCATTCACATTTTCATTTATTCACATACAGATCACACTCTCGAGTAGGTACTCAACCCGTTAGGTGTTCTACGCGAGGTCCAGTCTTGTTCACCGATAAGTCCATCAGATAAGCTGCGGCGGGTGGTGTTAGGTAACTCACTGATGATGACAACAGCTTCCGCGATTGGGCGCGACGCTTGAGAACGTTGGTATTCTTTTGATTTTTTTTAATTTTTTTTTTTTTTTTGTGCCTACCCTTAAGCCAAAAAGTGTGCCCGCCACTGGTAGGTGGTCGTAGTCGTAATCTTTTGTTTGTGGTACTTCCGCTACACGTAGGAATGATTCTTTTTTTCCAGTCCGTGTTATAGTACTTCGTGATCTACCCCGTAACGTGATGAAACGTTGAAAAGGTCTTTGAAAATTGTTTTTTTTTATTAACATGAAAAAAACTTTCATTTTTTTACATAAATATTTCGTTATGGGTACTAAATAAAACACAACACAACAACAAAACACTTAAATTATATTATTTGTAAAAAAATATGAAATTTCATTTCGTAAAATATATTATATGCATTTTGTTTAAACCATAGTTCTACACACTTTTTCATACAATCACAAGCCAATCAGCTTTCTATCTTCTTCAGACAATCGTCCTTCGTTGATTCGCACGCGCAATCTGAAATAAGGAATTAATACTCATTGAAAACACTTTTTTTTTATCCAACTCCAAAAGTGTATGCATCATCTATCATTTATTTTATATAACCTTCAACGCGATATGTAGTCCTAGTAAACCTCGCACATCGCAAGCATTATGTAATAAACCATACTGACCTTTCCTCGTTGTGTTTGAGGGACCACAGCTCGGGCATGTACTTGGGCTTCATGCTATCGAGGAAGTGCTCCCTCCAGACCTCTTCCAACCGCAGCAGGCCTTCGCCCTCCATAAAGTTCTGCACCACCTTGTGACCGTGGGACTCGTAGTCTGCGTTCTCAAATCTGAAATATATTTATTTGTCTGTAGAAGCTGCTCAATAACAGTCAACGGATGATGAACGGTCCCTCCTGATGCAGGTCGCTAGAATTTGTGTCACCCAATTTAATATAGATGATACTAATGCGTCTTTTTTGGCCAGCAATGCAATGGGCTTTGACGTCTACTCTCTGTCCGTTAGTCGACAATTGACTTTTAAACACCCATAAAACCTGTTCCCTGTAGCAGTTAAAGGAAAGCTTCGGATCGAAGTCTATACACAAGGTCCCAACTCACACAATTTGTATGTGACTGGCTTCTTCCAGAAGCTCCTGCGTGATCTCGTCCTGCTGGGGGAAGTGCTGCAGCAGGACGTTCTCCAGCTCCTTGCGCCGCGCCTCGGGCAGCACGTGGTTCCGAGACTTGAATAGCAGCGCACGCGCAGCTGATCTGATTTTTCTGTAAACACAAATATGTTGCGATCACAAACCTGTGTGGTGTGTCCGTCATATCAAACAATAACGAATGTGTTTCCAATTTCACAGTGTTTAGTAAGGCAGCATGATGTTTTAGTACTTCGTCGTTAGAATAGTTTTTAACTGACTTCAAAACGGAAGAAAGTTCTCAATTTTATTGTATTTTTTTTATCACAGAACTCCCATAACTTTTATCCGGTAGCCGTTCTGTAAACATTTGTTTATGGAAATAGCCAGCAAACGAGCTGACGATACACCTCACAGTAAGTGGCTATCGTCGCCCATGGACATCAACGACACCAGCATCATTGATGTATTGCCAGCCAAGAAAAAGAGAAGAAAAAAAGAACTGGCTCTCAAGCCGGGACCAGAACACGACGACTCGCTCATCAGCTGACTCAAGCGCTCTACCCTAGATCCAACCAGCACCAACCTGCAGTCAGCGTCCTCAATGTACTTCCCGTTGTCGCTGGCGGCGACGGGCGCGCGGCAGTCGCGGGCCAGCCGCTCGCGCACGGCGCGGTCCAGCATGTTGGACCGCTGGTGGCAGCCCACGCACAGCAACACCACGTCGTGCGACGAGTGGTCCTTCATCACCTCTGGGGGGCGATGGGAACTATGATATATCCCTACTTCCCTACTAATCCCTACTAATATTATAAATGTGATAGTGTGTTTGTTTGTCCGGCTTTCACGTCGCAACGAAGCTGTTATATGGTATGGTTTTTGTGTGTGGAGATAGTGAGGAGGGTGGAGAGTAACGTAGGCTACTTTTTACCGCGGTAAAACATCCCCATGGGCCGGGGAGATCGATATTTTGTTAGTTGCTAGATATTTAGTTCCAGATTTTGTTAATAGATGGCGTTCGTAAAATTCATTTGCAAGTTCTGAATCACGCTATCAAATGATACATGTAAATTACTTATGTCATAGGCAACTAAATCTAACTAAGTAAAAGTAGTATTAAAAAAAAATTGATCTCTACCGCGGGGCGCGGGCGAAGCTGCGGGCAAAAAAAAGCTAGTGATATGATAAATTGAGTCAAATCTAACCATTTACGCCTGTCCTTAATTGAAATCTTTGAATACCCCCAAAACTAAGGTTTTTATATTGCCCTCAAATTGTTTTTTTTTTTCATTATGTATTTGCTAACTTGACTTTAGGAGTCACCAAAATGAGCACCTAAATGCTGAATAGAGTTTCGCAAACGGACCCCACCTCTCTCTCTCTCTCTCTCTCTCTCTCTCTATGGGGTTTACAAACCCCCAAAAATTAAGTTTTCCATACACTTCGAACGCAACTTCCAAATACCCTCATCCTTACCAGGGAAGTACTTCCTATACTCTCTAGGCACGACGTTCTTCCGTATGTAGGAGTTGCCGCTGCCGCAGACCACACACTTGTTCTCCTTGGCGAGCTGGTAGTACTTGCCCACGTCGCCCACGGAGCGCCCCGACGGCTCGAACCGCAGCCGGACGGTCAGCGGAGACTCCTGCACTATGTCTGCTAGCTCCTTCTCCACGTACCTGAAGAATGATAGAATTTACATGAAGAGTGTCAGGAATATTGGAAATAGGACACACAATCTTCGCTATATTGTATCTTCGGTATACACATGTCTCGTTTCTATTGCGCAGTACAAAGCTGCATCGAGTATTCATAATATCTCACAATGTATATCATTGGGGTACTCAATATTTGAAAGGCTCTCAGGATAAAATAAATGACGTTCATCACCTTGGACTTGAGCAAATTGACCAAAATAATGCAACTCTATCTGATCAAATATGTACACAATGTTATTAATCAATTTAATTCACAGGCTGGATAGAGTGATACTTACCAATAGGCTTTCTTATTGTCACAGGTGCAGAGCAGCTCTCCGTCGGGCGCCTGTAGAAAGCAGTTGTGGTAGAGTGGCTTGGACCGCGTCACATGCGGGTACCGCTTGCTCAACGTTAGCTCCTTGCAGTTCTTAATCTCTTTCTCTTTCCTACCAGTTTTAAAAAATCATTATAAGGATTACTTTATCGCTCTACATCCTACAAGTTGCATGATAGGAGTAAAGTTAAAAGGATAGTTTGCCACCAAACCTAATGCAAATTCGCAGTCTTCACCAGTAAAAATGGTAAATTGTCTGTCAGTTTATTCAAGATCAATTATTCCAGAAATCCCCACCAAGCAGATTTTAATTTTTTTTTCAGATACCGCATCAGCTAAATAAATACACACAGTCTACTCTAGTTATTGGCAATATAATTGAATTAATGGAAATATATGTAACTCATAAGCACTGACGGATTCAGAAGGAATGTGGCTAAGGGGCTTCCCCCAAACTAACAAAAAGGAAAAAGGCAAAATAAGATACATTTAATTTCCTCTGCTGGTTCCGGAATACGCAATCCGTTGACAAATCATCATTACAAAAAACTCACACTAAATCACTCTTCCTAACAGTCTGTTTGGTCTTGAACGTCATATCAGCATACTTGGAGCAAATCTCGTCCAGATTCTCCCAGCAATCTTTCTTCTCTCCCCTGTAGAGCCAAGAGAGTAGCCCACCTTTGTAGTATTCGTTAATGAGATTTACGAAGATCTTTATAGCAACATGGGCGTCCGTGGCCGCGTACTGCACTTGTCTGCCAGTCAACTCGTCCGCAGACCAGTTGCTACACCGGATCTGGGACAAAATTATTCACTTTTAAAGAGCTTACTACTTTACTAAAATCTTACTAGCCATTAACAAAAAAACCTGCATATAGTTAATAGTATCAGGCGTTACTTTGCGGAAATCCATCGTCGGTCATCGGAAAGACTTCCCGACTAACCATCGTAGAGTCAACTTACCCTGATGATGCTCCGTTTCGGGGCGAAACACGTGTTGGTGCTGGTATGTATGTTGGTATATACGTTTAATTATTGTAGTGCATGTTTCCGTTGTGGAAGGGAGGGAGGTGCCACGCATGTTTTAAAGTATATACCATCATACATGTTAAACGCGGATTGTTGCAAAGTAGACTAATACTAACTTAATACAAAACCTGCATTCTCTGAAATACAACGGCAGGTAATAAACAGTCATTTTGAATTAGACTTTATA
The DNA here is from genome assembly GCA_911387775.1 of Thymelicus sylvestris. NCBI lineage: Eukaryota > Metazoa > Arthropoda > Insecta > Lepidoptera > Hesperiidae > Thymelicus > Thymelicus sylvestris. Next base: position 16,595,849 of record OU426889.1, read on the forward strand.
AAAGTGACAATAGTATTACTAACCCTCCAACTTTTATCCAAGATTACTCCCAACATAGCTTTGGACAGGGCAGCCAAGCCCCCAGGATCCTGGCCGCACAGCTGAGCCAAGTGCCTGATGTCCAAACTCGATTGAAGGAAGACAGAATAGTCTTGGGCCAAATATTTTGCATCATCAGCTGGAGCCACACCAACTTTGTAAATACTCTCATCTTCCAGAAGATCCTAGAACAAACATTGGTCATTAGAAAAATGGAATTAGAATATCAATAAAACACAGGATGTCATGTCAGATTTTGACAGGGTAGTACTGGTATCGTATACATTTTTAAACGACTTCAAAAAAAGGTTTTTTTTTTATGTTTGTTACCTGAGAACTTTGGACTGGGCGAACCGATTTTGATGATTCTTTGTTTAATCGAAAGCTGGTGGCTGTCATTTGGTCCCACATAAATTTTATTGAGATCTGACAATGGCATCCATGAGAAAACCACATAAGTCGTTTTGTATTAAGATTGTGCGCGACAAATTGACAAATAACTCAATATCACGCCAACCGATTTCGATGATTCTTTTCTTCTTTTTAATCGAAAGCAGGTGCTTGTCATGTAGTCCCACATAAATTTGAACGGGATCTGACAAGTAGTTTTTGAGTAACTTTGAAGTCGGTTATTTTTTGTTATTAAAATTTAGATTATCCATGAAACAATGTTTCCAAAACTTCACCTCACATCCCATACAGGAAAAAAACTGTAACGTATGCATTGGCCTTAAATCTTAATACTTAAAATAATTGTCTCCCATTTATCTCAACCCTTGAAGCTTTCAACTAACCTTTAATGACTGTGGAACATTCTTCAAGTGGCTAAGCCTGAAGAGGCCACAGTAGCCGTCGAAGCTGGACAGCTGCACGAGGGCCACAGGTTGTCGCTTCCCATGTTCTGTCACCCATTCACAGTCAAATCCAACCGCTTTATGTCTGATAGATCTCCTGAGTGACCAATATAATATGATAAAATACCTATTGATTAATTTGTTATATAGGCAAATATGTTTGTAACATATTTGCCTGTTAAAATTTTGGATCCGGTAGCTGGAGGAGGAGGGAGAAAATGATAGGTGGTTCGATGCTGATTACAACTGTACCACTCATAAATCTCGGTGATGCACAGTTTTCGAGAAAATGGAAAATAACTTTTCTAACCTCCCTCTCTCCCTCTTGCTACCGGATTCTAAGAGGACCCATACACCTACAATAATATTGCGCAATGTTGATGATGGCACAATATTATTGAACTTATAGGGGTAGTATTGAAGATTGCGCAATGATTGAGTAAAAGATTGAGGACTTTTAAATTTTATTGCACAATATTTATTTATTGTGTCTTGTGTATGGTATACTGCCCAATATTTTTTAGTCTACAGTTCGGAGCGGTCACGTACGCACGCGTGTATTTTTGCAGCGAAAATGGCACTAAGAACTTCAGCGAAAGAAAAGGAACGAGAATTCATTATCGAGTGCATTCAATTATATCGTAATTTACCTGCTTTGTAGAATGTTAAAAGTAAATTGTACCATGACCGGGACAAAAAGAGTATGGCTTATGATTTGTTGCTTAGCAAGTACCAAGAGATGTTTCCTAAAGCAAATAAAGACGACTTGAAAAAAAACTTGTTTTCTCTATTAAAGGTTAAATTGAATCAATTGCCAAAATTTGATAGGATCCATTCTCATATAATTCTTGAAATCTTTCAATTCAGTTAATTCTAGATCCTTTAACAGGCGTTCGTTATTGTACATTGGCCTTTTCATAAACGATTACAAACATTGTAGTTAGTCCAGATTCGGCGTTTTCGTTTTTGCCGTTTCGCTACAATTAAACACACGATAGCTGCAGCCAAATCTTTATCAGACATGTTGCCCTGAAGAAAGTAAAAACGAGAATGCTTGTTCAATTTTATTGTACCGTGTGGGTTTCGGAGCTCATCAATCATATTGTGCAATCATCAACATTGCGCAATATTATTGTAGGTGTATGGGTCCTCTTAATCCAATCCAAAAAATATGTGACATACTTGACATTTCTATGGTTAACCATAACCACTGGTAGAATTGGTAAATCAAAAGAACCATAATATGGTTGCTATATTTCAAGTATATGTATGTGTACCTAAAGATAAATTCCTTGTCCATAATTCCTTTCATGTTTTTAACTTAATAAACAAATCTTATTTTAAATCTAACCTTCTCAATTCCTCCACAACTTGATTACATTGGACTTCAGTAGTAATAATTTCAATATTTAAATTAGTAAATGCATTCACAGCTTGCCGAACCCCATACTTCTTCTTCATCACTAGGTATGTAAGACCAGCACAGCCAAGTGCAAAGGCTGAGGTTAGCCCAATTTTAAACTTTGTTGTACCCATGTTCACGCACTTTATTTGTTTAAGAAATAATTTTAAACAGAGGTTTTTAGTATCCTCCTGGAACAAACGAGTGTGTTAAGCCCACAATATGCATTTATTTAAAACCAAAACAATATGAACACAAAGGTCCTCCTGGATGAAGTTCATCAATTCAGAATAAACATGGAACAAACAAACAAATTATTTTGTGATTTGTCTGGCAAGCCGCAGCCCGCAATGAAGTGACACTGACAAAGTGACAACTGACAACTCTGACAAGCCGACAAGCCCCGACAAGGGCGACAATCTTATCTATGGTATTGACCATGGATATATTACTCTAACTGGATATATAACTTCGTAGTGGTATGTACGATTGATAACGTCATTAAAAACATCTAAGATGAAATTATAATATAGATGGACCTTATTTGTGTACATTAATTTTCAATTTGCTCTATTACAATAATTTAAATTCGGTAATTTTGAAGATATTTCAATAAAATGTATTATTTAAATATTATAATCATTACTACCAGAAAAATAACCTCTATAAAACATTTTGAAGAACCATATCAAAATAGTACATAACATTTATAAATAAGTGTGGACACCCTACACCCTGAAGGACAACCTCAATCCGGCCTGTGATTGGTCGAATGTATCATTCCGATATATTATGACATCATGTCAGAATCGAACTTCAGGTACCTCTACAAAACCTATGATCCAGATAGAGTATATATCCATGGAAAAAGCCATCCAATATTTAATTTTTATGCTGTTCGTAACTACAGACTATATTTTGATTTCTGCACAATTTCTTGTATATAGTCTGTTGAGCTTGAGTGTTGTCACTGACAACTTGTCAGTCAACAGTCAAACTCAAAACGTCACTCATTAATGTCAAAATTGTAATTCTGCGTGTTTGGAATTTGGATAAAATTTATTTTTAAAACGCACTTACACCTACTTAATGTTTTGGTGAGGTTTATTTAAATAATTACCATGGCTCGGGATAGGAGTCCTGAGCGGCGGCGTTCACGGTCAAGAGATAGACGGGACAGAGATCGCCACGACGAACGCGAATCTCACCGTGACAAACCTAAAAGACGCGAACGATCGCGAAGCCCTCGGAAGGAACGTGATCGTTCCCGGAGCCCAAGGAAAGACAACGAACGTCCTAGGAGCCCTCGGAAAGATAAGGATCGTAGTCCCACAAGAAAAGATCGTGGACGGTCGCGTAGTCCTAAGAAACGAGATGGTAAGGAAAGCAAAGATAAAGACAGAAGGCATGACGATAAAGACAAAAGCAAAAGTAGGAAAGAAGATGAGAAACCTGAAACAGAAGAGGATAAGAAAGAGGAAACTAAACTTGTAAAGCGGGAGCCGTTATCTTTAGAAGAACTTCTGGCTAAGAAAAAAGCTGAAGAAGAGGCCAGGAGTAAACCGGTATTCTTAACTAAGGAGCAAAGAGCTGCATTAGCATTAGAGAGACGCAAAGAACAAGTGGAAGCCATGAAAGCTAACATTGAGAGACCTACTGTTACAACAATTGACCTGACAGGATCATCAAGAAGAGAAGATGAGAAAAAACATAGAGAAGAACGGGAGAGAGAAAGAGAAAAAGAGCGAGAGCGAGAAAGGGAAAGAGAGAGGGAGAGAGAACGCAAGTATGAAGAGCGAAAATCTGCTGCAGAAAGGAGAGACGACAAAATTAATAAGATAGACGATTATGGCAAGAGTAAAGACAAGGAAAGAGAAGAGGAGGCAATAAAGGCACGCTATTTGGGAATTGTTAAAAAGAAACGTAGAGTAAGGAGACTGAACGACAGAAAATTTGTATTTGATTGGGATGCATCAGAGGATACGTCTAATGACTACAACTCACTGTATAAAGAAAGGCATCAAGTCCAATTTTTCGGTCGTGGACATATTGCTGGAATTGACATTAAGTCTCAGAAAAAAGATTACAGCAAATTTTACGGAAACCTACTTGAGAAAAGGAGAACTGAACTTGAGAAAGAACAAGAGAAGTTACGGTTGAAGAAAGTTAAAAAGAAGGAAGACAAACAGAAATGGGATGATAGGCATTGGTCAGAAAAGGATCAAGATGAGATGACTGAAAGAGATTGGAGAATCTTCAGGGAGGATTACAACATAACTTTAAAGGGTGGTAAAATTCCCAATCCCATCCGTTCATGGAAGGAAGCTGGCTTCCACAATGACATCATGGAAATCATAACTAAAGTTGGATATAAAAGCCCCACACCAATTCAGCGACAGGCCATACCTATTGGGTTACAAAATAGAGATATCATTGGTGTTGCTGAAACTGGTTCTGGTAAAACATTAGCTTTCCTTATTCCTTTGCTGACTTGGATTCAGTCATTGCCGAAAACTGAGCGTATGGAGGACGCTGATCAAGGTCCCTATGCAATTATTCTAGCTCCAACCCGAGAGTTGGCTCAGCAAATTGAGGAAGAAACAAATAAATTTGGTATACCTCTTGGTATCACCTCTGTCGTAGTTGTGGGTGGTCTCTCTAGGGAAGAACAGGGATTCAAACTTAGATTGGGATGTGAAGTTGTCATAGCTACGCCGGGTCGTCTTATTGACGTACTAGAAAACAGATACCTGGTACTGAATCGATGTACTTACGTCGTACTTGACGAGGCTGATCGTATGATAGACATGGGTTTCGAGCCCGATGTACAAAAAATTCTGGAATTTATGCCAGTGTCAAACATAAAACCGGATTCAGATGCTGCTGAGGATGCTTCCATTTTGTTGGCCAACTATAACACCAAGAAGAAGTACAGACAAACTGTGATGTTTACAGCGACTATGCCGCCGGCAGTCGAGCGATTGGCCAGAACCTACCTCCGGAGACCTGCGATTGTCTACATCGGATCTATCGGTAAACCAGTAGACAGAACCGAACAGGTGGTCTTCATGGTAGGCGAAAATGAAAAACGCAGAAAACTTACGGAGATATTGCAGAGAGGTGTCGAGCCGCCGATCATTATATTCGTCAACCAAAAGAAGGGCGCTGACGTACTGGCGAAGGGCTTGGAGAAACTGGGATTCAATGCTTGTACATTGCACGGTGGTAAGGGACAAGAGCAGCGTGACTTTGCTTTGGCAAGTCTCAAAAATGGTTCCAAAGATATTCTCGTGGCGACTGATGTTGCCGGTCGAGGTATCGACATTAAGGATGTCAGCATTGTTATAAACTATGATATGGCAAAGACGATTGAGGATTATACTCATCGTATTGGACGTACGGGTCGTGCAGGCAAAACTGGTAAAGCTATATCGTTTGTCACCAAAGAAGATTCTGCTTTATTCTATGATCTGAAACAAGTTCTGCTTCAGAGTTCTGTATCCACATGTCCGCCTGAACTGATGAACCATCCAGAGGCCCAGCATAAGCCTGGCACAGTCGTCACCAAGAAACGACGTGAGGAAATGATATTTGCGTAGATACTAAGTGAAATTGCTTTTTGAAGTATGAAAATAAAAAGATTGTTTATAACAATGTATTTATTTAGTGTGTCATACTTATTTCAATAAATAAATTACTAATATGTTGCACTATTTTTTCATTTACTTTTCTCTGAAGACCTGGAGCTGAAAAGAAAAAAATTACTTAATTTTGTTAAGTTGTTTAAGGGTGAATTTTCATTTTTGCCATTTTTATGACGTTTTTTAGGTAACTTTTTATTTTGTCCAAGAAATTAAGGAATAACAACTGAATTAGATTATTTTTTTATAGAGAAAGCTCGTTATATATTGCAACTATGATTTAAACAGCAAATTCAGAAGAAAATCCAGAAAAAAGGAAAAGCCCTGTGTAAGTAAATGATGTTGTGTAGAGGAAAATGATATAGCCCATTGACGTAAATGATGAGGTGTAGAGGGTAATGACGAAAATTTAAATCCCAACGTGTAATCAACTTTTTTATCAAGAAAAATAACAATATTCGTTTGATTTGATAAAATCAACATAACGTATTGTAGTATTTTAATGACTGATTACGTATTTTAATAGATTTTATCAATCATAAAAACAACATGACTTTTATAACTTAATGCATGACTACAATCAATGGTAAGTGGTAATGAAGACTTGCTTGATTGATAAGCCACACTTACTTTATTAAGCCTATTTACTCTTAACTTGAAGACACCCAAGGTAAAATCGCAGGAATTTTATTCCTGACCTTTGTGGTTCGCATAATAAATGATCAAGCAAAGGATCGTTTGCACATAGAGGACATAGGGATGCTTATGGCGAAGGCAAGATAATGATGTTTTATCTGGACATTCGATTGTGGAGATTGACGGATTATGTCATAATATTGTCCCATGCAGACTCTCCAAAATGGTACAAAAAAAAAAACAGAAAACTAGAAACTGGCTACTCTTACACGTGCTTGAAGCTTTCTAAGTTGGGCTCAATGGTCATCAATACACCTTTAAAGCATGCCCCTACATGGAATCACACGCTGATAGATGGCATTTGGTTCTTCTTCTTCCGTTCGTCTCTAGGACACCCAGAATTCTAGAAGCTGCCATAGTTTGGATTCAATAAACCGGCCAGAATATATTTTCGAGTGTATCTCCACTTCTAACAACCGAAGGCTGACGATGTATTCGAAAGATACCTTCTGAAGAACGAAGAAGAAGAAGATGAACGGGCTCCTTTTTGGCAGTGAATATAGACGCTTATGTTTTTGTGGCGTTGAATCTCAAAGAGTTGGTATCGCTCCATTGAGTTCCAGAAGTGTGAGATTCACACGCTCGACCAAGACCACTTCTTCATAACTGTATTTATTGGACCGTCCGAGCGGTAGACAATTACCTCTCCACAATTGTACTGTCATCTGCGGACCTATACACATTGAGCATAAGCTGATTTCGATGTGCAGCAAGAATAGAGTTGAGGGGGAACAGACCTCTGGAATTCCAGCAAAGGTTGTCATTGCTAATGTCGAGCAACTCAGCTGAAAGGCTAGCTTGCCAAACCCTATGATGAAGATGATGCCTTTCAAGATGTCAAGAGAAACGAGGACTTCGCCTCAGGTGTGAGTGGCATATGGTAGAAGGTCTGTCGAACGGTTTCAGCGGAACCCGTACTGCCAGTCACTGAGAACTTCATTCTGTTCTAAGTATGCCATAACGTTAGTTAGTCTTAGCTTTGATGAGGAATCCAAAAGCTCTATTGGCAGATTGGTTGGCCAGAGGCTTTGTGCCATTGTTTAATACGGTCGATTCGATAGTAAGTTTTCTTTTGAATGTCTTTTTGTAGGACTAAGCAGATAGGTTTTTTTTATGGGAATAGCCGGCAAATAAGCTGGCGATCCACCTGATGGTAAGTGGCTATCGTCGACTATGGATATCAGCAACACCAAAGGCATCACCGATGCATTGCCGGCCAAGAAAGAGAAGAAAAAGAAAGAACTGGCTCTCAAGTCTCCAGCTGGAAGACGACGAGTCGTTTGGACTCTTTGACTCATGCTCAAGGGTAGGTGGTAGTAGGTGGTAGCTATCCAGGCGAACCCCATGAAGAAATAAAAGTTAAAAGCTTTCTTCTTACATCTAATATCCGGAGCTTTCTAGCTTCGAGCATAGACCCAGGCAAGATATGAAAAATGTTTGCGCTTCTCAGCTTATATGCTTTCGACAATAACCCATAGACAAGTTTCACCAACATTAGGACCGTTAGAAAAAGGGATGAAATAGTCCTTGACGAATCACTTCGTTTACAGCATCCTTTCAAATCGACGGATCTTTAAAAGCGAATCAGATCTATTTACAAGTATAAAATGCAAAGAAAATCAGAAAATTGCAAATTTATCAAGTATATACGCACTTTTGGGTTCATTTTATGGATTAACGGCATCTTTTGAGTTTAGTTCTTGGTGGCTACACTCAATCAGGTTGTTAATATTATTTAGATTCGTCATTTTCCTCTACAGGAATCATTCACGTCATTAGAATTTTGCGGTAAATGATGTAGCGATTTATGACGAAACGGTACAAAACATACCAAAACTTGCTCAATTTTATATCACTTATAATGGAATTAAGTTATTTTTTATTAAATACCATTAGGCGATATTCATGGGTACTTATTGTTGAATTATATATATATTTTTTTTCAAAAATATATTCAGGAGTTTGATGACGAGATTTTCTGACAAACTATACTTATTATTAACTTTCGCGTACTTTATCATATTCACAATGCATTTTTCATCCAAATCTTGATTTCAACTGAGAGAAGCGGGTGTAAGGAACACTTTGAATTGCTTTTAAAATTTTAAATAATAATTTAGTTGAACAAATTTCACGAAACAAAAACCGCGGATGTTAATGACGATAATCTCGTGACAAAATTTTAAACGGTCAAATAATGGTTTTACAGATAATTTACGCTTGAAAAACATTTATAAATATTCAGCTTAGACATTAATTCTTACGTATAGAGAGTAAAAAAGCATTTTTTAGGGCGGTATTTTGAGTTCCTTGTGACATTAATGAAACATACCGTTAAATAACAGGGAGGTTAATGACTTTCCGAGCATTATTTAAAAAAATTTAACACTCTAACATCAGAATTTTATTATTTAACTTAATACGACTTTTAAGTAAATACATAATTAAGGTTTTAGTAAACATTTTGAGTGATCTCATTTATATTCCAAGACAGAAAATTGAATAACATGCTTAAATGGCAGTTTTGAAAATTCACCCTTAACCTTTTAAAACTTAATATAAAAGGCAAAAAATAATTTAAAACCAACATACATACTTTAAAGGCTACTTTTATGAGCCACCATATACGAGTAGCGTTTACTGGGTGGTAAAAATCTGTACCGCGGTACCAGGTTACTGGAATCTCAGCAACCTACATTGCCTATTAAAAATAGCTTCGCCAATTTTCCTGGAGTGCAGCACAGGCATAAAATAAATAAATAAACGCTAACACACTCATACCCCCGCAGTAGGTAGTATTACCTGTGTCACGGGAGGCATGGACGACACATAATACATCATAATCACACCCATGACCCGAGTACAAATATTTATCTGTCACATAAATATCTGTCCCGGCCGGGAATCGAACCCGAGACTCCTCGCTTCGCAGGCAGGGTCGCTACCAACTAGAATACAGGGTCGTCAAAAAAGGTAGGTACCTATAGTGGGAGAAGTCTCTATCTCGCAACAATATTAAAAATCTTGACAAAAAATACATCTAATATATAACAACTTACTGGAGACCGCTGATAAGCCTGGTGTTAGAAGCCAAAGTCTGAAAAAAATATACTTTCACGTCAAAATATATCTGTAGTGTTTGTACTGCTATTATGAATGTTCTGAATTAGTAGGACATGTCGAACAGAACTTGTGTCGTTTAATCCAGCAACAAAAAACTATAAGACATCAATGGGACAAATCGGGTAGAAACTGCCCGGCATGGTCTCAATATTGTATTTATCTAATAAACAGAAGTCACTTGTCTAGCAAATGTCAAAATATCAGTGTTTGTTAATATTTTACCTGCTAACTTATCCAGAGATTAGGGATAGATAGATTATTGAAAATGGGCCGAAAGTGCGGGAGGCAAGTATAGGTAGGTACCTATTAGTGTTAAACATGCGCGTGAGTCATTAGCGTAAAGTAATAATTACTCGTTTATTAGCTTTGAATGCTGTATTAAGACGAAACAAGTTAGATAATAGCAACAAACACAGTTATTAGCAAAAAAAAAACAAATCATTAAAGTGAAACAGGAATTAATATAGACAAAACAAACACAAAACTTAGTGATTAGTGCAAGCTCATCATGCTTAATGAATATTTAATTCTAGAGTCATTCCAGCAGGGGTTAAAATAAACTCAGGAACAAATTAAAACCATGTCAAGCAACCAGTTTACAAACAACGAGGACAACATGCAAGAACAAAACCAAATTATAGATACATGCATTGACCACAAATTTGTACCTAATCCTTTTTAGTTTTAGGATCGATTTCCTCTTTCGATGGTGGAGGCATCACGGCCTGTTTGACTGAGGAAGCCATTGATACCGTCAAGTCGACAAACTGTGAGAAATCTTTCGGGAAAGACAACTCAGGGAATTTCACCTCTAGTTGCGGGTCCCCAGGTTTTACTAAAACATCAAGATAAATCTGTAGTAAATATAACAATATCATAGATATTACTGGGATGAAATCACTGATTCATAGTGGCTTTTTTATTGATGCTGATATATCTAGGTGTATGATGTGGAAAAATCATTCCGCAGTAAAAGTTTTAGGCAGCAAATTGATATATTATGGAACAAAATGTTCAGTATATATAACAGTTTTCTTTATAGTGTAAAAATATATTGTTTGTCATTTATATTGGTATATGAGTGGTACAAACTTACCTCCATATAAGAAGTTGTATGCAATATTAATGTACTGTTTCGCTAGAGCACCATTGCTCTTAGCTAACTGCTTAGTTTCTTCAGGGAAGCATATTGAACCCATAATTGTTGAACCCACACCGGCATAGAATAACCTCTGAAAATAACAGGATTTCTTTTGAATACATTACAAATCACATTTATCACTTCCCCTTGAGTTCTCAGCTATATCTTTTTTTCTAGAAATAGCCTGTGGATATGAGCAACACCAAATGCATCACCGTTGTGTTGCCGGCCAAAGAGTGAAGAAAAAGAAAGAAAGATCATCCAAGTTTTTTATTAACTGCTCACATAGGTTACATGGTCTGACTTCCATACCGTGGCCAGGTAATTGATTTTGCTTTTGAGATTCTTGCTTTGCAGCTACAAAAATATTGGTGGACTGCAATCCCACCAGGATACTAATTTAAAATTATTATCAGTACATGTTTAATTCCTGAAATTATTTCCAAACATGGTAGTCAGATCCATTATTTTACTATAATACGAGTATTCACGATATTTATTTTGTATTCCGATATTTCGACCCAGTTGCATGGATCGTGGTCACGGATGAACTGCGGTGGCGCGGAGAAACTTTTGACAGGATGACAGGTGACACTTGACATTAGTACATAAGTCTATCAACTTTCCGTCTAGTTCGTTTTTGCGTTTTGTTAACACTATTACGACACACTACACTCACCACATCTTCATCCGTGACCACGATCCATGCAACTGGGTCGAAATATCGGAATACAAAATAAATATCGTGAGTACTCGTATTATAGTAAAATGTGTTCAGTCCACGATGAGTTAAGTTTAAAATCTAGTTAAGATCAATTATTGAGCTAAGTATTATAGATCATGTATATAAAATTATTACTTACTCTTATGATGCCACCTCGCAGACCAAAAATGAACCCTGTCAAGCCACCCATCACCACAGCACCATACCGCACATCCTTATTCTCTTCCTCCCTTAGATACTGAATTATCCCTGAAATTATTTTAAGGTGTGATTACTTGTACGTAACTGAAATAAAATATATAACATATGACAAGTTTGAGGGCTGACTCATACAGGGTGGTAGCAAGCCAGGTCTGCTTTAGAAAGATATGTATTATATAAATGACTTGAAGCTGGCTAGCTGCTGTTATGACTTACAAAGCCCTGTTCTGCCAGCATAGAGCAAAGGTCAGTATTCTAGTTTGTAATCAGGGGCGTAGCTACCGCCGTATCAATTATATGGGGGCCCCCAGCATATAGGGGCCCCCACTAACACTCCCAAAAAAAGCTCGCCAGCGGAATACGACCGCTACATTTGGCACTTCTTTTATATTTGACATTGAGGGGGCCCCACAGCAAATATTTATATGGGGCCTCCTTAGGGCTAGCTACGCCACTGTTTGTAATATAACCAAATATCATTCATATTGTCATATCAATATTTACAAAAAACTGTAATAACTAACAAGAACTCCTATCTTCAAACTCATGGTAGTTGTCCATCACAGTCCGCTTTACTGACTCGGTGTGGCCCCAGACTACTTGCACCTGTTCGCGAACAGCACTTACGGGTGGTTGGAGCACTGACTTGAGATAGCTGGACTTATTTCCCCTTTCTTTAGCTTCTAAGTATCTGAAAGTTGAGGAAAGATGGTATGGTAAAAAGGAACGAATTTAATGAAAATCTGATAATTCACAGGGCGGCAGTATCGATCATCAGGAGGCTCAAAACATAATAAAGTATGTTCATTCGCATAGAGCTTAAATAACCTTATATTTAACGGCTATTACTCAAAAATCAGAAGTATGAAAGGATTTATAACGTAAACAAACATTATTTTTCTTACGACACGTACTCTCCGTAATCGGCATGGGGAGCATCGTATATAGGGAGGTCGGAAGGCCGCATCGGTGGCGGCTTCGATGGTTCATTCGTTTTATCTATTGGAGTAGCTGCTTTAACACTTGGTATCAAAGCCACTAGGCCAGAACCTAAAACGACTTTTCGAAGCATCTGCAATAAAAATAGAAGCATTACAATTGCAATAATTTTCAACCCTGGGCAACACTTTAAATGAAAATATTTTTACCTCGACAGAGATGTTATAATTCTAAAATTACATAAATATTGCCAATTACAAGTAACCAAGGTCCTCCCTAACAATCAGCTGGTCTCTTCAAACTGACAGCTGTCAAGTGAATTGACGTTACGTAAGTGTGAAAATCACAGAACACATATACTCCTGGGAAAGTACACAGATACCTATATAATAATATAGACTTGCTTGTATTCCATAAAGCATCATGTTAATGATAATTAGTCTATTTATTAGATAACCCTATTATTATTATTACCTATTACCTGTCTAGAATCTGAAATTCCGGATGCTCCTTGTGATTTTTAACCAAGCTTTATAAAACCATAAGTTTGGCCAAAAGTACAACATCCAAGGTCGTTAAACGTCAGAATACTGTCATGTCAAGACGGCTGCGTTCCAGTGTGCTTAGTGCGAGTTGCATCGAAGAGTTTACGCACCTCGTTAATGTCAATACATGACTAACGAGAAATTGCGAGTGCCAGTCTCAAAACGTGACGTGTGTAATTCCACGTTAGTTCACTGAAAATATCTATTATTATGTTGGCAGCAAAAACGTCGTTAAATCTCGTTAAACGTCGTGAAAGAACCCAACCAAATTGAAAATAATATATTTATTTAGTTGGAGCAATAGTATCAAGCTACAATTAAAATAGTGGTGTTATACTGTAGTTTACTTGCTATCGTGCTATAGATTAGTGTTTTGGTTGTTTGTTTCATATTAATAAATATAATTTTTTTCAGTACTTACTTATCAATCATAATAGTGTGGCATTTTAAGCGAGAAAACAGGCAATATTAAATAATGGAACATAGCTACAGTGATAAATTTGATATGGAAAAGTTTTTGTGTGGTGAGGTTATGTGAATGAAATTTATTATTTATTTATCAAGCTCAGATCAATAATTAACAAGCTCACGATTGGTGTAATATTTATTTAATAGGATTTATATGTTTAGGCACAGTGACCTTTGGCTGTAAATACTTATTCACGATAAACAACAAATGGACAAATCATGTCTATTTTGAAAAATGAAAGTTTTTATGATACCTAACATATTACAATATGAGGAAGTGTACAAAGTAAGAAATGTTATGTTCCTAGTATTTATTCATATCTTTATATTTAAGGTACAATTCAAGATCAAACTCAGAAGGCAGAGTATCAAACTTGTCTCAACAGCACTAGCGGAGACTACTACTTCCAACAAAACAACAGCAATGCAACATTTTCCCCATTGTGATTTAAGAGTAAAAGAGTAAACAAATACGTATATAAAGTAAAAGTATAAACACAGCAACATGGATTTGAGAATTGAGAAGATATTATGTCAGAATAAGGTCGCTACAAAATATATACTCATTAATTTATATTACAGTGTATGAAATGTGAAGTCTATGACCATTGTAATTTACTCATTGGTTTTCTATTGAGATTGGAATTGAACATTATATGGGAGAAATAAAACTTTAAAAGACAGATTGTGGTTTTCTTGATAATTTTATTTTAGGAGGCATATTATGTTGAATATTAAATTAATGAGGCATTACAGCATAATTATTATGTGATTTTGATTTAAAGAGTGGAAATAAAACGTTGAATGGTAAATAATTTTTAATATAATATTTTTTTAATTCTTCTCCGGGCAACAGTATTCAGCAGGATGTCAATAGTCTTAGTTGTAATTCAATCTTCCCCTTTTGTTATTGTATTCTTCTTATTTGCTCTTCAACACCTTTCCTTTAATAAAAATATTATATTACAAATTTATTGTGTTCAGCAGTATATTGAAATCTTTTAAAACAAGGATTAAATATATGTATGATTGTAAAACATAATACATAAATATCTATGTTTTATTTATTATATTATGCCTTATTAAATTATTCTCTATCTATTTTGAAATAAAAAAGGCCCATATCATTTTGGCACATTACAATGGCATGGCATAATATAGTGAAGTACTATCAACAGATCTTGCTGGGTATATTGGCTTGGCAAGAAATTTTAAACATTATGAACATAGATTTAATTTAGTATCTCTAAAGTGTAGGTACTGATACATAATGATAATATAGTCCCAAGTAGATATATTGAATGTTAAGCTCACAGCTGGGTATTCAGTTTATGGGTTTATCAAATATGTAATTATTTAATAAATATTTTCCTTGATCCTTGAGGGCTCGTATGCAAACGATATTATCACCTTTGGCAATATTAAGTTGCATAATAAAATAATTCATTGAGTCCATACTTGTAGACAATTTTAAATAAACTTATTTAAATCTTAATTATGTAGGTAATGTAAGTACCTTTTAATTCCAAGAGTCCAAGTCAAGACACAATAATATTAGGTTTATCGAGTTCCTTGCAAGTAGATTAAAAGGTATTGTCTTTAAAAATATCTCCATAAACTTTTTAAAAACTTGGTGACATTCGCCATTGGATTAGTGTTTATGTTTAAGTACTCTGTGACTGTGATTGCGTAGTGTTTAAGTACTCTGTGATTGGATTACCGGAAATTCTTTCTTGCATGAACAATACAAATACTACTTATCAATAATTTTATTCACTTTAAGATTTAGTGGCCGCAAACATGCTCCGAGCAATTATAAATATCCAGTCATAATTTTCAAGAAACAGAAAAAAAGTGTAATTAAAATAATAAACCATCTTTTTATGATTTCACTTGTAAATTTCACGTGAAAACTTTTCGGTCACGTGGTCCCATAGTTTTCGCAAGCTACGTATTGGAACTGTCAAATAAAGCCACTCGCACTCGCGCAATGTTCGAGGAACAATACATTAACCACTGACAGTAAGACTTCACTCGGGTGAACGTGAGCGCATGAAACTCGCACTCGCGCATTTTTTTCTTCACTTTCCCGCTAGATGGCTCTGCTTCGGTCCCATACAAATTTGCATTTACGTAGCGAGCCCGTAATGTCACGTAAAACTCGCACTAAGCACACAGTAGTAGCTCACATCGCTCACAACGATCAAAACGTGTTCCACATGGCGACCACGGTCGTCACGGTCGTGGCGAATACGTCATTGATGACGTCATTAATTTCGCTCACGGCACGCTCAAAACAACCCACCTCACGGGGTGGGTCGAAGTGGTCGAATTGCAGTGTTGCCAGATACGACGAAGTTACTCTCGCCAGTTTTTAGACTTGGCGACACTGGGTAGAAATGGATGGTGATAGAAATTTGGCGCAATTTTATAAAAGTTAAGGATGGTGATGGAAAAAATAACTTTATACGATTCGACAAGAAACACTTTAGTGGAACTAGTAGTTTCTCCAACAGATGCTCGACGTGGGGTCACAAGTTGATAGAAATATGTTAAATTATGTAAATAATTTTAATATTTTTAATGTTTAATTCACTATACATATAGCCATGTATAAATTTTCCTCGTCGGTCAATATCATTAACATAATTATTAAGTAATTTTTTATTATATTAATTTGTCTTTTCATAAAAAAATTTTTTGTTTGTAGATATACTTTTTTGCTAGTGTAAAAATAAAATTGATAATTAATTATGTAACGTTTATTTATAGCTTAAAAATTATAACCCCTACGTTCCAGTAGACGATCACAACGACCACGCTCACGACCGCGATTTTTTCGTTCCACTAGCTTGTGAGCGTTACAATCATACACCCAAGTGGAACGGGTATAGTGAGCGACGTGAGCGTTCAAGTTCAAGCCACAGAGTATTTACACGTTTTAGCCGTTGATACAAAATGTTCTCTATGATGTTGAGAATAAGACAAGTCTGAAACATTAGAGGTTAAGTTATAATTTTTAAGCTATAAATAAACGTTACATAATTAATTATCAATTTTATTTTTATACTAGCAAAAAAGTATATCTACAAACAAAACATTTTTTTTATTAATAGACAAATTAATATAATAAAAAATTGCTTAATAATTATGTTAATGATATTGATCGACGAGGAAAAATGTATACATGGCTATATGTAGGTATAGTTAATTAAACATAAAAATTATTTACATAATTTAACATATTTATATCAACTTGTGACCCCACGTCGAGCATCTGCTGGAGAAACTACTATAATCCACTAAAGTATCTCTTGTCGAATCGTATACAGTAATTTTTTCCATCACCATCCTTATCTTTTATAAAATTGCGCCAAATTTCTATCACCATCCATTTCTACCCAGTGTTGCCAGGTCTAAAAACTGGCGAGAGTAACTTCGTCGTATCTGGCAACACTGCAATTCGACCACTTCGACCCACCCCGTGAGGTGGGTTGTTTTGAGCGTGCCGTGAGCGAAATTTATGACGTCATCAATGACGTTTTCACCGCGACCATGACGACCGTGGTCGCCATGTGGAACGCGTTTTGATCATTGTGAGCGATGTGAGCCTCTACTACCTTACTACTACTACCTTACTACTATAACCTCTAATCTAAGTTTCAGACTTGTCTTATTCTCAACATCATAGAGTACATTTTGTATCATCGGCTAAAACGTGTAAATACTTTGTGGCTTGAACGCTCACGTCCGCGTCGCTCACTATACCGTTCCACTTGGGTGTATGATTGTAACGCTCACAAGCTAGTGGAACGGCAAAATCGCGGTCGTGAGCGTGGTCGTTGTGATCGTCTACTGGAACGTAGGGGACGTTAACTCCCGACTATTGTCATTTGTCATACAGACTGTCAACTGTCAAGTGTGAAGTGTCAATGATTTACGAACTACGAAGGCTGCGTTCCAGTAGTAGCTCACATCGCTCACAACGATCAAAACGTGTTCCACATGGCGACCACGGTCGTCATGGTCGCGGCGAATACGTCATTGATGACGTCATTAATTTCGCTCACGGCACGCTCAAAACAACCCACCTCACGGGGTGGGTCGAAGTGGTCGAATTGCAGTGTTGCCAGATACGACGAAGTTACTCTCGCCAGTTTTTAGATTTGGCGACACTGGGTAGAAATGGATGGTGATAGAAATTTGGCGCAATTTTATAAAAATTAAGGATGGTGATGGAAAAAATAACTTTATACGATTCGACAAGAAATACTTTAGTGGAACTAGTAGTTTCTCCAACAGATGCTCGACGTGGGGTCACAAGTTGATAGAAATATGTTAAATTATGTAAATAATTTTAATATTTTTAATGTTTAATTCACTATACATATAGCCATGTATACATTTTTCCTCGTCGGTCAATATCATTAACATAATTATTATGCAATTTTTTATTATATTAATTTGTCTTTTCATAAAAAAAATTTTTGTTTGTAGATATACTTTTTTGCTAGTGTAAAAATAAAATTGATAATTAATTATGTAACGTTTATTTATAGCTTAAAAATTATAACATAACCTCTAATCTAAGTTTCAGACTTGTCTTATTCTCAACATCATAGAGTACATTTTGTATCATCGGCTAAAACGTGTAAATACTCTGTGGCTTGAACGCTCACGTCCGCGTCGCTCACTATACCGTTCCACTTGGGTGTGTGATTGTAACGCTCACAAGCTAGTGGAACGGCAAAATCGCGGTCGTGAGCGTGGTCGTTGTGATCGTCTACTGGAACGTAGGGCAAGACGAGCAAACGAAATTTTCTCTCATTTCATTGTTCTTGTGTTCTCCGTTGTAATGTTCTGTGAATTTCGTGCACATTAATAATTTCCATTTATAATCACAGTGGAAAGTATTCAAAATAGTATTGCTTTATTCGTACAAAAACATAATCTCGTATCGGTCGACAATCAATGCCGGAGTCCTTTTCGGGGCAAGAAATTATTTTTCGTGAAAAGTTTGACGAATAAATTCGTGATTGTGAGTACGGTTTGAATAACGTTGAAATATTTTTTACTTTAAATTGAAAATTGAGTAGCTGTTGATATTATTTTATAAATATAAGATGTCAGGAGTGCGTGTCGGTCGTGTGCCAAAACGCAGCAGCATCAAGCGCGCGAAGACTCGGTCAGGTAAGCGGGGCCCGCATGGAGGTGCTTCGCCGCCGCAGTCTCTGGCCGCGGCTTCAGTTGCTTGGAGACTAGAGTAGATGCTTGTTTGAATTGAACCTCATTTTTCCAAGCTCTGGTAAATGGAATGCTACTTGGTTTCCTGCATAACACTGATCAAATTTTAATATCCTTAAAGCTTACTCCTGATAGCTTACATAAAGAATAGCATATAATATTCTAGACCTTTACAGCAGACAAAACAAAAAGATTTCAAATATCTTTAAAATGATTCTTGAAAAAAAAATAACCAACTTCAAAATTAGGGATAACTCAAAAACTACTCGTCAGATCTCGTTCAAATTTAAGTGGGACCACATGACAAGCACCAGCTTTTGATTAAAAAAAGAATCATCAAAATTGTTTCATCCAATCGAAAGTTCTGAGGTAAAAAACATAAAAAAATACAGTCGAATTGAATACCTCCTCGTTAAAAAAACAGCAATTAATGTACTGTTATTGTTTGTAATGAAAAGGTCACCTTATGCTACTGTGGAAACAATACAGTGCAACAAAATTTTCGGTGAAGCATTTGAGTATGAAAGTTTAAAAGCAAAATTGTCACCTATGATTATTGTGATGTTGCCAACCTTGAAAATAATTAGAATAATACATCTATTTAAATGTGTGTAATTGTATAAGATTGCCCATTATCCATCATGCTTCTGCAATGATGTCATGTTTTATTACAATCCATAATATTCAAATGCACCATTGTAACTATTTGCAGTGCTATTAAACAACAATAGGATGATAATAGATCTCGATGAAACAAAAGATAATATTTCAATGCTGAGAATATAAAGAAAACTGACTTACTTTTTTAAATTAGGCACTGCAATGTTAGGGTAGGTCATAATACAAAAAATATGTCTGCTGGGAAATACAAATATATTTAAATAATTCATTTATATTAATAATTGTATAAACTTATAATAAGATTATTACAAAAGGTTCAATTTACATTTAATGAGATTACCTAGATATTACCACTTCATTATTATATTTTTCATATTACTATTTTAAACTGAAAGATAATTATTTCAAGAAATTAGACAAAATGTCTAAAAATTAAAGAACTGTACAAATTCACAACAGAACTAAAACCACTAGCATTCCATTTGCAGAGCGAAACATTTAGTTTGGAAATCATTCTTCCACATTGCCACCACATAAAGGATCCCGGCTAACATAGGTTTGATGTACTAACAAATGACTTGCATTGATCCAGGATTTTAAGGTGCATGATGAGATTAGAGTGATGATCACGTAACTCCAGCCAGAGTGCCACGGTACTGACGCCGAAGATACCTCGGGAATGTTATGGTACATCGCCATTTCTTTTATCACACACCTTTACATGTCAAACACATTTATGCACAGTACTTGCTCGTATTTTTAAGTTATCGTGTTCAAAATTCTTTAATCAAAAGACTTCGAAAGAGTGGTTTTGGCTAATTTAAATTGAATAATTACTGCACAAAGAAGTAGATGAATGCATAGCATTTACATAATAATGTCTGTAATACTCATACATAAATATGTGATGATTGCATACACATTGTTTTTAATTGTAACTCTTTTTTCGTTGTCTTTTTATTAGTTAAAATATAGTCTTTTATATTTTCTTAATTTTTTAATCCAAGTAACAATGATTTTTCACTTCAGTTTTGGGGGATTTTTTAAGGTATGCACTATGCACCCTCTATAACATATGCATGCAATGGTTCATCACATTTAACTTTTGAAAAATTTTATTCTTAAAGTAGGGTAGATTTGCAGCCAATACAAAATTAAACAAACCATTAAAATCGTTTTCTAGGGTTTTCACTAACTGACATGAATTTTTACACCGAATGCGTTTTATTTAGACAAACTACTCATTATGGTATTTATAATGCGTCCGCATCTGTCTACTGTATAGGGCTCTCATATGATTTCATTCAAATGCAATGCGTCAGGCGCGGACCGTGCGGACAAATGTGCGTTCAGCATTACAGATTATTTTTGTAGTAAAGTGACGTAAAATAATAGTAACTTGTTTGATATTATTAATATTATTATGCTGATTCATAGTATATTTTTCTATGCACTATGATTTTGCACTATTGTAATTGCATTTCAGTTAGTAAATGCAATGTTTTTTTTAAATTTTAAATGAAGGGCATTTTTCATATTTGGAATTCATTTTCATCAAATCATTTTCAGTCAGTGGGTTTATTCTTTGTCCCCAATCTTCACCCATATCTTACAATTTCCTCTTGCCACATAGATGACGCATGCGGTTTTAAATTATATTTTTTGTACTTACTGTGTATCATGGCTGTGTATAATGGGCAGTTAATTATATGGGCATTGAAAGAAACGATGAAACGATTAGTTAAGTTTATTGTGTTTCATTGCAGTTTTACATTGTATGTAAATAACTTAATGTTATCTGCTAATTGATTTAAACTGACAATAACATTTTTGCTATATTATGTGAAAAACTTTTCTGTTTCTATTTAGATCTAAATGTTGTTATGCCTGTAACCCGATTATAAACTTGCTTGCAGTCAAGTGTCCCATGTTCGACTCCCGGCCGGTCAATACAAACATTTTATTGAGACTACGAAAGTAACTATGTTCGTTAAAGTGGTTGCAGTCAAATGTCCCATGTTCGACTCCCGGCTGGTCAACATAAAATTTTATTGAGACTACGAAAGTCTTAACGTTCCAATGTAACTAGGTATGTTCGTTAAAGTGGTTACCTTATACGGAATACCCACTGGCAAATTGCGGTGAAAGTCTTGCGGTACGTGAACATGCGTTTAAACATTTCAGATTATGCAAACGAAGTGCCTTTTTTAGGCTAACGTGTCATGAATCGTCGTTCAAAATGAACACAGTGAAAGGAATTACAAAAAGAAAAGAACACAATAAAATTTCAAGATGGAATAATAGAACAAAAATTAGTAAAACAGCAGATAATTTATCTGTGAACAGAAAAATATTTTTAAAGAGTTTCTTGCCGCTTCTTCTCGCAAGTCATGGTGGCGACGTCCTATAATGAGATAACCTAGTTTTAATATTGAAAGGTGTAAATATTAAATAATATACCCACCTAATTATTTATAGAACTAGACTGTATTTAAATGTTTCTTTAACAGGTTTAGATCTCGGAAAAACCTTGTGAAAAAGTCTGAATTCTAAACAAATTCTTTGACGACAAACTTTTTGTATTCTTCATTGTTAGGTACTAGAATAATTAGTGAGCAAATGGTATATAATCACTTCTAGTTGTATATCTTTTTGGTTTCTTAATTTTCATTCGGTTTTATTTATAAACCTGTAATAGTTTTTATATACATGTACAAAAAGTCGATAACCAATTTTCTTAGAGCAGTGTAAATAAATGGCTTTGATACAAGTAAACACCAAAAATACTGAATTGAATGTCATAGAATTTCAGTATTCTAATTTGTCACCTATTCTTATAAGAATTCGCTATAGCTTAGGCAGCTAGAATTTTTCACGTTTCGCTTCCGTGTAATCAAAATATAGCGAAAAACTTGACAAACAAACAAAAAATTTGTTATTATACCTAGTAGGATTGCATGTTTAACTTAGTAACGCTGAGTCGTGTACCTAGGTGGATAAACAGTGATAATAGACTCATTACCAAATTGCTTATTATTTTAAACGTAAATATGTGAAGATGTGTAAATTACACAGAACAAAGCATGACGTCATCCAGTAAGAAGCGGTTGTTATCGGGGCTATGCAAGGAAACCAGATAGACAGTTCGAGCGTGCCTCGTAATTAGCATCACAATCGGAGCTCGCTCCTGCCAATTATTGTCTTGACTCGTTGTCTTGATCACCTCGTAAAACGCGTCGTTAATTACAATATTATCTTAACTTATTTTTAGACTAAATATAATTAACGAGCACATCCCCGCAGCATTCACTGTGAGGAGATGCTGTGAGTCCCCGAGGAACTAACGAGATTCGTGATCAAACATTTTATCTTTTCTATGCATATCCGCAAACAACTAACAAAAAAGACACGTCATCTCAAGTAAAACAAGAGACAAATGTCATCTTTAAGCTGTCAGAGATGGCACTAAAAAACGGATGGATGTCGTAAGAGGCGACTAAATCCGGCCTGCTGCTGGTAGGGCCCCTCGGAGGCATTATATTGGTAATATTGATTTTAATAATTAATACCATTATTATTTCTCCATGGGGTTCGCCTTCATAGCTTGAGCAAAACGACTCGTCGTGTTCCGGCTGGGGGCTTGAGAGCCAGTTCTTTCTTTCTTTTTCTTCTCTCTTTCTTGGCCGGCAACGCATCAGTGATGCGGCGACAATAGCCACTTACCATCAGGTGGAACGTCAGCTCATTTGCCGGCTATTTCCATAAAAAAGGTAGTTTCCATAGGTTTCCATATCATCAGTTATATTTCAATGACAACAAAGTCACATTTCACAACACCAAAATGGCATATCTTATTAGCTCATACTATTGTTCTAAAACATCTAAGTACCTACATGAAGATACACCATGTACTGCTAGATAAACTCCAACATAAAGTCCTTGTCCATTATTGATCGTGTTTGAAAGAAATAATTACTTGGCGAAAATACTGAGCGATGACGTTGGAAGTGCCTGAACCATAATCTTCAATCGCTCAACGTTCTTTCAAGTTTGGCTTTACGTCCTTTTACGTCATATGATAAGATTTGTACTCTTTGGCCTTCGACGATAGTATTAACGTAGCGTGGCTAGTAAAGTTGATAAAATATGTATGTAACAGGAGCTTCTATAATTGGATAGCTATACACACTAGTTTTTATTCGTGAATCCACTTGCATTTTTATGTCTGTTTTTGGACGATTTATTGTTCGGTGCTCTTATTTATCGACCATCTTTCCAGCATTTTAAGATTTTTAGGGTTTCGTACGAAAAAACCTATAAACGGAACCCTTATCTGGATGTAACTAGGCTAGGCGGAATAAGTTACGTTGTGGTAATAGATGTATTTCTTCACTTTGTCTGTTATATTATTTACTGTTCGCGCGATATTTTCTTTCCAGACCAATTGATCTATGATTAAAATGACGTGATCAGTCGGCTATACTTGTTTACTTGGGAAAAAAGCGGAATATATGATATTACGGTAGCATTGGTATGCGTCACCCTCATCTCATCACTTATTCAGTGTGTATTATTGTAGTTTAACTCCTTATCGATTTCAAGTCCGCGGTATGAAATTTTATGGGGAGTAAAATCAAACTTCATTCTCTATGCAAAGTTCCATTCGCCTAAACCAACTAGTACCTACTTTCGCCAGTCTTGATCCGGTACTTCCGGTAGGTCCGAAATTGCGATTTCGTAGGCGGCCACGGCCTCTTCGGCACACGAAAAAAAATTCCCTTTTATTTTTTCCTTGATTATCGGGAACAAAAAGAAATCACGGAGCTAAATCAGGACAGTACGGTCGCATGTACGGTGGATGGGGCAAGGTTTCAACATCGGATTCCTCAAGAAACGCCTTTGTTCTGAGCGACGTATGTGACGAAACGTTGTCGTGACTCGTGATACAGCATGATTCCCCGAAGCCCAGTCTTTGGTCTGCTCTCTCGCAGAGCTTAGAAAACTTTCGGCAATGCAACTTTCCTTCTGAAAAGACCCATACTGCCGACTGTCTCTTATTTTCCCGATCATATTGATATATGCACGTTTCGTCGCATGATGATTTCCGAAACGTAATCAATAACAACAGCAATAATCCACACGGGTCTGTTTTTCAGTGTCTCAGAGCAAACGCGGGATCCAATGACAACAAAGCTTCCTCACTCCAAGACGCTGCACCAGCCACCTGGCTATTCGTGGCGTTCTATTTTTTA
Source organism: Thymelicus sylvestris (assembly GCA_911387775.1). Classification (NCBI taxonomy): domain Eukaryota; kingdom Metazoa; phylum Arthropoda; class Insecta; order Lepidoptera; family Hesperiidae; genus Thymelicus; species Thymelicus sylvestris. Next base: position 16,620,739 of record OU426889.1, read on the forward strand.
ATTTTGCTTTTTAAAATGCGTTCCATTTTTAAATTACGATTATCTCAAAACTTATCGAGTTACCTACGTATTGGAAAATGTCAAGGACTAATAACTCTTATGCGAGAATCTCGACGAGAATCTTGGCAAGAATCTCGGCGCCTGAAAAAAGAACCTGCGAAAATTATGTGAATCGGTTCCACATTCACGTTTCTCGTGTTTTTCTCGCCTTCTCGCGAGATGCTCGCGCGAGTCTGGAGAGCGCATTAATCTTGCCCTTGGTAACCTCTTGGCTTGGCGCAGCCTCTTATTTTTCTGATAGGGTTCAATGAATATTACATCAACGTACATTCACCTCTTATGTCCTTAGCCAACTTGTTTTACTCAAATTCTCTCGGTATTTATTTGATTTTCCTCACCCCATAGATTTCATCGTTCATATTTTCCGCGACGTCTAATTTAACGTGACAAATGAAATTTTGTATACTATTTTACAAACGCTGCTGTCGGTTACCATAAATGTTGATGAATGAAACTTCGTAAAGCTTCGCGTTATTGAATTTTACCTCCATTACTGATAATGAGTTTTTTGCCGCGCAGTCGAGAAAGCTGAAACTCCACGTTTTCTAAAGATCTTTTGTTTGAGTGCTCCGGAAAAATGTGGTGGCACATAGCATACTTATCTCCAACTATAATCCGTGCTACCTTATTTCACTTCATCCACATGGCCTTATTTTCGTTTTAAAAAGGTAGGTAAGTTACTAGGTATGTATATTTTTAATGGATTATTTTGAACCATGGCCAAATAATATCTACACTGATCGAACTTCTTATCCCAGAGGTATACTATCCCAAGTACATTTTCAATTTTCACTTCGTCGTGTCATCTATTTATGTAATTAACTAGCTGACCCGGCGAACTTCGTATCGCCTAAGAGTGTAACAAATCAGAGATCATTAAAATCGGTACAGCCGTTCTTAGCCGTAATAGTTTTTGTGTGCATATCTCCTCCCTCTCCCTTTCCCTCTCCATCTCCCTCTCCCTCTTTCTCACATTTCTGAGTTCAAAAATGACGAAGTATTACCCCTTAGGGGATGAATTTCGAGAAAACCGTGATACAATTATTTTCTTGCGTTCTTAAAGCTTCTAATATACAAATCACCCTTCTTACTTCAAAACTGATGAAGTTGACATACTAACTTGCATCCCCTTAATTAATCCTTTAGGGTATGTTTTTCCAAAAAAAAAACGCATCACTGTTTAATTTTTTTCTTATCTTGAGCTAATCAGTCAATTTTCACATTAATACAGTATAAATAAAATTATAACATGTATTGTCGATGTAAAATTATGTGCGTGCCGATGACCGGAGCCGGAAATGTCAGGACAAATGTATGTTGATGTTGATATCATGTTCTCTATCCATAATTTCATCAAACATATTGATACTTTTACAAATTGGTTACCATGCTCACTATTCTCTATTACGTCAATGCGTAAAACAAAACGTAAAGAACTGATAATATTTGACGTTATTTATTTATTTTCATAGTGACAAGCACAAGTATCATATTAGATAACTTATTACGTTTGTGTAAAAAGATAATACTGTTTACGTCCATTCACGCAATTCTGATTATAACAGCTTACTTTCTGCGTTAATTTGATTTATCTCTCAGCGTTTTCAAGACGGAATTTTGACTATGCTGCCCTTAGATTTTACCTTACATTATTAACCTATTTAGAAGCGTTTCGATTAGTCTTAATTGTCCATTCTGTTATTAGTTAGGAGAATTGCAATGTTTCAATTACATACAAAAAGCGACGCAAATCTTACTAGTTACCTACTAATACACATGCATAGAGTCCATATTACTGTGAGTCTATTATAACCTAAAAACAAACTTATTATGTTGAATATAATATCTCATAACTCCTAATATGAATATTTACAAAAGTTGATATGTGTAATTCACTTTGATAACATAATCAAATAAAGGCATTTTTATCAGGGCACAAAAATATTGAGACCAGTAAAGCCCATACAAAATGGGCATTCTCCTTTATCTTTTCATTACGTTACGGTTAAGACAATTTTCGTTATCTTTCGTTGTTAACTTCGTAAATTTTAAATTTTTGTTGTGATTTGGGCATTGAAAAATGTCCAATCGAATGTTCCAATTTAAAAATCATTTATGAAACAAAAACCAGTCTAATAATTCCTTCACCGTATTTCAGTGCGGAGAATGATGGCAATAATGCAGGACAGGAATAGCGAGGAGGTGCCGCGGGAGTTCCTGGAGACGGGCAGGACTGGCCGGCGGAATGCCATGCCGGACATCCTGCACCCGCAGGGCGCGGAGATGACCACCGCCGACCTGCCCTCCAGGTTGCAGCAGCTGGTCACCACTGGTAAGTTTTGCAACCTGTTAAATAACCAACCTGTTAAATAACTGCTCGTAAGGCAAATAAATGACATCTGCCCCAAATACAACCTTCTGAAGACCACGACCGCTCTGGCAAGAGCGATACAATAAAGAAGAAGAAATAACCGACCATGAAAGAATTGACGACCCGCTTGTAATGGATACCGTGCCGGACCGCTATGCCAAGGGTTCTGGGGTTTTGGGAGTTGTGGGAGTTTGAATTTCTGATCTCGGTTTGGGTGTGTGTCTATGTCTTTGTGCGTTATCCATGACCACCACGACACAGGGAAACCTAGTGTGGGGCTGTGAGTGTATAGCGTTATTTAATTACGATGTGGTGAAGTAAACTATCGGAGAACATTTGCTTTTCTTCATAGGCTTACCTTGCAAGTTCTAAAGTCAGAGACTTAGTCATACATTGCTCTTTAACCAAGAAAACAAATAAGTCTCAGATTTGAAGAAAGTGTTAGGCCGACTTTCGAAATGAAGATACATATATTGTTCTGCTTCTGAATACTACCTAGGTTATTCAGAATGACTACAGTTATGTAACGTGCAGTTGTATAAAACCGTATCTAATCGGCGACCGTTAAAGCAACTCAAAGATTATTAGTTTGCGCAAATTTTCGATGTGATGTGATGTGTTGTGGTCCAATTTATGGTTAGCACGGAAATCACAATTACATATTACAAAATGAAATTAAGGATGTTTCAAAACAAAACGGTTTCTGAGTTATTTTGAGTTATCTACTGCGCAGTTCATCGTCTTAAAGCTGAGCTATTCCTCCTCATCAATCTCAGGAAATGTGATAAAAATATCATTAGTTGTATGGGTAACATTGAATTTCAATGTAAATGTACACGATATTTTCTCTGAGGGCGAGTTCGGCTCAAAATATATACCATGCTTAGTTACATTAAGTTAAATCAAATCAGATACAGGAACCCTAAAAAAAGGAATTCAAGTCACACTGACATTCATATTTACCCGGCTCGATTGTACATACTCTTCAATTTTAAATACACCTAATTTGATATGTACAGGATTAAAATGATAATTCGAGCCAAAGTGCCCTGTAATAGCATTACCATTAGAAATGGTCCGATTCTTATCAGACCGAAACACCCCCTATGTTGAGGGTATTGTATTGGAATCAACCTTGTGGAAAGTGACTGGGTGGTCATTATTACGGTACAAATCTTACCCCGCGATGTTAATGTCTTTTGTCCAGCTATGTGTTTATATAGATTTCAGTGCCCTGACCTTTGCTAACAATACAAATACAATATCTTTTACAGACACAAAGATGTACAATGGTACGTTTATCGTCGAGACAGAAGTAATTAATAATAACATTGAAGTGTTATTTAATTGTATGTCAAAGAGTTGACACTTGACACTTACGGTCGAATTTTGACCCCAGAGTGGGTAGACTGATAGACTCTCTAGTATTTTTAAAAACGTGTTGGCCGTATGCACTCATTTAGAGAGAACTATTTATAGATAGTGTACTGGCGAACAAACCTAATAAAGCTTTTTGAAATACCTGCAGTCTGTACTAGGAGACTTTATACGTTGGCGTATGTTAAATTCCAAGGTTCGCGCCTCATCATAGTTTGGAGTGAAAATAGTACTCGTCTTGAACGTACTTTATTATGTTTACGTAGGAACGTCTATTTTAACTGAAGGAATACCAAGAATGTTTACAACTAACCTTGGTACAAATAAATCGCCTGTTATACCAGACTTCCTATCAGATTGAAATTATTCACAAGGTACATCTCATGGTTTGATTTTCGTCGTAGTCAGGATTTCCTTGAGTTATATTTAAATTTTAAAACGTTTTTTTTTTTCGAAGGTCAATACCGCCTTGATTTTAAATGTCGAATGTTTTAACTAGACATGGGCGCCGCGCCGCCGCCGTTTCCCCGCACCGCCTCCGCCTCCAATATTAGCTGTGCGGCGTGGTTTACGTTGTGCGATGAAAGACATTGTAGTGAAATTTTACCGTCATAAAGTATGTAGGTCCAGATAAATTACGATTTTCTCAAAAAGTGAACATCCACGCCGCCGGCGCAAAGTTGAAAAATTTACACTACGCCGCCACCGGCTTTTTTCATGGCGGTGCACATAGCTAGTTTTAACTGTGTCGTAGTGACGTATGCGGCGATCCTCTATGGGCTTGTTATATTCCTTTACTGTGCTCCGGATAAATATTTGTTCCGGTCTGAATGTTTTGTCCAATGTGTATATTGTGGTCGCCCGGCCGTTGCGGTCCCAAATCTGTGCCCAAATCATCTCATATGACAACGTGATGACAACATGTTTAGTTGAATCTTTAAACAATAGTTTTTGCCGTATTGGGGCGGCTTAGAATACTAACCCCAGTCTTCTTAGAATACAAACCCACGCCGGATGGGTGTCGTAAAAGGCGACAAAATCCGGCCCGCTGGTGGTAGGGCCCCTCGAGGGATTATATTGGTAATATTGATTTTAATTGTTAATTAATATCTACCATTATTACTATTATTATTTCTTCATGGGGTTCGCCTGGATAGCTACCACCCTTGAGCATGAGTCAGCTGCCAAACGACTCGTCATGTTCCGGCTGGGGGCTTGAGAGCCAGTTCTTTCTTTTTCTAGAGAACTCTCTTGGCCGGCAACGCATCAGTGATGCCATTGCCATTGGTGTTGCTGATGTTCCATGGGCGACGATATCCACAAACCATAAAAAAGTATAATGTCTATTTTCATTAATCAAACTGTTTTTTGTTTACGTTCAGGGAATTAAGCCTTCAGTTTTCCATAATATAATTTTACTATTTTTTGGTTTTTTTTTCTTACGAATAAGATTTACTATTAATTAATATTATGAATAACTTGAGGTATCTACACTTACACCGTATGCAATTGTTTTTTTTTTTCTTATTAATGATAATTTCCAGGGTTTCCACTAACATAAAAATTTGGCCCACAAATCCCTAGCTGGTTACATAAAAATGCGACACTAGCATTGCGGCGAAATTAAAGATGACGTTTTCATTAAGCTGACCTTACAAGTTTTGAACGTGGAGTTTTCCAGTATTACCACACAGTTCTCCGCGATTCAGTGGGTAGAATAGATACCGCATACAAGGTAACTGACGCGCGCCAACACGTACGTGCATTTGCAAGTTCACGACAATAGCGTCGACCAAAACTGGCCCGTCAGTCCAAGTATGAATTAGAAATAGCCAATCACAGCGCATTTTTTTGTCACCCGCAAGCCACGCCTTCCGCCAAATTTTGTAAGTTCAAACTCTAAGAAAATTTCACTTATGCGGTATCTATGGTCTAGGCACTTTGTTAATGAGCTAATGCTTTTACTAACGCTAATGCCCGGATAATAGGTGCACCGTGTCGTTAGGAGTGCCGATAAATCTTTTATAATCCATATACTTGCGTCATGACATACACGTAGCTTCCATCGTCATAGTCTACGTCCGACCTTGCAGCCAACAATTCGCTGATTAGAACTCGTCACGTGTACTCGAAAGGTAACATAACAATGCCCTTATGCCAGAGTTTATTAAAATAATTATTTATAGGAAATTATGTTTAATTATATAATTTTCTTATAATTGTTTTAACTGTGGAAGTTACAATGCAATTACATATTTTGTTACATATTTAATTACTGGAAAAATACAACTAGTTACAAACGCATGAAAACTGGTAAATAAATACATAATTAAGTTTTTGTTCGGATCGGAATTGGCCGTAGACCTGGCGTAGACTTGGTCATTGTATCTTTTTTTTGCATTCATCACACATTCGTGTATTTTCCAGCTTTAATGATGTTAATTAACTATTTTAATGACATCAATACAACCTGTTAAGACACGCAGGTCTGATATTTACTGCCTACTGGTCCGATACGACAGAATAACAATAAGCTTTTAATGCATTTTCTTTGTACTCAAGATTTTCTTCATGACATGTTTTTGGTTCTTCAGACATTTTGACAACTTTCTTTTATTTTGATTTTTGGTGACAATGTCTGAATGAATGAAAATTAGAGGCTATACGTCATTTGACACGGAGAAGCCAGCTGTTACAAGATGCGCACGCGCCGTACAGTTCACTTACAGTATAATATCTTGACGTGTTTGGCGCTACTTTATTTTACTCTGCCTAAACTATGTTAACTTTGTCGATATTGCCATTACAGAAAAAAAAACTGCGCGTCATTTCGCGTCGCGTCTCGGTGTGAATCTACTAAAAAAACTTAAAAAAAAATTCTTCTATTGTTCTCAATACATTAATGATTTGGTACAAAGCCAAGACATTTCTTTCAGTCGATCACCACTGATTCAGGTTTATAATATGTAATTTTATTATTATTCTAAGTATGTAATCAATCCAATATCTACTAATAGACGGTGTCCACTAAATCAATCGCAGATATTGGAGTTTCAACTTTTTTCCACAATTTTACTACTTTAAGGGATGAGTTAAAAAAACTTGATTGTATTTCTTTTATAAATTTCTTCAGAAAAGTAAATTACCAGTTTCTAGTTTTTATGCTATAACAAAGTTTTATTCTCCATTGTGCCCATTTGTACGATTGTGCTTCCCCAAGCTCAATGTGTAAGAACAGTTAGTGTCAGTTACCGTCTAGATTCAAATGCAGAACTGAATGATGTATATCGATATTATGTTTCAGTTCAGACAAACGAATAGTTTCAGTGTTTACACTATCTCTACAGTATCATTATGACGCTACTGTGAGATAGCCTCTATTACTATTACGAAATACTTCTTCTTTATCATTTTTTTCACATTCGTCTTTGTACATACCTACTCGAATTATCGTATCTAGTTTACGATTTTTGATAATTTCGTTTTCTTTGTTCTTTTCATAAGACTTTTCCTCGCCGATATCATTTGTCGGGTTTCACTAGATAAAATAAGTTATGAATAATGTACGTAAAACATATTTATTTATCTCGAATTCCTTAATTGTAGATAAACATTGCAGCGCTACTCAGCAACTTGTCATAAAAAGTTATTTGAAGAATAATTGTCCTTTAGTGCCTTGATTTATGTGTGTTAATAGCGTGCTTGTACTCATGATATGAGCGTGGTGTGTGAACTAATGTGATGGAATGACGACAGCACATTAGCTTTTATCTAATTGACGTCGCATTATGACATAAATCTGGTTGTTAATAAGCAATAAACTGATTAAAATATTAATATCTAATCTGTCGGCGATAGCATTCGTGGGTGACAGGAGTCACACGAGCGATTAGTAGATTCGATTACGGGAGCTCTTTCTTGTGATAATGTAACCTAGATTTTTAACCGACTTCAAAAAAAGGAGGATTTTTTTTATGTTTGTTACCTCAGAACTTTGGACTGGGCGAACCCCGATTTTGATGATTCTTTTTTTAATCGAAAGCTGGTGGCTGTCATGTGGTCCCACATAAATTTTATTGAGATCAGACAATGGCATCCATGATAAAACCATGTAAGTCTTAAATTTGTATTAAGTATGTGCGCGGCAAATGGACGAATAACTCAATATCACGCCAACCGATTTCGATGATTCTTTTTTTAATTAAAAGCAGGTGCTAGTTATGTATTCCCAAAAAAAATTGGAATGAGATCTGGCAAGTAGTTTTTGAGTAAGTTTGAAGTCGGTTATTTTTTGTTAGTAAAATTTAGATTATTATACTAAACAACTTTTGACACGAATACCTACCTACTACCTACATAGTACATAGCTTTTGCCCTACTTAGATTACGTATAAAAAAGCGGCCAAGTGCGAGTCGGACTCGCCCATTAAGGGTTCCGTAGCAGCAAGTAACATAATATAAAAGTTCTTGAAGTTCGTTGTAACTTTGATCGAGGTAAATTGCGGTTTACGATTTATGACGTATTAAAAAAAAACTACTTACTAGATCTCGTTCAAACCAATTTTCGTTGGAAGTTTGCATGGTAATATACATCATATATTTTTTTTAGTTTTATCATTCTCTTATTTTAGAAGTTACGGGGGGGGGACACACATTTTTCCACTTTAGAAGTGTCTCTCGCGCAAACTATTCAGTGTAGAAAAAAATGATATTAGAAACCTCAATATCATTTTTGAAGACCTATTCATAGATACCCCACACGTATGGGTTTGATGAAAAAATTTTTTTTGAGATTCAGTTCTAAGTATGGGGAACCCCCAAAATTTATTGTTTTTTTTCTATTTTTGTGTGAAAATCTTAATGCGGTTCACAGAATACATCTACTTACCAAGTTTCAACAGTGTAGTTCTTATAGTTTCGGAGAAAAGTGGCTGTGACATACGGACGGACAGACAGACAGATAGACAGACAGACAGACAGACAGACAGACAGACAGACAGACATGACGAATCTATAAGGGTTCCGTTTTTTGCCATTTGGCTACGGAACCCTAAAAAAACGACGATTTTAGGGAAAATAATAGGTAAGTAGGTTAAGAACAGTTACAGGTTGTATAGTTCTTCCTGTTTCACATTTCTTTTTTTGATTTCATTTGAAGCCATGTTTTCAAAGGAACTTTACTCTCGGTCCTCTGGCTTCAGAATCATAGTGGAAAAGGAGAAAAAGCTTACAATATTTTTTGAATATATTGTGGAGTTAATTACACAGTTGGGCTTCTTAATAAAATGCCTTTTTAGGGTTCCGAAGTAAAATCAGTGTTATATTATGATGAATTTAAAAGGCAAAATATTACACTTTAACACGTGGAATAATGATTTCAATAGCTTTTGAAATGAGACACGCGATATGACTATTACTAAAGGTATTACATATTTTAGAGACTATCGATATGTTGTAAAGATGTAATTTTTTATCGCATGAATATCTTTATATTTTATAACGAGGCCTGTCATATGTAAATATTCTATATCAGTACTAATAACAGTTTCAGCTAAATGCCCTAAGCCATCCCTAAGCGGACCGTCCGCATGGATACCCACCCTCTTCTCGTACCCACTCTTTGTTTGTGGTCTACAAACAGATCAATGAACAATGAAAAACGATATGTCTGCCTACATTTGATGATGTGTTTGTCAGTATAACCCGCATTTATTTCAAATCCCACTTGTGTATTGAAAATCTATAGATTGTAACATAACTTTTTTTTTTTAATTTATTTATTTCCAACGAATGAGTACATTTTCTACATTTCCATGTCTGCCAAACTGTAAGTCAGTTTATCGGCAACTGCACCAGTTTCTCGCTTTTATTACATTTTTATTTACATAATAACTACTACTTATAAGTATCTATATATAATATGCATATTGTATATATAACATTACCTATTAGCTATATGTATATAGCTTAGATTTAGAACATAATGAACTTTTATTACAAGCATATGCAAACAAACAAGCAGGAGCAAACAAACTTAGATTTTTATATGCGGAAACTCTTAAATGGTATTAAAGATAAGCATTATCATGTTAATATTCTAGGCATAAGACACTGTATGTTTCCCAAATAAAGAAAAATAAAATAAATAAATAAATATTAAGATCAGTCGTTAAAATAATTTTATTATTAGCCAACAATTAAATAGTTTCTTAAAGACTCCCACATCATAGGTGAAACGCCGATGTGGGCAAGTTATTTCAATCCAAGATTAGTGGTAAGACTGGTAAATGCAAAGTAAATAGTAAAATTGTCAACAACAAACAGAAACTAAATGTTTATCAGGACCGTTCGTCATCGTTCCAGACCATTCAAGTTATCTCGTAATCGGACAGTCAACCTTACACAAGCGGTTCCCTGCCTTTTGTTGCGCGACTGCGCCAAGAGGGTTATGTTTTTCGAGTTGTATGTATGTACATTTCTTTGGCACGCTCTGTAGCCTCAACGGCTTGACTGATTTCAGCTTAGATTCGTCTTAATTGTGAGAGTGATACTAGGTATATCAAAATTGAAAAAGAAAATTAAAATGACTGATTTTTGGCGCCATATTAGGTACCTATGTCTTCAAATTTTAACTCCCTTAATGAAATGACATCATTGCGAATTTCACCGTCTTATAATCCTAATAAAAAGTCAATGAATTCTAAATTCCTAACTACGAAGTGTAAATAAAAAAACACAAAAACCCGACTGCATATAAAACTAAAAAGAAAAAACAAGCCCAGAAGTTTAGAATGTTTAAAAAAAAAAAAAAATATGAGTTAGTTGATTTAAACAGGTTACCATTACCACCCTATATTATTATGTAGATTAATGATAGTCTTGAACTTTTTTTTTGGCAACCCATTCGCGATGCTTTTCCTTACATAAGATTCAATTCAATTCAATCAAAGATATTTGATATTATAAAATAATTTGTATCCGGTAAGCAGATGGGTGCAGAAACGCCTCTAATACGGCTCATGTACAATAAGAACCCTTCGAAGGTTTGTATATCGCCAGTATAGGGTGCTTAGAAGTGAGTTTCGTAAGCGACAAATCTGAGCACGCTATGCGTGTTTCAGTGACGTCACTGACCACGCTATTCAGCGTATTCGTAGGTCGCAGTTGAAGGTTTTTTTACAATGAATATAATTTTTCCTATCGTTTATTATTCCGTGATTCACCTTTTGCCTCTCTGTAGTAAGATACTATTATAACGTGTTTATGTATCTGTCTGTACCTTTTATAATCGTCTTGAAACAATAATAAGTTAGCGTCTTTGCCGTGACCTGACCATCAGTTCCCTCTGAAAGCGTGTGACGAGTATTATTTCGATTCCAGACCCTGACAACCCTCAACCGGGTTCATCGAAGAGCGATATCGATGGCAGCAAAGGCGACGAGACGCCGACCGCCAAGGAAGGCTGCAGCTGAGCTGACTGCGCCTCGGTCCCACAGGACTACACTGGACTTGCCCAAAGCTAAAGTAATCTCAACCAGGTAACATAAGGAACTGTAGGCTTTTGTTTTGGCGAGGACAATGTGCACACAGTACGACTTAACATAACCTTAACGTATTATTATATTGGAAGTTACAAATTACTCGCTTCGTCTGAAGTCGTCGTATGAAGATATCAAAAAAACTGTTACCGAAGACTGATAAGTCGATTCTGAAATTTTGGACTTAAAAAGTTGCGAATAATGCAAAAAGTAGTCATTTAGACAGTCCAAATTCTTATTAAGTACTGAATCTATGATATCAGTTCAAGATGCCTCGTCGTTTCGGTGATATGTAATATTTTTACCATTATCGGTTATAAGAAATAGTAATTATGTGACTATTTATGTTGACGCTGTAGAGTCCATACTGTGTGGTGGTTCTGTCCTCGGCTAGTTTAATTTAGTGAGAGCTGTAAATAAAGCGTTGGACGTGTTGTTTGTTTGAGCCGAGTGGAGATAAGCGATGGAAGCACAATGTTTACTGGAACGTAATGAGTAATGACGTATATGTCAGGGTTTGTGTATAGCACTGTGTTAGATCGGTAGATAGTATTAGTATTGCGATCGGTTTAAGATTTTATACTGTGAATGTTACAAATTTATGTTTAATTCTTTGATTCCAATCTTGTAAATATGTTTTACTATTTGACTACGAGAAATATTTAGCAGCTGTACAACATAGATTTTATTTGGGTACTCGAAGATGTGAACAAATTTGCGAACATAATACAGAAGCAGGGTTGTTGTGATAATAACGTTTTGTTAACATCTTTTAGTACTGCAGCTATGATATTATCAAAGAAAATTGTGTGATAATGGTAGCATTTTGAGTTGTGTCACGTTTTTAGGGAGAATGTGAAGTGTTTTGTATAAACGTCTAAGAACAGTGCGTGGCCAATATTTTACGTATTTTCATGAATTAAAATGTTGTAATAAGAGGGTAGTAGTATAAATGGCGACGAGTTGATATAGAAACGCTTTGAGTGTGATTTTTTTGTAATGTTAGATTGTTCGATCTTAGAAACAAACCACGCACACTCGGGTGCAATTTTTTTAATTATTACTATAACTTGATTATTTTTTAATTTACCGATTTCTAGCCGAGATACATTGTCTGTGCGATATTGATGTTGGAACTATTTTGTATTGGACCATTTGGACAAGACCTAAATTCGACAGAGTAGTGAAAATAATAGAGATACAGGGTTGCTGTCCATTGCCATAGATTTTCAAGACTTATCTATTGCATATACCGATTTAAAAGACTTGTTATGAGTTCGTAGTATTGCTTGATATCGTGTCAGATAATGTATCAACGTATGAACGTAAAACAATACAATATGTATAATATATGGATCATTAAATTTTACATTTAATTATGTTGTTTTATAACCATTAATCTAATTGATGTTATCCTGTAAATATTTTAAATACTTAAGTGATTATTCACGTTTTGTTCCTATTCAATAGAATACGCTTATCTTTGATATAAAGTACCTGTTTAATTTATGTGTAGTGGCATTTGAATGAACCATCACTTTAAACAAAAATAAAATCGAGAAAAAAATTGTTGAGAATTCTTAGGCATTGGTTATATGTTATTAGTACATATTGCTTAGAAATTTTACATAGATAAAATAGAATTTATTCCAAAACCAGCCATAAAACGGCATTGAGTTAGTTCAACAATTTTATTGAGCTTGGTAACAATCTGTTGTGCACAATGGCGCTTTAACTTTATTATTATGGAGTTGTATTCTATTATTGGTCTTTGCAATTTAAAACTGAGTGGATTGGCGTCATCAACCCTATCAGTTAATAACTAATTTATTATATTATTTTGGACAACGTTTTATATTATAGACCTGGCTTGCAATTTTGTGACTCTCTGGCCGTTAAATAGAGGTCGGTGTCAACAACGCTTTTATCTTTGGATAACATTACATTACAACATTGAAGTATAATGTCATAGAATAGACATCTCGAACAAAATGTGTGTCCCGCCGGGAGGTTCTATTTTCAAAATTGGGCCCCCGTTCTCCTTTCAAAATCGAACGAATCCATTGGCAATTGAAACCGCGTGGCGTCAATTCATTGGAACATACATTATGTTCGCGGTGTCCATTCTATACGCTAGTAATAATACTTCAATGCATTAGAATGTTTAAATACAAAAATATTTATCTACTTCACCTGACTTCACCAATATACTTTGAACTCTCGTTAACGGGTTAATTTATAGTACAATAGATATTAGTTATATTTAATTTTCAATGTGATTTTACGAGTGAGATCATTGACATAAATAGGTTACGTTTGGTTGATTTAATTATTACGTCTGTAGTAATAAAATGATATAGCACACAATTTCTCCTAAAATAACTTTTCTTTAATTAATCTCCTTCAGCAACTTATTTTTTCGATTTTGTCACTTAATTCGTTCTTAAATACCGCTATTCAACTTGTGAAAAAATTACCCGTAATTAGGTGTATTGCGTAGCATAGGAAGTTGTATGTATGTGTAAATAAGTTTAGTAATATTACAACAGTATTCCTACAAGAAAACAATAAATTTACAAGTAGGTATCTTATGTATTATTCTCATTCTTACTGTGTAGTAGTAACGTAACGGAAAAACTGCACATTTCAATTAGTATTTATCTACTCTTGTCTTTTATGTAGTATAACTTATTTTTAAATGTATGTTTCTAAAAATTACTCTTGATATCATTGAAGTATAATGTCATAGAATGGATATCTCGAACAAAATGTATGTCCCCGCCGCGCCGGGAGGTTCTATTTTCAAAATTGAGCCCCTGTTCTCCTTTAAAAATCGAACGAATCCATTGGAAATTGAAGCCGCACGGCGCCAATTCATTGGAACATACATTGTGTTCGCGGTGTCTGTTCTATACGCTAGTAATAATACTTCAATGCTTGATATTTGATATTTCACATGTATTAAAAACAAACATTATTTCAACGACAACATTGCCTTAATCTTGTGTCATACTGGATGCTAAACAACATCGAAGTGACTGAAATGTTTCTGAATGACCATGGAGTAAATGAAATGGAGAATTCTATCACGTTTCTTTCTACTGTCTCATTCAACAAATTGAAAACGGCGTAGTAAAGAAATGAATCGGCAAGAGATGCAAGATTTTGTCTTTTTTTCCGAAGTGATAGCATAAAATGTTCGAAGAAAACTAGAATTTATATAATCGATCTCAATAACTTTCCATGGTTCAGTGGTTTGCATAAGAGATTGGTGGAGATGCTCCATTAGTTACTCCATGATTGTCGTCACAATGTTTGCTTTACTAAAGAATACTATCCATTTAGCTAAATTTATATATTTCTTACCTAGATGTGTGTTCGGTGTAGTAAGTGATCATTAGTGATTAGCATTATTTTGTACGTTTATAATGACCTGGATCATAGGAAGTTTAATAGTGCGCGCGAAACAGCAAATTAATGCACTAATATCCGTGTATCTATATCTACTTACTACATATCATAACTTGTAAATCCTATCGGTAAAATGCGCAAAAATCCTACAAGTAAATTATTATTAAATAAAGCTACATAGACTTTAAAAACTTTGTTTTATGAATCACAGCTTTTAATATGCTAGTCCTGTTTATTTATTAAATTAAGGCATTCTATAGCAGCTTAATTATTATGATTAAAAACTGTTTCAAAGGCATTGAGTTCAAATTACTTAATCTAATTTTAAATTAAGTAGGTGTGCGCTGCGTGAACTATTATTATTTAAGACAACTGATTTTTTGTCATAATGTTTATCATGTCTTATTATTTCATTATGCATAGTAGTATGTAGTATAACTCGCACTAATAATAATAAGATCTCTGAAGCAAACGGGGATACGAAAGTCCCCCTCATCCATCCTCACAAGATCCAACCAGTTCTCAGAGACCCCAATAAGTTAGCGCGATTTATAACTGCAGCCGATTTATAACTTAATATGAATGAATCATGATCCATATTCATTATTGTGCGCGGATATTGTTATAAGTTTTGTATGATAATGTACAACAAAATGTCAATAAAAATATATACCTACATTAAATATTGTTTTATTAACGGGGTTGTTTTTGCCCAAGTTTTTCGTAAGTATGTGCCTAAATTGTGCGATTTGACCATTAAGGTATAAACATAGAGAAGACATCTCAAACAAAATGTATGTCCGCGCCGGGAGGTTCTATTTTCAAAATTGAGCTCCCGTTCTCCTTTCAAAATCGAACGAATCCATTGACATTGAAGCCGCACGGCTTCAATTCATTGGAACATATATTGTATTCTATACGCTAGTAATAATACTTCAATGGATTTGACCCATTAGTACTATTATGTGATTTGTGCCATTAGTGATTAGCCTAGATCTAGATTCTACCTCAATACTCCATGGTCTAGCCATAAAATGACATTTGACCATTTTCATCTTAATCAACTGGCAACACTGGGAGCCAGAATTTTTTTCACTACGAGAAGAAGCGCAGAAACTATAGATCAAGGGTACAAAAATGTATGGGAGATATTTCTGTGCTAAAATATTCGTTTTCTAAAAACTGGTGCTAACTACGAACACAAGCTATGTAATGGTTTGGTGTTTTCCACAATAACTGATCCGATATCGTTGTCGGACACCGGTAGCCGATAATCGACATCCGATATTATGTGATATCACCACAATATATTTCCGATTCGATCATTTTGTTTTTGTTCGGGCAGGGTTATGGTACTTAATTGGCTATTTGACAGTTAACGTGGTAAAATATGAAATGTGTTAAATATGGTTGCATAATGGTTAACAATACGTTTCTTGCATGAAAATAAATTGTAAATATTTTTACTTTTGAAAAATAGATTTGAGTTTTTTTACCTGTGGATACGAGAACCGAAACGCGGGCGGCCATGATTGAGCATGTTATGACGTCACAATTCAAAAAATAAAGCGTCGTGTACTACTAACTATATCGTGTGCACTGTGCAATTTACTGAGAAAATTAATAAGATATATTTTGATTTCTGCTTTTGAGAGGTTTTGTAAAATGGAGTCAGGCTATACAAAAGCTGACAGTGCGAATATGCCTCAAGTTGATTCATTTATGGTCGCAAATTTCTTTGCGTGTAACCCTGACTTTTGCTCTACCGAGTTTCGGAATGCAAAAACCTCCTAGTAAGTACTGAAATTAATAAAGTAAAATTGGTCAGTCTTGCTAAGTGGTCACAGGGGGATTTTTTTCTAAGTTTTTCCTCAACGTTCCCTTAACGACACCATACCATATTACTAATGATTTTAAATTACTTATAGGTTATGTTTATGAACAATATTAGGTTAGGTTTAATTTGTTTTTTTTAGTAAATCAGAGGCTAAGTTGATTTCTTCTAAATACTTACATCAAAGTGGTCCTCACAAAAGAATATTGCTGCAAGTGACAGATGGCGGACTATTTTCGCGCGGATTTAAAATTAATGGATTAAAAGTTATTTTTTTTCCTACTAAATAACACTTTTATGAGAAAAATAAATATTGTAAGAGGTATAAAATAAAACTACGAAAATTTTAAAATATTTTTTTTGACAATTAAATTTTATTTGACAACCAAACTAAAAGAAGTTCAAAATGGCCGTCCGTTATAGGGACGGATAATGTGAAAACCAAGGAACGTGAAAACGCTTTCATGATTAAAATGTTCGACCAATTTCACGACGTGATCCGTCTTCAGATACCACATCCAAGCCTGGTCTCCAGATATTATGTAAGTAGTTTCTTGATATTATTTATGGTATGGATAAAACAATATTCCACAGATAAAATCCACTGGCTTCAACCCATTAATGGCCCACTACTGGGCACGGGTCTCTCCTCTTGAGGCCTAGAGCATACTCCACCACGCTGCTCCAGTGCGGATTGGTGGAGGGGTTAGTGGCCAACCCGAGTGTCGGAAGTTTTCAAACCGCCCGAGGGCCTCCGACATGGCTTAACGACTGTTATCTTATGATAACAACCGGGACCGACGGCTTTACGTGCCCTCCGAAGCACGGAAACGCTCAAGAAATTTTTGCCACTAGCGGTCACCCATCCAACTACCGACCGCGCCCGCTGTTGCTTAACTTTGTCGATCACATAGGATCGACGCAAGCCGCCGGGCTATGAGCGCTTCAATTTAAAATCCACTACTAAGTACTAATGTGTCTTACTCTATGCTAGTTCCTTATAATTTTTTAATAATATTTAATTAAAGAGTCGGGGTATTAAAATAATTTAATTTTGAATTAGTGAAATGCTTATGTTTACATGTTTCAATAAATTATTAATACCTATTTTATTATTACTATATAAAATATTAAGAATTTAATGACGTAATTGACATTAAGTGACAACTGCTTGCAATCGCTATGACGCTTGCAACACCAGCAAGCAGTTTGCTGTTTGATGAGTAGGGATGTTCGATCCAGGTGCCTTGTATCGATACTCTGGATCGATACGGATCGTTTCGCAGTGTATCGATCCAGGTATCGATCCAAGTGATTTGATACGATACTCTGGATCGATCCAGTATCGAATGATTTTTTTTTGATAGAAATAGCCGGCAAAGGAGCTGACGATTCACCTGATAGTAAATGGCTATCGTCGCTCATGGATATCAACAACACCAAAAGCATCACTGATGCGTTGCCGGCCAAGAAAGGAAGAAGAAAAAAAGTAAATTTTTAAATAGGAATGGTTGATCCGGGTATTTCATATATCGTTACTCCGGATCGTCATGAATATCCCAATATAATTAATAGTCCAAATATCGATTCATATAATTATTAAATATACCTGTAAGTGGGTATCGCGGCCAATGGATGTCAGCGACCAAAGCGTTGTCGGTCAAGAAAGAAATATGTTAATAAATAAAAGATGACATTTTATGCAGATATATCGTATAATTTAATATGATGTTTTGTATCGATCCAGAATCGAATAAAATATTTTAAATATGGTTATATAAATTATCGACAAGCTTAATTCAGTGGGTTTCTAAATAAAAGGCAATATTAAGATCAATCGTTTTAGATTAAATTTTATATTAGATTTAATTTTATCCAAAATATTGTATAAATAAATATCGAAAAAGTTACTTAAGGTTTTTTAAAACGATGTGATATGTAGTAGGAACATCATATAAATAATAATATCTCACTTTATAACACTATATTTGATTTAGAACTCTTGTCTATTTAAACTAAATTATCAAATAAATTAATATATCATGCAAAGCTTATGAATTACATTTGCCAATTCTTAAATTTTAATGAACGCTGGAATAGTAAATTGGATAAGCGCTCAGGATCAAATCGATTACTTTCGCTTAAAATGCTATTGGCTAACGAGAAAAGCCATTCGGAGGGCAATGAAGTTCCTACCACTGATAAATACCGTAGGCGTAGTGCTATGTCGCAGAGTTTCCCCAAATGACTTTTCTAGCTGACCAATACTTTAATTAATGGTTAAGACTTTCTATCCAACAAAAATTCAGACAAATATTGCTTGAAAAATGTGTGGAAGCCTTCTTGTTCGTGTAATATGATGCACCAACAACTGATCTAAAGAAATCTACCTCCATTCCATAATAATTTTCATCCGATCCGATTCGATCCGATCCACCCTGCATGTGTATCGATCCGCCAGTGGATCGAATGCCATTGTATCGATACAAATATCGAGCGGATCGTATGCCATTGTATCGATCCACACAAGTATCGATCCGGATCGAACATCCCTATTGATGAGTGATGTTTCGACTTTCGTTCGGGACGGGATGTAGAGAACAGAGAAAGTAATTTGTGAGTTTACATTATTTTTTACAGTTTTTACTTCAAACTGTGTTAAGAACAATTTCGATTAGTGAGAAATGCTTATGTTATCGTCGGAAATAACTAGGAGTTGCAACGAACTATGCGGATTAATGCCAAAATGCTTGAAAGTTATTAGGAGTGATATATTTTTCCGTGCCTGTTTAAAGTGAGTTTATGAGTGCTTTTTGGAGCCAGTGGTCAAAATGCCGAGAGGGGAGAATAGATCGAGTCTTCTATTGTCCCAGGACGAGAATGAACAGGTGTTTAGTCTCATCGGTTCCAAGTGCCAGGTAAGTTTCGCAGGACACCTGTCGTGGCCTTCCTCGTGATTTAAAAGGCATAGATTACATTTATCTGTCCTTATCTGGCCGTGATAACTCGTTAATACGGCGATAAAGGGTGCCTGCACCTCAAATTCGGTACATTGTTTACATTTATATATTTGAAAAAATTGTTCCAGACCAGTTTACCTGCTTCACTCCAACAGTATTGAAACATTTTGACTCAAGTGATTTCAAGTTGTAGGAATTCTGTTGCTAAACATCCTTTTAGATTAACAATATCCTCTGATGTTCATAATTACATTCATAATCATAATTCTCATCTAATCACTACATGGCTCGAGAAGTCCTAAATTACACTGAACTATATAGTGACGAACTGCTTATTATCAGATATCAAAATAATAATAATGATTTAATTCACTGCTCTGTAAACATGTTACATATCGATGCTAGAAAGCAAACACACAGTAACCCGCAAATATCAAATTGTTCATCAGAGCTGAAAAACTTTTTGATCTCTCAAAGAAATTCATAACTTCTCTTAGAGAAATTATGATTTTCTTTCGAGACACAAAAGTTTATTGGCTCCGATGAACAATTTGATCTTTGGGTTAATATGTGTTTGCTTTCTAGCATCAATATACATACAACCTTCATGATGTCTTGTTTTCCATTGGCGTGAATATATGAAGAAAAAGAACAATCACAAAATGACAATACTGGAAAACAAAATTTATTCTTATACAGATTGCACTTACAGTTCTTCATTTGACTGGTCACAAGTTACTATACAAATTCCATGTGCATCTGAAATGAAATGAAATGATATTTATTTGCAAAAATGTGGTTACAAAAGGTGTTGGCTGGATGTCGAATATCGCTCACATTTGCCAAGAATAGAGGCATGCAAATTATTTATTAAAATAATTATTATCAACTAGCATTGCGATTAAGAATTTGAATCTATAAAATTTATCATTATACATTTAATTGATTGAAGGGCATGCACATTTACATTGAATAATATAAATTAATTACTAAAAAATATAATAATAAAATAATAAAATTTAAATGTCAGATATATCGGATTCAGTCAAGTTAAAATATGAGTATAGAATTAAAATTGCTCCCTTCGGAGCATAATGTACAAAACGCAAAATGAACACAAGTCGCAAAATGTACAATTCGCAAAATGTACAAAACGCAAAATGTACAAAACGCAAAATGTACACAATACGCAAAATGTACAAATCGCAAAATGTACAACAAGCACTAAGGCCTCTTTCACGGCGACACGGAACTTAAGTTTCTGAAGGGCTTTTCTTTTTGATGTTACCAAATGTAAAATTCGAACTTTTATTGCCCGTGGTCCGATCGCCGAGTTCTACTGGTCGATCCATGGGCAATTTTTGCTTGTGGTTCTATCAATCGGACCATCGTTATTTATAAAAATATAAAATTGTATTGGTACTAGACCGGATTGGTACTGGAAGAGTAGTACCAAGATAAATATTTTTACCCATGATACTATTAAGTGCCCTACCTCACCGGGACGCCATGGCGACGGGAGGGGGAGGGGGAGGGGAGGGATTTGAGGGTAGGGGCAGGGGGAGAGAAAGTAGGAGGGCGAGGGAATTTAATGATGTCAAAGAAGTAGAACTTCTCACTCGCGAACATAAGTACACGTTTATGTTTTTTGACGTGATAACGTCTATTAAAACGATGAGCGCCGGGCGCATCTATGAAAAAATGTAGCGTTCCGCGAGCGAGAGAGCGGCAAAAGCTAGAGAGAGGCACTATCGGCTACGATCGGCGTATCGTAGCCGATGCTGTAGGCGAGCCGTAGGCCATCGTAGTTGAGTGGAGCGGAGCGGAGTGGGGCGGGGCGGAGCGGAGCTTTGACATGACGTTGTCACGTTAAACTACCGTCCGTAAACCGACTTTACACACAACCATTTTTATTTTACTTGTGGAGTTTAAGACTTTTTTTTCATGCATCATTTCCCTCCGGCATACAATGTCCTCATCCTATAATGACTGCATTTATGCAGATAAAGCTGTAGCGACTTGATAGTTAATAGTGATTTTTATTTTAGTTAAGTAGGTAATATTTCGATTAACCAATATAGAACCAACTTTGTTATGAGTAAAATGTGTATAAGGGAAAATATTTTGTGGAATAAATATGAATTATTTTATCCCTAGTTTGTATTTCAATTGAAAAAAATCAGATGTGAACGTGGGCTATCTTGCACATTTTGCGATTTGTACATTTTGCGAGTTGTGTACATTTTGCGTTTTGTACATTTTGCGTTTTGTACATTTTGCGAATTGTACATTTTGCGACTTGTGTTCATTTTGCGTTTTGTACATTATGCTCCGAAGGGAAATTGCTTTAGTTGATTATAAGCGAGTTGTTTTACATAGATTATTTATTGCTATTAGTTTTTTCTGATGGTGTTATACATCTATTTACCATTTATCGTTTTGCTGATCACTTTTTCTTAGTTCTATTAAGGTTACCCAGAGGTTTAAGATCCATCCATAAAGTCACTTCACCTTTTTTATGGCAAAAGCTGAAAAATGAGCTGTCAATCCACCTGATGGTAAGTGGCTATCGTCGCTCATAGACATCAGCGACACCAAAGGCATCACTGATGCTTTTCCAGCCAAAAAAGAGTGATGAAAAAGAAAGAAAGAACTGACTCTCAAGGTCTCACCCAGAACACAATGAGTCATTTGATGGTTGACTCAAGTCTTTAGAGTAGCTTGATGCTATCCAGGTAGACCCCATGGAGAAATAATAATAGTATTAATGGTAATAATGAACTACTAAAATCAATATTACCAACATAATCTCTCCAAGAAGACCTATCACCAGCAGGCCGGGCTTAGTGGCCTTGTTGTGTTTTGCAAATGGGTCTGGAGTTATCTGTTGTATACTCTCCACCCTTAATGCCCACCCCATCAGCAGGAATATAATATGACTCCAACATCAAGAAATGTAGTTTTAGAAATATACTATTATTATTGAGTATGATGATGAGTCACATGTTTGAGTCACCACAGCCAAGCCTTATGATACAGTAATTGGTAATCAATTCAAAAATTATCTCCATGTCACAATTTAATTAATTGTTTTTATCACTAAAGCTGCTGAAAATAACACCCATTACCAAAATTTTGATAATTTTATAATACTTTATTCTTTATCTTCTAAGAAGTAGAGTTTTATTACACTAGCCTTTCCTATACTCCACGCGATTTGCAGCCGAAACAAATGTAAACAAACCAATAAAATCGTTTTCTAGTGTTTTCACCAACTGACTTGATTTTGTACACCAAATGCGTTTTATTTAGGCAAACTACTCATTAAGGTATTTGTGAATTCTTAAATAAATACATATTGATCGATAACAATTATAAAATCCGAGTAAATGTCGAAACAAACAAAATTAAATAACACTGTCATCATTCAAACACTTTGCAATGATTATCTTATTTCCAAGAAGCGATTTGAAACTTTTAACATAATTTTCTACTTTGTCATAATGAGTAGTTAGCCTAAATAAAACGCATTTGGTGTACAAAATCAAGTCAGTTGGTGAAAACACTAGAAAACGATTTTAATGGTTTGTTTACATTTGTTTCGGCTGCAAATCGCGTGGAGTATAGCTAAGAATATTTTTAATAATTCAATATGATGTATTATTATTATTATCACCTAGATAAATGGCAACCCTAGGGTATAAATCTACACAACAATTGCACACCAAAAAACTTGTAATACTCAGGTCAGTGGCATTATGTAATGCAAACAATGCTTCATTCATATTCTGCAGTGCCACATTCACTCACATTCCACATTTAATATCGTCACATTTACATGTCTACAGTTCTCTAATCTTTACAACATCTTCACTGAGAATGTTAATTTTAAGTTTTATTTTTCCAATACATATTTGGAAAAATTAGGAATGTATTAAGTCAATTTTTTTATTAATGACTGGTAAATAGCTAATTGGCCACCAGCTAGTATGATAGGGAGCTATATTATTAAAAGTTTTGGAAATAGAATATTTTTGTGCCCAACTTAAAAAAAAATTGAATATACATTACTAGCTGACTCGGTAAACGTTTTCTGCCAAAAAATTCTGGATAGATACACAGTAATCAACAACCGGTATCAAATATAGTTTACGACCTATTCTCATATACAAAAAAATCATAAAAATCGGTCGAGCCGTTTCGGAGGAGTGCGACCTCAAACACCGTCACACGAGATATTTTATGTTACATATTATGTTACGCTCAAAGACGACGCGAAGGAAACGCTTATTGAGCCAGATGCACCTCCCTAAAAGTAAAACTGGCGGCGTCTATAAGGAAGACAAGTTGATAAAAAAAATGAACTCATCCAAATAGAAGTACTGGTGTAACAATACAAAGTAGCTAGATCTAGATAAAATAAATATCTTCAACTAACAGGTCAACCTGTCCCCTTTTGGCCTTTTGCCATTATGTCCCCTAGTTTACTCGCACGAATAAGCGATTGAGCACATCGCGTCGTTCCAGAGATTGATTTGGGAATTTTGGGACGTGTTTAAGTGCAGACAACCTTGGTCTTTCATTGTGTTACAAATAAAGTACACTTTTCAACACCAACTAAAACTTTGAAGATAAAGCCGATCGTGCGAAAACTCGTTTTAACGGTCAATTTTTTATTTAACAACAAGCAGATGGTTTGCGTGAATCTTAAAGTTTACTTTAAATAGATTCCGATTACCTTCATACGTATTTCTTTTATTTTAATAAATAATAGGTAATAAGGGAAACAAAAAAATTTCCTGAATGTACTTTAACTTACTAACGCCCCAACTTAGAGTCACTAACGGTTACTTAAATCGCTCCTTAGTACATATTTGTATGGTGATTCTTTACTAAGGAGCGATTTAAATAACCGTTAGTGACTCGGAGTTGGGGCGTAAGACAATTTACAGAAGAACGATCGATTCGATTGGTCAGAACAATTTTGATTTATTCAGAAATATTTCAATCAATGTACTGCATTGAATCTAGCTCAAGAAACTAAACTTAGGATTTCAGAACTAAAGAAACCCGTGAAAAGAATCACTTGCACTCTAGCATTAAATGAAAATGTTGTCGGTCTAACTGACTACTGAGCGTGTGTTATTTCCGAGATAAAACATGTTCCATGATACACGTTAATGCCATATCGAAATCGTTATTTTATAGCATTAATTTAAGTACTGCACTTTCCATGTTTTGGGAACCTTCGAGAAATTATGTGTGAGGAATAGGATAGGATTGTCAACTGGCAAGACTGAAATATCTGGACAAAACTTCAAAAAGTCGGGATTTATCGGGACTTGTCTGGACATCATGTGAAATGTCGGGACAATTCAGACGAATCCCGACCATCTGGCAACTCTAGATAGGAAACATAAACACATCACGTCCGAAACACCGAGTAGCTTATGTATTACCTAACTCGTCGGCTAAATTTCACTCGAGTGGTATAACCAGTTTCAGTAACGACGAGGAGCGTGGGCTGAATTTTTAAGCCATTCTCTACAAGCAATTGTTTCCTTATGTAATCGAGCTACATTAAATTTACATAAAATCTAAATAATCCCCATGCAAAAGTTATTGGAATCGGTTACGTCGAGATCTTGGTCTGTAAATCTTATGATGTAGACGTATTTAATCGCTGAATGTTTGGAAAAAGAAGGATTCTGCCCATGAATGCCGCTGTAGGGTTATAAAATCAAACGGCTTCCGAATAATTTGTAGTGCAACCGAATATCCGTTTGTATAGTATTCTTTCGTCAAAAAGATTTTGTTGTACGAAAAATAATAAAAATAAATGAGTAAAAGTTTTGTTTCATAATTCTTGACAAAAAATAACTAGGTTCAAAATAACCCAAAAACTACTCGTCAGATCTCGCTGAAATTTAAGTAAGAATCATCAAAATTGGTTCACCCAGTCTAAAATTCTGAGGTACCTAACAAACATAAGAAGCAGTCGAATTTAATACCTACCTCCTCCTTTTTTGAAGTCTGTTAATAAATATTTGATATTAGGTACTACTAGTGGAACCAGGACCTCGTCTTGGCAGCTGCTAGAAAAGCATACAGTGTCGTTTCACTCTATATAAATGCGGTAACACATGTCAACAGCCAGCTGGTGAAAGTGACAGTAAATTGGAGGTTTGTTTCCTCGATGTTCAAGGCTCAAGCGTCTGAGCTTCACGGTAATAAGAGGGACAATTTCAACTCAAAAGCATAAAACCGAAGGGACTTTTGGTATATTATTCCAAAGGTCTAATACGTACAAACATTCACACATTAAATAAATAAACGCTTACACACTCATACCCTCGCAGTAGGTTTTCATCTGTGTCGCGGGTGGCATGGATGAGACATATTAACAACACATCACAACAACACCCATGACCTGAGTACAAATATTTATCTGTCACATAAATATCTGCCCCGGCCGGGAATCGAACCTGGGACCCGTCGCTTCTTCTAGAGTGTTCTTGACTATGTTTAATAATAAAAGTCTCGGGGCTTTTTAAAATTTTAATTTAAGACCATCTCTAACTTGCGGGTGGCACAAATAATCTAGACTTGAAAACTTATCACCATTATGTAAAATTGCTGCCTTGCCCCGAGTTCTCATTAACTAACTATATACTCTAATGCCGTCTAAGTGTCAATGGTATAACTTATGGAGGTTGGTCACGTAAACCGCAGAAAGAGACCAATTCGCTGCAAAATAATTCGCTGTTTTACCAAACATTCTTGTGATGTACTGTGGCACACTAAATTGATACACTCTTTTAGGTTTCATACGTAAACACAGAACAACAGAGGCCGACTGTGACAGCTGACCTCTCCAATACACAGCCGATCTATTTATCTTTCGATGTCTGAATTGAACCCACAATCTCCTCTTCCAGAGCCTAGCGACGGCAGTAGTGCAGCTTTTCACAACCGAAGGCCCAGCGCACTCGGAATGGAAGAAAAAGGACACCGGGGTGTTGTGCCTTATAAAGGACAACAGCAAACGGTCGTACTTCTTCCGCATCTATTGTCTATACCGCAAGTCGATGATTTGGGAGCACGAGGTCTACCTGCAGATAGAGTATAAAAGTCCCCGGCCCTACCTACACACGTTCGAAGCTGAGGTAAGGATTACTGATTAATTATTTATTTGGTCTGACAATCTCGTGATAACAGGTCAGATTTTGTACGGATTGAAGGATTGTAGATGTTACTTGATGACTTGTTGTTACCCCTGTTCTCTTCTATCAAAAGGATCACTGAGCAAAAAGTTCATGTTCCATTTTTTGATTTGAAAATAGACCAAATACCTATAATAAATAGCTCTATCGGAATTTTCTCTTTTTGAATTTGGAAACAACATGCTTTTATTAGAATAGTTTTTTAAATACTAAAAATTAAAATTTCATAAAGTAACTATTAGTGAGATAACCAGATTATAGATCAGAGATATAAAATTGACAATTGCTTAGATGTCCATTGGGAATTTTATTCGTCTTGAACTCAGTAAAAATTGAGTTAAAAAATTCCATAGCAAACTTGCATCAGGAACTGGTTGAGGTAAATAGTTTTGTTAAGAAATTTTATAACACATTAGTGTCTCGTAATCAAGAAAACCACAAAAACGTATTGTTATCTAACAGTACGTAACAAAACTATTATACGTACACATTATATTTATTTATGTACATAATATGCACGCCATGCGTCCGTATAAACATAAATAAACAAGCCTTTTTCATCAAACTCAATATTTCATATGGGAAACAGGAAAACAGATTTCATTACGTCCTTACTACTTTTCAATAATACAATGATTTGTTATGATTCATATTCGATCATTTGTTATTATTTGTTTGTTTAACTTGTTAAACTAAGCGTTCTAAAATAGATAGTTGGTTGCTACTTGAGTGTGATGAAGTGTGATAGACAGAGTAGGAAATTAAACACGCCCACCAAAGAAATATAAGTTAAAAATAACTACACTACACACTATACACGCACACTATACACTATATAATTTTTTTTTCGTGCATTTTATATATTTCTTACAATTACATCTACCCATCCATCCAAACTTTTCTTTGTCAATCATTCTAGCTATTTGAAAGCTTATGGACACAGTACTTTTAAGATGCTTTATCGCGTTGACGAAACTGATGAATGGATGCAATTTTTATGCATCTCGTAGATAAGGTAATTCTCATAAAATGAAGCATTTTAAATAAATATGTTTTTGACTTTGTACTAAGTTTTGTACTAACTTTGTAATATAATGCGGACAACGATTGAGAACGAGGCTGAATGCTGAATGTTAGTCCGAATCGATATTTGTCGCGAATGCCAACTTTCTTCGAGTGACACTTGTCTTGAACTGTCCGCAAACGGCGACCGGTGATTTAGTATGTAGAGACGGTCGCTTAGCTGTGACTCACTCAGTCTGAATGAGATATTAAAAATTTACTGGATAAAAGTCTCTTCGATTCCATTGTGCTGTATGGCTTGTTTGCTATAATAGTCAAGCGATTTATTAAAGCCGTCCGAGAAATCTTTCCTTCTAATTCGATGATCTTAAATCTAATAGGAATACAACATAATTACATATTTACCTGTGCCTAGTAGCAGGTCAAGCTTATCACAAAAATGCATTGTCATCAGAACTAAAGCAATGTGTAAAATTTCAACTCCTTAGTATAAGTGGAAGTAAGTCTAATGAGGCGCAAGATTTGACCCAAACAAACAAATAAATAAACAGGGCACGCTAAATAAAACCGTATAATAACAATAAATGAACAGTAAAATCACAATATTAACTAAGTTGCTATTCGTTGTTTTGCAGGATATGCAAATCCTGTAGAATAGATGGAACTCTTTATATCCTGCCTAGTAAAATTTATTAAAGGTTCTGGTTATCAATAATATGAATGACACATTACTTATCTTAATTAACTCTTTTTCTTGACAGGAATATATGACTGCATTCAACTTCGCGAGCGAGGATGAAGCAAAAATACTTAGGAATATTCTCATTGAAAAGATCGAGCTACGGAAACAGAGGCGAGAAGGTTCGTTCATAATATTAATTTAATTAATTTACTGGATTGAAAATCCCCCTTATTTATATTTTGTTTGGGAACAGAACAGTGCATTTAGAATTTCAGAATGTAGTTACATAGTCACTGACTCCAAAAAGTCTGGTAGGTTTAATAAATCGTTGTTAAATAATGATCATTCTTTGACAGCTAATCCTTGAATAGGTAAACATCAAAGGCGGATAAGGTTCACTTCCCACTGAAAAAGCAGGGGCTTTTCAGTGCAAAATATTTTGTGAGCATTAGGCCAGATCCTCACTATAATGCCGTTCACAGTCCATTCTCGATCCGATCTCGGTCTGGTAAAGTTGTATTACGTACAAATTATACAATTGGAGCGAAACTTGACTGTCACGGATAGTATGAATGCACACATATATTTTATACTGCATTATAATTTATCAAACCGAGAACGAACTGTGAACGGCATTATAGTGAGGATCTGGCCTTAGTTGTATAATATATCTCGAGTTCGAGCCATATCGCGGCGCCCCGCCAGCCTAATAATTTTATCTCAGATAAATATGAACTTTTCCATTAGTTCGTAATATTAAAAATTTCCTGTAATATTTTTCACTGTGACACCAACAGATCACCTGTGGGCTGTGATGTAATGTAACTAGATACACGATCCTGCCAATATGTTTGTTGACGGCGGCCGGAGTTATTTACTAACACGGCCGATGTGCGATGCTCTCATGTCAATGGAATTATTGTTGACATTAATGAAAAGACCCAATCGTTTGTGAATGATTCACGTTTTGCATACTATACGGATGCATGGAGCAATTAGGGAGAAAATAATAAAGTGCATAATAATGTGACTGGAATTGAAATGCTCACATATTCACATTCCCGCACTAGTACTCTGTAATTCTGTATATGTCATGGGTAGAATAGACAAATGAATGAGACATCATAAACGCTCATGACCCGAAAAGGAAAATAATACATAATATTTTATTTGTCACTTAAATGTCTTTCCCGGCGCGGCTGGCAATCGAACACAGGATGCCTCACTAATGATGAGCTATTGATTTTTCTACAACTTGTATAAATTAACAGGCAAACCAATTGAAGATATTTGATCAGAATCGTCCGTGGATATCAGCTTCAACAAACCGCCAACGCGTTACCAGTCAAGAAGAGAGTGCACCCATAAATGGCTACATGACCTTTATCTCAGTACCGTCTAGTGCACCCATTTTCAAATCCGATACGATAGCCGGTCGATAGAATCAGTTTCTGCAAATGGCAGTTTGGATGTTATCCAAATCAGTGCCGAAAGTTGAAAGCAAAGTTGCGTGTTGTGAATAACATTTTTTTTCTTCACAAAAGATTATATGGGATTAAATAAATTATTCCAAAGACCTAAAGAATAGCATAACTTTTGTGAACGTCTTTCGGGCGACCGATATAATGCATCCATTTCCACTCTTAAAATATCGCTGTGTATTTGTTGACTTTCCTGATCGATACTGATTGTACCTTTCAGAAAGACTAATATCGCCAGACCAGATGCGAACTTTAAACCTACGAACGAATGAACGGAACATTTCACGTCTAGTGCACTTGAAATATCGCGATTACTTTTGGAGCAGCTATTGCGCTAGTAATCCAGTGACGTGGAAAGTGCATGATTCGATTATGTACCTCTTGTGCTATTTAACTGTTAGTTTCAATAAACAAGTATTTTTTTTATTTTCAAATAGGTATATATAGTAAGGAATTGAAATATGCAATGAGGTATTAAAGATGAAAAAAAATTGCAATAGTATTAAAACAGACACAAATTTTGCTTTCATTGCCCACAAATGACTTGCCCATTCCCTCTATTGTTACGAACATGAATGAAACTATAAAAGTCAATCGATGTTAAAACATAAATTTGTAACTTCCCTGCAGATAACTGGTCTGTATATGAGAATACGTAGATTCTCATACATCTGTGTAAACAAGGTACCATAAATTAATCATGTTTCATACATAAGTTATAGTCCTCGTTCACACGAAATATTGCATAAAAATCGTTCTAAAGCTCCTAGGATGTAGGTAATAATCACAGACATATATACCTAGAGTAGATGAGGCATGTACTAAAACGTAGTGATTAAGTACTCTGTGGCATGTACCTCGAATTGTATGAAAACCAAGCATGTCACTTTTTTTGACACAATGTTATGTCACAAGAATATTTTAGTGATTGATATACCTCATCCTAGCAATACCAATACGACACCGATTTCTTACCGATTCTGGATATCGATAACCGATTATAATCAGTCTGGTTGGTTGTTATTGTACGTATAGGTTATAGTGCTGAATAAAACCAAATAAATAATTTTCTTTTGTTAATATTTTGTTATTAAATATCATTGGGGTGAGTTTGATTTACCTTGATTATTTATTATAAACACAAATTATAAAATTTATTAAATTTTTATTAAAATTATAAACACGTTTCAAAAATATAAATAAACAGATCAATATCATATTAAATTCCTTACTTCAAAATTTTATGCAAAATAAAAAAAAGATAATTAAAACAAAATATAATCATTTATTTATTGAAATCAAAACCTTAGTAATTTAATAATCAAAATAACAAAAATGTACCACCATTAGCTTAGACCGATTTGAAAAATTCTTTCGATTGATGAAAAACAACTGGTCAAGAGCTTGTAAGGCCATGCGCAATGTAGGGTTCTATACTTGTAAGTTGATCGATTATTACTCGTTAACCTGCAAATATTTCGTAACCGTGTCAATTTTTTCACATGTCAAACTTCACCTTTTTAGCTGGCAGGGGAGACGGAAACTTGAACCAAAATTATCACTTTTATTAGTTTTTTTTTAAGAAAATTAGCATTTTATAATTTTAGCTCGTTTTCCTTATTAGAATTATTAGTGAAAATGAAATTATTTCACCTATTAGTGAAATTGTTGTATTCATATGACAATAATGTTCTTTAATCCGAACCCATAATATTTTTTTAAATATCTTTGCAACGATATCTTACACTATCTGTATTGGGTAGCCAAGGAAAAAAATCCATCCCCACTTGAACTGCGGTAAATAAATATTTTTTATATTTTATTCTACGACTTTGTAGTTTTAATAAAATAATGTACATCCATGCCAAATTACACCTTTCTAGCTCTTAGGTTCTCAGCACTAAGTTGCGAATGGACGGACGTACGGGCAAACAGATATGACGAAACTATAAAAAAAATACAGTTAGTTAGTTACCTTTGGAATAAAATTTGTGTTACAAAATATATGTCTATGAAAATATTTATTTATTCGACGATTCTCAAAATCGATTAGAATCGAGACAAGACAGGGTAAATGAAAAACACTATATACTATATTTGACCGAAAAACGACAATATTGACAGTACCACGAAGTAAAGCGTTACTTAGCAACGATTGATAGTAACGATTGTTGTATTTTCATTGCATGTTCCAACAAAGAAACCCTAAATTTTTAAACCAAAATGAGCAATGTATTGTGTAGTATGTAGTACATATATTCAGTAAGTGCTCGTCATTGTAAAACGTGGTAAAACCACAATAAACATTAAATTAATTTATTTTAAATAGATAGGAACACAATTTTATAACGAAATTACTTAGCGATGAAAGAAAATGTTTTCTTTATCTTTCCTAACGATATTTGTAGATTTTCTACAGTTTATAACATTAAAATCAGGCATTTTCGTTATTTCAGTTGACATCTGTTGCCAATAGCAATGAAAGTCCGACTAAATGACACGGCGCCTCATTAGGATTTCAAATCCTAATTGTTACACGTGAATTGTATGAACTTGCCGTGTCTACTCTGGGTATACATGTTTGTGGTAATAATATAGGAGTGAGTAAATGAGTATCAAATGAGTATGAATATTAATATAATACAACATACACCACTAAGTAAGCAACTGCTGCCACATCGGCATTGAAAAAGTAGTCCATAGCGCCCTAAATCGTTTGGTGATCCCCAAAATTTTACCACTCTTTATAGTTAGCTGGTGGGAACTTTTTGGAAAATTCAAGGGAATTTTTGCAATAATTTATTTCAATGTTAATTTCACCTCTGATACTAAGTAACAAAGGGTAAAACTTAATGCCTAAGGGCATTGTCCACCCCTCAACTTTGGGAAGATGTGGGAGAAGCTGATAGTAGGTGTTAAAACAAAAAATATGGAAAGGAAAAGTTCCATGAATATTATAATTTACATAATAAATTATGCACCTATAATACATTATTATTATTATAAATATAATAATCCATTTACTTGTTAACTTGTGCAGAACGGAGGTTGCGGTCAATAAACGCGGCGCGCGTGAACAGCTCGTCGTCGTACGGCTCGGCGACGGGGCAGGTGAACGGCGTGCCGCCCCCCGCGCCGCCCGCGCCCCCCGCCGCGCCGCCCCCCGCGCGCCTGCCCACACCCGCGCCGCAGCCGCCGCCCGCCAAGACCAACACGCTTAGTGGTAATAACATACTCTAGGACCGTCCAACGCTCAGTAGTAATAACATGGTCTAATTGTACTCCGATCATAATCTGAGGGTACAGGTTGTAATTTACCAGCCTTATTCATAAACGCTTAATAAACCTATTTTAGCTATTGCACTGTTATAAAGTTTTATTTTTAATTGTTTTTTATAAGAGTGAAAGAATCAAAACACTTTATAAACCTTCTATAACTTTGCTTGTTTATATGAATAAGAGGCGTACTCAATATGTGCGGTATAGCATGCTTCACATTCTTTGAGCACGTTATAAGGAACTGTTTTGGAACTCGCGGCTTGCCTCGCCAGCTGCGGACAATAATTACCACTCACGAGTCTCCTAAAGCCCCTTTGATTCATTCTGAACAAATCGCTCCCGATGCGAGCCCTGAAAGCGTTCAAACGTACTGTTTGTTAGGTTTTCTTTCGCCGAAGCAAGTGATCACTACGCCACTATTTATACGTATAATATAAATAACACTTCACACTCATAGCCCCACACTAGGATTCCCTGTGTCGTGGGTGCCATGGACAACACACAACATAGACAAGGACATTCACACCCAGACCGAGAACAGAAATTCAAACTCATCATTCAAATTTCCGCCTCGCTGGGAATCGAACCCAGGACCCTTGGTTCGGCGATCCGGCATGGTAACCATTGCGCCACACGGGTCGTCTGCTGTAACATAGTCACTGAACTCAAATGGTTCTGCTTCCAGGCTACAACATAAAGAGCACGGGCAAGAAGCCGAAGGCTCGCAAGCTGACGAAGGCGGACATCGGCCTGCCGCAGAACTTCAAGCATGTGTCGCACGTCGGCTGGGATGCCAACAAGGGTAATTATCTTACTGTTATATATGTTGATAACATCCTACTGTTTGTTCGAGCAGTAAGACTTGGAGACCATATCTAACTCAGAAACGGGTACGGCTACAATAGATCAAATCTGGTCGCAGTGGCCCCTGCGGCCCTGGGACGGCTGTCCCGGGCCCGAAAAATCAAATTATATCATTAAGGCATGTTAAGCCATCAGTCCCTGTCGTTATCGTAAGATAGTGTCGTTAAGCTATGTCGGAGGCCTTTCGAGTGGCATAAAAATTTCCGACACTTGGGTTGGCTACTGACCCTTCCACTGATCCGCACTGGCCCAGCAAAATGGAGGATGCCCTAAACCTTCTCATGTACCGTATTATAACCGCCTCCAGTACCGAAGTCCAAAATACCGGTATTAAAATTGACACCGGAAGAACCGGTAATCAATCTGTCACTCCGACGTTTTTCCCCAGGTTTCGACGTGGACCTCCCCGAGGAGGAGATGCGCTCGTTCTTCAGCAAGGCGGGCATCTCGGAGACGCAGCTGCAGGACCACGCCACGCGCCAGTTCATCTACGACTTCATCAACACGCACGGCGGGCTCGACGCGGTCAAGGAGGAACTGCATGACGTTAAGCCGGTGAAAGGTACTTCCTACACCTATGTACATACCTAACGTTATTATAACTAACGTTAACGTTATTATTGGTCTTTGTCGCACGTTGCTGACAGTACAGTACAGTACATGTCACGTTGCAGAACGATCTTGAATAATCATAAACGTTCACATCATCAAACTCTTACAACTAGGATTCCCTGTGTTGTAGTTGGCAGGACACAATTAATTATTCACCAAATATAATAAAATACATGGCAAGACAATATAGGTATTAAAATGTCTTATCCATTTGATTGGTCATCCATACTTCCATACTATCCATACTAATATTATAAATGTGAAAGTGTGTTTGTTTGTTTGTCCGTCTTTCACGTCGCAACGAAACTGTTATATGGTATGGTTTTTGTGTGTGGAGATAGTGAGGAGGGTGGAGAGTAACGTAGGCTACTTTTTACCGCGATAAAACATTCCCATGGGAAGATCGATATTTTGTTGAATGCTAGATGTTTAGTTCCGGATGTTGTTAATAGATGGCGTTAGTAAAATTAATTTGCAAGTTCTAAGAAAAGTAAGTAAGTAGGATTTGTAAAAAATCGATCTCTACCGCGGGCGAAGCTGCGGGCAAAAGTTAATATCAATATATTATATTATCATGTTTACAGAAGTGAGCCGGCCGCCCGCCGCCCTGCCCGCGGCGCCCACAACGCCCGCGCCGCCCGTGCCTGCGCGCAGCCCCGCCCCCTCGCACCCGCCCGCGCCGCGTGAGTACCATAGACAATGTTATTGGCTGGTTAAGTTTCTAACGCTCGATTAGAGATGGCGCTGTACTGTATCAGAAACATCTGATGCACGATCGCGTTGGAATTGGTTTACGAATGTATTACTGCTATTGGCTATTTTTCTATTTAAAAATATCTGTGCAGACTACAGACAAATGAATGAAGCGTTCCATTTTTTTTTCTATTTTGGTGACTTGGGTGTTACTGATGTATATGGGCGATGGTTAAACCACACAAAAAACTTACCATTAAGTGGTTCCTATGCTCGATTGTCGGCTATTTACATAAAGTAAATTACGCATACTCATTTATCTTGTATTGATGATATCTGTATCTGTATATATAATAACCCCCGTGTCCTTAGCGTCCCGCGCGCCGCCCCCGCCGCCCGCGCGCGCCGTGCCGCCGCCTCCGCCGCCGCCCGCGTCACTGCAGGCGCCGCGCAACCCGCCCCCGCCGCGCCCCTCGCAACGTGAGTACTGTCTCTGTAACGAATATAATATATACCTCGGTACTGTAGTGTTCGGAGTTTAAAGATCCTGAGTCTAACACTTTAAATCGGTTGTGTTGTGTTTCTCTTTTTATTTATTGATTAACTTTGAAATGTTGTTTGGTTCATTATGTTTTATTTGTGTAGCTCTTTACCGTGCAAGTCAGTTTCTAAATATATTTTTTTTTATTAAAATTTAAATTTTAAAAATAAAAATAAAAAACCGTATTTATTGCTACTTTGCCGTCAAAGTAATCATCCGGTTTGTAATAACTTTGCGTCAAAGGAATGCCTTTAATATTTCTTTAAATTCTGATACTTAAAGCAGTGTGGCATTTCATTACATTCTGACGGAATGTACTCATAACATAAAACAGCCAAGAGCTAACAATAATACCTAACTAATCCCCAGCCCCGGCGTCCGGTCCGCCGTCAGTCCCGCCGCCGCCCCCGCCGGGTGGCGCGCCGCCCCCGCCGCCGCCGCCCCCGCCCGCCGCGCCCGCCGCGCCGCCCCCGCCGCCCATGCCGGACAGCGCCGCTAACTCCGCGGTGGACGCTAAGGCCGCCCTCATGGAGAGCATCCGCAGTGGGAACAAAAACTTGAAGGTAGGAAGTAGGAATAGATAACGACATATTAAAATCTTATGCATGTATATTTAACTGACTTCAAAAAAAGGAGAAACTTCTTAATTCGATTGTATTTTTTTTCCCCTTATAACTTTTTACTAGTTATGCCTAATTTTGATGATTCTTTTTATATTCTAAAGCTGGTGCTTCTCATGTGATCCCATTTAAATTTGAGCGAGATCTGACAAGTAGCTTTTGAGTTATCCCTAATTTTGAAGTCGGTTATTTTTTTAGAAGAATTATGTACACGCGCAATCTGCTGTGCTTAGTGGCGTGGAAAAAGGTGTTGCCACACCAGTTAATGTTATAGTGTGACAAATATCCCATGACACCTGTTTTATTTGTTATGTTTTATTTAAGCACGTGGAGGTGGCGTCGAAACCGCCTCAAAACGAGGACAGCCGCAGCAACCTGTTGAGTGAGATCCGACAGGGCATCGAGCTGCGTTCTGTGAGTACCATTACGTTGTTGGTTTCTTTTTGGAAATACTTTTTATCATTGAGGAGAAAAGGCGAAATAAACTCCTAAGCACACCTTTTTGTAGCAAGAAACAATAGTTTATAACTATAAATAAAAAAAATATTTACACTAAACATAGCTAAAGTAGTCGCAGCATCCCACTGCACTTGTTGACGTAGTAGTGCGAGCAGGGCGACGCATATTGCGCGCTCTCTCGCACTAAGGCGCAATATGCTTCGCCCTGTCATCGTGTGCAGTGAGGTACTGTGACTACTATAAGGCCGCGTTCCACTAGACGCTCATAACGCTCACAACGATCAAAATATCATACTAATTTGACAGTTGTGAGCGTTTTGAGCATCTAGTGGAACGCGCCCTAAAAACCATTTTGACCATTTTAGCTGTCAAACAAAAAACGCTTCCTAATCGGTCCATTCGCGTAGGAGCTATGTTGCAACAGACACTCATAACACCCCTCTTTTTGCATCGGGGGTTAATAAATAAAATTGCTTGCAACACGTGTGATACTGATGACACTGTGTGCGTGACGCAGGTGTCGCGATCGACGAGCAACTCGGGCGCTTCCCGCGCGGCGGACGCGTCCCCGGCGAGCGGGCTGGCGGGGGCGCTGGCCCGCGCGCTGCAGGAGCGCTCCCGGGCCATCCACTCGGACTCCGACTCCGACCTCAGCGACGCTACCACCAGCGACGGAGAGTGGTCGCCGTAGAGCACACACAACACAGACACACGGCGCAATGATTGGAGATTGTGTGAGTTGCGTTTCATAATTATGTCAATTTTATTATTGTGTTCTTACTCTAAGTAGCCCTAATATTCGTTGAGGAACCTCGCTCCTACTTTCCCTGGCAATTCTGGCAAATTTCACTGTCGATGCAATCTCTTATAAAATGTTTGAATGCGGACGAATGTGTGCAATGTGCATGTGTGCATAGTAAATTGTTCAGTTGCAAATAAACCATCCTAAGCGACACACCGTTTCTTTCTTAAACGAATCAAATAAGTGAACCTCTCCAAGTTACCAATCTAAAGTAGTCTCAATCACGACAACATTCACAATTTATTATTATTAGTCATATTGTTTTATGCGTTATCCTAACTATAAAATAAACACACATTTGTATTTATACACTTTACAGGGAGATTTATTTTCAACGAGAAATGGTTGTTATCTGCACTCGCACCGGGACACCGTCACTGCAGTAAGGTGCGAACGAGACACAATATTAGTAATATCATTTATGGGAAAAAATTGTTTATCCATACTTATAAATCAATCAACTGTCAGTATTTATTACAGTTACAATGATACATAGTTCAATAAACATAGTTTGTAGGTAACATCATTTAAAAAAATAACTCCGAATGAAAAGAGTATCAATTTTAAATTGGCTTGTTAACTGACTGATTTATTGTTTTAATTAATACAAGCTGATCGTAATAATGTCTATTTATATTATTTACGATAATGTGCTGTATCACTGCCCTTGAAAAATATTGTGTATCATTCGGAGATAT
This sequence comes from Thymelicus sylvestris, assembly GCA_911387775.1. Lineage (NCBI taxonomy): Eukaryota > Metazoa > Arthropoda > Insecta > Lepidoptera > Hesperiidae > Thymelicus > Thymelicus sylvestris. The sequence continues at coordinate 16,659,267 of OU426889.1, forward strand.
CGAAGACATCAGGCAATGTCTGTTAGAAGCGTAATGGGTATTCTTCGCATATCTTTCTCTACACTATAGAAAATCAGTGTTATTTTCCTTGTCACGTGAATTTAGCTTAACTATCAAAAAATGTTGAAAGTTTATATAGCTAGGTATACGCGTAGGAGTCGCAGTTCACTTACGTGTATTGAAAGAGATAGCACTATGTGCGTCAAAAGTATGTACGTTTTTAATTTGTTATTCAATGAGCTAATTATTACAAAATCGTAATTCCTACGAAAATTTCTTCGACGAAAACACTTCTATTACATATCGCCAATACATTGCTCAAATTTTGTAAAACGTTTTTGACAATCAAAACCCCGAATGAGTAAGGCATTTATTGAAATATAATTTTGGACCTTATAAAGATTCATACAATATTAATTATATCAAAATCCGCTCAACATGTAACTAGGATGTAGGAACTTCTCTGGCGACGGTTTTTGCTTGTACAATCACCTGCAGAGAAAAGTAACCCTCTGTTTATAAACACACAGTAACAGATGCGTTACGTTTCTCTGCAGGTGACTTTACTATACATGTTATTTATTTACTTATTAAGAATAATTAAAAGCAATATAAATCGTCATAATATATTGAGATGTCCTGTCTCACACGAGTATTATTTAAACAAGTGTCCTTTTAACATATTTATTGCTCTTGAAGTATAAGTCTAACAGTAACGCCTCTAGTTATTATTATATACTTAATACAAACTAACCGTTATTATATTATGTTACATTAAATTTATTTTGACATTTAATTAGCAGTTTATTCGTTACGATGTACGTAAAATATATTTTCGTGTATATGTATATGTGTATATATAGAATGTGGGTAGGAGAACGACTGAGGAGAAACAATGGTGATTCTAAAAACTAGCAATTTAATATAAATTGTAGGTAGATAAAAAGTATAGAGTAATTTAACGGGAGTTTTCAAATTATTTTATGTGATTTAATCTAAGTCTAAAACGAGTATGTAAGTACAGTGAAATCAACTTATCTGTGAATTGAAGGAGGGCGCTGTCCGACGCATTGGACCAATCATTGGACGCAATTCGGGAGGTAGTAAATGACAAATGAATGAGCACAAAGAGTATATGAATGACGCGGCATTAGTTCCAATTTTCGCCACTTCACAGATAAGTTGGTGGCGCTGTAATCGCCTTTATCACAGCAAAGCTACGGGTACACTGCAGACTACTGAGTGGATTATTTACAATTGTTTAAAAAGGAGATTATTGTAGCGTCGTATTATTTATTTTATTAATATAAGTTTTAGCATTGTATCAATAAACGAGTTAACATTATAGGGTAATCTTTCGTGTTATAATTTAATACTTAACATGAAAAGTATTATTGAGTTGAGGGTCTATAATGTTCGGTTTACACGTATTAAGTAGTTAACTAAATTTTAAGTAAATTAATAGGTGTAAACGGACAATTTAGTAGCTAAAATTTAGTACACAAGTAACTAAGTAATTTAGAAATTATTCTATTTTCTGTTAAGTAGGTGGGCGGGGCTTATCACTTAACACGTTTGGACAGGCACTTTTTAGTTAAAATTTAGTAAAATGCTTAAGTAGGTTGTGAAGAATTGTATGAACTAATGAGCTTTACTAAATTATAACGTATGGATGAGCACTAAAAATTATTCACTTCAAGTTTAGTTAAAATTTAGATATCTACTTAACTACTTAATACGTCTAAACCGGACTTTAGAGTAAAAATAACCGAAAAAATGTAGTTTTTATCATAAATGTTAGCAGTGTACCCGCAGCTTTGTTTGTAACTTAGGACCGATGGAAGATATAAGCTGTAAGGCCCCTTATAGACTATCCATCTAGCTAGCTGCTAGCAGTAACGAAGGTGCCAGAGTTTTGTATGGTTTATAACGATTAGTTTAAAATATCTTTCGCGTCTTTTTTATACTACCTTCAATCTACCTCCTCGGTTTAGCTGAGGCTCCGGTAATTTTAATATGATTAAATAAATAATTTCGATCGGTAGGTACTTAGAAAAATGTTGCTAATAATTTGGATAATTTAAGATTTTTTAAATTGAGGGGTATTACTAATTATACAGTGCCTGCTATTTTGAGCTGTTCACCAGACCGTGTTCACGTCAAACTGCTCCACCTCCACGCCTCTCATTTATCCATAAGGGCTTGTGACTATGTAGCATTTAAATCTTGTATATTATAAAAAGACGCAAAGCTATTTTTATAATATTGAAATTTATGTTTTTTATTGTTAATCCGGCGTATACGGCGCGAGCCACTAACGGAGTAATGTTATCATGTACCACCTGTAATGTACCACATGTTGACTAAATAAATGATTATTAATTTATTTCTCTATGGTTTTTTCTTTCTTTCTTTTTCTTCTCTCTTTCTTGGCCGGCAACGCATCAGTGATGCCTTTGGTATTGCAGATATCCATGGGTGACGATAGCCATTTACCATCAGGTGGATCGTCAGTTCGTTTGCCGGCTATTTCCATAAAAAAAAGCTGTAATTTGGCATGATGTATATCCATGCATTGCGCGTGGCCTGACACTCACTTGCCCGGTTTTTTTGACCATTTCGTTTCTTGAAGATTCTGCTTAAAACAGTTATATAAATACGTAATATTCGATGTCGCATGTCACACCCGTAGGTACCTACCGGCTGTTGTTGTTAGACAAGTATATTTACCAAGGACAAGACAAGTGTTGATCGAAGGTGTTAAAGCAGTGTGTTGCTAGTGATGAGATTATTTTTGTTTGTTGTTGTCTCTGAATATAGTCCATTCATTCTAGATTTCAATGTATGGGCGAAACGGCATAATTTATAATTTTATGAAACTGCTGCTATGTTGTACCTATAGGCCAGTACATTAAAAAAACCAGTCTCCCCCTCCCTCCCCTGTCCGCATCCTCCCCTCACCCCTTGAAAAGTGCCATTTTACAGATTTTCTTAATTTTCAGAAAAACAATACAAGTTAGAATAAAATGGTCAAAGAGTAAATTATTTATTGATAAATTACCTACAAATAAATTACTACATTCATTTTCATACGAATTATAGTTTCCAAGTTATGATGCGTCATAGTTTAGTAAAAACCTGCTCTTAGCAAAAATTCAATATTTAGAGGCAGAACATTATAATAAGTAATTAATACAATAAAAGCGTTATAAAAATAACCTAAGTGTAATTAAATTGCTATTGGTTGATACTTGTAAAAACAGGTATTAAAAATAATAATAATAATATTAGGGATCTTTGTAGGAACAACAGAAGCAAAAACAATCATCCTTATAATATAAGTCATTTTGTCTGTAATGTTTAACCGCAAATCATGCAAAAAGTACTGGAGGAAATTGGATTCGGTTTTCTGTATTGTATTGCTGGAGATCTAATTTAAAACATGGTGCTTGTTTAGTCGTGATACGTTGCTTAGAAGCCGAGATTTTACTAAACTTTGACACATCATAACTTGGAAACTATAATTCGTATGAAAATGAATGTAGTAACTTATTTGTAGGTAATTTATCAATAAATAATTTGCTCCTTGACCATTTTATTCTAACTTGTATTGTTTTTCTGAAAATTAAGAAAATCTTTAAAATGGCACACTTTTCAAGGGGGGAGGGAGGGGGAGACTTGTTTTTTTTAATGTACTCACCTATAGATACAACATAGCAGCAGTTTCATAAAATTATAAATAATGCCGCCAAAAAATCTAGAATGAATGGACTAATAGTGGAAGGGTGCAAGATGAGAGCTCCGAGTGCATGTGCGTGTGCGTCGGTGCTGAAACATTTATGCATGTGTGCTAACCTGGCATGCTAGCTACTAGCAAGTGTATGAGTCCTAAGGCCTGGTGTTCGAGCGCGAACCGCCTGCGCCGGCCACCGAGAGGGTGGCGGGCGCGCGGGACGAGGCGCGCGGTGGTAGGTACACGATCACTTCGTCACTAGCCGCCTACGACACCACGCGCGTACTTAATTATTCGGAGCGCTTATTGTAACAATCCTTCACGTTAATACAAGAATTTCTACAGGCCATTAGTTTTATTGAAGGACCCAACATAATGGTCCTTCGAGCCGGATCATTATGTTGGGTCCTTCAATAAAACTAATGGACTGTAGAAATACTTGTATTAACATGAAGTATTTCTACAGTCCCTTAGTTTTATTGAAGGACCCAACACCTGATGCCCACATAAGCAACATGAAACGTGACTGGTACCGTAGAGTACCGTAGCCCGTAGGCGTAGCGTGCCACTAACATCATTCAAATACCAATACATTCAATGTAATTGTATGTAGTGCCCACGTAATAATTAGGATTAATAATGTGATATTAATATGTTAAGACTTAAGTATGAATGTATGTTCCTGTCTATTGTAGGAACCGGTCCTAGCATCAGGATTAGTGTACAACAAAACAACTTAAAAGAGTTAATATTTTACTTTAATCTTTCTTAAATGTAAACTTCCAAAAACCAAATAACAATAGACATGCCACAGTATCACAACAAAATATAAACTTAAGTTCCGTCAAATGCAGTTATATCAGCGATAATACACAGATATTTAAATATGCCTAATACATAGGAATTGTAAAATCTAATAATAATGTGTGTACTTTGGTAATCAATTATATTGAAAAAAGGTGCTATTCGATCACTGGAAATGCTATTACCAGTATTATAATTACAATCATTATCAATTATTTTGAACTATTGAACTACCATGAAATTATCAAAATTTAAAAGCTAAAATAGCTATTTAAAGCAATGTTTTCAGTGTATCCACCCACTATGCATTTAATTATAATCAAATAAAATTAAAGGGTATACAAAATTAATAGAAAATTTAAATCAACATAAACAATTAAGAAAAGTCTTCACCCTATAATATGGCTAGGTGAAATGTAGAACATGAAAACATACAGGGATACGACCGTAACTGCATATATCTAATATGATATAATAGTATTGTAAAAGTAATACCGTCACTGCATCGGTACATTTCCTGTCCTAAATTCGATAATTTGTTACTAAACATATAAAGTACGTAGCATATTCACATCGGATTATTGTAGACTAAAGTTGGTAATATTCCGTTATTCTATTATTACATATAAAACAAACAGCAGAAAGTAAGATTCTTTGTTGCCTATACTATACTATTCTAACACTAGCTCAATTAAACTTATACTACAAAACTATTCAATGCAATATGGCAGCCTACTAGCCGGCAAAACATTAAATATTTACAAATGAATTACTTAAAGTAGGAATAGTTAAGAAACATGATAATCAACCTAACACTAACTAAACACATCATATCACTGTAAGGAAGGCGGAGTGTCAACTCACTCAGTTCCACCAATAAACATACTGACTACATAAATACAAAGTTTTGTTTTCACAAAAGGAATCCAAAATATTAAACTATCAAATTAAATGCAAATAAAATACATAACAATGATAATTCTTAATAAATGTGTTCAATACAAAATACTTCCCAATGTATATTCAGCGTAACTACTCACTATGTTACAAAATGTATTTTTGGACTCCGTAACTTTGTGACCTGATTCATTTTTAATGGAGATGAAACTTGCTAATCACTTGATTATCCCGAACCATCGGTCTCGTAGTCACGTGGTCACGTCACTCAATAATATTTAATTGGGTATTAATTTGGGTATGGCATATTCTGTAATGAAAAACTATTTATCTGTGAAGAGTGTCAAGGTCAACCCAGTTGTTTAAAAAAAAGTAGCCTACTTTTCCCCTTATATGAAAGTTTGTTTTATAGTTGCACATTAATCTTGTTACAATTTTATTGACGTGTCCACAAATGTAATTTTTAAACACTGACGTTCTGAAAAGGCGCACTGTGCGTCGTAAATTATTTCTAATAAAATTCTTAGCAATTACATGCCTATATCTAAACCATTATCTCGCTATTAAACACACAATACCATAGCATGATTCAAATGTGTAAAAAAAGTTCTATTAAAAATAAAATTACAATCAAATAAATCGCAATCACTATACACTTTTTATCCTGCCAATTTGATGTATATTTGGCAATACACCGGCACGAATCGCTGTACCAGCAAATAATTATTTTGTTCACATGTGAAAATTCACTTCAATCCTCGATTGTAATAACTGTCACAATGTTTTCTTCGAATCCCACCGAATCCTCGTCGATCAAGTTAACGATGTCATCATCTTCTTCCTGCTCAACGTTTCCTGCGTCTTCCTTCTTTTGATAAAGAGATAGAACGTCCGATATTATCGGAGCGTGCACCATCGAATGCATGTTACTCTCTTCTTCGTCCACTGAATTTTGACTTTCATCGTCCAATGTTATCTGACTGTTCTCGTCGAACAGCATCGGCTTGCTCTCCCGGACCTTGAGCTCCGGTTCCTCGTCTGGCATCTCTGCTTCAGCTTCCGGTTCCTCCTCCTCATCATCGGTATATCCGTAATACTTCTCATCATCTTTCTCGTCTTTGGGAACATAGGTGTTGATGAGCGTCGGCAGGTCTACTTCACTAGTGAACACTTTCGTGGGATCGGAGTCTTCCTTGTCGCACGCGTGTTTGGAGAACACCTTGAAGGACGTGAAGTACTTGTGGCACATTTGGCACTGATTCTGCAAGTGCGCGCGGTAGTGATTATGCAGATTCGGGAAAAAGTCCCCGCAAACTACACACTCCTCTTCCTTGACCACTGCCCGATAATGCAACTTCTTCACATTCTTATGAACGGCCTTCATATGTTTCATAAATGGTCCGTACTTAACGAACTTCTCTCCACAAATTCGGCACTTTATTGGCTTCTTGTTATATTTTCTGCTCCTGTGCGAGAATGCGTGAATATTAAACGCGTCTATCGTTTTAAACTTCAGATCACAAAACCGACAAGAAATAGACCCGGAGCTCTTGTGAATTTGATCGTGTTTGAGCTTCGAACTGGTTCTAGTTATAGGCTTGAAGCAGAATCGACACTCCTCGTACTTGGGTATGTTTCCATTATCGGCGCAGGTGTTCATAGCTTCCTCGTCATCGGAGTCGATGGCGCACAAGTGATTATCATAATCTAGGTGAGACAAGAAGTACTCGTTACATTTTTTACACTTGTTTTCTTCGTGATAGTCAAGATGCCTATGGAGGTTGAAGAAAATTTTGTTGCAAATAGGGCATTTTTCTTCAATGGACTCCTTAGGCAGAACGATCCATTCCTTGTCATCCCCGTGCACGTCCCTCATGTGATATATGAACTCTCTGAAAGCTACAAAGGTTTCATCGCAATGCTCGCACTTTGTTGGATTGTCGACGTTCAGTTGCGAAAAGTGGTGATTTTTATGTTTCCGATACACTGTCATGGTGCTAAACTTTCGGTCGCAGTAGATGCAACCGTAGTATCCTACAGTACGATGATAAATCTTATGATTGTTCAGTGCGTACTCATTTTCGAATAATCTAAAACAGTAATCGCATACACAATCCTTCTTGCCCTCGGAGGCTTCCTTGAACACCTTGATTCCGTGCTGCGTTCGTAAATGACAATCCAATTTGACTTGCAAATGGAATGCCTTGTAGCAAACTTGACACTTTATCCTTCTGGGATAAATTTCTGTATCTCCTATTAGCTTTTTCTTATCGCAACTGAATTGTAAATGACCTTCTAAAAATCGCAACGAGCTGAAGTAGTCGAAGCAGTAGTTGCATCTCAATGAGTTGTGATAATCTATGTGCCTCTCGAAGTTGCCCTTGCTGGCTAATATTTTAAGGCACACGGAGCACTGGAATTCCTTCAAGGGGCCATTCAATGTTTGCGAAGTACGCTCCGCGATCCAGGTCTCGTTAATGTTGTGGGCGTCTCGAAGGTGATGATGAAGATGGTACCCCTTAGTAAATTTCTGATCACAATGGGGACAGCCGAGCGGGTTGTCCAAAAATTTCTGTGCCAAATGTCCCTTGATATGAACTCTGTGATTTCTCAGCGAAATCGTTTTCTTGCCGCAGAATTTACATTTGAAAAACTCCGGCTTCCTCAGATGAGCTTCTTCGTGGAACTGCAATCTTCGTTCGTCAAGGAACACCTTGGCGCACAACTTGCACGAGAAGTAACTCGGAGGCGGAGCGTCTGGGTCCTCCTTGATCATCTTGCTCTCCGGATGCGTTCGTCTTAAATGTCTAATGAGCTTCACAAGATCCGGATAGTACCGTGCGCATATCGGACATTTCACCTTATCTTTCCTCAGTTTCTCGATACGCTTCTTATGAGACTGATGGTCAAAGTTGTGGCCCTTCACGTGCCGCTTGAAAAATTCCTCATCCGTGAAGCCTTTGCCGCATATCGTGCATTTGTAAGGACCATTCTCATCTTCATAATGAAGTCTGATGTGAAGCTCCAATCGTTTCTTATTCGTGAACTGCAGGTCGCATATGTGGCATGTGTGTCGATTACCGTACAAGGAAGTTTTGGAGTTGTGCCAAATGATGTGGTGCTTGAGAGACGTCTCCGAGTCGCAGACTTTCCTGCATATATGGCAAGTGTGAGTCCCGTCGAATATTGTTTTGTCTGCTGAAGTGGGAAGCTGGGAGCCAACGATGGTGTTGTTGGCGCTGTCGCCTCGCTTGTAGTGTATCGCCATGTGAGAGAGATACACCTTCCGATACTGGAAGACTCTCTTGCAGATGGAACACTCGTAATCTTTTGTCTTGAAGCGAGTCTGCTTGTGGAAATTCATGTGAGCCTGCGCGGCCCGCAAGTGTTTGCTCTTGCGATTGCAGATGGAACAGGTTAGAAACTTGGGATCCAGATTAGTGTCGTGGTAGTGGAGTCGCATGTGCATTTTGTAGTGACAATGGAACCGGAATGTCTGGAAAAATACGATAAAAACAATAATAAACACTGACGTCAAATAAATTATAAAAATATATATTAAATGAAAATAAGAACTGTATAGGTTGACAAAATGGTAATGGTCATTTTATAACTTTAATTAAATCTCACCTCATTACAAACAAAACACTCGTATTTCTTCTCGATATTGTTGCCGACATTAGTATGCCAGTTGACGTGTCTGTTGAGCGAAATCAAAGTAGGCATCTGCTTGTTACAAATGGGACAAGTGAAGCCGCTGAGGTTGACTAGCGGCCTGCCTCCTTGGGCGGAAACCTCACCAAAGCCGTTGTGACTCTGGAGCACGTCCAGGGGTTCCGCCTTCGTCACAACGACTTCACAAAAATCCGCCAGGTCCGGCGCAATCATCTCCCGCTTCGACGACTGCTGCTTGAGCCGGTGCACCAGCTTTATATGATTCGCTAACGTACTGCAACTCTTGAACTTCTCCTCGCAAATTATGCAAGTGTAGAGGTTCCTCGGCTTTATGTTCACCGATATGTGAGTTTGATTGTGTTCGTTTATCGCGCTCACTTTCATCTCGATGTCGCAGATGAGGCAGCGAACGGAGCAGTCCTTGAGGTTGATTTTAGCCCGCTTCGTTCCCGCCGTCATCGGATGCTTCGTTCTCTTGTGCTGTATCAGAAGCCTCTTGTAGGAGAACTGCTTCTCGCAAATGTCGCACGTATTGTCATCGCCCTCATCTTGACTAGATTCTGATTCTGATTGTTGTGCGGCTTCAGTCAACAGTTCTGATGATTCATTTAAGTTTTTGTCTGGAGGTTCTGTTTTAACATTTATCTCTGATTGAGAATGTTTTGCAATATGTGAGTCTAAAGCTTTCTTGTAAGTGAATTTCTTGTCACAAATTCTACAACTTAACGGCCCAGTTGTAATTTTAGAGCTACTGTATTCTGATTGTATAGATGCTGAATCATCAAGTGTACTTGCCCTGGAAAAGAGAAACATTAAGAATCAGTAAAACATTATCAACAAGAAATTAATTTCATTTACGATTCGATAAGATCATTAAAATATCAGTAAAAAACCAAATCACCTTGATCCTTCATCATCAGGATCATCCATATTAGACATATGAGCTGCTAAGTGAGTCACCAGTTCTTCTTCAGAAGGTAATTTCTTTTTGCAAATCCGACAGTCATACCGTTTACGTGATTCTGCTGACCCAGGCGTGGTCGGAATTGTCTGCATAAAATGGGCTTTAATGTGAAGGAAATAAGATGCTTTTTTAACCACCATTTTGTGACACAATGGACAATCGAAGCAGCCAGTATACTTTCCTTTGCAGCATGCGTTAAAATGAGCGTTATGGGAATAGTAATCGGAATACTTCTTATTGCAGTACATGCACGGTAAAATTATTTTACCGTTTTCTAGTTTTGGTGTTTGAGGAGCTTGTTCCTTCTTAGGAGCAGCAGCATGAACCACTCGCAAATGCTTATCGAGGTTATCGACAGACTTGAATTTCGCGTTACATATTTCACATTCAATTTTCGACCCCACCTTCCCGTCTATCGGTTCGAGGGCCACTTTCAGTTCCTTCAAGGGTGGTGAGACGCAAATATCGTGGTGTCGCTTCAACATTATCTTTAACTTGAAAGTTTTCCCACATCTGTCGCAGCTCAGCTTATCATCTACATCGGTGGCGTCCTCGGGAGTGTTCGGAGTACTAGTAATTTCATTTTCGTTCAAAGTTTCCTGTTTCGTTGATCGTTCGTGCATTCTCATGTGATTTATTAAGCCTCTGCTGGAATCAAAACGTTTGTCACATTCCTTGCACTTGTGCTCCAGAAAGTCATCGGAGTCCGTTTCGACAGAGAATTGCGACGGGCTGTTGTATTCGTAATCAGAATCCGTATAGTAACTCGAAGTCTTCGGTCTCTTTTGATTCTTTGGCGTTTTCCTGAGTTCCTGAACACGCTTAGTGGGACCCGGTCGATTGTCGTGAGATTGGCTGCTCGTAGAAGCATTGTCTAAGCTTTCGTGGCTTCTTTTCCTATTACGGCTGATTGGTGTGGGTATCGTTTCAGTTGACGGTGAAGGCTTATTAGACACATCAGTATTGTTAGAAAAAGCCGAATCGCTGCTTTGCCTGTTTGCAGCTGGTGGTGGAGAAATACTGAATCCTGAAATAAGTCGATTATTAGTAATTAGTAAGTGATCTGTTTTGTTTAAAGATATTCAAGTACCATCTCGAGCGACGTACCGGGCGGTGGAACATAGTTCCGACGCAGCTCTTCGTCCGCCCGTTCACATTGTTGTTTGAAAATATGTGCGCTGCTCAGCTTTTGGATGCATTCTGAGCAGATTTTATCTGGGAGTCCATCGCCTTCGTAAATCTATTGAAAAAGTTTGACGTTAACACGTTAATGTGTTTTACATACATATTTCCATAATTTATTGAATTAAAGGATACTAAAACTCCCATGTAAGAAATAGGAAACAAATTAAAGGTTTAATCAGAATCCATATAAAATTAAAATGTGTGCAATAATTTAGTTTTAATAATTATTATCTTTAGTTTTAATAATTATTATCTTTGAAAAACTATTTTGTACTAAACATAGAAGTGCAACTTATGTACACGCGTGAGAAGTTATACTTCTTTGGCATCATTAAAATAAATATTTAACACTAGCTGTCTTGGCGAACTTCGTATCGCCTAATAATCAATGATTCATGTACTTTGTTGTTACTTTTAACTTTATATTTTGGTAGGTTTAACAAATCAGAGATCATTAAATTAGCATTAAGTCCGCCTTTGTTCCTTTTACTTTTTGTAAGGTTCAAAAGTCTAAATAAATAAATAAATCATTTAAATAAATTCCCTCTCTCTCCCTCCCGCTCCCTCTCCCCCAGCCCCTCCCTCTCCGCTCCCCCTCCCCAAAGCAAAATGAAGTTGATTACTAGTCTTTATTATTTATGAGATATCAATAAGATCTTCCTACGCCCCAGATCAAGCCCAAAGATTCTAAAAGATCTAATTTAACATGTGTTTTTAAATTTGACAACCCTGTAGCCTACTTGGTAGCGACCCTTCCTGCGAAGCGAGTGGTCTCGGGTTAAATTTCCGACCGTGGCTGATTTTTTTTATAGCCTGAAGGACAGACGAAAAAGCATACGGGCCACCTGATGGTAAGTGGTCGCCGTCGCCTATGGACATGAGCATTACCAGAGGAATCGCCAATGCAACGCCAGCCCTGAAGGAGAACTCTTTTTACACCTTTTTGAAGAACCCCATGTCATTCATACCAATCCAGGAATACCTCAGAAGGAAGTTCATTCCACAGTTTGCACATGTGTGGAAAAAAAATTTGTGAGAATCAGACCGTAGAGGTTCTCCATCCATTAGAGTCCAATTGATGTGGATGGTCATCCATGCCACCCGCGACACAGGTAAATTTTTTTAAAAAATTAAAATTATTTAAGTAAATTCCTTTAATTCTGATTTTAAAACAAAGAAAAATTATTTCACTCTGGATAAGTTTCAGAATATGTACAATTGTACAATTGTAATCGGATTGTTTTAATTTTAAATTTGACATTATTTAGGTATATATATATTTTTTATTGTGAAATGTTATTATTGATTGTTATAATTTGAGATTATTCACAATTATTTTCTTTGTGACCTGTCACTACACTAACGCATTATGGTGGCCACTCACGGTCAGTCCATCGCGTCAAATGGCGTGATATACAGCCAAAATTTGATCGTGAATGTGAAAAACTGATGGCGTGATTTAAAAAAATTGTATGTCCAATCGCGCCATTTTGACATATGTCGCTTGGCGTGGCTCCAAAAATGACGCGATGGAATGACCGTGAGTGACCACCATGAGGGTCACCTGTAATCACGGGCGTAGCCAGGTTTCATTTTCGGGGGGGAGGGGGGAGGGGTGAAGGGGGAGGGGAGGGGGGAGGGGGAGGGGGGGTTTCAAGTTTCTGGGGGGTTTTATTTTTTCTCACGACGTATGTAGTGCCATCTATTATTAGTTTAGTCAAAAGTTCAAAAACGTGTTTAATAGAAATAAAGCTCCTAAAAATATGTGCGATAGCTCATTCGATTCGGAATGACGTCTAGAAAAATGTTTTTTAAGGGACACATAAAAATGTGAGTCCTTAACTTTTCGGGGGGGGGGGGTTTGAACCCCCGAAACCCCCCCCCCTGGCAATGGGCGTAGGCCCATTCCTGTAATGTTAGATGTTATTAAAAAAAAATTCAACAAAAGGAAGATTAATAAAATTACTTTTACTTGCAATTAAAAAGATGAAACTCAAACAATAGAAACATAAATATTAATTAATAATAATAAAGTTCCTATGAATAATAATAATCTATGAATACCAATGTAGTGATGTACACTAGTGAAATTCAAATTTAAAATTTAAACTTTATACAAAAGTGTATAAAAATAATCTTGAACCTTCATAATGTATATCTTAATATTGAAGTCTGATATAATTATTGTGATGTGACTAATTTTAGGGTCAATAAATATTGAACCAATAAATACGAAATAGCTTGATGACAACTGACTCACAAACCAAACAAACAAACAACCAAACAAAGTAATAAGTATATTGCAGATGTTACAATATGAATAGATGAGGCATTTAATGACTTGCAGAAAATTGTTAATTAGCATGTAGCACAGTATAAATATAAACATGAACAAATTTATGAATAAATAAAAAATAACTCATTCATTAAGCTATATTGCTGATATCAATATCATCACAAGAAAGTAAACAGTGTTGGAATGTTTCTCATCAGCAATTACTGTGTTGTCTGTTGAATAAAAGGTAAACATGACACAGATTATTTTCTTCAATTTTAAAATAATTTTCTTTTTGATTTTCATTTTTGACTTCTCTCTTCGATATTCATCATCATAAATTATGTGCTTAATTGAAGTATATTCTTTAGAAGTAATTACCAGAATTTACAAGCAATACAGATCGATTGTGTTCAAAACGCTATTCACGACGAAAATAATTAAACAGGTTTATACAAATATGGAATTTAATACTTTCACTCACATTAAAAAATAATCAATTAAGCTAATATTATCCATCTGGAATTCAGAAGAATTTGCAACGTCTAGTAACATTCCTACGCCATTTATAACCCACTACCAATAAGGAATTTTGTCGCTAAGCGGCTAAGAAGATGCTTATCAAATTTACCGAAATTGATAAAAGCGCGACAAAACTTAATTTACTAGTTAATAAAGACTACATTAACTTGAAATTCAATGTTTTCGATGAAAAACATGAAGTGAGAAGTCGTAAATCTTCTCGAGACAGTTCGATCGTACATCGAGGTACACAAAATGTCTACGAAAGTGATATTATGTTGGATTCCTGTTTCAACAGTGGGATCATGAATTTAAACGTTATTGGTACTCACTTTCACTTTTGTGCACTCCATAACCATTTCGGCGAGCTGCAAATTGTTGTCCACCGTGAAGATGGAGTAGAAGTCGCCAAGCTTGAGGCAGAGCCTGCATTTTCCCAGCTTGAGTGCCATATTGAATCGATCTTGAAGAACTTCATATCAACGAAACATCACATCTGACGACAAAGAACACTATAATTTTACTACTCGTATCAAATTTACTTATGTTTCAATGTAGTTAAACAATATTTTACTGCGAAAATGAAGCTAGCAATAAGAAAATACCTTGCAAATCTCGCAACCGGCATACTCCATTCTTGTCGGGTAAACGCAACTGGGTTGCCATATTAACGGTTACACGTTTTGCTTTTAATTCAGGGAAAAATTTGCTTTCGATTTAATCACTGATGAGATGAATTATTATGATTTTTAATAATACTTTTAAAATTATATTAGATTAATATAGCTGTCTCGGCGAACTTCTAATCGCCTATAACAATCAGTGAATGTACTTTGTTGTTACTTTTAACTTTTACAGTTTTGGTAGGTTTAACAAAATGATCAGGTTCCTTCACCCTCCCCCTCTCCTCCCCCTCCCCTTCCCCCTCCCCCTCCCCTGTTTAACTTTTTAGCGTATACACAAATTTTAACCCTTTTTACTTCAAAACAGACGAAGTTGCGTACTAAGTTCCATTCCCAAAATTAACCCTTGAAGGGATGATTTTTCAAAAAAATTTGATAAAATTTACTTTTGTTAATAACTATAAACTTACATAAAAAAAATTCATGTTTATAACTCTAAAACTGACGAAGTTGGTTTGTATGTAAGCGACTTCCAACCCCTGTTTTAACCCCTTAGGGGATGAATTTCCAAAAATCCGATAGCCAGCCTGTCTCGTTATAAGAACTATCCAACATAAAAAAAATCCTCAATTCAAACCAGTAGTTCCTGAGATTAGCGCGTTCAACCAAACAAACAAACAACCTCTTTAGTTTTATAATAATACAGAAAAAAACCAGCCAAGCGCGAGTCGTACTCTATATTCTTTACTGTGGTTGAATTGTTTGTTAATCTGCTTCTAGTTTCTACTCTTTCATCTGTCTCTTTGACATGCCTCTTTGATTTGACATGAATTTGACATATCTCTGACTTGACAATCCCTACGTTCCACTAGACGATCACGGCTGCGTTCCAGTAGACGCTCACATCGCTCACAACGATCAAAACGCGTTCCACATGGCGACCACGGTCGTCATGGTCGCGGTGAAAACGTCATTGATGACGTCATTAATTTCGCTCACGGCAGTTCACGGCACGCTCAAAACAACCCACCTCACGGGGTGGGTCGAAGTGCCCGTTCCACTTGGGTGTATGATTGTAACACTCACAAGCTAGTGGAACAGGAAAAACCGCGGTCGTGAGCGTGATCGTCTAGTGGAACGTAGGGCACAACGATCACGCTCACGACCGCGGTTTTTCCTGTTCCACTAGCTTGTGAGCGTTACAATCATACACCCAAGTGGAACGGGCACTTCGACCCACCCCGTGAGGTGGGTTGTTTTGAGCGTGCCGTGAACTGCCGTGAGCGAAATTAATGACGTCATCAATGACGTTTTCACCACGACCATGACGACCGTGGTCGCCATGTGGAACGCGTTTTGATCGTTGTGAGCGATGTGAGCGTCTACTGGAACGCAGCCTTTGGGCGCGTTCCACTAGACGCTCACAACGCTCACAACGATCAAAATCTCATACTAATTTGATCGTTGTGAGCATTTTGAGCGTCTAGTGGAACGCAGCCTTTGGATTATTGATTTTGATTCTGTCATTTTGTATTTTGATTTGCTTGCTTTGCGTTGTTTTGAATCAGACTTGATTTGTTTTTAATTTCAAGTTTCAACCCCATTTCTTTGAATTTGGTGAATCTAGCGCATAGATTATTATTGTATGATTGTAACGCTCACAAGCTAGTGGAACAGGAAAAACCGCGGTCGTGAGCGTGATCGTTGTGCCCTACGTTCCACTAGACGATCACGCTCACGACCGCGGTTTTTCCTGTTCCACTAGCTTGTGAGTGTTACAATCATACACCCAAGTGGAACGGGCACTTCGACCCACCCCGTGAGGTGGGTTGTTTTGAGCGTGCCGTGAACTGCCGTGAGCGAAATTAATGACGTCATCAATGACGTTTTCACCACGACCATGACGACCGTGGTCGCCATGTGGAACGCGTTTTGATCGTTGTGAGCGATGTGAGCGTCTACTGGAACGCAGCCTTTGGGCGCGTTCCACTAGACGCTCACAACGCTCACAACGATCAAAATCTCATACTAATTTGATCGTTGTGAGCATTTTGAGCGTCTAGTGGAACGCAGCCTTTGGATTATTGATTTTGATTCTGTCATTTTGTATTTTGATTTGCTTGCTTTGCGTTGTTTTGAATCAGACTTGATTTGTTTTTAATTTCAAGTTTCAACCCCATTTCTTTGAATTTGGTGAATCTAGCGCATAGATTATTATTGTGTATCCATTGTGGATGGATTAACTCCTGAGTAAAGTTGTTTAGTTTCAAAATGTATACATATGCAGTTGCCGGCGCTAACTTGTTCGGACAATGGTTTATTGATGAAATTATTATAGAAGGTTTCAAACGGGTATCCAAAAAATGCCCAATCAATAACTTTGATCTGGATAAAGCTAGACTAGTTCAAGCTAATTGGTCATACAATATATTTGAAATAGATGGAGTGTTTTACCTTTCTGGATCATGGGCAAAGAAGGAGAAGCAGCTGAAAAAGGTGCTTTTGCCCATGGATTTTCCCAAAGACTGCGTCACCATGCTGATGGTCGGTAACGATAATTTCCTAGTGATGATTGACGCAGAGAAGCAAGAAGTTTTTGTTGTTGATTTAAAATTGGATACACGAATTAAAAGAGTAATGGGCAACGAAAATGAAGAAGAAACTGAACCAGTTCCAAAAAAAGCCAAGAAAAATAACCAGATTATAAAGGCTGTAATGACGAACAATGCCGCCGCTCTTATGAGGTTTGTGAACAGAGAAGTAAGAATTTATGTAGGGTTAATCCCACGTCATGTGCGAACCAACAACGTTATGGGCACTATCATTGATGTACAATGTGGATATGAACATTACATGTTGCTCACAGACACAGGAAAAGTTTACACCTGGGGTAATGGCAGGTAGGAAATCATTTATTACGGTTAGTTAATTTTATTTTCAATAAATAAATTTGCTTTTCATATCAATAATCCGTGTGTGAAGTGTTAAGTAGATGTATAGTTTTAATTTATGAATTATCTGTATTATTTATAGGAGGCTTCAATTAGGGCATGGTGGTATTGAAAATGTGCCAAAACCCCGTGAAGTACGTGCACTGAGTGGTTTCAACATTAAGATGATAAGAGCTGGCGGATGGCATTCGGCTGTTGTGAGCGAGTTTGGAGACTTGTACATGTGGGGCTGGAACGATGTTGGCCAGCTGGGAATAAAGTCTCGTGCAGTACGAAGAAAGGAGCTCCGAGAAGGTCCCAGCAATATTAAGAATAAAAATCATCCAATATCAACAGTAGTCAATATATATGATGAAGAGTTAAATTCTGTTACATTGAATGTTGTTGATGTGGCCTGCGGTTCTAAGCATACAGTCATTATGCTGTCAGATTTCAGTATTTGGGCTGCGGGCAGTAACGAATATGGACAGTTGGGTTTGCCAACTAAAGACTATCCTCTCATTGAACATTTTGTTAAAGTGTTTCAGGGAACAAAAGATACAACTTTACGATGTGGACCTTGGACTACTATCATTGAGAATTAACTGGGAAATTTATTTTTGGAATGTGCCAGAACGTGAAGATAAAGTTTTCAATTATATTTAATTTATTTCAAGTCATTACATAAATTATACAATAACTGTAATTGCAACATGAATTTTAGGCTTCTAGGTTAAGTTTAAACGAGAAAAAAATGTTTGATAAGATTCAATGTATCTGTATAATTTCCATAGAATATATTATGTAAATAATTTAGATGTACTTATATAATAATCTATGATAGGTGGATAACTTTCAAGAAAATAAATTTCAGTCGTATAGAAAAATAAAGTTGAATTGCTTTATTTTACAAGCCCAATGCATACGTAACGGGGTTTTATGACGTGAAGTTTTGGAAACATCGTTTCATAGAAAATGTATACGATAGTGCATACGCAGCGGAATCCCGACCGGAACGTGGCCCGTGCGTCGCGTCGGCGACGATGTTTTTCCCAGGGGGGGGACAGTCGCATAGACAGTGACGTTTATAGATTTGATAAGTCGCCATCTGTTTTATGTCTCCGAACTACAGTTACTAATAGTGTCGCTAGATGTCACTGTTTAGTGTCTAGATGACATACTTCATTTACAAAATGTCAAATCTGTCAAAGCCATCCGTCAGTCATCACAATTTTACTTCACAATTATGGTGGCTACGAGTGCGTATGCGCGTATTTGTGTTTTACCGTAATTTGTGTGTTTTTCCTGTGAAAACCTCCAGTAAGCGCGTTAAGTTGAGCCCTGTGTTCCTTTGCCTTGCTGTTGAGACAGTTTTGTGTTTGTTTTACGATAGGACGTTGTGTTTTACGATAGGACGTTATCTTGTGCGAAATAGACGCTGTTATTGTTTTTGTGTTATTTTGCGATACTCCATTTTGTTCAAAATGCCTCGGCGTTGCTCCTTTAAATGTGAGCCTAGCGGTAAGTGCTTGGTGAAAAAAATTAAACCAAAACTTGTACCTAATAATACCTTCTGATCATGGTCAAGCTGTGTTAAGTTTCATCTAAATCCGTTTAGCCTTAGTGGGTTATAATTACTAAATCTCTTGTTCAACCACTAACCCATAATTAACATCTGCACAAACTTTCACATTTACGATTTATAGTAGCATTTAAGCAATAATCAAGACTTGAAATAACTCATTTCAGACGTGATAAATAATTGTATGACTGCTCATTTTCAGATGTGACCATGCATTGTTTCCCAAATCCAGACAAGTTTCCGGATCGTTTCAAAACTTGGGTAACTTTAGTTGGTGGCAAACTAGAAACAAAAGCTGACTTTGAGTATTATAGAAAGAAAAAAGTATGTGACATTCATTTCACAACCAGGGACCGAAACCGGTATAACAGGTTGAACGCATTAGCAGTTCCTTCTCTTCATCTGACTGGTGAGTTGATAATTTTGCTATCCATATTTTATACAGATACAGAATAAGTGTGTTCGATTGGTGTATTATGATTGGCTTTTTTAATGGATGAAGATAACAAAGGAGCATGCTGCAGTCATAAGTAGTCACTGCCATCTAAAGGATCCTTATCCTTATCGTTTATAAGTTAGTGCCAGTCAGTTCCTATAGGTATCAATGGGAATATAAACTATGTTACTGTTATTATTATATTTTGTTTGTAATAGTAATGAGTCGTATAAAATCAAAGGTGGATATCTCACTTTTAGGTAAAGCGAAAAAAACGTTTTAAACATAAACATAAAGCACGGTAGAAGGCCGTCTTTGAAACAAAACTGTGATTTTATGTTGAATTTAGAAGGAACATGGCCATATTTGGTTATAATATGTTAAAAAAAGCTGTTGCACTCAATATTTTTATTTTTTTTACATCATTGTCTCAAAACTTGTAAAAAGTGAGATGGCCACGTTTGATTCTATACGACTCTGTTATCAAATAGCAATAGTCATCAGCATTGTCAGTATTTAAAGCTCGCAAGCAGTATTTGAAAATTATTGTGACATGTTGTGGCAGTATGAATGAATGTGTTTAGTATAAGTACCATTCCAAGGAAAGTGTTTTTTACCTCCTGTGATGGACCACAAAAACTGTATTTCACACAATAAAATTGTTAAATAATAATTCCAGGTGGAAATAGCAGACAAGTCACTTTGCCGGGTCCAAGCTGTATGGCAGCTGACAATGTTGATATGGAAATTAGTCAGTCCACAGACACAGGTATTCATAATTTATATATTATATTCAAATTATTGTTAACTTCTTTTATATTCTACATCACATCTATTCTACTCTACTCAATTCAACAATCCCAATATTTATTTTCCTGATACAGGTTAAATATTAGCTATTCGTATTATCTCATGATCATCATCTCAACTGAACCCATTGTGAACCACTATTGGGCGCGGATCTGCTCTCAGATTGTGAAGGTTGATCACTTGATTGAAGAATCACCTTGATAGGCTACCACGCTGGCCATACTTGGCATTGATAGATTACAAACACCTTTGAGAAACTTACGGAGAACTTTCTTGCATGCAGGTTTCCTTGCAATATGTGTCACTTGTTTTCTAGTAAGCATGTCAGAAGCATGGGTTCTGTAAAATGTTAGACTAATTATAGCATATTAATAATGAAAGTGGCCAAGAACAGAAGCCTTCTATTATTTCGATCCACAACCATACACCAAAATCTAAAGGCCAATGTCTAAATCACTAGGATATTTACGCTATAGTATTATCTACATAAAGTTGGGCACAGATGTATTGATTCCTTCCTATTACTTACCACCAAAACTGCTGTGCTTTGTGTATATCGCCTGCTAAAAGTTATTATTAATATTCCAGGTGAAGGTAGCAGACAAGACAATAGCAAGTCGAATGTAGCAGATAATGTTGATAAGGACATTTATCAATCCACAGACACAGGTAATTTATGATTTACATATTTCAATGATCAGGAAGCAGTAATATACAGGGTTATTTGTAACTCGACGTATTCCTGGCAGGAAATGATGAAAGAGTCAAATTTCAATATATTCGATCGTTCATTTGTATCAGCGAAAAAAAAAAATTCTTGCTAGTTGTAGAGATATTTGTAATTTAAGCTTTTTTCGTTATTTACCCGGAATCGGGCATTTAAATGCATATTTTAAAAAAACTACTCATTAAACGGTTAATTTTTCAATTTATTTTTGTAACCAATACTTTAATAAAGCCCATCCTACCTTATTAAAATGAAAAGTCCTTCAGAATGAAAAACTACGAGCTACAACAAAAACAAAATTATTTTAAAAATACATGTTACGTGTCATAATAATTATGTTGACTTGTTAAAAAAATTACCATGACACAAGGCTTACAAATTATTACAAAAACTTGCCCATTTAATCAGCTTTCTAAAAAGGTATTATTGTTAGTCTAAAAACATGTAATTCTTAACAAAAGTGCTTTTAACTCAACGCAGGTAGAGCATATTTCAGGGTCAAAAAGTACAATGCGTAAATGTAATGCACAAAATATTATTTTTATGTTCATACGTCTTGCTTGATATGAGCCCCTGTATTTCTTATACAGTTCCGAATCCTCTTTCTCATTTCTGTTTTTGTCACCCTTGAGTTAAAACTTGTTTTCATCTTTTCTGCCGCGCTTATAATAAAATTCGTTCTCTTAATAATAATTCTTCTACTGAATTGACTTTGGTTGGCATAAGCTAGATCTTTCATGTGACCCCACACGTAACAATGTCGCCCTGATAGGTGCACAACTGACCACACTTTCCATTGTGACATACCAAGCCTACGAGTGTAGATATGTTCGGATCGTCAATAAAATATTGAATGATTTATTTATTTATTTAAACATTTATTGAGAGACTGTTTACATTTTACATGTTGGTGTTAAAATCACATGACCGTTTCTTCATCCTGAGCTGTTACATCGCCGTGGTCTTCCAGAGTTAATACGTGTTCTCTGAACACTCCCACTTTCAGACAATCGACGATAAGTCGCTCCAAAGACACTAACGTGTGGTAGACGCGTAGGTTGGAAAAACGTCGCTGCTGCTCTCTCTGCGAGCGTCAGCAGCGTTTCCGTCGGCAAAACCATAACAATACATTACATCATACACTAAACATAGACGACATTATTGCCTTTGACGACACTTCAGGCTTCAGTTTTTGCCTATTATGAAGTGACAGCAACCACAACCAGGAACCACATCGAAAAGTAGATATTAAATACGACTTATCCAAAACAAAGCCTCGCTGTTGTCTACCTACGATGAGTTAAACGCCGCTTTTGTTAAGAATTACATGTTTTTGGATTAACTTTAATACCTTTTTAGAAAGCTGATTAAATGGGCAAGTTTTTGTAATAATTTGTAAGCCTTGTGTCATGGTAATTTTTTTAACAAGTCAACATAATTATTATGACACGTAACATGTATTTTTAAAATAATTTTGTTTTTGTTGTAGCTCGTAGTTGTTCATTCTGAAGGACTTTTCATTTTAATAAGGTAGGATGGGCTTTATTAAAGTATTGGTTACAAAAATAACTTGAAATGATAACCGTTTAATGAGTAGTTTTTTTAAATATGCATTTAAATGCCCAATTCCGGGTAAATAACGAAAAAAGCTTAAATTACAAATATCTCTACAACTAGCAAGAATTTTTTTTTCGCTGATACAAATGAGCGATCAAGTATATTGCAATTTGACTCTTTCATCAGGTCCTGCCAGGAATACGTCGAGTCGAGTTACAAATAACCCTGTATATATGTGTGTTTTAACCATTTTAATGTCATTTACTAGACATATCCAATATAGGTACATGAAAAAATTCATTAAAATCGGTCAAGCCGTTTCAGAGGACTTTGGTTACAATCACTGACATGAGAATTTTATATATGTATAAGATTATTTACGAGGCAGGCTTGTTCAAATAATATTAATCATGTGAATAAAATATTATGTCAAAAAAGTACTAATAATGAACTAAACATTGACTGCATATTACATATATACTGCAATTGATTCTTTTACCATAAAGCTTTTCTAAGCTTTCAGTGTGTTCTTATGGTCGTTAGTGTTTTAGTATATTTATAATAATATTTATTAATAAATGTTTTATATTTCAGGAATCCTACAGGATGCTTTTCATCAATCACCCACAGCTGATGGGCGTTCCATAAGAATGGAACACAGTTATAGTGTGATTAGTAGACAAGATAGAATTCCCAAAGGTAAATATTTGGTTTTATCTAAATTCAGAATTCAAAATTCCCTACATCCATTCCACTAGTCGTTGTCTAATTTTGAGGCCAGTCTTAATGCATTGCACACTGAGTCCCATGTACTATCGTAAAATATGACCGCAGTGTCTTCCGCAAAAGCAAAGAGCTTAGCATGGTCAAGTTCCAGAAAACAAAGATCGTTCCCATATACCAGAAATAGAGTCGATGAGAGACAGCTTCCTTGCGGTAATCCCGATCTAGTATCTGCCAAATCTCTCAACCTGTTGCCCACTCAGGCTTTCTGTTTCCGGTCGCCTAGAAATGTCATAAATCAATCCAGTGCACAACCACAAATACCCAAGTTCAAGCTTTTTAAGTAATAGTGTAGTTAGTCCTGTTAGAGTTAAATAGTATTATAAGTAGTCTCATTAGTATTTTTAGTTAATACTAATTAATCATATCAATAATAAGTTAGTATTATTCGAAGTTGGTCACAGAAGCCTTGCTTCTCCTGAAAACTGATGTTCACCCCTTGTTTAAGTGTATATAATGTCATTAAGACTTGCAACGAATATTAGGTTACTATTCGGTATTCGGCTTATTCGGTTGCTTTTATTATATCGATACCTCTGGGCTCAAATGGCGTAAAGCACATTTTGGGCCATATGGAGTTAATAATACCATCGTATTCAGTTTTTAATTCTCTATCGATTGGTATTATTAACTCCATATGGCCCAAAATGTGCTTTACGCCCTTTGAGCCCAGAGGTATCGATATTTGACCGAATATGTACAATATTATTCGGCCGAATACCGAATACTTATGTAATATATATATATTATAGGGAGATAATTGTTAAAATGAAAAATATCGATTCATTACGTATATATTCATCTTTTTATTTCTCCTATAATGATTTAAGTAATCATTGGTACATAATCATCTTCTGTATTAGAAAAGTTAAGGATTCTATGTATTTGAATGATTGTCGTAATCAAAATTTAGAATGGTAAGGTTTTCATTTCTTTTATAATCATTTAAGTAGTCATTGGTATATAAAACAGGTACATAATCTTTTTCTATATAAGAAAAGATAAGAATTTTTGTATGCATTTGAATTATTTTCATAATTAAAATTTAGAAGGGGAAGGTTATGGTGCAGAAAGACTAATTCTGCATTTTTAGGAAGTAGTTTACTTCTTTTTTTCTCGTCGACCATCCCAGCTTCAGAGAAAAGGCGCTCTGAATAAACACTACTTCCTGGCGCCGATAAATATTTTGCTGCAGTCTTGATCAAACACGGAAATTTAAATTTCCTTGCTTGCCATCAAGTATACGGATTGCCATGACGTGATAATAATATATTGATAATACTTAAGAAAAGATCCATTTCTGTTGAAACTGCATTTTATACCGCGCAGAGCAACTGCGGGCGCGCGGGCGGTGAGTAGGTACATTCGAACAAACGAGCGCGAAACAATCACGTCTGTACAAGTTTTTTCGCTAAAATCCGGCCGAATACTTTTGCCTAATATTCGGCTATTCGGTCAGGGGACTCGCCGAATATTCGGTATTCGTTATACTGCCGAATATACTATTCGTTGCAAGCCTAATTGTCATGCTTTATATTACTATATATCAGACATTAAAATTTTCAACTTAGCCTTATAATTCAAGCTTGGTTACTTCACAGGTACTTCTAAGAAGAGAGTTTTATACAAGCCGGTGAAGACAAAACCCATGCACACTACTATTAAATACTTACGAACAGAAATATCTCGCTTGCGTAAACGAAGTGTTTCTTTTAAAGCAAGATTGGCAAGTGCGCAAAAGATTTCTAGAGACTTTGCATTTCAGCATCTTATTGAGAATATGACAAAACCGGCGAAGCTCTTCATACAGATGCAGAGCCAAGCAGTTAAAAAACCGAAAGGGCGACGATTTTCGATCGAAGAAAAGATACTATCATTATCTTTATATAAAAAAAGCCCCAAATGCTATTCCCTTCTTTATAAGTATTTTACGTTGCCATCGGCTAAAGCAATGAAACGGCTGCTTAGCCAAATAAAAATATCTCCTGGCATCAATCCAATAATTTTTGAAAAAATTGGAAAAAACATCAAAGAAAAAGATAAGTCAGAGCGTGTGTGCAGCCTTATGTTCGATGAGATGTCCCTGACACCTCAGATATTTTTTAATGTACAAAAAGATATGTTTGAAGGTTTCACCACAATCAACGAAAAAAAATTTTCAGATCATGTGCTTGTTTTTATGGTCAAAGGCTTAAAACACAATTTTAAACAGCCTGTGGCATACTATTTTACGAATTGCTTGAGTAAAGTTGAATTGAAAAATATATTGAAATCTGTTATTAAACATGTCCAAGATTGTGGACTAATTGTTATTAATACAGTTTGTGATCAAAGTACTGTAAATGTGGGTGCTGTGACAGATTTAATAAATGAAACCAAGGCAACGTATTTGCGACTTAACAAGGAGTGGGGCTATGATTCCTTTTCTATTAATGGTAGAAATATTGTACCTATTTTTGATGCTCCTCATTTAATTAAGGGCATTCGCAATAATCTTCTAAGTAAAAATATGTCATACACTTGTAACAATGAAAAAAAAATTGTTAAATGGGAATATTATCAAATGGTATATGCTGCCGACAAGTCATACGGCGAGTTAAGATTATTGAATAAATTAACTGAGGAGCATGTAAACCCAGAAAAAATTAATAAAATGAGAGTGAAAACAGCGACACAACTGTTAAGTCACAGCGTTGCAGTGGTTACGGAACACCTAACAGCCAGGGGAGATCTGCCACAAGAATGTCGTCAACTTATTGACATAACAATTTTACTTGATGACTTATTTGATAGCCTTAATGGGAACACACTGCATGTACCAAACGGTAAAATATATAAAGGGCCTGTAAAAAGCAGATCTCCCCACCATGAGCTGTGGCAAAAAGCAAAAAAGATATTAAAAAGTGTAAAATTTTTGAAAACAAAAGGCAATGGTAACAATATTCAGTTGATTGAAACTACAGTGCCATCTGTAACGAATTTAATTAAAACGATTGAAGGTATGGAAGTTATTTGGAAAATTTTGTACAATGAGTATAGTTTTGATGCAATGTTGACAAGAAACCTCAATCAGGATCCATTAGAAAACTTCTTTGGGAACATTAGGAGTTACGGGGCGAGAAATAATGCCCCTAACAGTATGGCATTTGAAGGGGCATTTAAGGCGTTATTGTTAAACAATTACAACTCTCCACATTCTAGAACCGCAAACTGTGAGGAAGACACTAATGATTGTTTACAATCATTAGAGTTTTTCTTAAAAGAAAAAACTCCTGATGTTCCCATTGAACAGAATATTAATTTTTCATTGGAAAGTTTGATGCATGAAAACAACAAAGTCGATGCTGGCCAAAGGAACTATGTGTGCGGGTGGATCCTGACTAAATGTCTTAAAAATATTGTAAAGAGTTGTCAACAATGCCGAAGAACTTTACTTGACAAAAATGATAGCAACCTAAACAATTTATTTATTAAACGAAAAGAATATAAAAATAAAAAGTGGCTTTGCTATCCTAGTAAAGAATTGGAAAAATGCTTCCATGACCTCCAAAATATTACGGAGTCTTTTTTAATACGCGAAGATGTACCTAAGAGGGAAGTGAAAAAAACTATTAATTCAATGATAGATATATTCGTGGATTTCCCTTTTAAATGTAAGGAACATAAAAATCAACTGAAAGAATATTTTATAAGCCAGTCTTTGAATATTTTGTTACATAGTTGGTGTAGAACAATCAACAGAATATTGTCTGGAAAAATTGTATATGTAGGTGAAGACAAAACCAAAACTGTGGCTCAAGCATATTATAATAAGAAAAAACATTATAAAAATAAAAAATGATATGTAACCGATTGAATAAAAAAATATTTTTACTCATTCATAGTGTTTCATTGATGTACGTTTTAAACAGTTTTGTTGGCTTTAATTTGATAGTGTTTGTGAAGCATTACGTTTTTTACCCATGTCACAATTTTAAAAAGTAAACAAAACTGTTTAAAACTTAAAACTCCTTTAATATTAATAACAATATCTATTTAACATGAATAACTATGTATAGGTAGCTATACGTATACATATTGAAAATGTTTTCGGAGACATAAACTAGATGGCAGTACTGTAGTGTGGCAGCACGTAACAGGTTTGCACAAATTCTCCGCGAGAGGGTTCTCTTTTCCCCATGTATTATATTACTCTTTGGTTTTTCCCGTCCCTCACGGGCAGTGTTGCCAATGAAAATTTTTGGAAGGCCGTGTACATTAGATAAAAAAGCCGTGTTTATAAGGGATAAGATCAAGTGTGGGCCGTAGTTAACCAATTACGCCAATATATACCATCGGTTCAGCGCTTGAACTAAAAAAAAAAAGTATTCGGCAGTGAAGCAGTGGTGAGTTTGATGCCCACAAAACGAAGAATACTTTTCATTTAGCCAACATTAACATCAACATTAGCCTAGTGGCGCTGT
This sequence comes from Thymelicus sylvestris, assembly GCA_911387775.1. Classification (NCBI taxonomy): domain Eukaryota; kingdom Metazoa; phylum Arthropoda; class Insecta; order Lepidoptera; family Hesperiidae; genus Thymelicus; species Thymelicus sylvestris. The sequence continues at coordinate 16,687,233 of OU426889.1, forward strand.
TTTAAGGGTTTTAACATTCGTTTAATGTTTGCAAAACAATAAATAAAAAAAAGTCTGTGGAATTTGCGAAAAGCCGTAGATTTTGCTACGGAAATAGGGTTCCAGCTGTAGCCGTGGCATTGGCAACACTGCTCACGGGAAAAATCTCGTTACGTATGTATTGGGCTTTACTCTGTTCTCCGTGTACTAATTACTTTGCTCTAAGCTCCAGTGTTGCCAGATAATTTTTTCTCGAATAGCCTTGCCGGAGTGCGCGTGTAGCCCCACGTAGAGTTCGAAGTATAGGAGCTAAAAAAAAGAGGTCTTCGGCAGTCAATTTCATATCAGTTTCTTTAGAAAGCCAAGCCCAATGACCTTTTTTTAGTCCGAGCGCTGAACCGATACTAAATATATTGGCAGCACTGGACTCGGCCCACAGTACATTGAATAATAGCCGATCGGCTACACGTAGCCAACGGGTAAAATATGATAGCCGCTCGGTAACGGAGATAGCCCCATCTGGCAACACTGCTAAGTTCTTGTTCAATAAATTTATAGTCTTTGTATTCTCCAAAGTACTCTGTGCTATTGAATTTGTGAGTCAGAACCATAGACATAATACTACTAGACTAGGCAAGCGGGCCTTCTTTGCGTCACGCTATTAGAAAGAGAAAGAGACCAAGGAGACTCGCGTAACTCGTAAGTAAGACAAGGATAGGTTTACCTCCTGCCTTTCTTCGCAGCGTGACGGTTTCACTTACATATGCTCAGAATAAGGGGGCAGATACCTTGCCTAGTCTACTAGTATTATATGTCTATGGTCAGAACTCTATGCTTGGTTAGTAGATTCTAGTCTACTGTCTATGGTTACATCAATCACTGTCAAATACATCAATCAATTGAAAAGTCAAAACAAAGAGTTTCAAAGAATAAAAAAGTACAAAGTACAAAATAATGATACAAATACCCTTCGACAAGACTCAAAGACTCCTATAAATAGTCGGCCCTAACCATAGCTCAGCATGAGAAAATATTTAAGGTATATTGTTCTGAGCCTCGGTGCTTGAAGGTGTAGGAAAAGAAAAGTTTTAACACCTGCATTTCAAATTAGGATCTAACATGGAAATAAAAGTGAGGATACTTGTCCGTACTGATCATTAAGGATCCCTAACACTTACTGACTGACTGCAGCAGTATATGTTAGCATTTTCGGTGTACGGACTGTGTTATTTGAAAGTTTAGTGACAGAAGGAAAAAGGTGAAGTGCTGAAGAAGAATCATACCATGTCGGCAGCAAACGCTCGACGTTATATTGCTGAAGCGGAAAACCAATATACTGCTGGAAATGTTAGTAAAGCATTCGATCTTTATACAAGAGCATTTAGTACTAATCCGGAATTAAAGACAGTCCATGAAAGGCAGTTCCGCGCGGTGTTCACGCAACTTGTTAGTCATCTAGAGCAGAAAGAAGAAAACGATGCATTATTCCAGGTTTACAGACAAGCTCTCAGCGTATATCATGGGCACGTCGACATACTTAACGATATTGGCAGATTTCTGTTACAAAAGGGCTACTTTTTGGAGGCATGGAGTCAGTTCCAAAAAGCGTTAATTCAAAAACCAGAGTCAGTTATTGCCGAGTTTCAAATTAATGTACTTAAAGCCAGTCTGCTGCATCGTTGGCATTACAGAATGTTAAATGACAAGCGACGGAACTATTTGTATCGGGCTGCCATCCAGGAGAGTGTGGAGGCCGGAGCCGACCGCGTGCTGGACCTGGGGACTGGGACAGGTTTGCTCGCCATGTACGCAGCTAAATGTAATCCTCAGACCATTGCAGGGATCGAAATGAACAACACATTGTGTGAAATTGCTGAGCATGTTGTAAAAGAAAACAACTTTCAAAATATTAATATTATCAATAAGGCATCTTACGACATTACCGATGCTGATATTGGAGGGAGACATACGTTACTGATAACAGAATTGTTTGATGCGGGATTGTTTGGTGAGGGCGTCCTCCCATCCTTACATCATGCTTGGTTGAATCTGATGAGCAGCAACAGCCGAGTACTGCCGCACAGAGCAGAGTATTTTGTTAGTGGGGTGCAATGTAGCTCCTTAATGACCAAATACTACCTCACTGAACATGCTAGAAGACTGTTGAACATTCCATTAGCCCATGTTTTAACTTGTAATGACTTTTATGATTGTAGCGATATACATCAGTACAAAACATTGAAATACATGACTGAGCCACAATCTGTTGTTGAGGTCAACTTCAATGACGTTAAAGATTTAGAGAATAAATTGAGTCAAATTTCAGAGTACAGTGTAGAGTTAAATCCTTTAATGGATGGGGTGGTCGATACCATTGTGGGGTGGTTCACCCTTCACTTGACTGATAAAATATCTCTCACAACAGATCCCACATCCCCAGATTATTCAAATGCCTGGCAACAAGCAATTTATTGTAACTTTATTCCCAAACAGGTCAAGAAAAATTCCCCATTCGCTGTAAATTTTAGATTGTTTAAGGGAAAGAGATTAGACTTGTTACCTGATACCCTTTCAAATGCAAATATTTCGGAAATAACAATGCGATTTTTAAATGATACTCAATATATGGATATGATTATTAACTGTGTTGACACAGCATTTGCGTATCTGCAACATTTAGTTGATATATCCACAGTGGCCATCGCGGATCTATCTCCTTTTCCATTGTTTGGTTTGATGATGCTAAAAAGAGGAATTCAAATTTTGTACTGCCAAGGTAAAACAATAGAGGATCGTGATTTCTTTGAGAAGGTATTTGATGCCAACAATATCAATAAGGAGCGATACAAGATAATTGACTGTGAAGAATCTCTAGGAAACAATAAATTTCATGCTATATTTTTCAATATATTTGATGTGTGCGGCGATATTGATAGGGTTCAAATGAAAAAAACGCACGATATAAAAGTAGATAACCTGATACGAGGAGGATTATTCATGCCATATTGCATCAGTGTGATGGGCCAGCTTATAAATAGCCCAAATCTTGATTTATGTAACAGAGTCTATGATGAAAATACTGGCTTTAAAATGGCTCATCATGTGAATAAGTTTCAATTGTCAGCTAACTATGGAATTGATTACACTCTACTGGAATTTACAGCATTAGCCGATCCGGTGGGGCTTGGTGTGTGTGGAGGCATGAAATCTGGTATTGTTGACTGTAAAGTTCTGAAAGATGGTTCCGCTAATGCTTTACTGTGTTGGTATGGTATCGAGCTTCTGCAGAATTGTGGACATATTACCACCAGAAGATCAAATAGTTTTATTGATGCTGTCGCATTCCTGGCTAACCCTGAGTTGCCATTGGCAGCTGGTGACGTCGCTGACATTATCTGTTGCGTTGATGAAGATCAATCATTTAGGTTTATAATTGACATTGATAATGATGAGTAAGATATAAGTATTACAATTTAGGTACTGTAACTTCGTTATTTCTCCGTGTTCATTCCATGGACCAGCATAGCTCAGTTCCGTCAAGATCTGATCATGTAATATGTATTTTCGTTTTGTACTGTGCGACCTCAATTACCTCCGTTGTTATTGTAAAGCAAATTCCTGTCGTCGCAAGCCAGAGGACTGGATGCCTGCCAGCGCACTTACGTAAAAGCCACATTTACACCGCGTCTTCAACTACGATGAGTGCGAAGATGGTAATGTGACACGAGGGAGGCGCGATGTTGAGTGCTGCGTGGGCGCGACCTGCTAGCTCTTACCGCATGTGCCGGCGGCCTGCTATTTATAAGTGAAGGCCGTGTTTTTTGCAATGACCTTACCTTTGCATAACACCACTAATATTCAGCCGTGAGTCCATCGCAAATCGCAATGCACAATCACCACGCTTCCTAATACTGCACTTAAAATGAGTGTTATGATAATCCCTATAGGAGTATGTGTGCTGTGTGTAGAGAAATGATCTACCCTTTGCACCTTACCCTCGAAGCATAACATACCATCCTCTGATGCTTATTTGGATGTTACTTACAGATAGATAGGTACTCTTGAATACAGAATTGGAACAGTTTCCTGAGGCAGTTGCAGACTCTACCGGACAAGACGTGGCGACGGTTGAATTGTGACCCAAATTATAATTATATTATCAAGGTGGGATTGCTGTCAAGCATTGACTTAATGCCTAACTTGCGAGCATGTTTTATTAGACTGATATAAAATATGAAATGAAAATTGGTAGTGAAATTTTAAAATAAAACAATCACATTCTTTTTTTAAGTGGTTTATTATTCCCCTCATAACCTTAACAAAATTGTTATTTAGCTTGAAATTTGTCAATGTCTAAGTTACGATGGAACAACATTACTGTCGCCAATTGAATAGCAGTAGATTTATTTAAAAATAAAAATATATTGTTTCTAGTAGCCCTCTAATTAGTAATCACTATTAACTCCTAGACACATGGTTGAAGTAAAACATTAACAATTTCCATAATAATGTTAGTAAACAGTCTATTTCAACTAAGTAATTTTGGATTCAATTTCTGTTAATCAATAAATTAATTGACTTTTCAAGGTTAAATCATGCTTTATGATCTGCACTGATTTATGTTCAGAACATCTATTTTAAGTCAAGGTGAATTCAATCATTGTTCGTGCTGGATTTATTACATAAATTCAAAGTACTATCAAGTACAGAAATGAATGAATAAAAGGCAACCACTCAGTATCGTTAAAATTGCTTTATAATAATACTTGTAATTCGTGTGAAAGCAGTTGATGATAGAACTGATATTGTCTATGAAAACCACAGATAACAAACCTCAAATAGCACTGATTATTGGATTATGCTGGACCATCCAAGAAACAGACCGCATCTAACAACGCAGGTTCTGTATATTACTTATGACAAATACTATATTTAAGGCAATGAACCAAACATCTACCTATACAATATTGGACATAATCGTGGCAGTAACATAGAAATATACAAGGTTCATATTGCTTTTCATTTTGGACGAATCAACCATTATTTTTGTACATGTCTTGCATCCTTTCTACTTCAAACTGAGTCAATCAAAACTTGGTTGAACCGTGTATTCTGCGCATTAAGCTTATCAAGTCTCCATAAATCAAGTCTGCGCCACTATCCACGCTAAGTGACGTCACTCCACGCTTTTCGCCTCAGCCAGAACACCTCGTGCCTGTTCCAATGCTTTTCTGGAATGAAAAATAGAAATTTTATTAAGTAACTAGCTGTCCAAAATAGTTTTGGCAAGAATTGGTTTTGCTCAAGTTATGGAATATTTTCTTAATTAATATAATAATAAACGCTAACACACTCATACCCCCGCAGTAGGTTATCACCTGTAACGCGACTGGTATGGACGACACATATAATACATCACAATAACACCCATGACCCGAGTATAAATCTCTCACAAATATCTGCCCCGGCTGCGAATCGAACCCGGTATCCCCGGTTCGCAGACATGGACGCTACCAACTAGGCTACAGGGTCGTCAAATGCCTATGCATATGGCTGTATTTTCTTCCGTTTGTTGAGTGTTTGTCTCTGAAGGGCGTAATACAAGGTGTATAAAAAATATTGTTACTGATAAAGTGAGTTAGGGTGTTACCAGACCAATCGATCGATCGTCGATCGACGGCATCGATCGATGGTGGAATCGATTAGTCAACGTCGATCGATAGTTTCTACCAGACCAATCGATCGATAGTCGATCGACGGCATCGATCGATTGTAGAATGGATTAGTCGACGTCGATCGATAGATGCTAACAGACCAATCGATCGACGGCATCGATCGATGGTAGAATGGATATAGCCGGAGTCAAACGATTAACGTCGACCGACGGTCGATCGACTGATTAGTCGAACGGTATCGGTCGATCAATTAAAGCTACCAGACCTATCGATCAACGTCGACCGATGGAATCGATCGATTGGTTAGTCGAACGGTATGCGTCGATCAATTAAAGCTACCAGATCAGTCGATCAACTTCGATCGACGTTAATCGATGCCGTCGATCGACGATCGATCGATTGGTCTGGTAACACCCTTAAACAAAAGTTTGTAAAATGTACATACAAGTGCAGCGGGTTGTCGGTCTGCAGCCGGGAGAGCGCGAGCTGCGCCAGCCGGGCGAGCCGTGCTAGCGCCGCCGCCCGCAGCGCCCCCGCCCGCGGCAGGGACTCCGCCAGCGCCGCGCACGCCGCCGCCGCCGCCGGCCCGGGCGCTGCGCCCGCCGCGCAGCACAACGTCTCTGTAAACACACGGGTTTGCTAAGAGAACATTCGACATTTCCGCCAGCCGGAACACGACGAGTCGTTTGGCGGCTGACTCATGCTCAAGAAAATGGTGTTAATTAACAATTAAAATCCCACCGAACGACCCTACCACCAGCGAGTCAGATTTAGTCACCTCTTACGACATCCATCCCGCTTGGGATTGGGGTTAGTATTCTAAGCCGCCCCAACACGAAACGGAATAATAAGACTTCACATTTCAAAAAAATAATTTTATAACTGATAGTTAAATACCCGGCAACTTCATAGTTGTACCAAGGGAAAGTAGACAACCAAAATGTATAAAATTCCATGATAAATGAGGAGCGTTGGGACTTGGGAGCTTACCGATGAGTGAGAGCGCGAGCGGGTCGGCCCGCAGCGCGGCGGGCGGCGCGGACAGCGCGAGCGCGGCCCGCAGCAGCCGCACGCCGCCCCCCAGGCAGCGCCGCCAGAACGCGCCCCCCGCGCCCTCCATCACCCTGGAACATACGAGTACCACGGATATCTGTGAGCAATGCCTCGCACAGACCTAAGGCGATTATCAGACGGCACCGCGCACCGCCGCGTTAGGCGGTGAAGCGGTTCTCCATGTTGTATTGGGGTCTATGAAATCCATTGATATGTACCTTTCACACGGGCACCGCACCGCTCGACCGCGCGGTCGGGCGGTGCCCGTGTGAAAATGGCCTAAGAGTTGTTATTGAACACTTTAACTTAATACTTTCACACATAACATGTAACTTATTTTCCTATGATCATCTAGTTTGCAATCGTCAAATCAGTAACAACGGATGATGATAATGAATTATGAATGATGATGATGATGTTTCACATCATCAAAATAGGATAGGCGTTGTTACTGATCAACCAACCAACGCCATCTAGATTCTGTGTTACGAATTACAAACATAACGCATAACGTAACAGAAAATAATTGATTTTACTCCCCATAAAATCTCATACCCCGGGCTTAAATATGAAAATCGATAGATAAGGAGTTAAACTCCAACAATACAGGATTAAAACTTAAATGGATTTTTAACAAACATTTTGCTTATAAAAATAGATGATATGAGCTGAAGTTGAATGATATCTGCCGTTATAATAGATGAGCAGTGTGACGCGACGCGTCTCGTTATAAATCTATAAATATTTCAGTACTTTGTTTATAATGAGACGTGTCATATCTTTAATGAGTGAGCATTAGTCCAATCTAATTGCTCCGTTTTGAGCGCGCCTTGGCCCTGTTACGCATAATATATGTTGAAGGAGTATTTTTACCATCTAATCAGAGGTGATATATTAATCCCACAGTGCTAGAACTATCACTCAACGTCCCGGATAAATATATTTATAACTCGTCGACAAAAGTTGTTCGGTTTCAACCTGCAAATTAGGTTTTGTAAGGCAATCTCCTCTGGTGCCTCCTGCTGGTCTCGACCTATTCTATTTATCGCCAGCTGTATTTTGTATGACCGTCAGAAGAATTATTCATTCTCTAGTTAGTGAGTCGTTAGCTATACTCCAGTCACATTCGATCCAGACTCGATGTAAGCAAACTGTTGCCTAGCAACGGCAAACAAACAGGTGCATGAAACTTTTTGTCGTAATAAAGTGCGTTTGAACTAAATCTGGAGTTCGATATAATGTTGGTAGCACTGAAATAAGACCACCCGTCAAGACAGCAAGACTGCAAGTCGCTTTACGTTCAACTCTTTATAATATAATTCCTATATTATTTATTTTGCAAAAGTATAAAATAACACTGAATAGTTACAATCGATATAGACTGTTTTAAAATACATAAACATAAATAAAATGTTATTCGGCTTTGTTTAATCTTAATATCTTAATATATATAAATTACGTGTCACGTTGTTTGTCCGCGATGGACTCCTAAACTACTCAACAGATTTTAATCAAATTTGCACACCGTTTGCAGTTTGATCCAACTTGAAAGATAGGATAGCTTACAATGTTCCTTAAAGCACATGGAAGGTTTCAATAAAAAAAACTTGACAGAACGAAGTCTGTCCAGGCAGCTAGTATAATATATAAATTACGTGTCACGTTGTTTGTCCTCGATGGACTCTTAAACTACTAAACCGATTTTAATCAATTTTGCACACCGTGTGCAGTTTGATCCAACTTGAAAGATAGGGTAGCTTACATCTCAAAATAAAATAAATAATCTAAATTTTACTAACAAAAAATAACCGACTTCAAAGTCTCAAAAACTACATAGTTGTCTGATCTCGTTCAAATTTATGTGGCACCACATGACAAGCGCCTGCTTTCGATAAAAAAAAAAGAATCATCGAAATCGGTTGGCGTGATATTGAGTTATTCGTCAATTTGTCGCGCACATCTTAACACAAATTTACGACTTATGTGGTTTTCTCATGGATGCCGTTGTCAGATCTCAATAAAATTTATGTGGGACCACATGACAGCTACCAGCTTTCGATTAAAAAAAAATCATCAAAATCGGTTCGCCCAGTCCAAAGTTCTGAGGTAACAAACATAAAAAAAAAACAGTCGAATTGAGAACCTCCTCCTTTTTTGAAGTCGGTTAAAAAACTTTTGACAGAAATAATTTATAAATAATCTGTATAAACTCCGTATAATTATAAGCTTCAATATTATAAATTTAAACAAAAGAACCATGGTGGATGTAATCTTTTTCGTAACTATTTTTTTTGTTTCTACGGCTGGGAAACGGGGAGTATTCATATCTCCCACATAACACCTCAGGGATTATAGGTGGTGGCTGAAAAACAGCGCTACGCGGGACCAAGGTCCCGCGTCAGCAGAAGCTGAGCCACCTCCTTTGCCCACACTGTTAGTATAAGTTTTTTGTCTAGTTTTAAGTTTTTTCGTATAATTTTGGTATTGTTGATTTCTTCTTTTGTACCTCCATTGTATGTCTATTTCTATTATGTGTGGCAATAAACGGTTTTATTATTATTATTATTAGAACGAAGTCTGTCTGGGCAGCTAGTTTCTTATAAATTATTTTATGCTCATGCATATTGAGTGGAATGAAATATCTGTATAATCTGTACAGTGCAAGTGCCACCAACTTATCTGTGAAGTGACGAAAATTGGAACTAATGCCGCGTCATTCATAAGTTCTTTGTGTTTATTCATTTGTCATTTACTACCTCACGAATTGCGTCCAATGATTGGTCCAATGCGTCCGTCAGTGCCCTCCTTAAATTCACAGATAGGTTGGTTTCACTGTATTTCGGAAAATAATACGACCAAGTTGTAAAGCATGTAATCGCCATTATAGCTGTGAGGGTTTCGTAGTCATTTCTATTTATAGTCATAGGCAGGCAGACCTTAAAACAATAATTTTAATTAATAAATTTTGTGAAGTTTGTTTAAAAGATAACATAAAATAAATGATAGTAGTGTATAGTGTACTAACTGCGGCGGCAACGCGGGCAGGAACACGTCAGCGTTGAGAGCGGCGGCGAGGCGCGCGCGCGCCGCGGCGGCCAGGCGCGGCAGGCAGCGCGCGCCGGGCAGCGCGGCCGCGCGCACCAGCAGCGTGCGCAGCCGCACGCACGCGCGCACGCACATCGGGTCCCACGCTTGCTCCACTAGCTCTGTGGAGGGAGCAGTACGATTCAAGCTTACACACGACATAGCGATACATGTATTTTTCTGGCATACACAGTAGTACATTTTTTGTTAAAAAAATCAAGTATCTATTACAGTTAGAAAAACACAGCCTTGTGACGAACAGACACACGAATGGACAGTGGAGTTTAACGAATAGGGTTACGTTGGGCACCTTTTGGATTTAGTATTGTGTTAAACATCAACATTGAGCTTGGTCGTATTTTAATAATTTCTAACATACACACGACAACCAAGCTGCTCCAACACTGAACCTATATGAAATACATAGTACAGTCATTTTGGTCCTTCGAGCCGGATTTCATACATTCCACCTTGCAATAAAGTAGCAAACTACCTGTCAACTTGGGCAGCAGCACCTTGTCGACGATGGTGGGCACGAGCAAGAGGTCGGGGTCTTCCCGCACGGCGTCCTCCGACACCGGCGCCCGGTCCTCCTCCTCCGACGACTGCTCCGAGTCGCTGGACAGCCGCTCGCTTCGGGTGCCGTACATCATCAGGCATCTGCGGGTCGATACACATAGCGACGGATAGGAATCAATGGCTGTCTCAAAAGTCAACTTTACATGAGATGAAATAAAGAAAAATATCTTAATATATATAATTTACGTGTTACGTTGTTTGTCCGCGATGGACTCCTAAACTATTTAACCAATTTCAATCAAATTTGCACACCGTGTGCAGTTTGATTCAGCTTGAAAGATAGGATAGCTTACATCTGCCATAAGGCACACGGAAGGTTTTAATAAAAAAAAACTTTTGACAGAACGAAGTATGTCCGAGCAGCTAGTAATAGTATAAATAAAGAGATATTTTTTTGATATTATATGTTACTTAAGTTTAAAGTAGCAAAATAGTTAAATGAATATAACAATATGTCGCTCACTTGTACCAGTCCATTTTCTCGTAGTCCTCATTGTCTTCGTCGGCCAATGGATTCCACAGGATGAGCTGTGGAAAGTAAATTAATTAAATATTATTTATAGAGCGTACGACATGTCCTTCATTGTGTAAAGGATTTATCAAAATTCAGATCTAATGAATGGATCCATGCGCTCATTTTTAATAAAAACGTTAAAAATTCAGCAGTTTCTTAAATTCAACATTTTCCTTAAATGTATCGTATGTCATTACTTCCCAGAATTTGGATTTCCAATTTTAATCCTTGTTAGCAACACTATCGAATGGTGTTATAAAACAGGATGTTTTTTTTTTTCAAAATCAACTGGGTCGATTCCTGACCAGGGTCGCAGTTTTAGTTTTCATCAAAATCGGCCCCGAGACTACTTTAACCACCTTTCGCTATTCTTCAGTTTCAAATTTGGCTAACCACGCACACTTTAAAAATTCATCCTGTATGTCTATTTAAAGCGGCCGTCACCTCATGCCTGACGTAGGGCGCGACCAGCCGCGGCAGGCAGTCGGCGAGGTACGCGTCGCCGTAGAGCGCGGGCTCGCGGCGCCGCCAGCGCGCCAGCCGCGCGCACACGCCGCGCACGCCGCGCCACGCCGGCAGCGCGTCCGCGAACAGCGCCGCTGCTTCTGAACGGATCGACGCTGGGGACACAACGCAATATTTTTTAACCGACTTCAAAAAAAGGAGGTTCTCAATTCAGGCGTTGGTCGTGGTCCACCTGTTTAGTCCACCTGGGTGGACCACGGACACTTTTTTTTGTCGGTGGTCCACCTTAATGATGAGTAATATGCAAATCAAAAAATATATGGGCCGTGGTCCACCTAAAAGAAAGAACAAATGAAAAAATTGTGTGTTAGCTCCGACGCATGACTGGAGTTTAACGCCATAGTGATGATGATGATGATGATGTTTTACATCATCAGAATAGGTTCCCAAGATTATTATTATCATTAGATTGCGTTGTTACTGATCAGCCATCCTACGCCGACTACATACTGTGTTACGAATTACAAACATAACGCATAAAGCATAACGTAACGGAAAAAGTTTTATTCTACTCTTCATTAAATCTCATACTGCGGGCTTAAAATATGAAATCGATTGATACAAAAAAGAAGAAAAAGACAATCAACGTAACTTCTCCAAAGCGATTCCAACAGAAATTTCTTTGTTTAATAATCCTAATTGTATTTCTGTTATGTCATCATCATCATTTATGTATTTGGTTTTCCTTTTGTTGGAAGAACTGGATTTAATTCTGTTCAATTCAGTTAGAAGCCGCAAAATGGTAGTATGGTTTTTCTTTACGTGTTTATTCAGTTTTTAACCGACTTCAAAAAAAGGAGGAGGTTCTCAATTCGACTGAATTTTTTTTTTATGTTTGTTACCTCAGAACTTTGGACTGGGCCAACCGATTTTGATGATTGTTTTTTTAATCGAAAGCTGGTGGCTGTCATGCGGTCCCACATAAATTTTATTGAGATCTGACAATGGCATCTATGAGAAAACCACATAAGTCGTAAATTTGTGTTAAAATGTGCGCGTCAAATTGACAAATAACTCAATATCACGCTAACCGATTTCGATGATTCATTTTTATATCGAAAGCAGGTGCTTGTCATGTGGTCCCACATAAATTTGAACGAGATTTGACTAGTAGTTTTTGAGACTTTGAAGTCGGTTATTTTTTGTTAGTAAAATTTAGATTATGAATGAAAAGATTCTGTAACATTATTTGTGCGGTGTCTTTCACCAAACACAGATAATATATAAACAAAATTTTTAGACATCCAAAATCCGTCTAGGTATTTGAAAAACGGAATCATGTTATCTTTATTTCTGCCTTCCGATTTTATGTAGTTCAAACCTTCAGTCATGTTTTCAGCCGGTAAAAGTGGTAGAACTGCAGTCAGACCTACCAGCCTTCTTTCCTTTTTACCTTTGAGTTTTAACTTTTTGGCCCTTTTCCATATTGCTCTACTCCAATGATAGTAACATCCTGTTAAATTTATTTCTGGAAAACCAAATACATAAATGATGATGATGACATAACAGATATACAATTAGGATTATTAAACAAAGAAATTTCTGTTGGAATCGCTTTGGAAAAGTTACGTTGATTGTCTTTTTCTTCTTTTTTGTATCAATTGATTTCATATTTTAAGCCCGCAGTATGAGATTTAATGAAGAGTAGAATAAAACTTTTTCCGTTACGTTATGCTTTATGCGTTATGTTTGTAATTCGTAACACAGTATGTAGTCGGCGTAGGATGGCTGATCAGTAACAACGCAATCTAATGATAATAATAATCTTGGGAACCTATTCTGATGATGTAAAACATCATCATCATCATCATCACTATGGCGTTAAACTCCAGTCATGCGTCGGAGCTAACACACAATTTTTTCATTTGTTCTTTCTTTTAGGTGTTCACCTAGGTGCACTAAGGTGGACCACGGGCAAAAAAAAGTGTCCGTGGTTCACCTAGGTGTACTAAGGTGGACCACGGGCAAAAAAAAGTGTCCGTGGTCCACTTAGGTGGACTAAGCAGGTGGACCACGGACACCGCCTGTCTCAATTCAACAGTATTTTTTTTTTATGTTTCTTACCTCAGAACTTTGGACTGGGCGAACCGATTTTGATGATTCTTTTTTTTAATCGAAAGCTGGTGGCTGTCATGTGGTCCCATATACATTTTATTGAGATCTGACAATCGCATCCATGAGAAAACCATATAAGTCTTAAATTTGTATTAAGTATGTGCGCGACAAATTGACGAATAACTCAATATCACGCCAACCGATTTCGATGATTCTTTTTTTAATCGAAAGGTGCTTGTCATGTAATTTCACATAAATTTAAACGAGATCTGATACGTAGTTTTTGAGTAACTTTGAAGTCGGTTATTTTTTGTTAGTAAAATTTAGATTATTGTTAGTAAAATTTAGATTATGTTTCAAAGTTTCTTAGTCAAAATAATGACGCCTTACGAGATAGATGCGCTCTTTGTAACAGAAAAAGAAATCATTTTTTTCTTAAACTTTAAGAACTGTAGTCTTCATGCTATAACCGTACTAGGTGCATTTTCCAAGCAAACGATGTGGAATACTCTGCACTCTTGAGTTTATACTTAACAGACATTCACGTGCTAGGAGTAAATTAGTGATGTATTGTAAGCAGGGGCGTAGCTACCACCGTATCAGCCGTATCAATAGGGATGTTGACTAATTTTAGGATTCAATTTGATTTAATAGATAGAACCTTAAGATTCACGAAAAAAATATTATAAAAATAATAATCTTCAATTTAAAAAAAAAATTGATAAATAAAAATTATTTTCAAATTTCCCGCCAAAAACGTCACATGACGTCACTAGCCGATATTCAATACTATCTGTCGACTGAAGTTAGTCGCACTTCCATATAAAATAGGAACAATGACGTCATAAGCTCTAAATGGCGCTTGAGGTCACGTGACAGTGAGTACTATTTTTAACATTTTAAATTAATTATATTTAATTTGTTGTGATTGATTTCGACAAAAGAACGATATTTTAGGTTTTTAAATGTTGTCCTTGATACTTTAAACATAAATTTATTTTAATTTACTGATAGTGTCAACATCCCTATTATATGGGGCCCCCACTAACACTCCAAAAAAAAGCTCGCCAGCGGCCTACAATCACTAGTACAGTTGGCACTCCTTTTATATTTGACAGCTGACGTTGAGGGGGCCCCACAACAAATATTGATATAGGGCCTCCTTAGGGCTAGCTACGCCACTGATTGTAAGTAAATAAGTATTGAAAAGTTAATTAATAAATCTACTACCCTAGAAAGGCTGGAAAGGTATACATATTGGCGTACATAGTGAGCACTCACCAATCTCCCTACTGAACAGCTGCTGTTCATTGGGCGGCAGTTCGTCGTCACTGGAGTCCCCCTCGCGGTGCGCGGCGGGCGCGCCCCCCGCCGCCTCGCGCCGCAGCCGCCGCGCGCGCCGCCGGCCCTCGCGCTCCGCCGCGCGGCGACGCTTCTCCTCCGAGTCTGCGGGCTTGGCCGCACCTGGACGAGCTGTTAACACTTGCCTGTTAGCCTATTATGTTCGGTTTAGACGTATTAAGTAGTTAATAAAAATTTTAAGTGAATAATTTTTAGTGTGCGTCCACACGTAATAATTTAGTAAAGCTCTTTAGTTCATACAATTCTACTTAACTACTTAAGCATTTTACTAAATTTTAACTAAAAAGTGCCTGTCCAACGTGTTAAGTGATAAGCCCCGCCCACCTAATTAACAGAAAATAGAAAAATTTCTAAATTACTTGTCTACTTGATTACTTAACTACTAAATTACTAAACTACTAAATTGTCCGTTTACACGTATTAATTAACTTAAAATTTAGTTAACTACTTAATACGTGTAAACCGAACATTACAACGAAGCGCTCATATCCCAACGGCTTGAGTCGTTCCTAAGAGATAAAGCGTTATGCAATAGCGGGCGCGATTGGTCGACCGTAAGTGGCAAAATTTCTTGTGCGTTTCCGTGCTTCGGAGGGCACGTAAAGCCGCCGGTCCCGATTGTTATAACAGTCGTTAACAGGTAAGATAACAGTCGTTAAGCCAGGTCATGAAAAACTTCCGATACTTTGGTAAGTAACCCTAATCCTACCCCATCAATCCGCACTGAAGCATGGTGTATCCGCAGCGTGGAGTATGGTCTACTCAGCAGTACCTCTTGTTCAACAGTGGGCCATTAATGGGTTGAAGCTAATAAACTGTATAATTATATTATTGACAAGAATTATTTATCAGTACCACGTACGTACGCTCGTGCTAGCATGTAATGTGTCTCTATCTCTGTCTCTCTCTGCGTGTATGTGTGTCATCGTGTGTATCTCTCTCACCGGCCATGGCGAGCACGTCCTGCGCCTGGTCGCGCACGTCGGCGCGGCGGCGCTCCACGAGGAACTCGCAGCGCTTGCGGTGCACGGCCAGCGCGCGGCCCTCCAGCGCCTCCAGCTGCGGCATCTGACACACACACACACATACACACACGTCAGTATGGTATCACCGCTGCTGTTGACCACTCTACTATTGCGTCATTTTGTTGACACTTAGTGGCCGCGTTCCACTAGACACTCACAACGCTCACAACGATCAAATTAGTATGATATTTTGATCGTTGTGAGCGTTGTGAGCGTCTAGTGGAACGCGGCCATAGTGTGGTGTTTAAGTTCATAATGATCTTCACATTACAAGTCTTTAATGTCATTATATCAGCGTCAGAAGCCATCTTGTTGTACATTATGAGTAGTGTTGCCAGTCTCATCATTTTAGAATAATTAATGTTAATATCAAATGTTGCCATACTATAACTACAACACAGTGAAAATCAGAAGCAGAGCAAATTGGTGGCTCTAGGAGCCAGTATTTTTTTGTGCAAAACGTTTTACCGTTCTGGCTGCATGATGAGCTACGCCGAAATATTTATAAGATTAAAAAAGTTAAAATTAAAAATCTAAGTGAAAAAAATAAAAACTTTCATTTAATACAAAAACGATTACACTTTAAGAAAAGGGAGAATAGGCTTTTACTAAGTTAATTACTGCTATCCTGGACTTTCGCCCCAACTCTAGAGTCACTAACGGTTACTTAAATCGCTAAAGAATCACTATACAAATTCTTTACTAAGGAGCGATTTAACCGTTAGTGACTCTGTGTTGGGGCGTTAGTCACGTAGATAAAGTGCAGTCAACCATTAACTTATCACATGTAAAAAGAGAACGAATACAATGCCCAAATAGAAACCACCAACCAAAGTGTCAGTGTCATCAAACTAACCTTCTCGTCCAGACACTCGATGAGATCGGTGACGTACCCGCGCGCGGCCTGCGCGCGGCGGTAGGCGGCGTCGAGCGCCCCCCGCCGCGCCGCGCGCCCCTCCCGCACGCGCGCCGCCCCCAGCAGCCGCGCGCTCAGCGCCTGCTGCTTCGCCGCCATCGCGGAACGGTTCATCTGGAGCTCCTCTAGCCTGGCCAACGAAACTACGATACACTACAGTTCTAACGTTTGACAAGGACAAGGCTCCATGCCTTGTCTCTTTCTGTACGCGCCAACTCGTACATCTTGCTGTGTCGACAATTTACTTGAGTCGCGCGATTATATTAATTGCATTTTTGTATAATAACTTCAGTGGTACGTTAGAAGTGGTACGTAAGACACGGTCCGTATTAAACGATTGCATCAAGGCGATCGCGCGTGCTCACTCATAAATCAATCATTTATCATTAGTTTATCAATCAAGTGAAATATATAATTTAAAGCATACCGACTCGTATAATTTTATGATATCAAGCAATCAATAATATATTTAAATCAAATCATAATTATCATATCACGACAAGGAGTGTAGTAGTTAATCAAGGACTCTACACTTTCTATGTATGTGTTCGAATGGCGAGGAGCTGAAAGGCCGCCACATCAGTACGGAATAGTGTAAGGTAATTATTTAAAATATTTTTAGAACTGCAGTGAGACAACGAAATTTCAATGATGAAGCTGTGCCGTGTAATGAAAACCCCCTTAGAACAATTGAAGTTACCAACTGGTAAATACTAAATACTGTTTTCAAGTTGCCTTGAACTGTGACCCATTTGAATGAGGGAGAAGACAGAAAAATGGAAAAAAATTGTAATAGAAAGATACACTAAAGAAAATAGGAAATCTTTGGAGGTTGCCTTTGCCGAAAGACAAGCTGTTGCGGAGGCAGATTCATCTTATCTTAATATTTATAAATTACGTGTCACGTTGTTTGTCCGCGATGGACTACTAAACTACTTCACCGATTTTAATCAAAGAACAATGCCAAACTGCCATACATAGTTTTATTTCATTTTCAACTTAATCGTCTTAAAATAAAATAAAATTTAAAAAATACAGCATTAATTTCTAAGCTTAGATATATAAGAATTTTCAGCAGGCACACCCCAGAACCAAAGTATTTTGATGTTGAATATTTTATAACCATAGAAGTATTATACATAGAGTACCTGGTACGCAACAAAACAACGATGCCCGAAGAGTGTGTGATGTCACGATGTGATCACTAAACGTCAACGTCAATTTTAAAAACGATTCAAAAGTTGCCATCTTACTACTACTGAAAGATTAAATTACATAAGAATTTCATGAACATGAAGAAAAGAAATGTTTTTAAATATAAAAATAAAAAAGTTCAAGCAGAATGCTACTTGTTTATTAAAGATTGCCCAAATTACTCACTTTATAAAATATGAAATAATTAAAATCAGAAAATATGTACGACTATCAAAATATATTTTCTACCATTAATGTAGAAAAGTATGAAATGGTAACATTTTTACCGAATGAAAATGGAAAATTCGACGTCATTGTTATTATTATAGTCAATTCATCACTTATTAATAAAATTATTTTACCCTGGGTAATACGGGTACAGATATTAATTTTAAAATACGTAAAAAAATATTGAATTGCTTCGGTATAACTGACGTTTTAAGACGCTACAAAAAATAAAAATAATTTTTCGGCATTGTTCTTTGCACATCGTGTGCAGTTTGATCTAACTTGAAAGATAGGATAGACGGAAGGTTTTAATAAAAAAAAACACTTTTGACAGAACGAAGTCTGTCCGGGCAGCCAGTACTTTATAATTAAAGTCATATTATAACAATAGCTAAGCTAACATACAGCAATAAGCTCCGTACCTCATGTGCAGCGCGTCGAGCAGCTCCCGTGCGGTGGCGGGCGGCGCCTGTCCCGGCGCGCACAGCGGCCGCAGGTGCGGGGGCCCGTCCGCCAGCCGCGGCGGCGGGGGCGCCACCGCGAACGGGTTCAGCTCCACGCCGCCCTCGCCTGCACGAGAACACGGTCACGTGAGGTTAGCGATATTAGCGACACTTGTTGCACTGGCTTCAACCCCCGACGTAAAAAGAGGGGTGTCATAAGTTTGACGTGTCTGTGTATCTTTGTCTGTCTATGGCATCGTAGCTCCCAAACAGATGAACCGAAAGTTTTAAACTGATACCTAATCTGGCGCCATCATGCATAATATTAGTAATGGATAATGCATCTTATCATAGCGTGCAGTTAGACAAAGCGCCATCGTCAGCTACTCGAAAAGTTAATATAAAAGCATAACCTAACAATAGAATATTAGTTGAAATCCTTTGGGAGAGTCCAGCAACTGACACTTTGCCAATTTTTAGAAGACATATAATTGTAATTATTATTACTCCACAGGAATATTACAAACTAGCTGTTGCCCGCAGCTTCGCATACGGAAATTATGTTTTACCTTATTTGTACCTCTTGCAGAAGGAAATTTTAAAAACGGTGAATTTATATTGAAGTACTTATATTTAGTAATTTATATACTGAAACCCACGATTAAATCACAAAGAATTCCTCCAGGAGCAGGTTTTGAAAAAAAAGCAATATTCACATTTATTTGTATTTTTTTCTTTTTTTTTTGCAAAATTTTTCAAAAACTGAAACATATCTGTTCCATAAATTTAAGCAAGGAATATTTATTGCAAATTTGAAGCAAATCGTTTGATGTTTTAAAAATATTCCATACAAACTTTCATCCCATTTCCCGGGGAAACCTTTTAATTTTCCGGCATAAAAAGTATCCTAAAATATGACCCGGAGTATTAGTAACAACTTCAAGTAACAACTTCACCAATTTTCATCGAAATCCGTTCAAGAGTTTTCATGTGATGCCTGGACAGACAAACAGACAGACAGACAATAATTCTAAAAAAAATATTTTTGTGCTCTTACACGTTATTGAAGTGCCCCGTAATCAAAATTTAAAAAAAATATTCAATGTACAGAAAATTTACCCTTGGAGTTTTATTATAGTATAGATTACAAATAAAACAAAACTGTGTGTGTATGATACCAACCAGTGATGTCGATGATGGCCGGCATGGCCTTCTGCAGCTGCTGCTCCGCCCACTGCTCCCCCTCGCTGTCCAGCTCCTCGTCCGACGCCGCCGCGGTGCCGCCTGTGTACACACAGCAACAGAGTTAGGTATGCAGGGCGTCATACAAACATTTGCCGTAAAATTTTAATAGCTCGTAGTAAATTGAAAATTATTTAAATTCCCAAAATTGTCCTGACCCACCATAGAAGGCTATGGCAATATGCCATACAGGTTACCTGACTGATCTTTACTGCAAGTTTACTGGCTTCAATTCTACCCATTAATGGCCCACTACTGGGCACGGGGCTCTCCTCTTGAGGAGGCCGAGAGCATACTCCACCACGCTGTTCCAGTATATGTAGATTGGTGAAGGGGTTAATGGCCAACCCAATGTCGGAAGTTTTTATGCCGCCCAAGGGCCTCCGACATGGCTTAACGACTGTTATCTTACAAGAACAACCGGGACCGACAGCTTTATGAACCCTCTGAAGCACAGAAACGCTCGAGAATTTTTTTCACTAGCGGTCATCCATCCAAATATTGTCCGCGCCCGCTGTTGCTTAAAATTAACTCACTTTATAACATCCACACAAGCCGCCAGGCTATGAGCGCTTCGAACTTACTCCTATTTAATTACAAAGACATTTAAGGTCACTACACCCGTAACGTGGACGGGACGGGGACGGGACATGAACGGGGCATAAATGTACGTGTGCGTCCCGTCCCGTCCGTGCCTCCATGGCGTATGCACTATCGTTTACATTTTCTATGATAAGATGTTACCAAAACTTCACGTTCCGTCCCATCCACGTTACATGCAGTGACCTTAACTCGCAATTTGATAACAGTCAAACTATACAAACGTTCAGGCTTATCGCTGGGCAGCTCCAGTCCTCGCACTTGTATCCTGCCGTCCTCGTCATCGTCATCATCTCCATCGTCGTCTCGCACCAGCCGCGAGCCCGGCGCCGGCTCCGACTGCACCGGCACGAAGTCGCCCAGCTCTCGAGCCTGCGGACCGTTTTATACTGTTCAAGTACCTGCATGGAGCACTGGCTTCACTGTGTTCAAATATCTCTCGCTAGTTCTTCAACGTTTTTATTGTCATCCACAGTATGAGCATTATTTTTATAAATGGTAGCTTAAGAAAAAGCAGTTACTTCGTAATCACTGAGAAGCATTTGATTTTTTTTTATAGATTTTTCTTTATAGATAAGGATTCCTGTTCCTGTTATATTGTACTCCACGACATGTTTGATCAATATATAGTTAAAAATGTTCTTTAATTTTAATATTTTTACATTGAAATTTAATATAACTTTGATATGTAGTTTGGTCATGTTCATAACACAATAATTTCTAACTAGTCGAATCATACACAAACAATAACATCCGCATCCTACAATCTAATCTTACCACTTTCAGCTCCATCTACTCGTCGCTCAGCTGACCAAGTAACTAAACAAAACATTCACCGAATGACTGACGAAGTGACAACTGGAATCGGTATCGCTGCGGCTCCTCCTATGCCCTCACCTCTCATACCTGCTGTCGGGTCTTGCGTGCGGCGTGGATGAGCGCCGCGTCGGGTATGAGGCCGGGCGCCACGGCGAGCGCCGCGCGCACCGACTCGGGCCGGTACTGGTGGAACCCTCTACTGTCCTCTTCCGAGTGCGCGCTGTCGTCCGACACGTCGCCCGCGCCGTCCGCCGCCAGCGCCTCGCGCCCCGACAGGATCAGCCCTTCCAACGTGATCTTCTTCTTCGGTTTCTTCTCTTCTTCCTTCGGTTTCTCTGGCTGTGTGCTCTGTTTTTCCTAATATCAAATTGTTTTTGATGAATTGTGTATGAAGTTTAATTTAAATTAACAGTTAATAAAGTACAGTTACATCATTTAAGGAGATTACCCACAGCTACTTTTAGTGTGTAAGTAGCCTTATAGCAATAGCATATTTTCACACCATAGTAATACAGCAATGCATTCTAAACGAAACTGTTTGCCATAAGTAGCAATTAACAAGTTGTCTATGATTTTCACTGTATCCTACAAGAAGTAGTCGTGAGCAATTTCTCATATAATCTCAAATAAATATAGGACTACACACTGACTGATCTATAAACATACAGAAACACACATTACCTCAAATCCATTAGTGTCTAATTTGTTATTATCACCGTCTGGCGGCCGGCGTTTTTCTTTGTCCCGACGCTTGGAAAGACGCTTGCTCTGCGACGACTTCTTCACCTTAAATACTTCACCATCATCCTCTGTCACAAACAATCACAAAGACATATTAAAATTGCTTAAGTAGCATAAGAAAAACATAACCAAAAGTATTTCGCTACCGATTATATTATTGATAATAAATTATTTGTAATATGATTATTTCACACATCTTGACTCCAAGTCTGGTTTTTAGGTGGGTTCTAATTTAATTTTACCTGAAGATTTTCTTTGTTTATTACATGTCATTGCCCCAATAATAAGCAAGCTGTTCTCATTTTAATTCAGGTTGATATTTTACATTAAAAAGTTTTTTCTCACACATTGTTATTTTTTAAGTTTTTGTATGACATTAATTTTATTCTCATGTACATCTTGCATAACAAGCAATAAATATTTGTACTATTGAATAAGAAATATCTGGCACAAGAGTATTGTAGTTTTTAACTCAAATATGAATATATTGAGTTGCCACCAACTTTTTTATGAATCCATATTCATAATGGTAATTGAAGTGCACTACTTAGTGCAAACTTTAGATTTATGCAACTAAACAGCATAAGGATAGCTAACAAAAATCATATTATTTTACAATTTTGTGTTTATAATGAAATTCAACAATAGTCAAATAAACTTTTGAGTAAAACAATGTGACACAAAAGAAACTTTTATGTATATCAACCACATTCTCCAGACAAAATCGCTCTTTATCCTGCGTATTAATCGCTACAACGGACGCGACCCAAATAACCCTAATTTCAAGCTAGACGTCACGAAGACTGATCTCATGCTACCACTGACCACTGTATTTACCTTCATCTGCAAAACTTAACAAAGTGGGTTTTAAAGACTTTTCTTTCTTATTCTGACTGATCACTGGCGGCGGCGGGGGCTCCGGGTCCCCCGTGTCTTCATCGTCGTCAGCGCAAAACATGCGACGTTGAATTTTCTTCGGTTTACGAAACAAGGACATCGTTTGGTTGAATTCAAGGCACTTTATCTTTACAATAATGCTAAATATGTTGAGTGGAATAACATACAAAACTTAATTTCTTAATTTTATACTAATTTCTGTTGAGTTTCACTTTGTCGTTTCCCCTCCCTCACTTTGACAGTTTGACTGTAAGAATTTGACTTTGACATTTTACTTGAGTTGACATTGACAACTAACGTAAAGCATACCACAGACTGACAAAGAATCTAACAATATAAATAACTAATAAGCAAGAACTTTTTAGTTTAACTGGACGGCAAGCTTTGAAGAAAATACATACTTATGCTTGTGTCTGTGTTCCGTGTACATATTATGTATAATAGTTTATCTGGATATCAATCTTCGTAGAGGTACCTGAAGACGAATAAAGTAATGATCATTTTTGTATGATGTCCATGTCATCTATAGTCCCAGGATAATAATACAGGGTTGTCCCGTAAGTAGTGAAATCACTAGTAGATCAACCATAAAGGGTAGGTAGATAGTTTGACAGTTGACCTACAATATGTGAATAAATTACTTTAATAAAAGTTTCACCATCTTCGAGATCTTGAACTATTTAAAAATTCAAAATTTTGGCCCCTTTAGCCTACTTTCATGAACGTTGAATCCTAAAGCAGATAGTACCTATGTTTTTTTTTAATTTCTCCCAGATAGTTGCTTTAGAATCATCAACAGCATGTAATTTAGTTGAATACATTACGGAACCCTGTAAAATAGCTTCTACTTTGAATAATTTTGTTTTTGATTTTCTTCTATAAAACTTTGACGCGAGGTGGTTGATAAAAATGGACTAGGCAAGTTATGAACATACTACAGTCTTGTAATTTATTTTATGCTGAACATGTTAGGTGATATACCTATGCTTCATCACAAAACTACCTGATGGTAAGCCGAAATGAAGTCGTGGATGGTAAAGACAGAGTAAAAGGAAATTAAGGACATCCTACAATTATGAAGGACAACCTAAATGCGGCCCATGATTGGTAGAAACTCAGATGAAGGAATAGAAAATAGTCATCCAATGCTACATCATCAGTCTTCAATAAAAAAAAAATCTTCATACTTTTTTACTTTTTTTTCTATTATGATTGATATCCAGTTATACTATAATATCCTTGGTAACAAAATTAAATTCTTTGTAAATGTAACCATAGACTACGACTTCATCGAATCGAACAAAAAGACCAATCTACATAATCTGTGACAATTTACATAATCTGTTCTACTCTACTTAAATGTCTATTGTCTTGACTCTTGTCTATAGATCTTTCTTGTCCCGCACGGCGTGTCGTGCGTTCGTGTTATTTTCTCTTGGTGAGTGAAATACAGTGAAATAGCTATCTTTATCATTGTGATCGTTTATCATTTTAATGTAATGTGATTTTATAAGGATGCTCATCAATTAATTACATTCAAATATTAGATTATTTCGTTACTTGTGTACCTAAATTTTGTCTCCAACAATATGACTTCATTACGTGGGAATGTTGTTTCAGTCCTTAAATTTCTACGAAGTCCCTACACCACTTCAAGATGGGTAGGGAGGACAAGAGTACCTGGAAAACCAACTATTTTTCCAAAATCATCGTAAGTATTATCCTCTGTTCAAGTAGTGTCTCCCTCGAATTAACATAAACATAACCTTAAATTAATATTTGGTCTACCTTCAACCTGTAAGTTAGTTTATTTATTTTAGTACTTAGTAGTAGAGTATTTACATCAATATTTATATAGAAATATAGTATCGTATTACAATTACTAATATTAAACTCTGTGATCCTTTCAGACACTCCTAGACGAGTACCCAAAATGTTTCCTAGTGGGTGCAGACAACGTGGGTTCGACCCAGATGCAGCAGATCCGTATCTCGCTGCGTGGGCACAGCATCGTTCTCATGGGGAAGAACACGATGATGCGCAAGGCCATCAAGGACCACTTGGAAAACAACCCGGCCTTGGAGAAGCTGCTGCCGCACATCAAGGGCAACATTGGCTTTGTGTTCACCCGTGGAGACCTTGTTGAGGTTTGTATTGACATGACATAGTTGTCACAAGATAAATAGTATAAGGGTAAACATCAAAGAACATCTGATGGCTTGACGTAGCAGTGGTACTTGGTGACCAAATCTAACTCCCAAAACAGGTATGGCTATAATAGCTCAAACCTGGTCGCAGTGACAACTGGGATAGCTGTCAAGCCTGAAATCACTAATAATAAGGTAAATGTGCTCACCACCTTGGACCACGTCTGCACTTACCATCAGGTGGGATTGTGGTCAAGCATTAACTTATTCGTGTAAAAAAAAAACATTGGTTTATATTGTACTCACGTAACAGTATATTGTTAGTGTTACTAGTTAACTGATGATAAGTGGTTGACTATGATATTAATTTGAGCAATGTGATGTGGATAAGTGATACTGACTTAACATGCCTCAGAGATCTAGTTTTAAATGTTGAGGGAACAAGTAAACTGTTGTTTAAAATGTTCTCTGTTGAGAATGTCTGTTCTAATACCATTGTGTGTAATGTTAACACTCTGGTTTCGCTTTCAGACAAGAGTATTCCTTTAATATTATCCTAGTGTGTTGTTTGAATTTTAACTATGCACTGGCACTTTGAAGGGACATTAATTCAGTTATAAATAATATTTCATTTTCTATTGTCTTAAGATGAGCTTAAGCTTTAGAAAGTAAATTGCCCATATTCAAAATTCTTGTTGTACAACCATATTTATACAACCACAACAGTAAATAATGATTTGGAAGATATTCATTTGTATTTGATAGTGTTAAAGTAACAATAAATAAAACTAATGTCACTTGTTGACTGCTATGCAACTGATTTTAAGTAAGCTGTTAATACACAGATGTGTCAATCCATTTTGAGTTTACCACCAATCTTTTTTGTTTCATGTAGGTCCGTGACAAGCTTCTGGAGAACAAGGTGCGTGCCCCCGCCAGGCCTGGTGCCATCGCTCCCCTGTCTGTGGTCATCCCGGCACACAACACCGGTCTGGGGCCCGAGAAGACTTCTTTCTTCCAAGCCTTGTCCATCCCCACCAAGATTTCAAAGGGTGCGAATTGTTATATCTTGTTTCTTTGTAAAGTCGCTGATCTTTCATTCAAGTCTTCACATACAACCGTTTATGTGCCCGTTTTAGGGTTTGTGTTGTGGGTCCCATTTGTACAGTAAAATTATTTATTTACCATATTTTTTAAAGTTAACACTCAGGGTAACTAGATCCTTGTTCTGTCTGTTCTAATACCAGTGGGCGTAATATTAGCCTAATGGTTTCGCTTTCAGACAACAGTGACTCTTCAAATTTATCCTAGTGTGTTGTTAATGTATAAGCATTGCACTGGCATTTTGAAGATACATTGTACTCTTTCAATAAATTCATTATAGTGTAAAATGCATTGTGGGTTATGTATAATCATTTTTAATGTAATGGATAATCACGATTCGTATTTAATTTACCGATATTTACACTGAGAACACCTCACCGTGACCACAATCCTGGCTCGAACTAACTAACGAACAAAACTAATCATGAGTACTCGTTGCATTTAAAATGTTTAGTGTCCACAATGATATATTTAAATCATATGTATAATAATTTGTTCATTGTCAGGTACTATTGAAATCATCAACGATGTGCACATCTTGAAGCCGGGTGACAAGGTGGGCGCCTCCGAAGCCACCCTGCTCAACATGCTGAACATCTCCCCCTTCTCGTACGGTCTTGTAGTCAAGCAGGTACGGTGAAGTTCTTACTAATCTTAAACTTGTTACATGACCCTGTTGGGAGTTAAAGAAAGCTAAGACAATTCCTAACTGGCAGACATTGTATAATTATTGTAGAATAATAATTGAATGTTATGCGTAATCTTTTCTGCATAGTTAACAATAGAAACTATGCAGAAAAGACAAGGGAATTATTAAACATCAAAAAAAATTAGAACAACATAGATTATAATGTTAGAAAAATTATTGGTTAGTCATCCCAAAGTGTTGAGTACAGTTTGCATTTATTTTGTGCACTCTGATAATTTATCTTTGGGATATTAATTGCTTATGTGGTTGATTAAAGAATTTCAATAAATTATATTATGGTTTCTCAACCACAAGCAAACATTTTTTAATAATTGTAAAATATTTTTTCTCATAGACTTCTCAACATTTTGATTTAAATTTATAAAAGATACTAAAAGGATTTATTAATAGTTATAAAATTGTAGCAATAAGTATAGTACAACAATTAATTTAATTTAAAATAGGAATACTTAATTATTGCAATACATGATTCTCTCAAGATTATTATGTCTATAGCCACTAAAAGAAGTGATAAACTGTTAATGAATTGTATTCTTTATATTTGGCTAACTTGTTCAATGAGAATTTGTATCCATAAGTGAACTATTGAACCCAGGTGTACGACTCGGGCACGATCTTCGCACCAGCGATCCTGGACATCAAGCCGGAGGACCTGCGCGCCAAGTTCCAGGAGGGCGTGGCCAACGTGGCGGCGCTGTCGCTGGCCATGGGCTACCCCACCGTGGCGTCCGCGCCGCACTCCATCGCCAACGGGTTCAAGAACCTGCTCGCCATCGCCGCCGTCACCGAGGTGGAGTTCAAGGAGGCTACTACTATCAAGGAGTTCATTAAGGTACATTTTAAAACATATAAAACTTTACAGTAAGCCTAGGTTTTAATCCTATTTGATGATGAAGTTAGATTTATTTAAAACTGAGGTCTTAGAATTTAAAATATGGTAGGCGACAACTGAAAAATGTGGAAAGAACAATGTATTCAAAGTATCACTTTATTGAGGAATTGCTGCAGAATAAAAGAAATAATTGGCAATCATGCCATGGACCCCACTTTGAGAAGTCTTGATGTACTTTTACTCAAGGCCATGCGACATTGGGACAGAATAACTCATAGATAACCTCCAATAGATTCCGTATTAGTGAAATTTTCTTAGACTTCAAAGTCACAATTTTGCGGAAGGTGCGGTTTGCGGGGTACGAAACAGATGCGCTGTGATTGGATATTTAAAATTCAAACTTGGAATTTATCAAGCTCAACCCGTCCATAGTGATTGAGTATGTACGAGTATGATCGATTAATCGTACGATCGATGTTTGTTATTATCATTAGGTATTTACTTTCAGGACAATTATAATGAATAACAATACAATGAAAATATCGATACTTTTAATAAATATATAATATTATATTCATATTAAACTGGTAGGTATAACGATGATACAACTGAATCAACCTTCGATGATTATTTCTTCATATAGTAGAAACTGTCAACTGAAAAGTGTGTTATTTTATTATTTATTTATTTTTTATTTTATTTTATTAGCACACCAACAGCAGTACACACATTACATTACAAATATAAGTTCTATAGAAACTGGACTAGTGTGAGTGCCAATATTACAGGCGTGAACAACATTCTTTAGTATATTTATCAAGAAGAATAGAAACGCAAGTCTTGAAACTCTGTTAAACAAACGACACTGTATTTGGTAGGAAACCATCCCTCTCCACGGTGCATTGCTTCTATACATTTTTCCGTCCTCTCGGGGCATCTAGGAAATCTATAAAATCATTACCACAATGTTTTTTCGTATAATAAATAATGTTATCCTTGACTACAGCAACCTTTGTCCCACTTATAACTTGTTAGAAATTATCGATTTCATAGCAATATCCACAAAATTAATATCGATACGCGTTTAAAATGAAAAATTCACTTCCCTAGTATTTTCTTTAGTCAGAAACAAGATAATTATTTTGAATTAGGAATGAAATTTTTACAAAATGTCACTCTCAAAACCAGCATAAGTTGAACTCTGCTTCATTAGAAGAAAATTTGTAAAATAAATATGAATTACTAATTTATGAAATGATATGCCATCGTTTTGGTAACTGTTTTTACGCACTGATTTATCACACCATTTCACTCTGCAGTAAGCCATGGTTCCATCAGCGAATGCTTTTTTGAAATTAATTAAATTCTGAAAGATCCGCGTGTATACGGGTCAAAGGTCTTGGTCGATACTAATGTCGTGAATGCTAGTACAGCTTCATATGCATAGCAAAAGCACTGCTATGTTGCCGCGCGTCAGTTGCCTTGTATGCGGTATCTTGTGGGGGTAATCTATGGAATAACTAGAACAAAGTATTAATATAAGAATTTTCCTCTTAGGATCCATCCAAGTTCGCAGCAGTGGCCGCGGTGGCCGCGCCCGCCGCCGCCGCGCCCGCTGAGGCGAAGAAAGAGGAGGCCAAGGCCGAGAAGGAGGACTCTGAGAGCGACGACGATATGGGCTTCGGCCTGTTCGACTAAGCTCTCCCATACCGCGACTACTCCAAGACAACATCTTTACACATGTGTACACCTGCCCTCGAGTTGTCGCGCGTTGTCTGTGGCCGCTGGCTAGCGCTGACGTCACGCCGCCGGGTCGGACGCCCATATGGCGGCTCGACAGCGATTGCTAGTCAATAAAGCTACTTTGGAAACAAAATTTTGTTTTACTTGTAAATAACCCTGGTATACATTCTGGCAATTCCCTGAGCATACGTGGACAAACTGGTCAACGTGGACAACTGGTGGCAAGGGTCGTGGGTGGTTCCCAAAATTTCTCATTTCCATGGACTTAAATATATGGACACGCTGTTCAGTACTTAGTTTGTTCACTTGAGTTTACCCCAAATGGGGCCACCTCAGTTTAGTCTGCTGCGAGCGAGCTACACTAGTAAATGTCACGTTAGAAAAACTGACTGTTCTAGAAAACTTATTAACCTTTTGACCGCCACAGTCTTCTATGCTAGACAAGCACTTGCGGGCCCTGTACGCCAGGGTCTTCTATGCTAGACAAAAAACCCGTCCCACAAAAATATTTAAAAAATATAATTGGTATTTTAATTCAACATTCCACAAAATAGAATATCCCAGCAACATATGAGTATAAAAAACATGTTTATTAATCATAATTGGTAAGTAACTATATTTGTCATAACAATTAATTAGTGTCAAATAGGCTTAGAATAATAACGCCTATTCTAAGCAAATAGGTATTTAATACCGACATCTTGAACCAAACTTGACAGAACGAACACTCACTACGGAACAGGGTTGCCAGACGTTGCGGAGTGAGAGATCGTACGGTGGGTAAATAAAAGTCGTATGGAAATAGTCGTATTTCTGGAGCCTTCTTATTCCTAAAATAAGAAGGCTCCAGAAAAAATAAATAGTACGAAAAAAAAAATAGTACGATTCATTTAATGTAGGTATAGGTGTACCAGAATCTGATGGCAAAATGGGGAAATTAAAATTGGAGACAACACACTCCCCAGCGTTGGGGAAACTAGAATAAAACTTTTTGATCCTTGATATTTTTAACAGTGTTAGTTTCATAATAGGCAATATAAATTATGTAGGTAGGTATGGTTTATCAACTTCAGATGAAAATATATATATAATAAAAGACAAAGCTACACATTTTTTACATAAGCACATATTTTTTTATATTATAATTAATTATTACAGTGACTAACAATAATTTATGCAACTATAATTTAAAATTTGCCATCTGTATACTAGTATTTTTTATTCATTTGATGAAGAGAACAAATAGATAATAATAATAAATTGTTCCTCCACCGTTTCAGTTACGTGAACTTGTATGATGTAACTTTTCATTTCATATTCACAAAATTTTTGCTACCTTTAATTTGTAGCAATGTTTGTATTATTTATTTCAATTAATTTAACATCATTTGCTAATCTTACTTACATACAAAGAAATCTTATTATAGATTATTTACTAAGAAAATATAATCACGAAAACTAATTGTAAGTATCAAAACGAGTTAATCCTACAAGATGGATAATATTAATAATGCAGATTGTCGCTTAAATACAACTTTTTCCTCACATGTTTTTCATTAAACATTGAAAATAATATTTGTGGCTTGTGATCGTAAAGTTGTTTTCGGCAGTAAATCGAAAATAATCATCATATTAGAAAAAGAAAAATATTCCATACAAGTCTTTTTTTGACTTGACAAGCCGCTTGACAATAGTTAGTTTTAAAAATTTTCATTGCCATATTAAAAACCCATTTTTCTGCTTGTCAAAAATGCCATGAGATGCTGGTACACCTATACTAATCGGTGACTGCTTGTCTTGGTTCGACAAGTGTCATATACAAAGCTACTCTATGGCACGAGGCTTCTAGTTTGAAAAGAGAACGGAGGGCAAGCCGGCGGTGGAACACACATTTTGTTTGAAATGTCTTCTCTATGTATATAATACCTCAATGTGATAAGGTACCATTGACTATACTTCCGTTTGAACGCATGGCATCACTTCGATCTTTGCAGTCGTGGCAACAGCAGTGTGTATTTCAACGAAAATACAAAAAAAAAAACTTAAGGAGTGGATAAAGGCTTGGTTGAAACAAAGAAACACATTTCTACATACTAACTTATTGTTGGAATTATCTTTAGAGCCCACTTATTGGAGAAACTACTTGAGAATGGACAAACAGTCGTATTTAAAATTACTGGAACTTGTGACACCATTAATAAAAAAACAAGATACTAATATGGAGGCAAGTCATAAGTCCTCATGAGAGGCGTAGACGTAGGCATTATCTTAATATATATTAATTACGTGTCACGTTGTTTGTCCGCGATGGACTCCTAAACTAACCCGATTTTAATCAAATTTGCACACCGTGTGCATTGAAGTATAATGTCATAGAAGAGACATCTCGAACAAAATGTGTGTTCCCATCGGGAAGTTCTATTTTCAAAATTCTCTATGTATATAATATATTCCCCGTTCTCCTTTCAAAATCGAATGAATCCATTGGAAATGCAGCCGCGTGGCTTCAATTCATTGGAACATACATTGTGTTCGCGGTGTCTGTTCTATACGCTAGTAATAATACTTCAATGACCGTGTGCAGTTTTTTCCAACTTGAAAGATAGGATAGCTTTATGCCGGTCACTCACATTCGCGCGAATACGCATGTGTGGGACGACCTTCGCGAATGATTATGCGAAGTTTTCGAGGCATTCGGGGTTTTCCAAGCTGTGTCGGTTTTTTGTCGCACATCAAAGCGCGCGAACCTCGAACCTTCGTGTAGTCTTCCACACATTCGTGCGACAAGTTGCGCACACGACTAAAAAGGTGATGTATTTCTTAATTTTTCGTGGTTCGTGGCGTCTAATCGTACTACCATTTATTTTCTGTATTGAAAATTGATTTGAATGACAACAACATAATAACAACAGCAAGATTGAACATTCGTGAACAAAGTTTAGGAGGAAGCGGAAATGGGCTTGTATACTCATATGCGAACCCATTTGCCTGACCGCCCTTCACATATCGCACCTTTTGTGGAACAAGGGCTCAACTGCACTTTTGTAATTTTAAAGAAGAGCCATTTTAAAGTTTTTTTTTGCATTCCGAGTCGTATTATTCGTCTTTTTATTGCTTCAAAGTGTTTGTTCTTTGCATGAGATACGACCCATTTATTTGTGAATATGGCCATGTACTTTGCAGGTGTAAAATATTTTTTTGTTTAATTTTTGTCATTTTACGATTTTTTGTAAGATGTGCCCTTGTACCACCAAAGGTGCGATATGTGCAAACATTCCTAAAAATGTCAAACATTTGCGCGCATGTGAGTGACCGGGGTTACATTTAAACAAAACTTTTGACAGAACGACTGAGAACGAAACGAAGTCTGTCCGGGCTTTTCACGTATGCGAAGCAGTGTTGCCATATAATTTTTTCTCGAATAGCCTTGCCGGAGTGCGAGTGTAGCCCCGAGATAGCCCCATCTAGGGTTCGAAATATTGGAGCTAAAAAAAGGTCATCGGCAGTCAATTTCATATCACTTTGTTGAGAAAGCCAAGCCTAATGACCCTTTTTTTCGTTTTTTTAGTCCGAGCACTGAAATATAGCCCCTCGGCTACACGTAGCCAACGGGTAAAATATGATAGCCGCTCAGTAACGGAAATAGCCCGATTGGCGCTTAATAGCCCCATCTGGTAACACTGATGCGAAGATTATAGAAGTATGTGGTTTTGAAGGTGCTCTGTGGACCTTTGACACTGATTGTCAACTTTGGGCTTTTTGACAATTGACAGATTAAGTCAAAAGTTTTTTCAGACGAGACGTCACGAGACTAGTGTTGCCAATGCTACGGCAATTACCGTGTTCTACGGCTTTCGGGCCAAAAAATCACAAAATCTACGGTCTACCGCTGGAACCCTATTGCCGTAGCAAATTCTACGGCTTTTCGCAAATTCTCCGGTTTTTTTTTTATTTACTTGTTTTTAAACATTTTACGAATGTTAAAACCCATAAAACAGCGCCACTAGGCAAATGTTGATGTTAATTTAAGCTAATAAAAAGTGATTCATTGTTTTGTGGACATCAAATTCACTGCCGATGACCTTTTTTTTTTAGTTCGAGCGCTGAACCGATGGTTGCGCAAGGCAACCATAATAATATAATGGCGTAATTGCATTGCTACGGCCCACACTTGATCTTTTCCCATATAAACACGGCTTTTTTTATCTAATGTACACGGCCTTCCAAAAATTTTCATTGGCAACACTGCACGAGACTGACGAGACGAGACGCACTTCACTTTCACTTTTCAGTATTATTAATTTTCTCTTTGAGACGCACTAAGCACTTTTTCATGAGGAAAAAGCACGTGGGGTTTTTAAATGTACTTTGTGAGGAAAGAGGAGGAATCTTCCAACGCAAGTAGAGTAAGTTACATTGTTAACATACTTTATCAGTAGTATAAATGAATGCCTTCTCAAATTACTGTCATTGTGGTGTATCGGTTATCGGGGAGTCAGGCTGCCGGTTCACGAACATGATCCACACTCAGTTATAAACAGATGGACTAGTAACAGATTCATATCAGCTGCGAGGCATGGGTTGACTAATAGGGGAGGTTTATGGAGGTCACTTTGGGAATCAGCCCTCAGTTGTTGTCAGGTGGTACTCAAGTTGAACCGGCCCAGTGTTGAATATGAGTGGAAGGGATCAAGGGAGGACAGAACAGAATATAGGTATAATATTATTATACTGTCAGGATCGACCATTTCTTTACACGAGTTCGGTTACACCGAATCTACAAATCAAATCAATCAAATATGAATCGTTGGACGACAATACATCTAGGTGCACACCGCTATAATATCTGCATTTATGTTATGTCAGGAATATATTTATATGGTGTGTATAGATGTTGCATTCAGCACAGGTAAATGGTTATATTGTTAGCTATTTATTTGTCACATCAATATGAATATGTGTGAGATAGTAAAGAATTTCAACTTAAACTGATATTCATATTGAAAACTTTTAATGAGGATAATGTTAGATTCTTGTCAAGAATATCTGCTTATGTGAACAACTGAGATTGTTTATTGATTGATGTTAGATCATTTATAAAATGTATACTGATTTAAATGGGATAAATAAAGTGGTATAATTATATTATATGGGTAAGGACCAAAAACTTGACGTATTAGCACAATGGAGATCACAACAGAACTTATCACACTGGAAAATAATTGTAGCACAATGGAGCATGAGGTTGCGTGTAAACAGTAATATTTTAGATTACCTAAAATAAAGAAATTAAAATTATGTTGCAAGTATTTTTATTACAAAACAAAATAAAATGTAAATAAAATCAATCAAACTTTCACAAAAAAGAAGTAAAAACAAATATATATCTCATTAAAAAATACTAAATCTCATTAAAAACTAGCGATATTTATACCTAATTTTATCGACAAAAATACCGACATGTGTCGTCGGTGTTTAAAAGCTGCCAAAATGTGGTCCCTTATAAATAACATTCAAATTATTTGGATTTTCTTTTTTTAATTTTTCACAGTACTTTCGACATCGTTCTGCGGCTGAAGAATGCATCTGAAAAGCAAATATAGAAAACTATTTTTGAGAAGAATACAATAAAATATGAAAAAAAAAATCAAGTTAATAATACATATTTAAATCGTGATAAACATACCTTTAGGATCAATTTCGTGTCACAACGTCGCACAACGGAACAAAAATTCACACGACAACACCTAAAAGATGCAAAATTTCACAAATTTAACAACGAATTGACATTTTTGTACATTCTTTTGAATAGAACATTTAAAATGTAACATATCTATAATATAATTTGCTAGAAAATCGTCATAATATTCGTAAAATACTCACCTAAAGTTTTCAAAATATTAACGACCAAACTGATGAGATTGAATCAAATGTTAAATTGGCAAAGAAAAAAACATCGTGGCTATTGGAATTTCTATAGCAAGCACAAAACCAACGTTGCCACACTATATTGTTAAGAAACTTCTAAAAAGGCTTGTGGTTTCAATATTATAGCGTCGCACAACAGAAATATCACAACGGAATGAATTTTGGGACACATACATTTATACCTGTAATACTTTAAATAAGGAAGATAATGGGTTAATATTTGTCAAGGACATTGCTAGTATATATGGTAGTTCATTAATGTAGATTTACAAATTATAGCTTACGTAAAAACCAAACAGCATCAAAAATCTTCTAAGGAAGTCGGTTTGGGACATTCTATTTTATCTACTTTTCTAAGGCAACAATTATACTGTCATGTTTTGATGATGAAATTAAAAAATCAAGATAGTTATTTTTAATGTTTTTCTTAAGCTTACATGTTTAGAAGGTATTAGCAAATACAAAAAAAAATATTTTAGGCATGTAATGGACTCTAATTTTCTTCCAATTTGAGTTGGACACCACAGTATGTCTCAATCCGTCAAAAATTTGGTCCTTACCCATATAATGATATAATATTGTGTTATTTGTGTGTTTTATAATAAAATTAATTAATTTATTTACAAGTTCAATGATCCATAAAGCATTAAATTGGGTTTGTTATTTTTACACCCAAGCTAAGTTTCCTGCTCACAATGCCGTGGTGATTGTGGCATTGACCAATTTCTTTTGTTTTAGGTTTTCGGATACTCTGTTCAAAAGGGTCATTTATGCTTTGATATCATTAAATTTGAATGGATAATTAATAATGGAAATCATTACACGAACCCAAATCAGGATAATTCTGGATTCACTCCAGTTACATGTAAATTCAGCTCAGTGTGCCCTAAAACAAATTGAAGATGGTGATTTTAACTTTAACAAATTAGAAATTATTGGGGCAAAACTCAAAAGCATTAATGATAGATTTACTCTGCAAATTAGAAATTTTTGTAATTCAATAGTGGAGCCTAATGTTGCAGAGATTAGTGAATATACGACCATACAGATTCAGGCTGAAGATTTAATAGCAGAAATAAATGTCAGACTTAAACAACAGGAACGCAACCAGGGCGCAGGCCCTGTACAGGGTGGAAATTTTAATATTGCTGGTAAATTACCGAGAATGGAACTAGCTAAATTCGACGGT
This sequence comes from Thymelicus sylvestris, assembly GCA_911387775.1. Lineage (NCBI taxonomy): Eukaryota > Metazoa > Arthropoda > Insecta > Lepidoptera > Hesperiidae > Thymelicus > Thymelicus sylvestris. Next base: position 16,723,816 of record OU426889.1, read on the forward strand.
GATATTCTTAAGTGGTATCAATTTTGGGACCAGTTTGCATCGAATATAGATAATAGAAACATAGACGACGTGGACAAGTTACTATACTTGCAGTCTGCTCTTGAAGGGGATGCAAAACAAGCCATCACAGGCTTGGACACAACAAACAGAAATTATAGAATAGCAGTCAATATATTAAAAGAGAGGTATGGCCAACCTAGCATAATTATTGATGCTCATTATAGGGCATTATATAGGATAAAACCAGCTACGACAAATAGCATTAAAGAGAGTAGGCGTGTACTGAGTGAAATAGAGAGACACCTCACAGTACTTAGTTCCTTAGGTGAAGATGTTAATCAAAATCATCTCAGAGTTATGATTATGGAAAAGTTTCCAGAAGCTCTAATTTATGAATTAAGATCAAAGATTTCAGATGAAAATGATTCAATAGATAATATCAGGAAAAATTTAGAATATATTATTGCGGCTAGAGAAGCATCAAATAGATTGAAAAGGGAGATTGGAGATACGAGGAATGTAGACGCTATTGTTGCAAATAAAACGAATGATGAAAATTTTACATTTTACAATAAATTTAGAACAGTTACACAAAAAAGATCACATGACTTCTCTGACAGGACTAATGAACCACCTAACAAGAAAGATATGAAGTGTATATTTTGTAATAGGGGTCATTTTAATGATCAATGCACTACATACAAATCGGCTCAGGACAGGAAGTCTCGGCTAAGAAACCGTTGTTTTAATTGTTTGGGGCCAGGACACAGCGCCCGAATTTGTCATAGCAATCAAAAATGTAGACATTGTGGTAAATATGGTGACCATAATAGAGCATTATGTCCCACTAAATTCGCTCAACCATTTAGGCAGGGTTGGAAAAAATCATGATTTTTTTTAAAAATTCGAAAAAATCACGATTTTAAAAAAAAATCCTAATTAATCACGATTTTTTTGATTTTTTCATTTTATTTTAAAATAATTTTGCGCAAAACAGAACGCGCCCTCAAGGGATTGCGCGGACACAGCGCGGGGATTTCTCTTTTGTCTGACATGTGAATGTGCAAAAGCAAGTGAATGCAAATTCTAAATTTGTTTTTAGGGTTCCGAAGTAAAATCGGAACCCTTATGGTTTCGTCATGTCCGTCCGTCTGTCCGAAGCATAGCGCCGAAACCTTTAATGCTAGAAAGCTGTAATTTGGCACGGATATACATAAAAATGATTAAAACTCTAGAATTGTAGAAAAAAATATTGAAAAACATTTTTTTTCAGGGTTTCCCCTACAGGTAACGTGAGGATGATTTTTTTATTCGTCGCGTACCCTATAGTGTGGGGTATCGTTGAAAAGGTCTTTCAAAAATGTTATGGGTCTTCTAAGACCATTTTTGGAATTAGGGGTCCGTTTGGAATTTATAAGGAAAACTATCACGGCTATGTTAACATAAGTATTTACTTAATAAGTATTAGTCGATAAACGTACTACTTCGGAACCCTACATTGCGCGTGGCCTGACACGCATTTCCCCGGTTTTTATATGTGGATTTCTGTGAAAGAAAGTGAAATTACACATTTTTGATTAAATCCTTGATTTTTACTGAAAAAATCATTTGATTTAAATCGTGATTTAAATCATGATTTAAATCAAATTTTGTTAGACAGTGGAAGTCAACGTTCTTATATGACAGAATCTGTCGCTAATTCTCTTAATTTACCTGTTATTGAGATAATTAATTTATCTATTTTCACTTTCGGTGCGAAATCAGCACATCATATTGAGAGTCCTGTAGTAAAATTTAAAATTACAACAAAAAAGGGCATCACACGGCAATTACATGCAAACGTAGTTCCATATATCACTCAAGGCATAAGAACACCAGAACTTAACGAAATAACTCGTCTGAAGATAAATATAAGTCATGATAACATTACAATGGCAGATGATGGCTCCTGCGGGGATAGAATAGATATTTTGATAGGTAACGATTATTATCATTCATTTATGGGTCAAGAAAGGATTTCATTGGGGCAGCATCTTTTTTTGGTTAATTCAGATTTTGGTTGGATTTGGTCAGGTAGATTAGATGAGGGGTTTGACAACAATGATAACAGTATTGACATATTTTCAATCAAACGCAGTGCTTGATAATAAATACACTGAGCCGGATCTTCCATTAAAATATACGGATGTGAAGGCATTATGGGATTTGGAATCCATAGGTATCATCGACTCTCCCAAGTCAACTCACGATTTATTTTATTTAAAGATAATAGATATCATGTGAGATGGCCTTGGATTGAGTTTCCTTTCCACCCAACCTTCCTGATAATTTTGGAGTAGCTTGTGGTCGTCTCAATAGTTTAATAAAACGTTTGAGTCATGGGCGTAGCCAGGGGGGGGGTTTCGGGGGTTCAAACCCCCCCCGAAATGTTAAGGACTGACATTTTTATGTGCTAATAAACCCTTAAAAAACATTTTTCTAGACGTCATTCCGAATCGAATGAGCTATCGCACATATTTTTAGGAAATTTATTTCTATTAAACACGTTTTTGAACTTTTTGACTAAACTAATAATAGATGGCACGACATACTATGTACGTCGCGGCGTCGCGTCGTGAGAAAAAATAAAGTGTCAATTTTCTTTAGGGTTATTTTAAGTACTTTTAGTCGTTGTATTTTCTTGAACCCCCCCCCCCCCCCCCCCGCCCCGAAACTTGAACCCCCCCCCCCCCCCGCCCCGAAACTTGAACCCCCCCCCCCCCCGCCCCGAAACTTGAACCCCCCCCGAAACTAAAACCTGGCTACGCCCATGGTTTGAGTGATGCTGAAATTGCAGCGTATGACCAAGTAATTTAGGAACAGTTACAGAACGGCATAATTGAAATAGTAACTATTATTCCAAATAAATTTGAAGCAAACGATCGGGACACAACAGTTAAAGTATTAGGCATGATGTGGAGTATTGATACTGAATTCATTTGAAATTAAACTTTTGCAATAATGTAGATTCCATTCAGACTAAACGCGATGTATTAAAAGTTATTGCGTCAGTATAATATGATCCTTGTGGCCTTGCTGTTCCAGTAATGCTCCCAGCAAAGAAATTTTATCAAGGGTTATGGAAACTTAAGACTAAATGTGATGTTACATTACATAATAACTTACTTAACGAATGGCGTCATAACATCAAAATTTGATTACTTGAAAGAGATTAAAACTTATCGATATTTTGGTCATGATTTAAAAGAGGACTTTTGAATAACGAGATTAAAATTTAATACGAATTACACTGTTTTACAGATACTTCTCTAGTGGCATATGCAGCGGTAATTTATTTGCGTTGTTCTTTGAATTCTAAGAATATCGTTAGTTTTGTTATTGGGAAATCTAGATTAGTGCCCATAAAGGACCAAAGTAATTTACAAATACCAAAATTGGGATTGCTGGGAGTACTTATTAGTTACAGGTTAATAAATTATCTATCTAAATTTTTGCGTCTTAGAATTAGAACCCAGTTCTTGTGGACAGACAGTCAGATAGTATTGAGTTGGTATAAATCAGGCAAACTTCTTCCTCCGTTTGTCTCTCATAGAATCAGTGAAATAAAGAAGAATAAGGCCTTACAAGTTAGGTATGTACCGACGAGACTAAACCCCGCGGATGTAGGTACTAGAACAGATCGTGTGTATTGGTATAACACATGGTTAAGAGGTCCTCAGTTTTTAATCAAAGACATGATGCAGTGGCCGAAAAATTGTAGTAGTTCAGATACACCTCAAATACAAACTTCTTTGGCTGGGGTGGGTCTTGCGAAATCATCTATTACTTCTATTGTATTGTAAATGTAGACTTGGAAAGAAGTAACTCTGCGACATTAGATAGCGAATTAAGAAAGATATTGGAAGTACAGATAGAATATTTTCCTAAGGAGGTAGAGGGAATCGTGACTGACTTATCTAGAACACTTCAGTTATTCAAAGATCAGAATGGAATATTAAGGTGCAAAGGAATATTCAAATATGCTGACTTGACATATAATCAGAAAGAGCCTATCCTATTGCCAAAGAACTCCGAATTCACTTATAGCGTTATCACAGATTTACATCAAAAGAATTATCATGTTGGAGTTTCACATACACTAGCACTATTACGACAAAATTACTGGGTTCCCCAAGGAAGAGCAGTTGTACAAAGGGTGATCAAGAAATGTCCTCAGTGTATAAAGTATGGTGGAGGCCCCTTTAAATTACCAGCAACGCCTGATTTACCAACGGAGAGAGTGAAGCTTGAATTGCCTTTCGCTTTTACGGGTCTGGATTATTTTGGTCCTCTTTTCGTCAAAGAAGGCGATAAGGAGAAACGATGGGTATGTTTATTTACATGCCTAACTATAAGAGCCATTCATATGGAAGTTGTGAAGGATCTGTCAGCTGAAGAGTGCTTGTTAGCAATAAGGCGATTTGTCGCGACGAGAGGCTTACCACAACTGATTATGACGGATAATGCAACACAACTTAAGCTAACCGCAGAAGTAATGACATCCGATTATTGCATTAAGAATAAGATTTGGTGGAAATTCATTCCAGAATTGGCGCCCTGGTTTGGGGGCTTCTATGAACGCTTAATAGGAGTTGTCAAAAATTGTATGAAACGTACATTGGATAAACATTTATTAAACCACAGTCAGTTATGTACGATTATCAGAGAATTGGAAGCGGTTATTAACACCAGACCCTTAACATCAGAAGGCGCCGAGTTAGAACATGTATTGACACCAATAGAATTTCTACGCGTGGGCGGATCGGTAACGATTCGGACCTAAGAGCAGGACTTTTTAGAATCAGCTACTTTAACGAAGACTAATTTGATTGACGGTTGGAAGTGTGGTCAGATTATTCTATCAGTTTGCGAAAATGTTTAGCAATCAGTATTTGACTGGTGTCCGTGAACGACGTGATAAACATCGACAGCCGCGAGTCGTAGATCGTAGATCGAGCACCAAAGTTATTAGAGACAGTTCAGTTAAAAACAGAAGGTAGTAGGGCACACTGGAAGATTGGTAAGATAATAGAATTAGTAAAGGGTTCAGATGGGCAGATAAGAGTGGCAAGGGTAAAATTATCAAATGGAGAAACATTGACCTGCTCCATAGCTCATCTCTATCCAATTGAATTAGATGAAGATTAGTATACAGTTCCATTCAATATGAATCGAAATAAAGTCTCAGTTCAAAGTAATCAGCCAGTGGAAACAGATAACGGTTCCAAAAACCCTCAAAGCTCCGAGATTGCACGAGTTCCTGGACAGGCAAATTCAGAACAGCGGCTGCCTCGGGCGTCAGCACTCAAAGCTAAGCAGATGGTAAAGGAATGGACGTCACAGTTAATGATGAACTTGTTTCAATAGTCAGTTACTCTGAGTATTACGTTTGATTTGAGCATTAAGACTTTGTTTGTTGTAGTTATGATCAGTTCGATTATGTAATCAGTTTTGACATTAAAGTAATTTGAATCAGATTATTTGGAGTTTCTCTTCCTGTGGGGAGTGTCGCGAATGCGAACTAAGAATTATAGAAGTATGTGCACATGTGCAAGTATATGTATGTGTACATGTTGGCGCGCGTCAGTTGCCTTGTATTCGGTATCTTTTGGGGGTAATCTATGCAATAAACACAAAATGGACGCCGATTCGCCCATTCACTGACAATTCGGACTGCTTCCATATGGCGTGGCGCACATTTTTGACATTGACAGTCGGCCGCAGACTACGTTCATTTAGACTGGACGCGTGGATTTCAATCCGTTTGGAAATCCAGGGCTGGACGACGTCCATCCAAATGGAATATTACTTTACCATCCACGGAACGATTTTGGAAGACGACCACTCCATTTGTATTGATGGACGTATCGTCAGTGGGTACCTTTAGGTTGGTACATAATACATATTATGCTTGGTGGCTTGATTCATTACCGTAGGTTGGCAAAACATGGTCAACTATTTAACTTCTCATCCGGCGAGGGTTAAAATGAAAAGATATTGTATCATTGAGAAATGACTTTATTTCTTTGGTTTTACCCTAAAGACGTCGGAGCCGCATCTTCACGTCAGAACCAACCGTCACCAATTGATTGGGAACTTATCACAAATCACAATAAGTACAGTACGGCGGACGTATCTTGGCGCGTCTGAACTTCGCGCAGAAGGCTGCGCAGTAACATAATTCGGCAATGCTCGGTACGCAGCGTATTGTCTCAGTCACACGTTAGCATGTTCGTGTCGCTATCTCTGTCTTACATGCGCTAAAGTTCGCAAAGCCTATGTTCAGACGCACCAAGATACGTCGACCGAATTGTATGTACAGTTTGAAAACAATTTACAAGCGCTTCTTCAAATTGATTTACTGGAAATCTAAACATGTGTATTGTTAAATAGTGTGTAAGTAAATTAACAATCCAATTTTTTACACTACCACAGAATTTAAATATATGTTTGAACGAGCTTGAATATTGCAGCCAAAGTGAAGCTAAAGAACACAACAGATATTGTGTAGCTTACTGTGGTTCTGGCGAGCAGATGGGCAAAACAAAAATTTAGGTACCTACTATACAGGTGTCATCGTTTGGTATCACGGGTGGTTGTATCGAAAAACTAGTATTGGAATTACATTTGATATTATGAATATTATTCAAAAAAATCTCATGAAACATCAGACCTTGACAGATACCAGGAATTTAGGCTCAATATACAGTTAATTTCAATTCAAATTTTTGTTATGTTATTGACAAATCCACCAATTACACTTAGGACCACAACCTGTATATATACATATTTCTGGACAAGACAAGTAAATATATTACATAATTTATATGCATATCTGAACATCATCACGTAAATAAAATTTGCCTCATATCATCTTCAGTTATGCATTTTCAAAGCTGAATATTTAAACTTATTGCTAAACAACAATCTTTCGTTGGAAGAAAACTTGACGATTTTCAACTTAAATTATTAACAATGTTAGTATAAATAAATAAAGTCAAAATAATTATAACCGAACAAAGCGGTGTCTAGAACCAAATAACTATATGCCTAAAGACGATATTACAATTAAAATTAAGCTATACACGTCGATTTGAGGCCCTTTTCAATATTCTATCTATATTACTCAAGTATTAAGGTAAGAACTGTCCAAAGTTGTAACATCATAGCCACAGTTGTTATTACTTCACCTACTCAATAAAATTATGGATAGATGATTGAAAACGGCCCTTAATAATCTTATAAGTTAGAACGTTTCGCTTTCCATACAAATTTCATTAAATTAGAGTTAGTATCACTAATCCCAACTGTGTTCATAAAGATTGTATGTAGATACGGCTGTTAGTATTTTATCGACAAATGAATCTGATTTTACAAAAACTGATGCTTTATTAAAATAAAATAGACAGGTAATAGCGGGAAATGTTTTAAATAAATATAGTGAATATTTAGTGGAGAGACTTCGGAACGAGAATTTAAGGCATTCGAAACATTTTAGTAATGTACTAGTTTGATTTTAAAATTAACAGAGCTAGAATCAGTTGCGTGTATATCGAAACGATGCAACTGCAAGACAGAATAATAGAATTGAAGCCTTCCAAAAATGAGGTAATCATATTCCTTCGTCAAGTATCAAGATTACAGGGGGAATGTTAGTAGTTAATCAGCTTCCAGTTGTTATTTTTATTTAAAGAACTGGCAAACGAGTCGACGAGTCACATTAGTGACACAAACACATCACCGATGCGTTGCCTGCGTTGTGATGTTAAGTAACAAATATATTTCGTGAAGTCATGAATAGAGGAGTGGCCTTACGAGCCGAGCACCAAGTTTGAACAAACGTTGCGTAGGAGTCCTTATCATATTATGTAAGCGTCATTAGAAAACGTCGAGATATTCATTTATTGCACGAATGTAAGCTACCTACTTTATATTAACTTACAATTTTTTTTATCCTTCAGTGATGTTTTACTGACTATTTCTTATATTAAATATTACTAATTACGAAATTGTTAGTATGAACACAGCCTAAGTTAAAAACATGATCTCCATGTCGAAAATATAGAAACAAGATAAAGTGTGATAGTTTAGTCATTATGAATTGAACTGTAGTAAACCCTGTGTTATATTTTTTAACACGAAAGTAAAAATGAGAAATGAAAGTTGACAGAATAATAAAATTTAAACAATAATTAGGTTTACATGATTTGTTAACATAATGACGCCTTATAAGCTGCTATATACTTAAACCCATTCACGTCAGATATCATAATCGAGTGCAGGAATTACATAACAATTTATTAGATGATCTCTGTAAAAATATACAATGTGTATAATATTGTAATATGATTATACTGAATATGAATAGTATCGAGTATAATACAAAGCGACTTGGGTAAGTATATAAATCATTTCATACATTATATTATCTACTTTTCACTCCATCATTTATATACAAAAATGACAACGCCATATCATCTTTTCTCCGGAGTTAAAGCGTACATATATTATTGTATAAAACGCGCGGTCGACGCGCGCTTTACGTACGAGTGTCGGAGCGATTGCTCATAGATTCATCCGACACGTTTCACCCTTCCGATTTCGGATCCGTTATTCGGATTCATTCGACGTAATTTTTAGAACTATTGGCCGGAAGACGGTTCATTGAGTAATTTTGTTGCTACAAAATTTATTTAACAGTTCTGAAATCGGATCAAAACCGGAAGGTATGGAACAGCTCTACAGAAGGCGGAAACTATCATAAGTTGCGACAACCTTCACGTTGACGGCCACGACCGTCCCTGGCCGGGTGGTGATGAGTTACGTGTACATTCATAAGTTCATCACGTCCGGGTCGGCCGGCGGCAGGGGCGGCGCGGGGGGCGGGGGCGGCGCGGGGAGGGCGGCCACACCTGCCGATAACGTTAGCAATGCGTATTCGTTACATTTTACCAAATTCATAAAATTGTTTCCGAATACAAAAAAATATTAGTTGTGGTAAATGGTAATCTATATAAATTTTCAACTAACTCGTATTTTTCTTGGTCTTCCTTCAATTTAAGATACTATGTTGCTTAAAAGAAATTGATACTTGTGAACATCTCTAATTCGGGTCGTGTACTATACCGCTACATACCGATCTCAGCCCGCGCGAGCGCGTCGGCGGGCGGCGCGGACTGCGGGCGCGCGGGGCGCGGGGGGCGCGCGGGGCGGGCGGGGCGCGCGCGGCGCCGGCGGCGCTCCGATACCACGCGGACCAGCGGCGCGCGCTCGTCTGTCTCCACACTGACACACACACACACACACACACACGAACGGTTATATACATGTTCAATATGTCCCTACCACACTACATCTTATCTCCTTGCCACACCTGTGTCCTACGCGCAAAGAACGATATGACGCAAGTGTGGACAAGTAAGCCCAATGCATACGAAACGGGTGTACGGGATTCCGCTGCGTATGCACTATCGTATACATTTTCTATGAAGCGATGTTTCCAAAACTTCACGTCACGTCCTTTCCCGTACGGGAAAAAACCCGTTACGTAATAGTTTCCGTGTCGTGCTACTCACTTGTCCTCATTATGTTCGGCTTGCTCGTTGTCTTCTGAAGGCTCTGCTACTTGCTGAAAGTATTAAAACATAAAATATTACATTTACCTAGATACAATGATAATTCTTCAAATATGAAATAAATGAAATAATCTTTTTTATTCATGTAGGTCTCACTGATACACTTATGCACTTTTTTTTAATTTACCAGCTTTTCGCAAAGGTGCTTTGTCATGGAGGAGAAGAAAAGCCGTAAAGAAACTCCTTCTTAAAAATAACCGCCTGCAAAATTAGGGATATATCAAAAACTACTCGTCAGATCTCAAATTTAAATGGGACCACATGACAAGTACCAGATTTCGAATAAAAAAGGATCATTAAAATCGGTACACAGCAAAAAGTTATGAGGTAACCAAAGAGTACATTTTGGAGGTAACACAAAAAAATACAGTCGAATTGAGAACCTCTTCCTTTTTTTGAAATCTGTTAAAGATGGACATATTTTATCCACCAGACTAAGGGGCTATCGTCGCCCATGGACATCAGCAACAACAAAGGCATCACTGATGCGTTGCCGGCCAAGAAAGAGAGAAGAAAGAGAAAGAAAGAACTGGATCTCAAGTCGTTTGGCGGCTGACGTGAGCAAGTGGTACTGACCTCTGTATCGTGGGCGTCGCCCCGGCCGCGCATGCGCGCCACGAAGCGCGCCGCGCGCACGAACGGGTTCTCCCGCTGCGGCTCGAACGTGCCGCCCTGGGGGTACCACCATCATTACATATTATTGTGTAATGTATATCACATTCGACGCCTTCACCTTAAGGAAATTGTATTCTACATTTATGTTAAATACCCAGATAATAAATATGTACTTTTACGCATCAAATGAGTCACATGATGATAAATGGTGACCGTCGACCAATGACGGCCAAGAAATTTAAAAGAAAGTAACCAGTACTCAAGCCAAATGCTGCTTACATTTTTCATATTTCGATAGATGGTCTTAACATACACACCTGATTTTAGCGTTAAAGCGAGATGGAAATGTCTGCACTAATTTCACGGTTACGTTCATAGACCTATGTATGTATATGTACTATACTAGACAGGCTGTTCAGTACTAAAATGTATACACCTATATTGACACCAAATGGTGCCAAGCATTTTAGTCGGCTACGAGCATAGCGAGCAAGCGAGACAAGTAGATGTCATTTTTGGAAAACCCCGTTCGTTCAAGAACATATAATAACTATTGTGCACAGTTAAAACGTTTTCATTATTTACGTTTTAATTTTATTTGAGTTTATTTAAATTATAATTGGTAAATAACTATAACTTTACTTACATTTTTAAATATTATTTAGTGCAAAATACTTGATACCGTCATCTTGAACCGAACTTGTCCGAACGAAGCGCTGTCACAGAGTATGAAAAATGTGACACGGATTTTGTTCGACACAGCCCGTCTATATATTCAAGTCTATGGTTACGTTACGTTTTACATGAGGAACAGTGAGTGTCGTCATGTCGTGTCGGTATTAGTGCTTGTTCACACTGAACTCGCGGGCGCGGGCGCGGTCGCGGTAAACGCTACATACACCGCGCGCGCGTTTTGGTGTGAACACTTTCATAGTAGCTCATATGTTTGATATTTCGCGACCGCGACCGCGCCCGCGTCCGCGAGTTCAGTGTGAACAAGCACTTAGTATAGAATCAAAAATGGCCATCTCACTATTTAAAAGTTTTGAGACAATAATGTAAAAAAAATAAAAATATTGAGTGCAACAGCTTTTTTGACATATAATTATTACCAAATACGGCCATGTTCCTTCTAAATTCAACATAAAATCACAGTTTTGTTTCAAAGTCGGCCTTCTACCGTGCTTTATAAAACGTTTTTTTCGCTTTACCCAAAAGTGAGATGGCCTTTGATTTTATACAACTCATTTTACTTAGGAACAGTGAGTGTCGTCATGTCGTGTCGGCAGTGACGGATTAACCCTTAATCAAATGAAGCAATTGCCTAGGGCATCACGTTTGGGGGGGCACCAGAAGAAGCACAAAAAACCACGTTGCCATACGGATAGGGGGGCCCACAGGCGTGGATTGCTTAGGGCATCAAGTAGTCTTAATCCGTCATGTCGTGTCGGTGGTAGTATTACCTGCGTGTCGTTGTGTGGCGTGGTCGCGGTAAACGCTACATACACCGCGCGCGCGTTTTGGTGTGAACACTTTCATAGTAGGTCATATGTTTGATATTTTGCGACCGCGCCCGCGCCCGCGCCCGCAAGTTCAGTGTGAACAAGCACTTACCTGCGTGTCGTTGTGCGGCGTGGTCGCGTCGACGAGCGGCTCGGTGTCGTCGGAGTCGCTGTCGGCGTGGCGGCGCCGCTCGCCCGCCGCCAGCACGCGCCGCTTGCACACGGGACACACGCGCCGGTTCTGCGTCAGCCACGGGTCCACGCACTTCGCGTGGTACGCTGTGGGTGCGAGTTTACCGTAGGTTAGCTAGACGTGGTGTTATAGTGCGTTTCACATAAGTCTGCATTTCGCGGCTAGACGCCCTGTTAGCCACCCTCGCAGTTAACCGCAAGTGTGGACGGACTCTAATACATTGTTTTTTTACATAAAATAATTTAGTGCGTGACAACAATCCCACTTGATGGTAAGTGGCGATGGAGTCCAAGATTTGTCTGATTTGTTTTGTTAAATTTGATTTGTCAAAGGTTTAAATTACATTGTCTAATGAAATTGTAATTTTTTCCTTTTAAGCAGCCGATAAACGAGTGCAAGAAACACCTGATGCGTAGGAAAAAAATGAAAAACTTCACATAAGTCTTATAAGCCATATGCCACTGCCGCACGTTGTTTGCGTGTAAGTTAAAAGGTCACAAAAGCACACGGTAACTTTTCGAAATCGCTAACCCTATAAGCGCGAACCAAACACAAATCCGCTATTACGCTATCTGTGTCTGCGTACGGTACGCACTACGCACACGCACGCACACGTACCGTGCGCGCAGGGCAGCACGCGCAGCCGCTCGCCCTCCTGGTAGTCGTCGAGGCAGATGGCGCACGTGTCGTACGGGTCGCCCTTGCTGAACTTGCACGTGGGGATCTTGCGCAGCGCGCCGCGCGGCAGCCGGTGCCGGCGCGCGCGCCGCCGGTCCTTGATGCACTTCACTATCTGCAACACGAGAGAGAGAAGAGATGAGATGAGGAGGGGGGAGAAAAAGAAAGTGAGAGAGAGATAAAGGAGGAAGGGAAATAATTAACTGGCTCCCGAACCTTCCGTCGAAACACGACGAGTCATATTGCAGCTGAAACAAGCATGAGCGTGATAGCTAGCCAGATATGCTTTACGGAAGTAATAGAAAAGAGTAATAATATTAATGACTAAATAGTAACACTGATCTCCACCAACCCGTGCTGGAGCAAAGTGGTGAAGCATGCTATTCCTCCTCAGTAGTGGGCTATAGACTTGAAGCGAAGTCGACAACATTGACAATTATAATCGGAATAGCCGGCAATACGCTAGACGCTAGACATACCAAGAAGATGAGTATGACGGTGAGGCAGAGCACCACGACGACGGCGAAGGGCAGCAGCAGGTGCGTGTTGATGTCGAAGGGCAGGTCGCCGTTCAGCATTATATAAAACCTGCCGACGAATATCAACATCTAATCATTTTTTTTTCAAAAGAAGTTTCAGCAAACACTGTTTGAAAATCGAATTACGCCATTGCTTCAACAACCTCTGTCACAAAACCAGTTTTGGTCCTTCGAGCCGCATAATATAAATTTCTTTTTTTTTTTATTACACGTCATATTAGACCACATTATTTAATTTTTTTTTATGTAGAAAATAATAAAAATATTTGTCTGATTATTAACATGCACGAGCACTCTATGTATGTGTTCCATGTGTAAAACATCAAAACGATCTTACCCGTTAGTAAAAATATACTGTTCAGCCAGCAACATGCCGGCGGCGTCATTGACGAACACCGACGGGATGATTATTCCTGTGGGGTCCTTGGCTGACATCGGCTCTGTAATGAATGAAACATGTAGGTACATGAATAAAAGATTATTTCATTTCATATGTCATTTCATTTTTTATGTCATTTCATTTCATATGTCATTTCATTTCAATGAAAATAATAAGCAACTTTTAATTTTTTTTTCATTAATTTGAACAATAATAAAATTATTATGAACCTTTGTCCGTTTGGATTGTAATTTTCTTTCTTTCTTTTTAACCGATTTCAAAAAAAGGAGGAGGTTTTCAATTCGTAGTGTGGTGTTACCTCATAACTTTTTTCTGGGTGTCCCGATTTGATGAGGCGTGATCTGACGAGTTATTTTTTTAGAAGAATTATCTGGTTTTTTTATGGAAATAGCCGGCAAACGAGCTGATAAGCTCTTACTGTCCATAGCATTGTACGCATTCATTTTGATTGTTTTGTGGAATTTATAACAGTTAATAAATTTCAACATGGCGACTTGTAATTAGAACCACTCGAACAGATAAGTTAGCATATGTTATCACTGCTATTTATAATTTTTCAAGGAAACATCATATTTTTTTACGTCACTTTCACCATTATATTTAAAGATTGATTGATTTTTTTATATCACTCGCACCACAGCACAGTATAGATCCTTGAAGTTGTTTTTATAAACTTAGCATAAGTTCATGAACTTTTTGAAGTGAAAACTTCTTTAGTACGGGGGTGATTTGAAATTCGATGAAACGAAACTGTCCAGTAAAAAGAGACAGACACATAAATTCTCAAGTGAGATAGGAAGCATTGTACAGGGGGAGTGGAGTGGAGTAGTAAAACAAAATGTTTGAAGGTTTCACTTTTACCACTTGTGAATTGCACATATTTTTTTTTGTCTTCGTGTCTTCAGCCGGGCGATTTTACCAGCCAGTACAGATAGGCCTCTCCTGATGGAAAAACCAAGCCCCAACCTGTTTATCTTCTAGCTTAGACTCTAGCAGCAAGCCATGAGCCAAATGCACTTATCAAAGAACCCCTCTTATACCCGCGTATATAAACAACATACCGCATAACAAAAGTTACACGTATGCCGTACTCCATGGCCGGTATTAATACTATTAATGCAACATTGCAACCGTTTACACAATGTTATCGCGCCGGGATGACCGGATAACTGGCGTTACTCATACATTGTTACAATCATATTGCCTCCACTATCTTTGAATAATAACAACATATATAAATGTTCCTACATTTACTTACATCATGTTACACCCCCAAATTACGATTCCTAATATCGCATTTAGAGTACGGTATTAATGTAAATACAATAATTAATATGCCATACACCATGGGCGTAGCCAGGTTTTAGTTTCGGGGGGGGGGGGGGGGGGGGGGGGGGTTTTCAAGAAAATACAACGACTAAAAGTACATAAAATAACCCTAAAGAAAATTGAGACTTTATTTTTTCTCACGACGCCGCGACGTACATAATATGTAGTGCCATCTATTATTAGTTTAGTCAAAAAGTTCAAAAACATGTTTAATAGAAATAAATCTCCTAAAAATATGTGCGATAGCTCATTCGATTCGGAATGACGTCTAGAAAAATGTTTTTTAAGGGTTTATTAGCACATAAAAATGTCAGTCCTTAACATTTCGGGGGGGGGGGGGGGGGTTTGAACCCCCGAAACCCCCCCCTGGCTACGCCCATGCCATACACAATAATATTATAAGAGTTATTTACTTGAAGGCGGCTAACAACAACAACATGGCTGAATCAATGCCATCTAACGAGAAAATGCAACCATGTCGAAATATCCAAACGTCGAATTACCTCAGAACTATCGACTGGGTGAATCGATTTTGATGATTCTTTTTTAATCGAAAAGTGGTGCTTGTCATATGGTCCCACTTAAAGCGACATCTGAGAGTACTTTTTGAGTTATCCCTAATTTTGAAGTCTGTTATGTTTTGTCAAGAATTATTCATAATATAATTTCATTCATGCAATCGCTTTATTGCAACCTAATATTAGGATAATATTTGGGTCAGTCATCGCGTTTTACACAGTGTTAGAAATTTCCTTTTTTTAATTATTTATTATTTGGGATATCGGACTTGGGACAGCCATCCCAAGGGCCGTATCCGTTTTGGAGTTAGATCTGGTCGCCAAGTCCTACTGTCCAGACAAACTGTAGGATGTTTATTTATTTATTTATTTCCTGTTTTATGTATATTTTATGTTCTTGGGTTAGTAAGACGCATATGTCATCCGCATTGCACTCTCATATTATGATCACACAAACGCGATGCGTTTCAGCATAGGTGCCTAGTCTGTTCGTTTTTAACTGACTTCATAAGAGGTATACAATTCGACTGTATTTTTTTATGTTTGTTACCTCAGAACTTTCGACTGAGTGAACCGATTTTGATGATTCTTTTTTTAATCGAAAGGTGGTGCTTGTCATGTGATCCCACTTAAACTGAGTGAGATCTGACGAGTAGTTTTTGAGTTACTTTGAAGTCGGTTATTTTTTTCTCGGTAAAATTCAGATTATTCGAAGTGTAGTAGCAGTTCTGCCGTCCTAACGAAGAGTGCAATAAGTCGAGTTTTTGGGCTAATTGACTTAAGACCTTCAGTAGTTTCGTATATGGCCTTAAATTAATTTGCCCAATAACTCGACTTAATGCACTCTTCGTTAGGACGGCAGAGTTACCTAGCGCGCTGGAGTTGACGTTGTGCACGATGGCGCAGTCGTAGCCAGCGGCTTGCGCGTTGCGCACCTTCGCCTCGAAGCTGCAGTTGTACCTGCCACAACCAAACACCACATTACCATTGTGCCTTTTGTTTACCAGCCGTTTAGTCAAGTCATTCTGTTAGAAAAACGGAGAGCAAGATCGTCGTTTGAGACAAGTCGTACATTTTCCCGGTCACACCTAACTTGACAGATCCTGTAACTTTCTATTAGCTATCTTAGCCAATCTCACTAAAATTTGTGAATTTGGATAAGAGAAAGGGCTTTATCGTAACGACAATTATGTCGCCCTGGTGTGATCACCTGATAAAATTACAACAAAACCACACAAGTACCATACCACAACCACACGCTAACCGTTTAAGATGAAACTTAGTACAGACAGAAAATTTATTTAAAACATCATAGATTTTATTCCGGTCGCATGTTCTTCTGAGACGACTTGGACATTTACTATATATTTGTACCTTTTACATAACGTCGTTGCGACTTTAAGTGCTTGTTCATACTGACTCGCGGGCGCGGTCGCGGGCGCGGTCGCGAAATTTCAAACATATGAACTACTATGAGAGTGTTCACATACAAAACGCGCGTGCGGTGTAAGTAGCGGGCACGCTAGCGACAACCGCGCGCGGCCCGCTAGCGGCAATATCAAACGCATGAGAATGTATGAGTGTGTTCACACTGAACTAGCGGCGGAACGCGCGATTATGTCAGGTAAGTTCAACCATTTTGAACTTGTCGCTAGAAACGATAGCACATGAATTCATTATGTTCCCAGATTAAAGGGTTCTTCTTTCATCTAAGATCATGTCCTTCAATACAGAAGAGTTTATTAGTACTATTCAGGCTAGAACTGATTTGATTTGAACTCAGATTTGGCAGAGTAAACACAGGCATCTTATGAACCGAAACATTCATAATAAACTATGGAAGGAAATTGCTGAATTGTTTCCTGATATGGAGGGTGAGTACCTAAATGGAACTTTAGGTATGAATTTTCGGTTAAAAAAAGATCGTCGTCCATGTTTTCAACCTCTGACAACATGTCACAATCGCGCAAACGCCTGGCGGCCAGTGTGAACACGAATCCGCCACCGCGCCCGCGACCGCGCCCGCGCCCGCGCCCGCGAGTTCAGTATGAACACTCACTAAGACCTCTTATGTGTAAAAAATCAGCTTTTTGAGGGAATCGATAAAAATCGATAATGTTTTGTTTAGCAAGCACATAGTAGAATTATTTGACATAAAAAAGTGATTTTGCTAAAAGTGGCACAAAACACATAAGAGGTCTTGAAGTCGCAACAACGATAACCACCTTTCTACAGTCAATGCCACGTCTGAATCTATCATTCAACAAACCTCACCTGGCAACAATGACGAACCACTTGCCGGTGATGTTGTCGACGGTGGGCGGCTTGGCGAGCGGCAGGCAGCCGTCGGGCGGGTCCCCATGCACGAGGAACCCGCGCATGCCCTCTAGCGGCACGTCCGGCCCGAACGACGCCGGCATGTCGCGGTACTCACCCGCTATCTGTTGAAGAGAAATATACCTTAATTGTATTGTGATAAGGTTGAAATTTCAATGGTCAATGTAGCTACAAGTGTACAAAACTAATGTCGCTGATTTTTGTACTCCCCCGCTATCTGTTGACGAACAGAAACATACCTTAATTGTATTGTGATAAGGTTGAAATTTTAATGGTCATCTTAGTTTTGTACACTTGTAACAAAACCAATGTCGCTGATTTTCCTAGACATGCATTTCAACCGTGCCGCCAGTCGACACAGGTCCTAATAGATGTCCATCATCTTGTTAAAGGTGTGTGATGTGTCAATCCGCACGTGGCCAGCCATCCGGTATCCGGCCGGGTAGTGAAAACAAGACCGGATACCAAATAGTTACCGGATATCCATTTAATCTCTAGTTAATATGATCGTTAGGTTTTCGTCTTCAAATTTTCCGCGCAACTTTTTTATTTTTTATAAGAACCTTCTCTTGGCAATAATAAACACAAAAAAAGAATTAGCGAAATCCGTCCAGCCGTTATAGAGTTTTGCGCTTAGCAACATATTTGGCGATTGGTTTATATTTTTTTAATTATTTAGATTGGTTTGGTTTACAGACACTTTTGGAAAGTAAAGCTACGGCAATGCTTATTGAGAAGATAAACGTTGAAAATAAAGACAAGGATAGCACATTAGCAGATAAGATAAAGAAAAACGCCCTTGCTCACACATCTAAGGATTCCCTAAATAGAATACCCCATGCACTTACAATACATTACTGCCCTAGCCCAAAAGTGAACTGCTGTGGCCAAAAATAATTATTTGGGACACAAAAGTCTACCCGGGTCGTAATCGAACCCGGAAGTCTTATTTATAAGCAGGGTCATTATAAACTCAGCTGGGTCGTAGATAAATTAACAACAACCAAAGTAAGTTAAAAATTGTGGAATGTTGTTTTGAGACATTTTGATAACAAAACAGCGTACATCACCTCCACTTGACGATAAGTGTCATCGACACTTTATATTATTATATGGTCCTTGGTCTCTTGAATTAAAACCGCTTTCACTGTGATCCGCGTTACTGATTGATTTTATCGTAACGAATCAGGGTAATTTAAAGAAAAATTGTCAAAATAATACTGGACAAATTCTCATGCGGCTTCTACAGATAACATTACATTGATGAGAAAGATTTGTATGTGTTTGAGGTAAACAATGGCAAATTGTAAAATAATTGATAAAAAAAATTGTTGCCATTGTAGCAAATTATCTGTTACAAAGTGAAGCCTTCTTATTTTACTAGTTTGAAGTAAAAAAATATAATATTCGTTGCTTTCCCACTGCCCAAAGGTTGACTGGCAGATAATGCTGTCCGCCTTTTTAACCAACGAAAAAAAGGAGGAGGTTCTCAATCCGACTTATATTTATATATATATGTATATTTTTTAATGGGTGGGTGGTTTTAAAGTTGGTCTCATTTTTTTTTAAAGCTTTATTCCTATTCTAAAAGTACGAAAATAGGGGATGATTGATATTTCACCTTGTAGTGTACGCACACACCTCACCCGTACATATAGCTATAGTTAGCATTTAAGCACATCTATGTACTCTTTTATTTTGATTAGTCAATAAACGTCAGTCTTAAGGATCACCCGTCTTTATATTATTGACGCTCCCTGGTCCCAACATCGCATGGCGACCCTGCCAGTGCTGCCTTATATGGGCAGCGCTGCGCATCGCGAAATTAAATAAGTGAGGACGATATGTGAATGATGTGAAACCATTTTTGTGTGAAGACAAAATGTGCAAAGCGTATGAAGTAAAAAGAAAAGGACTTATACCAATAAATAAAATTATTAAATAAAAAACTTAAAATATGGACTATTAAAATATAAACTATAAAATATAAACTGTATAAGATGCATAAGTAAAGAAAAAACTATAAAATAAAAAGTGTCAAAAAAAAGTTAATAAATAATACCAATATGTAATCCAAAAAATAAGATAATTTAACTATGGTGAGTCAGTGACGGCAGAGGCGCCAGGAAATAAGAAGGTGATCTAAAATATACAAGAAAAATGTGGAAAATAGTTTAGCAAAAAGCTGGAAGAAAATATAATTAACAACAGTTAAAAAAAAATAAAGAAGAAAATTCGGCAAAATTAAGAAGGTGGCGAATATACATATCGACGCAAGATGATGAAGCAGTAGTAAAAATTTTATGAAGAAAGAAGTGATTTATCAACTATGTAATATGCAAATATAAAAAAAGATAACTTCTGAAGGAAAATAGAGAGGAGAAAATATATAATGGAGCAGCAGTCTGATGGATATTATCGTGGAATAAGAAGTATAAAGCGCCCTGCACCCTGGTCGAATGAACGAACCAGAAGGATGTTGATGCCGGCAGATGTTCGTGTCTGATGGATGATGTGATGATGGAAGATTTGCTGGGCGCATATGCAGTTGTTCGACTCGGAAGTGGAGCAGCCAAACAAGTGATATTTTGTAGGGTTTAGCTAGTTAGAAGAAACAGAAATTAGTAGAATAGCTTAGGTTCGATATTTTGACAGGAACTCTGTAAGAAGAAATCAAGAAGTCTGCAGTCATGATGAATGTGAGCCGCTATTACCCTCAGTGACTCACTATAGCCTAAAATTAAGGTAATTTAAGTTTCAGAGACGTGGATAATGTAAAGAAAAATGAAAATTTTAACAATTTAAACTAAATTTAACCTATCATGGGTTTATAACCTCGATAAAATGGGAACATTATCTTGATTTTATTTTTTTTGAACAAAAATAAAATGTTTTACATTATCCATGCGCTCTATATACTGTTGGTAATGGGTTTAGATATTAAATATTTAATTCTGAAAACCAGTTTCGAATATTAATACATGCAGAATTAACAAATGATAAAAAAAGAGTTCGATATTACCAAAATTAACAAAAAAAAAACATTTTCTTTTCACATTAGTAAATGTAATTTAAGAATTATCTATTTTTTAAGAAAAACTGGACATGACGATTTTGGATGTGGCTTGGTAAATTTTGTATTTTCTTACTAAACAAGAACGATACCTCTAATTGATGATTAAAAAAAAAATGTCTTCGCGTATGACATAATTTGTAATAAAGATATAGTAAAATGGGCTAGGTCCTAGGTGATAAAAAGAAGTTAAAATCTGAAAAATATAATAAAGTGTGTATGCTATGCATTAGAAGGAATATAAATTTACTTATTTAAATTAACCAGACTGATGTTTAAAATTTTGAATATTTGATTTGAAATATTTTGGTTATTAACTGGAAGCATAATACTATCATTGGGTTAAATATAGTGATTGTTTCGGTACAATACAATTGAGTAATGACGTGTTCATAAATATATAAATAAAAGAAAAGAATAAAATCTAGAATAAAATTAAAAATCAAAACTTAATAAATGGGTAATCAGTAAAAAAAAAAAAAAAAAGCTTTTGCAAAATAAACAAATAAATTACAACTATACCTACTTCAAAAAAATGGTATATAGTATATAGCTTTCAAAAATCTTAATAGTCAATTTTAATAATCTTCTATTTTGAAACATGTAAAAACTAAATTGCAGGTTTTTATTTGAAACTCAATACTCAAGAATGTAACTCATAACCAAAATAGGTGTTAGCAGCGATACAGCGATGACCGCGACGACGCTGACGACGCGACGCGCGACGCTGCACCAGTAGGTGTCATGTAGCATTGGAATTTGTCATTGTATTGTAACATGCATGAATTCGATGGTAAGTTTTATCAGTTCTATTTTTAGCCACGACAACTTTCATTATTTTAAAGAAGACTATAAGATACATAGTTTATCTACGGTAATGATTATAGTACGCAACCTATGTAGTCTAGCAATTAAGATACACAGTATAAATACCCATAAATATGAATTTACAGGTGTCATCTAATAAGAGTACTTTTATGAACAAAATTATTGGATATTATATCCGTACTTAGTTATTATAACAACAATCATACAATCATAAGAAATAAGTTGCTGAAACAGTGTATTTTTACGAGCATGATAATTATCTCAGATATCATTTAACTGATGATACAGTGGAAAAGACAATTCTGTTGAAATCATACATCCAACCCGTGTGACACAAAATAATCTTTGCATGTCATAGTGTCAGCATTTTATAGTTTTAACTAGCGGCCCGCCGTGGTTTCACCCGTGGATATTTTTTTTGTTTTTCCCTTTTTTTTGAATTAGATATTTTCGCGCGGTAAAAAATTTGCCTATGTGTTATTCCTGGGTGTAAGCTACCCTGGTGTAAAATTTCATGAAAATCTGTTCAGCCGTTTGAGCGTGAAAGAGTAACAAACACACAAACGCACATACTTTCGCCTTTTATTAGTGTGATACATATTTCCATTGATGCATCCTGCTATAAAAAAAAAGTGTATCCATGATTCGAAAATATTAATGTATTCAGTGATCATAAAACTCGAATGACATTTAGTACCTTTTTGTTTTCTTACGAATTAAAAAATAATAAGTTGTTACTTATTTATAATGGATGAATAAAATAAACCATGCAACAATGACATTAGTAACTACCTTAATTTTTTTATTTAAGTAAGGTTGAATTTATTGTAATAACAACTCTATATTAATTAGTACCCAGTATTTATCAAACTTGGTCGTCAAATTACTGGTATTGTTACGATGCACTTAGCGACAGAGAATAGCTAGGTAGTAACTTATTAGCGTTAGAATGTCATCATAATCATAACAATGTATCAGTTACAAATTGACTCTTCATGTGTCGTTTTAGGCAAGCTTTTGAAAACAATATAATGTTTGAAACTTTTGTAACCACTTGAAAGTATTTTGAAAATAGTAAACTCAATTAGATGTTTTATCATTGAATATTACGTATTTAAACTGTCAAGATTTTCAGATTTTTATGAATTGCCAATAAAAATAATAAGTTTTTTTGTAATATTTAAATTGAACTTTATGAGTATGTTCCTAACTCATAAAAATAAATACGAGTGGAGTTATAATATTAATCACGATATGACAATGATGAAAAATGAACTGTAAGGTAAATATACCTACTATAACATTTAAGGACAATGATTATAAGACATGAACAGTATGATATACTGATAATAAAATGTAACAAGTTATGAAAAATATAAGGTATAGGAATATGGGTTTTAAGTAAGGTTAAGAGAAAGTATGAAAAATCTTTTTGTCATCCTGTTGAATGCAATTAGGTACTTTCTTCTACGGACCGACATGAATAGTTAGAAAATTGTGATGGGTATAAGAATGTACAGATAAAAGATATAGAATAATTGGCTTTTGATAGATACATTATAAAGAAAGAATGGTTTGACCAGTTTAGTATGAAAGAGTTGGGAATAATTCGATGTACAAGTGTTGACAATCAGTTGGACTGATCACCCAATCGTTGCCAAGACACTGGATTTCGGAATATTCAAATGGTGTGGAATTATGTGAGTGCTATGAATGGAATGAAATGTGAAAGTAAGCGAAAGATATGGGATTATAAGAAATAAAACTCATTTAATTGAGTTTAGGGTAATAATGAGCTACCGAATAGCTCATCAAAACGGTACACAAGTACGGTACAAATAGGGCACACAAGTAGATCCTTCAGTCTATCATAGGTCGGACGAGTCTCCGGTATGAATGCTGTTGGAGACAAAATGTCTTAAAACTATGACCCTGTATGTATAAGTAAAGGTACATTAGAGTGTCAGATCCTTCATTCGATCATGGTGTCAACGAGCTTGCTCTGTGAGAACTGTTGGAGTCTCAAAATGGCTTAAAATATGACCTCAAATAAATAATGTAAGGGCGTGGCCACGACCCACAAAAGGCACAAAGATGCCAATATGTAATAATAATAAGAGTCGACTCATACTCATAATAAGTACCTATAAAAATAAATATGTAAAATATAAGGGGCCGGACCAAATAATAAAATGTAAAAAGTGTACCGTACAAATAAGTAAATAAATGAGTATAATAATATTAAATATTAATAATACATACATATGATAAATTATAAGCATGCAAGATAAAATGTACATGTATAATGCATTCGGGCCCAATGCAACCCGTATACGTATATAATATGACGTAATAAGTGACAAAATGTAGTACCTAAGGGTTACTTTGAAATTGAAAAGTTTTGTAAACAATAAGGTGTGTGTACTTGTACCTAGACACTATTGTGTCTCCTGATCAAGTAATATGCTGATTACATTGAGCTGATTTTATTTCATTAAAATGACGCCATATCGTGTAGCGCTAGCGATATGTAGGTATGTTTATAATGTAATAAAATAGTTTTCTGAAAATGACAATTTAACATCTGAATTCTAAATATGGATAAGACAAAAGTTCATAAGGGGTGTAATACCTAAACTTATTTACTGACTTAGGAAATAAGAAATAGAGATAATATACATAATAGAATATAAGATATAAAATCTAGATAAACTTTGAAATAGATTAAACATTATATTAGATGAATAAAAATAACAAGTTAGAATAATGAATGTAATCGAAGAGTGAAAAGAAAATGAATGAGAATAATTAACATTTGCCAACATTTGCCAACAGTAGAAATATAAGTAAAGTTATGTTATAATAGGTTATAGGATAATATCACTATGATTAGAAAATGAATTATAAAAACAAGAAACATCATTAGACTAAATACCTATATCAAAAATATGTTTAAAAAAAATGAATGACAGATACTTATAAAAAAAAAAGCAAACACAAAATATGTATTTTCTTTTTTTTCTTCAAGGGGGGAGGTGTAGTGTACGCACACACCTCACCCGTACATATAGCTATAGTTAGCATTTAAGCACATCTATGTACTCTTTTATTTTGATTAGTCAATAAACGTCAGTCTTAAGGATCACCCGTCTTTATATTATTGACGCTCCCTGGTCCCAACATCGCAACCTGCTACATTTTTACCTGGTAACTGAATCTACCACTCGTAACTTATTAAGTCAGTTATGAGTTACTGGTTAAAATTATAGCAACAAAAATTTAAAAAAAACATACTTTTTAATAAAAAATTTGACCAACGAAAAAACTGAAAAGGAAAAATTAAATAAAATAAACCATTTAGTATTATAACTTAAGACAAACGGTGAAAAGATGTGCGCCACGCTGCTGCTGCTGCCGTGTGCATCACATGCCGCTGTCCTCATTTTAGGCTTTACGTAATTAATTTTGCTTGTTTATTAGTCGCCGTCTCAAAATTAGTTATTTCCTGTTAATTTAGGATCTTAACTTTTAATACTTAATACTAAATGTTTATTTTTTATTTTTGGCTTTTTCAGTTTTTTTTTCGTTGGTTTAATTTTTTGTAAAGTGTAAATAAATAAATATTTTTTTATTGTATACTTTACTGGTAAAATTGCAAATACTAACAAAGTGTTGAAAGCCGACTGTGAACATAACCTGGATTGCATTCATAGTGAACTCCCAATGTTATCACAATAAATACTTATAGGTCACAAATATTCACGCAGTTCTACTTTTAACAATTTTCAGTCACATTTTTAATTTTTTACACTTCCGTAGGTATTCTCATCCAATACCACTTTTCTTATGCCTAAACCTTAAGCTTTTCATACACAAAAGAATGTCACTAAGCGAACACAAATTTCTTATCTTTAAAATATTACACAATTAAAATATTTCCATTAAAATAATCCACTGATTTGCCATAAGTTTTTAAAAATACTTCTTGATTGTTAATTTGAAAGAACGTTTCTGTTTCTAGAATTAAACGTTTTTCTAGAATTTTCCTCGCTTCTTCCTACGTTAGAAAGAACTTGTCTCGCGTACGATTAGCTAACAGTAATCAGGTTTAACTGACGAGCGGGTACCGATGCCTGGTGTGGTAATATTCCTTGCGAGGGATGATAACATATCTATTAAGTATCTTTACATATTGAGAAATAATCCTTCTTACCATAGAGTTATAAATGTATACAGTGTTAGCATCATTCGCTAACTCATGAAGGCGTTCTTCCTTTTTTTGACTTTATTAACCTACTTATTTAAGTACTGCTGTTAAGCAACGAAACAAGGGGGTCGTCGATAAATGACGTCACACATTAAACGCAGGGAGGGAATCAACGAAGTGTGACACCCCATTAGTAATACCATAAGGTCCGTGACTTGTGTGACTGTGAGCGTTCATATTTTTCATAACTTAGTTGCAAATAAATAACAGTTGAGTAGCCGGCCCATCGCTTCCTGCTAAGCATTGGCCGCTTCTTAATTGGACGACACGATAACATCTTATGTATCGTATGTATTGTGTATACACGCATACATGGAAGTTTTCGTGTGTATAATATGTATGTATATGTTACGGCTTAAAACCAAAGTGCGGTTACACCTAGGTTTAGCCGGCTAGAACTAGGTGTAGCCGGTCAAAGGAGGTCACAGGTGGTATACTATAATCTGTCCTTGCCGGTATAAAAATATTTGCAAGCACCTCTGGAATTGTAATATTGTGTCGTTATTGTGTCCAATGAAGAAGCGGCCATTAGTGATTCCCATTAACGTAACTATATGGACGGCAGCGACCACTTAACATCAGGTATTTCGTCCACTCGATTATCGGTTGATTAAATAAAAATTATACTCGCATAGCAATTTAAGCTAATAGCTGCAATGTTCCAAGTGAAGTGGAAACAGGCAATTTGCAATGCGGAATAATGTAGTAATTTAACGTAAATAACGTAATGTTCCGATGAGTGATGATGACTGATGAGTCACGGTGTCACAGCCGGAGCTAGTTAATTGTGAACGACAATGACCTAATGAACGTTTTAAAAGTAAGTAGTTTAAAAGTAGTTCCAGTAGTAGTTCCAAAAGTAGTTTTAAAAGTAGTTCCAGTAGATTTGTCTGCAAGGGATACCCGGTTCGTGTCCCGGCAGAGATATAAATGTGTGTGACGCTGACGTCTCATTATGGGACCTTTATGTCACCTGCATCACAAGGAATCCTGATGCGGGGATAAGAGTGTGTGAATATTTATATTTAGTATGTAATTTAATATTTTATGTAAAGTTTCATATAAAAAATACACCTTAAGTTATGCGGGTATCGTGTAAGTAAGCAATACGTATACGAATGAATCGGTATGGGGGTGGCATTTCGATAGGGGTATTGCGTGACTAACTTAATTTTGTATTAAAGTGTAAGTAGGTAAGTGAAATACTCAGCATATTATTATGAATCATTAGTAGGGACAGGGAGATAGGATACCCTATACTAAATAGACACTTATATATAAAATGACTATTTGTATACTTACATTAAATATACGGATTCAAATTACATCATCACACGGTAACTACTAACGCATTATATTCATGTATGATGTACGTAAATGAATTTTTACATAAGCATAATTCCTTTATTATGGATGCATACTATTTAAAAATAAAGAAGGAACTTAAAATGATTTAAAATTAAAAAAAATTGTGCCAATATTTTTTAGAATTAATTAAGTATCATTATTGAGAGCTAAAATTATAAAAATAGTATCCTAGCGACATTTTCATTTCATTTTTACGGTTAAATTAATTATTCTTATTACATTTGATAAGAAACCCCTGTAGATACAAAGTGTCATGCTTCTTCATGGTACAGTTCTCTTAATTTTATTCAAGAATTCGAATATTACTGAATTTTACGAAACGTTAATGTCCTTTTTTAACCGACTTCAAAAATAGGAGGAAGTTCTCAATTCGACTGTATTTTTTTTATGTTTGTTACCTCAGAACTTTCAACTGGATGAGCCGATTTTAATGGTTCTTTTTTTAATCGAAAGCAGGTGCTTGTCATGTGGTCCCACATTTTGAACGAGATCTGACAAGTAGTTTTTGAGAAATTTTGATGTCGGTTATTTTTTGTTAGTAAAATTTAGATTATCTTTTCCAATAATAAACTACATAATTTTATATCGATACGTCCTTAGTATAATCTCGGTAAACTGGGGCAGCACGATATCGTTACGGGCTTCTACATACTGAGATAATATCACAAGATCGCTTTCAATGTCAAAGTTCTGTCTTCATTTACTGTGACACTCAACGTGAGTACCCGTTTCACAGTGTTACTCGAAATATCTACAGAGAGATCCAGAGAGTTTAAAAAGTGTTGTCTTGTTATTTACATACCTCTAACCGAGCGAATGATCTGGAAGAGTGTAAAGTATGACCGATGACTCAGGTAACTGGCCTGATATTCTCTAACAGAGTAACAAGTTTATTTTTTCAGTAAATAGAACGCAATCCATGAATACGCGCCTCATTGCAAATCTTTTGAGCTATATGCTGGATTGGTTCCACGCAGTGACCTACCGCAATATTCTTTATGGTCTTATAATTTAAAAATTATATATAACGTTGACCCACCCGCAATTAAAGACAACACTGCTTGTATTTAAAACTCTAGTAGTAGTACGTGATGTCAGAATCAGAACAGCTGTGAGTATAAGCAAAAACTCATTTGGAGTTTCTTTGCGTCTTTTCTTCCATTACCATTCAGGGTATTGAAATGTTAAAACGATGGCATAGTGTGAAAAGTGTTTACTAAAAATTGAATTCGCATAAAGTTTCATTACATGTCATCTATTTGTCAAATTGCAACAATACTTGGTGCATTTTGGGTGCATGATGCATGTCATAGGCCGAACGCGGGCAACACGGCGTGTAATACTGTAATCAGCTAAATGACGCGTAACCAGTAACGTTCGAACGCATTGGTCAATACGTGCGATGTAACTACAAGCATTATATGTACAACTACAGCTTATTTTTAAAAGATGTGCTGAGGAGTTTCTTTCGGCTTTTCTTCTCCTCCATGACAAAGCACCTTTGCGAAAAGCTGGTTCATTAAAAAAATGACGTGCATAAGTGTATTAATGATACCTACATGAATAAATGATTTTGAATTTGAATCTGAATTTAAACCTAATAAACAATTATTGTGTTTAAAATGAAATTCCCTAATACAGGCAAGAATACATTTTTTGCATTTTCAGCCCTGGCGCGCTATCTAAAGGTATCAAATACGAGACTGAATGTTAGTTAAAATGTTTAAAGGTTCGATTCTAAAGCCTATCTATGTATTATAACTAAATATTAAGTCTGTACTATCAATCTCACTAGATATTATGATCTGCCGCACAATAACCTTTCTTTCTTTCCTCTCTTAGCCAGCAACGCATCACTCATCAGCGATGCCATATAACTCACAGTATTCGGCGCTTCCTGTCTGTAGACGATGACATCGGCGCCGGCGGCGGCCAGCAGGCCGAGGGCGGTGAGGGCGCGCCACATGGTGCCAGCGCTACAGCATCACCGGTGGGGGCTCAGGGCGGGGGCAGTCGCGGCCTCACGTGACGGTTACACTCGCTGCGAGCCGGCGGAAGCCGAGCATTGTATTGGCTGGAAATATCGACAAAAAATAAGTGATCTTTTTTACATAAATGACAAAGACGCATGGAAATGACCAGCTCTGCAACCAGTTCCGTACAAGCTAGTGATACTTTTTTGTAATAATATACCGATGTATTTTTAAAAGATGTGCTGAGGAGTTTCTTTACGGCTTTTCTTATCCTTCATGACAAAGCACCTTTGCGAAAAGTTGGTTGATTAAAAAAATGACGTGCATAAGTGTGTCAATGATACCTGAATAATATATGTACATGAATAAATGATTTTGAATTTGAATTTACATGGATTAAGGTAGCGTATGACAACAATACCACCTGATTGAGTGGCGATGAAGTACAAGAAGGAGAATGCACTAACTTAGTAAAAGATTATACTCTTCTCTTGATCTGTAAGACTAATTCTGAGAGGAATAAAGTACTCTCTGAGCTGCACAATGACAATGTCTGTATAAAATACAAAATCATGATTACCCAATTGCATTCAAAATGTCAATGTCCTTGCTAAAACAGCAAATCTAAACGCTGTAGCGATTGGTACATCATCTCTTATTGTGATCTGTAAATACTAAACTATATGCTATAATACTGTCTCTAATAGCATGTTAATAAGGGACTGAAGTAACGCAATAAGCATAATTATGTAAAAACTTGTTATGTAACTACCAAATTAAGGTTAAAAATAAATGTTGTTTGATCTATGACCTTGGATTAAAGTGCTGCTATGAAATCAATGTTATTAATACTCATGCTACGTTATTTTTATGTAATAATGCCACAAGCAATCAAGCCACCTGTTGGCTATTGGCCACTGCCACCCATGAACATCAAGTACAGGCAACAACCCATAATTGTCCCACTGCTGGGCTCGGGGTCTCCTCTCACAATGTGACGGGTACAGGCCATAGTCTACCACACGTGCCATGTGCGGATTGGTAGACTTCACAAACCTTTGAGAACTTTATGGAGAACTCAACGGTGTGCAGGTTTCCTCACGACATTTTCCTTAACTGAAGCAAGTGATAATTAACTTGTAATACGCACATAATATTTGAAAATTAGAGGTGCGTGCAAGGATTTGAACTTGGGCCCCTGTGTTCGGGAGACCAACATTGTAACGGCTAGGCTATCACTGCTATAATATCAGTTATACCAAAGGTCTTAAGAAAGTAGGGAGTCCATTATATCTTGCTCCTCATCACTAAAATATTCCACAGTCAATTTTAGGACAGTGGTACACGGTCCAGCAACCTCCACCCAGCCAGGGAACTGGCTCCAACCCTTCAGCAATAGTTCACAACAGCATGGTAGGTTAGCTTGGATTCAAAATGGAAGGAGAACCAAAAATACTATCATCTTTAATTTAAGTACAACACTAGAAAAAAAAGTTTGCTTGTTGTTGAGTAAACATGGATAAATTACGATAATAAGTGATAAGTGTTACAATTATATTTTTGTTACTCTATTCTAATTTCTATTATTTACTCTATTCTATGTATAATTCTAGTCTAATCAGTAACTATCAGCGACAATTAGGTCCATTATCCTATTTAACTACAATAGATATAATATGTTGATCTTTCTACATAAATAATATATATTGATTGGTTATAATATAGAGATCATTAAATATAGATAATAAATGAATTTGGTTGGAAAAGGCTTTGAATTTCAAATGTAACAAAGGATTAGTTACTGTCAAGTGCTTAAGTGTCTATAGACCTAATTTATTTATTTATGTAAACTTTATTGCCCACAATATAAAATATTATAGTACAAATGGCGAGCTTAATGCTAACTGCATTCTCTACCAGCTAACCAATAGCATAATAGCAGCAGACCTTAATAGCATAATAGTAATAAGAGGACCACCTGTTTTATAATTTATGTAGCTAATGCCTCTTCTTTCTGATGTTATTTAAATATCATGTGGTGCATAATAAAAATAATAAATACAGTTCATTTTAATCATACTTTTTTTGGTGCAACTGTTACAACAGATCTTGTAACAGCAGAATAACTCAACCATTTGAGGTCATGTATAAATAATATTATTATACTTTGTTCTTGTTTTTTGTTGTATAAAACAATACATTTTTGTGTTATGAGAATAAAGTTTTTTTAAACCAAATTTTAAAAATTATGTAATAAAATTTAAGTAACCTTTATTTCACAGAATCCATAGCACTATAGTTCATACATATTTATTTTCATAATATATATCTGAGTTGATAAACAACAAAAGTTTCTGGCATGCCAGCATATTTTTATTAGCATTTATATTAAGTACTTTTAAGAATATGTATGCCAAACTATGGTTATTTGTGAAAGATGTAATAATTAAATAGTTTAGGGGAGCACGAAGAAAGGATTTTTTGACAATTCATCCCTTAAGGATCAAATAGGAATCTCCAATATCTCTAGGACATCCTACATTCCTGCAGACAGCAGGAGTCAGCTGGTGCTTCAATATTACTTCAACTACAATATAACATAAACCATGGAGAAGAGAAATAGCGTACAATAAAAAGTGTAGTATAATTTTAAATATAGAAATCCAATTACACATCCGAGGTCACTGTGCTAGTCTGAACAATAGATATCACTGTATCAGTTTATCATTGAAATCATAACTTAAACAGATAAACTTTATTTTTTTAACAGTTGTACATTTGGCTTGCCATATTTTACTCTGCAAAAGAGACTACTTGTCTATTCCTGTATACATATAGTTAGAATAAACCATTGATTAAATTAATTGTAACTGGATGTAAACAAAGTCTTAACTTGTTTTAAATGTTATGACACATAATCACATTTATCTGTATATTTGTGAAGAGTAAAACTAGTAAGTAGATAATATTATCTTTTGTGGGTTAGTCTTTTCGCACAATTGGTTGATAAACAAGTGAGCTTAGACAAGGAATTGATGACTGAATTTTTTGGCAGTTTTAATATGTTACATTTATAAATAACTGTAGTGAAAATGAGAATGCAATTAGTAGAAACTTATACTTTGTAACTACTGACTTGTAGATATGATACATAGGTGTATCAATTAGCTTCAACCCATTAATGGCCCACTATTGGGCACAAGTCTCTCCTCTTGAGGAGGCCTAGAGCATGCTCCACCACACTGCTCCAGTACAGATTGATGGAGGGACCAATTAGACACACTTATTTTTAATATTACATGTTTTGTATTATGCCATGGCTAAGTGTTACAGCTGCACATTATTAAATTTAGTGGTTACGTTAGTGACAAAACGTAGAAGATGATTAAGTAACAAGTGTAGCAGTAGAATTATGACAATCTAACAAATACTACATCTAGCTCAATAAGGTATTTGTATGATTTGGAATTTTTGCTTTAAGCCATTAACTTTAAAATGAAACTTCAATGAACAAAATAATAAGAGTTTTGCACAGACTTCTCATTGTATTGTACGTATAGCACGTAAACATGTTTTGTAACTACAACAACGCAGTTTCGTAATCAAAACAATAAGTATTTATTGTACACATTTCTTTCTATGGATTACAAGAAAAACACAAAACATACCATCGATTTATCGTCAATGCTCCCGCTTATGGCCTTGGATCACGTGTTAACAATAATAATATATTAATTTGTGCTTGGTATTGTCTCCAATACAAACACCACATCCGTGTAATTCAATTTAAAATGCACCACAATTATTACACAGACGTTCGGTATTACTACTATACACTTTCACGACAGTACGTAAACAATAATTTTGCCAGACTCACTGCGTATCATTAGATTTTGTTTTAGAAATAATTCGCTAAATTAATGTTACGACTGATTCACTCTCATGAAAAAATATTGTCAAAATTGTCAAAACAAGCAAACGTCAGATTTTGACGTTTCACCAAGCGAAGTTTGCAAGCGAATGTCAACTATTAAGATGCGTTCCAGATAAAACGTGTAATGACATTAACACGACCGTCGACTACGGACCTTTTAAGCGTGCTATTTGTTGGTGTGCCCCACGTTCAGTAATTCATAATACGATAGTCCGCAACTCCGCATGTGTGGCAGGTACTAAATATATATTTTTTGTAATAGTTAAGGAAAAAATAAAGGGGACAACGGTATTTATGAAACAAATAGTAAGCTTAATATTGGCCAAGATAATAAATAATACATATTGAGGTCCTACTTATGGGTTTAGATGTTTGGATAATCATCACATCACACATGCTAACCGTTGTATGGAATAAAAGATTTGAAACAGACCTTAAACAGAACATGTCCAGAGTCCAGCAACTCCAACTTAGAAAAGGGGTATATTTTATCCCGGTTATTCCTGTGGGATGATTTGGACGTTTATAAAACAGCAATAAGGTGCTCAAAGTTTGTTTAGTTCTACTTTCTTTAATATGTACATTATGTAGTTTTATTTGATGATATTAGATTATTTTGATCTTTTGTATTTACGGAGAGTGGGTAGGATGTAGGATAGGTTCACTGAGGATTTCCAGTGGTCCAGTTGGAGGTTCCCATCACGGCACGGCTATATCAATATCGTAATAATCAATATTATGTACATAAATTACCCATTCAAAATGGTTTATCTACAGAGACAACATTTTAAAGATATAAGTATCAATGGAAAGATGATAATAACGAGATAAATTAAAATTGTATTAATTGATAACGCTGAATTTATATCTAAAATTTGTATTTTCGTTGGAGTTCGGACACAAAATACTTGATAGTACCTGTTCGGCTCGATAATAGTTAGTACAAATGTTCATGATCTCTTAAAATTTATTTAATAACACAATAAAACATGGATAATTCTCCAATGAAAAATGCTGCTGAACAGGTATGTATGGAAATGAGTTGTTTTTGTAACGGTTGATAAACGTACAGTAACATGGGCATAGCGCCATTAAAGTATCTAGGATTCGGAGACTCTCCTTAAACTTTAATTTAATTAGGAATCACCGATGCGTTGCCAGCGAAGAAAGAAAAGAGAAGGAAGAAAGAAAGATCAAGTCTTCAGCCGGAACACGACTTGTCGGTTAACTCAAGCCAGAGGGTAGCAGCCAGACGGAAAGGATCCCAGTAAAAATATTCATGAATTAATAATAAAGTTGACAATTCTTACGCGGAGCCCTACCAAGAGCCGGCCGGATTCTGTCGCCCATTACGACACCCTGGCCCCTCCAATACGGCGTATTGCTAGGCTAGGTCCGTGATATGTTTGGTGGTGGTGGAAAAGTCTGCATAGAACGGGAAATGTGGTCGACAAAAGAATGTTTTTATGTGGAATGTAGATGATTATGGATTGAATGTTAATATTTTCTTTATTTTCGATAAACATCAGGACACACAAGATCTAGAAGTGGCAAAAGATATCAGCACGGTATTGGAGAAGGTGATCCATCATGTTGGCGAGATGGGGCTGTACCAGCGGCTGCTGTTTCTTGGAATGCTCCCGTTTGGGTTTGCCTGGGCCTTCGTGTACCTGGGCCAGATGTTTTTAACTGCGACTCCTCAGGAGCACTGGTGTCTAGTACCGGAGCTATCAGAACTCAGTGTTCAGTTAAGGTAGTTTAATTGCACAAGAGAAACTGATATTAATTAAAGTTGGTAGTGCCTCTGCCTGTAAAGCGAAGGGTTCGATTCACATCGGGGCTCTCGAGGTAGATGAGGACGATAAATAATTAACTATTCTCGTGTCGTGTGTTACTGCTGCCCAAGTGTAATCCACGCCACCTTCGACACAGGATAACCCTAGATATGATACCCGGGGATACGACTGTGTGTGTTTACTCGTAATAACCGTGTAAACGTAATGATCTCATTGAATTAAAATGTCGACATCAATGGATTATTTTTAACATTATGTTATAAAGCGCGATAACGGGAACGCACCAAACGATAGATAATAAATCAGTTAGGTACCTACCTACATACTTTTGTTTTCAATGTAAATATAAAAAGTGTGACGTCACATTGTAGGTAAATATTTTTGTCATTGAAGCTCGGAATACTTAAATATCTACGTTTTAAATGGGAGAGTGTGCGCTTTACCTATATTTGTAAACAAATGACCTTCATTGCATTTTTGAAAATTCTGATTCCATAAAATAACGCGGTAATGCGGTAACTGCACTGACGTCAATGTTGTCATTACAGACGATCTCTCTCGATCCCCGGAGCAGCGGATGGCGGCAGCTACGACCACTGTGCGATGTTCGACGCGAACTGGACGCAAGTGTTGGAGACGTTACAACCGCCTGATCCCGCCACTCCAATCATTCCTTGTCAGAACGGATGGGAGTTCATGTTCGAAGACATTCCTTACTCTACGATCGTTAGTGAGGTAATTGTCATGCATGTGTGTAATGCTAGAAAAATGATGCACGTGCTGCACTGAAAGCAATCTTTTTCTATGAAGCCTGCTTAGCTAGCTACTAGCTTTATTCTTTATTCTAAGCTACTAGCAAGTCCTTTTGGTCGAGTCAGGTGCTATATGACTCGTAGTGTTCCGGCTGGAGGT
Source organism: Thymelicus sylvestris (assembly GCA_911387775.1). NCBI lineage: Eukaryota > Metazoa > Arthropoda > Insecta > Lepidoptera > Hesperiidae > Thymelicus > Thymelicus sylvestris. The sequence goes on from OU426889.1 coordinate 16,759,752, forward strand.
TTGGGAGCCAGTTCTTTCTTTCTTTCTCTCTCTTTCTTGGTTGGCAAATCTTCGTTGATGCCTTTGGTATTACTGATGTCCATTGGTGATGGTGGCCATTTACTATATGGTGGATCTTCAGCTCATTTGTTGTCTACTGGTTATGTGGTTACATCAAAAAGTGCATCTTAGTCAGAGTAATTTGTATGCTAACTTATTACTGTGCATATTACTCTTCTACTACTGCTGATTTTTTCATTTTATCTATTTCCAGCGAGAATGGGTGTGTGATAATGCAAACCTCGTTCCCTGGTCACAAGCTATCAACTTCCTCGGCTCTATCTTCGGAGGCATTCTATGCGGAACGTTAGCGGACATGTTCGGGAGAGTGCCAGTTCTAGTGTGTAAGTTATTTGTCCTCATAGACATATTAAGAAGTTAGGGAATGTAGGATAAAAATTTACTTAACTACTTATTGAATTCCCAAATCCCTCAAAAGTTAACTTAATAGATAACATTACGGTAGTTGCACAACGGTTTGAAAATGAATGAATACTTACTAATTCGTAACAAAATATTCCTTAAGTATGTATTGTTTAAAGAAATATCCTGTATTTGCTTAGAACATCTTTAAAATGTTCTTAAAGCCCTCGTTATTACAGTGGCGAATCTTCTCGGTTGTCTGGGCGGGGTGGCGACGATGTTCACTAGCGGCTTCTGGGACTTCTCAGCGTGTCGCTTCGTCGTGGGCATGGCTTGCGACAGCTGCTTCTTGATGATGTATATTTTAGGTAAGGATTGCGCGTACAAATGAAATTGTTGCTTCTTAATGAAATGGATGATAAATTCTGAGTGAACACGGAAAGGGGTGAAAGAAAGAAAGAAAGAAAGAAACATTTATTCTGACACTGGCATTGCAACAATGATTAAGGGTGTTACCAGACCAATCGATCGATCGTCGATCGACGGCATCGATCGATGGTGGAATCGATTAGTCGACGTCGATCGATAGTTTCTACCAGACCAATCGATCGATAGTCGATCGACGGCATCGATCGATTGTAGAATGGATTTGTCGACGTCGATCTCTCTTCTGAATACATTTCGAAAGAAACTGATGGAATATAGCCGGAGTCAAACGATTAACGTCGACCGACGGTCGATCGACTGATTAGTCGAACGGTATCGGTCGATCAATTAAAGCTACCTGACCTATCGATCAACGTCGACCGATGGAATCGATCGATTGGTTAGTCGAACGGTATGCGTCGATCAATTAAAGCTACCAGACCAGTCGATCAACTTCGATCGACGTCGATCGATGCCGTCGATCGACGATCGATCGATTGGTCTGGTAACACCCTAAAACTGGTGGTACATTATTACTTATGCAATAATTATTAACGGAGCGTTCGGCGTTGCAGCTACCAGCATACCGGAAAAGGGTCGCACTCAGAAAGCGGCGTAGGAAGCACCAGGTACTTTCTACGTCTTCTGATTTTCAGTGCGCCCGTTAGTTGCGTGTAGATCGGCAAGCGGCACAGCACGTGCATTTCTAGTGATTAATCGGACTGCAATTTCGAAAACAATTACGATAATACTTAATAACTATCGTGTTCCATTTCAGTTCTCGATTAATAAATATACTTACCTCTACAACCTCAATTAACATCGACATCAACATCGACATCTGCTAGTCAATTAATCTTCTAATCTTAATGATGTTAAGGTACGAATCTTTTTGGTGTCTATCAATACGAATGCATGCATATCCATATTGTTGCTCCAGTGTTAGAATATGTGGGCACTCGGCATCGCACAGCCGTGGCGAATCTCTCCATCGCCGTTTACTTCGGCGGCGGCTGCATCCTGCTGCCATGGCTGGCTCTGTGGATCTCTGACTGGCGGTACTTCGCACTGGCTACGTCGCTGCCGATGCTGCTAGTACTTGTAACGCCGTTCGTAGTGCCTGAGAGCACCAGGTATAACGATGTTACAAAGACTTTTAAATCTTGTTAACTTGTCGTCGACGACCTCAGATTGAGTACCTACTTGAAGGTACTCTACCGAAAAGTTCCGGAAAAGTTCCATCATCACACGACGACGTAGTGTAAACTGGAGTGTAAAAGAACATCCATCATCGACATCCAAAGGGTAATAAAGGATACATTTCAATTTGACTGGCTGTGATCCCTTCATAGGTCAAGATGGTTCGTTGGCCAAATCATAAGCCATCCTAATAGCATAATAAAGGTAGATTGAAAGCCGCCTAGGTTGAGGAATGATAAAATTAATGTTAAACAAGTAGTACGTAAGAAGATACAACTGAAGTTGAAATTGTTTTGTTTTTCAGATGGTTGGTTACTAAAGGTTTCGTGGATAAAGCTGTTAACATTCTGAAAAGATTCGAGAAAATTAATGGAACTAAAATACCGAAGGACGTGTTAGATGAATTTATTGTAAGTTAAAGCTGAGAAGAGGCGTTTCATAATATACAATGTCAGATAGATAAATTAACTAATTAAGGTATCGGTATCTGACATTACGTCACAATGTTCTAATGAGACTATTTTCAGTACGTGGCGAAAACAACAAAGGAAAAGCAAGAAAGCTTCTTAGTTCTGTTCAAGACGCCATCGTTGCGAGTGATCATAATTTTCCTAATGATATCGTTCATGGCAGTCGCCCTATCGTTCGACGGGCTGGTGCGTCTCTCGGAGAACCTTGGCCTGGACTTCTTCATCACGTTCACGGTGACTGCGGCCACGGAGGTGCCGTCCATAGCTCTGCTAGTTCTGCTGCTCGATAGGTACAGGAGAACTATCATTTTAACTTTTGACAACATTCTTTAGTAATAATTATGCTTTTGTTACTTTGAAAGTAAGTTATTGTTTTCAGGTTTGGGCGGCGTTGGTTGGTTTGCGCACCGATGTTGGTAGCAGGAATTTTAACTTTAGCCGCTGCTTTTGTTTTACGAGGTAATTATTAGTTTTTGAGTGTTGTAAATAGTTTACGTCATAAAATAATCCTTTTAGATTGGAACAATTTATCAAAACCGAACTAGTGCGATATCTTTAATTGAGTGCTTCCAAAATCTTGAATCAATTCTGTTTAAGAAAGTTTAGAAAGAAATTACCTACCTTGTCAAACTTTTTTTTTCTGCGCGGGTAATTTGAAGATTCCCAACAGGTTACGTGGCATTATTATTTACGCCCCCTTTGATAGTCATCTGGTGCAATACGGGATCTCCGTAATCTCCAAGAAATCAGCATCATCTCCAAGTTAATCCCAATTCTCGTGCCATCGTGACATTATGTCGGCTGCGAAAATCTCGAAAAAAAGTCTGATTTCGAAATTATCTCTACAACGCGAGAGTTGACCTCCAGGAGTGGCGGCCGTGTCGCTGGCGGTGGCGGCGCGGTTCCTCATCAACATGTCGTACGCGGCCGTCATCCAGTGGACGCCGGAGCTGCTGCCCACGCCGGTGCGCGCGTCCGGCGCCTCCTTCGTGCACATCAGCGGCTTCGCGGCCCTCTTGTTGTCGCCGTTCATCGTGTTTTCTGTGAGTCTCGTCGTGCCATCTTTAGAGCCTCTAGATAAAACTCTACACGTTCACGCCAAACACTGCCTTCTAAATGAATGGGAATGAACTAGTTAGTAGTAAGTGTTTGACGCAGTTCTCTGATGTAAGTTGTTTCGTGAGTGGTAGGTGTTTTTGGTGAGCTTTCCTTTATACTCTAGCTAGGACAAAGAGTTATGTCAAAAGACACGGCAAGGATGCATTGCCAACCAAGAAAGAAGAGACAGAGAAAAACAAAGAATGAACTGGCCTGCGACATCCCAGCTGGAACACGAGTCGTTTGACGTCTGACTCGAGCAAGTTACATGTTAACATAAGAAATGCGTATTTACAGGACAGAGTATGGGAGGGACTCTCGCTCATCTTAGTGGCAATAGTGGCTATTGTTGGCGGTGGAGTGGCGCTGCTGCTGCCCGAGACCATGGGCCGGCGGATGCCGCAGACCATGGACGACTGGCTTGTGCTCGCCAACTCCAGGCGGATCTTTGGCAAGTGAGTGCTGTTGAAAGTGGTGGTGCAAAGTGTTACTTAGAAGTCTTAGAACATGACGTCGTCATAAACGATGAAAAATATTTTCCTTTTTTGTTCCATAATAAAACCATACTTAAAATAAAATGGACTATTAGATATAGTTCATATAATATATGTAAAGTAATTTAAGTAAAGTATTTATTCTTCAGGACAGGAAAAACCAGATCAATTATTAGGAGACTCCATTCTAGGAACTTGAAATTTTGAAAGAATTTTGCTTTGAAACTATGCTAGGCATCTACTAAATATTAGTTAATATGTCGTAGCTCTAAAGTCTAAACCGATGTAAATTTTTCTTTGTTAATTTTAAAGATAGTAAGTGCAACGTAATTTATTTACTAGTTTACTCATGCACTAAATATTTGTAACAGGAACAAGAATCAAACTGCATCAGCGGAGGAGACGGGCAGGTGATATTCAATGTTTATTGTAGAACCGATTACACGATATACACAGAAACTATTGTTTTTAATTTAAATGCTAATACTCTAAGGGTAACAGCCAATGAACTAATATACTATAGTATATTCGTTCACTGGTAACAGCGATCCATTTTTCTGGATTCTGAGCCAAGGGGCTCGAAGTACCTACACCATGCTTAACAACGGACAACGGTCGCTCGGCTCCGAACCAACTTTAAGCCTAAAGTGGTAGGGTTTTTTATCTTCCTCGCATTTTTCGGGGAGCTAATAACAATGCGGGTCCTCTAATTCCTTTTTGGTTATGGTTGGCAACGCATCAACCACTTCATCGGTGGCTCGTAGAATGAGCCTGGTGAAGTGGCAACGGGCTGAACATATTCGAAGTCTCAACAACTGCTGCGTGAGTCATCCTCGGTCAAAGGAGCATAGGTCGCCCCTGAGCTTGTGGAGTGACGACCTTTAGAAGACAGCGATCCTTTGCAGGCTCAGAAGTACTCAGAAGTTCTGAGAAGGTTCTGAGTCAGAACCGATCAGAGTGGCGCATGTTAGGGTAGCGTGTCCAGCAGTGAACTTTAAAGGCTGATGGATAGATGAATTTGATAGATACACAAAGGTTAAGAAGAAAGCAAATAAAACAGACTCGATATACATTTTAACTGTATTTTAATCTCCTCTACTTGTATTCTTTATGCTTAATATAATTTTTGACATAAAAAATTCCATATTTAAAACAAATTATTTGATATAGGTTTCGTACGGTTTATGTTGGTTTGGTAATTATTGATAATTTGATAATATCAAATTGTGATATTTCCTTATTTAGATACCTAAATATAGATAACATATTAAGTTAACATAATTATGTTATCTATATTTACCGAAATAAGGAAAAATCACAATGACAGATTCTTAAGAACTTGTTTGCGTACGCAGATTTCGTACGTTATCTGTTTTCGGTATCTTTACTATATTCATTCATATGATGTCTTTTCGTAGATAGCAAAAAACATTGCATCAAATGCGCAGGTTTTTATAATAATGGCAATGAAAATCTCAGATTATAATTACTGGCTAACAATAAATTCAGTTTTTACCCAATTTCAAATAACCCTTCCTTGGCAGTCGGATAAAAAAAAGGAGGCACAGAGTACTTAATCACTACGTTTTAGGTTTTTAATTCGTCGCTAATAAAAAATATACTATAGAGGATACAAAATAAAATTTTAATAACTATAGGATACAATACCGTATCTTACAATTAGAGCCTTTGCATACGGCGCGTTTTTGAAGCGCATCCAAGTTCCAACGAAATGATGAGGCGGACGAAGTTTTTCCTCGTATGATCGCGTTTTCGGCGCGGTAAAAATACGCCGCGTGCAGAGGCTCTAACTCTTAACTTAAACAAATCAAGGATTTTCACAGAGATCCTTATAGGTGTTTTAGGACTAGAAGTTTATTTATTACAGCCTAATTTTATTATATCAAGAGTTTATTTTCCAGCTAAATTTCATGTAATCCTCTATTTGGCTATATCGTACTTTGTCTGCCGATTGTCATACTGCAATTCTGCATCTCCTAAGTCTTCGGGTTTTCTGTAAATAAAAAGAACATTTTTGTTAATAATCTAGCAATAAATAAATTTAAGTTGTATATTACAACGTGTTAAACACAACATTGACGTTATATGATCTCTCCCATTATGAAATAGGTCTATGGGTTAATTTTTAATTTTTTATCCGACTTGAAAAAAGGAGGAGATCTTCAATTCGACTGTATTTTTTTATGTTTGTTACCTCAGAACTTTCGACTGAGTGAACCGATTTTTAATCAAAAGCTGGTGGTTGTCATGTGGTCCCACTTAAATTTGAGCTAGATCTGACGAGTAGTTTTTGAGTTATTTTGAAGTCTGTAATTTTTCTTGGTAAAATTCACATTATTTACATCAATAATCTCAGAGAAGAGAGAGTAATCAACAGACCGCGTGAACTTACCCGCACAAAGAGTATTCCCTGAAGAGTCGTTCTCCGTCCTCGAGGGTCTGCGGCATCTTGCGGCCGTTGGTCTCGGGGATGAGTAGACTGACGCCCACCGCCACCGCCATCACGCCACCCACGATCAGCAGGGGGAGAGGTCGCCAGACGCGCTCCTAAAATCCACAAAATATTCCATGTGGTCCTAATCCCAATCCACACTTGGCCGGCGTGGTGGACTATGGCCTGTATTCTTCATATTATTAAAGGAGACACGAGTATCCAGTAGTGGCATAGTCGTGGGATGTAAAGCGCATTTATTCATACTTAAGGAAGTTTATCCATATCATCGCTGAAGTGCCAATAGCTCCTATACCCGATAGCGACGAGGCTGTTTTACCACTTAGCATCAGGTAGATCGCTAGCTCATTTGTCGGCTATTGACATCTTTGGTGATAGATACATAGAATCGTATACCCACTTTACAAAAATCCATTATTGGACCTTTTTTCACTTACGGTCTATCATTCAAATGCATTCAAATAACAAACTGGAAAGACCCTTAAAAATTCCGCATACAAACAGTAGAAACAATGACTCACCGAGTAGACTACGAAGGGCGACAGGATGCAGGCGACGTACCCGCTGACGTGGATTAGCGAGGAGCCGGTGCCGCGCACGCCGGTGGGCAGGATCTCCGTCGACCACTGGATGGCGGCGCTATACGACATGTTCACGAAAAACCGGGAGATCACGCCCAGGACCGTTTGAGGGACACCTGTAAAGAACGTTCAAAGTCCAAGTCAGAATAATTTACTTTTATATGTACCTACATCTCTTGATTTTTCCCTTTGTCATCTTCCAAAAGGTTATCTGGAAGAAAACGCTATTTAGCAATAAGATCGCCTTTTGTGCACAATTTACATTAATATAATTAAGCTTTTCTAACTTTGTAAATAGTGTGCAAAATAGTCTTCTAACCTACGTGGGACTGAAGGCGGTACGGTACATCTGGTGCCTTACCATGAACTCTAATAAAATGTGTCATGTTCAGGACAGGTCAGCTTGTAGCTAAAACCTGACAGGAGTGTATTTTGTACCATGAACGTTTACCGATGACCTGCAATGCCTCTACTTCTGCCCTGCATCTTAGTCTATGACATGCAAGGTACTTGATTTGTACTAATTATGTTCTGAAATAGAGCGTTTTATCGGTTTACCGGTTTTCAAATTAATGCGTAATATTGATGTTTTTAAAAGTTTAAAATAACAAATGAAGATTTAAGAATCTCAATTGAAGATTTTGAGATTTGTTATAAATACTTAAGTGTTGTGATTTATTAACCTTTCGTTCTCTAAAATTACCAAAAAAATTATCGCTAAGTGATGCTTACATTTTTGAACGTAATCTTACACCACTTGACACTTGACACAGTGACATGTCTAAATGTCTATTAAAATGTGTGATTTATAATGCCGGTCACTCACATTCGCGCGAATACGCGAACCCACAAGTGTGGGACGACATTCGCGAATGATTATGCGAAGTTTACGAGGCATTCGGGGTTTTCCAAGCTGTGTCGGTTTTTTGTCGCACATGAAAGCGCGCGAACCTCGAACCTTCGTGTAGTCTCCCACACATTCGTGCGACCAGTTGCGCACACGACTAAAAAGGTGATGTATCTCTTAATTTTTCGTGGTTCGTGGCGTCTAATCGTACTACCATTTATTTTCTGTATTGAAAATGGATTTTAATGACAACAACATAATAACAACAGCAAGATTGAACATTCGTGAGCAAAGTGTAGGAGGAAGCGGAAATGGGCTTGTATTGTATACTCATATGCGAACGCATTTGCCTAACCACCCTTCACATATGTGCAAACATTCGTAAAAATGTCAAACATTTGCGCGCATGTGAGTGACCTGGGTTAGGAGCGATAATTTAAAAAGCATAAGGTACAATGAATGTTTTTAAAATTTTCCAAACAAATGAAATGTATTTATTTTGTGATGATGGTGTATATGAAATTCGCCATGGCTGCATCCCGTCGCGTTTCATCATCATCAACGAAATAGCCGAAACAGGACAATAAATGTTACTTTCGGTGAGCTGTAATATTTTGACGTTAACATATGCCACTTTCTGATGTCAATACGTCAACAATCGCGTCATGGTACACGAATTGCAGGGCAGAAGATCATTTTTGAAGTCACGTGACCGCTGTCCTGTTAAGCCGGCTTTTGACTATGGGATGTAATATATATTACATCTTGAGATATATATTATATCCCGCGGTTCCTGTTCACACTGTAAGATATATATTTTGGAACAGTTCAGCTTCTGTCACCACTGTGTCATCACGTTTTTTTATCGAAACGATAAAACATTCAAATACTTATGTCAGTTGACACGTCTGCACACGAACGTCATCATTCAAGCTGAGGGCGAGGCAGGGGAAGGTGCGGTGTCCGGGGACGTGAGGTAAAATATAGACCTCAATATCGCTCAAAAAAATATTTATAGTTTGGGATGTAATATATATTATAGCACAGTGTGAAAGGTCTCGTACAAAATGTATGACGAGCGATAAAATATTATATCTCAAGATGTAATATATATTACATTATATCCCATAGTCAAAAGCCGGCTTTACGGTGACGTGGTCGCTGGCTGCCCTGTGTTTTAGCCAGATCATGGTAAGATATAGCAGGACAGGCCAATTATCGGCTAATATTGACCTGTTTTAAGAGTTCATGGTAAGCCCCATAGAGTTATTATTATTACTATAGAGTGCGGGTATCACACAAATGGAACGGTACGCATCGTAGGCAGATGATCTATAGATACGTATATCGATACGTGTATGACGGATAGGGATGTATCAATTACGTGCCGATCGGCAACGAGGTATCAATAAGTTATTTCGATAACTTATCTTTTTTCCTACTATTAAACGAGAATTTTTTATATAAATATGTATATTTATTTATATATTTGTTTGTAATCACGTTCTCGATAACAGCACTAACGATTTCGATAAAATTTACAATGTTATGGTTTACGAGGGCGACTAATCGATCTAGCTAGTTCTCATATCTGGGAAAATTTGTTTTCTCTATTTTCACTTGAGCAAGCTCATTTGCCCAGGCACTTATTACACCATTTGTTGTACTACAGTACATTAGTTGTACCTATGGCACCCATAATACCAGATTCTCCTAGTGATGGAGCTGTGAGTGTGATCTATATTGTTGGTTATTTAAAATACGAAAGTCACTCAGTTTTATAGTTTTACACGAGTATTCTTGTTATTTAGACAGTAAATGTTTATGGTATAAACAACCGAAGAAAATATAGACATAGACTCAATTAAATAAATCATCCATTTTAATATTAATCTTGTTTTAATTTTACTTCAAAAATCATGAGTTATAGAAATGTCATAAATATAATACGTTGTTCTCATAGCAAACATTTCAAAACACATTTTAAATATCGACTACAGCGTTGGTCGCATCACATCACTACTGTCTCGCGAGGAAAGCGCGGTGCGCGGGCGGTCTTTCCGTGCCCGCCCCTCACGTCTCCTTCACACCCGCGATGCGTGATTTGTTTTCGTAAAAATAAATATAAAAATCAACTTACCGATGAAATGTGATACTGGATTTCAGTTTTGTGTGTTTCCTACTATCGTTTTTGCAAGATGGAACTGCACATTTGACCATTTTGAAACGTAAATAATTAAAAATCTCTCTAGAACCGCACACCGCTAGCAATCAACCACGACTACAAGCGCTCGCGACGGGAACGTCGTGTTGTTCTCACCCGTGCCTACTGTTCCCACTTCGTTACACTCGCTCTATTACTAATACTTACTTTATGGTAAGCCCCCTGATCTATTTCCAGGCGTTCTTGTCACTGTAACAGAGTACCTATTGTAAAGATGGCTGTCGAGGAATTCCGCATTTGTAGTAGTTGGAAAATATAATCTGAACCTCCCTTAAGTATGTCGCTTCAGCCTGATTACTTACTCCTCCCAAAAACGTTGTTTCAGTGTTCTTCAACGTGATTCTTTACATATTCTTTACTGAATTCCTTTATAAAGTTCTTAAATCTTTTCTTGAGCAGAAAGTCATTACAAACCATCTGACGAAACTATCTAATGAGAAACTCACAAACACGTAAGTTGAGAACGATAGTGTTATGTAAAGTAAATAAAATATCCTGATACCTCTTGGCGAAAATGCTCCAATTACGCATAAAGTAGCTGCTACTGCAGCCGGAATACACGCCAGGTTTCTGCGTCCCCATCTGAGCACATATTATCATAAATGTCATAACATTGTTGACAATATTGATCTAATAAGCAATTAGAGGCTCATTTTGTAAGGAGCAGTTTACCTATCTAGAACAATAGTCAGCAGTGCGATGGAAGGCATTTCAGTGAAGGACGTGAGAGTGAAGGTGACGAAGAAGTCCATGCCGAAGTCTTCGGACATCCTCACGATGGCGTCGAAGCTGAGGGCGAAGGCCATGTAGATCACCGTCATGTATATCAACATGGTGCGGATTGGAGCACTGGTGAACAGCGATTTTATTGATTCTTTAGACTGTTTCATTTGGCTTGATGATACCTGGCAAAGACGTTATAATGTAGTTTAGGTAGGGAAAATTTAAAAAGTTACCTTCCTTGATTGTAGCTACATAATCAATCCATAGATCTTATAGAAAGAAAAATATAAACATTAAACATTAGAAAAATCCAATTTAAAGTGTCTTGAAATAAATCTAATCATTTACTTACTATAAAATCGTCCAATACGTCTTGCGGAATTTTCGTGCCATTGATTCTCTCGAATCTTTTCAATACTTTGACTGCATCGTTTATGCGGCCTTTTGAAGTGTACCATCTGCAATAGGAATACTAGTCATGTTGACTTGAGCCCTTCCAAGTCCCAAGAGGCACCATAAATAGACAGTTTCCTTGCCATGGATTAAAGCTCCGTCAAAGGCACAGACGCACAGACATGTGTAATATATCTGTGGCTTTAAGGCATTTTAAGTCGTTACGACTTTGAATTTTACCTAAGCCTAAACCTAAGCCTTCTTTTGAGGTTTCTTGTTACTCAAGGGCTATTGTTGTGGCCATGGATATGTGCGAATGAATAGCAGGTCTTTCAGCCCTAACCCAAGCCTAAGTTGGTGTGGGTGCTATTGTTGTGGTCTAGAATACCAGGTCTTCTCTTACCGAGCGCTTTCAGGCAATATATAGGGGATGAAAACGTTCAACAACATGGGCAGCGTCGTAACCCACATGAGGGTCCTCCAGTCAGCGATCCAGTAGGCGATCCACGGCAGCAGCACACACGCGCCGCCGAAGAACACTGCGATGGGCATGTTGGCCACACACGTCCTGTATTGTGGGCCCACGTATTCAAGAACTGTAACAGAAAAGTTTAGTTTTCATGAAGATTTATTTATTTATTTATTTAAACTTTATTGAATTCATACATTGAATTGCAATGGGCGGACATAATGCCTAGTGGCATTTTCTACCAGTCAACCCTGGTGATGATGAAAAATTGTGGTAGGTGCAACAAACAAAAATTTAATCACGATGCTTTTATTTCATTACACTATAAATAATATATATGTCTACATACATACGAACATACATACATATATCCATACATACATATACATAACATATATACAAATACATACATATCGCCGTTTATGCAGAAAGAAGACACTGCGTTCTGTTAAGGACGATAGATTGTTTATGGACAGTCTGTAAGATAAAAATTTACAATCCATCTATCAACCCTTATTATTTCCTCAAGAAGCACTCATTCTATTTGTGTAAACTGTATGAAAATCCGTTTGTATTTTTTTGAGATATTGCGTTTCAGTCACGAAAATTGTGTGGGGCTTAGTGCTTACGTGCTTGATGCGATAAACAAATTAATTCATCTTAAAAAGAGTTAAATATAGTGTATTTTTGTATATTACTTGCCTAAAATATACATCATCATGAACACGCTATCATAGGAAGTGCCGACTATGAAGCGAGCGAGGGCGAAGTCCCAGAATCCGGTCGTGTAGATGGTGGCTATTCCACCGATGAATGCCATTGCATTGGCAGCTGCAAATGAAATTTAGAATTAAAATTTGATGAAGACATAAATAAGTAACTATATTAGGATGGAAATGAAACGTAGGTATACATTCCTCAAATGGGAAAGCATCGTCTGCTTTAAAGCTAGCCCTTTTAAGTAGTAGTCAGCAAAGGAGCAGCAGCCAGACCTACAGACAGATGCCTCCCAAAGAAAAGAAATAGTAAATGCGCTTGTGGGCCGGCTCCCAACTAACCTAACCTAGCCTAACCTAACAGAACTTCATAAGACATATCATTTCACGACTGTAATGAAAAATTGACGTCGATTTATATTTGTATGTATTAAAAATTAGTGTCTGCAAGCCCTCAAATATTATTTTATCTGGTCATACCCATATCGTTTATTATTATTCTAAACTCATACCTATCATAGGCACAGAGTACTTAATCACTACGTGATCATAGGCATATCTCGATAATTTTATTTAATTAATACATCTTTATCCTATCGTGAATCAATTATGTATTACAATAAATATCTACTCATGTAATCATAATCGTATTATGATTAAATGTGTAGGTTTTTGTTTCCAAGAAATGTCTTATCCCAGTAATATATATCGATTATCGACATCTTCAATAAACTTACTTTAGTATAATTATGTTACTGATTTGCATAAAAATATAGCCAAAAACACGTAGACGAATCATCTATAAAACTAATGGTAGGTAAGCAATGATATTATAATGTAAATAATCTAAATTTTACTAACAAAAAATAACCGACTTCAAATTCTCATACTTGTCAGATCTCGTTCAAATTTATGTGGGACCACATGACAAGCACCTGCTTTCGATTAAAAAAAGAATTATCGAAATCGGTTGGCGTGATATTGAGTTATTCGTCAATTTGTCGCGCACATCTTAACACAAATTTACGACTTATGTAGTTTTCTAATGGATGCCATTGTCAGATCTCGATAAAATTTATGTGGGACCACATGACAGCCATCAGCTTTCGATTAAAAAAGAATCATCAAAATCGGTTCGCCCAGTCCAAAGTTCTGAGGTAACAAAAAAAAAAAAAAAAACAGTCGAATTGAGAACCTCCTCCTTTTTTTGAAGTCGGTTAAAAAGAGGTAGATATGTCACTAGCGCGCCGACGATGAAGAGCGTAAGAAAAGGCAATTGACCGTTCTTCTCGTAGTCGCTCTGTCAATACAAGACGATACGCACGCTTTTGTTGTTGTCAGAACTTCAGAAGTGCTTGACATTTGACATACAGCGTTAAAATGCCTTCGTGGATTATAGCAATGTGATTGGTGTAGTGAAACAAAAGATAAACGTGTGTATGTTATAGCTCTTTTCGGAACAGATTTTTTGGTTGATTTGTAAGGGCATAACGTTATATTTAAATATTATTGATGGTAAGTGGTTAAACTATCGCCCATGGACATCAACATCAGGCACTATAGTTACCACCGATGCATTACGAATTAAGAAAAGAAGAATGAAGAAAGAGATAAAAAAGGAAAGTTAGGCAAAAGTAGGTACCTGCCAACATAATTTAAAATATTTGCTTACCAAATAACGCAATGACTCTTCCGTAAGTGTCAGCGAGCCAGCCAATCGTGCTGCCCCCAACGAGGGCTCCGACGAAGAATATAGCTTGCGCGAGAGGACCATATCCTGAGTACTGGCAGACCCATCCTCGCTGCAAGTTACACGACACAAGGTTAATACACGGAGAAGCCAATAATATCCTAGTCACTGGGCAAGGGATAGAGCACAATTTCTTGTAGCTATCGTATAAAATACTTACTTATACCTCTATTAATATTCAAAGTAGCTTTTGTAAAATAAAAACGTGTGGCACTCGGGCAATTAATTAAAGAGAGTACTGACACCCTCCGTGTCAGGTTTTATTTCGTTACGGAATTTCTTGATTCGGTCGCCGCGCTCAAAGCCCGCGATAAAATCTATGCAATAGCTTAAAAACTATAAAGGAGGAAATGAGGAGGAACTACATATTTTAATGTTTGGACCTCGTTTAAATGAATCCAATCAACGAGGTTTGTAATAACGGTTAAAGAGTCCACCTTGAGACTTGTGTACGTTAGTAAGTACTTATAATTCGTTCTCTGTTTGATAGTGATTCCATACTGTCATAAGACTTATCTACATAGTTGTATTGTATGCTTAAGTACATCAAATTTTTTATCGTCACGGCTGGGCCGCCTCACATATCACACAGGCTCATAGGTATGTGCAAAAATAATGAGAATCGTTTATGTTAGCATTATGGGTGTCGTAAGAGGCGACTATATCCGGCCCGCTGGTAGTAGAGCTCCTCGAGGGATTATATTGGTGATATTGATTTTAATTGTTAATTAATACCATTTTTACTATTATTACTTCTCCATGGGGTTCGCCTTCATAGCTGCCACCCTTGAGCATGAGTCAGCCGCCAAACGACAACTCACCTTCTTTTTCTTCTTTCTTTCTTTGGTCGGCAACGCATCAGTGATGCCTTTGGTGTTACTGATATCCATGGGCGACGATAGCCACTCCACTTACCATCAGGTTGATCGTAAGCCCGTTTGCCGTCTATTTCCATAAAAAATAATAGAAAATGCTTTATTATTTTTTTACTTATAGCCTGAAGGGCTGACGAAAAAAGTGCTGTTAAGTAGTTATCATAGCTAGACGAATAGGCAGCAAAATCAACGCCGCGCCGGTCCTGAAGAACTTCTTTTCACCATTTTTATGAACCTCATGTGAACAAGTTATGATTGTTGAATTGCTGATGCGTTTTGATTTTTGATAAGACAGTTGGTCAGTTGTAATCATTGGAAAGATCAGCATCTAGAAATACTTTGTTCTACACTATCATTTTTGTACAATCCTGCATTAGAGGATTGTTCCCAGTATTTGAAACATAATGGATAAATCGATCCGGATTCTTGCCAGTGGGTGATTATTACGTTCACTGCTATCGGAGGTGTGTGATAACTGTTGTATCTGATAACACAACCATAAGTTATCTTAATCATACAGTGAGGATTCATATGAAAGCGCTTATCTCACCTCACTGATGACAGTGTGATAGGGTATATCTGTCAGATGAAAGTCCCAGCCGTGTTGACAAGGTATAGTTGGCGTTGAAGGATCTGGAGGGATCATTGTGGCTAGAACTTCGGTCCAGTTGGCTACAAACATCGAACATTTGTCCCATTCTTCTCCAAGTCTTGGCGATGTGAGATTCCGTCTATGATCATAGGAAAACATTAAAATTTTAATTTATCGGTCAAACTATTTGTTCATTTTGCATGAGGACCATTACAACACCAGTCTTCCGTATTAAAAATTAAGCATTGGGATATTGATTTGGGGGTTCCTATTTTTATTTTGGTTGAATTTAATCATTATACTTCAGTATAATTTCCATGCAAATGCAGCTGCACAGCACATTTTATTTGCTTGAGTTACTTAAAAGAATAAAGTCACGTTACCCATCTGAAAAAATATACCGTATCTAGTCTTTGATAGTTAACATTTTAGTGACACGGAAAATGGGAAAAGCTGGAATTTATTGATCGTTCAACCGAGGTAGCTGAAGATAAGGCGCTCCACCCACTGCACCGCGCCCCATCGCGGTGCGCGGGATGACAGATTTTACCATTGTATGCAATTATCTCAATTTATATAGAAATCACGCCTAGCACAACACACTGCCGACGCGGCAACGCGCGGGTCGCGGGAGATTGCCCCGCGCGCAGTTGTGTTATCCGTCGCTCTGCTCACCGCGGCGGGACGCGTCTTCAGTGGGTGGAGCGCCTAAGAAATTAAAAATTTTGGACTTTGAGGGTCACTATCTCCTCATATTTCGGAGCTGACTCCTGCAGTATAAGGAGATATACCTACTGTGACCTCGCTAAAGGACGAGGCCATTGCAGTATTTGCAGTTATGAAGAGCGCTGTCTATTATCCCAGCTAAATTCTCCGCGTTTTTTTTTGTATTTTTTGTATTTTTATTTATTTATTATTTTATTGTTAGCCCCCCATGCAAACAGATCTGTGTGTCTGTCTGTGGCATCGTAGCTTCTAAACGAATTAACTGATTTTGATCTAGTTTTTTTTGTTTGAAAGGTGACTTAATCGAGATTGGTCGTAGCTATGTTTTGTGTAAATAAAACTGTCGGGGGATTTTGAAATTTTAATTTAACGTTATTATTTTTTTATCTACTACGCTAGCTGCTTTGCTTATCGCGCCACCTTCAGAATAACAGATGCACGAGTGGTCGGATGGCACTGGCAATTGGTATCTATTATGGCATATGTGTGCTTTTTAGGGTTCCGAAGTAAAATTGGAACCCTAATAGTTTCGTCATGTCCGTCCGTCCTTCTGTCCGTCTGTCTGTCTGAAGCAAAGCGCCGAGACTCTTAGTGCTAGAAAGCTGTAATTTGGCATGGATATACATATTTACTAATACTCCAGAATCGTAGAATAAAAAAGAGAAAGTGTGGTTTTATAAAAACACGATACAAGTGAAACTTTTTTTCGGTTTGTAGGCATTTAACTAAATTTTTTTAGAAAATTATTCGATTTAGGGTATTAAAATTGCGTTTTTAATCTTTACATTAAACACTGACAAAAGCAAACAAAATAGCGTGGAGACTGGCACAAATGAGTAATGAGTAATAGTACTACTAGTAATACTACACGGTCAGCTGCTGCGAACTATAGGCGCCGCGGCCGCCATATTGGCCTTGGCTGCTCTGACGAGCGCCTTTCACTTTATCTCTACTCCGCGGCCGACCGTCACGCGACATGCAACACACAGACCAAAAAGTTTGAGACGATGTAATAAAAGTTTCACTTTAATATTAAAAAATATTTTTTTCAGGGTACCTACCTACTTCTCCTACAGGTCCCCTACAATTTACAAGGACAACTTTCACGGCTATGATAGCATAAGTAGTTAATGAGTACCTAATACATATACTTCGGAACCTTAGATTACGCGTGGTCTGACACACACTTGTCCGGTTTTTAGTGATTTATCGACATAAATAATAAATACGATTTTGGCAATGAATTGATAAGAAACACTTAGAAATATATGTCACATTTTATGAAAAATGAAAATGAAAATGAAAATGAAAATTATTTATTTCATAAACTTTGTTTACATAAAATCATGTACACTAGCTCCCACACTAGGATTCCCTGTGTCGTGGGAGACTAGGATTTACCCACTCGTTATAAAATTACAGAAATACAAGAATTAGAAGAGAAGTTGAAGAACATGATACATAAAAAAGAGGTAATTTTAATCTTAAATCTAATAGGTGTTTTAGCGTTTAGCTTGATACTTTAAATATAAATTTTAACGTGAAGTTAAATTAAAAGCGATGAACTCGTATTGTAAAAGTTTATTTTACACACAGTAATCACAATTCACATACACGTTAAACTAAATACTATAAAGACAGAGCTGGTGCCTTACCATGAACTCTATTAAAATGTGTCATGTTCAGGACAGGTCAGCTTGTAGCTAAAACCTGACAGGAGTGTATTTTGTACCATGAACGTTTACCGATGACCTGCAATGCCTCTACTTCTGTCCTGCATCTTTAGTCTATGACATGCAAGGTACTTGATTTGTACTAATTATGTTCTGAAATAGAGCGTTTTATCGGTTTACCGGTTTTCAAATGAATGCGTAATATTGATGTTTTTAAAAGTTTAAAATAACAATCTCAATTGAAGATTTTGAGATTTGTTATAAATACTTAAGTGTTGTGATTTATTAACCTTTCGTTCTCTAAAATTACCAAAAAAATTATCGCTAAATGATGCTTACATTTTTGAACGTAATCTTACACCACTTGACACTTGACACAGTGACATGTCTAAATGTCTATTAAAATGCGTGATTTATAATGCCGGTCACTCACATTCGCGCGAATACGCGAACCCACAAGTGTGGGACGACATTCGCGAATGATTAGGATGCGAAGTTTTCGAGGCATTCGGGGTTTTCCAAGCTCTGTCGGTTTTTTGTCGCACATCAAAACGCGCGAACCTCGAACCTTCGTGTAGTCTCCCACACATTCGTGCGACCAGTTGCGCACACGACTAAAAAGGTGATGTATCTCTTAATTTTTCGTGGTTCGTGGCGTCTAATCGTACTACCATTTATTTTCTGTATTGAAAATGGATTTTAATGACAACAACATAATAACAACAGCAAGATTGAAGATTCGTGAACAAAGTGTAGGAGGAAGCTGAAATCGGCTTGTATTGTATACTCTTAAGCGAACCCATTTGCTTGACCACTCTTCACATATTATGTGCAAAGATTCGTAAAAATGTCAAACATTTGCGCGCATGTGAGTGACCGGGGTTAGGAGCGATAATTTAAAAAGCATAAGTACAATGAATGTTTTTAAAATTTTCCAAACAAATTAAATGTATTTATTTTGTGATGATGGTGTATTTGAAATTCGCCATGGCTGCATCCCGTCGTGTTTCATCATCATCAACGAAATAGCCGAAACAGGACAATAAATGTTACTTTCGGTGACCTGTAATATTTTGACGTTAACATATGCCACTTTCTGATGTCAATACGTCAACAATCGCGTCATGGTACACGAATTGCAGGGCAGAAGATCATTTTTGAAGTCACGTGACCGCTGTCCTGTTACGGTGACGTGGTCGCTGGCTGCCCTGTGTTTTAGCCAGATCATGGTAGGATATAGCAGGACAGGCCAATTATCGGCTAATATTGACCTGTTTTAAGAGTTCATGGTAAGCCCCCTGATCGCGGGTCCGAGCGTGGTAACTATCGCGAAATCTTCCAGCCGACTGACTAGCGGCGCGGGCGGGGGGGGTACGTGTACCATTCGCGAACGACGAACGGTTTCAATACTTGCGTTCTTTAAGCCGCGTTTTCATCGATATGTTTAAGGGTGCGTTACAGACTCCCCCTTTTGACCGACAATGTGCCCTCACGGACGGTCAAACCCACCACCGGAAACTAAAAGCTTGTGTAAGATTGCTGATACATGTATAAAATCCTACACGCGGACGGCCACGCTTCCTCTGTGGTATAACTGGCTCAGGCTGACCACCCTACCGCGAATGATAACGACGCAGATCCGACGGGTGGTATTTACCTAATACTTCCTCAGGCGTTGCGCAATTACCGAGCAGGTAGGTGGTAGGACTTACCTTCTTCACGATCCGATAAGGTCCATACCTCTTAGGAGCCAGTTACGAAGTAACGCCCTTACTTGCGTTACTCAGGACGTGAAGGCGAAGGAACACCAGGTCTCCGGATTCGAACTCTTCTCCTTCCTGTCTGGTGTGATCCTTCCGAGCCTTTCAGATATCCTGTATCAATCCTATGTTCTGCACAGTGAGTGTGAGGTCCTCCCCCTGAACTGAAAACATGTATCCTAGATTCTGCAAAGTTAGTGTGAGGTTCTCCCCCTGAACTGAAAACATGTATCCTAGATTCTGCAAAGTTAGTGTGAGGCCCTCCCCCTGAACTGAAAACATCTTCATACACCTGTAACACCTCAGCAAGACAGCTCCTTTCTGGTGAAGACCGCATAACCCCTTCCTCCTCACGCAGAACATCAGCAGCAGCACAACCAACATAGTTCCTGCTCCGCTCCGTTCGCAAGGTGTGAAGGACCTGAGGGTGATCAGCCATAAACCAAGAGTCTGTACCAAGATCAATAACTATCCGAGCAGCGCGTAAGAAATCTATACCTAAAAGTGTGTCATTGTTTATAGCGTCCGGTAAAACAATAAATGTAGTAGGTATGAAACGGCTAGCAAGTTTGACCTCAACGTCGACAAGCTTTACAGTGATATCCCGTACTACCCCGTCAGCTAATTTAAGACTCATTGCACTTTCTCGAAAAGTATAATTTTGCTTTTGAAGCAACGCATACAAACTCGAACCCGCTATACTACGTTTCGCAGCTGTATCTATTAAGCCAGTGCCACTATAACCGTTAATCTCAATACGCAATATCGGACGGCTGACGTCGACACTACTGACTGCTACGGAAGACGCGTTCAACTCTGTTTGCTTTACAATCATAGAGGTATTATTATTAGTAGTTACACACGAAAACCACGGCTAGCACTACACACCAAAAATGGACTCGCCCGTTTTTTTGGTATCGCCCAGGCGCCCGCGTAAGTAATAACGACGCGCGCGGTTTGGGCGCGAACGCGGCACAGGATCCTTTGGCCCTATAGTTGGGCGTCCAATTTAACGTGAAGTTAAATTAAAAGCGATGAACTCGTATTGTAAAAGTTTATTTTACACACAGTAATCACAATTCACATACACGTTAAACTAAATACTATAAAGACAGAGCTGATCGCGGGTCCGAGCGTGGTAACTATCGCGAAATCTTCCAGCCGACTGACTAGTAGGGATGTTCGATCCGGATCGATACTTGTGTGGATCGATACAATGGCATACGATCCGCTCGATATTTGTATCGATACAATGGCATTCGATCCACTGGCGGATCGATACACATGCAGGGTGGATCGGATCGAATCGGATCGGATCAAAATTGTTATGGAATGGAGGTAGGTAAATTTCTTTAGATCAGTTGTTGGTGCATCATAATATTTATTACACGAACAAGAAGGCTTCCACACATTTTTCAAACAATATTTGTCTGAATTTTTGTTGGATAGAAAGTCTGATCCATTAATTAAAGTATTGGTCAGCTAGAAAAGTTATTTGGGGAAACTCTGCGACATAGCTCTACGCCTACGGTATTTATCAGTGGTAGGAACTTCATTGCCCTCCGAATGGCTTTTCTCGTTAGCCAATAGCATTTTAAGTGCAAGTAATCGATTTGATCCTGAGCGCTTATCCAATTTACTATTCCAGCTTTCATTATTTAAGGATTGGCAAATGTAATTTATAAGCTATGCATGATATATTAATTTATTTCATTATTTAGTTTAAATACAGTTTAAGAGTTCAAAATCAAACATAGTGTTATAAAGTGAGATATTATTATTTATATGATGTTCCTACTACATACCACATTGTTTTAAAAAACCTTAAGTAACTTTTTCAATATTTATTTATACAATATTTTGAATAAAATTAAATCTAATATAAAATTTAATCTAAAACGATTGATCTTAATATTGCCTTAATTATCTATCTTTATTTAGAAACCCACTGAGTTAAGCTTGTCGATAGTTTATATAACCATATTTAAAATATTTTATTCGATTCTGGATCGATACAAATCATCATATTAAATTATACGATATATCTACATAAAATATCATCTTTTATTAATTAACATATTTTTTTCTTTCTTGGCCAACAACGCTTTGGTCACTGACATCCATTGGCCGCAATACCCACTTACAAGTATATTTAATAATTATATGAATCGATATTTGGACTATTAATTAGATTGGGATATTCATGACGATCTGGAGTATCGATATATAAAATACCCGGATCAACCATTCCTATTTAAAAAAAATCTTTTTTTTTTCTTCTCTCTTTCTTGGCCGGCAACGCATCAGTGATGCTTTTGGTGTTGTTGATATCCAATGAGCGACGATAGCCACTTACTATCAGGTGGATCATCAGCTCGTTTGGCGGCTATTTCTATCAAAAAAAATCATTCGATACTGGATCGATCCAGAGTATCGTATCAAATCACTTGGATCGATACCTGGATCGATACACTGCGAAACGATCCGTATCGAACATCCCTACTGACTAGCGGCGCGGGCGGGGGGGGTACGTGTACCATTCGCGAACGACGAACGGTTTCAATACTTGCGTTCTTTAAGCCGCGTTTTCATCGATATGTTTAAGGGTGCGTTACAAAATTTAATTTAGTTTACTGATAGTGTTAACATCCCTATTGTAGTTTAGAATTCTTACTAAAATTTGAGTTCTTACTACATTAGAAATTCTTACTTATATGTATATATGTGTGTGTGCGTGTGTGTGTGCGTGTGTGTGCGTGTGTGTGTGTTTGTGTGTGCATGTGTAAGTATACGTGTGTGTGTGAGTGTGTTTGTGTGAGCTGCGTGCGAGGTCATTAATATATTAAAATAGCGTAGTACTGTGTAGTAGCGTATTACTTTTTCAGTGTCATTGTAGGAAAGACTTATGAGCCAAGTCTTCACTACTTTTTTACATATAAAAGCAGAGCTGTGAACTATATTAAGAATCTTGTTTATTTTTCCATATATGAGAGGTCCAAGATATTTATAGGTTCTTTTTGTCGATTTTTTGTTTACTTTTACCACAGGCCAAGAAATCTTCCTTTGAGATCTATCTGAGGTTTTTATACATGAGATAGCATTTTTATGAAATCGGAGCAACAGCGCCAGAATATATAGTTGCCGGACTCTTGGGAGTTTTAGTTCCGAGTAGAGAGAATCAGTCGAAAATCGAAAAGGTTTATAAATCTTGATAACATAATATGTGTCATAACGATAATACAAGTAATCGATGTGCTGTTCATGAAAATCTAAAATTAACGTGCGTCGGTTTTGCAATGTAGCATGAAATTAATAATCACAATAGATAAATTTTTTTGTTAGTCCGTATCATATTATTGATAAGGAAAACTAAATCAGGTAAAAGTAGAGTCTATAAATTATGTTGCAGGTATCTTGATAGACAATATAATACTCGTCCTTGTATGAGCACTATCTACCCAATTATTTACGTAGGTAATTGCGATCTCTTTTATCTTATTTTGTCACTTTATTGTCTGAACAATCAGTGTTAAGTTCTTAACACTGACTAAATTCATCTTCTCAGTCAAAGGATGAACAGATACGTAATTAGTTTTTTATGAGTCAACCGCCAAACGAATTCGGGCGGAGAGTTAGAGAGCCAGTTCTTTCTTTCTTTTCTCTTGTTTCTTCTGCATCGATGATGCCTTTGATATCAATGATGTCGATGAGTGACGGTAACAACACTGACAACTTACCACCAGGTGGCTCATCTACTCATCTGCCGAATGATTTAGCCAAATTATACGATTACCACGGATGGACTTTAGTCTAACGTAAACTGAAGAGTCGCGTCAATTTACCTTCTTGTATGTTCCCATAATTTGCAGACAATTGATTTGTTAAGGTAAGTCGTTAGTAAGGTATGGCCTGCGTACAAGCTTTTGATTTGTCTCATACGTATTTTTTATACCTTATAAGTTAATGCTTTACTACAATCCCACCTGATGTTTGCTGGATTAGCTCGATTCGGTTACCATCTACAAATTAATGAAGTCATATAGAGTATATGACTTCTTTCCGTATAAGTTGAGCCCCGTAATATAAAGTATGTACTCTAATTCGCAATTGCCAATGGATCATAATCTTATAGTTACTAAGATGCCAGTTACATGCATTGGATATTACTGTGAACTCCAAGAAACCACCTTACCGTACTTCTGGCTCCAAGTGACTGAGTTCGGGCACATGGCACCAGTGGTTCCGCGGCGTCGCAGCAATGAACATCTGGATGAAGTAGACGAACGCGAAGAAGAAGCCGAAGGGCAGCATCAGCCACACGAGGATCTTCTGGTAGCGGCCCATCTCCCCCACATGGAACAGCACGGCTTCGAGAGCATCGCTGTCTTCCGTACTCTTGTTTAACTTCTCCTTTGCTTCTATATGCTTTGAAGAGATGTTTCAATTTTAGTCACGACAAATTTTATTAAGCATGTCAGCGTTAGCGAGCGAGAAGGGCGAGAAGAAGAAGTAAAAAATATTTAAGACTTAATTACAAGCAACATTTATGTAACCCACTTGAATATGGTTTTTCCTCCTATTGCACTGGACTGGAGCTTTGTGGCTTAGTTAGGAGTGGCCACTAAAGAATCTAAGTCTATGTGTCTTCGAATTATTTAAAATTATGGTGAATTAAAATAAAGTTATATTTTTATTTGACCTTTCTTGGTTAACGCAAATTATTACATGGACGGACCCATAATCGCCTTTATCTTATCGCCTACCCTAAATATCCTGAGTATCTTCACTCCGCTGTCAATTTTGTTGTAAACGGTGATTTGGTCTAGGGGCCTGTAATGAGGTAAGCCGTAAGCAGTGACTTGAACTTCGTATCTACAAGTATCTCGCGAAGGTTCGTCAAACTCGACATATGTTATTTTTTCTTGACACATTTTATAAATGTTTAATAAAGATTTGTATAATTATACGTATATCCAGGTAGTGAAGCGGTAGATACTAGATAGATTATTATTAACTTATTGTTGGTTTATTTATAGTTATTGCAAATTAAGAAAGAAGTTTTATACATGGAAAACTAATGATAAAATTTTCAAGTTCCTCTTTAGTTTAACAGAGTTTTGAATAACTTTCCTAAATATAACTTCTATAATCACTGGACTTTTACTCGAGAGCTTCGCGAGCAACTAAGTTGTAAATCTCACACTGAAAACGACTGCGGTATCTCGTCACAAATTGTTAACACTGAAACTAACCTCAATGCCACTTAAATTACTATCTTCTTTGGGCGACATTTTTCACGTGTCTACAAACTTTTGATATCACAACTAACACGTCTGCTGTATATATATGATCGATATCGAATGAGCAGGTCTGAACGCTGCTACTTCACGTCATCGGTTAAAAAAGATTTCGCCTTATCATCGCGGTTATCCAGCAATAGTCGAAATATTTGCTTGAATTTATTCTACTGTTTCTTTGTACTACGTTGGTTTGTGTGGTAAGAAGTAGCGTTTGGATACAGGTTGGTCTATAAAGCTATATTATTCAGTTTTTGTATCTGAAGCAAGCACCCTTGAGCATGAGTCAGCCGCCAAACGACTCGTCGTGTTCCGGCTGGGGGCTTGAGAGAAAATTCTTTCTTTCTTTTTCTTCTCTCTTTCGTGATTGGCAACGTATCAGTGATGCCTTTGGTGTTGCTGATGTCCATGGGCGACGATAGCCACTTACCATCAGGTCAATTCGCACTGGAGCAGCGTGGTGGGTGGAGTATGCTCTAGGCCTCCTCAAGAGGAAAGACCCGTGCCGAATAGTTGGCCATTAATGGGTTGAAGTCAGCCAGCCAACTCAAGATTGTAATTTTTTAATAAACATTGATTTTTGATAAAAAGTTAAATTTTTTTTTTGTTGTTTTTAATAAAATTACCTAACATTAACGTGTCTGTCGTACTATACAAAAACCGCTTTTTCGATTATCCGAATGCCTATTGACAATAATTGTCCGGTTAATCGAATCTCTACTGTAAGTTTGCTTTTCACATTCACATACCTAGTGCGCATGCTATATTTTTTTCAGATCTACGACAACTGCCTATTTCACAATACACACAGTATCAAATAATTGATAACATTAATTTAAATTATTGTACAGTTATTAAAAATAAACTTCCTTAGTTATACAAAATAACATGGTGGCGGAAACTGGCAAGCCTATAAAATCTTCTATGGAAAACTCTCTCACTCGTTAGCCATCGGTGTGCGATTGGCGCGGACGCTCTTAATTTAGGCCATACCCCAGTGGCCATGTTTTAATAAAATTAAATTTACGAATGGATATGCATTTTTTTCGTATCTGGCATCTATTGTTTGATTACATAATAATGAGGATACTCTTCATAAATACCTATCATGTGTGAAACTAGATTTGATTCAAGAAATGTCATGAATGAATGTAAATAAGGAAAAGATAATTGTAACTGAAAGACTTAACAATATTTTAACTTAAGGAAAACTACGTCAGGATTCTACGGAGTTTTGGATTAGTTTGTTATCTTTAGATCACAGTAGATGCATCATGCACTTACTGAAGAAGCGCTCATAGCCCGGCGGCTAATGTACAGTGACCTGCAGAGAAAAGTAACCCATCTGTAATGTTTATAAATATACGAACAGTAACAACGGTTCCGTTGCCTATTGCATTGTAAACAGATGGGTTACTTTTCTCTGCAGGTGACTGTAGGTACCTAATGTCGATAGTGTCGATACTATCAATCGGATTGGCCGAGGAGTTCAGCAATATTGGATATGGTCGGTAGTTGGACGGGTGACCGGAATGACGTGCGACTAGGGTTACCAAAAATAGCAAGACTGAAATATCTGGACAACTACCAAAGTTCGGGATTTGTCGGGACAATGTTTTTTTAAATAGCCGGTAACTAAACGAGCTGACGACGAAAAAAAAAACGGCTAGAGCGCGTGCGGCAAACGCGTTGAATCGAATGAATTGTCGGGACATTTTGTATTTTGTCGGGACTCTAGACATCATGTGAAATATCGGGACAATCCAGACGACTCCCGACTATCTGGCAACCCTACCTGCGACCACTAATTATGAATATAATGAATGTAATTTTATTTATTTATTTATTTATTTTATTGTTTATGTACACATAAAAAATTTAAGGAAAACAATTACAGAAATAATGTACAAAGGTTCTGCTTATCTCTAATGAAATTTCTTCCAGCAGACCTGCGACTGGAGAGGTGACAGAAAGGTAGATAGCGTGCACACAATAAAGACAAGTAATAATCAAATATGAATAAATATAATAAACATAAAATACCTTATAATAAACATACCTACCAATATATATATATATATATATATATATATATATATATATATATATATATATATATATATATATATAATACATAAATAAATAAATATAATATATATAATACATAAATATATAAATAATATATATTAACATATATAAATATATAAAACTACGTACAACATAATGAGAGAGAAATAGAATAAAGAAAGGAAAATTAAATCAATTTATTAAGCTAACATAAAGATAAATAGTGTTCTCGCACTTTTTTCTTAAAGGTGTATAAAGTTTTTGAATCACGTATATTAGGCGGGAGCGAGTTCCATAGTGTGACTGCATGAGCTGAAAAGGAATGAGTGTAATAAGAACTTTTGTGTTGGGGATATGTAAGAAGGGTTCTTAGGTGAGTTCGGCAGGGAGCGATAGATGGACGAGCAAAGGAGAATCTTTCGCGCAGGTAAGTCGGGGATGATGGAGAATGCAGGATGTTATAAAGCAGACATAATATCCTAGTGTTTCGGCGAAGGCGGATAGGGAGCCACTTGAGGTCCTTGCGAAGCTGAGAAACATGGTCATACTTACCAATTCCGAAAATGAATCGAATACACAAATTTTGCAGGCGCTCAAGCTTATTTAGGAGCTCCTCTGTAACATCTAAGTAGCAGGCGTCAGCGTAGTCTATGACAGGTAGGATTAGGGTATGAGCGAGGGAAACTTTAGTTTTAAGAGGCAAAATTCCTTGGAGGCATTTTAGCGAATGGAAAGCATAGTGCACCTTACGACCAACCTCACTGACATGAGCACGCCACGAGAGATTAGAGTCAATAATCACGCCTAGATCTTTCACAGTGTCTGTATAGCGAATAGGAATACCGTTCAGTGTAATGGTAGGCAGCGAAGATATATTTATTCTACTCAGGACGTATTTACTTCCTATAATGATCGCCTGTGATTTGTTTGGGTTAAGAGCGAGTCCAAATGATTTTGCCCAGTCATTGATTCGGCTTAAGTCGCTGTTAACAATACTTATACCGGCAACAGCTTGTTCAGCAGTAAAGTGGTGGTAGATCTGCAAATCATCTGCGTAGAGATGAAAGTTAGAATTGATAATGGAAGTAACGGAATTTATAAAAATAGAAAACAGTAAGGGAGAAAGCACGCTACCCTGAGGCACGCCCGCATTCAGATTGCATGTACTAGAGAAATTATTGTCAATTTTGACGCGTTGCGAGCGGCCCCGAAGATAGGAGTCAAACCATGTTATTGTGGAAGGGGAGAGATTGATAGATTGTAAGATGGCAAGAAGGATGTCAAAGTCAACAGAGGGGAAGGCGTTACTAAAATCTAATAGGACTAACAATGTTAACTGCTTATTTTCCATAGCCCACCGTATGTCGTCAGTAACTTTAATAATAGCGGTAACAGTACTGTGGCTAGTGCGGAAACCTGATTGATACGGACTAAGAAGGGAGTTTGCTATCAGGTAGGAAGATAATTGAGAATGGACAATATGCTCAAGAACTTTAGATAGGAACGGTAGGATGGAAATGGGGCGATAGTGTGTTGGTAACGAAGGAGACGAGACTTTGGGTATAGGGACTACATGTGCTTGTTTCCAGGCTGAGGGAAACGAGCCGGTTGACAAGGAGTTATTAAATATGAAAGTAAGGACACGAAGGACATGGGGAAGGATTAGTACTATCATTCTTGAGCATAGATTGTCAGAGCCTGTGGAAGTAGAAGAAATGGCCAAGATAGACTTTTTCACGCCCTCCTCGCTAACGACTTCGAAGTTAAATGGGGAATGGCTTGGTCTCGGTTGACTTGATAGTGTTTGCAGAGTAGTTGATTTAGTAGAAGGATCTAGGTTCACGGGGCACTGAGAGAAATGGTTATTGCAGTCGTTTAAACTAAAATCCTTACGCACAGTCGCCCGAGACCTACCAATGCCAACAGATCTTAGGAAATTCCAAGTATCTGTGGAGCTACGATTAATGAGAGATTCATGGAAGTAGCGTCTTTTTGCTTCTCTACACAGACGATTGCAGCGATTACGTAATTCTTTAAAGCGCATCAGATTACTCTCGGATGGTACCCTCCTCCACCTTCTCTTGGCTTTATCACGAAGAGCCATAATATCGCATGCCTGATTTTATCTGTTAGCCATGGTGTGGGTCTGTGCTTAATCTTGACACGTCGGACCGGAGCATGTTTATCGAACAGACTAAGGATTGAGTTAGTGAATCCCTGCACCATGTCGTCGATAATTGCACTTGAAAACACGTGTGACCAATCCAGAGATTTTGCATCCTGCTGCAATGCCTCCAAGTCGATGCCCTTATAACTACGAAGGAAAAGATATTGAGGAAGGGGTTTGGGGGCCCGAATGCGGTAAGAAAGATACACCAAGTCGTGATAAGAGAAGGAAGATGTAAGTTGTCCGTGAGAAGCAACGTTACTAGGACGTGAGACAATCATCAGATCTAAAAGAGAAGGGACACAATTTGGAAAATGGTGGGTAGCGGATAGAGGTAAAAGTTGCAGGTTGAAAAAATTTATTAGAGAAGTGAGTTTAGTTGTACGGCCATCATTTTTTAATAAGCATGTGTTGAAATCTCCCATTACAATGATGTGCTCATACAATGGGCATAGATCGCTGAGCACATGTTCAAGATTGTCAAAATAGTCAATTGTTAAGTTCGGGCTGTAAAATACTGAGAGCAATATTTTAGTGTTGTTCACTGTTACCTCAAGGAAAAGGAATTCTGCTGATTCGGAGTACTCAGAGGGAGACGCCCTGACGACTTTGTATGTGAAATCATTACGCAAGTAAATTGCAACCCCGCCGCATCCTTTACCTGTACGATCGTTACGTACAAGAACAAAACCAGGTAATGCATACTGGGTAGAGGGAAGTGACGGTTTGAGGAAGGACTCGGAGATTAGAAGTGCGTCAAGAGACTTACTGCTAAAAGATGCTAGAAGATCAGAATAGTGCCGTGGAACACTCTGGACATTTATGTGCGCAATATTCAGTGTATTGGGATGAGCGGAACGAATGGAGGATAATTGATCATGCAGTGTAATAACGTCAGGAGTCTCGCTGTCCACGCTAACGAAACTATCTTCCGAAGACGAACAAGTAAGAAAACTATCATCAAAAACAACTTCTTCTAAATTATCCATTAAATTAATCTAATAAAAGATGTACGTATTTTATAGCAATATATAATTATGAGCAATACAAATAAACTATAAAGTAATATAATATACCTATAATATATATGTAATAAATAGTATTATACCTAAACTAAAAGCACTTATTAAAAACAAAACTAAAAATAAGATGCAATATCACCTGCTAAAACTCACTGCGCACTGGTATGGTGGAAAAAATATAAACTAAACAATATATTTTATAAACAGTATCAAAACAAAAGAAGAAGAAAATTACAAAACATAAATTACAAAAGAGAAAACTAAATTAATATAATTATTATACTCACTGAAGACTGACTTACAAAATACTACTTTGTTCTATCTACTGTAATACAAACCAACTAGGTACAGGTTTCCGAACGCGCCGGACTGACACGCGCTTGACACGGCTTTACATTTACACGCTAACTAAAGTGTCAACTTTTATGTCAATGTCAGTCGGACGGATCTTGCTTGCAATTCGTAATTTCATACAATGCTTGGAATTCGAAAAATTTTAAGTGTTTATACAATTCTAAAAGTACCATCAAGTGTTTTAATATTAAAGCATAAAAGGAGCGTCTTTAAGTATGTACATAGGTAACGCTGAGCCTTAAAGACAGTGACGCATAGTTAATAACTAAAGATGTATGCTAACTACTTGTAGCGGGAAAGTAAAAAGAAGAAAAGTAATATGTACTCTAAAAGTTAATTACGTCTTCGTGTCTTTTTTGGAGGCTGCAGGACAGCTTTAGAAGACGCGGCACTTGACGAGCTTTTATTGTCCTCCGTAGCAGCATCGAGTCTTGTTGGATGTTGAGACATTAAAGAGTCAAGCTCCCTCATAGATTCGATTTTCCGTCGGGTTTTATCGGGAAGAAGTATAGTTATCTTACCCTCTACTGTCCAACACTGCTTGACCCCGAAGTGACTACGAGCGGTCATAAATACTTTATGCCTAGATTTGGTTAGAAACTCTGTAACTGTTACACCGGTGCCCTTTAATTCAGTCTTACTGTCCCAAACCAAGTGTCTATGTTCCATGACTAGAAATTTCACGAGAATGGGCCTGGGTTTGGTTTGGGAGAAGCCCAGACGGTGGCAGACTTGTAGATGTTCCGGTGCCACATCTGTCAACTTTAATTGACGTGATATTACTTCTAGAGCAACGTCAAGTGTTTTTTCATTGGGCTTCTCAGGAACACCATGGAACAGAAGTACCTTTCGCCGTAGGATATTCTCATGCCTATCTAAGCCAAGTGTGAGGAGTTCAAGTTGGATTTTCATGGCATTGAATGTCTTCCACACCAGAGCCTTAAAGTCGGAGAACTCACTTGATAATGATAAGAGGTCTTGGGGTGTGGGTGCTGATCCAGCGCTGGCTTTCTGGAGTTTGTCATCGTACTCACCCATACGGGAGTTGATTAGCTTCTCAAGTGCTTCCATGCCCTGTGCAAGCTTGGCCTCCATGATGAAAATTCAGTGAAGTGAAGTTTTAGTCTTTATGTGAAATATTTCAGAGAGATGTGATAACCAGTGAATGCAGGTGGGTTTTGCAAGTTATTATTGCATACACAACATATAAAAAAATTTACTTATATATTTTTAAATCTCGAAAAACTGTGAGCACAATAAAAACGCGTGTTTATGTTGCAACTACCCACACAGGAAAAAAAATTTTATGGATTTCATTTGATTTAAAGTTAATTTTCTAATTTTTAGAGCATTTACATCATAGCTTGTTTTAAGAAAATGTTTTAGAAATTATTATATCTTATGGGACTGGCGACTGGAAAAATTTATGAAAGTAAAATTATTAAGATGCGACATCCGAAAAGCGACATGAAGAATGTGCGTGATACTAGGTGCACAGCATTCGCTGGAGTTGTTTTAGATTGCTAGCGCGCGCCGGGTCGTAGGTGCGAGCGAGAGGTGTGTGATTAGATTGGAAAACATTTCCGTAATTATGTATGTCATTTCATAACTTACGAGATGATAGGTTCTATCGGTTCTATATTTAAAGCGCAATATACCCGTGACTCACATTACGACAAAAGCGTTCATCAAATTGCTATATTTACATTATAGGTAGTACTTAGGGCGAACATCATACTAAGTATTCTTCTAAGATTTAGGATAGGACAAAACAAATACGTGCTTATCCTTCGGATAATTGATTAAATAGCTAGTGAACAACACCAATTGTTAGTAATTCTGTTAATTCCAGTGAGACGGTAGTTAATTAGTCTCCCTATGACTCCATCATAGAATAGATTCATAACAGAAGGTTCATGCGTTTGGCATAATTATAACGAATAACGTATATGTACCCACCTACTACTCATTTTTCATTTTACATTGGGATGTTGTTTACAATGGGGTTATTAATTATTATGAAGCGGCAGAGGCATGAAGCATGAAGAACCTACTATTGATATTGAGTCACCGCCGCACTCAGAGTCACTTAACGGTTACTTAAATCACTCCTTAGTACATAATTTGTACTGTGATTTGTGTTAAAACTCATAATTTATATTTCTGCGTCGCTGGAAATCGAACCCAGGAACCTGAACCATGTACAACAAAAAGTTGTACGTTCTGTGGTTTATTGCTCTTCTATGACCAATTCTTAATTCAAACACCGTGAAGCTTTTAATTATATGGCTGTGACGTTCAAATTCGTCATCGCCGCGGGGTACCTCGTTGTGTTAACAATAGACACCATCGATTTCTTTTATTTTTGTCACCTTGTAATATGGGATTTGTTCCAGTGTCGCCTGAGAATGTCGCAGTGCTAAAAATACATTAGGTAAGGGTTCTTACTAGCTAATTAACTGGAAATGTTCCTCTGTTTATAAACTTCTTATTGTTGGATGGTAATTCTTGTGTAGGAAATATTTAGGTAGTTTCAAGCAAGTAACATATCAGTCCAATGGACCTGCTTATCACAGATTATACTAATTACTCTATTGTATATATTTTAACCATCAGAAAATAAGTAAGGTCTGACGCCCTGGGCTCTTGGTCCATTAGAACAAAAATGTATCGATCTCTAATTCTAAAGTTATTTAATTGAATGTTAATTATGATATGTACCCTACTTGTAATTTCCTCTGGAAAGTTCTGATTAAATACTCGGACTGGCTGGACTGCGGGCTGGACGTGCTCGACTTGTCTTGTTGGGCGCATTTGATTGGAACGCGACCCTTTAAACTGTTTCATTAGTCTTGTTTCTTGTAGCTATAGATACTCGTACATACTTAGTACATAAGTAACTTTAAGCTTGTACATTGTACAGTCACCTGCAGAGAAAAGTAACCCATCTGTTTATAAATATACGAACAGCAACGTTTCCGTTGCCTGTTGTGTTGTAAACAGATGGATTACTTTTCTCTGCAGGTGACTGTACAGTTACACGTCACAGCACAGGGATTCCTAGTGCAGGAAAATGAGAGCGTTAATTTATTGAATGCCTAAATACTCAAAAAAACCAGGCAAGTGCGTGTCAGGCCACCCGCAATGTAGACATTTTACGGACCACAAGTCACGTCTTGTGGTAGGCTGATAGCTGAGTTGTTTGTGGAAGCCAGAGTAGAGCTGAGGAAGCTTTTGCGGCTTTTGAGTCGCTCTGATGGCAGATTGTGCTTGTAGAACGGGTGTCTGTTGTCAGTCTCCTGTTTATGTTTCTTCACTGCGGAAGCCGCAATCCGTTGGACCTCAGGTGGTGATATTCCGGCCAGAGGGTGAACCATATTAAGTGGAGTAGGTTTGAGACACCCAGTTATTAGGTGACAGGTGTCGTTGACAGGTTGTCGTATTTTTTGTGTGTGTTGCCTGATAACTTTTTACTGGGTGTACCGATTTTGGATTATTTTTATATTCGAAAGCTGGTGCTTGTCATGTCGTCCCATTTTATGAGCAAGATCTGAAGTGTAGTTTTTGAGTAATCCCTAATTTTGAAGTCGGTAATTTTTTTAGAAGAATTATCTCATTTCATCCTACAAGTAGGTACGTAGGTTATTATTACACTACGTACGAGTACCTACTAAGCACGCGGTAGGTCGTCGACATTGTGACCTTATTTTTTGTGTTTGTAATGTTCAATTTCAATCCTACGTCAATAAAACGACTGGATAGTCACTAAATTTGATGAACTTGATGAATCAAACGTCAATTACAATAATAGATATAATATCCCTTTAATAAATTTTTCAAGTCTGCTAAATGATATCAGCTGGGTTCGAATTAAGATTACCAGCTGGCAAGACTGCAATATCTGGACAAAACTTCAAAAAACCGGCATTTGTCAGGACGTTTTGTATTCTGTCGGGCCTTGTCTGGACATCATGAGAAATATCGGGACAATCCAGACGAATCCCGACCATCTGGCAACCCTTGTTCGAATCCATCCAGGGCATGCATCTTGATTTTACTGCCTATCAGCTAAAATCGACGTCCATTATTGTTCAATCCTTTAACACTGGTCGGTGTGAAAGAAAAAGTAAAACCCTTCCAAAATTGACACTTAATGTCAAAGGAAAAATATCGCGAGTTGCGTCAACTCCGTTGAAAAAGATCGGTTGAATTCACGACGTTCGTGGAGTTTCCATCTTAAGAAGACCATAACGTTTATGGTGCTGTCCTCCGGCCGTGCCGTGAAACAAAGAAGCAGTCGTGCGCAGCGCAATCCTGCGACATTGGATGTTAAGGTTGGTGGGTTCTTTCTTACTGATTTTGGTATTGGATTGGACATACTACCAACCTACTGCTTCATAAATACATACATACATTATACAGTCCACATTACATACATCGAAGGATCGCCCCTGCGATTACCGCACAATTTTTTGTGGTCCTTCGAGCCGGATATAGAGTAGGCAATTCTTTATTCATTTATTTTATTTGACATATTATATTTAGTTTGCACGTTGCAATGGCTAAAAAGGGTCAGAAGGTTCAGGAAGTGTACGAGGAGTGCATCGCTGATGTTGAATTAAACGTTTTAATCAACAAAAAGCAAAGAATTTTTGAACAATTGCAAATAATATCTGACATGTCATTAAATGTAACTGACAGCAATATTCGTGAAATGTTTCTATTGCGTGTCACGGATATAGATGAGCTACGTTCATCTTTCGAATTATGTATTTTTGAAATTTATAAATGTCAGTTACAAGCTGGTATGAAAACCATATTTCAAAGTCAGGAATTGAATAGTTTTGATGAGTTGTATTTCCGTATAAAATTGATTTCTTCAAAATTACTAGCGAACGTTAAAACTGAAAAAACACAGTCGTGCATCGAATCTAGACCACGTCTTCCAAAATTGGAGTTGTTTTGTTTCGATGGAAATATTGAGAATTTTAATACCTTTTACGAGACATTCTGTTCGTTGGTTCATAATCAGCCTCAGATACCTAATATAGATAAATTTCACTATTTACTCTCATGTATCAAAGGTTCGGCTTTAAACATAGTAAAAAGTATTCCGATATCTGCTAATAATTACGATATAGTTTGGCAAGCTTTACTCGACAGGTATCAAGATAACCGAATGTTAGTTGGGAATTATTTAGATAAAATGTTAAACTTTACACCTATTGCGAAGGAATCATCCTTTCAGTTGAATAATTTCTTGGAAACCTTTGATAACTCATACAAAGCTATACAATCTCTTAATATTGAAGATTTGAATAGTTACATTCTGTGTCATATAGCATTACGAGCCTTGGATCCATACACTCGTAGGTCATTTGAACAAAGTATCAATCAAAAGTCGATACCAAAATTCTCTGAATTGATTACTTATGTTACTAATCAAATAAAAGTGTTGGATCATTCTAGTTCTTATGGTGCTAGTACAAGCAACCAAAACGTCGTACAAAATAAACGTCAACCGGATGTAAGTAGGTTTACGGCGCGAACTAGAAATAGTGCACAGAAAAGCTACGCGCATGCATCGTCATCAAACTCAAAAAATAATTTATCTTGTTTGCATTGCGGAGACAATCACATGATATATCGCTGTGCTCAATTTCGTAAATTGAGTGCTTCGCTACGAATCAGCCGTGCTGATGAGTTGAAGTTATGTCATAATTGTCTTAAACCTAATCATACTGTTGAACACTGCAGGAGTGAATTTAAATGCATTATTTGTGAGCGACCACATAACTTATTATTGCATCAGGACGTAACGAAAACGTTTCTCGCTTCCTCTTATGACTCCGGTAATGCATCGATTCCTGTAAGCGCGCCCGCCCAGTCGGGAGGCCCTTCAACTGATAATAATAACAGTTACAGTACGGTTTTGTTGGGTACC
Organism: Thymelicus sylvestris; assembly: GCA_911387775.1. Lineage (NCBI taxonomy): Eukaryota > Metazoa > Arthropoda > Insecta > Lepidoptera > Hesperiidae > Thymelicus > Thymelicus sylvestris. Next base: position 16,796,495 of record OU426889.1, read on the forward strand.
GCGATTGTTTATATTTTAGACAACTTTAACGTCTATCAACCATGTCGCGTATTAATTGATTCCGGTGCACAATCCAATTTTATTTCCGCTGCATGCTTACAACGTTTAGGTTTATCTCAACGTAAATGTCCATTTAGCATTTGCGGGTTAGCTGATGGTTTAGTTAAGAACTACGGCATGACGTCATGTAGCTTAAGGCCGCGTCACACTGATAAACCTGCTTTTAATATTGATGCTGTTATTCTTCAGAAAGTAACTTCAGATTTACCTACCATTCAAATTCCTGAGCATATAATAAAACAGTATGATAATTTATTTTTAGCTGATCCTCATTTCTATAAGCAATCGCCAATTGATTTAATTTTAGGCGGTGACGTTTTTCCCCATATTTACAGTGGGAAGAAAATTATTATGGGTCCCAATATGCCAGCCGTGCTGGATAGCATATTTGGGTATATTATCACAGGTAAACTAATTACACCGTCGACTAATGACGTCACGGATGTGAACGTTGTAGCGTCTACAACGTTGGTGTCGTACACCACTGATGATCATTTAAATGATACTCTTAAGCGATTTTGGGAAATAGAATCCTCGCCGTGCGATGTTCCTTTAAATCCCGATGATGAAGTCGCTGAAAAACTATATATTGAGAAACATTATCGTGACGAGAGTGGCCGATATGTTTCACCTATTTTATTAAAGCCAAATCACGAACCGTTAGGTAATTCGTATGACATAGCCTTTAGGAGACTCACGCATGTCGAGCGCCGACTTGCGCACTCACCCGAGTTCCGGAAGGCTTATTCTGATTTTCTGAAGGAGTACGAGTCACTGGGACATATGGACCTATATCGTGGTACGGAGCCGTCTAAATATTTTATACCACATCACTGTGTGTTACGGCCTTCTAGCTCCACAACACCGTTGCGTGTGGTCTTTGATGGATCACAGAAAACTAGTACTGGGGTGTCACTAAATGACAACCTTTTGACCGGCCGTAAATTACTTCCAAATATTTTAAAAATTATTATTAACTTTCGTCTCTACGACATATGTTTTACGGCGGACGTGTCAAAGATGTATCGAGCCGTGCTCATCGACCCCGCTGATAGGTGTTATCAACACATATTATGGCGTGATACACCGTCAGACCCAGTACAAGTTTACGAGTTGAAAACGGTCACTTACGGACTGCGTAGCGCGCCTTACACGGCCATTCGCACGCTGCTTCAACTTGCCCAAGACGAACGGTCAGACTGTAAGGCTTCCCGAGTTCTAGAAGAGGGTGTCTACGTCGATGACTTTTTGTGGTCATGTCAATCTGTAGATGAAGCTTGTACCTTACAAGACGGCTTAATGAGTCTTCTGAAAAAAGGCGGGTTGAATTACGTAAGTGGGCTAGCAACTGTCCCGAGCTACTGACACGAATGAAATCAGAACAAATAACGCAAATAAATTTTCAAGATGATACGTTATCATCATCCTTAAAAGTCCTGGGATTGACATGGTTGCCCTCATGCGACTTCTTTTCATTTAATTATAATTTAAAAGATAATGACGGAACGAAACGTTCAGTACTTAAGCTGCTTGCTAGTATGTACGATCCGGTTGGTTTTATTTCGCCGTGTACTTTCGTTGCCAAATGTATCATGCAGGATCTTTGGAAACTGAGCCTCGGCTGGAATGACCGTTTACCATACGAATTGTTACAAAAATGGGATAAATTTATCGGTCAATTACCGATTCTTTCACAACTTCGCATTGAGCGACACCTTCTAGTGAATTCGTTTGTAAACGTGCAATTAATCGGTTTCTGTGATGCGTCATCACTGGGTTACGCAGCTTGCATATATTTTCGTAGTACTGACAAGGATGGGAACGTCAAAGTCAAACTATTGACGAGCAAATCTAGAGTTGCTCCATTGAAGCCATTAATGCCTATCCCTAGGCTTGAACTTGTGGCAGCCGTGCTGTTATCGAAGCTAGTACGTTTTGTCGTACAAAACGTTAAAGATTTTAATTTACCAATAGTTGCCTTTAGCGACTTGAGTGTAGTTTTCTCGTGGCTACAAACTCCGCCATACAAACTAAAAGTGTTCGTGGCTAACCGTGTTAGCGAGATTGTTGACGTGATTCCGCCCAATTGCTGGTTTCATGTAAACAGTGAGAACAATGCAGCCGACCTCTCTTCTCGAGGCGCGCTGCCTGAACAACTTTTAGCAGTAGCGGACGAATGGTTTAGTGGCCCTGCATGGCTTGCTGGAGATCCGCATTGTTGGCCAAGAAGTACGTTATTTTTAAAAGAAAATGATATTATTCCAGAACTTAAAACTAACGTAGACACATTTACCTTTAATTCTTACAATTTAAATAACTTCAATGATCTTGAACATTCCTTTAATAATATTTCATCCTTTAGTAAACTTGAGCGCATAACGGCGTGGTGTCTTCGTTTTATAAATAATTTAAAATGTAAAAAATCTGATCGAACATTTGGTTCACTAAAATCTTGTGAGTTAAAACAGGGACATGATTTAATTATAAAAGTCATTCAAAATAATTATTTTTATTCTGAAATACAAATGTTGGCAAAGGGAACTCATGTATCATCCCTTCGCAAACTATCTCCCTTTATAGACCCTGATAATTTCCTCAGGGTGGGGGGTCGAATACAACAGTCGGATTTACCATATAATATAAAACATCCGGCACTATTACCCAAGAAGTGCCACATAACAAATTTAATAATTGATTATTTTCATAAATTGTACATGCATGTAGGACCGCGCACCTTGCAAGGCATTTTGAATAATAAATACTGGATAGTAAACGCTCGTAGTGTAATTCGTTCAGTTTTGTCGAAATGTCGGGCTTGTTTTAAATTTCGTCCATACTCCACACAGCCTATGATGGGTACGTTACCTGCTACTAGGCTTAAGGCCAACAAGGTGTTTGAACATGTTGGTTGCGATATTGGTGGTCCATTCTTTATAAAAGAAGGTATGCGGCGAAATGCAAAGGTTACTAAGGCATATTTGTGTTTATTTGTATGTTTCTCTACAAAAGCAGTGCACCTAGAAGTGCTTTCAGATTTATCTTGCGAATGTTTTCTGGCCACATTTGATCGTTTTGTGGCACGCCGCGGTCTCTGTAGTTGCTTATATTCCGATTGTGGAAAAAACTTTATTGCAGCAGCTAAACATTTAAAAAACGTTACTAATTATTTTAATTCTACGTCTGATTCTGATGAAATTCTTTCTGGATTATCCTCGCGAGGCGTCGAATGGCGTACGAACCCGCCTAATGCAGCTTCCATGGGTGGTCTGTGGGAGGCAGGTATAAAATCAGCCAAACATCATCTCTACCGTGTAGTAGGTGATAGGTCCTTGACTTTTGAGGAGTTAAGTACTTTATTTTGTAAAATTGAGGCAATTATGAACTCGCGACCATTATGCTCCCTTTCAAATAATCCAAATGAATTTGAAGTTCTGACTGCGGGTCATTTTTTAATTGGACAGAATTTATTAACTGTTCCGGAATATAATTTTGAAGATGTATAGATGAATCGATTGTCACGTTGGCAATGTATTCAAAAGGCATCACAATCATTTTGGAAGCGATGGTCAAATGATTATTTGCACACTTTACAGCAAAGAGAAAAGTGGTTCACCTCAATTCCAAATGTTAAGAAGGGTGATTTAGTGCTTCTTAAATCTAACTTAACCAAACCTTTGCAGTGGCCTCTTGGCAGAATAGAAGAGGTTCACCCTGGTTTTGATAACATTGTACGTGTAGTTACTGTACGCACGCAAACTGGGGTTTATAAAAGACCAGTAAATAAAATCTGCCCATTGCCATATGCAAACTAAATATAAATTAGGTTATTAGGTTAGGACTTTGATTAGGCTCATACACTCAAATTTTTACTTAACACGAACAAGTTTCTTTATTTTATTTTGAATTATTTCGTAAATATTCATTAACACAAATTATTAACACACTCATTCTTCACACACCGACACTATTAGGAAATCATCACACTGATTTCGGTGGGGGGTATGTTCAATCCTTTAACACTGGTCGGTGTGAAAGAAAAAGTAAAACCCTTCCAAAATTGACACTTAATGTCAAAGGAAAAATATCGCGAGTTGCGTCAACTCCGTTGAAAAAGATCGGTTGAATTCACGACGTTCGTGGAGTTTCCATCTTAAGAAGACCATAACGTTTATGGTGCTGTCCTCCGGCCGTGCCGTGAAACAAAGAAGCAGTCGTGCGCAGCGCAATCCTGCGACATTGGATGTTAAGGTTGGTGGGTTCTTTCTTACTGATTTTGGTATTGGATTGGACATACTACCAACCTACTGCTTCATAAATACATACATACATTATACAGTCCACATTACATACATCGAAGGATCGCCCCTGCGATTACCGCACAATTATAAATATTTTTGAAGTTATACTTCTTTAGGCGAGTTATGAAATAAATGTAAAAAATGACGAGTGAAATTTTAAGATTTGTAACACGTCCGTGTTGACACAAAAACGCCGGTAACGAAAAGCCGCACGTGCGTGTTTAAAAAGCTAGTTTTGAAAAAAATATTATTATTTTTATGGAAGCTTCCGCAAAGTTCATTTTCTCCAACCCTTTGGCCGGTAACGCATCGAATCGAAGCCGCCGAAATATGCCGCCGATGGAGTAAGGGCACGTAACTCGTAAGGGTGCGTCTGTACTCTGTCGCAGTTTCAAACGACGGTGACCATTGTCTCAGTAGCAGTGGCGTAGCTAGCCCTAAAGAGGCCCCATATCAATATTTGTTGTGGGGCCCCCTCAACGTCAGCTGTCAAACTGTAGCGGTCGTAGGCCGCTGGCGAGCATTTTTTGGGAGTGTTAGTGGGCTGGGGGCCCCTATACGCGTGGGGCCCCGTATAATTGATACGGCTGATACGGCGGTAACTACGCCCCTGCTCGGTTGCCTCATGCCTGCCTTGGTCTGTCTGCTCCTATGTCAGCCGTATGAAGAATAAGGAATAATTAATCAGTAGGTATTACAGTTTACAAGCTATTCGTTTTGAACTTTTCAATTGGTCATTGCATAAAGTGAAAGCACTTGTTTTGAAAACAATTGAAGTGATACGATAACAGCTCTTCTATGTCAATAAATAAAACGTACTGCGAAATTTGCGAAGTTCGCATTGGCTTCGAACAATTTTTATTTTTGTCCGTGTTGACCAACTTTCTAGTTTACTCGGCTTTGTATATGAATAATAAAAACTGACGACACTGGCGTGAAAGACACTTTCTTCGAAAGCTCAGGATTCGTCAGTGAGGCCGCAAGGTAGCGTGCCGTTGGTCAATATTCGGTGGGTTTGCCGCAGTGCGTCGACCTGTAACGCGCGAGCTCTCTCCGTACAATTTGAACCGGAATAAACATGTGAGCCGGTCGCCGTTCAACTCGCGTGCTTCTCCCGCTGAAAACACCATAAACTATTTTAAGCTTTAATTCTAAGTTCATAAAGTTAAAATTTTATTACACTCAGTTTATAAATATGCAAGCTGTACAGTGTACACCAATAACATCATAATTATGGTCGACTCGCAGTAAATTCGAACCGATGCAATGAACGGTCGCGCTAACGCTGTGTTCTTCAAATTAAGTGATTTTAAATTTGTTCAATGACATTACTGGCAAAAAATAACTATTGGTATGCTTAGTGTAATAAAGCGAGTCGAATATTTTTAATCTGTGCTACAAATTTTGAGTCTGCTAAAATGGTAAGTTGGGAAAATTTCTACTTTTGTTTATTAAGGCGTCTTTAATTTTATTATGTTGGTTACTAATATACCTCTTCTAATATATCTCTGGCGGATATTTTAATTTTTATTATTTATTTAATTATTTTTACTCTTTTAAATGTTAATTTAAGAAAAATATTTCTTAAATTATTTCTTTGTTCCCTCTACATAATAATATCATTAAAAAATTATTATTCACATTCACGATACATAAAGTCCACATGTGTAAAATAAACATAAATTAAAGTTAGAGCGACAATAAAAATAATAAACGTTGATAAAAGCGAAATTATTAAAGTATATTTGGTTACTACCTATTATAATATTGTACTCTTACCTAACTCGAAAAATAAAATTATCGGCAATCAAATTAAATAAGGAAAGGAAATGTTTGACATTCCTCTAGGAAGCATCATTCCTATGCAATTAACGCTTCTTAGATCACATTATAACAAAGGTATAATTTTCTGTTGTTTGTAAAAGTAGGACATGCTAGAGACACAAGCCGTACTTGTAGTTGTAGTGATTAGACGACAACCTATAATTGGAAAACTACGAGTAGCATCGCTTTGGAGTGCCGCGATGCCGCCGGCATTATTGAAGCTACATAAATAAATAAATAACGCTTCACACTCTTAGCCCCACACTAGAATTCCCTGTGTCGTGGGTGCCATGGACAACACACAAAGACACTTCACACCCAGACCGAGAACAGAAATTCAAACTCATCATTTAAACTGCCTCGCTGGGAATCGAACCCAGGTCAATATAATTATGAGACACGAGTGAGTTCTACCGGAAACTGCTATAAACCCTTCTCTCTTGCCTAAGTAACCTAGATTGCCATTCGATGAGGCTTTGAGCTATGTGGCCACCACTTTAACTCGCTAATGTTGCTTCAAACAATATCGTTTAACCAAGGCAAAAAGAGATAAATGTTTACTTATTAGTAGCATCTAGATACCTAATTATGTTTTAGTTCAGTTACACAAGGAACTTTAAAGCATTGATTGCCCAACATAGTGGCTGGTCGTTATAGAGTGGCGCAATTGGTTAACGAGGACTAAAGCAATGTAAATCAATTTATAAGTTACTATCGATTTATTAATACGCCTATAAAGTGCTTGTTTCTCTGATTCCTATTTAGACACTAATCGCTCCTTACTCTCCTTATTTATTTATTTATTTAACTCTTTATTGTACACCGATAAAATAACACAACACAATAAATTAGTAGGCAAGTAAAGTAGACAAGAGGTACAAAAGGCGGTCTTATTGCTACACAGCGATCTCTTCCAGACAGCCTTAAGATGTGGAGAGCTGAATAAAGCAAGATTAAATGGGGTAAAGGTGCACAAATAATAAAGAGGACATTTAAGATAATAATAACACAAATATAGGTGAATAAGAAGAAGAGAGAGTGACGGAAGGATGAAAACTTAATTAATTAGAGAGATAGTAGGTTTTTACTTGATTTTTAAAAGAATTCAAAGTACTTGCGTTACGAATAGAGTAGGGAAGGGCGTTCCAGAGCCGGACAGCTGTGACAGTAAAGGAATGTTTGTAGAAGGAAGAAGAATGTGCAGGGATAGCAAGGCGCAGATTTTTTGAGGATCGAAGATCCTTAGTAAAGAATCACCATACAAATTCTATACAAGGAGCGATTTAAGTAACCGTTAGTGACTCTGAGTTTGGGCGTTAGTCTCCCTTAACAGTAAATAATGCTGCATTATTTGTGCAGCCCTTTTTAAAAGGGACAGAACATACAAGTAATTTTGAATTTCTGAGGTCATTTTTCGAAGTCAAATCCATAACATATCTAATACATTCCAATGTCATAGGATGACTTGTTTTGAATGTATGTATTGTAATTCGTATTGTTAATATTCAAATCTCGTAAAGTCAACAGCGAATCGAAATAGCTTGTCTGTTTACCGCATGTACCGGTCATGGACGTCATGGTGGCTGGGCTGGTTTGGTAGTCAAATCAAATTTGCAAGAATCCGTGAGCAAAATCTATGATGGCATCAATAGCGTACCTTATTTTTCGAGGGGAAAATCTTCCATAGATACCCGAACCTGCAGGTTGCGAGTTATGTGGGATTTCTACCCACTAAAACCCCCTCGGCAGCCATCCTGCGCGTATAGCGAGTCTCCGGGATCTGAACGCACTAGTGCATAGCCACCCTTTCATTCTTCACAATTCATCACTGCCCACTTATGCAGCTGCCAAACTAATTGGCCGGTTTGGTTCTTGAACATGAAGAAAGAATATCCGTCGTGCTACTTAAGAGTGAAATTGTAGATTTGATCCATCTTTGAAAACAGTGTTAAAAACTTTCAACAAAGTTTATTTTCTTATAATGATTAACTATGTATCCGTTATATCAACAAGCAATGAAATTCTATTCGTTTGAGGAAAATTAATGCAGAATTTGAATCTAAGTAGGTATCCTGCGCGGAATGGCTGGAGGCAGGGGCAAATGGACACTAAATAAAAGTATTCCTACCCGCAATGATACAATACAATCTATATACAATGTGTAATGTCGATATATTTTTGAAGAAACTAAAGAAGAAATATAGAAGAATGTACTTTTAAATAATATTAAAACAATGAACGCAGTTGTGTTTGGATGTAAATCGTTGCTTAGCAGCTATCTTTTCATATCTCCATTTCACTCTGGCAGTGACCTACCTCATGGCTCATAGCGTACAAAATATTAGCAAAAAATAGGTAGTGAGTAAAACAGAGTACATTTTTGCGATTTGATTCACATTGATTGAACTGATTAACTTCATAAGTTAACAATAGTATAAAAACCGAGCAAGTACGTGTCGCCACGCGCAATGTATGGTTACGAAGCAGCTTTATCGACTATTACTCATCAACTAGTTACTTATGCTAACATAGCCGTGATAGTTTTCCTTGTAAATTCATCATAATAACCTATTTTTGATAATTTTTTCACTTGTTAAACTCCAACCGTTTAGCCGGCAGGGGGGGGGAAACTTGACTCTAACCAAAATTAGCACTTTAAAGCCAAATTTTTCGCAAACGGACCCCTAATTCCAAAAATGGTATTAAAAGACCCATAATATTTTTGAAAGAACTTTTCAACGATATCCCATAATATAGGGTACGCGACGGATAAAAAATTCATCCTCACGTTACCTGTAGGGGAGGTACCCTGAAAAAAAATGTTTATCAATATTTTATCCTACGATTCTAGAGTTTTAATAAATATGTATATCCATGCCAAATTACAGCTTTCTAGCACTAAGAGTCTTGACACTTTGCTTCGGACAAACGGACGGACAGAAGGACGGACGGACAGACATGACGAAACTAGGGTTCTGATTTTACTTTACAACCGTATAATTTGCATAATCTGTGACGTTAGGACGTACAATAGCGTAGAGATTATATTTATAACATTGTCGTTAAATAAACGACTAAATTTTATTAGACATTATTATTATATTATGGTTTTAATTGCAAACTAACAAGTAGCAGTTTTTAGGGTTCCGAAGTTAAATTGGAACCTTTATACTTTATTGTTGTTGTGTAAAATATTTCACAAAAAACTTACAAATACTAGATTTTTTGTTTTTTTTACCATCGATTTAGAATTTTCACATCAAAAATGGTTTCGTGAGTTTCTTATCATTCCGTAATTTTGTTCCAATCAGTCAATAAATCGAATGTAATAAGCCAACAAGATCAAATAAAGATTCAAGAAATATGACAGTGAATCACACACATGTAATATGTACATATGTTTGTTTATGGCAGTTCGGACCGACCGGACGGCCACGACTTGGTCATAACTCCAGAAGCGGTGAAATCAGTGTCATCCTGATCTGTACATAGTAGTTTATCCGTAATGCCATAACCGGCAAACAGACTTGTGTAGACAAGGCCGTCTTTAACCTTTTGGGGGCCCTGGGCATATTAAGGTAATGGGGCCCTATGACTTTGACAGATCACTATTTTGTTAGAATAAACAAATTAAACAGTAGCTCGAGCACGAATATTTGCGAGAAAGTATTCGTATGGTTAACGTAAGCAATTTGTATGGCATTTTTTCAAAAGCGCCCCTATCGTGCGTAAATGGTACTAAAATGCCATACAAATTTGACAAATTGCTTACGTTAACCATACGAATACTTTCTCGCAAATATTCGTGCTCGAGCTACAGATAAATAGTTCATTAAAGGTACATTAAAGGTAATAACAATACAAGTTACAATAAGATAACATAATTTTTTTATATATTTAACATTTTTAATTTGGATAATTCTATTTCAATACTACCAATCACAGCTACCAACATAGTAGCACGAAACGCACTAAAGTTCAAGGCCTGCTACGCCATATTTTGCTACGACAGAGGTAGAGTGACTTTTATCCAGAAAATCGTACTCAATCCGAAAAATGTCATCTTCGCTACCCCAAACTTTAATAACGTCATTAAAGTATTTATTTTCCTATCATACATCATTATTTTAAATTCGAAGTATCAAAGCTTTTTCACAAGCTTTTAATCAGACGATCTAAAGACCCTCATGAGATTCATATCAGTTGACCTTGAAGTCACGCTACTTTAAGAATGGCGTCCTTGAGCTTTGAGGAATTTGTTGGCCACTGCCCGCCCGGTACAGTTTACCTACCAAGAAGGTATGTATATTTATGTTTAAGCAAACTAAGTGTTTATTTTGTAGCATGTTTGTACATGTAATTTTATTTTTATCGTCGACCTTACAAGGCCTAGTTGGTTTGGTAGCGACCCTAGCTGCCTGCGAAGTGCGGGGTCTCGGGTTCGATTCCCGGCTGGGGCAGATATTTATGTGACAGATAAATATTTGTACTCGGGTCATGGGTGTTATTGTGATGTTATAATATGTGTCATCCATGCCACCCGCGACACAGACAAAAATTTACTGCGGAGGTTGAGTGTGTTATGGTGGCCACTCACGGTCAGTCCATCGCGTCAAATGGCGTGATATACAGCCAAAATTTGATCGTGAATGTGAAAAACTGATGGCGTGATTAAAAAAATTTGTATGTCCAATCGCGCCATTTTGACATATGTCGTTTGGCGTGGCTCCAAAAATGACGCGATGGAATGACCGTGAGTGACCACCATAAGAGTTTATTGTGAGATAACAAGAAACTATTCTATATTTCTTTTGATTGACTTCAACCCATTAACAGTCCACTGCTGAGCACGGGTCTCTCCTCTTGAGGAGGCCTAGAGCATACTCCACCACGCTGCTCCAGTGCGGATTGGTTTCATGCGGAAGTTTTCATGCCGCCAGGTGGCCTGCGGCTGCGACATAACTAAACGACTGTTACGACATGGCTTACAATAACAACCGAGACCGACGGCTTTACGTGCCTTCCAAAGCACGAATGCGCTTATGAAATTTTTGCAACTAGCGGCAATGATATTTAAAAAATATAGATACGTTATTCCCCTACAAATCAACCAAAAAATCTGTTCCAAAAAGAGCTACACATACACGTTTATCTTTCGTTAAAGGCATTTTAGCGCTGTACATATCGCACCTTTGGTGGAACAAGGGCTCAACTGCACTTTTGTAATTTTACAGGAGAGCCATTTTAAAGTTTTTTTTTTTGCATTCCGAGTCGTATTATTCGTCTTTTTATTGCTTCAAAGTGTTTGTTCTTTGCATGAGATACGACCCATTTATTTGTGAATATGGCCATGTACTTTGCAGGTGTAAAATATTTTTTTGTTTAATTTTTGTCATTTTACGATTTTTTGTAAGATGTGCCCTTGTTCCACCAAAGGTGCGATATGTCAAGCACTTCTGACAACAACAAAAGCTTGCGTATCGTCTTGTAAACTACGACTTCTTGTCGATCACAGTAGGCGACCCGCTTCTTTTCTTTCTTCTGGCCCCAACAAATCGGTGAATCTTTGGTGTTAATATCCATGGACGACGTTGACCATTTACTGTCGGACAGCTCGTCTGTCCGTTTGTTTGTTGACATTATATTTACATAACAAATATTTATAGTGTGGGTAGTAGGTAGCAGTGCCGGATCAAGCAAGCGGGGGGCCCGTAGCAAATTCTTTCAAAGAGCCCTTGATCTACTTAACAATTTTGTGGGTAATTAATAGTCTAGTAAATTACTATAGACTCTGCTAGGCTCTGACAAGTACAAAAGTTTGAATATGCGGGGCCCCCTTTCGCGCGGGGCCCGTAGCAGTTGCTACTCTTGCTACGTGGTTAATCCGGCACTGGTAGGTAGGTAACGTTGCTGTACGTTATTATTCTACGGTCTCTACGGACCGGGACAATGGACACTAATTTATACTAAACATAGTTCCCTATAGTTCCTTCGTCAAAATTATCGTCGGCTGTCATTCCTCGGCGTATATTGTAATGACATCTTGACAGCTTACAAATCACTTGTTGTTTTTGTAATTTTCCAAACATTCAAATACCTAGTGTCACATCACATTTGCTTGTAAGTACATATGTTAATATGTAACAAATGTTACCTGCTTATGTATTAGTAGTACGCACGTATATGTATTTATGCCATGTCCACGTCCCATCCCCCTCCCGTCTCCGTCCCGTCCACGTTGCGTATTCAGCGAACTTTTCACCTCTTAAGTAAAGACCAAAAGTGTGTATGTCTACGTACTAGTAACAAAAAATCCCCCAACTGCCCTCCCTGTTTCTCGGTAAGCACTCATTTATTTGAATAAAAAAAACTATTTAAGTAGGTACGTTTACAAAAATGATGATTGCAGAAATGAATGTTAATTTATAAAGTTCGTTTATTTGTCCTTTTTTGTATAGTTCTTTGGGTTAGTGGAGGAGAAGAGGGCAATAACAATAATTGCCATTTGCGCCAAGGTCACACGAAGTTAAATTCGCGCTTCTAAATAATTTAAATGCATAAGACAAGGCGCATCTCCAAGGCTTAGATTGGACAAATGAATAGATAGGTACATTTTCGCAGGATTTTCCGTTCCAAATGTGCTTATAATAAATCTAGGCACTTAGCGTCGACTGACCTAAATCAACTTCGCTAATTCAAAGGTGAGCAATCAGCATAAGCGTATAGATATTATACGTTTATAGAGAGCATTATTTATTTACTAACTCTGTAATTAATTTAGTTCTAGAAACATGCGATTTGAAACTATACCTAAGCCTACATTCTGTATTAGAATAGCCGCTAATGAACTAACTTTCTGAGACACAGATACTGAATGAAAACGTTCTATTCAGAACTGTATGTGTCTGCCTTATTTTTAAGTTAAGATACCTTTAAACGACCAATTCCTGTTTATATGTATATTTTCTGAATCTCGGAAACGGCGCAAACCATTTTCATGAAATTTAATATGCCAGGGGTTTCAGGGTCGATAAATCGATCTAGCTAGGATTCATTTTTAGAAAATGTCGTTTTATCCGTGTTTTCAGGCAATGAAAAACTGCTACAATAGATTCTTCCTGACATCTTTTGGCGAGTAGCAACACTAAAGCTACTTCAGTTTGAGTTGTTTGCTAAAAATAATTCCGAGCGAAGCTCGGTCATCCGCGGGTATTTAGCATATTAACTTTTTTTACGTCCGTGATAACAACTTATAAAAAAGTATTTTTTTTATTTTTTCCTTGTTGTTTTATTTTTATTTTTGAAGTCAGTGATTTTTTTTACTTTTTGTCAATTAATATGTAATGACTTAATGAGTAAATGTAAATACTTAACTGTCTCGTATGAAATTATAACAAAAACATGCATTCGAATAACGAAAGCTCCATTAAAATTTAAGCAGAACTTTTGGCATTATATGCACATGAATTTGAATAGACAAAGATACCACATACCTAACCTAGGCATGTTTATGTATGTTACTTATGCTGGCGCCACATATAGCTCAAACGACCAGTGTGACGACCAGTGTGGCGCAATGGTTACCATGCCAGATCGCCGCACCGAGGGTCCTGGGTTCGATTCCCAGCGAGGCGGAAATTTGAATGATGGGTTTGAATTTCTGTTCTCGGTCTGGGTGTGAATGTCCTTGTCTTGTGTGTTGTCCATGGCACCCACGACACAGGGAATCCTAGTGTGGGGCTATGAGTGTGAAGCGTTGTTTGTTTGTTTGTTTGTAAACATTTGAACACTTCTTTGAAGGACTTTGAAAACACGCAATTTGAACACATATCGTCGCAACCTGCCAGACATGTTTTGCAATCGTTTTTCTTCTAATGCTGGTAGACGACAAACAAGATGGACGAATAATTAATATTGTTATGGAATACTTAATGAAATGAAATTGGCCGGTATAATTACACGATCGAAGCAATCGCAGATAATTTGCATAAACTTAGTTCTTGAAGAGTTTTATAGTCTTTCTTCGAAGATCTTCATCGGATTATCCATGGAAAATCCATGGTATTCACGACACAAGGAATCCTAGTGTGGGCCCCACACTGTGCAGTAGGGCTATGAGTGTGTAGCGTTTTAAAAAGAGAAGAAGAACCGTTATCGTGCTTTTATATAAAAAATAATAAATCAATAAACGCTTACACACTCATACCCCCCCGGTAGGTTTTCACCTGTGTCGCGGCCGTCGCGGGTGGCATGGACGACACAATAATTATGTAACTAGGGTTGCCAAATGGCAAGATTGAAATATCTGGACAAAACTTCAAAAAGTCGTGATTTGTCGGGATAAAAAATGTTGTATTGGAATTGTTGGGACATTTTGCATTTTGTCGGGACTTGTACTTGTATTTTGTCGGGACTTGTCTGAACATTATATGAAATGTCAGGAGAATCCCGACCATCTTGCAACCCTTCATGTAACACATCACAATAACACCTATGACCAGAGTAGGTACAAATATTTATCTGTCACATAAATATCTTCCCCGGCCGGGAATCAAACCCAGAACCCCTCGCTTCGCAGGCAGGGTCGCTACCAACTATGCTACAGGGTCGTCTTATCATACGCGAATGTAAGAAAACTGTAATAATATTGAAACACGTAGGTAGTACATATTATTATATACCAAATACGCCATAAACAATGGTACGTGACATGTGTAACAACAATGTGCCGATATTTAACCGTAGGTAATTAATGCCGTGCCACGGAAACGAACTGTATCTTTCAAGTACTTATGTATTTGTATCGTAACTAATAGGAAATTAAATGAAATGTTTTTTCGATGTTGGTTTTTGCAAACACTTCGAAAGTCTAGCGGTCCCGGGAGAAGAAGCGGCAAGAACTACCGAGATATACCTACCTAGTAGGAACTTCCTAGGTATTTAAAGTTACTAGAAGACAACACTCAGTACAATTATGGCTATAATATGAAACATCATGTCCAATCAGGTCTAGGCTTCCTTTAAAATATTATTTTAGTTAATACCGTAATATTACCTGACTAAATACCGTAGGTAAAACCTACCAGAAACATTGAAGTATAATGTCATAGAATAGACATCTCGAACAAAATGTGTGTCCCCGCCGCGCCGGGAGGTTCTATTTTCAAAATTGAGACCCCGTTCTCCTTTCAAAATCGAACGAATCCATTGGCAATTGAAGCCGCGCGGTGCCATTAATGCATTGGAACATACATTGTGTTCGCGGTGTCCATTCTATATGCTAGTAATAATACTTCAATGAACAGAAACCATTCTGTTCTGTAAAAATAGTCAGTATGGTCCTTATTATAAAGTAAACTTTGAGATAAATCTGAAAATTAACATGAATTCGCTATTTTAACACACCCAAATGTACGTAGCTACATTGGAGTAGGTACCTATTATATACGCTACTCACGCTAGTAATAATAGTTCAATGCGTAGTTAGGATGATTTTCAATTATATACCTATTCAACGTCATCCAAATATTAGCTAAATAATTTAATAAAAACCTTATTTGTTAAGTTTTTTGTGCGACAGAAATCGGAGTTCGGACCTTGAATAACTAATGATAATTTTATTATTAAATATTTGTAAAGATTTGTAAATATTTTGGCGCTGACACGCCCCGCGCCGACACTATACCGATTTGTAACCATAGAGTAATAACGCTACATAGATGACACATTTCGACACAGTGCATACCTATAGTTACATTACATACAAAGCGACACGCCAAAAACCGAGAGCGAAATTATTAATGTTCAAAACGCTCGAGCTCTATTCGAATCACTAACAAATTGACATTTACACTGTAACCAGTTTTTAGTAGTAGACGGTAGTTTAACGTGACAACGTCATGACAAAGTTCCGCTTCGCTCCGCCCCACTCCGCTCCGCTCCACTCAACTACGATCGCCTACGGCATCGGCTACGATACGCCGATCGTAGCTCGCTTTTGCTCTCGCTCGCAGAACGCTACAATTTTTCATAGATGCGCCCGGCGCTCATCGTTTTAATAGACGTTATCACGTCAAAATAAATAGTGTCGCTTCTTACCTAAGTAAAGAGAGGGATAGCGCTAGTGATTATGATGATTATACATACAATTATGCAAATCGGGATGCGTCCCCAGACCCCTGAAAATCGGGACGTCCCGCTCAAATCGGTACACCTGGCAAGCGTAGCTACCGCCGTATCAGCCGTATCAATTATACGGGGCCCCCAACGTATAGGGGCCCCCACTAACACTCCCAAAAAAAAAGCTCGCCAGCGGCCTACAGTTGGCACTCCTGTTGAAGGGACCCCACAACATATATTGATATGGGGCCTTCTTAGGGCTAGCTACGCCACTGCTTAGGTACTTATGTACTTCTGAAATTATGAATAAAGACCGCCTTAAAATAAAAATTTGAGGTTCTGTGGAACTTTATTTCAAGCTTCATTATACTATAATTATGGATAAAACTCAAATTTATTAATAAAATTACAATCGACAAGTTTACCTAAACAGAACCTGGTACAAACATTAATTAATTGCAATGAAGACGATAAATATTAACCGCAACTATCAACAGCTAGTTCTATAAATAGATTCCTGACAACTAAATAAGTCCGTCACGTCCAAAAGCCACACGAAGAGTGAAAACACTCCCAGCTCGTCGTTCCTTTTTATACAGTGCCGCTCGTCCATCCTAAGGAGTAGGGTGTTCATCTAAGACGGCCGTTCCTGATAGACGGTCGTCCTCGACCGAATTGCCATTTCTCTCGCGAGTCTTTCAAAGGGTGGTATTGGTATGCCTGGTCATCGTCATCATTATCATCAATTTGATTTGCATCTGCAACAAACAAAACATCATATAAGGATTTGCATAAGTAGTAAAATACTGAGTAGTCAGAAGCTAAACGAATGCAATATGAAGTTTCAAATCGATACCGTACAGCAATAATACTTGAACTAAATTATAAGATCCAGTACCACGGGCGCAAGCGTGCACTCAAGTGCCCGATAGTAAAGGCCTTAGCAGCTATGTAAGTTGAAAACATAAAATAGGAAAGACTAAAAAAACTTAGCTTCAGACTCATGGACAGCACAAAACAATAAAAAAAAACATTCTGGATTACCATGTGAAGAAATGAAGAGAGAGATGTTGTGACAAGCCCGCGTTATCTTGTCAAGACAAGCCCACGTTATCTTGCCTCCAGCTGCAGACAAGTCCACGTTATCTTGTCAAGACAAGCCCACGTTATCTTGCCTTCAGCTCCAGACAAGCCCGCGTTATCTTGTCTTCCTAATACTCACCCTCCTGGAAGGAAGTTGATCACGTGTTGACTCAGGTTTCCACTCGCTGTGCCAGAGTACCATAGGTAATAGGTTCAGCAGCGGCCTGGGTCTTTTCTTCATACAACCCGGCCAGTAGCTCAAGCTCGTATCGATGGTGCGGGAGGGCGTGGACGACCCAGGAAGGATCACGCATGCCGGAGTCCAATTTTGCGGTAAACTGCATCGCCTTGTTCACGAACATAAGGCCATCAACTGCATTTGAAGGCTGCCTGCGACCTTCGTTAACATACTCCTCCTGCTGTCGTTGATTAGCGATGAGCAACTCAGTCGCTCGCTGTCGCCCTAAAGTCAGCAAAGCTTCCCTGTTTGGATCAGAATGATTAAGGGCAACATCTCTTACATAATAAGAGATGTGATCATATAGTCGGAGTTGCGGCATTAATGCCAACGAGTAATTGACGGTGGTACGAGGAGTAAGGAGGGCAAAGTGAGGCTATCCTACCGAGGTAGGTATGATATGGTGTGGCTTTTCTCTATTGGATGTGACAGACTATTGTTCGACGGCACCGATGTCGGCAATCTACTTTCAATGAATTCCAACCTCAAAAAAAATACGATCGTAAACTATGTCGCATGTGCTGGTATGGTGAATACGGTGACCATAAGAAGCTTCACAACGTCTACTAATAGGTGATCGAAACCTACACGATGTGTCACGGTATCTAGAAGACCTTTCGTGATGCTCAGGCGAATAATTTCGATGGCGACTAGATAATGGCGGTGTGTGACGGTTATTCACACTGCTTTGACGATTATGGCATGACCTACTCGTACTATCATCACGACGTTGCTTACGTGACAAATCTCGTTCTCCCGATCGGGAAGAACGCCCGGAAATTTTATAAAAAGATGTGGGTACTTACAGATTTTTGTCAGCAAAACAACACTGATATTTACGCAACATAACAAACCTATGAAATCAGATGGCGAACAGTCTAATGTGGATTTATCGATCCCACGACTGAAATTATGGATAAAACTCAAATTTATTAATAAAATTACAATCGACAAGTTTACCTAAACAGAACCTGGTACAAACATTAATTAATTGCAATGAAGACGATAAATATTAACCGCAACTATCAACAGCTAGTTCTATAAATAGATTCCTGACAACTAAATAAGTCCGTCACGTCCAAAAGCCACACGAAGAGTGAAAACACTCCCAGCTCGTCGTTCCTTTTTATACAGTGCCGCTCGTCCATCCTAAGGAGTAGGGTGTTCATCTAAGACTATTTTAATTAATGTAATATCCGTCATGCTGGGCGATTTGTCTCAGAGAAACGCTGATTTTGCTATTTTGTCAAATAAAAATAAAATATTGTATTTTGCAAACCCCTCGAACCTACCTGCTTATTTGTACTAGCTAAAGTTAGCCTACTGTCTACTTCTTTGCAATTTGCAATCACGGACGTGAAAAAACGTTTTTTTAGGTCCGTGTTTGCAATGTACAAAATAATTAACACAAGCCACTAAGCTAATAAACTAAACTCTCTTGTATTTTGCGGAATGGATTCATCTCAAGGTTTCTTTCTTCTCTTTTCCAACAATGCGTCGGTGAAGCCTAAGGCGTTATTGATGGATGTCCATGGGCATTGGCCCATGATGCACGTACGTACCATTGTGGCTCGTCTGCTAGTTTATAGGTTATTTACATACCCGTATGTTACGCTCAAAGACCGAGATTGAGCGTTTGGTAAGGGTACTATGGGTGACGTCAAAGTCCAAACGAACGTAGTTTTTGAGCTATCAGTCGCATGAAATGAATCTGCTTCATACTAAAGTCAGAACTATTTTGCATCGCCGTGTGGAACAAACAGGACTTTAGTATGAAACCGAATGCAAGTGACTCATTTTTTAAGACTCACAGCTGTTTTTTCGCTCAATGAGCGTTTTAGTAATCAATCAAAAAGTATCTGTGATTTGAATATATTCGTATTGTAATCCTGTGTGGGTATCTCAGCCATTGTATTACCTTGACAAGAACAAGCCTTCATTATAATAATTTAGCTCATCGGTCGATGTGATATGCTGATGCATGTCATTGTGATGAATGTCGATTAACATAATCATAGCCTCCAACCAACGGTAGCTTTCAACCGAATGTTTCTAGTTCATGGTTTTATGATAATTAATCTGTACCTAATTCTGTAAGGTCGCAATGATGAAATCCGAAGATGAAAGGTAACCGATGGAGAACAACAATCTGAGGCTGAAGAGGGTTTTGCAGGATCTGTCTATAACTACGGGGAAGGTAGGAGGGAGGAAAGTATTGGATTGGTGACCCCGTGTTGGTAGACTGGAATGACTTGAAGAAGTTAGTGAGAAACCGCTGACTGTAGAAATGTAACTGGCAGACAGATAAAAGTTTTAGCAATTAGGCTATATTTTCATAAAATATAAAATAGCACATGTATTAAACATTCATAGTGCCGGTCTAGGATTCCATAATGTGTAGCGGTTGATATACTTAGTCAACACAAATAACACATAATTATAACACCTACGCTGACAACAAAAAAAATACAGGTCTATCTATAACTTATCTCTCGCCCTAACTGAGTCGAACCCAGCAGAAGTAGCTCCGCTGGCCCATATCTCCCAATCCCAACATCTTTTATATATCCTCCAATTACAAATTATATCCGCATAATCCGCAGAGGCACGTAATAGGTACGCACACTAAGCATTATTAGTAGAAATCGATTCAGCGACTTGCAGTTGTAACCAAAGGCAAATTAATTAATTTGGTTACTTTTGCAACATCAGGTGAATGATGTTTAAATCTGTTACACAACATTACTGAGCTAATAAATGTCTAAGAAATATGTAACAATAAACTGTAAATAGAGAATTGTTTGCAATTAAAATAAAACAGTCTACAAGCACAATACAATGTATAATACATATAATAGTTATTGTTGGACGCCGTAAAACTGAATTTATAACTGAAACATCATGTGGGCTAATTGTTATACACGATAACAATAGAGATAATATTATGTACAACTTACAATTAATAAAAATGAAAAGGTAAATCCGCCATTGTTGTAATTAATCATAGGTTTCAACGTTCAAGGTAATATTGCAATTTAGACGTCCATTGGAGGAATGAAAAAATACGCAATTAAAGTCTGGCGGCTATTTTTCAACACCGAACTTGAACATAAAACGTGAGACCATTCCGTATTAGCTGATGAAGCCCTCGAACTTCGAATCCAATCCAACCCATATTTTACCTTTTTAGGAGGTGGTTCTAATTTACCTTTTGCGATTGAATTTCACAAAATTCCATCAGGGAGCACCCCACATTTTAAAATAATCCCCCGTCCAATTTGCTTCTAGGTCCAATTAGGCTGAGCATAATCTCATGTCTGTCAGGTAGTAACAGCGTAAAACGCTGTTACATAAGTAGAAGATAAGTTTATGAAAGAAAGGACTGAATGATTTGATTTCTATGATGCCATGTAAAAGCATAAAAGGTTTGATTGGATGACATGACACTGACGCTACCTGGATGCTTCGCCGCTGTTTCGTATAACATTCTGTACATAGTGTATGTTACATGATGAAATTAGGACATTTAGGACATGAGAAGATTAACCCCGTGGCAGGCTGTGTTTACAAGAAATGGAGAAAACTTTGATCAGGAATGTGGCGTCATTTATTATCGCACCAAAGCTGCAAAGGTCGCAGCAGAAATAACTTTTACTTACACGCAATAATGCAATTAGTTGCGTGAAAAAAGTTATATTTATTACGCAAATGCTCCTCGAGAACTGTTGCGTAATATAGTTAGGAAATATTTATTTAATAAATTAACAAATTACTTCATTAATTAATCAATTATTTAATTAATTAATAATTTATCCAGGACGGGGAAGTGAAAGAGAAGCTGAACAACAACGCAGGCGAGAGCGACGCACTGGAAGCGGTGCTATTCCACGTGGGCGAGATGGGCCGCTACCAGAAGCTGCTGTTCCTGGCCATGGCGCCCTTCGGCGTGTTCTTCGCCTTCGTGTACTTCGTGCAGATGTTCATCACCGCCACGCCGCAGCGGTACTGGTGTGTCGTGCCGGAGTTGAGTCACTTGGAACCGGCGGTTAGGTGAGTCATGACTGAATTTATTTATGAAAATAGCCGGCAAACGAGCTGTCGATCCATCCGATGGTAAGTGGCTATCGTCGCCAATGGACATCAGCAACACCAAAGGCATCTCTGAATCGTTGCCGGCCTAGAAAGGGAGAAGAGAAAGAAAAAAATGGATGGACGCTACCGGTAAAGGCAGGAAGCAATGGTAAGGAATGTTATAAAAATATTTACCTATCACGATGAATCTACTAAAATTATTGTACATACTAGAACACAGATGACGTGTGTGGGCTAGTTGGCTAACTAGTAAAGAAGCCCTAGGCATGAGCACCATTGCATCGGGATTCGGAGTGAATCACCATCTGGTGGTGCAAAGTTACAAAATATCCAACATGCTCCAAAATGAGTTTCTGTTCTCTGTGGTTCAGTAATATCTAGTACAGTCACCTGCAGAGAAAAGTAACCCATCTGTTACTGTGTGTTTATAAACAAATGGGTTACTTTTATCTGCAGGTGACTGTACATATGCTAATTCGTCAAAATTTTTAATTGGTTATCTACCTGCAAAAGGATATTCATTAATTATTTTTAACGTGCATAGGTGGATAACATCGATACATCATTCGTCATCGGTCAAAAGATAAGTTTTTACATTTAAATTTATGTTAATCAAGGAGACGTCGGAAATGTTTATCTGCTAATCAAGTAAAAACTATACGTAGTCAAATATTTAGACCTTGTCCAGAAGGGACGAATTCGCCGCGATTCTCTCGTGCGTATCACGCGCGACCGTTGCGTCCAGAAGGAGCGTACCAACGCACGAAAATTTAGGCGCTCCATTTCCCTCGATAGGAAACCTCACTCTGTTGTTCGACTTGTTCGCGCGTTGACTGGACGCAACAAGAAGCCTCTAGTATTTCGACTCGCGCGAATTACGCGCGAGTCGAGAGTCCGGCGTAGTGCACGCGATTTACGCGCGTATTTTGAATTCGCGCGATGCTTGTAGACGCGATGTACTGGCGCCTAGTATCTCGCTAACGCGCGAATGAATTCGCGCGAAACGATTCGCGGCGAATTCGCCCTTTCTGGACAAGGTCTTAACGTTTTCAGTCACATGACCATGTTTACGTAACGCATACTATACATACGTCAAACATACAACAGAAGCTTTAGATCGACAAGAAGCTCATTTTGTAGAAGCCCTGCATAAACATTTTTATGGGACCGATAAAATATTAAATCTCACTCAAGTGAATACTATTGTCAATATTCAACTACATATTCAAGTTATTGTCATACTAAGTAGCAATCCGGCTTGGCATGGGCAAAATATTGCCTACTGCAATGTCATGCTAACATCTTTTTCTGTCGTAGTTTGGTATCTTATCCAGTAATTCTAGTACCTATCCATCAAGCAAGCTGGTTAAATTACAAAAATGTTACTGATGTTCATCATTCATCCTATTTGGAGTACTTTTTTTATGCCTTAATCAGGCAAACGAGCAGACGGGTCACCTGATGGTAAGTGATCACCGCCGCCCATGGACATTAGCAACATTAGGAACGTCACCAATGCGTTGCCGGCCTCGAAGAATAAAATAGACCCGCTTCTTGAAGTACCCCATGTGATAGCTTAGCAGGAACACCGATGCAGGAAGTTCGTTCCACAGTTTACACGTCCGTCGCAGGAAACTACGTGAAAAGTGAACTGTGGACGAACACCAGGTATTTAGGTGGTGTTGATGGAACCTGGTACGTGATGTGCGGTGACGGAAATCAACCGAAGGTATCAAAACAAACAGTTCTTCAGAACATTCCCCGTTATACAGACGGTAAATACGCATAGCGAGCCTACGTCTCTCCTCAACTCAAGCGATTAATTTTACTTTTTAACCAAATTCTAAAAAAATTAATGTGTGCAATTCACACGTGTTAGAAGTGAAACCTTCAAAAATTTTGTTTTCAAGATAATGAGACGAATGTAAAATTTCGGGAAATTGATAATTGTAGGTTTTACTACTCCACTCCACTCCACTCCACTCCACTCCACTCCACTCCACGTCGACTCGACTCGACTCGACTCGACTTGACTTGACTTCAACTCAAGTCAAGTCAGTCTCCACTCATCTCTAGTCTCCACTGGACAGTTTCGTTTCATAAAATTTCAAGTCACCCCCGTACTAAAGAAGTTTTCACTTCAAAAAGGGGTTCTGTATTTGTAGACGTAACCAACCAACTTCTAAAAGTGATGGTCTGTATCTCCAGACGTAACCTGTCAGCGCCGCCGCTCGGCGAGGAGTGGGAGCGCTGCGCCACGTTCAGGTCCAACTGGAGCCAGGTGGCGGAGTCCCTGCGCGCGCCGCACCCCGCCACGCCCACCGAGCCCTGCCGCGCCGGCTGGGAGTTCGAGCTGGGGGACATACCCTACCATACCGTCGTCAGTGAGGTAAGGGGCCAGGGGAATGTGTTTGCATCACTGGCTGCAAGTGCACTGACGGAAAAGCCGAGACGTCTTTAGCCATGCCATAGCGTGCCGTCGCGGCTGTCATTGCGTGAGCGGGTACCGCTTGTATCTCATTCTCACCTTGCAGAACAATTCTGGTCAAAAGATATTATGACTTATTTATCATCAGGTACTTAATTGTTCTTGCTAGTGAGGATTTCTGGAAAAAATACCAGAAAATCCTCACTTAGTCTTCTGTGTCCAGCGACAAGTCAGCAACAATTGGTAAATTTCCTTGTAGAGGGGCTGGGTGTGCGAGTTCGCCGGGTACGCTCCCCTGGCGCAAGCGGTGTTCTTCGGCGGCTCGCTGGTGGGCGGCGTGTTCTTCGGCTGGACCGCTGACAACTTCGGAAGGGTGCCCGCCTTGGTTGGTAAGAGTTACTAGCGGTCTAGATTAAATCAGCTCTTGGGCTTGGTTTAAAAAACTTAAAGATATGGAGTTGGAACTGTGTACTTACTTGGAAAATTATAGAATGTAGCTTATGAATATCAATAAATTTTCTTTATCGAAACTAATTGGAAAACGCGGGTTTATAATAATTATGTTAATCCGTTGTATGATGTATTTTCCCTGTCCCTAATTAACACTTCGTTAAACGGCCATTATTTCCAGTAGGTATGCCTTGTTAAGGAAAACAATTTTATCTACTTAGGATCTATGTCAACCTGCCCAAGGTTGACAGGTCCCTACACAGTGTGGTGCAAAAATATGTTTAAATAATCTTATAATAGAAAATGTACATAAATACAATTAACTCTTTGCCAAGTACATTACGTAATTACAAATAAGGTAATAACCAACAACCATTGCAAATCTTTTAAAATAAATTATTATTTTCCTAACGATGCGGTGGTTACAGAGGCAATAACAGAATATTTCATCTAACATTTTTAATTGAGTTGTATTTTTCCTTAGAGTTATAATTTCTAATTAATTAATTTTAAATACATAATTATTATGAGTATCTAGCAAATTTTATGTTTGAAGATTTCGCTTTATTACTTATAGGTATTTTTTTTTATTATTGTTTCGTTAAGTATTACTTAAAGCTTCAGAATACAGGTACCGTATAGCGAATTTTGCGCACTTTTCTTTTCTCTTCTTTCTTGACCGGTAACTTCGTTGATGCCTTCACTGTTATGTTACTGACGTCCAACAACGGTGGCCACTTTCCACCTTGTGGCTCATCTGCTGGTCTGTCAGCTGTCTACATCGAGAAAGTGATCCTTAGTTTCTTTTGTAACCTCCATTCCTGGTGGAGTACCTATGCTTCTTAAGAGGAGAGACCCGTGCTCAGTAGTATTACTATTGTAAGGTTGTGTTGTCCAGGGTCGACGCTGATGGCGCTGGTGGGCGGCATCGCCAGCATCTACACCACCGACCTGTGGGACTTCATCTTCTGCAGGTTCCTCGTGGGCATGTCCTACGACAGCATCTTCATGATGATGTATATTTTGGGTGAGTACAAACATACCTGGTCTACTTGTAATCGTAGTTCTTTGACTTACCTGCACTCATTCGATTTGAAGTTTGAGGTGTTTGAAATTTGGTGTATTAACTTTTTAATTTTAATATGGAAATTGTTACTTAATTTATTGTTATTTTTAATACGGAAATTATTATATGCTAATGTGGTGTGATACTGCAACATACTCATAGAGTTCAAATTATTCGCCTGCTCCCTTTGAAGTATTATTACTAGCGCCTGCTCCTAAAATTTTATACCTAATACGTGTGTCCTAAAGATTTCCTAACCTCTTATCGAATTCATATTAATTTTAAAAAATGCACGTTTTCCACTAATGTAAGATTCCTCCACCTATATCCCAGTCCGTTTTCACCGCAATATCCGTCTACGTGCTCTTTGTTTAGACGTCTATTGATGAGCACTATCCCATTACCATTACTAACCATGGACTTCCAGTCTTCCACAAGGTTTTCCTACTCCAATGTCTCCCAATATTCCAGTGTTAGAGTACGTGGGCCCCAGCCACCGCACGTGGGTCGCCAACATGTCGATCGCGCTGTACTTCGGCGGCGGCTGCCTGGCGCTGCCCTGGCTGGCGCTGTGGCTGGCGGACTGGCGGCGGCTGCTGTGGGCCACCAGCCTGCCGCTTGCACTCGTCGTCTTCGTGCCCTTCGTGGTGCCGGAGAGTGCCAGGTAACTACCACCATAGTGACGGATTAAGACTACTTGATGCCCTAAGCAATCCACGCCTGTGGGCCCCCCTATCCGTATGTCAACGTGGTTTTTTGTGCTTTTTGTGCTTCTTCTGGTGCCTCCCCAGACGTGATGCCCTAGGCAATTGCGTAATTTGATTATGGGTTAATCCGTCACTGAGTCCATTCATAATGGATATTCTCTTCCTGGTATGTAGTGAGCCTGATTATATGTTTGATAGGATTAGATTAGACCAATAAAAGAATAAATGAATACAATCGGGGATCAAAATTGCATTTCAGAAGCAAAGCAAAGCAATTGTCCCACTGTTGGGCTCCTTTCCTCTCCTCTCCTCTCACAATGTGAGGGGTACAGGCCATAGTCTACCATGCTGGCTAAGAGCGGATTGGGAGACTTCACACGCCTTTGAGAACTTTATGGAGAACTCTCTGGTGTGCAGGTTTCCTCACGATGTTTTCCTTCACCGAACTTAACTTCTAATACGCACTTAATATTTGAAAATCAGAGGTGCGTGCCAGGATTTGAACTCGGGCCCCTACGTTCGGGAGACCAACGTTCTAACTGCTAGGCTATCAGTTATCACTGCTGCATTTCAAAAGTATTTCGGTAATTCAACGGGTATATCATCGGCCTCGTTTGTTGCAATCGGCACAGTTAGGCTAATAGACTAATAGGCTGAATGACTAGGCTCTGTGAATAGGCTAATAGACCGTGCTACTTATAAGTCGGTCATGCTCGTATCGAACATTCGAAATTGATTATGGCACTAATATCTGCCAACTCGCAAAGGCTAGAACAAAGACCTTAATTTGCAAATAACTTTTTTTACTGTTTTAGATGGCTATCATCAAAAGGTCGGGTGAACCAGGCTGTGAGTGTTCTCAAAAGGTTCGAAAAGGTTAACGGGACCAAGATTCCTCAGGATGTGTTGGATGGATTTATTGTGAGTATTGAATTTATTGTTGGAAATATAATTGTGAGCTTCGATTTATTAGCAATATGCGGAACATAGATGTGTAACCATACATCAAGATGAAGAAAAATTACCATTCAAATTCAACGTCAACGTGTCAACGTCGCTAACTATAAACTAGATCGAAAGTGCTTATCTATGCATTGTTTACGTCTACATTACATCATATTTTTAGTTAAGATAGTTTATCACAAACAAAAAAAAGATCTTATTCCCCTGGTACTGACCACAGTGCAGTGGCACCAGGGGACTTTTGGATCACTACCCAAAGTGAGTCTTAGCCTCTCACATAAAGACCTTTCAACTGCACTTCCGCTACGGTTACTTGGCTAGAACCATTTGAATCTGCAAACAAATCAAACCTATTCACTTTGCTCAGGTATCGTCCACTCAAACGCGTCAGACGAACGAGTCAATCAAGTACCTGTTCAAGAGCGCGCCGCTCCGCAACATGTTGTTGAACATGGTGGTGGTGTACATGGCGTGCGCCGTCATCTTCGACGGGCTGGTGCGCATGTCCGAGGGGCTGGGGCTCGACTTCTTCATCACCTTCACGCTCACCTCCGCCACGGAGATACCCTCTGTCACGCTGCTGGCGTTTGTCCTTGACAAGTAGGTTTTTAGAACATTTTTATAACACGGCTTGTGTTAGGTTAGGAGTGAAATGGAAGGAATCGTCTACTTATTGTCTATGGCGCAAGTGTGAAGTACCGGAATCAATAAATTATTAGTGTTCCCAAACAGTTGCTAGTCAAGCTAATGCAATCGAAAGTAAAGTACCTATTTATGTCAGAATAGGTACCTCTGGCCATAAGATTGCTACAGTCATTGTAACTTGGATATTCCAGGTGGGGCCGCCGATGTCTCACGTGTGGTCCCATGGCGGTTGCTGGAATCCTGTGCCTCATTGCGGCCTTCGTTCCGAAAGGTTAGAGAGCTTTGCTTTTGTTGCGCCAGTAGCACTATGCTACAGTTGGGCTTTTTGCAAATCTAGGCGTTAAATTAGACTAAAGTGATTCCGCTGCGTATGCACTATCATATACATTTTCTATGAAACGTTGTTTCCAAAACTTCACGTCCCGTCCCGTACGGGACAAAACCCGTTACGTATGCATTAGGCTTAATTAGAGGAGCTATCAGTGAGATTAATTAAAACACTGAGCATAAACTGAGAGTACTCACATATATGTGAGCACTAGTACTGATAAGTATGGAGAAGAAGTTCTTCTATTATCCTGGGCTGTGGGCAAAAAAATATTTGCCTCCCACTATGGGCCAAAAAATCTGATTAGCCCTGGAGCCAGAAGCTAGGTACGTTGTATTACTCCTTCCTACGTGTTTCCGTCCAGGCGTCCCGCAAGTGTCCCTGGCGATAATGGCGCGGTTCGCGATCAACATGTCGTACAACGCGGCCATCCAGTGGTCCACGGAGCTGCTGCCGACGGCCGTGCGCGCGTCCGGCTCCTCGCTCGTCCACGTCAGCGGGTACGTCGCCACCGTGCTCTCGCCGTTCATCGTCTACTCGGTGAGTGGTTTACACTTGCTTAGGATACGGTAACAACAGTAGCGTAGCGTGGGGGGGGCGGCCGGGGGGGCCCTGGCCCCGGGCGGCACATGAAGAGGGGGCGGCAAGCCACTCGATTTTTAAAGAAGAAAAATAATATACATTAAAATTAATTTTATTAAAATTTTAATGTAATTAATTGCGCTATGAAAAAAACAAGAAAAGTGCATTTTTAATTAATTAAAAAAATATTTTAAACAATATGGGGGCGGCAAATATCACTGGGGGGGGGGAATTTTCGGTCGACCCCGGGCGGCGGAAGCCCACACTACGCCACTGGGTAACAAACAGTGACGGTTAAGTAATAAAACATCCATCCATTCAATTAACCATTGGAGGTAGGTTTCCCCTAACCTGCTGACTCTGCCCGGTCGCAAGCCTTCTGAACCACAGAACACCTAATAATTAGTTAGAAAGGGCATAGCGCGTAATTTGTATGGGAACCACTGTCGCCGTTCCGATCCCCTCCATTTGCTTACTCCTACAAAAATGAACAAATACGCACGAGGGTCGTTATGTGTGCGTGAGAGGCGTGACACTGTAGCTAAGGATTGACTGACGTAAACTTTTATCGGTATTTATTGTCGTAAGGTCGACAGATATGTAAAATAAAGGTAAAATATCATAATTATTGGAAAATAATATAGGAAACTTGCTACGTATGTCAGATTCAGATTCATTTGTTCTTCATCATACTTATTTTATTAAATATACTTATCTTCAAGGCAAGAGTGAATAGGCTTTTGCTAATTTAGTGCGTTTTACCACCCATGACTACATCGCCACTTACCATCAAGCATTAACTTATAAGATATAAAAAATAGGATTTAAAAAATATATAGGTATATAAAAAATAGGATGTAAAATACGTCAATGTTCTTTCAAACTATATTTCAATGCATAAAATATTAAATTTATCTGGCCACATGTACATTATTTAAGAAAGTTGTTTTTTATTATAACTTCGAAAGAATCTATCGAATATCGATGTCATCTTTTACTACGCCCAACGCTAGAGCTACTGCTACGTGATCAATGAACTAATATACTAACGTACATACCTGATACATTACGCGTTCTCATTGATGTGTTAAAAATGACGAGCGCATGAAGCCCGCAATGTATATTTTTTGGGCAAAGAATCATTTGAAGGACATTTTTAAAGATTTAAACTAAAATATCCTAGTTTTTTACTTAACGATGAAAAGAAACGCTTCCTTTGTTTATTTTAAGCATTTCGCTTCTTGTACGGCAAGTAATTACCGTACATGTAGGCATTTATAAGTAATTTAGTCGCAGTATTTCGCAGTACTTTTCTCCGTTGGAGTTCGCGAGTCACTAAACAGCGCGATCGCGTGTTTTTGAGGATTGTGCTCGTTTGCGCCTAATATTGGCGCGCCTGCCACGCCCACAACGCCTTTCTAACTAATTATTAGGTGTTCTGTGTTCTGAACCAACGGATGTCCGCTGTCTTCTTCAGGTCGTTTGTCCATATTTAGTTAAAGGTCTTTGGGGAATTGGAGACTGTTCATCGTGTTCATAAGCTAATAGCTTGGCCGGAATGCGCCTTACTTAGCGGATTAAGATGCAGGCGTGATTAATCCAAAATTTTATCGTGTCCCGTAATTAATTGATTGTCCTTTAAAAAGGCGTTCAACTTCTCGCGCGCGTACAAAAGTAGGTACACGCACCCTTTTTATGTCTGTATCTGGTAACACTCAGGAGCGCGTGTGGCGGTCGCTGCCGCTGGTGCTGCTGGGCGGCGCGGCGCTGGCGGCGGCGGGCGCGGGGCTGCGGCTGCCCGAGACCATGGGCCGCGCCATGCCGCAGACCATCGCCGATGGGGAGCGCACCGTGCGCGCCTACACTCTCTGCGGGTAACAATAACAACACCGTATACTCATGTGGCGACAGCGCACACGGTCACGGTGACGTCACGCCAACCTGAATCACGCTATCGAAGTTTTCTGCATCGGTTGCATATATAGAAACGCTCCGACAACAACAGTTGGAGCTCGGCCGCCTCTATGTTTTTATGTCTATGGGCGACGATAGCTATTTACCATCAGGTGGATCGTCAGCTCGTTTGCCGGCTATTTCCAAACGTCGTATTTAGCCGTATAAGGACAACTTAGAATACCTACTAACCGAAATTCCAGTGTCATGAGAAGCAACTAAATCCAGCCCGCTGTTTTCACTAATGACATAAATCAATTATAGGTTTATTATGGTTGTAGATGAAGTTTATTACTGTCCAAGTGAGAGACTGTAAAAATGTCGTATATTATTTTCAGGAAAGCTGAAGTAGACGCAGACGAAAGGGAAATGCACACTGATAAACAGAAGGCTCTCATCACGTAACATGATTGAACATATCAAAAATGTTTTGCAAGGTACAGTACGGCCGACGTATCTTGGCGCGTCTGAACTTCGCGCGGAAGGCTGCGCAGTAACATAATTCGGCAATGCTCGGTACGCGGCGTATCAGTCACACGTTAGCATGTTCGTGTCGCTATCTCTGTCTTACATGCGGTAAAGTTCGCGGAGCCTATGTTCAGACGCGCCAAATTACGTCGACCGTACTGTACCTAGTGTATAAGTAGTGTATCTAGTATTCAAGCAAAAACAGAAGCGTTGTAAATCATGAATTGGTGCATATATCCATAATAACTGAGAAAGTACTTAAGCAACAACAATAATAATAGATTTTTTTTTTATTATTGATAAAATATCATAAGGATATTGATAATTTAATCAATATTATTAAAAAAAAAACAAATATTTTTTTTTTATTATTGATAAAATATCATAAGGATATTGATAATTTAATCAATATTATTAAAAAAAAAACAAATATTTTATTGAACTTTGTCTATATTATAATAAGTTTGAATAAAATATTTTAATGTTTATTATTGCAGCTATACCACAAATATCGGATTTGCATAAGCTGTGATGGGGATTTTTTTTAGTAATAAATTATTTAGATAGCATTAGGTATTATTTATTAGCTTTAGTAGGTTAGTCAATTAAATTGAACAATTTGCCTTAAATATAGAGCACCATTAATTACAGGGGCATTTTAAGCAAGTAGGTACTTATAAAAATATTTTTACACATAACATTACCAATATAATTGTTGTTATTTTAGTTAAATTGTTATTATTATAACAATATAATCAAATGTCTTATAACATAAATATTAACTCAATATCATGTGGTCGCCCAATGTTACTATTTTTGAAGCGTCAATTTTAACTTTCAACTTAATAATGACTTAATCAATAACAATTATTAAGTTCTAATGATGATATTTGATGATTGAGAGCTAGTCGCTATGCCATGATTCTTGTGGCAAAGGCAAGTGAAAATTTTAACAACGAATCTTATTAATTATGCATCGTTAGTTTAATAATAGTCGTTTGTAAAATTTAAGTATTTTTAATTATTAAGCGTATTTTATGGTAGGGGTAACATTTTCTAGCATGATACAGACTGTGATAGTAACAACGATTACTTGTATTTTCATGTACATACCTAACGTCTATTTGCTTTTACATTATACCAAAATACTAGCACGATATCTTTACCGTGATCTTTATCTTACCGTCTAGATACACAGTACATTTATATGTCAACAATGCAATATTATTATAAATGCATATCATCATTATATCATAATCTATCCAACCTATAATTCAATTCAAATATACCTATATCGGTAGGTGATGGTAAAAAATACTTAGAAAAGTATCGATAGTATTTTAAGTTCTTCAATAGTACTTCAATAGTATTTTAAGATTATGTAGGTATACACAATTATTACTAATTAGGACAGATAGACTACACCAATCGCAAATTATTGTGTAAAATAGTTCACATTGATTACAATAATATTTTAGTATCTACTAGGTATTATAACAGAATTTACCTATTTCAATGTAAAGGATTAAATCATTCTACCATTTTAAATATATTAAACTCTGTTGAGACTTGAGGATTATACAGTCAACACACGTTTTATAAGCTAATACAAAGACATAATAAAATATAAGTTGTATCCAGTTAAAGTTAACGTGGCTTGACACGCTAAAGTTAACTTGGCTTGGCTAGATTCTACCTATGTATTTCACCATAAATAATAATACTATTGCAAGTTATTTATTAAAATTAAAGTAAGGGTTTAAGGCCTCGTATTCTTTTATTAATTGCAAAGCAAATTAAGGAGATTGTTGTTTATTTAATTTTTATTACCTATACAATGTAGCGCCTTTGCGCATTTCTTAGCTTCATTTATAAGAATGCAGTAATCTCTCGATAGAATGACTCTAACGCCCCAACTCAGAGTCACTAACGGTTACTTTAATCGCTCCTTGGCAAACAATCGCCATACAAATTCTGTATTAATGAGCGATTTAACCTCCTGACCGCCCTCGTACTACTCATAGTACATTGACTTAAAAAAAATATCGGCGAAATACAAGGCACATTTATACTTCGAAAGTAACGTAGCGACATCTATTAATAGTTTCTTGTACTACAAACAAGTGTCCTGGCTCAGTGACATCTATCATTAGTAGCAAAATGGCGTCGACAAGTGGAGAGGTGCGCTCACGTCGCAGAAACAGTAAGTAAAATCCTTTCTAATCATGATAAATAATGTGAATAACATCGCTAATGAGTATTAATTTCAAAGAATATTTAGTGAAACAAAGAGAAAATGATTTATTTTTCTAAATTGTGCAATAACTTTCATGCCATACCACGTGTTTGGTTGATGTCCTTCGCATAGTACAATGTCCGACTATTAAGTTTTTTACGTTCTCGCTCCCCATGTCCTACGTATAGTACATTGCAAAAGTTACATCTATTTTACTGATTTATTAATTCTTTGATGTATACAATATAAAGTTTACGAAAGGGGGTTTAATACAAATATATATATTTTTTGTTTCAGTATTATTAGATGAACAGATCACCGAAATTCTAAATCAGTCAGACTTTGAGGGTGATTCGGATGTATCTGACGATGATCCTAGCTACCCATCACAAAATGATCACAATCTTATATCGGAAAGTTCAAATAGTTCATCGGATGATGATGATGAACAGCCTCTTGAAGCTATACCATCGCCAGTGTTATCGGTGAATTCCGAGAGGGCTGGTAGAGTACGTGTTCGAGTTCGCAGACGAGGAGGTAGGTAGCAAGAAATAGGTTACTGACCCGGTCATTTGCGTTGCCACATGAAGGTCGTCAAAACTGTTTGACGGAAGATAATTTTGAACCAGAAGATAGGTGTCTTCAACAACCGGCATACTTACCAAAACATACGTCAAGTTGGGATTATGCCAGATATATTGACCAGTACATCGATGATAATATACTGCAGAAAATAGTAGAATGTACGAATAGGACTGAGATTTTATTTAGTGGAAAGACCTTAGGTCTTTCAATTAGAGAATTGAAAGTTTATATCGGCATAACCATGGTCATGTCAACATTGCAATACCCCAAAATAGATATGTATTGGATACAAAAATGGAGAGTACCGACAGTTGCCAACTCAATGACTCGTAGTCGATTTTATGCCATAAGAACGCGACTAAAATGTGTGTATGATCAAGATGTCTCGGAGGAAGACAGGCGAATTTGCAAAATTTGGAAAATTCGTCCTATTTTTGAACGTATATTAATGGGTTGTTTAGAACAAGAGCACTCGGATCATATGTGCGTTGACGAAATGATTATACCTTTTTCTGGACAGTGCAAAATGCGTCAATACTGTCCTAATAAACCTAACCCGGTTGGTTTAAAAGTCTTTGTTCTGGCTACTCCTGATGGTATCGTTTGTGACATGGTTGTATACCAAGGAGAAACAACTTTTCCAGATTTAATAGGACAGGGATTTGGTTTAGGCGAGGCGGCAGTTTTGTATTTAACACGGTCATTGGTACCAGGGCATAAATTATTCTTTGACCGATATTTTACAACGGTGAAGTTATGTGATGGGCTGATGCGGCGTGGCTTTCATGGTACAGGTACCATAATGAGAAACAGAATCCCGAGTGATTGCGTCTTTATGGATGAAAAGGTTTTTAAGTAGGAAACTCGTGGAACAAGCCAGGTACGCGTCCGGAGTGATAAAAAGTTAGCAGCAACAATGTGGCTTGATAATAAACCTGTGCTAATGTTGTCATCGCGGTACTCTGATGAAAATACGGACGAGTGCGAAAGGTGGTCCAAGCAAACTAAGTATTGTGAAATTAATGTGTTCTTCCTTAACAGACTGATTATTTTTATTTTAAAATAAGTGTTTACAAATTAAAAGTTAATTTTCTATTATTTATTGTTTTTTTTAATGTAATATTACCATGTAACGATAAAGTAAAACATAAATGTTTCTATGTCCTACACATAGTACAACTTCATACTCACCTTTTGTCTTATACAAAGGACATAGTGAAAATCTGGATTTTCCGGAGCAGGATTTTTTTAGGTATTTTTCCACATATACTTACAACAAACTTTACCCCTTACAAAACTTTCACTGAGAAATTCGAAAAAAAGTGCTTTCAGTAGTCAGGAGGTTAAGTAACCGTCAGTGACTCTGAGTTGGGGGGATGTCTTTTATAATAAACAAACTTAGTATTAGCCATGTATTAGCAGAATAATGTAACGTAAAACTTTTGTCTCATTGTTTTATATTCGATGTTAGAATAATATCCACAGACATATATTATTCATGTCTGTGATAATATCCAATATTACCCAAATTCGCTGAAGGTAATATATTTTTGTATATTTTTCAGCATTCATAAAATTTATTTGAAGCTCATGTTTTACTTATTTATTTATTCCCAAGTAATCCGAGGACATCTATAATCAGGTATCTTGTGTTATTTTAGATCTTTCACAGAGTACTTTTTTTGTATCGTCCGAATGCCATAGATATTGCTTAACCACAGCTTTAATATAGTATGATAGCTTTATTTATACTTTTTATAAGTTTAGTAATTTTCTTCTGTGGTAATAGTATAGGTTGTTTACGAACCCAGTAACAGTATTACAAGTGCACCTTGAAATGAGAAAGCGCTATGACCTTCTACTTCATTGCCTTCGATGTACATAACTTGGTCGATCCAACCACTACAAAGCATATGGCGTGCTGTAAACTACTCCAATCTATACAAATAAATAAAATTGGAGTGTCTGTTTGTAATATTAAAATAACCGCTTTTTACTAAGTGCACTTGGATGTATACATGGTACATATACCAAAGCAACATTTTTTACAATTTTTGTCTGTCTGTTCCGGCTAATCTCCGAAATAGCTGGACCGATTTTGACGGAACTTTCACTGGCAGATAGCTTTTATTTTGGAAAAAAAATTGTTAGGCGATACGGAGTTCGCCGGGTCAGCTAGTTCCAAATAAAACAACCGAATTCATAAGACAATAATGTATTAATCAGGTCTGCTTAATACTAAGGTACATCTTCCCGTTGATGTTCTGTTTGAGCGGGTTGATCCGCTTGAGGATCTGCGTCATGGTCTCGACAAGCCGCTCGGAGCTGACGCCGGTGCGCTTGGACTTGAACTTGGTGAGCAGCTCCGTGGTCGTCATGGGCTTGCGCGCCAGGTAGCGCCGCACCGCCTCCTCCGTCACGCCGCACTCGCTGCACACACATACGACAATATGGTTATCATGTACTGGCTAATGGAAATCGGATCGCCGCACCGAGGGTCCTGGGTTCGATTCACAGCGAGGCGGAAATTTGAATGATGAGTTTGAATTTCTGCTCTCGGTCTGGGTGTGACTGTCCTTGTCTAGTGTGTTGTCCATGGCACCCACGACACAGGGAATCCTAGTGTGGGGCTATGAGTGTGAAGCGTTATTTATTTATTTCCATTAGGCAATTTGTAACATGGGCTGTCTTTGAAACGTTACGGGTAACACTTAACTAGATTAGATGTAACTTGGCGCAAAAGACCATGGATAGGTTTTATACCAGATTGGGAATTGTGTAAAATTATCGTGTGGAAAGTAAGTACTCGTTAAATACAATGATATTATAATCTAGAATATATTAAGGAATAAAACAAAATAATTTATATCAATTACATACTATATTGTATATTTCTTTCTTTCTTTTTTCCCCTCTTTCTTGGCCGGCAACGCATGATAATAAATAAAATAAATAAATCAGTGATGCCTTTGTTATTGCTAATGTACATGGGCGACGATAGCCACTTACCATCAGGTGAATCATCAGCTAGTTGAATAAAATATCTAGTGTGTAGTGCACGGGCGTAGCCAGGTTTTAGTTTCGGTTTTCAAGTTTCGTTGTTTCAAGAAAATACAATGACTAAAAGTGCATAAAATAACCCTAAAGAAAATTGAGACTTTATTTTTTTCTCACGACGTATGTAGTGCCATCTATTATAAGTTTTGTCAAAAAGTTCAAAAACCTGTTTAATAGAAATAAAGCTCCTAAAAATATATGCGATAGCTCATTCGATTCGGAATGACGTCTAGAAAAATGTTTTTTAAGGGTTTGAACCCCCGAAACCCCCCCCCCCCCCCCTGGCTACGCCCATGGTGTAGTGTATGGTAGTGTACTCACGTGTAGGAGGGGTCGAGCTTGGCCCGCTTGCTGGGCGGCTGGTTAACGGCGGCGTTGGCGGCGGCCACGGCGGCCTGCGCGGCGGACGGCGCCGGCGAGCCCGCGCGCGACCCGCTCGCGCTGCCCGGCGCGCTCGCTGCACACACACACAGACGCTGGGTTAGATAGGGATAGGAAATGGGGGAAAGAGATGGGAGAGGGTCGCGACCCGCTCGCGCACACCGGCGCACTCGCTACACACACACACACAGACGCTGGGTTAGATAGGGATGGGAAATGGGGGAAAGAGATGGGGAAAGTTCACGATCCGCTCGCGCTTCCCGGCGCGCTCGCTGCACGCACAGAAAGACTGACAGACAGACGCTGGGTTAGATAGGTATCGATGATGGGGGAAAGATGGGGAAGGTTAAGCACGTTAGATGAAGAGGGTAAAAACAGGCAATTGACCGTTCTGCTCGTAGTCGCTCTGTCAATACAAGACGATACGCACGCTTTTGTTGTTGTCAGAAGTGCTTGACATTTGACATACAGCGTTAAAATGCCTTCGTGTATTATACCAATATGATTGGTATAGTGAAACAAAAGATAAACGTGTGTGTTGTAGCTCTTTTCGGAACAGATTTTTTGGTTGATATGTAAGGGTATAACTTATCTATATTTTTTAAATAACATTGATTTATACCGGAATTTTTACCATTCTTCGAGTCGCTCGGCACGTTCTTAGATTTTTTCGGCTTCTTGTTGCTGCTGTTCTCTGGGTCCGTGTCGGAGTCTGAACTGAACTCGCTACTTGACTCTATAACAAATAATTGTGATTTAATTTAATATCACACATGAATCATAAAAATAAAACTCCAAATGCCATACGTCTATCTGGACGGAAAAGTAAGAAATATATAAGACTCATTCGAACTTGCGAATGCAAGAATGATGACTTTTGAAGATCTAAATAGGTACAAAATATTCATTAAACGTAATATCGTTTCAAATTACATAACTTGATACCTAAAATCAAAGTTTTCGTAAAAATATATCAACAAGAAGTTGACAATACTCCTGGTTATGTTAACGAAATACCACGGGAATTAGAGGCATTTTTTGTATAAGTAACAACCAAATAAAAAACCATTTCATTTGTTTCACCACCGTAATTACACAAATTAAACAACACAATAAACTTAACTTACATATACTTATATAACTTAACATCATTTAACGGTTAACAAAGACTTAATGGCAAAGTTCAGTTACACACGAACTAAATGTCAGTGTATCTCACCCTTATCCTTCTTGGCATCTTCTGGCTTCTTCTTCTTCTTGAGCTTGCTGGCGCGCTCCTCGCCCTCCTTGGTGGGCTCGTCTTCCTGCTCCGACTCCTGCTTCTGCTCCTGCTCCTCGTCAGAATCCTCGTCTGACGTCAGCAGCTTCCTGCCAGATCAATGTTATGCACATTACGTCATTAACGTATCTGCGTTTTAAAGCGTTATAGTGCGTTTTAACTAAATCTGCACTTGACTATTATGTTGGTAGCATTGAAATAGGAGTACAGAAATTAAAAGTCTAACGCCCCAACTCAAGAGTCATTAACGGTTACTTTAATCGCTCCTTAGTAAAGAATCACCATACAAATTCTGTACTAAGGAGCGATTTAAGTAACCGTTAGTGACTCTGAGTTGGGGCGTAAGTGTTGTACTATAGTGTCTTCTGACTATGACCATTTGTGTTTCGGACGTCTCGTGATTTTCGGATAATACCTAAAGTTAAGTAAAAAGCTAGCAAATTTAGCGTAACTAGGTTATTCAGCAAGACCTGGTACTGACCTCAGTGCATCTTCCTCGGCCACGCCTTTCATCTCGTTGTTCGCCTTCGTCTCGTGGTCCGACTCACTGCAAGAGATAAACGGATTGTTTTTCGGTTGTGTTTTAGGAAAAAAGAAAAAAGTGGAATGTTAAACGAACTTCATACATCAGTGTTCGCACTGTGCTATGACATGGGGTCCTTCAAGAAGCGGGTCCAACGCTTCCATCTTGCCCGGCTTTGGTGACGAATCTGTAAACGTCCAGGGCGGTGATCACTTACCACGACGCGACCCGACTGCTCACAACATAAGAAAAAGGGTACGTGTACTTTTGTACGCGCTTGAGAAGTTATAACTTCTTTGACATAATTAAATAAATATTTAAGCCCCTCCCCATCCCTCACCCTCCCTTTCCCTCTCTACTCTCCTACCTTTCCCCCTCCCTCCCCCTCGATTTTACCTCCCCGATTTTACTTCGAAACCCTAAAAAGAATGTTGACACTATTGGCAAGGAGACCGATCACCTGTCGTGTTGGATAGCCTTATAAAAGTTAAACCTAATGATTGTTATTATGTCTGACCTGTCCGAAGAGTCGGAGATGTACTCCCGCTCGCGGCCCTCCTCGTCTCCGTCATCGCTCTCTTCAAAAGCCTCGTCGTCCACGTCCTTGTCTTTCTTCTTGCCTACCGCTAGTAGCCACAATGGTAATACGTCATCAACAGACAATAAAAAATAATAAAAAAGTGACATGTATAATCCATATTTTTAGGCGAGACTTATTTGGTAAAAAAACTTTTCATGGAAATATTAATTTAAATTGATTAAAAAAAAAACTAATGGCTGGAGTCAACCCTGGGAGTAGCATCAGGTCAAGCTTGTCACAAAAATGCATTGTCATCAGAACTAAAGCAATGTGTAAAACAACTCCTTAGGATAAGTGGAAGTTGGTCTAATTAAGCTTGCAACTCTTGCAAGATTTGACCCAAGCAAATAAATAAACGGGGAAAGCTAAATAAAACCATTTAATAAAAAGAGTACTTCCTCAGGTACGACTACATACTCACCCGGTGGTCCGTCTATCAGGAATGCATGAACAATAAGTAAGTATTTATTATGATATGTTGGTTTGTGGGAACCAGCTCTGTAGCTGAATGTAAGACTGACCTTTCTTAGCCTTTTTCTTCTTGGCGCCCGAGTCACTGTCCTCCTTGTCCTTCTCGCCCTCAGAGTTGGACGAGTCCTCGTCCGAGTCCATCCATTCGTCCTTGTCCGATATCTTGAAGTCTGAAACAACGGAATAACAATGCATGTAAAATATGGCTCAAGTCCCAACAATAGCATTAAGGTTAGACCGCACTGGGCAAACAGTAATAATCTTAAATTAAAATTTTAAAACCCCCGACAGTTTTATTGCCACTAAACAGCTAAGAACACTCTTGATAAAGTCACCAGTCAAACAAAAAAAACTGGATCAAAATCGGTTCATCCGTTTGGGAGCTACGACGCCACAGACTGACCTACAGACCTACAGATCTACAGATACACAGACACGTGAAACTTATAACACCCGTCAGTTTTCGTCGGGGGCATAGAGTATTGAGGTCTCTCTATCTTCCATGGTCGGGGGTTAAAAAAATGTTAAACCTTTTTTGTTCTTGGCCTTCCCGCCCTTGGGCTTGGCGTCGTCGGGGTCGTCCCCGTCGTCCGCCGCGTCGTCCCCGCGCATGCGCTTGCGGCACATCAGCGAGAAGTAGTTGATCACCTTGTTGCGTCTGACAACAAACAACATTATCGTATCAGCCGTGTTTAGTAAGCTCTTGTATAGTATATCGGATAAATGGCAAGACATGTCAAACTTTAACAAACTCTTAAATCGGATAGGGCAACACTCTATGGGGCCATCCATAAATTACGTCACACGTTAGATATAATAATGGAAATTAATCTCACAAATATGACCAGCTGTGACAAGGAGGAGAGGGGTCAAAAAATCATGAAATTAGTGTGACGTAATTTATGGATGGCACATAATTGGCTATTAGACAATTTTTGGAAAAATATTTTAAAATTTTCGTAGGTTTATTTTATACCCCTTACAATATTTATTTTTTCAAAAAAGTGTTATTTAGTAGGAATAAAAATAACTTTTAATCCATTAATTTGAAATTCGCGCGAAAATAGTCTGCCATCTGTCACTTGCTGGCTGTGACGTCACATTTCAAATAACAACAGTTTATGCTCTAACTCTGAAGATATTTTATGTGAAAAACTTACACCTTTTTCACTGAATTGTGAAAATGACAAGCTACAAGACGTGTGCAGTGCCTATGTGCAGAAGTACTACAATTTAACCTGACAAATTGTTTATACCTACACATTCCTAAATGCCCTCAACGTCGAAAGCAGTGGTTACAATTAGCACGTCGAGACCCAGAGTTAACATCTGTTATATCAGCAATATTCTTTTGTGAGGACCACTTTGATGTAAGTATTTAGAAGAAATCAACTTAGCCTCTGATTTACTAAAAAAACAAATTAAACCTAACCTAATATTGTTCATAAACATAACCTATAAGTAATTTAAAATCATTAGTAATATGGTGTCGTTAAGGGGACGTTGAGGAAAAACTTCGAAAAAATCCTCCTGTGACCCCTTAGCATGACTCTGGCCAATTTTACTTTATTAATTTCAGTACTTACACGGAGGTTTTTGCATTCCGAAACTCGGCAGAGCAAAAGTCAGGGTTACACGCAAAGAAATTTGCGACCATCAATGAATCAACTTTAGGCAAATTTGCACTGTCAGCTTTTATATAGCCTGACTCCATTTTACAAAACCTCTCAGAAGCACAAATCAAAATATATAATTAATTTTCTCAGTAAATTGCACACGATAATCGATGTAGTTAGTAGTACACAACGCTATATTTTTGGAAGTGTGACGTCATAGCATGCTCAATCATGGCCGCCCGCGTTTCGGTTCTCGTGTCCACAGGTAAAAAAACTCAAATCTATTTTTCAAAAATAAAAATATTTACAATTTATTTTCATGCAAAAAATGTATTGTTTAATTAATGTTAACCAATATGCAACCATATTTAACACTTTTCATATTTTACCGTGACAACTGTCAAATAGCCAATTAGTAATAGAGTGTCAGGCAAAAATGTTTTATCTGTCATATTTTGCCCCGACTTACCCTATACATCAGGAAAAACTACTGGGTAGAGCCAACCTACCTTCCAAACTCTTGCTCCGCTTCCTCTGCTGATAATGATTTATACCGCTGAATGGGCTGGAAGTTATACCTGAAACAATGCAGATTTTTTTCTAATTATTAAGTGTTTTTTGCTATTGTTGTGCAATGTTATTGTATTTTGAACTTGAATAAGAACTTGATAAAGTGTTTATCAAGTGTTTTACGCCCCAACTCAGAGTCACTAACGGTTACTTTAATCTCTCCTTAGTAAAGAATCGCCATACAAATTCTGTACTAAGGAGCGATTTAAGTATCTGTTATGGGGCGTTAGTTATTAT
Organism: Thymelicus sylvestris; assembly: GCA_911387775.1. Lineage (NCBI taxonomy): Eukaryota > Metazoa > Arthropoda > Insecta > Lepidoptera > Hesperiidae > Thymelicus > Thymelicus sylvestris. The sequence continues at coordinate 16,839,334 of OU426889.1, forward strand.
TTATTAAACTCTTCATCACTTTATTAATTTGCTTGCAAAATTTGAGTAAGGATAAACCCCCCACAAACAGGATGAGCTAAACAAAAGAGTTTATCTAAACAATAGAAAGCAATACTGACCATTCTTGCAGAGGGTATGCGTCGATAGCGCCGTCCGCTGCGTGCGTGAACACGTAGTACGACGCGTTCTCCGACACGCCGCCTTCGCGGATACCTTTGAATCTGAAATTATGAAGCCTTTCTTATGCCCTGTTACATCTGCGTTAATGTTAATGACTACGAATGCACCGAAATGCAACTTGCTTTGTTTTATGGTATTAGCCGATAAGAGCTGACGATCCACCCGATGGTACATGGCTATCGTCGCCCGTCGCCCATGGACATCAGCAATGCGATGCCAACCAAGAAAGAGAACAAAAAAAAGAACTGGCTCTCAACCAATGCAGCAGACATAATATGACATGCTGATTATTAAAGGGAGGCTTTATTTTTAACTTTTATAATATTCGCCATAAATTGAATAATGCATACTGGCTACCCGATTTGCTTAATGCTGCTTGTGAACATCTATAGCACCACTGGTGTCATAGAACAACGTATCTACGTTGTTGGTCAAGAAACAAATAGGACAAGAATCTACTTTTCTTACTAGCTGCTAAACTCAAACTTTTCACATTCAATCTGTGGTATTTCCCCAGAATAATATTATTATGTGAATATGAATTCAAGCTTACTTCTTCCCAGTTTTGCCCCCGACCTTCAGTATCCACGGCTGGTCTTCCGGCTTGTATTTGCGGGTCATGATGCCAAACTTCTTCCTGCGAGCTTCCTCTCTTATATCACGTCCATACTCTGACCCAGCGCCGAACCTATAAATGTTAATATTTTTATGAAACAAAACAGCAGAAGCTTATCCAGGATTTTTATATAGGGTGGAGCTTGAACCAATTTTTGTCTGTTATGCCACTCATACCGTATCAATTACATGAGGCCCCCAGCTTATCGGGTCCCCGATTGGTACCTCGATGGTGACCTTTGAAATGACCAATCAAGCAACCTTTTACAGACATACTTCACTACGTTTCCAACCCCCCACCCTTCAAAAACAGCTTGCCAGCCTCCCTATGGTAAGTATCAAAGATAACTTACTTTGGCATATCCTCCTCAGCACCCTTAAACTCTTTAATGTTGTTCTCTCGCTCCATTTTGACATGTGTCCATTTTGCAAAGTCTACATTCAGGTTGGCATTGAACCGCATAACATGGTACTTCTTTTTCTTGTTCTTTGGCACTCGGATCTTAAACTCCTGGACTGCAGCGGACGGTTGCTAGGAACCAAATATTATCTCGAAATAAATCTTCAAAAATATGAGTATCTAAAAAACTTTGAATGGTAATGTACCCAATGCTGAGTAAATAATTGACTTTAAGATATGAATTCGTTGCGATTAGAAAAAGTCGGAAAAGTACAAGAAATAAAAAGAGAAAAAATATAAATAATAAATGAGGCCGCACCGATGTTCCAGGCGTAGTCATTTTCTAGCTTCATAAAGATTTAATCAAATGAATAAATATATATTCGTTGTTCAGTAACACACTTCGTCACTTCATAGTTATCTTTATTTTATTTTATAGAAATTAAATATTATTAGAAGATACCTAACGATGGAAAACTTTGGTATGGCAAAATGCGTTCAGTTAATGCAATTCGTTTTGAATACAAATACGACGTACACACAGTCACATTTTATGAACGGTATTGATTTGTCTCAAGATTTAAATGCTGTTTACGCTTAAATAAGATAAAGTTATCATTAAACGTTAAAATTTAATTTTCAGATTTTTTTCTGTTACAGATATTATAAAAAAAAAACCTGTTTTTATTTATTATAATTTAATTATACATGCAGAAATTAAACTAAAATATATTTGCTCTAATGTCATGTAAGCTGTCTTGCTGACAGCTGACCTGACAGTTTAGAAAATCAGGTTGGGTCTGTTCAAAATACACAAGTTTTGTCGTTTAATTATATTATAATTATAATTTAAGTATACTTAAAATGTCACTCAAATAGCTCTTAATTATTGTAGTATTTGCAAATGTACGAATACTATTATTATTATTATTACTTATATATTTTTTTAAACTTTAATTTCTGTGAAATCTTGTGTAGAATAATTATGTGGTAAAGACTTCAAAACGCAAATTCATTTGACACTTGACTTGACAGTTGACAGTGTCACTTTGGTTTGGTACAGTTTGGTAGCATGCTGTTTAGTACAACAAATACAAATAGTTTTGAAATAAAAAAAATAATAATAAGTATTTTTTGATTGAATAAAGGTACTAAAATTAAATCAATATAATGGGTAAGAAGAAAAATAAAAACAAGGTCAGTGGAGCTGTCAAGACGGCAGCCAAGACGGAGAAGAAATTAGCCAATAAATTAAAGAAAGAACTCGCGGATCTTGGAGAGGTTAGTAGGCACACTGCTTTACTGCTTATTTAGTTATATTTCTCCTTAATTATTGAATGAGATTTACCTCAGCGAAGAAAGGCTTGTTTAACAACAACAACATAACTCACATAAACTCATATCTATTGTGTTATTTTTTCTTATATCAGGAGGATATTGCCAAAGTGATAGCTGAGATTGAGCGTGAAGAGGCGAAGAGATCGGCGGCGACAGAGAAGGCACTACCGGGACCGCCGACTGCGCGAGCATACGCCACCCTCACTCCACACCCTATCAATAACGAGCTCATATTATTTGGTGGAGAATACCATAATGGGCAGAAGGTGATATTTTAAACATATTAAGAAATAATGTACAATGTTTGGTTTACACATATTAAGTAGTTAACTATATTTTAAGTAAATTAATATGTGTAAACGGACACGTAAACAAGTTATTTAGAATATTTTTTATTTCCTGTTAAGTAGGTGGGTGGGGCTTATCACTTAACACGTTTGGACAGGCACTTTTTACTTAAAATTTAGTAAAATTTTTAAGTAATTAAGTAGGTGGTGAAGAATTGTATGAACTATAAAGAGCTTTACTAAATTATTATGTTTGGATGCGCACTAAAAATTAATCACTTAAAAAGTTAAAGTTTATTTATCTACTTAACAACTTAATACGTCTAAACCGGACTTTATACAGGTATATTTTTTAAAAGGTTTTGTAAGTCATATAGATAGACATACAAGACACTAGCAACTGTAATAATAATAGTAATGGCAAATGAAAAATAACAAATAAGAATTAGATGCAATGGTAACATTATGGAAATATTTTCACTAACATGATGTCTATCATATTTCGCCCATACTAATTATTTATGTTACTGAAATTATTAATTACTGTTTTTTCAGACAGAAGTATACAATGAGTTGCTGTTCTTTAACCCTTCAAGTAATGTGTGGAAGAAGGTGAAGGCTCCCGGAGGCCCCCCGCCGCGCAGCGCCCACCAGGCTGTTGCTACGCAAGCTAATAAGTAAGTCTCCACACAATATATTAATCAAAAGCTTAAGTACTTGTCATGTGGTCCTACTTAAATTTGAGCAAGATCTCACGAGTAGTTTTTGTGCTATCCCTAATTTTGAAGTCGGTTATTTTTTGTCAAGAATTATGTCATTAATTAATTACTTTTAGATGATGTGTGATGTTTATTTTATAAAATTTCAGAGGTGAATTATGGGTGTTTGGGGGAGAGTTCACCAGCCCCTCGGAGACACAGTTCTACCACTATAAGGATCTCTGGTGCTTTTCACTTGCTGAAAAGAAATGGGAAAAGGTATGCAAGAAAACTTAGAAAGTAATTTTAAGCCCTGAATTGTTTGCGGTAGTACTTTTACATTTTTCAAAGTGCTACAAGCACAGAGCAGGTTCATAGATATTTCTTATGGCGGTATTCCACCAGGGGGCGCTGCAGTAGCCTGATACGGCGTGGGTTTCATCAAAAAAATTTAATAAATTTTTTGTTTATCATATTCCTCAATTTCAAATCAGGTAGTTGCTCCAAACGGCCCGTCACCCCGCTCCGGCCATCGCATGGTGCTACTCGGCCGCAAGTTGCTAGTGTTCGGGGGCTACTGCGACGACGGCCGCGAGTGTCGCTACTTCGACGATGTGTACTCCTTCTGCCTGGACACGAGGGAGTGGAGCAGGCTGGCGCCCAGCGGCCGCGGGCCCACTGCCCGGTCGGCTTGTGTCATGCTGCCCGCTGGGAATGACTCTGTGAGTATACTGTAGATCTGCATGTGTAAGTTCTTTGTGGTGTTTGAACTGAATCAACATGTGAATTTATTGATTTAGTCGAAATTGATGATTTAGTTTACATTGTGGTGTGTGTCACTTTTTTTTAGAGTCAAATACTAAAATGAACTGTAGACATAAATATTAAACGTAACTGATAGTAAATGGAAATGAAGCTGTTTTTCACTCGTGACTGGAAGACACCCATTTTACCACTGAATATAATAATATAATATTTTTTTCATACAAACAAATATATTTTGATTTTTGGTAATTTATGTCACATCTAAATACTATCAACATGCCTTAATTCTATACAGGTTATAATCTACGGTGGGTTCTCGCGCGTGCGCGAGGGCCGCACAGAGCGGACGCACACACACAACGACATGTTCCGGCTGAGCGCCAAGGGCGCGGGCTGGGCGTGGCGCGCGCTGGCCACTGGCTCCCTGGCCACGCGCGCCAGCCAGGCCGCCGCTGTCAACGTGCACAGTAACAGGGGCTACGTGTTTGGTGGTGTTTGTGTGAGTACTGTTGTTTGAATCATTGAATAAGTTAATCCTCGTCAACAATTAAATAAGTGGCAATGAAGTCCAAGATGTTCATTACAGTAACTTAGTAAAAGGTTATTCATTATTTTCTTAAAGAGTTTCCTCAATATTAAGACTAAAAATCTCTATTTTAATTGAAAATTTATATAATTTTGGCAATAGTTTAACTTTAAAATATGTGCATATTTATTGAATAATTACGTAAGTTGAGAAGTGATACAAATAAAATGTACACACACATATGGGCGCGCGCGTACGTACGCACACACACACACACACACACACACACACACACACACACACACACACACACACACGCACACGCATATCGAGTCACGTCTCACGTCAGTCACGTCCACAACCTCAGGACGTGGAAGAAACGGAGGAGGACATCCGCGGCGAGATGAGTGATGAGCTGCAGGTGCTGGAGCTGGAGACGGGCCGCTGGCGCGCGCTGCTGCTGCGGGGGGAGTCGGCAGCCCACGCTGCGCCAGTGCCGCCCACTGCGGGCCACGCTGAGCCGGAGACGGAGACTGTTACAGGTGAGTACTGGGCGTTGTGCTGAGGTGTGAGGTGACTAGCGTATTAGAGGATTATAAATTATATGGGACTTGAATGCCATAAGTGAAGAGTTAGATCTTCTGTCCGCGTCATGCGATACTATCGTCAATTGCCGTTTGTTCGCGTCTACTAAAGTAAAACGAAATTTGACATGTAGTGGTATCGTCGCGTTTGCGTATTGTTAAATACATTATTGGAAGTGGACCGGAAAAAAATTCCATTTGCTATAAGCCTGTCAATTTTGTAATTGGTTACATTATTATGCTGATGACCTGCAAATTTACACCCACGCTAGCGTAGATGACATTGATGATGCCGTTGCTAAAATCAACAAAGACCTAGTTAGCATCAGCAATTGGTCCCAAAAATTTGGAATTAAAGTAAATACTCGAAAATGCCAAGCTATACTTGTCGGTAGCCCACGCCAGCTGGTCAAAATCAAGACTGATTCGGTGGCGCCTGTCAAGTTTGAAAATAACTGCATTAATTATGCCACTAGCGTCAAAGACCTTGGCATATTTATAGACAGCAGCCTAAGCTGGAACACGCAGGTCGCTGAAGTTTGCCGTATGGTGACCGCCTCACTGTCCACGCTAAATCGGCTCAGGAATTTTCTTCCTACAGACACTAAGGCTTATCTGGTCCAGGCACTCATTTTCCCGATCATCGATTATGGTGATGTGTGCTATTTAGACCTGAGTGAGGCTCTCTTAAACAAGCTGGATCGTCTCATAAACAATGCCATTCGCTTCGTATTCTGCCTTCGCAAGTATGATCACATTTCTTCTTATCGCTCTAAGCTAAAATGGCTTCCCATCCGCGAGCGACGGCGATTCAGGACGCTTTGTTCACTTTTCTCCATTCTCTTTGATCCCTTGTCACCGGGTTACTTGAAATCCAAATTCCAGTACTTGTATTCTTCCCATGATCGGCAGCTTCGCTCTCGTGCCTCCTATCTGCTTTCCATCCCGCTGCACCGGTCTGGCTTCGTCTCTAACTCTTTCACAGTTTTGGCCGCTCGATTCTGGAACTTACTCCCAGAGGATATCAGAAGACCCTCTGTTAAGCTTCTCTTTAAGAATAAGCTAAAGGCTCATCTACTGAACCGTCATCCATAAGTCACATGTTCATCATCTTTCATGTATGTATTTATTAATGTTATATATAATTTATGTATGTATGTATATTATAGTATGTATGGTATATATGTATATATTATATATTTATCATATTATATGTATGTTGCGTTTATATAAATACTGTATTTATACCGCCCTTCGTGTTGTCTCTGTTTGGCTTGCTTGTACTTGGTTAGCTGGTAGAGAATGCATTAAGCATTAAGCTCGCCAATTGTACCGTAATTTAATATTGTGGTCAATAAAGAGTAAATAAATAAATAAATTATTTATGGTGAATAGTAAAGATCAAAAAAGTTATTTTTTACAGTGTATAAAGACGAAGTGTTCACGATGAAACTCGGCGGGGCCCCCGCGCCGGGTCCCCCCGCGGAGGGCGCGGGTGAGCCGGCGCGACCCGCTCCCCCCGCCGCGGGGGGCCCGTCGGGCCGCATGTCCGCCATGCTGGCGGTGCAGCGCTCCGTGCTGTACATATACGGCGGCGTGCTAGAGAAGGACGAGAAACAGTTCTATCTCAGCGACATGTATAGCTTAGGTGAGTGAATACGATAGGTTTGTTTGGATACTAACTAGATGGCGCTAGTGACTTAGAACTTTTTCACCACCCAGGGCTGACTGGTAGGGAATGCCATTAGGCATTAAATTTTACCCTTGTATACTCTAGCTTAAGGTATTGCAAAAATTAAATAAATAAAAAAATACTGGTGAATTCAATGCTGGGTCACGATGTTGAGATTGTTGCATTTTTACTGCAAAAGGTTTCTGCATTGAGCTGAGGTTATTTCTCTTTCGGATGGTAGTTGGCTACAAACTGTATGACATAATTTATGGAAAGATTGCCACGTAAACAAATGAAACGAATGTCACTTACTTTAATCCGAATATAATTGTTAATGTTAATTACGTGATAAGAATCTATAAATTTAAAACATTATTTGACATGTCTATTTCAGATCTCCACAAGTTAAACGAATGGAAGTGTATAATCGAGCAGCCGTCCCTGCCAGACTGGTTGGGCTCCGACTCCGAGGACGACTCGGGCTCCGATAGTTACAGCGAGGAATCTGATGACGATTGAACTATTGTTCCAGCAGCTACTGCCAATATATCATTTATTTTACTGAGTGGACTTTGTAAATATAATATATAAGTATATTTTAATGGAGATGTTGTTCTTAAAGTTTTATTGTATGTTTCTACACAACCAATTCCTTTTCATAGCTAGCTAGTAGCTTTAGTAGCCAATGGAGAAGAAAAATAGGAGTGTAATAATAGTAAAACTCAGTTTTCTTTATTATTTTATTTATTTACATATTTCTACCTACACTTATATATAACCAAGTACTATTATTTCTTCTGTGATATAACTTCATTAATTTTGTTAAAATGATCCAGTATGTTACACTTGATAGTGATCATAGACAATCAAATTACCCAATCTGTGGTAATTCATTTCATTATTTTTAAACGACTTCAAAAAAGGAGGAGGTATTCAATTCAACTGTATTTTTTTTATGTTTGTTACCTCCCTAGGTCGGCAACCTGCGGCTCGCGAGCCACATGCGGCTCTTTGGATGTCAAGCTGCGGCTCTTTAGTTCCATACGCAAATAATATTTATTTTATAAAAAAACCATTTAAAAATCGTTCTGAATCGATTAACGAGTATTAAGCACCATTTCTATCTTTCAGCCACTTGTACTTGCTTTTCATCGCACCCCTCCCCCGTGACACGCGTCGTCACTGTCGTTAGTCCGTCGGAAGTTCTTGAATGACACCATCGTCGAATGTTTCTATGTATGTAACTAACTAACCAACTAAGAAATGAAAATTTAGAGTCGTGTTTGAAACTTAAAACAACAAGTTATGAGCCAAATTTATCCAAACTTTCTAAAACCATGCAAAGCCAACGCTCCCATTGAATTTGTTTGCTCAATTGTTTGTTATTGAAGTACACGTTAATATTTTAAGACTTACAATGTAAATAAATGTTTAATTGTTTTAATTTTCTACTTAAATAATAAGTGACTATCTAATAATACCATACATTTATTATCTAATAATTAGATAATAATAATAATAAAAATTAGATTGTAATTTGTTGTGAAAAAACACTACTTACAAAAAAAATTTTTTCTTATGAATAAATAAATTAGTTTTTTATGAAAAAAAAATTGCACGTACTATTTATGGTTGGCAAGAAAAAAATTTGTGGCTCTTTAAAAACTGAAATTTTGTAAATTGTAATTTTTGGCTCTTCTGACTCAAAAGGTTGCCGACCCCTGGTTACCTCAGAACTTTCGACTGGGTGAACCGATTCCAATGATTCTTTCTTTAATCGAAAACTGTCAGCCATCAGTTATGACCTGTGGGCCTAACGAGTATGGCTTTCAAGAACTATTTATTTAATTTAGTATGACGACTATACGGTCGCTGTACCCTGTGTATTACAAACTGTATAAAAACTACAATTACTAGAAACGTTAAGACCTTTTAAACATGTTGATAAATTATTTCATATTATTTATTTACAATAATGCTGGGAAACATCCCATACTTACCGAGTGGATTTTAATAGTTACCTATACTTAAACAATATCATGAATAAAATGTCCAAAAAAAATTACACTCATGTAAGAGGTATTAAATTAAAAAGCATGCAATTTATAATCCAAATTTAGCAAGAAGGATAAAAAACAACGCAAAAATAAAATAAAAAATTATTTATTGCAATAATACACAATAATTTAATATTCGTAAATTTCTATGTATAAAAATGAATAATAATATACTCATATATATTTTGGAACCTGAACGTGAGGTCTAAATAAATATGTGCGTGTTATTTAACAATAAATATTGAAAACTGACACTGAACTGTAAACGACACTGATATAGATGTATATGCGTTTCTCCACCAATACGCCACGAGCCGTGGCCATATCGAGTGTGAAGCTATTATGCTATGTTAGTATACAGTATACACCCGTGGACCAATTTCATCGGAAATTCAGTTCATGCAAGTTATAAAGTGAAGCGGGCTGCTTTAGAAACAACCCCAAGCGAACGGCGCGCCACCTGATATTCAATTGGTCCCATGACTTGCACGATACTTTATGAAAAATGAAAATTGTTATAACCAAGTTTCAAAATTTAATTTCATTCGGTTAAAACAGAATTGATATGAGATTTATATTAGATTATTACATAATTGAGAATATTCTAGGCATGTTTAATTCATGTTATTAATATTTAGATAAATGTGCGTTTTTATAAATATAAGATTTCATATATCCGACTTTTAGTATGGCATGAAATATTCTTAAGTAAGTAGACTATACACTGGTTTAACTTAAATATACGTATTTGATGTAACTTGCAATGCATCAAGTGATAATTTTTAGAGACACAAAAATAATCCCACAATTTGACTGAAGTGAAGAGCTGCCATGTAAAAAATACATCATCCTCTATATTTTAATCGTATTAGTTCTGCCTGTGACTATTACGTATTCTTCTCAAATAGCTAACAGAGGTACAACCTTAGTAAAATTCATGATGGTAGTTGCACAGTCGCTCGTCAGAATATCGAAGAATACACAATTTTTAATTTGAAAACTCACGAAAATTACAGTTGTATAACTTTAATTTTTGCTAAAAATTCATCACACTCCAATTAAAAGCGTCCTAAATAAAACAAGTGAAATAAAAAAATATATAAAAACATAATGCATTGCAAATTAATCTAATTCATTTTCATTCCTTAGCAAAGTAAAGCTGAAGCCAAAATCAGTAAAAAATTAAAACCAAATTGCGTAATGATAAAATATAAAATTACCTAAGCGAATATTGTTACGTCAGTCGGTTAATCTTAGTCTGAATCATCCGAAAGCGTTGCCCCGCGCCACACGGACGCCAACATTTGGGCCAACACGCCACCAAATTGGTGATATTTTAATCGACCAATTTATTTAAAAAAAATTAATCGGTTGCATATATCTATACTGACTGTTTGAGCTTACTAAAATTTAGGGTTGAATACAGCCCATTGTACTTATAAAATAAATGTTTGATAATAATTGCTGGTCAATGTTGGTCCAAACGTTGACGCCGTAACCGATTCGTCCGCAATGACATTTGCCAACAAGACGCTTCATAGGAGACAGATGCCGATGTACAACAATGTCTTGAGTAGGTTTACAATATGAATAAGAATAAGCAATGTTGCCAGTCCTCTCGATGTTATTATAATAGTATTTGATTTACAGATCGAAAATTTGAAATTCATTTACAATAATTAATTTAAAACTTATATAATCTTCCACTTTTTTAAATTATTCGTCATATTTGATATCATAATGTTTATCAAAATTGATTTAAAGCCTGGCAACATTTAGACCAGATCCTCACTATAATGCCGTTCACAGTCCCTTCTCGATCCGATCTCGGTCTGGTAAAGTCGTATCACGTACAAATTATACAATTGGAGCGAAACTTGACTGTCACGGATAGTATGAATGCACAAATATATTTTATACTGCATAATATTTTGTCAAACCGAGAACGAACTGTGAACGGCATTATAGTGAGGATCTGGCCTTACTGTGTAAATGTCTCTTGTCATGAAGCGCGCGAGGCGGCTGGGGACAAAGTACGACTACTAGTATGAGATGGATTTTTCTGATGTTAAAAAAGTATAGATCAAGTCGCAAAACAATATATTTGGCCGACACAACGGTTAATAATAATGGTGCACTAATAAATATGCCTTAAAATAAATCAAGCCAAATTTAATGTTACCCAACTTGATGAAATGAAGATGAAACTAAAATCCGTTAATTCATATTAGACGGTACTTTTCTGTACGATTAGTGTTACTAAAATCGTGTCATTAAATTGGCAAGGCAACTGTATAAATAATTAATTACTACGCTAAAGTAGTTTAATTTCTTCCTGGCTTACAAAATATAAGCTAACTTATGCGAATTAAATGTCATGGTAACAACGGTCGACATCATTATACAATAATTCCTGCAAAATTAACACACAAAATCTTTAGTTGCGTATTTTAGGGTAGTTGGCGTAAAAGTACATTCTATATAACTATTCGAGGGATAGCTCCTCTGATATAACTTATTGTGGAGAAATCCGCCTAAAGTTAATTAAGAGATTTTACTGTCCCTCTCACACTTGTAGTCGCACTGTATTAACGAAAACGAATTAAAAACGAAGCAAATCAGTCTTAACTTACGCCTAAAGATTACGACTAATTTTTATTTACATTTAAACATTTATATACCAAACTTTGCGTCACAATATATTTACAAAAAGATTCAACATTCGTGTACACACGTTACGTTCCCGATGTTGAGACAACGTTATTTAGACTACAATTCCTTCACTTCGCAATGTTAAAGACTTCAACATACTATACATACAACTTACTCGCAAGATAAAGATATTCGACTATCTAGTACAATCATAATTTACATTAAATATTTACAAAAGATCTTTAAATAAATACACGATTTGGCTGTCTTTTTACTAAATAAAATATTTTTTGAATTGCGACCATAAAATAAAAGAACCGTGAAAATATAAAATAAAAAACCACTGTTATTGTCGATCACTTTTAAACATCCGCCGCGGCTCTAACGGTGCACTACAAGTCTCCAACTCACACGAAAACATACCTTAGCACCGTGAGCTTAAAGTCGATTTCAGAACAAACCAATTTTGACTACCATATAAATTAAATTATGCGTTACTTCACGTTGCGCCGCGGCGGCAGCTACACCAGACTGTTTTAGAAACGAAAATAAACTACACTACACCTCCGTGTAAGGTTAATTGGTTGAATGTCCGAAGTCTGTCGAAGGTTGCTCACACAATTCATATCACAGGGCGAATCCGCTAGAAACCGTCGTTGGACTGACTAGGCTGTGTCCGCTTGCCCCTCACAAACGTCCCTTGGATTTCGAAACACATGTCCAATGCAAACGCGAGTCCGATGCCATTCGAATCAAAATCGATAACGTCTGCAAAAATGAACTTCACACACTAATTAAAACACTGCGCGTTTCAGACCGTTAAGACAGGAGGACGTCGTTAAAATCGATTGCATCGATACATCGATATCCGAGGACCGAGGCACTAGAGGCACTAGAAGAGGTCGGTGACGATGGTTCCGAACCAGGCGCAGACGACGGGCAGTGCGTACGTGAAGAGGGCCTTGGGGAGGGAGGGGCGGTCGGCGGCGCTGGCGGGGGGCGCGGCGGGCGCGGGGGAGGTGACCGGCGTGTCGAGGTCCCTCCACCGCACGCTGGTGTACTCGCCGGCGGGGTCCGCTGTGACCGGCTCGTCGATGCGGACCCGCGTCTGCACGGCGCCGCCGTCGATGGGCGGGATGAACGGCGGCTCGGACGCCGGCTGCCGGTCGCCTTCCGGCTCGACTGGCTCCTCGATCGCTCTGTTGCCTGATCCTGCAATTTAATAATCCGTGTTATTACTCGATGCGTATGGTGTTTTAGATTGACTTCAATTAGGTTGTTTTACGAGACATAAAATCGATTTTAAACTCGCTTTTAAATAATATCACTAGGTAGATACAAGTTCACGTATCATATTAAATTTCTCAATATGATGTCTAACAAATCGAAATCGATTTTATTTTACGGTCGAACAACACATGACAAGGCGATTAATGAATATCAAAACGATTACTATGGAAATTAGTTTCATCGCCATTCCACGTCACTACTACAAATTAACCTCTAGAACTAGCTATCACCAGCGTACCTTCAGGATAGTCCCGGTCCTCATCATCATCAGGCCCCTGCCAGTCGGGCGTGTGCGAGCCGGGCTCCGTGTCGTCGTCGCCGTCGCCGGAGCCCGAGCCGGAGCCCAGCGTGTCCGCGAAGTCCGACGACGCCGCCGCTTGCAGCTCGTCCGCTGTGACCGAAACGGTAATAATTATCGATTTATTCGATTTTATGCGATTTCAATTTATCGATTTTCTGATTAAGCCCGATTGGTCCTGAACCTCCTGAATCCAGCGGATACCCGTTGCCTTCTGCAGGCCATCAGTCCAACTGAATCCGATTTGATACACTCTTTCGAGTGCATCGAAGCAAGGACACGATCGAGTGGTAATACAAGACTGCTAACGTACTAGATAAATATGATGAAAGTTTGTATCAAAAATCGTTTTGTGAAGATTCGAGAATCTATTAAACTAAATACAGAGTTGAGTATTAAAATGAGTATGCTAGGGGATATTAGTACAACTATACACAGTTCTGATACCACGGACGTAAAAAAAAGACGGACGTAATCCCAAGAACAAATTCAGTGAAGCACCCATAGGAATACCAACTCTGTATTTGTACAAGTACACACACCCACACATTGACACCATACGGCTACGACATTGACACCATCGCGAATCAAAAATTACAAAATTACGCACACATGGTAAGCGAGCTGTCAGCTGTCAGCTTCACTCTCGATTAGACAAGGTTACGTCCGTTCTTTTTTTATGTCCGTGTCTGATACTGACCAACATCAGAGGCGTCCTTCCACTGCACCTCGACGCCGTTGTACGCGTCCTTGAGCCGCGCCGTGAGCGCCCGCAGCGCCTCCAGCTGCGCGCGGCCCCCCGACCCCCCCGGGCCCCCAGGGACCCCCGACCCCCCCGCGCCGCGCACCTCCGGGTTGGACGCCAGCGCCGCCGTGCCCTCGCCCGCCGCTATCGCCGTGTAGCTGAACGAATACAAACACTGTATTTAACAGCGCGTTGGGAGTATACTATATACTGAGGCTGTATAGGTAAATTCTTTGTAGGTAAGATCTCATTTTCATTTTACCAGCCAGTGGTATTGAAGGAACTTGGATCGACCAGATTATGCTTGGCAAGGAATTTTATTTCCACTCTGAACAATGGGCTTAATAATAACAACTTCTACTGAGGCTATAGTTTTTGAAGTGAAAACTTCTTTAGCATCATAGTGATTTGAAAGTCGATGAAACGAAAACGGGACAGTAAAAAGAGACAGACACATAAATTCGAAAATGAGATAGGAAGCATTGCACAGGCGGAGGGGAGCGGGAGGGGGAGGGGCTGGGGGAGAGGGAGCAGGAGGGAGAGGGAAAGCCAGCACAGCACTACGTTTCTCCTCAACCTACATTAGTAGTGTGTAATGTCTCACCTGGCGACGTGCGTGCCGTTGAAGCATGGCGCGGTGGTGACGCTCGCGCCGCTGCACAGCACGGCGGGCAGCAGCCCCCAGTAGCGCCGCGAGCCGCGCACCCGCGCGCGCGTCTCCCGCACCAGCCGCTCCAGCGCCGGCCCGGACTCCGCCCCCCCGCCGCCACCCTCCCCGCCCGCACCGCCCGCGCGCCCCTCGCTCGCCGCCGGCTTCTTCTTCTTCCCCCCGCGCTTCCCCTCGAACTCGTAAGCCCGGTAGTCCAGCTCCCCCCCACCCGGCGCCGCCTCCGGCTCCGCTGCCCGCTTCCTTCTCTCATGCTCCTCGAAGTCATCCAAGCTAATCTTCCCCCGCATATACTGCAGGAATCTTTCCCTACTCTTGGCCTGCTCCGCTAACTCGTCCGTCGCTCGCCGAATCCCTTCCGGCGTTCGAAGGCTCAGCAGCGACGCGTCGTTGTTGTACAGGCTCTCGAACGACGCTTCGATCTCGAAGTCGTCGACGTCGTTGCTCCGGTGGTACCAGTCGAAGTCCGGTACCGCGCGAGCGAACCGGCGCGCCCGGTCCGGCGCGAAGAACGGCCCGGCGCCCCCCGCTCCCCCCAGATCCGGCTTGCCGCAGCCGGAGAATATTTTCTGCGAGATCTCCTGGTTGCGCTCCTGGAAGCTCATTATCGCCTCCGATATCTTGATGTCTATCGGCTCCACCACCATCGCGATGTTGAACGGCCCCAGTAGGCGGTCGGCTACCTTCTCTACGGCGTCTGTAATGTGAAAGATTATCTAAAATTAATTAAATTAGTAATAAAGATTGACAGATATAAAAAAACCATTAGATAAGCTTATTCAAAATCATTATTCAAAAGTAACTGATTTATTCCAGCATGGGCGTAGCCAGGGGGGGGGGGGGGTTTCGGGGGTTCAAACCCCCCCCGAAATGTTAAGGACTGAAATTTTGTGTGCTAATAAACCCTTAAAAACATTTTTCTAGACGTCATTCCGAATCGAATGAGCTATCGCACATATTTTTAGGAGCTTTATTTCTATTATACACGTTTTTGAACATTTTGACTAAACTAATAATAGATGGCACTACATACGTCGTGAGAAAAAATAAAGTCTCAATTTTCTTTAGGGTTATTTTATGTACTTTTAGTCGTATTTTCTTGAACCCCCCCCCCCCCCCCCCCGAAACTTAAACCCTCCCCGAAACTAAAACCTGGCATGTATTCCATGTATTCCAGTATTCCAGTTTCATTTGATATATATCCAATCTTAGAATAATAATAAACTATCCAATATAGATTTATCAATATAAAAAGCCGACAGCAGATGACTTTAATGAAGTGCTCATTGTCGTCGTCGAAACTACGGAACAACGGATGCGTTGCCAAGACAGAAAAGAGAAAAAAGAAAGTATTTAACAATGGCGATGTCGATGTCGACGATGTCTATCGATGTCCAACGTACCGACATAAGCGTCCCACTGCTCGGAGAGGTCGGCGTGTGTGGGCAGGCAGCCGCGCAGCACGTTGTGGCAGTAGCGGCTGCAGGCGGGCGGCTGCTCGCCCGCGCAGGTGCCGCAGTAGCGGAGCCGCGCCCACGCCGTCACACACTCCTGGGTTACACCCACCTGGGGAGTTAACAGGTTGTTCATTATCTTCTTTTTCCTAAAAAGTATTCTAGTACATATAAATCTTAATATATATAAATTACGTGTCACGTTGTTTGTCCGCGATAGACTCCCTAAACTACAGAACCGATTTTAAGGCCCTCTTCTTCCAACGAAGTAGGTATTTCTGACGTTCCGAGACCGGCTGAATTAAATACCGCTAACGCGCCGAGAGCCTGAACTCGTATGATCCCGGTGACTGACCACAGTACAGTAGGAGCACGGCACTACTTTTTTCGTACAAATTTAAATTATTTTATAAGTACATTTATGTGAAAGATAAATATTTGTACTCGTGTCATGGCTGTTATTGTGATGTGTTATACTTATGTGTAGTCCATGCCACCCGCGACACAGGTAAATACTTGTAACCTACTGCGGGGATATGAGTGTGGAAGGGTTTTATTATTATTATTATTAGTAACCGTTAGTGGCTCTGAGTTGGGGTGTAAGTATACTTTATTTTGATTTATTAACTGGAATTTTAGGTGCTTTAAAATAAGAGTGATGATAATTTTAGCTTATTTTTGTTTTTATTATTTTTTATGTATCTTTAGGTATTTTATTTTAAATTATTCTTATACTTTTTATCATTCTCAATATACTTGTAAAATGTCTTATCCAAAGGGTTTGAACATTTTTGTACGGAACCTGGCATACCTACAAGTCCGCCATTTTGAAAATAAAAACTCGTTTCGATTTTGAAGTTGGTTATTTTTTGTTTGTATTTAGATGATATTAAATTTAGTCAATTTTGTATGTACCTACTTATGTGTGGGTGAACCGATTTTGATGATTCTTTTTTTGGTCGAAAGCTGGTGCTTATCATGTTGTTCCACATAAATTTGAGCGAGATTTGACAAGTAGTTTTTGAGTTATTTTGAAGTTGGTTATTTTTTGTTAGTATTCAGATGATATTAGTCAATTTTGTACGTAAGTACCTACTTATATGTGGGTCAATCGATTTTGATGATTATTTTTTTGGTCGAAAGCTGGTGCTTATCATGTGGTTCCACATAGATTTGAGCGAGATCTGACACATAATTTTCAAGTTATTTTGAACTTGGTTGTTTTTTGTTAGTATTCAGATATTAGTCAATTTTGTATGTAAGTACCTACTTATTTGTGGGTCAACCGATTTTGATGATTCTTTTTTTGGTCGAAAGCTGGTGCTTATCATGTGGTTCCACATAAATTTGAGCGAGATCTGACAAGTAGTTTTTGAGTTATTTTGAAGATGGTTATTTTTTGTTCGTATTCAGATGATATTAGTCAATTTCGTATGTAAGTACCTACTTATTTGTGAGTCAACCGATTTTAATGATTCTTTTTTTGGTCGAAGGCTGGTGCTTATCATGTGGTTCAACATAAATTTGAGCGAGATTTGACAAGTAGTTTTTGAGTTATTTTGAATTTGGTTATTTTTTGTAAGTATTCAGATGATTTTAGTAAATTTTGTATGTAAGTACCTACTTATTTGTGGGTCAACCGATTTTGATGATTCTTTTTTTGGTCGAAAGCTGGTGCTTATCATGTGGTTCCACATAAATTTGAGCGAGATCTGACAAGTAGTTTTTGATTTATTTTGAAGTTGGTTATTTTTTGTTAGTATTTAGACGATATTAAATTTAGTCAATTTTGTATGTAAGTACTACTTATTTGTGGGTGAACCGATTTTGATGATTCTTTTTTGGTCGAAAGCTGGTGCTTATCATGTGGTTCCACAAAAATTTGAGGGAGATTTGACAAGTAGTTTTTGAGTTATTTTGAAGTTGGTTATTTTTTGTTAGTATTTAGATGATATTAAATTTAGTCAATTTTGTATATAAGTACCTACTTATTTGTGGGTGAACCGATTTTCATGATTCTTTTTTTGGTCGAAAGCTGGTGCTTATCATGTGGTTCCACATAAATTTGAGCGAGATCTGACAAGTAGTTTTTGATTTATTTTGAAGTTGGTTATTTTTTGTTAGTATTTAGACGATATTAAATTTAGTCAATTTTGTATGTAAGTACTACTTATTTGTGGGTGAACCGATTTTGATGATTCTTTTTTGGTCGAAAGCTGGTGCTTATCATGTGGTTCCACAAAAATTTGAGCGAGATTTGACAAGTAGTTTTTGAGTTATTTTGAAGTTGGTTATTTTTTGTTAGTATTTAGACGATATTAAATTTAGTCAATTTTGTATGTAAGTACCTACTTATTTGTGGGTCAACCGATTTTGATGATTTTTTTTTTGGTCGAAAGCTGGTGCTTATCATGTGGTTCCACATAAATTTGAGCGAGATCTGACAAGTAGTTTTTGAGTTATTTTGAAGTTGGTTATTTTTTGTTAGTATTTAGATGATATTAAATTTAGTCAATTTTGTATGTAAGTACCTACTTATTTGTGAGTCAACCGATTTTGATGATTCTTTTTTTGGTCGAAGGCTGGTGCTTATCATGTGGTTCCACATAAATTTGAGCGAGATTTGACAAGTAGTTTTTGAGTTATTTTGAAGTTGGTTAGTATTTAGACGATATTATATTTAGTCAATTTTGTATGTAAGTACCTACTTATTTGTGGGTGAACTGATTTTGATGATTCTTTTTATCTTTTCTTATCATGTGGTTCCACATAAATTTGAGCGAGATTTGACAAGTAGTTTTTGAGTTATTTTGAAGTTGGTTATTTTTTGTTAGTATTCAGATGATATGAGTCAATTTCGTATGTAAGTACCTACTTATTTGTGGGTCATCCGATTTTGATGATTCTTTTTTTGGTCGAAAGCTGGTGCTTATCATGTGGTTCCACATAAATTTGAGCGAGATCTGACAAGTAGTTTTTGATTTATTTTGAAGTTGGTTATTTTTTGTTAGTATTCAGATGATATGAGTCAATTTCGTATGTAAGTACCTACTTATTTGTGGGTCATCCGATTTTGATGATTCTTTTTTTGGTCGAAAGCTGGTGCTTATCATTATTGTGGTTCCACATAAATTTGAGCGAAATCTGACAAGTAGTTTTTGAGTTATTTTGAAGTTGGTTATTTTTTCTTAGTATTCAGATGATATTAGTCAATTTTTTATGTAAGTACCTACTTATTTGTGGGTGAACCGATTTTGATGATTCTTTTTTTGGTCGAAAGCTGGTGCTTATCATGTGGTTCCACATAAATTTGAGCGAGATCTGACAAGTAGTTTTTGAGTTATTTTGAAGTTGGTTATTTTTTGTTAGTATTTAGATGATATTAGTCAATTTTGTATGTAAATACCTACTTATATGTATCAACCGATTTTGATGATTATTTTTTTGGTCGAAAGCTGGTGCTTATCATGTGGTTCCACATAGATTTGAGCGAGATCTGACAATTAATTTTCAAGTTATTTTGAAGTTGGTTATTTTTTGTTAGTTTTTGTTTTTCGAACAAAAAAAGAATCATCAAAATCGGTTCACCCACATATAAGTAGGTACTTACATACAAAATTGTCTAATATCATCTAAATACTAACAAAAAATAACCAACTTCAAAATAACTCGAAAACTACTTGTCAGATCTCGCTCAAATTTATGTGGAACCACATGATACGCACCAGCTTTCTATCAAAAAAAGAATCATCAAAATCGGTTCACCCACAAATAAGTAGGTACTTACATACAAAATTGACTAATATCATCTAAATACTAACAAAAATTATCCAACTTCAAAATCAAAACGAGTTTTTATTTTCAAAATGGCGGACTTGTAGGTTGTATGCCAGGTTCCGTACAAAAATGTTCAAACCCTTTGGATAAGATATTTTACAAGTATGTTGAGAATGATAAAAAGTATAAGAATAATTTAATATTAAAATAAAATACCTAAAGATACGTAATAAATAAATTAAAATGTTTGCAATTCACACGTGTTAGAAGTGAAACCTTGAAAAATTTTGTTTTCAAGATAATGAGACGAATGTAAAATTTCGGGAAGATGATAATTGTAGGTTTTACTACTCCACTCCACTTCACTCCACTCCACTCCACAAATTTTGACTTTTGACTTTTTTGACTTTTTGACTATTTTGACTTTTTTGACTTTTTGACTTTTTGACTTTTTTGACTTTTTTTGACTTTTGACTTTTTTTTACTGTTTTGACTTTTTTGACTTTTTCACTTTTTTGACGTTTTTGACTTTTTTGATGTTTTTGACTTTTTTGACATTTTTGACTTTTGACTTTTGACTTTTTTTACTGTTTTGACTTTTTCACTTTTTTTTTTACTTTTTTGACGTTTTTGACTTTTTTGACATTTTTGACTTTTGACTTTGACTTTGACTTTTTTGACTTTTTTGACTTTTGACTTTTTTTGACTTTTTTGACATTTTTGACTTTTTTGACGTTTTTGACTTTTTTGACTTTTGACTGACTTTTTTTACTGTTTTGACTTTTTTGACTTTTTTTTACTTTTTTGACTTTTTGACTTTTTTTGACTTTTTTGACTTTTTGACTGACTTTTTTGACTTTTTGACTTTTGACTTTTTTGACTTTTTTGACTGTTTTGACTTTTTGACTTTTTTGACTTTTGACTTTTGTTTGACTTTTGACTTCACTTGAACTGACTTCAACTCAAGTGAAGTCAGTCTCCACTCATCTTTAGTCTCCACCGACAGTTTCGCTTCATAAAATTTTAAGTCACCCCCGTACTAAAGAAGTTTTCACTTCAATAAAAACAAAAATAAGCTAAAAATATCATCACTTATTTTATAGCACCTAAAATTCCAGTTAATAAATCAAAATAAAGTATACTTACACCCCAACTCAGAGCCAC
This sequence comes from Thymelicus sylvestris, assembly GCA_911387775.1. Classification (NCBI taxonomy): domain Eukaryota; kingdom Metazoa; phylum Arthropoda; class Insecta; order Lepidoptera; family Hesperiidae; genus Thymelicus; species Thymelicus sylvestris. The sequence continues at coordinate 16,860,503 of OU426889.1, forward strand.
TAACGGTTACTAATAATAATAATAATAAAACCCTTCCACACTCATATCCCCGCAATAGGTTACAAGTATTTACCCGTGTCGCGGGTGGCATGGACTACACATATAACATGGTCATGGAAATTATAGTAATGTCTTATTTGTACTCCAGTCTCCACTCAACTCCAGTCTCCACTCAACTCCACTCAACTCCCCTCAACTCCACTCAACTCCCCTCAACTCATTCGTTTTATTGAATTTCAAATCATCCCCGTACTAAACAAAGTTTTCACTTCAGAAAACAATATAATAATAATCATTTTTTCAAAACGATTTTCCATTTATTTCATAACACGCCTAAAAAAGTAGGTATAACTTCAACAAAGAAAACTGGCTCTCAAGCTCCCAGCCGTCACGACGAGTCGTTTGGCGGCTGACACATGCTCAAGGGTGGTAGCTATCCATGCGAACCCCATGGAGAAATAATAATAGTAATAATGGTATTAATTAATATTTAAAATCAATATTACCAATATTATCCCTCGAGGGGCCCTACCACCAGCGGGCCGGATTTAGTCGCCTTTTACGACACCCATCCGGCTTGGGATTGGGGTTAGTATTCTAAGCCGCCCTAATACGGCAAGAATAATTGTGTAATTAGGACTTGACTTATACCAATACCTAATTACTATAAACAGTAACTAAAGTTTAAAAACGAACAATTTTTATTATTTCAAATTACAGCAGTGTGGATACTTTGGACTGGGTAATATAAGTCCAGAAGGCGCGCGCGCCAAATTCGAAATTAAAATAAGTGTCGGAAATTCGACGTCGTGCGGCTGCGATACGGATCGACACAGGTCCTACCTCGAAGGCGACTGGCGCGAGAGTAAAATTGAGTAAATGAACGCGTCGGGCGTTTCGTAGCTAGTGGAAAGGGAAAAAATTGGAATTGAAAGGGATGTTTTTCAAAATTTCATATTATGATGCGATAACAATATTGGTATCTATAGGACCTATACTGTGGTATATTTTTTATTATCTGGAAGCGATTAAAACGCGAATAAAACGCCATTTTTATGCCAGATTAGACCCAACTTTGTGATTTATTTCTATCTAATGAAGTAACGACTATTGTGCGGTAATCGCAGGGGCGATCCTTCGATGTATGTAATGTGGACTGTATAAATGTATGTATGTATGTATGTATGTATGAAGCAGTAGGTTGGTAGTATGTCCAATCCAATACCAAAATCAGTAAGAAAGAACCCACCAACCTTAACATCCAATGTCGCAGGATTGCGCTGCGCACGACTGCTTCTTTCTTTCACGGCACGGCCGGAGGACAGCACCATAAACGTTATGGTCTTCTTAAGATGGAAACTCCACGAACGTCGTGAATTCTATTCAACGGAGTTGACGCAACTCACGATATTTTTTCCTTTGACATTAAGTGTCAATTTTGGAAGGGTTTTACTTTTCTTTCATACCGACCAGTGCTAAAGGATTGAACATACCCCCCACCGAAATCAGTGTGATGATTTCCTAATAGTGTCGGTGTGAAGAATGAGTGTGTTAATAATTTGTGTTAATGAATATTTACGAAATAATTCAAAAATAAAATAAACTTGTTAGTGTTAAGTAAAAAAGTTGAGTGTATGTGCCTAATCTAAGTCCTAACCTAATAACCTAACTTTATATTTAGTTTGCATATGGCAATGGGCAGATCTTATTTACCGGTCTTTTATAAACCCCAGTTTGCGTGCGTACAGTGACTACACGTACAATGTTATCAAAACCAGGGTGAACCTCTTCTATTCTGCCAAGAGGCCACTGTAACGGTTTGGTTAAGTTAGATTTAAGGAGCACTAAATCACCCTTCTTAACATTTGGAATTGAGGTGAACCACTTTTCTCTTTGCTGTAAAGTGTGCAAATAATCATTTGACCATCGCTTCCAAAATGATTGTGATGCCTTTTGAATACATTGCCAACGTGACAATCGCTTCATCTGTACATCTTCAAAATTATTCTCCGGAACAGTTAATAAATTCTGTCCAATTAAAAAATGACCCGCAGTCAGAACTTCAAATTCATTAGGATTATTTGAAAGGGAGCATAATGGTCGCGAGTTCATAATTGCCTCAATTTTACAAAATAAGGTACTTAACTCCTCAAAAGTCAAGGACCTATCACCTACTACACGGTAGAGATGATGTTTGGCTGATTTTATGCCTGCCTCCCACAGACCACCCATGGAAGCTGCATTAGGCGGGTTCGTACGCCATTCGACGCCTCGCGAGGATAATCCAGAAAGAATTTCATCAGAATTAGACGTAGAATTAAAATAATTAGTAACGTTTTTTAAATGTTTAGCTGCTGCAATAAAGTTTTTTCCACAATCGGAATATAAGCAAGTACAGAGACCGCGGCGTGCCACAAAACGATCAAATGTGGCCAGAAAACATTCGCAAGATAAATCTGAGAGCACTTCTAGGTGCACTGCTTTTGTAGAGAAACATACAAATAAACACAAATATGCCTTAGTAACTTTTGCGTTTCGCCGCATACCTTCTTTTATAAAGAATGGACCACCAATATCGCAACCAACATGGTCAAACACCTTGTTGGCCTTAAGCCTAGTTGCAGGTAACGTACCCATCATAGGCTGTGTGGAGTATGGACGAAATTTAAAACAAGCCCGACATTTCGACAAAACTGAACGAATTACACTACGAGCATTTATTATCCAGTATTTATTATTTAAAATGCCTTGCAAGGTGCGCGGTCCTACATGCATGTACAATTTATGAAAATAATCAATTATTAAATTTGTTATGTGGCACTTCTTAGGTAATAGTGCCGGATGTTTTATATTATACGGTAAATCCGACTGTTGTATTCGACCCCCCACCCTGAGGAAATTATCAGGGTCTATAAAGGGAGATAGTTTACGAAGGGATGATACATGAGTTCCCTTTGCTAGCATTTGTATTTCAGAATAAAAATAATCATTTTGAATGACTTTTATAATTAAATCATGTCCCTGTTTTAACTCGCAAGACTTTAGTGAACCAAATGTTCGATCAGATTTTTTACATTTTAAATTATTTACAAAACGAAGACACCACGCTGTTACGCGCTCGAGTTTACTAAACGATGAAATATTATTAAAGGAATGTTCAAGATCATTGAAGTTATTTAAATTGTAAGAATTAAAAGTAAATGTGTCTACGTTAGTTTTAAGTTCCGGAATAATATCATTTTCTTTTAAAAATAATGTACTTCTTGGCCAACTACGTGGATCTCTAGCAAGCCATGCAGGGCCACTAAACCATTCGTCCGCTACTGCTAAAAGTTGTTCAGGCAGCGCGCCTCGAGAACAGAGGTCGGCTGCATTGTTCTCACTGTTTACATGAAACCAGCAATTGGGCGGAATCACGTCAACAATCTCGCTAACACGGTTAGCCACGAACACTTTTAGCTTGTATGGCGGAGTCTGTAGCCACGACAAAACTACACTCGAGTCGCTAAAGGCAACTATTGGTAAATTAAAATCTTTAACGTTTTGTACGACAAAACGAACTAGCTTCGATAACAGCACGGCTGCCATAAGTTCAAGCCTAGGGATAGACATTAACGGCTTCAATGGAGCAACTCTAGATTTGCTCGTCAATAGTTTGACTTTGACGTTCCCATCCTTGTCAGTACTACGAAGATATATGCAAGCTGCGTAACCCAGTGATGACGCATCACAGAAACCGATTAATTGTACGTTTACAAACGAATTCACTAGAAGGTGTCGCTCAATGCGAAGTTGTGAAAGGATCGGTAATTGACCGATAAATTTATCCCATTTTTGTAACAATTCGTATGGTAAACGGTCATTCCAGCCGAGGCTCAGTTTCCAAAGATCCTGCATGATACATTTGGCAACGAAAGTACACGGCGAAATAAAACCAACCGGATCGTATATACTAGCAAGTAGCTTAAGTACTGAACGTTTCGTTCCGTCATTATCTTTTAAATTATAATTAAATGAAAAGAAGTCGCATGAGGGCAACCATGTCAATCCTAGGACTTTTAAGGACGATGATAACGTCTCATCTTGAAAATTTATTTGCGTTATTTGTTCTGATTTCATACGTGTCAGTAGCTCGGGACAGTTGCTAGCCCACTTACGTAATTCAAACCCGCCTTTTTTCAGAAGACTCATTAAGCCGTCTTGTAAGGTACAAGCTTCATCTACAGATTGACATGACCACAAAAAGTCATCGACGTAGACACCCTCTTCTAGAACTCGGGAAGCCTTACAGTCTGACCGTTCGTCTTGGGCAAGTTGAAGCAGCGTGCGAATGGCCGTGTAAGGCGCGCTACGCAGTCCGTAAGTGACCGTTTTCAACTCGTAAACTTGTACTGGGTCTGACGGTGTATCACGCCATAATATGTGTTGATAACACCTATCAGCGGGGTCGATGAGCACGGCTCGATACATCTTTGACACGTCCGCCGTAAAACATATGTCGTAGAGACGAAAGTTAATAATAATTTTTAAAATATTTTGAAGTAATTTACGGCCGGTCAAAAGGTTGTCATTTAGTGACACCCCAGTACTAGTTTTCTGTGATCCATCAAAGACCACACGCAACGGTGTTGTGGAGCTAGAAGGCCGTAACACACAGTGATGTGGTATAAAATATTTAGACGGCTCCGTACCACGATATAGCTCCATATGCCCCAGTGACTCGTACTCCTTCAGAAAATCAGAATAAGCCTTCCGGAACTCGGGTGAGTGCGCAAGTCGGTGCTCGACATGCGTGAGTCTCCTAAAGGCTATGTCATACGAATTACCTAACTGTTCGTGATTTGGCTTTAATAAAATAGGTGAAACATATCGGCCACTCTCGTCACGATAATGTTTCTCAATATATAGTTTTTCAGCGACTTCATCATCGGGATTTAAAGGAACATCGCACGGCGAGGATTCTATTTCCCAAAATCGCTTAAGAGTATCATTTAAATGATCATCAGTGGTGTACGACACCAACGTTGTAGACGCTACAACGTTCACATCCGTGACGTCATTAGTCGACGGTGTAACTAATTTACCTGTTATAATATACCCAAATATGCTGTCCAGCACGGCTGGCATATTGGGACCCATAATAATTTTCTTCCCACTATAAATATGGGGAAAAACGTCACCGCCTAAAATTAAATCAATTGGCGATTGCTTATAGAAATGAGGATCAGCTAAAAATAAATTATCATACTGTTTTATTATATGCTCAGGAATTTTAATGGTAGGTAGATCTGAAGTTACTTTCTGAAGAATAACAGCATCAATATTAAAAACGGGTTTATCAGTGTGACGCGGCCTTAAGCTACATGACGTCATGCCGTAGTTCTTAACTAAACCATCAGCTAATCCGCAAATGCTAAACGGACATTTACGTTGAGATAAACCTAAACGTTGTAAGCATGCAGCGGAAATAAAATTGGATTGTGCACCGGAATCAATTAATACGCGACATGGTTGATAGACGTTAAAGTTGTCTAAAATATAAACAATCGCGGTACCCAACAAAACCGTACTGTAACTGTTATTATTATCAGTTGAAGGGCCTCCCGACTGGGCGGGCGCGCTTACAGGAATCGATGCATTACCGGAGTCATAAGAGGAAGCGAGAAACGTTTTCGTTACGTCCTGATGCAATAATAAGTTATGTGGTCGCTCACAAATAATGCATTTAAATTCACTCCTGCAGTGTTCAACAGTATGATTAGGTTTAAGACAATTATGACATAACTTCAACTCATCAGCACGGCTGATTCGTAGCGAAGCACTCAATTTACGAAATTGAGCACAGCGATATATCATGTGATTGTCTCCGCAATGCAAACAAGATAAATTATTTTTTGAGTTTGATGACGATGCATGCGCGTAGCTTTTCTGTGCACTATTTCTAGTTCGCGCCGTAAACCTACTTACATCCGGTTGACGTTTATTTTGTACGACGTTTTGGTTGCTTGTACTAGCACCATAAGAACTAGAATGATCCAACACTTTTATTTGATTAGTAACATAAGTAATCAATTCAGAGAATTTTGGTATCGACTTTTGATTGATACTTTGTTCAAATGACCTACGAGTGTATGGATCCAAGGCTCGTAATGCTATATGACACAGAATGTAACTATTCAAATCTTCAATATTAAGAGATTGTATAGCTTTGTATGAGTTATCAAAGGTTTCCAAGAAATTATTCAACTGAAAGGATGATTCCTTCGCAATAGGTGTAAAGTTTAACATTTTATCTAAATAATTCCCAACTAACATTCGGTTATCTTGATACCTGTCGAGTAAAGCTTGCCAAACTATATCGTAATTATTAGCAGATATCGGAATACTTTTTACTATGTTTAAAGCCGAACCTTTGATACATGAGAGTAAATAGTGAAATTTATCTATATTAGGTATCTGAGGCTGATTATGAACCAACGAACAGAATGTCTCGTAAAAAGTATTAAAATTCTCAATATTTCCATCGAAACAAAACAACTCCAATTTTGGAAGACGTGGCCTAGATTCGATGCATGACTGTGTTTTTTCAGTTTTAACGTTCTTATCATTCGCTAATAATTTTGAAGAAATCAATTTTATACGGTAATACAGCTCATCAAAACTATTCAATTCCTGACTTTGAAATATGGTTTTCATACCAGCTTGTAACTGACATTTATAAATTTCAAAAATACATAATTCGAAAGATGAACGTAGCTCATCTATATCCGTGACGCGCAATAGAAACATTTCACGAATATTGCTGTCAGTTACATTTAATGACATGTCAGATATTATTTGCAATTGTTCAAAAATTCTTTGCTTTTTGTTGATTAAAACGTTTAATTCAACATCAGCGATGCACTCCTCGTACACTTCCTGAACCTTCTGACCCTTTTTAGCCATTGCAACGTGCAAACTAAATATATTATGTCAAATAAAATAAATGAATAATGAATTGCCTACTCTATGTTCGGCTCGAAGGCCACAAAAAAAATTGTGCGGTAATCGCAGGGGCGATCCTTCGATGTATGTAATGTGGACTGTATAAATGTATGTATGTATGTATGTATGTATGAAGCAGTAGGTTGGTAGTATGTCCAATCCAATACCAAAATCAGTAAGAAAGAACCCACCAACCTTAACATCCAATGTCGCAGGATTGCGCTGCGCACGACTGCTTCTTTCTTTCACGGCACGGCCGGAGGACAGCACCATAAACGTTATGGTCTTCTTAAGATGGAAACTCCACGAACGTCGTGAATTCTATTCAACGGAGTTGACGCAACTCACGATATTTTTTCCTTTGACATTAAGTGTCAATTTTGGAAGGGTTTTACTTTTCTTTCATACCGACCAGTGCTAAAGGATTGAACAACTATCGTGTATCAAGTTTGATAAAAAGAAAGAACAAAGACTGTAAAATAACATATATTTTTTGTAGAATTGTATTATGTACCATTTATGAGCAAAACACCTTCAAAAATACCATTTTTGGGATAAGACCCCCTTAATCTTTGCACACCGTGTACAGTTTGATCCAACTTGAAAGATAGGATAGCTTACATCTCAAAAAAACTTTTGACAGAACGAAGTCTGTCCGGGCAGCTAGTAGTATATAAAAATAAACAGCTAGCAACTTGCGCATTTTTTTATACAACGAAATCAGACATACGACAACGAAAAGCAGAAAAATTATCATGAACATTCTGAGAACTCTTCCAGCAATCCGCACTATAATAGAGCGGTGGAGATGTTCTAACTAAACATCAGTTACTGACTTACTGTTAAAAGGATCGTTATAGTTATAAGACACGCGCCCGGCGCCCTGCAGTGGGCCATTAAAGTATCGGAAAAAGAGCGATAAAATAAGACACTCGTTAATATCCTCATTTGCTTCCGATCAGTGGCGTAGCGTGGGCTCCCGCCGCCCGGGGCCGACCGAAAATTTGCCGCGCCCCCCCCCCAGTGATCTTTGCCGCCCCCATATTATTTAAAATATTTTTTTTATTAATTAAAAATGCACTTTTCTTATTTTTTTCATAGCGCAATTTACATTAAAATTTAAATAAAATTAATTTTAATGTATATTTTCTTTATTATTTAAAAATCGAGTGGCTTGCCGCCCGGGGCCGCGGCCCCCTCAGCCCCCTCCCACGCTACGCTACTGCTTCCGATACCCTTCCTCTACCAAACACACGACACATAGGAAACTAATAGTATACCACTTCAATCACCTTGGATGAAGCATGTGGCCTACTCGTAATAGTCGTAATTATCATATCGCAATGAGCCGCCCCATTACTGGAATCAAGTGTGACAGTTATCGTACAAGACTTAACTGAATAAACAGAGGTGACATCACTCAGGAACTAGCTATATAAAGCCATTAAGGTATTTAGGGTTGTACAGCCTACACCTCTCAAAACATGATTATTTTACACAATTTTGTCCAAGAAAATCTACGCTTCATTAAGGGTTGCAGGTTTTTTGCGTCTTTGTTCAGCTGGAAGTGCAATTTTAGATCATTAGCACTTTAATGATTTGGAATTTTTGAAATATAGATGCCAGATAAAAAGAAAACAGAAACATTTTGATAAATATTTTGAACAAAAAATAATAGAACCGAGATAATAACCATCAAGACTGAAATATTTTTTTAATTCCTACAAAAAATTAAATGCCTTAGTTACAGTCTATATTCAGTTCTTGTGGCAACCCTACCAACAATCAGTATTTAACCCGACATCTTGGGCAGTCCGGGGCACAAAAAATCGCATTAAAACATGTGTTGAAATGATTATTACGATATTAGCATGGGATGTGTCATCCGATGCGGCGGACGCGGCGCCTGGCGGCGGCCTGACTCATATAAGGAGTAAGGACAGATATTTCAAGATTTTAAGATATAGCTTTCAAGGGCTCAACGCTCGTAACTTGACGACTTCTTTAATCCCATTATACCTTACCCTACTACATCTTAGATTAGTCCTGATTTACGATTTATTTAGGCTTCCGACAGGATTGCGACCAGAGATTTAAAAACGATTGCGACCAGATTTCTGAATTCTCTGGACTTTTCGAGATTTTGATTTCCATCTGGTAACTTGAATCCCACCTGATAGCCATGTGTTCTTGGGTCGTCTTGTGTACAATAAAATGTGATAAAATAATAATAAAATAAATTAGAATAATAAAGGTAAGAAATAATAATCCAAATCGCCTATCCAAAGTATCCAAACCAACTGTGGTAATGCCATCAAACCTAACACGTCATCGTCTCTCATAACTTTGTATAGAATCATTAATATGCAAATTAATTTGCAAATAAATTGACCCGTCACACGCCACTGAGACCTACCGCCGAACATCTTGCCAAAATATATGACAATGGTGGCTTGATCCGTCATCCGTTTTGAAATGCGGCTCGTCCCAAAGACGACTTGGCAATGAGCTGGAGGCAGCATGTCCAAACATGTCGGAGTTCGGACAGGACAGGTTCGGATTTAATTAAGTCTGTGTTAGTGGCAGACTCAGGTAGGTACATCAGTGGCAATAGATGTTTTTTTATTAGAACTTAAAGTTTTGAGGCTAGGGGCTAGGGATTAAGCATTTTACCTTGTTGTTTGACCTAATTGTTCACCTTTGTTCACTATTTCTTCTACTCAATGATTGTTCTAAACAATTAAATAACCTGCATTTTACAAAACGATTTTAATTCTACAAGTTTAGTTTCGGCACTCCTTTGTTTGTAGATACAAAGACTACAAAGTTACACTTAGCTAAATTGTTCACTTGTGAGGACATGTCCCTTTGTGCACGTCTTAAATGAATTTCAGTTCGCAGAGTGGTGTCGCCGTCTCTGTTTGCCGTGTTAATATTTGCTATCCTTGTTTCTAGCGCTCTTGTCTTGAGCAGGCATGATTGTTTAGCGACGAAGCGAGTTTTCCAAGTATAGTTTCATCGATTTGTTTACTAGGAATATACTTCAATATGCCTTTTCAATCATCCAACTCAGCTTATAATTTGAGCGACTCGCGTTCCTGACATCCGCAGAAAAGTTGTAAGGTACCTAATGTAGCAAAAGTACTTAATTAACAAGAAGACCAAATAATAGTTATGAGCAAATAGTTACTGGTATATATATTTTTATGTATATTTGTGTACTAACTCCGGCCTATAATCCGTTCACAAATCTTAGAGACTAAATTGACATTTCATGGGTGACCAGTTTCGGGTGCAAATTAAATAGTGATGACCTTAAACCGAAAAGTAAATCGCAAAAATTTTCACAGCTTCTATAGAAGGTCGACTATTTGTGTGATTATTGAAGAGTCCCTAAAACTAGTATAAAAACAAGTTTAAGCAACCATTATCATTCATATATCCATAATATATTTGCCATTACTTACTAAATTTATAAATTATTTTGCTTACAAGAACGAGTATTTGATTAAGGTTACATTCGGTATGCAGCTAATTTTATACTATTTAGCCAAATACTAAATATCTAGGTAGATATGAGTGTCGCTACTAATATGTCACTATTCTTACGACATAGTTTACGATTCAAAAAACCGGAAAAGTAGATCACACAAATTTAGCTGGTATCATTATTTCAAACTTTGACATTAGTGGTTGTCATTTTAGTCTCTAAGATTTGTGAACAGGGTATAACTAAATCCGGCCGCAATCCTATCAGAAGCCAAAAATCCTGAAAACTTATTGTAAGTGCTGAGAATTCAATAGATACTAGATACTAATGTATATTTCGGGCCCATATTTTAATAATACTTGTCTCTGTTGGTATTAGGTGCAGACTTTTTAAAATACGTACATCTGCATGAATATGCTTAAAAACAAATTAGGTTAGTCATCGTTTGGCACGTACTTGACTCGCACGTAAACGTACCGTTGATGAATTTCCAGGAGTTTATAAAATATTTACAACCCTTTATTTTCAGCCAAGGTAAAGCCATAGCCCATCACCTTGTTGGTGGCTTTAATAGAACACAGGTCTAGAATTTATAATTATTTGGTAAAGTGATCCAAACTAAATGAAGAAATTGAAGACAAACATTCCTATGATATTGTAAGTCTGAAAGATTTTTTCAGAAGATTTTTTAAAAACTCTAGATCAAAATCGGTTCATCCGTTAGGGAGCTAAGATACCACATACAAATCCACAGACACAGTTACATAGACACGTCAAACTTACAACACCCGTTTGTTTGCGTTGGGGACTAATAAGGCCGTCTACAGATGTGTTGAACGCACCTGCTTCATATTGTTGACGACGTCGGCGCCAGACCGCAGCGCCTTGTGGAAGGTGCGCGTGGCCACGAAGGCGCGCCGCAGCTGCACCGACAGCTTGGACGGCACGTCCTCGAACGGCTGGATGTCGCGCATGTGCTCCGACACACACTTCAGGTATCTGGAACGAATGTTGCCACTGTTTTAGACTCGTGGTAGATCAGATTGTGAGTTTGAGGTTCGTCTTCAGTAGGCCGGGTTGATACGAGTAGCTATAGTGACTAAGGCCTTCTGTCCACGTAGACGCACGTACGTCACAGCTTGCTTGCATCTTGCGTGGTAGAAATACGAAACTTGTCTATGAAGCGGCATCGTTGCGTTTGTCAATGCCTATGTTTAATTATGCAGCTTGCATGCAATCGTCAAATGAAGCGCCTTGGACTGTAGGCCTTATTGTTGTGGAGGGGTCTTAAGATTGATCCTTTGATTGTTTTACTTTGTACATGCAAGATTTGAACAGTAAAAAAACAGTAGAAAATGGTATGATATTTTCCCAAACAAAACGAAGTATTACAGTCTTCGAACCAAAGACGCTCACGCTCACTGAGGACGCTCATCGAAACATCGTTACGTCAACGTAATTTGCATTCGAATGCGACCACCTCTAGAGTGTGTAATACTCTGAGTCTTTCTCTAATGTCAACGAAACCGCAGAGGCACTAAACCATAATTATCAACTGCGTGTTAAGCTCTCGCCTCGCATTAACACGTGATTTCTACTTTATAACGCCTAATGTGTCGTGATTAAGGCGACGTGTACGCTATTTACGCCCTTATCGCTTGGGGGCTGAACGCAGAATTGCGTGCGGGTAACAAATGGCACTATTGATCTCCACATGGTCCAGAAACTCACGACACTTGCATTGCAACGTGTTTTCACGCTAAGTCGCATGTAACTTCGTACGAATAGGGAAGGAAATTCCATGGCAACTGGCAAGTTTTGCAACTGTTGGTAACATCGATCGGTATTGTTTATGAAGACAAGCGTTTAAAACACTTGTAGGGAAGGTTTATGTGTGTCGGGCGATAACTGCGAGGCGCCGAGAAATTAGATAAGCCCAAGTACTCGGAAAAATCATATTGTATATTTGCAATAGTTTGTATGCATCTTTTGTTGTACATTTTAAACTGCAAGCAAATTCGAGTTAGGTACCACTTTATTTGCTACATTCAAAAATATAAAATCACAAAATTCTAGGAGCGAGTCACCCAACTCATACTACTAGGGTTGCCAGATGGTCGGGATTCGTCTGGATTGTCCCGAAATTTCACATGATGTCCAGACAAGTCCCGACAAAATACAAGTACAAGGCCCGACAAAATACAAAATGTCCCGACAAATCCCAACTTTTTGAAGTTTTGTCCAGATATTTCAGTCTTGCCAGCTGGCAATCCTGTAACTACTATTTGACTCAAAGGCAGTGACGGATTAACCCTTAAGCAAATTAAGCAATTGCTTAGGGCATCACGTCTGGGGGGGCACCAGAAGAAGCACAAAAAAATCCGTCTCACTCACTCGTCTCACTCACGTCACCAAAAACCACACCAAAAAAAAAGTTTCTAGGACTAATTTGAAAATTCGCGCGTTTTACGTTGACATAAAGTTTGACCTAGAGTTATGACCTCGCTCCCGCTTGTCCACTCGCTGCCCGCTAGTGCATTCGGCAATCAGCCAATCACGAACCACCCCTTCCTCGCGGTCGCCCGTCTGGCGCCAAATATTTTGTTTATTGAGTAATTGTGCCGGCCGGCTTCTATGCATACGCAATACAATTAGTTTGATAATTAATAAGTAAGGCATTATTCTAAGAGTAAGGCAATAGTTTCAGTAAACTAAAAATCTACGGTGCTGTGTGAGTCACACAACACAAATTACTGTGACTGCATAGGCGGATCGTGAATTTGTGGGGCCCTGGGCTGAAACAATTTAGGGGCCTACCAAATAACTAATAGCCATTTTGTCAAAAAGTTGTTTTCGATAGTAATGTAGATAATGTAGATATACCTAATATAGAAAAAATAGGACAATAAAATAATTAGAATGTGACTTAGTATTTTTGTATACAGAAAGCAACTGTAGAACATTATTGCAAAATAATTAGACAGGTTATGTGTAGTTACGTTATATAAATTATGAAGCAAACTTTCTGCATTTTTCTGCTGCAAATTCCTTTATTTGCTCATCACATTCCTTCGTTAAATCACAATTTATAGAAAGAACCTTTCCCCGTGTGGTGTCCGGGTTCACTTTGTAGAACAGCACCACTGCCGTTCTTCCTGGGATGTCGTAAAAGGCGACTAATAGGACAAATCCAGAAGATGGGCAGCAGCATCTTCCTGTGTTGACGAATACCGGTCATGTCACCTGCGGTCACCAACTCGCAATAGCCAAGCGCGGTGACTATGGCTATTACCCCCATGGCCGGAAAAACCACGGCTTTAGTAGTTGAGAGCTACTACAGACGTTTGTTTACCTCCTCATGCGCTCCTGTCCCCAGACAGGCGAATGACAAGCGAGCTAAGTTGACCCGACACTGTACCGAAGATATCCCGGACGTCAGTCTGTATGAAATTAGGGGGGCCCTGAAGCAGCTAAAGAACAACAAGGCACCGGGCGATAACGGAATCACAACTGAGTTGTTAAAAGCTGGAGGACAGCCTATATTGCTAGTGCTCCAGAAGTTGTTTGATTCCGTTATCAGTAGCGGAACTACCCCGGAAGCGTGGAGCAGAAGTATGGTGACGCTGTTCTTCAAAAAGAGTGATAAAACCCTATTGAAGAACTATAGGCCCATTGCACTTCTGAGCCACGTGTACAAGCTGTTTTCAAGGGTACTCACTAATCGCATAGCACGCAGACTTGACGACTTCCAGCCTCCCGAACAAGCCGGATTCCGTAAAGGCTATAGCACCATGGACCACATACATACACTCAGGCAGGTGATACAGAAATCCGAAGAGTATAACCTGCCGCTATGTGTAGATTACGTGGACTATGAGACAGCCTTCGATTCTATCGAGACCTGGGTGGTACTGGAGTCTCTCCAGCGGTGCCAGATCGACTATCGATATATCGAGGTGTTGAAGTGTGTATACAAATCGGCCACCATGTCAGTTCGATTACGCGACAGAAGCACGAACCCCATCCAATTGCAGAGGGGTGTCAGACAAGGGGACGTTATTTCCCCGAAACTGTTCACCGCTGCTTTGGAGGATGTGCTCAAGCTAATGGAGTGGAAAGGGCTTTGCATTAACATCAATGGTGAACACACACCTCACACACCTTCGATTTGCCGACGATATAGTGATCCTGGCGAAATCGCTGGAGGACCTCAGTACTATGCTAGGGGACCTGAACAGTGCCTCACAACGGTTGGGTCTTAAGATGAACATGGACAAGACAAAAATCATGTCTAATGTCCATGTTACACCCATACCGGTAGTTGTTGACGGCACTGCTCTCGAAGTTGTCGACGAGTACATTTACCTGGGACAAATGATTCACATGGGTAAGTCCAACTTCGAGAAAGAGGTCACTCGAAGAATCCAACTCGGCTGGGCAGCGTTCGGGAAATTACGACACATCTTATCATCCAAAATTCCTCAGTGCTTGAAGTCGAAATTGTTCGAGCAATGCGTGTTGCCAGTGTTAACATATGGATCCAAGACGTGGTCTTTTACTGTTTGCCTCATTCAAAGGCTCAAAGTCACACAGCGCGCTAAGGAACGAGCTATGTTAGGTATTTCACTACGAGATAAGATTCGTAACGATGAAGTCCGTAGGCCCGGCTGAAGTGGCAATGTGCAGCAAGGCTATTCTGTTTTGTAACTCGACAGCGGAATCCGCGATGAGTGTCAAAATTCCTTGCCAAAATTGACACTCATCGCGGATTCCGCTGTTGAGTTACAAAACAGAATAGCCTTGCTGGTCACATCGTTCGAAGGACAGATAACCGATGGGGTCACAAAGTCCTCGAATGGCGGCCATGTCTCGGTAAAAGGAGCACTGGTCGCCCCCCGACCAAGTGGACTGATGACCTAAAGAAGACGGCGGGAAGCCGCTGGATTCAGAGGGCCCAGGACCGGTCGGAGTGGCGCAAATTATGGGAGGCCTATGTCTAGCAGTGGACTTTAAAAGGCTGTTAGATAGATAGATAGATAAAAAGAACTGACAAATGATTACATTGTTTTCCTATATTTGTTTTCTATACCTATATGTACACGCACATACACGCTATATGCACGTGAGTTGATTGATCTCAGAGTTGCCAACCTTATGATCGAATTTTTTAAATTTTTTCTTTTAATTTTAAACATTATTTTTAATTCAAAATATCTCCTATTGTTTTTATGATTATTTTTTTAATCGAAAGCTGGTAGCTGTCATGTGGTCCCATAAAAATTATATTGAGATCTGACAATGGCATCCATGAGAAAACCACATAAGTCGTAAATTTGTGTTAAGATGTGCGTGACAAATTGACGAATAACTCAATATCACGCCAACCGATTTCCATGATTCTTTTTTTAATCAAAAGCAGGTGCTTGTCATGTGGTCTCACATAAATTTGAACGAGATCTGACAAGGAGTTTTTGAAACTTTGAAGTCTGTTATTTTTTGTTAGTAAAATTTAGATTATTAGGCGGTAAAGGTTTAGAGACCGATTCTAGTTGACATACGGATAGGGGGGCCCACAGGCGTGGATTGCTTAGGGCATCAAGTAGTCTTAATCCGTCACTGCTCAAAGGTTATAACTTACAATATGTAGTTACAATTGAGAAAGCCACGAGTTTCTGTTCATAGTAAACACTCAACGTAAAGGAAAGCCTTTCTGCGAGGCTTTTCATCTTTGCGCTGCTGAGAGCTGCACCACTCAGCTTGATGGGAGTGGATGGACCAAAGTGCTTTTGAACTTAGCGAAAAGCTTGCAAGATCAAATATAATAAGGTTTGCAATGATACGTTTAGCTTCAGTAGCTCGAGCACGAATATTTGCGAGAAAGTATTCGTATGGTTAACGTAAGCAATTTGTCAAATTTGTATGGCATTTTAGTACCAATGCAATTTAGAAAAAATGCCATACAAATTGCTTACGTTAACCATACGAATACTTTCTCGCAAATATTCGTGCTCGAGCTACTGGTCTTATTCAAACTACGCTTTATAGAACTGCGGTCGTTTAAATAGTCACTATATTAATAGAAATGTTTTGTGATTTAGGTTTACATAAAAAAGGTTTTATATTAGAAGCGTTGATATGTGAAATGTTTCAACCTGTCCTTCCTTTTGAAATCATTGTTTTTTTATGGAAATAGCCGGCAAACGAGCTGACGATCCACCTGATGGTAAGTGGCTATCGTCGCCCATGAACATCAGCAACACCAAAGGCATCACTGATGCGTTGCCAACCAAGAAAGAGAGACGAAAAAGAAAGAAAGAAAGTTTAAAAGTTAATTACACATCAATTTGAAGAACAGCCCCATGCAGCCCCTGTGCAACGTGCGTGCCACTCATTACTCATTGGTCTGTTTGGCCGCAGGTGTAGGGGAGATTGCGGTCGACTTCGACTGCCTTGACAGATCAGACTGATGACGTAGTGGGGTGGTTGATTTAATTCAATATACCTTCGTTAAGGCACAACATAATTCGACGTCCCATCTAATTTAAATAGGAAAATTGCGAATTTAGAACAGTGAAGATTGAAAGTTAGATATATTTTTTATTTTTCTTATAATAAATTATGTTTGACGCCCGCACAGCTCAGTTGGTGTATGAAATATTAATGTTTGATATCAAAGGCCTTTATAACATGTAGGGTACGTATGTAGGGTCTTTACGCGTGGTTGTATTTTATAAAACTCATACAATATAATATTCCGTTTATCACAATCAAAAATGTCAAATAAATGGAATATTTTAACGATGTTTTTAACACATGGAACATGAATACGCATTTGCATGTCAAAGAGGGCTTTACTAGGCTTTAAAAGTGCTAACGCAACGTACTTAATCGGAGTCGACGACCTTCCGGGAGTGCCCAGTACTGAGTATCCGAGTCTGCTGCCTACATTATATGTATTTCACTAGATTAAATCTGCCAGTCATCTTTTAAGAGGCTAGTTGACAATTTAACATCAACTTCGCTAGTAAACGTTTATTTTCACACATTGCAATTTTAATACAGTTTTACGCTACAAATTCTCTTGACGTGTATGACGTCAACATTAATCACAACGCGACGACACAAGGGATTCATTCTTCTGTTGGGTATTTACAGATTTTTTCCTGAAATCCCCACCAGATAAATAATCATTGCCTATTGATATTAGCAACACCAAAGGCATCAGATGCGTTGCAGGCTTCGATCACTAATAACAGAACTTCTTTCATAAGTGATCGAAGGTCGCAGGGCAATACTTAAATAGAGTGGGGAAATAATCCGAAACATTACATTGGCAAAACAAATTTCAGTTTTACTTAACTAAATTGTCGACAAAGATTCTGACGAGCCAACTAACGGGATATGGTCACTGACGCCCAAGTTAATGTTTACCGATACACTGTCGAACAACAAGGAATTAAATCTCAAAATCTATTTTACCCGCACCAGGCTAACAATTAACAAATACTGACCAAAAGGTAAGAGTTCATATAGTTGTATGTTGCTAACTACCGATCGCAAATAATTCACAAAGTTAGCAACATTGGTTGCGCGTGAGAGCTCTAGATTAATGGGTGAAAACTTTGTATGTGCCAAAACTTTGTAAGCACTTTCGTGCTTTAAATAGCAAGTTAGGTTAAGCAGTCGGTCCCCAGCTCACTGTTGTTATTGTTACGCACCCATTAACTTGTCTTTAGAACTTCTGACACTTGAGTAGGTCATTATTCTCTTCACGAATTCGCTGTAGACCGCTTAAACCTTACTTATAAGAAAAAAATCGTGTCCTAAGCTCACCGCTACCAAGTTGCAGCCAACACACGTTACCTGCAAACATTTCTCTCACAGACGCCTAGCAGTCTAAACTAAAGCATTTTGAAGCAAAGCTCCCCTATTAACTGAGGAATCGCGTGCCACAAACTCTTTATCAAACAATTTATCACACATTACCGTTGACAGTGTGGTGATTGCCTTAATGTTCTGCACTTTAAACTTTTCCACACGGTGGGAACTAACTCCAATAGAATCATAGCAACATATTGTAGCACAACGATTAATCTTCAAGAAAGGTGCGGATTTTGAATTAAAACAAATCAGTTTAGGTGCAAAAGGAACAGCGTAGTAACTTATTAAGCAATGGTTATTGAGAATGAAACTACCTCTTACAAACATGCCACAAACTTTGTCAAATTGATTATACTCACTTCTCATCAAAGTTGTATTGCGAGTTGAGGACGATGAACATTTTCTGATACAGGATGCTGAAGAATTCATCCATCATGGCGTCGAAGTTCGTGTCACCCCGAGCGTAGTACCTGCACAGATAAACAATCTTGTATTACATTCTGCAAGGAAGAGGGAACGAGTGAAAGATATAGAAAATAATAAAGTCATCGAATTAATAGCTTTCATATCCCTCAAGGCATACAAGTTTCATCGTCGTAGCACAGAATTACAAAATAAGATCAAAATAACATTCATGAGAATCGTTGATGTCTTCGATACGGGCTTCTTGTATTATGTAACATAGTTCTGTCGAGAATTTAATTATTAATTATGAAATTATGCATTTTGTTATTGTTACCAAAATTGTTCCAATTCCAGTTAACCTTTATTGTGATATTATTTAGCCATAGTTATAGCCGTTATAGGCATTGTTCTTGATGATGAAGACTGATCGAGATCTCAAATAAGTGGTTCAGAATACAAACATTGGAGCAGACATTTCAGTGAACAAAATGTTCCTACCCAAAAATTTGTTGTTTGCAATGTTTGCATCTTTGCCAACATTGATGCAGATAATTTCCCGAAAGGGAGCGAGCGTAACTCATATAGAAGTAAGAAGTAAAATCTGTACAGATCTTACCTCTCTAGTTGTTCGAAGAAGTCCTGGAAGACATACGAATGCTGCTCGTATATGATGCCGTACGTGCGCTTGAACATGCTGTGGAACCCTTCTCGAGACAGCTTCAGCAGCTTTCGGAAGAATTCTGTGGACAAGAAGAAAAACTTGTTGTAACATACTTCGTAAATGATGATTTTAAGGTCTTTGGATCGTTGATAGATTCCCAGACGTAGCACAGTTTTAAGTGAAGAGAGTGGAATCTTGGACCAATGTCCATTTTGATAGAAATGACGAAATTAAAAATACCAATAATAATATGTAGTGAGTAACATCAGTCGTTAGTTACTTACACATAGGAAATTATGAGCTTTCATAGGTAGGTGCATTGTCTAAACTAAAGCCCAGGTTTTTGTTATCGAGAAAAAACAGCGCAAGAAATCCCATAGTATATTTTCCAATACGACAGTATCAACTTACATATAAATAAACATACCTATTCATAGCATAGTTTTATGTTTATACTTTATGTTATGACGTTATGGTTGTAATATTGATTGGATATGGATTAACGGAACGGAGCTTACACATAAAAGGAGAGGTAATTTCGTTCTCTGAAGCCGTGGTTACTTTTATACGAAGACTAAACTTCCGCCACTTTAGTGTCGCGGACGTGCCAGTATTTAGTTGTGCATTAGATAATTAAGATATGTAAGTACCATCATTACTTGAATACCAGAGGCCATACACTTTTTATATGCTTGTACAAAAAAATAATAATAAATAACAGTAAAATAGTTTATTTCGGACTTTCATCCTTAGGTTGGTTAGTAACATTGAAATACTTATGACTAGTGTTAGTAGAAACTAAAAATAACAAAGTTCACTACCATTAGATATCATAAGAAATTGATACCATTAAAGTCACCATTTCTACCAAAAATAAAGCAAATCAGTAAAAAGAGGAAAAACTGTTTTCCGTGATTTATATGACAGGCAAATAAAATATTTATCAAGTAGCTCATGTAAGGAAAAACATAAAAATAACTAAGAAAGCTGCACAAGTTTGAGAAACGCAGACGTAGACTATAACATCCCAAGATGAGGATCATAATGAAACTGCGCTGGCTAAAGTAAGATTTATCATAAAAGAGTTATTTTCATTATATTACAGCGTCGCGAGCGCGGACGGGGTCGGGACGTAAACAAACGTTGTTCAACGTCTCATAACCTTTTATACAGACTACTTTTATGCAGACCAATTTTATACAGACCATTGCAAGAGGAATGTAGCTCCGTCAGCTCCGTGAAACGTCGCATCAGTAAACGTAAAGTTTATTACCGGAGATACAATGTTGCCTTAACATCTCGTAAAGTCGTATTGCCACCATTATTTATTTAGTTATAGCAGCTTCACTCATAAGGAAGTTGATCAGTTACTAAGCGAAACAAAGCTTTATTTACTGAAGAACATACGAAGTCGTTAAAAAATACTATCCCGTCTGCTTCGGAAAATTAAAGTCTAACTATTCCTGATACTGATAGCAAGTTAGCAACCCTGTTGTGCATACAGCTAAGAATAATAATATCTAATGTATTATCAATAATTATAATTAAGTGTATAATTAATAAAAAAGTTAATATTATTAATTCCTGTAGTTAGTTTCCTCAAGTCCAATCAACAACTTCGGTTCATTCACATTTTCCTCATAATAAATTACTCTTTATGAATGGCTATTTGTCATGAATCAAAATGTATGAATCATTTATTTAGCGAGTGCTCGTGTTACTATTAATTTAAGAAAATATAACAGTTGAGCAAACCAGGATAATCTCGAATTAAACGTCTACGCGGTCATGCCGTCTGCAATGTCTGCATCAACCTGGCATAAAATGGCCTGTGATGTCCTTAGTATACCGATTTCTTCTCAGAATCTTTAGATAAATTTCCAACTACTTCGAATATGTCACTAAATTGTTGTTTGTTTTTCCTCTAAGCCAAAACACAAGGACGCACTTTGCTATTGTAATGGTACTGTACAATCTGCACGTTTCAATGTGAACTTGACGCGTTTATATTAATTCGGCGATAGATCACATCGAATGCGTCGATCGTTTTCTGTGCTCCCACGCATTTCTCAACCAAAAAGATCTACATCTACAGCTCGGTTATTACCGAATATTACCAACACTGTATTTTAACTTGAGGGGAAATCTTGGTAATATATCCGAACATAAAATAATCGGGGTTATGTGGAATTTCTACCCACTACAACCCCCTCAGCAGCTTTCTGGCGTATATGGGCTATTCCGGGATCTTGTGCGAACGCACCGTTGTCTCCCCTGATCAACTTTGATTCTAGATCGGTCACCGCAAACAGGCTGCAAGGATACGGCCAACCGATACAACCGAAAACGGTTGTTGCGTAGCTTAGCAATCCGATCTAATGTAAATGCACCAGTGAGAATACAGCCCTAGGCCCGTCCAAGAGAGTGATGAATGAATTAACACATTCGCTGAAACAATAGGACCCGCGAGTCGCGACCGTTGACCAGTCGTAAACACACGCGTCACGACATTCACGACCGTGTGACCGTGTGACGATGTGAAGGACAGGTTAAATGCTTAGTTTGCAGTTTGTTGGAAGAAAATTACTGAAAAAACAAAGTACATTTTAAAACGATAAGAGTACTCACGTTAAGTATATTTTACGCCGATATTTTGATCGAGTTGTTATGATACTGGTACGAGTATGCTTGCTCGTGAGAGCACTGTCCGAGCAAAAAAATGAATTCAATTTAATGCTTGAACCACAATCCAATTGCAATAATCTGTCCCCATGAAACTGTAAAAGTAGATAAGATCAACAGCAATTGTCCATTTGAAAAAAATGCAACAAACTGTCTTTTTCGAACTCATAAAGGTCTACGCCTAAGTGATCCACTTTGACGGTGAGTACACTGGCTAAATTTTTCCCAAAATTCCTGTTAACAGAACTAGTGGGAATAAACGAATAAATCAATCTCACTACGTAACGTACTTCCCTGTCCATTCCTATCGCTACCCGAGGCTTATAAGCTTTTACGGTATATAAATAAACAATATTTATGTTATCTTTAGATAATAGTCGGACAGTCGGAATGTTTAAATTTCCTAATTCATGTTTTTTTAAGTAGTTTTAAAAGAATCATGTAATCCACCTGTTGGGTAGTAGCCAAGACAAGTCAATTTCAAATAGCGGTTGAAAGACAACTTGGATAAATTACTCGTAATCCATCCGTCTTTTATGGCCAATGCTTTATCAAGACGAATCTGTTCAGTAGAATACCCGTAAAACAAGACGAGATTCTTCAAGAAATACTACAAATAAGACCTGAGTGCCAAAGATAAGATAAGATAGGGGGTGGTGTTAGTAATAGACTGTATCTTATTTTGTATTAATAAAAAAATTGTTGAGGAGTTTCTTTTACTATTTCCTTTTAATGATTGACAAACCTTTGTTTTTACCTGTTGTAAAAGGAGTGAATTGAATTTTAAATTCGATTCTGTCGTAGGTTGTGCGACAAGAAACGCATGGTGCATAGTTTTAATGGGGATACTAAAAACAGCCCTCGATATTCATGGGACTCTAATCTCTAACCCCTCAATATTTTTTAATCCATATCCCTGGAAAAGTACCTGACTTTTTGACAGTTGCTAATTAACTTACAAAAGATTATGGACAGATAGTCCGGCCATTAAAGAAGCAGTAGTCAATCGAGTAATCCAGAGCCAGTATGCGTTATCTCACCGCCGGCGGTCAATGGCCACGATACGTTGATAACGCCCTAATCCGCTGCATAATCTACAGAATGCCACACACGGGGACCGCCTCACTTAACTTCGGTTAACTCTGAGTAAATGATCAAAGTCGAGTCTCATCACGAGCCCTTAAGGCTTATAAAATTAGAGCTCTGTGAAATCATTGATAAATTGTATTGTTCCATCACTGTTGTTTGCAACAGCACTACGAATTTTTTTGTTGATGTGTAGGAAAAGAGCTTCACTTCCGTTGTGTTTCGAAGATAGAATGAGTCTACGAGTAGGTAAACAACTCGCCCTGGTTCAATTGATATTTATTATTTATTACTATTAAACATGTAATTTTATTCACTTTAATTTAGACTATATTCTAATTTTCACATTCGCATAGGTATGTTTATGTACGTAAACATTTTAGTATTTTCTATTTTATTCAAAGAAAACACGTCAACGCTTCGATATAATTAAAAAATATTTGCATTAATAATGTCAGGCAATTAAAAATTACGAGTTCAATGACTTTGCCGCGGTTGTCGAATAAAATCACAAATATGTCCGAAATGTGATGGAGAAAACTCGCAATACCGAGTACCTTAAGCATGTGAATGTGCAAGCGCATAAAATATGTGAGCTGTGTCATGAGCCATTTAATGCATGCAAAGTATTGTAACGTGATGAGCAGCCGCGCGTTATGATTCAGATGTGGTTGCGTGACAACTGACAATATCAATTTGTGGTAATGTGTAAATGACGAGTCGTAAAATGAATAGAACTGACAAAGCTCAACCACGGCCTGTAGAAGTAAGTTTTGAATAAGCCGAATCGAAAATGTTCCTTAAGTATGAAACAATAGCTATGTAAGTAACTGAGATGGTAAGTGGATACAGTCCATCCATTGAAATCGGTAACAGTAAAGACATCAAATAGTTCACGAAGTTTCAACATGTTTCACTGAACTAAAAAAAACATTTTTTTTTCAGGGTACCTACCTCCACTACAGGTAACGTGAGGATGAATTTTTTATTCGTCGCGTATCCTTTAGTGTCGCGTACCCTGTAGTGGGTATCGTTGAAAAGGTCTTTCAAAAATGTTATGGGTCTTCTAAGACCATTTTTGGAATTAGGGGTCAGTTTGTGAAATATTTGCCTTTAAAGAGCTAATTTTGGTTAGGGTCAAGTGGGACCAGGGGGGAACCACGCACTTCCCCGGTTTTTATATGTGGATTTCTGTGAAAGAAAGTGAAATTACACATTTTTGATTAAATCATTATTGATTTTTATTGAAAAAATCATTTGATTTAAATCATGATTTAAATCAAAATGATTTATTCATGCCAACCCTTATTAAAATGTCTTTAACATTTACACATTGAAGGTACAAAGTATAATACTTTGAGAGGGATGGCACTTTTACCTTTAAATATTAATGGGCATGTGTTTATAAATTAACTAGTTTCCTAGTCTTCGCCCGCGGAAGAGTAATTTCACAAATCAAAAGCAAAAACATTAAAACCATCCCAGGGGAATAAGCATCATCCCAACCTTTCGCATTTAAAATATTCGTTGAAAGGATAATAACCTTATTTTAAAATAAGTGGTAAAAAAGACGAGAAAAGCTCGTATAGTGTAATCAAAATACCTATTCGTCAACGAAAATCCTTATGGGTAACAAAATTCAGTCGTGCGTCTGTAAGGCACGTACGAATCACGCATAAATATTTATTACTTCAAAACAATATATTGGTAGCTGCTCTGAATAACTGAAAAGAAATTTTATTTCGAGCGAACGAAATTACTGGAAAACGAAATAAGGAAAACGAAGCGGATCTCGACAAATATGAAAAAAGTTCCCGAGTCAATTCCAACAAATCTGGGAAATCAAATTTGGGAAATGATGCTGAAAACAGCAAGTTTTATAAACGAATATTCCTGTTTGCGTAGCTCTTCACTAGAATTGGTGATGTCACAAATTAACGATAACCTCATTCGACAGACATTCGACTTATTGCTCATACCTATAGCATAAATTAAGAAATGAATAATAAATGAATGAGAGAAATAATTATAAATATCTCGTTAATTGCTCATGATATGAATGTAGGTCTTGTAAACACAATTATGGGATTTAAATTCTTTTGACTCTACATACTAGACTCTATATTACTACACTATAGGAAATTTAAACTTATGGTAATAAAACAAACACAACATTTAAAAACAACAATCAAAAACTTATTTCAAAAACAATTAGGTACAACCCAACTTTAGGCGTGTGCTTAGTTACTTATTTTAAAAAACAAATGATTTTCCCAAAATCTCAGTTTTAAACATTTTATGGCGAGTTTTGCTTTGTCACTGTCAGTTAGCTCTCACTTTATTTTTTCGTCATAAATACAAATTTGATACCGTATTTACCGCTCCCGACAGTGGAAGAATGAATAAAATATACGACTTCAATTCAAAAGTGAAAAAGGCACTTGACATTATTTTATTTAAATAGCGGGGAAGTGATATTATTCGACGCGGCATATAATTTGCTTCACATTCAGCTAGGGTTGTCCACGGTGTGGAAATATTGTCTGTGTGAAGTAGTGGCAAGTTAGTCAAACACAAGAACGGTTAGTCACATTAGGTACTGTCCCCAAAACTTACGAAGTCAGGGGCTTGCTTTAACACAGTGCCATTCCTGTCTGGTGGAAGACTAAAGACTATTTGAACTATTTTAAAAATATCACGTGCCCGCGTTTCAGGAAATTTAAATAAATAAAATGTGTGCAATTCACACGTGGTAGAAGTGAAACCTTCAAAATTTTTGTTTTCAAGATAATGAGACGAATGTAAAATTTCGGGAAGATGATAAATGTAGGTTTCACTACTCCGCTCCGCTCCGCTCCACCCCGCTCCGCTCCCCTACCCCTCACTCCTCTACCCTACCCCCTTCCTATCTCACTTCAGAATTTATGTGTTTGTCTATTTTTACTGGACAGTTTCGTTTCATAAAATTTTAAGTCACCCCCGTACTAAAGAAATTTTCACTTCAAAAAGCGCATGTAAAATAAACTTTAATGCGAGAATTAAAGCAAAGCAAAGCAAAGCAACAACCCATAATTGTCCCACTGCTGGGCTCGGGGTCTCCTCTCAGAATGTGAGGGTTAGGCCATAGTCTACCACGCTGGCCAAGTGCGGATTGGTAGACTTCACACACCTTCGAGAACTTTTATGGAGAACTCTCCGGTGTGCAGGTTTCCTCACGATGTTTTCCTTCACCGAAGGAAGTGATAATTAACATGTAATACGCACATAATCTTTGAAAATTAGAGGTGCGTGCCAGGATTTGAACTCGGGCCCCTTCGTTCGGGAGACCAACGTTCTACCGCTAGGCTATCACTGCTATAATGCGAGAATTACGGCATATTATTTCTAAAAACGTTAGGAGTGAAAAATGAGTGATTGTAAATGCTTGGAAATACTAAGTACCTAATATTAGACCCCCAAATGAATCCATGATTCCGTGGGCTTTAAGAACCTGTATTAACGCCCCAACTTACGGTCACTAATGGTTACTTAAATCGCTTCTTGGCAAAGAATCACCATAGTCCATACAAATTCTGTACTAAGAGCGATTTAAGTAACCGTTAGTGACTCTGAGTTGGGGCGTAAAGCTAGGCATACTAAATGAAAAACATTGTGCAGATATTGTCAACCCTACGTAGTTAATACTTGCAAAAACGCTACTACTGTCGTCAGTCGTTCATTATACTTTTAAAATGAAGTTTTTATTATATTTGCTGTTATTGAATTAATTTACTAACCTACCTACCTACCTATAGCCACTAATCTAATTATACTTGTATGTTTTGTATGGAAACAATTTAAAAATAGACCAATAAAATTAGGGACTAATAAATAATTATTGCGGTCCTGCTGACCTGCACCAGATAGTCCCGTCTCAAGTCTGAGATAGAAGCTTTATTATTTCAAACACCTCGTAGAAAATCGACATTTAAGACTTAGATTCAAAAGAATTCTGATTAATACGAGTTTCGTTTGTAAAAACTATTGTAGCAACTTCAACATATCGACAGTACAAAAGAAACGCCACTGAGAGGCCAAATGAATCTCAGACCTAGCATATAAAACCGTACTCATAGCTAACAACAGGGCTAGTCTACAATGTGAAGGTAAACTCAACCTCAAAGAAACTGTCACAAAGGGATGTCACCCCCGAGACCGTCGACTACAAAGGGTGTCTTCAGAGTTGAAACAGAACGATGCGTGTCTGCGTGCACTTCGCATACACTTATCATGCACTTGTCGAAAGCATATGCGAGATACGCGACACATGGACCGCAATTATGCGGACAAAACGCGGGGATGCGGACGTTGCATAGCACGCGTAAACTTGCGTGGCATCATGCAGTCATGCATGGTCACACGCATACCCGAAAAATCGAAGACTACAAATCTACATTCGTTTTCCACGACTTGCACGGTATGTTGTTGTGTTGATTTAGGTATGCTAAAGGAGGTGGCCAACATCTGTATGGGCATTTGCCCCATTTGTGAAGTATAATGTACACATACTATTTTTACCTTACATTAAAGCTTACAATATCTACTTTGATAATTTTATCAATAAAAATCTCTAGAACTCGGGATTCTCCTTTTACGGGCAGTTTTAGCTTTTGTAGTTTGACATTCTGCAAAACATATGTAATCATGAAAAAGTGTTTTAAAGAGCGATTTTTGTATTAAATAAGTACTATTTATCTTTTGGATAGTTAAATTAATATATGTCTTTTACTTTAATTATGACTTTATGACCTTATTCCTACAAAAAGAAGTACCAGCAGTACTAAATAAAATATACGTATTAACTTGTCACCTACCTATCTGTAAATATTCAGAAGCAAACGTAATAGGTATAAATAAAACTGCATATTGATATTATTAAGTGTTTCATTATATACATTTAGGTACACATATGTAAAAATTAAGGAATAAAATATAACAATAGTACCAAATAAGGCAAATAAGGTGATGCATTCAATTTTTTTTCAAATTCAAAATCATTTATTCGTTTAGGTATCATTGATACACTTATGCACGTAATTTTTTAATCAACCAGCTTTTCGCAAAGGTGTTTTGTCATGGAGGACAAAAAAAGCTGTAAAAAATCTCCTCAACACATCTTTTAAAAATAAAAATATAATATATAATATCTTTATTACAAAAAAAATATACAGCTTGTACAGAACTGGTTGCAGAGCTGGTCATTTCCATGCGTCTTTGTCATTTATGTACTCATCTACAGTATAGCCTTAGTGTAGCCTTTGCCTAAAAGTTGAAAGAAAAAATGTTAGGATCCTATTTTAAAATAGAACTTATTTTCTAAACGTATTGCAAAAAAACAGGAATATTGTACATTGCCGCGTGAACCTAATCGTAGTAAACACTACTTAATAGTAAAGAAAAATGCTATACCTGTACTTCAGTGATCCATTCTACCAATATGGATTGCAGGTTTCTTGCTAAGGAAGATATGGAGTGACGTGCCATGCGCTCAATATCAACCGCGCAATTAATGCACCTCATGGCAAAAAATCAAATACAATTAATATTTTGCAGAAATGAAACTGAAAAATATTATTTTGGCAAATGACAATATAGTAGACATTCGCACTTCTGTCAGTCAATTGTCAACCTCCAGTGATGCCGGTCACTGACATTCGCGCGAATACGCGAACCCACAAGTGTGGGACGACCTTCGCGAATGATTATGCGAAGTTTTGGAGGCATTCGGGGTTTTCCAAGCTGTGTCGGTTTTTTGTCGCACATCAAAGCGCGCGAACCTCGAACCTTCGTGTAGTCTCCCACACATTCGTGCGACCAGTTGCGCACACGACTGAAAAGGTGATGTATCTCCTAATTTTTCGTGGTTCGTGGCGTCTAATCGTACTACCATTTATTTTCTGTATTGAAAATGGATTTGAATGACAACAACATAATAACAACAGCAAGATTGAACATTCGTGAACAAAGTGTAGGAGGAAGCGGAAATGGGCTTGTATACCATATGCGAACCCATTTTCTTGACCGCCCTACACATATATGCAAACATTCGTAAAAATGTCAAACATTTGCGCGCATGTGAGTGACCGGGGTGATAGCAACGGAGGTAGTAAAAGTATATTTGTATACAATACAACTTATTATTATTGTTAATTTATTATAACTACTCACGGCGGAGTTCAGACGAAAATTAAAATTCTAGTTATGTTATAATAAATGGAAAATATGTCTTTTCAGAGGACTAAAACCTTGTACAAAAAAACGTATTTTAACCATTTCCGGGGTAAATATTGGCCACCTCCTTTACCTAATAACTGATGCGACACGGTTCTGAACTCGTGATGGGCTGATTAGGAAGTAGTAAGCAGCGCTGGCTAGCCGTTGGATATTATGACGAGTCATTCGTCGTATTATTTAATGTAAAGTCTACGGTTAGTATAATTTGTTTCAGAAAACTCAGGTAAGATTAAAATTATGTAACACAATACCCTGTTTATTTGCAAGCGAACCGGAACAATTAACTAAACTACTAAACTAGTATCATACATTTGGTTTGACGGAATATACTGTCGCTTCTTTTGTAACAAAAGGTATTGTAGTAAAAGTGGACAAGGAACCGACCGAGCTGGTCGCAAATGAATTCAACTCATCACCCGGTCACGGATGATCAAAACCGTTTTTGTTCACATATTTCCATGCAACAAATCTAATGAATTATCAAAACACATTCAGTTTCGACCGCACGTGTACATTACGTTACGTTTCTGGTTCGCTTTTCCTTTCGGCATTAGGAAGGGAAATGCGCCGCGCCCAGCAATGTGTATTCATTGCTGTTGGCTGTTTATATCGCGATACCAGAAGTGGTCACCGGCCGGCTCTCTGCGTACTGTATGTTGACATTCTACGACGTAGAACACGATGCAACTTACGTACGCTTTGCATATCCTGCAAGTCCTGCAACGCAGTGCAAAGGATGGCAAGATTCTGGCTGCAAAACATGAAAAGCAACTACTTTACGTTTGATTTGAAATTTTTTAACACGAAATAATTTTATAAGAAGAGTTCAAATATACTGTACAGTACGATAAGAAGTGGATGTTTCTTTACTTATATACTTAAATATTATTTGTGATTGCAATAATTGTATGTGATTATCATCACGAAATTATTAATGAACACCTTGAATTATTAAAAACACAACTTTCTTCTTTGAACATCTACATAGTACAAAATATGAGGACGAGATTACAAAACATAATTAAATAGATCGGACTAACTTACCAAGTGACGTCCGATCCTCAATTATGTGAAGTAATCTCGTCCTCATCCGAGACCCAACCCTTCCCAGGTAATACTCTTAAAAGAGTATATACATACTGCTAGTATCCTTAAAGAATAATTTGTATTCCGTAAGTTACACTCATGATGATCTGTATTGCCTACTCTAACCCCTTCTCCGAAAGTTGTGTTGTAGAGCTTTGAAACAATGACATTGCCAGTGGTGGACGGGTGGAGCTAGGGGCGAACCACAGAGTATGAAGAATGCGCTTATCTTTAAACATTGCGACGGCAAGTAGCACAGAGCACGTACTATCTGTCTGTATAGTCAGAAGTTTTCACGGGATGGGAAATTTCCACGTTTTGGATCAATACGACTGATTATTTATAGAAACAATTTTCTACTGCTGACAGTTTTTGGTCCCCATATCCTTATACCAATTCGTATAGAGGAGCAGCCTCAAGGCCTTCTATTATAAGTCTATATGTGCAACAGAAACGATTTTTTCTAAGCATCTAAACTCTAAAGAATTGCAGCTAAGCAAATGCAGTACCTACTTGTCTCAGATGCCACCAAAATACATCTAAATTTTGTGTATGCCTCCGTAACTGTCTTTGCTTACTCGTCAAGACGTCACTTTCGAAGTCATAAGCGCGAAAAGATTAATGAATAGTCTACATGGCAGCCTATAAAAGACTCCACTGCGGTGACCAATGCTCACCGTGGGAAATGACCTCAAAAACAAGAACATCTCTAACAAAGAATCTTTTAAAACAAACAAAAGTGACGTGATAACAAGTTGTAAATTGTGAGAACATCGGGAAGCTAATTTATCTTCATTATTAACTAGATTTGATTAAAACTTCAACAGTTTCCGAGAGCCGACAGCTCCTCTGAAACTTCCTGATAATTGAATGAACTACAACAACACAAGTTTAGCGAGTGTTGACGAAATAAAACTGTGAATAGGTTGAATCAGAACATTTTCTTATTTAAATGGATAAAAATTAATCCAATCTGCATAATACTCGTAATAATTTCGGCAGCACGAGGAAATCATTGAAGAAAATAACGTAATCCTAATGGATTAATATTTAAAACAAAATTGTAAAATAAAATACCTACTTATAAACGGAGAAAGAAACCTGTGCCCTGCAGTTCACTAAGACGAGATTCCATCTCACTAATGAACTGAGTAAATACCAGTCTTCAATCAAGTATGCTTTAGGTTTCCTGAAGACAAGAGAACTGTACTAAGTAATGGCCGTTAGTGGGTTGAGGCCAAATTGCGTCATTAGTAGTATCATAACAGTTTCGACAACACACATTTCAGCAGCTAAACCGTAAGTGATGCGTGTAATGTATGAAAACATTGGCGGAAGTTCTGGCAAACATTAAGTCGGCCGGTCGTACGTTGATACTACAAATATTTACACACTACTCACTATCCACAGATGTTACATCTATCGAATACTATAGCTTTTCTACTCCAAGCTTTGTTTGCGAAGAGGAATCTTTAATCTCCGAGGTTATCATCGAGACGGGTATTCTTCGGGTTTTGATCGAAAATTTTCTGCCTTGGTTAACACAAATATCTTCGGTATTGTCTTTGCTAATCCAGGTTTCTATTGTCTTTCATCGGTTATAGTATTTTTTATGTACGAATGAAAATATATGCCTATTCGATCTTTTTCGCTTTATATCGCAAATACTTTCATATTATTCAGATACATATATGAAACAGAGAGTTTTTCTAAGTGTTTAGTAGCCAGGGTGGATATATTTTGAAATCAAGGTAAATTGAATCGAGGAGATTTCCGGTTTTCTCGTGAAAAACTCCTTACCTATAACGTAAAAAACCTTGTATCACAATTCACAACCTGCCTGTAAATACCATTTATTATCTTCCATCGAACCGAAGTACTCCTACGCGCATGAGTATGACTCAACGAACCAAAACGGCCATTTCTAGCCCAAAACCAAATGTTGTTTATACTCAATACATCCGCCACACAATGTAAGCACTTGCCAGTCTTGCCACTTTGTCTACAGCTATCCAAGAATACGGACGGTTTGTGGTACTCCTTCCGCTAAGGCTAGCCACGTGGCGCGGGTTTTATTCGCGTCTTGCTGAAAATAATACAAAAGGATGTTTGTGAATTGAGCGGATCTTACCAGTTACAGTGTATTCTATAGCTACAGTCGTTTTCGTAAAATTGGTCTTTATGGAAAGGGTAAAACTTTGAACAGAGTCTTCAGAGTACGATGATAAATAGAAAATTCTTGTTGTTACAGTTGAAGTTCCCGTACTTTCTATTAACAATTCACGTAACAAACAGATCTCAACTGAAGCGACGGAACTAAACAGAGCTATTAACGCCCACCGCGGTCTAATTGATTGATCGACTCCGCCAGGGGCACGGTCGCACCGCCGCATCATGATTGCTTCTAGTGTTTGCTTTGAACATGTTTGCTATACTATTGGTATACAGAAACAACAATATCTACGTGTGGAATAAAGTGGTACTACAGCTAGTTCTTGCTGTTAATGGCTCTCTAAAATGTTTCTCTTCTCAAGTTGATTAGAAGTAAAATCTATTCGGGATGTTCAAAGGTGACAACTGACAAAACTTTTTAACTCTGACAACTGGATCTTTATACAACTGCATCAAAATACCGCATCCCTACTTTATTTAAGTCGCGATTGGTATTTGACCTGGATGACAAAAACATCACGAAGAACTCGTTGGTTTGGTTCCAAGAGTTTCTTGAAAACATTTACTTTAATTAAAAAATAATCATTATTATTTCTGTGTCTGCTATCTCTAATATAAACTAAGCACTCGAAGACTCGAAGCTTTCTACCGAATCAAGTGGCAAGTTACTTGACACGTTATTAGTAGTTTTTATAATTAAAGGGGTGCACGCTATAGACCCACGGGCAATCCATTACACGGGCATCCGACTCGTTAGGGAACTAATGACCTATGTGTTGACACTCCGAATGGAGATATGGGATTGTCGACTACTTAACTAGCGGCTATGAATGTTACTAGTTTATGGTCAGCTAAACTACATTTTTAAACTAATAAGTCATTATCATTATAATTAACTATTGTCATTAATATTTGATTATTTTCAGTACGAGAAATGTAGGTTGCTACTACTCGTACATCTTTAATTTGAATCAACATTAAAAATGAAATGATTTTAAAATTCCCTTTCATTGTCACAATTTTTTTTATTATAATCGAAAAACCAACAATACCTATGGAAAAAAATATCAGCCAAATAGATAATGTAAAATGAACTTACGAAATATTACATTGTCTGTTTCTGTACTACCAAGTTTTATCGATATCCTTTAGAAATCATTAAACTGATCGACAAACAAGGCTGCGTTCACCGTTGCTATAAAAATAAAAATGATTTACTCCGAACCTACTTCCTAATAGGCATAAAGCTTAACTCTCCATTTAAACTCCAAATTGCTACTAGACGCGATTAAGCCGAGGTGGGTTCTAAAAATACACTTTGACACGTGCGAGCTGATAGGTCGCATCTGGCCACGGTGTGCACTGCGCCTTATGCGTTTATTTAGGCTGCCTTATGTGTCTGAGCCAATGTTTTGGGTGTAGAGTTGCACTGTTTAATTGTTTTTAAAACGAATAAAATAATATTTTAATAATAGCCAACGTCGTAGAAAACTTCATTTGACTACTCTTTTACTAAGCTAGTAAGCAATCCTGGACTTCATCAGTTACCATCAGAAAAATATACTGCAACTAAGTGATTTCGTATTAAAAGGCAAAATGAAAAAAGAAGCCTCTTTGCTAATAGGTCAATACTCATTACAGAAGTGCAAGCAAATTATGATAGAATGATTCTTTGCCACAGAACCAATCCGTAAATCCGTAGCTAACACCAATATCCTCACAGTTTATACATTAAACGATGTGTTGCTTAATGATGAAATCAACAGGCGTAGTAATAGTAAGTAGTAACTGTCTAATCAAACCGTGCAAAATATATCCTCATGCGTATGCAGGTGCAGTACCTACTATGATAGCCTTAAGAACCACGGATTGGTTATATCGATGTCTTTTTCTAATCTAGATTAGGACGAGTCTATCCATCGTGTACCAAGTACAGGTGAGTTGATAGTGGTTCACAGATACATAAAACATGAATTGCCCGCGCCGCTTGATTGCACGCAACGGGACGCAGGCGCCTGGCCGAATATGGCAGCTGTAATTACGTAGCATATCTAGCCTGGTTTTACTGCGATATTGATGACGACTGCGATGTTGAGATGCAATGATGATGGGTAGAAACTTAGAAAGATCACTAGATATTGATTGCTGAGAAGAAAGATAGGAGACATGTGACCGCAGAAATTATTTTGGTCGATCTAGTCAAGAGTCATGATTGATTATGGAAGCAATGAGTTCAAAAAACAAGGTACAACGAATTTCTACCAAAATTGCTGACAGCATAGTTGAACCTTTAGTAAAACTAATACAAGGTTCAGGACGAAACGAGACCCAAAAAGTTTAGCAACTGTAATAATGTTTACGTCCTTACAGGCACAATGAAGTCTTCGATAAATCGGCTTTAAATTGGTCTTGAGAGTACATAAGAGGGCAGTTTTCTCTGGGAAATTTCAAACTGGAAATGTTTTGACTCGACTTCGATTTAATAGGTCGTGTTGTATAATCGCGCCGTGAACTCGAACGGTACTGGCCCTCCATAGAAGGAGTGATTGCTGATTGCCGCTCGAAAGCTCCACTCGACTCCGACACGCGACCGGACACTTATAATGGTGTCTAAAGAAATTCTTAAGGAAAAATTAGATCATATCTAATGGTGGCCACTCACGGTCAGTCCATCGACACAAGACACGATTAAGAGTGGAGTGTACTGAGGCAAAGTGGGTACTGTAGAAAATGAAGCGACAAAGTAATCGTCTACGTCAGCCTGCGATCCACTGATTCTCTCGTATTGTCAATTCCTTCTCACCGCTCTGGTTTTGTCTCTAACTCTTATGCAGTGCAAGCAATTAGGCTTTGGAACATTTACATTCCATTTTGTACCGCCTTCGCTGTTCTCGTCGACTAGCAGAGCATTGTTGATGTCATAAAAATAGGAATTACGAAACTTTTTTGAATGATTGACTAATGTTTTGATTAGAAAATAACAGACAATTGAATTATCATTTGATGGTGAAGATCCAAGCACCTAATATAGAAGTTGGAGACTTAAGCAAAAGAAGATCTTGGTTTGTGCATATTGGGTAAATTTTATTTTCAGTTTTACAAGGTATACAAAATTTGCAAGTTTTGCAACAAATACAAAACAATTAATTAATAATTGAAAAACGCTTTTTATCCATTTTTTATCCAACTATCTAAAGAAAAAACAATCACCAGGCAAAACAAGGGGCCGGTTTTTTAATATCTTGGCATGTCTCAGAATAACGATAACAAGTAATAAATCAATGCTAGAACATGATGTTTCACACATTTATGTTTGAATCATGTAGCTAAAGAGACTTTAAAAGTAAACACATTTTATGTAGCTAGTAAACGACTCACACGTATTGTTATGAAGCTTCGCAAAACAGTTCTGACTCACTCATTTTATCTCGGTAACCATAAGTCTTTAAAGGTATGTTATTCTACAAAAGACGTAGGCCTGTGACTCTGGGAACAACAATGACATAGACCACAACAATGTAATACAGATGTACGACGTGATGTGTTCATGAACCGTGGGAGAGGTTTTCTCCGCCAAGAGTGAGCAGTCGAAAGTGGGCGCGTCAATATTTGCTCGCCTCGGACCGGACGCCATAATTAGTTCCCAATAACTCTAGGTGCATGCTTGGGCGTTGACGACAAGTCGCTGTCTATATGTATTGTGATTTGTGACCGTCATCAGAAACCATAACTTTAGCGGGTCGCCTCAATGTGTGAGGTACACCATGCTAGAAAGATGCGGTTTAGGGAACTTCTTATGAAAAACTTGATTTCATCAAGATTTTTCTAGCATTTCCTAGCCAATTCACCATAATGTTCGTAATTCAAATCAGGCAATTTTGTTCAGACTTTATTGTTGCTGCCAAGGACAAGTAAAATTAGTAAAATCTCAAGCTCAAACATTTTACGACCTACGGCCGACCGTCCTTCAAATTTGCCCCAACTTCTCAAGATTTTTAATGTTTCCCCAGATACTTTTCGACGTAGTCTTGAACCCTCATTCTTGAAATTGACTCCACAAGTTGGTGTCGTGCCTTAATGTTATCTTCATAAAATATTTTTATAACATTTGTTTACCATAATCTTATATTTTACTGCGATAACTTTTATAAGGTCAATGTTGA
Source organism: Thymelicus sylvestris (assembly GCA_911387775.1). Lineage (NCBI taxonomy): Eukaryota > Metazoa > Arthropoda > Insecta > Lepidoptera > Hesperiidae > Thymelicus > Thymelicus sylvestris. The sequence goes on from OU426889.1 coordinate 16,897,386, forward strand.
TGAGATCATCGTGTTGTCATTTTAACTGTGAGTCTGTGGCACGTGAACTGTACAGCTAACTATACGCAACACCGTGTGAATGAAACACATAACCGACTATACTATGTTGGGCTTCTTTATTAACCTCTTCTTCATTGAACGACACATTAACGACACAGATTTATAATTAAAGTGGTGCTACAACATTGGAGCTAAAATGTTTTAAAGCATTACTAAACACTATAACATTAGTGTGGCCCATGGTGGCAACTTCTCCACGCACCTCGTTGCATGCCAGGTTGCGTGTACACATACATAAAGATGTCGTGTCCTCAGATGAAGATGCGGCCATATAAGCATCAAAGAATCTATAATGTCTATAGTAAATACTCTGTATTGCACGGTGTCTCATTGGAAGATAAAGACACCAACATGTTGATGAAGCAAATGAAGAATGTAGCCAACGGTCTCGTGTCATTGAGCATTGTCGGTGCCGGGTCGGATAATGCAGAAGCGCTTGGGTCAAATGTTCAAACAGTTGTCAAACTACACTCGGGGAATTTTAATAACAACAGATTTAGATTTAGAACAATTTGGAAGAGATAAATTTGAAGTATCTAGTAAAAATTAATGGTGTTGTTTTCGAATAAAGGTTATTATTTCGGACTCGAGGAACTAAAATTTTAATTTTATTATGTTTTCCGTTGTATCGATTTTAATAAAGAAAAAAAATCGAAATAAGTTATGGGTATTTTAAATTAAACTATAGCGATAACAAAAATGAAATTACGTCCATATAACATTCGGCAATATGTTCTGAATTTCTGATAAATTATGTAGGTAGGTGTGTGCTGAAGTTTATGGCGTTAAATAATTAATTGAGAGGATAAACCGTCCTCCAGTGGCCCGCTAATGGGTTGAAGTCTAGCCAACTATTTGAAATTCAACTTCCCACTCTTTGGAAGTCGCAGAATCCTGCAGTAACATTTTTTTAAATTTATGTGCATAGTGTTAAGTAAGTAAATCGGCACTGTGCCACTAGCTATAATACTGCGTCCATCTTTTCAATCCTTTTGAAAAATCATGACTTTCAGGAGTTGACCTCAAGTACCTCAACAGTCAGTAATGGGATTGGATAAAGGAGCAGACGAGCCTCCTGATGGTAAGTGGTCATCCTCGCCTGGAATGAATAAGCTTATGCTAAAATAAATGGCCATCTTTTCGTTAAATAGCGCGTTCTCCCATCCAACCTTTGGGAAGATGACAAAGGTAAAATCATAAGGAATGTTGGTTGGTATGGTGTAAGTATTTGTAGTTTAATAGTTTTGTATGTAATCTCTGGTTTAATGACGAGCTTTAATAAGGCAAGGTTGTCGTGACTATGGGATAATAAATGCTGCCTAACTTAATAATCTTTCGCCCCAACTCAGACTTACTAACGGTTACTTAAATCACTCCTTAGTACAGAATTTGTATGGAGATTCTTTACTAAAGAGCGATTAAAGTAACCGTAACTCTGAGTTTGGGCGTTTAGTACTTGCGTTATGTGTATGAGTAAATCGATTGTCTTGTATGACTCAGTATAACTCCACACTCCACATAAGTTCATACTAATAGAAAACAGAACAGTCACTTCTGTTTTTAGAATAGTTCAGTCATTACCGTAAGGATAATAATAAGTAAAAATATTTGAATTTACAATTTATATGGAAATGAAAGTGAAAGACTACTAAAAAGAAAAAGATTCATTTGTCAAATATCTACGATATAGACTTTTGAACATCTGAACGAAAGATAAAAGTTAATTTGAAACATAAGAATGAATAATAAATAGGTACTAATCGTAAATCTGCAAAAGACAGAAACAGGACGAAAATAATCCCCGTCTTATTATTATGACCCATATTAAAAATCAAGAAACGACAAAATATGTTCTATGAAAACGAAAAAACTATAAACAACCTCTTCCGCAACCCGTTTTCGTTTCTTTTGTTTGTATCTAAGAAAATAACATTCTCATTGAAGTTTCCATAGAGACTTGACACCGTGAAGACGTAAAGTGCAGTTATCTCGATGACCCGTGAGCGTGAGGTCTTCACTATTTATAGAGGCACTTCGCTCCACACTTCATCCAGGTTCGCAGCTCGCGCCTCGCACACATTGCCCTCAGACTACATAATGTCAGATTCACATACACACACAAACGTGTTTAATGCTTATTACTAAGATTGAATATATGGTAATACCACAACTGGAAACATATGGTCTTATTGTGACATAGACCATCTGTTACACAATTTAGTCTTAATAAAAATAAAGGAGAAAATGATACTGAAAAATTTGTGTTCTCTGCTCTTAATTGACACGGTTAGCATCAAAATTCTTTTAGACATGACTACGACGACGATGATGAGGATAATGACTTTGTAGGCAAGTTGGCTGGGAATCTAACCCCCCGCTTCAGAAGCTTGCGGTGACTTGCCGGCGCTTGGGATCGCTCGCCACGCTTCGGAGCCGTATGGGTTTTTATGCACAAATCGAAGGAGAGTGTCTCCACTCGCCAAACGCCATCCACACGTTGGTTCATCACCCGCCTTTACGCACTTTGCGCTTGGTTTTTTTTTTCTTTATGCCTTAAGCAGGCAAACGAGCAGACGGGTCACCTGATGGTAAGTGATCACCGTCGCCCGTGGACATTAGCAACACCAGGGGCGTCACCAATGCGTTGCCGGCCACGAAGAAAAGAAAAGATCCGCTTCTTGAAGGACCCCATGTCATAGTGGTTCAGGCTTAACAGTTAGGACTCACCATCAAATCTCTTGGCCCGGTTAGCCAGGATGTCGGCCAGCTTGGTGAGCTCGCTCCGCAGCGCCCCCTCGAGTTGTGAGCGCGCCTGCTGCGACAGTCGGCTTCGGGCGTTCGGCCCGCAGCACCCTCGGTTCGAACATAGCTCGCCCGCGTCTGGAACAATAAAAACAGGTTCATTAATGATTGTACATCATTCATCTATGGACTTTTGGACGATCACTGTTAGGTATTGTCCACTGCTAAATTGCAATACTCTGACCAGAACCACTAGACCTTAGCTCTAGACAAACTTTTCTGTGAACGTTTGCGTCATTCGCTACCAGCAACATGTATGGGAATGACCATGACGTAGTATCTCTATCTAGTCTGTGGGAATGACATTGTACGGAAAATGAGCACGTAACTTTTCCGCTTAAAATGTCATTCCCATTGAGGAAGTATACATAGAGAGGCTATCTCAAACAAAATGTGTGTTCCACCGCCGGCTTGCCCTCCGTTCTCTTTTCAAACTAGAAGCCTCGTTTGCACACTTGCCATAGAGTAACTTTGTACATGACACTTGTCGAACCAAGACAAGCAGTCACCGACTCCAAATCTTTACAAGCTCTTACTCAAACTTTATTTAACGTGCAAAAGCGTTTAAATGATTTCAAACGTAATTACCATTGATTCGTGTCAAAAAATCCAACACTTTAAATTGCTCACAAGCGTCGCGTCGGAAAACTTATTTAGTCCATTAACACGCTAGTGGCTTGCCAAGTTCAAACGCTCCATATGATTTTTTCATTCAAAATGGCGGGAACATTGCTCAATAATTTAATTAAATTCGTTTTAGTTGCTTTAAGTTAAGATTTTGTTTTCTTACTGATGATAAAGTGATAACATTATTTTTTTTGTTTTTTGTCGTGCAAATGTGACACATTCTTATTATGCACGACGGCATTTTTTCAGTTTTTTCGTAAACAATTTTGACATGCGGCCGCAATGAGCGCAGCCGAGTGACAGCTGAGTGACAGAATGAAATGCAGCCGGCCGGCTGCAATGCACATCCCCGTACCCGATGTTCGCGGTGTCCCTTCTATACGCTAGTAATATTAATTCTATGGTCATTCCCATGCATTTTGAAGTGTATGGCGTAAATATTAAAAAGTATTTATTAAGAAAAGAGTTTTGTCTAGAGGCTCTGAAGAAAAGAAGCCCTAACATTACACACAGTAGGTAGGTACATAACATTACAAAAATTCAATTAAATTTAAATGAATAGAAAAAATTTTGAACATCTGAAACATTTGAAAACCGTAGTTTCTTTTAAACGTTTAAATATAAATGGAGAATAATAATAGTGACTAATTCCTAGATATGAGAACGGAGAACAAACATCCCTAGCTGCCGGGGTGCCCGTAGCCTCCGGTAATGCAATAAGGGCGGCGGGGTGCAAGGGTGCACGACCCCCGACTGGGCTGTGAGTACACTGCAATGAGCACCCTTGGTCAGGGTTTCTTTTCAATATTAAGGGAGATGGATTGAAGATGAGTTACGGCTGTGTCAATATTTTATGCTTCCTTAATTTCTGATGATAAAGTCGAAAAAAATAGTAAGTAATAAAACGAAAGTTTAAAACAAATAGATACATTATCTAACTTTAACTGGGGATTATGGATAGATAGAATATTCTAACCGTCAATTTAGGACACCAGTCACTCTAATATCACTTTACGGTTTACGAATTTTTATTCACTATCCCTATTCTATCACGTTTGCAACGAGTAGGTAATCGAAATACCTAATAATAATTTTTATAAATTCCGTATTCACTGTACAGATAGGCCCTATCATATTAATTAGACGTTTCCACGAATTCAGCGTCGTCTTATTATTTTACGAATGTATTTTTTATGAATAATCTACATTGACACTCGTCAATATCGGCGCAGCGCAAATGGATAACAATTGGATAACCTTTACGTCGGAGATATCGGCCACTATCGAGTATCGACCACCCAATCCAACACCAATGTGACAGTAGACAACCAAACGATAAAGTTGTTTTTTTTGCGTTCTGTCACAGAAGAAATAATAGTACTGGTTCTGTCGAAAAGAAGGGTAGGTACGTAAAGCATTTAATTAAGTACTTATTATTTTGTTTCTTTCAAAGCACAAACAAATATCCTACTGTCAGTTATTACAGATAAAAAGTAAGAATTATGAAGGAAGTATGTACATCAGAACATTGAAGTATTATTACACATCAGAAGAATTATCTAAGGTATCACAAAGGTATAATAACTATAAAAGCAATGAAAATGCGTTTGGATTAAAACAATTTGAAATAGGTTCCTCATTAAAATTGGTAGCTAATAATCAATCACAAATAATCATTAACAAATCAATTAAATTGCCGATAATAATAGCAATAAAACATTTTACTAAAATAATAGACGTGTAATATGAGTAATAATTAATAAGTAAGTATTAATAAAAAACCCAATACCTAATTAATCAATGAATAATATTCCTATCTAAGTATTAATAAATTCAGCAACCCTCAACCGATAACCTCAATCGCGTCAATGGCGACGGCGACGGTATGACAATGATAATAGAAAATTCATTACAAAGCATTGCATTTAAATCTCAAATAGAGCATTGTACATCGAAGTCACCATAGCCAGTAGTCGACAGTCGACACCATAGCTGACATCGCAACGGTAATGCAATAAGACAGGGGGAGAAACCCTGGGGTGTTGCTGAGGGCTGGAGTACCCGCCTTGCCAATATTATGGATTGGAGTTGAGTTCCATTGAAAAGGAGTACACGTAAAAGCTTAATAAAAAATAAAGTGAACTTTTTTGCTTGTGTATAGGAAAAATGTACAATGAGAATTGAATAAAGTTAATCGTACACTGGTAAGGATTATTAATTGTTTTTAGAAAGTTGTTTTGCCCGCTGTACGAACAAGACTTTTTTAAGACTAGCATACTGCATCATTGACGCTATTCGCTATAAATTTAGAAAAAAATATTATGAAAATTTTCATTTGAGAATTAAATTAAAAAAAAAATGGTTGTCTATAAAATCGCTTTACGGACGGTAGTTTAACGTGACAACGTCATGACAAAGCTCTGCTCCGCCCCGCCCCGTCCCGCTCCGCTCCACTCAACTACGATCACCTACGGCATCGGCTACGATACGCCGATCGTAGCCGATAGTGTCTCTCTCTCGCTTTTGCCGCTCTCTCGCTCGCGGAACGCTACATTTTTTTCATAGATGCGCCCGGCGCTCATCGTTTTAATAGACGTTATCACGTCAAAATTAAACGAAATTACATTATCGTCCCATCACATAAATAAAGAAACAATAACCGACACCCCTATAGCCCTGAGTGTTCAAAGTTTTAATTTTAAATAACTATGAACAATAACATCTTAATAAAGTTTAATCCTATTGACAAACGAACGTTATTGCGTGCCGTCCAGCCGTGCTTCCTACAACCGATGCGGGATACGTCGGGATTAAAGATTTACATAATGGACTATGACATGCCAATATACACTGTATGACGTAGAGATAAAGTGCACAGTTCTGCATAACTAACTACTGCGGGGTCAATATAAATTAATACTGTGGTCGAAGTGACAAGCGATATTCAGTGTTATGGTGTTTTAAAATTTGATTTTAGATTTGGAATAGACTTTAGTTAGAACAAATCAGTGTGTATGTAGGATTTCATCTGTAATGGATTTATTAAACTCTACTACTACATAATATTATAAATGTGAAAGTTTGTTCGAGAGGTTAAATAAATAAATAAACATGAGTGTGTAACTCATGTTGTTTGTTACTGTTTCAAATATCTCAAGGTAGAACCAAAGATCTGATACTTGTACGTATATCGGATATAAAATAAAGTAAAGATATTAAGTAAACTGCAGATATATAGGTAGAGGTACAGTCACCTACAGAGAAAAGTAAGCCATCTGTTTACAACGCAACAGGCAACGGAAACGTTAATGGGTGGGTTACTTCCCACTCTTCTTTTAAAGCTGGAGAAAATAGGAATTAGAGGTATACCTTTGAAATTATTTGAAGATTACTTGTTTAGGCGTGTACAAAAGGTTAAAATTGGTGAACATGTAAGTGAGGCCTCAGAAATTACCTACGGTGTTCCCCAAGGAAGTGTGTTAGGTCCTACCTTATTCCTCATATATATAAATGAACTTGCTAATCTAAATATAGTGGGAGGTAATGTATTTTGTTATGCCGACGACACTGTTATAGTATTCGAAGGTCCAAAATGGGACTCAGTCTTTGACACAGCACAAGCTGGTTTAAATTATGTTTCCAATTGGCTAAAAATAAATATGTTAACTTTAAATGCATTCAAAACTAACTACATTTGCTTCACTATTAATAATAAAACTCAACCTAATAATTATCTTTCTCTTAAAATACATCACTGTAAAAATAATATAGACACAAATCTTTGTAATTGTCCTGAAATAGATAAAGTGGAATATACTAAATATTTAGGGGTCATTTTAGATCAGCGACTATCTTGGCATCAACATATTTCACATGTAAATGATAGGATAAGAAAATTAACATGGATATTTAAGATTCTAAGAGATATAATTCCTAAAAAACAACTTAACCAAATATATCTGGCACTAGCACAATCTGTAATAAGTTACTGCATTACTGTATGGGGGGGAGCTACAAAAACAAAATTTCTAGACTTAGAACGTGGACAGCGATGTTTACTTAAAGTAATGTATCGTAAACCATATAGATATCCCACAGAGGACCTATACAATATATCTAACTTACTATCTATCCGCAAATTATATATACTATCTATAATCTTACGCAGACACCGTAATATTGGTTATAACCACGTACTAGCAACTAATACTAGGAGAAGAAACAGAGTCATTGTTACACCTCAGACAAAATCCCACTTCGCGAAAAGGCAATATTTATCTCAATCAGCACACCTGTACAACCAAATTAATCAAAATCTTGTTATTTATACCATGACCTTACGTGAATGTAAAAAACTGTCACAAATTGGCTTCAGTCATTAAATTACATTTCTACTGAAAATCTCATAAACCACCTGTAGGTATCCACACACACACACATACACACACACACACACACACACACACACACACACACAGATTGGCGCATTCTAAAAGTACTAAGTTTTAGTTTTACTTGCTGTCAACAGTACATTGTTTCATTAGAAAATTTTATGTTCTGTCTAATATAATTATGTAACGCTTGTGTTAAGGAGGAGCGGGGCATCCTGCCACAAGCATAAATATTTTATGCTTACTAGGATGCTTCAAAAACTGATTTACTTAAATGTAACTTTTAGACTGAATAAAGATTTTTTGATTTTTTTTTTTTTGACTTTTCTCTGCAGGTGACTGTACCACGAAAAATATCACTTAATGTTATGAAAATTATAAATTAATTATTCGTTGTAAACTCGTGTCGTAAATGTTACTAACTCTAGCTAAACCGCTTCAGCCTACAATTCGAAGCGCGCGTCACAATCAACGCCAGTCGGCAGTCGGCAGCATCCCCGCGCCAGGGGTGGCTATTTGACGCCGCGAGTTGTCGCCGCAGCTTTTGATATTATAATGTTACTCGTACCATGCAGTCAGGCTGCTCCTTCATTCCACGACACGACAACGACACAGCTTTATAATAAAAGCACGAATGGTACTGCCACACTAGTTATAAAATAATTAAAAAACTACTTATCACTGTAACACAGGTGTAGCACCACCTTTAACGTCATTCGCACGCACACATGGAAGTTTGCGTGTGTATACAATACAATACATACATACATAAGATGTCGTTGTCGTGTCGTTCAAAGAAGAACGGCCATACTGTGTTGTTGCACGCTATACTGACTGCAACCGTAGGTTGTCGGTTGTCGGTTGTCGGTTGTCGGTTGTCTGCTGTATTGTCGGTGTGGAGAGCGATTGTCGAGTGTCGGGGAGGTGCGTGACGAATGTTAGGGCTCGCGTTGAAGAGGGCTTAGCGACGCACGGTTCGTTCGATTTATGTGAAAATTAACTCCGGCTATGACCTATCTATTCCTTAAATTAATAGGTTCACTTTTATATGAACTTATCACAAGAACCTCGCATGGTTTAAGGTAAGATTAGTTTCGTGGAAACAAAATTTTTATAGTGTATCTATCTTTGTTTATTGAAACGAAAAAAAGATACAGTTATAGTATGATGATCCGCAGTAACGGATAGGTGAATATTAGTCTGAATTGAGAAGAATTTTGCTAGGAAGCATTATTTCTGGTTGCCCTAGTTACGACTGCCATGCCATCATACATATTCATTGAACTTTGAAGTTGAACACACTAGTTAAACAAAAATATTATGCAGATGTTCCACGGGCTTTTCGATTCCGGCTACTGGTAGGACTGTTTAAAAATATTAGTGTATCATACGAGCCAAACGATTGCCTTGACGATGTTTTGAATGAGTTCCGCGAACGTAAACACGCGCGACCAGCAACTGTCGCGGCGGATAAACAAACCAACTGGTGAGTTACGAGGACTTTACATTAACCTATCCGTTATCGGCGGTAGCTTCCACCTTCCATAATTAGATAAAAGTAGGGTTAGATATCCCGGTGGCTTATGACGATCCTAAGTGATGGACAAAGTGGGCGCGGTCGGCAATGATATTATAATGTAAAAAGAGGTAGATATGTCACTAGCACGCCGACGATAAAGAGCATAAGAACAGGCAATTGATCGTTCTGCTCGTAGTCGCTCTGTCTATACAAGACGATACGCAGTACGCACGCTTTTGTTGTTGTCAGAAGTGCTTGACATTTGACATACAGCGTTAAAATGCCTTCGTGTATTATACCAATGTGATTAGTGTAGTGAAATAAAAGATAAACGTGTGTGTGTTGTAGCTCTTTTCGGAACAGATTTTTTGGTTGATCTGTAAGGGTATAACGTATCTATATTTTTTTAATACCATTGGCGGTCGGTAATTGGATAGGTAACCGGTAGCAGAAAACATTTCTTGAGCGTTTCCGTGCTTTGGAAAGGACGTAAAGCCGTCGGTCTTGGTTGTTAACAGTCGACAAGCTATGTCGCAGACCCTAAGGCGGCATCAAAACTTCCGACATTTGGGTTGCCCACTTACCCCACCACCAATCCGCACTGGTGCAGCGTGGTGGAGTATGCTCTAGCTAGCTGCTCTAGGCTTCAAGGAAAAAGAGCCGTGCTCAGTAGTGGGCCGGGTTAGTTAACGAGTTGAAGCCAGTCAGGGTTGGATATTACCGATTCATATGGCTAGGGCGAAGCCAAAAGGCTATATTTTTGATCGGCATGCATGTATGGGCAGACACCCACGTCTTTTACTTTATTCTCTATTAACTACTAAACGAATGAACCACTTTGGATAAATCATGCATCGATTTTCAATTATGTAACCGAATAGTTAAAACGGAACGGATTTATACAGATCGGAAAGTGCAACACGCTTTAACAAAAATAACTTTCTATGATTTACTGAACGTTTCACATTATATTTTATTTTCGTATCTATGCCTCGTTCTCGCTTTAATCTTCGCATGATGCTAGTAAAATAAACACTCAGCCGGGAAAGGTTGGCCGTTGGACCAACGTCCTGTAATTCACATGTTAAATGTAATATTTTTCATAACATCTCTAGGTGCAACAAAATTAGGTATAACTAAAAAACTACTTGTCAGATCTCGCTCAAATTTGAATGAGACCACATGACAAGCACCAGCTTTCGATTAAAAAAGAATCAATAAAATCGGTTCACCCACTCGAAACTTCTGAGGTAACAAACATAAAAAATACAGTCGAATAAGTCGAATTGAATATAACTACATTTTTAGTTCACTTTATTTTTTGTTTTGATTTTAGTTTAGTTATTTTTTGCTAGTTTTATGAGAATTATAAGTATTTTCTGATTTCAAATCCATTTCCGAGTCTTATGACAATAATTATTATAGGAGTAGCTATTTTACATATTACATACTAAAATTATTAATAGCACTATTAAGCACTTCAAAATAAATATTATATCGCAGTGGAATAAAAAAGACTAAAAGTATGACAAAATTAAACTAAGTGAGCTGTAATAAAAGAACGACTACAATAGCGATGAAAGTCTTTGTCAGTAGAAAGCTTTCTTCTGCTCGTGTTACGGCCCCTTGTATACACTATAGTATGCGCCGTCGCTTGTGCGGTGTTCTTTGGTTTTTATTTCATTCTTTTGCTGAATTTTATGTCTTCATAAGTTATGATATACATTCGATAAAATGTTCGGTGATTTGGACGTCAATAAAATGACCTTTGATTTATATTTACAGTTTTAATTAATTATTAAATTATGATAATACATAATATGTAATGATATTAGGTATGAAAGTACAAATCATTGTTTTTTTTTAATATAAGATACCTACACGTAGCAATTATTATCTATGTAAATACTAACAGTAACAATGAAAGCTTAAAAAAATAACATATTAATCGTAAAAAAACCCGCAAGTTCCAGTTCGACAGTTCTCTGCTCTACACAGCAATATAATTTCATAATTTGATAATTCTCGTCAACTAAATGTTAATTTTCCTCATTATCCGTTGTATATGGGACTCGTACTTTTAATTTATGTTAACAACGGTGTGTGTACTCGTATACTGATGCATATCTCAGTAAACATATTTTTAATGCTCCGCGATGCATGAACGCCAGATGATGTGCAAGGACGCACACGCCGCGCCGGCCGGCTATAGAAATATACAGCGACTGTTGCAATAATCATACGTATACTGAATTTCCCAGTAAAAGGTAAATAAATATAAGTTAAGTATTTCCTTTTTATGGAAGAAAGAGACAAGAAAAAGATACTCGTCAATCAGAAATCAATCGAGTTAGCTAATGGAAAACTAAATTCTAGAGCAGCAAGGCTATTCACTTTTGTAACTTGACAGCGGAGTTTCAAAATTGACGTTCGAGTTCTAGGATCACTTCACTTCGCAAGTGCGTAATAGATGATTAGATAATGACATGTCAATATGATGCAAGTTCGCTTTTGTTTTGTAACTTGACAGCGGAATACACGATGAGTTTCTAAATTGAAGTTAGAGTTCGAGACTCCTTTCACCTCGCAAGTGCGTACCAGATGACTAGAGAATCACATATCAAGATCTCGGATTCGAACTTCAATTTTGAAACTCAGCTGTCAAGTTACAAAAGTGAATAGCCCTCCTGTACCGACTTAAGGACTACCGAGTGTTTAGGTCTTTCGTTTTTGTTTCCTACAAGAGCACACGTTAGGCCGTCGGTTTTGGTTCTTATCGTTAGATAAAAGTGATGACAGTCGTTAGGCCCCATCGGATGATTTCAGCTGGTAGTGATAGAAGGGGGGACAGCGCGGCAGCGGTAAACAATGTTATCATAAAAGACTATATCTAGCCGATAAATCAATATAATAACGAGGTCTGATCATGAAATAACCAACAACAATGTGACTTGCGTGTTTTTACGCTATTTCTTTATAACAAAAAATATTGAACCAACAAAGAACAAGACATTTCAATTAGCATTACGTAAAGTGTAACTTAACATTTTCGCCTCCTTAATATGCGAGATACCACAGACGAGATAACATCGCTCTTCACCAAATTTTAACGACTCTTTTATTATTTTTCGAGCGGCACTTGTAAAGAGTGACACAGAAAAAACAAACAACGTGGCTAACGTTCGAAAATTAAAACACGTGGCGGGACTCGTACGTGTTGAAAACTTTTTAAAAAAGTCAAAGGATGCTTGACTATTCAGTATTCAGCCAAAGCTAAAATACCATTTTGAAACAAACAAAATGTTAAAATTATGATGTATATATTTTGTTATTCTGTAACATATGAAAAACATTAAACAACATATCTGTGTACTAATAATCAAAATAAGTTATTGATTCTATAGCGACTAGAGGTACTTAGGTAACAAGGGGATAAATCAGAAACGAGGAATCAGCCTATCAGTTAAGAAGAGGAGGTGACGTACCTATCTCTAAGAATAAACAAACTAAAGCGGCACTGAGCTAGTTACAGAACGAAAATGTAATTGATGGATACCACGAATCGGTAGATAGACCCGTATGCACTTTATGAATCTTAACTGGTGGATGGATGAAATCAGCTACTGAAATGGTACATCCGAGGAAGGCCTGTTTCCAGCAGTAGACAATCATTAATATCAACTAGGACACTGTACATGTATGTCATTCTAAAATGAATGCTAATTATGTCTTCCTTGTTGAGTAAATAGGAATTATAAATGAAGTAATAAAAACTGAAGTTATTGTTATCGTTCATTGAATCTGCACAGTAGTTTTATCTCATAATTATGATATCAATCGATATCTTGATGTCGTTACATGATTTCATAACCTTAATCTTAATATTGATCAGATGAATTGAATACTCATTGATATTTTTGCACTAATCTATAACTGCAAACATAATTAAAGAAACTTCCCAAGTCTATACTCGAGTCCAACTCAATCTGACCGTAAGGCAGAATGACCAGCGCTGACCAGGGATTGGCGCCAGGCCCCTTGTCGAAGCGTTGTGTACCATCTATTTTAATCTGACGGTTTTATTTTAAAATTTCTGATCCGGTTTGGATATTTTTCTTAATCCCGAACAATGATATTATAATGTAAAAAGAGGTAGATATGTCACTAGCGCGCCGACGATGAAAAGCGTAAGAACAGGCAATTGACCGTTCTGCTCGTAGTCGCTCTGTCTATACAAGACGATACGCACGCTTTTGTTGTTGTCAGAAGTGCTTGACATTTGACATACAGCGTTAAAATGCCTGCGTGTACCAATGTGATTGGTGTATTGAAACAAAAGATAAACGTGTGTGTGTTGCAGCTCTTTTCGGAACAGATTTTTTGGTTCATTTTTAACTATATGGGCATAAACCGCATAACGAATCTATATTTTGTAAATATCATTGATCCCGAAAGCCAACTAGCCACGGCCATGTCTTGCCATAAGGAACTCTGCGCTCGGCTATTACCATAAAAAACAATAGTTTATTAGCTTTATTGTTCCTACTGAGTGTTACATTGTAGAAATAGTGACATAAATAATTCAAGCAAGTTGCGTGACCGTATAACGTGGGACAATCTACACTGAACGGTATAAATAAATATCACGAACTGTCAAAACGAGCAATGGATCAAAATGATAGGCGAAATAAAATTGTTTTGTTGCTTTTCGATAGTACGTTGTAGGGGGGGACTCTTTAAATATTATTTTCTCACTAGAATTTGCCTTTGTTTTCCATTTGGTTTCGCAAAATGATTACCGTTTAGTTGAATGATAAAAAGTTTGTGTAATGTTTGCATGATGCTTGAACGAACAGCAAATTGTTTTATACTTCAACGATGATTACCACTTTCCATCAGCTACCATCAGGGTATACGTTCGCTCGTCGTCTATTGAAAATAGGTGAAAAATTACTCAGAAAAATACTTAGACCTGGATAAAAAGATTTGCCTTTTATCGACTGACCTCCCGTGCTATAATCTTATTTTTCCAGCTAACGAACCTTGCACACGAACCTACATAACGTGACGTGTTAAAATTATATAAAAAGTTAAACTAATATTAACTTTATTAAGAGTTAAATTAAACTCGACGATCTCTCTATGCTATTGCATCATGTTCATCAGGGACATAATATCGTATATCGTGGCCTCATAACCCGTTATAATCTGTGTAATTTGTACAAAATATCAGTCAAAACTACAGAAGTCGCTTTTATTCGTCTTTTAAATCCATATTGGTAGGGAATTAGCTCTCGAGTCGTCCTCTCAGTCCCCCAGTCTGTTTTGCCCCTCGAATGCCTTCATCTCGCTTCTCGCCTCCGCAGTGAAACCGAATTCAAAAGGACGTTCTCGGAGGGAACGTTTCAAGCAAGCCGCTTTTGTCACTCTATCTTACATTTCTGAAATTTTTTATTAAATATAAGCACAAGCTTAACATTTTGATTTTTTTAAACTCAGATTTCAATAAGTTCACAATGGCTGCAAAATTAGGCGTTAGTCTATAAATTTTGAGGATCGTACTAAGCACGAAGATTTATTTTTATGAAACAATTTTTTTCCGTGGACAACAAATTTTGTTGCGGCTGTTCTATTTTTTTTTTTTGTTTTTATTAATTTAATATCGTTTGTGGTGATTTCATGCAGAATACATTTTACACATTTACTTTATATTTTAATTGAAGAAACGAGTCAACAAATCATCACTTTAGTCCTGAGAAAAAAAATTGGCAATATCTCGCGAATACCTAATACTTACCTACCCGATATCACGACAAGATATCAGGGATTATATTAAGCATGGAATAGATACTTATTCAGCGGTATTAAGAATACGCAATGTAGCAGCCAGATAAGGATAGCAAATAATATATAAACCCTGCTACTATTATAACGCAGAAGGCGTAGGTCTGAAGAAAACATTTATTTCCTATCTACCCCGGCTACTGAGATACTGCGAGCTGCATATTGATGCGAGATAATTTGACGAATAACGTCTTCATTTAGAAACATGAATCAGCTGCAAATATCATCAGCGCCGCATCGTCTT
The DNA here is from genome assembly GCA_911387775.1 of Thymelicus sylvestris. Taxonomy (NCBI): domain Eukaryota; kingdom Metazoa; phylum Arthropoda; class Insecta; order Lepidoptera; family Hesperiidae; genus Thymelicus; species Thymelicus sylvestris. Next base: position 16,912,873 of record OU426889.1, read on the forward strand.
CACACGCAGACTATCTTCATGCATTCGTCGACCATCTTCGAGCAAGTTTCTTCAACGCCGCAGTCGCTTTTTCCGAGTTCTTCTTGCTGTTCCTGAGATGTGTTCCGCGCCGTCGCCGCCCGCCGAGTGCGCGCGCGCCCGTCCTGCTCGCTTTTATACGGCCGTCCAGCGCAGCAACTGCGGGAGGCCGCACACGAACCTGCGCGATCGCCCGGCGACCGGCTCATCGGCAGTTAGAGCGCGACAGAAATATTGCGCGTCTCGTCTCTCATAATAATTAATCGATGCTTATGTTTTGCTATTATTATCAAATTGTCATTGGTCTAAATTATTGTATTATAATTGGCTAAGAAAATAAAATTAATTACTATTGGTAAATTCGTAATGTAGCCGGGGGTATAAATATAGGCAGGGTTGCCTCAATAAAGCATTCCTATTCGCTTACACATCAAGATCAGCAGTTTCATTTCTCGACCTTCTGAAGCAGTAAATATTGGAGTCTGTTAATGGTGGACCCATACCACCACCATTACAGTGGTGACCCCTGAACGAGCACCGAGGACGAAGACCCCTGTCCAAACACGAAGAAGTGGTGACCCCTGTACGAACACGACGAGGAAGATCCCTGAACGAACACCGAGGAAGACCCCTGTCTGAACACAAGGAGGAAGACCCCTGCACGAGCACCGCGGACCAAAATCCCTGGAGGAAAATCCCTGCAAAATCATGGATCGAGAGCTGATTTTGCAAGAAATCCAGAAGCTGTCAGCCGACATCGCCGCACTAAAGGCCGCTCGCCAACAATACAACGAGCTCAGTCAGCAACCACGAAGACCAAACGTTCGTCACGACCGTCCTGCAAATGGTAGTCGGAAGAACTCAAGAACAAGATCTCCCCGCTGCTATTATCATCGTCATTTTGGTTCCGAGGCAAGAAAATGCACAACGCCGTGTACATTCAAAAATGAAAACATGAAATCAAAAAACTCAACGGAGCGCATTGGAATTGAAGCAACGGAATCCAACGTAACAGAAAAGTCCTACCGTCTTTTTGTCACCGATAAAAAAAGCAAACTTACCTTCCTTATCGACACCGGAGCGAATATCTCAGTTTTACCGCTGAGACAAGGACAGAAGATGAAGCCACTGGAATTTCAACTCTACGCCGCAAACAATACGACGATTCCGACATATGGAGAAAAATCTATGGAACTAGATTTAAACCTACGCCGACCGTTCAAGTGGAGATTTATCATCGCTAAAGTCAGTAAACCAATCATCGGTGCTGATTTTCTTCAACATCACCAGTTGATCGTCGACATCAAAAATAGAAGACTCATCGATGGGAAAACCAATCTTGCATCTCAGTCTTTCGTCCAAGCAACCAATCTACCCACAATAAGAAGCATAGATGTTCAACAATCATATCACAAGATCCTTGAAGAATATCCTGGAATCACAAGAATAACTTCAATGAAATTATCACCGAAGCACGACGTTGAACATTTTATCGATACCAATGGACCACCACTACACTGCCGTGCACGTCCAATCGCACCGCACCGATACGAGCAAGTTCGAAAAGAGTTCGAAAACATGATCGAGCAAGGAATATGCCGTCCAAGCAAAAGTCCTTGGTCATCACCACTTCACGTCGTACCAAAGAAGAATGGAGAATTACGAGTTTGTGGAGATTACAGAAGACTGAACTCTATCACCACTCCTGACCGCTACCCAATACCGCGAGTCAAGGACTTCACTCATCAACTGTCAGACAAGACTATATTCTCCACCATCGATCTCAACCGAGCTTACCAACAAATAAAAGTACGTGATGAAGACATAGAGAAAACAGCAATAATTACACCAATGGGATTATTCGAATTTCCAAGAATGACTCCAGGACTGAAGAACGCTGGTCAAACCTTTCAAAGATTTATACACGAAGTACTTCATGGACTCGATTTCGTTTTCGCATTCATCGATGATCTACTTGTTGCCAGCCCTGATGAAGAAACGCACAAAACCCATTTACGCACCGTGCTACAACGATTAGAAGAAAATGGAATCACAATAAACCCTTCAAAATGCATATTTGGACAACAAGAAGTTCAATTTCTTGGTTTCACCGTCAGTAAGGAAGGAATCAAACCGCCTACTGAAAAAGTCAGAGCAATCATCGATTACGCGAAACCAAAAACAATCGAAGAATTAAGAAGATTTCTTGGAATGATAAATTTCTACAGAGAACACATACCTAAAGCCGCTGAAATTCAAGCACCACTTCACGCTTACCTTCACAACACGAAGAAAAAAGATAAAACATCAATCGAATGGAACGATGAAGCCACGAAGGCATTTGAAGCTTGTAAAGTTGCGATCCAAAATGCAGCTTTACTCGCTCACCCATCACATGAAGCAACACTTGCTATATTCAGCGACGCGTCCGATATATCAGCGGGAGCTGTACTTCAACAATATATCAATGGGAAATGGCAACCACTTGGCTATTTTTCGAAGAAGTTCTCCGATACTCAACGTAACTACAGTACATTCGACAGAGAGCTACTCGCTATCTACATGGCTATCAAGCACTTCAGAAAAACGTTCGAGGGTCGAAACCTGATCGTTTTTACCGACCACAAGCCATTAATATATGTACTACAGAAGAAACCATCACCATCGGAAACACCACGACGAGCAAGACAACTCATTTTCATAAGCGAGTTTACGACCGACATACGTCACATCAGTGGGAAGGACAACATAGTCGCGGACGCACTCAGTCGCAAACCAATCGACAGTGTCACGTGCCCTACATCAATTGACTATCACAAGATCGCCGAAGCGCAAGACAGAGATAGCAACAACATCAATCAACTATCGAAGCAAAGTAACTTATCCATCAAGCAAGTTACCTTGCCGATGACTCATCTACCTATCTACTGTGAAGCCTCAACGTCAGCCATGCGACCATACCTACCAGAAGAATGTCGTCGCGAAGTCTTCAATGCACTACATAACATTAGTCATCCAGGTGTTAAAACAACAAGAAAACTCATCACTGAAAAATTCTTTTGGCCTTCAATGCAAGTGGATGTTGGCAACTGGGCGAAGCAATGCATTCAATGTCAAAAATGCAAAGTACATAGGCATACATCAAGCAGCCTAGCTTCATTTCCACCTACGGAGAGATTCGAACACCTGCACGTTGATATCGTTGGACCATTGCCTACGTCACCGCAAGGATATCGATATCTCGTAACCATGATCGACAGAACAACAAGATGGCCAGAAGCAATACCAACCGATGATACTTCAGCCGAATCCATCGCAAAAATAATTTATGAAAACTGGATTACTCGTTTTGGTTCACCAAAAACCATCACAACGGATCAAGGAAGAAACTTCGAAAGCAACCTATTTCTTAAACTCCTTCAAACGATGGGAATACAGAAAACACGTACAACGGCATATCATCCGCAATCAAACGGAATAGTCGAACGATGGCATCGTACATTGAAGACCGCACTCAAAACTCGTTTATCTCAACATAAAAAGTGGATTGATGAGCTACCTACAGTGCTATTTGGACTACGAGCAACACCGCGCGCAGACACTAGTCTTAGTGCCGCTCAGCTAACCTACGGCCACAGCATAAGACTACCGTGTGACTTCTTCACTTCAACTTCGTCAAACAATCAAGAAATGAATTACGATTATGTCACTCAACTTCAAGAAACAATCAACAAAGTCTTATCGTCGCAACGCATATCATCACATGAAAATAAGAAATCTGTATTCATTCATCAAGATTTGAAAACATGCAATCAAGTTTTTGTCAGAAACGACGCGGTGAAAAAACAATTTCAACCTACCTACGATGGACCGTATAAAGTCTTAGAGCGAGATAGCAAGACTTTTAAATTACAAATACCCGGAAGGAAATCTACAATAATATCGATCGACCGACTAAAGCCTGCCTATATTATCAACGAGGATACTTCAGAGGACTCATCATCATCATCAGTACCATCTCAACCTCCAGCGAGGAAGCTTGAAAACCCATCATCTACAACATCAACTCATATCAAACCTATTTTGAAAACTACAAGATATGGACGAGTCGTCAAGCCTCCGGTACGCTTTCGCTAGGGGGAGAGTGATGTAGCAGCCAGATAAGGATAGCAAATAATATATAAACCCTGCTACTATTATAACGCAGAAGGCGTAGGTCTGAAGAAAACATTTATTTCCTATCTACCCCGGCTACTGAGATACTGCGAGCTGCATATTGATGCGAGATAATTTGACGAATAACGTCTTCATTTAGAAACATGAATCAGCTGCAAATATCATCAGCGCCGCATCGTCTTCACACGCAGACTATCTTCATGCATTCGTCGACCATCTTCGAGCAAGTTTCTTCAACGCCGCAGTCGCTTTTTCCGAGTTCTTCTTGCTGTTCCTGAGATGTGTTCCGCGCCGTCGCCGCCCGCCGAGTGCGCGCGCGCCCGTCCTGCTCGCTTTTATACGGCCGTCCAGCGCAGCAACTGCGGGAGGCCGCACACGAACCTGCGCGATCGCCCGGCGACCGGCTCATCGGCAGTTAGAGCGCGACAGAAATATTGCGCGTCTCGTCTCTCATAATAATTAATCGATGCTTATGTTTTGCTATTATTATCAAATTGTCATTGGTCTAAATTATTGTATTATAATTGGCTAAGAAAATAAAATTAATTACTATTGGTAAATTCGTAATGTAGCCGGGGGTATAAATATAGGCAGGGTTGCCTCAATAAAGCATTCCTATTCGCTTACACATCAAGATCAGCAGTTTCATTTCTCGACCTTCTGAAGCAGTAAATATTGGAGTCTGTTAATGGTGGACCCATACCACCACCATTACAGCAACTAGGTTTATAAAGTACGTAAAGCGCAAAAAAAAATCTGAAATGTTAAACTTCCTACCTAATTTTTTTACTAGCACTTGTTTCTAGGTAGATACAAAAAGTTATTTACCGACAAAACATCACACAAATTAACTTTGTTCAAAACAGAATCGATAAAATCTATCGCAAACAATAGCTTTATTCGGACGTGACCCGGTAATAAAGAAATGAGTCCCATTCTCATTTGTTAGATCGATTTAGTTGGCTGATATGAAACGAGTATGACTCATAACCTGATCTGGTCGACAAGAAACAGTTTTTTGATACAACGGAATCTTTTGTCTTTTGATTAGAGTTAATTGATGATTGAAAAAAAATTCAACTGTGACGATATTGTTAACCCTGTAAATGTAAATCAGTTGGTCCTCTCCAGCAAACGGAGGGTCCCGGGTTATAATCCCAGTTAGGACAGACATTTACAGATAAATGTTTCTAATAGGGCCTTGGTATTTGAGAATAATGTGAGAGTCTAAATGTGAGATTTCATGAAAATATTCGTATTTGACAACAATAAACAGAAGAATAAAGATAGAAAGAATTGATTAACCCAATAGACAAAAATTTCACCAAAAAAAAAACTCAACAACTTATCATTTCAGAAATACATACCTAATAAATTTAAAAATTATCTCCATTAACCCTGACTACCTTGTTCTATGAGAATACCGTTATATCAACTGATTCTACGTAGTATTTAACTTAAATCATCTTTTACATGACCAACAAGTTCCATGGTAGCCATAAACATAATCGCGCCCAATCGCCGCCAGACGCATACAAATGCAATTAAAACCCAACGAACCATAACAATAACACTGATATATTGTTTTGTACAACTATTATAACTGAACTGACCCATACACGGCTCACGTGTGAAAGAGAAAGCACTACTCGTAATAGGCGTAATTACATAGACCACCCGCGCGATCTCGCTTGCACCGTACCATTAAAGAGCTTTTTGTTGGAAATGGACAATGAAGTCATCAAACGAAACAGTCACTGCGTGCGGCCCGAGGTGATAATCTAAGGCGATTAGGTTTAATCCGAAATAATAGCATACCTTCAATCGATATTCGGGTTATCGAATGGATATTATAAGTGCATGCACGTCCCTAATTTTGTATTATGTCTTACGCACGACCTTTTCTTGGGGCCGATTTAAACTACAGATTTAAATCGTACTTTATTATGCAATCATTTAAGGGTTAGCTATTCCACGATACAATTTCGTTATTACTTATTCGTACTTACGTACATTTTTCAAAAATATATTAATATTTCATGTCTATAAAAATGTAATCATTCATTCAAAGTCGGTACCTTGATTACTATGTTATTTGAAATTATTTATTAAAAAAAAAGAAAAAAAAAATAGTACTTAGTACGTATTTACATCATAAAGGGTTTGGAGACTTTAAGGTACCGATATATAAATTGATGTATCAATCTTATGAGATCCGTGGCACGCATCGCTTGATAATAAAGTAATCCCATAAGCGGCAGATAATATTATAATATGATTGATATAATCCCACGTAAATATTTCCAGCATACATTTCAATATACTCAATCTATTAACTGCTCATGAACTTGTATATTAGAATTTTAATGACATGCAAATAGCGTGCAATACTGTAACAAAGATAGTACGATTGAATAAAATTGCCGATTGAATGAAACTAAATTGTATTCCGTAAACTGGAATTGAATGATAAAATGTAGCTAAAACCTTACTTATGCTCCTTTCATGCATAACGTATAAATTTGGTTGCATTTTGTCAATTAGTTAATACTAAATACTACAGATATTCCATAGACTCACAATACATTAGAAGAGAACATTTTTTTTTATTAGTTATTGGCCACATTTAAAATTTTCGAAATAAATGCAATACATACTAAAGATAATGCATAATGAATCCAATCACTAAGTACAGAAGTGTTAGAACTATATTACATAATAACCTTTCAGCAAAATTAATAAACTTAAAATTGTGAACGCCACTCCTGAACAGAAATTCATTATATTTTATCCTTCACTAATTCCTTCAATTTCTCTCAAATATAAAATAAATACTTCTATGGAATTAAATATTTCACGCTAAACTAAACACCTCGCGTCGCGGGTGGTTCGAAATGCGTCCAAACATCTAATATCGAAAACAAAACATATATTTTTATCACGAAAGCCAGGCCCAGCAGGTTGCTTGTTAACTGGAACTGGAATAGCTTCTTGCAATCAACAAATCGTTTTGTAAATTTAAAGGAGACAAAACACTCGATATTTTTTTTCGAATGGATAGTTTCTGTTGGCCCTAGCGGCCTTTAAAGCTTCACGTGGACAAAACAAAACACGCGATAGGTCAGATATTAATAGAAGTATTAAAATAATATGTGTATCGGATATGCTCTTTGGAACACCTGCGTACCGATACCGATATTACCTACCTATACTACTAATGTCATTACTGGTGTAAATGGACAAGGGGATACAAACAATGGTCCAAAAGCCGATACCGTCTAAACATGGCATCATTTCGCCAGGTTTATATAATTAAAAATAATTATCATAAATATCATCGCCATAATATCAATATCATAATATCAATATATAATATATATTCTTATCCTTCACATTATATTTTTATGGATAAACATGATAAATTAATATAATGTAACAGGATAAAGCGTGGGTAAATAGTTAATAGATATCAGGAATTTAAAAATATTATTTGCCACATCAAACGTGATTGTTTTGGCATCGCATGCAACGGGAAAAAAATCTTGTCATCATTTCGTTTGCCAAGAGTTGAATAGACGAATTTTTGTTTATGACTAGTTCCTAGCTGACCATCGACAACTGTTGCTTTCATTTCAACGCGTCTTTAATCTTTATTGTATGAAGAAAATATACGAAGGAAATGTTTTTGTTTAGTCTTATTATTATAGAGTACGTTAAATATACTCAGTAGAACAATTATAATTATACATGGTATGCACTAACCATACATATTTATAATGTAAGCGTGAGCCGATGTGCGGTGTGTACGCTTTTTACACCGTTCGTTGTTGTCGGCCGCTTTTATTTTAATAACGACGCGCAAAGAATGCTGTAATGGCAACAATTGCGATGTAAACGCTCCTCGTGTTGCCTTAGTTCTTTGTCCACGGAAACCCCACACAATGGCAAGTGGAGCAACAATCGAGACCTATTCATAACATAAAGGTTACGGATCAAATGGATTGTTTCTATTATTCACGTCGCTTGCTTGAAACAATTTGAACATTGTACAAATATTACCTAATTATCGAGAATGAAGCAGTCCTATATTTCATTCAGGAAATACAGTCAGTCTGGAAAGTTCTGAGCGTCACAGATGGACGCGTCTTCCGACTCATGTATGAATTTTGTAGCCAATATATCACAATTTACTCGCGGTTTAAAATAAACTAAGCTTAAGAACTGTTTAACAGGTTTTAACTTGGTAGATCTTGGGAACTGAATAAGAATAAAATATTTAATCAAATGTATAAAAGCGGCCAAGTGCGAGTCGGACTCGCCCATGATGGGTTCCGTAGCAGCAAGTAACATAATATAAAAGTTCTTGAAGTTCGTTGTAACTTTGATCGAGGTAAATTGCGGTTTACGATTTATGACGTATTAAAAAAAAAAACTACTTACTAGATCTCGTTCAAACCAATTTTCGTTGGAAGTTTGCATGGTAATGTACATCATATATTTTTTTTAGTTTTATCATTCTCTTATTTTAGAAGTTACGGGGGGGGGGGGGGGGGGGACACACATTTTACCACTTTGGAAGTGTCTCTCGCGCAAACTATTCAGTTTAGAAAAAAATGATATTCGAAACCTCAATATCATTTTTGAAGACCTATTCATAGATGGGTTTGACACACGTATGGGTTTGATAAAAAAAAAATTTGAGTTTCAGTTCTAAGTATGGGGAACCCCCAAAATTTATTGTTTTTTTTCTATTTTTGTATGAAAATCTTAATGCGGTTCACAGAATACATCTACTTACCAAGTTTCAACAGTATAGTTCCTATAGTTTCGGAAAAAAGTGGCTGTGACATACGGACGGACAAACAGACAGACAGACAGACAGACAGACAGACAGACAGACAGACATGACGAATCTATAAGGGTTCCGTTTTTTGCCATTTGGCTACGGAACCCTAAAAAGGGTTTAATTCAAGTTTCTGATATATAAAGTCCAGCATTAAGCCATATGCATGAACATTCAAAATTAACATACAGCAACTTAAACTCTGTTTTTTGATTCCGCAAAGCAAATTGACATTTCCAGTATTGCAAGTCTTTATTGTTTTCTAAATAGCAATGTGCAACAATCAGTAAAACGTAATCAATATTTTCCGATTTTTTTGTTAAAAACTAATATCGAGGTAATTAAAATTAAAACGCAACTTATTAACAACCCGACCCAGAAATTCAAATATTATCTCGTATTGCTACCATATTGCTATCAGGTATACATAATATGTATTCATGAATCATAATAGCAAAAAATAGGCAACATTATTTTTTCATCTGACATTTAGCATGTGTCAATTCACTTTGCGGAATTAAAAGAGAGTTTAGTCACTTACGTCACGTCGAGTCATACATGTAGGCATACAGTTCCGTAATGGAACACATTATTTGTAAATTCCATTAGCCCGACATCCATCGAAACATAAGGTTACATACGACAGGTGTGAAGGTGGTCCCGCCCCAGGTCGTGCGAAGGTCCTACCACGTGTCAAATTACTTTAATACGAAAGGTCCGTCTAACGACACCACACACGATGGGAGGAAACAAAAAAGATCTTGATGAGAGCAGACCTTCAAATCATCAACCATCAGTCGTTAATTCTTATGAAGGTCTACGAGTAGCAGTGGTTAAAACAATGATATGGCGATTAATAAATGATTGTCGGACATAAAAAGGACACGCATGACATCACTGTTGTTGCGGATGTGGGAGTATGAAATGCAACTTAAGTAAATTGTTGGTGGTTTTTAAAATAATTAAGATACCATTATACTCGTACGTTCACGCTAACAATAACACGAACATCCGTACAATAATTCTGAGTGGCTGGACGCATAAATGAAACAACATAAATATCTAAAAACACCCAAGAACAAACGTATACGTTACGAGTATTAATATAAATGTAACCATAAATATTGTGATGAATAATCAAAAACCTGTTTAATTAATTATGAAATTCAAATGCAACAAGAATAGTAGGTAACTATCCCCAGCTGCCAATTTCCGATGAAGCTACTTGGTCGAATTCAACACGGTTTCCTATACTGGGAGGAAATTGGTTAGATAATCCTCAAAGACACTTAAGATAGCTTTATTTTTACATGAAATACTGTTATATAATGCATTAACACGTCAATCGTATATGAAAAGCGAATTACAAATATCGAGATGTACTCAACCGGCAGACGTAACGATCGCGATCTCAACAGCCAACTCCACTTCGGAACCGGCGCGGCGGCGGATCGCTCTTGACTCGAGGGCACGATGACATGGGAATGTTCCCGGTATTCGATAGGGGACACTTGGATATTTAATACCTTGATTTGCATTTGATTCGCAGTTTAAATACCTTGATTAAAAAAGTTTCACCAATAATACCCCGGTTAAAACCTGAGGCACATAGTCATGAAACTTGTAAAAGTAAAAAATGAAAGTAATAATTATTAAATCAAATCTTGGAATATTATCTCCATATTTCTAGAATAAGAATTTCTAGAAGAGAAGTTATAGAGAACATTGCCAGTGGAAATATTAAAATAGAGTTTCACAATGACGGCATTCTCAGTTCTGCAGTATCCGCATCGAGCTCGAATAGCACAAATATTTTCATTCAATTACCCTCAACTCTCAAATTAGATGCAGGTATTCTCTGAGTGGAAAACCGAACGATTTTCTACTTAGAGTTTTATATGGGTAGTTTACACACTTCAAAATGCATACTTATTTCAATGAATTTAATGTTATTTAAAACAGTTTGAGAAAAATCTTTGCCATAAAAGCCCAGCGAAGTTACTTATGTATGTGTTGTCGAAATCAGGTCATGCTTTACCAGTTGCTTTAATTCACATAAATCTTTCACCAATTTCTGAGGAGCGAAGAGCCATGCACTCAACTTTAATAATAACCATCGGTTCCTCGTTTTTTAGTTCGCGAGTGCCCGCTCCAAGATTCTGAACGGATAAATAAAGGATGACGCATCCACAGATTCCTTTCTAATTAGACGTGCAAGCCGACGAAGCATTCCAGCAAAATTGCCATATCGGGTGAAATAAAAGGCAAAATTCGCACACGAAACGAAGATTGATCGCTTACGGACCAAACTCTGAAAGGCTTTAATTACAGGATCCGAGGAAAATAGATTACAGTTAGGTCTCATTTGCGAGATAACCCGCGCCGAGGGCCCGGCCGTTCAACTGAGACGTCTTTTTAACGTGGTACAAGCATCTTAATTATAATTTCTGAGTATTTTGATGAGGTATCTGTCGCTCTTCCTTTTTTGGGGCTTCGCTTAAATCGGAGCTTAAGACATTCTTCGACGCGACCGCACGGTACCAGTAACTTTGTTGGTCGAAAAAATGTTACAACATTTTGTGCAAGACTTAACTTCCTCAGACTGGTTTTTAATCTAACTTTCAGAAAGGAACACGTAGCTGTGACGCTTTTAGCTGTGCGAAGCTTTTAACGTTATTGAATATGAATCAGCGATAAAATTACTTCGAATACAAATGTTCCATTAGTTTCTACTTCTTGTGAACTTATTATATTAAAGATGTGGAGCATCTTTTAATGAATCTTGGAAGTCTTGGAACCAATAACCGGGATTAAGCAGCACTTACTAGATTTCAGCTTTATTAATATCCAAGACTAGATCAGCAGAATCCAGTTATCTCTTCAAGTTCCATGGTTCCAGTTTGTCTCAATTGGTTCAGTATTCATTGCAGTCGTATACATAATGGATTGAGGTGGCACTGTGCTCTACTAACATCGTTTAAGGCTTCTTCCACATAAGAGCGGTACAAACGATAGTTTGCAATTCCTACATATTTGCTGTATGTGCTTTCATCCCTTACGTACTTCGTTTTTCATACGTTATTCCAGAGTAAACACTGAATAACTAAACGCACATTCACATTATAAACTTAGCAGATGCTAAAGTCCTAATGTCCTAAAACAACGTTCAAAATGTCCTAAAACAATTCACGTATCCTCGCACACTGTCACTGACGACGTTGTATTACGTGAAGGCCGTGGAGATAAAAGCGGTGATCTATGAAATTTTGCTACTTGTGTCCACGGACCTAAAAAAAATACAGACGTAATCTCAAGAACAAATTCAGTGAAGCACCCATCGGAATTCCAACTCTCTATTCGTACAAGTAAACACCCACACATTGACACAATCGGTTTCATTCCGGCGCCGGACCGCACTCGAGTCATACGGACAACGGGAGTTGATAAAGAATAATAAAAATGCCTTTGTGTGCTATTAAAAGTTGCAAGAACAATTGTAATTCAGTTAAAAAACATAAAGGGATCACCGTTCACAAGTAAGCTTGTAATTTAATCACTTTTTTCCTAAAGTTATTAACAAAACAAACCAGAAAAATTTGTAACCACAAAATCAGCCAATGTTGCCAACAATATTGCTTAAGCAAATAACCAGAATGTGTGGGAAAATTATAGTATGTATAATGTTCGAGTTTCTTACTTTAGTTTAAAAGTATATATTTTTGGGGTTCCGTACTAAATAACAAGGAACCCTTACCTACATGTTTGCCATGTCTGTCCGTCTGTCCGCGGCATTGCTTACAAACTAACAATATTAGAAAGCTGAAATTTGGTATCGATCAATGTAAGTATGTATATTAATTACGTTAAGATAATGGTAGAACAAAATTGGAGAAATTTTAGGTAGGGGAGCGGGGGGCACGTTGTTGCATGGGTAAGAAGTTACACGCCTTTTTTACCGGGATTTTAAACTCTTTAGGGGACATAATTGGACTCATTTGTTTTCTTATAACATCGTGCATTACATAAAAACGATCAGTGATCCACCAAGCGCCAAGCTGCTAGGTTGTGTGCATGTGTCTGGATTTCAACCAAGAAAGTAAAAAAATCTTTTACGAAATTTTTGATTCCTGATGTCTACATTTTTTATTTTCTCAAAATTCTTAACCTTGAACGTTCATAATATATCCACCTTTAATTTGCAATATTGTTTTTTTCTACTATCGATATCTATTAATGGTGACCTCAATTTATATTAAAAAACGTGCCATGGGGCAGGTAGTTACAATTTTTTGGGGTAAGTTGTTACATGTCGTATAGGCGTCGTTGAACGCAAATTCCCTATGTTAACCGGCACACCTGAAAAGACTCATTAAAAAAGGGTATGAAGAAAAAGTGGCCAAGTCCTCGAAAATGAGCGGAGAAGGAAAAGATAAGGTGAAGAAAAAAATTTTGGTTTCCGATTCATATTTTGATACTGATGAATGGTTTTGGTTAATGTGTAGCGAAAGTTACAGCACCTCTAAAAAAGAAGATTGGGTAGAATGTTTAGAATGCAAAATGTGGCCGATGTCAAATGTGTAACGGGAAACGTTCACTTATTCATTTGCATTAATTGCAATTCTGCTGAAGACTAATTTAATATTAGTAGGTATGTTATGGATATCGTTACCTACCTCTATATAAATAGCTATATATTTTTCTATAATATAAGTGCCTTAAAAATTTTAGAATTTTAGAATATTTTAGTTTGCTATAATCTAAATTTTACTAACAAAAAATAACCGACTTCAAAGTTACTCAAAACTAATTGTCAGATCTCGTTAAAATTTATGTGGAACCACATGACAAGCACCTGCTTTCGATTAAAAAAAGAATCATCAAAATCGGTTCGCCCAGTCCAAAGTTCTGATGTAACGAACATAAAAAAATACAGTCGAATTGAGAACCTCCTCCTTTTTTTGAAGTCGGTTAAAAAGTTTATTAAAATAACTAATAAGAATTAATAATTTACGTACTACAAGTTGTTATTTGCAGACGAAGTTTCTGTGCTTTTATATAAGATTAAAAAAAGTTCCTGCAAAGTTATGTTATTTTTCTACAAAAAAAATTTTCAAAAATTACGATATAGATATTATAAATTACTCATAAATACTAGAAGGCTGTTTAAAGTGATCTCTTTTGTTTATAACGTTTTGAAACAATAAAAAAAATGATTTATAATTGATGATTTTGTTTATTTATCTACTGTAACATCATGCCCCGAAGATGTAACAACTAACCCCGAATCGGGGGTTAGTTGTTACAATCGACTTTTTTGGTTAAATTGGTCATTGTGAAAAAATTGCATACATTTTAATAACATTTCAATCATATTTTAATAGCTGAATAGACATAGTAACGATAAAAGCAATCAAATGTATAATTTATTTGATAGCTTTTGTCGTATTGACATTTGTCTAAAAATTGTAACAACGTTCCCCCCGCTCCCCTACCTCCCCTATAAGTGAAGTGGGTAAACCAGTGTATTTAATCTGTCGTCAATTAATAAAATTCATTAATCTTATCAAATATAATAATATGCATTTATTGAATGTAGATTTGACTTTTTTATATATAAAATTCTAATTTCATAGACGTTTTGAGAGTTCATAAGAGTAGCTGAAAGATAGATAAATGTACATTCATATTGTGATAACTGGTAACCCCAAAATTACGCACACGTAGTAAGCGGTCGGCCATTTCTATGCTTCACTCTCGGTTACACAAGGTTATGTCCGTATTTTTTTTAGGTCCGTGCTTGTGTCCAACTGTCCACCCATTTGTGTTAGAAACGCATCTCTAATTTGTCAACATTACGATATTACTGTTGACTGTCCTATTAAAGTAAAAACGAGCTATAATAATTAAATGTACTACCTACCTAATAATATCTCAAATCGGATGGATCTAACGTGACAGTGTGAGGAAAGCTTAATTTAATGTTAGTACGTGTAGGGTCATGCATATGGATTCTGTGGAATAGCGTCACGCTCAAAGGTACTCTATCAGTGGCGTGAAGAGCGACATTAGACCCATCTCGCGCGACCTCTGCTCGGAACGCGGATCACGTGCGACCAAAATTCCCGCATGTACCGCTGTTGTTGTAAGAACCGGCCTTATTGTTATGCACGGTCACACACGTTCCTGGATATTGAAATGTTCTCCAGCTACACTAGTTACAGCCCTCTAATTTAAGTTCAAGATTTAATTTCCAATTCATATTCGTAGTTGTCTTGTCACGTAGCCGTGATTGATGTAATTTTTGTTTGATTGGATGTTACATTTTGCAATCCCAATACATCTGAAGCCAAATGTAACACACAATGAAAACATAGATTACATTTTGTTTAAAATGTATGGGGGTGTTTTTGAGTCAAACAGATTAAACGGGTTCAAGATTAGTTTGAATCGAACCAATTACTCATTGATAAATTGTATGAACTTGAAGATCCAGTGGCATTGATATAAGTTACAACGAGATCCCTCTCAGTGATCAGGAGCAGATTCACTACCTGTTAGGAATATAATGTTGTGTGTTGTACACGTACAATTACAATGATGCCGTTAGACGGGAAAGATTTTCAGGCTGCTAAAATAAAATAAAAAATCAACAAAGAGAACATTTGTAGGTTAACAATAGTTACATCTGGGACGAGTTAAAAAAAAATTATTGACCTTTATTTTGAACTCCAAAACAATGTCCCTGATCTGCACCAGAATTCACCAGGTGCTTTATGCAAAGGATAGAATTAAATTACATTACAGTGAAAATTACAGCCAGTTTGGCACAGTGCGTGGATCGTATACTTGTGATACTTAAGCACCAGTCCGTACACTCCAACACCGAAGTCCACTTTGTTTCCCAAAGGAGTGAACTTGGCGTCGTAAGCCGTGAGGAATGTCGGCGTGATCTCAGTTCGCCAACAATTCCAATTTACTGCCGCTTCGACACTCGCTCTCGAGTTTCGCAGAGGTATTTGATTTATTACGATTTGACAACGATCTATTTTTCCTTCCGTGAACTTTTCTTAATTCACTTGATGAAGTATATCTTCGCAGTCTTCACTCAGTTGATCAGATCTGCTTTGAATCGACAGAATTTTCCTGGTATTTTTGTGACTTCTAACCTATTTAACTTGTGTGGTAATTCTAAATTCGGATTGTTTAGCAGTGGCTTTAAACAATTAAAATAAAACCTTTAAAGGCTCACCACCTTCGTCCGCATTGGTGACGGTCCTGGTATTGCAGATGTACCACACATGATTATTTTCCGCCTCGGCCTGATAGTATTTAGAGTTTATTAGACTATTAATATGCACTACTGTCTCTATAATGTTCAAGCTCCTTGTGGATTGTATCCCCGGTGCACCTCTCCCACTTCCGGTTAGTACGGAGACTACCGAGCTAAGACACGTGCCCGCTGTATATGGACGTTGTTCCGTATATTTAGACACGGTAATGATCTACTGAAATGAGGTTTCCGCTCGCCAGACAAAATTAACAATTAGAGTGGTTTTCACTTGATTTATGTTTGGGATTCAAATCATGTGCGGGATCTGGAGCGAATTACTGTAACCTGACGTAAACAGTTTTATCCGGGTCCGATATAAATACAGAGCTTTCGGATGGGTTACAAGTGGACTGTATTTTTTTTTTACAAATTACTGTATGAGTAAAATTAGGGCATGACTTTATTGATTCTACGGATCCTTAAGATCATATCGTAGATAGTCTCGGAGCAAAAATACTTTTTTTTAATACCTAATTTCCCGACTATATTATTAGCTATTTGTATTTGACAATAAGCGTACCTGCAAGGCTATTCTGTTTTGTAACTCGACAGCAGAATCCGCGATGAGTGTCAAAATTCCTTGCCAAAATGGACACTCATCGCGGATTCCGCCGCGCTGTCGAGTTACAAAACAGAATAGCCTTGCTGTATTGAAACAGCTACAAAGTTTCACGGTGTAAGAAAAAGCTTTTCTTACCTAGCATTAACTGAAAGCTGACAATCATTTACAGACTACAAATAAGTCTACAAATTGCTGGGTAAATTTATGTCCCTTTGTGCAGTCGAGTGAAATGCTGAAACGCTGACACCAAAGTGACGGGGAAATAAAAGAAGGCATTTAGCAATAAAATCCTGGATAGTTAGTAGTTAGTGCTTAGTGCCGCGCAACGTTTTGGCGTAAAATATAGTTGCAGTCGGCGCTCGCGTATGTACTTCGTTCGAGCATGGAACTAGAAAATATGTGTAGCTCATGTTAATTTAACTGTGCTTGGAAATGTGAAGCGGGGTACATTAAATAAAATCATGGACAAATATTTTTATTTAAATAATTAGCCGTTCTACTGCAGCACTAAGTACAAGAACGAGCGTATTCTCCGCGTTCGCATTCGTCGGCAATTATTTTATTTTATTTAGATTATTTTTTATGTGATATTTTTCTTCTTTCTAAAAATGTTTTTGTCCAATTGTATTTTGGCACTCTTTATCCTGTGTTAATTAAGATTCCTATCTTACTAAACTTTACCAAAATCAGAATAATCCGAATAGGATTACCTATACAGTATCGAACCGACGGCACTACCCACATAGAACAATGCCTAATAAAATACATTTCTCCTACAGTAATAGCCGTGCGTACCTACCTTTTGCTCTGCCGTGCCCGCGATGCAGTTCATGCAGTACCTACTGTGGCCACGGGTGATCTATAGCCAGAGTTTCTAGGAATTCGCTTTGCAATGCGAAACCCACACTGCACGCGCTTTCTCGGTTCATTTACTTATTATTATTCTGTTTCTATATTGTCTTTTAGCTAGTCGTCAATTGACGATACTTATTTTTTTAGAAAAGTAAGTTTTACACTCGCAGTAAGCCACATTGTTGTATGGACATTATGCAATTTAAAAGATCATATTAAGCAGCCAGAAAACAAAACTCTAGCAAAAGCAAACATTTAGGTAGGTACCTACATAAATGTATGTACAGTCACCTGCAGAGAAAAGTAACCCATCTGTTTATAAACACACAGTAACAGATGGGTTACTTTTCTCTGCAGGTGACTGTACCTACCTAAATGTTCCTTTACCTAAATGTATCACATGAATGTCTCTGTCATGAATTTTGAATCGAACCGAATTGTTTATTGTTGTGTTTCACAGTAAACCTTGTAAAAAGCAAGTGGTAACTAACATAGATTTTCCGTGGTTCTATGTTATTTTTGCGTTCAGAAAACACAATTTCGCTAGAAAACCGTAACCGGTAAGTTTGTAACACATCTTATCGAATACTGTCTGTATTTAAATGGTTATTTCTATCTAAGTAGTTATCATTGGTTTGTCGGCTTCTCTGTGTACGACTCTCAACTTTTTTTTAATTAATTACACGTGCATAGATATCTACTTTATACAGGAGTTTTTATGACCCAATATTTACTCTATCACCGTGACTTTCTTTTTGAAGCCTAAACACATTTTTTTCACTGAAAGCGCCAATGGCATGCCATTAATTTAAGAGATAACGATAGATATGTAGGTTCTGGCTAAGGCTGGGTATGTTGTGTGGTGGTACTTATGCATTTATGTAAGAAATTAAGAATGAAATTAATATTGAATCATGAATTTAAATCATTATAATCAAAAGGCATTTCGATTCAAAATGTCAATGTGTAGAGTGAGTTGAATTCAAGAACAAAGACAACGACCACATACTGTATATGGAAAATACCATATGAAATTATAAAACTTCGAGAACCGCATGCAGCGAGCAAATACCATGTATATAATAAGCTGTCTGTGTCACAGTAGGAAACACGCGACCGAGGAAACGCCAATCGACCAGTCGCGGAATGCTGGGCCAGTCAGCCAGTGCTATCAAGTAAGTTCAAAGAGCCCTCGTAAATAACCCGATAACACCAACACAATAGAATTTAATTTGGGACAACCACTGCACTTTACGACCCTGTCAATTGACTTTGTCTTCCATATCGCTGAGGTATTCGGTTAATGAAGGGATGGATGCTAATGATGCTATCCATTATCGAGTTGTAGGGAACGTGTCTCGTATCGTATCCGATGGTGATAATGGATATTGGTCGGAGAGATGAATGGATGAGAGTCATCTCGTGGGATCTTTAACGCAGACTACCAGGCATCTTCAGTGTGGATTGCTACTTTTTAGGATTCCGTACATGGAAACGTAGTCCGTTCAAGATCACTCACATCTCAAATGCCTCTTGCCTGTGCTTATGCCAGACCTGGTCTTTTTACGAATACGGTTTTTTATGAAAGATACAGAAGGTGACCCAAAGCCTAGTGGTAAGTATTTTACTACACAACAATTTCACCCAGTAGCAAATCTACTGCATTTACATTTTATAGCCTACTATAGGGAGATGAGGCGTTAGGCGGCTCCACAAAGATGGCGGCATCGGCATATGGGTGAAGTGGGCACTGGAGAGCCCATTGTGGCACTAGGTGAGATATGGGTCAATACCGTATCGACCCGCGCTATCGCCATCGGGTAATACTTTTTGAGGAAATAAGGGTGCATTCACAGGGATATTCGTTTGGCGATTGTAAAAAATCGCTAGCTTATTGGCAGCTTACTGTTAGCTTTAACCATTATTTTTTAACCGACGAAAAAAAAAGGAGGAGGTTCTCAATTCGACACGTATATTTTTTTTTTATGTATGATCACGCAGAAATCGGCACAGGGTGGTCCGATTTGGATGATTCTTTTTTTATTGGATAGGGTATGTCCTGAAGTTGGTCCCATATTTTTTTGAAAATTTTATTCCCACCCTAAAGGTACGAAAATAGGGAATGATTGATTATTCACCCGTTTTTTACCCGGAATTTTTACATGTTAACCCCAATAACTTTGTACTGGATGATCCGATTTCAATGATTCTTTTTTTATTGAATAGTGTATACTTTGAGGTTACTCTTGTTTAAATTTCGAAACAAAATTTTACCCCTATAGGTACGAAAATAGGGGATGATTGATATTTCATCTACATTTTTAACTGTAATTTGGTAACTGAATCTATAATTCATAAAATCAATAATTTATTATTAATTATAAGTATTATAGCAACTAAAAATTAAAAAATAATTACTTTTTAACAAAAAATAAAACCAACGAAAAAAAAACTGAAAAGCAAAAAATAAAATAAACCATTTAGTATTATAAATTAAGATCCGAAATTAACAGTAAATAAATAATTTTGAGGCGGTGCCAAACCAATGAAAAAACAAACGGCGAAAAGATGTGCGCCGCGCTGCTGCAGCCGTGTGCATCGCACACCGCTGCCCTCATAATATTCTGAATTTTATGTAATTAATTTTGGTTGTTTGTTTGGCACGGTCTCAAAATTATTTATTTACTGTTAATTTCGGATCTTAATTATCCTGAACATTACCCAGGAGGCAGGAACTATAAATAGGTAAGCCGATTCCCTATAAATTGTCCAAGCACTCAAGCGATGCCAGGGCTTGTTCCTTCTCAGTCATCGCCAATGTTTACGTTAGGGGCCCGCAGTTAGCGAGAACTGTATGAATACTGCGGCGATATCGTAAATAAATATTTCTGTATGTAGTATTGCACTTGTAAAGATATGTTGAAGAGTTTGTTACGAGGAACTTTTGAATCTTAGAAATAAACTCACTAACCCGGAAAATGGGAGCAAAGTCGTGGGCAGATCGCTTATAAGAAGGATTAAGTAAGTAAGTAAGTATACAATATTTACCCAGTTAATGGCAACCTTATTTTAGTAGTCCAGGATGAGATATTCTGCATACCTGAAACAAAAAAAAATCTTTAAGAAACAATATTTCAACAGATTTTATTTATCAAATGCAAATAGAGGAATAACAAAAGTATCAAACAGGAAGACGCCTTTGACGTGCATTTGATCATCGATGTGAGTCAGAATAGGAAAAGTAAAGATGAAAATGAGTGGAGAAGAAAAAGAGAGTATTAAGTCAATTTTAAAATAAACAAATTGTGTTGAGCCGACTGATTTTAACAAAATTCGTCGATGTCATGTTACTTACATAACACAAAAAAGTTGTTTCATATATCGTACAGGTTCCAAGATATTGTGTTCAATTATACAAAAAACCTTTTGTGGAAGTCAAAAATTGCGTTGCGCATCTTTTATATCCTCGATGGCTTTATCTATGAAGTATGTCAGAGGATTAGCGATATTGCGGTGTCTTTATAAGTATTAATAACTATTGTCGTTAGCAATCCAAGTGTAATCTCTTCGACGTGTCTTAGCTAGAGCCTTGTGGGTTTCTGGCCCAAGGATGATAATCGTTTGTGTGTTGTTTGTTCAGTTGAGTCACATTTATTCTAGTCGTCGCTAGACACAGCTGACAAGTTTAGTGTGCGGTGTGATGTGCTAGTTTTGCAATGCGGTTATTGTTTTATATGTTTACGTGTTCTTTTTCCATTTTTTAAGCATTACGAAATATACCTTTAAAAATAGACTAATCGTTATTTTTTGTTCTTGTCACTTATTTTTTAGTATTGTTTTTGGAACGAAGTTCCTTATCGCGCGTTGCGAAAGGGGGCTAGGCGGAAAATTTGGTAACGACACTTTTTGCTGGTAACGACACTTTTTGCCGTCGTAGTTTTTTTTACATAGAAAGCAAGCCAGAGTACTAGGATACGGAGCACTTGCTGCATGTTTTTGCTATCCTAGTACTGACTGCAAGGAACTTCGTTCCATCCGGGTGTCCCTTGACACCTCTCAAGTTTTTTTTTCAGAGTTATAAAATAGTTAAGTTCTATGTCTTCTATATATTCTATAAACATTATTTTTCATGTTTTTTTTACTTTGTATAAATAAAAAATATCGTGAATAAATGTGGATACCATTTTCGAATTGGCACCTGCGCGTCCTTTTTGCACTGCTAGTCCCTCTTCACCCGCATCGCATTTAGAGGACTGCACTCATGTGCTACAATCTAGCATGTGCATCACAGGTAGGACCAAAGCTTGCATTTCAATACAATACTTATATTACTTACCTACGTTACCTACCTACCATTTGAATTACACTGTCTTATTATCCAAATATCTACAAAGGAGATTAAGCCTATAAAATACTTCACATAAGAACTCTGCTTGTAAAAACCAAACAATACAGCCACTACACAAAAGCTATTTCATTTATCAGTATTTGCAATCTAAGTTCGATAATCAGGAATGCGTAAAATGAGACACATCATTGACAAATCGTCGCTTTTTTTGTAACAAAAGGACGCGGTTTAGACAGCCGGTTACAGGCAAAGGGAAGAAAAACGTTACAAAATATTTGTTCAAACAGGAAGGGATCCGAGAGCCGTAGCCGCCTCGGGAAGGAAAGCCGTTTATTAGCCCATTGCTAAGTAATTTGAGTACATGTTGGGATCATAAAAGTTTTATTGTGGTTTTATAAACCACAAGTGTTTTAGAGTTATACAAATTGTTTGTGAGAAAATCTTTACTGTGCTAGATTTTGAAGATTAGGGAATTTATTGCATTAAATAATTTTATACAAACGAAATCATTGTTATACTACATTTTAATGTTCGATAAGCAGAGAAAGCTTTAGAAATAGATAGATAGGTATTTATTGGAAATAATTGAAATGGAAATGCTGTCTGAGAATATATTTTAAAATTATGCAATTTGTGCAACGCTTAAATAAGTTGAAACGATCGAGCTATCAATGCTATAATTTACCCTTTATGGAAGCTGCAGTAAAAATCAAATGAAACAGACATAAAATAGAAGTTCTGTTTTCATTAAAATTACCAGGACGGCAGAAGCGAAGCGAAGGTGAAGCCGGCAACCCTTTAGTACAGCTACACGAGACCGTCTATTTGCGGTGGGATATTGACCGCTGTCGTTGTTTACTCAACGCCAACACCGACGCCTCCGGATCACAGGACTGGCTAAAGATAGAGGAACGATCGAACGATTTGTATCGTATCGTCATTATAGTCTACTCGATAAGTTCAAAATGGTTGAAATTAGAGATACTGCTCTTAAAAATACGTGCGATAGCTCATTCTGTTCGGAATGATGTCTAGAAAAATGTTTCGGAAGCGTTTACCAGCACGTAAAAAATTGCAAAAGTTATTGACAAAATAAAGTTGAAAAAAAAAAGTATTTTGTTTTTGGTAATCACTTCGAAACTATTAATATTTAAGAAATTTTAAAACAAGATTCTTAAAGTAGAGGAAATTTCCAAACAATGACTCGCGACTCTCGGAACTCTATCTCCATTATTTATAACTTTAATTTAACGCTGAAAATGGGTCTCCACGCTGCATTTTTAGGTTGCGCGTGCGGCGTCAAAACCGAGTTCGTCACACTCAATAATTTTTTAAGGTATTAATTATTAATTTAAAAAAATAAAAAAAATATGGTGTATTCGAAACACTTCAAAGAATTTGCTCCCGTAGGAAATTTTGCTTAAAGTTAATTTTTCAACAAGTTAGACGATTGTTAATTAACTAAATTTTCTCGAACTTCCATTTTCATTGTACATTAAAAAAAATGTTTAAGTAATTGTCCTATAAATTTTTCGCTTCGTGGAGCCCTTCTTATATACATGCTTAACGAGATCACGTCATAAAAGTTTAAAAAGTTTTAATACTTTGTGTATAATAATTTTATAAGTTGAACAAACAATTTTTTCGTTTTTTTATCGAATCGAAATTAAAAAATTGAAAAATGTTTTTATCTGTACTTTGTTATACATCGTTGTTTTTTTATTTTTAGGTGTTTCAGAAAAAATATATAAAAAAGTTGAGAATTTGTTTATAAAAAATTGTTAAGTTAAAAAACAATGAAATTGTTGATAAAAAAAATATTTTTTTACATTTCTATTAAAGATGATTAATTATAATTTTTAAGAAAAAAAAATTATTAACTAATTATTCAAACAATAGAAATATTAAAAAACAATTATAAACAATTAAATATCATTATTAAGAAAAAAATTTTTTTTTCAAAAATCATAATGTTTTGTAAAGAATAAGATATTAAGAAATTTTTTCTTGAAAGCATTGAAATAGTCTATTTGTTTATAAAAAAAAATTATAAAAAAATGAGGGAATTTTTTTTTTCAAGTCATTAAATGTCTTTTATGAATGCCAAAACGATTATGTAATAATAAATTGAGAAAAAAATATTTTCAATAATATTATTTGGATTTTTCATTTTTTGTTCAACTTATAAAATTATTATACACAAAGTATTAAAACTTTTTAAACTTTTATGACGTGATCTCGTTAAGCATGTATATAAGAAAGGCTCCACGAAGCGAAAAATTTATAGGACAATTACTTAAACATTTTTTTTAATGTACAATGAAAATGGAAGTTCGAGAAAATTTAGTTAATTAACAATCGTCTAACTTGTTGAAAAATTAACTTTAAGCAAAATTTCCTACGGGAGCAAATTCTTTGAAGTGTTTCGAATACACCATATTTTTTTTATTTTTTTTTATTAATAATTAATACCTTAAAAAATTATTGAGTGTGACGAACTCGGTTTTGACGCCGCACGCGCAACCTAAAAATGCAGCGTGGAGACCCATTTTCAGCGTTAAATTAAAGTTATAAATAATGGAGATAGAGTTCCGAGAGTCGCGAGTCATTGTTTGGAAATTTCCTCTACTTTAAGAATCTTGTTTTAAAATTTCTTAAATATTAATAGTTTCGAAGTGATTACCAAAAACAAAATACTTTTTTTTTTCAACTTTATTTTGTCAATAACTTTTGCAATTTTTTACGTGCTGGTAAACGCTTCCGAAACATTTTTCTAGACATCATTCCGAACAGAATGAGCTATCGCACGTATTTTTAAGAGCAGTATCTCTAATTTCAACCATTTTGAACATATCGAGTAGACTATTAGTCTATTTGAGTGTGCTGGCTAGACTGCGAGGCCTTTCACAGACACAGACAATGTACAGACTAGAATGGTGTCTTTTTTTCTGTTCGCGATTCTCCTTTCAGTTGCAACTTGCAAGTCCTATCAGCTGTTGTCCCTTTCTTGTACCTACACTAATCGTCGCTGGCAAAGCAGATTGGTTTGATTGTGAAATAGAACAGTAATTCAGATCGATAATTTTGTAGTAGGAACCCATAGTCCCATATTGTAATATTTACTAATACGTCTACTACTATAATAAGTCATGAATAAACTTGAATTATTGTTTTTCCAGTTTGTCATTTTGATATAGAAGAAAGTAAATACTTAAACTAGATATTTATTATAATACCACAATATTATACCACGGTTATTGAAATTGAAATTAATTCATTCAAATCAAAATTTATAGGTATATTCTATTCGAAACCAGTTCCATATTACTAGCGGTGTGAAGTTATGTGCGTGTCGTGTTAAGTGTATGGGAATTGGGAACTGCCTATGAAATGGGTAATAAGGGTTGTAAAGAGGGTCGTAGGTGAGGGCTCGTAATGCGCCCTATCTTAGCGACCAAGCGAGGAAGTACCTGCCTACTCACTCCACACCTCTCATTTCACTTGTCCCATTGAAATTTAATTAAATCGTTACTAAGTAAAGTTAATTTTCAAATCGGTGAAGGTTAGTAGACTACAATTTAACGCTGGCGTTAACTTTTATGACTGATTTTAAACTCACACAAAAAAATAGAATAAAACACAAAAGATAAAATTAATTCCTAGCTAAGTACAGTGGTACAACCGTGTATATTTCACGTACCTATGGATAATGTAGAAGTAGTAGGTAGACTTTAAACAAAAGTGATAGTACTCTGTAGTATGAGCATAGCGACAATGAATTCGGTATTAAATTCTTCGCACGGCATTTCCCTCGATATTGTTGCTGTAAGCTTTTAACGTCTACACGGGCTTAACGAAAGCGGCGGAACCACGGAGTAGTTTGCTCGAGCACTGTAGACAATGCATCTACACACAAGATGTAGATTAGATAACATCCTAACTGCAAACAAATAAACTGAAAGAGAAAAGCCGCCTTGATGACAAATCCCATGTAAACTAGGCTAGTTAGTAGTTACCGCTTGAATTCGGTAGCTTTTGATAGTTGTTATGTTATCTTTAAGTAACTGAAACGAGAATTTAATTAATGGCATAGTTTATGAAGATGTAGTAATTTACGATTTTACTAAGCCAGCCAGTCATTTTGAAGCGTTTATTGTATTGACAGTTTTCGTACATTTCAGTGAAAGAGTGCTAAAATTAAATAATTTACAGAATACATTTCTAAATATCAAAGAAAGGCAGGAAGCCATTTCACAAAAATGGTCGATCGATACAAATTAAAAACAAAATCGCGTCACACCCACCGAAGCTGCGAGGGTCTAACTCCAAACTCCGAACCAACTGATCAAAGGCCCAGCAATTTATTTCAAAGCATTCCTTGATTGAAACGGTCCGTAATTAGAGCTCGTTTGAGGCGTGGCTACAATTTGGAATGTTTTTCAAAATGGAACACCAACTGCTCTAATAAAGTCGGGCGACAGTGGCGACACTTGTTCAAACAATCAACCAGCGCTGAACGCTTGTCTGGTCGTCTTCCCGACATTCCCACTTACATGTATTGCCAGTTATAAATTAATAATACAAGTTGTTATAAATGGTGTACGAGGATTTATTCTATTAATAACCGAGCTTGACAGTTTGGCATTTGAGCGTAGCATTTCTTGTATTATAGACGACTGACCGTCCACCAAAAGAAATGGTACTAACCAGAAACCTAACGCTCAGTTTCATTTTCTTCAAATGTAATGTGGCACAAACGTTTAGTTGAGGTATCGGAGTTAGTAATTCAGATTCTCAATTCGGAGGTCCAATCTCTATAATTTCAACGTTACTTGCCAATTAGAATTCATCAGCACTTGCTTATAAGAAGAAAAATATCGTGAAGAATCGCAAACCGTCTGCAAGTTCGTCATAATTATGAAGTTTCTGAAAAGTCGTTCATCCTGCTTTTGGTCTATTTTTTTCTTGGTTTTGGTATTGAATGAAGACCCAAATCTCAAACCCAGCTTTGATGATGACATCCATGTTGTACGTAATGATGAATAGAAATAAATATCTACTGTTAAACAACTATTCACGTGGAAAAAGACCTAATCGATGGAAGAGCGATGAAGCCCTACAAATAGAAAGGGATTCGTCCCTAAAGAAAAAGGCGAAAATACGACAATCCAGTCCAGTTCGTTGGCTGCATAAAATACCGTAGTTAGTTGCAAAAAAACTTATCAATAAAACGATACAAAAGAGAATATTATCAAATATGTCATTGAATAAAAGTTTAGCGTCCGCGTCGTTTCAGTATCAACAAAGCTTTTATTATTTTAAAATTATCTTTCATTTAAAATTTTAAGTAAAGTCTGTAGTGAATCGCTTACACGTTGGTAATCCAGAGAATATATCAGTGAATGAATATTCAAAAGAGTAATTATAAATAAGTAGTCGGCATTCCTGGGCAGCATTTATTATTTTGCATCTACTTGGCAAATAAAGATATAAAATTTGCATGAAGCGCAGATAATTGCACTGAGAAATTATTATACTGAGCT
This sequence comes from Thymelicus sylvestris, assembly GCA_911387775.1. Lineage (NCBI taxonomy): Eukaryota > Metazoa > Arthropoda > Insecta > Lepidoptera > Hesperiidae > Thymelicus > Thymelicus sylvestris. The sequence goes on from OU426889.1 coordinate 16,940,545, forward strand.
GAGACCTGTGTTGCCAGTATTAAAATAATAATTTATCTACATACAGAAATATTATTACATGTTCTACCTAGTATTTATTTGATGCATAAAAGTAGTTTACAACTTGTATAATTAAAATAAAGTTGGTTTAAAATGGTAATGAATGCGTAGATGATACTTATTTGTTTTACACGTAATCGGAATAGATACCTAGCATAATTACAACGAATTAGGTACATAATTACAATGGAAACGGAAAATAATATAATCGCACAGTTAAAGAGGTACCTATGTTTGAATTCTGTCAAACTATTAATCGAATAAAAAATAAAGATATTATCATTAAAAAAACATAATTTAAACATTTTTCAACCTTGTACAAAATATTGGCAATAGGTAAGAAGCAATGAAGAATGACAAGACGTAATAGAGGTAAGCAAAAAGTTTTAAAACTTCATTATTTGTCATCTCCATGACTCCCATTATTCCCTACTGAAAATCCCTTCTCGTAGGCTGGTAATGGGTTATAGTCAAATTAGTCTAGATAAAACTTAATTTGGCTTAAAGTGAGATAGCGAAAATAATTTAGGTTTTAAACCTAGATCCTAACTCAATGCCCCAACTCAGAGTCACTAACGGTTACTTTAATCGCTCCTTAGTAAAGAATCACTACAAATTCTGTACTAAGGAGCGATTTAAGTAACCGGTAGTAACTATGAATTGCGAGTTGACATTTGAGTGTTCAACACCATTGCTCTGGTCTGTTACTGGCAAAACATTGGCAGAATTAATGAAATTCCAATGACCAAAGCAGTCACAGTCGTCTCTCCAAATACAGAACCACAGATAGCTTCAGTAACTGAAGATAGCCCTACAAACATTATCCAGGTACTCATCAGTTCAGGCCCGCTCTCGATTAAATTCAAATTGAAAACTTTATCGTCCCTCGATGCCAATTGTATGATAAGAAAATTGCTATGCAAATGGCTTTTATTCAGTACGACGTGATACGATAGTGATACGACTAGAAACGGTAAAATATTTATTGTCTGTATTGCGGTCTTTGCAACAAATGCACAAAAGTCATGCGACGTGTTTCATGAAATGATTCCACAATTTTTATGGAACCTGTTGGCTGAATGCAAAATACCTTAGCCTTGTGTAGACTCAAGTAAAAATGTCATGTATCATTTTTATGTATACTCTGTGGTTCCCTCCTACCTGTTCTCCGCTCTCGCGCTTCATAAATGTGTTCTGTATTAATAATTACTTTTATAATAAAATACAAGTGTGTAATAATCAGTAAAGTATTTTCATTACCGAAAAGTGATTACTAGAAAACCACGTTGCCATGAACGGCATGCACAACCTACAAATTGAGAGGTTAACCGGCAGAGAAAATTTCAGTACGTGGAAATTTGCGGTGAAAACATATTTAGAGCATGAGGATTTGTGGACACTGGTTGATCCGAATTCTAAAGAAATCGACGCCAAGAAGGATGTAAAGGCCAAGTCCAAAATTATTTTGTTGGTTGACCCCAGTATCTATGTCCATATAGAAAATGCCAAGACGGCACGGGAAGTGTGGCAAAACCTTCAAACCGTATTTGAGGACTCCGGGCTATCGAGAAAAGTCGGTTTATTGAGAGATTTAATCAACACTTCATTGGATAACTGTTCTAACATAGAAGAATATGTATCGAAGATAATGTCGACTGCACATAAATTACGAAATATTTCGTTTAAAGTGGACGACGAATGGCTCGGGACTTTAATGCTGGCTGGTTTACCGGAGAATTATAAACCTATGATAATGGGTATCGAAAGTTCTGGAGTGAAAATATCGTCTGACTTTATTAAAACTAAACTCTTACAAGAAGTTAAGGTTGCTGAACCATCAGTATTTTTTACCAAAAACAAACAAATGTGTAGTAACAGTCAGCCTAAGCCTAAGTCAAAGGGAAAAGGCCCTAGATGTTTTGGATGCAACCGTTTTGGCCATTATCGCAGCCAGTGCAAATTCAGAAAACCAGACAATAACAAGAAAGACGGTGAAATTGGTTTTTCAGCAATTTTTTCAGCTCACACAGACATCAATGAAGACAGCTGGTACATTGACTCAGGTGCAACAATGCATATGTCAAGACGGTCAGATTGGATGAAGGATGTGCAGCCCCCGCCAATGCAGAAAATTATAGTAGCTAACAATGATGTCGTCTACGTGAAAAAAATGGGTAATGTAAATATCCAAACAAAAACAGGCAATAATGATCATCTTATTCAGGTGAGGAATGTTTTGTTTATTCCTGAGCTTGCTGCTAATCTTTTATCCGTTAGCCAGCTTACCAAGAATGGCTGTTCAATTAAATTCAATGATAAGGGCTGTAACATCTATAATTCAAATCATATACTGATAGCAACAGCTACGCTTATCAATAATATGTACAAACTTGATACTATTGATACTGACAGTGCCTGTGCTGTTTTTTCTAATGAAAGCAAGGCTGATTTGAATACTTGGCATAGGCGAATGGGTCACTTAAACATGTCAGATGTAAGAAAGTTAGAACTGTGCACTGAGGGGATAAATATAATAAAAAAGGATGATAGTCCTGTATGTATACCTTGTTGTGAAGGCAAGCAAACGAGACTTCCGTTTCCACACTCTGGTTCTAAAGCTAGTGCCTTGTTAGAAATAATACACTCAGATCTATGTGGTCCGATGGAGACACCCTCTATTGGTGGGGCGAAATACTTCATAACTTTCATAGATGATTTCTCACGTAAAGTGTATGTATATTTCTTGAAGAACAAGTTGGATATAAAGTCTATATTTGAAAAATTTAAAGTTGAGGTCGAAAATGAATTGGAAAAGAAAATAAAAATACTAAGGACAGATAACGGCAAAGAATTTTGTAATAAAACTTTATCTGATTTTCTGGCAGATTCCGGCATCAAACACCAAACTTCAACTCCGTACACTCCGGAGCAGAATGGGTTAGCAGAGCGGATGAACAGGACGCTGGTGGAGCGTGCCAAATGCATGCTGTTTGATGCAAATCTACAAAAAGGCTATTGGGCGGAAGCTGTGGCAACTGCGGCTTACATAATAAACAGGTCACCATCTCGAGCCCTCGCTGAGGTAACACCTTATGAAAAATGGTCCGGTAAGAAACCTAATATTTCACATTTAAAAGTTTTTGGGTCAAAAGCTATGGTTCACATTCCAAAACAGAGACGATTAAAATGGGATCGTAAATCTCAGGAGTTGTTGTTCATGGGATATTGTGACAACATAAAAGGTTACAGACTATATGACCCTAAAACTAAAAAAACCATAATAAGTAGAGATGTGATATTTATTGAAAATAATAAGCCTGCAAGTACTGATGTACCCAAATCTGTGTCATTGCCACAACTTATTACAATCCCACTTAAAACTACTATGGAAGCCTCACACAGTAGTTTCCGGGGGAGGGAAGAGAATATCACCACTGTAGACTGCCCACAGAGCACCCCTGTTTCCTCGCCTCAAAGCAGTTCATTTGATAGTTGTGAGACACCTACAAATGTTGATGAAACTTATTGTCCGAGCACTAGTGATGATTATGACAGTAATGAGAGTTTTGAAAATAGAATCACATTGCGTTCACATCAGAGAAAGAAGAATGTAAGTGATCATAATTTCATGTGTACCACCCAAATTTCAGATCCTTTGACAGTTGAAGAAGCTTTGTCCAGCAGTGAAGCCCAGCACTGGAAAAGAGCAATGGATGAAGAGTACAAGTCACTGATGGAAAATAACACCTGGGAAATTACTACTCTCCCACACAATAAACGGGCTATACCATGCAAATGGGTCTTCAAGACAAAGACAAATGAAGAAGGGAAAATTGTAAAGTACAAAGCTCGACTGGTCATAAAAGGATGTTCACAGAGGAAAGGGATAGACTACAATGAAGTTTTTTCTCCGGTGGTACGTTTTTCATCCTTACGCTATCTATTTGCCATGGCGGCTAAGTATAATTTAGATATAATATTAATGGATGCTGTGTCAGCATTCCTGCAAGGTGACATTGAAGAAAAGATATACATGCTTCAACCACCTCTCTATGAAAAGGGCAGTGGAGTTTGTCTGCTACATAAATCACTGTATGGCCTAAAACAGGCTAGTCGTCAATGGAATAAGAAGCTTAGTAATACATTGAAGGGAATGGGTCTCATTCAATCTAAATTAGATCCATGTGTTTATCATAAAATTGTTGCCGACAATAATATTACATTTGTAGCCATTTATGTGGATGATTTGTTGATATATACAAACAATGTAAGTTCAAGTAATCAAATAAAAGAGGAATTAAATTGTAAATTTAAAATGAAAGATCTTGGAGACTTGAGCTATTGTATTGGAATACATGTTGAAAGAGATAGAAATAAAGGCATAATTTACTTAGATCAGAAAAAATACATACTTGAAGTGTTAAATAGATATGGAATGTCTGATTGCAAACAGGTGAAAACTCCAATAGATGTGAATACTACACTTGAGAAAAACAGTGATGAAAGTAAAATTTTAAATAACATTCCATATCAAGAAATAATTGGTTGTTTACTATACATTTCCCAAATTACAAGGCCGGACATATGTTATGTAATTAATACACTAAGTAAATATAATAATAAACCTGAGTTGCAACACTGGCTTGCTCTGAAGCGTGTCATGCGGTACTTGAAAGGTACACAAGATTATAAACTGAGTTATAAACAGAGTCCTCAGGAAAGGATGACCCATGGCTACTGTGATGCTGATTGGGCTAGCTCGAAGGACGACAGGCGATCTTGCACAGGTTCTGATGGTTATCACCCCCGTACCAAACATATAGATGTGAGGCATCATTTTGTACGTGACAAACTACATGAAGGGGCCATAGAGGTGCGCTACACACAAACTGATTTGATGGTTGCAGACATCTTAACAAAGCCGACATCACAACCAAAGCTTGTATATTGTGCAACGAAGATGGGGTTGAGTCTAAGGGAGGATGTTGGCTGAATGCAAAATACCTTAGCCTTGTGTAGACTCAAGTAAAAATGTCATGTATCATTTTTATGTATACTCTGTGGTTCCCTCCTACCTGTTCTCCGCTCTCGCGCTTCATAAATGTGTTCTGTATTAATAATTACTTTTATAATAAAATACAAGTTAATATTGCACAAATCGGTTGTTTAATTATCTACAGAACCCTTAATTCTGCTAATTTAGAGTTCGGAAACTGAAGACTACAAGATCGTATTAAAATTAATACAATAATTTATTGATGTGTTTAGTTCAACCACAGAAAGTAAAGTGATCGTACATTGAAACTTAAAATAAAATTATTACTTAGTATAACTTGAGTTCAGTCAAGTAATAAAATAAAGTTGCATTGTAGCAAAATTTTGTGTATAGGCATTTTCGTTAATACTACCTAAATTCGAATTCATAAAACAACAGTCTTAACGTCGTATAGTAATAGTCGTAGTCGTTAGCATCACGGATCAGAGTCGTGTCGCATCACAACGCAATAGTAAAACGTGTTCTTGGCTATAAAACTGAATTCAAGTCTATACGGGTCACTTTACTACCTATTATTAAAATATAAGTACCGTAATGGAATTTTATCGCGTTTATTTATTCAATTTCAAATAATTGAAATTCCATTGCGCGTAAACTGGTATAATTTATACTTACAATAATCATCAAAGTTGAAATATAAAAGTTTTTATTTATTTTTTTATGATTAATTAAGGTCTTAATTAACAAAACGCTAGCCCAATAGGTCTGAAACCGGCATATTTAAGAGATTTTCATAGTATTTTCAAGTATAGGCAAATTCTGCCAGGACATGCAATCAGCAAATAAAAAGACTGGCCAGCAATAACCTCCATGGGAAAGAAAAATATACACATACACTGTGTGTTCTGTGTTAGCTAGCACATGTACACAGTTTTATAGGGGAAGCCTTCAGCAGATGCGTTTCAGTCAACCCTTTGTAGGCAGTACTTCCGTAATAGCGCTTTGAGAGCGAGCCCGTTGTATGACGTGTGCTTTTATTTGTATTGCAACTCTCTTGTCGTAAAAGCTCTAGATATGCGTTAGATATTCCTTCAGTCGCCTACGTCAACAGGCTTTTTTTAAGATTTATTCTTACTTAACATCTTCTTTGCCTCATTGAAGGACAGGTATAGTTTTAGCAAACGTATGCATGTTGAAGATATATTCATGCAACGTTTGGGTAGGATTTGGTACTGATTTTCCACTACTAGGTCATAGAATTAATATTACTAGCGTATAGAAGGGACACCGCGAACATCGGGTTCGGGGGTGTGCATTGCAGCCGGCCGGCTGCATTTCATTCTGTCACTCAGCTGTCACTCGGCTGCGCTCATTGCGGCCGCATGTCAAAATTGTTTACGAAAAAACTGAAAAAATGCCGTCGTGCGTAATAAGAATGTGTCACAATTGCAAGACAAAAAACAAAAAAGATAATGTTATCACTTTATCATCAGTAAGAAAACAAAATCTTAACTTAAATCAACTAAAACTAATTTAATTTAATTATTGAGCAATGTTCCCGCCATTTTGAATGAAAAAATCATAAGGAGCGTTTGAACTTGGCAAGTCACTTGCATGTTAATGGACTAAATAAGGCTTGCCGATGCTTGTGATGTGACCAATTATATCTATATATTATGGTGTTGGGTTTTCGACACGAATCCATGGTAAACGATTGAAAATAATTCAAAAACGTACAAAAAGGCACGTTTTTTTTAATTTTGTTTTGCACGGTTAATATACATAGGTACATAGTAATTACGGCAGACAGACGTATGTGTTGATTTGCAGTGAATGATTTGTGATAAATTAGATTGCTTTTAATAAATTTTCGTTCAATTATTACCATTTAAAAATAATAGAAATACCGGTATTAATTAAATTAATATTAGAAGAACACCGGTTAAATATAAAAGAAAGAAGGTTTGGAGTCTGTGACTGCTTGTCTTGGTTCGACAAGTGTCATATACAAAGTTACTCTATGGCAAGTGTGCAAACGAGGCTTCTATTTTGAAAAGAGAACGGAGGGCAAGCCGGCGGTGGAACACACATTTTGTTTGAGATAGCCTGTCTATGTATAGTACGTCAATGTACTAGGTACCGTATTTTTATAACAGAGTCTTAACGTATGCTCAGAGGCACGGATTTACTTATTCAATTACTCAACGTCCTTGTTGTAAATTGCATTCTTATTTATAAACATCTTTCTAATAAGCGTGAACGCTAGAAAAGACTTTCGTGTAGACCCTCTGGAACTATTCAAATACTGCAGATTTTTCTGTGATAAGTGCTGCGAAATGTTTCAGGTTCGTTTACCTATTGCAAAAGTCTAACCATCACTCTCATCGCCGCCGACGGTAGGACAGGAGAATTTAATTTTGGATCCGAATAAGAAATAAGGAGCGAAACGGCGCCATCGAACACACGATAAATCAGAATAAGTCTGTCCTTGGCGCGCACTAATAAATCAGGCAATCTTGCTTCGAGTGCCCGAGGGGTTTTCGCACGTTACTGCTCTCGTATTAAGATTCAAAATGTACATCTAACTAAAGAACACTGAAGTGACAAAAATAATAATTTAAAAAGGTGTGAGTCACCCCTACCTGCGAAGTGAAACTGTAAAGGAGAGAAAGGGATACAACATGCCACACACCTTGTAAAAAAGTGGGACTTCGACCTAACTGCTACCTTTTTAAATAAGGAATCGTAGATTTTAAAATAAATATGGACTTTATCATAATCACCAGATTCACCAGCTGTAGGTTAATGTGTTGGTGGATAATGGGCTTTTTATTTTGAATTCGATTTCGTAATCTTTAACGTTGGCCCGAGTCTTACATATTCATAGAGATTAGAGACGATGCGATGGAAAGGTTTAAGTAAGGTGAATTTGAAAGTGACGTTTAGTTGTGTTTACTTTTGTTTTATGAAATCTTGGAATGATGTTATAATGTGTCAAGATTGTAATTTAGGATTTTAGGATAGTACATTAGGCAGATACTGACTGCTCACACACAATTATTGATGCCAATAACAAAAATAATGCAGTGTTTGGTTCGAATTTTATTAGAATTAGAACTCAGAATTGACCAATTTATCATTCAAAGACTAAATTATGTAAGTACATTCTAGATTCATATCATCAGCATAATCAAGGATCGGGAGAAGCAGGGAGTGCGCTAGCGCAATTTTTGTGGAAGTTGGTAAAAAATATAGTACCCGCGAAGATTGCAACAGCAGCAAACATTTTGCGGCTGACTTCCTTAATTTAATAGTAAAAGGTAGGTTTAAGCCTTAAGGTAAATAATAAAAGGTAGGTTAGATACGTGTTAGATATCAAAGCATTGAATGAGATCCTCTCTGAGGCTCTCTGTAGTTCCGCTTACATTCCCGCCATTTGCTATTAAGGCTGTCATGATATTATGTCATGTGTCAATTAAACCAAGTGACGCGTGCGTAACCAGCAATGTTGATAGTTGAGCATTGTTTATTTATAAAGTAATACTACTTATTATAAGTACCTACTATTATTTCTTCTGCGGTAATACCTATTATATTATGTACTATTGCTTCTTCTGTGGTAGTATTCGTAATATTTTCTCATAAATTGAATCAATTGCGACGCAATTCCTTTTCATTACTTTTTATTAACATTCATTATAAATCAAGCCTAGAGTATCATGAGTAGGTAATCCTTGTTAATCAAAATGACTTTGAATAACCATTGTTTCTCGGTAAAATTTATTGAATCAAATGCTTAAATATAGTCTATAGTCTGCGAACGACCTTTGTTTCATTTGTTTCTTGCAATGGATATCAATATCCATTGAATATACATATAAAATGATTAGGTAGGTCACATGTTAAAACCTGGCAAGTGCGTGTCAGGCCACGCGCAATGTAGGGTTCCGAAGTAGTAAGTTTCCTAAATGACAGGTTATTTGTGAAAAAATCATTTCGATTTGGTAAAATCAAGGTATGCTGGATAATACTTCTCAATATCTATCAATTCGATATAGCGATGATCGACATTGAGGTTATGATTAATGTATTAGAGCGAATTAGGTAGGTTACAGATGCTAGATGGTATTTCAAAATTCAAAGATGTCAGATTCTGTGCGGAGCTCGGTTATTCATCCGCAAATAGCCCGACGAAGTAGGTCGATGTTAGCGGCTGCTAGGCGGTGCTCTTTGATCCTACGAATTTTCTAATAGAGCCAAAACATTACATCACGTCACGAGACGGTAGGCACATAATTGTTTTGCGAACGATATGCTAATTACTCTTTTATTCTGAATTCAAATAGTGTTTCTAAGAAAATGGCGGCAATGCTAAATTCGTTCGGATACACGCACTAATATTGTTATGTACCTACGTTTGAAGTTGGCACATTCGTTACTTGCATTAACCTACTGCACTGAATTTACTTTTTTCGTTTTATGAAATTATGACACATCTCAAATATTTATAGTAACCTACTTATTTAAATATGCACACAGGCGTTATTTATGATCATTTAAAAGACAATAACAAGAATCTTGGAATGCCATTCCAACATTTGCATATGATAGTTGGAAACGATTTAAACTATTTTGAACCGGTTCGAATACCGAATAGTTCTTTGCATAATTGACTATAACACTCGCTTATTGATTAATCCAACCACTAACGAGTCGATTCAATTCAACGCAGTCCAATACACTAATTCGATGTTATCATTGATCGAACTTAAAACAAGGCCACATGGATTTGAGTATAGCTAGCGCATCGCGACCTATTTTATTATTTTTATTCTGATGTAAGGCATATTCTTCTATAGGCACTATCATTGCGATAAACCATCAAACTGATATGTGTAGTGTAGAGTCCAGCAGAGTCTGTAGAGTACAGGGCGTTTATATCCAATTGTCCGTATATTCTCCTCTACTAAACCAACCAATACGAAGACAGCCAAAACATGAGGAGCAGGAAGAAAAAAGTAGATTGCCAAGAACTATAACGATGTTCGCACACTGTACTATGGAGTAGACAATATTTATGCCAATACTATATCTGTTACAAATTGGTCAAATCCAAATACATAACTGTTTAGCTACGTTGGCTAAAATTCACCAACAATTAATGTCACTAATATGTCTCAATCACAACGCACATTCATCCTTATTATCTACAATAATATTGCACCAAAGATTCTGTGGCTTGCAATGCGATACGATCTGTTTTATTGAGACTGATTGCCAGCCTTTATTATTGTCAACTTTAGTGTCCTTATTCATACTAATATGCCATATCTTGTAATAATCACTGTTCAGCATTCATGAAACGTATTCAGTTCCAATCACTCACTGTTGGCTACTAACTATTTTTAATAGACTTCAAAAAAAGGAGGAGGTTCTCAATTCGACTGTATTTTTTTTATGTGTGTTACCTCAGAACTTTGGACTGGGTGAACCGATTTCGATGATTCTTTTTTTAATCGAAAGCAAATGCTTGTCATGTGGTCCCACATAAATTTTAACGAGATCTGATAAGTACTTTTTGAGTAATATTGAAGTCGGTTATGTTTTGTTACTAAAATTTATATTATTTCCTTGTAAAGTAGATTAAAACTTTAACCAGGTTTAGTGATATGGTTAAAGTTTTACTTTATGTTGGTTAAGTTTGGATTTATAGACTGAATATTTTTAAAGGTTCAGTTAATCACGAATATAAATGTTTATTTTTCTGGTAAATCGTGTCTCAAATCTATTGTTTATTAATACTATGTATGTCCTTTCTTTGATGTAGGACTATAGTTATTAAAATATAAGTTTTAATATTGCATTGCATTTAATTTTTGCTATGCAATAATAGGTCTTCAGTGGCGTCAGATATTTGTGTAAGTTACGAAAAAAGCAAACAGAACTGATTTATGTAAATGATAACTCTGTTATCTGCATAATTAACACAAGATAATACATTTTGAGGGCACCTTATATGTAATATGTTAATTACTTTATACGTATCTGTCCTATAAGTATGCGAAAAAGATAAGATTTAGTGCCATTCCAATTTAATCGTTACATAATGTATTTATTTATTACTAAATAATTGTTGTTGACTAGAAGAACTATTAAACAAGGCAGGTTTAACAGCTACAAGCCTACACCTCCTACAGCCTCACCATCTTGGACTTCATCGTCACTTATCATCAGGTGGGATTACTGTCGAACATCGATTTATTATTAAAAAAATATACAAATAGCTACATTATAAATAGGGGGTATACAGTTCTTTATATGGAAAAAATATTTGCCTAAAATAAAAGTCACTTTTCTCTTAGTGGGGCAGTTTTGTGTAGTGGACAGTGGCATTTCAAAAGGTGTTTATATTGTAATGATGAATTAACAATATTGTATTGGAATTATGTGCCGATTAATGCTGATTGTTATTCTAAATTAGTTCGCCACATAGTTCGAAGGACCGATAACGATGGGGAAGAAAGGTCCTCGAATGGTGCTCATGTCTCGGAAAAAGAAGCAGACGCCCTTCGACCAGGTGGACTGACGACCTGAAGAAGGCTGCAGACATCCGCTGGATTCAGAAGGCTCAGGACCAGTCAGAGTGGCACAAGTTAGGGGAGGCCTATGTCCAGCAGTGGACTTCCATTTCAAAGGCTGCTGAATGGATGGTTTTTCTAAATTTTATAAACATGAATGCCTTATGTAAAATATTACGAAATTCGAAATTAATGTTGTGTCATTGCTGATTTAGTATTTTATGTTTACTTTAAGGTCTAATACCGATTAGGCCTTAACGGAGTGTTACAATTTGTGCTCATTAAAAATTCTTGACGTATTAAAAATGAAGTTCACTCCCCAAGCAAACACAACTAATTCAATACTGGTGTGGTGTACTAATACTTATGTATTAAATGAGGCATAAATATTAGTAACAGTGTCTTGCTCAAAGTATATCTGAAATTCCAGAAAATTTGAATTCTTTACACACTATCTCCGTCAGAGATAAGTGTTTAAAAACTTATTTCATTTCTGTATCTACCTTCCTACCTTCCATTTCGTTATGAGCTACCCATCTCATGTCATTGAACGGGCGCCGTACACAAACCAAACATTTTTTCTAATTCCTTTAACTGAATGCAGCTGCATCGTTTATTTATACCCTTTAACTCGTTCTACCTACGTTTAATGTCCACGTTAATTGACACAAAGCCCGCATTCCCGATCTTTAATATACTCGTTCCGATTGAGGCAATTCGATGAGAATTTATATACAACAACCTCAACGAAATTGTTCTTTCCCTGTATGTATACCTACCAAAGTCAGTTCAGTATGGTTATTAGTTTGCGCCACTTTTGTTAATATGCTGCTATTAGACGCCAAGTCTTCATAAAATAATGATGTCATCATTACGTTTGATATTATAGTAGGGTCGATGTGCCAGTAGCCGGCCATGCGCCAGTACCCGGCCACCTGACGGACTACGTTTCTTTAATTAGAGATAATAAGATTTCTACATGATATAATAGTAAAGTGTAAGTTTTAAACGTATTTCAGATAATGTAGTAATTTGAATTTGCAATATTTACAACTATTCACTTAAGCAGTAAGCTAAAAAAATCCATTCAGTTTACCTCTTGTCTAAATGTTGTGCGCACATGCGATAAACAAGCTAAGAAATACGAAGCAGTGCGGCGTTCGAAGGGAAGTTTTATTATTTTGTATTAGTTATTTAATTATGTTACTGGTGTTATTACTTTCATCACTAACTGATCTTTATTATTAATGTGTATTTTATCCAATTATAGCGTTTAATTATACAAAAATGAGGCGGCCGGACTACCAATTTATGTAAAACGCTAGTATACGGCCGGGTGGCCGGGTACTGGCTCACCCAGTCATAAGTGTAAAGATGCCGTAAGCCAGTATTCGGCCACATGTTTTCTTTATATTTCTGATTCATTGAAAAATAAACAGGTACTAAATAGGTCTCCGCTTACTAATACAGTTAGCTATTTGGTATTTTGCGAGCTTAACATTTAGTAGGTACCTACTTAAATTAAAATTAATAGTGGGGTTCATTTAAAAAAATTGGTCAAGTGCGACTTACACCCGTGTCGAAAGGGTTCCGTACCTATGACCAATAATACATGTATAGGTAATAGGTATGTATAGTTGTATACACCTTTTTACTCCTGTTTTTCATTCATTTTCCTCGCCTGTTACAAGCACTTTTTTTTCGAATATTTCGCTTGGTTGGTAGTTTTGGAGATTAGGGAAGGGAGGAGAAAGATTAATATTTATCTATTTTTTATATTTAACTTTAAAACTATTATCTTATAATTAAAGACCCTCACAACGAGCCTTTTCATTTGGTATGTGTGAATAATGTGTGCAAAGACATGACAGTTAAAGACGAACAGACAGACCCCTGAATTAGTGATCTATAATTCTGATTATTATAGGAACCCTAAAATATTATATATTTATTATTTAATGTTTTTGACGAACCTCCAAATAAATAAGAAGATAAAAAGATTTCCCAGTTCTCCTATGAAGATGTAACAAAAGCTCTTCATGATATTCGAAACAAAGGGAATGGCAGAAGAGACCTCTCTGGCATACGAACAACAGAACAAAATTTTACAAACACTTTTTAGGGTTCCGTAGCCAAATGGAAAAAACCCTTATAAATTTGTCATATCTGTCTGTCTGTTTGTCTAGCGGGGGTTTCATACATGGATGATGGAACTGAAAGTAAAAAATATTTTTTTTATTTATGTAACTTATACGTGCGTGTATGTAGATAGGTATTCAAAAATGACATTGAGGTTCCTAACCATTCTTTCTCAAAGTCAATCGTTTGAAAGATAGACACTTTCAAAGTGGTAAAATGTGTCCCCCCCCCCTCTAACTTTTAAAATAAGAGAGTGAAAAATCTAAAAAAAATATGCTGGAGATCTCAATGAATATTTTAAACGAAAATTGGTTTGAATGAGATATAGTCAGCAGTTTTTGAGATATAGCACATTTTCAATGGAACACTTCAAAGGCAAGTCCGACTCGCACTTGGCCACTTTTTCAGTAATAAGATGTGAGTAAATGTTTATAATAATAATAAATATTGTATATCAGTAATAATTCGTTGTATTCTGAGCCTATTATTAATTATTAAGGGGTGGCCGGGTACTGGCACACTAGGGGCCGTATACCGGCACAGAGGGCCGTATACTGGCACAATCGCTAGTTTTTCAATTTATCCGTTATATTTTAAAATTTATACATGGGAGGGCACTGGTTTATTTTTTATTTCACATCTTGACTATATTAGGGATCCAAATAAACATAGATCGACTATTTTGCGTGTAGATAACATATGTTTTCACTCGCCCAAAGTGGCCAACTCCACTAAAAGGCCGTATACTGGCACATCGACCCTACGCAATAAAACGGTCTTGAAATATACCTATCAACACAGTTTTAATAAAGTAACGCTGTTTAAAATGATAATAAATTAAGTAAAGAAGTATTTTTATAAAATTAAAGGCTTCAATCCATTATTTGCAATAATATAATGTAAAAAGAGATGTCACTAGCGCGCCGACGATGAAGAGCGTAAGAAGTTAGTAAGAACAGGCAATTGACCGTTCTGGTGGTCTATTATGAACTCTTAATTCCAGCCATGTTCCAGTGTAAACGTCAAATTCGTATTACCAAAGCGGTCACGTGACACTTTTTAGCCAATCATACGCCGTTCTAAGCCCGATAAATGAATTGCCTGGAACATGAATGGTTTTATAAAAGTTCATAATAGGCCTGCTGCTCGTAGTCGCAGGTCGCTCTGTCAATACAAGACGATACGCACGCTTTTTTTGTTGTCAGAAGTGCTTAACATTTGATTTGACATACAGCGTAAAATGCCTTCTTGTATTATACCAATGTTGTAGTGAAACAAAAGATAAACGTGTGTGTGTGTGTTGTAGCTCTTTTCGGAACAGATATTTTGGTTGATTGGTAAGGGTACAACGTATCTACATTTTTTTGTCCATAAATGAACATAGACCTCTCCATTTGAGTGCGTATTGGTGGAGACTTTGTACAATTTAGAGCAATATTTAATTAAACACCTAGCGCCTTCCGAAACGCGCCCTACTTGCGGTACCGCACCGCGACTGCAATTCTCATATTACTGATGCCGCTTATGACTAATGTATACTTGTAGCGATGACAAAAACTTACAATCTAACAAAAGTGTTGTAATTCCACACCGTTACGTGTTTGTTAGGGAGTGTCACTGATAAACAAATCTGATATTTATGCACCCAAACTTTAGGCGTATTATCGGATGGTACTGAGGAAAACGTGGAGGCGGCCGGCGCCTTTGACCGAGAGAGATAACATCTACATCGGGCAGGTAGGCTTTTATTACTGCTTATCCCGAATCCCAACGAATTTCGAGTGTTACTTCTCACACTGAACCATACCCGTTCCCGTTCCCGCAACTCCATTCGCTCAAAGCGCTCGATTGAAATTATGCTTTTATCAGTAATTGGTCTAAGTGCCCCGCTTTGATCAATAAAGCGAAGAGAAGATTCATTTGCAAGTGATTCAATGCGAATGAGTCGCCTCGAAAGGTCGCCTATTATCGCTAATCGCTAGCTTGGCGCCACTCAATAGGTTGAGATGGAAAGCAACAGGCGTAACCTATTAGGCCGTAATATCACGTCGTTCTATTAACTATCTGCACATACAATAATATTAGCTAAGTAGATACGATATGGTTATATAAACAGCTTGAAAATTTGAGGTTATTGACCGACCGCTTCACACATTTTACTAAATCATTATGCCGCTCATTTGCGTTTTTGGCATTGATTGCCATTTCACTTGCCACAAAGCAAAATAAATAAAATTAAATCTTCGTTTGGATACTCGTACCGACATCACTACGTCATAATAAACGTTCAAAAAAAGAACGTTTCTTTTGCAATGCCGTATCCTTGTAAGCCAAGATTAAATACTGATTTCCAAGATAAGAACCTGTTAAGAAAGCCAGGCTCTGTGCCTGGGTACGTGATCGGAAACCAGATCGAATGGAAAACTGGGGGTTTTCAATCAATAAGCCGGTTGTTGCGCAGGCGCCGCCGAGATGACTGCATTCCACGGCTGTCTTTGTCATGTTAACCAAACAGGCACTCATTATTCTGTTATTTTAACAAGGCATAGCGACGCCCTGTGTGTTAACAGACATTTATAGAACGAATACTATTATATCATACAATATGTAAACTGTAATGAATCAAGTGTTACACGTACTAAGTAAATAAGTACATAGATAAAGGTACTAATAATATGTGTTGTAGATTGAAGTGCAAGCGGCACAAGATTAAAATTGTTGTGTTATGTGTGAAAGCGTTTTAAAATAATTATACTTCAATTTTACAATATCCGTTACTGATGAAGTTATATTACTTCAGAGCAGACTTAAATTAAAATGCCTAACAGATTCACAAACACGTGCTTAGCGCTTTTAAATGTATCCTATGTTATCATGTCATCATAAAACCTATGTTATCATATTTTGCTACTGATGCGTTTAACACAAATTGAGTAATTTAATTAGTTACAAGAGCTCTAGATTGCATGCTGTAACATAGTACTACCTACGAACAATTCACCACACTAGCTATGAAATATGCATGAGTGAACGACCACTCGGTAAAACCACTTGATAATGGTAAACATAACACTAGTTAAATGTTGTTCGTTCTGTTTCAAGTAGTTCTTGAAAAGAAAAAGTACCAACTATCTCTTCCTATCTATTCCCAAATGAATAATAATAAATCATTATTGTAATTTTTTGCACTATACCTACTAGAACATAAGTCAAAATAAACAATAAACCTTAAAATGTGAACATTTAGGCATAAGAATAGAATTGGATTGGGCGCGTAGAATTGTACTCGTATTTGTATGTATACTGTATTGGTATCATAACACAGGTCTAATACACCATGGTATCGACTGGTACAGCTATCTATCTGTGTACAGTCTGTGGTACAGCCGCCGTCGTCGCCCACTCGAGATTTTGGAATTCCGAGCCCCCTCTCCGCCGGGGGTCCGTTCATTCATAACCCGGCGAGTTGCCTTGCCTCGCCTAGCGCAGTGCTGCCAACATTACCTTATAAGTTTACAATCGATATAGCAATAACTCTACTACTTACAGCAGATTTCATTTTTGTTTAACAGAAACTGAACTTGTTGCTAACTAACCTTACTACTGTTAATAGGTTTTTGAAGTGAAAACTTCTTTAGTACGGGGGTGATTTGAAATTCGATGAAACGAAACTGTTCAGTAAAAAGAGACAGACACATAAATTCTAAAGTGAGATAGGAATCATTGTACAGGGGTAGGGGAGTTGAGTGGAGTGGAGTGGAGTGGAGTAATGTAATAAAACCTACAATTATCATCTTCCCGAAATTTTACATTCGTCTCATTAATCTCATTATCTTGAAAACAAAAATTTTGAAGGTTTCACTTCTACCACGTGTGAATTGCACACATTTTAATTTTTCTATCAAGCATTTGGCTTTCTTTGGATTGGATATATTTAAATAGATCGAGTCACATGTCATGTGTCCGAGCGGAAACATTCATGGAAACGAAACGAAACAATATGTTTAGTCCGGCCATTGTTAAAGCCACCAACGATGTCGCTACATGGATATTGGAAGGGCCCTTCATTTGTGTGACCACAGATGTAGAGCTATTTGAGATGTAGGGACTTATTAATAAGATATAACAAAAAAATCAAACCTAAATACAATATTGCTAGTAGCACAACACATTAGAAGCACAACAGGAATAGCAGGTGGAGTAGCGGTTCACTAACCGAAATAAATACTGAATGAATGATTTAAAATGTATTACTAGATGGTGACAGCTAAGTCTGTCAAGTCCTACGAGTCAGAGAAAGAAAGAGTCCTTACTCCTTACCTACGCTAACAATGTTTTGATTTTTATTAAAGTTTGGCCAAAATAAAGGGCATAAAGTAACTTGTCTTAACACGTTGTTTAGGAACCCTCGTAGTTTAGTTACATCAAAAAGAGCTGCTGTTTACTAATGAGAAATAGTTTAATTCAATTTCCGGTTGCACCGATACATACATACTATAGAAAAACGGAAGAATACGTCATTTCAATCGAACATAACTAGACCAATGCATTACGTAGGCCCAGTGCACGTAAAGGAAATCGCGAATCGTATAGCGCACTTTTCAGGAAGACCACGATACACTCAGTGAACGTATGCTTTCATGGACGATTAATTTAATCGCTATCACTCGCAAAAAAACTGTAAATGTCGTCGAACGATAAACGTTAAATTGGCAACATTTTTTACTCGTTAGCGGCCGAATCATTCGAGCTTGAAATGACATCAACCTGCGGACTTGCAGAGTCAGATGCCGTCCGCACATTCCATTCGTATAAGTTGTATTTAAATCTATGTGATATAAACGCGGCCTTTGTACCTGTACGATTCGATTACTTTATTCTCGCTTCCAAGTAGGTCACACGTTGCGGTTTTCACTCGCTTGGTTGCAATCATTTTCAAACAGGTTCGATATACCTAATGAGTATCTTAAAACCTTCATCAATATGCAATTCACTGCGCCTTGATAACCAGTTATGCTCAAAATATCCTGCTTAGTTAAACCGTTCCGTAACTTAGAATCGCAGGTATCTTTAAAAGTTCACTCTGTTAATTCGGTTCACGTTTTGTGTAAAAATGTCAAAAATTCAACAAACTTTTTTTAATGTTATTTTCCGCGTCGAATTTCAATCGGTTGTTTATTTGCTTCGTGGCACTTGCAAAACGAAACGTGTTTGACAAAAAGTTAAAAACGTGTCAGCACCAGAGAATATCTTTATTATAGTTTCATGATACAGTAATTTATAATGGTGAATAATGCTAATAATAGGCAACTTAAATAAATATGTCATAAAAAGAGTCACGCATAGAACTAGTTACGGAGAACTTGCAATTCATTATTTATATAACATAATAATGAATTGATATTGATTGATACAAGCAAAAAAATAATTACGACATGACAGTAAATAAATGCGTTTACGCGATTCGCAACAGTGATTAAGACAATGCACGGTGGCGTTATGGCGCAGGATGGCCGATGGGGTGATCGGCCGTGCACTCTCACGGCATAATAATTACGGGGCTAACCACTCAGTCGCACTTTATAGGCCGGCTCTGCGCCCGCGCACCCTCCACCCGCGCCCGGACCCCGCCGGACCGCATTCCGCTCCCATACGACCGCGTTCGCATCCTGACTCCAGGACCTCTCCAAAATATCAACTTTTTATTACTCCCCTTAACGGGCAACACCCAGGAATCTATCGCGGACTCGTCCCACCATTTTCGCGTCTGACCACCGAAATGGGAAAGCTCGGTTGATAGTTATGTACCGTGAGAGACTCGATTACAAATTTAAATTTTCTACGGACAAACGAAAGTCATCCCGGTCGATTCACACGTTTATTGGCCGTTCCATTACCTAAATCGGAGGATGACGAATCGAGCACTAAATCGAGATTATAATCATTACAGCTCGTGGGCTCGCATTCTTTCCGAAGAATCCGTGAAGCGATGGAATGCACAGAATCGATTCGAACTCGTTTTGTTTTCGCTACGTCATAACTCGCCCGACCCTTGGCTCAGACCTGTCTATGCTCTTCGATTGAATCACACGCCTCATTGTTTTCGACCATCGAAAATAGAGTCGCTGCACAATACTTTATATTTTCCATTAATCCATTATATCAACAATATTACAAAAGAATTAAGAAATATTTTTGCAAATTTATTCAGTGAAGTTGTGAGATTGGGAAAGTGCATTATGCGGAAAAATACTGAAATGCAATTATGAATTAAAAACTAAGAATCTTAACTTTCAGGAAGAGCGTCAGCTCAATTATCTCGTCTAAATGGTCTTAAGATGATTCACCTGGCGTCTTAAATGAATCAAATGAAAACTTATAGTTCAATAATCACGTCTCACGAGTATCAAAGAAAAAGTTTGTAAAGGGCGTAGCAACGAAATGAGTCGAAGGACGCAAACTTAATAATATATCATGTAATCGATCGTACCCATTTGCACATAAACGGACATTGACTCGTGGATAACATCCTGAATGCGCCATTAATGCTGCGCGTTCGACACTGCTCAATTGATATTATTAACTGCCTTCAAGAAACTGACGCAATCAATGTCTCGCTAATTAAAATGTACAGAGATACATATCTCCTCTATTACCGACGCGCTCATAGGTTTGTTAGTTATTGGTATAAATTTTCCACACGAAACATAATGGATTCATATTCACTGTTCAGAATTGCACGCGTGTTGCTGGTGACTGCGTAATTCCTCCTGCATATCATAAAAATTAAATCTTTATGACCTGAATGAACCAGCCAGTCTATAATGGCCGTCATCATATTTCATACAGCAGAACCTGCACACTACACCTAATACGAAACTTTACCACTCTTTTTCACTGCATTATGCAGCACATAAAATAAATTCTGAATCTCCAAATTCCCACATATCACAAAGAATTTACTTTTCGAATGCACATTTTAATTAGGATTCATTAAAAGTTCTTTACAAACGATTGGTAATTTTGATAATAATTAAAGTAAGATTTTGCATAAACGCTTGGCTTGACAAAAGTGGTTAAGACGAATCGAATGCATGTTTTTGCGATATGGCGAAGCGGGACCGGTCTTTGAAACAAGTCGCCACCTGCCTCGCTCGGTGGAATGTCCGGCTATTAGTAAGAATTAAAACTCTCTGTCTGTCCGTATAATTATTTTCAGACGTTCAATGCATCCAAGGAAAATCATTTCGTATTGGGAGGGATTCATTATCTACAAATACAATGGATAAAAATAACACACAATTAAATTATATAAGCAAACTCCCCTTCACTTGCTTTAAATTGAATTGAATTGAATGCAGTTATTGTAAGTGAATTATAGTAATTAAAAGCTAATCTACCGATTCATTGGATTAACAACACCCTTAAAGGCTTACACATAACATCAGGTCTAAAATTTTAAAACTTTTTCGCACCCTCGAAATCATGAGACATAATAAAAGGTAGAATTAAAAAAATGTTTTTCTCAATAGATATTTGGGAAAATTTTAGGTACCTAATAGTATCTAAGGTGGATTTGTTTTCACAACAGTTAAAGAAAACGTACAGGAACACATTCAATTTAGGCTTCCTTGGTAGCAGGATATGGCACTGTAACTAGCTGCACGTGGTGTGTGGGTTGACATAACAATTTCGTACATTGTAAGTTTGCGTCAGAGCCGACCTCGGACTCATGTTTCGGACGAACCGATTTTAACGATCAATAATCTATTCATATGTTTACAGCTTTCCTATCTTTATGTGTTGAGTAGGCGTCTTTCAAATCACCGCTGGAGATTAAAATGTCTCTTTACATGACCTAAATGAGATTATGAAAATTCAATTAAATAAGGTAGTAAAGAACGTTATTCTTGATAGGCTTATTCTAAAAAACAAGAAGTGCTCAAAAACACAGATAATAACTCAGGAGCAAATTTGAAACCAATAAATTATATGCGATAAATGCTGTTCTCGTCAATAAAAAACGTATTTTGCAAGAACGTGAAAAAAGACGAATAAAAAATTTAATCTTGTCAGTTCGAACTGTCACCGAGTACAATACGTAGCATCCTGTTTCCCGCGGAATCCAAGTGCCTAATTACAGAATAAGAGGTTATGGGACACGTTATAAAGGGTTGACGCAGCCTGCTTCTGACAAAGCCCCATTCAACCAGCTTGATTGAAAGGGCTCATGTGAAAGGCCGAATAATGATCGGAATAATAGAATTTTATGCAGGTATGTACTAATTCGCTATTTCGTCTTTCTTCTCTTTTTGTTTAAGTCATCTCAAGCTTTTGTCAATACTTTAAAGAAGACAGAAACGAATACGAATTTTTACATGATTCATTTGGGAGTACCGAAGCTATTTATAACCCTGATATAAAGCATTTTATTATCATAACTTTGAAACTCGGATGAAGCATGATTCGAAATCTTTTGTTTTAAGAAGACAACTGCACGAAATCCAAATATTGGAAATAAAAATAAAAATACTTCTGTGGATTTTTGAGATAATTATGTTACCAATCAAATAGTGATTGAGAGCTCAACAAGTAACATTATTAATTTATTTAAAAAAGAAACCTTGTTACACCTGTGTATGAATAATTGCAATTTAAATTGTATAAGTAATTTTGACATTGAGATGTGAAATAATAAATTAGTAATCACGTGGAAGCTAATCAATAAGTAAGCGCCAAGCTGCCGGGTTGTCGACCTCAGTGTTTACCCAATGCAATGCCGGCTTGTCAACCAGTCCACCCACAGAACAAATATGTATGTCATACCATTTATTAGGATTCGGTGAGAATTTCTTGGTTGTACAAGCAAGTTTTCTGTGGATGTTTGAAATATTCCTTTGTCACTTGAACGGTAAAGTATCGTTATCCACACGTTGGTCCCAACACTCCCAACTCTAGCAATAACGTCGGTCTATTAGTTTTGTGAGCTGTCCGCTAGTTGGCTATTGTATCGCTTCTGTCTTGTCGGAGCCAATGCGGAGATGTCTGATAGAGAGGTTGGAAGCTGTAAGTGCTTTCATAGTACTGAATGCGAGCGTTGATGTCTGTGGTTGGTACCGATTCCTGTGATAAAATCGACACGCGACGGCCAATCCCCAACGTTCACGCTAACGTTAGGAACAATCCTTCGATTCACACATTGGAAAAGTAGCATTGGTATAGTACCAACGTGTAGAGCTGTCCTTTTTATACTTTTTATATTGAGTCTTATACTATTGAGAGAATAGTTTACATTGTATTCAAGTTCCTGTTTATTGTTGACACACAATGTCCAATTATCACATACGAACTATGACTTTGGTATTTGTCTTCATTAATTTTTCAATGGAAAAGAACATAATTCATGCAACACTGAATCATAATATCTTTCATTTACTTTTAATGAAAATGAATTCGCTAAAGGAAATAACTGGTTAGTTTCATGGTCGTATATATTTTTTATGTTTGTCCAGTCCGCTTTCTCAAGAGTGGACGCTCGTTATCTCTGAAATGTAACTCCCGTGACAGACATGATAGATAGGTTAGTTTAGAAAGTATCCAAACAGGATATTCTATCTTCCGATAACGATCCACATCCTTACGTAACTTTAAGGATGTGAAATATTTGTGGGCCTGAATTCATAACCTATAATTTCCGTAGAACTATGTATAAAGGTTTGCGTCATAATAATATGAGATCGTAGATCTGAAGTGATACACTGTTTTCAAATAAGCTAAGCTAATGTGTTTTGGTCTCCTTCAATATTTAATATCCACACATTAAAGCTTACATTGGACATGTACCGCGGCCGGAGCTGCTGTTCATAAAATTATAATATTATGAATTACAAATGATTCATTGGATCCCTTTCCGGTGGTCTAACGAGCCATACAAAATTCAGCAGCACATCTCGCGTTGACGTCTGGTAGCCAGAACTTTGCACATTCATAAATGCCGGTAGTTGTCGCGACAGGTCGCCCGTTAGAAACACCGGCGTTCGAGTATTGCATGCTAAATAAGCTCCAACTCATGCAAAACGATGCAAAGTACTTTATAAAACTCGATATGACGCGCCGGTGCCCGATCTATCAGACGTTGCTACTTGTTACCTTATTAGGAAACATGGCGTCAGCGGCGTTCTTAAATTGTAGACTATCTTAATAGCCAGAACCTGTATTGACTGCCTCGCCTGCTGATTTCATTGAATTGACCACTGACTATTGATAAATGCCCGCGCATTAGCGTGTAAATTACATAAGTGACCGATCCGACATTATAATTACTATAATCGGAAATATTAACAGTATTAGAATAAGAATCATATTATAATATGATATTATTATAATGTTGTTTTATAAACAAAGCGTCCAATTTATCACTTCTCATTAAAGTTGGGTTCATTTAACTTCAAAGCTTCTGACGGAAATGAGATCCATCCTAATTGAATCGACTCCCCAAAGGATTTATACGAAGATTGAAACACGTGCGACGTTTGCGGTTGCTAAGGCAATGTAAGTAGGTAATGAAATGTAGAACAATACTGCGAAACAATGTCCTTTCAACTGTTTCGGGTTACGTGATGGTTATAATAATAATCGTGAGAAGGCAGCTAAAGCAGCACTCGTGCCAAATATTTGCCAACCGTACATTTCCACTTCGGTTATTAAATTTGCGGTATGCATGCTTTCGAATGCCTAAATAGGGGTAAAATAATGATTGTGCGGTGCAGATGAATGAGTAGTCGGAACTCGAAAAGGAATACAAGTATACAGCAAAAGATGATTATTGTCATTAATCTCTACTGAATTTTAGGTTTCTGAAATTACGTGATATTTCTGTAAGCGGAGATTGTATTAAAAATACCTACTTTTAACGAGTAGGACATCGACAAACGATGTACCCTACTCTTATAAATAATAAATACACCACACTTTTTCACTTTTCCTTTAAATGGCTTAGATTCTTGCTGCTCTTTTATTCCCAGAAACAATGCGTATTTGTTAATTCTATGTACCTTTATTCTATCCTTCCGTGCACATACTTTCTCTAGGTTGTCAAGACAAACCGCCTTTAGCGATAAGCCACCTATTCTTTACAGCTTATTTTGTGTATTTTTAATGATCTTGGTTTGTATTATGTTGATACTCGACGCAATGTCTTATAAAATCAACGTTAGATATTTTTTAGTTTATACTGTAGTTATATACATCAAGTAATCACATAAATTAAGAAAGATAAATATTTAAATCAATGAGCTCAAAACCATGTCGAAATACATATTATTATTATAACAGAATTTCGTACAAGAAGATCACCCACGCTCTATTACCTGCCTACTCCTAGCCATTTGTTTAACTTTAAACGCGTTTCTGACATTGACGTCCAAGATAAATAATAAACTTTATGTCCTAGACATAAGAATGACATTCAACTATTGGTCAGAAATACAAGATTCGGTTCGCAGAACCATTAGGCAGATCTGTTTATGTTGCAACGTGTGCATTTCACAACGCCGCCCACTATATCAAGCACACCTACGATCTTCGGCCTTTGATTGAACCGTGTTTATTTTAATAATGTCTACAATGTTACGTTACGAGGTCTGCAGCATGTCTGCTTTGCTTCTAACTTTATATAGATTTCAGTTCTCGGTGACAACCGACAAGCGACTTGGATTTCTAGACGAGTTACTTTCGCCGTTTCTTCTACATTTTTCAAAACGATGCATGCAAAATACTGTTACACTGTTCTTGAGAGTATTGTCAAAATTATTTTAAACCGAATATGAGTAAATGGTACATTAATGACTAAACATTAAATACAATATTTTGATATTGTTAAGCTAATACAATTTCAATACTGAAACTGCCTTACTCTATTATCCCACTTCTTGCACGTAGCAAAATAGTAGGTATTGACAATAAACTCATAAAACAACAAAAGGCAAACAGTAAAGGGATTTTTGAGTTTTGAAGATTAAAGGTTCCTACTTGTCTTTGTGTCAAGTAAAAATACCAGGTAAAAATGTTGCGCCTCCTTATCGGCCGAGATCTCCCAGAATATTATTAACAATGGAGACATCCCTTAGTTCCGTTAAGTATCCGATACCAAGGATGTGAGAATGCTGTTGATAGTTTGAACTTTGAAGACCTAAAATTATTAGTTTCTAAACTACGATCATCAGTGATGACACTGATGACAAAAAGCTACACTTTTAAGAAAAGCTGATAAAAATGGAAAGTGAAGTTTTTCATATAATTATGTAGGTAAATAAGGAACTAAATAAACGTATCTACATAGTTTCTACTAGGTATTATTTGGCAAAAAAGCAAATCTAAGTACGGGTGAAATAGCCAAGAAATAAAAATACAAGCAAAATAAAATCGAAAAAAATCTTGGTCTTGAAAGTTTTCTTCGGCTTTTTCATTACAGCTGATACTTGTTTTAATTCACAGCTCGCTCAGTATTGACTTCGCTCGCACCCAATATTGAATTTCTTTGTACAGGATATCTCGAACGAAAGAATGTGGGTAATTTACTGTGGCTGTCATAAAACAATATTATTATTGTATTCAATTTAATTAATAACATTATTTTGTTCATTTAGAAGACATGAAATATAGTACTAAAAGGGTTTTACTTTGCTAACGATGTTTATAAACTTTGAAATCATTATTTTACAAGAGAAATAATAATCATACCTACTGATAGATAAGTATCGTATTAAAAACAATCCTTGTAGGTACTTTCTGACAAAAGTTTTATCACTTCACTATCGGCTATTTGATGTGTATAAAAGAGAGCGCCTGATTCTCACCTGAATTCGGCAGTGCTTGGATATCAACCGCTGACAACATTCCTTTCTTTTCGAAGATACTTTGCACACTTGCACACGTTTTATCCGTGTCCGCGGCAGAAACGACTGCCAAAAAACTAGCAAACAATACAAAATACAATATTTGGCTATTCATTCCCAAACCAAAAATCGATTTTTTGTTGGGCGACAGTTTTACACAGTAACACACGTTCACAGCCATGTTCGAAATAATGTTAATTTATGGATATCAAACAATTTTTACTTATTTGCCTATGTGATTCATAAATAAAATTGTATGTAAACGATTTTAAATTAAAACTTTGATTTATGTTCACGCCATAAACGCGCCACGCGACGACTCAACTGCGATCCATGACGGTCGCAGCCCGACTGCGCTGAAGTGCGTTGTCTGAAGTGCGAAGTGAGCTGAAAGCGAGGAGCGAGGAGCCGTGCGGTGGAATATAAGCTGGCTGCAATTGTATTGTTGCTAGCGCAAATAATTTATAGATGGCATCTTATATGTTTAATAAATGAAAGCAAAAGTTTATTCACTTGCAATGTATAATTATACCCGTAACTTCTTCTTTATGTTGAGAGCAAAGCTTCATTTTTGTGAAACTTGTAATAAAAATGTCATTTTGGTTTGTCGATTTGACAGTAAACGTCAATGTTACGGATGAACGGCCCTACGTTCCACTAGACGATCACAACGACCACGCTCACGACCGCGATTTTTCCGTTCCACTAGCTTGTGAGCGTTACAATCATACACCCTAGTGGAACGGGTATATACCCTGTTCACAAATCTTAGAGACTAAAATGACAACCACTAATGTCAAAGTTCGAAATAATGATACCAGCTAAATTTGTGCGATCTACTTTTCCGGTTTTTTGAATCGTAAACTATGTCGTAAGAATAGTGACATATTAGTAGCCACACTCATATCTACCTAGATATTTAGTATTCGGCTAAATAGTATAAAATTAGCTGTATACCGAATGTAACCATAACCAAATACTCGTTCTTGTAAGCAAAATAACTTATAAATTTAGTAAGTAAGGGCAAATATATTATGGATATGTGAATGATAATGGTTGCTTAAACTTGTTTTTATACTAGTTTTAGGGACTCTTCAATAATCACACAAATAGTCGACTTTCCATAAAAGCTGTGAAAATTTTTCCGATTTACTTTTCGGTTTATGGTCATCACTATTTAATTTACACCCGAAATTGGTCACCCATGAAACGTCAATTTAGTCTCTAATGCCGGTCACTCACATTCGCGCGAATACGCGAACCCACATGTGTGGGACGACCTTCGCGAATGATTATGCGAAGTTTTCGAGACATTCGGGGTTTTCCAAGCTGTGTCGGTTTTTTGTCGCACATCAAAGCGCGCGAACCTCGAACCTTCGTGTAGTCTCCCACACATTCGTGCGACAAGTTGCACACACGACTAAAAAGGTGATGTATCTCTTAATTTTTCGTGGTTCGTGGCGTCTAATCGTACTACAATTTATTTTCTGTATTGAAAATTGATTTGAATGACAACAACATAATAACAACAAGATTGAACATTCGTGAACAAAGCTTAAGAGGAAGCGGAAATGGGCTTGTATACTCATATGCGAACCCATTTGCCTGACCGCCCTTCACATATGTGCAAACATTCGTAAAAATGTCAAACATTTGCGCACATGTGAGTGGCCGGGGTAAGATTTGTGAACGGATAATAGTGAGCGACGTGAGCGTTTAAGCCACAGAGTACTTACACGTTTTAGCCGTTAATACAAAATGTACTCTGTGAAGTTGAAAATAAGTCGGAAACTTAGGTTATGTTATAAATTTTAAGCTATAATTAAACGTTACATAATTAATTATCAATTTTATTTATACTAGCAAAAAAGTATGTCTACAAACAAAACATTTTTTTTATGAAAAGACAAATATATTCTCAATTGTAATGAAAATTGCATATTAATTATGTTTATGGCTATATGTATAGTGAATTAAACATTAAAATTATTTACATAATTAAAGATAATTATATCAACTTGTGACCGCACGTCGAGAATCTGCTGGTGAAACTATTAGTTCCACTAAAGTATATCTTGTCGAATCGTATAATGTTATTTTTTCCGTCGCCATCCTGAACTTTTATAAAATTGCGCCAAACTATAACCATCCATTTCTACCCAGTGTTGCCAGGTCTAAAAACTGGCGAGAGTAACTTCGTCGTATCTAGCAACACTGCAATTCGACCACTTCGACCCACCCCGTGAGGTGGGTTGTTTTGAGCGTGCCGTGAGCGAAATTAATGACGTCATCAATGACGTTTTCGCCGCGACCATGACGCCCGTGGTCGCCATGTGGAATGCGTTTTGATCGTTGTGAGCGATGTGAGCTTCTACTGGAACGCAGCCCTTATTTGACACTGACGTCTGACATGACAGTATTTATGTTTCAATCAATTGACAATACAGGTAGGCAGGTAATAGGTATATAACTTTCTCTTTCTATTCACATTGTTCAAAAAGAGATAAAATAATTTTATCAACTACAATTAAACCACTTAAATAAAAATTATTCGCTTGACGCTGCATTTCATTCATTTTCAGTCGGTGGGAGTGGTTTATTACATTTTCAGGGGTGTGTGAAATAAAATGTGTTTTGTAACTTTTGTCTATTAGAAAATATTTCTGAAACGACAACTGCTTGGGTGTCTGAGGAAGTTCAGTGTTAATACTTGAGTATAGTAGATAGAAGGTAGATAGTTTAGTTTTCAATATTATTTATACGCCGGCCTAAATATGAGGATTTATTTGTTGAAAACTGTGTCAACTACAATCGGAAGACGATTTCTGTCTTCACAGAATGTAAAAAAAGCAACTCATTGCATCTTTGATATGGACGGATTACTATTAGGTAAGAGGCGGAACTTTGCCGCGCGACCTTTTTCGTTATTGTCAATGCTATTTACTATTGAAGGTTATATTTACTATCCCGTCATGCAATATAAATGAAGTCATTAAAAAAAAATTTTTCAACTGTAAATTTTGTTAAGTAGTTTCGATTAAAGTTTGACAATTTATAGCAATTTTCATAATAACTTCACAATTCTGGCTTTAAATATTGAGAAGCTTATCGTTTCTGGTCTTGTAAAAGTTCAAAAGCATCTCCAATTCTCCACTAAGCCACTTTTAAACTGCTATTAAAAATGCTGTAATTAATTTTCAGACACGGAGCTAATATATAAAAAAATGATCACCCAACTGTGTGCCAACTATGGCCACAAGTATACCGATGAGTTGATGATGAAGGTCCTCGGGAGCACCGAGCAGCGGCTGTCAGAAGTGTTGTGTACGGAGCTTAAGTTACCAGTTTCCCCCACCGAGTTCCGGAACCAGCTGCTAGTGCTAGGAGACACTATGCTGGCAGGGGCGCCACTACTAGATGGTATGTATCTTTATGAATGAATGGTTATTTAGGTACATACTTGTTACTAAGTTATACTTAAATGCTAGGAAAAAAATTTATTCACAGATGGAAATAGTGGTGACGTCGACTTTATTCACCTGAGTTAAATCACCCAGGTGTGTAAAGTCTACTTTTAGTGTACTTTATTCACCTATGCACCCAGGTGATTTAATTCTACTGGCCTCAGGTGAATTAAGTATACTAAAGCGGTAGGTAACTAATTCACAAGTTTATATATCAAATCAAAATTTTTTATTCAAAATTGGTTTGGTTTACAAACACTTATACACTATAAATGCAATATATAGCAAAAAAAGACTTTAAAATTAGGGATAACTCAAAAACTACTGGTCGGATCTCGCTCAAATTTAAGTAGGACCACATGACAAGCACCAGTTTTCGATTAAAAAAGAATCATCAAAATCAGTTCAACCAGTCGAAAG
The DNA here is from genome assembly GCA_911387775.1 of Thymelicus sylvestris. Classification (NCBI taxonomy): domain Eukaryota; kingdom Metazoa; phylum Arthropoda; class Insecta; order Lepidoptera; family Hesperiidae; genus Thymelicus; species Thymelicus sylvestris. The sequence goes on from OU426889.1 coordinate 16,971,077, forward strand.
TTCTGAGGTAACAAACATAAAAAGTGCAGTAGAATTGAAAACCTCCTCCTTTTTTGAAGTTGGTTTAAAAACACAGAAATATTATGTTTTGTTTTTAATAAAACTGTTTTGTCAAGCCTGCAATTATTAAACTTGAGGGGATTTAGAAAATTCTTGGAACTTATTAAGGAAAATAAATCTTGCTAAATAAATAATAAGCTATTAAAATAATCATAGACCAGTGAACATAAAGCCATTGAATTCTATTCAAATCCCTAACTACTCTAAAAATGTTGGAACAAATACAAGAAGTCAAGGCATCCGTTATGCTGGCAACCACAATACAGCACATCCAATGTTATTAATTATTCACACTTTCATTGCTGCACTTACGCTATTTCATAGTTAAGAGACTTTACATACTTACTAAAACATAGGTACATAGTGACTGAGATCAAAGTGTTGGTTATGCATCACTATATGGGCAATGTAAGTCAGCATTATCAACTACAAATATATAAGTATCATTTTATCCTTAATAATGATAAGGTATCATCCAGATATTGTAGTTTAGATTATGATAAATGCTACTGGACATTTTATTAACCGACTTCAAAAAAAAAGGTATTGAATTTTACTGTATTTTTTTGTTTGTTACCTCAGAACATTCGACTGGGTGAACCGATTTTGATAATTCTTTTTTAATCAAAAGCTGGTGCTTGTCATGTGATCCTAGTTAATTTTGAGCGAGATTTGACAAGTAGTTTTTGAGTTATCCTTAATTTTTAAGTCGGTTATTTTTTGTCAATAATTATATTGGCAATTTTTTTTGTTTTTATCATCAATAACAACTGATAATTCAGCCTCCACGAAAGCAATATTTTTAAAATGTGGACCAAGATCCCATGATCCAAGACTTATGTCATCTATTAAGCAAAAACAAGATTATCACAAAATATATCCATGATAAAATAAACTAATTGTGCCAAAAATAAGTAGTAAATATATTTATATGAATTGGAAACATGATATAATTTAAAAAATAAAACGAATCCACAGGTGCAGAAAGACTGATCAGACACTTGCATAAAACGAAAACTCCTTTCGCCCTGGCGACTTCATCGAGCGATCGTTCAGTGAAGACCAAGGTAGCTGGACACAAGGAACTGTTCAGCTTGTTCAACCACATGGTGATGGGAAGCTCGGATAAGGAAGTCAAGTTCGGGAAACCACATCCGGATATATTCTTAGTCGCCGCTTCTAGGTTCCCGGATAAACCGGACCCATCAAAGGTTAGTTTTTGTCACGAGCTCTAGGTGTAGATGATTTTAACAGCTAGTAAGTTTTTAGTTGGTTCGGCCGACAACGCATCAGTGATGGACCTTTGGTGTCGCCGATGTCCATGGGTGACAATAGCCACGTACCATCAGGGAGATCGTCAGTTCGTTTGCCAGTTATTTCCATTAAAAATACTTTTAACGTATATAAGGCACCAATCAACTTACGCGTTTAAATAGTTATAACACTTTTTCTCATTGTCAGATTATTAACAGCATGTTACTAGTTATGTATCGATCTTACCTTAAAGACGACGTTCGATGGTTCTATTTCGGTGAAAGCAGGGCCGGCCCGTCCGTATAGGCGAACTAGGCGACCGCCTAGGGCGCTGGGATTTGGGGGGCGCAAATCGGCGGCATCGAAATGAAGAAAATTTTTATTTTTTATTTGTCTCTGATCTATATGGAAGTGTCTATTTCACTATTAGTCTGAACCTGTTTAAGCTATCGCTACTGATAGTTGCAGTGGAGTTTGGTTGGTGTGGTTTCTATATAGTTAGAATTAATGATTTATAATTTTGCCTCACGTCTGTTGTTAAATTTAAATAATATAGTAGGATAATATAGTAGCCAGTCAGATGTCTGTATTTTGTTTGAAAAACTGTAAAGTTAAATTAAGTTGTACCTACCTGTTGTGTGTTAATTTTAAGGCTTGGATCTGTAATCATTGTTGGTTTTTGTAATTTTGTGGATGATCCTATAAATAAATAAATAAATAAATGAATGAAAGGTTCACACAGACAAAAATAATAAGTATTATTTTCATATCTTTTAAACATTTCGAACATAATTTGCAAAGCTATTTCAGAACAGCATTTATTTGAAACAATATTTTAGTCATAGAGAATGATGGTCACTCACGGTCATTCCATCGCGTCATTTTTGGAGCCACGCCAAACGACATATGTAATGGTGGCCACTCACGGTCAGTCCATCGCGTCAAATGGCGTGATATACAGCCAAAATTTGATCGTGAATGTGAAAAACTGATGGCGTGATATAAAAAATTTGTATGTCCAATCGCGCCATTTTGACATATGTCATTTGGCGTGGCTCCAAAAATGACGCGATGGAATGACCGTGAGTGACCACCATAAAAATGGCGCGATTGGACATACAAATTTTTTATATCACGCCATCAGTTTTTCACATTCACGATCAAATTTTGGCTGTATATCACGCCATTTGACGCGATGGACTGACCGTGAGTGGCCACCATAAGGATGTAGATGCAACCGAGTAGGCATGTGGAGAATTATAAACTACCGAATAAATATTGTCTATAGCAACAGCCCAAACCACAGAATTAGCTAGAACACGTTTTCAAAAGTTGGAAATATTTTTAAATTATGTGCCTTTGTAGTCCTAGAGTTTCCTTCTATTAAAATAGTTAAATATCAGTTAAAATTAGTTTTCACTAGACAAAACGCGTTTGATAAAATAGCTTATTTACGACTGTTTTGACTGAAATCAATCGTAATAATGTTTATTTAGATAATAAGCCATCACGTGTTTAACAGGAAATTTTACAGGTTTTAATGATCTTTTACTAATGCCTGGCTTATTGATATGAGCTAAGCGTGCTGACGCTGAGTAAGTCTTCATTTGTTCAAAATCTTGTGCGCATGAAAGAAAATCTATCTTCAGTCTTGTTTCATTACTGAGGATCGTGATTGTTACGCGGAATTTTTGCAATGAGTTGTCTCAATTTTTGGCGATCAGTAGCTTGGTGGAGTGCCTTCCATTCATACATTCATCCATCAGCCCTTGGAGGTCCACTGCTGGACATATGCATCCCCTAAGTTGCGACACTCTGACCGGTCCTGAGCCTGCTGAATCCAGCGGATGCCCGCTGTCTTCTTCAGGTCGTCAGTCCACGTGGTCGGGGCGCGTACTATGCTCCTTTTTCCGAGCCGTGGGCGCCATCCAAGGACCTTTCTTCCTCAACGAAATTATCGGTCCTTCGAACAGTGTGGCCAGTCCATTGCCACTTCAGCCGGCTTAATCGATGAACTATGTCGGTTTATCTTGTTCTTCTACGGATTTCATAATTTCTGTCTCGTTCACGTAGAGAAATACTGAGCATAGCCCTCTCCATTGCCCGCTGTGCGACTTTGAGCTTGTGGATTAGGCTAATGATAGTGTTTTGGACGATAAGATATGACGCAGTTTCCCGAATTCAGCCCATCCGAGTTGGATTCTACGTGTGACTTCTTTCTAGAAGTTGGACTTACCCATCTGGATCACTTGTCCAAGGTAAATGTATTCGTCAACAACTTTGAGGGCAGCAACGTCGCAGGTATGTGATGTATTCGCCATTGATGTCAATACCACGTAGTTTCCACTCCATCAGCTTGAACACGTCTTCCAACGCAGCGGTAAACAGTTTTGGGAATATGACATCCCCTTGCCTGACACCTCTCTGCAGTTGAATGGGGTTTGTTGTTGTGTCGTGTACTCTGACGGACATGGCGGCAGATGAGTATAAACAGTTCGACCGGCACCGCTGGAAAGAATTTAGTACCACCCAGATTTAGTACCTGGTCTCGATATAATCAAAGGCTTTCTCATAGTCCACATAGGTAACACATAACTTTTTCTTGAAGAACAACGTCACCATACATCTGCCCCATGTTTTCGGGGTAGTTCCAGTATTAATGACGGAATCGAACAGTTTTTGGAGCGCCACTAGAAGGGGCTTAGTGCCATACTGACTGGTCTCCAGGTGTTTAGATACTTGATCCTACTATGTTTTAGGACGGCGGCCCCGAGCTCTCTTGTCCACAGTATTGCCTGTCATTATCAGTTTCACCATAATGTCATGAGATCTTCTTGCAATATGCCCAAAGTATTTGAGATCACGGTGTAAGCCAATGCTGAAAAGTCTTGGCCCTTGGGTTAGCGTTTAGTTCCTTGAGGACAGAAGCTCAATACAATGCCATCTCATTGTATATTTTTGATTGGGGGATGTCTGACTGGTATTCAAAAATTTCATGTACACGCATTCTGGGCTGTGTGTCCAGGTTGCGGTAAAGCTCGGCGCAATAATTCTTCCATCTGTCTGCAACCGCAGTAATATTGGAAATCGGATTGCCTTCTTTGTCCTCGATAGTTCAGGAGTGAGATTTGAAATCTCAGGTGATCTGCTTAATTTTGCGTAAGCTGTGGATCACAGCTTTCCACTGCTCTGCATGATAACAGTAAATCCCTATAGATCTACAGTAAATCCCTATAGATCTCTTCATAGTAAAGGTTTTTATCCCGTCTGCATATTCATTTTATTTTTCGACATAGTTCCGAGTAGAGCGTTCCGAGTTTTTAACCGACTTCAAAAAAAGGAGGAGGTTCTCAATTCGACTGTATTTTTTTTTATGTTTGTTACCTCAGAACTTTGGACTGGGCGAACCGATTTTGATGGTTCTTTTTTTAATCGAAAGCTGGTGGCTTTCATGTGGTCCCACATAAATTTTATTGAGATCTGACAATGGCATCCATGAGAAAACCACATAAGTCGTAAATTTGTGTTAAGATTTGCGCGACAAATTGACGAATAACTCAATATCACGCCAACCGATTTCGATGATTCTTTTTTTAATCGAAAGCAGGTACTTGTTATGTGGTAAATAAATTTGAACGAGATCTGACAAGTAGTTTTTGAGACTTTGAAGTCGGTTATTTTTTGTTAGTAAAATTTAGATTATTCATTCGCCTTGTTTGAGCAGCTTCCATTTTTCCATCACGATTCACGACCAAGACCTCATTCGATAGCCAATCTTTTCTCAACTGAGTTATCTTTGGCTCCTTCTTCATCGTTTTCTGATGACTGAGGATCGTGGTCGTGGTTTTTGCAATTAGGATCTTCCAGGCTTTTCTATCTTGTTAAAGTCGTATGGATATGTGGACAATGGCTTTACAAGCCTGCTTAACAGTATCGGGCTAGCGGGTGGGTGGTATCCCTCTATTTCTCTTTCATTCCACGTAGCCGACCACCATCAGTTTCTTCAAATTATCTGTCTTGCGCTCTACCACCTGACCAAAGTACTTGAGAACCCTACGCATACTTGAGTTTTTTTAGTACAGAGGTGTTGAAGCGATGCGTCGTCCATGAGTCTTGGTGTCTTTGGCAGAGGTACAAATTTGGTAAATCTGGTCCCGGAACTGACTCCATTGTAGAAATAGGTTTTCAATGTTTACGCTAACATTAGGGTTAAGCTGTGTTTCTGCTTGCTTCTGGAGATGTTTTATTAAAGGTGGTGAAATTAAATGTTTGCTTGTGGCACTTACGGAAGGATCTAGGCCTAATACGCAGGTTCACTACCTACAGTTGGTACCACACAAAAAACCACAATGATCTAAAATCCTTGGTCAAGTTTATGTTAAAACAAAAATTATGAAACAAAATTGGAATTCCAAAAAAAAATCTAGACATTTTTTTTATTTTAATAAAATTATTTAATGCGATTAAAATAAAATTAATTAGAAATTAGAATTCTTAGCTAAAAACATATATTTTTATTTGAAATTACCAGAAGTCAGTAGGTACCTTCTGTAGATCGACAATTTCACATCTAGTTCTAACAAAGGCACGCAGTAAAACTAGTCTTAACTAGAGAAAACACGTTCTTGTTAAAAAAACGGGTTTGTAGGTATACCTACTGTCTTATGTATGTAATATTTTTTTATTAAAAATTACACACTTTTTTTTACATTATGATTTTGTCAAAAAAAATTCGAGGGCGCCGTTTTAGTTTTTCGCCTAGGGCGCCAGAAATGCTCGGGCCGGCACTGGGTGAAAGATGTACTTGACACGCTAAGCGCTCAAGCTACTTGAATTTGTTTGTCACTATGTGTCGTGACCACATTTCTATCGCAGCAAATACTACGCGAAATATTTATCAATGATATCTAGCTGTAATCCTCGGCAATTGGCCTTGCTACTGTTGAAAAATCAGTGTTTGAAATTTTACCTACCAACTTACCGAAAGAAAAAGGGTAGATAGATTTTTGAAAACGGCCGTTTATCTACACCAGAGGGTACCTACTAAAGACTTTCAGGGAGCAATAGAATTAATAAATAAATTTGTAGGCGTTGGGTTATCTCTCCGCTCGTTATTCGCTCGAAATTGTTTTGACTCTGTGGTTTTGATCAATTCATGGAACACACAATATGGAACAGCTATGCACGTTTTTTAACCAACTTTAAAAAAGGAGGAGGTATTCAATTCGACTGTATAATGTTTGTTAACTCAGAACTTTCGACTGGGTGAACCGATTTTGATGATTAATTTTTTTGTACGAAAGCTGGTGCTTGTCATGTGGTCCCACTTAAAGAGCTAAATCTGACGAGTTTTTGAGTAATTTTTTCTTCGTAAAATTCCGACTATTTAACATAGGATCATACAAAGTTACATAAGTTTTTCTGCGCTTATCTTGCCCGGAAAGAGAACACAATATTGATATAAGCTTAAACGTACATTATCAGCCCAATCATTGTTGGCATTAGAGTGCTAACATTAGGCAATTACTAGTGGCTTTGGTACGTCCATTGCCAGGAATAAGCATGTACATAAACCGACGCAATGAATGCCTAATCAATGAGTAGTATCTACATAGTTTATCTCGAGTTAATCAGTGGAAATATTATTGATGTGAATACGTTGCGGTGCTCTCGCGTCACCACGATGGAGCGGCGCATGCTCTGCTCGGCAATCCAATAATTGACATGTAGACCAAACTAGCTTTAAATTTATCAATGACTGTTTATTAACTTTAAGTCTCTTTCAGTGCCTAGTATTTGAAGATTCCCCACATGGAGTCACAGCTGGCATCGACGCCGGGATGCAGGTAGTGATGGTCCCCGACCCACATCTAGACAAGAAATTCACTACCCACGCGACGATAGTGCTGCCATCCTTAGCCAAATTCAAACCTGAAATATTTGGGCTGCCAGCGTTCCAGTGACGAAGACTAGAAAAACCCAAAGCTAGCGCATGAGACTTTATGTTATCAACAGTTGGGTAGTACAAGGGATTAGGTATTAGTGACTAGTAGAGTAATGTTGTCTCTTTCTGTTTTGTTGATCCCAGTTACCAAATGCGTCGCAGAGCGAAGTAGCATATCATTTAATGATTCAAGTATGATTGTAGATCATTTAAAAGCAGTGCCTTTAGTAGTTAAGATGTTTGTAGCATATGAGGATAGTTGTTCAAGAGCCACTAAGCTTAGAGCTATTTCAGGGCATTGTGATCAGGGCAGAGCTAAGAACTAAGTACTACAGTGCCTCCAATTTATCTGTGAACTGACGGAGGGCGCTGTCGGACGCATTGGACCAATCACTGGACGCAATTCGAGACGTAGTAAACGTCAATGAATGAATACAAAGAACTTATGAATGGGGCGGCATTAGTTCCAATTTTCGGCATTTCACAGATAAGTTGGTCGCGCTGTAGAGGAGACACTGAAGAACATTTTGCTATCTTGTCTATGTTAACCATCGAATTGCACACAAATTTCCTTTGATGCACAAGTACTCCTGTAACATTTAAATACATAGTCATATCTTTTACAAAGTAACTATGTATTTAGTAAAAAAATATACGATAGAGGTATTGATATCAGCGGTACAAGTTGTACAACAAAGGAAGTTTGTTTGGTCATTGAAATACATAATTACACCAACAAAGTATGAAAATGGTGAGGTTTTCATACTTTGTTGCATCACTAATGAGCAGTCAGGGTAGAATGCAATGAAAAAACGTGACAAAAATTAATTTTTGTACTTAATTCATAATTTAAGTACATACTTAGTAGGTATGTACATGTGAAAATAAAAGTTCATATTGACTTTACAGGAATATATGTGATTGTCTTTTATAAAATTATTTTTAAACGAAGTAAGTACAAAAGCAACGAATATTTATAAGATTTTTTTTGTAAACAAATAATTGACAATTGTTTTTGTAACTGTTTTACTGTATTTTACAACTTAAGTGATTATGAGGATTGTAAACAAAATGAAGGACCGGTTACAGCACATTTTGTCATATCGCCATGTGGATCTAAAAATTTATGTTTTAATGTTGAGATACCTGATCAATGAGTATTAGAAAGGTGAGATATAGATAACAACCCAAATATTAATGAACTTAATAATTAAATTGTCTAGTGGTGATGTTTACAAATTTTCTTGATTTTTAGTTTACATATTTCTATGGTATTGTAGCAAATACTTTAGAATCGAGGATCTCTGTAAACACCATTTGGAATGCTTGTGCGTGATGCAGCAATTGATAGAACTTATATTGATGCTGAAGAGTTTATTGAAAGTTACCTGTGCCACTGTGTTACAAAATGTAGTATGTTAAGCATTAATAAATTATTTATGTAAACATTTCTTTTATTTAACACAAACAAAACTTTAATATATACATATTCAACTAAATAACTATTAGATTAAATTATTCACTTTGCTAAGTCCTGAACTGCTGCTAAAACTTTGTCAGCCGACAAGTCTGTCAGGACGGCGCTGCGTTCTACACCTTTATCTGGAAAACAAAAAACATTTTATTACATGTATTGTTTACTAATTGTTTCTTAATACATAGTATATTATAGCACACTGCGACCTCCGCAATTAGGTCACGAATTTGCATGCATGTAAAGTACCCCTTTTTGATGCAGGACGAAAACAAGTGTCTTGGGTCAATCTCGATTAATATTAGCTCCCTACTTATTGGTAATTATGTGTTTTTAAACTTTAAAGACACTTCAATTCTAGCAACATAAGACTGAAGTGCAAACTGATGTGAAACATTATAGAGAGTTTTTGCACGGTGTGAAAAGGAGCTACTTAACGCACTATGAAACTAATTAAGTTCTGAGTTATACAACTATCTCTCAGTTTCAATTGATAATCCTGAGGCTGAAAGTTAACTCTACATTATTCTCTTTGGCCAGTGCAAATTGTCACTGCACAATGCACATCCTTAGACAGTATGGAGTAAGTTTCAGTTATTCCTAGATGACAAGGTGTCCTCGTGTTTTTCAAATGAAGCAAGTGTTCATATCTGATAATAAATAGAAGCGTAAAAAGTATTCAAAGGAAATCAAAGATCAACCATCAGTTTAAACTCTACTCTAAATAAAATCTCTGCCACTTAAGAAATTACTATGCCTACCTATTTACCTCTTGCACAGTATACAAATACAACCCAAATCTATTAATATCTTACATTAAATTACTCCCCAACTTACGCCCCAACTCAGAGTCACTAACGGTTACTTAAATCACTCCTTAGTACAGAATTTGTATGGTGATTGTTTACTAAGGAGCGATTAAAGTAACCATTAGACTCTGACATAGTTACATAAAAATTCTATACTAAGGAGCAATTTAAGTAATCATTAGTGACTCTGAGTTGGGGCGTAACTGTAATTAATTAAGAATATTAAGTTTACCAACAGCAAAACAGAATTATAATTACAATTATTATTATTTACTAACTTAATTAATAATGATATTCTACTATAGAGCTCCCAACGAAACTACCGACCTGTATCCAGGTAACTTACAACAGTTACATCTAATTAAATATATACACGGAATAGTGCAACAATATAATAGTAAAAAGGTAGTTTATAGATACAGTTTTGATGCCAATTTCAATATAACAGCCAACACTTGTTCACTGCTGAGGTCGCACAGTGATTCACTCACTTCACAGCCTCTGTCTGTATTCAACATTTAATATAATTATTTTTTAATACTTTAAAAAATAATACAGTCTTGCAATATGATAAGATTATGACTATTTAATTTTAAAATTGAATTATGTAATTTATTACTTTAATAATAAGTGGGTAATCTATAAATTAGAGGATTTCTTGATTAGAGGATTTCTTGATTATGTTTCAGAACAACACAACATACCATAACGTGCCCAAACTCGCGGCTGCACTCCGCTGCACTCACGAATTAAAATGGGGAATTTGGGATTTTCTTTCTTGATTTTCACATAGTTCTTTTGTATGAACTCTCTGAAATTAACATCTAGACATTAAAAATATATTTGGGCTCGACAAAAGTTCAGTTAATTAATATATTGAAGATGCTTCACTATATTATTTTAATTATAACAATATAATGTTATTGTTCACATTAACAAATAAACAATATTTGTTTTTTATGTAAATAAGTAGTAAAAATATGTTTATTGATGTGAACTTTGATCAAAATTGTACAATAGGAAACTCTCAGTATAAAATCGTTTGTAAGTATATATTACTAACATGTTTCTAATTAAATAGCATTAATAAATAGAATTAAAATAAATAACTATGGTTTATTACAGAGGTTAGAAGAGTGTTTATGTAATCAAATTCACCTTACACCCGCAGACTGCTTGCCTGTCTGGCACAAGTGAATTCGAAGTTCTCTAACTGCACCTCCTAAACGAACAGACATTTTTAAATATTTTTTTGGAAATTACGGGAATTGAAAATTGCGATTTTGGATTCCGTTCCAATTCAATATCTTGAAAACAAACGTCAAAACATGACGTTATTAACGTCAATGTCAAGTGTCAATGACAATCCCTACGTTCCACTAGGGGCGCGTTCCACTAGATGCTCACAACGCTCACAACGATCAAAATACCATACTAATTTGATCATTGTGAGTGTTTTGAGCGTCTAGTGGAACGCGCCCTAGACGATCACAACGATCACGCTCACCGCTCACGACCGCGGTTTTTCCTGTTCCACTAGCTTGTGAGTGTTACAATCATACACCCAAGTGGAACGGGCACTTCGACCCACTCCGTGAGGTGGGTCGTTTTGAGCGTGCCGTGAGCGAAATTAATGATGTCATCAATGGCGTTTTCGCCGCGACCATGACGCCCGTGGTTGCCAAGTGGAACGCAAAATTGGGTCGTTTTGATCGTTATGAGCGTTGTGAGCGTCTAGTGGAACGCAGCCATATTTTATGAACTGTTTGCCCTAGCGTCTTTTGTTATGGCCAAACTTGTGTGTAATAATTTCTCCTCACCCCTTTTTAGTGTTCCGTTGTCAGAACAGAACCCTTATAGTTTTGTCATCTCCGCAGCATAACGCAAAGGCACTTAGTGCTAGAAAGCTATGGGTAAGCATATTTATTAAGCTACAAAGTCGTAGAATAAAATCTTTAAACATTTTTTTTAGGGTAGGTACTTACAAGTAACGTGGGAGTGGGAATGAATCTTTTCTCCTCGTCATAGTGTGGAACATCGTTCAGAAAAATATATGATTATGGATCTGAATAGACCATTTTTCGTTTCTGGTGTTCGTTTGCTAAATATTCGGCTTTATAGTGCTAATTTTGCTTATAGTCAAGACGTGTTCAACCCTACCCTGCCAGCTAAATCGTAGATGTTGGACAAAAAATTCACAGCAGTACTGCAGTAGCATATCCATACTTCCATACTAATATTATGAATGTGAAAGTGTGTTTGTTTGTTTGTCCGTCTTTCACGTCGCAACGAAGCTGTTATATGGTATGGTTTTTGTGTGTGGATATAGTGAGGAGGGTGGGGAGTAACGTAGGCTACTTTTTACCGCGGTAAAACACCCCCATGGGAAGATCGATATTTTGTTAGTTGCTAGATATTTAGTTCCGGATGTTGTTAATAGATGGCGTTAGTAAAATTAATTTGCATTTCACGCTATCAAAATGACACATGTAAATTACTTAAGTCATAGGCAACTAAGTCTAACTAAGTAAAAGTAAGTAGGAATTGAAAAAAATCGATCTCTACCGCGGGCGAAGCAGCGGCCTAAAGCTAGTAATACGATAAATTTAAAAGGAAAACTATCACAGCCACTTTACCTTGTAGTAAATAAAATAGTCGATAACCTTACAACTACGGAACTCTACATTGCGCGTTTCATGATACGTATTTGGCCAGTTTTCTGTTTACTTTAGATGGAGTATACTTGCTCATAAAATTTTCTTAACAATTTATAGATATAGTACTTATGTAAGAAGTAGTATGTAAGAAATGTTTACTCCAAACACATACACGATTCTTTCTACTTTAAACTAATAAAATTGTTTCAAAATATTTGTTATAATTAATATTGTAAAAAACGTAACTAAAACCAACAATAATTATAATTAACAATTTAATGTAGTTATTTCTCAATACATCAATTTCATCTTTTGTACATTAAATCTAAGTACCAAACTTTTTAATTAGGTATTTAATAATCCAATTTTATCCTAAAGCAATAATTTCTCCTAAAATTTGTTAAGTTTGATAATGGTTAATACCTTTACAAAGTAATACTAATATGTAATAAATTGGATTTGAATGTATAGAGTTTATGCACAACTGTCTAACAATGAAGGCTGATTATAAAATTGATTACATAAAGTATGTCACTCATGAAGTAGTAATACAAAGCAATAAATAGGTTAGATAACATTAAAAATGTTTTTGTTCGTTAGTGATCATAGTTTTTAACATTTTATTAGGCTTAGGTTTACAATGCATTCTTCAGTTACTTCGTTACAATAACTGAATACAAACCACACTAAGTGTAAATGTTTTCAGGATAACACAATATATAATATTTTCATAGATTAGGTAGATACACTATCAAATTACTTTGTCAACATACTGACTTTCAACCAAAGATTCCTCCCTATACATACAACATCATTGCTTTCAACCATTTAAAATTTTCCTAAATTGCACAAATTGTTACAAATAAAAACAAAACCTTTAATTGTCGTTTATAGTTATAAAAACAGAAATTGAGAACAATTGAGCATCAAACATAAATGGTGTGGCATTTGAAATTATTAACAATATTATTATGGTAAAATAAAGGGCTAGTGTTGCCATAAAAATCAAGATGGATAATTCTAGTTTTAATAATAAAAAAAGAAAATATCATTAACGTGTATATACATATTTACATCTTAATTTTAAACCCTCAAATACACTAAACGCATGAGAAAAATCTTTTAAAAATTTTCATAAATCGTTTGAATCTTCGATAATATCTATGGGAAAGATGCTTTCCCTTTGACTATAGGTAGGAATATCATAGCTGATAGGAAACTGGAGCCACACTACAGATGAATTATCTAGCAGATGTATAGACCGAGAGCTACATATGGTTGAGCGCAAGAATCCCACAAATTTTCATGATTCAATCATGCACGATCACTGCGTTTCCTAGTTTCAGCTGCATAGTTCAAAGACTATCGCGACAGCGAGGCACTCAACTGAACATAGCTCCATCCCGTACAGAACAGAGCGAGACAGAAGGCTAAACATGTACTGTCTAAGGGTTGGGCGTGTGCTACTCTGGGACTCTTCATACACGTGTTGCCTCGCCTCTGTCTGTCGGTGCTGTTCAGGCTAGCCGGACACTGGCTCTAGTGCTTTGACTCCGTCTCCCGTGAGCTCGTGCTTCTGGCACCACTCAACAAAGTCATCGATGAGGACCGGCCACGCACCTTCCGCGTCATAATTGCTCATTCCGTCGTCGATTTGCGTTGCAAAATCTAGGAGCAGGTTCCATGTATCTTTGGGTATAGATCTTTTATGATGTTCCTGAAAATTAATTATTGAATGATTAGCCCTTATAACTTATATCTCACATCATAAAATTGGTGTTGTCTGTTTTATGAGAATCTGTCACACTGTAGTAAAAATAGGGAGATTATATTGAGACATACAAAATATTGTGTGGTCATTTTTTTCCCTTGCATTTCTTGGTTCCTAATTTTTTCAATAATTTTACATTGATTCAGTTCTTGTTTATTCCAAACTTAACTAACAATAGGAAATGAATGCCAACTGAATTAACAAGGCTGCATGTTAAAAACTCAAGAGGCAGCCTTAAGGGTGACATTTTCTCCGATTTTGTTATACGTACTACGATTACTCATTAACTTACGTGGAACTTCACATAATTAATTGAGTTTGTACAATTGCATCGGAATAGCAAGTGCAATAGCAATCATGCTGAATGTGCTTAATAAATATATTTTCTTTCTTCCTTTCAAACCATGGGACTTATACTATGAATACATTTCATCATTTTGTCAACCATGTAGCCTAGTTGGTAGCGACCCTGCCTGCGAAGCAAGGGGTCTCAGGTTCGATTCCCGGCCGGGGCAGATATTTATGTGACAGATAAATATTTGTACTCTGGTTATGGGTGTTATTGTGATGTGTTATGTGTCTTCCATACCACCCGCAATACATTTATTTATTTCAGGCGATATAATCTAAATTTTACTAACAAAAAACAACTGACTCAATTACTCAAAAACTACTTGTCAGATCTCGTTCAAATTTATTTGGGATTACATGACAAGCACCTGCTTTCGATTAAAAAAAGAATCATCGAAATCGGTTTGCCCAGTCCAAAGTTATGAGGTAACGAACATAAAAAAAAATACAGTTGAATTGAGAACCTCCTCCTTTTTTTGAAGTCGGTTAATTAAAACTACTATGTCTATGTAATCAAATGTAGTACCTTTTAATAAAATGCTATTGAATGCATATTTAAAATGAATATTTAAAACCTCATAGTTACAAATGAACTCTGAAGATGGAATTTGAATGGTGATCATGCCCATGCCTCTCGTTCCAACTGCTCCTTAGTTAAAAGTTTAAATAAATATATCTCAGTGAAATTTGTGTTGTATGTGTAGTCTTATACGTCTATTGTTACATCCACTTGGACTGTGTAACCACTAGATCCAATACAGCTTATATTAAACATCATTCACTAATAAGCAGGGGCGGCTGTACTTTAAGTGCGCTCGTGCGCCGAACTGCCAGATTTTAATGTTTAGAAAAATAAAAAAATATATGTTTAATAGTGTCTGATTAACGATCTATTCAATATTAACGAAATTATGATGAACCAATTTAAGCTCTTTGATAAAGTATTAAGACTCATTATCGCGAAAATCGCTGTAATATGGTTCACGGTGCGCTAGCCAAAGCGCACGGCGAATGCTCATACAACTTCTATGAGATGCAACCGAAAACGCCTGGCGCGTGAGACAGAGCTAGTTCAATAGAAAATGTATGGCGAATTAAGACCACTCTGGTGCGCCGCACCAGAACCGAAGATTACCGAGGTTTGACGAAATTCGCGCGCGCTACGTCGCGGCGCCGCCGCGCCGGTCGCCGCGCGGCCGGCGCCCGCCGCCTAGCTAAAAGGAGTTGCGTTTGTTTACATTCTGCAAGGATTTTCAGTAATTTCAGTATTTTAATATTATAGTTACTGAATTGTGGGACATTGTGTGTGAGTAAATAGGTGTGAAAATGGGTATTAAACTTTAACATCGACTATTTTGAAAGCAATAATGAAACTTTTCAACAAAAATTGTAATTAAAATGGGCAGGATTATTTTTCAAACACTCATTTAAGGACACTTTTAAGACGAATATAACGATACAAATCCATCCAGCCGTTGAGAAAATCATAACCGTTCTTTGGCAGTCGTTAAAAATAAAAATACACTGATACAGTGCACCACCACTTCTAGGATCCACCAGCCGCCACTGCTAATAAGGCCTCTCTCCCATAAAAGGTCTGTTTACATTTATCTTATTTTGAATATTAAGTATAGGATAAATCAAAACAGATGAATACCATACCGTAAGAAACTTGCACCATGCGTCTAGGAACTTGAATCTACCCCGGAGCACTATGTTCCAGTAAGCCACTGCCATGTCCAGATCCAAGCCTTTTTGTCCCGGATTTTTCGCATAATTAAACGTAAAATGATAGAAATCCTTAAATTTAAGAGGGTCCTTAATTTCCGATTCAAGCGTCGGCAGCTTTGCTTTTAACTTATCTATGGTGTCTGCACCTAGCTCTATGAGGCCTGTCGTGAACTCGTCTTTGGAAAACTCGCACTGCACTGCCGCTTTACACTTCCACGCAATAATAAGCACCAATATGGATTCAGGACTAAGATTTAGGTCTTCTAAGAATTTCATCACACCGTCTACTGTAATTTTGTCACTTTCCTGCTGGTCTCTGTATTTATTAAACAACTGGTCCAGCTTCTTTCTGTCCACGGACGTCTTGATGGGGTCCTTGTAGTAGGCATCTGGGTTCTGGAAGTAATTATCGCTCGCCAAGTCCAATTTCCAATCATTCTGTGCAAGGCAGTAAATGGCTGTCGTCTCGCTGGTCTGTGTGAACGCAACAAACTTCTTCACCTTGTCTCTCTGTGATGATTTTAATTTATTCTGAAAGAAAACGCAGTAACATCATAACCTTAGCCAACTGAGCTGTCAATTGCGTACAGCAGAAGAAGTATTAAATCGCATTCTCTTGGTGAATATAATGGTCCAGGTAGAATAATGTTATCAACAAACCATTTTTGACGGTGTTTTGTTAATTCTAATAATGACTTTCACTAATTTCACTGTTATTTCCACATCTGAACAAAATGAAATAACAACCATAGATTTCAGTTTTTTTATTTTTCGTCTATGCTACAACTTTTTTGTTTTATACCACAGAGCTACATATTATACATATCATAGACACAAAATACCCTATATACAGTGTATATATAAGAGTTAAATGTGAAGGGACTGAGAGACACGTTTCGGAGTTTTTGGATGGTACTGCGTTAAATATATTTGATTAATAGGTAATAGATTATTATTAATTAATATATCCACTGTTGAACGAATAATAAAATTTGACGTCCACAAAGTGTCTTAAGCATAGACATAATATTACTAGACTAGGCAAGGTATCTGAGCATATGTAAGTGAAACCGTCACGCTGCAAAGAAAGGCAGGAGGTAAACCTATCCTTGTCTTACCAAGGTATCTGAATTCTGAGCATATGTAAGTGAAGCATGGGCGTAGCCAGGGGGGGGGGGGGTTCGGGGGTTCAAACCCCCCCCGAAAAGTTAAGAACTGAAATTTTTATGTGCTAATAAAACCTTAAAAAACATTTTTCTAGACGTCATTCCGAATCGAATGAGCTATCGCACATATTTTTAGGAGCTTTATTTGTATTAATAGCGTTTTTTAACATTTTGACTAAACTAATAATAGATGGCTTTACATACGTCGGGAGAAAAAATAAAGTCTCAATTTTCTTTAGGGTTATTTCATGTACTTTTAGTCGTTGTATTTTCTTGAACACAAACCCCCCCCGAAACTTGAACCCTCCCCGAAACTAAAACCTGGCTACGACCATGAAGTGAGGCCGTCACGCTGAGAGAAAGAAAGGCAGGAGGTAAACCTTTCCTTGTCTTACTTACGAGTTAGAAGCAAGTGGCGCAGGACCGAGTAGAGAGAGATAGGTATACCTCCTTGGTACCTCCTTGGTCTCTTTCTCTTTCTAATAGCGTGACGCAAAGAAGGCCCGCTTGTCTAGTCTAGTTGTATTATGTCTATGGTCTTAAGTCATACAACTGATACAACAAAATCAGCTGTTCCCAACAGCTGACTGTCAATAGTGTCAATGTCATGTTCTGTTATTGTTGAATATTAATATTTCATGTTATTGTTTGTTTTATGCACAATAGAAAAAATAGACATATTTGTAGAGCGTAATTGTTATTATTTATAGTGATGGTTAAGTTAATATCACATTTACATCTGTTCAGATTTATCTCTGAATACGCGAAACATAACCTGTGTCGGACGTTAAAAACTGTTCCAAGTTCACCCAGAGTGCGATTTGCCCCTAGCCCTACCGGGTACCTACATTTGGGAGGTCTGAGGACTGCTTTGTATAACTATCTGTTTGCAAAATCTCGCGGCGGTGTTTTTGTGCTGAGAATCGAAGATACAGACCAAAGTCGCAAAGTTGAGGGTTCCGTAGACACCTTGATTAGGGACTTGGAATGGGCGGGAATACAATGCGAGGAGGGTCCCGGTAAAGGCGGGAAA
This sequence comes from Thymelicus sylvestris, assembly GCA_911387775.1. Classification (NCBI taxonomy): domain Eukaryota; kingdom Metazoa; phylum Arthropoda; class Insecta; order Lepidoptera; family Hesperiidae; genus Thymelicus; species Thymelicus sylvestris. Next base: position 16,989,327 of record OU426889.1, read on the forward strand.
TTCGGTCCTTACGTCCAAAGCGAGAGGCTACATATTTATCAGTGAGCTGTTTATCCTATTATTTAAATAAAGAGTTTCATGCGACAAAAATACTCATTGAATAATGCCCGGACTTAATGATCTAGTTCAAGAAAATACAACGACTAAAAGTACATAAAATAGCGCTAAAGAAAATTGAGACTTTATTTTTTCTCACGACGTATGTAGTGCCATCTATTATTAGTTTAGTCAAAAAGTTCAAAGACGTGTTTAATAGAAATAAAGCTCCTAAAAATATGTGCAATAGCTCATTCGATTCGGAATGACGTCTAGAAAAATGTGTTTAAGGGTTTATTAGCACATAAAAATTTTAGTCCTTAACATTTCGGGGGGGGGGGTTTGAACCCCCGAAACCCCCCCCCTGGCTACGCCCATGATTAGGAAGACCGTCAGCACGTTTACCAGCTGTTTTAATAAAAAATCTGTAACTACCATCTGTGTGATACAAAGATGATATTTCTGAGTTTTGTTATGGTCCAATTTATTTTCTATAGACACTGAATTGTAACAAATTTCGTGAGTACCAGGACTATCTTGTTGCTGAAAATCAGCTTTGGTAAAAAGATAAATCATCAATCATTTTAATTGACAGTGAATACTTCAAAATTATTACTTTTAGAGAGCAAATCTCAAGACTTCTTGAGAATGGAACAGCTTATCAGTGCTTCTGTACGGAGCGTAGACTGAACATCCTGAGAAGAGATGCGTTCAAAAGCCAGAAGGTGCCCAAATACGACAATAAGTGTCGCGGTCTTCCTCCACAAGAAATCAAGGATAAGATGAATGCTGGTACTCCATATTGTATCAGGTTTAAGGTATATTTTTGTTGAAAAATAAATTTATATAACTTAGTAAGTAGTAAAGAAACAACTTACTTAGGTAGTAAAAAGAAATATACTTATGAAACCATTATTTTTGAGCCAGAAGGTGTTGTTGTGTCTTGGCCATAGTGTGTTAGTTCATGGGTATAAAAATGTATAAATAGTATACATTTTTATACCCATGAAAGAGAAAAGAAAAAGAAAGAAAGACTTGTTTCTGTAAATTCCTTTAACTTAAAAACTGTGTTATACTTATAACTCTAGTCTTTACTAATAATAGAGGAAAGATTTGAATTTTTGTATTTTTGTTTGTACCAAGTAGGCTCAAAAACTATTCTTTCTAAGTGACATGAGTACTTTATTAAAATCGAGTCTATACGAAAACCGAAGCAAAGCTAGTGGCTTCTGGTTTACCATTCTTATCTGCTCTTCCCTTCCAGCTGACATCAGACTGCCAGTATTTCGAAGACCTGATCTTCGGGGGCATCGCATATGATGTGTCCCTAAACGAGGGGGACCCGGTGCTGCTGAAGAGCGACGGCTACCCCACCTACCACTTCGCCAATGTGGTCGATGATCACCTGATGGGCATCACGCATGTGTTACGTGGGGTCGAGTGGCAGATCTCTACCACCAAGCATATGTTGATTTATAAGTAAGTTTTACAAGTTTTATTTAATTTGCTTTTAAGCAGCGTTGATAGCCTGCTTGTGTCGATTCTTGCTGTGTTAAGCAACAGAAGGCGCGGTCGGTAGCGGTGGCGTAGCTAGCCCTAAGGAGGCCCCATTGCAATATTTGTTGTGGGGCCCCCTCAACGTTAGCTGTCAAATATAAAAGGAGTGCCAACTGTATAGCGGTCGCAGGCCGCTCTGGCGAGCTTTTTTTTGGGAGTGTTAGTGGGGGCCCCTATACGCTGGGGGCCCCGTATAATTGATACGGCTGATACGGCGGTAGTTACGCCCCTGGTTGGTAGATGGATGGATGGACGCTAGTGACAACAATTATGCTCAGGGATGACATCATACCAGAAATCTCAGAGACATTTTTAAAGCTTGTTGTTAAATTAGACAGAGTTAGTTTTTAATGAACAAAATGTAACTTTTAATGGGTTGAAGCCTATAAACCGATGCCGTGGATATCTTCAAGAAATTAGTGAATAGGCTTTTACTAAGTACGGTTTACACGTATTAAGTAGTTAAGTAGATAACTAAATTTTAAGTAAATTAATACGTGTAAACAGATAATTTAGTAACTTTTTAGTTAAAATTTAGTTATCTACTTAACTACTATTAAGTAGTGTAAATCGAAAATTAGTGCTCAAACCGTCCTGGACCACATCTCCACTTACCATCAGGTGGCATTGTCCTTAATTTTAATTACAAAAAATCCCGACTTAATATTCAAATTCAAAATCATTTATTCATGTAGGTATCATTGATACACTTATGCACGTCATTTTTTTAATTTACCAGCTTTTCGGAAAGGTGCTTTGTCATGGAGGAGAAGAAAAGCCGAAAGAAACTCCTCAGCACATCTTTTAAAAATAAAATACATTGGTATATTTCTTACAAAGAAGTATCACTAGCCTGTACGGAACTGGTTGCAGATCTGGTCATTTCCATGCGTCTTTGTCATTTATGTACTCATCTACAGTATAGTAGCCTTTGCCTAAAAGTTGAGATTTTACATGTTTCTTAAATAATTCCACTGGCAAATCACGTATTAACTTTGGGATTTTATTATAGAACTGTACACCACGGCCCATAAAAGATCGCTTCACTTTAGAAAGACGGTAAGATGGCGTTACTAACTGGTGCATTTTTCTTGTTTGGCGATTAGTGATATCAAAATTTTGTTTATACGCGCTTATATTATTCCGTATAAAAACCACGTTACTATAGATATATTGTGAGGCAACTGTAAGTATACCTATTTCTTTGAACTTGTCACGCAAAGTTTCACGAGATCTAAGTTTATAAATAGTAATATATAAGGTTATAAATAACATTCCAGAGCGTTCGGCTGGACACCGCCGCAGTTCGGGCACCTGCCGCTCATCGTCAACTCGGACGGCACCAAGCTCAGCAAGCGGCAGAGTGACGTCAGAGTCGCGGACTACAGGAATAATGGTCAGCAATCAGTCAAGATAGCCCGTAGAGTTCCCTAGCTAGGTTATTTATATTTAAATTAATATTATAGCGTGTAGTCAGTGGTGTAGCGTGGGCTCTCGCCGCCCGGGGCTGACCGAAGATTTGCCGCCCCCCAATGATCTTTTAAAATATTTTTTATTAATTAAAAATTCACTTTTCTTGTTTTTTTTAATAACACAATTATTTACATTACAATTTAAATAAAAACAATTTTTTTTTAAATTGAGTGGCTTGCCGCCCTCTATTCATGTGCCGCCCGGGGCCATGGCCCCCCGACCCCCCGTACGCTACACCACTGCATGTAGTTGTTTGTCGGATACTTATCTACTAAAAAATGGGTTGAAGGCAGACCCAATGATTTTTAGTATTTTCTGTGAAGCAACGATACCGGCACAAATCAATGAATATTTTTCTAATTACCTACTAATATGATAAAATGCGCAGGTTACTTTCTTTATATCGCACCTTTGGTGGAACAAGGGCACATCTTACAAAAAATCGTAAAATGACAAAAATTAAACAAAAAAATATTTTACACCTGCAAAGTACATGACCATATTCACAAATAAATGGGTCGTATCTCATGCAAAGAACAAACACTTTGAAGCAATAAAAAGACGAATAATACGACTCGGAATGCAAAAAAAATACTTTGAAATGGCTCTCCTGTAAAATTACAAAAGTGCAGTTGAGCCCTTGTTCCACCAAAGGTGCGATATATTGGCGCCCTATTTCCTAAACATTGTCAAAATGTAACGCGGGCACAGCCGTAGCTTTAAAAATTAAAACAATTTTGTTAAGTTATAAAAATATTCATGATTTATTGTTTGGAATGTATAATTTCAGGTATATTCCCGCTAGCGCTAGTAAACTACATAACGCTATCGGGCGGCGGGTTCGGCCACGTGGCCGGCGCGGGCGTCGCGCTGAAGAGTGTGGACGAGTTGGCTCACGAGGTATAGTACCTACACTACACTTGCTTCTTACATCACATATGGAGGCCATACACGATCAAGTATACTTGTCAAGTCTGTAGTTTGACTTGTCAAATTTGCAGTCTGACTTGATGCGACATCCATTGTGCATGAGACAAATATATGGCAGATAGCTATACCGTGGACATACACGATCAAGTATACTTGATGCCGCGTCAAGTCCGCTTGACGCTTCATCAAGTACACTTGATCGTGTATGGCCTTCCTTAGGTGATCGATGCGGTGACACGACAGCTGTCTCCCACGCGATTAGTGCTGTAGGTAACTGATATATCCGATATATTTGCCTAACTAGGTATATAAAAACTCGGGCAAGTGCGTGTCAGGCCACGCGCAATGTAGGGTTCCGAAGTAGTACGTTTATCGACTGTTAGTCATTAACTGCTAATGTTAACATAGCCGTGACAGTTTTCCTTGTAAATTCATCATATAACCTATATTTGAGATCTTTTTCACTTGTCCAACTCCAACCGTTTAGCCGGCAGGCAGCCGACACTTGTCTTGACTCTAAAGCCTAATATTTCGTTAACGGACCCCTAATTCCAAAAATGGCCTTATATCCTCACATGAGCTGTAGAGGAGGTACTCTGAAAAAAAACGTTTTTCAATATTTTATTCTACGATTTTGGAGTTTTAATAAATATGGTATATCCATCCAGGAACATTTTAATTTTAGGTTACTGTAGTTTGTTTATTACTTCAATTAACTTAAATCCAAAAATGTTCATATTTGATGGTTTTTTTTTGTATGAAAGAAACTTCCCTCCGCCACAGTTGGCTAGTAGAAAGTCAGTAAGTTACAATAAACAATACAATAAACCACTTTTTTTACTAATAACGCTAATAGGTTACCCAGAGTGAATTTAATACCGAAATAGCTATATTATTATTAATTTCTGTAGTTCCAGATAGACAAGGTTTCGTCACACCCCAGCCGTCTAAACCCAGACCTGCTAGAAGAATGCAACCGGCTAGAAATAAAACGAAGGCTCAGAGACGAGGAACTCACAGCAGAGATAGTTGCTAAAGTACAAACAATCATACAAACCAAATATCCAGATGAGAAGCTGAACATCTCAGAAGAACACGTCAAGACGATCCTGAACTGGGCAACTTCTAGAATAACGAGGATAGAAGAATTAGCATCTTCCAAATTTGGGTTCCTATGGATTCTACCCTCAAGGAATACCGTCGATATCAATAGGACACTTCTCGAGAAGCTGATACATCATTTAGAAGGTTTGGAGACAAAGGAATTTGAGCAGAATAGCCTCAAAGATCGTCTCAAAGATTTTGCGAGTGAAAACGGAATAAAGTTTCCTGTGTTAATGAAGAATTTGAGGTCGGCCCTGAGCGGCCTCAGCGAAGGGCCCGGCGTCGCAGAGATGATGCAGCTGCTAGGGAAATGTCAGTCGTTAGAGAGAATAAAGGCCGTTGTCAGGTATTTAACTGGTTTTATTTGAGCTTATTAACAAGTACTTGTTTGAATAACAGTGGGTAGGTACAAAAGTCCAACTATTGAGCTAGTTTAAGGGAAAACGTCACAAACGTTGTTATTAAAAAAAACACATACATGATGAACCACTGAATATTTCTGAACATAAATGGGTGTTAAATTGCTAGATATTGAGGCCTCCACCCATGGGACATCATTGATCCACCCCCCCCATTACACCTTGTACAGCGAATTTACACATAAGTACGATTCTCGGGTTGATTAAAAAAAACAAAACAAACAACAGTATAATTTAATTTATTGAATTCCCAAATATAAATTTAATATCGTATATTGAGAGAAAATAGAATGTCAATTCAAAGTTTAATATCAATGGAGCAAGACTCCGCACAGTTGAGCCGGAAAGAAGCAACACATATTCTTGTAACACTATTCGGTATATCTAGATTTAGTAACATGCTTCTATAGTTATAAAAATTACTTAATAACATTCATGACCTAGTACTTCAGGTTGTTGATATAATTCCTTGTCAATAAAATTAAGTCTTGCTTCTCCTGATCGAAGCGTAGCATACACAAGAATGATATAGAGAAATGATATAGGCAGCCAGTATGGACAGAGTCAAAAGGAAAAATGCTCTTTTTCTAACCGGCTCAACTTAGAGATACAAAGTACAATACCATAACATCAAATATCAGAATCTGTGGATCACACGCTCGCTGCTGCAAAGTTTTTGTAGAACGAAATATGAAATATATTTTTAACAAACATCTACACATTGCAGCGCGTTTTGCATCATGGATGATGGTTGCACATCGTCTTTGGTAATGTTATAACCAGGGGTGTAGCTACCGCCGTATCAGTCGTATCAATTATACGGGGCCCCCAGCGTATAGGGGCCCCAACTAACACTCCCAAAAAAAAGCTCGCCAGCGGCCTACGACGGCTACAGCTGTTGGCACTCCTTTTATGTTTGACAGCTAACGTTGAGGGAGCCCCTACATCAAATATTGATATAGGGCCTCCTTAGGGCTAGCTACGCCACTGGTTATAACATTCAGTCATGAACATTTTAAGTAAGCAAAAGGAAAAATTTGTTTATAACGGTCGCGATTAATGTGTTAAAGACTTTTTGTCGTTCAAATAACTATATTACAAAGGGAAAAATGCTCTTTTTCTAACCGGCTCAACTTAGTGATACAAAGTACAATACCTTAACACCAAATATCAGAATCTGTAGATCACATGCTCGCTATATATTATTATATCCTTAGTTACAAAGAAGTTTTTTCCTTGATGAAAAATATAATGTTCAATAATTTGTTGAATAATTTGTTTCACATTTTGAAAATCTTTTTTTTTTTTTTTAATTTAATAACAAAACCAAACGACTTAAATGTGCAACCTTTTATGCAATTATTCTAAAATTGAGGTCCACGCGTAAATAGGCCTGAACATAACGCATTGCAAAAACTATGGCCATGGTTGTTAAGTCGGTAACTTACTTTGGCTGCGTTCCAGTAGACGCTCACATCGCTCACAACGATCAAAACGCGTTCCACATGGCGACCACGGTCGTCATGGTCGCGGTGAAAACGTTATTGATGACGTCATTAATTTCGCTCACGGCAGTTCACGGCACGCTCAAAACAACCCACCTCACGGGGTGGGTCGAAGTGCCCGTTCCACTTGGGTGTATGATTGTAACGCTCACAAGCTAGTGGAACAGGAAAAACCGCGGTCGTGAGCGTGATCGTTGTGATCGTCTAGTGGAACGTAGGGTTTGAATGCATTTTTATAATTGATATTAAAATAATCATGTCATCTGTCAAGTGACATAGGCTGGTACCTGAATGGGTACCTACACAATATAATTTTTTTTTGCAAGGCGTCACGTTTCAACTTTACCTCAGGGCGTGACCTCTAGGACAACCATAGAACAAGATGATAACATTAAAAATAAACTTAAATTATTGAGCAAAACTAATAAATTGAAGACCTAAAATGAACTACCTGTAAGTACGCAAATCTATTATTTGCAATGTTTTTACTAAAATTACTTAAACAGCGAAGTAATATGACGAAATACGATTTTATCTATTGACAAATGTTGAGTTACTTATTTACATCTATTTATTTAGAGATATTGAAAATATCGATAAAAAATACTGGATATTGAAGGGATTAAATTCGGTTGGGGCGAATGAATGGTTACAGTTTGAAATAATCATATGGTGCTATTGACACCGAAACTATAATTCGCACTCAGTCTTTTAATTTGTTGCACACACAGATATAAATAAAAGTAAAATAAAAAGTAATTTAAATATTTATCATAAGATCTGATAAATGACAAAATATAAATTATAACAACTTATGTAGGTATGTAATAAGAGGCAAGGGAGGTAAAACATTGACAGTACAAATAGTAAAAATAGTAAAAAATAATACTGAGGATGAGTGAAGCTGTTTTGTGTATTTAAGCAAAATTTTAAGACAAGAACACAAAACAACATAAAATCAAATAGAAATAAGCGTACCCATTGCAAACTAAGTTAGGAAAATGTAAGATACACTTAAGTTGGGCATTTTTTTATTAAAAAAATGTTATAGGTTGGTAAAAAGTACTTAAAAAAAAGTTTTTGATCAGACGATTTAAAAATAAAATATTCTATTTTTAATTGATTGAAAATGTTAAAATACGGGCTGTTAATTTTTTTAATAACCATTAGGTACCTAATTGCTAAACTAAAATAAATATATCATGTAAATATAAGACATAAAACTCGCAGGTCATCTGCTTTATTTAATTGTACCTACATTCACAACTTGAACTAGGAACATGATAATAATTTACAATGACTAGATATTTTAAACGACTGCTTTTGATACATATTTTAATACAACACCAACTTTTAAGAATCAATTCTAGTGATATTGTTTTATATACCTAAGTTCGATGCATTGATGCATATTAATAAAGAAATGCAAAAAACCAACACAGCTCAATATATTATTGCTCAAAATTGTAAAGGTACATTTTCTGCTGAATAATAATGACAATATTAAAACATGGACTTAACATACTGATATGAATACATTTAGAGTTTGTGAACAAATATTATAAAACTTTAAACGAGAAGAGGAAATCTAATTTGATAAAATACGTCTGAAATACGTCTGCAACAAAATACAAGGAAGCTGCAATAACATAGTGCATTCAACCAGTTTTTCCAAAAATTAAAATAAAATTAAAATGTTCGCTGTTTCTATCGATCCATACATTCGTTAGTTCATTCTAACACCCACTAACCTTTAAAAGATTATCCAGTTCCAGTGTGTATGATAAATAAATATTGTAGTCAACAGTATCTATTCATGGGTAACATTTTTCGAATGGGAGTTAAATAAATACCTTATTATTAGAAAATTCTATTAAAATAATGTATTTAATGCTAAAACTTATTATTTAAACAACGTATTTTCGATAGTAAACTCGCACACGACTTCAAAGTAAGTACAAAATATTTTAAAGAACAATCGAAAAGGATGTCAGTATGACATCAAAAATCTTACATTTACAAATCACAATTTAGTTAAGTACATTTGAATGTACATACGATATATTAGAAGAATCAATAACGAGAAAGACTTGTATTTTCTTAAAAAAATATGATATTTAAAAGGAAAACAGGATGATAGTTACATACGAGTAGGAATGTACCTACTTCGAATTACAAAGTCAGAATTAAAAATTATGCTTCCAGTAGAACCGTAATAATTTATTACTAATTATTTTAAAATATAACTAAATGATCTAAGGCAATATTACCGCACGAGGCGATAGAGTATTATACAAATAGATGTATTATCATTACAAAGTCGAATTTTCACATGTTATAAGACTAATGTAAATATGTTTCCATATAAATATAGGCATAGACATACGATCCTTTTACACAACACGAGACTTAAACGTAAGTAGAAATGTATCGTTGGAGGTACATTTATAAAAACACACCTATAAGGCAGATCCTTTAAGGAGGGACGGCCGCGTCGGAAAACAATCGAAGGAAACCGTAATAAATGAAGGAAGTGTATAGAGTGCCGCAAGCGGTAACATTTTACCATTCGGTTACGATACCGTAAGCTTACAATAGTTTGTGAAAGATATCTGATATATGTGAAGATCGCTGCAAAACCGATTCCACGTAGTCTTGTTTGCCCCACCCCTAGAGTGCAATGTAAGCCCGCATAGGCGCGGAGGGGCGAGGCGGCCCGCGAGCTGAGGAGCAGGGGGTTGAAACTTTCGCAGTTGTAAGCGTTAAAACCACCTGCGACGATAAGCTCGTATGACACCGCCGGAGCCCCGCAGCGCCGGAGCCATGACAGAAACTATGCCATTCAAAGAAAGGAAGATAAATGAGAGAAACAAAGATAATTGAGTAAATATTTCAATATTTGTTCATACCTTACAACAATAAGTAATATTTTTATAAGAATGAATACCCGACGCGGCCTTATTATATCTACAGATTAACAATAAGAGATCACATCTTTAATACCGTAACAACACCAATATCGCTGTTTTACATACATCGATAAGAGAACGATATTAAAAGTTTCAATTAGATCTTACATACAAATATATTAAATAGTTTCAAATGTGGCATGATATTGCCGAAAGTAGGTTTTACATTTGCTTTCACTTCAATTACTTTTAGACAACGTGTAGTTCCACGAAAAACAAATGATTCTACAAGAATAACTACATTGAAATACAATAACAAGGAGGTGAAAAATATAAAGTACCCTTCGGGTGTCTATTGGATTGAATTCTCTAATTCTACGAGGGATTTAAACTTCGAGTAAGTATCTATAGTTCTGTTAAGAGTGAGGTTGAGAGGCAAAGGAAACCATGAGGTAAGTTAAGTCATGTTGCTATAAAGTAATTGGTAACAATTCCTTGTATTTATAATTCCTTAATTAGACTGCAATTTTCTACATAATTCAGAACAAGTTATCTATTAAGCTTCTGTCATTTTGTTTATAAGTTTTGTATTTATTACGTACATAAGGAATAGGTTTAGGTTCTTCGAACTATTTCCTACAGACCACTACTATATACTCTATCATGGATTAATTTTAAACATGTATCTAAAATAAGTGAAATAACATTTGTGATCTATTAATTATTATTAGTAGGTACTACAAGAAATATAAGAACTGTTGTTGCTGATCAGAATTCAAAATTTATATAGAACATTTCACGTAAAAGATCCCCCGCTACCATACTTTTAATATGACAGCAAAAGGAATTCTTACGTGAAACGCACTATACTTTTCAGGAGCTAATGTCTTTCCTCATATTATTATTGCAATGTTATATTATATTACATCATTTAATACATAATTAAAAGCCGTGGTGATACTTTTGTAGTGCCAAGAAGATGCGCAAATGTGTGCAAAATGTCTTTAAACTGTTATTTCTAACAAGTAGGTTATATCATACAAAGTGTAACCAGTAGAACATTATCCGGGGTTATTCTCAGTGTACTCTTGCTAAAAATCTAATTATAATACGGTGGGTTTTATAATATAAAGGGTTGAATATAGTTAGTACATATTTATATATTCCAAATATTTAAATTATCTACGAATATATTACTTATGGTAAAATTGTAAAAGTTTAAATAGAGCAAAATATTGAGAAAAGAGGTTTGACTAGTAATTCAATACTTAGATTTTAATTATGTAGACAATTAGGGGTGTACCCATAAAGTTATGTTAAGGTACTTACAGATACTCGTAAGTGCCTACGTTTTTTTAGTAAATTCGCCATTCTGTTCCCTCTCACGTAGGAGTTTTAAAATAGGTCAATTAATTATAATTCGCTGTTGGTTCTTTTTTGTATAACTTTCCTGTACATACTTCTGGTCTGAGTGGTTTTGTATAATTGGTATACGGGCTCATGCGAACCCAGAGTAGCATAATTTGATGAAGTGTCGAAAAAATCATATTAATACGCAACGTGTTACGCAACTTACGCATAAACAGTGGCGTAGCTTGGCCTAGACGAGCTCTGTATTAGAATTCACGACGGTTCCTTCGTTATTAAATGATTCAGGACATTTATTTTTACTAATTTTGTTTACATATGTTGGGGCCCCTTTAGGCTCGGGGCCCGTATGCGTCTTGTACGGCGGTAGCTACGCCCCTGCGTAGAAATGTAACGGAACACAATGAAAAAACAAATAACGAGATAAAACTTAAAACAGAGAGCTTGCAGAGAAAAATGTTCAAAACCTCTTTGAAGTTCCCTGAACAATTTCCTTAAGACGATTAATAGGAACAAAGTTTTGAAGCGGTAGAAATTTCGATGTATAACAGCTGTAGAGAATTAAGAAAAAGAAGTAAGTGAAACAGAGTAACCTCATTATCAAACTTAAAAGAATAGATAACAAAAATATTTTAAAATAATACATAATTATGATGCTTGATGTACCGTTGTGTTAACAGTTTATGAATACGATTTTACTATATATATAACCGTTTTGCAGGATTTACCTAAAAAATTCTGTAGAGATTTAGATACAAGTATGTACTAAGGTACACTGCATCTTGGTTTTTAATGTAGATAAAATGTATAGAATAATGCATTTAGAGAAAAAAATATGTAGATATAGTTATATAGTTTAATAGAATATTTTTATAGTAAGTATTAAAAAATATTTAGTAATAATCTTACTCTCAGGAGTCCAGTTTTTCATATCAGGTGGCCAACGTAGTATTATTATTTTGCCGCCATTTTTAACCGGAAAACACAATTTTGAGGAGTAGACACGGACAATTCTTCATGGAGCGTTTATAAGTGTGTGTAAAATATAACTACATGAAAGTAGGGTACTTTTGTGACTTTACTCAAATTTAAAACACTCACAAAGTAATTGTTTATACATGGGATCGCCTCATTTCACAAATACGTAAAGGTATTGCTTGAATATTGCCTAGTGTTCTGTTCCCTTTACGTGTACCAATCCTTTAATTTAAAATAAATAAATTTTAATAAAATTGGCGGCAGATAATATCTGCTGTCTGAACTGAATTTTTATCATTTAATGAAGGTATATTTACATTTTAAGTAAAAAATAGATTGAAGAACGAAAGTTGAAACGCAGGTCAGTAATAATTGTCAAAACTAATAAAAAAAAAACAGTCGTGTTCTATTCTCATTTACAAATTTTTACCGTTGCGATGACAACGCGCTACGCGCTTGGCGCCTCCCGTCTTGCGTCGTCACTTGTATTGTATACAATAAGTTATTGGTTTGTCGACGTCATAGCCCCTATCCCCTAGCCCCTACAGACCGTTCCCCTCGGAACGGCCTCGTCGTCGTCACTGCAGCTCCTTCACCGCCTGCAGGATGCGCTTCACGTGCCCCACCTTGGTGACCCCCAAGTCGCGGAGGTCGCGCCGGGCTAAAGACAGAAGTTCGCGTCCGGTGACGTCATGCTTCGCGAACGCCTCGCAGTACTCCTCGAGCTGCAGCGACTCCAGCCAGCCCTGCACCTCCCGGACGCCCCACGAGCGGACCTGCGCGGGCCCCGCGCCCCCCTCGGACGTGCTCCGGCGGCCCCGCAGCCATCTGCTCCCCTTCTTCTGGACCTACGATCGAGGGTTCACTTAGGGTTGGGCGGTGAAAGGAAACTAATATACTTTACAGATGAGCAAGAGCTTTGTCTGCCTTTTGGAGGTCCGCGAAATACAGGTCAGGAGTGCATGCAGTAAAAGGCTCATAATTAGTCTGTTATAAGGTAAAGAAAAATTATGCCCATTATAATTTTCTACAATTTTATTTACATGCAAGACTACTGTACTGTAGTCGTTGAGTTGAATTGCCAGTTAGCACTAGATACTGGCGTTTGACGATATTTTACGGTAAATATTTGATACTATAGGTGTCGGCTGGGGTCGATGTAGGAATGATAATGGAATAACACGTAGCATTAGTTGCGTTAGTAAAAAGTATTAGAATTATTACTATGATGCTTCGAAATATTAATTTAATTAGTAAATTATATCCATCATAAAAATTACGGTAGTTTGTTAAAAACATCGCTAACCAGCTTTAGTATCATATTCCATTCATATTCATAAAAAAGGAAAATTGTTCTGAAGTTATTTTATTACTAAAGCTCCCACGGGAAGTTTCAAGCATTTTGGATATCTTATAATTTGGCATAACTAATTCCGTCGCTCCGGTAACCGATGCGACGCCAAAGCGTAACTAGACTTAACTAAATTAGCTATTGCGCTCTTATAATATGTTTTATCTTTATCGTTTTTCGTAGGAGTAAAAGAAACAAAACACTTTATAAACCTTGTTTAACTTTGCTTATTTTTATGAACAAAGGGGTTTCATTATTCATAAAAACAAGCAGAGTTCTGTTAAAGAAGATTCGAGGTCTATAAAGTGTTTTGTTTGTTTCACTCTTATGAAAAACGATAAAAATAAAATAGGTTCCTAAGGGGCCATCCATAAATTACGTCACATTAATTTCATGACTCTTTGACCCCTCCCCCCTCCTTGTCACAGCTGGTCACATTTATGAGACCCTCCCCCTAGTGTGACGTCACAAATTATGAAATTTTACACATATAAATTATTAAATTAAAGCAGCAGTTTGAAATAAGTGTTATTTCCATTAATTATTTTTGAATATTTACCTATATGATTTGATTTTGAAATGTGACGTTTCGAAATTTAGGACCCGCTCCCACCCCTTGTCACACAATGTCACACTACATCGACCCCCTCCTCACCCCTAACGTGTTACGTAATTTATGGATGGCCTCTAATTGAAGATCACCGTGTATGTACCTCATCAGCGTGTATGTACGCGAGTCCGTCGCGGATCTCGCAGCGCGCGAGGTGCGCGCGCAGGCTGGCCGCCGCCCCCGCGCCCGCCGCGCTCGCGCCGCCCCCACCGCCCCCCGCGCCCCCCGCGCCGTACTGCACGCCGCTCTCCAGCAGCTCGTAGCTGCTCTCCACCTGGGACGTGACATGGTGCTGGTGAGACGAGGTGGTGGACAAAAGACATTTGCTGCGGAGATTGTACACTCACAGGAATTCACGTAATTCGCGTTTACGTTTATTAAAGTGTATGTACAATATACCTAAGTATAAAACCATAAATCTTGATGAGTAGATTGTTACGCCAAACTACTTCTCTGAACTACGCTCCAAATAAGGGCCGGTTTTCACCAAAGCAGAGAGAAGCAGAGCTGGAGCCGTAAAGGCCGCTAAGGCCAACAACTGTCCATTCGACACAAAGGGGAGACAGTAGCCAACTGACCAGCGCAGCGAGCAGTCGCCGCAGCTGCGGCGGCGGCAGCAGGCGCCCCTCGCAGTCCTGCAGAGCGTCCGCCTGCGCCCCCGCGCGCCTCGCCGCCCCCAGCGCCCGCGCCGCCCCCGCGCCCACCATCACGCCGCTGTCGCTGATGCACGCCAGCTTCACCTGATGCGGATGTTTAGTTTTTAACCGATCACTATCAGTATCAATAACAATATGTACCAGTATCTGTATCAGCGGCTGTATCAGTATCAGTATCAGAATAATTGAAGCTCATAGCCCGGCGGCTTGTATCGATCCTATGTGATTAAGCAGCAGAGAGTTAAGCTCTCGGTCCCGATTTTTAAGCCATGTCAGAGGCCTTTGCATTCGGGTGGCATAAACACTTCCGACACATGGGTTGGTCACTAAATCCTCCACCAATCCGCTCTGGAGCCGCGTGGTATATAATAACAGTACCAGTATCACAGTATCAGTACATATTAGTATCGTTAGGTAGCCAATATCTCACATGTTTGCAGAGCGTGTTGACGTCATCGAGCAGCGCCAGCAGCAGCGCGTTCTCCGCCGGCGCCAGCGAGCCGCACGCCGCCGCCTTCTGCTGCTGCTTCTCGTCCCACGCCCTGACACACACACACATAAATATTACCGTCGTGAGCCATGACGTCACTTACTGGTACCACACGCTTACACACACATATCTACTAGGCTACGGCAACGTGTGTTTTTTAAACTAAAGGCCAATTCATAAGTAACGGGTTTATTCCCGTACGTGCCACGTCCCGTACGGGATTCCGGTGCGTATGCACTATCGTATACATTTTCTATGAAACGATATTTCCAAAACTTCACGTCCCGTCCCGTACGGAAAAAATCCGTTACGTATGCAATGGCCTTTAACAAAGTTATACATAACAATCAAACAACTTTTGACAGTTGCTAAACAACTGACGAGAGGATAATGGAAAAATAGAGAATTTAAAACTATCGTTAATCGCTGCTCAAAGTTCGGAACCCTGGGGGCCCTTAAGATCTTCACAAACCCGTATTTACCGAAGATTACGAGCTATCACTCCCTCCTCATGAAACTGCTCTTTTTGGCTGAGTCTCCAGACCAGAAGTTGTAAAGGCCAATAAGACCAACAGCAACTATTCTATTTGTATGCGCCTATCTGCACCGCGAAGATACAGATATTGCTCCCGTAATTGTGTAGGCGCATATGAATTGTCACTCTCATCTATACCGCGACACGAACAACACATTGTATCTGCGATTTTTGGAATATACGAGTTTGAGATCATCAAGCGTGATTTCCATTGGGCTCCCAAAGGCTCAAACACACCAATCCAAAAAACCGCTCAAACGTTCATCATTATAAGTTATAACTCACCGAAGGCTGGTCTCGAGCGCGCGCGAGCGGCACAGCATCTGCGCGCGGTTCTTGTGTATGATGCGCAGACAGCCGGGCGGCTGCAGCCACGCCTCCCCGTCCACCTGCACGGGCACGCACTCCTCGCCCAGGATGTTGATCTGCACGGCGCGGCACTGCGCGATGCGGTGCTTCTGCAGGTTGATGAGCCGCGACGCCGCCATCTGCGCCGACCCGAACACTGCCACCACCTGACGGTATGCAAACATTGCAAACTCCACAGTAAGGGACAGTCTATCAAAGTAACGCTCCTCGGCCACGTCAGACTTTTTGTAGGACAGATAATCGGGCCGATTTTTCCTCCCATATTATTTCTGACCGACTTTTTGTAGGACGTGTGCGTTGCACTATTGCTATCAGTAGGTTCAATTTTTCTCCTACAAAAAATCGGTCACCTATTTTCGGACGTGGGCGAATACCCTAAGGAATAGTCTTTGAAAATGAGCCTCTGTCGTCAGCTAAGAGTAGGATCAAAGGACAGACTTCTTACAGAAAGTCTTTGAAAACGAGCCTGTATGATAAAAAATATAACTGATGTGGAAGAATGTGTAAGTAAGGTAACGGCTCCAGTAATGGACGAGGCTCCAGTAATGGACGAAAAAAAAAGAAATCATCTAGAATATGGTTACTAACCAGTTTTTTTATATTGGCAACACTGTTTCATATACTATAGTCATCGGACTGCCTATGTTTGATATTTTATTCAATTCGGTCTGTTAGAACACAAGTTAGCGCGAACTATAAATTGTTCGTCATTGTAAATTTATATTACCGGCTTTTCTTAAGGAAATGGTTAGTGCGGTAAGTAAAAAGTTTCATCTGTAAATTTGTATTGCTTTTTTTAAATCAAAATATGTTTTGTTTGTTTGGTTAACCATGAAATTAAGTCTACAACACACAGTGTTGTTACTCCAGAGAAGTTATATTTGTTGATATTTTGTTGGTGTTCATTACTGGTGCACTATAATTGTATAGCTCCAGTAATGGACATAATTTTATCGAAGTTTATCTTTGCTATTGTGTATCCAGAATTTGAACTAATTTTACTCCTAGTATTATTTTTTACTATGAGCTAGCTGCAAATTATGAAAATGTTGCTATTATTGGGTATTTTACAGATATCAGTAATGACACTGATATAAAATGATAGAATATACTGAATTATTATTACTAGCGTATAGGACCGACATCGCGAACCCGAAATTTGCGCAATGAACTGTAGCCAACGGGCAATTGTTTTCAGTGGATCCTGTCGATTTTGAAAAGAGAACGAGGGCTCAATTTTGAAAATAAAACCTCCCGGTGCGACACAAATTTTACAGTGTAAAAGAAATGAAAAATACTCCATTTTTGCTATTTAAATTGTTACCTAGTGTTTTAAACATATTTTAAGCTATTGCATAGCTTTTATCGCAGGCTTGACGACCGAATCAAGAAATTTCCGTAACGAAATAAAAGGTGACACAGCCCACTTGCAGTCAGTACCAGGATAGCAAAAACATGCAAGCGAGTGTGCCAAAACAAAGCTGGGGAATTAAATTTCTCATCGGATTTGTTCACCTAGTAGCAATTAATTAAAGCGAGTACTAGGCGACCAGAAATCTTCGAGAATGCGACATCAGTGATACTGTACATTGATAGTATGTGGCTGTCTTATTTACTCTTCGGTATTTAGCATAGGCACAACAGGGATATATATATTATGATCATGCACATTAAGTTATTATTGCTATTTCTCTTGTCATGCCAATAAATATGCGGAAGAGCGACAGGGATAGAATAAATCTATCACTGTAGCTCTGACACCTTATCAGAGCGCTTTGACACGGGTCAGAGCGCTCTGACAAGGTGTCAGAGTGGCAGTGAAGGATTCGTTCTATCACTATTTGTCAGGCCAAGCGCAATGTAGGGTTCTGAAGTAGTAAGTTTATCGACTATTACTCATTGACTACATAAGTTAACATACCCGGAATAGTTTTTCTTGTAAATTCATCATATAACCTATTTTTCACAATTGTTTCACTTGTCCAACTCTAACCGTTTAGCCAGCAGGGCCCCCCTACTGGACTCTAACCAAAATTAGCCCCTTAAAGCCAAATATTTTGCAAACGAACCCCTAATTCCAAAAATGGTCTTTGAAGAACCATAATATTTTTGGAATTCCTTTTTTACGATACCCCACCCTACACTGTACACGAAGAATAAAAAAATCATCCTCACGTTACCTGTAGGGGAGGTACCCTGAAAAAAAAAGAAGTTTTTCAGTATTTTATTCCACTGTTCTGGAGTTTTAATAAATAGGTATATTCATGTCAAATTACAGTTTCTAGCACTATCGGTCTCGGCGCTTTGCTTCGGACAGACGGACGAACATGATGAAACAATAAGGGTTCCGATTTTACTTCGGAACCCTAGAAAGATATTAATAATTATTATTCTTTTGAATTTTCATCATAGATTAGTCGATAATTAGCCTAACTAGTTTTATATGATTCGTGTCCATAACTGGGTGTCCATGACTGGGGTATGTCCATTACTGGGTGTCCATGACTGGGTTTTTGCTGTCCATAACTGGGTAAAAAAATGATAATTTTTATTTGTTAATTAAATTTAAACCAATTACAATATCTCACTCGTGACACAGCAGAAATGTTGAATAAGAACAGGACTTTACATTTTATGTACTTTCAGGTTCTGAACTTTCAAAATATAGGTAAAATTTTCACAAATACCACAAATTTGCTGTTAAACCGTCCATAATTGGGGTGTTTACCTTAATATCCTTTTCAATAAAATTAAAAATCGAAATCGGTTAATAAACGACGAAGATCTGAAGTAATGATAAAAAATCTACTTTATCAAGAACCTCTTCTATGATCACAACGGAGTCAGCGAACAGAATTTGGTAACATAGCAATTAAATATAGTAGCCCATATTACAGTCTTTAGAAGTGTACAAGGATACATCACGTACTTAGTATAAGATCGAAGAAGTGATTCTATCTATAAAGATCTAAGTAGAATTAACTCACCTCTAGTATCCTGTCATCAAACGAGGGCGCGAGAAATATGTCGTCCCCTCGCGTGCCGCCCCAGAAGTTGGTGCCGCCCATGAAGGACGGGATGTTGAGCACCACGATCCCCTGCAACTCCGGCAGGGGGATCCTCTGCCCGTCGCACTCCAGCTGGACCCGTTGGCCGAGATGCCTGGGAAGTATCGGACAAATGGAGCAAACCAAAAGCAATCTTCGCTTGGTGACTACATTCAAAGAATGTTGAGCTGTACGCTGGTTAAGTTTGCAGACAATTACTAGAAACATAAGCCTTGAAGGTTTCGTACAAGTCATTATTAAAGACAATGTTATTTTCAAAGAAGAAAGGAATCCAAAATAGACTACAAGAGACAAAAAAGAAGCAACAATAGCTACACGATAAAAAAGTAAATTTACCTGTACGTCCTGTTAACCCATTCCTTGGACCCTAAAACGCCATACCACATGTAGTTCCTCGCCCTCGATCGACATTTCTCAGGATGCTCCTCCCGCTTGTTATGGAAGTCGAGCGTTATCTTCGCGTCGATCCCGATACCGAAGTAGTTGTTCATGACGGCCCTCTCGTAAAATCCTTCCAAGACAGTCTCGTCCGGATCCATCAAGGGACTCACGGCTGCACACAGCGCATCAGCGTTGGCGAGCAAACACTGGCTTATGAACCCCTGAGCGACGTGCGGCCACGCCGGCAGGCTGACCAGGGGATTGATGATGGGCAGCTTCCTTGCTCCTTCGCTGGCGTCAGATTTACTGGTTCCAGTATAGCTTCCGCTTGCACCGCCTTCGCCCCAAATGGAGGACACGGATGTCGACAGTCTACTGTAAGATAAACTCAGATTAAGCATCTCAAAAAATGATAACACAAAATGACGAAACCATCGATATTTTAAACTTACTTGTCAGTCTCTCCTGGCTTGAAGAGGCTCCCGCAAGATATTCGCCTCGTAGCTGCTGGGGAGCAACTCAGGAACCTGCCGTATTCTGGGTCTGAGCTAAGAAGATTAGGATTATCTGAAGATCTTCGTTCCCTGCCATTTCCCAGATTTGGCTCTGGAGAATGAACGCTCAGTGTATCGCCGTAGTCGAACAAATCGCTAAGCACTGAAGCCATTCGACTGGGGCAGTTCTTCAAGCTCTTTTTATCTTCGCTGTGCGACGGAGATGGTGGTTCCACTACCACACTGACTTGAGGAAACGACGGCAGACGCTTCTCCATTTGTTCGTCATTACATTTATCTTCTTTGCAAAAAGATTTTGGGGTTGATTTAACTTCTAGATGACTGGACTTTGGAGCAGCAGGTATATTTGGGGTTTCGTCTCCTCTCGTTGATAGTTCTTCGGCAGTTTTTGGCAAAAGATGTTTTATACTCGTTTCATCAGGTACCCTCTTCTTAAAACTTTTTCTTAGCTGCTTCCGAAACGATTTCCTTGCGATATCACTGCCTTCCTCAAACTGCGCCAAACTGCAGTACTTGATTTGTTCCTCTGTTTTTGGTGCATTCTCGATGTAAAAGACCCTATTTTCAAAACCAAATTTTTCAACTTCCGCTTCCTTCGGCTTTTTCATTTTAGATATGTATTTCATTTTCGCGTCCGTCTTTTCCAAGCTAGGGTTTCTACTGTCCATGGGTATATCTGAAACGGTATCCGACGTGAACAATGTCGTGTCATCGGTGTATGTTTCATTCTCTCCGTTCTTGCCCATCATAGCTAGAAGAACCTCCTGGCCGAGCATCGAGCTGATGTCGTCCATGATGGATTCTCCATGTAAAGTTTCCGAGTTCATGTATGTCGTCTCCGATACTTCCGGGGAGTCTATGTGCGTTATGCCTCCGCTCTGTTCGATCTCTTCCGGCTTTGCGTCCATGATCTCTGATATTAAGCTAAAATCATCACTAATATTGGACCCTTCCGAGCTGGTACCGTCTATCTCCAAGTCGACACTGGAGAGTTTCCTCTCGGGCGTGCACTCGCCGCTCGCCGGGGTCACTCTCGCGCCCAGTTCTTGAAAATGAACGTCGTCCGTATACGGTTTGTCGATGTCTATAATAGTCAATTGGTCCGATTCATAAGTTTCTCCCTGTAATATCGAATCTCTCTTATCACTATCGTCCGAGACAACTAGGTTAGGTATCGTAAGGCTACAGTTACTACTATTATAGGTGCCTCGCTCCGTGTCGGGCCTGAAGAGGTTCCTGCAGGAGCTGGTATCACAGGAGGAGAGGTTGGAGATTGAGAGGCGATCTTGCGGCGAGGCGGAGCTGGTCTTACTCTCTCGCTTGTCTACGTCGAGGCTGCACAGCTCCGGGGGATTTGAACTTATTAACTTAACTATGTCTTCATCTACGTCTGGAATGCTGTCGAAAATGTTGAAAGAATGTTAAATACAAACATGGAAAACTAGCGTAAGATACTTTAGCTTATTTTATTTATAGTGAACAATACGGTCTACGAGTTTGCCTCAAAGGAGATCGCCGAAATTGGGCTTGCTTTGCGAGAAATCAAACAACTCCATTTTTATTCGAATCACTCATATTCGATTTACTTGAAAAACAACATAGTCATAATTATGTCAAAGTGAACTATGAATGTAATGTTAATATAACATACGTTACATTATTGATGTTCTTAGCCCAGAGGTGTGTGGGATTTTGGCGATATCCTTTAGGACTCTAATTTATGGGTAAATTAAAAAGACGATTCAAAGACCGTAGAAAGAGAAAGTACAAGGACATTTATAATCGACTTCGAATTGAATTTGTCCTTATAATAAAATTATATGCTCGGTATCTCTGGAAGGATGATTGATGGATGGTATAATCATATTGACAAGTATTTTTAAAATAAGATACATAAAACGAACTTTTCGGCATGCATGGAGGCAGCGGAGACAGCCGAGGCGGCGGACGAGCGGCGGCTGTCGGCGAAGGCGCGCGGCACGGGCAGGGTGGCCGTGTCTGCGCCCCCCGCGCCGACCGCGCCGCCCGCGCCACCCGAGCTCCCCGCCTCGTCGCCCCCGCCCCCCGCCTCACTCGCCGCGCCCGCCACCGCACACGACGCGCACGCAGTCCCATGCTGCCATATTATAATTAAAATCAGTAATCGATTTTGATAGTCAGACAGAGAATCGGTAATGAATCGGTTTCAAATTGGTATCGCTAGGATGTGGAATTTCCAGCACAAAAATATTCTTGTGAAATAACAATGTTTCAAAAAAGTGACACGCTTGGTTTTCATACAAATGGAGACACTTTATCTATTCTTGATACATTCTCTATGGCCATAACCAGCACTACGATATTACGCTGAGTACGACACGACACTACATTTTTTGTGCCACCACATACGACTATAATGCACCAATAATTATTGCAACCTGAATTTGTATTTTGTTTTTTCTTTCTCCAGTTGTACCTACTTACTTTTAATTGTGTTCTTGTGTGTATGGATGTAGATAAACATTCTATTATACTCAAATGTATAGTACGGCCGCTGTATCTTGGCGCGTCTGAACTTCGTGCAGAAGGCTGCGCAGTAACATAATTATTTCGCCAATACTCGATACGCGGTGTATTATGTCTCAGTCATACGTTAGCATGTTCGTGTTGCCATCTCTGTCTTACATGCGCTAAAGTTCGCAACGCCTATGTTTAGACGCGCCAAGATACAGCAGCCGTACTGTATCGTATTGTTTAGTATAGTAAAGTGACGTACGGGCGGGTAGAGCATCGCCAACGTGCGCACGAGCGAGCGCAGCGCGCGCCGCACGCTGTCCGCGCGGCTCGCCAGCGCGCACCCGCGCGCCGCCCAGTTCAACTGCTCCTGCACATCACACGTCAGTTATGGTGCTTTATTCAATATATTGATTTAAACGAAGGTTAGGCCTACGCGAAAGGTGAAAGGTATCAAATACCAAATTGCCAAACTCGTAAATTGTAAATAATTTTTATTTTTTACGTTTTTAACAATTGACATCTTTAATACTATTTATATAGTAGATACTATTACTATTTATATTATTTAATACTATCCGACCGTCATACAGTTTTTACTAGTACGGAGGGTAGTGTGAATTGATTCTTGCACAGTTAAAATCTCCTATTATTCATTAAGTATGTAAGTAAGTAAGTAAGTTTATAACATCTTGTTTGTTACTTATATTTATTAAGCTGCATTTGTTAATCTAGACATTAGTAAGGAATTGTAACTGTTATTTTTACAATACATAAATAAATAAATAAATAAATAAATTGTACGTATTTGACCTTTCTCGTACATACATTCCACGTCGCCATTTCATTTGAGTGGACCTATTAAAGAGCTACGTTTTGAGCGAGTGTTGGCACTGTCCTTACTACATAAAGTCAATGATTAGCGGCCGGTCTCAATAATGTACTAACAGATGGAAGGCTGTGAATAGGGCTACCATTAGTATGTTATCTGTCATATTTATAACGTTATTTATAACATATGTCATATTTGTCAATTTTTGCCTCTGAAAAATTGACAAATATGACAGATGACAGCCCTATCCACAGACTTCCATCTGTTAGTACATTATTGAGACCGGCCGTAAATGGTAATAAATAAACCAATTATTATACATGCCCCAAAATTTACGCAAGATTTGATTACTCTGCCATTATTATTATTATTAAATTGTTGCCAACGTGAAGTGACTATGTAGTTTGATAATATTAGTTTGTGGGTTGTAAAATGAAGACGTTAGAACCACTCACATTCATAACCCTACCCTACGTAACTACTTAATATCCTTCATATTTTGAGAGGAGACCAGCCCAGCATTGGGAAGGTTATCAGTTGTAATGATGATGTACTTACAATACCTATGTACGGGCTAACACCGTACATTCCTTAACATTTAGTATTGTCAGCAATTTTGAGTACCGCGCGTGGGAAATTATAACAATTAAGTTAGTACATAAGCAATCGTCGCCCGCGTCGCGTGTACTCAGCTAGCGAATTGTATTTAGGAGTTAATTAGCAATAAAGTGGATTTAACTAAACAACAGCCTTTAACTAGTAACTTCTACATGGTCCTTCGAGTCTCCGTACAGACGGGACCCAATTTCGTGTGTGCGGAGTGAACTAGCAATTTTGTATCACAGTGCCAAGCTTCGGATTACATTGGATTGCGCAAAGGCAAGCAGCGTCGGAATCCAAGTAAGATCATTCCAATTACTTTATATATTAAGCAAGCAACCAACTAACTAGCAATGGAATCTTTATTAGAAAAGCAAGAAGATTTAATTGATGCTATACGTAAATTAGGCATTAATTTTATGAAAGATGGAGCGGAGAGAAAAGCGAATGTGGATTACTTTAATCGTAAGTTGGAAACCTTAGAGAGTTACTGGAAGGAGTTCGAGAGCAACCATCTACAATTATCAAGGTACGATACCCGTGAGGAATCTTATCATATCAACGGAGATTATTCACACACGATGTCGTCGTATAAGTCGTTGAAAGAGACGATTATGAAGCAGCGAGCAGATCTATTATCTCGGGTGGCTAAAGACTCAGCTGAGCAGGTAACCTTACAGCCTGGGACACTAAGGCAAGCAGAGAAGGAGCAAAGTCGTGATCAACCAGCAGCCGCTAGCCAGTCTCTGTCACGAGACGTCCAGGAGCCAGCGGGACGCTCAGCACAGCATCAGCAACAGGTATCTAGGGGAGTATCTAGTAGAAGTGATGATATGTTACGTAAGCAGTATGTAAACTTTAGGGCTTTCTCTAGGACGGTAGCTAATATTGAGGTGGACAATATTAACGAAAAATGGGAGTTTGAGGATACGTTGAGAAATTTAGAGTCACGTTGGTCTGCGATAGACAACCTGCATTGGGAAATTGAAGCCGAGATGGATGGAGAGGAGTCTACTTATCAGGGAGTATTTAGCATGCATGAGGAAACTTACTTTAACCTAAAGAAGAACATTAATCGTAAAATGTGGGCAGTATCTCATAGAGAAAAATCTACACCAGTCATGGACATACCTACGTTCACAGGTAGCTACAATCAATGGACCTCTTTTAAAGATTTATTTTTTGAAGCGGTACACAACAATCCATCTTTATCGAATGCACAAAAGATGCAGTTTCTAAAGAGCAAGCTGAGAGGTGAAGCGGAGTCATTGATTCGTCATATGCCGGTTAGTTCCGATAACTACTCTGTGTGCTGGGATATCTTAAATAATCGTTACAATAACAAAAAGCAAATATTTACATCTCACATGAATTTATTGTTGAATATTCCTAACGCTCAACAACCGTCGGTAATACATATTAAAAAACTTCATGACTCTATCGTAGAAAACTTAAACGCTGTCAAGAACCTAGGCGTGGATACTAGCACATGGGATCCTATTTTAGTTTATCTTTTATCCCAAAAGTTAGACTCGAACACCTTTGCGGACTACATCGAATCTATAAAAAATCCGAGGGAACTTCCAAACCTTCAAGATTTTCCTGGAATTCAAATTTACAACATTAGAAGCGTCTCGTAGAAAACAAGAGCAATCTACACATAAAACTAGCATACCTAAACCTAACTACAATAACTTAAAATCAAATAACTTTACATCAAATAATATTGCACAGAAACATTTCGCATCATACAATAATACGAAACCCGCTTGGAAACCGACTGCTAACGGATATGGTTTCAAGTGTCTTCTTTGCAAGCAACCGGATCATTTATTGTATCAATGCAAAAATTTTATTAACATGCCGCATAACTTAAAACTTAAAACGGTGAACCAAATGAATATTTGTAAGAATTGCTTGTTCGATCATAATGGAAAGGAATGTATTTCTACTAAAAGGTGTCGCAATTGTAAGTGCAAGCATCACACTTTATTGCACGACGCATGCCTACAAGCCACGCCATCAACTTCACTTGAAACGTCGAAACACGTGTCTAATACAACCCATGTGACACAAGGGGATGAATCTCAGGTTCTTCTAGCAACAGCCTTAGTATATGTTACAGCAGCAAACGGTTCTAAACATATTATGCGCGCTTTGATAGATCAGGGGTCGCAAGTATCATTGATAACTGAAAACGCAGCTCAGATATTAGGAATAAAGCGTAGGGGTTGCAGTGGGGTAGTTTTTGGTATAGGACAGAAGCAAAGCAACAGCAAAGGGATGATAAATATCGAATGTTCGTCTATGTACAGCGAATTTTCATTTAATGCAGACGTACTTGTGATGAATAACTTAATCAAAAATCTTCCCACTCAATCTTTTAATAAGCCATCGTGGTCACATATAAACGGCGTCCAGCTCGCGGATCCAGAATTTAACGTCAGTCGTCGCGTTGATTTATTATTTGGGGCAGATATTTATTCTACCATTATGTTAGGTGGAATCATTAAAAGCGAGGATAGTTCACTACCTATTATACAACAAACACATCTGGGATGGATTTTATGCGGGTCTATGATGAAAACTCTACACTGTAATGTAGTCATAAATAACATAGACGATATTAAGAAATTTTGGGAATTAGAGGATATCGAGGATAGCTCAACTTTATCTAGCGAGGATCAGGAGTGTGTTGAATTTTATAAAGCGACTACGGAACGCCAAAGCGACGGTAGGTACGTAGTCAGATTACCGATGAAGACGAATGAGTTACACACTCTAGGGTTGTCAAAAAACATAGCGATAGCGCAATTCCTCAACCTTGAGAAAAAGCTAATAAGACAGCCACAGCTAGCGAGCCAGTATAGGGACTTCATAGCGGAATACAAGGACTTGGATCATATGAGACAATGTGATGATGAGACGATGGTCACGCAGGAGTGCTACCTACCACATCACTGTGTACAGCAAGCCGGGGAAAACAACATCAATAAATTCCGAGTCGTATTCAACGCGTCCGCTAAAACATCTACGGGGGTAAGCCTTAATGACGTCATGCTTCGCGGACCGAATCTACAAAGGGATCTTCAGTCTTTAATCATAAAATGGCCAATGGTCAGCCAAGCTGGTCCTTCCCACCACAAGGTATTTTCACGTAACCGTGTAGCTAGCTGACCCCGACTGGCACAGTCAGCGGGGTTTTCAGACGACTTTACGTAACTCCAACAACGACTAGGCATTACTGAAGTGATAAGCTTGACTCGATTGCTTATGAAAGGCTTCCACCTTCCTGGATCGCCTTGTAACCAACCTAGGACTACTTTAGAGTCACACCATCCATAGACTTCGATTTTATAGCTTGATAAAATTTGTAAAATTTTGTTCATTAGTTTGGACAGTAACTGAGCTCCGCTAAGTTCTAACCTCGGTAATGTGACATCTTTTGTTATCGGTACGAGTTTGGTTTTAGCGGCTACTAATACAATCGATGTTTTATCGTTGTTTTGAATTCGCGCGTAAATAACGCATGCATAGCCCCTTAATGATGAGTCACAAAATCCATGCAACTGAATAGTATCACCTTTACAGCTTCTAATCCATCTAGGTACCTTACAGTGCTCGATGTTGTCTATATCTCGTCTTAATTTTACCCAATTTGAAAAAATATCGTCCGGTACTGGGTCGTTCCAGTCAAGGCCAGCTTTCCAAACTTCTTGAAATAATAATTTTAAATTCATGACGACCGGAGATAGCCACCCCAGAGGATCAAATAGTTTCGAAATTTCGCTTAATAAAATTCTTTTTGTCGGCTTTGACGTTAAATCATTGCTTAGTTGGTGTTTAAAAGTAAAAGTATCCTCCCCTACGCTCCAGGTCAGGCCCAAGGTTTTTGTATCGTCTGATTTAAAAATAAACTGGTTATTGCTACGTTTATGATCTTCTTTTAAGCTTTCAAGTAAATCGATATAATTTGAAGCCCATTTCCTCAAAGTACATCCACCCGATTTTACTAATTTGTTAAGATTAGTTAGTAATTGTTGACCTTCTTCTATTGAGTGAGCACCTGTTAAGAGATCATCCATAAAAAAGTCTTCTTTTAGGACCTTACACGCTTCTGGATATTTTTCTCGCTCGTCTTCAGCCAGCTGCTTCAACGTCATCATTGCTAAAAATGGTGCGGCTTTTAACCCGTATGTTACAGTCCTCAATTGGTACGATTTAAGTCGCTCGTTGATTGAATCCCGCCAAATGATTTTTTGGAAAACCTGATCCGCTTTATTTACTATAATTTGGCGGTACATTTTCTCAATATCAGCTGTCACTACATACCGATACTGTCGCCATTTTATGATTAAAGACTGAAGATCCCTTTGTAGATTCGGTCCGCGAAGCATGACGTCATTTAAGCAAAAAGAAGAGCAAGAGATATATACAACCGATATTGAAATACGAGCAAAACTATCAAACGTCATTCAAACTGATTCTACGGAACCCACAATAATTAATGAGCTCTTACTTAGACATAATTCAATAACAAAAATAATTTCCATTGTTGCATGGATACTACGGGCGATGAACTTGAAACGTAAACAGCTGCCAACATATCTTACGTTGCAAGAATTACACAAAGCAAAACTGCTTATTACTAAACACGTGCAAGCTTGCGAGTTTAGCGAAGACATTAATTATTTGAAGAAAAATAATACTTTAAAATCAAACAGCAAGTTATTAAATCTAAATCCATTTATCGATCGGGACGGTATTTTGCGCGTCGGCGGGAGACTAGAAAAATCTAATTTAAATCCTGAAACTAAACATCCAGCTATATTACCTCATAACAGCCGCTTAACAACCCTAATCATTGACGAAGCACATAAACAAACCTTTCACGGGGGTGCCCGGCTAACCGCTACGTGGATAAGACAGAAGTGGTGGATTCTGGGAGGAAACAGAGCGGTCAAAAAGCAAATTAGAATGTGTGTTATTTGTAGAAAGCATAAACCTGAGCATCAGTACCAACTAATGGGAAACCTTCCAGAATCAAGAACTACACAGGCCCCACCCTTCTATCACACGGGGGTGGATTTAACGGGATTTGTAGACATCAAAGCAAATAGTGGTAGAGGCATTAAAACTACTAAAGGGTATATTGTGTTGTTCGTGTGTATGGTAACCAAGGCCGTACACATTGAGCTGGTTTCAGACCTGACAAGCGCAGCCTTTTTATCAGCCTTGAGGAGGATGGCCGCCAGACGTGGTGCACCGCACCATATGTACAGCGATAATTGCACCAACTTTATCAAGGGGAATCGGAGCCTACAGGAGGAGTACTTCGAGCTACAGCAAATTATTGATAAAGATTTCTTAAAGGAAGTTACAGAAATGAACATCGAGTGGCATTTCCAAGCTCCACGGTGGCCAAGCGCTTCGGGATTGCAAGAAAGAGGAATCCGTAGCATCAAGAGTCATTTAAAACCGGTGATCGGTGACCAAAAGCTAACATTTGAAGAGTACTCGACACTCCTAGCCCAAGTTGAAGCGTGCCTCAACTCGAGACCGCTTTGTGCGCTGACAGAAGATCCAGAAGACCTTGAGGTGTTGACGCCAGCTCACTTTCTTACCTGCCGAGCCGATTTAACAGTAATTGAAACGAATAAGGATGCGAGAACTAGATGGCAGTTGGTAAGAAAACTGTTAGATGATATCTGGAAGAGATGGAAAACGGAGTATTTAACCCAGCTAACGGTGAGAAGCAAGTGGCTCAAGCGGCAGCAGAACATTAAGATTGGTGATATCGTTTGCATCCACGAGGACCTCCTACCACCTGGAAAATGGTCAATGGGTAGAGTCGTGGAATTACATCCGGGAACTGATGGCATTGTACGAGTCGTGACCCTGAAAACAAGAAATGGCTACATGAAAAGACCGGTCCTAAAGCTATCTGTGCTACCTGTGCAACAAGAAAACGCGGAGGAGACCAACGTTACCACCTCCGCAGCTGTAACGAGTGTAAAGATCACTAAACCTACTAGCATTATGACAACATTGTTATATATAATTTTATTTATGAATATTTTTACATCTACACAAGCCCAATTACATGTGAACGAACTAAATCGTAATCAAAGTCTATATTTTGACAAAATCTCTAACCTACAATTTGTCCAAGACGAGTGGAAGCTAGTGGTTTACTATGAGTTGGAACCGTTCTGGCAAGGAAACTTTGCATTACATAAATATATAAAACATTTGAACCGGACCTGCGTATTATCAAATTATACATCCCATTGTGATGTGCTATTGACACAACTACGTCATGGCTATTCAGAACTGCAATACTACAATCAAATGTTGCTTACACAGCATAGTAGCTCGCAGCCTAGACGGCGTCGCGGGTTAATCAATGGAGTCGGCTATGTATCTAATTATCTATTTGGAGTATTAGATGAGCGGTTTGCCGAACAGTATCAGCGAGACATAGCTCAAATTCGTACTAATCAAAAATATCTAACGGGTCTGTGGAAAAATCAAACTTCGATCGTGGAAGCAGAATATAATCTTCTTAAACGCGCCGAAGATACTATGAGCAAGCAGCATGAAGCGATACATGAAAACCTAAATACTCTCAGCGAATCACTTACCAAGCTAGCGAATTAGGTCAACCAAAATAACATTGGAAACGACCTGTCTCTTGGAGCTCTAGCAGCCAGTAATATGTTAAATAATTTGAGGGAGCTCCAGGGTATGCTATTGAACCAGATAACTGACATCTACCACGGGAAATTCAATTTTCATCTGATTACTCCCGAACAACTGCTACATGAACTTGGTATAATTTCCACACAGCTACCGTCCGACCTCAGTTTACCTACCTGTACAGAATGTCCACAGAGACCTACGTAACATTTATTCTTTACTTAAAGTTAAAACAAGAATGTTAAAAGATTACCTAATATTTGAAATAAGAATCCCCCTAATAAACAGAGACAACTACGAGCTATATCAACTTATACCTGTTCCTACAGAAGCTAAAAATAATACAATGTTAACTTTGATACCTAAATCTAAATACGTAGCGATTAATTTACGAAAAGATACCTACATTACTATAACTGACAGGCAAGTAAGCGAGTGTTTTACTTACGAATTAGATACTTACCTATGTTACCTACAGTCACCTATCCATCAGCTGAGAGGAGATAACGACCTTTGCGAGACCGCTGAAAAGACAGGGACGTGTCGATTAACTGCGACTACGTGTAACAACAGGTGGGTCAGCTTAAATCAATTAAATACCTACCTGTACTTTTGCTGCAACCAGTGCACCGTGCGAACTCATTGTGGAGTGGGTCAGGTTACCTCTTATCGCCTAACGCGTGCAGGCATAGTTACATCGGGCGAGTGCATGATAAAGACGGACGACACTATCATTTATTCACACAAGCTCCGAAAACCCGATACTTTACATCTGAAGCCAGAGGTAATTGTCACGGATGTCCCGCCAATTAATCATCTATTCAATTTATCTATTTCGTTGGTTGATATGACTGACACCGATACTGAAAGCAGAAAGATTAACTTAGCCAAAATCGACCAGAGTATCCAATACGTAAAGGATCAAGCCGAGCTAGCGGACGTACAGTTGTCTGTCCACGACGTCCATCAGTACGTTGGAATTTATCTACTTCTTGCGGGTGTGAGCATCGCAGGAGCGATACTGGGGTGCAAAAGAGTGAGGCGCCGCTGGCGTGTCGCAGGCGCACCGGAGCAGCCGAGCCGAGCGACGGTCGTCGAGACGCCGACGGTCAAGGAGGAGCACGGCACCAGCAGTGAGAGTGCAAAGTGTAATAAATGTGTGGTTTACAGTGAAATCAGTGAAAGTGCGCGTAAACGAGATCAAGGCACCGAGCCTAATCCACGTAAACCAGTGAATTTAATTTAAGTGACTGAAATTTATGACATTTTAGTGTATCATTTAGTTAAGATAGTTTATCTCCCCCGGGAGCATGTACGGGCTAACACCGTACATTCCTTAACATTTAGTATTGTCAGCAATTTTGAGTACCGCGCGTGGGAAATTATAACAATTAAGTTAGTACATAAGCAATCGTCGCCCGCGTCGCGTGTACTCAGCTAGCGAATTGTATTTAGGAGTTAATTAGCAATAAAGTGGATTTAACTAAACAACAGCCTTTAACTAGTAACTTCTACAACCTACTTTATATTCCAGTAATTAAATTAGAATTAACGGCTATATGACGCAGGGTACCCGCATCACACATCATTTCCTAATGAGTATGACGAGGCGAATATTCCATAATCACGCGCGCTTCCTGAATCAGTAGCTTATCCAATCTTTAATACATGCGGATGCCGTAATAGAGCGTAATGCTACGAGAATGACTTTGCAAAGCTATTAATAAATAGCCATAATTGTTCTTAGTTTCAAAGTGTTTACTTTGAAACAAAGTTAAATTTAGGTTCATAAGAAATTCCGCGTGCCACAAATAATATTCTGTTACGTCTTTTCTCCGAACTGTTTGCATTGTAAATTAAAGGTTCCTATATATAATTCATGGTATTTATAAATAAGTAGTAACATATTATAATAAATTAATACATTCTTTGAATACATTCATAATAATATGTCTTTTTAAGGAAATAGTCGACAAAGAACACATAGCACATAGCCTATTTATAATACTAATACATACTAATAATGTAATATTTAATATAAGATAAAAATACATGATTGCGTATTTCGTTAATATTTATGATTTTTGCAAAGTACACACGAAGCTGTTAGCTGAAACGTATCTGCATTAAATTACATTTTCCTTTGAGAATAAAACCAAGTTAAAAGAACACGCTAGAACGTGTAGCAGTGAAATTTTCCAGCAAACTTTATAAAATAAACAGATGCTACTTAAAATTTAATTAGCGCTGCGCTATGTACCTATATACCTACGTACACTATAAGAATTTAAAATGGCGACGTTAGAATACACATTCGTAAGGTTTAAACCGTAAGGAAATTATAGCAAAATCCCCAATACGAATATTGATAGGGATGGAATATGGTTGATTGAACGTTGAACCATAGAGTCCATCCAATCTCCAATCTGCTTGCTCGTACCGTAGCCTGCTAAACAACCGACAGGCTTCACACTAAATAGATTTATCCTGTTGAAAATAACCGCTGAGGGGTTGAAAGACAGTTCTTACTTTTCATTCTGTCTTTTAGTGGCAAGCTGTTAAGTCTTTGTGACTTCTGTAAAATGTTGTGCTGTGTTGACGATGATGACCAACAAGTCTTACCTTTTCAGTCTTTTCAATGCTTCCCTTCTCGGCCGCCTGCTCAGGCTCGCTGTCGCTGGTGGTCTCCCCGGGCTCCCAGGTCCTGGATTCATCATAATATTATGTTATTCATCATACATTCTCTTTTTTAGATACCTTGACTGCTACTAGATACGATTCAATAGGTTCATTTGATAAAATAAGCCGATTTTAGGTAAAACTTTATTGGGATTTTATGACATGACCTATCTTATTTCCCCTTCTCGAGTTCGTGACCAATAATCCTGGATAAAGTGCAGTTGACATAAGCATTGGCAATGGTGTTGTTTATCGTAACACCCGTCAAGTCCGCTTGACGCTTCATCCAGTACACTTGATCGTGTATGGCCACGGTATAGCTATCTGCCATATATTTGTATCATGCACACTGGATGGCGCGTCAAGTCAAACTGCAGACTTGACAAGTATACTTGATCGTGTATGGCCTCCATAAGTAAGAATGAAATGATGAATGAATGTGTATGACATGATGTGTTAGTATAATGTATGATAACCAGGGTACTGACTCGCAGCGCGCATGGTCGTGCGCGAGGTGCGCGCGCGCGTGCAGCAGCAGCGAGAGCGCGCGCCGCAGCCGGTGCGCCGCGCGCGCCGCGCCGCCGCCCGCGCGCTCCCCCGCCCGCGCCAGCCGCGCGCAGCCCTCGCGCAGCGCGCACCGAGCGGCTGCGTGCGTGTCGCCCGCCTGGCGAGTGAGCGAGAGAGATGTGTTGATCAAATCGAAATAACCTAAACTAATACTTACTATAAGGAGAAGTTTCTATTTTTTGTTTCATGTTTTGTAATGGATAAACTCAAAAATTACTGGACCGATTTCAAAAAATCTTTTACCAATAGGATGCTCTATGGTTTCTGATTAAAGTCGAGCATAGATAACATGGACGGGACAGGTATGGAACGGGACGTGAAGTTATGGAAATATCGTTTCATAGAAAATGTAAACGATAGCGCCCTACGCCACGGAGGCAGGGAGTGGACGCCGGACGGGAATGGGGCACGCACGTATATTTATACCCCGTCTACGTCCCGTCCACGTTACGTATGGATCGACCTTAACATAGGCTATATTATTTGGTTAAAAAAACCGGGCAAGTGCATGTCAGGCTACTTATTCTTATTTTATTACCATTTCGGAAAGGTGTTTGTCATAGAGAAAAAATAGCGAAAGAAACTCCTCAGCACATCTTTTAAAAAGCATAATGTTTGACAATAGAATGCATTGATTACAGGAAAATAGTATTTTAACAATATTCACCTGCATGATTTCCTGAAGGTTTTTGAGCAATGGAGCTTCGTCGAGCAGGTCTGGGGGCGCGGGGGGCGGCGGGGGCGCCGTCAGCGAGCGCTCGAACGTCATGATGGACCACCTAGTAACAAGAGAGAGTTCGAGACATGGTGTACAAATGAGGAAAGATATCTACTAAGGGACCATCCATAAATTACGTCACACGTTTGGGGGGGGGGGGGGTCGATGTAGTGTGACATTGTGTGACAAGGAGTAGGAGGGGGTCCTAAATTTCATGACGTCACATTTCAAAATGGAATAATTGGTATGTATAGGTAAATATTAAAAAAACAATTAATAGAAATAAAACTTATTTCGTAACTGCTGTTTTAATTTAATAATTGCTAGGTGTA
Organism: Thymelicus sylvestris; assembly: GCA_911387775.1. Taxonomy (NCBI): domain Eukaryota; kingdom Metazoa; phylum Arthropoda; class Insecta; order Lepidoptera; family Hesperiidae; genus Thymelicus; species Thymelicus sylvestris. Next base: position 17,024,501 of record OU426889.1, read on the forward strand.
TTTCATAATATGTGACACTAGGGGGGGAGGTTTCACAAATGTGACCAGCTGTGACATGGAGGGAGGGAGGGGTCAAAAAGTCATGAAATTAGTGTGACGTAATTTATGGCTGGCCCCTAACCTACCTCTAGCAAATAGAGACTCTTTATACTCTCCATACTTTTATCTATTTATTTTAATTATCAAGAATACAAGAATAACGAGAAACAGGATAATTGTACGAGCCAACTCGTACATCTTGCTGTGTCGACACTTTACATGAGTCGCGCGATTTGTATAACAACTTCAGTGACACGTAAGAAGTGGTACGTAAGACACGGTCCGTATTAAACGATTGCATCAAGGCGATCGCGCGTGCTCACTCATAAATCATTCATTTATCATTAGTTTATCAATTAAGTGAAATATAATTTGAAGCATACCGACTCGTATAATTTCAAGATATCAAGCAATCAATAATACAGTTAAATCAGATCATAATTAACATATCACGACAAGGAGTGTAGTAGTTAATCAAGGACTCTACAATAATTGTTTGGTAGAACTCTCTGAAACCGAATATCAACTATTTGAATTCTCACTAAAAGCTACATTCGTGAAGAAGGTTCACACGTGCCTCACTACTTTTGTAACTTAATTTAGGGTCATCGGTGCAGAGTGCAATGCTCAGGACGCTGCACTTATTTGAGATCGCGTTATTCAGTGCCTCACGCTACAATTCTATTTTATCACTACATTCTAAAAATTTAGTTTCGTCGAACGTTAAAATTTACTAAGTATATATAACTTGATTTTATTTTTCGAGTCTTTTGTAAGTACTAGTCGAATCAAACATACAAAATACAATTAATATGTAATGGTTTTAAGTCTGCATGGTCAATACAGGTACGTAGGTGATCTCTAAAAAACATCACATAACTATCGAAGTAAATAATTATAAAAAATTAAGTTGTGGACAATAAGAATTAATAATTAACTATTAACCGTCAAAATCGCAGAAGTTGTTGCAGAGTTGTGTTACGTCACAGAATGTTTTTTTGCGGAGATATCCGGGAAACGAGCTGACGATCCATCAGATGGTAAATAGATATCGTCGCCTACGGATATCATTAGCAACACCAAGGACATCACTGATGCGAAATGAAAGAGCGAAGAAAAAGAAAAAAAAGAAAATGTGTGTATTTCACACGTGGTAGAAGTGAAACCTTCAAAAATAAAGGTATTAATTTAATAACGTGTATCAGTTTTAATTATCTTTCAAAAACTATTTTGTACTAAATAAAAATAAAACAGTAGTAACTAACGCCATCTTTTAACATAATATGAAGAGTAAAATGAGCAGCTAGCGCCATCTATCTATCAGTTAACGCAACAGTGCAGCGTTAAACGTTTAACGCAACCTTGTTGGAAGTCGCATTAGAAAAGATGTCTGTAATCCAAGCGTCTCACCGATCCAGCATCTTAGTGGAGGCCCGCTCGTACCGCTCGAGCAGCTGCTGCAAGTTGGCGGCGTCGTCGCAGGAGGCGCCCCAGCCCAGCACGCGCGCCAGGTCGTTGCCCGTGCCCAGCGGCAGCACCGCCGTCTGCACCTGGCGCTGACAACATCCCACGTCAGTACAGTGATATACATGATAAACGTTCACATACGCACTTTTCCTTGTACATACAAACAAGTACAGCAAGCAAAAGAGTCTTCACACATAGTGACGTAATAAACTCATACAGGCACATTTCCTTGTAAATAAATACAGCGAGCCAAATAGGTATGCAGGGCATTTAAAACATAATGTTTGTTTTAGTATCAATGTTAAATCGTGTAAATGTATAAAGGAAGCTTTTAACATTGATTGATAGTAAATAAACATTCTCTAATATTAAACATTACCATCTTGTCTTGTATAATGCTCTGCATACTTCACTCTTTCGCTGACTGTACATGACATCAAAAAACACTATGAGAATAAAGATACTTGTGAACGGGAGGATATTGGTCCCTTTCAACTATGTCTGTAGAATATAATTTTGTATAGTGCAACATAATTTTCTTTCCTTGAACATTTGCTACGTAGTTTTCTTTCCTTGAACAATTTTTCTCTACGCACGCTTCAAAGGCACTCATTACGCCATTCTGCCTATAAATTGACATGACCCTTACTGCTAGGAAACTCGAACTCTTCTGCTTGTATCCAAATGACTACAAACTCTCACAGCAAGAGTTTCCTAAAACCACTCTTCACTGGCGTCTTCAACCATTGCTCACCAGCTAAGCATCCCGTATTAGACTAGCGCAGTGTGGTGGAGTATGGCCTGAATCCCTCTCACCTTCATTTGTGAGAGGAGATCTTTATCTAGGACATTAACAGGCTGATGATGAACCATACGTAATTCTCAATGCTAGGAAACTCTCGACCTCTGTTTCGTGTAAATTATGACAAAGTTACAGCAGGAGTTTCCCCGCAATCACGCACGCAACGTTGTCGCTGTTGCCGCGCCTAAGGTATATTGGGATGCAATGTTTGCAGGGCCGGCCCGTCCATATAGGCGAACTAGGCGACCGCCTAGGGCGCTGGGATTCGGGGGGCGCAAAACGGAGGTATCGAAATTAGGAAAAAATTTTAAATCGATGACAGTTTTAGACAGATACAATATGAAAAATAATTTTCAAGCAAGTCTTTGTATCGTTGAGGATAAGCAGAATAAAACTTCCTAAGCTGATCAAGAACCCTGTGTATGAAATATTTTTTTTTTGTCATAGAGCCTAGATAGGAGTTGATCACAGAACACCTAATAATTAGTTAGAAAGGAGTTGTGGGCGTGGCAGGCGCGCCAAGATTATGCGCAAACGAGCACAATCCTCAAAAACACGCGATCGCGCTGTTTAGTGACTCGCGAGCTCCAACGGAGAAAAGTACTGCGAAATACTGTGACTAAATTACATAAAAATGCCTACATGTGCGGTAATTACTTGCCCTGCAAGAAGTGAAATGCTTAAAATAAACAAAGGAAGCGTTTCTTTTCATCGATAAGCAAAAAACTAGGATATTTTAGTTTAAATCTTTAAAAATGTCCTTCAAACGATTCTTTTCCCACAAAATATACATTGCGGGCTTCATGCGCTCCTCATTTTTAACACATCAAATAGAACGCGTAATGTATTAATTACATAGTAATAGCTCCAGCGTTGGGCGTAGTAAAAGATGACATCGATATTCGATAGATTCTTTCGAAGTTATATTATAAACAACGTTCTTAAATAATGTACATGTGGCCAGATAAATTTAATATTATATGCATTGAAATATAGTTTGAAAGATAATTGAAGTATTTTACATCCTATTTTTTTAATATTTTTTTTTTAATCCAATTTTTTATATCTTATAAGTGATCACAATCCCACCTGATGGTAAGTGGCGATAGTATGGGTGGTAAAACGAACTAAATTAGCAAAAGCCTATTCACTCTTGCCTTGAAAATAAGTAGGTAAGTATATACATATAATAAAATTTATAAAAAACGTATGATGAAGAACACATGAATCTAAATCTGACATACGTAGCGAGTTTCCAATATCCTATATTATTTTCCAATAATTATGTTATTTTTTATGGATTTAAGGTAAACCTTTATTTTACACAAATGTCGACCTTACGAAAATAAATACCGATAAAAGTTTATCGTCAGTCAATCCTTAGCTACAGTGTCACGCCCCTCACGCACACATAACGACCCTCGTGCGTATTTGTTCATTTTCGTAGTAGTAGTAGTAATACTAGTAATGGAGGGGATCGGAATGGCGACACCGGTTCCCATACAAATTACGCGCTATGCCCTTTCTAACTAATTATTAGATGTTCTGTGGAGTTGATGCAATGAAGTATGTGGAGAAATACAAAGTACCGACTATTGCGAATAATACCAAATTATGTACAACAAGAAATAGCTAAAATAAACTCCCTCCATCTAGAGTGGAAACTTTTGCTAAAATTAAGACGAGAATGAATAAACTTAAGTATGTAACAGCCCAAACCCATTTATAGCCAAAACACTTTTTCAATAGGTGAAAATATTTTTAATTATGTGCCATTGTAGACCTAAAACCTTCTATTCTAATCTAAAATGAATATTCGTTAAAATTAGTTTTCACTTTTCACTAGACAAACATGTTTGACAAAGTAGCTTAATTACAACTGTTTTGATTGAGATCAATCATATTGTGTTCATTTATTAAGCCATCTTACACTTGTTTTCCATCCATCCATTCATCAGCCCTTGGAGGTATACTGCTGGACAAAGTCCTCTCCTAAGTTGCCCTTTCTGAATCCATTGGATGCCCGCTGTCTTCTTCAGGTCGTCAGTTCACCTGTTCGGGGAGCGTCCATTCTCCATTTTCCGAGACGTGGGCGCCATTCGAAGATCTTTCTTCCCAACGGTTATCAGTCCTTCGATCTGTGGCCTGCCCATTGCAACTTCAGCCGGCGTATTCGCTGAGCTATGTCGCGATTACGTAGAGACATACCGAATATAGTTCGCTATACGACTCGGAACTTGTGAATTACTACTGTAAATAATCACCTCCCGGAGCCGTATGTCATCACTGGTACTACACACTGCTCGAACACCTTCGATTTCAGGCACTGAGGAAGTGTCTTGGACGACAATATATAACGCAGTTTCCCGAACGAGCCCATCCGAGTTGGATTGTACGTGTGACTTCTTCCTCGAAGTGGGACTTATCCATATGGATCACTTGTTCCAGGTATTCGTCTACAACTTCGAGATTTTCGTCTTGTCCATGTTGTCCAAGACCCACCCGTTGTAAGGCGCTGTTTTAGTCCCCGAGCATTATGCCAAGTTTCTCCATGTAACCTGCCCGGATTACTACATCATCGGTATATACCCTGTATAGTAGGTGTGTAATGTATTCGCCGTTGATGTTAATGCCCCGTAGTTTCCACTCCATCAGCTTGAACACACTTCCAACGGAGCGGCGAACAGCTTTGGGGATATGACATCCCCTTTCCTGTCACCTCTCTGCAGTTGGATGGAGTTCGTTGTTGCGTCGTGTATTCTGACGAACATGGTGGCTGATGTGTACAAACACTAACACCTCGATATACTGGTAGTCAATCCGGCACGGCTGAAGAGAATATAGTACCACCCAGGTCTCAATAGAATCAAAGGCTTTCTCATAGTCAACGTAGGTAACACATAACGGCAGATTATAATAATGGGTCCTTTGTATAATCTGCTTCAGAGTGTGTATATGGGTCTATTATGCCTTTACGGAATCCTGCTTGTTCGGGAAGCTGGAAGTTGTCAAGCTTGCGTCCAATGCGATTTGTAAGCACCCTCGAAAACAGTTTATAAACGTGGCTCAGAAGTGCAATGGGCTTGTACATCTTTAAAAGGGCTTTGTCACCCTTCTTAAAAACAAAGTCATACACTTCTGTTTCACACTTCCAGAGTATTTTCAGTATTGATGATGGAATCAAATAGTTTTCCGAGCGCCACTAGGAGGGGTTTCTCTCAAGCTCTTACCAGTTCGGTGGTGATTCTGTCATCTCCCGGTGCCTTGTTGTTTTTAAGCTATTTGAGAACTTCTCTAATCTCATACAGGCTGACGTCCGGGATATCCTCTTTGTAGTATTGGGTCAGTTTAGCTCGCTTGTTGCTTTCCTCCCAGAGAGCTGGAGCTTGAGACAAGGCGTACAACCGTAGTATCTATCAGGTTCACTCAGAACTTCGGGTTTCGACGAAACCATGGTGCCGCATGCGGTCTTGAAACTCGTAAGCTGACTTTGTTTAATATGTCTATTACAGGGATCTATCGATCCCTGGCGAACACTTTGGAGCCCTGGTTTCACTCAGTTGTGTTTTTTACACGATTTTTGTTGTATTTTTGCAAATCGCATTGAATGCACGTTAAGATCATCGATCCCTCATAAGACCGAGAGTTTGTTCTAAGAGAACTTGAGATCTAAGTACCTCTGGGGTGGGTCTTGAAATGCTTCGACCCAACCTTGTGCACATCCTGGTTGTTAACATCCTGGTAACACCAGCTGATGACCTTGAAATATTTCTAGAAGTTATTTTTTGTCATTTCATCTTGTAAGTAATAATTTTGATAAAAAATTGCACACTTTATTTTTTTACATTATAAATTGGTCACAAAATTTTCTTAAGGGGGCGCCGTTGTAATTTTTCGCCTAGGGCGCCAGAAATGCTCGGGCCGGCCCTGAATGTTTGTGAGCCTCGCGTTTCTTCTACCCACGCAAACTTATGATTTTTTTTGTCGACCGTCACTTCAATAAGTTCATTCTCTCCGTATTCATTCTCTCAAAAATCAAACGTATGCTCCCGAAAAAGTCTTATTATTCAAGGCAACAACCAAGTTATTCCTCTAAAAAATTCAACAGTTGTCATTAACTATGTACCAATCAACAGTTCTCTGGTTCGTAGACTCACGTGCATTTCCAGCTTGTCGACCTCCTGCAGCACCCAGCCGACTGAGCCGTCGCCGGAGCACACGAGCACCCGCAGCGGGGCGAAGTGCCGGAACAGCCGCAGCCCAAGCCGCGGCCCGGCGCCGCTCAGCTCGAATACCTGCGCCGGGTTCAGGAGCTGCCTGAACCGCCGGAGGAACTTCACGCCTTGGTTGTCGCCTGGATGAACATTGAAATAGCTGTAGCGGGTTAACCTGAGAGGTGAAATTATATGCAATGGAGGTTAACCTGAGAAGTGACCTCATAAACAATTCGATGCTGTAACCAAGTAAGAAGTGTTACAAAGTTACAAAGATTCCGCGAAAATTGCTTTGAACTGACGTTTGGGCGTCTAGCTGAGCTAATATTACTTATTATAAGTACCTACTATTATTTATTCTGTACTATTTGGAAACAAAATGACGTCTGAATCATCAGACCCAATAGACCTGCATTAGATGACACAATAGACCTGCATCTAAGCAGCAGAAGTGCACTTTGACAGCGATTTATCAGTCAATCAGAAGTCACTACTTAGGGTGAGGCCAAAGGAGCGTATTTTTTGAGTATTTGGTTTCATATAAAAGCCCACGGCGATGCAAGACAATTTGATAGAAAAATCATGTCGTATCCAGAATCTACTTGTAGTATCAAACAAACACGTCACCCTCATCATACCCCTCACCTGATCTAGAGTTGACGAAGACGATGAGCGGCGAGGCGTTCGGCGGGCGGTCGGGCAGCCAGCCGTCGTCTGGGCCGACTGAGTGGAGTCTGGTGGGCGGCACGACCGACGCGCGCGCCGGGCCCAGCGCGCACGCCGCGCGCCAACTCGGCCGGCAGCTCGTGTGGACGCACTTGCGACACCATATGCAGCGGAAGTCTTGGAGCCTGGAGTAAAGATACTAATAAATAACGCTTCACACTCATATCTCCAAGACAAGACAATAACATGCACACACAGATCGAGAACAGAAATTCAAAGTCATCATTTAAATTTCCGCCTCAATGACATCGAATCCTGAACCCTTGTCACGGTAGACCGGCATGGTAATTATTATGGCACACAGGTCGTTAAACACTTTCCACCAGAGATATGACGTGAGGTAGACGCGGTAAGTGAGGAAAAAGTCCACCAATGTTGGCTATCATTAACAGCCTACTACTGGGCACAGTTTTCTCTTTAGGAGGCCTAGAGCATACTCCACCACACTGCTCCTATGACGACCCTGTAACGTAGTTGGTAGTGATCCTGCCTGCGAACTTGGCTTGAACTCGATGGTTGGAGTTAGTTACAACCCAAGCAGTGATGAAAATCTAAACTAAATGCCGACGGAGCATTCAACGAGCAACGAATGACGTATTATCTGAGTATGAAAAATGAGAATATAGGTCCATGAAAATATTCCTCTCTCGTTAAATGATGGACAGACTAGCACAAGATTGATCTATTGTTCGGGGCGTTTCATACGTTGCATCATTGATCATCCTGCTAAGTAACAGTAGTAGCGCGCGAGAAGTGTGATCGATCATTTAAGCTGAGTTTCTTCGAAAACTTTTATAAAAATACATTCTATACGTAGGTACAACAAAGTTTATTCTGTGGTATACTTAAATTCGAACATATCATACTATACTTATTAAGATTCCGACAAGACAGGTTACTTAACATAATTAATCCTAGATTAGAACGTGTAATGCTATTACTGAGCGCTTTGTGTCGAAACCACGGAAAGCAATCAACATTTGTAACGAGGTATTACGTGTTCGGTGACGGTTTCCTCGGGTTATTACATTGACACAAACGACTTTTGTGTATGTTAACGGCTTATTTCCAGGTGCATTTCAAGCCATAAAGTACATAACAGTGTTAACTGAAGTGTAGCGAGTAAAGCGAGTCTAGGAGTTTGAGAAACACGCACAATGGCACATTATGGAATAATCTATACTAATATTATAAAGAGGAAAGATTTGATTGTTTGTTTGCATTGAATAGGCTCCGAAACTACTGACCCGATTTGAAAAATTCTTTCACTGTTGGGAAGCTACACTATCCCCGGGTAACATAGGCTATATTATATTTTCAAAAAATTAGGGATCCTTAATAAAACTCTAATAATGTAACCCAATGTATAAAAAAATAAGAAAACCGAAGCAAAACGAGGGCGGTTACTCGTATATATGAATGGGCCTATCTGACATCTGGATGTGTCTTTTGGTATATTCTTTCGCTGAATATTTAGTACGAATTTATTTTATGTAATACTTGTGTCGGTGCAGAAATAAATGATCTACTCACGTGCACAAAATTTTCATATAATACGGCAATAAATATGATGCATTTATAAACCGTACAACATAAGTAAATATGTACGAGAAGGTATAATAACGAAATAGTGTACGTTATTGGAATACCGATAGCGTCATTTCGGTAGCAGGTGGGTCTCTATAAAACATCGCTGCGTTCCTTTAAATATAACAAATATTCCCACCGCTCTCAACTATAGAGCTACGTAGGGGAGTGTCTACGAAATCTCCCCAAACGAACGACGTATCTCCTGCAATAAACAACTAAATTGTCATAAAATTATAATACGACATGAAATTTAATGCAAAGTGACTGCAACTTTTCGGGTAATTTCAACTTTAACTTCAATTTTATAGATTATCGAATGGTCGGTCGACATTCGACATCGAAACATTTAATGGAACGTTCCTTTGTGGAAAGTTCTACGAGCTCCCGTCCGAAACTTCTCGACAACTCTATCCGCTATTAAAATATTTTTCATTCCTACTTTATCTCAATGCTTTGCTGAAGTATTGAAATTAAATGTACTAAATCGTCTCGAAATTTGTACAACTCAGAGGAGAGAAAATTAATTTAGTTTGGAAATACGAACAAGATACGAACGGCCTAACTTGCCCACCGGAGCATGAAAGCGTTAATAAGTATGGAAGCTTTATCAAATTCATACCGTAACGTCATATTATTGTTATAAGGTGTAAGAGGCAATAATTTTACGGTTTGCTTACAATCAAGAATTGATGGAGCTCCGTACATAACATATTTATTGGCTCTCAAATGAGATTAAGTTTTTTTTACAGCTGCTCTGACATAGGGTTCTTCAAGCCAGGTCTGAAAAGTGCACTGCATTGATGACTCATCTATTATTACATGCGACGTGTTATAATTGACAGCGAAAACTCACTATCAGAACACGTTGATTCTTCAGGCAATAAAAATATACGTAGAGGTGGTAGAGAAGTACAATGAATAAATACCGCTGCTCACTCATATTCCCACACAAAGATTCCCTGTGTTGTGAGTGCCATAGACAACACACAAACACAAGAACACATACCCAGAATAAGAACAGAAATTCAAACTCATCAATTTGCACCTCGCTAGGAATCGAACCCAGAAGCCTTGGCACGGCGATCCGGCATGGTAACCATTGCGCCATTCGGCTCGTCAAAATGAATGCGTTAATTCTCACATTCATCTTTTACATCGAAAGCAGTTCTCAGTTCTCATTTTAAGATGTACCTATTCCCAGCCGCGTGCGTGCCTTTGAAGGCGTGAGTATTAGCATATTATTACTTAGTATAATGTACTGCCGTATAGAGAATTTGCATTTAATACAGGCTTGCACTTACTGATACAGTTCTTTCTTTATGGGTGATAAAATATGCTTTGGGAGTTTATTTTGGAATCTATTTAATGAAGAGAAACTGGTTAGCATTCATGAGGATATGAATCCTTATCCAATGCTGTTTTCGTTTTGAGAGTCACTAACAGATCGATCCTTACTACAAAATTTTGTATATCACCATACAAAATCTTTACTAAGTAGCGATTAAAGTGACCGTTAGTTAAGTAACCGTTACTCTGAGTTGGGGCATAAGATATTTAAAAATGTTATTGCGTATTTTAATAGTACCTATCTACGCATACCTTGGTGGCTAGAGTAATTTATTTTATCATTTAAAATACATCCACAGATGTCAGCAAAAAGAGCTTAACTACACTACACTGTGTTAATGGAATGAAGTCTGTCAGTGTAGCGTCAATATTGTATAACGAGGGGCTTACAAAAAATATAACACGTAAAATATACATTCGAAATTATTTTTCCAGTTCATTTCATACCGCAGAACGAAGCTGCTATCATAATATTTTTGTGACATTATAAAAATGCGGGCCTGGAACAGGTTATATCAACGTGCCGCAATTTTCTAGCAACTTTCATATTACCCCCTTTATTATCTGTGTTCTGTACGCTTTATTATCTGTGTGTGTATCCTATTACTCGTTTAACAAGACATCATTATCATCATCATAATAAATGTTCCATTAATGGGATTGAGTCTCCTTACAAAATGCGAGGGTCTACCCCTCTCAACCAACTCAACCAAACTATTAGAGATAACGAAGTTATTATTATTGAAGCTTGGGATTAGGAGTATCTGATACTTGGAGATCAAGCTAAACAGTCGGAGATATAATTTAACCATGGCATAACCGCGATGCATTATTGATAGTGCTATGGTTCAATTATATTTCTGAATCGGGAGCCCTATATGAAGGTGTTGTTAATTAACCGACTTCAAAAAAGGAGGAGGTATTCAATTCGACTGTATTTTTTTTTATGTTTGTTACCTCAGAACTTTGGACTGGGCGAACCGATTTTGATGATTTTTTTTTAATCGAAAGCAGGTGCTTGTCATGTGGTCCCACATAAATTTGAATGAGATCTGACAAGTAGTTTTTGAGACTTTGAAGTCGGTTATTTTTTGTTAGTAAAATTTAGATTATTCAGGACGACGAACAAAAAATAGGTGACTGAGTGACTGTGATACCTACCTACTTATCTAACGAGTAATTACAGTATTTTATTGACAATTATAAAATATGTTGCAGAACAACGTCTGCCTGGTCAGCTAGTCTATAATATAATCCTCCATTCCATTTTCCATTTATATCCATTTCCAGCATCCATTCTTAAGATTTTAAATGTATTTCAAATTCCTCTTAAAATAAATGTAAGCGGGCGAAGATCGACCACGAACTATCAACAACTACAGTATCTATTGACACATCACTATTGCCGACAAAGTACGGCAATTAATCCTTTAATTTTTTTTTACTAAACTTAATTTTCCGATGAACTCAAAATTAACATAAATTGCCGTTTCGTGCTGTCGTTATCTGCATGTGCTTAGGAGTGAAAGAGGATTCTCAATATTCTCATGTCTCCAAGCTACAGTGTGTTCACTGCCTAAAATTACAGTTAATACTTTAAAAAGCTGGGGAAGTAATTTCCTTTACATAAGACTTTGACCTGGGAATTAAGATAAATGAACTGACTATAAATTAGGTAGAAATAAATGGGTTTATTCCGAATCGGATTTGCATAGAAAAGGGTTCTTAACAGTCAATTTATCCAGAATTTCCATTTCCAGTGGGAATTTTAAGAGCATTACATTCCCATGGGCTCCCGTTTTGCGGGAAAAGGTTTTTACGAGATCCCGCAAAACAGTCTAGAATGCTTCCGGTTTGGGTAAAACGATTCAGACGCGGTGGATGTGAACATTACTTTGATACTAGTACCTATCTACTGGATAGCCATTCATCTCGCTAATTTGCAATCCAAGAAAACGATCCATTAGTTGAATTTGACGGCCGAGGCTCGAGTGGAAGACGGAATGTTTTATTATTTATACACCTAATTTACTAAAGTGTTTATTCTGAATTCCGAAATTGATCTCGTTAAATATTTAAGGATAGCATATTTAAAGAGAACTCATAAGACGTCTGGCATTAAAACACGACGTAATATACATATCTATAATTTCTGTGTGAAGTGAAAGAATTTAATAAATATTATGTACAACAGAAATTTTTGACGACCCGTGTGGCGCAATGGTTACCATGCCGGATACATACCATGTCCTGGGCTCGATTCCCAGCGAGGCGGAAATTTGAATGATGAGTTTGAATTTCTGTTCTCGGTCTGGGTGTGAATGTCCTTGTCTAGTGTGTTGTCCATGGCACCACGACACAGGGAATCCTAGTGTGGGGCTATGAGTGTGAAGCGTTTATTTATTTATTTATTTAATTACAATACAAAGAGTAGGTAGGTACATTCCATTGTATTTTTATATAGTTGCACCCCAATAAGACACTACAAAAACAAAAAAAAGGCAATTAGAAAACAAATTATTTTAATGAGAAACAAAGGAATCTTCAAACGACATTATAAGAATAATAAGTAAATACCTAACACAACTTCCCATCTCTCACTCCTGTCCTACGCATCTCCATAAAACATTTCGCAAGCTCGATCTAATGCGTCGGAATTCATTAAAATACTTCGTTCGTTCATTCGAAGAAGTCGAGTTGTCTTGTCTTATCAGCCGGCGTTAGAGCTACTGACACCAGTGACACCCCAGGCAAGAATATTGTTGCGCCCACATAAGAAAATAAAAATCGAGCTTTCTTGTTTGAAACATTTTTTGCTGAACCAATGGGAACGTTTATTAAGAATTATATTTTTCCTTTTTTTGCTCCTCACCCCAAATTTGGCGCCCTAGGCGTCACCGCTCCGCGCCCCCCTAACGCCGGCTCTGTGTCTTATTATTGTGTAATTTTATTACCATTCTCACAGTTTAAAACTAGGGAAGATCCAAAAAATATTAAGAAGAATTTTATTCAATAATACCGATTTGAGAATTCGAAATATGTCAGAGGAGCAATCAGGGTCAATACATTTTATTGAAAACTATTGTGTCAGAAATGCATATTTTTCCACATAAATTGGGAACTGGGCAGGATGATGATTAAAGTCAGAAATATAATTTTGTATTTCATTCTCATACTCAAGAAAAATATATTTTAATCATTATTAATGGAAAAATGAGCATAGGACGCCTCCCGACCAGGTGGACTGACGACCCGAAGAAGGCAGCGGGCATCCGCTGGATTCAGAAGGCTCAGGACCGGTCAGATTGGCGCCAGTTAGGGGAGACCTATGTCCAGCAATGGATCTACAAGGGCTGATGGATGGATGGATAGTAATTGAGCCATTGATAGTAAAAGAGCCATTCATTCTTTCTTCTCTCTCCTCTCATGATCGGCATAGCATTGGCGTTTCTGATGTCCATGGGCGACGATGGACTCTCGCCATCAATTGTCTCATCCTTTCATTTATCGCTGTCAACTCCACTCACCTTAGAACTGATCCACAGGTCTTGTCACAGACGTCATCAACTCTACTCACCTTAGAGAACTGATCCACAGTTCTTGTCACAGACGTCATCAACTCTACTCACCTGAGAACTGATCCACAGGTCTTGTCACAGACGTCATCAACTCTACTCACCTGAGAACTGATCCACAGGTCTTGTCACACACGTCGCACTTGGCCGCCACCGGCAGGTTGCCCTCCAGCCACTGATGCGGCATTATTATGCTCTGGAACAACAATCACAATGTTATTACAATGTAACGAGAACACTGAACAAATAACAACTTGGTATACTGGCGACTAATGACGCATTCTCTGTTCATAATAAGCTTCCATTGTTGTAAGCTCTTTTGTTCAATCCCGAATTATGATGCATTGTAAGTTTCTCTCTCCTGCCATTTCCATAATTATTATTTTGTATTGTCGTTTAGTCAACAGAAACTTGACAAATTTCATTTGGGTAGATACAACGACAAGAAGCGGGCCTAATTCAGGTTCTTACACCTGTTTTATTATGTCGCTTTACCTTACGTACCTTAGTTACAGGTCGAGCGACCATATAATAACGTCTTAAAGAGGATCAAAAGGCAAAAATTAATATTATTTAAGACGAGAAAAAGTACAAAATTTCTTGGCTCCACGCTGATGGCGTTAGTTTATTCGCTTTGTGAATCCAGTTTCAGTTACACGTAGGTACAACTTCTAAAACTGTCATCAGCTAAAAGCGTTTCTGTAAATAAGCTTCAAGATGTTGTTATTATGAAATTCTTAGGACTAGAGTACAGTCTATTTCAGTAAATGGAAGCGAACAGCAAAGCTTGTTATGTACCTATGAGCGCAGTGGCGTAACTATACCATCTGGGGCCCGTGGCAAATTCTTTTGATGGGGCCCTATCAGTAAAAATCGTCACATTGTACTCAGTTTAATTTTAATAAAATTCGAGATTTTCAGCGTACTCAATTACACGTTGTAATTGGTTGTATATGTCCCACTAATGGCCATAGGCCTCCTCTATTAAGCGAGATGGAATGGTCCGTAGTTCCCAATGCGTATTGGAGACTTCACATTGATCCATAGAACATAATATATCAATGCATTCATCATCTATTCGCTAGCTTTTCGGTGAAGGAACAACATCGTGAGGAAACCTGCTTATATTTACAATAAAATAAAAATAACATTTTAATTTCAATAAGATATTTATGAAGAAAACTCTTTTTTTTTGAGCTTTCTGTTCCGCAAAGTGTCTATAACATCATCAAAGTTTAAAGATCGGGCATAGAATTTTCAATAGACAGAATAGCCAAGTTACATAACCTGTCTTGTCTCATAGAGTTTCTTAAATAGGTTTTTATCAATTTTAGTTTGGAAAGATTTTTTATTATTAATAAATCAGCAAGGTCTCTTACACGAAGATTTTTCTATTTCGTCTCTGAAAGTGGATCGAAAAGTGAGAATTTCTCTGGCAAATGATTCAGTTAATATGTCTTTTTTATATATTATGTCAACAAATTCTAGAGCTTTTTTTAATAGATCAGTGTCATTTAAAACTTTTAAAACACTGAAATTTGAAACAATTTAATTCATTAGAACATTGAAGTATAATGTCATAGAAGAGACATCTCGAACAAAATGTGTGTTCCCGCCGGGAAGTTCTATTTTCAGAATTGAGCCCCCGTTCTCCTTTCAAAATCGAACGAATCCATTGCAAATGCAGCCGCGCGGCTTCAATTCATTGGAACATACATTGTGTTCGCGATGTCTGTTCTATACGCTAGTAATAATACTTCAATGCATTAGAAGGAAACGCGATTTCAGTTGGTTTATAATGATAAAATATGTTCACTTTGAACAAACTTTCCGGATCTTGGAGCCGGTTATCTTCGCAAAGCTCATCAAAATGGCGTTTTACCTTCCTCTAAGAGCTTGTTCACACTGAACTCGCGCCCGCGCGTTCAGTGTGATCAAGCACTAACGAGTTTCAGAAAATTCAGGGGTGATGGACAATTTTTCTGCTACACTATTTGCTTCCATTTTAAATTTTCAAATTCATGTCCATACCTTTCCAATTCTTCTAGACAAATTTTCAAACGTTTTAAGGCATTTGAAAGATCAGTGGCTTTAGACTGAAGTGCTTTAGAGGCTGCAATGGTTTTTTGACGGTCATAAGTACATAAAATTACTCGTCACGGGTAACGTGTACATCTCTAAAAATGAATCGACATCTTTTTGTTTAGGTTTGTTGAAATGTTTAACGATTAACTTGAAGTTGTATTAGGGTCAAAACACATTTATTCGGCTCCATTCGGCTTTTGTCCATAGTAAACAACGATTTTGTATGGAGACGCGTACGCATCCTTTCGGCTTTTCGGCGCCGATTCCGCTTTCGCGGTAAACAAGTAGAAAACGACGACAAATGTGTTTTATCTTTCGGCCGCGTACGCCGCGTACGCCGTCGAACGCGGCGGAACAGCGCCGCGCTGTATGTAGGTACATGGAAGATTTTTGACTCCTTGGCCTTGTCGACAGGTTGCGACCTTCATAGTTCCCGTATAGATTATACCTACTAACGTCTTCGGACGGACTTCGCAGCGTATTCAGCGCTGTACGCAGCCGTTCGCATTCTTACGACGCCGTAAGCAGTCGTTCGCATTCTTACGACGCCGTACGCGGCTGATAGAAGCCGAGCCGAATAAGTGTAACCAAAATCATTCGGTGAAACGCGAATGGCGCCGAATAAATGTGCGTTGACCCTTATGGTCTCACGGACCTTACGTCCGTGTATGGTCTTTAGTTGTCTCACTTTTGATTTTAAGCAGAACTTAAAAGTATATTTTTAAATATACTTTTCAAATAAAATACTCGGGTACAATGTAAAAAAATATTTTTGAGCTCGCGGCCTCTTGGGCCGGGGCCCTCTTGGGTCGGGGGCCCGTGGCATTTTGCCAGCCCTGCCACCCTATTGTTACGCCACTGTATGAGCGCTTAGTACTTTCTTAACATCTAACTCTGATTATTAACGAATAATTGGCATGGAGAGAGAACATTTCAGAGCATTATTAAATTTTAATATTAAAATTTATCATTTCGTAGACATTATTTATTCAGAAGACTACATTCAAGTCTCAAGGTAAAATGGTATATTGTGTTGGACAATCAAGTTGAAAGGAATAACTAACTATTGTACTGAAATCTAAATATGTTTAGGAGTCTGAAATGTAGCAATTTACACGCAAAACTGACATGAACTTAATGATATGCTTCAAGGGGTAGCTCACACACTGTGTATAAAGTCACAGAAATTCAGAATTCAGTGCAAAATTATATCTATCTAATACCTTTAAACGAGAAATTCTTGGATATAAATACATATATTCTCGGAATCTCAGAAATGGTGCCTACGATTTTCATGAAATTTAGTATGCAGTGGGTTTTGGGGGCGATAAATCGATCTAGCTAGGATTCATTTTTAGAAAATGTCATTCTATCCGCGTTTTCAGGCAATGAAAAACTGCTACATTATCATTGACTCTTCCTGACATCTATTGGCGCGTAATAATACTATTATTATTGGGAGCAACTACATATATGCTTTAACGACACAGAGCTACTTCAGTAGATGGCGTTGTTAAGCAACACTAAAATACCGAGCAAAGATCGGTGATCCAAATATTTTAAAATTATGTGACTATTAGAGATTCATCATCAATTACTTCAATGGCGGAATAATGTAAATAATTCTGGAGACCCTGAGTTCTCCGCCTCTCTTGAAGGTATGTGAAGTCTATCAATCCGCACTTGGGTGTATGAGGGATTCTATATTGAGAAGAGTGGTTAGCACATAAGAGCAGACGTCAATGCCTTTTATTCAGGCCGATGTTTGAATGGGGATATCGTTTATAACCTATTACAGACCTCTATGTGGTCCGCGCACAAAGAAACATCTATTGTGTAGTCTATAGCTCTATTGTGTCAAATTTCAACGATATAGGTATTTAACCAATAATATTTGCAAAGTAAGTAATGTTTACTTTTATAAAGGATCTCTACTCCATCGCCTTGCTCAATTTTGATTAATATCGCAAGTAATGTATATAGATGCAGCATATCGACGAATAATCGTTATTTATCTGTTATAAATAATACATATGTCTGTTCCAGAAATCGAACTCGAGACCCCTCGCTTCGCAAGCACGGTCACTACGTAACTAGGCTGAGATGAATATAATATTGGATCATGTCTAATAAAACCCTAAAAACACACAATGCTTCGTAATTGTTTAAAACGATTACAAATAAAAATTAACTTTGCATTAACTAATTGACACTTGTAGAACTAGCAGTTAACGAGGGCTGTAACAACCTCTCTGTAAGTCCAGGCGCGCACTACGGTTCAAGGCCGTTGCAAATTGTTGCACCTATATAAAAACTAAGGATCGTGTAAATAAACCGATCCTATAATCTCTGCATTCTCAAGATTCGGATTGAGATGCTGACATACCTACTCAATACTTTTATTGCTTAAATATACATACGTCAGATCGTATGTAAAAGTGACATTAAATTTGTAAGATCTGAAATTGCCCTCTTGAGCCAAGATCGGTTTTATCGAATACAGGCCTAACTTGTCATTGTGTTACAAAACCTGCGCCGCGCCGCCGCCGCGCCGCAGCGACGAAAACCTGCAGTGTGCGTGCGCCTGGGCTAACCGTTCGATTTAATCGTTAAAACTTTCTACAATTTTATTGAATCATTCAAGCACGTTCAAGTGTTTTAATACTTTTATTGAAATATATTTTTATAGAGATGTTATTAATTTCTCGCTATAAAAATATTAAGAATTCTGGATGTTATGTTTTCATCATTTTTCGGTTGTAATGTTTTTGTATAACGTTTAAATAAAACGTTTCTGAATAACTTCTGTACTAAAGTACCTATCGCTTGAGAAAATGCTTTTATTATCGCCACAAAAATGGTATTTCACAATTTAAGATATAATAAGATTTATCGAGCGGAGATTAGAAACAAGGACTTAAAATTCGAATTCAGAAAAAATAAAAATAAGAAGCTCTCAGTTTTAGTATTTGTTGGTAACCAGAAACCGTAAAAACGGTTGATAAACCATACCTACTATTAAAAGTATTGAAATGCCGTCATAGCAAAAGTTACTAATTGTGATGAGTAGTAGGAATGTATGAATGGTAGGTAAAAAATTAAGGACTGTATATTATACTCTAAGGTAAGCTACGTCTTAGCTGACGATAAGTTTCTAAATAGAAGTTGTGCTGTGTGTCTTCACAAATTGATATTAAATAGCTTGTTTTAGGCAATGATTAGGCGTGATTATAGTGATAATCTTCTTCTATCTATCTTCTTTTATCTTTCAAGTTGGATCAAACTGCAGACGGTGTTCCGTGTTCAAAGATTAAAATTGGTTAAGTAGTTTAGGAGTCCATCGCGGACAAACAACGTGACACGTAATTTATATATGTATAAATAAGATTGATTATAGTAAAAAGGTTACTATCACTACACTATCCATTTTCTATCTAACAATGGCACCGTTCAAACAAAGACATCTATTACTCAAAGACAGTCATAATAATAAATAAATCCACAATAAGTTCGATTGAAATCGCTTTACGGACGGATAAGATTAACTGCGCACTAACCTGATTTATTGCCTGTTAGTGAGCCGTTCATTGTTATGGCACTTACAGATCAATTTATTGCTCGTTGTTGTTGTGATCTACAGTTTAAAAGCAATATTGACTTTTCAAGTTATACAACTTGAAAATTAATGTGGGGCGCGTTATATTATTGTTATAACGTGTAATTGTTGTAATTATGATTTTTTTTAAATTAAACATTTCCACTACAATGTTGTATTAAATAATCCCATCAAAAACATAAATGGTTCAACAACATTGGCTCTCACTTTACAGAGCCAATTCAAAAATAAAAAGAATTGAGATCTAAATGGGTGTCAAGTTCTGTGTAGAAAAGCCTAAAATTTTAGTCACAACTCACAAGAACATGTAATTCAAGCTCCACATTTGACTTGGTTACTCATTCATACCCCTGCATTAGGAATTTCTGATACCAAAGATAACACAAACTATACAAAAGTAGGTACCTATACAAAATTCTTCAAATTATCTTACTAACAATTTAATATCACCGAGTAAAATATTCCAGAGCAGTCAAGTATTCCTGTGAAGTGTGAAGTATTCATTCTACATAGTAAACACGTCATGTCGAAACTAGGATACAATTTCCTAGTTTCATTTCCCCACGTCAACGCAAACGCCATTTATATCGCGCCGACATCGACAACTAATAATACAATCACTAACGTCGCGAACTGAGAATATTTACACTGTACACAGTAGGTACATTGAATTGTTGTTTCTTACAAAATGATTGTCGTTCCACTCATTGTTGGAGGTTAAGGCCAGATCCTCACTATAATGCCGTTCACAGTTCGATCTCGGTTTGATAAAATATTATGAAGTATAAAATATATGTGTGCATTCATACTATCCGTGACAGTCAAGTTTCGCTCCAATTGTTTAATTTGTACGTGATACGACTTTACCAGACCGAGATCGGATCGAGAACGGACTGTGAGCGCCATTATAGTGAGGATCTGGCCTAAATCCGCTGGATTTAGAAGGCTTAGGACCGGTCAGTGGCGCAAGTTAGGGTTGGCCTATGTCTACGTAAGTGTTCACACTGAACTCGCGGGCGCGGTCGCGGTAAACGCTACATACACCGCGCGCGCGTTTTGGTGTGAACACTTTCATAGTAGCTCATATGTTTGATATTTCGAGACTGCGCCCGCGCCCGTGCCCGCGAGTTCAGTGTGAACAAGCACTATGTCCAAGGGCTGATGGATGGACGGATATTATATTTAAAGATGAACATTAGCCGTATAAAATTTCTTTAAAAAGGTACATATGTATATCTGTATCTGCACTACGTCTCCAACACAATTATTTTTCATTAATTTTTTACTAGTATTCATTGTATATAATTGAAATGCTTTCAGTTTAAAATGGAACGCTGTCCCCGAAGGGATTATATTGGTAATATTGATTTTAATATTTCATTATTATTATTACCATTATTATTTTTCCGTCCACCTGGATAGCACCTGCCCTCATGCTTGAGTCAGACGAAAAATGACTCCTCATGTTCCAGCTGGGGGTTTGAGAGCCAGTTCATTCTTTCTTTACTTCTCTCTTTCTAGGGCGGCAACGGTTACGGTTATACGTTACGTAGGTAGGGTAAGTTAAACTATTAGTCCCGGTTCTTGTAACAAGGCAGTCATCAACACATATTTGAGGATGTCTGGTCAGGTGATAAAATTACTTCTGATGAGGTTGGCCACTGACACATCCATTATTCTACGAGTACATTGAAGCTTGATGCAGTAAGCAGCATTAATCTGGCTGAGGCTGAGATTCATTAAATGCATTAATATTAGAGTCCGACCGAAACTGGTTTTTCAGCCGAAACCGAAACCGAAACCGAACCTTCGGCCTTAGGTCCAGTTTCGGCCGAAACCGAAACCGAAACCGAAACTTAGGATGAGGCCAAACGAGCGTATTTTTGGTGCTGTGAGTCACGTGAAATGAGCCGGTTTCATACAAAAGTTCAAATTCAACTCTTTGGAATTTGTATTTTACGCGATTTTACGATTTACGCTATTTTACGCGTCGCACAGCTCAAAAAATACGCTCTTTGGCTACAGGGTATTTATTTTGAGCTGCTCATTTGTGGACTCAACAGAAAAAAGTAGGTTTTGTGAACCGCATTAAGATTTTTACACAAAAATAGAAAAAAAAAACAATAAATTTTGGGGGTTCCCCATACTTAGAACTGAAACTCAAAATCTTTTTTCATCAAACCCATGGCTGGCTTCAACCCATTAATGGCCCACTACTGGGCACGGGTCTCTCCTCTTGAGGAGGCCTAGAGCATACTCCACCACGCTGCTCCAGTGCGGATTGGTGGAGGGGTTAGTGGCCAACCCGAGTGTCAGAAGTTTTCAAACCGCCCGAGGGCCTCCGACATAGCTTAACGACTGTTATCTTATGATAACAACCGGGACCGACGGCTTTACGAGCCCTCCGAAGCACGGAAACGCTCAAGAAATTTTTGCCACTAGCGGTCACCCATCCAACTACCGACCGCACCCGCTGTTGCTTAACTTTTTCGACGCAAGCCGCCGGGCTATGAGCGCTTCCATCAAACCCATACGTGTGGGATATCTATGAATAGGTCTTGAAAAATGATATTGAGGTTTCTAATATCATTTTTTTCTCAACTGAATAGTTTGCGCGAGAGACACTTCCAAAGTGGTAAAATGTGTGTGTCCCCCCCCTGTAACTTCTAAAATAAGAGAATGATAAAACTAAAAAAAATATATGACGTACATTACCACGCAAACTTCCACCGAAAACTGGTTTCTAACGAGATCTAATAAGTAGTTTTTTTAATACGTCATAAATCGTAAACCGCAAAAAGGTAGGTTAGGTAGGTCAACCCTCAAGCTATCTGTCCACTAACGTTGACCCACTACTTACGGGACAACCTGTCTGTATAGGTACTGAAATCTAGCGTTTTTTACACATTTTTATTTGTACATTTTTATGTGTATTAACTGCCTTCAGTTCGGTAAACTTATCTTAACACGTAAACGACAAAATTCGAAAAATGTAGGTGTGTAAATGTAGGCGAAAAAAGAGGGGTGTTAAAAGTTTGACGTATCTGTGTATCTTCATGTCTGTCTGTGGCATCGTAGCTCCCAAACGGGGGAACCGATCTTGATCTAGTTTTTTTTTGGATGAAGGTGACTTAATCGAGTGTGTTCATCAAACTGTCGGGGGTTTTTAAATTTTAATTTAAGATCATTTAAATAGATCAGTTAAATGTTAGCCCCATTTTAGTAAAATATAGTCTCTTTTGCATTGACAAATACCGCTCGTGATAGATTTTCTCAAATTCTTCCATGTACAGACATATCGATCAGTTACTGTTTCATTGTAATGGATGATTTGGGATTTAGACTTCGAAAATACTACTAGTGAATGCCCTCGCTTTGCTTCCGTAAACCTTTCGGTAAGCCCTCAGCCCCTCACTCAATAAATGCAAGTATGGGCGAAATTGACATAACATAATTTATTTATTTGTAAACCGTTTGAAATAAACCAACCACTAAATGTTAACCAAAGCTCACTACAATACGCATGCATGTATTGTAAGATATAAGGAAGTGAAAACCGCAGGTAAATCTGTTATGTCGTTCCTGAGAGTAGCCAGAACAAACGCACAGACAAATAGACGAAAACTACTTTTTATATAATCTATTACGTCTAATTAATACCCCAAGTAAGAGTTTTACTAAAAATATCTTCCAGTTACAGTTTCATTACCATGCTTGGATCATCGTCAGCGCCCACGGGTTAGCCACGAACTTAACCGAACGACGCATGACAATTCACGAACACAGAGTTTCGGTTTGGCCGAAAGTTTCGGCCAATTTTTTCGGAAACCGAAACCGAAACCGAAACTAGATTTTTTGGCCGAAACTGGCCGAAACCGAAACCGAAACCGAACCTTCGGTCGGTCTCTAATTAATATACTTACTCATGAGTACTAATGAGTAGGTACTAATTTGCGAAGAGATTAGTGTTTATGATAATGGGATGACCCATTGATATCGCTTAGCTCATATCCCCATTTACCGTGCCTTTAATTCATATTATCGCTGACATAACGATGATATAAGGCAAGCGTGAGGTCTCAGCTAGTTGGGATTAGGTCAACGTTGCTTTCAAGTGAGTGTATCGGAACATATCGAGTGTATCGGAGTTCCGATTATCGGAGCTCGCAATGTATGTTGATATATAAATTTATCTCAGAAGTAGATAATACAGATAGGACAGGAGATAATTATGATCAGTAAAATAACTGCATCGCACATATACATATAATTCTAACTTCAATGGTCTTACGAGTTCACGACCATTTTACCTCGCACGTGCAAACTATGAAATGAGTTTCCTTCTGAAGTATTCCTGGAAGGGTGGAACACGTGACATGATGGATGGGTGTAAAAATAGTTTAGTAACCACTTATGCTCAGGTGGCCCATATGCTTTTTAGTCAAGAAAATAAATAGACGACAATATATAGACGAATTGATAACCTCTTTTTTTGAAGTCATTTGAAAACTAAAAGTATATAAGAGCAAAATAAACATTCTATCAACCATCCTGCATAATGCTTGCATATTGTACCCAATGGCCCAGAAAATGGAGTCCATCTTACCCCAATGCCATATAGTAGGAAAAACTTGAATTCAAAGGTGTGGTGTGATGGTGGTCTAACTCGTCCAACAACTACAAACAATGACGATCCGTGTGGCGCAATGATTATCAGGGCATCGCCGTGCTACGGGTCATGGGTTCGATTCCCAGCGATTCGGAAATTTGAATGATGAGTTTTTTTTTATGGAAATAGCCGGCAAACGAGCTGACGATCCACCTGATGGTAAGTGGCTATCGTCGTCCATGGACATCAGCAACACCAAAGGCATCACCGATGCGTTGCCGGCCAAGAAAGAGAGAAGAAAAAGAAAGAAAGAACTGGCTCTCAAGCCCCCATTCGGAACACGACGAGTCGTTTGAACATCTGTTCTCGGTCTGGGTGTGTGTTGTTGAAATGGGAATCCTAGTGTGGGAGGGGAGGGGGGGGGGTATTATGATAACTGCAACTCACTCCATCAGCGTCCTCCACAAGGTCCGGCCCGAGCGAGGCGAGCGTGCTCCACTTGCAGGTCTGCGGCGCGCGCGCGGCGCACCGCTTGTGCGCCTTGTACTTGCATAGCTCGCAGGCCAGCGCGTGCGCAGTGCCCAGCGCGCCCAGCGACTCGCGGCACACGTTGCAGTACGTCGGCCGCGCGTGCGTCGCTGTGTACCTGCCACGGTTAGATACATCCAATTAGTAACTGGCATACAGAAAATCTTAATATATACAGGGTGTTTCAAAACTACCCGTAAAGCCAAAAGGAGGTTAAATGGGGCCTTATAACGAGTCCATTCACAATAGTTAAAAATCGTAGTAACGCTGTTTATCATACTCCAAAAAAATAAAAAAATATTATTATTTTCACTGATGTGCAAACCCTATTTCAGTAAAATCAAAGAGTAAACTACGCAGAATGTACCTACATTTCTACCTACTTCGCGAAACGAAAAAAAATTTAAAAGACTTAACCTAACGAAACAACCTAAACAAACACTTACTTTTTCATAATTAACGTCAAATGTACAGAAACGGCTCAAAGTGTGCTTTGCCTTGCTCAATACACAACCTCGCTCGTCCGGATATGACTTGTGTGACATTTCGCACCATCGTCGGTGTCATTGATGTGAAAACCGATCTAATCCGCTGTTCCATCTCAGCAACCGTTGGGCAATCGGAGAAATACACTCTGTCCTTCACATAACCCCACAAAAAGAAGGCCAAGGGTGTGAGGTCCGGAGAACGAGCAGGCCCCGGCATGGCACCGGTCCACCGCGGCCGATCCATCCTCGCGGAAACCGAACGTTAAGATGTTCTCGTACGTTGCGTTGCGAGCAAAATGTGCCGGAGCTCCACCGGAGGACATTTTTTGAAGCATGTACTTGAGTATGATGACATCCTTGTATTGAGGTAGCAAACATTTATGAATGAAAAATAGAAAAACTATTAAAGTAGACAATTATTAGGTAAAATAGGTACATATGCCTTTCTGTTAAATAATCTAGTTCCCTGACATGACAGCTTACTAGGGTTGACAAAATTTTTGGCTTTAATAATTAATTATATTTTTTACGGGGTCTTTTGAAACACGTTGTATAATCTAAATTTTACTAACAAAAAATAACCGACTTCAAAGTTACTCAAAAACTACTAGTCAGATCTCGTTCAAATTTATGTGGGACCACATGACAAGCACCTGCTTTCGATAAAAAAAATCATCAAAATCGGTTCACCCAGTCGAGAGTTCTGAGGTAACAAACATAAAAAAAATACAGTCGAATTGAGAACCTCCTCCTTCTTTTGAAGTCGGTTAAAAACACAAAAATTGTATGTACGGATGTCCTTTATAGACTCTGAAACCATCCAACCGATGTGACCCAAACTGGTCTCATTTACAAAGGCAATAATGCGAAGATGGTTTGAGACTACTAAAACAATGCATTAGCCACATTTTAGATTTTAAATATTTCCTATACAACATTTTTTAGCTTAGTAAAACACGCCGGGTATCCACTAGTAGTAAATAAATAAACTTTGCTTCGTCTTTTATTATGCATACCGCGAAATACTGGAATAAAACGCGTCGGCGTTCGGCGTTCAATTATAATGTGGGTCATGTCTTCAAGTTACTGCGCTTTACCATCCATGGCTTCATTGTCGTTTACCATAATGTGAGTTTGTAGTCAAGCATTAAGCTTATACATTACCTACAAAATAAACATGACAAGTGCGATTTAAGCTCGCTCGGAGAGGGTTCCGTACGTTGATTATTACGTACGTCATTTTTTTATTTTAATTATTTTTGTCGTTTTCATAAACCATATTTTTTTAATAAGTTTTACTGTAATAAATAAGTAAAGAACTATTTTCTGTATTTTCTCAAAATTCTAGCGTCAGTAGACTAGTTACGAAGATATGGGGGAGGGGGGGATAGTCAATTTAGTTCTTCAATTTTCGTTCTTTCTTGAATCATTTCCCTTTCATTTGACATGCTACACGATACGGTTTGCGAAACAGTTTTTTGTTTATTTTGATTTCGTTAATTTTCTTTTTCAAAATTCATTTGTTTTCTTTATACCTTCGGCTTTGGGTCACAAAAAAGCACATAAGTACCTTTCAACTCATTTGGTCCAGTAGTTTCGGAGAAAATTGGCTTTGAAGGACGGTCGCCCAGACACACAAGTGATCTTATAAGGGTTCCGTGTATCGTTTTTTTTTCATTCGGAACCCTAAAAACGTTGGTCAACAACAAAATACATTTGAAAACAAGAAAAAAGACATTTATTCCGTCGTAAGCCCGCTAAGTCGAGAAGAAAGCAGGGCTTATCCAATATCAAAGATAAAGAGAATATAATCACGTCTCTCGTATCACTCCGCCTGAATAAGCAAAGAAATATCGAGCCGAACAAACAATTCCTGGTATACATAAGAAGGATACGTAAAAGAGTAAACAGAAAGTATTCAACGAAAACAAAGAACATTCAAAAGGATTCCGTCCCCTTTGTTAGCACAACACGCTGCGAACTCTACGAGTATATTCAAAATATTTCAGACTTTACGTAGAGATTTTACGATTATATTATATTCTACGTAAGAGATTTTAAGCTTTACTTGAACCGAGATGGAAAGAATAGAAGGAAGTACCTATCGTTTATTATAAATTAAACTCACACATCACATACTGGTAAAGCGTTCCATGTGTGTCAAAACGATGGACAATCACCAATATCAATAAAATTCTTGTGAATGTTAAGATATAAGATGTATATGCATGAGGGCGACTTTGAGAATCTTTACATACGCCAGTTCGTAAAGGATATTTTGAACACTACGGGGAGAGTGTTAATTAGATTCAGGCAAACCACGTTGCGTGGGTTTTTAGATTTTATTTCAATTTAATCTAAACTAAACCTGCATATTTTATATCTAAAATAATGATTTCTCTCGCTACTGATCCAATTAAATATTTTCGTTAAAATGTATATCATGTTGATCATATTAACGCGCTATTAATTAACAATCAGAACTGTTTGTTACTAACATGACAGTATCTAGTCTGTTTGTAATTTATCACGCAAACCAATCAAATTAAATATTCGCAAAGCGATTATGCGATATAATTATCTAATCATCATCGCACCGATCAGCTAGTGCTAGGTTCTCAAACTTATCTTTATGATAAACTAGCTGTTGCCCGCAGCTTCGCATACGGAAATTATGTTTTACCTTATTTGTACCTCTTGCAGAAGGAAATTTGAAAAGTGGTGAATTTATATTGAAGTACTTATATTTAGTAATTTATATACTAAAACCCACGACAAAATCACAAAGGATTCCTCCAGGAGAGGGTTTTGAAAAATAAGCAATATTCACATTAATTTGTATTTTTTGAAATTTTGAAAAATGAAAAATATGTGTTCCATAAATTTAAGCAAGGAACATATGTTGCAAATTTGATGTTTTGAAAAATAAGCAATATTCACATTAATTTGTATTTTTTGAAATTTTGAAAAATGAAAAATATGTGTTCCATAAATTTAAGCAAGGAACATATGTTGCAAATTTGATGTTTTAAAAATATTCCATATAAACTTTCATCGAAATCTGTTCAAGCGTTTTCATGTGATGCCCGGACAGACAAACAGACAGACAGACAATAATTCTAAAAAAAATATTTTTATGCTCTAACACGTTATAGAAGTGCCCCCTAATCAAAATTTTTAAGAAATATTCAATGTACAGAAAATTTGCCCTTTGAGTTTTATTATAGTATAGATTGAAGTGTCTGTCTGTGATTTTAAAATAATTGTGTTTCCTAAAGTTGTAAAGTAAGTTATTTACACGAGAATAAAACACAAGCAAACTTTTGAAGTTATACTTCTGAGGGATGCTTGGAAAAAATATGAGAGTAAAATTTTTAGCGAGCGAGAGGTACCTATTAGTGAGAGGTAAATATGTACCTATAACTTCTTACGTTCGTACATGTACACACACACACGTTTTTTTAATTCTCTCTCTGTCTGTCTTTCTATCCGTACTTACATATCTCTGGAACGGCTGAACCGATACGTACATATTATGCTGATATTGATACCGATACATATTGTAATTGCTGTTTAAAAATATAAGATTAAATATATAATTCACTACGATATAAGTCCAGTATATACGGTGTACGGCTACCACCAAGCCACGGCCCACATTAAGCGACACTGTAATCGAGCCGCACTCGGTAATGGCTCCGTCCACAGAGAATTGCTTTTAGAGCATGTCATGCTTTTAGACCACATTACTGTATTATTGTCTGAACGATAAAATTATAGCTCTATTTTGAAGATATCACTTTAAAAAATATTTTTTGGCTTTCTCCGTAAAAATTTCCAACTTCTACTAGGGTTGAAAGTTTGTTTGAAAATTCACTTAAAAAAATCACTAGATACCTAATAAGCCAGGAGATCTGTTTAGGGACTACTTTTATACGTATGCGCCTCAAACAAATCAGTTTTCCTATTATCCCAGTAGGAGGTGAATGTAGGCGATTGTATGTCTACTATATACTATGTGTGTGTGTGTGTGAGAGAGAGAGAGAGCGAGAGAGAGTGTGTGTGTGTGTGTGTGAGAGAGAGAGAGAGAGTGTGTGTGTACCAGTGATGGTCCCCGCGCGAGAGGCTGGCGACTAGGTCTGCTACGTCGGCACCCCGGTGCAGCGCCCCCCGCAGCGCGCCCGCCCACGACTCCATCTCACCGCGGCTCTCCGCGCACAGCACCAGCACCCGGCTCGCGGTGATCACCTGCGACAAGCATCATCATCATCATCATACATAGGTATACAATAACAAAAATGTTTAGGTGCTGCAATTGATAAATAATTATGTCTGTTGAAGATACTTGAGAAATTATTGGGGGTATTTATAAGAACGATTTTGGGTACTTTGACTAATTATTGTCTATACGTTTGTTCACACTTATCTCAGAACCGATTTCTATGCGGTTGTCGCTAATGTATTGTAGTATCTAAGGTTTGGGGTAAAGTTTAGTTGCTGTTTTATTTTTACAAATAAAAAAGATATAATATCTATTTGAAAAGACCGCATGGTACATTCATGTCAACAATATCAGTCAAGTCAACATTACTTAACGATCTACTTGTACACGACGTTCATTATTAAATATTAACATCTTACATACAGTACAGCTTAATATTAAATTAATGCGAAATGTCGTCAAGACGTGTATCCACTGGCATGAAAAATGACCGCTCTCGTATCGTTCCCGCGTCCTGCCCGCTCGCGTTCCGTGCGAGTCTCGGTAAAAGCACAGAAGAAATAATAGTACTTATAATAGTAGTAAAAGTCGCGGTGATGTATGGACGTCATTAATTTATATTTTACTACAGATTACACTCATGCAATAAGATGTTATTGAAGCTGAGAATATAGCTTTATTACAGGGAGCGTATATTGCCGTTGGTTTCGCTTTGAGAACATTATTTTGTTGTCATGAAGGGAGCTGAAATATGAAACAAAATTAACGGATTATGGACATCATTTATATCAAACACATCACCGATTCCAACAAGAGGTAAGAAAGGAGAAGAAAGCAATGAACCAAATATTTCCCAGTACTCACATGTACTGGTAGGGTAGCATTATGTTATACAATCTTTCGTTCGCAATCCAGAAATTTCTCTTTGAGAATCTCCACGGTCCTATTTACATGGAATTCTTTGCAGCAAATTCTTGAACGAGCTTCTGTGTAAAATATTTCCGGACCATTATGACAGGGAATATTTCAAAAAAGGCGACTCTCTTTACACCTCTTATCTTGTAGATTCAAGTTTTGTTTTGGTTATAATTTTGTTGCTGAAATTAATTAAGGTGAAATAAACATTTATTTCGTTCTTTCTTTCTTTCTTTACAAACATTAAAGTACAAAAATGTTTTGTTTAAAGAACTCTCATAAAATTAGTTGTAAAGGTTCCTGTTGGTCATATATGTAGTAATGTAGGTAATCCGTTCATCACCAAATAACGTAAAATATTACCAATTATACGAACCTAAATTATTTTTTCATACGCCTTTAAAATATTTGTTTTTTCTAGATAAACAATCTATATTCCACGTAACATAACAAATTAAAAGTTTATCTTTTACTACAAAATGCTACAAGTATCGATTTCCGTAAAATCGCCGTGTGTAAACCTTTTCAGGGGCTGGTTAAAAATAATGCTATTTGTATTCTGCTTCATTTTGGTTAAAGATCCCTCCGGTTATTTCTTTCTGGAACAGCCAAGTAACCTACATTAGAACTTAGTAGTATTGAGGGCAAAACTCTAATCGATATATGCATATTAAAACAGGTAATTATACACGCGTTTATATGAACGATTTGCATATAAAGTAAGTTTAAACAGCGGGCGTTGGGCGAGTCGTATTGTTAACGACATTAACCATTAGTGCTTGGAGGGTGGATCGACTCTATACAATGCGACACTCAATTTTAACGTACTCAAACGAGGCTTTCCTTAATGTTCTTACATTCTCATTGTACGCGTCATAACCATTTGTTTATAAACGAAATTATTCTCATTTTACGTCATTAAACGTAATATGATTCATAGTGTTTTTGAAACAATCGACATAAAATATATTGATGGCAGTTAACCAACTCCGCCACTTATTTATCTTGGTAATTTGTTGGGCCTAAAAATGAAATATGGGATTGAAAATATCGAAATACATTTAATTTTTGAATCAGAAAATTGGAGTGAAAATTATGTTTTTATTATTTCGATAGAGAAATAATATATCTCAGATATGTCAGAACTTTGTTCTCTATCGAAATAATAAAAACATAATTTTCACTCCAATTTTCTGATTAAAAAATTAAATGTATTTAAAATCCTTATCTTTTGAGCATAAGGTTAGGTACTGTATTGGATAATACCTCGTCCATTCGGAACTGCGTCCGGATAACTAGCTCGCTTATGAACTTATCCGGATCTCAAACTACATCCGTGTTGGCTATTTTGTTAATTCACTTTGTTTTAAAGTAAATCCCCTATTTAGGTCAATAGCTTCATGTTAAGCGATACACGGACGATCCATTCAATTCTTTACAAGCCATTAAACTTTGTTTGTTCAGAACTAGAGTAACGAGGAATAATGCCTTGTACGAGTACAAACAATGTCAGCTGGCTGGAAATTGTATTTACGTTTTCTATTTTGTAAACTGTCTCGTTCCCTAAAAGAAAACACATCTAGTAATAATTTGACGTCAGTAGGCGAACAAAATAACCGACTTCAAAAAGGTATAACACAAAAACTACTAGTCAGATCTCGTTCAAATATAAATGGGACCACATTACAAGCACCAGCTATCGAATATTAAAAGAATCATCTCAAAATCGGTACCCTCAGTAAAAAGTTATAAAGTAACACACATAAATAAATACAGTCGAATTGAGAACCTCCCCTTTTTTTTAAGTCTGTTAAAAAGTGGGAATTCAGTCTTTTAGTGTTCTACTTGTAAATAAGCGTTCAGAAATTGAATTTAAGAATGAAGTGGGTTTTTAAAAAGCGGCCAAGTGCGAGTCGGACTCGCCCATGAAGGGTTCCGTAGCAGCAAGTAACATAATATAAAAGTTCTTGTAGTTCGTTGTAACTTTGATCAATGTTTTTTGCGGTTTACGATTTATGACGTATTAAAAAAAACTACTTACTAGATCTCATTCAAACCAATTTTCGTTGGAAGTTTGCTTAGTAATGTACATCATATATTTTTTTCAGTTTTATCATTCCCTTATTTTAGAAGTTACGGGAGGGGGGGGGGGACCACACATTTTACCACTTTGGAAGTGTCTCTCGCGCAAACTATTCAGTTTAGATAAAAATGATATTAGAAACCTCAATATCATTTTTGAAGACCTATTCATAGATACCCCACAGGCCACACGTATGGGTTTGAAGAAAAAAACATTTTTGAGTTTCAGTTCTATGTATGAGGAACCCCCAAAATTTATTGTTTTTTTTATATTTTTGTGTGAAAATCTTAATGCGGTTCACAGAATACATCTACTTACCAAGTTTCAATGGTATAGCTCTTATAGTTTCGGAAAAAAGTGGCTGTGACATACGGACGGACAGACAGACAGACATGACGAATCCATAAGGGTTCCGTTTTTTGCCATTCGGCTACGGAACCCTAAAAACAAAGCATGGTGGAAAGTCACAGTGTGATATAAGATGTAGGTACGACAATACCAATACAAATTGGCTGTATTTTTTTTTTGCTTTTGCTAAAAATTATGCTATGATACAAAGGTAATAGAATTTACATAGAACCACAGAAAATACTTATAGAACATAAGAATGACAGGTGACATAGGTACAATGTTTTCTTCTAGTATAAATAATAATGTAAGTAAGGAGGTCATAACAAGGGGAAACAATGAAGGGGGAAAAATAAAGATAAGTATGCCTTAACAAGTTTCTCTTTCTACCGTTCTACGTTTTATACTAATACGCCGGCGACTACGTACACATAAACATTTATTGTTTACGTCCATAGTGTCAATCTGAAGAAACCATTTTACAAAATGAATTACTATTTCCCTAATATTTCACTCTTGATAATCTTGATATTCGTATCTATTTACAGTAGAATCCCGATTATCCGAACCTCGATTATCCGAACATCCGATTATCCGGACTCGCGTCACGGCTCTACTCGCTGATTTAAAAATGTTTTACCGCGCAACGAGGCACGTTACAAATTAAAAGTTTGATACAAGAAGCGTCTTGGCTGCAATGAAAAGATGAAACGATTGCGTCCAAGATCAACTACAAGTTATTTCCAATCAAAGTTCTAAATTACATAGGTATTATTACGCGTTCACGTCAAGTTTGCCCTTACCTCTCGTCCCGCTCCTCGTACCGCACCTCATTTAGTACGGACAGCAACGCTACCAGCGTATTTTTGAGGTCCCGTGCGGCGAGTACGTTCTTGAGTTTGTTGTTGATTTTGATGTTACTTTCGTTAAATTATTTTTGTATTGATTTATTTTACATTGATTTTTGTCGCTTCAATGACTAAAATAGAAAATGTTTTACACAGTGGCATACGTAATTTGTTATCTAAGTTAGTGAAATTATTTGATTACTTTTTTGTCTACAGTACCATTAGCTGTGAAATCGTAACGGTTGACGAAGGCAAACTTGAAGTAAACGCGTAGTATTATGTAATTCATTATCATTATAGCACGTATTTTTTATAAAATTTAAATATTGTTTGATTTGAATTTGAAATCGATTATCCGAATTTTCGATTATACGGAATACCCCTGGTTTTATTTGATCCGGATAATCGGGATTCTACTGTAATTAAATTCTATGAAATTTGAAAACATGCCTTGTTTTGACAGGATGAAACTCCGCTTTCGGGTTACCGTGAATTGTTTACAGCGGCAGTACAAGTAAACAACGAACTCAGCCTTGAGAACCGCCCGATTTGTTATAAACCATAATAATTCTTGACGAAAACTAACCGACTACAAAATAACTCAAAACTACTCGTCAGATCTCGCTCAAATTAAGTGGGACCACATGACAAGCACCAGCTTTCTATTAAAAAAAGAATCATCTAAATCTGTTCACCCAGTCGAAAGTTCTGAGGTAACAAACATAAAAAAATGCAGTAGAATTGAGTACCTCCTCCTTTTTTGAAGTTGGTTAAGAATGTAGATGAGAGGACATGAGATTTTTGAGCTAAGTTTATAACTTACAGAAATACAGCAACAAAATAATGATGTCAGTGTCACATTGTTACCACAGGCACAATATCCTACTAATATTATACGTATAAAAATGTTTGAGAGGATGTTTGTTAGTCTTTCACGTAAAAACTACTGGACTGAATTTCATGAAATTTATCACACAGGTAGACCATGATCTAATCGTGGGTTAAGTGTTGAAAAAATCACCCCTTATCAGGTGGGTTTGTTGTTAAATTAATATAAAAATACTTGCTTTTGCCCGCAGCTTCGTCCGCGGTAGAGATCGATTCTTTACAAATCCTACTTACTTTTACTTAGTTAGATTTAGTTGCCTATAACTTAAGTTAACATGTATCATTTGATAGCGTGATTCAGAACTTGCAAATGAATTTTACTATCGCCATCTATCAACTACACCCGGAACTAAATATCTAGCAACTAAAAAAATATCGATCTTCCCATGGGGATGTTTTACCGCGGTAAAAAGTAGCCTACGTTACTCTCCACCCTACTCACTATCTCCACACACAAAAACCATACCATATAACAGCTTCGTTGCGACGTGAAAGACGGACAAACAAACAAACAAACACACTTTCACATTTATAATATTAGTATGGATTAACAGACATATTGTACTGAACCACATACCGAACGATTGCATCTCACATAACTATGACAAGACTTAAAATTTAAATCAAAATGTTAAATAAACAGAACAGCGCTCGTAAAGCGAGCACAGAGCAGACATTATGTATCACTGTGTGTATGGACAATTACATCTGTGAACCTTTTGATGTGCGTTTGGGAAATAAGAAAACATTTTTATATTTCCATTGCGTATTTTTCTCTTAGCTATTTTTGTCCCCTTCAGAGCTTAATGCACAAAACGCAAAATCTAGGCAGTGACAAGTAAGGTCTCATTTCCACGTTGACAAAACAATATTATTTCAAATGGTAATTTATTACTACTTTTTCATTAACACATAAATTCGTATTCCATATTTATACATTCTCGAATGGAAAAAAATTACGACAACACATCGACAACATCATAAAAACGAATGTATAATTTATGAATTGACACGTATATAATATATACTGTATATATACGATTTGTCTTACCAAAAAACGAAGTACTAAGTATATCGATTGTTACTCATGAGTCATGAAATACTTTGCTAACATAGCCGTGATAGTTTTCCTTGTAAATTCATCATATTATGACCTATTTTTGAGAATTTTTTCACGTGTCCAACTCTAACCAAAATTAGATTAGGTACACCCTTGGTACCAGCCAGGTCAGACATAATAAAGATAGCAAGCTGTGTGTATGTCCATTATCCATAATTATCACAGGGAATCCTAGTATGGACGTGTATGTTTACTTTACACGCGTTTATTTTCAAGCGTTTATTTTATCAAAACAGTCATTACATTACAGAAATAGTTTCAGTCACGTGTTCAATTCGATTCAACTTGGTCCCACGTGCCGCCGAATACGTGAGCCGAGACATGTAACTGTTTATACATACTTGGGAACTTTCAGCGATATAACTAGTTTCTTCTGTTTGATAACGAGTTTCTTAAGCCTTTAACTTACCTTTAAACTTTGCGCTCATGTGATCGCCTCTTACTGAAGTAGGAGCAAACAAAATTTATTATCTGTTGATTTTTTGAAGTTATACTTCTTTAGGCGCGTTATGAAATAAATGGGAAAAATGATGAAAGTGAAATTTTAAGATTTGTAACACGGTGATGGTGACACAAAAACGACGGTAACGAAAAAAGTCACGCGCGTTTTAAAAAAAGCTCGTTTTGAATATATGATTATTATTATATTTATTATATTGTTTTTTTAATATTGGTTTTTTTTTTTTTTTTGAAATGGTTTTTTGAAATTGTTTTTTTTTCATGCCAAAGAAGTTTATCTTCTCACGCGCGTACATAAGTACGGTCGGCCGCAGAAGTAGCTTAACATTATAGTACTTTGTAATAGTAACTGTTTCGCCGGTTTCCTAGCAACATCTATGACAAATTCAAGAAATGTAATGTGACAAGGTACTAAAATGTTAAGCTACTTCTGCGGCCGGCTGTACACGTTTATGTTTTATATGAAGCATCAATCTGGTTGACTCTAATAGCGTGACGGCAAGCGAATAATGTGTTTTATGCCCTCATGCACCCTTTCCGCCACGTCTTTCAATTCCCTTCTTTGTATTGTAGCGAAATATTATCGGTAAACTCTATTACATTTATGGTGTTTATTTGTTACACGTATTCCAAATTCATTTCATTTAGGTATTAGGTTCCATTATTAAATAATCAACATGCCTTAATATGCCTGCCTGGTGAGCAGCGGCAGCATTTTGTAATTCTGAAGTGACACAGATATAAATCATTAAAAGTCATTAAAAAGTCACCAAAACAGACTTCCGCGTATTTGATTAGACCAGCTTCTTCATTAGTTTTATTTTAATCTTTATTAGAAAGAACATTAAAAAGTTATAAATACCTTCCTTTTGATCTGTAGAAGCTGTAGAAAGGTTATCATGTTACCGTCAAATAAACGAGCACTCAACGTTGAAACCTAAACCGAAACTGGAAGCAGTCGCCTCTTATCTCGCCTTTGTGAAAAGAAACTTACTTCAATCGACAAGCTTCTTGCAGACACACAGATGGATCGTACTTTGAATTAAGTTTCAATTACTGCTACCAAATCTATTACAAACATATCACCTTTCTTGACTACAAGTTTTGTTGTTATGTTACATGTTACATGGGTGTTAGGAGACTATTAATTTTCCTATGCTTTATATACAACAGGTATAGGTTTATACTTCAAAGTAACTCAAAAACTACTTGTCAGATCTCGTTCAAATTTATGTGGGATTACATGACAAGCACCTGCTTTCGACTAAAAAAAGAATCATCGAAATCAGATGGCGTGATATTGAGTTATTCGTCCATTTGTCGCGCACATACTTAATACAAAAAGACTTATATGATTTTATCATGGATGCCATTGTCAGATCTCAATAAAATTTATATGTGACCACATGACAGCCACCAGCTTTCGATTAAAAAAAAAGCAGCCAAGTGCGAGTCGGACTCGCCCATGAAGGGTTCCGTAGCAGCAAGTAACATAATATAAAAGTTCTTGAAGTTAGTTGTAACTTTGATCGAGGTAAATTGCGGTTTAAGATTTATGACGTATTAAAAAAAAACTACTTACTAGATCTCGTTCAAACCAATTTTCGGTGGAAGTTTGCATGGTAATGTACATCATATATTTTTTTAGTTTTATCATTCTCTTATTTTAGAAGTTACAGGGGGGGACACACATTTTACCACTTTGGAAGTGTCTCTCGCGCAAACTATTCAGTTTAGAAAAAAATGATATAAGAAACCTCAATATCATTTTTGAAGACCTATTCATAGATACCACGTATGGGTTTGATGAAAAAATAATTTTTGAGTTTCAGTTCTAAGTATGGGGAACCCCCAAAATTTGTTGTTTTTT
The DNA here is from genome assembly GCA_911387775.1 of Thymelicus sylvestris. Lineage (NCBI taxonomy): Eukaryota > Metazoa > Arthropoda > Insecta > Lepidoptera > Hesperiidae > Thymelicus > Thymelicus sylvestris. Next base: position 17,062,340 of record OU426889.1, read on the forward strand.
TTCTATTTTTGTGTGAAAATCTTAATGCGGTTCACAGAATACATCTACTTACCAAGTTTCAACAGTATAGTTCCTATAGTTTCGGAAAAAAGTGGCTGTGACATACGGACGGACAGACAGACAGACATGACGAATCTATAAGGGTTCCGTTTTTTGCCATTTGGCTACGGAACCCTAAAAAAAGTTCTGAGGTAACAAACATAAAAGAAATACAGTCGAATTGAGAACCTCCTCCTTTTTTTGAAGTCGGTTAACAAAAACTATTAGTTTAATTTTTATTCAATGTCGTAAATAGTTACAGAAGCTTTGTTTTGTTTGAACTCGCAGAGTCGGAGACTCGGCAAGAAGCGAGTCGTTGAGCGCTTGTCGATTTATCATCATATTTTTAAGCCTTGACATTTTGTAAAAAAATGTGTGTGTCAGCTCCAACGCCGACGACTCCGGTTATTCATTAAAATAGTGTTCGCTCCACCCATTAAATAACCGAGTAAATCTTAATATATATAAATTACGTGTCACGTTGTTTGTCCGCGATGGAATCCTAAACTACTGAACCGATTTTAATCAAATTTGCACACCATGTGCAGTTTGATCCCACTTGAAAGATTATATGTAAGCTATCCTACATCTCAAAATAAAATAAACTTTTGCCAGAACGAAGTCTGTCCGGGCAGCTAGTATTATACTATGTAAATAATGATGAAAGAAATCCAAGCAAGCGAAACGTCTGCAGCTGCAAACACGATAACTCGTTACGTTAGTAACTGGGAAATGACTCTCAATATAGGTACTGCAAAACGTGAAAGGTACGCCTATTTCCAGTGGCTTGTTGACCTGGTTACTGACTCCTCCCTCCCCTCCCCCTCCCGTTCCTCTCCTCTCTCCGTCCCACATAATGAGCTCCCGACATGTTTATTTTTTTTTACGAAATTGAAAGACTGCTTACATTCACTGCTAAGATCCGCGCTTCTGCCCAAGTGGCTTGTTGGTACGTTTTTAACAGACTTCAAAAAAGGAGGAGGTTTTCAATTCGACTGTATTTTTTTATGTTTGTTACCTCAGAACTAGGTGAACAGATTTTGATGATTCTTTTTTTTATCGAAAGCTGGTGCTTGTCATGTGGTCCCACTTAAATTTGAGCGAGACCTGACGAGTAGTTTTTGTGTTATCTCTAATTTTGAAGTCGGTTAGTAAGTCGCAAATTGTCGACCCTATGATCCAGCTGGTACGAGTAGTGTTCTACTACTATGAAAGCGATCCCTGGTTCGATGCCTGGCCAGGGCAGACATTTTTGTGTTAGGTAACAGTTTGTGCTTATTGTTGTTTCTGATTTCTTGTCTTTTTGTTGTAATTTCACAACTTGACCTATAATTGACCTAAAATTGTAAATAACAAACGAAATATTTGATATGTCTATTTCAATTTCATATGCGGACCGTGTACTCGAATCAGAATTTATAATTGGAAACGGTGTGCCTTGTTCAGATTTACATGCAGAATTAATCGCTTCATCACGGGGTATTCATCGAAGCCAAAGGAAACACCGTCTACCCACACACGTCACGGATTCATGTTAATACGGTGGTATTAGCCCTCGTGTATTGTTCGATATAGGGGGTTTCTCTGAGGGATTAGTGGCTTACCTGCATGTTATCTGCATGTAGATTGGTTTGTTTCACTGTTTACCTAGCAAAGGGTAAATGGTTGTTTTTAATCGACCACAACGAACCCAAAAGGAGAGGTATGATTATTATTTGTCTCCATAGAAGATTTAAACTACATAACATGATAATTAAGTATTATAACGACAGATATCGTTAGAAGCGTCTTGGGTGGCTACATGACGTAATATCCCTATTACACAATATATATACTTATACTCTCTATTTACAAATTTTATTATCTATACTAATATTAAAAAAGCGGCCAAGTGCGAGTCGGACTCGCCCATGAAGGGTTCCGTAGCAGCAAGTAACATAATATAAAAGTTCTTGAAGTTCGTTGTAACTTTGATCGAGGTAAATTGCGGTTTACGATTTATGACGTATTAAAAAAAACTACTAACTAGATCTCGTTCAAACCAATTTTCGTTGGAAGTTTGCATGGTAATGTACATCATTACGGGGGGGGGGGGGGGGGGACACACACATTTTTCCACTTTGGAAGTGTCTCTCGCACAAACTATTCAGTTTAGAAAAAAATGATATTAGAAACCTCAATATCATTTTTGAAGACCTATTCATAGATACCCCACATGTATGGGTTTGATGAAAAAAAAATTTTTGAGTTTCAGTTCTAAGTATGGGGCACCCCCAAAATTTATTGTTTTTTTTCTATTTTTGTGTGAAAATCTTAATGCGGTTCACAGAATACATCTACTTACCAAGTTTCAACAGTGTAGTTCTTATAGTTTCGGAGAAAAGTGGCTGTGACATACGGACGGACGGACGGACAGACAGACAGACAGACAGACAGACAGACAGACAGACAGACAGACAGACATGACGAATCTATAAGGGTTCCGTTTTTTGCCATTTGGCTACGGAACCCTAAAAAGCTGAAGAGTTTGTTTTATTGAACGCCCTAATCTCAGGAACTACTGGTTCGATTTGAAAAATTATTTTGGTGTTTGATAGTCCATTTATCGAGGAAGGCTATACGCTATATAACATCATATATTTTAGTAGTTGGGTTTATCCACATTTTAACTCGGGAGAAACCGCGATGCATAGCTAGTATGATATATTATTATGTAGATGATGGCTATATTACACAATCAAAATCATTTTTGACGTGATAACGTCTATTAAAACGATGAGCGCCGGGCGCATCTATGAAAAAATGTCGCGTTCCGCGAGCGAGAGAGCGGCAAAAGCTAGAGAGAGGCACTATCGGCTACGATCGGCGTATCGTAGCCGATGCCGTAGGCGACCGTAGTTGAGTGGAGCGGAGCGGGGCGGGGCGGAACAGGGCGGAGCTTTGTCATGACGTTGTCACGTTAAACTACCGTCCGTAAACCGACTTTACAGACAACCATTTTGAATGGAACCTGTGGTAAACTATGATAGTTTTGAGAAATAAAATTAAACTTACAAATTCAAATAGCTTCAACGACATGTTTCTTCAGTCTTTATTTAATTTTTTATTACATTGAGGTTTAACTAACCATCATCTGTGAGCCAATTTATCCAAGGAACACTCTATTTTCTATAATACAGTGCAAATGAACGTAATATGGCACCTACACAACAACACGACAGAATCGCTCGAGGCTCTTCAACATTTATTTCCTTGCAAAGCGAGAAGTTTAGTGACGACGAACTTCGTACTTCGTAGGTGGTTGTTACATAAAGAGTAGAAGACCGTCTTGTTATCTATTCTGTGCTATTATTACACTATTTCTTGTACACCATAGCAAGAAATTAAATAAAGTATTCCTTTATTTCTATGGTCTTAGCGATAACGCTAAAGAGTGTTTTCTTCCAGACCACTATTAGTTGTCAAACTGCTTTTTCTTTTTCTCGGGAAACAACCATGAAAAAGTTTAAATCTTGTGTTATTTTTGGGACTATCGAACGAGAATAAAGAAGAACGAAGACTATAGATAGATTTAGAATTGGCCAATGTCATCTCAAACTCAGTTACTTTGGTGACCTTTGACCTTTGTACCTTAAATTCTATTGTGAGGCTATGAGTGTGTAGTGATATTTTTTAACCATCGACGCAAATTTACAGAGGAGTGTCATAAGTTTAACGTGTCTGTGTATCTGTGGATCTGTGTATCTGTATGCGTGTCTGTGGCGTCGCGTCGTAGCTCCCAAACGGATGAACCAATTTTGATCTTGTTTTTTTGATTGAAAGGTGACTTAATTAAGTGTTCTTAGCTACTCGTATGTTCAGTGTAAATAAAAATGGGGGTTTTTTAAAATTAAAAATTCATAGTTATTATTACCTGGAAGCTGTTGTTGGCGTTGCTGCTGCTGCACTCTGCGAAGGTGGCGTCCTCGAGCACTAACTCGTCCCAAAGCTGACTCTGCAACAAAAAGATAGATACACCTTAAACGAATTCATAATTTTTTTTTATTGCTGAATTTGGTTACAGATAAATGTTCCAATTTGTTGAAATTAAATTGCGCTGAATCTTGCCTATAGGCGTGCAATTATTACAGTCAATTGCAATTTAGAGGTTTGAATAATATAAGATTACTTATTCTATGTTAAATAATAGGCCAATTTATTTCTTATGTTAATTCATTACTCTACTTTATATAAAAAAAGAAGATTTAAAGATTTATTTGTCACAAAAAACAGTTTCACAATTTAAATGATCGTAAACACCGACAATAGTATTAAACTGTGTCGCAGTTAAACCTCGGAGAAGCAAGGAATACAAAAAATACCTTAAATCTATTACAATAATGACTTCAGTAAGTGTGTGAGTGTGTATGTGTGTGTGTGTGTGTTGTGTGTGTGTGTGTGTGTTTGTTATTGCGTGTGTGTTTACAAGGAATAAATTATAAAATATATTATTATTAGAAATAAATAATTCGGTCTCATCATACGTTAACTTTTGCAAGAATTCTGTCAATTTTAATTTGCATTCAGGGTACCTAAGTGGGTATAGATTTAAGACTCCATTTACTTTATTATATATTCGTGTTGCAAGATAATCAAAATGAAATATCTAAAATGAAAAATCATCAGTTCGTCATAATCATCATCGTTAATGATCCGGTAAATGTATGATTTAAAAAACACCTCTCAGATTAGACTAGGGTTTCCAGATGGCAAGACTGAAATATCTGGACAAAACTTCAAAAAGTCGGGATTTGTCGTGACAAAAAAATTTGTATTGGAATTGTTTGGAGATTTTGTATTTTGTCGGGACTTGTATTTTATCGGGACTTGTCTGGACACCATGTTAAATGTCGGGACAATCCAGACGAATCCCGACCATCTGGCAACCCTAGATAAGACGCATATAAAGGCTTCGTTTCGTCGAGAGTAATCGATATTAATGGAAACAATTTGTTAAGTATATCGTTTAAAGTTTCGAAAGTACCTATTACAACTTTTAGACAGTTTGATTAAGGGCTTACTCGAATGTAGCAATCAAGATCTACTGTCATTAATGTAAGCCGAGTAAATTGAAAATTACACCATTCAATCTCATATAGCTTTGTTGTTGCAGAGAACTCTTGAATGACACAAAAATTAATGTCCTTACCATAATTTCGTTTGATAAATGTGACTGATGTTTTACATATTAGCTTTCTGCACTTTTTCTGCATGTAAACTTTTGCTATAACAAAGCTCAGATTCCTAACTAACATTGTTCTTAAAAAGAAATATGAAAGTATTTATACAGACTGATTTAAAACAACATTACATTTCTTAATGGCAAAATACACCAATTTCATATTCGCGAGTTTCACGAATGATTTCCATGCGAACGCGATGTTTTTCCACGCATATTGCTCAATCACGTGAAATAATACCGTCAGGTGGAAAATCCATTCGATATTTTCCTATCATAAAATGCTGATGTCATTCGATGGCTTCCACTATTCTTTAGGGTCGAATAATACTTGTTCGCGCGCACGGACGGAAATATATCAAAAAGTAGTTCATTTGGCCTCGTTTCATACAATACATATTAGCAAAATGTGACAGCTTTCGTTCACGGGCAAATATGCGTGTGTTATGGTGAACGCACATATATCGGCACCGTCCGCGCCGGACGCATCGCATTTGTATGAAATTATATGAGAACCCGATGTGGATGACAGATGCGGCCGCATATGTAAAATCATAATCATCATAAACTACTACTAATAAAAAGAAATAATAAGTAACATGTGTTAATTTCCCTCAGATTCAAGTTTAAAATTAAAGTTTTAATTATCTGGGTTCGTTGATCATCATCTACCAAGGCAGGAAATAACGTCCATACGTACGTCTCCGTATAACAGCCTTTTTCAAATTGATATTCTGAACCAAGAATCTTCTTTTTCTTCGAATTTTATTTTCTTCTTCCTCTACCAATATGCAATGTTCGATCAGTAAATGCGGCGAGTACTGTGCTGACATATGTGCGATCAGCTTTATATGGAAAATATACGTATAAGCTTTCGCGAGCAAATATTACCTTTGTTTTCACGTTTTTCCTTTTGTGCAAATTTTATTATTCCGCATTGGATTTCGCTTTATCACATCTAGCGAAAATCATCTCTTACTTTAATAGCGCAGTGATCTGATTTCGATTTGTTCCCCATACGGGACAGACACTAGTCTAGGTGACATACCGAATAATATCCTATTAATATTGTAAATGTGAAAGGTTGTGAGGATATAATTATGCATGTTTGTTACTCTTTCACGCAAACAATACTGAACGTATTTTCATGAAATTCAGCACATAGATAGACCATGATAATATACTTAGTCTGGCCATAAATACTGTTACAATTTAAAATAAACAAAATATTACATTTGAATTTGGAATCTATCATTTTTATATGATTGTTCATTGAGTTTTCTCATTTTGGCGCCAATACATTGTACAATATTTTGCGATATTAAAATGGAGTGGGGTGATAAAGAGAACCGAATCTCTGTGATTGCATTACACAAAGTAGGTATGGAGCCAAATGCAATTTTTAAAACTCTCCATACGCTTGGTATTAGTAAAATGTTTGTGTACCGGGCTATTAATAGGTACAATGAGACCTCCTCTGTTTGTGACAGAAAAAGATCTGGCCGTCCACGTAGTGTTCGTACGAAAAAGGTGGTCAAAGCAGTAAGGGAAAGAATTCGAAGAAATCCTGTCCGAAAGCAAAAGATTTTATCTCGGGAGATGAAGATAGCACCTAGAACCATGTCGCGTATTTTAAAAGATGACTTAGGACTTGCAGCCTATAAGAGACGTACTGGTCATTTCTTAACTGATAATTTAAAAAAGAATAGGGTGGTAAAATCGAAACAACTACTGAAGCGGTACGCCAAGGGAGGTCACAGAATTTTTTTGTTTACGGATGAGAAATTTTTTACAATTGAGCAACATTTTAACAAACAAAATGACTGTATTTATGCTCAAAGCTTTAAGGAAGCTTCCCAATTAGTCGACAGAGTGCAACGTGGGCACTATCCGACTTCAGTGATGGTTTGGTGGGGTATTAGCTATGAAGGAGTGACTGAGCCATACTTTTGTGAAAAAGGTATCAAAACATCGGCACAAGTGTATCAAGATACCATTCTTGAGAAGGTAGTGAAGCCCCTTAACAAAACCATGTTCAATAACCAAGAATGGTCCTTCCAGCAAGACTCGGCGCCGGGTCATAAAGCTCGGTCTACGCAGTCTTGGTTTGAAACGAACGTTTCGGACTTCATCAGAGCTGAAGACTGGCCGTCGTCTAGTCCCGATCTTAATCCGCTAGATTATGATTTATGGTCAGTTTTAGAGAGTACGGCTTGCTCTAAACGCCATGATAATTTGGAGTCCCTAAAACAATCCATACGATTGGCAGTGAAGAATTTTCCCATGGAAAGAGTGCGTGCTTCAATTGATAACTGGCCTCAACGTTTAAAGGATTGTATTGCAGCCAATGGAGACCATTTCGAATAAGCTTTTTATATTTTAATTTGTTTTATATTTATGTATTAAACTAACACACTGTAAAAGTAATAAATGTTATTTGCAATAGAAAAAAATATTTTTTTCTTTGTTTCAGTATTTATGGCAAGACTAGGTAATAAGGTACTTATTACCCCGAAAAATTATTTCGCTCTTAATAATAACGCCAGAAATAATAAAACAAAGATAAACCCTAGATTACTGGTTCAGATGCGATGCGCAAAAACAAAACGAGTTCGGTGTCTAGACGCAAAAAAGTGGTATTAAAAGGATTCTTAATATATAAAATTTAAAGCACTTTGCATAATAAAAACAAATGTAAGTACTTGTGCACAGTAGGTAAAGTTCAACAGTTGTAAAAATGTGGACGGTGTTAAAATAAATATTAAAATGTTAAACTGTATTATAGTAAAAATAAGTTTATGGTTTAAAAACTTAATACAATGCCATTGTATACTGTAACTATATTATCTATTCTGTGGTATTTCTAAAACAAAAAAACTGCTATTTATAACCGTTAAGTTCTAGATGGCCCAACCGTAAAGACTCACTAACAGTAACAGTTGGAGAAAACCACGAGAAAACGCATTAGCTTATTAAATTTTAAAGTCTTCGGTTTTTTATCTTTCCAGTAGTACAATGTAGATATAATGACGTAGTAATGACGTAGGCTAGGCTAGGAGAGCACATTAGATTAGGTTAGGTTAGGAGACTATCGAAAATGTAGTTAGAAGTTTTATCAATTTCCTGCGGAAATTTTAAAACAGGTTTATAGGTTTCCTTGCATACGTACACAGAAAAGAATTGAATAGATAGACAGACTGGTGTAAAAATATATTGACATACAAACAATGATTCTGTTTTGTCACTAGCGTTAGTTGAACTCACGCGTTTTTTTTTATTTTATCGAATATCTTCTGTCCATTCTCTATATTATACCTATCTAACTATTTTCCTTCGTAAGGGCTTAGCATCTGTTAAAAAGTTATATAGGTACATTATATTAGCTACTAACTGCCCAGACAGACTTCGTTCTGTCAAAAGTTTTTTATTTTAAGATGTAAGCTATCCTATCTCTCAAGTTGGATCAAACTGCACACGGTGTGCAAATTTGATTAAAATCGGTTGAGTAGTTTAGGAGTCCATCGCGGACAAACAACGTGATACGTAATTTATATATATTAAGATTTTACGTGCTATCTACCACGTATCAATTAAGCGTAATGAGGATGACAACTCAGTTACTCAAATATGTCGTCGCGAAATTACAATGTGATGTCAGTTGAAATAAAATGAGGGTGTTTCGGGGACGTTTATCTCATTTATGAAACGTGACTTTTAGCCAACATTTTACCGAATTATATATCACTAGCTTCTACCCGCGACTTCGTCCGCGAGAATTTAGAATTGGATCCTGATCCTACTAAAATTTAGATGTTTTAGATGTTAGGTAAGATGATGTTTGGATGTTTGTGAATTAAACTTACAGTATCCTGCTTTTCATCCCAAGCAATGGATATCATTGATGTCGACAACATGCTTATTATTTCGCGTTCTAACAAGTTGCTAAGGATTAGCTAGTACGCAAAGGATACTATAGTATAAATGAATATATTAATGACAAAGACGCCTGGAAACTAATGCCGCATCCAGTTCCGCGTAGGTTAGAACGCAATATTATGTAACCATCCATGATTTTAAAAGATGCGCTGAGGAGTTTCTTTCGGCTTTTCTTCTCCTCCTTGACAAAGCGCCTTTCCGAAAAGCTGGTAGATTAAAAAATGACGTGCATAAGTGTATCAGTGATACCTATATGAATAAAAGATTTTGATTTGATTTGATTTGATTTGATTAAAAAAATCATAGAACCATAGCATTCTTTAAATAATATCGGTATATTTAATGGATGCTCCCATATGACATCTTTAAGGGCATTGAAATGAAACGAAACTAAGAGAGTCAGTGTTTTATGTACTCCATAGAGTGGCCAGAGCGATGTTGCCCCATGCATATGTTTTAGTAGCTAAAAAATATAACCATAATCGTCCTAGCCACATCGACTATATCGATAAAAAATTACACGATACCGTAGTCAAAAATAATATGATTCATGGTCCATAAGGTGAATGTGTCATCTCTCAAATTATTCATTTGTCTGTGGATCTTATTTACGCAGATGAAGTTGCAGTTTGTTATATAATCGTTAAACTATGATTTAAAATTAAAAGTATGCCAAATTAAGTCCTTTCCTGACAATCATCGCAGGTCATCATCATCATCATACTTAAAGTATGAAAGGTATGAAAATATGTATTAGTGTACTAAATAGATCCCATACTAAACCGCGATGTAGGTCGCTACCATCAGGTGGTATTAAAAAAAATGTCTATTTTTCTGTGCGTCTGGTTTTGCAGTGTTAATATAACGAACTTGCTGGCGCCTTGCGTCGATCCTATGTAATCGACAAAGTTAAGCAACAGCGGGCGCGGTCGGTAGTTGGATAGTTGACCGCTAGAGGCAAAAACTTGAGCGTTTCCATGCTTCGGAAGGCACCTAAAGCTGTCGTTCCCGGTTGTTATCATACGATAACAGTCGTTAAGCCATGTCGGAGACCCTCGGGCGGTTTGAAAACTTCTGACACTCGGGTTGGCCACTAACCCCTCCACCAAACCGCACTGGTGCAGCGTGGTGGAGGCCTAGAGCGGCCTGCTGAAGAGGAGAGACTCGTGCCCAGTAGTGGGCCATTAATGGGTTGAAACCAATATTACGAACAACAAATATTATTAAAAATTGTTTAGTTATTTCAATTGTTCCGTTGTGGAGTCATATTTCGTCTGTAAGACACACCACCATACCTGGCGATGTCAACGATTGATAATGATAACGACATGGACGATGTAAATGATGACAACAGCTAATATATTTAAACACGGTTCAGTTATTCCCTACGATTGAGAAGCTCACTCATTATCTCCACAATCCATCATCCCACTATACCTACTGAAATAGGACCAACTTTAGTAAATTCCCAATGAAATGATGTCATGAAATGAAATCATGAAAATCGCTTCATAAACAACGAATCTATTCCTATCTAAAAACACTGTATACTTCTAGGTCTTGCTCATTAAAAACTTATTGAAGGTTTGTAGATTTCGGTAAAAAGCACTGGTAACATATGCATGTACAGCAATAGAAAAATAAAGAAATCTTGACAATATAAGGCCGATCTTGACATAAGGCCGACACCACACAAGGATTTTATAAGCGTACGCGTTCATCCCACACTTGAATAATGATTTGCTATAAATAGGTTAACAAAATTAATATTTATTTATATAAAGCGAATAAAAAAATATTGGTAGATATTTACGAATGTTAAAAACCAAATTTGATGATTTTAACCTGACAAATTAAACCTAGTGCGGTACGTATTATAATATTTCAATCGCACCTTATATTGAGAGCTAGGAAAAACCTTGATAAGTTACAGTATTTCTTCTACGTAAAATTATTATTTTTTATAGCTAATTGATTAAGCGTTAAGCGCGAGGAACGCTCGACAAACGCTGATGTGAAAGTGCCTTAGTTTTGCGTAAAAAATGCTGGGTTGGCTTTATTTGATTTTATACGAGATCGATGCCTACTAAAGCTTCTATTGTATGACAAAAATTATCACAATGTGCCTCACCGCAAATTTTTGATATGTTTGTTAATAAACTTAGTAAAACAATGGACCTTATTAAAATTTAATCACTCAATCAGCTGTTTTGAGTTTTCTAATGTCACTGTGAAGACAAACGTCAGAACTGTTTTCCTATTACCATTTAATTTACTTCTTCTCCCTCGGGAACATATCAATATCTCGGGATAAAAAGTATCCTATATTTTATTCTAGGTATTAAACTATCTGTGTACCAAATTTCATCTATATCCGATCAGCCGTTTTTGCGTGATTGCAACACAAACATCCAAACATCCAAACTTTCGCATTTATAATATTAGTAGGATTTGCGTGTTACTATTATTAGCACAGTAAAATAATAATATAGCAATATAAATTATGAAATTAATATTCACATTCTCCGCAAGGTCCCGCAATTAAAACTAGTCATGAACAGCGTTGTTTTGAATAACTAATTAAATTTTGGTTTTTCCTTGGACATTCCCTCAACTGTAAGTACGGCAAAAATCTTTACCTGCCTGCAACCCCCCTTCTACTAAAATTGACCGTAAAATGATATTTTACGTGTATCGGTTGAAAAGCCAGAGATAATGCGCCTCCCCCTGCTTTCTTTTCCGTCCATCGGTGATGTCTGTGGTATTACTTATGTTATGTCTGAAGACCCTTCCATTATGTATGAGTAGATATATTTCGATAATATTGAGTAGTATAGAAACCACGACCTCTAAAATAAATCAAATTATTGTGTACCACGAGTAGCATATGTCAGCTTGAACTAAGTTGGATGGATTCAAACAAACAAACAAAAATTCCTTTACATCCCTGCAATGTGAAAAAACGTCGATGACGTTTGAGTAATTGACACCTGTAATGTCATCTGTCATCCTGTTTTTAGCTCTCCTCGTCCCCACATTTAACCCGCGGACGCGATCCTAGCAATTTGGCCGAAATATCTACATACCACGAGTTTCCCTACTCAAATGTACATTAATCCTAATTCAAAAGTAATGGATTTCTGCCAAGTAACGTTCTTGTTATTAAAAATAGATAAACGCTCAGTCGAACGCGAGTCGCGGCGTTGAATAAGGAAAGGGGTTGGATGGGGCCGCATGTCACGGCCGTGCATTACGGAGCGGACGGTCAAGTAGGGTCAGCAGTACCCTCCCTTTGATGTCAATGGAATATTCAAGAGGTCATTTGAATAAGCCAGGTGTGGGTAGCTATACTTATATGAAACTCGTTGTACTTAATCATATTTTAATAGCTGTGATTTCTGATTCGATTCATGAGTCGAAACGGATTGTAATATTCACGTCTGGTAAAGTGAGATGTGAAGACAAATAAAGTAGTCAACTTAACTTTTAACTTATCCGTGCGAGGAATTATGTGATACTACATTTCGCCCGCAGCTTTGCCGGCGCAAGAGTCATTTCACAAACATTATTACTAATCCCACGGGAACGTATAGTCGGGATAAAAGCCCAATTTTTAAAGTATGTTCATGGTCTGTGTGTCAATTTTCATATTAATCCGTCTAACGGTTAGCGTTTGATGGTGACCCCAACATCTGAATATACAAACATCTTGATAAACTTTTGCATTTATAATATAATTAGGAAAAGTAGCATCACATGTATCAGGCTATTCGCGCACGTCCGATCGGTGACCGATTTTTTGTAGGAGAAAAATAGAACGTACTGATAGCAATAGTGCAACGCACACGTCCTACAAAAAGTCGGTCAGAAATAATATGGGAGGAAAAATCGGCCCGATTTTCTGTCCTACAAAAAGTCTGACGTGGGCGGGAAGCGTAAGGGACATACAGAACCGACACATTATAATCACACCCGGAATATTCCGTTCCAAAGGCAAACCCCACTACCGATAAAACTACGGGTTCGTCATATGAATAAAGGGTACTCTTTTCAATGTTTATTTTACTGTAGACACAGAATTTAGTTTATTACTTTGCCCGTAAAGAACGCGCGACCGCAAGCTCTTTCATAATAAATGTGCCCTGACCTTCTGATGTCCGAAACATCAAAGGGTAAGCTTATATTTACGTTATAAGATATAAAGTTGTAAGTATTCACTATGCTAAAATATGTTAATTACATTGCAAAAGAATTGAGCTGACGGTTTCTATGAAAAACATACCAAAAACACCGTCTCCGTTGTAATAAAACTCTGTACACTGAGATCATTGTCGCTTATTTATATGTAATTCACGGCGTAAAACTTTAACGTGAGCATGAACGCAAATAACACACCGGTGGAAGATCATAATAAGTAGTGATATACATTAAATACATCCACAGATAAAAAAGTGCAAGTAGTTGTGTTAAAATTTAATTCACCTCTGGATAACACAAGTGTATGAACATAATGAACATCACAGCACATCCGACAAGAAAACAAGTCAGTCCCAAGATTTTACTTCATGATAGCGTCTCATCGCACCCCGGGCCTTCATTCCCAGCTGGAGTCTCGGACACCCTCGTCACGTCAACACCACTGCTCGTCCATTGAAGGTCCTCCGAGTAACTTGCAGCACAATGCGTATTGTGTATCGGGTACAAAGGAGTCGGAAGCTAAGATATGCATGTATATTTATAAGCCAGCACATAGATGATATACATAAATTCACTACATTTTAGTATATATTATGTAACTAGATCGCGCGACCTCTTTTCAACATATTAATAAATCAATGATATTTAAATATAGATACATTATGCAATCAAAATATCCGTTCCGAAATGAGCTGCAACACACACGTTTATCTTTTGTTTCACTACACCAATCACATTGGTATAATACTCGAAGGCATTTTAACGCTTTGTGTCAAATGTCATGCACTTCTGACAACAACAAAAGCGTGCGTATCGTCTTGTATTGGAGCGACTACGAGCAGAACGGTCAATCTACCTCTTTTTTACATTATAATATCATGGATTAATAATAATATTAACTAATTAACGCTACACACTCATCATAGCCATCATAGCACTTATAGCCGTGGGGAGCGGCTATGATATGACTAGGATTCCCTGTACGGTGGGTGAAATGGACAACACACAAAAACAAGAACACACAGCCAGACTGAGAACAGAAACTCAAGTCATCAATAGAACCCAGGACGCTTGACGAAGAAGTAGGGATTCCATTCGAACGTCAAAGCGTTGTCATATTTACACGTTGAGATATCTAGCTTTACAATGTTCATGTCGCTATTTAGGTCACAACACAACTCGCATCACAATATATATTGTGATAATATTGTGTAATGGTGAAAGCGGAAAATTAATCTGTTATTTTAAATTTATTTTACTGATGAATATTTCATGTGTAAAAAGGTGAGGGTTTTGGGCGCTTTTCGGTGAATTATACTTGTATTGCTGTTGATATGTTGATTGTTTACAAAGTAATGGAGATATGATAAAATATCTGTATATTATAAGAAATATGATTTGCAATTTGATAAAGTGTTATTCGTTAAACTAATTGGGTGGCAACATTTCATTACTAACCAATATTTTTCAAAGTAATGGGTATTTAAGATATACCAACATTACCAGCCTTAACTGCCTGGTGATGAGAAGGTGATGAGGAGGACTTAGAACTGTTTTAGAAAATTTATTTAGGATTCAAGGTGCATTACGAGATCACTATATAAACTGTTTGTCTGCGTTTAGCAGCATCAGGGAGCTCGTTAGATTAATTAAGTGAATTCAGCCGCTCACCAGACAGGACGAGGGTCAAAGGCTTTTGTTAAATGCTGTCAAGCTCACAAAGAATTAAACCTGCGGGATTTCTATCTGCGTCGGCCCGTGTCGCAGTCAGTTGAGTCCGAAGTAATACGAGTACTTCGGTTACTTATATACTTACTTCTTTTATGTTATAAAAATTGTAACGGCAACAACGTAGTGTTGCTACTCGCCAATAGATGTCAGGAAAAGTATCAGTTTTTCATTGCCTGAAAACACGAATAAAACAACATTTTCTAAAAATGAATCCTAGCTAGATCGATTTATCGCCCCCGAAACCTCCTGCATACTAAATTTCATGGAAATCGTAGGCGCCGTTTCCGAGATAACGAGAATATAATTTAAGATTAGATGAACATGACATTTCTTTTAAGTATATATTGTCTGTTACCTCATCTGAATGTCAAGAAAAAATATCGGCGTCTATTAGGTTTCGTCTACAAAAGTGTTGTGCTCAGTATACTCAATTACTCAGTAACTATGTACATGTTTAATAAACTTATTTTAAAACCCGAACCAGAATTTATGAAGTAACTAGGTTAACAAAAAGTGATAGTGAGAACTCAATAAACATAATGTTCAAAAATCTTCAATACATTTTCTTTGATAATTGATTTGAACTTTTAAGCATATAATACTTACTCACACATCGTATATCACTAATGGATACATTATATTGTTTTACGTAATAAATTGTACTCACAGACATATACAAAGAGGCTTCTTACAATATTAGCTCGGCGTTCCCTTAGCCTCGAGTATACGTCCACTTGTAATCCTCAAATGGATCATAACGAAATTAAGCTGAATTTGTAAGCAGCACGCGATATATTAATTTATATAATGTGAAGTCACATGTAAGGATGGTAAGTCAGCGTTGGCAGCTAAGTGGAAAAAGTTGAAACTCTATGATAAAGATATTTGGAAAGTTCGAGAAGGTCTTTATCTGAAATGCTACAAATAGGAACAGTGAAATTACAGGGCTGAAAATTTTAAATTGTATATTATGTCTCCCGTATCGGGAATAAGTTCGAATAAAATTGTTATGTTGAAATGAAATGAAATTTATTACTCATGCTAACCTCGTTGTCACGCGTGGCATGGCATGCACTTGCCATATTTAGAAACTAAAATAGTTATAACTACATTGACTAATACACAAAGTACTTCTTTCATTAAAATAAAGAAATAATATGAGCTGTTAATCATTGTCGTTTAACACCAAGCAAATTCTCGTACGCCTTAAAATTCATAAGCGAAAGTTTTGGGATATCATCGTCAGATAATCGTACTGGTATTTCTAATGGGTACAATCTTACATCCTTGGCAACCTAGATTTAATAGAACCCCTAATCTCTAACACAAATTTATATTCTCTCCCGCAGATTACACGCAACAATATTTACACCCCGGGAAAGGAGATAACTTACACACTAAATCATTGTTTGTAAGTTATTACTTATTACGGCATTATTAAACGGTTTTATTAGGCCTACGTTTTCTTATCCTGAAGTTGAAATTTCTGATTACACCGAATTTTTATTTAAATCTTAACTTGATACAACACTCAGACTTGGCTGCGAAGGAACTCCTTAAAATCATAGTCTCAATTTTTGCCATAATAGCGTGTAATTATTTATTGTATTTATTTAAAAACTTTTAACTTGATATTATTAAGCATTTTAAGATCATTAGTTATGTGATAAGAGGGTTTTAGTTGTTTGGCGCGCTTCCCATAGAAGGCAGTTCAAATCAATGGCACTCGGCCAGCGAATACCGAACTGCCGATAGCATAGAATAAATAATAGTACTACGTACCGATAGTGAAATTCTCACCACGTACAAGGGCAGGCCGTAGTGGCCTTGGCATTGGCGCGTACGGCAGCCTTGAGGCATACCCGAGTGCGTAGCGAACGCGCTTCCAAGTTACTGGCGGTAGCGAATAAGGCCGTTCTCAAAAAGGTCCAACAGTTTGTTTAATTTTTATTGAAATTCGTATAGTTATTTAATTACAATTGGCAGACTTAATGTCTAGTGGTATCTACCAGCCAACCCCGGTGATGAAAAGTTGTGGTAGGTGCAACAAAAAATTCTTTACAAATCAAATAAAAATATATTTGCCCCAGCCTAAAAAGTTTGCTTTGCTGACTTATCAACTTATTCACGCCATAAAAAAATCCCATATTTTTTTCCAAACGCCCCATAAGTAGAACTTCAGTAATTCTTGACGAAAAATAACCGACTTCAAAATTACTCAAAAACTGCTCGTTAGATCTAGCTCAAAAAGTGAGACCACATGACAAGAACCAGCTTTCGACTAAAAAAAAAAAGAATCATCGAAATCAGTCGAAAGTTCTGAGGTAAAACTTAAATAATTACTTTTTAACAAAAAATAAAACCAACGAAAAAAACTGAAAAGCAAAAAATAAAATAAACCATTTAGTATTATAAATTAAGATCCGAAATTAACAGTAAATAAATAATTTTGAGACCGTGCCAAACAAACAACCAAAATTAATTACATAAACTTCATATTATGAGAGAAACTTCTATTATGGACACTCGTAGAATTCTCATCACTTACACCCGCGTTATCCATTACACTGCCATCGCGCGGCCAACTTTATTACCGTGGGGTGATGCCTAAACCTGAGGGAATACCAGAAGGAGGGTTTCCACGAGTGATATACTCTATAAGTATACGCCCTTTACAGACAGTGAATATTTTAAACAGGGTCGACATGAAACCTTGGCTTAGGCGTTCGTTTAGTACAACATTATTGTAGTAATAAATTTTGCAGCGTCCACAGTCCTAAATAAATATCTCTTTAACAGACAATCAATTACAAGACATAAGATCTGACCAAAATCCCTGGTCTGTTTTTCAGACTTTTGGTTCTTACTCCAACTATCCTATTAAGATCCTATTTCCTACTGATATTATAAATGTTGATTTATGAGGTTATATGGATCTTTTACTCAAAAACTACAGAACGGATTTTCATGAAATTTAGAACGCAGGTAGATTACGATCTGGAATAAAATATGGGTTACTTATTATCCCGGCAAACGCGGGCGAAGCCGCGGGCCGAGCGCTAGTTTGAAATGAAATGATTATGAAACATGACGCTTTTGAAACCAAAATATTATTGAAACAATATTGTTTTTATTAAATTAACAAATTCTCTGAAACAAAGCTACACTGTGAGCCCAGTAACGTAAAAAATGTGAAGTGTTGTGAGTTGTTTTTTCACTAAACGAGCAATTTCAGCCTTTGCCTATAACATACGACATAATAATATTTACTAAAAGGGTTTGTTATAACGAATACAAAACCAAGGTGATCCGAGAAAATCCGACGCGGAAAATGAGTAACAAAATCCTTCCTTATACAAATTCCTTCCTATTTATGTTAGAAAAGGAAACGGGGAATTTGCGGGACATTTACGACTGTTTTCCTACGACCTATCTATCCATAATCTCTGGAAAAGTTGTCGGGTAAAAATTGGTTGTCTGTAATGTCGGTTTACGGACGGTAGTTTAACGTGACAACGTCATGACAAAACATTGATGAAATGATTGCATACTTTAATAGATAAAATTGAATCATTTTAATTAAATTACCATTATTTTGTATAGGAATCGAGAGTAGAATTCGGCCGATCGTGCCTGTCTATCGCTTGTTCCGCGCTCTCGCTCGCGGAGCGTGACATGACGTCACGGAGTGACAGTGAGTCATGCTTTTTCGTGCGTGCACCCGGCGTTCATCCTTTTAATAGATGTTGTCACGTCAATAATGATATGACATTGTGACTGCTACAAAAATACGAAATGTGTGCTGGGACAGAAGTGGAACTTCAACGCACAAGTGGAATTCAATAAAATTTTGTGTAAAAAATATTTCATAAAAAAATATTTCAAGAAAAAACATTAAAAACATTTACAAAATATTTAAAAAAAAGTAAAAAAAAATCAAAAAATTTTCAAAAATAAATATTTTAAATATTGAAAGGGAATGGCAACGTATTTTATTTATTTTAAATATTTCCACGCGATATATTTGTCAACCCCCTCCACGCGGCCGTAACGCTTTTTCGTGACAGAAAAATCCTAATACTCCGTCCATATACACTTCAAAAATTTTAGTACCCTTAATAAATCACGATGATTTACGACGGTTAGTGTGTATGTAACAATTTGGGTGTATGCTACTTTTATGAGTGATCCTATAAATATTTTTTGTATCAATGTAAACAAAATAAACCTCCTTTTGGGCTTCAAAGTACTCGGGTAGTAAAGAATATATGGAGCATAAAGTCATCAATTTATTATTGTAATAAATCTGAAAATTGAGTCCATACACATTTGTCTTTTTAGTTTTTCGTATATTTTACGTCGTTTTTTTCATTTCCACAGCGTACAACAGCATTTTTTGTAAAATAATCAACAAATATACAGTTTTGAGGTACTTCTCTAGTTAATCTATGTCTTAATCAGTTAAGACCTTATAGACCTTGGAGCATACGTAAAGGGCTTAAATGAAATTTAAAGTTTCTTAAACAGGTTTGGTTGGGGCCGAAACAAACTCGTTAGAAATCGACAACTAATCCTTTAAGTCTTTGAATAACAAATTAAAGTCAAATTCAATCCCATCAAAAACATAAATGTAAAGAAAAAGCCAATTTAAAAAAAAGAATTGAGATCTAAATGGGTGCCAAGTTCTGTGTAGAAAAGCCTAAAATTTTAGTCACAACAACATGTAATTCAAGCTCTACATTTGACTTGGTTAGTTTCCAAGTACCTACCTAGGCTATATTATATTTGTATAATTATCTTCTTTAAGTCTGTTAGGTTGACGACCTATGTTATTTTTCTAAAATTTGAGTTTGTTGGTTGCTAACTAATGAACACTAGCCAATTCAAATGTAAAGCTTGAATTACATGTTGTTGTGACTAAAATTTTAGGCTTTTCTACACAGAACTTGGCACACATTTAGATCTCAATTCTTTTTTTTAAATTGGCTTTTTCTTTACATTTATGTTTTTGATGGGTATTTATGTTGTGGATGATGTATTACACACGGTGCTGCTCGCCAATCTGAGCTAGAAATTGGCTTACACGCTACCGCGTGTTTAGATTGAGGAGTCGGTCGACCGAACGCGCCTCGGTACGTTATTGCGATGTACTCTTAAAAGATTTAGGTACTTGTTATGAAAAAACAAATATGTTATTTCATACGAGTATATCACAACTATAGAAAACACTTACTCATCGTTCTATGATTCCTTGTGTTGCGTGTGGCACGGACTTAGGGGCATATCTACCGCCATATCCATGAAAAGGGGCCCCCGATTTACAGGAGCCCCAAGTGTAAAGTCAAAGTCACTCTAGGCGCTGGGTGACAAAAGGTGCCAAACAGTAGCATCCCGGCTCAACAGGGATCCGGGGTGGTACGTCGAAATTGACAAGCTTTTAGAGGGGCGCCACGGTGGTGGGGCGTTAATCAAAGGGCGGCACGATATTGGCGAGGCGTCAAACTACTAACGAGGGTCCCTCAACAAATATTGATATAGGGCCCGTCCACAGCTAGACATTGCACGGATATAAATAAAACTTTATATCTACCTATGTTCCTAAACTATATTTTATTTTATTTTTATTTTATTTATTAACAAAATCCACAGCTCTTAATGTTATGAGTTACAGATCTTATAAAGCAAATCGTACAGCCAATTACGGATTTACATTTTGTATATCAATACCTATAATAACAAAGCGGGCGTCACCGTGTGTTTTTGTGTGTGTGTGTGTGTGTGTGTGTGTGTGTGTGTGTGTGTGTGTGTGTGTGTGTGTGTGTGTATATACTTATAATATAGTGAATATATGTATATGTACTTATAATATAGCGAATATGTATATATACTAATAATATAATATATACAATTGCTTTGTGACTTTTTATATTACCATTTTATTTATCTATACGTTTTATGCTACTATTCTATTCGGTGCAGCGCAGACAGCACACAGTCCGTGACGCTCTTTTAAGACTGTGAAAATAGAACCTTTGCTATTATATGCAGTAACGCATACGACGCGCAATAAGAGCGGCGCACACAAATTACGTGTAATTCGGGCAGACCGCGCCGCCCCGCGTCGCGCAGCTCCGCACAAGTAGTGTGCGAAAGAAATACAACGTTTGCTTCAACACGCGCTAACGCAGACGTCGCACACTTCAGTCTGCAATCTGCATTCGTTAGTGGTGGGCGTAACGTATGCGATATTAGCATGGCGCCAGAGATCGATTGAAATACAAAACAGACCAGCACTTTCTCATTGTTTCCGAATGAGTCAAAGCTGGTCTTAAAATAGATAACAGTTCATTAAATGTTGTAACAGATATTTTATAGAATTTGAAAATTTTTTCCGGATATTGTTTCAGAATTGAATGTTTAATATGGAACTGTCCTTTCAGTAATCTCTCCGAAAGTATAGAATGTACCCAAAATTCTCTATTTCTTCTTTTTTTCTGTACTTCAAGTACAAAATAATGCATCGCGATCTCTGCGTGATTTCCATAGCATGTACGTCACTACAGTTCTGCCGACAGAGTGATCGAAGGTGTGCGTCGTGTGCTTTGAGTCTGCGAAAAATCCGAGATAGACTGTTTGCGCGCCATGTAGACATTTGTGCGCCCGCAGTCTCGATCGCTCAAGAAGAGTGTCGTCTGCGCTGCACCTAATAATTTTGTGTACTTCAGTTTTAAAACATTTTTTTCTGGAATGAAAAATATCGATAGCATTGAAATTTTTATTGTAACTTCTTTGTAATCTGTTAATTAGCGAGTTTTGAGCATATATACTCTTTGACTGGGTAACTGCGAATAAAGATGTAGTCGCATGTCTGGTACGTTTATTTGGGACATACAAGCGTACCATTTTTGGAACTAATTCAGGGCAGTCTATGTAATTGTTACAGATACCATGTAGAAAACTCATGTCAGTTAAGCTACGTCTACCCTCAAGTGGCATCAGTTTATGATATAAGCAAGAACTTTCATAATTTGGAAAACTACGAGAACATCGATAATTTAGATGTTTAATAAATTTACACTGTATGTTCTCTAATTTTTGGATATAGGTTATGTAATGGGGATTCCAAATAGGGGAGCAGTATTCAAGAATACTTCGTACGTAAGAATAGTACAGAATTTTTAAACAGCCTATGTCAGAAAATGGACGACTTACCCTTAGTATAAACCCAAGACTTTTGAAAGCTTTGTTTATTATTGCTTCTATATGATTACAGAAGGATAATTTTGAATCCATCAACACTCCTAGATCCCTGATAGTATTTACTTTACTAAGTGAAACGTTATGAATTTTGTAGTTGTAGTTTATAGGAAAAATTTTTCGCGTAAATGTGACAAGAAAGCATTTACTTAAATTTATACCAATTCGGTTCTTAATATAATAGTGACTGAGTCTATCTAAATCGTCCTGTAACATCATGCAGTCTGCTAGATTTTTTATTTTCATATAAATTTTGGTATCATCAGCGTACATAAGTAAACTTGCATTTTTAACGCAGCTAGTTATGTCGTACAAATAAGAAGCGTAGAGTAGAGGACCCAGAATAGAGCCCTGAGGTACGCCAGAGGGAACTTTTATAAAATCAGAGCGATAGCCTCCCACTACAACAGCCTGAGAACGCCTGCTGAGGTACGCCTCCATCCATCTCAATAGGTTACCCCGTATACCTAGCTCGTATTATGTGATCTACACGATCAAAAGCTTTTTCGAAGTCCGTGTAGATCACGTCAACTTGAGATCCGCCATCCATACCCCTCGATACTTGGTCAACAAAGACGCCTAAGTTCGTAACCGTGGATCTGCCCTGTATAAAACCGTGCTGTTCTGTTGGAATTGACATAGCAATGATGGGATATATATGATTATGAACCACTTTTTCGCAAAGCTTACTTAAAACATTGAGAATGGAGATTGGTCGATAGTTCTCTATAGATGATTTTAGACCTTTTTTGTGAATGGGTACGATGTGTGCTTCTTTCCAAACGCAGGGAAAATAACCATCATGAAACAATCTGTTAAAGATAGAAGCAATTGGTTTACACAGGGCTTCGGCACATTTTACAAAAAATATCGGCGGAATGTTATCACTACCAGCTCCCTTCGATATATCTACACTTTGCATTAATTTGAGAATGTATTCACTAGTCACTTTAATATTACTGACGGTAAATGGTTTGTAATCATCTATGATTGGGTCAAATAGATACGAGTCCACTGGCTTGCTGAAATTTCTTTCGAAAAAATTATTAAATGCAGTGCATATGTCAGATTGTGTATTTATTGTGTATATAATATTGAATAATTAAGTTACGTAAATATTGGCTTCAACCCATTAATAGCCCACTCCCTACTGAATGGGTCTTTCGTCTTGAGGGGGCTAGAGCATACTCCACCACGCTGCTCCAGTAACCAACCAGAGTGTGGAAAGTTTTCATGCCGCCATATCTTATGACTAGGAGCGATGGCTTTCCTAAGTACTATGCCCGCTGTTGTTTCACTTAGGGTTGACAAAGGCCGCGGGGCTATGAGCGCTATGTAAATATTAATCAAGTAAAATTAAATAGAGCACGAATCAAATCAACCAATCTACCAATCAACCAATATTTGCAGTATATGGTTTACATAGGTTATACAGAGTTTCTATCCTATCGTATAAGGTATGTAGAATTAATACCCAGTACCCGTATGACCAAGCTTTACTTGGTATGTTTTTAGCAAACAACGCCATCTACTGAAGTAGCTTTAGTGTTGCTACTCGCCAGTAGATGTCAGGAAGAGTCTATTGTAGTAGTTTTTCATTGCCTGAAAACACGGATAAAACGAAATTTTCTAAAAATGAATCCTAGCTAGATCGACTTACCGTCCCCGAAACCCCTTGCATACTAAATTTCATGAAAATCGTTGGAGCCGTTTCCGAGACTCAGAATATACTTACATATACAAGTATTGCTCGTTTACAGGTATTAGATAGATAGATAGATAAATAGATTCATTATTTATTTATCATATCATATCTATCACATCATGTCATGCATGAGATCTAACTTATGTCTTGCAATCGATTCGGATCCTTTTCGGAATAATCTAGGCGTTAACACAGATTGGGTTGTTTTCATAAAGTATTCGTGAATGAATATCGGTTCGTGATTTGGAATGAACCCGAGGGCCTTTTGAATACAGCTGGTTCAAGATGCGGAAAGGGCCATCGTCGGCTTACGGACTCGGTGAAGGTTATTTTGATATCTAAGGAAGATTCATTGTATCTGAGATTTTGAGCTTAGAAGATTTTCTGTGTCATTTTCCGGAGTGACTGTTCGTTCCGTTGCTCGAATATTAAGTAGAAAAAACAAGTAATATAGGTATATTTAATCAAAATATGCCTCCGTATTTCACTTCGCGTTATTTTTCGAGAACTTTGAAGAGTTGTAATCTTATGAGGCTAACAAAAGTAATGTATCAAAAAATTCACCCCGTAACTTTGACGTTGTCACAAGGAAAGGAAATACATTATCGACTACCATTACCATGCCAGCCCGCTGTTCTAAGGGTCTTGGTTTCGAATCCCAGCTAGGCAATTTGAACGAAGAATTATAAAACAAAAATATTATTCGGACAATAATTTTCTAAATTGAATCTCTTTGTATAAAATACAACATGGAAGTAGAAAAAATAAATTTAAAATTAGTATAACTATAATCAGTTCCTTGGAACTACAGCCATGTTATAAATGAATTCTATTGTGATGTAATTTTCAATTAATATTAATTAGTTACTTCAGAATTTTCTAGAACAGTTTAGTCATTCTTAGGAGTCTGTAATTACCTTGTTTAAATGTAAACTGGTGCCGTCCTCAGTTCCTTTCCCGTTCCACTAGTTGCTCAAGTCGTAACAAGCACGTTGAGTTTAAATTATAAATGAGCTAGGCCTTGTAAAGATTAACAAGCAAAGTTTTGCATCGGCTCCGTAGACCAGAACGGCTCTTTGAATTTAAATGAACATCGGGTCTCGGAGATTAACAATAGTTAACTTTTTAGACTAGACTGCGCGTTGTATGAGTTTTGAAATCTATGTAGTGCTTGAAGGAAAACCTTTGTACTCCTTTTTTTAGAATAACTCACTCACAAAGGAGTCTTAGATTTCGCATAGTTGAAGATCTAGGTAGATTAATTAATAATTGGCTGGATTAATTAATATTCACCACACACTTGGAGTAGTGTTTTTCACGAAGTTAAACCATTTTAATCCATGTTTAACTACCCTAACTCGAGAATTAACGCTGTACTTAAAATTTCGCTATTTTATTGTTATACAAATACGAATTTTCTGCACGTAACGCACTTTCATTACTAAATTATATATATTTATCTCCTCGTAAAAACCACCATGGATCGTAACTTTCGTGGAGTTTTAAAGCGTCAGGAACAAATAAACTTCTCGCTAGGGTCCTCAGCTAACAAGCATGTTTCCCGCCAATTTACGAGCTCAGCTGTTCCGCGCTCTACTACTTCCCATCCGCCATATTGTGGTCCGTGTGAATTTTCAGTGACATAAAACGAAAAAATAGGTTTAGAAAAGGAAGTCATATTTATGATGAAGCGAATGATATGTGTTAAAATTACATGATAATAATATTATATCTCTGGAATGTATCTCATCAAAAACATAAATGTGAAATGAGGACCAAGTTCAAAAACAAAAAAGGTCTGAGTGAAAAATCCTAAAATTTTAGTCACAAGATCATGGAATTCAAGCTCTACATTTGGCTTGCCTAATATATCAATAACTGTTTAAGGTACATTTATGAAATTTTAAAGTCTAAATAAACTAAGTGGCTTTAAATAAATATGCCAAGTTTCATGTATGTAGGTTAAAATAGATCTCGAGTTGTGAAGCAAAAGTAGCTCGAAATGGTTCGTGTAATATATCACATGGCATCACCATCAGGTGACCCGTCTGCTCGTTTGCCTGCTAAAAGAATTAAAAAAAAAACATGAAGCTGCGTTACCAGTTTCCTTTTTTGACTTTGGCTGGACGCGCTGCCTAGATTTACCGATTATTATTCTTCTCTCTTTTCGATATCTTCTCTCCACCAACGGCACTCCAGCAAACGCACTGGAGCAGCATGGTTGAGTAGTCTCTAAGGCTTCTCAGTTATAAGGAGTGACTACAATATACGGTATATTGTAGAAGGCCATTTATATTAAGATCGCTGCATACGTAACGTGGACGGTACGAGGACGGGACGTGAACGGAGCATAAATATACGTGCGTGCCCCGTTCCCGTCCCGTCCAAGCCTTCGTGACGTATGCGCTATCTTTTACATTTTCTATGAAACGATGTTACCAAAAGTTCACGTCCCGTTCCGATCCCGTCCCGTCGACGTCCATATCGTCTATATCGTCCTTTAATGGGTAATGACTTTCTTTTAAAGTTCTCATGTTTACATATGTATATCTTGGAAAATAGGTAAATACAGCACACAAAAAGTATATAATTTTCTTACGAAAACAAGTGTTTTCACCATTTGGATGAATAGCGTTCTAGAAATAAACCGAAAAACGCTGCTTTTAACTATAAAACGAGGAGAACCAACGCAAACGGTGGCTATTAATTACTGCGAAACATTATTAAGACACCATTTTTGTACTGCCGTACTTATCTCCCGAGAGAATTTCTAATGGTAGAAATAACTTAACGTTTAAGTAGGGCAGAGATCGAAACTATAGTGGTGGGTTTGGTCCACGCGTAACAGACTACAATAGTTGCAGTTGTGGAAAAATTAAACTACTGGTTCTTTAGAAGGTACTGGAGCGTAAGTATTATCGTATGTGGAACATGTGGAATCGTGGAATAATTTTATTGACAATCATCTCATTCTTATATCCTGGCTAAATTATCCAACTACCAATAAAATGACAGACCGTATAAAACCAAAAAAAAAAAATTGATTAGTCAATTACAATTCACTAATTTCTTAAAGAGGATTCATTCATAAGATTAAAAGGGCTCCGTCAATTATTAAGTTCTAACCAACCAAATAACGCAACTACTATACGCCTTTATTCTCGAGGGTGCATAAGCCACCAGCAAGTAATAGTTATGCTTTATTGTACTAGACTTTGGACGGGATTCTCCAAAATCGTGGATGAATTTTCTTTTAAAAAAGTTACGTAAATAAAAACTACTATGTTGGTATCTCCAGTACGGAAGACAAAGCGGAATTGATCTCGGCGATAGCTCGCACTAACGAGCTGCCTCACTCGGCTTCCAATAAAATTATCAACTGGTTGGAAATGGAATAATCAGGACTGGCAGGTTTATACGAGTGTTCTGATTTAGACAGTAAATGAAAGAGTGTAATCATCTAAGGATAAGCTGTCATAGCGTTGTTTGTAGTTGAGTGAAGATACGTCGTTTTAAATAATTTTATTTCAATAGTTTTAATAATAATGGATAGCTTGACTCTTGAGCATGAGTCAGCCGTCAAACGACTCGTCGTGTTCCGGTTGAGGGCTTGAGAGCCAGTCCTTTCTTTCTTTTTCTTCTCTCTTTCTTGGCCGGCAACACAATTATTAGTAGTGCCTTTGGTGGTGCTAATGTCTATGGGTGACGATTACACTTACCATCAGGTGAATCGTCAGCTCGTTTGCCGGCAATTTCCATAAAATAAACGCAACAAACTGATAGTAATGTGTCGCTATCCTCACGTGTTGTGGGGATATCCCCATCCTGGGATACCGTCTTGTGCTTTGGACAAAAAAACATCAACAATAAACAGAGACAAGAACACACTGTATAGTTTTTATATATTTACGAACATTTTGAGGTCAGTTTTAGTCAATTTTTTACTTCGCTGAAGTAGTAATCGAAGTGAAAGCAGAAAAGTTGAGCTTTTTTCTCGAATGGACAATAAAATTGCTGTTACCTACTCCGTACCTTCTCTTTACAGCTTCACGGCTTAGCGGAGATTAATTAAGTCGTTGGCAAAAAATAATACCTTCTGAGTAATAATGTATTGATATAATAAAATCTATATCCGTCACTGTATGCATTCTTTATTATACTTCTCATATTTATACAACGCTTACGTAAATGGACCACACCAAAGACGCAAATACCAATCAAAGTCAAGGGTAATCAATTGGCTTTAATAGCAACATTTCAGTAAATCAACAATATACTTGGGAGAAGAAGTCATCAAAATTTTATTCGTTGACCCTAAAGATGATTCGTGACGTCTTCGAAGTGACGTCGTAAAATTAAGTGAATCATTTATATACTCTGCGTATACGAAGTGTATCGCCCCCATGAGTTGTATGAGGAATAGAATATGCAATAACCTTATTCCAGTGTTTCAGAAGCGGGATTGACGGCCGTTCAGCTTTACAATACCTTTTGTTCACTCGCTTTTTGTTCATATTAATTAACGAATTTTTCACCGATCTTCTATTTTTATATTTATTATCTATACCAATATTAAATAGAGGAAAGATTTAATTGGTTTTTATACATTAGATGTATATGCATACATGATGTTCAGAACAGCATGATCATGCATCTTTGTTAAAGTTAAACCTATATTTGTTCAATATACAGTTGTTCACAACCAACATTAGGTATGTGTTTTATACAATACGGCGGACGTATCTTGGCGCATCTGAACATAGGCTCTGCGAACTTTAGCGCATGTAAGACAGAGATAGCGACACGAACATGCTGACGTGTGACTGAAACATAATGCACCACGTACCAAGCATTGGCGAATATGCATGATGAGTAAGTAAAAATCACTAAAATTATGTATTTATGTACAAAATACGGCAAGCCGCCATGTTATCTTGAACGCCAATCAGTCTCAATCAGCGCGAATAACGTCACGCTTCTTTAAATAAACGAATATGACCATACTGATAATAAAATCTTGTCTATTATTTTCCTGAGGCGTGACGTCACAAGCGACGCCATGACACTCTGAATTGTTTTGGTGCAAATTTTAAACTTGTAAATTGGAATGTATTTATTTTATACTAAACCTATTTTTCTTGCTTAAATATGACATACGTTGTAATTATATTTCCCAACAAAATAGAACAGTATTTCAAAACTTGTCATCATGCCCATTGTGTTACTGCGCTGCCTTCTGTGCGACGTTCAGACGCGCCAAGATACGTCGGCCGTACTGTACAAGCCACCCTGAGCCGGGCTTTATTCAAACGATCGTTCGGAACGAGTAGCGGCAACAAGTTGGAACGCGGCTGCAAGTTTTTAAATATTCTTTTATCAACAATGTGTATTAAGTGTATGCGTACAAGAATAATATTTTGGTTTTGTTGTGATTGAGAATAATGAAAAGAATTACAAAAAAAATTAGGTAGAATAAAATTAACACCTTTGGAAAGTTACTGTGATTTAGTTAATTATACCTATAATTAGTTATGAAAGTAAAATTAATTTTAAAAGTATAGAGTAGTCTTGTATGACGTTAATGCATTAAAAACATATTGAAGTCATACGATTTCTTTATCTTTTTAAAATGAGATTAAGAAAATAATAGTTCTAAGTTTTTTCATAATAATGAAATTATTGTCCATTGAAACACGTCGAAATTATAGGTTTACTCAGATAGAATTTGTAAAAACTAAAATTTACATTTTTTTTACAATTTTCCGAAACTATTAAGTTTTATACGCCCCATGGGAAGATCGATATTTTGTTAGTTGCTAGATATTTAGTTCCGGGTGTTGTTAATAGATGGCGTTAGTAAAATTCATTTGCAAGTTCTGAATCACGCTATCAAATGCTACATGTTTACTTAAGTCATAGGCAACTAAATCTAAGTAAAATTAAGTAGGATTTGTAAAAAATCGATCACTACCGCGGGCGAAGCTGCGGGCAAAAGCTTCTTATTTACATAATAATACATTATTATAAAATAATTCACAAAAGCTACAAAACAAGCGATTTAGCGCAACTGAAGCAAACCGAATGGAATGAACGAGAATGATTGATATGACCGAATGAGTGATCCGCCGCACTGCTACCGCGGAATGAAGTAAGGTTCATTTGCGTAATGTTGTATATTAAGTTAATCTATGCGTAGTTAATTCCGCAGGAATATTGAGCTAATGAAATTTGATTGTATTATTTGTAGGTTTGTTTACAGACAATACCTGTGTAAAATTTGAAAAAATATTAATGATATTTTTATTAAAAAAATACTACTACCTCCCTCCCCATTCCCAGGGCCGTTTACGAAATAAATTCCTAATTACGATTGGGTCAAATATCACCCACCCTGCTAGCTAAAAACTCTCTAATTACTCTTCTAAATTAGTTGTTTTCGCAGCTAGACTATTCATAGTAATTATCTCCCTAAAGGGGCCGTGAACCGCCTCGCTTGTACCCATTGTAGCTTGAAGCTACGCATGTGTGGCTACACGTGGCGCGTAGCACTCGCTACGATAATATTACGTAGAGATCTGCCGTGTAGCCATTAGCTACGAAACCTCTACGAACGTCACTACCCTCCGGGCTCTACGTTCACTGTAAAGGTCGCTGCATACGTACCGTGGATCACTTGACATCGCATTACGAAGTGGAGAACGACATGCAAATTGGAGTATTTGCATATCAATTGACAATCTATTTAGCGTTACCCCGCGGCCCCGGTACGGCGGTACGTGAGGTCGATTCGATAGTCAATGCATTAACCAAATTACACGCTACGTCTGACGGTTTTGTGTCGGCATTGTGGCGTGAAATTCGCTGTAATACGTGTTATTTCAAACTATCATGCTCTTTGTCGGATGACAACCTATTACCGGTCTACATGACTTGTATTCACGGAGTTGACTTAGGCTACGTCCGCACAGACAGGTGGCTTGCTTAGCGCCTAGAGCCTAGCTAGTCCCCTAGCGAGTAGTTACGTAAAACCAACGCTCTAGAGTGTTCTCGACTGGCCGCACTGCGCGCTTGGTGCCTAGATAGTTGCTTAGCGTGTATCGAAGTAAACAAACGTGTTGATTTTTTGTCACTAGGCGCTAGGCATTTTTGAAGCAAAAATGAGATTGGCAGTCGGGTTGTCACGGATACAATATTATTGATGAATGTCAATGGCAAAAACTAAAAGCTGAAACGGGAAATTGTTGCATTTATTTCATTAATTTTGTAAGATATTTTTGAGAGTGACATTTCGTCAACGTGCCGACAAGCAAAATGACCAAGGCACCTAGCGACCCACCACGCAAACCACCTCTCAGTGCGGCCACCGTGTATCCTAGTAAGTAACCAGAATGCAAACCACTAGTATCTAGGCGCTAAGCAAGCCGCCTGTCTGTGCGGACGTAGCCTTAGTCTGAGTCGTTAAATAGCCAACCAGAGGCAGAGTACCGAGTATCTAGTCTAGTTGGTAGCGATCCTGCCTGCAAAGCAAGGGGCCCCGGGTTCTATTCCCGGCTGGGGCAGATATGTATGTGTCAGATAAATATTTGTATTCGGGTCATGGGTGTTATTGTGATGTGTTATATGTGTCGTCCATGCCACCCGCGACACAGGTAAAAACCTGCTGTGGGGGTAGGTATGAGTGTGTAAACGTATGACGTAACCGAGACAGTACAGTGCACATAAGATCTCGTTGTTCAAGAGATGATTTATACTCTGTTTCTCTCGATCGATCGCTTCAGGACTAGCACAAGGCGTGGTTGAGCGCTTCAATTCCACTTGTGTGAATAAAATAAATGTTTTCCTTAGCCATAACTACAACAGAGCTATTCAAAGTTTACTCCGTCCGCATTCAAGAAAACTATACGTTTCGCGATAGATAGTCAATAAAAGTGGCGGCCGTGTATTCTCGTCCAAATGTTTGCTCACTTGTGAGCGGTAGCATTCGCACTGACCACTGCATGAGTTCTCGTTCTTATGACAATTTTTTTATTACTCTACAAATTCTTTTGACATGAAATAAAGTTGCACAAGTAAAAAATTGTTACAATCAGTTGTTGTAGTCTAGTTTAATTGATAATCTATATATATAAAATTGAAAAGAGATACACTGATTAAACAAAAAATCTCAGAAACTACCGAACCGATTATGATGAAATTTGGCAGGGAGATAGCTTATGCCAAGGAGACGTCAGCTAAGAACGGATTTTTGGAAATTCATCCCCTAAGGGGTAAAAATACGGGATAGAGGTCATTTTCATACAAACCAACTTCGTCAGTTTTAGAGTTGTAAATTTGAAAAAATTTATGTAGGTTTATAGTAATAAATTAAAGTTAACTTTAATATATTTTTTTGGAAAATCACCCCTTAAAGGGTTAATTTACTGAATTGAACTTAGTAGGCAACTTCGTCATTTTTGAAGTTAAAAACATGAAAATTTACATATTAGCTCCAGACTAGAAACAAAATTTGTAAGTATTATGTTTTTTTGGAAAATCATCCCCTAAAGGGTTAATTAAGAGTGCGAAAGTTAGTATGGACACTTCGTCAGTTTTGAAGTACGAAGGGCGAAAATTTGTATATAAGCTTATAGTTAGACACAAAAAATAACTGTATCATTGTTTTCTCGAAATTCATCCCCTGAAAATAGGGGTTGGTAGCCAACTACATACAAATCAACTTTGCCAATTTTAGAGTTATAAATATGAAATTTTTTATGTAAGTTTATAGTAATAAACTAAAATTAACTTTAACAATTTTTTTCAGAAAATCATCCCTTAAAGGGTTAATTTAGTGAATTTAATTTAGTATGCAACTTCGTCATTTTTAAAGTAAGAAGGGTGAAATTTTGTATTTAAGCTTATAGTTAGACACAAAAAATAACTGTATCACTATTTTCTCGAAATTCCTCCCCTAAAAATAGGGGTAAGAAGCCATTTACGTATAAATCAACATCGTTAGTTTTAGACTTATAAATATGAAAATTTTTATGTAAGTTTATAGTTGTGAACAAAAGTTAATTTTAACACGGTTTTTTGGAAAATTATCCCTTAAAGGGTTAATTTAGAGGATTTCATTTAGTACGCAACTTCGTCATTTTTAAAGTTAAAAACATGAAAATATTATGATGATATTAGCTCCAGATTAGAAACAAAATTTGGGAGTACATTTTACGTTTTTTTTGGAAAGTCATCCCCTAAAGGGTTAAATAAGAGTGCGAAAGTTGGTATAGACACTTCGTCAGTTTTGAAGTACGAAGGGCGAAAATTTGTATATAAGCTTATAGTTAGACACAAAAATAACTGTATCACTGAATTCTCGAAATTCATCCCCTAAAAATAGGGGTTGGTAGTCAACTACATACAAATCAACTTCGCCAGTTTTAGAGTTATAAAATATATGCATTTTTTTTTATGTAAGTTTATAGTAATAAACAAAAGTTAACTTAGATTTTATTTTTTTCGGAAAATCATCCCTTAAAGAGTTAATTTAGGGGAATTAACTTAGTAAGCAACTTCGTCATTTTTTATGTTAAGAATGGACAGGGAGCAGGAGAGGGAGAAGGAGCGGAAGAGGGAGATAGAGAGGGACAGGGAGCGGGAGAGGGAGTGGGAGCGGGACAGAAATCGGGAGAGGGCGCGGGTGTGGGCGGGAGTGGGACTGGGAGCGATAGAGGAAGAGGGAGAGGGATATGAAGTGGGAGAAAGACCTCGAGCGGGAAAGGGAGAGGGAGAGGGATATGTGGTGGGAGAAGGACCTCGAGCGGGAAAGGGACAGATAGTGGGACAGGAAGAGGGAGAGCGAGGGGAGTGAGACAGGGAGCGGGAGAGGAAAAGGGACAGGGAGCGGGAGAGGAAGAGGGCAAGGGGAGAGAGGGAGATGGAGAGGGAGAGGGAGAGGGAGAGGGAAAAGAAAAAAGTTAATGTTGTTTACTATTCCAAACCCGCTCCCGGAGGAATAATCTGTGATTGTATCGTAAGTTTCAGTATGTAAATTCCTAAATATCAGTAGGTAGTTCAATATATGTAAATGAACCTGTTTTTAAATTTTCTTTTGTAAGGGATAATAAATAATATGACAAGCATAATTTCCGCGTGCGAAGCTGCGGGCAACAGCTAGTTATACAGTCTAAAATAGTTGACTTTATGTTTGATGATTTTTAAGATCATTTTCATAGAAGGAATGATGTTATGATTTCTTAATTTGTACCGTTAGGTAGGATGTTCTCCTAATACAATAAGCTATAAATGATATATTAATAGAGTACACCTCGTGTACTCTATTGAATGCCGAACTTGGCACTCATCTTTACTTCCCATATCAGACACGATCACTTGCGTATGTGTAGAAGTATAAAGCAATGAAACCATGTTTGAATGCTAAGCTTCTTAAATGCTAAACTGCTTAAAGCTAAATGTGAACAAGTAACGTGAGAATATACTCTTAGCCAATCGTAAGAAGAGATCAGTACGTAGCGTGTACGAATCCATACGAATGCGTCAGCGAGTGTGTAGTTGTGTACAGCCGAAGGAATATCTCGAACAATAGGTCCGACTGTTATCTTTACGCTATTGTCGCCTCACTACTATCTCGAGCGCTGAAAGAAAACGTTTTCATGTTCCAGTAATCTCTCATTCAATTGTCGGGTACTCAGCGAACTTGAACAAAATTGTTTTAGGGACGATAGGAGTTCGAGGCAAGATAATTTACAAGATTTCTATCCGTAGTATTGTATTGTGTGGAGAAAAAAATGTTCTCCATCGGAATGGAAAGGTTACAATGTGATTAATTAATTCTTTGTGTCGGATTCTTGAGGTAGAGAGTGAATAGACCTACAAAGTTAGTACGCTCGCCATCTGAATTTATCTCCATTCACCATAAGGTGAGATGGTGGTCGGACATAAATTAAGTAAAAAGTCATCTTTGTTTCCAAATAATGTTTCCAAAGAGAAACAGTTATTAGGGTTCCGAACGAAAAATCGAAAAACGGAACCCTTAAGGTGGCCACTCACGGTCGCACCATTTGGCGTGGCTCCAAATGACTTAAGTCAAATGGCGCTATTGGTCATACAGACTTTTTATATCACGCCATCAGTTTTTCACATTCACAATCAAATTTTGGCTGTATATCACGCCATTTTACGCGATGGACTGACCGTGAGTGGCCACATTTATTATAGGTGAATATAATAAAATAAATAAATAAATAACGCTTCACACTCATAGCCCCACACTAGGATTCCCTGTGTCGTGGGTGCCATGGACAACACACTAGACAAGGACACTAACACCCAGACCGAGAACAGAAATTCAAACTCATCATTCAAATTTCCGCCTCGCTGGGAATCGAACCCAGGAGCCTTGGTGCGGCGATCCGGCATGGTATCCATTGCGCCGCACGGGTCGTCAAATGGTCGTTTTATTCCCGTAACTTCATCTAAAGACACTGAATCGTATATTAGGAACTTCAAAACAGAATATTATCCCAACTCTCTAACAAATCTTAGCCATAAAAGTAGGTCATTGACAACTGTTTTATTGCTCGCGCTTGACTTACCTTAAGAGGGTTGTAAATACACTTTTATGGGTGCTTTGCTATCGAGAGATGGAACTAGTGAAATAAAAATAAATGATCCGAATTAGTTCCGTTATCACACATCTTTTTATGTATATTTTTTATGATTTTTTTATGTAAAAAGGATTAGTAGCCGTAGTCGGATAAAAACTAAAAATCTGATTTAAATTGTTCATGGGAAAAAGCTTTTTATATTCTTTTTCTTTCACCGTACAAGCTGAGTTGTTTGTCGGAGCCGATGTAATCCACTTTAAGCTGATTAAGGTTGTTAATTAATTCTCGATCACACGAGTTTTAACGTACAGCGACCGACGGGTTTTGATCCATGTATGTAGTCAAGTTTCAAGACTGTTAGGTGTTGGTTTTGCGTATAATACCGTAAACGTAAGAAAATTTATTTTATTACGTTTACTTAGCAATGAAAATCAAAAACTTGATGTCCCACAGGAGATTCTTATAATCATCTTTTTTAATCGACTTCAAAAGAAGGAAAAGTTCTTAGTTCAAGTGTATTTCTCATAAATTTTTATTGGGTGTACCAATTTTGATGATTATTTTTATAATTGAAACTTGGTACTTGTCATGTAGTTCCATTTAAATTTGAGCGAGATTTATCGATAAGTTTTTGAGTAATCCCGAATTTTGAAGTCGGTTATTTTTTGTAAAGAATTATTTATGGAAATAATCGAAAGACGAGCTGGCGATCCACCTGATGGTCACGTCTCCAAGGACATCAGTAACACCAAAGGCTTCACCATTGCGTTAACGACAAAGAAAGAAAAGAGAGAAATGTAGCTCCCAAACTCCAGCCGAAACCCGAATTTCCACCGAAATTGCTTCAAGCATTTTGGACTATGCACAAGACTATGCACAATTTTGGACAAGCATGTTGCATGGTTACTACATTCGTATGCCAATGCAACAGTAATTATTACCTAATAGTGGATAAGCGGCGTGTGCTCCTACGCTAATTTTTTTTAATGGAAAATCGAATTTATGAATGGACCGAATGTGCCAAATGCATTGTTTTAGTGGTCTCTAACCATCTTTGCATTATTGCCTTTCAAATGAAACCTGTTTGAAACACATCAGTTGGATGGTTTCAGACTCTATAAAGAATATCCCGAGTGTTTTATATGTATAGAGATGGTCAATGTATATCGATGTGTGGCCGGGTTTGGCTAGAGCTAAATAAATAGCTATATATATTCTAGTTCATGATTAATTACTTCCCACATGTATACAGAGTTACTCGTGCATGTTATCTGAATGTAGCTACTCCTTTGACCACGGCGCCTGGATCGATTCTGTAAGCCGATGTTATCTTGTTTCCCGAATTAATTCTCAATACTAGAGAGAAATTAGTACAGTGATAGCCTGGCTGTTTGAGCGTGGGTGGGTTTGAACGAGATCATGTTTCCGAATCTTGAATGCAGCACTATGCACAATTACGTATTTAGAATTAGGAGAAAGTGCATGTTAAAAATCTGTTACTACATCACATGGCGCACCTCACATGTTTCGACTGTTATTTTTTTGGTTTGCTTAGACAAGTTAATGATTGACAACAATGTTGTTGAATGGTTGGTTAGTTGCGGTCGCGGTACCGGAGACCGTAATAAAAAGTCCCGAGTTATGGTAATTGGTAAATTACTTAACTTAATTGGTTTACACAGTGAGAAATATTAAATAACCTACGGTATTATAACTACGGAACCCGGAATGGTTTTGGTGTGAGCACACCAATGGTTAACGATGTACTAACTGTTCATTCGATTAAGTATTACAAGCTTAAATTATTAATTAGTGCAAAAATGGTTAAATGCAAAAAATGCTGAGCTGTTCGAACGCTTAGCGCTCGGTCACTTGTCCTTTTCGATACGTATTACGATGAAATCAACCGTAAAGAACCATTACAATTGAGAGGACTGCCATATCCGTCAGACGGCTGCCGAAGGGTTTTTGACTTCAAAGCTTTAGTAAGTGAAAGGCCTGTAGTACTTCAGTAAGGTTCACTTCACCACGCATTTCAGTAAGGTGGCGAAGAATGCTACATATCACTATAACTGGTATAAATATTAAATTTTAAAAAGCTGTCATGCTATACTTTTTTTAAATCCTTATAGTAAGCTCTTTGATTTAATACCCATATTGCATTATTCGATTTATTTTTATTTTTTTATACTTCAAACAATTTCATCTCAAAGCCATCTTATTTGTTTTTTTACCGTCACTTATCTAAGAACACTTGGGTTATCAAGACGAATCTAACGATATCTTGATTATACATATACATTGGTTCAGCGGTTTGGAACGTATGAAGTAATAAACAATATTACATTACATAAATACATACATACATACAAGATACGCGCGAAACGTAATCCTTCTTTGACAGCTGGGCAAAAAGATCCGTACTTGACAAATCCCGATTATTAAAAGTAGACGATCGAGGGATCAACGCTTGACATACTAGGCTAATAACGGCTTTTAGATGAGCAAAAATGTTTTATTAATCAACTCGACTTACGATTAAGCCTACATCACCCAAAGTCTTCTGTAATCCCCAAGAGAAGGGAAGCTTAGGTCGACATGACGGTGTTATTACAGTCATAATTAAGCATTTCCAAGCGCAGACTATATGGGATTTATTGCGTAGATATTATAAAAGCATTTCGAATCCAAAAAAAGTGCATAAGAGCCATTTCAGGGGCCAATAGCATGGAAAGCTGTAAACCACTTTTTAAAAAATACCGTATTTTGCCACTGGTTTGCATGTACATTAGAGATCTTTGTATGTTTGTCAAAAAGCATCCACAATACTTTGAAAAAAAAACAAACTCAAGCAGAAATAAATTTAAACTTTGTGTACCAAAATGTCGATTACAGCTCTATAAAAGAAACGTCTTCATGAATGCAATTATAGTTTACAACAAACTTCCAAATAAATTTAAAGATCTCACTATGAATGCTTTTAAAAATAATATTTCGTATTGGCTTGCAGAAAATTGTTTTTATAATATCAATGAATATATGGCCTATAAGGAGAGGTAGCTACATTAATGTTAGATTTTATAATTTATTTATTTAACATTATTCTTTCTGTAATTTGTATTTTTTTGTAATTTTTTAAATCATTTTGACATTTTAAATTATATTATTAAAATTAACATTTTAAAATTGATGTTTTAAAATTGAATTTGAATTGAATTGACATTTTAAAATTGAATTGAATTAATACTAAGTGAATAATAAAATGATTTAATTAATAATGTAATTGGAAAATTGTATTATAAGATATTGTTAATTTTAATAATTTAAAAATTATTTAGTATTTGTATAGTCAATAATGACACTGTTGCATACCATAAGTGGTTGGATGTATTGGACTTTTATACTTTTAACATCATTGTAAACTACATTCTTGCAATAAAAATGATTTGATTTGATTTGTACGGAGACAGAAATGTGTGGTTTCGTCAATATCAAGAACTAGTGGATACGAGCGTGTTCCACTACGCTAAAAAATCTGATGACAATTACAGAGCAGTGTGTTGACAGTCTGTTTATGCTTATTTTATTTTTTATTTATAATAAAAAAAATATTTTTGTGCTCTAACACGTTATTGGAGTGCCCCCTAATCAAAATTTTAAAAAAATATTCAATGTACAGTAAATTTGCCCTTTGAGTTTTATTATAGTACTAGCTGCCCGGACAGACTTCGTTCTGTCAAAAGTTTTTTATTTTGAGATGTAAGCTATCCTATCTTTCAAGTTGGATCAAACTGCACACGGTGTGCAAATTTGATTAAAATTGGTTAAGTAGTTTAGAAGTCCATCGCGGACAAACAACGTGACACGTAATTTATATATATTAGGATTTATAATCAGCTTATGTACTATTACACACACTGTTTTACAGTCTGCCAAACTGAGAGCCAGTTTGTCGGCAGTAGTTCTCGTGGATTACTTTACTTCCAAGTACATATTATCTTTATAACATGACATGATACAATGACTACATTGAAGTATTATTACTAGCGTATAGAATGGACACCGCGAACACAATGTATGTTCCAATGAATTGGCGCCGCGCGGCTTCAATTGCCAATGAATAGATTCGTTTGATTTTGAAAGGATAACGGGGGCCCAATTTTGAAAATAGAACCTCCCGGCGCGGCATCTTTACTTATTATATTCATAATTTTATATGGGAAAAGTGGAAAATCGACTTTAACAATGGACTGAATGCGCCTAATGCATTGTTTTAGTGGTCTCAAACCACTTTCGGATTATTGCCTTTCAAATGAAACCATTTTGAGGTATATCGGTTGGATGGTTTCAGAGTCTATAAAAGACATCCGTATTTTATATGAAGGTTCGGATTCAGTACAATATACTCGTACCTCGAATATTCCGTGAATAAATAACTTTTGTATCTCTTTCAGCATTTTATTACAACATTTCTTTTCCATGGCGAAGTAATCTCGAATCGTGGTAGATACATGAAATGAAGTGAACATATGTTTTAAAAATCCACATCAATGGACTGAAAAATTGATGTGTTTTCTCATAATAATGTACATTAGTTTTGTTGATACGTTACCGCGGTTGCTCGTAGTATGTTTACGCAAAAAGAAAATCGTTCTACCCATTAATAATTATAATTTACGCAGTAGGAGCTTGGTTAAAGTTGGCATTGAATAGAAGTGCAAAAATACATTTATTAAACAACATGACCACTATGACCAGATCACATAAATAAATAATCTTAATTTTACCAAGAAAAAAATAACCGACTTCAAAATAACACAAAACCTACTCGTCAGATTTAGCTAAAAAAGTGGGGCCGCATGACAAGCACCAGGTTTCGATTAAAAAAAGAGTAATCGAAATCGGTTCACCCAGTCGAAAGTTCTGAGTTAACAAACATAAAAAAATGCAGTCGAATCATTCGAATTGAATACCTCTTTCTTTTTTCAAGTCGGTTAAATAGATGATCTACCTATTACCATATTATAGGTACCATTGTTACGTGTAAATCAGTATTCCTTTGCTAGATTTTTGTTGCTCTCAGAACTTTATGGGCAGTAAAAAGGATATTTTTGCGCCGTTTTCAGATCACAAATAGAACAAAGCGAGAATATCGACTTGCACTGTTTACGAAAATGAAATTGAGCCGAAAATTGCTTTGTAAAGAGTACATAGGTACATAGGTTACATACGTTAGTCGGCTGCGCCCTGGACGCTGTAAACAATATATAGATACAGTTTACCGTATGGACTTTGTTGGCGGGTATTCAGTTATTATATATATTTAATAGGTGTTGGACGTATAAATAAAAGAAAATATGGCGAAAAATCTTTTCGCTGTTGAAATAGGATACAGAAAAATCTTGCATCACGCCATTACAGAGAAAAAGGAAGAGAAAGAAATTTTGCCATACACAAAACATGAAGTATAAAGTAAATAATGTTGCTATTTGATAACAGATTATATAAAAAAATACAGATAAGTTAACGTAACTAAGTTTATGTTTAGTTATGTACTGAAAAATAGGTGATACACATAACTTGGGTAAATTTGATATGCAGTATTCTACTTTAAAACAAGGTCTTCCAAGTGACCGTATTTTGTTTTTAAACAAATGTCAATTTCAATCTTTTGGAGATCCTACCATAGCGTCTATAGCTACATCCTACAGAGTCCAGTGACCTTCAACAAAATCGATGGAGTCTTGTAAGAGGCGATAGAAGAAGG
Organism: Thymelicus sylvestris; assembly: GCA_911387775.1. Taxonomy (NCBI): domain Eukaryota; kingdom Metazoa; phylum Arthropoda; class Insecta; order Lepidoptera; family Hesperiidae; genus Thymelicus; species Thymelicus sylvestris. The sequence goes on from OU426889.1 coordinate 17,103,796, forward strand.
CCTACCTGCTTGGTGGTATGTCTCCGCATAATAATAATAATATCTTTATTTCTCTATTCATAAAACTAAACAGAAATAGGACTAAGTAATTCTATCATGTTATGTTCTAAGTAAAGATTCTCACAAAGCGAGTCTGGAGTTCGTACAAGGGTGATCTGTATGAGAGATCTCCAGGCCCTCATCCCGGAAAGGTTGAATTTAATAATAACAATATTATAAATATCAATTTATCAGTAGGTATTATTATAAAGCCATTAATAGTAACTGTTAATAATAGTCCGCCAAACTACTCGTCGTGTCCCAGCTGGTGGCTTCAGAACCATTTTTTCTTTCTAGACCCTATTGCGTCACAGATTATAAAAATATCTGTATCTATTCCTAATAATAATGTGTATATAGCATCAGAAATCAGCTCAAACGACGCGACGCAGCACGGCTTCGTTTACAATATCAATAAACAAGTAACGTAATTAAATGTCAAGTTCAGTTTCACGAATCTATTATTGATGAAAGGTGTACAAAAGGGATTCCAATACAGCCGACGGCAGATGTTGGGTGAATAATATTGTTAATACATTTCTAACGTCAGTCGCTGTCAAAAGATTACTAAGGTTTAATATTATTTGCAACTGAAATATTGCTTCGTTATCAAGTGTTTAATTAAAGCAGCAACTCTATATACCTTGTCTTCGGAATATCTGCAGCGTCAGAAGTATCAATCACTCAATCAATCATCTTTATTGTGAAGTAAAGAGCTCGCAACGTACGGGAGTGACATTCACTGTATTGATTGAATCAATATCACCACATTCGAGGCGCTGTAGTTGTAGTGCAGTTCCTTTCAAATGGGACTGAGAACGGATTGGGTGTGTAGAGCAAAAAGGAATCAAGATAGAAAGAGTAGAACAGAATCCTTACAAACGAAAAACTTTAAAAGACAAACATATTTTATATTATGTTACACAGATATGCTTGCTTCAGATAACTTTTATTTAAACTTAAATAATATACTGTGCTTTAGACTTACAATTAGTTTTTGGTTCAATACTTTCCTTCACCGAAGCATAACTTTGTTCGAATATAGGTAAATTTGATTTGATATAATATCTAAAGTAATTTGCGCGAGTAATAAGTATAAATAATTTATACATGTGATATTGAAAATATTTGCACCAATATAGGTCGAGTAATTTACAAGCTCCATCGGTATTCTAATATTTAGGTCATAATTAGTGCTCTCAGCACGGCTCGATGCACGATTAAACGTCGAATCTAACCAGTAATTAACTGATTTTGTTGACATAATATACGAGTATGACTACCGGTTAGGTAAATAGATTAGATGCATAACGCAGCATATTAATGAACCCTTATTGCTTTGCGTTAATACCATTCAAAAATATAGTTTTACAATAGTTAATTAGTTTATCCATGTAGAGACATCGGTTAGTTAGTTTTTTCATAATTATGTATATGACGGCGAGCAACCTCTTTGGTTCTACAAAGATCGGCCGATGCAGTTAGGAAAACTGGAAATATATCATGGTGCAAAGTAAAAGGAATATTATTGAATAACCAACACCGTAGAATACCCCTCCTGTGTCACATAATTGCAGTACAACAGTATAATAATAAAAAGTCTTAGGCGGGCTTTAAGCAAAAAAAAATTGGAATGCAAACAATCTTTATAGTTACAGTTTTATGATTAAAAAACCGTGGGTTTTGTTCAATGAATAAATAAAACAGTTTATTTTTGTGTATAATCGTGTCGTATAAAAATCACCGCCATTCACCACAAGATCGCCTGAGTCAGTATTAATAGCCAAAATATAATTTTAGAGTGATAAATGAAGGTCGATACCCTGCGTAGATTCGTTGTGACCGAATTTTATCACATATTTACTACCGGGTAGAATTTTATTAACTTCTTACGAGAATATTGTGCTTGAGATCTCACAAAGTTTTAAGTTCTCCACTCTGGCTATATCCAGAGGTCTTTAAGTTAAGGTCGATGCATACGTAACGTGGACGGGACGGGGACGTAACGGGACGTGAAGTTTTGGAAACATCGTTTCATAGAAAATGTAAACGATAGCGCATACGCCACGGAGGCGCGGACGGGACGGGAACGGGTCACGCACGTATATTTATGCCCCATCCACGTCCCATCCCCGTCCCGTTCACGTTACGTATGCAGCGACCTTTAATCAGTTAATGCACCTCCCAATCAATTTAATTTAAAAATTCCAATAACTACACATTGTAAGTAATCGTATCAGCTAAAATCTTTTCTCAACCAGTATAAAATAATTTACCAATATCTAATTCCGTTCTTCCATAAATATACGCTGAATATACGCTTACACACTCATACCCCCCGCAGTAGGTTTTTAACTGTGTCGCGGGTGGCATGGACGACACATATAACACATCACAATAACACCCATGACTCGATACAAATATTTATCTATCACATAAATATCTGCCCCGGCCGGGAATCGAACCCTGGACCCCTCGCTTCGCAGGCAGGTTCGCTACCAACTAGGCTACAGGGTTGACCGAGTTAAGAGACTTAGGACGAAGAAACTTCCATAACTGATTCCTTATAGTTTTGTCATGTCCGTCTGTCCGCAGTCTAGCTGAGAGACCTTAGGACTAGAAAGCTTTTTACAATATCCTGGCTATTTGGGGCTAACAACTTAACTAGTATTTTATATATTCTGTGTCTCAGAAACGGCTTCAACGATTTTCATGAAATTTACTATGCAGAGGGTTTTGAGGGCGATAAATCAGTCTAGATAGAATTCAGTTTTAGAAAATGTCATTTTATCCGTGTTTTCAAGCAATAAAAAACTGCTACAACAGACTCTTCCTGACATCTATTAGCGCGTAGCAACACTAAACTACATCAGTAGATGGCGTTGTTAAGCAACACTAAGCCTAATTTCCAAAAAACACGATTTACCAAAAAGAATACCGAGAAAAGCCCGGTCATCCGGGTACTTACAATAATGCAGACCTGACTAGTCCATTATCAAAGTGGCGTTATTACCCGGTAAGGATAAGCATTGCTCTCATAAATCACGCCAGAAGCAATTTCGCAAATAGGGTACGTACGGATAGTCTTTTAATCGCCTATAACGGATAGTCCAGATTTTATGAGCCAATAAAAAGATCGCACGAGGACGTGCGAACGCTAAACGTTTGTAACGATTGATTTTAGCACTTGTCTATCTAGATGTTGAGAGATTTACGGCTGTCATTATTGAGCGCAAACGGTTTTGGAGGTTTCAAGAGGTCCGTGAGAGAATTGAGTTAATTTTATTGAGGGATCCTTAGGTATAACATATAACCACAGAAGACATAATAGTACTTATAATTGATATACCTTTTTCGTCAGGTAACATGGTACCCGCATAAAAATGTTTTCTGTTTCGTTCACGCAATAATTTTATTATGGTTACATATTGTTCGTTTTTTGTTGTTGCAACTTTGTACCGTGTTTATTTCATGACGGAATAAATGTTTCTTTCTTTCTTTTCTTTCTTTTATATAACCACTCATGTGCTCTAGAAAGGTGTGATGATAGAATTTTGTTTGATGTTACCTATTTATTTATGTACTCATCTTGTTTCCTTTTGTATTTTGTTTGATAGCAATATGTCTGTTTATAATACTGATACGATGTCCAAACTGTGCGGGAAAAGGTTTACACTGAAAACATAGCTATCATACGTTATCGCCATGACACCAGCCGAGTGTAAAACATTTTCGTCACAATATTTATCGGCATATTGGTAAACCACACATGAAATTTAACGATGAAATAAATGTTCTCTTTCTACGGTATAATCATAACAAAATAACGTTATTTTTATGTCGAAAACAAAAATAATAAACAAACTCTTACAATGTGAGTGGAGTTTGTAATAAATATGAAATTACAACGTATATGCGTACCTACATATGTCCAGACTACACACATGTAGCTTCAAAAGGTTTCATTACATTTTTCATGAACATTATACATACTATTTTGACAAGATCATTCTTTGTATAAGTATTATTATGTCTTCTGTGGTTATACAAATAACAGAAGATTCAGAAAGGGAGCATTTTAAAAATATGGTTTACTATTATTTGTACATAAAAGTGATATACTTGTTATTAACCGACTTCAAAAAAAGGAGGAGGTTTTCAATTCGACTTTTTTATGTTTGTTAGGACCTCAGAACTTTTGACTGGGTGAACCGATTTTGATGATTCTTTTTTTAATCGAAAGCAGGTGCTTGTCATGTGGTCCCACATAAATCTCGAGATCTGACCAGTAGTTTTTGAGTAATTTTGAGGTCGGTTATTTTTTGTTAGCAAAATTTATCACAAACAATATATTCTATCAAGAGAATAATGCTGTAGGTACGCAAATATTTTGGGTTTTTACTTATTATAAACTTCTTTTCGTTCATACTTTTTATGTCTTGTTCATTACCAATTCTCGGCACATCGAGCACACAAAATCACTAATATATTATTTTAAATTTAAAGTTGATTGTTGTTCTAAATGTTATGAATATATCCCGATATAATATACGATATACTAAAGTATACATCATATAATTTTACAATCAGAAACATTCGTAAAAAATAACAGCATTTTTTACATTGAAACAAAATATTTTACGCTCACCGGCTTACCGACGACCGTAAGAACAGAGTATTAAAATATTCATGGAACATTTCAACAAATATACTTAATTGAAATGAGTTTCCATGAATAATTAAGAGTTTGTTTAGTTAAAACATAAAGGTCACCAGGTGAGGCTGAGCTCAGGTTCACTCGATACGTGGTTCTATTACCTGTCCTTTAGAATTTCATTTGCTGCTTAGTATTTTATTTGTTTTGCCTTTCTCGTTCCCTTTGAAACCAATAATTTTATTAAACTTCGCCTCTGGCTATGCTGAAAGATTTCATTCCCAAATGTTTCTTTTGTGCTTCGTTGTGTTGCTTCACAAATTAACATGTTTTACAAAAACATATCAGGTTGAAAATACATTCAGGCTTTGAATAATTGTACTCGGGTGTACACACTAACACATGTCCTTATTTCTATAGATATTGTATTGTTTGCGTCAATGTGGTTGTAAAGGAAGCCGACACCAACATATGTCTGTCCCACATGGTTTTCGATAATAAGAGTGTTGTTCATATACAGAGGTATTTAACAGGCAATGTGAACATAATTTCCCTCCAATGTAACTGTCGTATCATAATGTTGTAATCATAATTTGGATGTCAATGCAATTATTTGGCATCTTGGAGCAGATCTGGTGATTGAGTCATGGCTTGAACAATGGAACTCATCAATAGTTACTAGTAAACTCTTAATAAAGTTTGTGCTCATTTGATTTGTTTTGATGAGTATAATATGATATATTCAATTTCGTATTATGTACATTATTTTATTTTATCCCTACGTAATAAAAGCCGTCAAACTTACAAAACAAGTCCGTTGTTAAAGAATTTTTGCGGTAATATTATACAAGCTAATGAAAGCGAAGTGTGAAAGTTCATCGACTTGTTCATAAGAATCAGTGTAACTACAACGTAAACAACCTGACGATCGGGGCGCAGTGCCGATGGGCGCTTGTGGGTCGAGTAAACAAATCTCGATATAGTAGTCCATGAACTCTTAGCGTTCATCACACTTGGCTACACTACAGCCCATCACCAGCCCTCTGTAGGTCACGGACTTCAATCTATAGTAATTTTTTTAGACAAGTCTTAATCTTGTCACTGCTTTTTATGAAAATATTAATTAAAATTAGTTTAAAAAGAAACAGAAATTACTTGTCAAAACAGTCAATAAGATGTTAGTAACATTACGGCAAGTTGTAATGTATTATCATCAGGTCACTTTGGTGTTTTTTCCATTTTCTAAATTTTATTTATTTATTTATTTACCATTTATCGCATCATAAAATTGGCGGACTTGATGTCTAATGGCATTCTCTACCAGTCAATCCTTCGCGTTGTCGAGAATGTGCGGTAGGCTATTATAGTAAAATAAACAAATACTCATTGACGACTGTAATCTAGTTGGTAGCGACGTATATAACGACGGTAGATATGTTCGTTAAATTAAGAAACTCTTAAAAAGTAGATTTAAAAACCATCAGACCCCGAATTGCGCAACGATTGACTGGTTTTGCAATTCGGTAACATTAAGAACAAATTACTATAAAAACGGTTCTTGTTCTTGAGTTACAATCAATTCAATGTAACTACAATTGGTCTCCGAGAACACCGTTTTTTCCGTTTTTTGACGACTTCAAAAAAGGAAGAGGTATTCAATTCGACTGTATTTTTTATGTTTGTTACCTCAGGAGATTCGACTGGGTGAACCAATTTTGATGATTCTTTTTTAAATCAAAAGCTGATGCTTGTCATGTGATTCCACTTAAATTCGAGCGAGATATGACAAGTAGTTTTTGAGTTATCCCTAATTTTGAAGTCGTGTATTTTTTGTCAAGAATTACTGTGTGGTCAACATCCAACACTTAAACAAATAAACACACACAAACACATTTATAATATTAGTAGGACAATAGGATATATGGAACTCTACATACGATCAAGACTTTATTCTGATGAGAACCCTAACTTCAATAGCATTAGTGGGCGTCTGATTAAATCATACCCTTTTGAATCAAACCACCAACCACTTAGGGCTTTGTCACATTCAGTGAAAGCTGTAATGAAAGGATTGAGTACGATGCTTAATATAATTTAACTAAATTAAATTAATTATGTAATGTATTTAATTATGTAAATTTTAGGCAAGGTATATGGAAGTTGGCAGAGCCATTGCAAAGATCTGTCAAGAACTAAGATAAAAATAAATATAGGTACCTATTTGTACCCGCGCCCTCAGCGAAAAAAAAGCAAAAGTCGTGATACCTTGAATTTTAGATAATAATATGATTGGAAAGAGGAACAAAAGCTGCATATGCTCAATTATTTTCAAATATTTATCATTAATCTTGACGGTTTTGTGCAAGAAATCGTAATTTACATCATTTGACTACATACTGATATATTAAACGTCTTTTTTTGCTCTCCTGTAAAATTGCAATTTTCATTTTATGCCTTCTTTCTACTGACCGTACGCTATGACAAACAATGCGTTACCATTTTTCTGGACATCTCTACTTTGAATTGAAATATTGGACATTCTATCTAACTAATGTAATGAAAATAACATCAATGGTGAGGAATAATATAATTTGTCAATAATCGTCGTAATCTTACACCATGATGATAAAATGGATATCTTCTCGACTCGAAGACAACAAAGGGTGACAAATTATTTTAATTACTTGACCAGGTTGGGCGACACTGACAGTTATATATTGGAAGCTCTTTCGCCTGAAAAATCGGGTCACCCAGAAAGGTGTAATTTGTTAAAGTCGCGTCACTGTTCGCGTTCGCTTGATCATGTTTTTACACCCGAAGAATTAACTTAACTTGTTTACTATAAGTACTTATTGATGATCTAGTTACTAGATCTAGTAGGTACACTATTGTACGTAAAATATGTAAAGTAGTGAGTATGTAAAGGTCATTAATTTGATAAAGATCGTCTACTTTAAAAACAAACGTACTTATTACCACATTGAAGTAGAAACGTTTATTTATATTTATTTAATAAAAATGTTTCTTAAATATTGCCATTTACACGTTATAACAATAATATGTATAACGCGCCCCAACGTAAATTTTTAAGGAAATAAAAAAAGTAAGTGCTATTTTGTCTCTCAAAGTATGCTGTATATCTCCATAATGGCCTAATCTATGGATATCAGATCTTGTTAGATTTTTTGATGTCCCAACTAGTAAACCTATGCGTAGACACTTTGAGATACGGGAGCTAGTGCGGCATGCGTTTGATCTAACATAATTACGGTAGAAACCCACCGCTTGTTAATTTAGCTCCATTGTTAAAGCAAAAGCTGTGTGCACAAATTGGCATATTGTAACGTAGTGGTTTAGGTGACTATATAAGGTTACGTTAGGTTAGGTTATTGCCTTATAGGGCAGCAATAACTGCAGCACGTAGCTTAAATTCAGTTCTATATTGATCATAGTTTACGGTGTAATATTTACTCATGCATTTGGTTTTTCGTTTATAAGAAAATTTAGAAAACTAGGTGTAAGTATATGGTAGGCTAGGTATACATAAGTACGCAAAGTGTTGGAAGTCCCAAAAACACAGCAGAATATTTTAGTTCGAGGACACGGAAACGCAAACTTTTGATAGTATATTAAGACGTAGGAAAAGTACTCGTATTTTAAAACTAAATACATACTATACGTATCCTTAATTTGTTTTACGTGATGTATTTTTTGGAGTCAGTATTTTTATTATTTTCAGCAGCAGCTATTGTTTCAGCAATCAACAACCAATCGAAACAGAACTATAAAATAACTAGCTGCCTGGACAGACTTCGTTCTGTCAAAAGTTTTTTTTTTATTTTGAGATGTAAGCTATCCTATCTTTCAAGTTGGATCAAACTGCACACGGTGTGCAAATTTGATTCAAATCGGTTAAGTAGTTTAGGAGTCCATCGCGGACAAACAACGTGACACGTAATTTATTTATTAAGATTATAAAAAAAATCTAAACATACATCATAGTGACGTCAGAGTTACGATCTTTCAGAATTGTGTGTACACTCGCAGTCATAAATAGTTTTGTGACGCTGTGGTCCCGGTCCGCTCGTTATAGGTTATTTACGATCAATTTGACGCGGTACTACCCCTCAGTCAATTTAGTCATGAAGGCCAATTTTGGTGCGAATGAATGGGTGGATTAAATACTATAGACCGGTGGTCTCGCAACATCGTTCGCGTGATGAACTTTGCTTGCGATTTTTGTGTAGTGTTTATTTACATAACCCATTCTGTCACCATAATATTATTATGATGAATAGAGTGCAAATTTTATTTTATATAAACTGAAAATGAAAATGAAAAAAAAAAAAATATTACGTTCTGGATATTATACAATTTAAGTTATGTTGACAAAGGAGATGTCTTAGAAATGTATGGCGCCTGGGCGGGTACACTGTACATTCAGTAGTAAATAGGTCATATTAATACAAAGCTTTCCTTACTATCCAAATTCTAGATTTCACCTTGGTTTGGCGACAATAATTCAATTTATGGATAATAATATTGTAACACTGAGACAGTATGGCGCGTGTCGACTGCTTATGACAGTTGTTATATCTAATGTTAGGAATGTCAATGTCAAATGCATAGTGAAATAAGCACGATATTATTATTTAATCACATTGTGTGCAATTCGTCGCTTCGATTAATCTAAACAAAATTGTGACGATAGATCTCCAAGAGCCATACATTGTCGATTTGTTGCGACGCACGATATTCACGTTTATTGTCACAATATTCACCGAAAAAAATGACACTTTGCTTTGCTTTGCTTGCTAAACTTCAAAGTGATCATTCTAAAGTACAGATAACTAATCACAGACAACAGAGAAGTCTACATTCATTTTGACAGTTCTCTATTTCGGAGTGTATTAGTTCCACGGATAGAGTAATATATCCATGACTAGTTCCATGGAACCGCCATTGTTGTCGTGTGCAAAAATAATTTATTGAAAATAATTTCTCTGCAGAGAACAGCTCTTTTAATATTTTTTTGAATATTTTTCTGTGAATCAGTATATTTTTCCCTTTTTATGCTGGAATGTACATAGGTCCCGCCCAAAAAAACACATCTCCTTTATTGTCATTACAAAATAAATTAAACATTTACATGAAAGATGTTTTCAGTACTAGTCAGCCAAAAATTTTCAAATACTGAAAACAATACACATTCACTGAAAGTCAGAATCCAAAATTTCAATAAACCAAACTGTTTACCTAAAAATAAATTTCTATCTTACCAGTATTTAATCATGTAACAAAATCGATAACACAACACTTTCATTCCCCTCTCGTTTTTGTACTAAAATATTTATTTTCCGAATATAAAGTATATTGTCATCGGAATTCAATTAGTGAGTGATGTTAACATCGGAATCGCCAAGGGAATGCGGAACGAGCGGTGAGATCGGAACGCAGTGTTACGTGAATAATTCGCAAAAAAGGTTTTCATTGGTGCAAATACCTGATGTAGTATAATCGAGCGATTGATATTAAATTGTATGTTTTCGTTTTAAGTTACACTTCTTTTAGCGCGTTATATGATGCTGAGGTGAGATGAGAGTCAACTTTACCGAATGAAACAAAAGTTGAAATGTAACAAAAATGAAATTAGTCTTCAATGAGAAGTTTTATTAGATATTTTTTATTATTTGAAATTTGATACTGTGGACCGATTTGGTAATTATGTCACAAAAGACATAATAGTATTGGTACAGAATACGTACTTCTGTACCTATTGGTACAGAAGACTCACTCCACAATATCATTAAAATAATGACTCTTGCTCCAACACAATGAAGTGTAATTCAGGTCGGACAGCGCTAATCACCAACAGTAATAAGTTGCCTCTCTTTCTAACGCTATCTATCCTCTCTGGGAATGTTAGGGTTAAGTTTTTTGAAAGAATAATTAATCTGAAAGTTTAATTACCAGTTAGGTATATGACCAAATGAATTTCTGAATTGGCCCGACACGTCGAACGCGGCATGTACCTACTTGTAAGTTACAACGTTGTAACTTCGCGTCGCGTCGTACCAAAAGTGCGGAGTGCGCCAGACCTGGTTATGTCAAACCAAACTAAAATACATAAATTTGTGATTAATTTCACAGAAATATAACTTCTTACGTGCGTACATTAGAACACGCACTGTATATTTGCTTTTTTTTAATTCTTATACAATTTTACTAATAAGGGAGCGTTCTTTTTCCAGCCATCTTTCTCGCTTTTGCTACTTTAACATATTAAATGACTTTCCTCTTGTGAGTTTTCTCAAAACGTTCTTATGAAATGTGCTACACATGCGGAGGATTTTAATAGAGAATACTGAGAAACACATTCTATGCGAGTAGCAACAGCAGAAAAAGCATCTAAAACCGTTGTATTTTCTTTAAACATTATAAAGTACATAATGTACACATTGCAGTCTTAGATGGAAACAAAGTAAGTACATTATAAACAGTTTAAGAACACAAAATAACAAGATCAGTGTCACGCCCCATCGAGCGCGCCTTCACAGTCCGCTGGGAGACATCGAGGCGGGACTGTTCCGAGTAGATGCGATAATAACTCATATTAAAATATCATAAAAAGTAATAGCGGATAAAGCAGCGAGTTATGAAACATTTTATGATAAAAGTATATTTATCATTTATATAAAGAATAAGATAATATAAGAGTACCTTTCTTTGCGATTGTACTTTTTTTTATAGATGAGAGAATGATATAATATTGTCTTAGCACTCTTGTGCATTTGTACATACTAACTAGGGAGTACTTAACATTTTATTTTCACTGCCGAACGTATTTCTTATAAACTAGCTGACCCGGCTAACTTCGTATAGCCTATCAATCCCCAATAACCTCTCCCTCTCTCTCTCACGCTCCCTCTCTCTCTCTCTCTCTCGTCAAGTTAATTTTGGTTTGTAACTATAAGCTTACATATTAATTTTCACATTTCTGATTTCGAAAATAACGAAGTTTCGTACAAACTTACATCCACGTTTTTACCCCTTAGGGAATGAATTTCCAAAAAAAAACTGTTACAATTAATTTTTGATTCTAATTATAAGCTTACATATTAATTTTCACATTTCTGAGTTAAAAAATGCGGAAGTTCCTAAAACATTTACAACCCCTTACTTTTACACCCCTACTACTATTATGTCTTCTGTGTTAAAACGAGATTTCAAAAGTTTTCTCTTCAAGTAGGTATTATTAACTTAATGTGTATGGAGATGCTTTACTGCAATTTTACCTTTGTACAACATTTATGATCATTTTAGCAGTCCACACGTGTCGACCGACCCGGGGTCGTCGTCAAAATGCCAAAGGTCCTCACTTCAGTTCACGTGACATATTTTAACGGGTCTCTAAAGCCTCGCGAGTTCAAAGGTCGCTTCGAATGCGAGTACTCCAGCCATTGAGATACATTGACACGTCATGCATGTTTGTAATTAAAATTTAAAATGATGTATCGAAATAAGTAATATCAATGTTGAGTTAAAATTGGTATGTTGAAAAATATAAATAAAACAATAGAAAAGCAAGCAAGCAAGCAACAACCCATAATTGTCCCACTGCTGGGCTCAGGGTCTCCTCTCAGAAAGTGAGGGTTAGGCCATAGTCTACCACGCTGGCCAAGTGCGGATTGGTAGACTTCACACACCTACGAGAACTTTTATGGAGAACTCTCCGGTGTGCAGGTTTCCTCACGATGTTTTCCTTCACCGAAGCAAGTGATAATTAACTTGTAAGAAAAAAAGAAAGAAAAACTGCTGCCAAATTATAGAGATTGTTAGGGCTTGCATTTATTAATGTATAGTCGAAAACAAATTGTTAATAAATAGCGCACCTACTGGCAGATAATATAATATAATATAACATAATATAATATATTAGGTAATAATAATATAGTCTGAATATTGCCAAGAAAAAAATAACCGACTTCAAAATAACTCAAAAACTACTCGTCAGATCTAGCTCTAAGTGGGGCCACATAACAAGCACCAGCTTTCGATTAAAAAAAGAATTATGAAAATCGGTTCACCCAGTCGAAAGTTCTGAGGTAACAAACATAAAAAATACAGTCGAATTGAATACGTCCTCCTTTATTGAAGTCGGTTAAAAATTAAAAACAGTAACGCTGCCTAAAATCATTAAAGAATGTGTATAATTTATGAAGTTTTCGTTTGTTTGTGCGAGATACAGTTTGTGCGATGTGACTTGTGCTGCGAATGACGTCATTGGCAGAAAGACTGGTAGGTATAACGAAGCGAATTTACCGATCTATTGCCTGCAGTTGATTGAAGCACAAATCTTTTAAAGCTGCGTCCGCTTGAATTCCGAGTTTCCGAGCCAGTCAAGGCGTAGTTTAAGAGGTTAAATTATTTTAATTGCTAAGACACGAAAGAGACGAGAAACGAGAATAAATATTGCTTAATTAATTCTAAGTTAGCTAGTGCTTGATGAATTACTATTTATAAAACTAAGTTATACCACAGAAGAAATAATAGTATGTACTTATGTTATACTTATACCAAAACAATTTAAGACTCGTCAACTGTTTTGATGAGGTTTAATACTATTTAAAGTTACTTAAATAATCCGGTTAGTTCATACATAAAATCTGCTAACTAGATTATATTGTATGAATAGTACAAATTGAATAACCTCTCCGAAAATATTTAACAGACATAATTTATCCTTCGAATCGGACAGACATTCAATAAAGAGGCCAGTCCATTAAAAGGATACTTTTGAGAGGTTGAAAAAGACTACATCACATTCTGCCCAGTAATTCTAAATGTAGATACTCTTAGGGATTCAATTTAAAAATATGCATAGATAGGTAAGTAATAAATATGCTTGGAGTTATATAAAACCGTTATTGAACTCAATATTTGAAGTACAGATGACCTTTAGTGAATGTAAACATGTGTAATCTCCTAGCCAATAATGTAAGTCCATTTCACTGGACGTAACATGATTGGATCCTAGCCTAACTTAATCTATGTAGTAATTGTACAATCAACAAAAGAGTTAGGTTGAATACAAGCACAATACAAAAACGTTCCGTAATAAATATATAGATAATATAATACTATTCAATATAATAATAATCAATCAATAAATAATTTATAATAATAATCAGTGAATGTACTTTGTTGTTAGGTACTTTTAACTTTTATAGTTTTGGTAGGTTTAACAAATTAGAGACCTTTAAATTCCCTCTCCCTCCCGCTCCCCCTTCCCCTTTAGCTATAGAATAGGGATGTTGACTAATTTTAGGATTCAATTTGATTTTATAGAACCTTAAGATTCACGAAAAAAATATTATAAAAATAATAATCTTCAATTTAAAGACAAAAATTGATAAATAAAAATAATTTTCAAATTTCCCACCAAAAACGTCACGTGACGTCACTAGCCGATATTCAATACTATCTGTCGACTGAAGTTAGCTACACTTGCATATAAAATAAGAACAATGACGTCATAAGCTCAAAACGATGTTTGTGGTCACGTGACAGTGAGTACTATTTTTAACATTTTAAAATAATTATATTTAATTTATTGTGATTGATTTCGACAAAAGAATAATATTTTAGGTGTTTAAATGTTTTTCTTGATAATTTAAACATAAATTTATTTTAATTTACTGATAACAACTGACTAATTTACTGATACTGATACTGATACTGTCAACATCCCTATTCTACCTTCTAAGACTGTCTATATTTCGTCGGGAACACTACGGTGTGTAATCTAAGGCTTTGGTAAACATAATAATGTTGCGAGCGGAGAAAGATTGGTCTCTTTTAATTATATAAAGTAGTTCAGTTGGTTAACCGACGAGACGACGAATGAAAGGAGAGGGCTGAACTGAAGTACCTAGTAAATGGATCTATTGATTAAAATAATCTATTCGGTGAACATATAAAATGAAAGTACGTATATTTAAAAGGTTGCGTAACAGTTGATAGAATAACATAAGTACTAACGATCATTTGACCTACTGCCTCTTGATATACTTTTTTTTTGTATAACGATCAAATGATATAACGATTTATTGATATAATCAGTGACGCATTAACCCTTAATCAAATTAAGCAATTGCCTAGGGCATCACGTCTGGGGGGCACCAGAAGAAGCACAAAAAAGCACAAAAAACCACGTTGACATACGGATAGGGGGGCCCACAGGCGTGGATTGCTTAGGGCATCAAGTAGTCTTAATCCGTCACTGGATATAATTTCATATTTCCTTTTTTTAAATGGTATAAAGGACATTTTATACTATGCACATTTGAACTAATATCACAGAAGACATAATATTACTTGTAATAAGTACTAATATACAATTAGTATAATATGAGGTACAATAATATTCAAAATCTATAAGTAACGTTTAATATAATTAAGAAATCTACTTTGTTTGTATATTTTTGGAAAGTTCCAATTAAGCCGCAGCGGCTGAGGCTGGCCAGCAAGCCGAAGCGATGATGGTGAACGTTAACAGCATCTGCGACAATAAGATCGCATGACCCCTGTCAATATTTTATAAAATTTGATCGTGAATGTGAAAAACTGATGGCGTGATATAAAAAATCTGTATGTCCAATCGCGCCAAGTTGACATATGTCATTTGGAGCCACGCCAAATGGCGCGACCGTGAGTGGCCACCCTAACAAAACACCATTATTGTGTCCCCAATAAAAACCCCGTATCATTACAAGACGTTAACCCAAATCATCATCAAACATCGCGGAATTCCCCTGCCCACTCAAGCGATTAATGGCTTAAACAGCAAAACAAGTTTCCGATTCCATTAAATTATTTCTTTAGGTCACAAAACATAAGTCAACAGCATCATACGGTTCATTTCGATCGTAAACCTTAGCGACAAGTTTATTTAGAAAACATGGCTACAACAATGATATTATAAAGTAAAAAGAGGTAGATAATTATGTCACTAGCGCGCCGACGATGAAGAGCGTAAGAACAGGCAATTGACCGATCTGCTCGTAGTCGCTCGCTCCATACGAAGATATAAGCACGTTTTTGTTGTTGTCAGAAGTGCTTGACATTTGACATACAGCGTTAAAATGTCTTCGTGTATTATACCAATGTGATTGGTGTAGTGAAAAAAAAGATAAACGTGTGTGTGTTGTAGCTCTTTTTGGAAAAGATTTTTTAGTTGATTTGTATAACTTATCTATATTTTTTAAATATCACTGGGCTACAATCGATCTAACTTGGTCACAGTGGCCCTTAGGATCAACACCTTCACCCACACTACGAAAAATAACAATAATAAATTATACCGTTTAACTGTCACCTGAAAACGCGACGAAGCAAGATAATATACGTGGGCGTTAAATTTAAAAGAACCGTAGTAATTATCTTCTCAGATAGGCAATCGACAGCAATTTCCTGTCCCGAGCGCAATTAAAAGAAAATTGAAAATTTCTTTCAATTTCTGTGACTCGTTTTCCGTTACTTAGGATTTTTAACAGACTTCAAAAAAGGAAGAGGTTCTCAATTCCACTGTATTTTTTTATTTGTGTTACCTCAGAACTTTGGACTGGGCGAACCGACTTTGATGATTTTTTTTTTATCGAAAGCTGGTGCCTGTCATGTGATCCCACATAAATTTTATTGATATCTGACAATGGCATCTATGAGAAAACAATATAAGTCTTAAATTTGTATTAAGTATGTGCGCGACAAATGGACGAATAACTCAATAATACGCCAATCGATTTTGATAATTCTTTTTTAATCGAAAGCAAGAGCTTGTCATGTTGTCTCACATAAATTTGAACGAGATCTGACAAGTAGTTTTTGAGTAACTTTGAAGACGATTATTTTTTGTTAGTAAAATGTAGATTATCTACCATCATATTATAATCCGTTAATTGCTAGAGCTAGAATTACCAATATCCTTTAAGGAATTTGAAAAACTATGAACCCACAATATCAATATATTCCGGTTGATATTCAGTTGATCAAATTAGTCAAAGATCTGATCGGAATAAAGGAGGACTAAAGGATCAAAGGTAAATTTTCGTCTATTATCTAAATGAACCTTCAATTAGCTATGGATTGCAAAAAGGGCAAAAAAATGTAAATTTGAATACAATTGAATAAAAATGAGGGAGAGGGAGAATGATGATTATATTTCACCAAAATTATCGTAGATGATGAAGTCATGATGATAGTCGCTAATTGAATTTTGGGAAACATTCGATACAGAAATAGAATACAGCTGGGATGTATGAAAAACTAAATTAAATTAGAATTTCGCGGCAGGATCACAAGTAGTCTTGATCTTGGCATCAGACGCGCTTCTGAATGTTTGTAATATTAGATTCTTTTAACCATCTGGAGAGAATGATATACACCTATCGTTGCGACGAATCCAAGACACGCCTTGTGAAATTGAATTTTCTTTAAGAAAAATCTCCCTCGGCTATGCTTCGTAGGCGGCATAGAAAATGCTCAGAAAAGATAAACCATGTTCCAGGCGAATACTCCGTACGACGAGAAAATATGAAAATTTACCGTACATTATGACGTTTTAATCGACTTCACAACTGAAAAGCTTATCTATGTATGCGCTGTTCGTGTCAATCTAGACACGCGGGAGCGTGTCAAGCCAATTTCTAGCTAACAGAATTGGCGAGCAGCACCGTGTGTAACCGTTTAAACCGTGTGTGTGTAACGAACCATTTGGAGCCACTTTTGACCACCTCATAACTCAAAAACTATTCAACATAAACCTGTTAAATTTGGCTCATTTATTGAGAGTTGCGAAACACTTGCGGAACAGCTAGTAATATTATAAACATAGGTACGTGTCGAATGGTTAACCTTCTTTTTGGTAATAAATTATAATTAAGTACTGTACATGTATATACGATTTTGATAGTTACAGTGACGAGTTTTGTGGAAAACATGAAAGCTTATGAGGTGTTTACCTCACAAAAACTAATAATTTTTTATGAGTCCGTGCACAGTTAGCCTCGGTTTTTATTATTGTCCCACAATTCCATAATTATGGCGAGTAGTCTTTTAGGGATCTCGCCCGTAACGTATCTAACTGTGGGAAGGAATTCCATTATGACAAAAATAACGAGTAGAATACAACTAAAAAGAATTTAAAAAAAATGTCTGTAAAGTCTGTTTACGGACGGCAGTTTAACGTGACAACGTCATGACAAAGCATTGATGAAATGATTGCATACTTTTATAGAGATATTGAGCGCTTCGGCCGATCGTAGCCGATCGTGCCTCTCTATCGCATTTGCCGCTCTCTCGCTCGCGGAACGCTACATTTTTTCGTGCGTGCGCCCGGCGTTCATCGTTTTAATAGACGTTATCACGTCAAAAATATATCAAATGTACTCGTAAATCGTGTTACATCAAATTTGTATGTACGTAATTTTTTCTGGCTATCGCCTGTCTGTCTAACATTTAATTACAAATGGACATATTGTAGTTTGCCGCTACCAGCCAATTCCCTCTGGTTGTAACTCGAACTTATGTTAATTAAAGTTTGTAGAGAATGTAATTTCAACGAACCGCACCGGAGAGGAATACCTACTGTCCAGTTTGCATGCATCTTACGTGTGTAAGTTGTAGATCGTCATTTTTTTAGTCGCAATAAACCATTAGCGGTGAACGGGTGTCTCTTTATTATTTCAAACTATCCTCGAACGATAATCAAAATCTACAGTCCATTACAACCCTTATTGCAAGCACATGTTGGTCCTTCGAGCCGGATGATACGGGACTTAGCGGCGGCCCGGTAACTAGTTCGCGTACGGCGTAAACAATTTTTTTCATATGAACTTCGCTGCACCGAGCCACGCGCCTGCATCGTGCATATTGTTCTATTGTTAATACGTGAAGATAATATTACTTGTTTACGAAGATGTCTTTGGTTGAAGAATTGGTTGTATTACTTCAAGACTTACATCAAATGTTGGAAAAGGCTCACGTTAATCACAAGAAGTGTCCGAAAACAAGATTAACGGCTGGTTATTTACAATCAAGAATAGGATGTATCGAAGAATACAGAAGTTCGTTCCGCGACGCGCACAAAAGATTATTACAAGCTACTAATAAAGAACAACGAGCGAGTTTGTCGTATTTTACGGACGATGATCATAGCAAGTTTGAGGAACTGTTCTTGGAGTTACGTGGCGATATGAAGGATGTTCTCGCATACGTCACGAGTAAATCTACGTTGAGTACAAGTAAAATCGAACATGCTTCGCCGGGGAAGGAGTCATCGAGCGCCGTCGAGGCAGAAGTCCACTTACCAAAAATTAACTTACCAAACTTCTCGGGTGCTTATGAAGAGTGGCAATCATTCGAAGACGTGTTTACTTCTTTAATTCATCGGAATAAAAGGCTGAGTGACGTGCAAAGATTACACTACTTGAAGTCGTGTGTGACCGGAGAAGCGAAAAATGCTATTAAGAATTATCAAGTAACCGATACGAATTATACTGCAGCTTGGAGTACATTAAAAAATAGATATTCGCACAAGAGGCTTATAGTGGATTCATTGTTAAAACGATTGTTTTCCATGAAGAAAATTAATAATCAGTCGGCAAGTCAGTTAAAGGTATTAATCGACAATACAAATGAATGTTTGAGTAATCTTCAAGGATTGAATATATCTACTGCGTCGTGGGATCCAGTGTTGGTGTTTTTAATTACTCAGAAATTAGATTCGGAGACACACAAGGAGTGGGAGAAATTCGTGAGTAAAGAATACAACCAGGAATTGCCTTCATTTAAAAGTCTTGTAAAATTTTTAGAATCGAATATTCAAACTTTAGTTTTAATAGCACAACCAATCACCCCTCGCAATATTAGAGAACGTTCATTTCATGTTAATTCAGTTCAGTTAACTTGTATTTTTTGTAACAAAAATCATTTGATATTTAATTGTAAAGAGTTTGGAAAATTGAATTCATTAAAGAGAAGGGAGTACGTTCGAGAACATCGTTTGTGTTACAATTGTCTGTCGTCGAGTCATGCTGTTTACAACTGTAAACAAAAGAGTTCTTGTAGAATTTGTGGTAGACGTCATCACTCGCTTCTACATCAGAATGTAGAGGATGAGAAAGAAGATACCGGGTCACAGGTAGTTAAGCAGAATTCAACCGGGCTTTCTTCTTTGCACACAAATGTAGAAGTGGAGAATAAAAATTTACATGATATATCTATAGCATCTCACTTAGCGACGGGACATAAAAGGGCACTTTTAGCCACTGCATTGGTGTCGGTTAGGGGTCTTTCGGGACAAGTAACAATTTTAAGGGCGCTAATAGATCCTGGGTCACAGGCATCATTTATTAGTGAAAGGGCAGTTCAATCATTGCGACTCAAAAGAACTGCAATTAATGGTAAGGTGACAGGTGTGGGTTCATCTACAACTACAGTTAGTCATGTGGTACAGTTGGAGGTTTTGTCTAGGTATGATTTGGAATTCAGCCTCCCTGTAAGGGCATATGTGTTAGCATCACACGTGACGACTAAGTTACCGTGCAAATCAATCAAGCCAAGCGAACAGTGGTCATATTTGGAAGGTCTCAACTTGGCTGATCCTCAGTATTTTATTGCCGGTAAAATAGATTTGTTACTAGGGGTAGAAGTTTATACGGATATAATTAAAAATAATTTAATCAAGGGTCCACCTGGCTCACCATCGGCACAAGAAACCAGTTTGGGTTGGATTCTTTTCGGCAATGTGAGTGAAAATACACCGAAAGATACAATTTTGGTCATGCATCACAAAATAGAAGTTGATGTAGATAATATGTTAAGAAACTTATGGAATATCGAAGAAACAAAGAAGAGGGAATTTACAGCTGAAGAAAGAAAATGTGAAGAAAGTTATTTAAACAACTACAGCAGAACAAGAGAAGGCAGATACGTAGTCAAGCTACCGTTGAAGGGTTCAGTAGAAAGCATTGGGGAAACAAAGGATACAGCACTCAAGAGATTTCAGTTATTAGAAAGAAGATTAGATAGAAAACCAGAACTGAAGAAAGATTATACAAAAGTATTAGAAGAATACATAGAATTAAACCATATGGAAAAGGTTCCAGAGAAAGAAAGAAGTAAAAGATCAATATACTTACCTCATCACGCAGTTATAAAAGAAGAAAGTACAACAACGAAAATTAGAGTTGTATTTGATGCTTCATGTAAAGGGTCAAAGGGTAATTCACTAAATGATATACTTATGATTGGTCCTCAACTTCAAGAAGATCTAAGGTCCTTAGTAATGAGATGGCGTTTGAAACCTATCTGCTTCGTAACTGATATACAGAAAATGTATAGAATGGTATTGGTCAACAGTGAAGATGCAGATTTGCAAAGAATTTTGTGGCGAAGAAGGACAGATGAAGAAATAGAAGAATATCGTTTGTTGAGAGTTACATTCGGTACGGCATCAGTGCCATACCTGGCTATAAAGACTATAATTCAACTCGCAGAAGATGAAGGTAAGGATTATCCTGAAGCAGCAAGGGTTATAAAAGAAGATTTCTACGTTGATGATTGTATGAGCGGTTGTTATACAGTTGAAGAAGCTATAAAGTTATGCAAAGAAGTTACAAGCATATTAGGCAAGGGAGGATTCACATTACAAAAATGGGCTTCAAATAGCAAAGAACTTTTAAATAACATTACAGGAGAAAAGGAAGAAATAAATAAAATAAAAGGGGAGAAAGAATGTATAATAAAAGCCCTAGGTGTAAATTGGAATATGGTAACTGATTCATTTCAATACCAATTTAAGTTACCACTACATCCAACTGTGATCACAAAGAGGAATATTCTTGCAGATATACAGCGGTTATTCGATCCTCTTGGTTGGTTGGGTGCGGCGACCATTCCAGCTAAAATATTGATACAGAAGCTTTGGATAGAAAGATTAGAATGGGATGAGTATGTAGGAGATACACTCAAGGAAGAATGGTTAAGAATCAGAAATAGCTTTATCAATTTAAATGAAGTAAAAATTAAAAGATGGATTGAGACGGAAAGGAAAGAACTAGACAATATAACACTTCACGGCTTCAGTGATGCATCAGAGGTTGCTTATTGTGCAGTTATCTATTACTGAGTAGAAACCAATGAAGAGAAAATCAAAACGGGGATTATAGCAAGCAAAACTAGAGTCGCGCCTGTGAAGCCTATTACCATACCGAGGCTAGAGCTGTGCGCAGCACTCTTATTGGCAAGATTAATAACTCAAGTTCGAGAAGCAATGAGATTACCAGTCGAAAGAGTATATGCCTGGACAGATTCTTCAGTAGTACTGTCATGGCTCTGTGGCGATCCCATGAGATGGAAGGTGTTCGTGAGCAACAGGGTAGTGGAAATATTAGACAACATAAGCAACTCTCAATGGTTCCATGTGCAATCAAAGTTAAATCCAGCGGACATTGGCTCCAGAGGACTTAATTTAGATGAATTGATCGTAAACAAGCTATGGTGGGAAGGGCCACAATGGCTAAAAGACAAAGAATTATATTTATCAAGACCAAATATTATTCCTACAGATATAGAAAGGAAACATATACAAGTAAATATGAAATTGGATGAAGAAAATAAAGCAATTAATTTTGAAAATTATGATTCGTTAGAAGAACTTTTAAGAGTGATAATTTACAGTAGAAGATTTTTAAATTATTTAAAGGATCCAAATAATATAGATAAAACAATAACAGTTCAAGAGCTAGATAATGCATTAACAATATGTATAAAAATAGAACAAAGAAAGGATTTCAGTGAAGATTTAGAGAGATTAAATAGCAAGGCAAATGTGAAGAAAAATAGTAAATTAAAAACTTTAAATCCATACCTGGATTGCTGCAATGTCCTCAGGGTGGGCGGCAGATTGAGAAATTCAAATTTGGAGAATGAATCTAAACATCCTATAATAATTAATGGTAAAAGCCAGTTAGCGTACTTAATCATTAAAGATGCTCATCGAAAGACAATGCACGGCGGAATCCAGTTGATGCTTTGCTTTATCAGGTCAAGATATTGGATCATCGGGGCGAAAAACGCAGTAAAGGAGTTTGTACATAAATGTATCGTTTGTGCAAGACATAAGGCTGCAATAAGAACACAGATTATGGGGGACTTACCAACAGTCCGGACTACATCTGCAAGGCCATTCCTTCATAGTGGAGTGGACTTCGCCGGTCCCTTGCAAATCTTAATGTCCAAAGGGAGAGGAGCAAAGTCAAACAAGGCATATATAGCAATTTTCATATGCATGGCTACCAAGGCCATTCACCTAGAATTGGTGGGTGACTTATCTTCGGACTCTTTCATAGGAGCATTTCACAGGTTTGTTGCTCGAAGAGGAAGGTGTACACACATGTGGAGTGATCAGGGGCGAAACTTCATAGGAGCCAACAAACAGCTGATTGAGGCATGGAAGAGTACTCAGTTAGAACTACCAGGACACTTGGCCGAGGTCTTGGCTTCGGAGGGGACCACGTGGCATCACATCCCACCATATAGCCCAAACTTTGGTGGTTTATGGGAGGCGGGTGTTAGGTCAGTTAAACACCACTTACGACGTATATTGAGTACCAGGCTTACCTACGAAGAAATGGCTACCACATTATGTCAAATCGAGGCGTGTCTGAATTCTCGACCATTAACACCTATCGACACCACAGACACTGATTTTGATGTACTCACACCGGGTCATTTTTTAATAGGAGAAGCGCCTGTCAACATACCTAGCCCAGATCTACGCGATATAAACGTAACTCGCTTGTCACGGTGGCAATATGTGCAGAGACTTGTTAGGGATTTCTGGCATCGGTGGCAAACCGAATATTTATCTCGACTTCAAGAACGTCCTAAATGGTTAAAGCGTGTTAGAGAGTTTGAGGTAGGTGATGTTGTGCTATTAAAAGACGAACAGTTGCCCCCGGGCAAGTGGCCTCTCGGGCGAGTAGTGGAAAAACATCCTGGTCCGGACAATATAACGCGTGTGTACAGTGTAAAATGTGCAAGTGATGTAGTTAAGCGATCGATATCCAAACTTTGTTACTTACCAATAGACGTTAATTAGAATAAGGCATTCTTTCAACATTTATATTATATCAATACGTTTTGTTTGAACGTTAAAAATTTCTTTATACATACTTACATTTACCCTAGACTATGAAGTAGCATGTTTAAATTAATTTGTTTTCCAACATAAAATTAAAATGAAGTTATATTTAAAATGGATTTACAGAGAAAATTACTTATTGTTTGTAAAAGTTGATGAATTTTGATTAAGTTTGTTAAGATTGTTAATAATGATGTTGATGGGTTGAATGTTACTTAACTCATTTGTTAAAATCGTTATTTACCAAACACATATTATGTTTAAAATATTTCTGTTAAAAGATTAAAATCAATTGGAACTTAGTCTAGGGTCTGGTTAAAAATTAAGTTATATTTTATTACAAATTTTACATTAGTATAGGTATAAGATTATTAAAGGACTATCGTCCTTTGGTGGGCGGTATGTCCAGTTTGCATGCATCTTACGTGTGTAAGTTGTAGATCGTCATTTTTTTAGTCGCAATAAACCATTAGCGGTGAACGGGTGTCTCTTTATTCTTTCAAACTATCCTCGAACGATAATCAAAATCTACAGTCCATTACAACCCTTATTGCAAGCACACCTACCAAGGTAGGAAGCTATACGTATAACAAGGAAATAAGCAAAACTATGTAGATCGTTTACGTGGCAATACTATATAATATATAGGATAATATATATATATAGGAATATTTTATCTATACTAATATTTTAAAGAGGAAAGATTTGGTTGTTTGTTTGCATTGAATAGGCTCTGAAACTACTGAACCGATTTGAAAAATTCTTTCACTGTTGGGAAACTACACTATCCCCGGGTGACATAGGCTATATTATATTTTCAAAAAAAATTAGGGATCCTCAATAAAACTCCAATAATGTATGTGAAACCCACCCAAGGTGTAAAAAAATAAGAAAACCGAAGCAAAGCGAGGGCGGTTGCTCGTATCACATAAATAGAAATAAATATTATTACATAACTATAGGTTGTAACAATAATATTTCGTAGACGATCTCTACTCAGTTAATGTGTAATACAATAACTTCATCTTATAGTATTAAGTTTAGAGTAGTGCAAAGTACTTCTCCTAAAGGTCAACTGAAAGTGGTCCATTATAAAGCTACGCGAAAAGAGAATTAAATTATATGGGTAACTACGGGGATCCTACTTTCTATCCTACGAATGTTATACAGTCGAAAGTTTTTGAAGATGTTTGAATGTTTGGATTCGCATAACGTATTTACCGTTATTTTTCTATTTAATCTTTGCTCTTTTTAGAATTCCGTACGAAAAAACAAAAACGGAACCCTTATAGTTTATTTTAAGACTATACACTTCTTATAAGTTTTCCTGTAATATATAAGTAAAGAACTATTTTCTATATTTTTTTTTTAAATTCTAGCCTCAATAGTTACGGAGATGAAGAAGGGGAGGAGTGGTCAATTTTCGTCTTCAATTTTCGTTCTTTGAATACTTTTAAAACTATCCATTGTAGAACTACAATAAAAATTAACTACACTACAATAATATTTGAGATCCTAACTCATCCAGATATTATGGATATTAATTATTAATAAGTTTCTAGATAAACGAGCAGTCTACTTAGAAATGCTCACAAATCGCCAATCCCTTTAGTCCATAAACTATCACGAATTGATCCTATGTTTGACTTCTATCCCAAGTTTAAACTCATGCGACATCTATCCCGTAACATCAGCACGAATAGTCGCACAACAACAACAAAACTTGTAACGAACATTGACATTAATTACTGAAGTTGGCGTGAACTTCGACTGGCCGGATGTGACGCCTCGCGCGTGACCGTGCATTGATTTTACATACTAGGGTAAACTGAGCTGTAAGGGGTAATTCCCATTTTAATTTTACTTTTTCAGGCGCGTTATAAATAAATGGAAAAAATGATGTGAGTGAAATTTTAAGATTTGTGACACAAATCAAAAATTGACGAAAAATGTCACAGGTGATTTTTTAACACGCGTTTTTAGCAAACGCGCGTTAAGAAAAAATGATTATTATTATATTTAATTTTAACACAAATAGCTATTTGCTCATAGACATCAGCAACACCAAAGGCATCGCTGATGCGTTGCCGGCCAAGAAAGAGAGAAGACAAATAAAAAACGAACTGGTTTTCAAGCGCACAGCTGGACAACGACGAGTCGTTTGGTGGCATTCTCAAGCAAGAGAGTGGTAGCTATCCAGGCGGACGCCACGGAGAAATAAATAATAGTAATAATGGTATTAATGACCTATTAAAATCAATATAATCCCTCCGAGGGCCTCACCACGAGCGTTATAACGAGTCAGTTTCTGTTGAATTTACCCTACACGCTTTCCACTGACTCGACGTAAAAAGTAAGTATCTACTAAAACCGGTGTAGGTACAAATCTTACTTTTTGAACTCGGGAATATTCCAGTGTTCTATTTTGTTTGTCAGCGGAAAGAAAAATTTTGTTTACGGAAATGGTTTTCGTTAGGCTCGAATTACATTCGTCCATGCGAAAAAGTGGCAAACTTGCTATGGAGTTGTAAAGTTTTATCACCGTCTATCACAGTGTACGAACTTGCTGTATTCAATTTCTTTTGGCATTGGAAAAACAGACGAAATCGAAACGAAATGCTAGATATTGCATGACAAAATAGTATTATATTATATGAAAGAAATATTTAAAGAGCAGGTAGTGAACAAAATTTTGAAAAGCACTGACGTATCGACAATGCATCGGTGTTACATTGGATATCACTGATGTCCACGGTCGCGGTAAACACTTATCGTAATATAGCTGATAAACGAAATCGTCCATCTGGCAATAAGTACTAATCACAAGATTAGGCTAAGACAGTACAACTAATATAAATTAAAAAAAACCGCCTGCTGTCAAAAAACCTATCATGATATACCTTTTTGGAATCCTTTTTGATACTTCAAACAATGGCATATCACAGCCGCCATTTTTTTTAAATTTCACTTATCTAAGAACACACTTGGATTCTCAAGACGAATCTAACGATATCTTAATTATTTAAATCCGTTCAGCAGTTTGGAAGATACAAGGTAATAAAGAATATTACAACATCATTAGATAATTAGTGGGCGAGTTGGGTATAAATACGCCACGCTCAGTGAACGATGCTCACTTTCCGACTAACCATCGTAGAGTCAACTTAACCCTGATGATGCTCCGTTTCGGGGCGAAACACGTGTTGGTGCACCAGCACCAATACATACCAATGTATGTTGGTATATACGTTTAATTATTGTAGTGCATGTTTCCGTTGTGGGAGGGAGGGAGGTGCCACGCATGTTTTAAAGTATATACCATCATACATGTTAAACGCGGATTGTTGCAAAGTAGACTAATACTAACTTAATAATATTACACACATACAAACAAACATACATACATACAAGATACGCGCGAAAAACATAACCTTTCTTGGTAGTGGGGTAAAAACATCCACCATCAAAGATCTCATAAATCCCTACTAATATTATAAATGTGAAAGTTAGTGAATTCATACATACGGATGTTTGTAACTCTTTCACTCAATATATCTATAACCTCAGACATGTACATTTCCTCACGAAGTTTTCCTTCATACTCCGTTCCAAGTTCACTTCCAAGAGAAACTTCGAATGAGAGCCCTTATCGAAACTTGTCTGTAACAAGTTAGCCGCTTCATATCCGAACTGTCCAAAAGTCGGTCAAAGTAGCAAGTGAATTCTCATTATCAAAGAAAACAAACCTTGTCGGGATGGAACGGTGACGTTTCCATTAATAATTTTGATAAATTGTCTTCGTAATTTATACTTATAATTGAGATTCACGACGACACTGTGAAGTGAAGCCTAGTGGTTTGAACATTGATCTACTGCGCAGGCGGACTTGGATTCGAAGTACCTATCATAAAAATTAGTAATCGATTGTTCGGAAAAGGAAAACACTTAAATGAAACTAGCGCACCTAAGTGCTTGTTCATACTGACTCGCGGGCGCGGTCGCGAAATTTCAAACATATGAACTACTATGGAAGTGTTCACATACAAAACGCACGTGCGGTGTAAGTAGCGGGCACGCTAGCGACAACCGCGCGCGGCCCGCTAGCGGCAATATCAAACGCATGAGAATGTATGAGTGTGTTCACACTGAACTAGCGGCGGAACGCGCGATTATGTCAGGTAAGTTCAACCATTTTGAACTTGTCGCTAGAAACGATAGCACATGAATTCATTATGTCCCCAGATTAAAGGGTTGTTCTTTCATCTAAGATCATGTCCTTCAATACAGAAGAGTTTATTAGTACTATTCAGGCTAGAACTGATTTGATTTGAACTCAGATTTGGCAGAGTAAACACAGGCATCTTATGAACAGAAACATTCTTAATAAACTATGGAAGGAAATTGCTGAATTGTTTCCTGATATAGAGGGTGAGTACCTAAATGCAACTTTAGGTATGAATTTTCGGTTACAAAAAGATCGTCGTCCATGTTTTCAACCTCTGACAACATGTCACAATCGCGCAAACGCCTGGCGGCCAGTGTGAACACGAATTCGCCACCGCGCCCGCGCCCGCGCCCGCGAGTTCAGTATGAACACTCACTAACACATTATGAGTAAGAATAGTGATACTGAAATCTTTACCATAAAATCTTAACAGTCTATAGTTTAACTTACCAGTGTATAATCTAAATTTTACTAACAAAAACTAACCGACTTCAAAGTCTCAAAAACTACATAGTTGTCAGATCTCGTTCAAATTTATGTGAGACCACATGACAAGCGCCTGCTTTCGATTAAAAAAAGAATCATCGAAATCGGCTCGCCCAGTCCAAAGTTCTGAAGTAACAAACATAAAAAAAATAAAAAAAAATAAAAAATACAGTCGAATTGAGAACCTCCTCCTTTTTTGAAGTCGGTTAAAAATATAAAAATTTGTTTCTTATCTCATACTAAACTCCGGCTGAATTTTAATCAATAACACAATAATGAAAAGGTTAAAAATAACTTGCTTAGTAATTATTCATTAATAATTATTAATTATAATTACCAACGAATACTGACCGAATTCTGCTATTCATCCCGGATAACGATCTAGATAAATTACCTGAAACAAAAAGAAGTATATAAGTCAAAGCGTAGAGGAACGTCACAAATAAAAAGGTTTATGCCCTGGGTCATCAAAGCTATGTGGCCATGACGGTCATTATAGGCAGGTCCACGCAGACAGTCCATAAACACGACTGTAACAAAGTGATGTCCAAGAAATAAAGTAACAAGCCAAGTCACGTTGGATGCGGCACTTGTTCTGTTCAAACAGTTGTTGTAACTTCTTGTAGCACCAAGAAAGTCAGCAGAGAATTTTGCAGAGAATAGAACAAGAATTTTAAAAATAATGGTGATACTTCACTACATTTTCCAATAAAGTTTTTATAAACTATGTAATCTCGGAAATAATTTGAAAATGTTATTGAAAGGGATGAATTATTATACTGTAGTTAATGTTCTTGAGGATGTTATGAGAAAGCGGGTGTTCCAGTGAAAATGTGTATTTCAGTATTTTCAGTTCACGAAACGATCGAATTTTATTTACGCACTCACTTAAGTTACGCGTAGGACTTACGCTTAGGTAATAAGACGCTATATACCACAGAACACCTAATAATTAGTAGATGTAACTAATTATTACAAATGTTCTGTGCTATATACGGTAAAGCGCGGAACCGACTGGCGTATCGCGGTCGCCTGTGCACCGCGTACCGGGGACATGCTCAATCAACATTATGTACCGTTACAATACCTAAGCGGTAATCAAAACATTTATATTGTCTACCAATAATACATTTACATATTATAGTTTCAGCTGTTGTATAATAGTAGTAGTTCAGTTTATTACGAATATAAAATACAGTATCAAAAAAACATAGCATCCTTTGCGTTAACTGAAAACAACTGCGTTTAATGACCGTGAAATGAATTAGAGAAAATACTATTGTGACATTGTCTAACAAGTCTGGGGATGCAAGTTATGGTTCTTAGTTACTTTCTTTTCGCAGTTTAGTAAATCTGACGAATAAAACCTACGATTTTTTTTGAAATACCACAAGAATAAATGTCTTGTTATTATTATTCTGGTAGACGGACTTTAGCGATGTTATTTCTATGCGTGTTCACCAATAAATAACGAAACAACCATTCATTTCAGCTCATGTAATAGTTCGCCCATGAGAACTGACTGTAAGTGATAATACAAGATTATACATGTACGCATTCGTAAAGTCTTATTAAACATGTGTTTTATATTGACACCCAATTTTATTGCACCCACTCGTTCAAAGTTATCGAAGTTGATAAGAAAAGCCAAAGTTTAAGGATAGCTGTATTAAAACTTGCACTGAAACTTCGAATAACTTGTAGAAGTAGCTAAAGTTGAGCTTTCAACGTTGGAGACGGATTAAGATTTACTAGGATCGTTTCGATTTTACCAGACACCATTTCATACTAGTTAGTTAGTTACTTTCGTTAGCTTTTTAGTCAGTAAGTTAGTTTTCTTTGTTAGTTTAGACTTTAAAGGATAATGACAAAGGTCTATGTTTGTGTTCGATAAACTTAGGGGAGGCTGTAGTAGTCGTCTCATTTATGGGGAGAACCCTCTGTCTTGCAGGGCTCCATTCATGAGTTGAAGCCCAAATGCTTGAATGAAATCCCATCTGATAGTAAGTAATCGAAAATAGAACAAAAAAAGTTACAGTCCATAAGCAATTAGATAAGCAAAACGAGTAGTATGAAACTGCAATAAATATTTTTTTTTTAAATTACCAAGTTCAAAATTAGGGATAAATCAGTCAGATCTCACTCAAATTTAAGTGGGACCACATGACAAGCACCAGCTTTCAATTAAAAAAGAATCATCATTAAACATTAAAAAACAGTCGAATTTAATACCTCCTCCTTTTTTGAAGTCGGTTAAAAACAATATTGAATAAAACTAGTCTTCAAGTAACTTTATATAAGTATATAGGTATACGAGTATATCGTCAAGATAATATAAATTTTCATAAACCTGTTTACCGGCTACTCAGATTGACGTTTTAAGTCGCCAGAGAGCTTTTGAGATTCAGCTGCAAAATCCCCTTGAACATTCACCGCTCCTAGCGGAAAAATGAATAAAATTTTATATCCGCAAGAAATTCTCAGCCAAGACGTGCCCGGCGTGCTCGCTTAATTCCGGTAAATCCGTAGGTAACGCATTTTGACATTCTGACTTAAGAGGTGACATCAGAGCCTCCCTATATATACAACATCATTGGGTGACATACTAAGTAGGTAACTATTTAAAAAGGAATTTTGTTTAAAACTTAATGAACAATAAGTAGAAAATAATCTACAGCTGCTTATCGACTAAACAGAGCTCGAAGGATCGCTTATAAGAAAGGTTCTCAACTCGAAACACATATCGTATACTGTGGACTGGGTCAAAAGAAAATCTATTTTAAAAATGATAAAATGCAATAACGAAAAATTTTAAGACTGGTTGATAAAAATGAGTAGTTAACAACTTGTTTCAACGCAGGTATGTACCAACTACCCTTAAACTTAACCCAATCCTTATTTTTAACCGACTTCAAAACAGGAAGAGGTATTCAATTCGACTGTATTTTTTAAGTTTGTTACCTCAGAATTTTCGACTGGGTGAATCGATTTTGATGTTATTTTTTTAATCGAAAGCTGGTACTTGTCATGCATTTCCACTTAAATTTGAGCGAGATATGACAAGTAGTTTTTGAGTTATTTTGAAGTTCGTTATTTTTTGTCAAGAATTATTTACTTTGAAAATGGGCCTTCTTTACTAGTCTTAATAATAATATACTCTAATATTCAAAAGAGGCACGAATTTACTCTACTCGTACATACACGTAAACCGTAAAACTTATCCAAAAGTACCCGTATACAAAACCCCGAAGTAATCTAACGCTGTAATCCTTACGATATCCCTACCCGATACCTACGCTACGCCATCACGACGTGTTGACAAACTTATCTTTTCACACGTCAAACTCATTTCCGACCTAATTCCGGTGAACAATGTACCTTCACTCCAGTTTGGGGCCGGCACGGGTAAATTTGTGCCGCGAGCGACCTCAATGTGTCACCGGGATGACGTCGCGGCTTGATTAACCAATACACCTACATGGTTTTTAGGGCTATCCAAACTGCCATTAATTTTGTCCTATGTCAATTTAAAGAAATTCTAAACATTTGTGACGCATGTAAAATTTTATGACGTTATTCACGATTCACATTATTCCAGTCCAGTAATCCATCGAATCAATCCAGTCCAGCATTGGACTGGATTGTATCGTCCAGCCAGTTAGAATTTCAAGAAGAGATCAGTTTCGAAAATCTGTCAAATGGCACTGGATCGGCCGTCTACATCATTCTAGTTGCACTGGAATGATCGCACTGGATTCAAAACATTTAGTACATTCAGTAGATTCGAGGACTGGTTTACATTTTTCCAGTAGCAATCCAGCGCTGAATTCGATTACTGGAATGGAATAATGTAAACTGTCTAACTATAAATTCAAAGCATCACTAGGCAAGTAGGCAAACTGATCAAACGATGTTCTACTTATCCCATTAATATTATAAATTAACCATCCCATAACATAACATTCCCACTAATATTATTAATTTCTTACTTTATCACCCAAAAACTATTGAACGGAATTACATGAAAAGCACACAAGTAGACGATCTGAAATAAGATAAAGGGTACCTACTTCTCTTGTTGTCCTGAAAAACGCGGCAAAGCGAAATGAATGAAATGGATTGCATGACGGCATATCACGCCATTTTTTTCGAATACCCGATAAACACGTTTTATAATGTTTTTAGGGTTCCTTACGAAAAAAATCGAAAAACGGAACCCTTATAGGTATACTCGTGCGTCTGGGCGACCGCCGTTCACAACCAATTTGCTCTGAAACTACTGTACCAAATGAGTTGAAATTCGGTACTTATGTAGGTACTTTTTGTGACCCAAAGACGAAGATATAAAGTAAACAACTGATTTAAAAAACAAATACGAAATCAAAATGAAACAAAAACTATTCATGTCAAATGAAAGGGCTTGTTGTAAGGATCTCAAATATATATTTGTTATAGTTTTTCAATGGATACTTTTAAAATTATTCAAGAAAGAACGAAAATTCAAGCCAAAAATTGACCATTCCCCCCTTATCTCCGAAACTACTGACGCTAGAATTTCGAAAAAATACAGATTCTTTCAGTTCTTTACTTCATTATTGCAGGAAAACCTACGAGAAGTCTATGGTCTTAAAAAAAGGCAAAAATAAATAAAATAGAAAAATAACGGTAAATACATAATCAACGTACTGAACCCTCTCCACGCGAGTTTAACTCGCACTTGTCAAGTTTATATAAGAAAAATCCCACAGCAATGTTGTTTTTACATTACAGCGTTTATTGGATCTGCTTCGAACGGGTGTCATGGACAGACGGGCTTAATGCTTCAAAAACTTTCACCGGGAAATATATTCAAGAATAGGTACTAAGGAATTCAGCTGGTTGATACGGCATCTCACTTGTAGCAAAATGTAAGTAAGTACCAAATAAATCAATATCTAACAAAAACGAATTTTCTACGTTAAGTGAAAATTTGTTAGCGATGAAAAAAATATATACCGGCTTTTTGACAGGGCAACAGGTTTAAAACATATTTTGTAGTAGAGTGTTAAACAAACAATGATAATATTATAATTTTAAAAGAGGTAGATATGTCACTAGCGCGCCGACGCGACGCGACGCGACGATGAAGAGCGTAAGAACAGGCATGGACGACACATACGAGTAAATCACACCCATGACCCGAGTACAAATATTTATCTGTTACATAAATATCTGCCCCGGCCGGGAATCGAACCCGGAACACCTCGCGCCGCAGGCAGGGTCGCTACTCGCTACCAACTAGGCTACAGGAACAAAAAGATCATGTTGGTTTGTTAGTAAATAAGTCATCTAAAAAAATGGACCATAGATCGTACTTATATTGTAGGTGCATTTTAATAACGCCTTCACTAACGCCTATTGTATTCCACGTCGCGTTTAGCACCAAGGCTGACATAACAAAAGGAAGTTTATTCTTGAACAATGGAAAAAACTTTATGCAAATGTACGGTGAATTAAAATAGCCGGTCGCTAAAAATATATCGTACTTTTGTATAAACTACATAGCATACAAACAATAAACATACTTTGACGACTTATTACAAAGCGCCGAAGCCAAGCGAGTGCATTTACTATCCATAAAATACATGATTTTTTAAAACATATCGAAACATGAGTGATGAGACACCGGCGCGGCGTCTGCATATCTAACTGAATAAATCAATTTGTGGAAAACTTTAAAGCATTTTCACTTTGGACTAAAGAATATTTTATCCTGAAGAATACATCATTTTTATTTTATTTACCACAATACCGACAATACCACTCTCTATGTGTAACAAACCAAAAGAAACTAAAAAGCAAATACTTATTTTATATTGTAAAACGATTTTCGTACGGCATTTGGACATGACAGCTGTTTATTCCATACAACTAATCTATTTTCCGTTCAAAACTAGAGACCATTTAATAGTTAATTCGACTATTCATGTAACAACATGTCGTGTATTAAATCCTAATGGATCGTAATATTCATGTAACGAGGTAAATAAACTGGTAAAAAGCTGTTTTATATCAGTAATATTTGGATTCGGCGCAAGCTACCAAGTTTGTAGCTTACGCAGAATATAAAAGCTGACATGCCGGTGAATATCGTAATGTTATTACTACTTCGTGTTTGTGTGCATTGTATAAGGAAATTTGAAGATTTCCGAGACATTACTGAAATACTCATGTGCAATTTACTTGACTTTACTACTTTGACTTTACTACTCACGGGCATTGAAGTATTATTACTAGCGTATAGAACGGACACCGCGAACACAATGTATGTTCCAATGAATTGACGCCGCGCGGCTTCAATGTCCAAAGGATTCGTTCGATTTTGAAAGGAGAACAGGGGCTCAATTTTGAAAATAGAACCTCCCGGCGGGGACACACATTTTGTTTGAGATGTCTTCTCTATGTATACTTATACCTCAATGCTCACGGGGCCCATTTTGAAAATCAGCGCTGCAGTCGTAGACTGCTGCATAAGATGAGAATGAGCCTTTTTTCATATTGCACTGCAGACACACAGACTTTTCTGGTGATCAAAATGTGATAGTCTTCAGTTTATTTTATTTTTGTCATTTTTTTTCTTTGTAATCGATCGTATTTATGTATTAAAATAAGTCTCTTTTTTTCATTGCTATTTGTATACCGTGTGTTGCTTTTGTAATGTGAAAATAAATATTTTCTTATTCTTATTCAATATATTTTTATATTCGACGGCCCGTTAAAGTAATAGTTACTATACAGGACCGCTCTGCAGCGCTGTCGCGCTGCGGCGCCGCCGCGGCTGCCTCGCGCCGATCAAAGGATCCTGAGTTCGATATCCGGTGAGGCAGAAATTTGAATGATGAGACTGAATATCTGTTCTCGGTCTGAACGTCTGTGTTATTATCTCTGTGTGTTGTCCATGGTCAGTCAGTGTACTAACTGATTCCTATCTCCCATTTCCCCACAACATTAGCAGCTATTTTAAATGCATTATCACAACACTAATAAAATTTAATGTATCAAAAATACTGTAAGGTCCCAAAATGGAATCACCATATAAAATCAACACGATTCACACGAGGCATATTATTAACAATTTATTATTTAATTAATTATTTTCAGCACAAAAGAACGTGTTTGTTAACGAGTGTATCACAAAAGGTCCAATTATTATCTCTAATCGTTGTAAAGGGCAATTTAATTATAAAATTAAGGGCCTCTTTCACCACCATCAAGTAAAGTCCCGAGTAGGCTAATTGCCGATTAAAGTGACGAGTAACTATGCATACGCATTTCACAATCGCCGAATAGCGCTACCTGACAAGTAAAGTAGCCAGTAACTTACTTGTAACATCATCTGCCAATTAGTTTGTTTAACTGACAAGTAAGACGAGTACGGTACGTGCAGTGAAGTAAAAAACATTTACAGCTAACCTTATAAGTATATTTATTTGACAAAAAATTATTAAACCTTTACTTATTTCATTTATAGATAATCAAATAGACGATTTCGAAAAATTTGCACGAAAAACACCAAGAATTTGTCTAGTTATTTTTATTTATTATTATATTTTCGATTCTCACACCCGCGTACAAAATATATACATACAGGGCCAAAAAAAATTATATAATAAACATAAATATATATACCAATAAATAAACTTACATAAACTCTACATAAATAAATACTCGTAGTGGGTGGAGGATTACGCCCCGGCAGGGGAGACCAAACGGCCGGGGGTCAGGGCGACAGGCTGAGAAACCGACGGACTATCTTAGCCGAGTCTAGCAGTACCGCTTTCTGCATCTTGGCTGCGAGCGAACTGCCGCGGAACCCCAGTCGCCTCATATGGTGAGCGAGGCTCACTGGGTTCAGCCCATTCGCAGATATAACGATTGGGATGGTTTTATTGGACTCCACATGCCACATGCTGGAAACCTCGTGAGCCAGATCTAGATACTTTCGTTTTTTCTCTGTGTCCACTAAAACACCCTGGAATGTGCCTGGTCCATCAGCACGATATCAGACTTATTCGCCAGAATCGTCCTGTCCGTGATGATGGACCGGTCCCAATAGAGCCGAACTCCGTCACGCTCGAGTACTGGCATCGGTGTGTACCTATAATACGGCACTCTCTCATCCAGGAGACCGTACTTCAGAGCAAGCTCTTGGTGAAGGATTTTGGCCGCTTGGTTGTGTCTGTGCAGATACTCAGTGTTAGCAAGAGCCGAACATCCCGACAGCACATGCCCGAGTGACTCGCCGGGATGGCGACAAGCTCGACAAATGTCGGTAGTGCCATCCTTCAGGATGTACTTTCGGTAGTTCTTATTATTATTATTTTAAACAATTGATATTAAAATATATCTTTGTTACAGAGTAAAGTTAGCACTTCTTTCTCTCTTGATTATATCCATGTTTTACTATTTTAATATCGGTCAAAACTCTAAACTAAAAAACTACCTGCGAATTTTAATAACACCAACTTATACAAAACCTTTGTAGTAATGACGGACGGACTGGCACTTAACCGATTTGACATGTGTTTGACATCTGGAAAACACAAACTGACCGAATGATGGAACGCATTATGACAAATCATTCAACTAACCGGCAAGTTGTTACTCGGAACTACATTTTATATTGTGAAACTGATAAAAGTTAATTGTGACTTTTACTTGCCGATTAACGTTATTCAGCAAGTAACTACTTATGACTTTACTTGATGATTGTGAAAGAGGCGCTAAGATTAATAAAGTCTTGAATAAAAAATTCTATGAACGTTATATTTTACGTGGGCTTCAGAGCATTGTTTGCGCGGTTGCCTTCAAGCGATGCGTGTTCTGTGAACTTTGGTTCGTTAAAGAGAACAGATGTTTGCTCCTTTAGAAATTCAAAGATGAATTTTATGAGGAGAATTATAAATTAGAGCTACGAGTACGATGTAAGGCACACTAAGGAGGACCGGGAGACACTGGTTATTTCGTAATTTTACCTTACATTAGGATTCTGTTCGGGTAAAATTACAAAAAAAAATCATGTACACGCGTGAGAAGTTATGTACATACGTCTTTGGCATCATCAAAAAATTTAAAAAAAATATTAATATTTTTTTTTCAAAACAGATATACTTCAAAAAAAGTAAAAAAAAATTCAAAAACAAATAAAAAAAACATAAACAAACAATATTCAAATAATATTGAAATAAATATTCAACACTTTTTTTTATAACGCGCCTAAAGAAGTATAACTTCAAAAAAATCTTAAAATTCGACAGTTTAGAAGGTGGTAAGGCTTCATTCAAGTATTATATTATCAATATTATTATTAAGTAATTAATATTATCAAAGGTTACCTTTTCTTTGTAGCCGATTATTTGTCACATGAATATCTGCCCGGCAATCGAACTAGAGAGTCGTAGAGACGTCTCGCTCGGAACAGGCACTAGCGCTACGGAGTCGTTGTATACGAGTAGAAACTAGAATCTCTACGCATGAATGTCTTGTCCGAGTTTTGGTACTGCAATGTTCCGTGTTATCAAAGTTTGAGATTACTCTGAAATGGCTCATCTTCGCGATAACTGAAAAAGTTATTCTCAACAGCGAAAATACAATTTCACTTCACTTATTTTTATATAAGTTTAATTTTTTGTTTAAAATCTAATTTGTTTTAGCAGGTACTTTTGTTAACTTTTGATTAAAAGTGCCTTGAAAAATCTGAGTATTTTTGACCATACGACACATTCACAAACCGTGAAAAATAACGAAAATACGAGAACATAGATATGAATTGACGTTATTTTCATGATGTTTGTGGAAACGACCTACAAATCCAGCAGGGTGCTTTTGCAGTTACAAGTAGTTATATTATATGTTATGTTAGCCCACTAACTTATTGAAAGCAAAATATTCAATCTATTTTTAGGTTGGCCACTCACGCTCGCGTCATTTGGCGTGGCTCCAAATGACATATGTCAAAATGGCGCGATTGGACATACAGATTTTTATATTATCACGCCATCAGTTTTTCACATTCACGATCAAATTTTGGCTGTATATCACGCCATTTGACGCGATGGACTGACCGTGAGTGGCCACCATTAAACACTCCCACGTCATAAGTGAATGGAAACGAATTAAGTGATGCACTCTATGTTTAAATCATGACATTTAAAACCGATTATATCCGGTTTAAACTGAATTAACCAGTATTAAACAAAGCAAACCGGATTGTGTTAAAATTCCATTCTAGTTCAATAGGTAGTTTTAGAACTAAATACATCAGACCCACATGTTCTCACTACATGTGCCAGCTCAAAATGAACTATGTATTGTACTCGAAATAGAATTTCTAGTAAAGCGTATGGTTTATAGATAGATTCTCGGCTCGACGTAAAGGGAAACAACCTTCAAAACACGGTGACATGCCTGACAGTTAACTATTTGCATAGGACCGCCATATAATATCACTAACTGCGGATAAGAGCATAATTGGGAATTATGTTTATTCTTAGTCTTAGTTAAAACGTGTAATTTAACAGGAAGCTTGTACGCGCTAAGGTTGAGACCACAGAGTTGAGACTAATGTTTAAATCAAACTTGTTAAATAGAAATGAGAACGAATTCAAGCCGAAGGGCTTGAACTCAAGTGTGACGCATTGGAAAGTGTATCTCCATTATTTTAAATCTATAAATTCAGAACATTATAAACTACTGAACTAGCGCTTGATATAAAAAGCTTACAAGTACATACATTGATTTAAAAATTAAATTATACAACGAAAGATTCAGTCGAAAACTAAATAAAGTTCAAATAGTTTCCGGGAGTTTAGTTCAAACGCTGACACCGCTCTGTATTCAGCGGATCGTATCCACAAAAAGAGTTTACGAGTGTTTACCACATTCGTTCGAGTTCGAGATCGCTTCCTATTTTATTCAAACAGCAAACTAGGACAAATCCGAAGAAACCCAGACGTGTGGCGACATTAGTTTCATACCGAAGATTCAAATACATATTCATTATCTATCAAGTGTCATCTTGCTTTATGGAAAATCCTTTATTATCAGAGAGTGTTAAAATACCTATATTTTGGCAAATACAAATAGCTCTACACAAAGCCCATTAAATACCAGCTGTGGAGATAAACAGCGCTTATTTTATTTCATTTTAATTTTGAAGTATGTAGTTGTAAAACGTTCAACAAAGACTCTGGAATTAAAAATCTGTTTAATAATGCCCATTCGGATTTCCGTAAGGGCAGGAATGAATATTACAATCGTGAATATTTTTATTCTTGTGTATACGATGCTGAATGAGTGAATTTTTCTCGGTTTTATAGTATACTAGCTGCCCGGACAGACTTCGTTCTGTCAAAAGTTTTTTTTTGAGATTTAAGCTATCCTATCTTTCAAGTTGGATCAAACTGCACACGGTGTGCAAATTTGATTAAAATCGGTTAAGTGGTTTAGGAGTTCATCGCGGACAAACAACGTGACACGTAATTTATATATATTAAGACTAGTTTTCTGGGATAATAAGAAAGAAAGAAAACAATAATTCCGTCAGATTTCACAGTACCAACTACAAAATTAAATAGCGTTATAATTGCGACGACAAAAAAATGTGCAGCTGCAGTAATAATTCTTTCTTATCTTATTCTGCAGTAATAATAAAATAATTAGATTTCTAGAATCTAGAATAATCTAGATCATGATTTGTTTACCTGTACCTACGCAAAATTACATGAAAATCTTTTCAGTCGTTTTTAACCGACTTCAAAAAAGGAGGAGGTGTTCAATTCGACTGCATTTTTTTATGTTAACATACATTAATGTTATCGAACCAACACGGTGTTAGTTGTGTGGTATTTGTGTCGTCCTTGCCATTCGCACTGCCGTCCTCAAACTAAAACGCGGTTAAGTGACAAAAACAGTTTTTGAGGTAGAGCTAAAAAAACGCAGGATGATTTTGAAATCATGCTAGTGATTCTCTATAAACAATTGTTAATGTGGTCATATTATGTCAAACTCAAAAGATATATATTTTTTTGAACTTTAATATTAATAAAGTTCAAAGAAATATCAAAAAATGTTAATAAAGTAAAAATTGGCCAGATGACATTTAGCCGCCTTTTAGCTTGAGGACGGCAGCGCAAGACAAGGTATCTTGGTGCACTTATGCTTGGTGCGTTTAATGGTGGTCACTCACAGTCATTCCATCGCGTCATTTTTGGAGCCACGCCAAGCGACATATGTCAAAATGGCGCGATTGGACATACAAATTTTTTAAATCACGCCATCAGTTTTTCACATTCACGATCAAATTTTGGCTGTATATCACGCCATTTGACGCGATGGACTGACCGTGAGTGGCCACCATATGAGTGACTGTGTGTTTGTTGTTACAACTAATAAGGAATCCTTGAAGCCTAGTTGGTAGCGACCCTGCCTGCGAAGCGATGGGTCCCGGGTTCGATTCCCGGCTGTGGCAGATATTTATGTGAGAGATAAATATTAGTACTCTTGTGATGTGTTATTTGTGTTTTCCGTGCTACCCGCGACACATGTAAAAACCTATTGCGGGGTATGAGTGTGTAAGCGTTTATCTAT
The DNA here is from genome assembly GCA_911387775.1 of Thymelicus sylvestris. Taxonomy (NCBI): domain Eukaryota; kingdom Metazoa; phylum Arthropoda; class Insecta; order Lepidoptera; family Hesperiidae; genus Thymelicus; species Thymelicus sylvestris. The sequence continues at coordinate 17,145,031 of OU426889.1, forward strand.
TTATTTACTTCTGAAATCGGCATTCAAATTTTATTTGCCATATAAAACCATTTTCTCTCTTGTAGAACGGTTAACTCAGTTGAAAAACCAATTCGATCTCTGAGAAATATAAAAAAGCCAATATAAAAAGCTCGCGATCAAATCATTTTTTTATAACTTATAACGAAACAGATTATTCAAACAGTTAAGCTTATAATCCTTATCCTCAAGCTTATGAATGTATGTCATTTTGTATCTCCAAAAAATACTCCATCAATTAATAATTACAAAACCGAGTCGTGCGTCTAATGCCACGCGCAATCTGCGCTTTATTGCGAACGGACTGACGCATGACGGACGGACATGACAAAATTATAAGGGTTTCAATTGACTACGGAACTCTCAAAATGGTGAAAAATGGTCAGTTAACAGTTATCTCTTACGTACAAGCTATTACGTGTTTATGAATCGGGTTGAAACATAATGTTTCATTAATAATATTTTTAAGAATTACCGGGCAAATAAACTAAGGTGTCATCTGATTTTAACTTTTTAAGTAGACCCTGTCGCTTATAGGTACACATATGCAACATTACCCTAAAGTCCCCTAGCTTCAAGAATGTTACTAGAAGTTTACTTAAAGCACAAAAGAAATAATAGTACATGTATAATAGTACTTAAAGTTAACGGTTATCTTGTATGTTTCGATGTATGTGACTTTATTCTGTCAATACATAACCGCAACTCAATTGCGTAAGAACTGTTAAAAGTTACAACATAATATTTTTAGTTTTCATTTAATTTGCCTTCTTACTTACCCAAAGCACAGAAAGTTAGTTCTATTGATGAAAATCGTCGTAAAATAACATGTCTGAGAAATGTTTTAAAAGTTGTCAAATTAACAATATTGACCCGCAAACCCCTTTAGCAGTAGATAATACATAATCTAAATTTTACTAACAAAAAATAACCGACTTCAAAATTACTCAAAAACTACTTGTCAGATCTCGTTCAAATTTATGTGGGACCACATGACAAGCATCTGCTTTTGATTGAAAAAAGAATCATCAAAATCGGTTCACCCAGTCCAAAGTTTTGAGGCGACAAACATAAAAAAAACTCCTCCTTTTTTGAAGTCGGTTAAAAAACGCGTTTCGCTAATGAAGCAATCGTTGATGATAGCCAATATCAATCGCCTACCTTTGTAGTTTCAAGTGCTATCACGATGTAACAGTTGTAAAGTTATCTTTACTCACAGCAAGCTATGCTACCAACAGAATATTATGAGAAAGCAAAAATATGGTATTTGTACAAGGTAATCCCACAATCCCCTTGGACGTAGAGATAAAGCCGAGAAACGCGAAGTCTGAGATGGTGAGCGCATTCGCTTACTAAAAGCCTATTTAAGCGCAAGTAGCTTACCTGTAAGTGGAATATCTTATTCCTCTCTTTCGCGGCAGGTCGCAGTATCTATTTTATCTTTAAACTTCTAACTATAGGGTAGAAGCACGTATTCTCGGTAATGTCCGAGTATCCGGTAACTAGTCAGTTTTTCTATCAGTGCACCATTCTACCAATATTACATTAAAGTTTGTTAATGGCAACATATTCTTGGTAATATTTTGTACAAATGCTATGGTAAAACTGTCTAAAAAGTGCAATAGCGTCGAAACTGTTTGACATGAAAGTTGTGTTATAGGATTTTTTTACAAAAATACAAAGTTCAGTTACTGAACTAGGACGTCACCGCGTCATACTGTTGAGCTTTCCATACTGCTGCGGATAACGATACGGTAACAGGATTACATTACTGTAACATTTGAATGAATTATCTAGCGATCTAACCTACAAGTTGAGGTGAATCTAATTAAAATGTTAATATTTTTGCGTTTCACATCTATTGGTACTCATAAATCCCTACTTGACCTAGTACCCGGCAAAATCGTACATTTTCTACCGGATATTGGTACGCACATCAAACTTGAACCAAGACCCGTTAAACTATCTTTATTGAACCTTATTGCCTTCACATAGGTCTCATTTTAGCTTGAAACTGTATATTTTTCTGCCGGATACTGGTTCGTGAACTAATAGTTGCTCCTAAACCTGTCATGGTCCTTATTGTCTTGAGTTAAAGTCTCACATTCCTTGGAATTAATAATAATTACCTACCTTGTTTATTTTGGTTGTTTTTTCGTTTTCCTGTAGCATTTCTATAATATCATTGGTAGCTGAGATGGATATTAAGGCATGTGGCAAGACTTGCAAGAAATGTTTCATTTTTTAATTTCAGCTAAGACTGAGAAGCAAAAGGCTGTATTAAAAGCCATGGAGGCAGTCAAAAAAGGGACCTCAATTTCAGCTGCTGCCACGCGCAGTACGGTATCCCACGGTCAACGTTGCATGTTATAATCCGTGGTCTCTATCCCGTCAATCGCTCCAAGGGACCGGGTACAGTTTTGTCGAAGGAAAAAGAAAATCATTTTTCAATTGAAAGTTTCAGTTAAAAGTCTCCATCCATCCATCAGCTTTTGGAAGTCCACTGCTGGACATAGACCTCCCCTAACAAGCGCGATTCTGACCGGTCCTGAGCCTTCTGAATCCAGCGGATACCCGCTGTCTTCTTCAGGTCGTCGGTCCATCTGGTCAGGGGGCGTCCTGTGCTCCTTTTACCGAGGCGTGGACTCCATTCGAGGACCTTTCTTCCCCAACGGTTATCGGTTCTTCGAACTATGTGGCCAGCCCATTGCCACTTCAGCCTACTAATTGTCTGAGCTATGTCGGTCACCCTCGTTCGTCAACGGATTTCATCATTTCTGATTCGATCGCGTAGAGAAATGCCGAGCATAGCTCGTTCCATAGCCCGCTGGGCGACTGTAAGCTTATGTATTAGGCCAATAGTGAAGCACCACGTCTCGGATCCGTATGTCATCACTGGCAACACACACTGCTCGAACACCTTTGACTTCAGGCACTGAGGTAACTTTTTGGACGACAAGATATGACTTAGTTTTCCGAACGCAGCCCATCCGAGTTGGATTCTACGAGTGACTTCTTTCTCGAAGTTGGACTTACCCATTTGGATTACTTGGCCCAGGTAAATGTACTCGTCTACAACTTTGAGAGCAGCGCCGTCAACAACAACCGATACGGGTGTGACATGGACATTTGATATGATTTTCGTCTTATCCATGTTCATCTTAAGACCCACCCGTTGTGAGGCGCTGTTCAAGTCCCCGAGCATTGTACCAAGTTCATCCAGGGTCCCGCCAGGATGACTATATCATCGGCATATCGCAGGTGTGTGATTTATTCGCCATTAATGTTAATGCCAAGTCGTTTCTACTCCATCAGCTTGAACACGTCTTCCAACGCAGCGGTAAACAGTTTTGGGGATAAGACGTCCTCTAGCCTGACACCTCTCTGCAGTTTGATGGGGTTCGTTGCTGTGTTGTGTACTCTGACGGTCATGGTGGCTGATGTGTATAAACACTTCAACACCTCGATATACCGGTAGTCGATCCGGCACCGCTGAAGAGAATTTAGTACTGCCCAGGTCTCGATAGAATCAAAGGCTTTCTCATAGTCCACATAGGCAACTCGGTCTTCTGTATAATCTGCCGCAGTGTGTGTATGTAGCCCATGGTACTGTAGCCTTTTCGGAATCCTGCTTATTCGGGAGGCTGGAAGTTGTCAAGTCTGCGTGCAATGCGATTTGTGAGCACTCTTAAAAACAGCTTATAAACGTGGCTCATAAGTGCTATGGGCCTGTAGTTCTTTAAAAGGGTCTTATCCCCTTTCTTAAAGAACATAGTCACCACACTTCTGCTCCACGCTTCCGGTGTAGTCCCAGTATTAATGACGGAATCGAACAGCTTTCGGAGCGCTGCTAAGAGGGGTTTCCCCCAGCTCTTAACAGCTCAGTTGTGATTCCGTTATCACCCGGTGCCTTGTTGTTTTTAAGCTACTTGAGAGCCTCTCTAATCTCATACAGGCTAACGTCCGGGATATCTTCTGTGTAGTGTCGGGCTAGTTTGGCTTGCTTATCGCTCTCCTCGAGGGGAGCTGGAGCTTGAGAGCAGGCATTCAACCATCCATAGTATCTCTCCGTCTCACTCAGAACTTCGGGTTTCGATGACACTAAGGTACCGAGCTCGGTCTTCAACCTCGTAAGCTGACTTTGCCCAATAGACAGATCTCTGGCGAATTGCGTTGTTTTTTCGCAAATCGCGTCGCCTGCACTTGGAGATCTGTTCATTGAACCGTCTGTACTCCGCCATAGAGGTCTGACACTGCAGTACTGCACACATAGTTCTCGTTGGTCCTTCACTAGACCGAGGGTTTGTTCTGAGAGAACCTGAGATATACCACTGGGGTGGGTCTTGAAGTACTTCGACCCTACCTCGTGGACAGTTGTTACTATCTTGGTGTTAAACTCGTCCACTGACGTGCATGATTCTAGGCACGCAAAACGGTTTTGTAGTTCGAATTAAAAGCTCTCGGAACTCTGGATTTGGACAGGTGTTGGGCATAGCGTAGACTTCATCATCCGTGACCGTTCCAGCTTGACGTCGATATTTAATATGCTTCTTACAAGGCGGTGATCGCTTCCGGTTTTAAGCCTGCTGATCACAGAGACATCATTAAATATATACCGTTTGTCTGCCAGAATGAAGTCTATCTGGCTTTTTGTTGAACCATTAGGGCTTATCCAGGTCCACTTGCGATGCGGCTTCTTCTTGAAGAAGGAGTTCATCATGAATAAGTCCTCCTTCTCCATGAAGTTTGCCAGCAATTAGTGTCCCCATTGGTTCCGTCGTCCATATACGAAGGGTCCCACCTTCATCTCGTTGTCATTTCGCGTGCCTAGTCTTGCGTTAAAGTCCTCCATCACAACTGTGAAATGAGTTTTCGAGGTATGGATGGTTCTATTAATGTCATCAGACACAACCTCAACCTCATCGTCGGGATGTGTCGAAGTTGGCGCATATACCTGTACGACCTTCAAAGAATACCGTTTGGATATTCTGAGTGTAAGGTACGCTACCCTGGGCGACACGCTGCCAACTTGCACAATGTTGTTGACGAGGGACTTGTGGACGAGAAATTCGACACCACCTTGGGACAGGTGTTCGCCCTCCCGGTGATAGAACAAGTTTCCGGATTTGAGTATTATCCTGTCTGTAAAAGCTCCTAACCTAACTTGGGACTTCAGATAAACCCACAATACTCCAGTATAACTTGTGTAATCTCTTCTTCCAGCTCTTTTACCTTGTCGTCGGTCCACAGTGTCCTGGTGTTGTATGTTGCCTGCCTGTTGACTGGGGGCCGAGGCTCATTTGTGACTATCATGCGGGGTTTTTAGCCGGTAGTCACCACGCTTGGCTAGTGCGTGTTGCTGACCGCAGGTGATAGCAAGTTCAATTCTTCTATTTTGTAAGCGTATTTAAGTGCTTTCTAGCTAATATACTGTTCATGTAAGGTTAGTATTATAGGTACCTATTTGTTACTAAAGTTATAATAGTTACAATTTCACAAATAATTGCAGTAAGTAGTGCATAGCTAAGAGTTCAAAAATAATGTGATTCATAAATACCTCGTTAATGATAGTTGATTTAAATAAATCATATTAAAATAATTTAATGATTATACAATTTAATAAAGGAATTACCTATGTATGTATAATTTCTCTTAAATATACATATTTTGTTTATTTAATGTGTATTCTTTGGTATGAACATTTCAACATTTCTTTGGTATGAATTTTTCATTTCAACATTTCTGTGAACTTTAACGTCAAGCAATAAAGTTTCAATTCGCGGTAAAAATTACCGGATTCCAGGACTATTTAACGAAAACTAGTACAAATTTAACGGATACTGGGACAAAAGGCTTATTTTTAATATTTTTCAAATTATTGTGCATAAATCTTTTTACTAAAATGAAACGATACAATAATCTGAAAACTAGAATAAATTACCTACCAAGTCATATATATCTCGTTTTTCTAAGGTTATTAGTTTTTGCATAACAGACCTGCAAAGTTCGTGAATATCAAAACTTCACGGATATTGGGCCGTTTACCCTACCTCGTTACATTACCCACAACACTAACTTATTTAAAATACCATCTAAATAGATAGATCACTGTAGACTTGTGTCACTAATATTTTAAACCAGTCTGTATTTCATTCACCGATCCATAGTAATCCATATTCAAATATATTCCAACTACGTCTGCACGTAGGTCTAATAAACAATAAGCATCAAACAAGAGTGACGTGCCTGTAAAATTGAAATACCATTCGCTTTATTACGCATTCACAGCGAGCCATTTCTACGTCATAATCCATTCCATTCTATGGTGACTCGTATACGGTTGATGGTTCATTTTATCACCCCAGTACATTCATTATCGAAACGGAATTAGACAATTAAAACCGCGTTAGTGGCGTCACTTTGTAATTAAGGCAGTAATATTCGGTAATTTCACTCAAAGGTAAATGACTAGTTGGAATCGAATTGGAATACTACAGTTAATAATTACAGAAATCACTGAAGCGGATTTACATGGTCGATTTAGACGCTCGGCTAAAATGGCTTAAAAATGGAATCGACTGGACGTTGTGATCTATGATTGCCGGTACCTTACTGGCACTTAGATACCTCGTTGGGGCGGCGTCTAAATTAAAAAGAAAACACTTCTTTTTGTTTTCTTACACAGCTTTTTGTACAAGGAGAGGTTTAGATAGGATGATGAAAACACTTCACCGTACCGTGCAAGAACCTGACATATTGATTTAAATGTAAGCTTTGTATGCCGTCAACCTGACATTTCTCATGTAACTACTACCAAACTAATAACACCAATATTGTTTGAATGCCATGGGCGTGGTCGGAGTTCGGTGTCTAATGAAAATATGTACATTGTATATCTCCGAGTTCCCGAGAACTCGACCTTGCTCCTTCCCGAGCTCTTCTCTTTAATTAATTTAACTTAAAATTAATTAAACGATAACCTAAAAGCATTGTTGTCCGGCGATAATAAAGGAATATTTTAATTGAAAGTTAATTAATCGCCATCTCGTGGTAGCTAGATTGAACTGAAATTTCGCTGAGCACACTTCGACGGACCACTTTATAATTTACCTTAATTAATCGACAGAAGTTTCATCTAGCCGCTAGCGCCCAGTTTAAACACCGACGCGTTTATAGGCGGAAGTTCTACTGAGAGGTATCTAGCGATTGAACAACTTTTTTATGGAAATAGCCGAGAAACGAGCTGACGATCCACCTGATGGTAAGTGGCTATCATCGCCCATGAACATCAGCGACACCAAAGGCGTCACTGGTGAGTTACCGGTCAAGAAAAAGAAAAAAAGAACCGGCTCACAAGACCCCAGCCGGAACAAGAGTCGTTTGGCGGCTGATTCATGCAAGATACAAGATGCACAATTGACTCAATGCAGCTTCAAGATTTGTCAGCATTTAAATCGGCAATCAATTGGATCCTAGATTTGATTGTTAGAGTAGCCTCTAACTACTCGAAATTTTACAGTCAGTTCAATAGCGGTCGTGATACGAAATTCCAATAAAGCTTTTGTTTGCGAAACTGGCCGAAAACGAACAGACAAACCAACAATGGTGATTCGTCTCCACCGCCTACAGTATCATGTTTGACGCATTGTTAGCCAAAGAAGTGGAGAACGTTTTAGTGGTCTCTCTCACCTAATTCTGCAAGGGTTAATTCTGAGAGGATGGGATCAACTCTACCACGATGCATAAGGATCCTCGTCCGTACTAAACTAAACGGTACAGGACCCGTAAGCTGCAATAGAAAGGACCTAATCTTATAGCCTCGTAATAACCTCGTACTATAGCCGTTTATAACCTCGTCTGTTTACTAACTCCGAGTCCCTAGTCCTATAGGTCCAAGGCACTATGAACAAGTATCAAGATTTTCAAAGTTTGTAGGGGTCATTTATTAATTACGTAAGTGTCCCGAGGGGGAGGGGTCCTCAAAATCTCTACATGCCCTTATCATGCAGGGGGAGGGGGTTAAACCATTGTTACGTAATATTTTACAAGTCAAAATAATAACAATAAAGACTAAAAATATTTAGAAAAACATTAAACATTAACATTAACATTAGAAAAACATTAACTAAAAAAACAAACTATCTAGTAACTAAATTTATACAGTGACAAAGCCCACACACGACACACACACACACACACACACACACACGCACACACAAATATATAACAAAAATACATAAAAACACACACGCAAGTATGCATGCTGGACACAAACCTTATCTTTTAGTTTAGTATTTAAGTTTCTCATTTTAAGTGATGTAAAAATCTTATGAGAAATAAAGATTCTTTAAACCGAAACCGATTATGAGGTTCTATGTAATTGATACTTTTTTTAAACCAGAAAAAATGTTACGTAAGAAGGGGGAGGGGGGACCAAGAAATCTTATGCGTCCTTACAAGGGGGTATGGGGGTCAAAAATAGGCAAAATAGTCATTACGTAATTAATGAATGGCCATTTAGGGATGGATGAATGATGGATTATGTAACGATATCTCGTTCTGCAAGTATCTGCAAAGTTGTAATAAGACGGTTACCTTAAATCCCGGTACCTACAAATTAATCTAGAACAAGAAATAATGAACACGCTTCATTTTCTAACGAAGACATTCAATAACCACATAGAAAGTTGCAAAAAACTTCATTAAAATTACAATACTTTGTTATTTAATCAGTAGCCAATTGTTGGTTTAATAGAGAAATTAGATACATCAGTATGAAGATTTACTATAGTTGTTAACCAATTAAGGCCTACCGTCCAAGACGCTTCATTTGACGATAGCATGCAAGCTACATAATGAAATAACTACGCAAAATGCAACCAAGCAGCAAAAGAGAGATAGTTGACCTGCATCTACGTGGACAGAAAGCCTTACACACACAGTTTATCCGTTCACCCACCTGATATATTTTAGGGCAACCTGATATAAATAATTTAGAAAAACAGGTAGGTATTTTAGAACAGTGTTATTTGACCTGACATAAACGATCAAAAGAAACATCCCATTCGCATTTTCTCCATTTTCTATTACTATTAAAGTTATCTACATTAAAAGGAATGTATTCAAGAAGGAACAATCCAATCTCTCCGGACCCCATACAATACAAGTATCTGTTGATGATGGAAAAGATCGCTCGGAGATTGCCGCTCCATTATTCATTACCACATTACTCTAGAGAAAAGCCCACGATATGGCAATAGAATGGAAAAGTAGGAAATGTTTCCCGTTTCCGATACCAAGTCGATACGTGACGTAACATCGATATACACTTTACGTAAAGACAAGGCTTTTGCTCATAAATAAAATTACCTGTTGTTTAGAAAATTGTTTTAAAAACAAATTTTCAACATTATGTGTTTATGTTATTTGTGCTGATCACTGAGGAGATTTCTGATATGGAGCCAACATATTTAAATTATTATGAAGTTTACAACGACCTGAACTGGATGCGTATACAAACTTTCAGGTCGAAGAGTGCTATTGTAACCCAATCAGGATTGTAGCATAATCATAAAAATGCAAATTTTTAATAAAATAACAATTTAAAAAAGTGAAAATGTTTGTTCTTTACATTCTAATTACATGTATTTAAACCTGGTTTTAGATTATTACACATTAGAATTTACCTGTCTGATGCCTGAATTAGAACCAAAGCTTGTATTTCTGGCACTGGCATTTAGGTTAATATAACTACAGAATAAATAATAGTACACAAAAGTAAGTATACAAATACATACAGACAAAGTAATAAAACATAGCAAGTTAAATAAAAGCTTGTAAAAATATCAAACTTGTTGTAAACTTCTTATAAGCTGTTCTTCATACCAAAATTGGCAGGTTGTATTTGATCTACTTTCCTGTGTTCGCGTAGATATAAATTCTATGTGTGTTCGATTGAACTGCAATTTTGCATTGAAAATGTAAATAGGGTAAATTAGTTCCGTTCAATATAGTGATGATACAAAGCTGGTTTGATGATGAAGCCGAAAGGTTGGCATAGGAACTCTGAATCGAAAGGACCATCAGGAGAACACCATCGATTTTGGGTTCATTTAAGAAGTACTCTGATCTCAGATCTGGCCTTAAATGGTATTCAAAATATGACCTCAAGCAAAGGTATTTCATAACGAAATAATGTTAAAAATAAAAAAATTAAAATGTGTGCAATTCACACGTGGTAGAAGTGAATCCTTCAAAATTTTTGTTTTCAAGATAATGAGACGAATGTAAAATTTCGGGAAGATGATAAATGTAGGTTTCACTACTCCACTCCACTCCGCTCCGCTCCGCTCCACTCAACTCCCCTACCCTACCCCTGTACAATGCTTCCTATCTCACTTTAGAATTTGTGTTTGTCTCTTTTTAACCGACTTCAAAAAAAGGAGGAGGTTCTCAATTCGAATGTATTTTTTTTTTTATGTTTGTTACCTCAGAACTTTGGACTAGGCGAACCGATTTTGATGACTCTTTTTTTAATCGAAAGCTGGTGGCTGTCATGTGGTCCCATATAAATTTTATTGAGATCTGACAATGGCATCCACGACAAAACCACATAAGTCGTAAATTTGTGTTAAGATGTGCGCGACAAATTGACGAATAACTCAATATCACGCCAACCGATTTCGATGATTCTTTTTTTAATCGAAAGCAGGTGCTTGATGTGGTCTCACATAAATTTGAATGAGATCTGACAAGTAGTTTTTGAGACTTTGAAGTCGGTTATTTTTTGTTAGTAAAATTTAGATTATTACTGGACAGTTTCGTTTCATAAAATTTCAAATCACCCCCGTACTAAAGAAGTTTTCACTTCAAAAATAGACTTGAATTTTTTTAAATCAAGCGAACAAAAGCGTGTTACATTTGGGCAGGTTTTATCTATAGAACATACATATTCAAAGTCACGTATGCCACAACAAGAAAAAGCATATTTTAGATACGAAAAGTTTGAAATACGCTGCATAAATTTTATGAATAGGGCCGTAAATCTATGAAACACATTTTACGCTAGCCGAAATTGAAACTGAAAACATGTACTCTACCTAGTTTTGACAAGAGGTTTTTTTACGTAACTAGGATATTCTAACTCTTAGGGCTACAAGGTTAATATTGTCGTTGTAAATGTAAACCACATAGTTGTATTTAAATAACCGATACATTGATTTACGCGAATAAAATTAAATGGAAACCATTTACACGTATCACTACAATACTACTCCAGTGACATAAATTGAGTAGGCAGATTGCATGCAGAAAGGCAGATTGCATGATGTTGAAATGTTCGTGAAGTTTTATTTATTTTAATGGAGATACATGAAGCACTTTTTCTTTAAATATCCACCTAAAGAGTACATTAGGCACTGGTAAATGGTCAACGTTACACGTGGACATAAGGAACATCACTAATGCGTTGCTGACCAAAATATTAGAAAGAAAGATTCAACTGGCCCTCAAGACCCAAGAGGCCCCAGGCCGCTAGCCAATTCGGGTAGACCTATGTCTAAAAGTGGACTTCAAGGTCTTTAAATAGTTGCCTTGGTGGTGTAGTCATGGACTTATATACTGGTATCCACACCTTTTGACAATAAAGGGAAATACTAATAATTGTAGTTTTGAGTTCTGTATGTTTACGGAGACTGGACAATTTTCTTAACCTCACGAGACCTACTAGTAAATTATATTCTTAGATATTAAAGCTTTTTTTCACAAAAGCAGGACTCGCAGCAGTCCAATCGTTCGGTACATTAGAGGCGAGTGGCGTAACCAAACATACAATTCTCGAGAGTAATCGTTTTTCTTTGCCCTTTATCCCAGAAAGCGCGAAATCTTGTCAAATCACGCTTGAGTGAATGCGAAGCGAAAGGTGTCCGAGTCAAAATATGAGGGTTCGCAGTGTAAAATTGTATGATTGGGCATTATGCCAATCTTATTCAAATAGCGGTAAATGTAAGTTGTCCTAAATGGAAATGGTTTTGGTATTACGCTGTTCACATACAATTCTCCACGAGTCCACGGCACACGCGTACTTCCGAAAAGAACGCGTCTAATAGTTATGTTGTTGTCTTAAAAGCAAGAGTGAAGTAGACTAAAGTACATTACCATCCCGAGCAGTCAGTTTAACTGAGTTTAAAAATAAATACATGCACAGGAAATACACCCTAAGGAATGATATTAATGAACCGACGATCTGATTTAAACACGTAAGTTCCACAACAATGTGGATTATTTTTCAGTATACACAGAGAGTAAGACGAAGGAAAACATTTATTTTACCAACAATTTAATAAAATAATCTACGTGTGTAGTTGTGTACCGCATTAATAAAACAATTTCACACTAACCCGATGGTGGAACCGTCCAATTCTGTTTCCCAAATCGAATACCGTATGACTTTATGCATTTCATTATTGTCTTGTTGGACGAGCGTAACACAGTGTTATCACTTATCAGCCCAGTTTGGGGGCTGACATAGAATTAATATTACTAGCGTATAGAAGGGACACCGCGAACATCGGGTTCGGGGGTGTGCATTGCAGCCGGCCGGCTGCATTTAATTCTGTCACTCGGCTGTCACTCGGCTGCGCTCATTGCGGCCGCATGCCAAAATTGTTTATGAAAAAACTGAAAAAATGCCGTCGTGCGTAATAAGAATGTGTCACAATTGCACGACAAAAAACAAAAAAGATAATGTTATCACTTTATCATCAGTAAGAAAACAAAATCTTAACTTAAATCAACTAAAACGAATTTAATTTAATTATTGAGCAATGTTCCCGCCATTTTGAATGAAAAAATCATAAGGAGCGTTTGAACTTGGCAAGCCACTAGCGTGCTAAATAAGCTTGCCGACGCGACGCTTGTGACCAATTTAAAGTATTGGATTTTTTGACACGAATCAATGGTAATTACGTTTGAAATCGTTTAAACGCTTTTGCACGTTAAATAAAGTTGGAGTAAGAGCTTGTAAAGATTTGGAGTCGGTGACTGCTTGTCTTGGTTCGACAAGTGTCATATACAAGGTTACTCTATGGCAAGTGTACAAACGAGGCTCCTAGTTTGAAAAGAGAACGGAGGGCAAGCCGGCGGTGGAACACACATTTTGTTTGAGATAGCTTCTCTATGTAAAGTTGTACCTCAATGGGGGCTGATGCGAATCTTGCGATGCACTTTATGTACCTAACCAGTATTTTCTGAATTCCAATTTTGGAATTCGATGTCCCTATTTTTCCTTTGGTACGCTGCTGCCTTTTGTGCACATTTTACACTTTGTACCGCTATACCGTCAAACCGTATTCTCAATTTGAAGTTTTGTACCTTTTATTCTCCTGTTATCCGCACACGTTTTGCAATTTTATTTGGATCCAAAGGCGGATTACGTAGAATTTGAAACAGCAAGTTACAATTAAGTAACTTCCTACCTTAGAGGATACTAGAGCTAAGACTAAACTAAAACTAAACTACGTAATAGTAGGTATAGCCCTAACTAAGTAATAGTAGTTATTTTATCATTGCCTTGCATCTCACTCACTCTCAGGCACTCTCAGGCACTCAAGTCCAAGACTTATTTGAGTGCTTTAGTAATTTATTATTATGGCGACGCTGTCTCACGCTTTTATAAAGATGAAGAACATTTAATTCGTGTGAATTGTTTCGACGGGCCTATCTTTCATTTTAAAATCATTGTTAGCTATTATTACTCCTGTTTATAGGTACATTTCCATCTTGCAATATGATGGCTAAATTTCCCGCTCTCAAACACAAACAATTTTATATTAGAAATTCTCCTGGTTACAGCTTTGCCCTGCAAAGGGAAGCATTTATTAATAATTCCGCGTGACGGTACCGCGCTGTTGGTACAACTTGTAATTACGGTTGCCCACATAAAACGGTATCTTTATGAATTTCCACGCATCAGGCGCTTAGCTCCGTTTCTCCCTTACACTTATGTTTATGCACATACTTCCGTTAGTGCGGTATTACATAGATCCACATGTAATATTAGATAACGTGGTATTCTTTGCAAGCTACACATTCACTTTATTTATTTATTTAATCTTTATTATACCTAAAACAGATATTTGTAACTTCACACAGAAAATCCTGATTGGATTTACATTAAAAGCACACAGGTCACAGATTACCCCCAATAGACAGCGCATAAGTGAAATTTTCTTAGAGTTTGAACTCATAAAATTTGGCGGAAGGCGCGGCATGCGGGGACAAAAAAATGCGCTGTGATTGGCTATTTCTAATTCATACTTGGACTTGACGGGTCAGTATTGGTAGACACTAATTGTCGTGAACATGCAAATGCACGTACGTGTTGGCGCGCGTCAGTTGCCTTGTATGCGGTGTCTATTGGGGGTAATCTGTGACACAGGTAAACTATGGTCTGGAATAAGATATACGGTATTTACATACATATATCTAGCAAAAACGCGAGTAAAGCAGCGGGCCGAGCGCTAGTACAAGTGTAAAGTCTTTAGCTGCCAATCTTCAATGGAGTAGCTTGTTAGAGTAAGGTCTACGCTCTGCAATGAGACACCCACGCCACGCACTGAGCCAAAGTATGTTTGATATAAATACGATCTGTATTTACAACAAAATGAATCACAAACGCATGATTATTTTGATGCAAGCGAGTAATACGCATGCAGTGCACAGTACTGACCGCAAGACCGGCCATGCTGCCACAGAGTTGCTAGAAATTAGAGTTTACCTATCATTTTTTTTATTAAATCCAAAGGCGAGTAAAATAAATGGAACATTTATCCGACGCGTTAATATTTGTTTTTCGTTTAATGAACTAGTAAACGAGCTAAAGATCTACCTAATCCGTCTTGAGATTGGGGTTAGCATTCTAAGCTTGCCAAATATGGCTGAGTTACTAAAATGCATTACTAGATTGATCTATTTTGTAAACTAATATCCCTACGTTGTCCAGACTCTTCTTTACATAGTTCGTTTTCAAGTTTCGTTTGAAGATGTTACTATCTATCACTGGAATCAGACGATCGAGTATTATGTCATTTCTGCACGTCATGCACTCTGTTTGAGAGTTCTGAACTCGTCCACTTCAGCCGCGCTACTTTTAGACAAGAGGCTCAAGTTCCCAGTTCAAACAGTTACATGTGGCATATTATTTATTATATACTTCTTTTGTAGTGCTCTTTGATATAAAGTAGCCACTCAATAGTTTATTAAGTTTAATACAATATTCTTCTTCTTTGTAGTATCGCTCTTGTCAGAGCGGTCGTGATCTTCACAAGGTTATACTTGGGGCAGATGTTATTTGCCTTACGAGCATTCGCCACTTCTCCATGATTGTTGTTAATCTTGTACACTCATGCAAGGGACCACCCACTACAGACTTGATTTAGTCGGTCCATCGTATGGGTGACCGCCCACGCGGTCTGGTGCCTTCAACTTTTCCCCGGATAACAAGACGTTCGTTGGAGGCATTTCCTCTCCGGGAGACGTGTCCAAAGAATTTTAAGATGCGACTGGATACTAACATCGAAAGAATGTTTAATGCCGAGCTCTTGAAGTATGGAGACGTTACTTCGGAATTCAGTCCATGAGATTCCAAGCGTTCAATGCGTCTTCAGAACCACATTTCAAGAGCGTCGATCTTCCTTTTCTCGACTTGTCGCAATGTCGACGTTTCCGAAGCGTATAGAAATATGGGGAACACCAATGTTCGTACGAGCCGAATCTTTGTGCCTTTGGTTATGTTACTGTTCCTCCAAATTTTCTTTAGCCTGTCCATTGCTGATCTTGTGATACTAATACAATATTATTAGTCAGCAATTTTGTGCATTTTTCGAATGAGTGGCCCTAGTGGCCATTACAGCTTCACGTGAACTATGGAGGTGGTTCCAAAAAGGAGGCGAAGGAGTCAGCTATTGCTATTGCTGCTCTTTGCTATTGCCAGTTAGTCTCTGCCTGCGACTGTTTGCGTGGACTTCAGTTGTATCCAAAGAGAAAATTAAAAGTGCGTGATTTATAATAAAAACTAGTGGATACCCGACGTGAGATACTACGCTAAAAAATGTTGTATGGAGAAAGAGAAAATTTAAAATGCGCCTAATGCATTGTTAGTGTTCTCAAACCATCTTCGCTTTTCAAATGAAACCAGTTTGGGACACATCTGTGGGATGGTATCAGAGTCTATAAAGGACATCAATGCTTGCAGTAGATATTGAGTTATATTGATACTTTAATTTCTAATGACGATCTTCGATAGTTTCTCTCTTAGACCGCATGAGACGATCCATTTTCCATGATAAAAAGTATCCTACACTTTGCACATTATTCATAGGATTGGTCATTTTTAAAAGGATACCCTCCTCATATCATATCATCTTGTGTCGGAAAATTTTAAGCGGTACCTAGAAGAACTTTTAACACTCGAGTCACCGGCTAAGTAAATAACTTTGAAACAGCACGATGTAGGCCTCAAAGAAGAGATATTAGAAATAGAAATAACAATAAATCCAAACTTTTCTCAGTCTATTCGCAATTAATTTTTTTACTACACAGTGTTAGCTTTTACTATCTATAGATATTGGAGGTTTAAGATTCTCTTCTCATGGTTAAGACAATTTTTTTTAAAAGAATAGAAGATAAATAGAAGAAACAAGGACATCTTACGAGCATGTCAAGATTTAACATTAGGACGATCTACTTGTAATTTGGTTCCACAACAGGAGGAGGAGCTATTTTAAGCAATAGTTTGCCCTACTGATACTCTAATAGTAAATTGACCCAACTCAATATCAAAGTTATTAATTGTTTCCCTATTGTACGATCATACTTGTTTTAGGAGTAACTAACAAGTTGGCACGTACGACTAAAACGTCTTAATTACAAACACTGAATCTCTTTTGACAATTATGGTAGAGATGCCATGTTGGAAATACGACAGCACTTTGCGAATCAAGTCGTGAGTCGTGACCTAATTGGATGAGTTTCAAAAAATAGAATGAATTTAGTTACGGATATACGGAGTTACGGCACAGAATAAATAATAGTGATTAGGTATATCATAAAATAAGTAATACGGAGCATTTCTGATATCTCATAGATTTGTGCGCGCTTTTGCGTGAACTACGGTCCTGCACATACAATCAATGAAATTGTTACAAATAAAAAAAAACATTGTCTCATCTAGTTTTTTATTAGATTATTCTATTTATTTTTCTTCTTTAAGTCTGTCTACAGTATTCGTCGTTGCGACTTTAGGACCTCTTATGTGTTTTGTGCCACTTTTGGCAAAATCACTTTTTTACATCAAATGATTCTACATTTTGAAGCACTATCGAATTCAAAAACTCTCATGTGTGTACGACGTTTCCATCGTAATTTATTCATCAAATTCAAAATCACCTATGTGCTTGCTAAACAAAAGTTTATCCATTTTTATCGATTTCCTCAAAAAGCTGATTTTTTACACCTACCAAGGTCTTAAAGTCGCAACGACGTATGGTTAGGGTAAATCAAAAGTGAAATGGAAGGTCCTAACTCCTAAAGCAATGAGCAGTTACCACTAGGCTCCATCAATGTTTAAGCTTTACATTTAGGCCCTCTCGGTTATAAGGAAATACCCACGCCTTGTAGCGGGACAATAATGAGTTAAGTTATTAATGACACAATGGGTACTGAACTACTGACCATTCTGTGCCATGTTAATCAATGTTATTGTGTATATGTATTATGTTGCATGTAGGTACATATGTTTTGTATTGTTATCAATCAGTTCAGGTAAAGTTTTCTAGTTCGGTAATAAGTTCTTGTTTTATTTAGCGCTTTAAGTAACATGTACGAGTAGACAGTTTCTGATCGCTATTTGAGATATACCTTCACTTAACGACTCGTTTTATTCCTTTCTTTTGTATTCTCCGGGGTTGCCTGGAACCAATCAATGTTTAGCAATGAGACGATCTTTTGTAAACATTTTTACTTTACTTTTTACGTTTCTTTGTACGTTATTTTGATTTAAAAATATAGTGTATCTGTGTGTATGTGAATTCTTTAAAAGAATAGGTCATAAGTCGAAAATACATCATTGTAGGGAGATAATAAAATTGTAATACCCCAGTATTACAATTAGTGATGATTAATATCTTGCACTGGTTTAATACAACTACATATTAGGTGGCGTCTCTTTTGCTCATCTAAAATTCAGGGGGGTGGCAGATTCTTTGCCACCCTCATATTAGTCTTATTGACTGGTCCACTAGAATACTTTATGGTGGCAAAATTCCAAACAGGTACTTAAGAGTATCATCAGGTTTAATATGACTAATAAAGATTCTTATTTCGTAAGGAATGGCTTTAACAATAGGCTTAGGCAAAAAACAAGGGAGATTGGTTTTATACTTCAAGGATGGAAGGAGCTTAACTTCCTAATCTTCCATTCTGACGTTTATTCATGAGTCAGCTGGTAAAGGATGGATTAAGCACGTATTTGTAAGTCCTTTATACTTTAGAATTCATGGATTCATTGATATCGCTTGGAATACGTTCTGTTGTTCTTACAATAATGTGACCATGTTTTCTTTTCTGATGACTACGTTACGCTATTACTACGCTACGACTTCGCTTTACAGTATGTGTAGTATAAAATAAAACTTTAATACAATACATTAATTAATTATATATTCATTAGTACTTACAGTACTGCCAAGTTGCATGAAGTTGCGTTGGTCAGCGAAAATTGTGCAAGAGTCAAAATTAAAACCAGGTCAAACGGGAAACAACACGACACACACACAAGATAAACGTTGAAAAAACAGTGTAGATAAAACTAGAGGAATATTAAGGCAAGATTTATTGAGTTTAGGGTTCAATTCAGTGAAGTTTTCATTAATGATTAATGTTTGTAATGATCGCTGGGTTTTTGTGGGGAGCGACGTGAGAACGTCTGTACCGCTCGGCGCCTGAAGCGCGACTGGCGGATGGGCACGGGTTATGAGCTTGGGGTTCCAGCTGCCAGGCGCCCAGCGGTCTCGCAGGTGCGAGAGGAGACTCCCCAGCGCTCCGCCCAACTCCCTGTGTGGTGCGTGCGCTCCGTACTTACCGATGTGTATTTACAAATACTGTTCCAATTTCAAATACATCTATGTTATCTGTTTAAAAAATATTTTTTTATACAGTTGCTCAAAAAGTGGCGTATTGCAGGGACGTATAGCGTTCGGGATGTGGGCTATTACACACTCGTGCTTTTTCTGTACCTTTTCCGCACTCGTGCGTTCTCTTTCCCAACTGTCAAAATAATGTCTATTAAAAAGAAAAAAGCAACCACGAAGTTTTTATGATTCATGCAAATATTTCTAAAAAGAAGCTACTAATTTGTTTCAATATCAGATTTAATGATTTGATTCAATGAGTTAGGTTAGGTTTCATTTCATTTCATTTCATTAAATTTCATTAAATTTCATTTTCATTTCATATCAATAAAAAAAATCTACTGAAGACTTGGCTGTATGGGCATAGTTCCCTTTGCCTACCCAGAATGGGTGAAGAAAACAAAAAAAAATCTCTGCATAGATTCTTGGTTGGCGCCATTTTCAAGTTTATTGTGTTTTTATTATTCTATTATATTGCTTCATTTTTTCGCAACTGTATTAAAAAAATTAAAAATACAATAGTTTTTCAGTACACGTGCGGAACCGTCATTGCAACTTGTTCCGACTGTCAAACCCTCACCTTCGGCTGCGCCTCGGCTCGGATGGACATTTGTCGGAACTCGTTGCAATGACAGGCTTTCCGCACTCGTAATGAAATATACCTACTATTAACTGTAGACAGTAGAATGTAATAACGATAATAATATATGCGTTTAAAAACCTGCACAATACTGTGTTAACTCACTAATTGACTTTATATTTCATGATGTTGGATTTGTATAATTTAAATTTTATCTACTAACAAAAAATAACCGACTACGACATTACTCAAAAACTACTTGTCAGATCTCGTTCCAATTTAAGTGGGACCATATGACAAGCACCTGCTTTCGATTAAAAAAGAATCATCAAAATCGGTTCCCCCAGTCAAAAGTTCTGAGGTAACAAACATAAAAAAATAACAGTCGAATTGAGAACAAGAAATCAAGAAAGAAGAAAGAAAGAATCGAGAAGAAACGTCCTTTTTTTGAATTCGGTTAGTAAAAGTTTCAATCCAAACAGCTTTTACGTTTGGAAGGATGTGTTAGTGATGTGTTAAAGTAATTTTTATTGGATTATGGTTAAGGTTTTTGCCCTCGTAAGCCACGTGACTGAAAGGAAGGATTGCTAATTGGTTTATTTGAATTTATATAAATAAAGCACTCAAAGGTAAAATCACTTTTGCTCCTTTTGACACCGAAATTGGTTTAACTTTTAAGATTTCCCTTTAGCCAACATAGGGTAGGTACTTCTTTGGAATGTCTATTTCACAGGTATATTTTTAGAGGAATGAGCGATATTTATCCAGATAACATTTTTCCACCGTCTGAATGAAATTCCATTTACAAATATTCAATGTATTAAACCAATTTTTGTAGGATTTCATAATTATTTGAACTAGGTATATTAATTACTTTGGGACTCAGTAAAAACATCAAGGCTCTTTTTAGACCAAATTTAGAAAAAAAATCATGTCAAAATCTTTGACATCTGGAAGGGTTAGCCAATCTGTCTTAGATTTGTCGCATTTCTTATGGAACATCCTGTATATCTACTACAACTTACAAGTATTAACCGCCCTATGTACCCGCCCTTACTTCATTTCGGAAAACCTATACTATAATGCCCGCAACTGAAAAAAATCTTATAAGATGTTGTTGTTAGGCTAATTACGTAATAACTTTTAATTTTTTTGGTAATATGTATCACCAACGTCAAAGGAGTTTAACTTCAATCGCGCGTAAAGATTGCACAGACACACTTTTTTTTATTACAAAGGTCAGTTTTCAGTGTTCTTGATTAGTAATAATACCTACTTCAATGGTTCTTGATAATATAAGTAATTGCACTAGATAGTAGATACCCAAGATTTTTTGACAAGTTAGGGTCATCGATAAATTACGTCACACTAATTTCATGACTATGATACCACCTCTTCCGTCATTCTCACAGCTGGTCAAATTTGTGAGACCTCCCCCCCTAGTGTGACGTCACATATTATGAAAATTTACACCTAGAAATTATTAAATTAAAACCGCAGTTCCGAAATAAGTTTTATTTCCATTAATTGTTTTTTTTAATATTTACCTAAACATACCAATTATTCGATTTTGAAATGTGAATAAGGGGTGGGCCCTTATCACATCACACAATGTCACACTACAATCTACATCGACGCTGCCCTCCCCCTAATGGATGGCTCCTTACTTAGTGAAAACATTAATTATTTTTCGCTTAATGGAGCCTTTTTATACCTCTTATCCCACGGGAAAAAATCCATTCCCGAGATGAAACCTTTTAGTAAATCCAGGTTACAAGCTATCTGTGTGCCAAGATTCTTAAATATGATAAATTTTCATTTTTGAATAACAAAAATTTACTTAGCAGACTTTTACATTTACCCTAATTAGTAAGAAGTAAATTAGAAAAATCTTGAGTTTAAGCCAACCTTCTATGTTCATGGTAATCAATGGACGAAGCTACGCCACCAGTTCCCTTCTTGATGGTCGGTACCCACCACCCAGTTTTAAACAGACTTTATTCATGCAAGTTCAATAGACGTTCGTAAAAAAGATAAATATTAAAATTATAAATGTCATTGTGTAACACAAATTAGGCATTACGATTTTTCACCGCGCGGTTTTTTCCGCAAAATTCTGTATGTAAATGGTATGTAGCTGCACACACTTCTTTTTTTTTATTCGTGTAGGTATCACTGATACACTTATGCACGTCATTTTTTTAATTTACCAGCTTTTCGCAAAGGTGCTTTGTCATGGAGGAGAAGAAAAGCCATAAAGAAACTCCTCAGCACATCTTTTAAAAATAAAACTTATATTTATTACAAAAATAGGTATTCTCTAACCTGAGCAGAACTGGTTGCCTAGCTGGTCATTTCCAAGCATCCTTATCATTTAAATATTCATCTATGTAATAATAACCCTTGCCTACTAGTTGAATTTTCACACGTTTCTTAAAAGATTCCACCGGCAAGTCACGTATTTGCTTTGGGACTTTATTATAGAATTTAACACCGAGTCCCATAAAAGAACGCTGCACTTTAGCAAGACGGTACGAAGAGGTAGCCAATTGATGCATCCTTCTTGTTTGCCGATTTGATAAGTCACAATTTTGTTTATATGCAGTTATGTTATTCCGTATATAAAGACTAAATTACTATAAATATATTGGGAAGCTATTGGCTTCTGCAGTAACTCTGAGTTGGGGCGTAAGCCTAGTAAAGCTAAGGGCTTGGGTTTTCATGAGATGTGATAATTTTGAATTGTGAAAGTTTTGAGTCTTGGCAGCATGTCTGCTGCCCCTTTTTATTAGGGTTCCGTAGCCAAATGGCAAAAAACGGAACCTTTATAGATTCTTCATGTCTGTCTGTCTGTCTGTCTGTCTGTCTGTCTGTCTGTCTGTCTGTCTGTCTGTCCGTCCGTATGTCACAGCCACTTTTCTACGAAACTATAAAAACTATACTGTTGGAACTTGGTAAGTAGATGTATTCTGTGAACCGCATTAAGATTTTCACACAAAAATAGAAAAAAAACAATAAATTTCGGGGGTTCCTTATACTTAGAACTGAAACTCAAAATTTTTTTTTTCATCAAACCCATACGTGTGGGGTATCCATGAATAGGTCTTCAAAAATGATATTGAGGTTTCTAACATCATTTTTTTCTAAACTGAATAGTTTGCGCGAGAGACACTTCCAAAGTGGTAAAATGTGTGTCCCCCCCCCTGTAACTTCTAAAATAAGAGAATGATAAAACTAAAAAAAATATATGATGTACATTAGCATGCAAACTTTTACCGAAAATTGGTTTGAACGAGATATAGTAAGTAGTTTTTTTTATACGTCATAAATCGTAAACCGCAATTTACCTCGATCAAAGTTACAACGAACTTCAAGAACTTTTATATTATGTTACTTGCTGCTACGGAACCCTTCATGGGCGAGTCCGACTCGCACTTGGCCGCTTTTTTTTCTTGCTCTTTCAGGATTCCGGTGAAAAAAATAAAATTCTAATAGCGTCAGCAACAACGGAACGAGATGAGACGGAAAAGTTAAATAAATACAGTTATTTATAGTTGAGCCCACTGAATTTCAATAGGATCGGAGGGGACAAACTCTCGCCAGGAAGGACGACCAACATAACTCGAATGGAAAAAGTTTATTTTAAATTCAATTATAAGTTTATGCTTGACAACAATCCCACCTGATGGTTAGTTAGGCTAGGTTATGATCCACTTTTTTATTCACGCGGAAAAAGAAACATCGCGCAGCGGGGTTCCGTCGAATTCAGTTCACCGTGTGGAAAATTTAACTCATTGAAGTGAAATGAAATGAAACGAAATAGGAGCGAACCTTTCGGAAGTGCAAAGAACGATTCAAAGGATGTCATTTAAAGCCTTAGCCTGTATTAATGCCAATGGCGGTCCCTTCGAAAACGTTATGAAGTAATTTCAGTTTTTTTTTTAAATAAATGATTTAAATGTACGCTTCTTTTTATTGTTTCCTCACATTTAAAATTATTCTATCGAAGGAAAAAAGGTATTTTTTATAGTAATGTAATAGTAGTGTAATTTGATAGTAATAGTAGTGACTTAAGTCACTTAAATGTTTCAGTAGCCTGATTTTAAAAGTCTACTCTTCTTATTATCGAAAATAGGGTTCATATTTCAAGAGTTAATAGTTCGATAAATGATTGAGATAACTACAAACATTTTTATTACCAACACCAAACATTTTTATGACCTATACTTTTATGTATGATAGTTTTGTCCAAATAATCAATAGACGCCGGGCGGTCACTTCACCCTAGGACATCCTGTATATGTATAATAGATAAATAAAAAAACTCATGTCCAAGCAGTCTTGTCATTCAAATACTCACTAACTTTGTAAAAGGCTTTCTTAATGAGAATACCTTTGACATGAGTTTTAAATTTACATTCTGGCATTTCTGTTAATTCTAACGGGATTTTATTATAGATTTTGACAAAACTGGTGGCTCGTTCATGGGTAGATTTTGCCATGTCTAAAAGAGTCTAAAACTAAGCACAATCAGTCTAGCCTTTTTTCTTGTGTTAATGTTGTGAATTTATAAAATGTCCAAATTGAAAATTCAGCATCCTCCCACCAGAAAAAGCCAGTGATGCCAAACATGGTCGCAATTACAGCACATTATACATTAGCTAACATCTAATGAGCCGGCAATTTCATTCCCACGCCAGCTTTCATCTACTAATGATCCAATTCCAATATTGGATTATACCGTTACGATCGGGTAATGTTATCAGCAACAATTACCCTCATTAGGACTGAATGATGTGGATTAGGATATCTACTACACTGTACGCTGATTTAACTTCATTAATTTGTGTGATGGATTACACTTGTATACTTGTTCGTGTGATGGATTACACTTGTATACATGTTCATTGTTACTTACATACATGTTTGATCATTGCCATGTTAGAAAATATTTTTAATAGAGGATAAATTGACAATATTAAGAAATAAAAAAACAAAAAAAAAACCCCGACTGTTTGAGTCATTGAAAAATAAAAACTTTTTAAACCAATTTATGATTCCTAACTAAAATTAAATATAATTATAACTTACGTTATATTTTTGTCATCCACTTTTAATTTTCTTGACTTTGATACCCTGCTCGACCAGCAAGGCTATTCACTTTTGTAACTTGACAGCGGAGTTTCAAAATTGACGTTCGAGTTCTAGGATCACTTCACTTCGCAAGTGCGTAATAGATGATTAGATAATGACATGTCAATATGATGCAAGTTCGCTTTTGTTTTGTAACCTGACAGCGGAATACACGATGAGTTTCTAAATTGAAGTTAGAGTTCGAGACTCCCTTCACCTCGCAAGTGCGTACCAGATGATTAGAGAATCAGATATCAAGATCTCGAACTCGAACTTCAATTTTGAAACTCATCGCGGATTCCGCTGTCAAGTTACAAAACTGAATAGCCCTCCTGCTCTTGTATAGTTAGGGCTAATCCACTACAAGTCCTATACGAATACGAAACGATAGGACTTGTATAGTCTGTTAGGGCGTATAGAGTTAGAACCTTGGATCTACATGAGATCTGATAACTTTTTTAGCACGACCGTGCCCCCAGATACTATCGCACACCTAGTAATATAACGGCACATCTACGTTTGTCATATTTTACAGAAACGAATTTCAAAAATTATATAAAAATGTTTAAAATTAACTTATGGGTTCTTTTTACGTTTATTACAGATTGTACGGGTTTGGTTACTAGTATAAACATTATTACATATTTACCACTATGTAGATTATGCACTTTTAGACACGTATACCTACCATGTGAACTAAATTTCGCATTTTTTGCAGATGTGCCATTATATTACTAGGTGAGCGATATGTATTTATCAACGGTTATCAACATTCTTTATCGGCTATTTACAAAAAATATAGATACTCATCAGGACCAAAGCCCAATGATCAGTACACATTATTCACCATAGAGCCGTCAGCCGCTGATCACTTCATAAGAGAGAGACATGACGCTACTTTCTGCTTCTATGAAGAACATTTGTATGCAATTTACCAACGGACCCAGCCTTGAATGAATGAATGAATGAAATGAATGAATGAAAATACTTTATTGCACACAAAAAAAAATATGGTACAAAAGGCGGGCTTAATGCTAACACAGCATTTTCTTCCAGCCAACCAGCGGCAATGAGGAGACATTTGGGGTAGTGCTATGTTTATAATACGTGTTATTGATTTTTATTTATTAGTTGCTATAAGGAAGAATCATCAAAAAACTAAACTAAAGCCTTCATTTTGAAATCATAATATTTATTTCAGTGTCTAAAGCTAAACTGACCTCTTTCTGCTTCGCGTAGTACAGCGTCCGGCCGCGGAGCCGGAAGTAGCGGCGCTGCCATCGCTGGAAGCTGCGCGTCTGCTTCATCAGGTAGCCTTCCTTCACCACTGGCTGCGGGAGAAGAGCATTTGTCAGTGTTTTACTGGTATTCGAACACAAATGGACGTTCTATGTTGACTTATGTGGCCAGTCCATAAGTCCATTACCTACACAAATACTTTTTCTTAATCCTTAGCTGGTATCGGGGGTCAAAAATCACCCCAGTGCCACATATTTTCCATCATAACTTTGCCGTATAATCACTTACACTCGTGCGCATCTATGTAATCTCATTATATCGCGGTGTGCAGCGGGCGACGCACGCACGTCGCTGAATTATTGTCGAGAGCGGAGGTACGTACACTGTTGGGGTCAAAAAGCACCCCCGATACCGAAAGTAGTAGTATTAGGGTATTGCAATTTTATAGCCTTTTATCACTTTAAAGAGGAATAAGTATATAAAGAGTATGGGAATTCAGCTCGTGAAGGAGTTTGTAAAAGGAAGAACCATGGAAAGTTTCAATTTTTCAGCAGATTTGAAGAAAAGGATAGAATTATTTTTTTAAAGAGATGCAGGATCAAAAGTTGGAGCAAAACGTGCCTACTGATGGCGCTCAGGTAAATGATCGTAAAAGAGGCAGATGCTACTTATGCTACCGCAAAAAAGATTTGAAATGTACCAAAAAGTGTAGCCAATGCTTACTTTTCATATGTAAAGACCATACGGCCAAAGCGGTTACATGCACTAGATGCTAAACTTATTGTGATAAAATATATGCGTTTATAGAAGTGCTTTAGTAGTAAGATGTCATTTTTTTGTATTTGATTGATCTCGAGAAAAGTTTCTTATTTTTGTTTTGTAGACTATATAAGAAAATTATAAAAAGAAGATTATTTGTGTTATGTTTAAGTTTTTATTATAATAATGGCTCTTAAAGTCGACTCTTTGATAATTTGTTTAAAATATTAGCGGTTACATTATGTTCCAAAAAAGTTTGTTTTATTCTTTAAATGTTTAATAAATCGTGTTTAAAACAAAGATTGTAAGTTGTTTAATTGATTTAATAACAAAATGATGACAAAAATTAAATATCTCTATGTTTTCTTGATTTATTATAAATGGGGTCGCTTTTCACCCCCGACACCTACTACGTTACTGATTTTAGCGATACCAGCCAAGGGTTAAATATCTTCAAAGTATTTACAGTACCAGACCTAGATTTGTTGCAGTTTTGTTACGAATATAAACTGCATTTTAAAGTTGACTACAACAATAGGTACCTAATGCTTGTTACCTACAAGATATTACAAAAGACGTAATAAATAATACTAAAATACTAAAAGGCTTGCGTTCAATCCATTAGAGGCCTACTCAAGGATTCTCTCCCCATAATTGGATGCTGATGGAGCGCGACGTACTCAACCATGGGTGATTGAAATCTACTTACCTACTGCGTATTGCTGAAGGGGTTAACGGGTTAACCTACTTTAACAATAAAGCTTGTAATAAATACAAAATAAAATAAATGAAGACAAAAAAACTTCAGATAAAAATATTGAAATTACATGCGAGATACTCGTAGAACAAATAATAAATATTACGATGATCTAAATTATGGTAAACATTAATCTATATAGTAAAACTCAATATATAAATAAATTGTTAATAATAAACATGGTTGCTTCACATGGTCACATGTTTAACTCAATGTGACTATCGATTCTACAAAGTTATGTCGATAGTTCGATACCTATCGTCTAGGCACGCCGAGCGGCGACACTTACCTTGGCCAAAGTATTGTCTATTGTGGCTACATGTTATAATATTTAGCTGTCAGAAGTGTCAGAACTCAAGCATTCTGGGAACTGATCCAAAAGACATTGTCTGACGTCCCAATATTATAGCCAGGTATCTTTTTTATGGAAATAGCCGACAAACGAGCTGACGATCCACCTGATGGTAAGTGGCTATCGTCGCCCATGGACATCAGCAACACCAAAGGGATTGCTGATTAATGTCTTGCCGGCCAAGAAAGAAAGAAGAAAAAGAAAGAAAGAACTGGCTCTCAAGCCCTCAACCGGAACATGACGAATCGTTTGGCGGCTGACTCATGCTCAAGTGTTCCCCCCTGTAGGCTAAACGGTTGGAGTTGGACAAGTGAAAAACTATTCCAGCTATGTCAGCATATACATAAGTAGTTAGTGAGTAATAATTTTGCGAATAGGGCGATCGGACATTATGCGAATCGTACATTTTGCGCCTAAATTGCGCCTAAACCGATAAACTTACTACTTCGGAACCCTACATTGCGCCTGGCCTGACACTCACTTGCCCGGTTTGTAAATGGTAGATACTATTTAGCTTGCCTTTGTTGGGGTCAGATCTTGCAAGCTGCATTAGAACTACTTCCTTTCATTCTACGACGTTGACATTTTGCATATTGCTATGGTTCCGATGACTATACATTTTTATGATAAGCATGACCTGATGGCTGATAACATTTTTAGGGTTGGCTCCAGACGAGGGAATTCCAGTACGCTCACAATTTTTTTCTTAAGTTTCTACACTACACTATAAAACCATTTATTTAGTTTTTTAACTAGTTGTTTGAAGTCGGTTAAAAACGCGGAGAATTGTACAATTTCTGAAATTATTTAGTTACTTTAGTACGTCGCGTCGCGCGTCGTGCGTGATGAGGATGACTCTAAAAAGGTTGAGAAACAATGACACATGGCAAAAGTGATGTATCTGTTCTCCTCGTAAAATAATAATGTTTTAACGCAATAAATAGCAGTGTTAAAACGAACGGTTCATTAAGGTTTTAATTTTACGGCGTTAATAAGTACCTTTTACTGATAAAATTGCATGAAACTAGAGTAAAGCTATATGCAGCCAGGCTTTTAAAAGCGTGCTTTCCAGGGACACTAAGTGCCTCGGTAGTCAGTAGATATTTTATAATTATTGTACAAGAAATAAGAATGGAAGTATATTGATTATTGTCCTATATATTCCCTAAAAGGTACTAACTACTATACAATTAATTTATAATTAGAAAACTCTTACTGAAACAATAAATAGATAGAATACCTAAGTAACTATGTATATTTAAATTTTTGGTAACTTAGTTGTATCCCTATACTTATCCCTATTTTTATCCCAATGCCGCGTCGCACGTCGTATAGTTGGACTTGGACAACAATGCGACACGCACTTCCGTACCTAGCCAGTCGAACCCACGGTCATTGATGCTCAAATTTTTGTTCTGGCGCCGCGCCAACTCGTAAGCATGTCCGATGATAATAAATACACCCACCGCATCGGGGCGTTGATCCCGCAACTCTAAAACCCTGTACACATTGACATTTACAATGATACTGAAATTGTTATTAATTTCAGTTAAAAAAATTATTACTCTGTTTAATGTGCGCTACTTTATGTATTTACTTTTCAGCTTTCAGTAGTAGTATCTAATTACTGTTCAGCTAACAACGTCACACAACAAGAGGTGTTAAGGTCGCTACATACGTAACGTGGACGGGACGGGGACGGGACGTGGACGGGGCATAAACACGTGCGTGCCTCGTCCCGTCCGTACCTCCGTGACGTATGCGCTATCGTTTACATTTTCTATGAAACGATGTTTCCAAAACTTCACGTTCCGTCCCGTCCCCGTCCCGTCCCCGTCCCGTCCCCGTCCCGTCCCCGTCCCGTCCCCGTCCCGTCCATGTTACGTATGCATCGACCTTTAATAAACAGATACTTTTATTTCCATAAATTGATGCTTTAAATTAAACCAATGGAAATATTGTGGCTTTTTTTGATTTACGTATTTCTGTCTTTAGAAGATTTATTTTTAGCACTCGCTTCTCCTTCAAAAAAGAAAATTTCCAAACAGTATCAGCTGAACCTACAACAATTGTAATTTGTAACTCATTACACCACGCGCTTTACAAATAGTTATGTGAATTACCCTAATTTTTCTTTACAGACATTTATTCTTTGCAAGATATATAAAAAGTAATCAAAATATTATCTGCTAAGGTTTTTACATATCTCCCGCGCTATCACTCATCTTATGTTCCGCGGAAATACATCCATTTCCCGAGATAAAACTAATCTAGATGCTGAAGATATTCATATGCCAAAAATCATTCACACTATTTCCACGTTCTGTAACATTTATCTATATTTATTCAGCTTTTAATAAATTTTAGTATTCATTGTATCATAGGGCGGTTACTAGTAGTGAATTAAAAAATATTTGACCCCGTTACAGCTTTATAATTGGCATAGATTTAGTGACCATCATATATTCCACGTCAACATTAAAAGCATGGTAGTCAGAATTATAAAGAGAAAGATCACACATTCCCGATTCCCACGCGACTCCGCCCAACCCTGAAACTCTGCATTGACATATGGACCGCACGAGCAATCCACTGGAACGGATAAGTGCTTTATTAGCCACTCTGTCACATGGACCAGGGCTGCCAACACTAAAATAATAATAATACTTCTGTATATCTGTTTTCTTTCCGATTCCTTTTCAATCCAGCAGAACTATTAATTGAAGAAGACAGACGAGCACATAGCAGATAAAATTCTTTTCATAACTATTCTGTCCGTATTATTCTTTCTGAGACTGTGACACACTTGTATCTTTGTGGGGATTTTCTTACATTCCTCAAAAAAATTAATAAATTAAAAACCACCAAAAACCGAACACAAAGATGTTTGTCACATAAAATGTCCTACAGAGACTTTCTTGGAAGGACTATAGACACAATATCACAATAATCGAATAATTCTGCGCATTGTTTAAAATCTGCACATTTGTGAACACCCTTAACACCTTATTCTTTCCCAAAACTGAGGTTATTTAATGAAATATATTGCGCGCCCCT
The DNA here is from genome assembly GCA_911387775.1 of Thymelicus sylvestris. Classification (NCBI taxonomy): domain Eukaryota; kingdom Metazoa; phylum Arthropoda; class Insecta; order Lepidoptera; family Hesperiidae; genus Thymelicus; species Thymelicus sylvestris. The sequence continues at coordinate 17,176,113 of OU426889.1, forward strand.
AAACCCTCAAATTGAGGGCAGTGCCTCGACCCGGAAGGAATCGGATTGATGCCGTCCATCCATCATCTTGTACTGTGCCTTGAACATAAATTGTGAGACTAATACCTTTTCCATGGTATGGTGAACTTCCTTATCTATAACATTATAAAAAGGCAAAGTCATCATTGTTAACATGTCAACATATGATCGAAAAATAAACAGTTACGTGTTAAAATTAGGGTTGAAAGTTTGTTTGAAAATCGACTCCTAAAACGATTAAATGGAAATCGTAAGTAGTAATAGTCCTTTGAATTTGAAATATATTAATTTATTGAAGTACTCGTAGCTACAAAAAGCCGTCATAATATTATTGTTTAATACCTCTGAAGAGAGCTTCTATACGAATTTTATCTTCTTATTGTGCTCGGGACTAGATATTTTTAGTAATTTCGGTTCTAACCAATTTAGATAAAGCATAATTTTATTGGCAATTTAAACGGGGAAATGAGCTTTCTAATAGCCAAAACAAATGAAAATCGGTCTAGAAGTTTTTTCCGCAATATCAAAAACATCAAAATAGAAAAACAGAGTAGGGTTTCAACGCTTTGGGACTTAAAACTGCCCTATATCGTTGAATGTATTTGTTTTATTTTCAATGTAGACTAAAGGCCACTGCATACGAACGAGTTTTTTTCCCGTACGGGACGGGACGTAAAGTTTTGGAAACATCGTTTCATAGAAAATGTATACGATGGTGCATACGCAGCGGAATCCCGTACGGGACATGGCACGTACGGGAAAAAACCCGTTACGTATGCATTGGACTTAAGTATGTACCTACCCGTAGGTACAAACAGCTTCCTTACAACCAATTTTGTAATACATTTTTAACCGACTTCTAAAACAGGAGGAGCTTCTCAATTCGACTGTATTTTTTTATGTTTGTTACCTCAGAACTTTCGATTGGGTGAACTGATTTTGATGATTCTTTTTTTAATCGAAAGCTGGTGCCTGTCATGTACCACATACATTTTATTGAGATCTGACAAGTAGTTTTTGAGTAACTTTGAAGTCGGTTATTTTTTGTTAGTAAAATTTAGATTATTATGTTGGTTTGTTATTGTATCGTACCTACTTACCTATTAAATTATTTAGGTAGCAACCAGTCCTTAACCTTGATACATAATCCATGACTAACAGAAACCAGATTCTGTGTGTGGCCTTAGGAATAATTAATTTAGTGTGATTCAATACAGTGTGTTCTACTTCTTACAATCTGGTTTCACTCGTTAAATATGATAAAAAGAGCCGTTCATAATGAGAGGTGGTGAAAACCGAAGTAGATAAATACTCCTATATCAAAGAGAGAAATAACCAATAAAATATATTGGCTACCGCCCGCCCGGCCGGCGGATGGACTTGTACTATTTTTAGGCTATTACGAGAAAACTGCTTTCAGTTCTATTACGTGAAATGCAGTATTTACGTAACATGTGAATGTCGTGTAACGTGTTCGTATTACTTTTCATTCGCTCAAATGAGATTTTTTATTTTTTTTCAATTTGTTGAACAAAGTGCCGACGTCATGCAGTTTTAAGTATTATTTTGGATATAAACTGCCAAGTTCATCTCGTTGTACTTAATGTAAGTAGGTGATATATTTTTTAATTTCTTTATATGGAGCAGCAATTTTACGGAAACGACCTGGTATGGCATCAGGCATCATTAAGAAATCTGAGGTGCTTAGGTTTCCATGTGATGTTTTCCTACAGCAGCGATAATATTATCCGATAATATCCGATAAGTACTAAATAGTATTAAGTAGACGAGTTGAAAAATTAAAGATGTGCATAGCATTCACTCAACGCACCCGTGCGAGAAACTAATGTTGACGATGCTAACAGAAAACTTTCACTAAAGGACCCAAATTGATTCATACGGTAGTACGTATAATGTATGTCCATGAAATGCAAATGGGACCCGATATGATACGATAGGGGACCCCGTTCGAGCTTACCTCACAGAATAAATTAACAGGACTCTAGTACAATTTTTTTATTTTTATTTTATTTATTAGTATTTAAGTGGAGTAATCAAATTCCCGAACGATAAGTTCATTAACTACTCCTATCATATCGTATCATATACGATAGGGGACCCCGTTCGAGCTTACCTCACAGAATAAATTAACAGGACTCTAGTACAATTTTTATTTTTTATTTTATTTATTAGTATTTAAGTGGAGTAATCAAATTCCCAAACGATAAGTTCATTAACTACTCCTACCTCAATAATTTCACGGTGCGATGTCCTGACAACATCGACCCTTGTCAATCTAGTCGACGTTTAGCGTACGTGCGCAGTGCTGCCGGGAACACTTTAGTGGGTGGGTTGCTCGACATTTAGCCAATTGGCTACAGTTTTCAGTGGATTCAGTCGATTTTGTAAAAAAATTGTGGGCTCGATTTTGAAAATAGAACCTCGAGGCGCGACACAAATGTTCGCGATGTCTGTTCTGGTATTTAATTTCATTATACTTCAATGTTTGCTCTTGAAATTTAATTAACGAAGCGATGATTGCGAACAGTAGCTGCTCTATTGAAATACTGGAAATTCTGAAAAACGAATGTAGACTTTCCCGATATTTTTGCATAATTCAATTGCGAAACAATTACGCGTTGATTTTAATTGTGGTTTTCTCTCATTTATAATTTAAATTTTGTTTTAACAAGCGATGGAAAATTTAATTGAAGCCAATATTTATATTAGACATATTGATTTCATTCATAAACCCGTACATAACTACACATGTTGGTCATTTCTGAGTCAATGAGTTAATAATTCTAAGTGACAAAGTTTTTTGAGCGTTTCCAATTTTCGGAGGCAAAAAATAACCGACTTCAAAATTAGGGATAATTCAAAAACTACTCGTCAGATCTCGCTCTTTAAATGGGACTACATGACAAGCACCAGCTTTCGTTTAAAAAAAATATTAAAATCGGTTCACCCAGTCGGCGCTTTGCTTTGGACGGACGGACGGACATGACGGAACTATAAGGGTTCCGATTTTACTTCGGAACCCTAAAAAGTAGACCAGAATGTGTGGATACTTTTTAAGCTATTTTTTCGTAAAACTAAGTTTGAGCCATCTTATCTATATTTCTTACTAGCTTCCGCCCGCATTTTCGTCCGCGTTGTTTCAGTCAATTTACATAAAACCATGTTCATGGTGTCAATAAGTAGAAGGAATAATATCTTAAAAAGCACCCCACGCTTTTTTAATTACACGATTCATAATTCAAAATTTTCTATTTTTCAGCATAGAATTAATATTACTAGCGTATAGAAGGGACACCGCGAACATCGGGTTCGGGGGTGTGCATTGCAGCCGGCCGGCTGCATTTAATTCTGTCACTCGCCTGTCACTCGGCTGCGCTCATGGCGGCCGCATGCCAAAATTGTTTATGAAAAAACTGAAAAAATGCCGTCGTGCGTAATAAGAACGTGTCACAATTGCACGACAAAAAACAAAAAAGATAATGTTATCACTTTATCATCAGTAAGAAAACAAAATCTTAACTTAAATCAACTAAAACGAATTTAATTTAATTATTGAGCAATGTTCCCGCCATTTTGAATGAAAAAATCATAAGGAGCGTTTGAACTTGGCAAGCCACTAGCGTGTTAATGGACTCAATAAGCTTGCCGACGCGACGCTTGTGACCAATTTAAAGTGTTGGATTTTTTGACACGAATCAATGGTAATTACGTTTGAAATCGTTTAAACGCTTTTGCACGTTAAATAAAGTTGGAGTAAGAGCTTGTAAAGATTTGGAGTCTGTGACTGCTTGTCTTGGTTCGGCAAGTGACATATACAAAGTTACTCTATGGCAAGTGTGCAAACGAGGCTTCTAGTTTGAAAAGAGAACGGAGGGCAAGCCGGCGGTGGAACACACATTTTGTTTGAGATAGCCTCTCTATGTATACTACCTCTATGTTTTTCAGTTGGATTTTTATACAAGCGTGTCTTTTAGTTTTTTTTTTAACTATTATTTATTTATTATCAGTTATTAATAGGCGTGTAAAGTATAAACAAGATCTATTATTTCTTCTGTAGTTTAAAATACTTCATTTTATTACAGTCTGTGATAAATCGATATGTTTTTCGATGTGATTTTCGATAAGCTCGCATTAGGAAAGCGAATAAATATTAATCGGATTAAAGCAGCGATTGTTGAGTGATAAATACGTTAATACCACTACCGACATGGATGAAATCTCGCAACACAACATATTAATTTGAAAGACTACCTTATAATTATTGTAGAGATAAAGTAGTAATTGCTTGTGGATTCAACAAATGGTAGGGCAACAAACCCAATTAAAACTCGTAAGAATTTTGTCTAAAGATGTGTTGTTAGCAATGACGTTAAATCTTTTTTACATAGTCTTGTGTTTGTATTTCTTAGAAATATATAAAATCAGCGTAATCATTTTAAATACTCACAGTTAGATTCACTTGTCGCATTTGCTCTAGCATAATTTGTTACTATAGAAAATTATACTGTCGGCCTTAGGAATTAGGAACTAAGTCAGTGATTAAGACTAACCTCCAAAATTGACTTAAATATCGTTTTGATAATACTTTAATTAAGCAAGTCTCCCAATCAATTCTACACGACACAAAATCTAGGAAACACTCGGCAATAAATCGATAACGGATCGGATCACGTAGATAGAGCCACAGATACGTCGGATGAACGGAAACTGGCTCATTCTGTGGGAAATCTCAGTTCTAGTTCTAATCGACGACTACATCAGCGATTAGATAAGCTATGTTTGTCTAATGATATTCACGTGTATTTCATCCATGCAAACAAATTCCCTTCCCACTTCTGTAAAATATTTTATCATTGTTATCATCGAAACTGATTAAGGTTTTTGATCCGTTTTTAACATTATAATAATTAACAGGATTTAAGTCGTTTTACATCAGTAAACACCGAACTAATGCTAGTTAGAAAACTTGACAGAACCTTCAAATCACTGAAAAACTCTAGGTTTTCTCATTACCTATCGTTTTATCCTCGCAATTGATCAAGCATTTGTAAAATATCCATCAGTTAGTGACGGATTCTAAACTGAGCTGCAGTTTGCTGAAAAGTGTTCAAATTATGCTCATATTTTTTTTTATCTCAAAGAATCCATTGTGTAGATACCGTGATTATTGCGGCCTAAGAAAAGGTAACGAGCATTTCAGAAGTTTCTTTGAAAAAGAAAAGCACAAAACTAAGGCAAGGCCGGCGCGGGCCGACACAAAAGCCATTATTAGGGATCCGCGCGCTCACATTTGAAATTTTTAGATGAAACAAACACACTTAAAATTCAGCAGTGTTTCAAACAGGGCTCACACAGTCATAAATCTATTATCTATTGGCTTCAACCCATTAACTGCCCACTACTGGGCACGGGTCTCTCCTCTAGAGGACGCCTAGAGCATACTCCACCATGCTGCTTCAGTGCGGATTGGTGGAGGGGTTAGTGGCCAACCCGAGTGCCGGAAGTTTTCAAACCGAGGGCCTCCGACATGGATTAACGACTGTTATCTTATGATAACGACCGGGACCGACGGCTTTACGTGCCCTCCGGAGCACGGAAACGTATATGTAATACAAACTACTTACAACAATAATTGTGCGATTCATTTTGCAAGAATTTTATTAATGGAACAGGCCAATCAAGAACAAAGGGCAGAAATCTGAACAACAAAGTTCAGTTAATTATGTACCATATTAATATTTGTATAAGTTAAAACAAACAAACATTGGAATGTGCCTTTAATACAATTATCATCGTTCTAGACACTGGAGACCGGAACAATCTCAGCGTTCGTCGCTAAGAAAACCACAAATATCGCCCCCAATCCAAATGTGATCGCTGTATCTGCACAAATAATGCTCACATAAGCACTTGATCCTGTTTCCATTGACTACCGGCACGATAACACCCGCTGTGTTACCTTACCGTCACGATTATCAGGAGCTAGGATAGCATGCTTTGGGATCAGGTTTCATGTTTTATGTTTATAAGGGTGTGAAGACTAAACTGTTACATTCATTTATTTAAACTTGAATTGATAACAAAAAATATTCACGGCGAGCTTAATGCATAAACAATCATCTACGATCTAAAAGTTTCTTTATTTAATCTTTATTGAACCCAAAACAGTGATAGAATTAGCGGACAGCTAAACAGCATTCTTACAGTCAACCTTCAGCACGTGCAAAGAACGAATTCACCCTGCTGAAGAACGGATGAGGCATAGGTCCGTCTATTGTTGGAGGAATGAAGTGATTACCGTCGGGGTTTTACCCGTGGTGGCAGGGTGGTTGACCCGCCACGCTAGCTTTTACCCTCTGTAGAGCCAGTAACCCGGGTCTCCTGGGTCTTTGTCGGGTGGTTGTCGTTGTCCACAAACTCTAATTTCACCTGGGAAATATCGGTTTTAAATTTTTAACACGTCATCTTTCATGGCTTGCAAGGTGTCAATGATGCTACAGGTACTTCAGTGTTATGATTTCTCTAAAACCATATTAAAACCATAGAGGCGTTCTTACAAAATGAGCTTCAAAAATGACTTGCTTTTTTTAATTCTTCAAAATCTATTTATACGTTCTTCAAAAGGTGAAACTTGTCATTAACTTGACTTGTACTCGTATAAGCTAATTCTAACCGACGAATATCGTAATGCCGTGCCGCCACTACACGGCCAGTGGAGAACTGACATCGCCCTGTAACAGTAAACGTGTATGCCATCCATTTGAAGCGGGACGCTCTCAGCGTGAAACCCATTTCCAATTGTATCCCCGACTATTCCCCGTCGCGTTGCCATGAACCTCGAATATTACGAGACACGACTTTATTCACATATACGATAGTATGTACGAGTACTAAGCAATATTTCAATATTTCTCTTCGTTTCGGATACACTCTATCACTGGCAATAATAAACTCTAGGTCTTGTTGCATGTGTTTTGAAATGGATCCTGTTTTAGACGTCTGTGGAATTTCTTTATATTTTTTCGGGTTCAACGAATTTCAATGAAAAGCACACAAGTAGACCATAAAATAAAATAATATAAAATATACGAGTAGTAATTATTATCCCGGAAAACGCGAGCAAAGCCGTGGACAAAGCAATAATGTATATGTACTAATAATATACGCGTAAGGACCTATATAGTAACACCTATATAATGTAACTAGTTGACCCGATGAACTTCGTATCGCCTAACAAACTATTTTTTTTTCTAAAATAAAAGTAGCCTAGTCAAAGTCCCGTCAAAATCGGTCCAGCCATTTCAGAGATTAGCCGGAACAAACAGACAGACAGACAAAAATTGTGAAAAATCTTGTTTTGGTATATGTACCGTGTATACCAATCCAAACGCACTTAGTAAAAAGCGGTTATTTTAATATTACAGACACTCCAATTTTATTTATTTGTATATATGTACAGATTGTATAGATGTATAGATAATAATCTGTCTAAGTTGTTACTAGACTTACTAGTGACATTAAATCACAATAATTAAATTCGTTTCAGTAGTCCTATTGTTTAGGTAACGGTGCTGTGGCTTTGCGGTAACTGCTTTTAGCTTTTAGCGATATTAGAAATGGTTGCTTGCGTGATATATACATGAGTGATTCAGGTTATTAAATAAAATAAAATAATAGTAATTGCCTTCGCTTTGTTTCGGTAAGCCTTTCGGTTAGTCCGCACCCGAATAAATGTATTGAAAGTACTAACACTACCGTCTTTTTAACCGACTTCAAAAAAAGGAGGTTCTCAATTCGACTGTATTTTTTTTATGTTTGTTACCTCAGAACTTTGGACTGGGCGAACCGATTTTGATGATTCTTTTTTAATCGAAAGCTGATGGCTGTCATGTGGTCCCACATAAATTTTATTGAGATCTGACAATGGAATCCATGAGAAAACTACATAAGTCGTAAATTTGTGTTAAGATGTGCGCGACAAATTGACGAATAACTCAATATCACGTCAACCGATTTCGATTATTCTTTTTTTAATAGAAAGCTGGTGCTTGTCATGTGGTCCCACATAAATTTGAACGAGATCTGACAAGTAGTTTTTGAGAATTTGAAGTCGTGTTTTTTTGTTAGTAAAATTTAGATTATAAAGAACGCTAATTGAGTCGTCTCTGGTCAGTCTTCAAACCTCCATGGCCAGAATAACTTTATCCATTATTACTTTATGGCGGACCGCATTGACTTATTCAGCTGCACATTGAGCGAGTTCACGAGGGTCGTTCATAGTGTTGCATCTAATTACTCGATTACATTGTGATTAGGAAGATACTTACTAATTTAATGGATTTATTATAATTTTATGATATTTTTGTCGACATTGAATTATTGTTTTTATTTATGTATTAGGAATTATTATTATTATTATTTATTGTATTTTACATAGGATGACATAATCATCATAATTATTATTAGATAGACATATTTCTAGGTATTTCACATTGGGTATTTGACATAGATTTTAAGATGATAATTAAGATTGCATGACTCGGACTGTTTTAACTTATAATTTGACATTATTTAGATATATATATGTACATATATTTTTTATTGTGAAATCGGATTTAAATTTTATTATTGATTGTTTTAATTTGAGATTATTCATAATTATTTTCTTTGTGAACTGTCACTACACTAACGCATTAGGGTCACCTGTAATGTAATGTTAGTATGAATCCATACTTACTAATATACTTATACTAATATTATAAATGTGAAAGTGTGTTTGTTTGTTTGTCCGTCTTTCACGTCGCAACGAAGCTGATAAATGGTATGGTTTTTATGTGTGGAGATAGTGCGGAGGGTGGAGAGTAACGTAGGCTACTTTTTACCGCGGTAAAACATCCCCATGGGAAGATCGATATTTTGTTAGTTGCTAGATATTTAGTTCCGGATGTTGTTAATAGATGGCGTTAGTAAAATTCATTTGCAAGTTCTGAATCACGCTATCAAATGATACATGTTTACTTAAGTCATAGGCAACTAAATCTAACTAAGTAAAAGTAAGTAGCGTTTGTAAAGAATCGATCTCTGCCGCGGGCGGAGCTGCGGGCAAAAGCTAGTGAATAAATAAATAAATAAATTCTGGTTCTGAGAAACCAGCAACATATGGCACAGTTTTTGATGTTCCCACGCATAAAAATAATAAATAAGATAAAAATAAACGAAAATTTCGACCCTGCCATTCGATGCTGTCGTCCCTGTAGCCTAGTTGGTAGCGATCGTGGGCGAGGTGTCCCGGGTTCGATTCCCGGCCGGGGCAGATATTTATGTGACAGATAAATATTTGTACTCGAGTCATGGATTTTATTATGATGTGTTATATGTGTCGTCTATACCACCCGCGAGCGCGACACAGGTAAAAACCTACTGCGGGGGTGTGAGTGTATAAGCGGCTATTTATTATTTATTTATTATATTTACAACGAGTGAGTTGTGTGGTGTGTAATACGTAACAAACATCGTCTTAATGCATTTAAAAAAACAGATGAGATATCTTTAATCATCAACGTCGATCATCAATTAAAATTAAAGTAAACACCGTAGTTATTTGCCAATTAGTGAAGTAATCCGAAGCCGGAGGTAATTCGGATGCGGCCGGAAATTACACTATCCATTTATTATTTGGGCTCGTCGTGTCGCGTTCACTACATCAAGGGAAATACTATAAACAAAGTATAAATACAAAGTTATAACGGATAATAAACGTAATTATTACCATCTTCTATACAAATAAATAAAATTGGAGTGTCTGTTTGTAATATTAAAATAACCGCTTTTTACTAAGTGCATTTGGATGTATGCACGGTACATATACCAAAACAACATTTTTTACAATTTTTGTCTGTCTGTCTATCTGTCTGTCTGTCTGTTTATTCCGGCTAATCTCTGAAATGGCTGGACCGATTTTGACGGGACTTTCACTGGCAGATAGCTGATGTAACAAGGAGTAACTTAGGCTACTTTTATTTTAGAAAAAAAGTTTTTTGGCGATACGAAGTTCGCTGGGTCAGCTAGTACTAAATAAATGTGACTATTTGGATGTTTGTTAATGAATCATCCAAAAATGTCTGAACGGGTTTGGATGAAAATCATTAGCATTAGTAGATAATGAGTATCTACTAGCTAGTCGATAAACTTACTACTTCGGAACCCTACATTGCGCGTGGCCTGACACGCACTTGCCCGGTTTTTTTTTCGTCGTCAGTTCGTTTGCCAGCTACTTCAAAAAAATTTTTGACTCGACTTTTTGAAGTTTTGTCCAGATATTTTAGTTTTGCCATCTGGCAACCCTAACCTAGTAGCTAGTAAAAAAATAAATATTTATAAATCAACACATCGTAATACAGTTTCTACTGTAGAAAGAATTTTATTATTGATGGCATTTCGTGGAATGTAGAATGTAAAGGCGAGGAAGTTTCTATAGAATTCATTAAATTAAATATAAGGTCTTTTCTTTTACGCTATTTCTCTACAGTGATATTTAATTATTCCGTGGCTGTCGTTTAAAACTTCTTCTTTTATAATGAATTGAATAAAAATCTTTTTGAGTTTGAGTAGGTAGGTAAATTCCGTGACTTTAAGTACCACTAATAATATTCACTATAACAAAAATTTCATGAAGCCGCGCCGAGGTCTTTAAGAACCAGTATAATTTTATTGAAACCGCGTTGTTTATATTTCAGAGCCGAAGCGACCATCTCGTGAAGCGGTAAAATTTTATATAAGTACAAAACTCGGTTAAAAATATACGTAAACAAAACGGTCTCTGACCCATTTCGGTTGCAGTGTCCTTGACGATGCCCGGGAACTGCAGCATTACAATAATTATAGCTCGTCACACCGTCAATTATAGGTGTATTGTATTCAGAGGTAATGTTTAGAAATTGATCAGGGGATGGGGAGCCGTCCCGGGCACATGTATCCCCCCGCCCCGCGTCGGCACGCCCTACCGTGCGTGTTCGGGCGCACCAGCTTATTTACATCCGAGGTCACTCACCAGCCTCCCGACGCACTTGCTGGTTGATATCCTCCTCAGCAAGCCCTTCTTCTCCGTCTCATGTTCGCTGTCGGTGCTGTCTTCGCAGTAAACACGTCTCCTGTCTAAGACACTCGGTGTCCCCTCGGCCACGGACATCGCGCCACGCGCGGACCCGGTACACGCACTTGGAACACATCAAACACGGCTACATCATACAGGATAAACTAATTTCACCTCGTATAACCCCTCGCTGCCTTTCTGACATTTCTAGCGAGCGCCATGGCCACTGTGACAAATGGGCTGAAAACAAAACAAGCCTGAAAGTGAGCAGTGACATCTGGGTTGAGGACGTAGAACTTTTTTTGTAAGCTTGAAGCTTGCGCGAAAGCTCGGTCCGGTGTTCAGTAGTTCGAAAGCTTCCGCTAGACGGCTCTGCACTCTCTCTTTCTTTTCTCTTGGCTTTGTATAATGTTTGGAAGATGGTAATGTTTTTAAAATCCGTTTCATAATTTTATACTTATATTGTATACGTAAGTAAATAATATTTTTCTATTATAATATAATACCCATCAATCGTCTCGAGATTTTAAATACGACTCTGGCACAATGACAGAACAATGCCATTAAAAAACCTATATTCGTTCTAGTTCTAGAATTCTTTTGAAAATTCTGCAGCAATGTCATGTTCCTTTTCGACTCATTTATCTGAAATCCGACGTAAGATGCGCACAGTGTGAAATATCTCTGAATTTTTTATATTTTTTTTATTAGTTTATAAGTTAATGTTAAGCTTCAATATCGCGGGCTTTTAGCTATATTTTTGAGAAATTCACAAGTATTATACAAGGATTTTGATAAATTTACAAGATGAGGGAAATCATTAATTTGCAAGTCGGCTCGTGTGGGAACCAAATCGGAGGAAAGGTAAGATAATATGCATAAGTATCCTTAGCTCGATATAACTAACAGTAATAACTCATGAAAAGTGGTCTTCTGTACTAGAGAAGCGTTAGCAAATTGATTCATATGAGATTTGCAGAACACCTATAGGTACCTAGTCTCTATGTTAAATTATTCCCATTTCAACTATCTCACGAAGACTTCTTCCTAGTGTGTCCGTTCTATCATAATATTCATCAGAGACATCGGCTAATGGTATCTATTTTTTCAGTTCTGGGAAGTGATTTCGGACGAGCACGGCATCGACCCGAGCGGCTGCTACCACGGCGACTCCGACCTACAACTGGAGCGAATCAACGTGTACTACAATGAAGCATCTGGAGGGAAGTACGTGCCGAGGACCGTGCTCATCGACCTGAAACCCGCTACGATGGACGCAGTGCGGTCCGGGCCCTTCGGATGCCTCTATCGTCCGGATAACTTCGTTTACGGCCAAGCTTGTGCTGCCAACAATTGGGCAAGAGGACATTACACCGAAGGCGTGGAGATTCTAGAATCGGCGCTGGACGTTGTCCGCCGGGAAGCTGAGGGCTGCGACTGTCTTCAAGGCTTCCAGATGTCACATTCCCTTGGCGGCGGCACGGGAGCTGGACTGGGAACTTTGATAATAAACCGCATCAGGGAGGAGTATCCCGACCGGATTATTTTAACCTTCTCGGTGTTCCCGAGCGCACGAGTGTCAGACTGCGTCGTCGAACCATACAACACGACGCTCGCTGTCAACCAGCTGGTAGAAAACACTGACCACACGTTCTGTTTGGACAACGAGGCGTTGTACGATATCTGTTTCAGAACATTAAAGCTAACCACACCGACATACGGCGATTTAAATCATCTCGTTTGCGCCACGATGTCTGGCATCACGACATGTTTACGATTCCCGGGACAGTTGAATGCTGATTTGAGGAAATTGGCAGTTAACATGGTACCTTTCCCACGCCTTCATTTCTACACTACTGGATTTGCGCCGCTAACATCGAGAGGAGCTCAGCAATACAGAGCGCTGACTGTCCCCGAGCTAACGTTGCAAATGTTTGACGCGAAGAACATGATGGTCGCTTGCGATCCACGACATGGAAGATACTTGACAGTGGCTACGATATTCAGAGGTAGAATGTCAATGAAAGAAGTGGACGAGCAGCTAGTGAACATTCAGAATAAGAACTCTACTTACTTCGTGGAATGGATACCGAACAATTGCAAGATAGCAGTTTGTGACATCCCGCCACGAGGACTCAAAATGGCGTCAACGTTTATCGGAAATACGACAGCAATTCAAAACGTCTTCAAGAGGGTGTCGGAGCAGTTTGTGGCGATGTTCAGGCGAAAAGCGTTCCTACATTGGTACACTGGTGAAGGCATGGATGAGATGGAGTTCACAGAAGCAGAGAGCAATATGAACGATTTAATATCAGAATACCAGCAGTACCAGGATGCCACGGCAGATGATGAGGGAGAGTTTGACGAAGAAGGGGAAGGCGAGGAAGGTCTAGAAGAATAATTAGTAATACATTTGGTAATATTGTGTTTGTCCTTTGTGTTGGAAATAAATTCATATTCCATAACTTGTCTTTTGTATGCCTACAATCAGATATCGTTTCAGCAATGTTCTTTTTCTCAATGTCCTTAGCTGTCCTCTGTCCTTTTCCTAAAATGTTCCAAAGGATTAAATAACGAGAAAACACCCAAGCACCCACCGCCCCCAGCGGTGGGTGAAGCCAGTGGGTGCACGGGTAACGGCCCATGTAGAGACACTAGAATAACGAACTCAAATGTATTTCCATGGAAAAAGTGGGATGGGCCAAAACGACAGTTTCGCAAGATGTCAGGTTTTAATGGTTTAGACCTTGTCCAGAAGGGGCGAATTCGCCGCGAATCGTTTCGCGCGAATTCATTCGCGCGTTAGCGAGATACTAGGCGCCAGTACATCGCGTCCACAAGCATCGCGCGAATTCAAAATACGCGCGTAAATCGCGTGCACTACGCCAGACTCTCGACTCGCGCGTTTTTCGCGCGAGTCGAGATACTAGAGGCGCCTTGTTGCGTCCAGGTTAACGCGCGAACAAGTCGAACAACAGAGTGAGGTGCACGTATCAAGGGAAATGGAGCGCCTAAATTTTCGTGCGTTGGCAGGCTCCTTCTGGACGCAACGGTCGCGCGTGATACGCACGAGAGAATCGCGGCGAATTTGTCCCTTCTGGACAAGGTCGCGCAAATGTTGCAATGAATGCAATGATTACCTAGTTAATTCAAATTGCCAGATTTGCAAAGAGACAAGATACGCATGACAGGAAGGTTTATGTCAGAAACACAAAACTACAGATTCGCAATTTGTCAGGAACGCGTTTCGTCAGGTGACGCAAAATGGACAGATTTGCAACGCATTAGGCCACTCACTCACTGGTGATTTTTGTCACCGTGACTTTTTGTCACTGTTTCTTACTGTCACCCAAGATGCGGTCATTTAAACAGTCACTGGGGAACAAAACGTGCTCATTCTTGGAATGGATTTCGCACAGGTTGCAGTTTCGTTTTGTACATTATGCTCCGAAGGGGTAACATAATATCAAAAGCCCTTTAAAAATTTAAGTTGCGTGTCGAGGTGAAAGAGGCCTTAGTCCTTGTTGCACATTTTGCGATTTATACACTTTGCGCATTGTATTCATTCTGCGTTTAGCACATTTTGCGTTTTGTACATTTTGCGATTTGTACATTTTGCGATTTGTACATTTTGCGAGTTGTGTTCATTTTGCGTTTTGTAAATTATGCTCTGAAGGGGTAATAAGTGCTCTTGAAATACGAATTTACAATTTAAATACTACTTTGCTTCATACTTCATTTCACCACAAGGATCTTTAGCGTGGCAATATTAACTACCTACTTATACTTTTATCTCACGATACCTACCTATCCTAAAAATAACAAATCATTATTATTATGTAAGGCAATCAATATCCAATAAATACTACTAAAGTGACAAAAAGTCACGGTGACAAAAATCACCAATGAGTGGGTGGCCTTATATATCGCGAATATGCAGAATCCCCGCAGCTCGTGTTTTTCCTGCGGAAAAGTTCTATTGACAGTAAGTACAAGTTCTTCATAATAGTCTGTGGTAAGTACTAGTGGGGAAAATTTCCGGATTCCGAAGAATCGATTTAAAAAAAAGGATATCCTGGATGAGGTCCTCGATATTTTAATCCGGGTTTTCCGTTTTGCACTCTAAAAAAAGCAACCCTTGGGTGGGTGGTTTATCTTACGATAACAACCAGGACCGACGGCTTTTCGTGCCCTACAAAGCACTTGAGAATAGGACATTCTGAGAATAGGATATTTTGTGAATAGGACATTCTGCGAATGGGTCCTCTTGCGCACGCTACTCGCTAGACATTTCGTGAATGGGACATTTCGCGCCTAAACCCACCGGTCGTCTCTTCATTCTAGTTGCACTTCTTAGTATTTTTGTGTTCAACAGTACTTTACTAAATTACGAGCTGATCTGAACAACGGGAAAAAAAATTCCCGTTGGCCAGACTAGTCTGACCATCAATCTGACCACTGGGAATAACCCGAATGATCGATTTGGATTCAAAAGTAGACCACCACTCCAGTTACTGGATTCATTGCATTCCTGTCGTGGTTTACAAGCAATCCAGCGCTCATCACTGGACTATAATAGTCATGCAAACCGCGTATTATATGCGAATCGATCATTTTCTGAATCTGGCATTTTGATATTCTGGGATGTTTTGCGAATCAACATGCGTATATCTGTCGATATGCGTTTGACATTCTGCGCTAAAACCGTAGTTTGTGATCATGGATCATGATGATATCTTTTTGAGAGAGATGCATCCATCTGTGAAAGACGTTTGCTTAGTGCTTGTGTGTTTTATATGCACCTTTTTAAATTTTTTAGCCAAAGGAGAAAAAAACCAAAAAATCAAAAACAATATCAAGTTTTTATTTTTATTGACGAAAAATATATCAAATTCATAAAACAATCTGTTACGCCTAACACTAAACAATTGACAAACATGTAAATGGACATCACAAAACACTGGGACAATACATTCACTCTTCCTCTACTTCTTCATCAAACTCCCCTTCGTCATCAGCAGTGGCTTCTTGGTACTGTTGGTATTCCGACACCAAGTCGTTCATGTTACTTTCGGCTTCAGTGAATTCCATCTCATCCATGCCTTCACCAGTGTACCAGTGAAGGAAAGCCTTTCTTCTAAACATGGCCGTAAACTGTTCAGATATCCGCTTGAAGAGCTCTTGGATCGCAGTCGTGTTACCGATGAAGGTAGCAGACATCTTCAAACCGCGGGGCGGAATATCACACACAGCTGTTTTCACGTTATTAGGGATCCACTCTACGAAGTAGGTGCTGTTTTTATTTTGAATATTTAGCATCTGCTCGTCCACTTCCTTCATGGACATGCGGCCGCGGAAGACTGCAGCGACGGTGAGGTAGCGGCCGTGGCGCGGGTCACAAGCAGCCATCATGTTCTTTGCGTCGAACATCTGCTGAGTCAGTTCTGGTACAGACAGCGCCCGATACTGCTGACTGCCTCGTGACGTCAGTGGCGCGAACCCAGGCATAAAGAAATGAAGTCGAGGGAACGGTACCATGTTCACTGCTAGCTTCCGAAGATCTGCGTTCAGCTGCCCTGGAAATCGTAGACATGTCGTGACCCCAGACATTGTCGCCGATACCAAATGATTCAAGTCTCCATACGTCGGTGTCGTTAGTTTCAAAGTTCGGAAGCAAATATCGTACAATGCTTCATTGTCTATGCAGTAGGTTTCATCCGTATTCTCGACCAGCTGATGAACGGACAAAGTTGCATTGTAAGGCTCCACAACCGTGTCCGAGACCTTCGGACTGGGTACTACAGAAAACGTGTTCATTATCCTGTCGGGATACTCCTCTCTAATCTTGGATATCAGTAAAGTTCCCATTCCAGATCCAGTGCCACCGCCCAAGGAATGTGTTAACTGGAAACCTTGGAGACAGTCGCAGCCTTCCGCTTCCTTTCTTACGACGTCGAGGACTGAGTCTACTAATTCTGCGCCTTCGGTGTAATGGCCTTTCGCCCAGTTGTTGCCAGCTCCGGACTGTCCGAAGACGAAGTTGTCGGGCCGGAAGATCTGTCCGAAAGGCCCTGACCGCACTGAGTCCATGGTGCCGGGCTCCAAATCAACGAGTACAGCACGAGGCACGTACTTTCCGCCTGATGCTTCATTGTAGTAGACGTTGATGCGGTCCAGCTGCAGATCGGAGTCTCCTTGGTAGGCGCCCGTCGGGTCGATTCCGTGCTCGTCGGATATCACCTCCCAAAACTGGAACAAAGACATTGTGGTTGTTAGGAAAAAGTAATGTGAAGATACTCTGTACAAATTTGGTTACTGGACTTTCTGCTGCACTCATGACGCTCTGCTCAGTCTGAAACGATGCAACTTGTTCTACAGATTAGATGGTTAACTTCTCACCTTAGCTCCAATCTGATTTCCACATTGCCCGGCTTGGATATGGACGATTTCCCTCATGTTGGTAATTTACTAGTAATTTTGGGTCTAAAATATAGATAGTTAGAATTTTACTTCGATAAAATTTTCATTAAAATAAAATGTAAAAAAATAAAAATAAAAGTTTCACGACATGTGTTCACAACAAAATTTTCCTGAAGAATGATGACATTGCATTCTATTTTTGGCGTGTGGAAAATGGAATTCCTATTTCAATGTTTTATATTTTTTTCGTTTCGATTGCCAATCCGGTACTCAACGTCTATTTTCAGCACAGGTTATCAAACAGAGTGCCTTTTTGTTTGTCTATATTAAAACGTAGTGATTAAGTACTCTGTGGCCTATATTATAGTATTTTGTGTGATAGAGTAGAGGTCTCTAATTTCAATATTTTCATCATGAAGCCCACCATCATGAAATACCACGATCTGAATTGCCTAAAGATAACAATATTTATTTTTTAAAATGTTTATAAACTAGATACTACAAGATTTTAGTAACTTTTCCGTGTACCTATAATAGCCTTTAGTTCTAGTGTCCGTCTCGCAGTTACCTTCTCAGACCAGACCTATTGAATAATTAATAAAAAAAAAATTCAACCAAAAAACATCTGGATAAAAATTAAGATATTTAGACCTGTATTGATTCTACTAGTATAAGATCTATTAATATAACTGTAATTATAAATAAATTCATATAGAAACCATTTCAAAATATAAGGTTCCAAATTCATGCAAATAATTTAATTGAAATAATAAATTAAATAAATTACAAAATCTATTCATCGCTTTCGTTTCCGGGGGCAGCCTCCTCTTCTTCAAATTCCTGATCATCAATGGTAGCGTCCTGATATTGTTGATACTCCGATATTAAATCGTGCATGTTATTGTCCGCCTCAGTGAAGTCAGTTTCGTCCATCCCCTCCCCAGTGTACCAATGTAAGAAAGCTTTCCTTCTGAACATTGAGGTGAACTGCTCCGAAATCCTCTTAAACAGCTCCTGGATTGCCGTCGTATTACCAATAAACGTGGCGGACATTTTAAGCCCCCGCGGAGGGATGTCGCACACTGCAGTTTTGACGTTGTTGGGAATCCACTCCACGAAGAAATCCTTGTTCTTGTTTTGTATATTGAGCATCTGTTCGTCAACTTCCTTCATGGACATCCGTCCGCGGAACACCGCGGCGACTGTGAGGTATCGACCGTGGCGCGGATCGCACGCCGCCATCATGTTCTTGGCATCAAACATTTGCTGCGTCAGCTCTGGAACCGTCAGAGCTCGGTATTGCTGACACCCTTTAGACGTGAGCGGCGCGAAGCCAGGCATGAAGAAATGTAGTCGGGGGAATGGCACCATATTAACCGCCAGCTTTCGAAGATCAGCATTTAACTGCCCCGGGAAGCGTAAACATGTAGTGACCCCAGACATGGTCGCCGACACCAAATGGTTCAGGTCACCGTACGTCGGCGTCGGCAGTCTTAGCGTTCTAAAGCAAATATCATACAACGCTTCATTGTCGATGCAGAAGGATTCATCGGAGTTTTCTATCAATTGATTCACTGATAACGTAGCGTTGTAGGGCTCTACGACCGTGTCTGATACCTTAGGACTGGGTACTACTGAGAAGGTCACGAGTATTCTGTCAGGATATTCTTCCCGAAGATTTGTTAGTAGCAAGGTCCCTAATCCAGACCCAGTGCCACCGCCTATGGAATGGACGAGTTGAAAGCCTTGAAGGCAGTCGCATCCTTCTGCTTCCTTTCTGACGACATCTAGAATAGCTTCGAGCAGATCCGCTCCCTCAGTGAAGTGACCCTTGGCCCAGTTGTTGCCAGCGCCCGAAGTTCCATAGACGATGTTGTCGGGGCGGAAAATCTTGCCGAAAGGTCCACCTCGGATGGAATCCATTGTTCCAGGTTCGAGGTCGACTAGGACAGCGCGGGGTACGTATTTCGTGCACGGACCTTCATTGTAGTAGACATTTATGCGCTCCAGTTGTAGGTCTGAGTCGCCGCAGTAGCAGCCATCTGGATTGATGCCGTGTTCATCGGAGATTACCTCCCAAAACTGGAAAGAGTACAATGTTACTTTAATTATGGAGCCTGTTGTAGTAAACAGAAGTGTCGGTTCGAGTCTCAGTAGACGGTCTTTCGACGGGAAGAAGGGACAGTTTTTCGGTTGCTATGAATAGAGAAAATACGTTTATTAGGCCAGTCTCACAGACAACTGCACGTAACAAGTTATCTACGCAAAATAGAAATAACTAATCGCTGGAGGTGTTTATGCCTCAAGACAATTTTTGCACGACAACTGGTTTTATCTAGGAATTGTTGAAAAAGGAGTTTTTAGTTTTATTCCCAAAAGCACAGACTTGCAGTGATTGTAAGACGAGTTCTTATCATGATATGAAGGTAGGTGTATCTAGGGTTGCCAGATGGTCGGGATTCGTCTGGATTGTCCCGACATTTCACATGATGTCCAGACAACTCCCGGCAAAATGTAAGTACAAGTCCCAAAAAAATACAAATGTCCCGACAATTCCAATACAATTTTTTTTTGTCCAGACAAATTCCGAGTTTTTGAAGTTTTGTCCAGATATTTTAGTCTTGCCATCTGGTAATCCTAGGAGTATCGTAAACCAACCTCTCCACCTGGTCATCTTAACGATTACAGTACATGACCCAATTTAATAAAAGCATTTTTGGAACGGTAAAGTAAGAAGGTACATACTACATACCTTCGACCCGATCTGGTTACCACATCTCCCGACTTGTATGTGAACGATTTCTCTCATTATTCACTCAGAATTTACAAAACACAAATAAATAAATTTAAAATAGTAAACTAGAATAAAAAAAATTAACTAAAATTATTTCTTACTACATTTAGCTATAAACTACCTATTCTAAAGATTAATATTAATAATATGGAAGCCATCGTGATATTTTAGATGGACACGGAATTCCAATTACAAAATCCTTTTACATGAAAACTGAATTTAGAAAATTAAAATATTTACCAAAATTTATGAAAAAAAAGAGATTTCAACGAAATTGCGTTCAATGAGAGCTACTAAAATTATCGCTAAACTTTATATTAAATCGCAATAACGTTAGTTCCCTCAATTCCTCATAAATGAAATCTGCAACACGGTATAATTATCTTTTAAAATAAAAAGTACCTTTTATAAATCAACCCTAATGCCTCCTAGTGCATCAAGTAGCCTTGATTCAAGCAAGCCGCATGTTACAAATTTTTCGATCTTTGAAGCTCTATTTGTTAGATATTCTTTAATGTCTAATCCGTTCTTATAACACTGTATTTTGTATCTACAATGGCACATGTTGTAGTCAAATCATAACTGGAAGTATTTTGTCCCCCACGAGTATGAATATACTTACAATGTATCTACACGACAGAGATGTATATAAATAAAACACAATGTATGAATACAATATATTATTAATTTATAAATTACAACTCTTAACTTTGTTACATAATGTACAAAAATGCTTACAAATTGCATCATCCTTCTTTGGTAGAAGCCTTATTTCTAGAAGTATAAAATGCAACAAACAAAATACAACGCAATATAAAACGTTATTCTTTAATAAAGTTATATTATATTTTACATTATAAAAATTTAAATTTTGTACTAATTACTACACACCTGCCAAGAGTGCCAAGTTTTCATAATGATGATGAATTGATGATATAACACGATATTTGGTCAAATCCGTCCTTAATTTTATCAAATGAAAATAATATGTGTGACGAACACTGATAATAAATGGACTTAAACTCGTAGTAATAAACCGATCTCTTTCAAGAGCGTGATCTAGGAGACTCGGATACTACAAATGTCATTTTTACATACGATTTGGTCTATCAACATCACCGATCATTATCGAACCGAATAGGGATGTTGACTAATTTTAGGATTCAATTTGATTCAACAGATAGAACCTAAAGATTCACGAAAAAAATATTATAAAAATAATAATCTTCAATTTAAAAACAAAAATTGATAAATAAAAATCATTTTCAAATTTCCCACCAAAAACGTCACATGACGTCACTAGCCGATATTCAATACTATCTGTCAACTGAAGTTAGTTGCACTTCCATATAAAATAGGAACAATGACGTCATAAGCTCTAAATGGCGTTTGAGGTCACGTGACAGCGACTATTTTTAACATTTTAAAATAATTATATTTAATTTGTTGTGATCGATTTCGACAAAAGAATAATATTTTAGGTTTTTAAATGTTTTCCTTTATACTTTAAGCATAAATTTATTTTACTTTAATGATAGTGTCAACATCCCTATTTGACATCTTAAGATCGGTCTGTTAATGCGGGCTCTAGTTTTATTTCAACTGAAATACCGAACGATATCATTAAGCAAGATATACACAACCAAGTGTGCTTGATCTAAGTCAGACTAAGTGCGCTCCTAATCTAATTTGGTAACTAAAATAGCACATTCGTACAAAAATAAACGAATTACGAACTATATTTCGTACAACAATTTTATTGTATGAATTTTTCCAAGAAAAATAACAGACTTCAAAATAACTCAAAACCTACTCGTCAGATCTAGCTCAAATTTAAGTGGGACCACATGACAAGCACCAGCTTTCAATTAAAAAAAGAATCATCAAAATCAGTTCACCCAGCCGAAAGATCTGAGGTAAAAAACAAAAAATACAGTCGAATTGAATACCTCCTCCTTTTTTGAAGTAGGTTAAAAAATAAAGAGCAACCCAGAATCCGTATTTACATGAAGTGTTAAAATATTTTCTATCGTTTGCGATCGACTAGCTATGACTACGGAAGTATTGAATACAAAGACAAACGTGATTGAATTTATAATATACGTAAGTGCTTAGATCATAGATGTATTACCTATAGATTCAGCCACGGCGTGGCCGAATATGAGACTGAGAATTTACGTTTGTTTGAGGTTAATAATATCAAAATTATATAAATTAAATAAATTATAATTATATAAATTAATTAAATAAATTAAATAGGATAAACATGAAGCGCCTGTTAAGTTAAATAGCACTATTTTGGTGAGGGTATAAAAGTTTATTAAAAATTATAATATAATTACATAATATAGTATACCATATAAAATTTATCAAACATTATCGTTATGATATTAAAACACATTATATTACAAAATATTATCGCATCATAAGAGTAAAAAAACAATTTTATATTATTGCAGAATTATAATAAATAATTTTATTGCACTTTATTAAAACTACAATTAAATAACGTTTTATTGCTGTAATAATACAATGACCACTTATACAGAAGTGTAAATTAAGTATAATTAAGTACTATATACATTATACAACCATGCCGTTTATTATTATTTATCTAAGTGACATCAAACACGTTACGATATAATATTATACGGATTCAACGTCAACTGCACTCCTGACTCATTAGAAAGCAATATAATACGAACTTTAAATCGCATATATTAAGGTTGAATATCCAACATTTACTCGAAAGTATTGAAAGTAAGTTCGCGTCGTATAATATACCTTACCTTACTTTGATCCGACGGAAAATTCAACCCTAACTAACTGGATATAAAACTCACATTACAATGCTTTCCAACTACAAATCAAGTCGAAATGGATTTCGAGTCGTCATATTATGTTGAGTTGCTGTTATGTTCATCGTTCCAAGTACGGTGCCCGTAATTTAAAGGTAGTGAATAAGTGTTTTTATAAAAATGTATAAAGGTGCTCCCTCACCGGGAGCATTCGCTTGTAATGTAACGTTACAGATTTGAGCATTACATCAGTGAAGGAGGAGAACCGAGCATTACAATGCGCACCTTGTAATGATACAAAACGGGGATACATCAGTGAAGGAGGAGAACCGAGCATTACAATGCGCACCTTGTAATGATACAATGTGTAATATCTTGTTACAACTTGTAACATCAATAATAATGTCAAATCTATAATGTTACATTACACGCAAATGCTCGTCAGTCAGGGAGGTAGTATTGTAATGTAATGCTCAAAGTCGAATCTATAATGTTACATTACAAGTGAATGCTCTCGGTGAGGGAGCACCATAATAGATACAGTGTAAAATTCTTATAATCAAAACTTAGGTCCTTATTCATAAAATCATATCAACCTCGTATGTGAAATGTATTTTGTCTTACACCAACGCGTTAAAAATCATGTCACGAGTAAAACACGATTAATATTTTTTATGAATAAAACCTGTTCACTTAAGCCACTTAAGGCGCGGTGTGATCTCAATATTCACAAAACTGGGTTTCTTTGATGCCTCGAGTACGAGGAAACCCAATGAAAATGTCGCACGCAAAAAATACAGAGCATAGAAAAAGGTCTAAAGAAACATGTTAACCGAATAGAATATTAAATAGTTGTTTAATATTTCCAATAAAAAATCGTAATTTGCTATACAAAAATTACCTTTAGCGTCGAAATTCTCTGTATTTTCAGCGGTAACAACATATTTTTTTTTGAGAATATAATAGGTATATGGTTTTATTAACACTTTAACCGAACAGATATTGAATTTAATGTGTATATTCTGAAGCATCTAAGGAAAACCCTCAAATTAAATGTTTATTCGCAGTCTAGTTACATTGTTAGCAAAAATGTGCTTTGCAATTTTGAACCCTATTCAGCGTCACGTAAATGTAACATTAGATTAGCGCCGATATGCGGTTGTGTGAATGAAATCAACGTTTTTGAATCGTAGTCATACCGCGCGTTAAGGCGTGTAAAGTGTTAAGAGTAAAAAAGGTAACAATATTACAAGCCTGATCTATGCCAAGTTTCTGTTCTCATTAGAACTTCACTATTAGTAATTAAAGGGATACGTCGACTATTCCGACTAGATAGCTTAAAACTTTAAAAGTAACACATCAAAATAACATGTAAAAATCACATGAAAACTAAGTATCGACTCGAAAAATCGATTTTAAATGTCAATTCGATAATAAAATCCTCGTTGTTAACTTTCACTGTAAAATCGATTCTATTCGTAGACACTGATTAAAAAACATCAACATTCCCATTCACTAACAAATCTGATCGAGTATCGATTCGCAAATCGATTAAAGATTACACACCATTCCCTCAATATAACCTTGTTCCTTTACTGACAACGTACATTCAAAAATTGTCCTAAGCGGTCAACAACTTGTTCCTCAAAAGGTATAAATTCGCGTAAACCACAGACCTTTTCGTCACAAAGGGTATGTAGAACGCTCGGTACCACGAAGCCGACTTGCCAGCATCCAGGATGGGTACTGAAGCCACCACCTCCCATGTCTTCGTGTCTTGGTGGTAGGCCGGTTCGGACGGTGTGGGTTGTCCTATAAAAAAAATATTAAAATTATTTCAGGCAATTATAACCCATAGAGTAAGTAACAATTACTTATAAAGTCTATTATATAAAATTCTCGTGTCACGCTTTTTTGAAGTTGAACTCCTCCGAAACGGCTCGACCGATTTTCGTGAATCACTGCGTGCATATCGGCTAAGATGGAGAATCGGACAACATCTATTTTTCATCCCCCTAAATGTTAAGAGTAACCCCTAAATTTTTATTTTTATTTTTTTAATTACTATTAACTTTTGACAGAACGAAGTCTGTCCGGGCAGCTAGTTATATTATAAATTACCTATGTCGGAGTCCAAGAGGTAGTGGCATTCATAGGGCTGGAGGTAAGTGCGGGCGTCGCCTTTGTTCTGATCGTTGAAGTACGGGTGAATCGCGCGGGTACCTGAAATTTGATTAAAAATATTAAAATACATACATCTGATTTTTTTAATAGTGACGAGTAACCGCCCTCGCTTTGCTTCGGTTTTCTTATTTTTTTACACCTTGGGTTATATTATTGGAGTTTTATTAAAGGATACTTAATTTTTTTTGAAAATATAATAATAGCGTATGTCACGCGGGGATAGTGTAGCTTCCCAACAGTGAAATAATTTTTCAAATCGGTTCAGTAGTTTCGGAGCCTATTCAATACAAACAAACAATCAAATCTTTCCTCTTTATATTAGTATAGAATAGATTTGTTGCGGAACATTGGTCTTCTTGCTTGATTGAAATGAGTAAATCTATATGCGAAGAGAAAAGCTCTGGACCTTTTTAGACTGACGCACATCGTAGTGTGCGATTTAGTCTGCTTAAAGTTGACTCAGAGAAGTATACATAAGTTTGAACTGATTGAAGAGTGTAAATGTAAGCAAGTCTGGTTGTCAAAGAGCGAATTAAGTAGAGTTTCGACCGCAGAGTGGGAGTGACTGGTATTTCATAACTCTTCGTCAGAGGACAATGACAGATGGAGTAGAAACGTATTTGAATTTTGAAATATGAATATGCAATACAATTTTTCATGCTGCCAAAGGTGTTAAAAAGGTTTATTAATTTTTCTAAATTAACACTCGAGCTATAGTAGTCGCAGTATCTCACTGCACTCATTGACATATTGCGCGCTCACTCGCACTTAGGTCTCAGGTCTAAGTGCGAGAGAGCACGCAACATGTCATCAAGTGCATCGAGATACTGCGACTGCCGACTACTATAACTGCTTATGCATAGAACATTAGATATCAGAACACACACACATGCGCACTCCCAATAACGATGTCGTTGCGAAGTATGACAGAGACAGAGAGAGAGAGAGAGAGAGAGTCGGTTGGTTGGAAGTTAAACATCATCATCAGATTTATTTTTCACCATCTTTCCTTCAACCGAAAGCAGATGATAATCTATTTCAAATGCTCAAATAAATCGGAAAAAAGTTTGTGCGTAAATTAACTAACAAAAGAAAGAAAACAAAATATGTATAAATTACGCTACCAAATGTACAAAAGTAAGTATAGCCTTAAATTAAATAGAGTACTTAATTAAGCACAATCCACAATTTGATTGAGATACCCAAGTGTAAACTATGCACGATCTCCAAACACCATAAGAAATACGAGACATATTGAAGAAGCAGAAACTTCTTCATTGCCTATTTTCACATACGGTATTTAAAAAACAAAAAATGATCATCAACCACAAACCATTAGCCTCGTCATACGGCGCCGGCATCTGTCCCTTGAACTCGCTCGGTATAAACCGTATCCGAAACGCGTCGCTCACATGGAAGCTGGACGGCGAGCGGTACCAGTCCTTGCCGAAACACACGTAGCTGACCCCGTCACTGCCCTCAGGCAACTGGCTGAGGAGCGACATGGGCCCGTGGTAGTTGCTGTACACTTGGACTATGCGGGACACACCTGGAAAGGGTGATTTGTTAGGGGTCCGGCTCGAAGGACCATTTTTGGGTAAGTTAGCACAATGCAAGGTTTAGGTCGCAAATCTATTCTAAAGGTCTAAGTGTAATGGACGGGTATAAACTAATACTTTCCGG
Source organism: Thymelicus sylvestris (assembly GCA_911387775.1). Taxonomy (NCBI): domain Eukaryota; kingdom Metazoa; phylum Arthropoda; class Insecta; order Lepidoptera; family Hesperiidae; genus Thymelicus; species Thymelicus sylvestris. The sequence goes on from OU426889.1 coordinate 17,203,123, forward strand.
GAGGTCAATAGGGCTATTGTTGTTGTATACAATATGAATGTCTGTTGTTGTAACATAGAGTACTGAATTTTATTTGCTCTGCCTGTATATGTATGTATGATCAATGATCAACAATGCAATATTATGTAAATCAACAATTTTTTTTATTCATTTCATTCCATTGACACACGGGTCGTGTGGCGCAATAGTTAGCATGCCGGATCGCCGCACCAAAGGTCCTGGGTTCGATTCCCAGCGAGGCGGAAATTTGAGTGGCTATTGCTACTAGGTGAATTTGAGTAGCTATTGTTACTAGGTGAACAAAGCCGATGAGAAATTTAATACCCTAGATTTGTTTTGGCACACTTGCTGCATGTTTTTGCTATCCTAGTACTGACTGCAAGGAACTCCGTTCCATCCGGGTGTCCCTTGACACATCTCAAGTTTTTTTATTTATTGTTTATTTATTAGTCACTCACTAAGTACACCGGCGAGCGCAACGCACACCGCGAACGTATCGCTAGCGTACTCGAGGTAGTGGCGCGCGCGCCGCCGGCGGGCCAGCCGCAGCAGCTGCGAGCCCACCGCGTACAGCAGCTTGAGGTAGCAGTCCAGCGATATGGCGCCGGCGAGCACTATCATGCTGTACACTGGGTACAGGAATCTGTGGAGAATATATGGTCAATAGGTTATTGGAACGAAGTTCCTTATCGCGCGTTGCGAAAGGGGGCTAGGTGGAAAATTTGGTAACGACACTTTTTGCCGTCATAGTTTTTTTTACATAGAAAGCAAGCCAGAGTACTAGGATAGCAAAAACATGCAAGCGAGTGTGCCAAAACAAATTTCTCACGAACTTTAATACCTTAGATTTGTTTTGGCACACTTGCTGCATGTTTTTGCTATCCTAGTACTGACTGCAAGGAACTTCGTTCCATCCGGGTGTCCCTTGACACCTCTCAAGTTTTTTTTTCTTGTTTCTTCTGAGTTTATGTAAGTTGTTAATTAAATTGAATTATTCATACATACTTCACTTGTTTAGACGACTAGCCCTACAATTATCTGTGTCGTAGGTGCCATGGACAACACACAAAGACAAGAACATTCACACCAGACCGAGAACAGAAATTCAAACTCATCATTCAAATTTCCACCTCGCTGGGAATCACTGGGGTCGTCAAAAGACTATGATTTTAGCCCAGTTCAGTGCAATACCAATACTCTAGTGCCCACCTCTCCTCCTTATGCGCCTGTGCCATGAACACGGCGAGCCACAGCCCCAGCGGCGCGAGGTCGAGCGCCATGGGCACACAGAACTCCGCGCGCGACGTCGCTTGCGGGATCAGCAAACACGCCGCGTACATCAGCGGGCTGGCCAGCGCTAGCGCCTGGAGAGGTCATGTGTGGTGTATGGGACACTCGTAGTTAGTTAGTTAGTAAGTGTAGAAATAACATGGATATGTCATCAGAAAATAACAAGAACCGCAAATTTGTAATTTCCTAGGAATATAAACCTTTGTAGGATTCTAAACGAGAGATAAATTGTATTATTTTACGCCCACATTTACGTAAATTGATAAACTTAACGAACTCACGCGTAAAATAATTAGTAAGCAATAACCAAACGCCATGTGCGCTCTGATTGGTTGAATAAGTCAAGCAGCATGCAGCAAGCACTGTTTCTGTCACGGCTCCGTCAAATTTATAAAGCGATTCTTGTTATTTTCCGGTGACAGATACATATCAAAACATTCTACGGATTTTAAGTAAATACTTGGATATATAATGATATACCTATTATAGCGTAATAGCACATTGCCTGTGGGTAGGGTTGCCAGACGTCCGGATAAAGCCGGACAGGGTTAGGCTTTTTGAGTGCGTGTCCGGCCAAATTGAACGGTGCCCGGCCTGTCCGGTTTTGTTAGGCTTTTTGCACTCGACTTGTCACGTCGTTTAGAAGATTTATCTGTATGGTAAAGGATCACAAAGGCCTGGGGGACACCACAAAATTTTTATCTTGTTAATACTAAGACACAAAATCCTCAATAATTTAGGGTGTCCGGCCTTTTTACCCAAATGTCCGGCCAAACTGGCTGGTCTGTCCGGATATTTGGTTTGACGACCTGGCAACTCTACCTGTGGGTTTGCTCGCGTTTTCCGAGAATAAGTACCCTATGATATTTTAAATTACAGTATTATTTTTACATACTTTGATTTTGATATTACTACGAATGTAATGGAGTCTTTCAAGTTAAAACTTAATTTACACCTACTTTACTCAACAAAAAGAAGATATGTGGATTAAAAATTACAGACTCCCTAATGAATATAATTATAACTAAAGCAAAGCTATGGCTAATGGTACCGTAAACAAAAATGACGCGACCCTCGAATGAAATTCAACAAAACACAACAGAAACCACAAAAAAAAAACTGCTACAACTCACCCAAACAATATTGAAGTTGAGAAATCCATTCACAAAGTAGTAAGTCCAGGGTTCCTCTCCATACAAGCTGGGTCCGTGGCTCGTGAAGACATTGTACTTCACGATGTTCCACGGGGCTATCACCAGCCGTCCGTAGTGCCATGAGTCCACTGCCACCATCGGCACCATGATAACAACAAGGCTTATTATGGACCACTTGAAGAACTCCATAACTTTACGTTTCATCAACAACATGTCCAAAGCTACTGGAATGCCAATGAGTGCTGTGAAGGGCCAACCTGGAAAGAAAATTAAATAAGCTGGTTAACTGGTCTTCTTACATTGCATCTAAACATTAAAAGCACGTCGGCTTGATTAGTGCAAAAAAAGGGTATTATTACAGAAATATTGAGGTAAGGCTGTTCTATTATTATTATTTATCTATACTAATATTATAGAGAGGAAAGATTTGTTTTTAAAAATTCTTTCATTGTTGGGAAGCTACACTATCCCCGGGTGACAGGCTATATTATATTTCAAAAAAATTAGGGATCCATAATAAAACTCCAATAATGTAACAAAAAAAGGTATAAAAAAAAAATTAAAATGTGTGCAATTCACACGTGTTAGAAGTGAAACCTTCAAAAATTTTGTTTTCAAGATAATGAGACGAATGTAAAATTTCAGGAAGATGATAATTATTGTAGGTTTTACTACTCCACTCCACTCCACTCCACTCAACTCAACTCAACTCAACTCAAGTCAGTCTCCACTCATTTCTAGTCTCCACTGGACAGTTTCGTTTCATAAAATTTCAAGTCACCCCCGTATTTCGCCAAAATAAACATGGTACAAGTTTATAACCAAAAGGTACTAACAAAATGTAACCATAATATATTACAGCGTGTTAATAAACTAAATAGTAGTAGTAATATACTCACTGAGCAGCACACTAGCAGCGACGAGCACCACAGCGGGCGGGTACCGTCGCCGCCACCAGCACGCCAGCGCCGCGGTGCACAGCGCGCCGCTCCACGCCGACGGCAGCATGGCGGACGCGCTCGCGAAGCACCCCGCCGCCGGCACGGACAGGTACAGCCACGCTCGCCCTACTTGCACGCCGAATTCGAGGCACACTGCTCTGTGATGGATGATGTAGGCAATAGGCATTTTCAACTTTATTGTGTCACGGTAAGGTTGACATTTTAATGAACGTTGTCGTAGCTACAAAACAGTGTTGCTAAGCTAATGCGCCCGCGAAGTACCCCGCCGCCGGCACGGACAGGTACAGCCACGCTCGCCCTACTTGCACGCCGAACTCGAGACACACTGCTCTGTGATGGATGATGTAGGCAATAGGCATTTTCAACTTTATTGTGTCACGGTAAGGTTGACATTTTAATGAACGTTGTCGTAGCTACAAAACAGTGTTGCTAAGCTAATGCGCTCGCAAATCACCCCGCCGCCGGCAAGGACAGGTACAGCCACGCTCGCCCTACTTGCACGCCGAACTCGAGGCACACTGCTCTGTGATGGATGATGTAGGCAATAGGCATTTTCAACTTTATTGTGTCACGGTAAGGTTGACATTTTAATGAACGTTGTCGTAGCTACAAAACAGTGTTGCTAAGCTAATGCGCTCGCAAATCACCCCGCCGCCGGCACGGACAGGTACAGCCACGCTCGCCCTACTTGCACGCCGAACTCGAGGCACACTGCTCTGTGGGATGGATTATGTAGGCGTTATGACGAAGGAAATGTACAGACATTTATTGTTGACAGGCCTTGGTTGGCTGTATAATCTTGCCTTTAAGTTCATTTATATCTTGCAGTTAAAACTGTACGCGATTAGTTTCTACTTGCTATGTAGCTATTTTTAAACGACTTCAAAAAAGGAGGAGTTATTCAATTTGACTGTATATTTTTTTAATGTTTGTTATCTCAGAACTTTCGACTGGGTGAACCGATTTCGATGATTCTTTTTTTAATCGAAAGCTGGTGCTTGTCATGTGGTCCCATTTAAATTTGAGCGAGATCTGACAAGTGGTTTTTGAGTTATTTCACGATTTTGTAATTTGTCTACGTGACTATGTTACAAACGTCAACGGAACTTCAGAGTCAAGGATGACTGAATTACGAGGTAATAAACAAATAAGATCCAGGAACTCGGATTTACTTTGCTTCATAAACATCTTCAACACAAATCTAGAATTATTTAATTATCTAAGTAAATACCTTACTTACTTACTCATAAAAAGAACTTCCTATATATGACACTTACTTATAAAACATAAGGTCCGTGAAAGCAGTAACCACAGCCAACACCGTGCGCATCGCATAGAACACAGACACCGGGCTCAAGATGTAAGACAGCAACTTGGCGGGCATTGCAAACACCCACAATGACGCATAGGAGCGCAACGCGTACTCTGGACTGTACTCCCATGTTTGAAAACCGTTGCCATACACTGAAAATGAAGCACAGGTTACCCATGAATTTTGTTACGTAACTTTTTTTCTTTAAAATTTTAACCGACATGAAAAAAGGAGGAGGTATTCAATTCAAATGTGTTTTTTTGTTTGTTACCTCAGCATTTTCGATTGGGAGAACCGATTTTGATGATTTTTTTTAATCGAAAGCTGGTGCTTGTCATGTTGTCCAACTTAAATTTGAGCGAAATCTGATGAGTAATTTTTAAGTTATTCCTAATTTTGAAATTGGTTATTTTTTGTTAAGAATTATAAAATGATAATGCTACCACTTATTTTTATGCATGCAGTCTTCTCCTGTAATTGTAATGGCACTTTATCACTCTTATGTTTAACAAAAATATTGCAATAACAGTGTACGTTAAGTTGGCATGCAATAAAATAAATAAATGGCAACATTTAACAACTACGTACTATCAATTTCCCAAAGAGGTTTAAATAAATTATAATGTGTGCAATTCACACGTGGTAGAAGTGAAACCTTCAAAATTTTTGTTTTCAAGATAATGAGACGAATGTAAAATTTCGGGAAGATGATAAATGTAGATTTCACTACTCCACTCCACTCCACTCCGCTCCGCCCCGCCCCGCTCCACTCAACTCCCCTACCCTACCCCTGTACAATGCTTCCTATCTCACTTTAGAATTTATGTGTTTGTCTCTTTTTACTGGACAGTTTCGTTTCATAAAATTTCAAATCACTCCCGTACTAAAGAAGTTTTCACTTCAAAAATAAGTTACTTACGCAAGTAATGCAATGGCTCCCAGTAGTTGTAAGTTTCATCGCAGTCTCCTATGTGGTTGAAGTATGCTGATAGGAGACGAGCACCCAGTAGGAGTGATAGTGCCAGAGCCCCTCCTGGGTAATACAACTTGCACGTGTCGGACGGAGCACTGGAGATTAGATAGTCCCTGTAAAAGTATATTTAGACAAATATAATTAGAGCTCTGTTACAATATTATGTACCTGCAGAGAAAAGTAACCCATCTGTTACTTGTGTTTATAAACAGATGGGTTACTTTTCTCTGCAGGTGACTGTACAAAACAATACAAGTGTTGCTGGGTTCAATTTTGACCCAGAAAATATTAATGACACAGATTGGTAGTGGCACTGAATCTTGGCTGTTGTCTAATTCTACTCCTACTACTACCACAGAAAACATAATAGTACATAAATGTATTACTACAGTACTACTTTAAAAATTATTGTATTGTATGGTGTTTTGTTAAGCTTGCAATACTCATTAAACATAAGAATAATATTGTATAGATAAACAGCCTTCAGTTAAAACATTTTTTTGTATTTACATTTTAATAGGGATGTATGTACTTGTTTATCTGTTGTTATTACAGCTGTGATTAAGCAGACCTTACAACCAATAATTTATTCAAAATATGTAAGACAGTCATTCACAGGGTTAAAAATCTACGGGAAACGAAAAAAAGGAGTAATATATTAGTAATATATTATATATTTTTTTAGTAATATAATATTACTAAAAAAACTAAACAGGAACGTACCCCTTACTATTCTTCCTCTTACTGGCTGTTCTCTTGACGGCAGAATTTTTTCCTTGCATATTTGTTCTTTGCCGTATTGTTAACGGCATTTTGTCAGTTTTGAACTTTATTTCTAGTTAATGAAACTTGATTAATAAATTTTAAATCCCATTTAATATCCCGACGAGGGGATAAAAATAATTCGCTGATCTCGTTCGCTACCTCACAAGTGTCAAACTTAGGGATCCGCAAAAAGTATCGATACTTCTAGGTATCGATACTTTTGTTTCGATACCAAGTACTTTTGGTATCGATACTTTTGTTCCGATACTTTTGAGGTATCGATACTATCCAGAAGTATCGATACTTTCCTTCTCCCATTTCCAATAAATTATGAGATTATGAAAAATAACAATTATTATTCAAACTTTTAAACAAAATATTATATTTGTCACAACACTACTAAAACTAAGACATGATTCGGTGAATTCCGAGTTTCCCAGAAGACATAATAGTACATAAATGTATTACTACAGTACTACTTTAAAAATTATTGTATTGTATGGTGTTTTGTTAAGCTTGCAATACTCATTAAACATAAGAATAATATTGTATAGATAAACAGCCTTCAGTTAAAACATTTTTTTGTATTTACATTTTAATAGGGATGTATGTACTTGTTTATCTGTTGTTATTACAGCTGTGATTAAGCAGACCTTACAACCAATAATTTATTCAAAATATGTAAGACAGTCATTCACAGGGTTAAAAATCTACGGGAAACGAAAAAAAGGAGTAATATATTAGTAATATATTATATATTTTTTTAGTAATATAATATTACTAAAAAAACTAAACAGGAACGTACCCCTTACTATTCTTCCTCTTACTGGCTGTTCTCTTGACGGCAGAATTTTTTCCTTGCATATTTGTTCTTTGCCGTATTGTTAACGGCATTTTGTCAGTTTTGAACTTTATTTCTAGTTAATGAAACTTGATTAATAAATTTTAAATCCCATTTAATATCCCGACGAGGGGATAAAAATAATTCGCTGATCTCGTTCGCTACCTCACAAGTGTCAAACTTAGGGATCCGCAAAAAGTATCGATACTTCTAGGTATCGATACTTTTGTTTCGATACCAAGTACTTTTGGTATCGATACTTTTGTTCCGATACTTTTGAGGTATCGATACTATCCAGAAGTATCGATACTTTCCTTCTCCCATTTCCAATAAATTATGAGATTATGAAAAATAACAATTATTATTCAAACTTTTAAACAAAATATTATATTTGTCACAACACTACTAAAACTAAGACATGATTCGGTGAATTCCGAGTTTCCCACTCATTGACGAGCACTTTATGTGTGTTACCATTTTATTTCATTGAACTATCATAGAAGTTTTTTACGAGTAACCTTTACGGGTTGAATAATCTGTGTCGTGTTTTTTGTCTTTTAAACTTTTTCACTTATTCAGTTTTCTGTTAACTGTAGTTCCTAAAAATATTATTGCATTATTTCCACAGCATCTTTTAATTCCTTAGAGGAAAGTACTTCTCTGATATACCTACGCTTATGACTAACTCATGTAGTATAGAGGTAAGGAGAGCCATCTCTGTGCATGAAAATTGTCCGTAAAAATGCATCCAATAACGGGGGGCGCTGCGGTAGCCTAGGATAAAATATTTTATTAAACTCAGCAAACTTCACTCCCCAGCTCCGTTACAACATCAGTCTATAAGCTTATGGTAGTTATTTCATCGCCGGCGCTATTGTCGTAGAATGGTGGTAGGTATTGGAACCTCTATGATCAGTATACAGCTGGACACTATTTCAACTTTCCCCCATGTGAGATAACTCTCCTTACCCTCTATATTCTATGGACTAAGGCTATTTACCCACGTCCGATAATCGGTGACCGATTTTTGTACGAGAAAAATAGAACGTACTACAGATAGCAATAGTGCAACGCACACGTCCTACAAAAAGTCCGTTAGAAATAATACGGAAGGGATAATCGACCCGATCTTCTGTCCTACAAAAAGTCTGACGTGGGCGGGAAGCGTAACTGTCTAACAGTTTCTTATTATATATCGTGGAGCATTGAAAGGTAGAAGGAGGGCCATCTCATATGAGGGGAAAGTTGAAAAAGTGTCCAGCTGTTTACTGAAAATAGAGGTTCCAATAATGGCCATTTCAGAATGGCGTTAGTGTGTGTGTGTGAAGTTTGCCGAGTTATGCCACCCGTAATGAATGGCGCTTGTGTCTGATAAGTAGATATTTGAACATAGCTGTTGTAGACCGCACCGCAGCGCCACCCGTAATTTTCACAGAGATATAAGGAGAGAGTAAATTCACAGAGATGGGCCCTCCTACTCAATCCTCCATGATATATATCTACAAGTGGATACTCGGCGTGTCCACTACGCTAAATCTGATAAATATGATAGATCAGTGTTTGTGTGTTGACGTTGACCTTAATGCGCCATCGTTACATAATTATTATCTTCAAATTGTTGTATTGAAAAAGTAGAAAATCGACTTTATCAATGGACTGAATGTGCTTATTGCATTGGTTTATTGCCTTCGCTTTATTGCCTTTCAAATTAAACCATTTTGAGCCATATCGGTTGGATGGTTTCAGTTTCTATAAAGTTGAACTAATAGTTTGGAAATTAGTGACTATTTTGTGAGAAACGTTCGTTAGATTTTTTTGCGAAACCTTGCAGCACAAACAACATTCCATTCAGGTTTTTTATAAATGTTTTAAAAAGTACTCGATACCTTCAGGTATCGATACTTTTGTTCCGATACTTTTTTGGTATCGATACTTTTGATACGATACTGGTATCGAGTAAAGTATCGATACTTTTGAAATTTTGCGTAACCCTAGTCAAACTGACAAGTGACAATACTGTAGCGATGCGCGACTCTGAAATGATTCCAGTCGAATTATTCGACTTAGTAAATCATTCGACTCATTCGAATAATCTATAAAAATTAGTAACTAATTTGACTTGAGTCGACACAGAGTACTACTACGCGTTCACTCTAAGTTTGCACTTACCTCCCGTCCCGCTCCTCATACCGCAGCTCATTTAGTACGGACAGCAACGCTAGTCGCGTATTTTTGAGGTCCCGTGCGGCGCGTGCATTCTTGAGTTTGTTGTTGATTTTGATGTTACTTTCGTTAAATTATTTTTCTATTGATTTATTTTACGTTCGTTGATTTTTGTCGCTACAATGACTAAAATAGAAAATGTTTTACACAGTGGCAAACGTAATTTGTTATTTAAGTTAGTGAAATTATTTTATTACTTTTTTGTCTACAGTACCGTTAGCTGTTAAATCGTAACGGTCGACGAGTGCAAACTTAGAGTGAACGCGTAGTAATAGTAACCTTTCATTCGACTCGGAACTTTGTTAGCGGCTAGCGAACGGCGAACTCGGCCGTCCTAACGAAGAGTGCAATAAGTCGAGTTTTTGGGCAAATTGACTTTAGACCATATTGGTAATCACATAAGGTCTTAAATCAATTTGCCCAAAAATTCCATTGAATGAACTTGAAGGAAGCGACTACTACCGCACGGCGGCGGAGTGGTGAACGATAGACATGGGCGGTATAAACGATAAACAGTTTAAGTAACTATTTATTGGTATCAGGTGCCTCAATAACTATTTATTGAGAGAAACCATTTATTCGTAAATACGAGGTATTGCGAGTTAGGAATAATATATTTATTTTAAATGCAACTGAACAGTATATCGCCTTTATTCCTATTGCAATAAAGTTCACTATTAAGGATTCATTTAATCAGTTATTCCGTATACCGACATTAGCGAGAATAAGATTATACTGATGATACAGTAAAACTGATATACCGAGTAAACATTTCAATAAATAGTTTTAAAACACTTTATCGGCGACAATAACAATAAATAGTTATGGTATTACGAAAACGCGTACTGAGCCATGTCTAGTGAACGATCATACATAATAATAATGATATTCATTCCAAACTGACAACTGACTACGTGACAGTGTTGCCAACCTCGACTAAGCATCCCCCCCCCAGCGTCATCTCGAAATTCCCCTCTTTCCCCCTAACACTATGTCTAAGCAGTAATTTATTTAAGTAAGTAAAAGGAAAAAGAAGCTCACCAGGATAAATTGAATTAATTCATCAACCCAATCAATGATCTTCTAAATACGTAACAAAACCCGGCATTAAAATTTCACCCTAGAAAATTCCTCTAAAAAAGGTAACTATTGAAACATGCGTCAAAAAATTGTACCTCTAGTGTATGCTCCTAAAAAATAATGCCCCTAAAGATACCCATATTCATCTAACTTACCCCCAAATTTAGGTGGAAAACCCCCAAGTTGGCAACACTGCTGAGTGAGCGTCGAATGCGTGAGCGACTCGACTCTTAGAGCGGCTATTATTACTGCTATTAAATTAGTTACTAATTTAGCAGTCGACTTTAGTCGTCAGCGTCGAATGCGCGAGCGACTCGACTCTTAGAGCGGCTATTAGATTAGTTACTAATTTAGCAGTCGACTAGTCGTCATTCGAATACGAACGTTAGTATATTACTAATATTCAAGTCGAATACGTACATTAGTAGTCGTAGATTATTCGAATAGTGAGATCATTCGCAGTCGCGCACCTTTACAATACTGACAATAGACATCTGACATCTCCGATCCGATCATTGATGGCTGCGTTCCAGTAGTAGCTCACATCGCTCACAACGATCAAAACGTGTTCCACATGGCGACCACGGTCGTCATGGTCGCGGCGAATACGTCATTGATGACGTCATTAATTTCGCTCACGGCACGCTCAAAACAACCCACCTCACGGGCCCTACGTTCCAGTAGACGATCACAACGACCACGCTCACGACCGCGATTTTGCCGTTCCACTAGCTTGTGAGCGTTACAATCATACACCCAAGTGGAACGGTATAGTGAGCGACGCGGACGTGAGCGTTCAAGCCACAGAGGCTGCGTTCCAGTAGAGGCTCACATCGCTCACAATGATCAAAACGCGTTCCACATGGCGACCACGGTCGTCATGGTCGCGGTGAAAACGTCATTGATGAAGTCATTAATTTCGCTCACGGCACGCTCAAAACAACCCACCTCATGGGGTGGGTCGAAGTGGTCGAATTGCAGTGTTGCCAGATACGACGAAGTTACTCTCGCCAGTTTTTAGACCTGGCAACACTGGGTAGAAATGGATGGTGATAGAAATTTGGCGCAATTTTATAAAAGATAAGGATGGTGATGGAAAAAATTACTGTATACGATTCGACAAGAGATACTTTAGTGGATTATAGTAGTTTCTCCAGCAGATGCTCGACGTGGGGTCACAAGTTGATATAAATATGTTAAATTATGTAAATAATTTTAATGTTTAATTAACTATACATATAGCCATGTATACATTTTTCCTCGTCGGTCAATATCATTAACATAATTATTATGCAATTTTTTATTATATTAATTTGTCTATTCATAAAAAAAATGTTTTGTTTGTAGATATACTTTTTTGCTAGTATAAAAATAAAATTGATAATTAATTATGTAACGTTTATTTATAGCTTAAAAATTATAACTTAACCTCTAATGTTTCAGACTTGTCTTATTCTCAACATCATAGAGTACATTTTGTATCAACGGCTAAAACGTGTAAATACTCTGTGGCTTGACCTTGAACGCTCACGTCGCTCACTATACCCGTTCCACTTGGGTGTATGATTGTAACGCTCACAAGCTAGTGGAACGAAAAAATCGCGGTCGTGAGCGTGGTCGTTGTGATCGTCCAGTGGAACGTAGGGAGAGTATTTACACGTTTTAGCCGATGATACAAAATGTACTCTATGATGTTGAGAATAAGACAAGTCTGAAACTTAGATTAGAGGTTATGTTATAATTTTTAAGCTATAAATAAACGTTACATAATTAATTATCAATTTTATTTTTACACTAGCAAAAAAGTATATCTACAAACAAAAATTTTTTTTATGAAAAGACAAATTAATATAATAAAAAATTGCATAATAATTATGTTAATGATATTGACCGACGAGGAAAAATGTATACATGGCTATATGTATAGTGAATTAAACATTAAAAATATTAAAATTATTTACTTATTTTAACATATTTCTATCAACTTGTGACCCCACGTCGAGCATCTGTTGGAGAAACTACTAGTTCCACTAAAGTATTTCTTGTCGAATCGTATAAAGTTATTTTTTCCATCACCATCCTTAACTTTTATAAAGTTGCGCCAAATTTCTATCACCATCTATTTCTACCCAGTGTCGCCAAGTCTAAAAACTGGCGAGAGTAACTTCGTCGTATCTGGCAACACTACAATTCAACCACTTCGACCCACCCCGTGAGGTGGGTTGTTTTGAGCGTGCCGTGAGCGAAATTAATGACGTCATCAATGACGTATTCGCCGCGACAATGACGACCGTGGTCGCCATGTGGAACACGTTTTGATCGTTGTGAGCGATGTGAGCTACTACTGGAACGCAGCCGGGGTGGGTCGAAGTGGTCGAATTGCAGTGTTGCCAGATACGACGAAGTTACTCTCGCCAGTTTTTATACTTGGCGACACTGGGTAGAAATGGATGGTGATAGAAATTTGGCGCAATTTTATAAAAGTTAAGGATGGTGATGGAAAAAATTACTTTATACGATTCGACAAGAAATACTTTAGTGGAACTAGTAGTTTCTCCAACAGATGCTCGACGTGGGGTCACAAGTTGATAGAAATATGTTAAATTATGTAAATAATTTTAATATTTTTAATGTTTAATTCACTATACATATAGCCATGTATACATTTTTCCTCGTCGGTCAATATCATTAACATAATTATTATGCAATTTTTTATTATATTAATTTGTCTTTTCATAAAAAAATTTTTTGTTTGTAGATATACTTTTTTGCTAGTGTAAAAATAAAATTGATAATTAATTATGTAACGTTTATTTATAGCTTAAAAATTATAACATAACCTCTAATCTAAGTTTCAGACTTGTCTTATTCTCAACATCATAGAGTACATTTTGTATCATCGGCTAAAACGTGTAAATACTCTGTGGCTTGAACGCTCACGTCCGCGTCGCTCACTATACCGTTCCACTTGGGTGTATGATTGTAACGCTCACAAGCTAGTGGAACGGCAAAATCGCGGTCGTGAGCGTGGTCGTTGTGATCGTCTACTGGAACGTAGGGGGTTTGAGATTGTCAGTGACGTCAGTGTTATCTGTCAGCCGTCATGTTCGAGTTCGGTTTACACGTATCAAGTATATGTTATGTAGTTAACTAAATTTTAAGTAAATTAATTTAATTAATACGTGTAAACGGACAATTTAGTAGTTAAAATTTCGTACGCAAGTAAGCAAGTAATTTCAAAATTTTTCTATTTTCTGATTTTCTGTTAAGTAGGTGACGGGGCTTATCACTTAACAGGTTTGGACAGGCACTTTTTATTTTTTATTTAAAATTTAGTAAGTAATTGAGTAGATTGTGAAGAATTTTATGAACTAAAGAGCTTTAATAAATTATTACGTTTGGACGTACACTAAAAATTATTCACTTATAAAGTTATCTACTTAATTACTTAATATAACGTCTAAACCGGACTTCAAGGAATTGACATTGGGTTGCAAATGTTGCAATCATTAAAAAAAAGCACAGCGTACCCGACGGACATAAATAAAATTACAATTCGTTCTAATCTATGGTTCTAATAAAACAAATCAGATTTTTACTTTGGGGAATATTGACATGTCTTGTTGAGTGGGTTTTAAGAATTGATAACATTCGAGGTTCGAGCGATATAAAACAAGACTTTATAACATTTCAGATGTAATATAAAATTAATATATTAAAATACCTACATTAGATACTTCTTAGTTATCAGATAGTCTAGCTCTTACAGAGATATTTATCAATTCAATTCCTATGTTCAAAATCTGTAACACAGGACTTATAATTTATTATGATTAATGACTCCATTAAAATCTATTATTTAATACTTGTTTTCTTCACTACCAATTAATTTTCATATTGAAGCAGTCGGATGTAAGCAATACAAATAAAACAACATTTTAACATACTGCACATTTATTAAAAAATAAATAAAAATAGGATATCACTTCACAGTTACATTTAAACTTATTGAAATTCCCTTCTACCTAACAGAATACCTATAAAACGAGGACTGTACAGTGTACACATAAACTTCTACAAAACATAACTTAAGTGGGAATGTCACAATTTGCTAACTTTAATGACATAGAAAACACTGCAAGCAAGAATAACTATCAATTTGCACAACAAGCAAAAAATTATGCAATAGTAGGTACATAGATTTTGTGAAACATCCATATTTCATATTATAAAGTATTCATAGACAATTCAAGTAAATTTTACAACACTTATTTTGAATTTTAGTATATAACATCTAATATAATAAAAATCTCGGGTTTCACGGTGTTTGTGGTCACACACCACCGAATCGGCTAGACCTTTAATGGATTTTTTGTGTATATTTGGTACATATGAGAATAGATCGTAAAGTATATTTCATACTGCTAGGTGATTAGGGTGTCTGATGTCTCTATCCAGAATTTTTTTGGCAGAAAAACGTTTGCCGGGTCAGCTAGTAATTTATAAATACACCCAAAACTTGCTAATCCGATATGTAATGTTGATATATTTGACAATAAAACACTGTGAAGGTAACAAGCAAATATCTGTAAACAACTTTAGAGAATTTTACATGTACCATACACCTTTTTCATATTATGACAAAATTTATTGCCTATGCTATGGTTTAAACATCAATACTTTTGAAAACAATTTATCTAAAGTACATTAAAAGATTTGTCTGTCTGTGTAGCCTAAAAACTTCTCGATTACATTTTAAATTTTATCATAATTAGGGCAACACTAGCCATCATGTTCCTTATAGTTCTGAAAATATATGTCAATGGGCCGAGAGATTCTGCTAAATTTATCTAAAAATAGACTACTTTACAACTGCTAACATGAATATTTATCAACGCGAATACTAATATGGACATACTATGAGTGCATTACAAATTGATTCTCATCAACCGATAGAACAAGCAGGCTTTCGTTCAGGATTCTCAACGATAGACCACATCCATACATTAGAACAGATTTTAGAAAAATATAAAGAATTTAATAAATCACTCTACATCGCCTTTATAGATTACTCCAAGGCTTTCGACAGTGTCAGCCACAATTCCATTTGGGCAGCCCTAAAGGCTTGTAATGTTAACCGTAAATACATAAGCATTATTAAACACATATACAATAATAGCAAGAGTCAGCTAAAACTTGAAAGAAGGGGTGAAGAAATAAAAATACAAAGAGGTGTTAGGCAAGGTGACCCCTTATCACCAAAACTATTCATTGCAATTTTAGAACTTATCTTTAATCAGCTGAACTGGCACGGAAAGGGTATAGGAGTACAAGGCAAAACCTTGAACCACCTGAGATTTGCAGACGACATTGTCATATTCTCAGAGAACAGCAAAGAACTTCAACATCTTCTAACAACACTGGCCCAGGAAAGCTCAAAAGTAGGCCTAGAATTGAACACTGACAAAACTAAAATAATGACCAATAGCCACAGGAGTCCAATCATGATAGGAGAAGAAGAGATAGAGTATGTAAGCCACTATGTATATTTAGGCAAACAAGTGTCATTCAATAAAACAAACCATGAAGAGGAAATTGAGAGACGTATAAATATTACATGGAAAAAATTTTGGGCTAATAAGGAAATACTAAAAGGAAATTATAACATAAATCTAAAGAAAATTGTAATGGACACATGTATTCTCCCTTGTTTGACTTATGGTTGCCAGACATGGGTCTACACAAACAAAATCAAGGCAAGACTAAGAGTCACTCAGCGGAGTATGGAACGGAGTATACTAAAAATCAGTAAAATACATAAAATAAGAAGCGAAATAATAAGGAATAAAACAAAGCTAAACGATGCCTTAAAACATGCATTAAAAATGAAATGGCAATGGGCAGGGCATATATCTCGTACCACCGACAATAGATGGACTCTAAATGTCACAAAATGGAAAGGACCAGGAGGTAAAAGAAAAGTTGGTAGACCTAACACAAGATGGACCGACGATATCACAAAAATAGCTGGTAAAAATTGGATGGAAGCGGGAAAAAACCGTATAATTTGGAAAAGAATGGAGGAGGCCTATACCCAAGATGGGACCCATATCAAATAATATTATTGTAATATTACAACTACTATTGTAATATGGGATCAATAAAGGCTTTATTATTATTATTATTATATGAGTGCATTCATTAAATAATTCATGTACATCCAACAGAATTAGCATAATAATTGCATTTCAGTACATTAATTTTAGTTGTATTGCACAAAAACATAGCTACAAGATTTAATTTTACTAACAGAAATAAGATGTACAAAATCAATAAGTTAAACTTCGGCCCACATCTAAAGCACATTAATTTACAGTAATAAATGACTAAGGTTTTTATTTGGTGCTATGTGCAAAACCTACGTCAAACTTTCTAATGGCCATTCTGAATAATTTATCTACCCTTAGGGCCTGCGCTCACTCGCACGCCATGCCTAGGAATTTTTATGTGACAAAAAGAAATATACCTTAACTAAATAACATTAAGGTTGAAACTTCAATGAAAGTCATTGTAGCTACATTAAAGTTGCCAATATAATGTACTTAAAAAGTAAGTAGGTAAAGTAACAACTACCAGTATAGGGTACTGATTTTAACAGTTGCTAGGATTGTGGTTTATTTAGACAAATAATTGAGATCGGCCATTGATGGATGATAGAACCATCAATACAACTTGTCCTACATTCTACACCTTTAAGTGTTAAATAAATCTTAAAAACTAAGTCTGACGCCTCAACTCAGAGTCACTAACGGTTACTTTAATCTCTCCTTAGTAAAGAATCACCATATAAATTCTGTACTAAGGAGCGATTTAAGTAACCGTTAGTGACTCTGAGTTGGGGCGTAAGACTTAGTTATTAAGTACTAATTATTCTCAGTGCCAATTACATCAATGTGTTAAGTTATGAGATGCATATTTGGTAGTCTTTCCTGCTCGCACTACAGTATACTAAGTGCAATAAATGCATTTATTTCCTCCTCCTCGATCGCACCATGGTCCAGCCTGGGTCTGAGTCCTCATCCATTGGTTCCGGGTTCTGGCTTGAAGATGAAGCGGCAGCTGCATTGTTTGGGAATTCATTCCGAGGTTCTTCTTCTTCTCCACTGCTGCTTGTTGTGTCGTCATCGGGATTGCCGTGGCACTAGAATGTTAAGTATTCCATATTTTATGTTGCAAAATTAAAATTATTTGTAAGTAAGACCCTTACTTGAAAAATAACATAATAAAGCTGAAGGAAGTTATGAGGAATTATTGTATTTTTTTTTTATGGAATTAGCTGGCAAACGAGCTGACGATCCACCTAATGGAAGTGGCTATCGTTGCCCATGGACATTGGCAACACTAAAGGCATCACTGATGCATTGCCGGCCAAGAAAGAGAAGAAAAAGAAAGAAAGATGGCTCTCAAGCCCCCAGTCGGAACACGACGAGTCATTATATAAACTTGCAGAACTGTGCAGCCACATAATTTGTATTCTAAGAGAAATAATTAGAAATGTGAACAGTAATTATTAGCATTATCAAAAATAATCTGATTATTTCTTCATAATCCATATCTATAGAAAAGGTGTATTCCGAGAGGTGTAACTTACTTGTGGTGGCACTGAATCATGTATAGGCTGGCTGAGCCACTTCTGGCATTTGGGCATTGCCTCTATCCTCGCACGCAGTTCATCATGCTGGCCATCCTTTAACAGCCCGAGGTAGAGGATGAGAAGCGAGGCTACTTCTGTAAATATAACTTGGTTATTAATAACACAAAACTCTAATATTGATTATTGTTAAGATCTGATTGATCTATTTAATAAATCA
This sequence comes from Thymelicus sylvestris, assembly GCA_911387775.1. Taxonomy (NCBI): domain Eukaryota; kingdom Metazoa; phylum Arthropoda; class Insecta; order Lepidoptera; family Hesperiidae; genus Thymelicus; species Thymelicus sylvestris. The sequence goes on from OU426889.1 coordinate 17,221,594, forward strand.
ATTAAAATTAAGTACAGTCCCATGTATACCTCTTGGAGAGTTGTCATGGCAAACTGTCTCAAACTCCTCGTCCATTAAATCTTCTAGAAGCTCCTGGAGATCATCTACATCAATGATGTTTTCAACGCAGTATCTTGCTACATACACTGACATAAGTTGGGCAGTCTGAAAAGTAAGAAGTGAAAAAGATTTAGCTAGACATTGCTTGTTATGGGTTCATTCAGACCAATATTTTTTGTTTCCTGAATTAAACTTATCTAAAAAATGGTACCTACCGTTCACTATATAACTTTATAAAGTTAAGTAATCCTACAACTATCCTACAAGGTGATAATCATATAATAAATTATTTTCTTACTTTTTCTCCACCTGGAGCGCCCAACCCATGTTCTACGGCCAATTGCAAAGCCGTCCAGTTGTTGAGAACCAGGTCCACAATGGGTTTAAAGTCGTCGTATAACATCTTTACAAGTAACTGGGATATACCACGATCGATGCAACCGTTCACACAATCGCCATCGTATGTATTTGCATCAATAAAGTTAAATTATCGCAAAAATAGCTACACACAACATAACCTTTACGCCATTACTACCATAGAGTACGACAGTCGTCAGTGTTTTTTTTTATCTTTCAAAATATTACAGATGTATCAGTCACAGAAATATGAAAATAATTATCATTTTATATAAATTTTACCCATAAAAAGTATTCAATACGTAATAAACTCGGAGATTCAAAAATTACTTATTTTAATAAATAAATTAAATTCAATTTTATATTATAATGTTGTGTTGACATTGACCATAAAGCAAAGTGACATTGAAATGGGTAACTGACTGTCTGACTGATGTTAAAAATGTTAAAAATAAGTCAGTTTGACTTTGAAGTGTGTTGTGTCTATCTTGTCTTCCCTACGTTCCACTAGACGATCACAACGATCACGCTCACGACCGCGGTTTTTCCTGTTCCACTAGCTTGTAAGCGTTACAATCATACACCCAAGTGGAACGGGCACTTCGACCCACCCCGTGAGGTGGGTTGTTTTGAGCGTGCCGTGAACTGCCGTGAGCGAAATTAATGACGTCATCAATGACGTTTTCACCGCGACCATGACGACCGTGGTCGCCATGTGGAACGCGTTTTGATCGTTGTGAGCGATGTGAGCGTCTACTGGAACGCAGCCCTTGTCTTTTGTCCAGTGTTGCCAGATGGGGCTATTAAGCGCCAATCGGGCTATTTCCGTTACCGAGCGGCTATCATATTTTAGCCGTTGGCTACGTGTAGCCGAGGGGCTATATTTCAGCGCTCGGACTAAAAGAAGAAAAAAAAAGGTCATTGGGCTTGGCTTTCTCAACAAAGTGATGTGAAATTGACTGCCGATGACCTTTTTTTTTTTTTGCTCCTATATTTCGAACCCCTAGATGGGGATATCTCGGGGCTACACGCGCACTCCGGCAAGGCTATTCGAGAAAAAATTATCTGGCAACACTGCTTTTGTCTTTGACAACTGTTGTAAACAAACGGCGGGCGCGAGCGCGTTTCAATTAATTTTCAAAGAAAACACTATCAAATCAAAGTGCATTCTATAATAGTGTAGATTGTGTTTTAGTATTGCTACTTTTGATAAAATGACCGAAGATATAAACGTTATTTTTATAATACCTAAGGGGTGTAGTAATGAGAATGAATGCTCTGAGGAAATGAAACTTGCTTTCACGGTATGTATGCTTGGACTAATAGTGCTGTGTCTATTCCGCACTTAAAAAGGAACGAATAAACTTGAAGTGTAAGGAGGCTCCATCCATCTCGAGTCCAAGCTTTCTCCCTGGTCGTGAACCGCGGTGCAGTCTGCTGAACGACGGACAAGGTTATGGCGCCAGGTCCATTCTGTTCTGTGCTCTTTACCTTCTAAATATCGATGATACATGTGATAGGGTTTCTCGACCAGCTAGCCGCCTTCTAAAATCAATTTTGAAATGCTTGTACGTGTTTCTTTCGCATTCATTAGAGTCAGATGGAGTGCCGGTCTTCTAATACCTTTTTGACCCGAAATGCACGTCTTATGCCATTGTTCTCTAATGTACTTATGTACCGATGACCACTTATCATGGGGAGACACTCCTGCTTGTTTATTGGCTATTTACATTAAATAACTTTGGAGCAAATAGAGAAGAAAGACCTCAAAGGATTATACTCTAATCAAACTATAGTAGTTTACTTGAATTGTCCTATTTGTAGTCATGCGAGCAGTACAGTGGAGGTGGTTTGAATGCTTCATGGAAAAATGAAATCACATGGAAAAAGTTTGATGGTCTGACCAAGAAAGATGTGTTTGTTCTGTCTGAGTTTGGAGGTGAATTGTTTGAAAAACTCAGGGCTACTAAATGCTTGTAAGTACATTGTTTTTTACACCTATTAAAGACACTTGATCATATTATGACCAAGCATAACATAAATGTTCACTGATTAATTATTTTGGTGCCTTACCATTTTGATATCTTTTGAGATGAGAAAAGTTTGGTGGTTCATCAGTTGCAAACTACTGCATTTAGCGCACAGACCTACCATGTCCTGGATTAGACAGATTTTACGCTACTTCTTTTTTTCCCTTGAGTAATTTGAAAGTTTATATGTTTGTGATTTTGTTTTATGAGACCACTCTCCCATGGGCGAAACCTCTGGTAGAAATTAGTTACCTATAATAATAATTCTTATTCTTTCCTTGAACTAGGCTGGTGGGTCCAAGATGTCTATCCTGCTGTCTGACAGAAGGCACATCAATACCATCAGGGCCAGAGCCGGTGTACACGATAGCTATGAGAGGACTGGTGGTTACAGCTAGTGGACTGACTAAGCAGAAGAAGGTAATTGAAACAGTTTGAGGGTCAGCAATATTGCCTTGTACTTTTAATGTAAGCTTCAATAATGATGTAAATTCTCAGAAGTAGATTTAATATTGTATGTATATGCACCTAAACCACATACCCATTATAACAGTTTTACTAATATTATATACAAAGTACAATGAAAGTACTTATGTAGTGGTTTTTTTTGGAATTAAAATTAAAAGATTGTAATGGCTTCAAATTTAAAAATGTCTTATTTGTTAAAATAACATCTAATTGTGTATTTGATTTGGATGTTTTGATTGTTACCAGGAAAACATCAAGAATAAGGTGGAATGGATGGGCGGATTGTACAACACTGTCCTGACCGAAGACACTACACACCTTGTGTCTGATACAGTGCTCTCTGACAAGTATATTGTGAGTTTTCTTTTTCGTTGATAATTTTCACTATATTGTATAACTAGCTGATACCCGCGATTTTGTCCATGTGGTATTTAATATTATTAAATTTTTAATTGATCCTATTTTTTTTCTAAAACTATTTTTTTTAATAATAAAAGTAGCCTAAGTTACTCCTTATTACATCAGCTATCTGCCAGTAAAAGTCCCGTCAAAATCGATCCAGCCATTTCAGAGATTAGTTGAAACAAACAGACAGACAAAATTAAAAAAAAAATTGTTTTGGTATATGTACCATGTTTAAATCCAAATGCACCTAGTAAAAAGCAGTTATTTTAATATTACAAACAGACACTCCAATTTTATTTATTTGTACAGATGTTTACTTATTAAAATAACTAGCAAATTGGTGCCCAAAAACTTGTGACCAGGCAAAGAGGCTTACAAACTGGTAATTCCTTATTAGTAGTAGCTTTATGTTCTGGATATTGGTATCATGAAATGACATGAATTTTATTCGACATTGCTTTTTACAAACATTTCTTAAATCAAACTATGCCATCCTTTCAACAAATAACTATCGTCCTGGGCTAAGAATCAGTAGGAAACTCTTGAGCTATTAATTTTGTTGTTATATTATGTTCTTAAAAAAACAGTATTTTGGATATAATTTCAGAAATCCATCGAGAAAGGTATACCGGTGATGTCTGAGAGTTGGGTAGGAGCGGTGTGGGAGAAGTCTTTGCGACTCAACATCCACGCGTCTTCAGCAGACTTTGATGATCATAAATTGCCGCCTTTTGCGAACTTGCAGGTGATAAATATTGACCAAAGCTATTATTGTACGCCCATATGTGGCAGGGATATAGCGGATAATTTACTTATGTAACATACCTGTGTACCTATATTCCACAATAAATTGATTTGATTTGATTTGAATAATTCCACATACATAATATATTCTCTCTTTATGTCCTTCAACCCATACTGAAGGAGCATAGTGGAGTATGATATAGGTCTCCTCAAGAGGAGAAACCTGTGCTCAGTAGTGGGCAGTTAAATGGTTAAAGCCATAATATCTCTACAGCCTATCCTGAAGCTTATTTCGAGCCAAACTATTTAAACGCTGATTCTTCATGGTAATATTATTTTTCAGATAACTACTTCAGGTATATCAAAACGCGAAAAACTAAACATAATGAAACTAGTAAATGAGAATGGAGGAATGTTTTCTGGTGCTTTCCAGAGTGAGACTACAGACATTGTCATACTGACTAAGTAAGTATTGTTTTATCATATATCTACGGTATTAAAATACATCTGTACTATAGCATGGACTAGTTATGTCAAGGCTTTTTAACACTGCAATCAAAATACGTTGATATTCTACAAATGAAAGAAAATGGAAGCCAGGTAAAGAATCAAGACACCAAATACCAATACCATCAGGATGAGTAGCATAGTTTCGACTTAGAGGATGGATTGCTTCATATCTTTACCCAGGTAGAATATCCCAAGTATCTTACACTTTATTTAAACCATAAAAATGTACTATGTAATAGGTACTGACAGAAAATGCAAAAGGAGAATACAGATGCCAATAATTATTATAAACATTAAAACGCAACATATCTGCAACACTACTACATTAATAAATTCTTTGAAAGCCAAGTAAAATATATCTATTACTAACTGCCCGGACAGACTTCGTTCTGTCAAAAGTTTAAAAAAATAAAAAATAAAATTTAGGGGTGGACCACCCTTAACATTTTAAAATAGATGTTGTCCGATTCTCCACCCTAGCTGATATGCACGCTAAGATTCACGAAAATGTGTCGAGCCGTTTCGGAGGAGTTCAACTTCTAACACTGCGACACGAGAATTTTATATATTAGATATTCATATCGACGCTAGAAAGCAAACACGTAGTAAACGACACTGCCGTCCTAACGAAGAGTGCAACAAGTTGATTTTTTGGGCAAATTGATTTAAGACCTTATGTAGTTACAGATAAGGTCTAAATTCAATTTTCCCAAAAACTCGACTTATTGCACTCTTCGTTTGGACGGCAGTGTGGTTTACTACGTTTTTGCTTTCTAGCGTCGATATATTTCATATTGTCATTGTTTCAAATCGTACCAGGGAGGGTATAGGCAGCGAGAAGTACAAAGCGGCGCTGGAGTACGGCAAGGCGTGCGTGCTGCCCGCGTGGGTGGCGGACTCGGCCGCGAGCGGGCACGCGCGCCCGCTGGCCGCGTACCGCGTCGCCGGCGCGAGCACCTCCTCGCCGCTCGCCGAGCACCGGCTGCCGGATATGAGTGGGTTGAACTGCCTTGTTGCTCATGATTGCCTAGTACTTCTAGTAGAAATTCGAAGACTTGATACATTTTGTTAGCATATTAAGTAAGAGCAACATCGTTGTTTGTGTTTGTATTGCTGTTCGGTTGAACTGCCTTGCTGCTCATGATTGCCTAGTACTCCTAGTAGAAATTCGAAGACTTTATACATCTTGTTAAAGAGAGAGCAACATCGACATCACCTGTGTGGCGCGATGGTTACCATGACGGAGCGCCGCACCAAGGGTCCTGGGTTCGATTCCCAAATTTCCCAAAGTTCGTTCCAAAATTACTGACCGGTAAATAAGGAATAATAAATAATAATTTTCATAACATTAACAAATACTATTGCAGGTTTAAATTTCTCCCGTATAACTAACGTGAAGCCGCCGAGCAACTTCGTGGACGAGTCTCGCGCCGTGGACATGTCCACTATGTCCGCTCGGATGAAGGGCTCGCAGGAGCGCCGGAGCGACGACTGGGAGAGGGAGGTGGCCGCCGAGTTCGAGAAGTTTGACATGAGTCAGCTGAAACGGACCGGGCCTATCTTTGATGGGTTTTGTGTGAGTAGCGTAGTATAAAGAGAAAGTTTGCTTTTTTTGAAATACTCTTGTAACGCCTTAAAGGCTGATAAAAGACAAAGCACACCTGAAGGTGATAAGAGAAGTAAGTCTAGTGCGGCTGTGTATATAAACCAACTTGACTGTGTGTGCGTCACACTAGTTTCATGACTTTTTAACCCCTCCCCCCTTCCTTGTCACAGCTGGTCACATTTGTGAGACCTCCTCTCCTAGTGTGACGTCACATATTATGAAAGGAGGTGGGTTGATAAGCGAACATTTTTCGCCCATCGGCCACTTGATGTGACTTATATTTTATTTAGTAGTGTACTTCATGACAAACATGAAAAACAATATTTTTAATGAAAATTCTGTAATTGATGGGATAAATAAAATACATAATTATGTGGGTATTATAAACATTTATGAATATGAACTGACTATTTTCGTTCATTTTAACACCAATATAAATTGTAATGATGACACTAAATGCAAGATTAAGATGAAAAGAATTTATTATTAATATTATTTCAATATTTGAAATATGGAAAATAATAAATTACCGAAAATAATTAGAAAAAGACACACTGAGCGATATATTTTTTAATCCTCCTTGCTTTCCTCATCCGAATCGCTACATTCCATTAAAAGTGTGTCAAACTCTTTTCTTTGCTACTTTTCTAATATTGTTTAAAAGACTTTCAATATATTTTTCATACATTTATGCCTTGACACTTACAGCCTACAGGGCGTAAAGCTTGCAGAGCCAATCCACTAAATACCATCATTTACCCGCTTGAGAGCCAGTTCTTTCTTTCTTTTTCTTCTTTCTTTCTTGGCCGGCAACGCATCAGTGATGCCTTTGGTGTTGCTGTTGTCCATGGGCGACGATAGCCACTTACTATCAGGTGGATCGTCAGCTCGTTTGCCGGCTATTTCCATAAAAATATAAAAAAAGGATGAAATATAGATTCTAGTTTCTATAAAAGCTTGAGTTCGAGCTGTTTTTGGTACGGTCACAAGATAGTAGTTTTACGACTACATACTATACAGCACGTATTAGAGTTGTGACAGCGAGGTATTGATGAATGTACATAAGATTTCTTCATGGCGTTGTCGATGTCGCTCTTGTTTTCACTATGGAAGATGAAATAGAAGAATTTTGAGACCGAACCATACGAAAAGCACATGATCTGCATTTAGAACACAACTCAGAACCATTCTGCAGATCATAGTTTTCAGAACTTCTAAGTATCGATTTAATTTTTCTATTAGTACAGATTCGATAATCACTATTTGTTTTTCGCCAGGTTTTACAAAAATCTCACTGATTTCCAGGCATTGTTATCGAAGTTTTTGAAGAACAAACGTAATAACAGTTTAAGAAAATTAATTTAAAATTGACGTAAATACTTTTTGAGCGAAACAAAATACGTCTGAATGAGTTCCGATCGCTGCGCACTGTCTCACTCATATACCGTCGTGCGACATATATTTATCTATATTGTGTAGAAGCGCTCAGTGAACCAAGATTAAATAGTACTCAGATACAAGCTTATTAAGAGTACTATCCATGTAAAGCAAAGTCAATGTGGTTCATGGAACGCTTCATTAAAAAATATAATTCGAAGAAGAAAAAAAACGACAAAAACGTGCAAAAAAGGCGAAACACTCTCTTTTTGGGCAATAATTTCTATGACTTACTGCATAATTTATTACGTAATTTACAGAAAACAAGAAAATATATATCTTCAACTATACAAAGGTGTTTAAAAATATTTTGAAATCGGAAATTTTTTTTTCGAGTGTGTGATGGGCGAAAAATGGCCCTTATCAACCCTCCTCCTTTACACCTAAAATAATAAAAATAAAACAGCAGTTCCGAAATAAGTTTTATCTCCATTAATTGTTTTTTAATGTTTACTGTACATACCAATTATTCAATTTTGACATGTGACGTCATCGACCCCCCCCTCTCTCCCCTAACGTGTGACGTAATTTGTGGATGATGAGTGTGAGTATAGCCAGATATTGCGACTAATATAGCGTTATTTATTGTTATACAGATCTGGGTGACCGGTCTAGACGGCGCGACGCGCGACCGCGCGCTCACGCTCATCTCGCGCGGCGGCGGCATCCGCTACGAGGAGCCGCACGCGCGCGTGACGCACGCGGTGGCGGGGTCGCGCGCGGCTGCGGCCGCTGCGGCGCGTGCGTTACCCGCCGTGCCCGTGCTGTCGCCGCTGTGGCTCGCTAGGAGCGCGGTGGCGAAGACTGCGTTGAATGAGGCTGAGGTATGGTCAGATATAGACAGTCTGTATAGACAGGGGGGATTTTTTTGTCATGAAAAAGCGTTACGGCTGCGTGGAGGGGGTAGACGATATATGTATAGCGTGGTGAGAGGTGGCAGCGGTGGAGGGAGAGAAAGGAGAAAGAACATTTTTTAATTTTTTTTTTTAATTATATTTTTTGAAATATTTTTTTTGTCCATTGAAGTTTTCTTCTACTTTGTCTCCCAGTACACATTTTTTTTATCGTATCGTTATTGTGTGCTAATGTGTACTTTAAACCCAAACTATTAAAAGTCTTTGTACTTGTAAGTCAAAGAAACCAAAATAATTTAGAAGCTTGACGATGAGTAGTTATCGCCAGCCTATCAACATGACTTAACTTCAGGGATATTGTTTATCGAGCACAAAATTCGTCAGTTTCTATTGACTTGCTGAGTTCCGCATCACTACACTACATTCTACCGCTATCATTTACACGAACAGACTGTAAATTTCATGCGTGTGCGTACAATACATCGTATTTGTAGCAAACACCATAGTTGTATTTGTTCCAGTTCCTGATAGAGACCAAGCCGATGACGCCAGCGAAGAGCGCCCGCAAGCCGCGCGTGGAGCCCGCGTCGCCCATGAGCAAGCGCAACCTGCAGCTGTTGAGACGCACGCCGCTAGACTTGCCGCCCCCCGCCCCCGCCCCCGACCCGCCCCCACCCTCCGCGCAGGATGAGATCGTCAATCATTACTTGAGCCGTTAGTCACATTTATCATTTATTTATTTATTGCATCAACAGAGTTAACACTTGGACATGCATAATAGTTAAAAGCTAAAACACAAAGGTAAGTGTCAGTTCAATAGTTGATGTAAATCGATAGCATAAAGACATGGTCAATAAACTTACCTTAGATTAGAATTAAAAATCAATAAAATTATGCAAAATATAACTTAGACAATAATAAAGAATTAAAAAATGTCAAATTGTTAAATACATAATTACTTAAGACAAATAAGAATACAATTATTATTATATTAAAACAATGTCAATAAAAATAATCAAATTGAAAGTTAAAATTTATAATGTAATATAATGTAATCATAACTGTCACGATCTGTTAATGTTTTTACACGCGCGCGTATGTACGCTCGCATCTACGTGCGCATCCACGCACGTTAGCACGCACGTACGTGAGCAGTGACGTCTTAATTCAAACAATAGTCAACCAAATAAATTACAATTGAATAATGTTACGTTAATGCCTATTTCCATCATTCATCATGAACATTAAAATTAATAATACTCGTAATGTATCTTGATTTCACTTCACTTCGAAATCTACGTGTTATTTACACGTAGATTTTGAAGTTGCAAATTCTGTCTTATTGACTTGACACTCATGTAATCTTTGCACTCATTCAAATGAAATAATGCCGGAGTTAGAGATGACGTCATGCAATTGACAGAACCTCGCGAGAAGACCCCCGAGCCGCAGCCGCAGCCCGAGCCGGAGCCCGCGCCGCCCAACGTCACGGAGGACTTCGAGGAAGACCCCACGGAGGATATCGAACAGATATTTAGAGGCGAGTTTTTTTATTTGTGGTGAGAATTGACGTAGTACCTGATTTTACTTCTATACTTCATGCCTGACAGTATGAGAGTGCGTCACTTTTTGAAGTTATACTTCTTTAGGCGCGTTATGAAATAAATGGAAAAAATGATGAGAGTGAAATTTGAAGATTTGTAACACGGTGACGGTGACACAAAAGGTGACGGAAAACGTCACGCGCGTTTTTTTTTTGATAGCTTGACACTTGACATTTTGACACTTGTCAGCTCGACATTTGACAGCTTGACACATGACAGCAACTCTTTCAACTGTACAGGTATAAAATTCGAGGTGGTCGGGCTAGACGAGGAGGCGGTGTGCGAGATTGGCGCGGAGGTGTGCGCGGCGGGCGGGCTGGTGGTGGGGGGCGGGGCGGAAGGCGGGGTCGGTGGTAGCCACGCCCTCGTGCCGCTCGACTGGGACCCCGCCGCCGCGCCGCGCGGCCTCGAGCCTGTTACTGTGTTTTGGATCGTGAGTTGCTATTGCTTAAGGTTGGATTTCGCTTAGAATATAGTCAAATGTACTAGATGACTGACATTTTATTAAAACGAAAAAAATAAAAGTTCATATAAAACGGGTAATATTAAGGTTGATTTAGGTCCAGTAGCTATTGGTTGGACTTTGTTCAGACTATAGTCAAATGTACTAACTAGATGACTGACATTTTGTTACAACGAAAGAAATAGAAATTCTTATAAAATGTCTTAACGTTAAGATTGATTTAGGCCCATTATTTTTGTTTGGATTTTTAACAATAAAAAAGTCATTTCTTTCTTTATTTTTCTTCTCTTTTTTGGCCGGCAACGCATCAGTGATGACCACTTACCATCAGGTGGATCGTCAGCTCGTTTGCCGGCTATTTCCATAAAAAAATTACTTCCAGAAAGACTGTCTCTCGCAACAAGAGCTGCTCCCGATCCAGTACTACCACCGGCCGGTGAAGTTGCCGCAGTGGGAGGGCGCTGGCCCGCTGCAGGGCGTAGTGGCCAGCCTCAGCACGTACAGCGGGGTGGAGAGGGCGTTCCTTGACGAACTGGCTAAACTACTGGGGGCTACGTGAGTTTAGTTTAGAACCTTCGCAGGAAAGAGTTATAAGTTTGACGTGTCAGTGGGCCCGTTCGTGGCATCGTGCAGTATGGCCGAGTATCTTGGCGCGTCTGAACTTTAGCGCATGTAAGACAGAGATAGACGAACATGCTAACGTGTGACTGAGACATAATACGCCGCGTACCGAGCATTGCCGGGTTATGTTACTGCGCAGCCGTCTGCGCGAAGTTCACACGCGCCAACTTACGTCGACTGTATCGTGTTTAAGTTAAACCAATAATTTGATATTATTACTCTCAAAATTTTGTTAAAGAACAATGAACAGTGTAACAACACTCACCTCAGGACGCAACTGCGGTTCTGTCGTCGCAACACAGCGAACGCGCTCGCCTCAACGCACCTGATATGTCCGACGGCGGTGGGCGACAAGTACTGCGGCGCGGTGAAGTGGGGGCTGCCCGCGGTGACGGGCGCGTGGCTGCTGGCGTGCGCGGGTGCGGGCGCGCGCGTGCCCGAGCGGGCGTACCTCGTGGGCGATACTAGGGGTGAGATGTTACTGTTACTGATGACGTCACACTGTGAACGCACTAGCGTCAACCCACCTGATATGTTCGACGGCGGCGGGTAACATAAGTCTAATGGAGACCATACACGATCAAGTATACTTGTCAAGTCTGCAGTTTGACTTGTCAAATTTGCAGTTTGACTTGACGCGCCATTCAGTGTGCATGATACAAATATATGGCAGATAGCTATACCGTGGCCACACACGATCAAGTATACTGGATGGCCCGTCAAGTCCGCTTGACGCTTAATCAAGTACACTTGATCGTGTATGGTCTCCCTGAGACAATACTGTAATGTGGTAAATTTAATCCTTGAAATTTATTTATCTGTGATCTTAAGTTTTAATTTATCTGTGCATAGTTATTACTCTGTCGAGTTTCATAACTCAATATGTCGTCACTGTGGTATAGGTACTCTGTGCGAATTGTAGTCAATCTGTCAGCTGTCTTGCCTTGTCATCTTGGTTACCTTGGTTAATACTAATTTTATTGTTCGAATAAATTTAAAATATGCAGTATATGTATTTTATATGTAGGTACTTTCTTTTCAATGTTATAATTTGAAATATAATTTGTTTACTCAGCACCTCCATCCTCCGAGCCAGTACCACCCGAGCCTCAAATGCCGCCGCTCGCACCAGATCCCATACAACCTGTGGATCATGTTAACGTGGACGATAACGCGAGGGACAAGGACAAAGAGAATGTCATGTTACCGCCACAAGCTCCGAGACGCGGCTCCGTGCCCAGCAGGGAACAGACGCCGAAAGTTAAAGGTGGTGCAGGTATGTGGGTGGTGTGGGTGCTCGAAAGAACAATGCGATAGAGAAAGAGTTATTGGAATGAGATAGATGGAGACTGCTTATTTACGGTTTTTTTTTTAATAAGTGCAAGTTGACAATGACTTAAGTAGGGGCACAATAGTAATTATGGTGGTGGTAAACCCCACCCCAAAAGTTTGTTCTAACTCGTCATGCGCCAAGGATGTAATAAAAAACTATAAAATATAATTGAAATAACTATATACTTTTAAAATACCTATATTTATTTAAAACGGTCAAAGTGGACAAAGATGTTTTTGTTTTATTAACATTTATTAAGAGAGATTAAATTTTTTTTTTTTTTTTTTTTTTACATAAGATAAGTTAGTGCTTGACAACAATCCCACCTGATGGTAAGTGGCAATGGAGTCCAAGATGGTGAACGCACTAACTTAATAAATGCCTATTCACTCTTCTCTTGAAGACACCTACATTGTAGGTAGACGGGAACACCCACGCAGGCAAGCTATTCCAGTCCTTCGCGGCACGCACTATGAAAGATGAGGTGAATCGCCTGGTTCGCAGCGGTGGGATATTCACGACGTATGGATGGATGCTTGCCGTACGACGGGTTGTTCGATGGAGGAACGGGGATGGGGGAATTAGTTCGTGCAATTCCTGAGCACACTCTCCAAAATGCATCCTGTAGAATGCCGAGAGGCTGGCTATTCTGCGCCTGTGTGCGAGGCTTTGTAGGTTGGTTACCACCAAGTCTGGGTCGTCAATGAGCCTCATTGCACGCCTCTCCATCGAATCCAAGGCTGAAAGGTGACATTTTGCGGCACCGGCCCAAATGTGACAGCAGTACTCCACACATGGGCGAACCTGAGCTTTATACAGTGTTAAAATCTGCCTCGGTGTGAATTTTATATCTGGTAAATAAATATAGCTATTTTAATCATATTTTATAGTTTTTATTACATCCGTGGTGCATGACGAGTTAGAACAAACTTTTTGGGTAACCAGTTGACCCTTAAATCAAATAAAATATATAGTTGTTTGTTTGTTTGTCATAGAGGAGGACATGTCCCCGGCGTCGCGGTACATCGCGATGGCGCGGCAGGGGCTGCTGGGCTGCGACTCGCAGGAGACGCCCAAACGACTGCACGAACTGAGGGAGGACGCTAGGATAGGTATGTTCTGGGACGATTATACATTGGCTAGGAAAGGTGTGTTCTGGAACGTTCGATTATACATTTGTGGTGATATCATACATACATTCCAAGTACAGCGCGACCAACTTATCTGTGAAATGGCGAAAATTGGGACTAATGCCGCCCCATTCATAAGTTCTTTGTATTCATTCATTGACATTTTCTACGTCTCGAATTGCGTCCAGTGATTGGTCCAATGCGTCCGACAGCGCCCTCCGTCGGTTCACAGATAAGTCGGAGGCACTGCAGACGTCATGCTGACCTTGAATTACGTGACTTGACGTTATCGAAGACTTGCATCGGTTGCATATATACAACGCTAATTGTACCACTTTTTTTTGGTTCAATAAAATTAAATAAATAGTAATAAATACATAAAAACGCTTCGACCTCTCGCTCCTGGCGGCTCGATCTCCCTTTACCAAACATTTTTTCGCCATACTAGCGGACTTACGAGCATTGGTTATTTATCACCTACAATATATCGCTAAGCGTCGATATTGATGTTGACTAGGTGGTCTATTTTTTATTTAAACTTTTGAACCTTACAACAATGTAAAAGGTACAAAGGCAGACTTAATGCTAAAAGCATTCTTTACCAGTACTCTACCAGTTCTCTTCTTCTGGAAGTAAGAGAAACATCGATGGCGGTATTGTGAAAATAATGACGAGAAAAACAAAACACTTATACTAAAAGGGTACAATTTTGGTCATAAATTTTGAATTTTCAATGCTTCATTATAGAAATTTTTTTTTGTTTTATTTTTCATTTTTTTTATTGATAACACAAATCGCCAATAGTGCAAAAAAGGTACACACGCGTTATTTTGTGTTTCCTGCAAACAACACCAAACAACCAGATACAATACAGTAGAATCCCGATTATCCGGATCAAATAAAACCAGGGGTGTTCCGTATAATCGAAAATCCGGATAATCGATTTCAAATTCAAATCAAACAATATTTAAATCTTATAAAAAACTACGTGCTATAATGATAATGAATTACGTAATACTACGCGTTTACTTCAAGTTTGCCCTCGTCGACCGTTACGATTTCACAGCTAACGGTACTGTAGACAAAACAGTAATCAAATAATTTCACTAACTTAAATAACAAATTACGTATGCCACTGTGTAAAACATTTTCTATTTTAGTCATTGAAGCGACAAAAATCAACGTAAAATAAATCAATAGAAAAATAATTTAACGAAAGTAACATCAAAATCAACAACAAACTCAAGAACGTACTCGCCGCACGGGACCTCGAAAATACGCGGGTAGCGTTGCTGTCCGTACTAAATGAGGTGCGGTACGAGGAGCGGGACGGGAGGTAAGGGCAAACTTGACGTGAACGCGTAATACTTATGTAATTTAGAACTTTGATTGGAAATAACTTGTAGTTGATCTTGGATGCAATCGTTTCATGTTTTCATTGCAGCCAAGATGCTTCTTGTATCAAAATTGTAATTTATAACGTGCCTGGTTGCGCGGTAAAACATTTTTAAATCAGCAAGTAGAGCCGTGACGCGAGTCCGGATAATCGGATGTTCGGATAATCGAGGTTCGGATAATCGGGATTCTACTGTAATCTAAATTTTACTAACAAAAAATAACCGACTTCAAAGTCTCAAAAACTACATAGTTGTCAGATCTCGTTCAAATTTATGTGAGACCACATGACAAGCGCCTGCTTTCGATTAAAAAAAGAATCATCGAAATCGGTTTACGTGATATTGAGTTATTCGTCAATATGTCGCGCACATCTTAACACAAATTTACGACTTATGTAGTTTTCTCATGGATGCCATTGTCAGATCTCAATAAAATTTATGTGGGACCACATGACAGCCACTAGCTTTCGATTAAAAAAAGAATCATCAAAATCGGTTCGCCCAGTCCAAAGTTCTGAGGTAACAAACATAAAAAAAAACAGTCGAATTGAGAACCTCCTCCTTTTTTGAAGTCGGTTAAAAAAGGTACGAAACTTTTGTTTTATCTTTTTTAACGACCAATCAAAATGGATCCATGATAGACTCATGTGAAGAAGAAATATAAATGTATTTGTTGTAAGGTGAGCCGGTGAGAACGCCGCCGCTGGACGACGCACTATCGACGCCGAACCTCGCGGGCCTCAGCCCCACCACTCGGCGGAGACTGCAAGCGGTCCGGAGAGGGGAGATGCCCTCCGACCCCATACGGACTCCCACTGATCCCTGTGAGTTTTGCGATATTTTTTATGTTAAAAAGTGATTTCCAAAAATGTTTGTTTCTTTCTTTTTCTTTTCTCTTTATTGGCCGGCAACGCATCAGTTATGCCTTTGGTACATGTACATGGGCGACGTGGTGGATGTACATGGGCGACGATAGACACTTACCATCAAGTGGATCGTCAACTCGTTTGCTGGCTATTTCTATAAAATAAAATAAAAACTTTTTAAACATGCCCATGTGTTTGTTAACATTTTTTGTTTACTGTTTGTTAGCTTTTCATTTTTGTCAAGATTTTTTAGCAAGCCTGCACAAAGTGTGAGATGTGCTTTTACTTTTATTATTATTATTAGTATTTATGATACCATTGAAAATTTTTGAAACTGAAATCTTATTCAAATAAAAAAGCTGCCAATACAATTTACCAAAACTGGTCACGCCGGCAAGACAATATATCTCTATCTCACTCCCAATCAACATACACTATACCGCCATAACATTGCCCGTTGACCGTCAGTCGACAAGCACGTGTCGACGCCGGACAGCGCGTTCGGCGCGGCGCTGCGGCCGGGCGGGCGGCTGTCGCCCGAGTCCCGCAAGCGGCTGTGGCGCGTCGTCAACGACCTGCCCGCCGACCAGCCGCCGCAGCCGACACACAGGGAACACACGGTGAGTGTATCACACGCACGCTACTTATCTCTCTCACACACACACACGGACAAGTACACGCAAGCACTCTCTCTCTCTCTCTCTCTCTCTCTCTCTCTCACACACACACACACACACACACACACACACTTGTACATACCCACGCACATTGTAGCTAAGTGCATTATAAGTTGAATAAGAGATTATTATGAAAGCTATTTTTTTTTGTGTACAATGTGCCTAAAGCCCAATGCATACGTAACGGGGTTTTTTGACGTACGGGACGGGACGTGAAGTTTTGGAAACATCGTTTCATAGAAAATGTATACGATAGTGCATGCACAGCGGAATTCCGTGCGGGACGGGAACGGGGCACGCACGTATATTTATGTCCCGTCCCCGTCCCGTACGGGGAAAAAACCTGTTACGTATGCATTGGGCTTAAATTTTGTGTATGAAAAGATTTTTTTTAAATGAGACTAAGCCCTATTTGAGGATTGATTAAGACGCAGTACATTGGAGTAATCAGCGAAGTGTAAAGTTTGGTATGTGTTGCAGCCACTGTCAGAGATCCGTAACCGTTTCCTGGCTCAGTTCAACACGGAGTCCCCCACGCCGCCGTCCGAACACCCGCTGGCGCCTAGGAAATTACACTTACAGGTATGACATGAAATATGTCATAGTGCTGTTGTATGCTGCCTATACATTTAATAGTAAATATGTTATTTAACTTGTATTACTTGCTAAATAATCAGGTACCGATTTCTTTCAGGAACAAGTCGATACACCGCCATCCAAAAGATCGAAATTATGCGAAGATCAGGTAATATAATTCTTTCTATATTATTTTATTTATTTTCATATACTCGCGGCCAAACTACGAGCAGAAATTCTTGACGTTTCACACTACATGTCATACGGTGACGTCACGCCAACCTGAATCACGGTAATGAAGTTTTTTTTATTACTAGCGTAATAAAAGAAGAATAAATATAATAAAAGAAGAAAGTTCTGACTAGATCAGTCGCGGCTCTACCGCCTCCAGGCAACACTACTTCGCCTGGCGGGAGATCTCCTTTTGTTAAACTGGTTGTTTTGGACAAGAACACGTCCCTTCCGGACAAGAACACAGCCGGCATCCTTCGCACCTCAACAACTACATATTACACCACAGACCACGTCAGCGGCGGAGCGGTCGGGTGGTGGCAGCGGTGGGAATCTATCCGTTGGTGGCAGCGGTGGGAGTCTATCCGTTGGTGTCAGCGGTGGGAGCGACAGGCTGCCGGCGGCGGTGGACGCGCAGCTGCAGCGACTGAGTGCGGCGCTGTGCGGCCGGCTGAGCGCGCGCGCGCGGCGGACCAGGGACTGCACGCCGCAGCCCGGTAACTATACCATATTACTGCTTTGCGACTAACCATCGTAGAATCAAAGCATTAGCGACTAGCCATCGTAGAGTCAACCAACCCTGATGATGTCCGGATTCGGGGCGAAACACGTGTAGTGTTGGTATACATATATGTTATACTTTTAGGTATACACTTTTAATTATTGAAGTGCATGTTTCCGTTGTGGGACGGAGGGAGGTGCATGTTTTAAAGTATATACCATCATACATATTAACTGCG
Source organism: Thymelicus sylvestris (assembly GCA_911387775.1). Lineage (NCBI taxonomy): Eukaryota > Metazoa > Arthropoda > Insecta > Lepidoptera > Hesperiidae > Thymelicus > Thymelicus sylvestris. The sequence goes on from OU426889.1 coordinate 17,239,703, forward strand.
GAAAAATAGCACTTGACGCATCGAATTACTACGTCTCTTCTAACCTACGACTCCTAAAAGCCTTAGCGAAGTAAGGAATCAATGAAACGGTCGAAGTCCAAAAAAATAATAATTAGGAATATAGTTAAAATCATTCTATCATCATTTACATTGTACATTACAGTGATCGAAACGGAGGCGGAATCGGCGCCAGCGCAGGAGTCGCAGCCCAACACGGTGGGCTGGGACGACAACCAAATTAAGAAGTTTATGCTGTCCTCCAACGTTGATGTGAGTAACGTTCTTTTTTAGATAGATGTAAATACGACTCGGCAGTATGCATAATGTATTTAGTTAGAACTATTCTGCGTACCTTTGCCGATTGGCATGCTTATACTCAGTTTTTTACGACGAGTTCTCTTTAGTAAACAAACTTACTCTAGTCTTTTTATCGTTATTAAATTTAATAATAAGGCAGACACAAAATGATAATAATTTAAAGATGAATAAACATTTAATGCTGCAAGTAATTTCTGTTCACTGTACGTTTTTTAATTTTTTTATTAATCTTAAATTATATAAATTACGTGTCACGTTGTTTGTCCGCGATGGACTCCTACACTACTGAACCGATTTTAATCAAATTTGCACACCGTGTGCAGTTTCATCCAGCTTGAAAGATAGGATAGCTTATACATCTCAAAATAAAAAAAACTTTTGACAGAATGAAGTCTGTCCGGGCAGCTAGTATAAGGTCACGTTGTTTGTCCACGATGGACTCCTAAACTACTTAACCGATTTTAATCAAATATGCTCACTGTGTGCAGTTTGATCCAACTTGAAAGATAGGCTTACAATGTTCCTTATGGCACACGGAAGGTTTTAATAAAAAAAAACTTGACAGAACGAAGTCTGTCCGGGCAGCCAGTATTTCTATAAAAAGGTAGTACCTACTAAGATGGTTTACCAAATAAGGCTCATCTAAAAAAATCTCTGTTCGTGACGAATCACGTGCGTGATTAAATGCGTTTGTGACGTTGAGCGTGTGAGCTGGTGTGAGCTGGTGTTCCCAACAGAACCGCGAGGAGTTATCGGACATGATCCGTTACCTGGGCGGCGTGGTGTGCGAGGGCGCGGAGCTGGACCCAGCCGCCACGCACCTGCTGTGCGCCGCGCCCGGCCGCTCCGAGAAGATGCTCGGCTCCATCGCCGCCGGCAAGTGGGTGCTGCACCCAGCGTACGTGGCGCGGAGCCGCGCGGTCGGCGCGTTCCTACCGGTCAGTTGACAGTTGACACTGATGATGACAGTTGAATAATGTCGACTACGGCCGCGTTCCACTAGACGCTAACAACGCTCACAACGATCAAATTAGTATGATATTTTGATCGTTGTGAGCGTTGTGAACGTCTAGTGGAACGCGGCCTACATATTCTATTATTTGTGACATTTTCGAGCACACAAGATGTATTTTTTTTGTTACCCGACTTCAAAAAAAGAGGTTTTGATTGCGTGAACCTATTTTGATGATTCTTTTTTTAATCGAAAGCTGGTGCTTGTCATGTGGTCCCACTTAAATTTGAGCTAGATCCGACAAGATGTTTTTGAGTTATTTTGAAGTCGGTTATTTTTTGTCAAGAATTATTTTGTAATTTTTAGTTATGTCTCTTCCTTACGTGGGTGCTTTTATTGGCGTCTACATGTTACCATACGGATTGCCTTAGCCGCTTCATTTATTTATTTATTGCCATAAACGTGTGATGATTGTACAAGATCTTGTAAATAGGCATGGTGTACACACGACTCAGGCTGGGCACGGCAGAATACATGCATAATCCTTGAAACACAATTTTAAATTTAACAACTGACTTGCGTATTCTTTACGCCTATTCCATGCCATTCCTATCATGAAAACCTTGTCTAGACGCAGTTATCAGACGGACACCTCAACCTTGTTATAACAGGAAGAAGAGTACGAGTGGGGCAACCCGCTCGCGACGTCCCTCCCCCCGCTGTCGGGGGCGGAGCGCGCGCTCGCGGCGGCGGCGCACCGCTGGCGGGCGGCGCGCGCGCGCTCCGCGGGCGCGTTCAGCGGCGTGCGCGCGCTGCTGCACGTGCCGCCGGCGCGGCGCACGCTGCTGGCGCGGCTGCTGCACGCCGGCGGCGGGGAGCTCGTTGATGATCAGTGAGTGGCTAGTCATGTTGATTTATAACCGACTTCAAAAAAGGAGGAGGTTCTCAATTCGACTGTATTGGAACGAAGTTCCTTATCGCGCGTTGCGAAAGAGGGCTAGGCGGAAAATTTGGCAACGACACTTTTTGCCGTCGTAGTTTTTTTTACATAGAAAGCAAGCCAGAGTACTAGGATAGCAAAAACATGCAAGCGAGTGTGCCAAAACAAATCTAAGGTATTAAATTTCTCAAGAAATTTGATACATAAAATTGTTTTGGCACACTTGCTGCATGTTTGCTATCCTAGTACTGACTGCAAGGAACTTCGTTCCATCCGGGTGTTACTTGACACCTCTCAAGTTTTTTTTATGTTTGTTACCTCAGAACTTTGGACTGGGTGAACCGATTTTGATGATTCTTTTTTTAATCGAAAGCAGATGCTTTTCATGTGGTCCCACATAAAGAACGAGATCTGATTAGTACTTTTTGAGTACTATTGAAGTCGGTTATTTTTGTTAGCAAAATTTTTAAATTATCTTAGTGATCGAAGTGAAGAAGTTTGTGTAACGTGGTAAGTAGGTGTAACTAAAGTTTCTATTCGTATACTCCGTTTTTAGACAAGACTTCTTTGGTATAATGTACCATAATTTTTGTTGAAATACTAATTTAAATTTGTTTAAAAAAAATATTACTATAAAAATAGAACAACCTTCGAAAAACGTAATAATCATTAATGCCTCATGGATCCCCTCATTTGAATTGAAGCTTGAGAATGGTATGAGACTAATCTGAACTAAAATTCTGTTCTGTTGATACCTAACAGAGTTGTAACAAACATAAAAACACATCCAAATTGTCAAACAATTTTTTCAAGTGAAAACTTCTTTAGTACGGGGGTGACTTGAAATTTTATGAAACGAAACTGTCCAGTGGACGGACTAGAATTGAGTTGAGACTAGTTGAGTTGAGTTGATTTAACATTCGTCTCATTATCTTGAAATCAAAATTTTTGAAGGTTTCACTTCTACCACATGTGAATTGCACACATTTTAATTTTTAAATCTAAAATTATTAAACGTTATTTCCAGACCACCGTACTCAGACGAGCGTGTGACGGTGTGTTTCGCGGACATCAAGCGCTGCCCGCTGTCGGCGCGCGACGCGGCGTGGCTGGTGGCCAGGCGTGTCCCGGTGTGCCCGCCCGTGCTGCTCAGCTCCTACCTCACGGACGACACGCCGCCCGTGCCCGAGCAACACTGTCTGCCGGACTTTAGACCTAAGTAGCACGGGATATGGTCGGTTTTACAATGTACAAAGGTTTAAAAACTTTTAAATGATGTTGCATAACACTGTCTACCGGACTTTAGACCTAAGTAGCACGGGATACGGTCGGTTTTACAATGTATTGTACATACAATGGTTGAAAAACTACGTGTTGCATCGTGTTGTTGTATGTCCGCCCGTATTGCTCAGGTCTTTTGTTAGTGATGGGACCTCGTCCATGGCTGATCAATCTCTGCCCGAGTTTAGACCTAAGTAGCACTGGATACGGTCGGTTTTACAATGTGCAAAGGTTTAAAAACTTTTAAATGATGTTGCATGCGGACAACTCAGTTCTTTTGTTAGTGAAGGCACCTCGTCCATGGCTGATCAACTCTCTACCCGAGTTTAGACCTAAGTAGCAAGGGATAGAGTCGGTTTTGCAATGTGCAAAGGTTTAAAAACTTTTAAATGATGTTGCATAACACTGTCTACCGGACTTTAGACCTAAGTAGCACGGGATACGGTCGGTTTTACAATGTACAAAGGTTTAAAAACTTAAATGACGTTGCATGCGGACAGCTCAGTCCTTTTGTTAGTGAAGGGACCTCGTCCAAGGCTGATCAATCTCTGCCCGAGTTTAGACCTAAGTAGCACGGGATACGGTCGGTTTTACAATGTGCAAAGGTTTAAAAACTTTAAAATGATGTTCCATGCGGACAGCTCAGTCCTTTTGTTAGTGATGGGCCCTCGTCCATGGCTGATCAACTCTCTACCCGATTTTAGACCTAAGTAGCAAGGGATAGAGTCGGTTTTGCAATGTAAAGATAGTGGTAAAAATTTTAAATGAAATGTTAGGCTATGTTCCCAGTAGGCAAACTGTTAGCGGCCGACTGAGTTTGCAGCGTATCGGTTTAGTACGCCCTTCCATATATTTGAAATGGAGTGTCCACAGTTTGCTAGTTTTGCGCTCACTATACGCAGTTTGCAGCGTTACGTGCGCTGACTGTCTCAGTAGTCAGGCTAACTCACAGCAAACCCGGTTCCAGTCGGCGGCGGCGATATGGTTGTTCGCCGGGCGTAGTGAGTCCGTTTGCCGCAAACTGTTCATGCGGACAGTTTTTATCCTCTTTCAGCGCCTCTAAGATACCAATTACTTCAAAAATATCCATCGTGACCAACACAACCACTCCCTTCGAACAATAATAGTGAAGTGAAAATTCAGTCGGTCGACCTAAATAAGCGGCTAACTCATAACAGTTTGCTTGCGACGCACGCAAATTGATCTGAGTTTGCAGCTAACTCAAATTTCAATTCGCCACAAATTTGCGGCTCACTCAGTCGGCCGCTAACAGTTTGCCTACTACACAGCCTTAGGCTTAAAATAAGGTGTTTGACAGGCTGAACTGTTTATCAAATGTCACCTGTCAATAGATTTTCATCGCCGCACTCACAATTTCCCACCGTCTGGTTTGAAATATCCCTACATCATACAAAATAGCTACGCTTGACATTATAATTCGTATTGGTATTTTTATTCCTTTTGTTTTCAGTGACTGCCTCTGAGATTAATTCATATCGCTAATGACAATACATTTTGTAAATTGTTAGATTTTATAAATGTTATTATCTATGGCTTTATCTGTTAGTTTATTAGTGGTAGATACCGAATGGTTAATTAATCCTGGTTGGTTTGAAACCATCCCATAAAACGGACAATAATGTACAGTATAATAAATAAAGTTTTTATTACAGACATTTTGTTTTATTTACTGCACAATGTGTGCATTTTGGTTTCGTGGTAAAATAAGGATAATTCACAATGACTTAAGTTTAATATCAAAGCGTATTTAAATCGTCAACAATGGACTTCGTATTGGTATTTCACCGTTATGATAATTTATGATGACTCATCAGCCATCATTCTCCAAGTTTACTCTTGAGATAAAAAAGATAGTAGGTATTAATAAGTAGGTCTAATTAACTACACAGCTTGGCAGGTATAAGATGACTATTAAGTAGTTGACTGATACCAAGATAGAAAAATAAAACAACGTTAAAACCTTACTTTGCATTATTTATCAATAAATAAAATATTAAATACTTAGCTAAGTACCCAATTTTACTAGGTACCCTCCGCGTTTAATCCGCGAACCTCTTAACCATTAGTTTGACGACGTGATCGGTTTTAGGATAGTCCATGCCAGCCTCTGCGATTTCCGTCAGCGTGGCTTGTTGGATAGTGTTGAACCCACAGCGGGCCGCCAGCGACTGGGAGGCGGGGCCGGTGAATACTGTGACCGTGCCCTTCAGCCCGTGGGCGTGGGACAGCGGCTCTCTGTAATGATACTTGGGGGTCAGTTAGAGTCAATAACACAGCTGATATACATACATAGGAGGGGCAGGTAAGGGCGTCGCCAAGGGGGGGCAGGGAGAGGCGACTGCCCCCCTCTTGAGATTCTAAAAAAGTTGTCAAATGTAAAGCAACCAAAATCCTAAGTCTTTGACTTGACTTGCTTGATAGATCATCAACGTCGAAACTCAAATGAATTCACCAATTCTATTCCTAATATTCAGTACGCTCAACTACGCTCTGCGCTATGCAATTGTTAAAGCTTCATGTGCTCTCAACTTTACCTACAATTCATACTTTTTCATTCTCCATATCACCTCGGTGAGGTGAAGAGACGAGTCGTCTCATACGAGGAGAGAATCTTACATAGTGTTAATTATCTGGCGAGCATATCATCTCCGAGACGAGTGAAATTCGTATTAGAGTTAATAATAATTACGTTACAAACCTAGCATTCAATAATTTCGCTCCGAGCCTTGCGCCTCTGAATTCCCGCGAGACAACCAATCCGTACGCATGAAGGAGAATATCTAGATTTAGATATTTGAACGGATCACACTTGTCTTCCAAATATGCCATTGCGTTGTAAACGTTGGTCCATGCAGTGCCCTTTATCTGTGTATGGAAGAGTTATTAGAGTAAAGATTTTTTTTTATGTAAAATATTCAATAGAACTAACAATAAGAAAAGAGAAGAAAGAAATTAAAAAGAAAATACTGTACACCTCGAATTGAAATATTAATGAACGGGATTATCTTAATATATATAAATTACGTGTCACGTTGTTTGTCCGCGATGAACTCCTAAACTACTTAACCGATTTTAATCTTTGCACACCGTGTGCAGTTTGATCCAACTTGAAAGATAGGATAGCTTACATTTCAAATAAAAAACTTTTGACAGAACGAAGTCTGTCCGGGCAGCTAGTAAGATTATAAGTTTTTTTTTTATTCTAATAAATGATGTACGTTAAGTCCTAACTCCTACTACTATTTAATTACTCACAGGTGTTGTAGGAAACTTTTCATCAGGGGAGTCCACGACGCAAATGTTCAAGGCTACCAATGTCTTCTTGCCGTCCACCTCGGTGTAACACCCTAGGCTCATCCTCTGGGACAAGCTTTCTCTCCAGAATTCCCTGATGCTGTCTACACTTTCCTCGTCGTTAACCAAATCTAAAAATGATGAGTGTATTATTTTCGGTATAATTATTTACAACAATAACAACTTTAGGTATCCATATTGGCATTTGTAGGAGTTCCCAACCTCGGGCCGAGTGAGACCGGAATAGCAGGCCCGGATCTACGATTTTTTCGAACCGGGGCAAATCGGTTCAGGCGCTTTCTAAAAAAAAATACCCATATATAGGCGCTTTGTGGAGCAAATTTAATCATACTATACTATGATTTTTGCGCCCCCCCTAAACTAACGCCCGGGGTTAATGCCCCCTTCCCCTTAGATCCGGCCCTGCGGAATAGACAGATGGTTACCCACACAGATGCTTCCAAAAACTAGAACTCAGCTGAAATTGTTCCCTTGGTCTTAAGACGTACTCTTGTAAATCAATCTACAAATTCAACCTTACTACTCAAGCTACAAAGCGGTTCATCGGTGCACAGGTGTCCCACTAGCAGATCTACCGCCCGCTCGTCGTCTTCTGCTGGTATATCCTGGATGACGTAGGACCGGCCGTTCTGCTCGAAGCGGTCCCAGGTTCTAGGGCAAGAGCCGTCCCATGTTCTTTTAAACAACATTGTGACCCTGAAAAGATGGTCGTGTAGGTAAATAAGTAGGCCATAATCTCCAGATCAATATTCAGATATTATTCCAATAATATTTATCATTAAGTATAAGGTAGGTACTTATTCTCCCGGAAAACGCGGGCAGACCGTTATTAAATTTAAATATTACCTGGATGACCGAGCTTTGCTCGTGTAAGTACATCGTGTTTTCAGGAAATCATATTTAGATTTAGATACGAATTACATACTGATGAAATATGAATAATCGTTTTTAGGTTATTAAAACTAGCTTTTGCCCGCAGCTCCGCCCGCGGTAGAGATAGATTTTTTACAAATCCTACGTCTTACTTTTACTTAGCTAGATTTTGTTGCCTATGACAATGTATGACTATGATGTAAACATGTATCATTTGATAGTGTGATTCAGAACTTGCAAATGAATTTTACTAACGCCATCTATTAACAACACCCGGAACTAAATATCTAGCAACTAACAAAATATCGATCTTCCCATGGGGATGTTTTACCGCGGTAAAAAGTAGCCTACGTTACTCTCCACCCTCCTCACTATCTTCACACACAAAAACCATACCATATAACAGCTTCGTTGCGACGTGAAAGACGGACAAACAAACAAACAAACACACTTTCACATTTATAATATTAGTATGGATTGACATTGATTTCAGAATTGAATATTGTTAGGTCCTATTCAAACCCGTTCTTAGTGATACTACATATACCTAATATACATATTATAACTGGAATCAGTTACGTTACGTTACGAACCGTGTTGACCTCTGGTAGTCCGGTTAACCTTGTATTTTGCATTCTCTGCACTTTTACGTGCAATGTGATCTAAGGTAGGCAAGTCCAGATTAAGCAACAACAGCGTACCGTACCTATACGAGTATGTCTACAATCATTGTTTAATTGTGATTTGTGCTAAGCAGTAGAACTAGTGGGAATGAACGGATAATTTGATATGTTTTGTTCCATACAGTGGCGTAGCCTAAGGAGGCCCTGTATCAATATTTGTTTGGGGCCCCGACTAAAACTTTAGACTGTCAAATTTCAGGAGAAAAAAGGCGCTAACAGCACGGGCCTCAGGGTGGCTAATGAGCTTTTTTTTTAGGGGCGCCAAGTTTTGAAATGTAGGAAGAACGTGCACGTGGATAAAGGGGCCTTTGGTTGGGCGCCGTTAAGGCCCTCTTCTTCCAACGAAGTAGGTATTTCTGACGTTCCGAGACCGGCTGAATTAAATACCGCTAACGCGCCGAGAGCCTGAACTCGTATGATCCCGGTGACTGACCACAGTACAGTAGGAGCACGGCACTACTTTTATCGTACAAATTTAAATTATTTTATAAGTACATTTATGTGAAAGATAAATATTTGTACTCGTGTCATGGCTGTTATTGTGATGTGTTATACTTATGTGTAGTCCATGCCACCCGCGACACAGGTAAATACTTGTAACCTACTGCGGGGATATGAGTGTGGAAGGGTTTTATTATTATTATTATTAGTAACCGTTAGTGGCTCTGAGTTGGGGTGTAAGTATACTTTATTTTGATTTATTAACTGGAATTTTAGGTGCTTTAAAATAAGAGTGATGATAATTTTAGCTTATTTTTGTTTTTATTATTTTTTATGTATCTTTAGGTATTTTATTTTAAATTATTCTTATACTTTTTATCATTCTCAATATACTTGTAAAATGTCTTATCCAAAGGGTTTGAACATTTTTGTACGGAACCTGGCATACCTACAAGTCCGCCATTTTGAAAATAAAAACTCGTTTCGATTTTGAAGTTGGTTATTTTTTGTTTGTATTTAGATGATATTAAATTTAGTCAATTTTGTATGTACCTACTTATGTGTGGGTGAACCGATTTTGATGATTCTTTTTTTGGTCGAAAGCTGGTGCTTATCATGTGGTTCCACATAAATTTGAGCGAGATCTGACAAGTAGTTTTTGAGTTATTTTGAATTTGGTTATTTTTTGTAAGTATTCAGATATTTTAGTATATTTTGTATGTAAGTACCTACTTATTTGTGGGTCAACCGATTTTGATGATTCTTTTTTTGGTCGAAAGCTGGTGCTTATCATGTGGTTCCACATAAATTTGAGCGAGATCTGACAAGTAGTTTTTGAGTTATTTTGAAGTTGGTTATTTTTTGTTAGTATTTAGACGATATTAAATTTAGTCAATTTTGTATGTAAGTACCTACTTATTTGTGGGTGAACCGATTTTCATGATTCTTTTTTTGGTTGAAAGCTGGTGCTTATCATGTGGTTCCACATAAATTTGAGCGAGATCTGACAAGTAGTTTTTGATTTATTTTGAAGTTGGTTATTTTTTGTTAATATTTAGACGATATTAAATTTAGTCAAATTTGTATGTAAGTACTACTTATTTGTGGGTGAACCGATTTTGATGATTCTTTTTTGGTCGAAAGCTGGTGCTTATCATGTGGTTCCACATAAATTTGAGCGAGATCTGACAAGTAGTTTTTGAGTTATTTGGAAGTTGGTTATTTTTTGTTAGTATTCAGATGATATTAGTCAATTTCGTATGTAAGTACCTACTTATTTGTGGGTCAACCGATTTTGATGATTTTTTTTTTTGGTCGAAAGCTGGTGCTTATCATGTGGTTCCACATAAATTTGAGCGAGACCTGACAAGTAGTTTTTGAGTTATTTTGAAGTTGGTTATTTTTTGTTAGTATTTAGATGATATTAAATTTAGTCAATTTTGTATGTAAGTACCTACTTATTTGTGAGTCAACCGATTTTGATGATTCTTTTTTTGGTCGAAGGCTGGTGCTTATCATGTGGTTCCACATAAATTTGAGCGAGATCTGACAAGTAGTTTTTGAGTTATTTTGAAGTTGGTTAGTATTTAGACGATATTAAATTTAGTCAATTTTGTATGTAAGTACCTACTTATTTGTGGGTGAACTGATTTTGATGATTCTTTTTATCTTTTCTTATCATGTGGTTCCACATAAATTTGAGCGAGATCTGACAAGTAGTTTTTGAGTTATTTTGAAGATGGTTATTTTTTGTTCGTATTCAGATGATATTAGTCAATTTCGTATGTAAGTACCTACTTATTTGTGAGTCAACCGATTTTGATGATTCTTTTTTTGGTCGAAGGCTGGTGCTTATCATGTGGTTCAACATAAATTTGAGCGAGATTTGACAAGTAGTTTTTGAGTTATTTTGAATTTGGTTATTTTTTGTAAGTATTCAGATATTTTAGTATATTTTGTATGTAAGTACCTACTTATTTGTGGGTCAACCGATTTTGATGATTCTTTTTTTGGTCGAAAGCTGGTGCTTATCATGTGGTTCCACATAAATTTGACGAGATCTGACAAGTAGTTTTTGAGTTATTTTGAAGTTGGTTATTTTTTGTTAGTATTTAGATGATATTAAATTTAGTCAATTTTGTATGTAAGTACCTACTTATTTGTGGGTGAACCGATTTTGATGATTCTTTTTTGGTCGAAAGCTGGTGCTTATCATGTGGTTCCACATAAATTTGAGCGAGATCTGACAAGTAGTTTTTGAGTTATTTGGAAGTTGGTTATTTTTTGTTAGTATTCAGATGATATTAGTCAATTTCGTATGTAAGTACCTACTTATTTGTGGGTCAACCGATTTTGATGATTTTTTTTTTTGGTCGAAAGCTGGTGCTTATCATGTGGTTCCACATAAATTTGAGCGAGACCTGACAAGTAGTTTTTGAGTTATTTTGAAGTTGGTTATTTTTTGTTAGTATTTAGATGATATTAAATTTAGTCAATTTTGTATGTAAGTACCTACTTATTTGTGAGTCAACCGATTTTGATGATTCTTTTTTTGGTCGAAGGCTGGTGCTTATCATGTGGTTCCACATAAATTTGAGCGAGATCTGACAAGTAGTTTTTGAGTTATTTTGAAGTTGGTTAGTATTTAGACGATATTAAATTTAGTCAATTTTGTATGTAAGTACCTACTTATTTGTGGGTGAACTGATTTTGATGATTCTTTTTATCTTTTCTTATCATGTGGTTCCACATAAATTTGAGCGAGATCTGACAAGTAGTTTTTGAGTTATTTTGAAGATGGTTATTTTTTGTTCGTATTCAGATGATATTAGTCAATTTCGTATGTAAGTACCTACTTATTTGTGAGTCAACCGATTTTGATGATTCTTTTTTTGGTCGAAGGCTGGTGCTTATCATGTGGTTCAACATAAATTTGAGCGAGATTTGACAAGTAGTTTTTGAGTTATTTTGAATTTGGTTATTTTTTGTAAGTATTCAGATATTTTAGTATATTTTGTATGTAAGTACCTACTTATTTGTGGGTCAACCGATTTTGATGATTCTTTTTTTGGTCGAAAGCTGGTGCTTATCATGTGGTTCCACATAAATTTGACGAGATCTGACAAGTAGTTTTTGAGTTATTTTGAAGTTGGTTATTTTTTGTTAGTATTTAGATGATATTAAATTTAGTCAATTTTGTATGTAAGTACCTACTTATTTGTGGGTGAACCGATTTTGATGATTCTTTTTTGGTCGAAAGCTGGTGCTTATCATGTGGTTCCACATAAATTTGAGCGAGATCTGACAAGTAGTTTTTGAGTTATTTGGAAGTTGGTTATTTTTTGTTAGTATTCAGATGATATTAGTCAATTTCGTATGTAAGTACCTACTTATTTGTGAGTCAACCGATTTTGATGATTCTTTTTTTGGTCGAAGGCTGGTGCTTATGTGGTTCCACATAAATTTGAGCGAGATCTGACAAGTAGTTTTTGAGTTATTTTGAAGTTGGTTAGTATTTAGACGATATTAAATTTAGTCAATTTTGTATGTAAGTACCTACTTATTTGTGGGTGAACTGATTTTGATGATTCTTTTTATCTTTTCTTATCATGTGGTTCCACATAAATTTGAGCGAGATTTGACAAGTAGTTTTTGAGTTATTTTGAAGTTGGTTATTTTTTGTTAGTATTCAGATGATATGAGTCAATTTCGTATGTAAGTACCTACTTATTTGTGGGTCATCCGATTTTGATGATTCTTTTTTTGGTCGAAAGCTGGTGCTTATCATTATTGTGGTTCCACATAAATTTGAGCGAAATCTGACAAGTAGTTTTTGAGTTATTTTGAAGTTGGTTATTTTTTGTTAGTATTCAGATGATATTAGTCAATTTTTTATGTAAGTACCTACTTATTTGTGGGTCAACCGATTTTGATGATTCTTTTTTTGGTCGAAAGCTGGTGCTTATCATGTGGTTCCACATAGATTTGAGCGAGATCTGACAAATAATTTTCAAGTTATTTTGAACTTGGTTGTTTTTTGTTAGTATTCAGATATTAGTCAATTTTGTATGTAAGTACCTATTTTGTATGTAAGTAACAAAAAAAGAATCATCAAAATCGGTTCACCCACATATAAGTAGGTACTTACATACAAAATTGTCTAATATCATCTAAATACTAACAAAAAATAACCAACTTCAAAATAACTCGAAAACTACTTGTCAGATCTCGCTCAAATTTATGTGGAACCACATGATACGCACCAGCTTTCTATCAAAAAAAGAATCATCAAAATCGGTTCACCCACAAATAAGTAGGTACTTACATACAAAATTGACTAATATCATCTAAATACTAACAAAAATTATCCAACTTCAAAATCAAAACGAGTTTTTATTTTCAAAATGGCGGACTTGTAGGTTGTATGCCAGGTTCCGTACAAAAATGTTCAAACCCTTTGGATAAGATATTTTACAAGTATGTTGAGAATGATAAAAAGTATAAGAAGAATTTAATATTAAAATAAAATACCTAAAGATACGTAATAAATAAATTAAAATGTTTGCAATTCACACGTGTTAGAAGTGAAACCTTGAAAAATTTTGTTTTCAAGATAATGAGACGAATGTAAAATTTCGGGAAGATGATAATTGTAGGTTTTACTACTCCACTCCACTTCACTCCACTCCACTCCACAAATTTTGACTTTTGACTTATTTGACTTTTTGACTATTTTGACTTTTTTGACTTTTTTGACTTTTTGACTTTTTGACTTTTTTTGACTTTTGACTTTTTTTTACTGTTTTGACTTTTTTGACTTTTTCACCTTTTTTTGACTTTTTTGACGTTTTTGACTTTTTTGATGTTTTTGACTTTTTTGACTTTTGACTTTGACTTTTGACTTTTTTTACTGTTTTGACTTTTTCACTTTTTTTTTTACTTTTTTGACTTTTTTGACGTTTTTGACTTTTTTGACGTTTTTGACTTTTTTGTCATTTTTAACTTTTGACTTTGACTTTGACTTTTTTTAGTTTTGACTTTTTTGACTTTTTTGACTTTTGACTTTTTTGACTTTTTTGACGTTTTTGACATTTTTGACTTTTTTGACTTTTGACTGACTTTTTTTACTGTTTGACTTTTTTGACTTTTTTTTACTTTTTTGACTTTTTGACTTTTTTTGACTTTTTTGACTTTTTGACTGACTTTTTTGACTTTTGACTTTTGACTTTTTTGACTTTTTTGACTTTTTTTACTGTTTTGACTTTTTGACTTTTTTGACTTTTTTGACTTTTGACTTTTGTTTGACTTTTGACTTCACTTGACTTGACTTCAACTCAAGTCAAGTCAGTCTCCACTCATCTTTAGTCTCCACCGACAGTTTCGCTTCATAAAATTTTAAGTCACCCCCGTACTAAAGAAGTTTTCACTTCAATAAAAACAAAAATAAGCTAAAAATATCATCACTTATTTTATAGCACCTAAAATTCCAGTTAATAAATCAAAATAAAGTATACTTACACCCCAACTCAGAGCCACTAACGGTTACTAATAATAATAATAATAAAACCCTTCCACACTCATATCCCCGCAATAGGTTACAAGTATTTACCCGTGTCGCGGGTGGCATGGACTACACATATAACATGGTCATGGAAATTATAGTAATGTCTTATTTGTACTCCAGTCTCCACTCAACTCCAGTCTCCACTCAACTCCACTCAACTCCCCTCAACTCCACTCAACTCCCCTCAACTCATTCGTTTTATTGAATTTCAAATCATCCCCGTACTAAACAAAGTTTTCACTTCAAAAAACAATATAATAATAATCATTTTTTCAAAACGATTTTCCATTTATTTCATAACACGCCTAAAAAAGTAGGTATAACTTCAACAAAGAAAACTGGCTCTCAAGCTCCCAGCCGTCACGACGAGTCGTTTGGCGGCTGACACATGCTCAAGGGTGGTAGCTATCCATGCGAACCCCATGGAGAAATAATAATAGTAATAATGGTATTAATTAATATTTAAAATCAATATTACCAATATTATCCCTCGAGGGGCCCTACCACCAGCGGGCCGGATTTAGTCGCCTTTTACGACACCCATCCGGCTTGGGATTGGGGTTAGTATTCTAAGCCGCCCTAATACGGCAAGAATAATTGTGTAATTAGGACTTGACTTATACCAATACCTAATTACTATAAACAGTAACTAAAGTTTAAAAACGAACAATTTTTATTATTTCAAATTACAGCAGTGTGGATACTTTTGACTGGGTAATATAAGTCCAGAAGGCGCGCGCGCCAAATTCGAAATTAAAATAAGTATCGGAAATTCGACGTCGTGCGGCTGCGATACGGATCGACACAGGTCCTACCTCGAAGGCGACTGGCGCGAGAGTAAAATTGAGTAAATGAACGCGTCGGGCGTTTCGTAGCTTGTGGAAAGGGAAAAAATTGGAATTGAAAGGGATGTTTTTCAAAATTTCATATTATGATGCGATAACAATATTGGTATCTATAGGACCTATACTGTGGTATATTTTTTATTATCTGGAAGCGATTAAATCGCGAATAAAACGCCATTTTTATGCCAGATTAGACCCAACTTTGTGATTTATTTCTATCTAATGAAGTAACGACTATCGTGTATCAAGTTTGATAAAAAGAAAGAACAAAGACTGTAAAATAACATATATTTTTTTTAGAGTTGTATTATGTACCATTTATGAGCAAAACACCTTCAAAAATACCATTTTTGGGATAAGACCCCCTTAAGTTCCGTTCAAAGCGTCCTGGGTTCGATTAAATTTATCTTCTCGTTTTAGTGTGTGGCTGTGGGTATTCTTGTCTTTGTGTGTTGTCCACGATACCCACAATAGGGAATCCTAGTGTGGGGCTATGAGTGTGTAGTGTTAAAAAATACGTGTTAAAAATAGTGTTAAAAATAGATAAGTATCATTAAATTACTAGGATATTATAATCTATTGAGTGCCTGTTTGAAATCATCGTTTTTCTGGTGGCCGTAGCGCATAATCGTAATTAGGTAGTGATTAGGTAGTCTGCAGCTATTATCATCAAGATAAAACCAGGCAAGTGCGTGTCAGGCCACGCGCAATGTAGGGTTCCGAAGTAGTAAGATTATCGACTATGACTCATGAACTACTTATGCTAACATAGCCGTGATAGTTTTCCTTGTATATTCCTCACATGGGCGTAGCCAGGGGGGGGGGGGTTTCGGGGGTTCAAACCCCCCCCGAAATGTTAAGGACTGACATTTTTATGTGCTAATAAACCCTTAAAAACATTTTTCTAGACGTCATTCCGAATCGAATGAGCTATCGCACATATTTTTGGGAGCTTTATTTCTATTAAACATGTTTTTGAACTTTTTGACTAGACTAATAATAGATGGCACTACATACGTCGTGAGAAAAAAAAGTCTCAATTTTCTTTAGGGTTATTGTCATGTAGGTACTTTTAGTCGTTGTATTTTCTTGAACCCCCCCCCCCCCCCGAAACTAAAACCTGGCTACGCCCATGATTCCTCATATAACCTATTTTTGAGAGTTTTTTCACTTGTCCAACTTGAACAGTTTAGCCGGCGGGGTGGGGGGGGGGGGGGGGGGGACACTTGACTAACCAAAATTAGCACTTTAAAGGCAAATATTTCAATTTACAAATAATTTTTAATTTACAGCAGCACCAAGGTTCTCGGCGCTTTGCTTCGTACAGACGGATGGACAGACGGACGGACAGACGGACAGACAAACGGACGGACATGACGAAACAATTAAGGGTCCCGATTTTACTAGGGAACCCTAAAACACTAATAGATACTTCACATAATTATCATGACAAGCGTAAAGTTTACATTTACGTTCGGTAACGCATACGACTTTGTTAACTTGTTGACATAATGCAGACTACATAAATGTTCTATGAGGATGCATTGTAGTTCGACCTTGGTCGCTGAGTATCATAGTTATCTATTCAGAGTCATATATGCAAATCTATTTATGTACGGCTTGTTCGAAATTGAAATAGAATCTGCGAAAGATTCATTTGTTGATGATTTATTTATTTACAGGAGGGCTATTCAGTTTTGTAACTTGACAGCGGATTCCGCGATGAGTATCAAAATTGAAGTTTGAGTCCGAGATCTTGATATGTGATTCTCTAATCATCTGGCACGCACTTGCGAGGTGAAGGGAGTCGCGAACTCTTACTTCAATTTAGAAACTCATCGTGTAGGTATTCCGCTGTCAAGCTACAAAACAAAAGCGAACTTGCATCATATTGACATGTCATTATCTAATCATCTAGTACGCACTTGCGAAGTGAAGTGATCCTAGAACTCGAACGTCAATTATTTTGAAACTCCGCTGTCAAGTTACAAAAGTGAATAGCCTTCCTGGACCCGTTCTACATTTATTTTGAAGTCATAATTATTATTATGATT
Organism: Thymelicus sylvestris; assembly: GCA_911387775.1. Lineage (NCBI taxonomy): Eukaryota > Metazoa > Arthropoda > Insecta > Lepidoptera > Hesperiidae > Thymelicus > Thymelicus sylvestris. The sequence continues at coordinate 17,256,989 of OU426889.1, forward strand.
GAAGGTAAAAACATTGTTCAAACTTTATAGGCAATAATCGTAACGCATAAGACTACCTACTTAAACTACTTAAGATGTTTTACTGAAATAGCTATACTGAAATTGGATTCGTCTTGATAACCCAAGTGTTCTTAGACAAGTGAATTATGTAAAAAATAAATAATTATGGTGGCTGTGGCCTGTGGTATGCCATTGTTTGAAGTATCTGTCTAAAAAATAAAAATAAATCAAATAATGCATTATGGGTATCAAATTAAAGAGCTCACCGTAAGGATATCAAAAGGTTAAAAAATGGTAGGTTTTTTTTTGATAACAGAGGTTGTTTTTAAGTTTTAAATTAAATAATATAAGTATAGCCTATGTTATAGAGCATCCTATTACTGAAAGATTTTTTGAAATCATCCAGTAGTATTTGAGTTTTTTAAATACAAACAAATAAAAAATCACAACTTTCCTCTTTATAAATTTATTTTGAAACGTATTTGAAACGTTTGCTCAAAAACCCACTTTTGACGACCCTGTGTCTGACGAGTTTAAATGGTGTGGTTTGTTCCTGAAATCCCCACCAATCATAATGAAGAAATTCATATTTAGGTACCTACCTATAGGATTTCTTGACTACGCTAATTAATTACCTAATTATTTTGGTATTTTTTTAATAAAATAAAAAAGTATGTGGTTATATCTTATATATTACATACTATCTTAGTAGGTATTTATAGTCTATTTTTTATTTGATAAAGAAGGATAAACTAAAATATAATTAATTGTAGATACCTATGAGTATTAATAAATGAAAAATTAATATCACAAAATGAAAATGAAATAAATGAAAGCTACGAATAAACAGATGCCTAATATTTAAAGTCCTTTAGTCAACATAAAATATAATAATTATTATACTTCTTTATATTTGGTAAGTATTATTATCACTCACTTGCACAAATAGATCTATACGTCTCCTTTCGCCACTGTTCTCCGAGAACTGGAGTTCATGGAGCTGTCAGCGATGCATTTATCGATAGACTAGTCACTAGTGTATAATTACTACCAGTGGCGTAGCGTGGGCTTGCGCCGCCCGGGGCCGACCGAAAAGCCGCCCCCCCCCAGTGATCTTTGCCGCCCCCATATTATTTAAAATATTTTTTTTTATTAATTAAAAATGCACTTTTCTTGTTTTTTTCATAGCACAATTTACAACAAGTTTGGGAGCTACGATGTCACAGACAGACATACAGTTACACAGACACGTCAAACTTATAACACTCCACTGTTTGCGTCGAACTAAATAGATGGTTTAATCTTAAAACATATTAAGTAATAAAGAAAAATAATTTAGTGACTGTGTTGTATATTCGTTAAGGACTTCCCTCGTCTGGAGCCAACCCTGAGTGTATCTTCTATTAGGTCATGATTATCACAAAAATGAGTTGTCATCAAAGCTACCGCAACATGTGAAATTTCGTCTTCAGGATAAGAGGGTCTGGATAAGAAAAAGTAGGTCTAATTAGGCTTATTGGACACACAGACAGGGCTAAGGTAAGTGAAAGCGAATAATTTTTAATTAAAAATTAAAAAAAAAACACGTTTTATTTCTATTTATTTACACTAAACATAGCTAAGAACACTCGATTAAGTTATACAAAAAAAAACTACATCAAAATCGGTTCATCCGTTTGGGAGCTACGATGCCACAGACAGACAATATACAGATACAAATAGACACGTCAAACTTAGAACACCCCGCTTTTTTCGTCGGAGGTCTAAAATAAATAATCATAATTATATATAACTAGCTGACCCGGCGAACTTCGTATCGCCTAAGAATGTAACAAATCAGAGATCATTAAAATCGGTACAGCCGTTCTTAGCCGTTATAGTTTCCGTGTCCTCCCTCTCCCGCTCCCGCTCCCGCTCCCGCTCCCGCTCCCGCTCCCGCTCCCGCTACCTCTCCCGCTACCTCTCCCTCTCCCCTCCCCTCCCCTCCCCCTCTCCCTCTCTCTTCCTCTCCCTCTCCTGCTCCCGCTCCCACTCCACTCCCCTCCCCTCCCCTCCCCGTGTTACATAATCGGGATCCGCGGAACATGCGCGAGCTGTCTGCTGTCCGGCCGCGCTGTACGTTGTCACGTAGTTCCTTTACTATGTACGTAATATTATCTTCTGAATGGAATGTCCGATTTGAGTAATTCAAAAAGTTATCTATAGGTATTGAAACAGTTTTGAATATGAAATGATTTATTTGGATAAGGATTAATACGAAGGTATGGTTTTCATAATCTGATTTTGGTCATCTTTTTTATTAACTTTTAAAATGTAAAAAGTGGTTATAGTGACATAACGACAATAGTTGGACATATACTATCGCGAGGTTTTTTGTAGATATTGATATGTTCTATAATATTGTAGAACATTTTTTTGTTCTATCATCAATAGTTTCCGCAGCGTATGCGATGAAAGAAATTTTTAAGCAAATTTTTTCACACTTTGGTTCACGTTACTGATGTTTTAGCAAGGATCCCTAATTTTTTCTAGTAATAAATGTAGCCTATGTTACTCATGAATGATGTAGCATTCTAATGGTGAAAGAATTTTGAAAATCGGTTCAGTAGTTTTTGAGTTTATTCGTTGCAAACATACAAAAATATAAAAATACAAAAATACAAAGCTTTCCTCTTTATAATATTAGTATAGATATAGATCTAATCTAATCTAATATTAACTATGTTCTCTCACGAGTGCACAAAACTATATAGGTACCTACCTATTCTAGTATATCAATATACTCGCACAAGAACAATTTTTATGAGTGCTGGCAAAAAACCATCTTGCCAGTTATCAGATTACTTATCATTTATCACTAACCACCAATAAAAAGATAAATCTTTGAATTCTTCAATATTATAAAAAAACCAGACACAGCCGGATGCTAACCGGTCAAGTCCTAAAAATAATCAACACATTTATTTAAGTATGGAATTTTATTATTTTTTGACAGTACTTATGTGGAGTAAAATGAATTTAATAGCCAAAATAATATTATAGTTATTTTTTTGGTAGATTTAACAATAGACAGTGACATGCACTATTTTTAATGGTGCTCTATTTTCAAGTCATTTGAATACGTAGTTGATCTTATATTTTAATGTTTGCCGTTTCTTTCAAGTAACATCTTTAAGTTAATTATCCTACTAATATTTTAAATGTAAAATTTTGAATGGATGTTGCTGAAGAGTAAAAAAAGAAAATTGCGCGGTTTTTTTTATCCTGTAATGACCATACAAAAGTACGCGTTAACAGTGCCACCAACTTATCTGTGGAGGGGCGAAAATTGGAACTAATGCCGCGTCATTCATAAGTTCTATGTGCTCATTCAATTTGTCATTTACTACATCTCGAATTGCTTCCAATTATTGGTCCAATGCGTCCGACAGCGCCCTCCTTCAATTCACAGATAAGTTGGTTTTACTGTTTATTTTACTCTTACAACTTTTACTTACCATCACATTAATAATTTCCAGAAATCTACACACTGTCATGTCTACACATTTAAAATCACACTACCACGGAGACAAAACATTTAGCTACGTAAAGTCCAAACCCTTGTGCCATATCTTATAAAAAAGTCCATAGTAATAAACAAAAATGACTAACATTACTTTACAACGTCTATTCGACCGATAACGGATCCCTATCTATTATATCCGTGTTAATCTTATCGTCATCGTATCTCTGGGCCATGAGTTTGATGAGGTGATCTGTCTCGGGGAACTGGTAGCCGGCCTTGGCGATCTCCCTCAGGCTGGCCTGCTGGATGGTAGTGAAGCCGCAGCGGGTGCCCACCGCCTGTGATGCTGGGACAGTGAACACCGCTGATGTGCCTTTTATACCGTGGAAGAGAGCCAGGCGTCGTCTGTAACGATATAAAATTAAAGTTGAATAATTATTAAAGTGAAACTTTTATTCTATCGCCCCAAAATTTTTCGTCCATCTATTGCATGTCGCATTACAGCCGGCCCTGGAGTAAGAATAATAATGGAGATTCAATGATTTAAATAAATATTGCTCTTAGTTTTTAATATGCGTCCATCATCTAAGATTCTAAATGTTTGTATTAATAATTATGTGTTCCATACTCTAATAAGCAAATTGAAATTACTAATTTTGCCTACTACTGATTTCCTATTTATCATTCCCATTTTTCAATTATTAAGTTAAGATTAAGCACGCAATTTTAAGGTTTAAGGTTTAAGATCATTTATTTCTCAAAAGATTTTACAAATCGCTTACTGAGAAACAAGACATACATACATTTAGATAATTACTTAAGCGTACATACAGAAAGTGGGTAGTTTAACATTTGTACTGTGATCCAAAACAGAACTGATAAATGACTCGCCCGGTTCCACCATAAAATTATACTCGTGGTTAGCTAATCAGAGCTTAATTGTGGATAAGTTTTGGCTTGTATATTATAGAGTAATACAGGAATGTATTGCTTTAGTCCCAACAAATCCTTTATTATTTAATTAATTAATACATTTTGTAATGAGATATTTTTGTTTTTTCTCTCCTTTTAACGTGATTAAGTATAGTTTTTGTGACAGTTAAAGAATATTACTGATATTATTTATAATAATAGTATTTTTATTATTATTATTTTATTGCTAAACAAAATAAAATAATAATTTGTATAGTAATTTAAGTTACTTGATAGAAATGAAATATAATAAAATTTAATTGTGTACATTATTTACAGATGAAAAATTTGATTAAATTAAATCTGATTAATTTATATTTTAATATACATTTTAAAATTTAGTTGTTGGAATATAGTATTGGTATATTGGTGTATATATAGAATAGTGTATATAAAAATAAGTTATTTTAAAATAGATCTTAATATTATTTCATATTATAAATTAAATTAAAATTGATTTATTATTGTATATTTATATTATATAGTATTTTTATTATTATTATTTTATTGCTAGAATAAAATAAAATATTAATTTTTATAATAATTTAAGTTACTTGATAGAAATGAAATATAATAAAATTTAATTGTGTACATTATTTACAGATGAAAAATTTGATTAAATTAGATCTGATTAATTTATATTTTAACATACATTTTAAAAGTAAGTTGTTGGAATATAGTATTGGTATATTGGTGTATATGTTACCGGATATCTGTATAATGCAGGTATTCAGCACAATCCCTAAGTAATGTGTATAATACCTGGGTCGTTTTGGCAATGTGTTAAATGATATTAATATTATTCACCATTACATACTTTACCTAGGTAATGTATACGTTTCCCATCTACTGTACAGAACACCTGCAGGTCCACCGGCAATGAATAAAATTAATAGATTTGGGTATGTGTAGTCAACTTGGTTGTAGGTTGGAATTAAGAATTTATTTATATGAAATGAAAATGAAATGAAATGAAATTTTTATACATTTTAAATTAATGCTTGACCGAAATCCCACTTGATGGTAAGGGGAGATGCAGTCTAATGGCTCCTACACACTATGCCGCCATCATCCCGCGCGGTATGAAGCCATGGCGACATATTTTGCGGATATCTTGCCGGCAGCATGTGCCGCAGAAATCGGCTCAGTGCCGGATAGCAACATCAGTCTTGTATAACGCATGGTGATGATGATACATGTGCACGTTTTGTTTGTTTAACTCACTATATTATTAAAATGCCTGCCCTCACGTCTCGCCGCGTTTTGCCATTCTGTTCAAGGCCAGAACGCAGGGATATGAAACTAACCACGTATAGGTTGGAACTAACTTTTTTACTAAGTTCTTCCAATCCATACACGAGCAGTACGCAAATAATCGCGTAGAAGACGTAGAAGTATACCTATCTTGTTCCATAATGTACAGCGCCATTACGCATACGGACTAATCGTGTGTGTATCGGAACCTCCGTGACAGGGGGAGTGGAGGGCGGATAATTTTTCAAAATTGGTGACAGAACCGACTTAGTCAACCCCGACCCCACGTGGTACTAGTCTGCCCTACCCCTAGAGTGAATGTGAACCCCGGAGGCGCGGAGGGAGAGCAGCCCCCGCCCGCTGTAACAAACTGCAGGCACCATGTGAGCCGAAGCGGCTGAGGCTGGTCGCCGCAGGCGACCAAAAAGCCGAAGCTGCGTAGGCGAGCATGGAGTGCCTGCAGTTTGTTACGCAAGGGCGGAGGGGCTGCACTTCCCGTAGCGCCGGAGACGTTTGGAAGCCTGTTTGTGTACCAAAAACCCTTAAATTCTCCCTAAAAGTGCATATAATGCAACTTTGTAAATATAATGATTTTTAATTTTACTTTACTTAATACATCATTTGGTAAACAATATACAACTAAATGAATGAGTTGGCCTTTTGAAAAGTGTCATTATAAAAGGCAGACCAAACGTACAGTTGGCAACTGTTAGGTTGGGAAATAAAACAACATTATGTGATAAGTTGGCAAATGATTATTCGGCGAAATAAAACTCTGCGAAACGTTAGTTGGCAAGTGATAATCTGCCAAACAATATTCGGTGAAAAGGCAGAGATCCCGAAGTGTAGTATAGTTTGGAACGTTGAAGGACACCATCTACGATACAAAATATACACGATCAATACGCAAAATTCGTGTATGCATTGTAAAATAAATTTAAAAACAGCCTTACAATATATACGCGAGCAGTTTCCTATCGCTGCGTTCTAGCGTTGTATAGAAGGAAAAGACGCCGTCTCGCCCCTCTCCCACTTGCTTGTTTTTGTCTTTTACACACATTACCAACTACGCATGGAGTATAGTATAGAATGCCTGGGTGAAGTATGAAATAAATAATATTCAAAGCGTTACCTGAACGTTTTAGATATTCTATACATTGCCTAGGTATTGTATAGACTGCTGAATTTTACAGATATCCGGTAACATATATATAGAATAGTGTATATAAAAATAAGTTATTTTAAAATAGATTTTAATATTATTTCATATTTTTATAAATTAAATTAAAATTTATTTGTTATACAAAAGTATTTATTATACAAAAGTATTTATAAAAATAAGTTATTTTATAATACATTGTACGATTTATTCATATTTTTATAAATTAAAAATTTTAATACCGTAAATCGAATAATTTTCTAAATTTTTTTAGTTAAATGCCTACAAACCGAAAAAAAGATTCACTTGCATCGTGGTTTCATAAAACCACACAATTATTCTTTTTATCCTATTATCGGTTTTATTTTTGATACTTAAGTCCAATTTTCAAGTGACTTTCGGACGAGATGACATAGTCGATCTTTTTAGCTAGGCTTCCTAGTTGGCAGTGACCTTACTTGCGAAGCGAGGGGTCCCTGGTTTGATTCTTGGCGGGGCCGATATTTAAGGCTGAATAAATATTTGTTCTCGGGTCATGGGTATTACTAAAGTGTTTTAGTAATATTTAGCATGAATGTCGAGTTTAGACTTAATAACTGAATGTGCGGCTAGCCAAGAAGGAGGGAAGGTGTCCGCAAAATTTTTGTTTCTCGACAATGCAACCGACGACAGTATTAAACATTATTTTACCGTCGGTAAACGGTCGCAAATAGATGGGACCAAAGTTGGCGTGACCAAAGTGTACGTGAAAGAGATATTGCCTCAGACTCAGGACGGGTGGAGCCTTATCTACATACATCTTGTAGTGAGGGTACAAACCTGGCATAAAACAACCTAGCTCCGAGCTTCGCACCCCTGAATTTGCGCTTGATGACCACGCCATAGCCATGAAGTAGTAAATTCACGTTCAGTATCTTAAAAGTATCACATTTGCTTTCCACGAACTTCTTCGCATAGTAAATATTCTTCCAAGCACTACCATTGATCTGAGAAAATATAAAACAAAAAATTTGTCAGTGGATATTCTAAGAAATAAGTACCAATCTCAATTAAAAGTAGGTAAGTACATGTTTAAACTATGTTTAGTACTTATTTTACTAATTAGTGTTTACTAATTACTAATTAATTTTTAATATATTTTTAGCATGCGTTTCTAAATCTACAATCACTTTAACATGGTTGTCTTTTCATCTCGATTTGCACCGCCTTTATTCAACCTACATTTTATATCGTACTTTTTTAAGTTATTAAATTTCATACAATGCAGTTACAGTTAACGGTAACACAAATTATAGTATACTCACCGGCGTTGTTGGAAACCTGTCTGTAATGGAGTCTACGACGCATACGTTTAGTCCTATCATTGTCATCTCTCCCTCCACCTCTGTGTAACAACCCAGGCTCATCCGCTGGGACAAACAGTCCCTCCAGTATGTCTTAATGCTGTCCACACTCTCCTGGTCCTTGATTAGATCTAAAAATAAGAAATAGTAAATCGCGTCAATTTTTGAAGCGAAACTATAGAAGTTAAAAAAAAATCTTCAAAAAATGTTAAAAAAAACATATTTTTCACTAAGGGGCCATTGTGAGACATTGTGTGACAAGGAGGAGGGGTCCTAAATTTCGTGACGTTACATTTTAAAATCGAATAATTGGTATGTATAGGTAAATATTTAACTGCTGTTTTCATTTAATAATTTCTAGGTGGGGAGATCTCACAAATGTGACCAGCTGTGACAAGGACTGGGGAAGGGGTCAAAAAGTCATGAAATTAGTGTGACGTAATTTATGGATGGCCCTCTATATGGTTATAGAGAAAACTGAACTCCAACATACCGCTTAAATTACAAAGGATTTCATCGGTGCACAGATGATCTACCAGAATCTGTAAGGCCTGTTCGTCGTCTTGGGGTGGTATGTCCTGGATGATATAAGTCCTGCCATCCTGCTTGAATTGGTACCATATCTTAGGGCAAGAAGCGTCCCATTTCCTGGTAAACGGCATTATGACTTGTGGCTCTAATGAAAAAAAGACAAAATAATCTGAATTTTACCACGAAAAAATAACCGACTTCAAAATCACTCAAAAACCACTTGATAACTCGTCAGATCTAGCTCAAATTTAAGTGGGATCACATGAAAAGCACCAGCTTTCGATTAAAAAAAGAATCATCAAAATCGATTCACCCAGTCAAAAGTTCTGAGGTAACAAATATAAAAAAAATACAGTCGAATTGAATACCTCCTCCTTTTTTGAAGTCGGTTAATGAGCACAAAAATGGTATTAGGATTTGATTATGGTTTGAGGTAAGATCATTGGCAACATTCAGCTTGTTTAGTGAAGCACATAACACAAAATTTAACTTACTTGTGTCAAAAACCAACAACACATGTCATGTCCTGTTGAGCGTCCACACTGGTCTATAAACTGAAGTTTGAGATTAAAGAGAGCAATAAAAAGAGCATCGTAATAATTAGTCACGTGTGTGTAATCAGAGAGTTCAACATACCGATAGCTTGACCTAATACGTATTTTTATCAAAAAAATGTTTCTTGAGGCCATTGGACTATTTTTTAACGCTTCATACTCACAGCCCCACACTAGGATTCCCTGTATCGTGGGTACTATGTTTAACACAAAGACAACAGACAAACGTTCAGACCGAGAACAGACATTTAAAGTCATCATTCAAATTTCCGCCTTGTTGGGAATCGAACCCTAGACCCTTAGCGCGGCGATCCGGCATGGTAACAATTGCGCCACACGGGTCGCCACAGCTACTAGCGTAGGTATCACTACTTACTGCGTATTACTACATAGCGTACTTCAATGGGCTAAATATCTATTTGTACTAATATGATGATTGTGTTAGTGCGCTGTTTTATAATTACAGTGAAGACTTCCCCTTTGTACTATCTAATAAATAAAGGGGAATTATAAGTCAAGCCACAGATTTGTTTTAGGCCACGGAAACCAACCTCTGATTTTATAACTAAGCCATGGGAAAATGAGAAGGGTCTAATAAACTAATTCGCCTTTTTTAAATGCCACCTGAATATTCCAAAGAAAGCGTCAAATAAAGAATAACAAGTTTCTTATGGAAATAGCCGGCAAACGAGCTGACGATCCACCTGATGGTAAGTGGCTATCGTCGCCCATGGACATCAGCAATACCAAAGGCATCACTGATGCGTTGCCGGCCAAGAAACAGAGAAGAAAAAGAAAGAAAGAACTGGCTCTCAAGCCTCATATTTTTATTTTTATTATTATTTTAATTTTTAATTTTTTAATTATTTTTACTTGTCCTTCTAATTATACGATTATACACATCACCACCTAATTTACTAACTCAGCCACAGATTTTCCAACGAACCAACATTTTAAACATTGGCTAAAAAAGATGGATGATGGAGAGGTTTCGACTAGTCAAAAATGAAAATGCACAAATTGAAATCTTTTAATCTCACATATATCTCCCCATTCCCTTATCTCTAAAAAGTTTCTAGTCTCTTAAAGTAAATTAAATATATTAGTATAGATCTAATCTAATCTAATATTAACTATGTTCTCTCACGAGTGCACAAAACTATATATCAATATACTCGCACAAGAACAATTTTTATGAGTGCTGGCAAAAAACCATCTTGCCAGTTATCAGATTACTTATCATTTATCACTAACCACCAATAAAAAGATAAATCTTTGAATTCTTCAATATTATAAAAAAACCAGACACAGCCGGATGCTAACCGGTCAAGTCCTAAAAATAATCAACACATTTATTTAAGTATGGAATTTTATTATTTTTTGACAGTACTTATGTGGAGTAAAATGAATTTAATAGCCAAAATAATATAGATTTTTGGTAGATTTAACAATAGACAGTGACATGCACTATTTTTAATGGTGCTCTATTTTCAATTCATTTGAATACGTAGTTGATCTTATATTTTAATGTTTGCCGTTTCGTTCAAGTAACATCTTTAGGTTAATTATCCTACTAATATTTTAAATGTAAAAGTTTGAATGGATGTTGTTGAAGAGTAATAAAAAGAAAATTGCGCGGTTTTTTAATCCTGTAATGACCATACAAAAGTACGCGATTGCAGTACCACCAACTTATCTGTGGAGGGGCGAAAATTGGAACTAATGCCGCGTCATTCATAAGTTCTATGTGCTCATTCATTTTGTCATTTACTACCTCTCGAATTGCGTCCAATTATTGGTCCAATGCGTCCGACAGCGCCCTCCTTCAATTCACAGATAAGTTGGTTTTACTGTTTATTTTACTCTTACAACTTTATTTACCATCACATTAATAATTTCCAGAAATCTACACACTGTCATGTCTACACATTTAAAATCACACTACCACGGAGACAAAACATTTAGCTACGTAAAGTCCAAACCCTTGTGCCATATCTTATAAAAAAGTCCATAGTAATAAACAAAAATGACTAACATTACTTTACAACGTCTATTCGACCGATAACGGATCCCTATCTATTATATCCGTGTTAATCTTATCGTCATCGTATCTCTGGGCCATGAGTTTGATGAGGTGATCTGTCTCGGGGAACTGGTAGCCGGCCTTGGCGATCTCCCTCAGGCTGGCCTGCTGGATGGTAGTGAAGCCGCAGCGGGTGCCCACCGCCTGTGATGCTGGGACAGTGAACACCGCTGATGTGCCTTTTATACCGTGGAAGAGCGCCAGGCGTCGTCTGTAACGATATAAAATTAAAGTTGAATAATTATTAAAGTGAAACTTTTATTCTGTCGCCCCAAAATTTTTCGTCCATCTATTGCATGTCGCATTACAGCCGGCCCTGGAGTAAGAATAATAATGGAGATTCAATGATTTAAATAAATATTGCTCTTAGTTTTTAATATGCGTCCATCATCTAAGATTCTAAATGTTTGTATTAATAATTATGTGTTCCATACTCTAATAAGCAAATTGAAATTAAATTTTATAACTGAATATTTTGCCTACTATTGATTTCCTATTTATCATTCCCATTTTTCAATTATTAGGTTAAGATTAAGAACGCAATTTTAATACCGTAAATCGAATAATTTTCTAAATTTTTTTAGTTAAATGCTTACAAACCGAAAAAAAGTTTCACTTGCATCGTGGTTTCATAAAACCACACAATTCTTTTTATCCTATTATCGGGTTTATTTTTGATATTTATGTCCAATTTTCAAGTGACTTTCGGACGAGATGACGGAGTCGATCTCTTTAGCTAGGCTCCCTAGTTGGGAGTGACCTTGCTTGTGAAGCGAGGGGTCCCGGGTTTGATTCTTGGCCGGAGCCGATATTTATGACTGAATAAATAAACATTTGTTCTAGGGTCAGTGTTGTCTGTATCGTCCATGTATCTAGTGTCTACCCGCGACACAGGCAATCCTCGTGCGTTAGGTATTAGTGCGTAGCGTTTATTTATTTAGCATGAATGTCGAGTTTAGATTTAATAACTGAATACAATAAAGAGAGGCATAAACGAGATGCGCGGCTGGCTAAGAAGGAAGGAAGGTGTCCGCAAAATTTTTGTCTTTCGACAGTGCAACCGACAGTCACGGACCTAAAAAAAGACGGACGTAATCCCAAGAACAAATTCAGTGAAGCACCCATAGTAATACCAACTCTCTATTCGTACAAGTATACACATCCACACGTTGACAACATACTGCTGTGACATTGACACCATCGCGAATCAAATAGGTATTACAAAATTACGCACACATGGTAAGCGGGCGGCCATTGCTATGCTTCACTTTCGATTAGACGAGGTAACGTCCGTCTTTTTTTCAGGTCCGTGCCGAAAGTATAAAACATTATTTTATTGTCGGTAAACGGTCGCCAATAGAAGGGACCAATGTTGGCCACCGTTGTCCAAAGTGTACATGAAAGGGAGATTGGCTCAGACTCAGGACGCATAGAGCCTTACATCTTGTAGTGAGGGTACAAACCTGGCATAAAACAACCTAGCTCCGAGCTTCGCGCCCCTGAATTTGCGCTTGATGACCACGCCATAGCCATGAAGTAATAAATTCACGTTCAGTATCTTAAAAGTATCACATTTGCTTTCCACGAACTCCATCGCATAGTAAACATTCTTCCATGCACAACCATTGATCTGAGAAAAGATAAAACAAAAAAGTCAGTGGATATTCTAAGAAATAAGTACCAATCTCAATTAAAAGTAGGTAAGTACATGTTTAAACTATGTTTAGTACTTATTTTACTAATTAGTGTTTACTAATTACTAATTAATTTTTAATATATTTTTAGCATGCGTTTCTAAATCTACAATCACTTTAACATGGTTGTCTTTTAATCTCGATTTGCACCGCAAAATTTAATGAACCTACATTTTATATCTTACTTTTTTTAATTTTATACAATGCAGTTACAGTTAACGGTAACACAAATTATAGTATACTCACCGGCGTTGTTGGAAACCTGTCTGTAATGGAGTCTACGACGCATACGTTTAGTCCTATCATTGTCATCTCTCCCTCCACTTCTGTGTAACAACCCAGGCTCATCCGCTGGGACAAACAGTCCCTCCAGAATGTCTTAATGCTGTCCACACTCTCCTGGTCCTTGATTAGATCTAAAAATCAGTGTTACCAACTCTTAAAAAATATTTACCCCTAAAACTAACTCAAAAACCCCTAAAATCGGCCAAATTTCTTGGAAATCCCCCAAAATTTTCTTTTTTGGAAAAATAGTAAATATTAATTAAAAATATATGTTTATTTATAAATTATGCATGTATTTCTATGCCTTTAGTAAAATGAATTGTAATATAAAATACGGTGATAATAAAATACTCATTTTTGGATATCTCTTTTTCCAGATTGCAGATTAATCTACCCTATTTTTAAATGCCAAAAGTCCCAGTCTCCTTTGATTGGCTAATTTGTTCCAGGGCCTCTTACATCTTTATTTTGATCAAAAAATAACAAATATGAAGTGTCACAAAAAAACCCCTAAAAATAACCCTAAACATATTAGACCCCTAAAAAAATCCCATTTTACATATTTACCCCCTAAATTTGGGGGGGAAAACCCCTAAGTTGGTAACCCTGCTAAAAATAAGAAATAGTAAATCGTGTTAATTTTTGAAGTGAAACTTCTGTACTTATAAGTATGTATGTATTAGGCTCAGATGAAAGAATAAAAGGCAGATAACGTCGTTCGAGTACGACGTAAGTCTACCACGAATAATACAAAATGAAAAACTAATACAATCTCGTGTCACTACTAAAGAAAGCGTCAAATTGCATGAAAGTCGCAATTGTCAAAATTTATAAAATAATTTTATCAGTTTTAGTGCCGTCTTGCATTTTTAAACTATGTAAAAGTAGTTCGCAAAATCAAAGAAAAGAAGATGGAATGTCTTTTCAGAGGTGTCTGTTCATTATTTTATTATTTATTTATAATAATATTTTTGCGGTTTACTGGGAACACAAAACCTCGACAATTATTCATTTCTATACCAGCTTTATGTGAAAATCGGTTACCCTAAATTTGGGGAAATATGCATGAGCTATTTGAACAGTGGTCGAATTATAAATTTATATGGAAAAAAATTATTAAAAAAGTAAATGTTTGTATTTATTTAAACCTAAAAATCAGGAAATACAGCCAATGCATAAACACCTAACGCTGGGATATTATACACACAAGATAGATAGTACAAAGGCTTAGAGGGATAAAATTAGTGGGTGTTCCCGTCAGATTATAATGTGGGTGTCTTCAAGTCAAGAGTGAATAGGCTTCTACTAAGTTAGTGTGCTTTACCATCCACGATTTCATTACCGCTTATCATCTCAGGTGGTTTTGTGGTCAAACACTAACCTATTCCGCATTAAAAAAGTCCATAGGTTAATTAAAACAATTAAATATATTTAAGTAGTTATATGGATAGACGAAGGGGTCGAGGACGACCAAAGAAAAGATGGATGGATTGTGTGACAGATGATATGAAAGATAAGAGAGTTAGTGTAAAGATGACGGCTGATAGGGAAGTGTGGAAGACGAAAACATATTGCGCCGACCGCAAATAAAATTGGGAAATGGGCAGGATGATGATGATGAAATATATTTAAGTATTATTTTATATTAAAAGAACATTTACATATATTTTTATAAGTGTACTTTTTGATAACTAGTGATGAAATTAAAATCAATTATGATTATCACATATTTATACCTACAACTTAAATTTTTGACTGTTTTTCTATGCATTTGTTCCACCATTTGTTTCTCAGGACGGCATAATGAAAGATTCGATTTTCACTGACGTATTCTAATGAGCTTGGGTTGACATTTAGTGTTTGTTTTATTTGAATCGGTTCACAAATAAAAAAATCACGACAATTTAAAGAATACCATCCCTACATTTATCGACTGTTTGCTTACCGAATCGAAGCAAAAACGTTCACTAGTAATAAATAATTTGCCAATTTAATTGTGCATAATGTGTTAAGTTGGAAATATGTCAAACAACATTTAAAAATTTGCTGGAGATTGTGATTTTCATTTGGCATCCTCACACACACAAAGAATTACGTATCCATACGGTGCCACTGCTAGTTGACATTAAGGTTGTCACGCACACATAGCGAAAAAGTGACTTCACGTCATTCGTTACATTTCTTTGCGAATGTTCCATCTGCCTTTTATTTCTTTCATCTGAGGTATTAGGTTTTTCTGTCACGAAAAAGCATTACGGCCGCGTGGATGGGGTAGACGATTATGTACGAGTATATCGCGTAGTGAGAGGCGGCAGCGGCGGAGGGAGAGAATTTTTTTTTGAAATACAAGTTTTGAAATATTTTTTTTTGTTTTTTCTTGAAATATTTTTTTTTGGAAATATTTTTCTTTGAAATATTTTTTTAAATATTCTTTTTAATTTTTTTTTTAAATATTTTTAATGAAATATTTTTTTGAAGTTTCTCTTCTACTATGTGTCCCATCCCATCCATCCATCACACATTTCGTTTTTTTTTATGTAGATAACTCGCTGGCAAACGAACTGACGATCTATTTATTGACTTTTCCACTGCGCATTTAATTTTACGATAGGGCCTTATATTAAGAAACATCGACCTATATTTTTCAGCAATCTATATGGTTAGGTAATAGAGAAAACTGAACTCCAACATACCGCTTAAATTACAAAGGATTTCATCGGTGCACAGATGATCTACCAGAATCTGTAAGGCCTGTTCGTCGTCTTGGGGTGGTATGTCCTGGATGATATAAGTCCTGCCATCCTGCTTGAATTGGTACCATATCTTAGGGCAAGTAGCGTCCCATTTCCTGGTAAACGGCATTATGATTTGTGGCTCTGATAAAAAATAATCTGAATTTTACCACGAAAAAATAACCGACTTCAAAATAACTCTAAAACTACTCGTCAGATCTAGCTCAAATTTAAGTGGGATCACATGAAAAGCACCAGCTTTCGATTAAAAAAAAAGAATCATCAAAATCGGTTCACCCAGTCAAAAGTTCTGAGGTAACAAATATTAAAAAAAATACAGTCGAATTGAATACCTCCTCCTTTTTAGGGTTCCGTAGCCAAATGGCAAAAAACGGAACCCTTATAGATTCGTCATGTCTGTCTGTCTGTCCGTCCGTATGTCACAGCCACTTTTTTCCGAAACTATAGGAACTATACTGTTGAAACTTGGTAAGTAGATGTATTCTGTGAACCGCATTAAGATTTTCACACAAAAATAGAAATAAAACAATAAATTTTGGGGGTTCCCCTTACTTAGAACTGAAACTCAAAAATTTTTTTTTCATCAAATGCATACGTGTGGGGTATCTATGAATAGGTCTTTAAAAATGATATTGAGGTTTCTAGTATAATTTTTTTCTAAACTGAATAGTTTGCGCGAGAGACACTTCCAAAGTGGTAAAAAGAGTGTCCCCCCCCTGTAACTTCTAAAATAAGAGAATGAAAAAACTAAAAAAAATATATGATGTACATTACCATGCAAACTTCCAACGATAATCTAAATTTTAGTAACAAAAAATAACCGACTTCAAAGTCTCAAAAACTACATAGTTGTCAGATCTCGTTCAAATTTATGTGAGACCACATGACAAACGCCTGCTTTCGATTAAAAAAAGAATCATCGAAATCGGTTTACGTGATATTGAGTTATTCGTCAATTTGTCGCGCACATCTTAACACAAATTTACGACTTATGTAGTTTTCTCATGGATGCCATTGTCAGATCTCAATAAAATTTATGTGGGACTACATGACAGCTACTAGCTTTCGATTGAAAAAAGAATCATCAAAATCGGTTCGCCCAGTCCAAAGTTCTGAGGTAACAAACATAAAAAAAATACAGTCGAATTGAGAACCTCCTCCTTTTTTGAAGTCGGTTAAAAATTGGTTTGAACGAGATCTAGTAAGTAGTTTTTTTTAATACGTCATAAATCGTAAACCGCAATTTACTTCGATCAAAGTTACAACGAACTTCAAGAACTTTTATATTATGTTACTTGCTACTACGGATCCCTTCATGGGCGAGTCCGACTCGCACTTGGCCGCTTTTTTGAAGTCGGTTAATAAGCATAAAAATATTATTAGGATTTGATTATGGTTTGAGGTAAGATCATTGGCAACATTCAGCTTGTTTAGTGAAGCACATAACACAAAATTTAACTTACTTGTGTCAAAAACCAACAACACATGTCATGTCCTGTTGAGCGTCCACACTGGTCTATAAACTGAAGTTTGAGATTAAAGAGAGCAATAAAAAGAACATCGTATTAATTAGTCACGTGTGTGTAATCAGAGAGTTCAACATACCGATAGCTTGACCTAATACGTATTTTTATCAAAAAAATGTTTCTTGAGGCCATTGGACTATTTTTTAACTCTTCATAGCCCCACACTAGAATTCCCTGTGTCGTGGGTGCCATGGACAACACACAAAGACAACAGACAAACGCCCAGATCAAGAACAGACATTCAAAGTTATCATTCAAATTTCCGCCTTGTTGGGAATCGAACCCAGGACCCTTAGCGCGGCGATCCGGCATGGTAACAATTGCGCCACACGGGTCGCCACAGCTACTAGCGTAGGTATCACTACTACTAGCATATTACTACATAGCATACTTCAATGGGTTTAGCCCATTGAAGTATGCTATCTATTTGTACTAATATGATGATTGTGTTAGTGCGCTGTTTTATAATTACAGTAAAGACTTCCCCTTTGTACTATCTAATAAATAAAGGGGAATTATAAGTCAAGCCACAGATTTGTTTTAGGCCACGGAAACCAACCTCTGATTTTATAACTAAGCCATGGGAAAATGAGAAGGGTCTTATAAACTAATTCGCCTTTTTTAAATGCCACCTGAATGTTCCAAAGAAAGCGTCAAATAAAGAGTTTTTTATGGAAATGAAATGAAATGAAATGAAATGAAATGAAATGAAATGAAATGAAATGAAATAATCTTTTATTCATGTAGGTATCACTGATATACTTATGCACGTCATTTTTTTAATTTACCAGCTTTTCGCAAAGGTGCTTTGTCATGGAGGAGAAGAAAAGCCGTAAAGAAACTCCTCAGCACATCTTTTATTTATTAAAAAACTTATATTTATTACAAAAATAGGTATTCTCTAACCTGAGCAGAACTGGTTGCCTAGCTGATCATTTCCAAGCATCCTTATCATTTAAATATTCATACATGTTATAATAACCTTTGCCTACTAGTTGATTTTTTACACGTTTCTTAAAAGATTCCACCGGCAAGTCACGTATTTGCTTTGGGACTTTATTATAGAATTTTATACCGAGTCCCATAAAAGAACGCTGCACTTTAGCAAGACGGTACGAAGAGGTAGCCAATTGATGCATCCTTCTTGTTTGCCGATTTGATAAGTCACAATTTTGTTTATATGCAGTTATGTTATTCCGTATAAAGACTAAATTACTATAAATATATTGGGAAGCTACTGTAAGTATACCTATTTCTTTAAATTTGACACGCAAGGACTCCCTTGATTTTAATTTATAAATAGCTCTAATGGCTCTTTTCTGTAGTACAAAAATTTGTTCAATATCGGCTGCTTTGCCCCACAGCAAAATGCCATAAGACATAACACTATGGAAATATGCAAAATAAACAAGCCTAGCAGTGTCGACGTCAGTGAGTTGTCTTATTTTTCTAACAGCATAAGCAGCCCTAGCGAGTTTAGTTGTGAGAGATGCTACGTGCGGGCCCCATTGCAGTTTACTATCTAAGGTTACCCCTAAAAAGACTGTGGATTCCTCTATTTTTAATGTTTCATTATTTAATTTAAGAGATTTATGGACTTTTTTTACATTTGGTAGCACGAATTCTAAGCATTTGGTTTTCTTTGCATTTAAAAGTAAATTATTTACAGTGAACCAATGTGAGACATGCGACAGAGCACTATTAACATCGTCAAATTTATTTTTATTCCTATCAGTCTTAAATATTAATGATGTATCATCTGCAAACAGCACAATGTTCGCATGGTTATTTACATAATATGGTAAATCATTTATATACACCAGGAAAAGAAAAGGACCTAAGGGACTGTACACAAAACTGCGATGCGACGCGATGCGAATTCGCAACGCAAAAAGTTGCGACACGAATTGCTGCGATGCGATTTCGTGCGGCAAGGCGTCTCCCTTCCACGATAAGGTGACCATTCCTTTGACGACCGTTGAAAAGTAGGTCGTGACACTATCGTAAAAAGAAGTGTGCACTTTTGTTATTGCTTAGGAGATACAAAGAAGATTTTGGGTTCATCCATTTATTACTATTATGAACGCCGAAGGGAACTATTTTCATCGAAAATATGAATTTGTTATTAAAAGATTTGATTTTTAATCTTTTGATTTCTAATCTTAGAAGAAAAAGAAAAAACGTTTCATTTTAACGTAACAAAAAAGATTTCGTATTTTCAAAGTGATCTCAAACTTTATTTGATGTGTGTACGTCTTGCCAACACGCTGTCTCAGAGCCGACTTAAAAGTGTTGTCAACAAGTATGACGTAACATCGCAGGAATGCGCGATGCGAATCAATTAGCAAGTTCTTGCGACGCGACGTGCGAGCTCGCAGGTTTTTGCGATGCGACGTCGCATCGCAGTTTTGTGTACAAGCCCCTAATAAAACTCAAGTAGCCATTAAATAAAATATTGTCCTAAGGGCTTGTACACAAGTAGCCATTAAATAAAATATTGTCCTAAGGGCTTGTACACAAAACTGCGATGCGACGTCGCATCGCAAAAACCTGCGAGCTCGCACGTCGCGTCGCAAGAACTTGCGAATTGATTCGCATCGCGCATTCCTGCGATGTTACGTCATACTTGTTGACAACACTTTTAAGTCGGGTCTGAGACAGCGTATGGGCAAGACGTACACACATCAAATAACGTTTGATATCGCTTTGAAAATACGAAATCTTTTTTGTTACGTTAGAATGAAACGTTTTTTCTTTTTCTTCTAAGATTCTTTATTTAAAAATCAAATCTTTTAATAACAAATTCATAATATTTTCGATGAAAATAGTTCCCTTCGGCGTTCATAATAGTAATAAATGGGTGAACCCAAAATCTTCTGTTTCTTTTTCCTGTATCTCCTAAGCATTAACAAAAGTGCACACTTTTTTTACGATCCATGTCACGATCTAGTTTTCAAAATACGTCCAGTACGGTTGGCGGTCGTCAAAGGAATGGTCACCTTATTGTGGAAGGGAGACGCTTTGCCGCACGAAATCGCATCGCAGCAAATCGTGTCGCAACTTTCTGCGTTGCGAATTCGCATCGCGTCGAATCGCAGTTTTGTGTACGGGCTCTAAGATCGAACCTTGCGATACACCCATCACAGTAGATGACCCTGATGATTTTTTTAGCTATAGAAATAGCCGGTAAACGAGCTGGCGATCCTGATGGTAAGTGGCTATAGTCGCCCATGGACATCAGCAACACCAAAGGCATCACTAATGCGTTGCCGGCCAAGAAAGAGAGAAGAAAAAGAAAGACAGAACTGGCTCTCAAGCCTCATATTTTTATTATTATTTTAATTTATTTTTTAAATATTTTTTAAATATTTTTACTTGTCCTTCTAATTATACGATTATACACATCACCACCTAATTTACTAACTCAGCCACGGATTTTACAACGAACCAACATTTTAAACATTGGCGAAAAAAGATGGATGATGGAGAGGTTTCGACTAGTCAAAAATGAAAATGCACAAATTGAAATCTTTTAATCTCACATAAATCTCCCCATTCCCTTATCTCTAAAAAGTTTATAGTCTCATAAATTAAATGAAATTTTACACGTAAGTTCTATTTACATACAAGTTTAATATCTAGGTATAAATTCGACATCGGCATTAGCAATTCTTAACTGAAGTATGTCTCTTTTATACTTTATCTTATCTTCGTTTAAAATCGTCCTCACTGTATAGTTGCGTAGAAGATGCACCAGGCCAGCTTTCATCTGCAGAAAAGCAAACCTTGTTCCCACACAAATCCTGTTACCCTTACCGAATGGCATGTATGCTGCGTCAATCATATTTTGTTTGTTCTCTTTCGAAAACCTCTCAGGTCTAAACTGTTCTGGATCAGGATAATATTTAGCGTCATAATGAAACTGATAAATAGGAACAATTATTCTAGTACCCTTATCAATTTTGATATTACCGACGGGCAAACTTGTATTATTTACACTTTGACGTGAAAGATTGGAGATAGGTGGATGCATGCGCAAAGCTTCATTTATTACTTCATCAAGATATTCCATTTCAGAAAGAACGTCATAAGATATATTTTTATGGTTTTCGAAGATTCTGTCAATTTGTTCGTGGAGCTTTTTTAATATTTCAGGATTCCTGCCTAGTTCAACGAGGGTGCTAAATATGCCAGATGCACTGGGCTCCACGCCAGCAATAAAAAAGAAAAATGCTTGGGCCGCAAGGATTTCATCCGTTGGTTGTAACTCTAATCCAGTCTCAGAATCCTTAAGCGTCCCATTGTGTTGGAGACTGACACAGATGTCTGCAAAATCGTGACGTTTAACCTTCTCCTGTTCCCGAGCTCTGATGATTTGCTTGATAGCACCAATGAAAAAGTCTTCATGTTCTTTGAATATTTTGATTCCCGTCAATTTAAAAAGCTTTGGGCTAACGCTGGATATTGCAAAACCAACCTGAGTTTTTATTGAGGTTCTATTGGCTTTTTGAGCCATTTCAAGAAAAGGGGAATCAAATACAGATTCAGTATTGACTCCGAATACAGCCGCACCGATAGCAGCACTACAGAATGTTGACAGTGTCTTAAAGGCGTTTCCTTTCAAATACTGAGGATTGTTCTTTAAATATTCCATGAAGTCTGTAGCACTTTTGTCCATGATGTAATACATACTTTTTAATTTAGTTGATGTAAATAATGGAGTCATTTGTTGTCTCATCAGTTTCCATCTTTTGCCGGTCATAAATAACATGTTATCGGCCAACAGGTCATCTTCATTTGCTTCAAAACCTCGATGGTTGAAGGAATAGAAATCCGACGCTAGCAGATGTTGGATGTTGGCAAGATCTTTTACAAACAAAGTGGGTGTGAAAAAGGAAGCCACACCCACAGCGGGAGCATCCGGATGCGATTTATAAATCCTTTGAAAAATTTCGTACACGGATTGCTTTGAATACATATATTCGAAAAACGGTCCCAAATATTTATTGTTCATATCATATACTACACCACGTTTCTTCCAATACTTCGCGTTATATTTTCCGTTGATATATATTAGCACCAAAACCACAGTCAAAATTAACATCAGTGCTGAGAAAAACATTTTTTGCAATATAATAAGTAAACTCAGATATAATATTACTGATAGAATGACCAGGGTACACAGAAATGATGTTTAAATATAGTATATTATTATCAGTGTTAATTGCAGTGTCATGCTTACTCTTAAGATTAAAATTAAATATTGAAGTGGAACATTTATGAACAAATACTTAAATGTTATAATTGTTATCAACATTAATAATGAAAAACCGGGCAAGTGCGTGTCAGGTCACGCGCAATGTAGGGTTCCGAAGTAGTAAGTTTATCGACTATTACTCATTAACTACTTATGCTAACATAGCCGTCATAGTTTTCCTTATAAATTCATCATATAACCTATTTTTGAGAGTTTTTCACTTCCTTTTCGTTGTTCCACTTCCGTTTCACACTTTTATCCAACTCCAATCGTTTAGCCGGTATGGGAGGGGGGGGGGGGGGGGGACACACTTGGCTTTTACCAAAATTAGCTTGACTACGGAACCCTAAGAATGTGACCTTTAAAGTATACCTACTTTTTTATCAATGAAAGCCGATATTTTTTATATTTGTCAGGAATAGGTGGTTAAAAATAATAAATAGTCTGTGGGCGTTTGAATAATTTTATCAAACACTAATTAACATTCAGGTTGTAATTAACACACACACATACACACCACATTTCTTTATCTTATTCTACGTAAACAGGTCAAAGACACAGAGACGAACATTAAATTTATAATACTCATCATGACAATTATAATATTTTTATTAATCATGATGAGTATCACTTTTCTTTGTTGTTACTAATCCTCACTTTATTTTATTTATTTATTTATGTCAAGTGAAACTGTACCACACAATTATGCGGAACGAATTACGCATTTTTCTTCAAAACCACTGGCTCTACAAGAAAAATGTATTGAACATAAAATATCAACCTTTTAATGAGCTACAACTATTGTAGGAAATATTTTTCTGTAAAATCAATACTTTGGCAAATAAACGTGAAAAACAAAAAAAAAAACATGTTTTTTCAAGGTCACCTTGAAAATGGAATATGCGGGTATTTTGCCAATAATATTCGTTATCAGCGCGTCGAAATACATAGGTTATCAAAATTCAGATCAATCGGGGTACGGTCTAAAAGGAAGTTTATCACAAAATTATACCAAAAAATAAACCAGCTTCAACGAAATAGTCTTGAACCCTAAAAAGGAGTACAAAATTACTAAAATCATCGCCACATATTTGAGAAGTTCTCTCAATTTCTAAATCAGAACTGACTTTTGATAAATAAGAATAGGATCAATCTGGAGAGTATTTTTTTAATGAATAAGTTTTCAAATCAGACGGACAAACTGAAGTACATTTTAACAAACTTTAAAAAAAAATACAAGCGCATTGAGAACGTCTTCCTTTTCGTCATATTCAAGTCACTAGTTACTGAGGTCCTAAAGTTAGGTACCTAGGTAACTCCCAACTAGTTTTCTTGTGAAATCTGAAAACACATTGCCAAAATATCCACGTACACTGTCTAAACTTTTTACTTTGTGGCTTCGCTGAATCAGACAAAAGACAAACATTTTTACAAACACTATTCACTCTGCTTCCTTATTTTACAAACAACACCTTGCTGATTTCTTAAATTCCTTTCATCAGTATTCAGGTTAGTTCTTAGAAGACGATAGACTGTTCCAAGAAACTCAACTCTTTTTTTAGAATATTGTATTCAAAGATTGTGATAGTTAAAATTGTGAAGAAGATTATTATTGTTTACAGGACAAAGACCAACACAAAGTCAAGAGTTTCAGCAACTGAAATTGAAATAATTTGCATAAGTTGCATGTTTATTAAGTTCACGAAATAAACGTGCCAAAATTTGATATTTTAAATTTACTTCAAAAATGAAGATTCAAGGGCATTTAGTTATGTGCTTAATGATCGAATGTAAGTACGCCCATCATTTTATTCCTTATTTTTTACTTTTTCTTTGATAATACTTAGTGTTATGTATAACAACACCGTTCGATTCAAGCACATTAATCAATGTTCTCTATCACAAATATTATTCAGCGATTTACATTATAAGTTTTGAGGTAAGTACTATCAAGATCTTCACACATAATATCATTTTATAACGATGTAGACATACCTATTTGTCTTTTCTATATTTCAATCACGCAGTCTTCTAATATTACAAACATTCCTTTTCAAACTTGAACTTTCTTTTCAACTAATATTCTGTTCCGATTCTTAGAAAGCTATTGTGCATTTCATTTTGGCGTTCATTCTTGAATTTGGACGGATAATAAAGCAGGCTTCTGTGTTATTAAAAGTTTCCACAACATCTGTGTTCCTCACGGTTTATATTAAATTGAGCTGAGGTTTCTTTAAGTCCGTATATGGATATTCGGTTTTTAATACTGATAAATCTCTTTATCTCCCACCTAATTGCATGGATCATAATATCAGCTAATCTCAGGATAATGTATAAAATATAATAATCAAAACCGTCTCAGGTAATCAATATCGAAATTGATTTAGCTATATATGTATGTATACATATAGATGTACCACTCCAAAAATGTTTCTGTTACTTTTTTATTTGAAAAACTACTACAATTAAATTTACCGAAATATGTAGTTCTGTAAACTTTTGTATGCCCGACGAATTAAAGGTATTTCCTTTTTTCTTTCTTTGTAAAAAGCAATAAAATTATATTCATAATGATGCATTCTGAATACAGTTGTCAGACCCCAGTTCACATCAAGCAGACGTCTCTCAAAGACGCCCTGTGAGTTCCACGGAACAGCGCTAGTGGAGCAGTTCTTCAATGTTATCTTCGCCGAGTTCCAGCACACTCCACCAATCTGCACCTGCGTGCAGATGTGCGCAGACCAGCCCACTTACTGCTATCCCACCGGGTGTTTCAAGAGAGAGAAGAAGAAGGAATCCTCACCCGTTTCAAGCATCCAGCAGGACACGAAGACGGTGTTCCTTGTCGATAATGATAGGGATGTACTGGCTGATTTGATGGGGAATATGAATTTTATATCTTCTGCAGGTGAGTTGTGGTACTTTTTACTAGAGAACCAGTATTAACTATAAATAAAATAACGCTTCACACTCATAGCCCCACACTAGGATTCCCTGTGTCTTGGGTACCATGGACAACACACAAGACAAGGACATTCACACCCAGACCGAGAACAGAAATTCAAACTCATCATTCAAATTTCCGCTCCGCTGGGAATCGAACCCAGGACCCTCGGTGCGGCGATCCGGCATGGTAACCATTGCGCCACACTGGTCGTCCAAATAACGCTTCACATTAACTCATAATGCTTTCTAAAGATTTTCCATAATTTCGTATTGTATTGTAGTTGATTCTGGTTCAAATTGCTTTGGTAAACATTTTTGAAAAGAACACCGTCTATAAGCATTGAATTGAAAGCATTGAATGTCATACTTGCATTGTCATACTCAGTTGTGCTGGTAGTTAATTTATTCATTCATACATAGATGTCGCAGTGTGCATTCATAGCTCTTTTAAGTATTTATAATAAAAAAAATTACAGGAAAGTGTGATAAGATTTTGGTTTATTAATTCATACCAAAGTTGTAGACTTCATAATGAATCATCATAATAATGATCATCTCGTGGTTTGGTAGCTATGTTACTTAGGTACCTATTGTACCTACTTTCATTCAGATTTTTTATCATCTTACCCAATGACATTGTATGTATGATTTTATCTACCGTTCTTGAGACCTTTTAACAGCAATAACAATACTCTAGAATGCTAAGGATAAGGATTGAATTATCTAACTTAATTATTCAATTAAAATTGTCTAGAGTTACCGATGTACAGTAGTGTTGACGATGAGTGGCGACATTAATTTTCAGGCTTCACCCCATAAAAATCATGAAAACCAGGCACGCACCATGCCACTTAGTGGCGACAATTTGCCGCAGTGGCGTTTCGCCGCAAAATGAAGTTAAGTCGCACCTGGGCAAAATGAAGTTAAAAATTGTTATTTTTGAGAAGGAGCCTGTCAAATATTTGAATTTGAAAAGTACCTACCCTAGTTTGTAAACACCATAGCACTTTTATAACCAGCCAGTGACTTGTTGAAAAGATCAGAACCGCGTGTTGATTGTCAGGGAGGAAAAAATAAAGTCACTTATTTATTAATAATTGTAAATTAGTTTATTAAAAACGAGTATTGCTATATTAACGTGTTTTTGCTTAAAATGTTTAAAATCATAATTTTTGCAGCACCCGCAGAGAGCAGCTATCAACGACCACGTGACCATATCTTGATGGGTCGCGCCAATCCCTTTAAAGAGATAGTTTTTAAATACAAGAGGCTACCAAAGCTACAAATGAAATATAATTTGAGGGAACAAATAAAGCACGCAAGGGACAAGAAAGCGGAGATAGACTTGTCCAAAACGCGTTGGCCGACCAACAAGCAAATAAACAAACAGATAAATCATCAAAGGACTTCGAATTACTTGACGTCTATGTTCCCCGAAAGCAATCAACAGGAAACACCGAAGTATTTTAAGAGATATTTAACTAAACGGGAAAATCAAATCGGTGTAGATATTAGTGCCTTGTATTTGTACAAGGATGCTTCAAACTTCTCCGTGGAAACTTTAATAGATAACTTGATTGAAAGAGGCCTCGAGGGCGTTAATAGTACATCGAGATTTAAATTAAGTAACTTGAGCAAAGTCAAAGATGAAGAGGATATTGGTGATTCAAAGATAATGAATAGCGTTGTAGAAGATTTGCGAAATAATACAAATGAAACTACACTGAAAATTTCATTAGTAACGAATAGAAATAATGATACAGAAGGTCAAAATAATTCGGATACTACGAACAGTTCAACTGCAGCATATTTTGAAATGATTACAACATTGTCCAATCAAATTGAGAAACAAAACAATTTAAGCTTGGAAATTATTAGTAACTTGACTGGTAATACGTTCAGTGATGTTTCTTATCCGAAATCTGTCAATATTTCAACTAATAATGAAACTCTAAAAGTATCCGAAGAAATAACAAAATCTACAACAAATAAAGTTCCAACGAGTCTTCACTTCATCCCCGTTATTAATAGTCAGATCAAAAAGAGCAAGCAGAGAATTGTAAGAAAGTTACGAAATAGAAAGCTTAATTAATAACTTCTAAATCCTGCAATCTATTACAGCAAACAGTGTTATTGCTTCTTTATATAAAATTAAGTAAGTATATTTGTCTTTCTGACGTTTCATTAACCCTTCCTTTGTAAAAGATAAGTAAAAACTGTACCTATAGGAGAAATCAGTGGTCATGGTTCCTTTCCATTAAGTTTCCATTTGGTTCTATATTAATTTTAAAAATCAGTGGCCTTTGGTGTTAAGCGTTAACCCAATCAAATCTGCAATGCAATGGTATTATTATATTTTTTAAATGCTTTTATTCACTTTATACGGGATATTTGTTTCAAACCTTGAGAATTTTTTTTCAACTTTTTCTGAGCCGATTCTTATGAAATTTTGCACATACAGTTAAGATACTTTATAAGGTCTTCAACTATTAGTGACGAATTTCATAAACTCATATTATAATTATTACGCGATGAGAGTACATACGTGTCGATGAGAAGCTCTTTTAATGCGATATACAATAAATAAACGCTTACACAAATTGTTTGAAAATGTGGCGAGTTTACTTTGTGACGATTTAAACAACCCATAGGGTTTCCCTGTGTCAAAGGTGAGATGGACAACACAAATAGTTAAATAATAATAATAATTCAACTGCAGATCACTATAACACCCATGACTCGAGTACAAATATGTCACATAAAAACCTGCCTCGTTCGGGAATCGAACCCGGGACCCTTCGCTTCGCAGGGAGGGTCGCTACCAACTAGGCTAGGGTTGAGTAACAACTCCAACATGAAAACCTGGTTATGAAAAAGCCCTGAATGGCAAAGTGCTCTAAGAACCTTTTTAATCTTGATCTAAAAAAAATATTATAGGATTGGAATGGGATATTTTTCTTCATCCAACTAGAAGTACATTCGTAGCAAAGGGTGAAAGAATACTCGTCGTATCGGGTTATTCGATTCGATCCGATAGCCCTTAGGGGAATTAAAACGTGCAGTTTCTACAAGCTCTTGCAAATATGTATTTCGTAGAATACCGTGGATCAAGTATTCAAGGCCTTGAAGGCTTTTATTACTCTTGTAAATTAAAAAACGTCCTTTCGGCCATTCATTTCTTTGGCTAGACAAGTTATGTATGTATGAATGGTAGAATTCCTGGACGGTATAATCCGTGACTCTTAATATTCCATGAAAGTTGTTTGTTTTATTGTAGTTATATTTTGTAGAGCTGGTTTTTTTATTGAAGAATGTCATGATCTAATCTGTACATACAATCATTATAAAAAAATAGTCGATTCCCTTTTCTTGCCAACAAAACCCTGAGATGAATTTACCTACATGATGGAGATAAAAAATACGACCATCTAAAACAGTTCTGGGTTCGTTGCCCGGGTTGGGCATTTATTTAAAAATGATGGATAGGTACATATTTGTTCCTGGACCGTCGTAGATAATAGTATAATGTGGAGTGATAGTTTTGTAGCGGACTGTAGTTTGTAAGTAATGGCTGTTGTAATTAAATAAACGCTTACGCACTCATACCCCCGTAGTACCTAGGTGTTTACCTTTGTCGCGGGTGGCATGGATGACTGTTCCGACTGGGGGCTTGAGAGCCAGTTCTTTCTTTTTCTTCTTTCTTTCTTGGCCGGCAACGCATCAGTAATGCCTTTGGTGTTGCTGATGTTCATGGGCGACGATGGCCACTTATCATCAGGTGGATCGTCAGCTCGTTTGCGGCTATTTCTTTAAAAAAATATATAACACATCACAATGATACCCATGACTTGAGTACAAATATTCCGGGCCGGGAATCAAACCCGGGTCTAATTCAAAAGATTATTGCCAAACATAAAACAGAAATAGATGGATAATCGCCTCGCTCATGCAAAATCATTGTTTAAGCCAAGCATCCCTCATACGCGCCTAAAATTGACGATAAAAAAAATAGTCTAATATAGACTATTATTACGAACGAGCGATTAGTTCTCCGGAAATTCCCCTGTGGACGGACGGCTGAATTGCTCTCGTAATTTTATTAAATAATGCCGTCTTGCGCCGTTCCGACGTGTACAAATGCAGCTGATCATAAAAAGAAAAAGGATGGGATCACATTTCATGTGTAATTAGCACAATAAAACATTATCTTAATAAATTATCAAATATTTCATTCATATTGAAATTGTCAACCATAGTTATGCCTCCATTTTGTCAGTGTTGCCAATATAACAGTTTTGATTTTCCCTACCGTAATGACTGTTACACACTTTGCCGCTGGCGTGATTGACAACTTTTGAAGCCGCCGGCTTTGCAGCACAAATAAGCCATATTCCTACTCGGCCCTGTCCTTGAAAAATTTGCCTACACCCGCGCGGTACTTAAACGCGCGCGTCCACTGACAGTATTTTAATTTTATCAAACGACTTGAGTTCATTTGTAGTTTTGTAATTGTGAATCTTATCACCTTATCTTATTATCTTCTATTTTAAAAATGAAATTAGTTGTGAATGAAATCCCGGATATCTAGGAAACGGTTCGTCCTAGACGATTTTTGACACGATTCCCATCCCCCCGTGCACACCCCAGTTCCGATAAATAAACCTTGCTGGCCCCATCACTAACCCCCACCCAAATTTTCAACAATTTTTTTTTTTTGGAAATACCGGAAATCCCGGATATCTCGGAAACGGTGCGTCCTAGACGATTTTTGACACGATTTCCAACCCCCCTTAAGAACCCCCAGTCCCAATTACATAAACCTTGCTGGACCCACCCCTAACCCCCCACCCAAATTTTCAACATTTTTTTTTGGAAAAACCGGATATCTCGGAAATGGTGCGTCCTAGACGATTTTTGACACGATTTCCAACCCCCCTTAAAAAGCCCCAGTCCCAATTACATAAACCTTGCTGGACCCACCCCTAACCCCCCTCCCAAATTTTCAACAATTTTTTAGGAAAAACCGGATATCTCGGAAACGGTGCGTCCTAGATGATTTTTGACACGATTTTCAACCCGCCGTAGAATCCCCCAGTCCCAATTACATAAACCTTGCTGGACCCACCCCTAACCCCCCACCCAAATTTTCAAATATTTTTTTTTGGAAATCCCGGATATCTCGGAAACGGTGCGTCCTAGACGATTTTTGACACAATTTCCAACCCCCCTGAAGAACCCCCAGTCCCAATTTCATAAACCTTGCTGGACCCACCCCTAACTCCCCACCCAAATTTTCAACATTTTTTTTTGGAAAAATCGGATATCTCGGAAACGGTGCGTCCTAGACGATTTTTGACACGATCTCCAACCCCCCTTAAGAACCCCCAGTCCCAATTATGTAAACCTTGCTGGACCTCTTGCTCTTTATTTTTTAATATGTTTTCGTCTGAAATTAACAAACCACACATATTATATTACCTATTATAAAACTAATATATATTATGATAAAAATACTAACAATCAACATTGAAAGTAATAATAGTTCAATTACGATCAACAAGTTTTATTTAGGTTTAAAGAAACTTATTCTCATATTTAAGATACAGTCACTTACATGAGAAACATATTTTTAGAAACAGTAATAATATGTTGCGATCAGATACTGGTAGACCTAAGTATAATCGCCTTTATCTTTTTTCTCAACGTCCTGTCACAAACATTTCCCGGAATAATGCGACATGTTTTACGTTGCAACACTACCGCGGGTGGGAAGAACGGCGGGGCCGGGCGGTTCTGGACACAACGCGCGACTAGCAATGACAGCGAGATGTGGCTTCTAGTTTATTATTATTCTAAGGTTTAAGCATCACATTTAATCTGAAAACAGAGTGACAGCCCGGAATTCGAGAGAATTAATTCTGTACACAAATTACAAATAAACCCAATCATTTCTTGCTTCGAATATTCCGTTATCCAAAGGAGTTTGGAAGGGTTAACTAATCCTTAATAAAGAACATCTGGGCTCCATTCGATGAAATGTGTCGAAGCCTGTTAAGATAACGGTCGAGTTAATACTGTTATTGCGTATAAAAGTCGGTTATTAAATGCTATAAGCTTTCATGGTCGTATGTGGGGTTATGGCACTATTATGTAACAACCAGTAGCGATTCTGGCGTTTATTACATCTGGATTTTTGTTGGATGAATACAATCGTGTTAATTAAAAGTTACCAACAATAAACAGTGATGACAATGAATTATACAATTAAATCAACTAAGGCATGTGAGATAAAAATAGATTTTACACAAAATTATGAATAAATATTTTTATTTATGAATTTTACCAAGAAAAAATATTTACCAGCTTCAAAGTAACTCAAAACCTACTCGTCAGATCTAGCTCAAAAAGTGGGATTACATGACAAGCACCAGCTTGCGAATAAAAAGATTCATCAAAATCGGTTAACCCAGTCGAAAGTTCTGAGGTAACAAACATAAAAAAATACAGTGGAATTGAATACCTTCTCCTTTTTTGAAGTCGGTTAAAAATAACATTTTATGTATTTGTCGGTGAGGCCACGAATCTCCAGTGAAGGTCCAGGGACGGACCTCTTTATTCTACAACGCCTGTCCGATGCAGAGGTTGGCATGTAAGAAACGACATGTCATATTTAGATGAAGGAATTGTCAATAAGATAGAACGGATGATCACGTAGTGTTGAAGTACTGGGAAGTATTGATGTGAACGTTAGGAGAACTAGAAATATAATATCATGGAGCAAAGTAAAAGGAATATTATTGAATAACCAACACCGTAGAATACCCCTTCTCCCATATCAGAAGTGTTGGAAAGGACTTGCCCACAAATGCGGAAAATAAATGAGGAATGACACTAGTTCGGATGACATTTGAGGAAAATTTTGCAATGAGAAATTAAACAATCCGAAACGCAATAAAATGAGAATCGTCGAAGTTTATAATATAATCAGTGTGGATAATGCGAAATGTGGCGATGTGAGAGTTCAAACAAACGAAGCCATCCAATATGTAGACCTTTCGGAGTACGATGTGCTGAAACGCGAATGTTGATTTTTAAATATGAGGTGACGACTAAAATTTCTTCGAGGAACATGTTGATGGAAATGGACGTAAAGACGGATCGCAGATAAGTAGCCCTAGTCTAGCATCAAATGTGATACCTGATATCATACGAGTGAAATTAACCTTACTTATTTTTCAGTTGCGGAAAATCGATGACACATGGAATAATGATCTACCACGCCAGCCACGAGAAACCAAGAGACCCAGGAGCTGTCTGCTGCGTGAGCGGTGCTAGATTAGGTGATGGCAGAATGAGTGCACAACCATCTTCACGCATAGTTTGATCATACAGGTGATTTTGTAAAGTTTTCTATGATTATGGGGCTGATGAGCGTATAGATAATGTTGTTGCTGGTATTGGATTTAAACGAATCATTCTTAAAATTATTTCCATGATTTGCCTGACATTCGTATTTAAAGAACGAAATTACGTTGTCTTTTTAAGAGGGTTTTTCAGTCAATGACAGTGACATCCTTTATTTTCTAAATTTAATAAATGGTTGAAAGTTATGAAACTTTATTGGATCACTAAGAGTAAGCTGTTGCAATTGTTGATAGTTCGAAGTTTTTGCTATCGGTTTCCTTATGATGCGAGTTCGTTATGGTGAATAGCGACTTCTTGTCAGTAGACTCGTTAGACTTGTGTAAGTCAGATGTAAGTCACGTAGAGAAACTATGGTCGGTCTGATGGTATAGTAAAAGAAGGATTGCATGATGATATCAATTTAATGAGTTTCGCAACAATGGCTATTGTAAAAAAAAAGAGTAAAAAAAAGAGGAGTGAAAAAAAAAGATGTGAAAAAAAAGAGAGAAAAAAGAGTTTAAAAAAGAGATAAGTGAAAATGAAAGGTAAAAAAAAGAGTACCTAGTAACAATATGAAATTGTAAAAAAAAATGGAGTAAAAAAAGAGTTGTGATAAAAAAAGGTTGTAAAAAAAGGTGTCAAAAAAAAAGAGAAAAAAAAAGTGGAAAAGAAATGTGAATGAGTCCGGGCCAGCATAGAACTGAAGGGACGTTGTACCTGGAGAGTCTTAGAGAGACTGGACCAGGTGTCTGCAGGGTATAATCCGGACCAGACGACAATAACATAATTGCGACGTTCCGTAGAGTCTTATGAACCAGATTGGTAACCAAATGGCCAAACCATAGTTATCTCCACTATATTTCAAGTGTCCACATTTAAAATATCAGACTTAATGAGCGAATTATTCTTGACTGTAAATTAATAATGATGTGATGAATGACGAAAATAAAATGAATGTGAATCAGGTTAATGTAGTCAGAATAGCCGAGCAAAATACTGTTGAGACTGTTTTTACAGGATTCTGATTATCCACACGAGGTCGTGTGGGTCGTCAGCGATGGCCGCGTGCGTGATACGAAAACAACGAGTTGTGGACCCAGGAGTTAGAATGGAGACCACGAACACCAACAGCCCGATACACCGACGCTCTTAAGAGGGCGAGTGGTATTGCTGGATGAGATCATAAGCGGAGGACCATGTGGCATGCCTTGTGGAGCAGTAGATAGAAGAAGCATGATGATGATGTACCAAGATAAATTAAAGCGCGCACGAGGACGAGCGCACGTCAGGATAGCCGTGTCGGTGAGGCCACGAATCTCCAGTGAAGGTCCAGGGACGGACCTCTTTATTCTACAACGCCTGTCCGATGCAGAGGTTGGCATGTAAGAAACGACATGTCATATTTAGATGAAGGAATTGTCAATAAGATAGAACGGATGATCACGTAGTGTTGAAGTACTGGGAAGTATTGATGTGAACGTTAGGAGAACTAGAAATATAATATCATGGAGCAAAGTAAAAGGAATATTATTGAATAACCAACACCGTAGAATACCCCTTCTCCCATATATTTAAATTGTAACCTTGTTATTAACAGCAAATTCAAATCAACACGGTTTATCTCATGATAAAATCCATTCTATTTTACTCACACTCACTATATCAATTCTAGATAAACTATCACTTTATTAGTTTTTATCAAAATTTTAATTTCATTCTACTTCATTAATTTCATTCATACTTGGGTACCTAGGTTACTTTCAACATCATGTAATTTCCACCGAAGTCCAAGCAGACAAGATTGTGAGCAGACGCAAGTATAAGTTATATTCTCAACTACCTACAGTGTGAAATACGTCTGTTCTCTAAATATTTGTACTTCTAAAAATAACAAGACATTTCTGCACACGTGCATTTACACAGGAGCAGCAGTAAGGCAATTACTTAGGTTAATAATGACTCTATTACAAAGGTATCTTGACTACACTGCCTTTAACCATTATTCAGAGATAATAATATAAGATAACGCTCCAACTCAGAGTCAGTAATGGTTACTTAAATCGCTCCTTAGTGAATTTGCGTGGTGATTCTTTGGTAACCGTTACTGACTCGTGAGTTGGGGCGTTAGAAAGAAAGAAAGAAAGAAAGAATTTTTTTTTATTCAGATTAAAGATACAATAAAGGACTTACATCTAAATTATTCAAGCTAATGTGAATATTATTTAATCTGAAACAGGTCTCGCTCAGCGTTAGACACTTTCTAATGATAATTATTACTTCAACTCTATATTGTAAGATATGAAAGCAAGGGTAATATAGTATCATATTTGGAAGATATAATTCTTGACAAGAAATAACCGACTTCAAAATAATTAGGGATAACTAAAAAACTACTCGTCAGATCTTGTTGGGATCACATGACAAGCACCAGCTTTCGATTAAAAAAAGAATCATCAAAATCGAAAGTTCTGAGTTAACAAACATAAAAAAATACAGTCAAATTGAATACCTCCTCCTTTTTTGAAGTCGGTTAAAAATCAGTAAATGTTAGATAAGGTTTCAAACATGCATTAGGTACAACTCGCAAAGGAAAAGTTTTCCAATCAGGACGCTGCGTTTGTGGAACTACAGAGTTTGTAATGCGGATTACAGTGGACATTCATTCATGGAGTGGTATGGTAATCATCATAGCTTTCTACCCATCCTTGCATTGCAGGACACGCTTGTAATGGGTCACTTTAATATGAATCTCACAAAATTTCCTAATTAGGTATTACAATATTAGATATTCATACCCACTACACAATTTGCACATTTACTATCGTATTTATTTTTTATCATATTTATAACATAATTATTATGTATCGCAATCGTATATATATTTTATTTTATTATTATGTATCGTATTTTTTTATTTTTATTAATATGTATCGTATTTATTTTATTTGCTTGTTTTCGTCATACTTATAAAAATAAGAGATGTACATTGTTAATGCACCGTAACACGCATGCTGTGTTCATCCGTAATTAAAATTACAAATAGATTAATTTTAAGACTTAGATCTGTATTCATTGCTGGTTTTTGTAATTTTGTGGATGATCCTATAAATAAATAAATAAATTTCTCCGAGGACTAGAATAGCATCACATTAAATTCTAGACGAAGAGGCTAGATACTATCAAAACATAATAATATTGAAATGTATATTATGCTTACCTGTGTGCCCCGTAGGCCGTAATCCTATTAGTTGTACAATAGTAAACCGCCGACATTCTGCAAGATGCTTACCCATTTAATTGCCGAGTCTCAGTACTGGAAGCTTTGAGCTACAGATTTCACACGTTTGTGAACCGTGGGTAAATCGATATTGATGATTTTTAAAGTGAAACTTTTATTACATCGTCTCAAACTTTTTCGTCTGTGTGTTGCATGTCGCGTGACGGTCGGCCGCGGAGAGATAAAGTGAAAGGCGCTCGTCAGAGCAGCCTAGGCCAATATGGCGGAGCCTATAGTTCGCAGCAGCTGACCGTGTAGTGTATAGACTATTACTCAATTGTGCCACAGTGCTCCACGCTATTTTGTTTGTTTTTGTCAGTGTTTAATGTAAAGATTAAAAACGCAATTTTAATACCCTAAATCGAATAATTTTCTAAAAAAAACCGAAAAAAGTTTCACTTGCATCGTGGTTTCATAAAACCACACTTTCTCTTTTTTTTAATCGAAAGCTGTTGGATGTCGAAAGGTTGTTATGTGGACCCACTTTTTGAGCTAGATCTGACGAGTAGTTTTTGAGTTATTTTGAAGTCGGTTATTTTTTTCTTGGCAAAATTCAGATTATATCATTCAAATGTCATCTTAATTTGCGGGTGAAAAGTCTTACAAGGCTTTAAGGTGTAACAGTTTATTACTATCAATAACTCTGAAAGTCGAACCTGTTTCGTATCAGTGATGCCTTTGGTGTTCTTTGTCCATGGGTAACGGTAGCCGCTTACCATCAGGTGCATCGTCAGCTCCTTTTCCGACTAGTAAATAATAAAAGCAATGACGTCACGAAATGACGAGCGTATTTCACCACAAAATTTCAAGGCGATGGATCCTTTCAATATTATTCACCTCATCATCTTCATTATTTAGAGTCAAGTGAAAGACAATGCAAACTCAAGGCAGTTCCGCAAGACAAGATCGCCTAATGGTTCGGATGGAAATACTTTTCGTTAACAACTTGTGTTCATGGCTGTTTTTTGTTGAGTGACTTTTTTAATTGAATAAATAAACTTTCACTAAAATACAAAGTGAAAATTAAGTTTAAGCATCAGAAGCAGGCTAAGGTATATATTATGTAGGTTATAGAAACCGCGACGATCCCGTTGAGAATCTAATGAGTTGTATTAATTTAAATACGGTAAACCAATACAATCTTTATCATGTAGTGGTATGCCTATTATCTTATGTATCTCATTGCATATATTCTATTATTTCCTATTAATAAATCAGTCTTGCAACAGCCTTCGTGTCTTTTACTCATATCCTTTTACAATCACAGTACATGGCGACCCTGCCAGCGCGAATTTGAGACGTCCCATATATGGGCGCGCGCCACATTCCGTGATGTGTTGCTATCGGGATTAAAATTACATTCTAATGAAGCGAGTCCTAAGTACTAATAAATTATCGCGATGTATTTTACTTTTAATTTGATTCTTCTGACGGGTGCTCCGCTGTATTATAATACAATAAAGAAAGTATCGCGTCGTGATGGGGTCCAGCCAAACTAAAGAAGAAACCCAAATAGTCCAAACGGCTGCAGGCGGTGGACAGAATGCTGCATCCAGCTACTCCACGGGAACAGTCACTAACATATTACTACTGATAATAGTAATCGTCGTGTTAACTGCTGCGTTTTATGCCTTTTGTCATTTTTACAAGAAGATGCATATTGGATGGATGGAAAGGCAGATGGTCAGGAGGTCCCTACATCGGCAACGTATCGCGAATGGTAGATCCCCGCAAGCCAATATTGTGTGAAGTGCATTGTGTTAAGTGTAAAATGCAAGTGCGGCGCAGTGAAGTGTCGTTTTACGAGTATAATGCGTATACGGGAATTTAGT
Organism: Thymelicus sylvestris; assembly: GCA_911387775.1. NCBI lineage: Eukaryota > Metazoa > Arthropoda > Insecta > Lepidoptera > Hesperiidae > Thymelicus > Thymelicus sylvestris. Next base: position 17,295,364 of record OU426889.1, read on the forward strand.
TAGTTTCAATGTATTGTTTTATTATCCGCTATAGTTATGGACTTTAATGTTTTTAGTGAACTGTAATGGTACCTACTCATAAGAATAATGTTTTATAAGAGTTATTCCTATCTACGTTTTGGTGGTAAGTTCTATTACTTATGGCTATTGTTTTAGAAAATTTATATAAAGAATTAAAAGAAATAAGAACGTATTTAGTGAAAATTGGCTCAAAGCGACGGCAGGGACAAGTACTAGAGAATAAACTAATTGAAATAAATAATATCTACGAGCAATATTGTGAGTATTTAGTGAAGTTGGATAAAGATATTAGTCAGGAAAAAATTAAAGTTTCTGATCTTTCGTCGGTAAAAGATTTATGTCATAAATTTGAAACAACCTATAACGAAGTTTTGAGTTTATGTAAAAGCGAAGTAAAAATGGATACTTTTGATTTGAAAACGGCGTTAACATTATTACCTGTTATGTCTGATGATGAAGCATGCATTAAGCAACTTATTGACAATATACAATATTATGATTCCTTGCTTAAAAAATCGGAATGTAAAGAAAATTTATTGAAGTTTGTTTTAAAAAGCAGGCTATCTCAAGCCGCTAAGTTAAAGTTGAAAGTTGAGTATGCTAACATTAATGATTTAATTACTGATATGAATAGGGAATTATTGCCTAAAAAATCAGCGACTGCAATTCAATACAAGTTGCAAAAAATTAGGCAAAATGATCAATCGATTTCTGATTTTGGAAAACAGGTGACTGAATTATTTATCGACCTCACGATCTCGCAAGCCAACGGAAACACAGAATGTTATAATATATTAAAGCCAATAAACGAAAAATGTGCAATCAGACAATTTTCCGATGGTTTACGTAATCGAAGGTTGAGTACAATTCTTTCAGCCAGGAACTACAGCTCATTAAAAGATGCGATCCAGGCAGCCCAAGACGAAGAGGTATCTACACCGTCTACTTCTGGTGAAATATTGGGTATGACCGACAAATATTTTTATAATCATAGGAACTTCCGTAACAATTCCAGGGGCTCACGGACTGGCTATCGTGGACGAGTTTCTTCAAGCAGAGGGCAGAGTTGGAGCAACTACGGAGGTCATCAGCCAGGTGATCAGCAATCGCGTGGTCGTACGACACGCGGGCGACACAAACGAGGTATGTTTTTTAATAAGAATCGTGGAAATCGAGGGATAGGCAACCACAAAGTTAACACTATGAATACGAATGTTTCAGAAAACCATACTTCTGAGTCAGAGCCGCGTTTAGACAAATTTTTTCGTGATTAAAAACACGCACACCATTTTGGCCAGTAATAGTGATTGTTTTATAAATCTATCAATTTTTCCTAGTAATAAAAATTACTCATTCCTAGTAGACTCAGGTGCTTCTTTGTCAGCTTTAGAATATAAACATGTAATTGATCTCAACATTCCATTTCATCGACAGTGTGTTACCATAAACGGATTAGGAGGCAAAGTGCAAACAATAGGATATACTTACTTACCTTTGGTGATGGAAAACGAAACCGTTAGTCATAAGGTGTATATTTTCGACTCATTACCAATTAAGGTACATGGAATTTTAGGACGTGACTTCTTAAATCGGTTTAGAGTTCAATTAGATTTCAATAACAATATATTAACTTTACATACATTTTCTAACAAAACAATTTCTTTGCCTATTGTTGATGACAGGAAAATTAATACTTTTATGATTTCACCAAGATGTGAATCTATTCACTATATTTCAACAGAAATAAAAGAAGATTGTGTAGTTTGTTCAAAGGAAATACAAGAAGGCGTATTTTTAGCTAGTTCTCTCGCAACACCCATTAATGGCATGATTCCTATAAAAATATTAAACGTAACCGAAAGTCCTATTACACTTTCAATTGCGAATTTTAAGCCAGATATTCATAGTTTACGTGACTACACTCTGTGTACTTTTGATAAAATAAAGACCAATTCAGACAGAGTAAAGAAGTTATTTTCTCAATTAAACTTAAATAATTTAAATGATGAGGAGCAGCGAAGTATAGAGAAAATTTGTGCAAAATATGCAGATATTTTTTATCTCCAAGGTGATAAATTGAGTACGACACCAATTTATACTCATAGCATATCATTGAAATCAAATACAACTCCAATTTTTTCTAAACCTTATAGGATACCATATAGTCAAAAAACAGAAGTTCAACGGCAAATTAATAAAATGCTAAGTGAAGGTACTATAGAGCCTTGTAAAAGCGACTGGTCCAGCCCAATTTTATTAGTGCCTAAAAAGGTAGATGAATCAGGTAATAAAAAATGGCGATTAGTTGTTGACTATCGCAAGTTAAACAATATTATCGAAAATGATAAATATCCCCTCCCAGATATAACTGAAATTTTAAATTCATTGTCCGGTAGTATATATTTTACCCATCTCGATTTATATCAAGGTTATTATAATGTAAATTTAGATGAAAACAGTAGGATATATTCTATTATTTCCTTTTAATAAATCAGTCTTGCAACAGCCTTCGTGTCTTTTACTCATATCCTTTTACAATCACAGTACAATCAGTAAAAATAAATATTAAAGAAACGAAAATCAACCTTGTGTCAAACGAGTTTGATTCCAGATTTGACTCGTCTCTAACCAAATCCATTTCTTCCAAAGCTGAAGATCCTATCACAGATTTCAACTTCGATATAAGCGGAAAACGTTACTTACACTATTTCCTCGAAGATTTTCATTTCGTGGCAAATTTTTTCAATGTCTGATATCAGCGTTTGCGTGGATGTACATGATTTATGTCTTGTTCTGTAGATTTCCGCTTCGAGAAAATACTTTGCCGTCTTTCTGTCGACGCTTTTGAGATAAGACAAAACTGTACATACGCGCTGCGGAAATAAAATGCATGTTTTGGTAATCAAATCAGTTTTTCTGAGAAATACACTCAAGATTCTCAACTATAGGGTGTACCCTTCAATTTCTACGGAAAGTGCGTGATGTGAATTACCATAAATTGAGATGGGTTACCCGCACCGGCCAGCTCCTCATCATCATCAAGCATTAGTGCTTGTTCATACTGAACTCGTGGGCGCGGGCGCGGGCGCGGGCGCGGGCGCGGGCGCGGGCGCGGGCGCGGGCGCGGGCGCGGGCGCGGGCGCGGGCGCTGGCGCGGGCGCGGTCGCGGTCGCGGTAAACGCTACATACACCGCGCGCGCGTTTTGGTGTGAACACTTTCATAGTAGCTCATATGTTTGATATTTCGCGACCGCGCCCGTGCGTTCAGTGTGAACAAGCACTTAGCTTAAGCATCTGATATGATATCTTAGGATTCATACTAACCAAAGCAAGGTGAGTGAAGTATCTACCTATATATCTGCACTGTGGCACAGTTTCTTTTTTGTCCAATACTTTACTTACCGCAACTCTCCGAACATCGTCATAAGACAACGACCACTATGCCAAGAGTGAACGACAAGAGAGAGTATTACGCAAGTACACGGGGTGTAGCTATTTACACGCTGCATTCCCAGGAGGAATTTTAAAGTCGTAATTAAAACGCATGCCTTTTTGTTTGTTGTCACATACATAAATAGGTTCATTCTACATAGTCTAGTCTATCTTCTTTTTGATTTACTAACAACTATCTTTACACGATTTCAAGTTACAACATTGATTTATGAGAGTAAGTACCTACTTATACGAAATTTGAGTGATTTAAGTCGTTAATAATTTTTTTTTCTGTCGTGGTATGTAGTTTACTACTTACTACTATTTATTTACTAATAATTAATAGGTACTTTCAATTTTACTTTTTGTCGCATATCGATTAGATTTCAAAATAATCGATTATAATCACCACAAAACTCAAAAGTATCTTATCGCCACATACCTCAGTATCTCCGTATTAAATGCTTCGTCAGCGGTACGTTATTTTTCGTTTACGCGTCGCGAGAATTAATTCCCTCTGAAACTTTCCGAATTACTAAATTAGCTTCATTAGTTTTTAACGGAAAAGTTTTCTCATTCGATGAATATTCATTAGCCTGGCTTCGCATGTTTTCGTGAAAACATGAAATCTTTTAAGTAGATTTCTGTAACATAAAGCAAAGCTTGACTATGTATTTCTCGTAGAGCTGTTTTGTGTCTGGTGAATGAAAACAAGTTTAGTAAAATTGGCTTCTATGTTGTAGATTTAGTTGACAATACTATGGCTATAAACACATTTGTTTGCCCGGGGCGGTAACACGGTCACATCTATTTCTGCCGTGTTTGTTGCAATTTTTCTTTTAAGCAATGTGTTCCGGTTGAAAGCGACTAGGTTGCCAGTGACACTTATATTATAAGAGGCGACCATCAGCTATCCTCAGGTTAAGCAACGCATCTATGACTAACTTCGTAGCGTGACGTGGCGTGACACTCACTTGACACGCACTTTTTGTATAGAATGATCTATTCTTTCTGAGTAACATGACTTATATTTTATTTAACAAAAAAAATGGCATTTATACGTAAACCGGAACAAAGCGAAGGCGGTGAGTAGCCCATAATATACGGTATCTTTCATGGCCACTAATTATCCTATCCATTCTGAGATAATATTCGCTTTAAACTACCAACTATCCAGACATTGAAGTTCTATCGGCGCCGTACATACGACGCGGTCTAACTGCCTCTCGCAATAAATTGTCGTTGCAATTATACCCTCGGAAGGATGATACTCCGTTATGTATAAATTATAACACAAAATTGTAAGGGCTTCTTCAGGAGTGCCACTTCATTGCGTATTACTTGTTTGAAAATATTTAATGCTCTTTAAGTTTTGAAATGGAAATAGCCGACAAACGAGCTGCCGATTCACCTGATGGTAAGTGGCTATCGTCGCCCATGAATATGATGCGTTGCCAGCCAAGAAAGAGGGAAGAAATATAAAGAAAGAGTAGGCTCTCAACCCTCCAGCCGGAACACGACCAGTGGTTTGGCGGCTGACTCATGCAGGAGGGTGACCACGGAGAAATAATAATAGTAATAATGGTATTAATGAACAATTAAATCAATATTCCCAATACAATCCCTCCAAGAGGCTGTCACCACCAGGCCGGATTTATTCGCCGCCTACGTCGCTCTTACATGCAGAAACAATTTTGAGTACTTTGCTTGATTTTTTATTTATTCCTTTCTAATCTCGGCGATCGGTGTTATTAATATTGATCAGATTTTAATTTTGGGCTAGCTTGGATCTCAGTAACTTATCATTAACTTATCTATATCTAACTTATTCATATCAAAGTTTACTTTTCTTATTTGTAGCAGATCATCTATGAAAACAATACAAAGCTGTGTATACCGTCTTATTTTCTGGTGGAGATATCCCCGTCACAGCAGTTATTAGCGCACGCCATAAATATGAATTATCTAGCGCAGAATAACAGGTTTCAGCTAATTTATCATTTCGCCTGTTCTTAGACTATTTGTTGGCCTAAGGAATTTTTGTTGCGAGATTTACCTACTCAACCTAATCCTAGTTATTTTATTAGGTACCTACGAGCGGTATTGTACGCGCATTGCTCGCGTAGATGTGGTTTTAACTAATTTTCAAAAAACTTTCTATTTAGCCTCCTAGGGATTGAATTTAGAAAAGCTTTTAAGGCGCTGTATGACTACGATTTAAAAACGTTGATTTCACTGACACAACCGCATATCTGCGCTAATCTAATGTTACATTTACGTGACGCTGAATAGGGTTCAAAACTGCAAAGCATATTTTTGCTAACAATGTAACTAGACTGCGATTATACATTTAATTTGAGGGTTTTCCTTAGATAATTCAGAATATACACATTAAATTCAATATCTGTCCGGTTAAAGTTTTAATAAAACCATATGACTATTATATTCTCAAAAAATAATATGTTGTTACCGCTGAAAATACACAGAATTTCGACGCTAAAGTTTATTTTTGTACAGCAAATTACGATTTTTTATTGGAAATATTAAACAACTATTTGATATTCTATTCGGTTAACGTTTTTCTTTAGACCTTTTTTTATCCTCTGTATTTTTTGCGTGCGATATTTTCATTGGGTTTCCTCATACTCGAGCATCAAAAAAACCCAGTTTTGTGAATATTGAGATCACACCGCGCCTTAAATAGGCAAATCATGATGTGTATGCGGTATTACTTTATATTTAGCGGATTTATAAATAAAGCTTTTATTGTTTTATCTCCTTATTTTGTTTACTTTACCCTTTTCTTTTTAGTTGATAATTTTTAATTCGGTAATCCGTAATTCAAAATCATTTATTCATATACTCAGTTAAGTACCAAGATATGTAAATAAAAAAGGTTATCTGAGTTTATATAGTTGCATGCAAGCACCGAACCGAGATGAAAACTCCTCATCACATGGCTTTCAGCATATTTGCCATTTATTCCTATAAAAAATGTCTAAATGGGCAAGTGTACTTAAAGTAAAGCCATTTATTAATCTAAAAGCTGGTAGTGCGGAATAGGAAGTTCGAAGAAGACAAGCGCTTAACCGAAAGGAAAAAATATTTGTTTGCGAATCCCGGGCAATAAATTTACATAAGGAGCGGTAAGCCTGCGGCTGGCCCCTGGTAATTGAACAATTTTATCAAGATCGGCACAGTCGTGCGATTTATATGCAGCGATTTTACGATTTAAGTCGTCGATATCAGTCGTACCGAACTAGAGGCGTTTCTGCATCCATCTGCTTACCGGATAAAAATTGTTTTTAATCAAATATCATAATATTATGTAAAGAAAAGTATCGCGAATAGGTTGCCTAAAATAATAATTATGTTCAAGGCTAACATTAATCTATAATTCAGGGTGGTAATATAAATACATTTTCAACTAACTCATATTTTTCTTGGTCTTCCTTTAATTTAAGATACTATGTTACTCAGAAGAAATTGACCTTTGCAAATGACCCTTTCGATTGGTATCATAAAATACAGAGTGTTCTTTCACATTTTACAGGTTCGATTCCGGCTGAAGCAGGTGATTTATCAAAAATTTTAATGCAGTTTTACTTATTTGTGTAAATAAAGAAATGTTTCCTTTCAGTAAAAGCCATCATTAATATTCAAATTTTTTTACTACAATTTTTTTTCGCAGGCTTGCAATATTTGTTTCCATGTTCGTTGATTACGGATAAAAGGAAAGTACTGTAAATACTGTAAAAAATATTTTTAACCCCCGACCAAAAAAGAGGGACGTTATAAGTTTGACGTGTATGTATATCTATATGTCTGTCTGTGGCATCGTAGTTCCTAAATGTACGAATCGATTTTGATCTAGTTTTTTTCGTATGAAAGGTGACTTAATTGAGAGTGTTCTCAGCTATGTTTAGTGTAGGTCAAACTTTTAGGGTTTTTTACATTTTAATTTAACATTATATCAGATCATAAAATCGTATTAGTAAAAACTTTTTTTTTTTTTTTTTATATCATATAAGTTAATGCTTGACTACTATCCCACCTGATGGTAAGTGGTGATGTAGTCATGGTCATGTACTTCAATCCATTATTCTCAGACACTGGCGTAACTAGCAATGATGTTTAACAATATTAAAAAAATCTGTAGCTCGAGCACGAATATTTGCGAGAAAGTATTCGTATGGTTAACGTAAGCCATTTGTCAAATTTGTATGGCATTTTAGTACCATTTACGCACGATAGGGGCGCTTTTGAAAAAATGCCATACAAATTGCTCACGTTAACCATACGAATACTTTCTCGCAAATATTCGTGCTCGAGCTACAGGTCTAAATAATTCACTGCGACTTGGTATTAAGCGCAAACCAATCGCGAGCCTTAACATTTTCAACATTTGGTTTTTGCGACTAAAACTTTCCCGACATTCGTACAGCGAGCGAGATCTTAAATGAATTGGGAACTAAGACAACACAACACTAACTAGTTTATTTTATTCCGTTACAAAGCTAATTTATGCGGTTCCCTATTGGACATTGTGGCGTGGGTTTTTAACCGGGTAAACTATTTTCGGCTAATGTATTTAGTATTTATAGTCGTGCGTTTTTCTTCGAAGTACTTAACTTTGTTTAGATTTGTTTCGGTGAAGTTGTATTGTTTTTTTTGTTGGCGTAAATGGGTTTAGTTTTATACGAACAAGAAAATTGTTTTTTGCTCTCTTATGTTTTTGGAGTGTAATGCTTAATTCATCTTTAACTTTAGTCTTTAGCAAAGGGAGATCTCCCGCCAAGCTAGGTGGCGTTGCCTGGGGGGGCAACCAAGCCCAGTCTGATCTGGTCATAGCGTTGTTTATGAATGAATATGCTAGCAATCTTGAAAATTTCGATAGTTTGATTCAAGTCATGTGATGTCACCGTTTGCCGTGTAGTGCGATGTCGTCACAAATCCAATGTCCTCTGCCCGTTGTGTTCTGTTGAATAAAGGAAGAGGTTATGGCTATCAGGTTTCTCTTGGTGGAATTTGTTAGTCGTGTTGGAAGGATCATTGACAGATTGAATATAAAGTAATACCCTTAAACTGTATACAAGTGTAGAGATGTACAGACACCTACAGAGTAAAGTAACCCATCTGTTTAAAAATATACGAACATCGTTTCCATTGCCTGTTGCGTTGTAAACAGATGGGTTACATTTCTCTGCAGGTGACTGTACCAGAATATTAAAAACTTTAAGTGACAGACAACAAAGTATCACCTAACAAGTAAAGTTAAAAAGTCTGGGGATCATTTTACAAACGCAGACAAGCTTTGGGCTCAGGATTAAAAGTTTTCATTCCAATCACTGCGTCTCGTCTGCAGCTTTCAGATCAAATGAAGTTGATTGATCATTGCTTTTTTGCAAGAGAAATTACTCTTGTTCGTTCCAACTTCGTCATTCCGATGGAAGTTGCGAATAAAACCCCTCAAACTTTGACTCGTGTAAAGTGTTCGGTCTTTACAGCGAAACTTTTTTATTGAAATAAAAAATGTCAAGTGAGTATGCATTCAGTTTTTAATAAAGTTGCTGAAGCCAGGTAGATGGAGCTGTACCACTGTAGTTTACGGGTAAACCGATATTCCGATGCAGTTGCATGGATCGTCCTCCCTAGCGATAATATAACCCTACCATTAATAATATCAATAAATATTAATAATATAGTCTTAAAAAAGTGTTTGTTAACCCTTGTGATTTATCAGAACTTTAAAATTAAAGATCAATCAATAATCCTGTATTAAATTCCAAGTATTATCATGCGGACCCTTGGCAATGCCATCATGAGTAAAGTACCCCGATGTGTTCATGGGAAGTTTTCAGCCATATCTTTCATAGTATCGACTACGAAGCCAGCGATCAGCGTTGGCAATTAAGGCCATCTGCTTCCAGACGTGACTGCGCGCTAATCATCAGGATGCTCCCGGAATATTTTATATTAAACATTGCAATGTTCTGAATTGTTTGACGACCCTGTAGCCTAGTTGGTAGCGACTAGCGACCCTGCCTGCGAAGCGAGGGATCCCGGGTTCGATTCCCGGCCGTGGCAGATAAATATTTGTGCTTGGGTCATGGGTGTTATTGTGATGTGTTATAAGAGTATGTGTCGTCCGTGCCACCCGCGACACAGGTGAAAGGCAGTAGCGGGGAAATGAGTGTGTAAGCGTTTATTTATATTAATTAATTTGGGATCTTGAATCTCTTGCTCTTTTGGTAAGTGATACTATCATTCACAGAGTTGCTCGTTCAGTTCTGCCTCGGCAATCGTATGGGATGAAGTTAAAGACTTCACATTCACACACATTGTATATGTCATTTTATTCCTCTTTTTTGGTATGTAGGTATACTCATATTTTTGGCATAGACGAGGTTAAGTTTACTTAACTTTGATACTTAGGTACTTATTTGTAGGTACTTATTACTTTTACTCAACTTACACTCATATTTACATGCCGCGAATGTCACAAAGTTATTCTCAACGAACGTACCAGCGAAATTGTTGTGGGTACTTATGAAAGGGATCACGCTTAACTTGGGGGTGGTAAGACCTTTTTAATTGAAAAACTTTATGTAGCGACGCCCACGGCCGCGCTCACACTTATTTATGGTAAACTCATCGGAGCGATGCTTCGTTAGATGAATAAATAATCACTTTGAGATTTTTCTGCTGCTTTTTATCAGCAGAATAAATATTACCGTTTGAAGTTTGAAGATAGAATCATTTGCATAAAGTATATCTGTCTCTATCTCACAGTTAATTCACTCGAAGGCTGTACTAGGAGAATGTAATGAACGATTTACAGTACTGCATAAAATGTTACAACATTTGTTTCTTTATTTCTTTTCTCTTTTTCCTCAGCACTACGTTCGTTCACGGCTACTTGTGTTCATAAAAATATGTTATCAATAATTTCGTGTGGTGATAATAACTTATGACAGATATGATTAGAGAAAATCTATGCAGGCAAGAACATTTAGATTTTTCAATCAATCCTTTCAATCCATAAAAAATGATCGATCCTCATTTCCAAAATTCCTGAGCGTAAAATTTTGTAAAAAAAATTATGAATAAGTATTTCCTCAATCCTTTTTAGAGTTCCGAAGTAAAATTGGAACCCTTATAATTTCGTCATGTCCGTCCGTCCGTCTGTCCGTCTGTCCGTCTGTCCGTCTGTCCGTCTGTCCGTCTGTCCGTCTGTCCGTCTGTCCATCTGTCTGTCCGTCCGTCTGTCCGAAGCAAAGCGCCGAGACCCTTATAGCTAGAAAGCTGTAATTTGGCATGGATATACATTATGGATATACAGTTGGACATGTGAAAAAATTCTGAAATATAGGTTATATGATGAATTTACAAGGAAAACTATCACAGATATGTTAGCTTATGTAGTTAATAAGTAATAGTCGAAAAACTTACTATTTGGCAACTCTACATTGCGCGTGGCCTGACACGCACTTGCCCTGTTTTTATGTTTATTTTCAGAAAATCCTGTATGGAAATCGTGTTTTAAAATTTCTATAGGCAACGAAAAATACGTCTGGATGCATTTACAGTGTGAAGCTTTAAAGCGATTCTTTACCGGTACGTTTCGTACCATATTCAGAAAATAAAATACATAAGTTAAATATTTTATTCTGGTTTTGACCCGACCATCTACAATAATTTTATTTGTTGATGAGAGTCGCTTTAAAGCTCGTCAGACGCGAAAACCCTTGTAACCATAGACATAATACTACTAGACTCACAGAACACCTAATAATTAGGGATGTTCCGATACCATCAAAGTATCGATACCTACTCATTTCGATAATACTCAAATCTTTTTTCGATACTACTTAAACAAGTACTCCTAAAGTATCGATACTTACTGATATCGATACTTTTTAGTACTTTCATATTTTTTTTTTATTTTGAGGATGCTTACAATGAACGTTGAAGGACAATAATTAAAACAAAAGTGAGAAGAAAAAAAAAACTATTTATTATAAATCTTTTACTGATACTTTTTAGTACTTTTATTTTTTTATTTTATTTTGAGGATGCTAACAACGAACGTTAAAGGACAATAATTAAAACAAAATTGAGAAGAAAAAAAAAACCATTTATTACAAATCTTTTGCGTCACGTGCATACTTTAAACAAAAACTCTTCAGCATTAAGATTTTTTTTCTTATGGAAATAGCCGGCAAACGAGCTGACGATTCACCCGATAGTAAGTGGCTATCGTCGCCCATGGACATCAGCAACACCAAAGGCATCACCGATGCGTTGCCGGCCAAGAATGAGAGAAGAAAAAGAAAGAAAGAACTGGGTCTCAAGCCCCCAGCCGGAACACGAAGAGTCGTTTGGCGGCTGACTCATGCTCGAGGGTGGTAGCTATCCAGGCGAACCCCATGGAGAAATAATAATAGTAATAATGGTATTAATTAAATTAATTACTCGTGAACAATAACTTTCTTTTCACTTGTATCATCACAATATGGCGGGCGGGCGCGGGCGTCTCTCTCGCTTTCGGCTCGGGCTCGGGTGAAGTCGAACGAATTCGGCTTGCCTGGCGCGAGACAACGGCGACAACGCGACACTCACGCTGCCACGCGACGCGACGAATACCGATTACCGATAACTCGGTAACCGAGCGCGATCAGCTTTTGCTCACTCATTTTGTATTAAGTTCTGTATGATGGGTTCGGTTTTTTTTAAATGGTGATGTTGATTCGATTTGATACCAAGTAATTTTGTTTCGATACCGAGTATGTATCGCAAAATTGATTCGATACAATAAGTACTTGGTATCGAATCAAAAGTATTGAGTACTTACTCGTATTTACTAGTATCGGAATATCCCTACTAATAATTAGTTAGAAAGGAGTTGTGGGCGTGGCAGGCGCGCCAAGATTATGAGCAAACGTGCAGGATCCTCAAAACACGCGACCGCGCTGTTTAGTGACTCGCGAACTCCAACGGAGAAAAGTACTGCGAAATACTGCGACTAAATTACATAAAAATGCCTACATGTGCGGTAATTACTTGCCGTGCAAGAAGCGAAATGCTCAAAATAAACAAAGGAAGCGTTTCTTTTCATCGATAAGTAAAAAACTAGGATATTTTAGTTTAAATCTTTAAAAATGTCCTACAAATGATTATTTGCCCAAAAAATATACATTGCGGGCTTCATGCGCTCGTCATTTTTAACACATCAATGAGAACGCGTAATGTATTACGTAGTAGTAGCTCTAGCGTTGGGCGTAGTAAAAGATGACATCGATATTCGATATATTCTTTCGAAGTTATAATAAAAACAACTTTCTTAAATAATGTACATGTGGCCAGATAAATTTAATATTTTATGCATTGAAATATAGTTTGAAAGAACATTGACGTATTTTACATCCTATTTCTTTTATGTTTTTAATTTTTTTTAATCCAATTTTTTATATCTTAAAAGTTAATGCTTGACCTCAATCCCACCTGATGGTAAGTGGCGATGTAGTCATGGGTGGTAAAACGAACTAAATTAGCAAAAGCCTATTCACTCTTGCCTTGAAGATAAATATTACATATATTATTATAATAAAATAAGTATGATGAAGAACAAATGAATCTGAATCTGACATACGTAGCGAGTTTCCAATATCCTATATTTTTTCCAATAAATATGATATTTTTTATGGATTTAAGGTAAACCTTTATTTTACACATCTATCCACCTTACGAAAATAAATACCGATAAAAGTTTACGTCAGTCAATCCTTAGGTACAGTGTCACGCCTCTCACGCACACATAACGACTCTCGTGCGTATTTGTTCATTTTCATAGTAGTAAGCAAATGGAGGGGATCATAACGGTGACAGTGGTTCTCGTACAAGTTACGCGCTATGCCCTTTCTAACTAATTATTAGATGTTCTGTGACTAGACTAGACAAGCGGGCCTTCTTTGCGTCACGCTATCACCTCCTGCCTTTCTTCGCAGCGTGACGGTTTCACTTACATATGCTCAGATACCTTGGTAAGACAAGGATAGGTTTACCTCCTGCCTTTCTTCGCAGCGTGACGGTTTCACTTCACTTACGTATGCTCAGATACCTAGTCTAGTAGTATTATGTCTATGCTTGTAACTCACGTTGTTACTTTTTATTTAAACGAGTCAACTGATGGCAAGTGGACTTTAGTAACATTTAAGGAATAAAATTATCGACAAGTTCTGCCTCTGAGGCATAAGGTAAACGCTATACGAGGGAAGGAAAAGGTGGTAAAAATGTGTATGGTTGCTTCTGTAAATAGCCTAAAATGTCCACAAGACAAGGCCAACGTCAGGTGAAATTAAATTACACTTTTAGTAGCTCTGTTCAAGAATTTCAATATGTGCTAGCCGTATAATTAGGATAAAGGGAAATCTGTCCTGCAAGTTTAGTAACGAATTTTGGTGTCGCCTAACTTGTAAGTTGTGTACAACTACGTTAAATCAGACTGATGCAGTCTAGTTTTAACAAGTATAGATACACCAGTTAAGTTGTTGCAGTTTTGAAATAATATAGGTAAAATAGTTTACGAGGAAATAAAAGATGACTTAACAATAACAGAACTTACTATTCATTTCAGCGCCATCTATTGACAAAAACTGTGTTATAAAACTAATTGGCCAGCACTAAAATCCCGTCTGTTACGATTTACGCTTTCCGCCTACGTCAGACTTTTTGTAGGACAGATAATCGGGCCGATTTTTCCCATATTATTTCTGACCGACTTTTTGTATAACGTGTGCGTTGCACTATTGCTATCAGTACGTTCTATATTTCTCCTACAAAAATCGGTCACCGATTATCGGTCGATTCAACAAAACAAAATCTGCAATGACTCTTCGTAATTCAATCAAAATATTTATACAGCATAATTATTATGGCAGGTCGACAAAAAAACAGAAACAGTCGCATCGATCAAAAGCATTCGAACCGTAAACTCCACCTGTGAAGTCCGCTTAATGCATGAAAATACACATTCAAAGCAGAATCCAAAAACGCGATTTAAAAGCCAGCAGCCGTCGGCAATTGCTTGTTAACTATACAAAGCGGTATATTAATGAAGAGGAAAGAACACAATGGGATTTCAGAATGTGACGCCGGCACCGAATCGGTCCGCTCCGAACATTTTTCGGTCCATTTCACAGTTTTACTTATGCAAATAAGTTTCGACGGGCGCGGCCGGCGGAAGTGCGGAATGAAAGCATTTGTTTCGCGAACAATTTTAGCTGTGGAGCTGCTTATGAATCCAAATAATTATTTTTGTTTGGTGATACTCAGTAACTGGGGTATGGATTCGGTATTTTGACGTGATAACGTCTATTAAAACGATGAGCGCCGCACCGGGGGCGCATCTATGAAAAAAAGTAGCGTTCCGCGTGCGAGACAGCGGCAAAAGCGAGAGAGAGGGGCACTGTCGGCTACAGTCGGCGTAAACTCGATTTTTTAAACTAAGTAAAATAATAAGTATTTTTACCGGTAACCTCTGTCAGGCGGCACCTAGCACCCTCTATCTCATTCGGCCCTTGGGTTAACTCTATATGAGTCAGAAGCAGGGGAGTTTGGCATTCGAGAAAATGAAATCCTTTATACCTACCTACCTACTTATATAAAATTTCTTAAAATTTCCCTTTTCTTTGTTAATTTTTATTCTAGTTCCTAGGTTATTTAAGTATAGTAATATCCCTGGAAATCACACGTAATCTTTCTTTACACGCTTATGTAAACCTCTGCAGTTTATGTATTTCTCTATCCTGGATGAGATTGCTAACTTCATTATCGGTTAAGTTACTAAGTGCTCCATCGATTCGCGCTGGGGATAAGTGCTAGAGTAGATTCTAAACTTTCTCAATCACAAGGAGACATCTGTGCTATGCAGTGGGGTACCATTGTATTGAAACTTATATTAAAGCCAAACACTAAAAGTAATGATTACTGTAATTACTATTAGTTTCATTGAAAAGTTAATAAATAATCATAATATTTTTTTAATAGTATATTAAAGTGAGGATTATCAATCGTCTCCACAGTTTTCTCTGTATTTCGTAGGCAAACTTTTCACAGATGCGCCTGAACTGAGTTCTCTAATGACGTGGACTGGAATTGTGTTCCTATGTACTTCTTTAAAATTTATTATCTCGACGCTCTTTTCAAAACACCTTTTCAAACCCGTTTTTTCAGTTGTTTGTTTGTACTTAATCGCAAATTATACCAGTGGGAGATTTTGAGAATTCTCGTCAGTTGCTAAAATAATATTTCAGGTATGCAACACTGTTTTAAAAATATAAACTTTAATTATAAATACGTTACTATTATCACTGCCTGTGGACCATCAGAAATACCACCGAAAAAAGAAAGAAAGAAAGAACTGCCTCTTTCCAGTGGCCCAGCCGGAACACGACGAGTAGTTTTGCGGCTAAATTCAGCAAGAGGGTGGTGAAACGAATGACAAAATGGTTCGGTTAATGAGTCTACTGTGATGATTCTGACAGTCACAAACTTCAAAAAGAAGCTTAAAGAGCCTAAAGTGTTTTGTTCCTTCATACATTTCCTCGTTTGGGAGACACATAACCCATATGGATTGCATGCATGTTAAATTTTCCACTATAACTGACAATAAGAGTAACGAAAACGCTCCTACTGTGTAAAATTTTACGTTCAATATCTTCTATGGACTGTGTTAGCGGCCAAGTGGCTAGAATAGTAAAGTTTTATGTTAGAATTGAAAATGGAAGTTTTATTTTAATTTTTCCCGTAACATTTATATGCTAACGATGTAATTCAATAAGATCTCCCGCGTGAAGAATATAATTCTATAAGTGCTTCGACTGTAAAACATCGTTTTGAATATTCGCTCAATATCCAATTTCAATAGTTAATGTATTATTGGTCATTAGATTAGGCGGGGAATGTTTCAAGAGATACCAAGTACTATTATTTTTTCTGTGGAGATACCACAATATTAAAGGAGTAGAGTAGTAGAGAAGCGTAGCGAGCAAACTGAAGGATGGAAAGCGAAGAAGAGAGCGCAAGAATTTGTGGAAGTTTGAATCGAAATAAAGACACTGCCTTCTACATCACTAAACTCCAAACATATTTGTACCTATTAAAAATGAAATGATTGAATGAAAAGAGCATAGGTGGAGTAAAGTTGAATGTAAAGAAGCAAAGTGAAGCAGAGGAGCTGTGGGTGCAGTTGGATATTGATACTCCAAAAAGACGACAATCGTGTGATGACGAGAATAGGTTCAACATTACTTATTTTAAAAACTTTGGCGGCTGATTCGCAAGTCATAAATGAACGCAGTCCACAAATGAATCGGTAACAGGTGGATAACACCAGTTAAAAATAACCAGTTTTCTGAGGTCTGCTTACGTGTAGCGAAACTGAGGTGGTGTGTGTGCAAACAACACGAGTAACCAAACTGTTTTAAGAAACTGTTCTCGGTTCCGAAACAAACTCGGCGGAGGAAGTTTCGGCGGTTTTTGAATTTCTCCAGAAGTTGTGGAAATGCGATTTACAATTCCATTTTCGAGGCTGTTACGATGATATTTTTGTCGCGAGAAACGTTTAAGTTACTTTGTTGTTTGGGCTCTTTTATTGTATTTTGAAAAAGGTCAGCTACGTATTCCCATGGGATTTTTGTAAAATTATGTAGGTATAGGAGACAAATATGTAATCAAAGTTACCACGGTATTACGTATGTACGATTTATTTTGGTGAAAATTCTTATGTGGAACCTTTTGAAAATAATAGGGTTATCTAATATTTCAGGTTACATACAATATCTTTTTTACATTATAATATCATCTATACAAATAAATAAAATTGTAGTGTCTGTTTGTAATATTAAAAATTACCGCTTTTTACTAAGTGCGATTGGATGTATACATGGTACATATGCCAAAACAACATTTTTTTCATTTTTTTTCTGTCTGTCTGTTTGTTTCGGCTAATCTCTGAAATGGCTGGACCGATTTTGACGGGACTTTCACTGGCAGATAACTGATGTAACAAGGAGTAACTTATTCTACTTTTATTAAAAAAGCTGCAGACAACGTCTGCTGGGTGAGCTGGTTGGTTATATGAGGTTCATTTAAAATGTTAATTCAAATTTAAATTACGAACTCATGGCCCGGTAGCTTGTGGCGATCAGCGATCCGTTGAGTGTAGCAAATACGGGCGTGGCTTCCGATCTGTTGAATGCACAGACTACCCCCAATAGATACCGCATTAGTGAAATTTTCTTAGAGTTTGAACTCACAAAATTTGGCGGAAGGCGCGGCTTGTGGGGGACAAAAAAATGCGCTGTGTTAAGGCTGTGATTGGCTATTTCTAATTCATACTTGGACTTGACGGGTCAGTATTGGTCGATACTAATGTCGTGAACATGCAAATGCGCGTACGTGTTGGCGCGCCTCAGTTGCCTTGTATGCGGTATCTATTGGGGGTAATCTGTGGTTGGATGGGTGCCCGCGGTGTCGTTGACTTTATTCTCGGTCTGACCTGTATTAGAGCAGCGTGGTGGTGTTCAAAATCCGTGCTCAGTAGTAGACCATACAAGGGTTGAAGCCAGCTAATTCAAATTACTTTAGGTTATTTTAGACAGTTGAGGAACATACTTATCTTTAACTTCCGCATCATGTAGTATGTAAGGAACTGATTTAGACACATCTGTAACTTAGACCTACTGTCCACTGCGCTTCATTTGACGATTGCAAGCTATTTAATGAAACAGTCAATAGGCAAATGCGACGATACCGCCCTTTGGACAGATTTCGAACTTTTACTACACAAGATGCAATGCAAACAAGCGTTAGCGTACGTATCACGTACGTACAGAATGTAGCAGTGGACTTATCAGGGGTCACGGGTTCAATTCCCAACCGAATTTATGTGAGCGATAAATGTTTGTTCTCAGGTCGTAAGTCATTGTTATCTTTTGTTTGTCTAAATGTTTTATCTTGAATCAATGTTTATTTTGGTCCTTCGAGACCAATTCAGGCGGTTTAAATGTGGTCTAGAATACACATATATCCATGCCAGATATGCAGACCAGGGTGTTGTAAGAGGCGATACAAGCCAGTCTTCTTATTAGGTTGGTAAGGATTATATTACCAATACAAGCGCTGTGCCTGCGGCTTTGCCTGCGACTTTGCCCGGGTTTTCCGGGACAATAAATACCCTGTGTCTTATTTCAAATAATGGTATACCTGTTTGCTAAATTTCATGAAAATCCGTCCAGTAGTTTTGGCGTGAACGAGCGACAAACATCCATTCTAACTTTCTCATTTATAATATTAAGTGGAATTTAAGTCAAATAGATTTAACGGAAACTCTTCAATAAAACATTTGTGTTCCAAATCCGTCCACTAAAGGTTCGTGCGTAATATATTCTTCAAACATGTATGTAATTTATCGATAGGATACGCCATTAATGCGTCGCAGCGATTTGTGACAATCGCTTTAATGGAAGTGACTATAAATTGCCATGGATATATTCCAATTGATAAAATCCATTTGTTTTTCTGTATAAAAATAAAATAAGTAAACCGATGTCGGCTCAAGACCGCGATCTCACATCTTAAAAAATGTAATTTTTACAAAAGATTTGACATGATATTTCAGCATCTTAAACTGAATCCTGAGATTGAAGAGATCTTCAGACAAAGATCATAAGATCACATTTTGTTTATTATCCTTATAGTCATTAAATTTTGAGTTTAAATCCGAAAACGGCAATATGTCACCTGGTTGTTTTAAAAAACAAATTAAAATTACATTCCTTGGATCTTCTAGTACTCGTAAGTAATATTATCTTTGTATATGATACGAATATGAACCGGGCAACGTCAAAGCGGTCTTTTAGCGTTTTTTTATTGCTCGCAGATGGCTTTGAGATATTATGATGGATTTCGTTTCAAATGGTTTTTCTGATATGGAAAATTAATAAAACATTCAAGTTTTGTTATTTTTTGAGGATAAGTAGAAGGAAATCGTTTTATCACAGTGTTTAACATTGGTCGATGTTTGATCGTAATTCATATTATTTTTGTGCTTTTTTGTGGAAGTAGCCATGGTAAGTGGCTATTATTGATGCACTGCCGGCCAATAAAGAGAGAAGAATAATCTGAATTTTATCAAGAAAAAAAATTACCGACTTCAAAATAACTCAAAAACTACTCGTCAGATCTAGTTCAAATTTAAGTAGGACTACATGACAAGCACCAGCTTTTGATTAAAAAAAGAATGATCAAAATCGATTCACCCAGTCGAAAGTTCTGAGGTAACAAACATAAAAAAATACAGTTGAATACTCTTCCTTTTTTGAAGTCGGTTAAAAAGAAAGAAAGACGCCAGGGGGGCAATTCTCATTTCGTAGAGATACATATCTAACAGAGTCATTTGGCGGTTGACATAAGAAAGAAAGTGGTAGCTGTAGCTATCAAGGCGTACCTGCCTGGACCCTACGTATTAATTAACTAATTATTATCAATCAATCTCTCCGAGGGAACACTAGTGGGCCGGATTTAGTCGCCTCTCATGACATATCTGGCGTGGGATTGGGGTTATTATTCTAAGCCGCCCCAATATGGTTACCAGCGCCTAATTTTAATGTTATTGAGGTTTTCGTCAAAAAGCATTGGTATGGCTCATATTATCATAAAAGTGAATATTACAAGTATCCTATAAGCGATCCTAGAAAAGCACTCATTTTGTTATTCTTGGAAGAATGAGGTTACGAATAATAACTCGTAGGGAAATATCCCTCCGGCAAAAAATACAAAGAATATCAAAACGTTACGAATGCGGTGGCATTTATTTAGTACTTTAGGCAGTTCAAACGTAGTCATCAAGCCACATCGTAAGCCTGCGGGTGCCATAAGAACTTTTAACGTGTGGTGACATTAAACTACGCGTTTCATGATGACGTCACGTTCATGGTGACGTCACGTTCATTCGGGGCTCGGCCGCCCCAGGCATTTCTACCTCGCAACAGTAAAGGAATTTACTGTGGCCTCGCCAGTGGCAGGAGATCTCCCTTTGCTAAACGGTTCCAGGTTTTAAAACCAAGGCTGGCTAAACCCCTTATTTGTAGTGAGACAGCTTGACAAAACAACTAGGTTTCTCCCGAGATGAGTAAGGTCTTCGACTCCAAATCGACGTCATCTCCACTGCAACCCGATTCGTAGGAAACCACTGAAAATTAACTTTATTCACTATTGTATTTAATTCAATAGGTACCAGGAGAGTAGGTGAAGTAACCTTAGGTAGGTTATTCTCGATATTTTTCATGGAGTCATTACGCAATAGAGTGCAATAGATACCGTTGTGTCTATTATACATTTTAATGAGAGTCTATCGAAATGATAAACCAAACGATAAAACTAAATGAAGTAGGTAGATATCAAAGAAAATTATTATCATCTTTCACTTGTTTAGTGCAATGTGTAGAATATTAATTTCTGCATATTATAGGACACAGCTAGCCTATGATGTGCAGGCATTTAGAATTAAAATAAAAAAAATTGAAATATAAAAACTTATTTCATTTATTATATAATGATTAGAAACTATTAATATTGGCGATCAACCACTAAAATTACTCATTTTATAAAGTGCAATGGCTATTTTAATGTAAATAGATTCACATTTAGAAGTGCTCACAGCCCGGGGCGGTTTATGCCGATCCTAATAGCCCGTTTAGACGATCCGCGAGCCGCGTGTGTAAATGAGCGGTTCATGATTGACCATGATCCATCCCGGTTGTTATCATAAGATAACAGTCGTTAGGCCATGTCGGACTCACTTGTCGGAGTTCCTCGGGCGGCTGAAAACTTCAGTCACTTTGAGTTGACCACTAACCCCTCCACTCTAGATCTCCTCAAGTTTCTCCTTGTTTCTCCTACTCATGCTCAGTATTGGGCCATTAATGAATTGAAGCCACATTCACAAAATGCAAGTAAGCAATTTAATAGATTAGGTATGCTTCGCTATTCCTAATGCACATTTTACAACAAATTATCCACTTTTTCCTATCAACTGCTATACTCGCATCCATCATTACGAAGCACAGCGAAGCGGAGACCCGACGCCCTGCAAGGAAGTAATGGCTCGTAAAGATAAATTATTACGGCGAACGCGCTAGCTCACTTTCTATTTCCTCTTTGTAAGTGTTCTAATTCTATTTTGAGTTCGCTTTTGATAGGAAACTGAATGCAATCTTCTTGTTTTGTATTCTGTCAATTTAATTATTGTAAAATTTTAATTAGCAAACGTAATTATTCGATATTTCTTTTACTGAGTTTTAATATATTTTTAACCGATTTCAAAAAAAGGAGGAGGTTCTCAACTCGACTGTATTTTTTTTTCTTTTTCTTTTTTTATGTTTGTTACCTCAGTAGGTTGGACTGGGTGATTTTGATGATTCTTTTTTTTAATCGAAGGCAGGTGCTTGTGGTTCCACATTTGAATGAGATCTGACAAGTACTTTTTAAGTAATATTGAAGTCGGTTGTTTTTTGTTAGTAAAATTTAGATTATAACACCTGCTATAATTTTGCTTTTAAAGTATTTTTGTTTTAGCAGTGATTCCTTCAGTATTTCTTTAGGGTAAAAGTGCTTCTTCGTTTATCGAAGCAAAATGATATGAAAGTCATAAAATTAGGCAATGGCATCATTAATCAACACTGCCTTCCATAGCAGTTGTTAATCACATCGATCAATACGATGCACAACGAAGCGAATACGTTACGTACTGCGCTCGCTTAATAGCTCGTAAAGATAAATTATTAGCGACCGCGCGCTAGTTCAAATTCTATTTCCTATATGGAACTGCTTTAATTCAATTCAGAATTTAGTTCATTTGGTCAGTTATGTACTTACATTTTGAGTAAGCTTAACCTTAAGTAAAATCAAGAGCTGTGGGCAGAGGCAAATGCAAACAAAAGATGATGCAACATTACATTACATTTTATGACAGCAAAATAATAAAAAGTGTTTTAATAACCGCAACCTAGGAATTCGCAGATACAACATTTTTATTTTATATTTTACTTATCATTCAATGTCTAATGCAGGCCAACCAGTAACACATATTAGACATGGGCAACTCAACCAAAACGCGTGAGCTACAAAACAGGTCCTGATTCACAAAGGTGACCTGGAGCTGTGAAGCGGTTCGTGAATCAGTTCAAGGACCTGAAAGATTCATAAGAGCCGACAAGACATTTCAAATTTCAATCTTATTACTATTGTCATTAGGGTATATTATCTTAGTCGACGCAAACATTTCAGGTCCAGGTACGGCTCGCAGGTCGCGGGATCTGATTCACTCTTAAGCTGCGACATTCAAATTTCATAGCCCGGCGGCTTGCGTCGATCTCATGTGATCGACAAAGTTAAGCAACAGCGGGCGCGGTCGGTAGTTGGATGGGTGACCGCTAGTGGCAAAAATTTCTTGAGCGTTTCCGTGCTTCGGAGGGCACGTAAAGCCGTCGGTCCCGGTTGTTATCATAAGATAACAGTCGTTAAGCCATGTCGGAGGCCCTCGGGCGGTTTGAAAACTTCCGACACTCGGGTTGGCCACTAACCCCTCCACCAATCCGCACTGGAGCAGCGTGGTGGAGTATGCTCTAGGCCTCCTCAAGAGGAGAGACCCGTGCCCAGTAGTGGGCCATTAATGGGTTGAAGCCATACGCTCACACCGTACAAAGAGTCCCTGTGTTGCGCACTGCATTGAGATAAAGGCATCTCTATAAATTGTACTCATCAACCATCATACACGCTAAGGATTGATCCACTGGTAAAAGTAAGGGCTTCTGTTTACGTAGGAGCACGCTATACGTTATCGTCAATTGGTCCTTGTTAACAACATCAGTTTGCTTGCATCATCCGTAGTAGAATTACGAAACCTGTGTTCATGCAGCTTATGTGCAATCATTAAATGAAGTGATGTGAATTGTAGGCCTATGTGGCGATATTGTACGAACGTCATACGGTGATGTTAAATCCGTCAGCTTTCAATTAAAAAGACCGCATCAAAATCGGTATTTTCGTTTAGGAGCTATGATGTCACAGACATACTCAGATACACCCCTTTAACTTAACACCCCTCTCTTTGCGTCGAGGGTTAAAAAATACGGCGAGTAAAGTACTATGAGCATTCATCTTTATGTCGCGATATCCCGGCATGCCGCAAAGGACTGGAAATAATATGATAGCTTATCCGCGTAGGCGTTCCCGTCCACCAACAATGTCTTTAATAGAAGAGTGAATAGGCGTTTACTAAATGCGCTCACCATACCTATTGGTGACCGTATAGGTTGGATTGTTGTCAAGCATCAACTTAAAATGTACCAAATGAAGAGCAAGTTTCTAATCATAGGTACCATTACCATAACGATAATTATTAAGTTAGTATTTAGTCTACTTTGCAACAATCCGCGGTTAACATGTATGATGGTATATACTTTAAAATATTAAGACATGCGTGGCACTTCCCTCTCTCCCACAACGGCAACATGCACTACAATAATTAAACGTATAATATACCAACAAACCAGCACCTATAATGATAATTATAAACAAACAAAATGTTAGTTCTACAGAAATAAATATATTTTCCTAGGCGAACATATGGGTCTATAGCTATAAGGTAAGCAGTACAATAGTTACTACTAACCAAATTGCTTGTTTAGTATTCGCTCCCGGTGCTTTCGATACTGCTATCGTACTTGGCAGGTATCGCCGGCCACCTGCCAACTGCATGCCTCGTCGCATTAACTTGTCTTGTATTACTTTACATGGGATACATTATGTCTATCTCAATTTCTCATGCTGTCTCTTTCATCATCTCATACAATAAGTACTTCTTTAAATTATGGTCTTTGATTGGAAAAGTAATAAAAAACCTGCAATCAAAAAAGCTATCATGATATACCTTTTTGAAATCCTTTTACTAAGCTCTTTAGTTTGATATCCATATTGCATTATTCGATTTATTTTTATTTTTTGATACTTCAAACAATGGCATCTCACAGCTACCATATTTGTTTTTTTTTAATTTCACTTATCTAAGAACACTTTCCGATACTGCAAGCAGAAAACGTAATAAAAAGCAGTGTAAGTAGTTTGCAATTAAATAATCCATACTTAATATTATAAATGTGAAAGTGTGTTTGTTTGTTTGCTTGCCCGTCTTTCACGTCGCAACGAAGCTGTTATATGGTATGGTTTTTGTGTGTGGAGATAGTGAGGAGGGTGGAGAGTAACGTAGGCTACTTTTTACCGCGGTAATCCATCCCCATGGGAAGATCGATATTTTGTTAGTTGCTAGATATTTAGTTCCGGATGTTGTTAATAGATGGCGTTAGTAAAATTCATTTGCATTTCACGCTATCAAAATAAATGATACATGTAAATTACTTAAGTCATAGGCAACTAAGTCTAACTAAGTAAAAGTAAGTAAGTAGGATTTGTAAAAAATCAATCTCTACCGCGGGCAAAAGCTAGTAATTAATAAAGATTCACGGAGCTATCAAAGGCAATGTGTTCAATAAAACGTGCAAAATTAATTTCAGCTCCTTTATTAGCAGCAAGTGACAGAAACTAGTTAATTATTGCACAATCTGAAGAAGTTCACAGAAGGGTTCGACACGCAATCACTGCGAAGTGCGAACAAAGTTACAAGCAGTGACTAGTTTTCAGTAACTCCGGTTATTAGGTGAGCGACCTCACTGTAGTGCCATTAATTAATACGAGAGTCTTCGACAAGTTTCAGGCAGTCCTGTCAGCGCTTATTAAGTCAAGCACCGGGTTCAATCTTGATAATATGGTAGCCATTATGCAGTTGAAGAGGTTAGAGGCGTTCATTGTTAATTTGTAATTTTCAGTTAAGATGGTAGATTTTAAAATCATTTTTGTAAGTTTTCACTTAGTTAATCCTGGTTTAGTGGTGAAATCATACAGTGTCTTCGATCCATTAATGTTCCACTAATAAGTTCTTTCTTCTTGCGAGGATGAATAATCCCGGTACGCTGCTCCAGTGGGGATTGGTGGAAGGGTTAGTGGACAACCATACGGGTCACAAGCTTATGCCAACCGAAGGCCTCCGACATGGCTTAACTACTGTTATTTTACGATAACAATCGCGACTGACGCCCTTATGTAGCTACCCTTCGAAATTTTTCCACTAACGACTATCGATCAAGACAAACTCTGTACCAATACTCATATTCTTCTATTGAGCACCTCAGCTGTTAAACCCTTGCCGACACAAACCATTGAGTCCTTCGGGGTGCTAAGGATCTATGGAGAAATCCAAAATACAAAATATTTCAGATATTTAGCTGAAACTGTTCAATACGTTCTCAGTAAATACAGCCCGGCATGTTGTCCCCTGAGAGGACTGAATAAGACAGCGCACATAAATCTTGCTTATCGGTAATAAACCAGATTTTCCTTATTTCGCTTTAACAGATGAATAGATGTAACTGATAAAAACAACACTTGAAATCTTATGTCTTCTTCGTGAAGTACTTCCATATACTTTAGTTTTTAAATGAGGGTTGTATTAACGAATAGTGTATGTGTGAATTTGATAATTCAACTCCCGATGATTAGTAAAGTCAGTCTTTTTTTTTTTACTTACAATAAGTTAATGCTTGACCACAATCCCACCTGATGGTAAGTGGAATGATTTATTTCGTCATAGGAACAGACGGCTCACTTAACCAAAGTTAAAATTTACATAACGACATAATTATAGTAAAGCATCAATAAAAGTGAGAAATATCGACTTTTCTTAATTGACATTTTGTTGCTCAACTTTTTAAATTAAAATAAACTTAAACTAAATTTGTTTGAATACTTTGCTCCTATACTTTGTTTATTTAATTAATACTATGCAAACGAAGCTTTGGTAACAAGTCGTAAATATCTCAGCGCTTATCTTTCTTGCGGTAAAATAAGTCCTGTAAATTGTTCCTTTGATTACAGATTATCCGCAGAAACTCCAACCGAATTTCCCAAAGCTTAAACATACACCGTTCATTTTGAATAAGAAGGGAAAATTTTCCACAAAATCTCCTAAATAATGCAGATATGGAAACTTTGAGTAGCATTTAGGAAGTTGGAAATTGAAATTAATGAATCCTTTGTTGGTCAAATTTAGTTAGTAACGACTTTGGTGATTTTGTTCAATTGTTCAGCTTACCTAATTGTCAATTTTTTAAACACGGATAGTTTGTTACATAAGTTGCAAATAAGGAAAGAAAGTCCTATGATACTCATGAAAAATTAATTAACTTTAAAGCCTTACTAAATAACAATTTCAAACTGAACGCATTTAATAGCTTTCATATTTTTTCTTCGTTATTATAATCGTCTTCTTTCTTTCTCGTATCTTTCACGATAGCTTTCAACATTACGATATAACGCAAAACCACCCTTAGGAAAATCAAGCTTATTAGTGATAAGCAAGATTTATGTCGTCGCGACTTCACTTACAGTTCTCGTGAGATTTCGCGTTGAAATAGTACAATATGTCTGCGTACATATTGTACTATGTATTTCAACGCGTAATCTTCACAAGTGTCAGGCCTACAATACGTACAATACCAAGAAGGTAACTTGGATAACTTTGCTCAATATACCTTTTTTGTAAAAACATTGAAGTAGGTATATTCTCTTTTATGAATTGCTTAAATCTCTTGAAACTTTGGGTTATAAAAGCTGAAGAAAGAATGTAATATCACATTTGTTTCTGAGAACAAAGAAGTCATTATGAAGGAGAAAAGTAAAGGACCAAAGTGTGCCCTGCGGCGTCCCATGCTCACAAGCGATACGATAACTTTAGTAAGAGGTATTTTACAGAGCCATATCATGTTGCATTTCAATTTAATTATAAAACTTTCGTTTGTTACAACAGTATTAAATTTTATTCATGTTTTGCAACCGATATTGCCATAGCGAAGGTACTTCGTTATGATTTACAAACAACAACATTGTAATACAAGTACCTACTGTTAAGTGTATTTTGTGACCCCTAAACAACAGGTACCTATTATAATTTTTCTATGTATTCATTAGGTTTACAGGCAAAAACTTATTGTAATTGGGTGCCTTATTTACTTGAATTGCATGCTCCCCTTTGTATTTTTTAAATAAAGTACATTATAAACTACGTTGACACCATATGGTGACAACGCATTTTGGTCGGCTGCGAGCAGGCGAGACAAATGGATGTCATTCTTGAGAAACGCCGACCGTTCAGGAACACATAATAACGCATATAGTTTATTGTGCACAGTTGAAACGTCTCCATTGTTTACGTTTGAACTTTATTTGGGTTTATTTGAATCATAATTGGTAAATAACTATATTTTTATTTGCATTTTTTAAAGTTATTTGGTGCAAAGTCTTTGATATCCGCCATCTTGAACCGAGACTGACCGAACGAAGCGCTGTCACCAAGCTGTCAGTGAGTATGAAAAATGTAACACGGATTTTGTTCGGAACAACCTGTCTATATAATTAAGTCTATGGTTATCGTACTCTACATATATAGTCTTAATATGCATGCTGTGACTGCCTTTAAGTGGAATTATGTGTGTATAGCAACCTAAAGCCTTTATTTTGTTGGATCATGTATTACATGTAATTCTGTTGGTGGTTCTATTAAATAAATAATAAAGATGATTTTTAAATAAAAAATGTCTATTGGGAATGGTATATTTTTCCGCTAATCCTTTTGCAAGTTATTAATTACATGTTTACAATTTCACATGTTCTATCTTCGTCCATATCACCCGCGACACAGTTAAAACCTACTGCCGGGGTAGGAGTGTGTAAGCATTTTTTTTTGTTTATTTTTAAAAGTAAGTTCATTCATAGCGTTTTATTCATAAAATATTATTGTACCCTCTTTGTAGAGCCGACAACTTCAAGTTAATCTTCGTACTGATTGTGATACGTTAAACCATGAAATCTTGAGTTTAAAGGCTTATGGACAAAGCGAGAAATAAACAACACGCAAAATTTGCCAGAAGAGAAATGTTCCATCCATAAAAGATCGGGTCTTTCCACTAGTCCACCCATTCCTTTTTTTATCCGACCGAGTGTTAAACTAGGATTTATATCCAACACCGCGTTTTCTTCGTAAACGATTCAAGTAATGTAATACGCTCGTATATTCTCGTTGGAAGGAAAGCCGGGGTTAATACTGTTTAGTTTTAACCGAAGATATTAGATTTTTCTCCACTGAGCTCGGTACAAACTGAAAATTTACTAAGTGAATTGATATAGCAAAACGGACGAGAAAAGTTTGTAAGCGATTTATATCCTTTGAGATATTGCCTTTTGTGGTTCAAAGAAATGATGGTAAATCCCTTTTCCACAGAACAAGAGTATGATATACAAATTATTTACTAATAATTTATAGCGTATGAACCTACCTTGGCTGGAGAATCCTTAAATCTTTGGAATTACAAACAATTTATTCTGAATTTTATTTCTGGTTCTTCGACACTGCGACCCTAACAGATGTTTCAGAGCGTAGTATTAGGGATCATTTGCCAAAGCCTCATCCGTAGAAAACCATGCTCCTAATTTAATGCAATCAAAGATACAGTCGTTTATGCCGTATTTTTAACCAACGAAAAAAAAAGGAGGAGGTTCTCAATTCGACACCTATATTTTTTTTTTTATGTATGATCACGCAGAAATCGGCACAGGGTGGTCCGATTTGGATGATTCTTTTTTTATTGGATAGGGTATGTGCTGAAGTTGGTCTCATATTTTTTTGAAAATTTTATTCCCATCCTAAAGGTACGAAAATAGGGAATGATTGATTATTCACCCGTTTTTTACCCGGAATTTTTACATGTTAACCCCAATAACTTTGTACTGGATGATCCGATTTCGATGATTCTTTTTTTATTGAATAGTGTATACCTTGAGGTTACTTTTGTTTAAATTTTGAAACAAAATTTTACCCCTATAGGTACGAAAATAGGGGATGATTGATATTTCATCTACTACATTTTTAAATGGTAACTGAATCTATAATTCATAAAATCAATAATTTATTAATAATTATAAGTATTATAGCAACTAAAAATTAAAAAATAATTACTTTTTAACAAAAAATAAAACCAACGAAAAAAAAAACTGAAAAGCAAAAAATAAAATAAACCATTTAGTATTATAAATTAAGATCCGAAATTAACAGTAAATAAATAATTTTGAGGCGGTGCCAAACCAATGAAAAAACAAACGGCGAAAAGATGTGCGCCGCACTGCTGCTGCCGTGTGCATCGCATGCTGCTGCCGTGTGCATCGCATGCCGCTGCCCTCATAATATTATGAATTTTATGTAATTAATTTTGGTTGTTTGTTTGGCACGGTCTCAAAATTATTTATTTACTGTTAATTTCGGATCTTAATTTATAATACTAAATGGTTTATTTTATTTTTTGCTTTTCAGTTTTTTTTTTCGTTGGTTTTATTTTTTGTTAAAAAGTAATTATTTCAGTGATTTTGGTACTTTCAAAGGAATCAAAACCTAGGTGCTTCCAGTTTACCTTGAATTTTTTTTGACAAAAAGGATTGTCATATAGCTCAAGTAAAAATGTGAAAAAGATAACTATTACTTATTTGGAAAATGTCATCACGAATATCCTGCCTTCACTTCTTATTTTTGCTTTTTGCAGAAATCGTGCACAAAGGAATAAGAAACAATACATGACAACGCTTCATGTAATTTGAAGTATAATGGGAAAATGTACAAAGAAAAATGTTAGTTCAAAAAGGTGTTGGAGGTGAAGTGCTCCCGGAACAACATATTGCTTTAAGATTATTTATAGTCGTTGCATGCCTTCGTTCGCCTTTGTGTAAGATAATCCAGAAACTTCTAACATGATAAACACACGCCAAGATGAAATTAATTAAAACTGTTTATTGTTCAACCGACTTGCAAAAAAAGTATACAAAGTAACGTTTTAATAAATCCACCTTTAAAAGTCGAACCGGCGCTTAATTGTGAAACTTTGAGGGACTGAGCTTCTATCGAGAAATTTCACCTCACAAAATTTTATTAAAATATTTACTTAGGCCTTTTCGCATTTGCGAATGTGTAGCATTGTTTGTTGAAGCGAGTTCAGTGAAATGAGTTTAAAGGATTTTTATTTCAATCCAAATAAAATATAAATCGTATAGCGAGATATAATAGAACTGTATATATGTAAATCTGTTTAAACAGAAAATTTTCACGTCCAATCCAAATATTCAGTTGACTGACTTTTCCGCTCAAACTTAAATCCATTATAATAAACCGAGCTTTAGGTTATTATTAATATTTATATGAATAGATAAGGTAAACTGTAAGCTCGATCCATTACCGAGTTCAAGCCAACCTTCTTCTTAGAGCGTATCCTGCTGAACAACCTACGAGGTAATAACGCCAGGTCTCAGCACTATTTTTTTTTCGAGTGGATAGTTACTGTGCTTCACGCGGATAAAGGGGCGAGCCTGGAGAGACTCAGCCGAGAAGACATATTTTATGAGGAGGAAGTGATAGCTCCAGACTTCGAGAATTAGGATTATGCGAACGTCCTAAGGACCTTGGGTTCAAACCTTGATTTAGGACGTCGCGTGGTGACATCAGGGCGAGATCACCACTGAGCTACTGAGTTTAATACATACGACTAAATGATGGTAGGTACAATGTTTCCAAAATTTTAAACCGCGGTATACATTATGACCTCTGCTTCTTTGATTCTACACAGGAGACAACTGTCATAAATTGCGATGATACGTCGGATCAGTCGCTAGTATGAAACAAGCTGTAAATAACTGAGGGAGACTTTCGTTTCAATCGCCTACGTGGTAAGCTAAACATGCTCACAATAGTCCGGCTAACGACGTTGGCTCAACGGTATTAAATTTTGGGTATCAGTTTTAAGGCTTTATCACTTAAACTGGGAACCGTGACTTGCAGGATAATGTATCAGGTAGGGAAGAAAAATTTAATAAAAAAATACATAAGACTATATTTGTCGGAAAAATGTGAAGGCATCCTATAGGAGAGGATCACAATACCAGGTCATCATTCCGTTTTTCGTCCGAAAATAACCAAGGGCACCAACATAGCCCGAAGAATAAGCAAGCTGAAGTGGCGGTAGGTTGGTCGTATATATCAAAATAATCGATGGCCGTTTGGGCAGACGACTCCTCGAATGGAGACCACAATGGCGACCAATGGCGGAGGCAGCATGGGCCATCCATCAGCCCGATTTGTGAGGATAGGCGGTTTTGCGGTATGACAGTTGCTGGATAGAGATCAGCATAGGAATGTGGGTAGGCCTTGCGAGATGCTTATTTCCAACAGTGGATAGATAAAGGCTGATAATATGATGATGATGAAATGTCTCCTCCAGAATTGCTCTTAACAACTTTTCGCCTGAAAGGAATTTTCAAACTGAGAGTTCAAACTAAACTGAAAAATACGGTTGTAAAATTTTAAGTGGATATTAAAATGTGTTGTTGTAATAATTACATCGTCTCTGTCATGGTCCGATCGTATAATTTGCAATGGTGTAATAATAAAATTATCGAGTAGTTATTTATTGAAATGTGTTTCATGAAATGACGGTTAGGTAATATCGTTTGACCAAATAGTTGAATGGTTGAATCACTATGGGCGTTTCGTCATTTCACGCCATATTGTCAAACATAACTTTGGCTTTATTAAAACCACAGAAGACATAATAGTATTTAAAAACATTGAAGTATAATGTCATAGAATAGACATCTCGAACAAAATGTGTGTCCCCGCCGGGAGGTTCTATTTTCAAAATTGGGCCCCTGGTCTCCTTTCAAAATCGAACGAATCCATTGGCAATTGATACCGCGCGGCGCGGCCAATTCATTGGAACATAGGTACATTGTGTTCGCGGTGTCCATTCTATACGCTACTAATAATACTTCAATGCTTAAAAACAATATTTTATAAAGCAATCAATGGTCTATGGGTCTATATTATACAATCGTTATTTTCTCTGGAAAACGTGGAATGAGGAAAATTTTTATACTCGAAGCATTCTTTGTATCTGCCGTGATGAAAGGATTTTGTGTCACCCCCGATATTAATTCTACGTGCTTTTATTAATGCCGCCGCCTCCCCAGATTTCAATCACGGCTTGCGGGGAATATGCCGTTGTTTTTTTTCGTGAATTAAAGTCGTATAATGAAATATAAAGAGCTTCTTTCAGTCTTTTTGAATTTTTTTACGTAGGTATTTATGTTAGTGGATCTTTATTTTGATAAATGTTGAACAGTTGGTAAAATTATTGTTTATTCAAGGCATAGATTGCCTCCAAATTCAAGGTTTAGGGCGTTTGTCCACCGCCACCGTCACCGAGCTGTCACCGAACCGTCATCGAGCCGTCACCGAGCCGTAACCGAGCCGTCACCGTGCTCTCAACGTATTTCAAAATGACGTGACGGCGATCGTTTGTCCACCGCCACCGATCTCGTCGCGAATAAACTAATTCACGTTAACGTCTCGGTGATAGCGGCAGTGAACAAACGACGAACGTGTTTCTGTTGCCGTCACATCGGCCCGTCACATTCTCTCACTCACACTCTCATTCACAGGCCTGCGGTGGACAGGCGGCCATAGTTGTATTTAAAGCTACTTCGGTGCCGTCATCTCGTTCTCGTGATGGCTCAGTGACGGCGGCGGTGGACAAGCGGCCTTAAACCCTGACGTTTTAGAAATAAAGCTAAAAGTGTAAGTTAATGTAGGACAAACGATGCAAACCGTATATACTGTGAATATCGTTAGCACGGTATATTGGTAGACTCCAGACTGTCCAGGACTCATCAGTAATAAGCCCTGTAATGGGCCATGAAAAGGCCACAAACTTCAACTAATTGAAGTAACCTGATTTGCGCTTCATCGTCCACATTTATAATAATCTAATAAGTGAAAATTGAAATAAGATGCAAATCATTGGAAAGTGTTCAATTCAGTGTCCTCTCCAATTATATCTGGAATAAATTAGGAATCGCGCGAATGAAGAACGAAAACCGGCATAATCGCGCACCAATAAAGGAATCCAATTTCTATTCGGAATTAATAAGGGCGCGATCCGATCGAGCAGGTGCTTATATACAGGATGATTTTGGAACAGAAATTTTTATGCAGCCGATTGAACACAATTTGCTCATTCTGCTGTGCCATTCTTTGATGTGGAGTATTTTGCAAAATAAGCAATACAGATAAAATGAGTCCAAATACGATTGGTTTGATAACAAGTTTTACGAATTTCACTTGTGTGTTCATAACATTTATTTGATGTAAAAATTCATGCGTGTTTTGTTTGGCATAAAAATAGGCGGACGAATGAACCATCTAATTGAGATCGGACATGAAAAAGAGAAAAGAGATACCTATATAAGTTGTAGAACGGAAAGCTGTAGTAACTCTTATTACTAAACGTAGTAGAAACAGTCTAGATACCCTTGCACTTGATAAAAGCTGTCGAGCAACACAGGATCAGTGCTTTTCTCCATCAGCCCTACTAGTATTATAGGAGGTGAAAATTTAAATAGATGTTTGTTATTCTTTGACACAAAAACTACTCAGATACACAGACACGTCAAACTTATAAAACCCCCTTTTTTTCGGGGGTTAAAAAGAAATATTCAATCACTCGAAATACCAAAAGCATCGCCCTATATAGTCGGCTGTGAAAACTGAAGACAGTATTTGATCTCCGGACGGAATTGGTATGGATCGAACGGAACGTCGCCAAATCAAACTGCGGTAGAACGTGTGCTTTTAAAATGTGAGGTTATGTGGATTTTAAGGTTGAAATATAAAATGTATTTCGAAGTCAAAGAAGACTTGAAAAGGAATACGGTAGTTTCTAAAAGTAAAATCATGGATTTGATTGCTGTACATTATATGAGATTGCATCGACGTTATGATATCATACCATTTGCTAGATTGGTTACATCGGTTGTTGGCAAACGTGTGTTCACTTTTTTATCGACTTTAAAGCAAAACACAAACATTTTTCTGCATCTCCTTGCCACAAAGAGTACGAGCTGAGCCTGGAAGAGCCTATGTACTGGTTGGAACAGACACCGTGAACACAATGTATGTTCCAATGAACTGGCGCGGCGCGGCTTCAATTTCCAATGGATTCGAGAACAGGGACTCAATTTTGAAAATAGAACCTCCCGGTGGGGACATACATTTTGTTCAAGATGTCTATTCTATGACATTATACTTCAATGGTACACCACGTATTTTTACGGTGCTGAAAACGCGCCTCAAACGCATTCGTACAAGGAAACGCCTCGTCCAGCTCGTCGTGTGCAAAGGCTCTAAGTGTTCCATGTTACATTTTCCAACCATCCATCCATTAAAGTTCCACTCCCATAAATTGCATTTTATAATATTTTTTTGCATTTATTTCGTTTTCCGATTTCCCACATTTGCAATATTATAATGTTAACATATTATGTTTGTTACCTAAAGGTGATTTACCATAGTAGTTCCCATTACTATGTCAAATTCCAATAGTACCTAAGTAAATATTATGTCATGTTCATTGAAATAAATATGATATTAATATAAGTTTAATTTTATTTATTCAATAAAACTGCAAATCGAAAACATCACCCTATATCCTCGCCCCAATGACGGTATTTGATCTTCAAACCATTCCCAATTTAATTTGTGGATCGCGCCAAGAATGTTCTCAAAGCTACCCGACGTACGTGTGGTTTTTGTAAGGTGTTGATAAGCTTTGTCACTACAGGAGATGGATGTGAGTGTGTGCTCACGCATCTTTCATTTATAGATGTTTGAGAGTGAGCCCAGACGCCGGGTATAAAGCGATTTTCAAAAGCTATATTAACAAGCTTGGTGTTTGTGCTGTTTGCTGAGATTTCTTATTTAGAGCCAACCCTGATCGTGGCAGATAACTTAACATTCAGCTTTAACTTCGTTTACTTCACTTCTCGCCGAGCGCTTGAACGAAGTGGACGTGCGTGCCGTCTTGGTTTTACCAATATGCGTCTTGTTTGGAGCAATGAACAAACAATTAAATTTCTAGAATTGCTAGAAGCGGAAAAAGCAATATGGGACGTAAAAGACAAAACCTATAAAATAAATTAAAATGTGTGCAATTCACACGTAGTATTCACTTCTACTTCAAAAATTTTGTTTTCAAGATCATTTCATTTCATTTAATTGCACTCCACTCTACTCCACTCCACTCCATTCCATTCCATTCCATTCCATTCCATTCCCCTACCCCTGTACAATGCTTCCTATCTCACTTTAGAATTTATGTGTCTGTCTCTTTTTACCGTCACGGGACAGTTTCGTTTCATCGAATTTCAAATCACCCCCGTACTAAAGAAGTTTTCACTTCAAAAACAAAGTTCATGACGCGTGGAAGAGAATCCGTGATACTTTAGAAAACATTCCTATTGACGAATTAAATATCTTATTTAAATTCTAACATAATTGTGCATTGCGAGAAGATACAGGCGGACGCAATAAATATTTCGACGTCTGCCATTGCCGAAAGTCGAAAACGATGTGAGTGGTAGGGCAGTATGTAAACACTATACTTCTCTCGATCCTGCCACGGCAGTATCAAGGGAATATTACCGACAACTCGTGGAGTAGTGGTAGGGGATTATTACCTACTCGGGGCTGAATGTAAACGAGGTATATGATGGATAGAACGTAATATTATCTGGATTTAAATTTCAAGTCTGTAATGTTATACGTTGAAGAGTTTTCTCGTTTGAAGCCAAATCTAAGCGCAGTATTAAGTCACCATTATCATTAAAAGCATTGTCATCGGAACCAAAAAAGAAAATGTGAAATTTCAACTCCACAGGATTACAGGAATTATCTAGTTCTTATTCAGCCCAAAATTTGACCCATATTACCACTATTACTCCAGAATAAGCTTACCACAATTAAAACACTTCAAAACTATTTCGCCTAGCAATGAAAATGCCTCACTTCTAGAAGCGTTTAAAAGCATCATCCCAGAGCACTAACAATGGCTGCGAGTAACCAAACAGCGCCAAAGAGGGCAATATAACGCTCTCTAGTGGTCGTCCAAGCAACCATTTATGGAGCCAGGGGTCATTGAGCTTAATAGTTGCAGATTTCTCTAAGGTTCTCTCAGAATTCTTGTAGTTAAAGGAAATTAGACATGTTTGGATTGGAAATGAAAAAAATGTATTAAGTTTTGCGAGCATCGCCACCGGGTTAATGTTAAAGTGAATAAATAATTAATAATAAATAACGCTTCACACTCATAGCACCACACTAGGATTCCTTGTATCGTGGGTGCCATGGACAACAACAAACTAGACAAGGACATTCACACCCAGACGGAGAACAGAAATTCAAACTCATCATTCAAATTTCCGCCTCGCTGGGAATCGAACACAGGACCCTCGGTGCGGCGATCCGGCATGGTAACCATTGCGCCACACTGGTCGTCAAAAAGTAAAAAAAGAACATAATGACATGAATAATTCATTGATATTTTTACAAATAGGTACTTTCAATAAATAATGTGTGTTTATAAGCTGATAGCATTGTAATTTTATAAGTATTGAATTATAAAGCACCTCTATATACAATAGTTACGGCGAAGTTACGATGAAATAGAATAATTACATATTAAACGTACTTACCTATAAAATTAAAGAATACATGTTAAGTTAATTTCCAGGTATTTTTGTCATCGATAAATATATTCATCTATCTATACTATTCTGTTATTACCTTAACATACAAGTTATGCATATTACGTATTTCTTCGGAAAAGGTATACCGGTCATAAAATAACAAAGTTACATAGCGTTCACTGTTGATAGTGATGATACTATCTATAGTAAAATAGGTTACTATGGGTTGATGGAGAAACTTTAGTATAGAATTTGTGCTTAAAAAATTATAATACGGATGAAAAAAAACATGATTTACTTTCGTATACGAATTCATATTCAAA
This sequence comes from Thymelicus sylvestris, assembly GCA_911387775.1. Taxonomy (NCBI): domain Eukaryota; kingdom Metazoa; phylum Arthropoda; class Insecta; order Lepidoptera; family Hesperiidae; genus Thymelicus; species Thymelicus sylvestris. The sequence continues at coordinate 17,332,929 of OU426889.1, forward strand.
AGTAAATGATTTTTCATTTCATATCTACGTCTTCAATTTCCTAAACATTTGAGTTCCGCGTTGACTTTGACTGTTGTATACGTATGACGCATACTGATGTTTTATGATTACAGGAAAAATTCCACGGAATATTCTAATATCCGTAAAAGTTTGACAGACAAGAAGCGTGTTTCGCTCAGCTCTTAAACATCCATCCCCAATATACCGCATTGTTTATTCAAAAACTTTTATGATTAAGTTTTCGGATTGAATTCGAGAGAGCCGCGCCTCGAATATTGAGACTTAGGAATTTGAAAAATGGCGAACTTATTTTTTATATCGGTGGTAGAAATTAGATTTGAGATTTATTTATTTACTTATAGATAACCAACAAGACATACATTAAGTTAACAAAAATACATCAAAAACATATTTTAAGAACTAAACGTTGCCCTAATCGTCCATAGGTACAGAAGACATAGTACAGTCACCTACAGAGAAAAGTAACCCATCTGTTTATAAACACATAGTAACAGATGGGTTACTTTTCTCTGTAGGTGACTGTACCTATTATACGTTATCACGGCATGCATCGTGGACAAAGAAGACATAAGATATAAATCCGTTTTAAAGAAGCAGCGCAGTGGTTATAGTCTCCAATTCTCCATAATCATCAAACGTGCCCTGCAGTATGAACGCAAGATTTTCATTCTTCCACGCTGTGTGTATCTCGCCGAAGTAACTTGTTTATTGACTTGTATTTGTCAATCCAATCGCAAGGTTCGCTTCTGTCAATAAAAATGTTTGCGAAGACGCCCGCCGTGGCTTCCATATTCTGTTTTAGTGTGGACAAACTGCGTAAAATCAAATGTTGGATACATTTCACTATATTGAACGTGCTTCTCTTTCGAAAGTATAGTAAAGCTTTTGTAGCAGCATGAAATAAAATTAATCTTAATAAAATTTGATACACCCACGCCCCAACTCAGAGTCACTAACGGTTACTTTAATCGCTGTTTAGTAAAGAATCACCATACAAATTTTTTACAAGGCGTTTTTTGAGTGATTTAATCACTTGTCTATAGTTTAAGTGATAATTAATTAGTACCTACCTAATGGTAATGAGCAACGTATGCAAAGTTTTAAATTCTTAAATTAAGTAACAATTATTCAATAAAGGATTTTGTTGTAGTTTATGAAGAGTATTGTGACAATATTTTTTTTGTAAAAGAACAGATAAAATAGGGTTAGGAAGATGGGATTACCTTCTTTCATGAATAGAAAGTCTTTTAATTCCCGATGATAGAATTCCAAAATACAAAGGCAACCATTAAAATACAAATAACTGTTATTGCGGTATTTGTCTGGCACGATGAACGACAGATCTAGACTATCACGAAACTAATTCTACGAGGATTTGTATTTCATTGAACATAATTATTAAACCCTAAAAAGCTCCATAAAATCCAGATCATTGCCAGAACTTAGGAGTAAAAATTTGAAATAAGAAAAAGCTTGAAATAAACGACGGGAACTAATAAAACTTTCTCGATCACAAATTGTGCAAATGTTGAATAGGTTCCGTCAAGTCCTGCTATGTCGACTAATGGAGATTGGGTTTTTCCGATTCCAGGTGATTGCAAGACTATTGACGCTTGTGGACATTTTTCAAAGCTTTTACCATACCCCGATTTTTTTAAGGAAATAGACGGCAAATAAGCACGAGTTGACGATCCACCTGACGGTAAGTAGGCGTCGCCCATGGACATCAGCGACACAAAAGGCATCACAGATGCGTTGCCGGCCAAGAAAGAGAAAAGAAAAAGAAACAAAGAACTGGCTTTCAAGCCCCCAGCCGGAACACGATGAGTCGTTTGGCGGCTGACTCAAGAGGTATATAGGCAGACCCCACGGAGATATAATAATTGGTTTGTGTAGGTCTAATCTTGCAAGCTTAATTAGAACTATTCTCTTTCTTTAATCATAAGGTGTTGCAATTTTACTAATTTCGCAATTGAATAATGTACATTTTATCAAGAAAGTAACCGACTTCAAGGAATTAGAAATAGTCATAGAATAAAAACCACTGAAATTATCGCTAGTAATCAAGACCACACCTACATACCTTTAATATATGAGGATTTTCGTCACTTTCACATCGATTACATTATCAGAAGTAAATGAGATAAACATGAAAACAATCTGGAAGTACCAGAACAGAACTTTAAAAATAAGTATGTGTACTAAAATTAAATACAAAATGATAACTGACTCAAGCCCTCAAATTTAATCTATACATTTTGGATTTATTTAGATACAAAATTCACATTACTTTGTTAATCAGAACATCTTAACAAGCCTGAACTTGAGAGTTTAATAAATTTATACTAATCCTAGTGTATAGTGAACTTACCAGTTAATTAGGTCTCGGATTAACGTTCTTACTACATGTACTTAGACTTACATATCTCGATTAGTAATTGCCCATGTCTGCCGAAATTTATTGAGATTTTAGATCTTTCAGAAGATAACGTGCTTGTGGAATATAGATTTATCTGTTGACATAAAAATCTGTATTTGTGTATGTGTAGTGCTATCTAGATATCACCCTAAAAGCAGATTAGCTTAGAAAAATGGAGGACTTGGAGCCCTCAGTAATAAAAAAATTGAAACGAAATTTCAATCAACCTTGCGTCTGCCAGGGGTAGTAGATATAATAACTGAAAATTGACGATGAAAAGTGCTATTTAAACGAGTAGTACGACGCTATTTATTTTTCGCCTCACGGCAACTTTATCGAACCTTTTTGCTGATTTCATCAGCCTTTTGTGAACGGTATTCAATGCGATAAGTCATTTGCATCTGAATACTCTTTGCTGTGGGGCAAAATATAAATCAGTTTAGGCAAACAACCTAGACAAAGAACAGAGCTACGGTTGCAGAAATTATTAACCAAAAAGAAAAAGAAATTGGAAAGAAGGCAAAGTGATTTTGAAAGAATGGAAAGTTAAATACATAATTCGAGAAATATTAGTATGTAGAACACTGGTCGGTCGTCTTCTCCCAGATGGGCTGCTGACTTAAAACAAGTGAAAACCGTAGGATAAGTTGACTAAATATGACTCAACTGTATCATAATAATAATTATAAATTAAGTTTCATTTTTTTGGTAATACGTGTCACCAACGTCAAAGAAGTTTTAATTCAATCGCGCGTAAAGATTTTTTACACACACTTTTTTTATTTTAAATCCGAGAAGGTTGTAATGTTGGCGTGGTAACATCGCGAAACGCTGTGCCACTTTAAGTTGTGCTAAGTGTGTGTAGCACTTAGCGGGCTGGTAGGTATATCATTTATGCACTACTTAGTCCGATGCGCGATGCAAACGGGGTTGAGGAATTCCGATTATCCCGAGGAAGATATTATTATTACGAGTATATTAAACTTGTGTCTGCATTCTTTAATCTTAGGTACATAATAATAATACCATAATAATATTTATGGTACAAATTGTGCATTTCTGACCTCTTTCCCGTTACAGCAAATGCTTTTTAACGCAAAGTTATAAATAGTTTGATAAAAACATAGCTCGCCAATCTTAGTTAACGAAGGCTAGAAGCAATAGATTTGTTTTATAAAGGATAGTAGTTTTCTTTTTCAAATAATTGTCATTGGATCACAATACTATCTTATGAATAGAAAAGATCTGTATTGTAAACCAAAGTAGGTACCACTCCTCTTACGGCCAAGAATAGTACAGTTGAGATCAGAATTGTTAATAAAAAGAAATAATACGATTATTTGAAAGTCTCTAATGGATAAGAAAGTACTACATAAAGTACGGTCTACAGCACAAAATAATTATTATAATGTCTTGAATAATATAACTGGTATCTTTCCGTGAAGCCTGAGCTGACGTGCCTGACGAGCTTACACCCTTTTGTGCTTGAAACAATTGCTAACGTAACTCCATAATTATATGCTATTTCCATAAAAAATACCATTTTGTCATTAGTGTTCGCACATCCAACAATTACAATTATAATAAGACGCTGGTTATGAAAGTTATACGGGGTGGTCATGCAATCGTAGGAGATATTTCACCCCCCGCTTCACCTCGCGATTCTCTGCCCGAATACGTAAAAAAAATCTGACCTTAATTTTTACCCAAATTATCCTTTAAAATACATTAATCATAGACACTGCGCTCGAGAAAGCGGTGACCTAGTAACCCACATATTGCAAAAGAACACCGCCGCTCTGTCGGCACACCACAAAGGCACGCCGCGCCGCAAACGCTCGCTTTTTTCCATTGAATCATGCCGCCTAAGGGTCCGTTCACACAGACCAGCTCGGAGAGGAGAGCAGATTTTTATCACGTTTTTTTTTTTTTTTTTTTTTTTCTTTTTATTTTTTAGAGGGGTTTTGTCACTTTTGTGACTATGTCACCCCCATAAGGTAACCCAAATGATAAAAAGATATTAAATACAATATTTAACTAAAACTAATATTATTTCACAATATTTGTCTATATAATCTGATCAGTATTTTGGCCTCCTCAGATGACGGGGAGGCCAAAATACTGTTACAAATTCCTACATTTTTTGTGAGAAATATCTTAATATTATGTCTAAGTTGTTCATTCCGGACACACTCCATCAACACATGGGTAACATCTTCCTCGATATTACAATCTGGGCAGTTCGGTGATTCTGAGATGCCCATCAAGAACTTAAACTTGTTTGATGGAATGTGTCCAGAACGAAGCCGTAATAATAATATTATGTCCCTTCTATTAGTATGTGGTTGATCAAACCATGGATAACGAAGTGGCTGGCTTTGAATCGTCTTATACCAAATGCCTTTTGTAAGAGATCTCTCATCGAAATACTCGCGCCATAAATTTCTGCAACTCAATTTTGCCTCACCCAATAATTCACTATGAACTGGTAAACAATTATATCTAATGCCATCGCTAACAGCTTGTCTGGCCGCTTGATCGGCCTCCTCATTCCCTGTTATACCGACATGCGAGGGTACCCACTGTATGATCACCTCTTTATTTAAAGAATTTAATTTACAGATAGAATCAAGGATTGTATAGGCTATCGGAAGCCCTCGAATTATCGAGGGCAGCCGAGCCAAATGTAACAGTGCACTTCGAGAATCTGACAAAATAACAAATTTGTCATTTTCTAAAGATTTTGCGTATGATAATGCTTCGGATATAGCGATAAGTTCACAGTGCATTATGGACGCCTTAGCAATAATGTTAAATTTCATGCTAGTATTAATCTGAGGGTCGTAGAAGGCAGCCCCACATGCCAATTCGTCCTTCGATCCATCAGTGTAAAGCTTATAATGATTATTATATTTACTATTTATAAGATTATAGCTATTTCTACGCAAAACTAGAGAATTTACTTTTCTTACTGACTCTTGAAGATCGTCGACACATACTTGTATATTTTTTTGTATGTCATAGCTGCTAATCCATCTATTAAGGGAGAACATGGGAAGCATAGATTTTGAATATAAAGAGTGATTACAAAATTTCCTATGTGTTTCTATCAATAAGGGTAATTTCTTCCTGGCCCAGTATTCTTCTAGACAAAGTATGCTCAATTCTTCTAAGACATTAATAGTGACATTGTTATGAATAGACCTAGATCTGAGATAAAACTTAGCGGCAAGGTATCTTCGGCGAATGTATAGAGGCTGAAGGCACAATTCACTCTCCATAACATGGATTGGACAGGTCTTTAAAAATCCACCAACCACTCTCATTGCCTGGTTCTGTATTCTGTCTAGCTTACACAAATGACTCTTTACACTATTATCAAATAAAATGCTTCCATAATCTAATCTGCTTCGAATTAGAGCAATATAAAGTCGACGCAGATGCTTAGGGTGAACACCCCAATTTGACCCAGCCAAAACTTTAAAAATATTCAAAAATTTATATGTTTTATCTCGTGTTGTATTAATATGTTTGCTCCATCTTAAGCTTCTATCCAACCACATACCTAAATACTTAACATTATCTACCTGTTCTATCCTAGAATTATTTATTTCTAATAATATATTATATCTACTTAAATTCCTTGTATGACTTCTGTTAAATACGCAAACTTTACTTTTTCTATGAGAAATATTCAGACCCATCCCTTGCACTATATTGTTAAATACATTCAATGCATTTTGAATAACAGCGACTGCATCAGTAATATTTTTACGACTTACATATAATACGAAATCATCAGCGTACTGAGATACGCATATTTCTGATAATTTTTTGCAAACATTAATGGTAGCTACATTAAATAGCAATGGAGATATGGGGTCCCCTTGTGCTATTCCAATTCCTGAAATTCGACTTAATGTATCATTATTGCTTAACTCAACTGTTAAACGTCGTGAGTGCAAAAATTCCCAAAAATAGTTACATATTGAAGCCCCGACTCCAAGCTCGTCCAAAGTTGTCAAGAGACTAATTAAATCTATATTGTTATATGCGGAATCAATATCAACAAAGCAACCAACTGTTGCAAATCCCTTGCTGAAACCAGTCTGTATACGGGATACCAGCCTCGTTAAATTGTCCATGCAAGACTTTCCTCTTCTAAAACCTGTAGTTTCATCTGAAAAACTGTTATGTTTTTCAAAGTACCATTCAAGTCTCCGTGTAATTATAGTATGAAATATCTTACATGGACATGACAACAAAGCGATAGGTCTAAAATTCGACACTCCTGGTTTCGGCACAGGAACTATCTTAATATCTTTCCACTGACTTGGAACAAAGCCTGAAACTAAGAATCTATTGTATAACGATATTAACAAGTTTTTTGCTGCAGAGGGTAAATACTTTATCATTGAGTATGAAATGTTATCTCTGCCTGGAGAAGTATCTGACTGTTTTATAGTATTTGTAAGCTCCTGTACCGAAATTGGAGAAGACAGGCTAGGATTTTCAATCAAGAACCTGGGAGGACTAGGTGTCACATAATCAGGTGCTAAACTACAAAGTAAAGATTCAGCTCTCTCACGGGTGATACAACTTGTTGGTGATTTGTACCCTCTAAGCCATCTCATTTTAGTCCACATTTCATTTGGAGATGTCGTACTGTCTACACTGTTACAAAAGCCTTGCCAGGACTTCGATTTGCCCCTTCGAATTATTGTTTGAGACTCTCTAACTTTACTTAATAATGATTCTAAATTATCCGGGGTTGGATTTCTTCTGAATGCTGCTAGCGCTCTACGTCTTTTCGCAACAGTCTCTGATATATTTTGATTCCAGTATTGTTTTGGTTTGAATTTTTCCTGGCGAAGGGGGTTTTCACAAATTTTGATGTACGGGATGGAGTAATCTGCAGCTTTATTCATCAAGTCTATGAAGTCATTATAAGCGGATTGGTTGTCATCCGATAATGTAAAATTAGGTAGTTCCTGTTCTATAAAAGCAGCATATTTCACCCAGTCTGCTTTCTTGAAATTACGCCTTCTCTTTAGGTTATTGACTTCCCTAATGTAGGATTTAATTTTAATCATCAAATGATCACTTCCTAAATTTTCGTTTAAGACCATCCAATCAAATTTCAAAGCTATGTCCACGGAAGCAAGAGTAAGATCGGGAGATGATTTCTGGATTCTGCCATTTACTAATTTGACTCTCGTGTGCGTATTATGATTTAACGAAATAAAGTTTTTTTGCAACATTGAATTTAGTATTTGAGACCCTCTGGAGTCTGTCTTAGTCGACCAGTTTGTGTGGTGTCCATTAATATCTCCTGCAATTAGAGTCTTTTTATCAGCCAAAGTGAAAATTTGATCCCAATCCCTTTCAGTTGTCCTAACATTCGGTGGACAGTATAAAGATATAATATTTTCTATGTGATCACAGTTGAAAACTTTTACCAAGACGATTTCAATTTGAGAGTTTAACAATTCTACGTTGCATTGTTGTGCTTTTATTGAATTATGGGTCAAGATTGCTACCCCTCCATATCCATCACCCCGGTCCGATCTGAATATGTTGTAGCCCTTTATTTGAAATTGACTATCTTTACCCAACCATGTTTCACTAATAATAGCGATATGTATTTTTTCTTGATATAACAAAGCTTCAAATTCTATACGCCTAGGACGAATGCTTAAAGCATTCCACTGTAATACATTTACAGGGGATCGTTTGTTGTTGTAATCCATAATTGTTTAATGAAATTCCAACAAGGCTGATCTACGATAAACTGCATTACAAGTGATATAAATCCCTCCTTAAGTATATGTATACAACTTCTAATCTTATCTTCCCATGATATATTTGCTTCAAGTATCTTCTCTTTAAGTTTCTTTAGTAATGACTGCCAGGTAACTCGATTACTCTGTTTAGATTCATCCTTTTCATTTGTATTTTCTTCTGATCTATTGTTTTCTTCACTGTTTGTATAGCCAAAATCATCTGTTTCCATTTCTTTTTCTCTAAATGCTTGTGTTTTAGGTCTACTCTTCTCTGTTTTTGATTTCTTTTTTGATTTATCTTTTGTTTCTTTCGTAATATTTGCATAAGTTGGGCGGGTATTATTTTCTGGTATTGTTTTATCTTGTATTGTATCTTCTATATTTGTATATGTAGATGGAAATGGAGGATCATCCTCTATATCTATCGGATTAGGGGATGGTGGTACATATAAAGTCAGAGCTTTTTTGTACGAGCAATTAAATTCAGCCATCAGCTCTCTTATTCGTTTTTCTTTAACAAAGACTGGGCAAATTTTTGCCATTGCCATATGTTTTCCTGTACAGTTATTACATCTAAACTGAGTGGTCTCACAATTTGCATGACTTTTCGAACACTTGGGACATATTGTCTTTAGCGAAGGACATAATTTGAGCGAATGACCGAATCTCCAACAACGAGAGCACTGCGTAACCGGGTATATGTAAGGACAAATTTTTGCTCTCGTATCATATATGTACACATATGACGGTAAGGATGAACCTTTAAAACAGATTCTCACAGATTCGCTTAGTTCCCACTGGCCACTATTCATATTCTTACGCTTTAATCTTTTAACAGCCAATATTGTTGTGTTACTAATAAGCCCTTGTAAAATTTCTTCTTCACTTAAATGCAAGTCAATATCTCTTATTACCCCATAAGATTGGTTGATTTCAAAGGTTTTTTGGCATTTAAAACCATTATTTGTAAACGTTCCCGAGTGTAATAATGTGTCAGCACTTTCTTCGTCAGTAAAATGTATCAATGCTTTGAACGCGTTAATGTACTTTACTTTTATCACATTTTTTATGTTTTCATCCCTTAACATTTTTGCCAGACCAAATTGCCTAGGTAATTTCTCTGTACGTGTAATACATACTTCAATTTTATCGTCGTGAATTATCGTTGTGTTATTTTCCATGTCTGACTGTCCATATCTTTTGGCTTTACGTAGTACTGTTGTCCAGACTTCCTCTTGGTTCAGTTCTCGTGTCCTTTTCGTCACTCTTTTTGCTCCACTCGCGTCTCCCATACTCATACTGCACGTCTGCTCAATATTTTCTATACTCCTTGTCATCTCACTTTCACTATATTCTTCCCTAATCTCCTCCTCCGCCACGTCTTGAATAGGAACAAAGTCCTCGGTACTATTCATTATAAAATAGTAAGCGATTCATATTGTAAACAAGTCGCGTGTAGTTAAACGTGTAGCTCGGCGTACGAAGCGATAACAGATCACACACCTAAGCGACGCGTCAAGCAGCAACAAGCGCCCGCGCGCGACTGATTTTTATCACGTTGGAAACAGAGTTTTGAATTTTAGTAAAGTTTATTTTTGCATGTGCACCTTTTTTGTCATCAAGAATGCTTGAACGCCCTTCGTGTGAAATAAAAATTGTGTGCTCTTTCTCGATCGTGCAGCTTGTCGGCTCCGATTGCGTGCTCTTTCTCGCTCGCGCAGCCTGTCGGCTTCGATTTCGTGCACATGAACACACCGAAAACAAAACTTGGACTGCGCGGAATACTGATACTGCCTTTGTAGTGTATCCACCCGTCTCCGAGCGCATCTGACCGGCTCCGAGCACATCCGACCGCATCCGCTTTCAGATCTCTTCCAGCCGGTCTATGTGAAATAGTTGGCGGCTCCGTTCCGGCCAATTACAAGCGTATACGATCCGGTCTGTTGAAAAGAAAAAAGCAGGCCGATGCTCTCCGAGCCGGTCTGTGTGAACGGACCCTAAAAGTCGCACCGCCGCCGCACCGCTTTGTCGGCACGTCGCAAAGACACTCCGCAAACGTCAAATAATCGTAACAGGTCATTCACCTAGTGACCTGATAACGCGAGTTCAACGCGCTGCTAAGGTGTCCACACGTTTTGAGATTTTTCGTATTTAGTTTGATATTATTATCTTTGTGATTTATGGATGTTTTTATTATTTCTTTGTTTATTCGGGCAGAGAATCGCGAGGCGAACCACCCCCTGAAATATCTCCTACGATTGCATGACCACCCTGTATAAAAAATTAAAATGTGTACATTTCACACGTGGTAGAAGTGAAACCTTCAAAAATTTTTGTTTTCAAGATAATGAGACGAATGTAAAATTCAACTCAACTCCCCCGTCCCGTCCCGTCCCGTCCCATCCCGTCCCGTCCCGTCCCGTGCCGTCCCGTCCCGTCCCGTCCCGTCCCGTCCCGTCCCGTCCCGTCCCGTCCCGTCCCGTCCTGTCCCGTCCCGTCCCGTCCTGTCCCCTTCCCTCTCCCCCTACCCCTCCCCCTCCCCCTACCCCTCCCCCTCCCCTATCCGTGTACAATGCTTCACTTCACTTTCAAATCAAATCAAAATCACTTTAGAATTTATGTGTCTGTCTCTTTTTACTGGACAGTTTCGTTTCATCGAATTTCAAATCTCCCCCGTACTAAAGAAGTTTTCACTTCAAAAATACAATAGTATTAGAACAACAAGATTGAAATAACTGTAGGCTTTATGCCGATGCCATGTTGATAGTAGGTAAAGTACCAATTATATTATGTAAAAGATTTAAATCCCTTGACGAAGTGAGATTAATTGTAAATCAAAATATCTGTACATACAACTGAAAAAGGCTCACGTACTAAATTACAGTATACTTCGACATTAATGATTCATTTTGATCGGTTTTACACAGTGAACACTACAAATTGTACCTTATTTACAAACCGCAGTGAATGAATGAGCGCCTGATTGAACGAATAATTACTGGTTTAAAGAATGAATTATTTATTTCGTGAATGTGGTGCATTGTGATTGAATTTAGGCGATTTGTAAAGAAATACCTTGGGTATCGTCCTTTGCAAATAATGCCCCACATTTAATTAATTTTTTCGATATGTTAACTATATATTATTTTAATTTAAAGTTGTTCACGATTTTAGGGTTCCGAAGTCAAATCGGAACCCTTATAGTTTTGTCATGTCCGTCCGTCCGTCTGTCTGTCCACAGCACAGCGCAGAGACCTTAGTGCTAGAAGGCTGTAATTTAGCATGGAAATACATAATGTATTACTTTGATATTAATTGTATACAAAATAGTAGAACAAAACTTTTCAAAATATTTTTTTTCAGGGTAGCGTGGGTTATCGTTAGAAACACAGATATGTGTACCTAGAGTATACATATCTGTGGTTAGAAAGGTCTCTCAAAAATATTATGGGTCTGCTGAGACCATTTCTCGATGTAGGGGTCCGTTTGCGTAATATTTGGCTTTGAAGAGAAAATTTTGGTTAGAGTGGTTAGTTTGCCCCCCCCCCCCCCCGCAAGCTAATACGTTGGAGTTGGACTAGCGAAAAATTTCCCAAAAATAGGTTATATTATGACGAATTTACAAAAACGTCGCCACTTTATTTAAAATAATAATAATTTAAACCGTGCTGTATTCCACAGTACTTACCGTAAAACGTTAACGGAGGAATATTAGTAAATCTTGTCCTTTTATTGTTGAACGCAGAAAAGCGCATTCTTCAGGTAAGTAGTTTGATTCAGCGGTATGACCAGTTAACTTAATGATGAGCTCCAACTGCTAGGGAATGGAATATATGCAGGATTCCGATTTGGATGGACTATTTTCGTCTATTGTATTACTCTCAGTATGTCTATTGTTTAACACATCTTCTTAACATCGGACTAGGGTTTTTGCAAAAAATGTCTTTAAGCCTGGATAGAAATAAAATATTAGATATTATGTAAGGAACTATTTTATTTAAGTCAAGTTCTAAGGGGAAGAGATTTCTAAAATAAAGTCTAAAATAAAGTCGTAGTAGAATTGTTATTTTTATTATAAAATCGTAGTTATCTATTCCTCCTCCTCCTCAGTCGTTCACTCTTGACAGAGTGGTCGTGGTCGATGATGCTTTGTTCTCATTGGCCCATGCAACCCTTGCGATGCGTCTCCACTTATTGCGGTCTTCAGCGTCTCGGGCATTCTGGACTATAGAAGTCTGTGTCGACGCTTTGATTATGTCTGTCCAACGTGTAGGTGATCGACCGCGTGACCGCCTGCCCTCTACCTGCCCCTGGACAACGAGACGTTCCATGGAGTGATCATTTCGAACCACGTGTCCGAAATATTTGAGGATTCGTAGAAGCACAGTCGACGATAATCTCTCCTTGATCTTGAATTCCTCCAGGATTGACACGTTGGTCCGAAACGCTGTCCAAGAGATCCGCAGCAGTCGCCGCCAACACCACATCTCGAGCGCATCGATCTTGCGTCGGTCTTTGAGGCGAACCGTCCATGTTTCTGCGCCATAAAGAAATATGGGAAATACTAAACTTCTCTATTATGTTAGTATCTATTAGTTATCTATTATGCCTATTCTATCATTTGAGATAGCCATAATTGCTAGCACAAATAAATCAGCTTACGACTTAAATTATTAGTTCGTAAATATATTAAAGTGCCTAATCAGTCGTGTATGTTGTGTTTGCCAAGGTTAAACACATGGTAAGTTTTACCACTGGCAGTCGGCAGACCTAAATAAATAAAACTTGTTACTAGTGTATCGATGGCAACTGTTTTCCAAGTGATTTATGATATTGAAAGTCATTGTTTATAATTACTTACGGCCGGTCTCAATAATGTACTAACAGATGGAAGACTGTGGATAGGGCTGTCATCTGTCATATTTGTCAATTTTTCAGAGGCAAAAATTGACAAATATGACAGATAACATACTAATGGTAGCCCTATTCACAGCCTTCCATCTGTTAGTACATTATTGAGACCGGCCGTTAATCAGTTAATGCGTACCTACTTATTGATAATAATGTGTAGTGAGGTAATGACCACCAATATCAGTTATTAATACACGCAGTAGCATTACAGTCATACAAGTGCTGGGTCTCTTGCTTGTTTAAGATGTTTATGTTAATATCTTTGTTTTGTGTTGCAATAATCTTGATATATTTAAATTTAAATAAAAATAAAGATTATTGGAGAAAACGAAATGTGCTGCAATTCGATGGTTTAATGTGGAAATTTATAACTGGTAATTGTTCGCTAGCAGAAGTGTATAAAGATATATATGATACATATACCAGTGAGAAATGCATTGGGTTATTTGTGGGATCAAGAAAAGCTGTTTTGCTAAAGGACATGGATGATATAAATTATGTCCTGCAAGGCGATATTCAAAATTTTTGCAGTCGAGGAATAGTGACGAATCCCAACGATGTCTTAGCTGATAACGTATTATTCGTAAATGATTATCCAAGGTGGAAGTTATTGAGACAGAAGCTCTCCCCAGTTTTTACGCAGAAGAAGTTAAAAAATATGTTTTATATTATGGAAAGATGTGGTCGGGACTTCGTTGAATTCATTGAAAATAATGCAGAAATTAGAAGTAAACCCTTCAATGCACTATACACGTATACGACAGCTTCAATCGGTGCTTCAATTTTCGGTATCGAGACTCAGTCGAAGAACGTCATGGATTGCCCCTTCATGGATATGTCCTGGGCAATATCCCATCCCACTCTTCTAGATAACATGAAAGCCGCACTGTCCAATTACTCTCCGACGTTATTTAGATTACTGAATTTGTCAAATTTTACAAAGTTTGAGAAGTTTTTCGTTGGTGTAACCAAAAATGTTCTAGAAAACCGAAGAAAAAGTAAAGAAATTCGGCATGATTTTATCGATACTTGTTTGGAACTACAGGAAAGTGGGGTACTGAGCGATCCCACGACGGGTTATGAAATTCCACTGACTGATGAGGTCGTAGCAGCCCAGGCCTTTTTCTTCTTCGTTGCTGGTTCTGACACCACTGCCGGCACTATGAATTATACTTTGCTAGAACTTTCGTATAATCCAACCATTTTAGAAAAGGTCCACAAAGAAATCGACAAAGTATTCGACGAGTGTAACAATACTCTCTCATATGAGGATATCGAAAAACTTGTTTACCTAGACATGGTTATAAATGAGTCTATGAGGAAATATCCATCTATAGGCGTTATACAAAGAGTGTGTGTGAACAACGCAGTTTTGCCATCGGGGTTAAGAATCGAAAAAGATACAGCAACTGTGATTCCAATATTTGCAATTCACAGAGATGAAAAATATTATCCGGAACCAGATGTTTTTGACCCAGAACGATTTGCACAAAATAACGTTTCAAATCTTGTCAAAAACACTTTTTTACCGTTCGGAGGTGGAAACCGAATATGTATCGGTAAGTTGATTTTTATTATACTTAATTATAAAATTATTTAAATTTTTCGGTCGCAGAGTCAGGCCTGCAGTCCAGCCCTTCTTCGATCGGCAACGCATTGGTGATGCCTTTGTTGTCACGTTGGTTTGGGGTGACAGTGACCACTTATTATCAGGTGGCTCGATTACTTACTTTGTTAGCTACTCGTATTTACACATATAAAAACGTTATGTTACGTTGACATAATTATCTCAGGTATTTAAGCAACCACGTATAATATTTGTTAAAACGATGACATTAAATCGATATTAATTTAATTGTGTAATAAAAATGAACGGTTTAAGATGGAATTTTTTATCTATTTTATTTGTAATCAATTGTAATAAATAAATGCAATAGGTTATCACAAGTTTATGATAACATATTGGTATGGTATCTGAGGTGTAAAGCAGACTTTTTTTTTTGTATTGCTAACAAAAGCTACATATTTATTTTCATTTATTTCAGGGGCAAGGCTGGCACGTGTGCAAGTGAAGGCTGGATTAGCACTGCTCCTTAATCGTTTCACGTTACGGGAACAAAGACAGCAACAAATGCATTTTATACCAAGTGTTTTTGCTCTGCGTGATACAAAAGCAACTTATGAGTTGATTCTGCGAAGTTAATTTTGAAGTGAATGTTTGTATAGTCCATTTTTAGGGCTCCGAAATAAAATCGTAACCCTTATAGTTTCATCATATCCGTCTGTCCGTCCGTCCGTCTGTCCGAAGCAAAGCGCCGTAGTGATAGAAAGATGTGCTTAGGCATGGATATACATATTTATTTAAAACTCCAGAATCGTAGAATTAAATATTGAAAATCATTTCTTTTCAGGGTACCTTCCCCTACAGGTGACGTAAGGATGAATTTTTTATTATTCGCGTACCCTATAGTGTGGGGTATCATTGACAAGGTATTTCAAAAATATTATGGGTCTTATATGTAAGACCATTTTTGGAATTAGGGGTCCGTTTCTGAAATATTTGGCTTTAAAGTGCTAATTTTGGTTAGAGTCAAGTGTCCCTCCCTGCCGGCTAAACGGTTGGAGTTGGATCAGTAAAAAATCTCAAAAATAAGTTATATGATGAATTTACACGAAAAACGATGTCAAAATGTGCGATCCAATAGGGAAGGGAATCTTAATTCTAATGACAGCCCTATTGGCTCGCGCATTTTGACATTCGGTCGGTAATAGCTAACGTTATAAAGTTAGCTGCGGTTAAAATGTACGAAAAACCTACTCAGTCTTAGATCGATAAAGCAAACTGGCTCAAAATTAAAATTATTCAAACAAAAATAATCGTCCTAAGTCAACTTTAAAAGTTGAAGTTGTTGTACATTGTTGTATATTTGACTTTTTTCTGGGCAAATTCAAAGTCTTAGTATGTTTAATAGATCTGAAACAAAAAATCTGTTAATCTATCGAACTTTAAAGAATAATCCGTTGGGGTAATCTTAAGATTAACTGAAAATTGGAATAAGATCCGTCCTGCCGTTTTGGACTCAACACAGAGCATACACACACAAAGAAGTTAAATATAGACGTACAGGAGTGAAAATTGTATAACGAATTAAATGTTTTAAGTCCTTTGTAATTATGACTTATGGAATAAGAATTCATTTTTTTAATTGGTATTTTATATTTATGAATCGATTGAAATAAAGCAAACTCTAAAAAAATGCTTGTTTTTCTTGAATATCATTTTCTGACACATTGATATGATAAACCCAAACAAACACACCTTGATGTTACCTCACATTCTCCTTCTTATTTTCTTCTGTTATTTCTTTGATATATTTGTTATTTTTGCAATTAAATCCCTACTACGTGAGCACTTCGTTAATTAATCAATGAGCATAATTTATCAGGCTCCAAGACTTGTTTAACTGAGTGCTCTTGTGTTTTCTGATAATTTATTAAGAAGACCCATATAGTAATAATTCATTAGAATTTACAAAAAGAACGACAACATTAATCACTATATTATACTGGCGCTTATCCCTCGGCTTTGCTCACGTTTACGCTATCATAAATCTCTATATCTTATTATTACTTTTTGCGTGAATGAATATCAAACATCCATACATATATATATATATATATACATACTCAGAAACCAACTTTCACATTCTAATTCTTAGTAGGATGCATCATTATAAATTAGTTACGATAGTACCTACTAACTATGCAGTTATTAGGTATTACGTATGTAATTGATAGCTTTTTATGTAACAATAATAGCAAGCGAGCTTTTAAAAAAAATAATTAAAAAAAAAATAACGCTTCACACTCAATTCCCCATACTAGGATTCCCTGTGTCGTGGGTGCCATGGACAACACACTAGACAAGGACATTCACACCCAGACCGAGAAAAGAAATTCAAACTCATCCTTCAAATTTCCGCCTCGCTGGGAATCGAACCCAGGAAGGTATCACCGATACGTTGCTGACCAAGAAAGAGAGAAGATTAGAAAAAGAAAGAACCGGTTCTCAACCCCCCCCCCCCCGCCGGAACACGACGAATCGTTTTATGAATTTAATTATTGTCAATAACATGTGTATATTCCCCAATCACTTAATGTAATTTTCATAAATAGATTCAAATTCTTAATTTCATTGTTAGTACATAATTTAATAATAATTGTATTACATAATTTGCATGCCTCTATCTTGGTAAATGTGAGCGATATTCGACATTGAGACAACACCATTTTGTAACCACATTTTTACAAATAAATTATCATTTCATTTCATCATTTCATTTAATTTCATTTCAGAAAGAGGGTGGTAGTTATAGCTAGCCCGGCAGGCTTCATAGAATAATAGTCATAATATAGAGTCATAATCATGTCAGTGCTAATATGACTCTATGATAATATTGATTATAATATAATTAATACATGATGCTTTACCATAGATAGCCTAGCGGTTAGAACGTTGGTCTCCGGATAGAAGGGGCCCGAGTTCAAATACTGGCACCTCTAATTTCTTTGTTTCTTCCATTCCATTTTATTTCATTTCGTTGTCTCACACAATTACAATAAAATAGTTGAAAACCCGGATACTTACTTCGGTACTTTGCCTCGTCATTCCCTATGAATACTTATACGAACCGCGAAGGAAGTAATTGTCTTCAGGAAATCTTTTCCTGAGTTCGTGCAATAACGACCCTAGACAACGTCATTAGGTATTGAGTTAAAATTAAACTGACAAATTGTAATCCATATACTTCCATACTAATATTATAAATGTGAAAGTGTGTTTGTTTGTTTATTTGTCCGTCTTCACGTCGCAACAAAGCTGTTATAAGGTATGGTTTTTGTGTGTGGAGATAGTGAGCTGAGGAGGGTGGAGAGTAACGTAGGCTACTTTTTACCGCGGTAAAACATCCTCATGGGAAGATCGATATTTTGTTAGTTGCTAGATATTTAGTTCCGGATGTTGTTAATAGATAGCGTTAGTACGATAAAATTCATTTGCAAGTTCTAAATCACGCTATCAAATGATACATGTAAATTACTTAAGTCATAGGCAACTAAATCTAACTAAGTAAAAGTAAGTAGGATTTGTAAAAAAAATCGTTCTCTACCGCGGGCGAAGCTGCGGGCAAAAGCTAGTAATAAAAAAAAACATCGGAACACAAGGCTCGAAACACAACAACAACACGCAATATTTTTTTTTTGGTTAATTGTTTGGAAAAATCCTACTTAATTCAAATAATAATGTTAATCGTTTCTCTTTATTCCTATTAATATTAAAAATGTGAAAGTTTGGATATTTGTTCCTTAATTACGACACAACCACTTAACCATTTTGGTTTTTTGGAATGGAGATAGTCTGTACCCTGGTGTAACACATAGGCTACATTTTATCCTGGAAAAGTTTAGGGTTCCCGCGGGATTTGTGAAAAATCGATATCCACGCACGCAAAGCCACGGGCATCACCTAATGTCAAATAAAAAAAAAACTTGAGAGGTGTCAAGGGACACCCGGATGGAACGAAGTTCCTTGCAGTCAGTACTAGGATATCAAAAACATGCAGCAAGTGTGCCAAAACAAATCAAGGTATTAAATTTCGTGAGAAAGTTTCGTAGATTTGTTTTGGCACACTCGCTTGCATGTTTTTGCTATCCTAGTACTCTGGCTTGCCTTCTATGTAAAAAAAACTACGACGGCAAAAATTGTCGTTACCGGCAAAAAGTGTCGTTACCAAATTTTCCGCCTAGCCCCCTTTCGCAATGCGCGATAAGGAACTTCGTTCCAATTATAATTTAGTTAATTAAGTTAGTTTGGAAACCACTCCACCGCGGGCGAAGCCGCGAGCAAAACTAGTTTACTAATAAATCATGCCCACATTTACTATGCATGGGTAAGGACCGCCTATTTAGTCAATGGGATTATCACAGGTAAGGAAACTTGAGGTTTTGCTTCCGACTTAAATCGTAGTTACTAAAACAAACATACTGATATAAAAATTGATAATGTAGTCGTTTTCAGTGAAAAACCAATTATTATTTAAAATTAAAATTTGATTTATTACTGAAATAATATTTTATAATTGTAATTAAATTTAATTAATTATAAAAGACAAAGAAACAAATACTACAAAAAGTATTAACGATTTGAGGTGTTTACTAGCAGTACTTGAAAATATTTCGTTTGGTTATAACAACTATTTGACCGCAGCAATGTTCGTAATTATACTAATGTCTATGTTTTTAATTTTTATAATCATACAATATTTTATGGTTAACGGTGATTATTGGAAGAAGCGAAATATAAAACAAGTGAATGGAGTATTATGGAGATTTATGACTGGAAAACAGTCGATGCCTGAAATAATCAAGGATATTTACGACGCTCATCCCAAGTTAAAAGAAGTGGGTATATTTATCGGTTTATCACCGACTCTAATCCTACGAGATTTAGAGAACATAAAGACAGTTTTACATGGAGATTTCCAAAGTTTTTACGCAAGAGGTATCGTAACGAATGATACGGATATTCTCACTGATAATTTGTTTTTTACCGAAGACTTTAAGAGATGGCGTTTGCAAAGACTCAAAATGTCCCCATTTTTAACCAAAGCACAAATGAAGAATATGTTTTATATTATGGAAAGGTGCGCTAGAGATTTTGTCAAGTATATGGGATCAAATCTTGGAATAATTGATAAACCGTACAACGTTATGTATACTTATACTTCATCATGCATCTGTTCTACTGTATTTGGCATTGACAGTAAAACACAAAATACTATGGAAACGCCAATTAATAGAATCGCTTATGAAAGTCTAAAAACGACTTTGATATTTAATTTGAAATTTGCAGTTGCAAGTGTCTCACCAAAACTATTCAAATTACTAAATATTAAAACATTTGGAAGATATCAGCAGTCAATAATCGATATAGTGAAAAAAACAATGGATAAACGAAAAAATTTAAAGAAAACCTGTCATGACTTTATTGATACGTGTTTAAAATACGAATCTGAAGGTGTGCTTAAAGACTTTGTAACAGGGTATGAAACAAATGCAGATATAGAATTCTTAGCAGCTCAGGCTTTTGTTTTCTTCATCGGAGGTATCGATACACTTGCTACCGCTCTCCATTTTACACTTTTGGAATTATCGAAACATGCAAAAATATTGGAAAAAGTCCACAATGAAATTGACAAAATATTTGTAGACAATATGGATAAAATTACTTTCGAAGATATGGATAAGCTGGAGTATATGAATATGGTTATAAATGAGGTCATAAGAAAATATCCTCCAATCGGTGTGACTCAAAGAGTTTGTACTAGAGATACTGTCTTGCCTAATGGTAATATCAAAATTGAAAAAGGCACCAAAGTTATGATACCCATATTTGCATTGCACAGGGATGAAAAGTATTTTCCCAATCCTGAAGTTTTTGACCCAGAACGTTTTTCTGCAGAAAATATACCTAATATTGAAAAATATAGTTATATTCCATTTGGTGAAGGGAAACGGATTTGTATAGGTTTGTATTTTATAAATATTTTTAAAAGAGAACAACGTTGAACTAATTTATTGCATTTCAATAAATTGTACATTCACTAAACCGACTTTGAGTTATAGGATAATTTGAAACTTGTTAAATAAACGTTGTCGAGTATACTAATAAATATTTAATTTTATTGATGCTTATTTAATTTTAAAGGATAAAACAAAAACTTTTCCATTTCACATTTTTAAATGACAAGACAAGATGAAAAAACCAGAGTAACCAGGAACTCGCATTATATCTGGTTACTTGTTGGTTCTTTCTGGATCTAATATATCTGTTTTTAGTTTTAGAAATATTTATCTGCTATTTTTCATACTTTTTTGGTCTTACTTTAATATCTTACATTTATATTTATTTTTCAGGTATAAAGTTGGCGTACATGCAAATGAAGGTTAGCTTGGCTTTGCTTCTCCGCAAATATACGCTTAAGGAACAGACTTCCACCCCGAATGACTTTGAACCAAGTTTCTTTGGTATTCGTAACGAATACGCACGCTACGAATTAATTCCAAGAATTCACACTTGAACTGACGAATTACATAATTTCTGGCGACAACGTATAGTGCCTTAATATTTTTTAGATGGAATTCTTATTAACCGACTTCAAAAAAGAAGAAGATCAGATCTCTGTTAGATCTCGCTCAAGTTTAAGTGGGACTACATGACAAGCACCACATGACAAGCAAGCTTTCGATTAAAAAAGAATCATAAAAATCGGTTCACCCAGTCGAAAGTTCTGAGGTAACAAACAAAAAAAAATACAGTCGAATTGAATACAGGAGGTATTCTTTTTTGAAGTCGCTTAAAAACAGAACTAATAGTAATAGTAATAGACTAGTAATAGCTTTTCTCAAATACGAGTAACTTCCAACCCCATGTTTAGACGTCACGTCAATCATTTACAGTTTTATTATATTATTTATGATATAGATGACATAGATGATGATGATGTTTTATATACTTTTCTATAAAACCTATATCCTTTTATCGATCCTTTTGATTCATACTAAATATTTATTGCAATGAATTATGTGATAGTTTTATTACTGATAATAAAATTAATGGATATAATTATATTTTTTTATTATTTTTTGTATTGTGTGGTGATATACGTGGGTCCGTATTTTTGTTTTAGAAACTCATTTAAATTTCGTAGCCCTTACGCTGAGATTCCAACAGAGACGTATGAAAAATCCAACAATAGAATTTAGCAAGCTCGCGTAATGAAATACTGTAATGAATCAAGTATAATACAGTCCTCTTACTGACAAATAATAAACACTGATATTCTCATTAACACCTAAAATTAACAGGATGTACAAACTACAGTCTTCTTCAGTCCTGTACAAAGTTTGTCATATAGGTATGTCCAAGTAAGCTCGTTTGCTCATACATATTTTGGTGGATTTTTTCCTAGTACATTTCTAATGTATTCTAAGCCTTATTTAGCGGATTTGGAAACACAAAAGGTCAAGGTATGTTAGGCTGCGAGTAGTGCGACAGGTGTTCCGACCGGACAGTAATGAAATCCGCCAGCAGGCACAATTGACCCTCCTCACGGCCGACAGGAATTGCTCTGCTACCGTTAGCCATTCCTTAGATTGTATTGATGTCATCCTTCAGGGTTCTGTTTTAACAAAGCTTAAAAAAACTATAAAAATATTTACTAGCGTACCTATTAGTCTACTTTGCAGCAACCCGGGTACTCGCAAAGTAACCATCGTAGAGTCAACTTACCCTGATGATGCTCCGTTTCGAGGCGAAACACGTGTTGGTGCTGGTATGTAAGTTGGTATATTATATACTTTTAATTATTGTAGTGCATGTTTCCGTTGTGGGAGGGAGGGAGGTGCCACGCATGTTTTAAAGTATATACCATCAATATTATGTTAACCGCGGATTGTTGCAAAGTAGACTAAGGGCTTGTTTCACAATCTTCAAGTAGAGTCCTGAATAAGCTATTCGCTGGTTAAAGTGACATTTTACATACACAAAATGTCAACTTAACCTACGAATAGCTTACTTCGGACTTACTTGAAGATTGTGAAACAAGCCCTAATACTAACTTAATAACAATGGATTTCCGCAAAGTAACGCCTGATACTACTAACTATGCGTTCTTCCCATGGCTATGCCTGCGTTTTTTGGGATATTAATTATTCCTTATTTTATTCCAGGTCATGGTATAACTGTGTGTTAATGTCATGAAAATCCGTCTTGTAGTTTCTGCGTAAGAGATGACAAAGATCCGTACAAACTTTCATTTATAATAGTGGAATAGGATTTAAGAAAGCGAAATTCTAGAGGGCCTTTGACTGTAGTTTTACCATTTATTTTGTTAAAGGATCCTCACATTCACTATGAGAAATAAATGTTTATTTTCTATGATAATTGTATTTAGCACATAATTAACTTGTACCTACTACATACAATACAACTTTTACATTAAAAGTTGCATGCAGGATTCAAACTCAGGCCCCCGCGTTTGTGCGACCATTATCAAACGTTATCACTGCTTTAAATACATAGCAATGAAATATAAAATACATAAACATTTTCCCTTTATAAAATAGCAGTTTCTTTCCTGCTTACATACATGACGTATACTCAACTAGAGAGATGCACAGTACAAAACATTTGTGAGATATTTAGGAAAATACGGTCGGGTATTTTGTCGAGCAAATATAATGGTATGTAAGTACATAATATATAACTTTATTATAATTTTGTGACTGTTAGTACTAGTAATAGTATTTATCGGAATTTAAGTACACACATTTTATCTTCACTCATATGATTATATTGAATCACTGATACTTCATAATGATTCTTCAGACAGATAATACTGTTTCGTACAATAGAAACATTATTAATTTATCCAAATTCAAATACCACTTATGCAGTCAAAACATTACTAATACTTTATTTTTATTAGAGTCTTTCTTATGGGTAAATACTTTCTCACACTTTGTATCCCGCATGGCGAGATCCAAATCTCGAGATGAAATATATTTAAATCATGGCCATAATTAAATCATGATGGGAATGTTCCATGTACTCGTATAATGTGAGATAAAAAAATAATGTCTGTAAAGTTGGTTTACGGACGGTAGTTTAACGTGACAACGTCATGACAAAACATTGATGAAATTATTGCATACTTTTATAGATAAAATTGAGCGCTTCGGCCGATCGTAGCCGATCGTGCCTCTCTATCGCTTGTTCCGCGCTCTCGCTCGCGCGGAACGGGGCAATGAGTCATGGTTTTTAAGAAAGAAAGAAAGAAGAAAGAACATTTATTCCATCATAAGGATAGCAACAACGTTAAATAATACAATTTGTAATAAAGTTTATTTGTTTGAATTCGGAGTTGCAGCTACCAAAATGACAGAAACGGGTCGCACTCAGAAAATGGCGAAGTAAGTAGGTATTTTACTCACTACGTCCTCTGATATTTCAGTGCGATCTGATCTCTTTCTGATGTTTTTCGTGCGTGCGCCCGGCGTTCATCGTTTTAATAGACGTTATCACGTCAATAATAAATATAAAATTGTGTCTTTTTGGGTGGTTTTACATTTACGCCCCAACTCAAGAGTCACTAACGGTTACTTTAATCTCTCCTTAGCAAAGAATCACCATACAAATTCTGTACTAAGGTGCGATTTAATTAACCGGTAGTGACTCTGAGTTGGGGCGTTAGTGTTGTGTTCGTGCGATTCTCTCACTGTATGTTCACAACCGATCCGTCACGTTGGCAGCTTTGGCCATCGCGTTGCCCAGAGGGAAGTGGTTATATGAGTTCTGTGACAGCCAGACATACGGTGTCTTTTGTAGGGTGAGGCTTACTAAGCGGTTCTTCTTAGTTGTGCAATTAACGACAGTAAAGTTCACCTAATTATGGAACTTAGTAATAAATAGTAGTAAACAAGATAAAAATACTAACATTAGGGACCTGCCGCCATAACTTCGACCATTGGGGTAGCCCTTTTTCGTCTGGTAACATGGTACCCACATACTAATATTTTGTTTGTTGTTGTTTAGTTCACGCTGTAATATATTATGGTTACATTTTATTAGTTACAAACCTTTTGGTTATAAACTTGTACCATGTTTATTTTGGCGAAATAAATGTTTCTTCTTCTTCTTCTTCTTCATTGTTCCCCAGGGTGCACCAAGAAAGCGAACAAGAGAGGTCGTCATAGATGGATGGGAATTTATAGAGACGCGCAAACACCAAAACTACAAAAGAACCTTTTTAAAAATTAAACTAGTTAAAACTAGTTAAAAAGCTCCATAAATCTCGTCAAGAGAATCAGGAGAAATAGAAATAAATTAAACTATGCTATTTTCTTTACACCTTACCTCTTGGAGCGGCAATCTAATTATGTGGAAGCAACTTGGTGCTTGCGGATGCAATTTTACACGGAATCAGAAAAAGATGGATAAGACATTACATACTGTTAAAAGATTTTATAAGGTGTATTCTAATGTCATAGTTGATGCTACTAGTTACTATCACGTGGCCACTGATTTTTCTTCTGCTACGGTAGTGGCATGGTGGTAGGATATTTTTACACAACTGGCTCACTATCTTAATAAAATTCTTCTACAATCGACTGTGAATTACTGTTTAGATCGTAGTGTGAGTGAGCTAGTACCTAATGGTCTTCTGCATCTGTTAGGTTGGCAACGCATCGGTGATGCCTTTGACGATTGCGAACACCGTCTGTTTGTTTTTGTCGCCTTCTAGACTTTCCTTTTAAAATACATATTATGTCCCTTTTTGGGCATGTAACCAAAATCTATGAGCATACCTTGCTTCACCGCTGTAAGATTCCTTGCATTACGGGTGCCATGGACAATTAGACATAAATAAATGATGATGACCCTCTGTCTCAGACAAAATAGTCATCTGTGACATAGAGTTCCTTGCTTTCTAGGTAAGATAATTTCAAATTGTGCTTTACATAATATTATCTCTTCTGTGGCTACACGATCATCATAAAAAATATCTTTTTTGTGTTGACAAAGCAAACGTGTTGACGGTAACAATCATGGTCAATCACTGTCGCTTGTGGACATTAGCACCATCAGGGTGACTAAGGACCAAAAAATCATTGAATGAAATGAATCGTAGTGCCGCATCCAACATCGCCCGATCCTTTATAGTCACGGGCAGTTGCACCTAGGAATCGCAGCGCAAACAAAAAATAGTTTCCGTATAACAAGCGCCGGCACTTCAACTCTGGAATCCAATTCCAGTTTCTTGCGAGTGGCGGAACATATTTTAATAATCGTTAGTATGTGAATGTTTTAACTTTCTTGTTATTTGCTGCTTGTTTTTAGGATTCTGTTTTGTGAATTGTTTGTTTTAAGCTTTGTATTCTCCAAAACTAGATGATTTAGAGGAATTTAGTAGATAGGTAGTGCATGAGGCTCACTAAACGAGAAGGTGATTGATTTTATATTACTAAAATCTAATTTCATGATTTTTTAAAGTCCCCCAGAACAAGGAACAAAAATCAATGACTATAATAATTTTATTATGATACGAGTAACCGCCCTCGCTTTGCTTCGGTTTTCTTATTTTATACACTTTGGGTTAGATTATTGGAGTTTTATTAAGGATCCCTATTTTTTTTTGAAAATATAATATAGCCTATGTCACCCGGGGATAGAGTAGCTTCCCAACAGTTAAAGAAATTTTCAAATCGGTTCAGTAGTTTCGGAGCCTATTCAATGCAAACAATCAAACCTTTCCTCTTATAATATTAGTATAGAAAACGTCTTTACCTACTCATAAGTCATGAGTCATGATTTAGGTCATGACACTCACAGTTAAATAATTGATGTCACTCAGCCAATTAAAATTTTAGCAAAAATAATAACTGACTTGAAACTTAAATAAAGTCAGACTCGCGCGCGCGTCGAGTGTTCCGTACAAACTTGTAGAACCGAACGTTGATCTAAACAAAGTAAATTGAAGTAACTGCAATTACTTAACTTTGCCGTTGGTTTGCTGTCGTCTTACACAGGCATTGGTCGCGATCAATTTACCAAATGAAACCTTACCCTTACCCTTGGTACAAATAAATAATTTGATATTCAGTCCTGTTACAATGATTTCAAAAGAACGGATAGGCCCATCGGAAAATTTCACTTGATTCTTCATAGAAGTAAAAAGTATCGCTATCTCTCTCTTTGATGAACTACGTGAGAGAATTGAATTATGAAGAGTTGAATTATAATGCGCGTAGCATTGGTCCTTCTAGAAGAGCCAATTTACGTGCCACGTTTTAAGCTCTTAATTTATGTTCTTACGAAATAGATCAATGCCCTATTATAACTTTACTAACAGAGTGCAAAGTAAACTCCGGTTTCCAACATCAAAAACGAAATTATAATTTCAAAGATGTTTATAAAGCATAGTAATTTTATATCAACCAAAAGCAGTCCAGACTAATTTTGCGAGATAAGAGGCTCGGCATAAACATTAGGGTGCTTCTTTAAGCACTCATAAATAATTGTTTTGTTAAATGGACAGCGAAAACGGTCTTCATTTTTAATGTAGCTATTAGAACTCGTCCAGAAATTTACGGTTTTGCTTCTCTGTAACTTAATTTTGTGTAATTTATGACGGTATTTTAGAAAAATATTTATATTTTTTCATCATATTCTAGGTATGCGCAGTTGTAGCTGTTTTAACCCAACTTCGGTGAACCTAGATGAGGATTGTAAAATTTCATTAGGTACTACATAACTGTATGTCCCGTATGAATGTACATATGTAGGTACTTATATTTGTTCACGCAGGACTTCGAATAATACGATTCGAATAATATTAATGCATATAATATAAAATATTAGCACTCCTCCATGTAATTTTAACTACCCAATTTCATATTCATAGTTTTTGCTTCACGTATTAATATTTATATGACTGTATAGATACCATGAAAAGTAGCAAAAAGAAAAGGTTAAGTTTGAATGTCACTTCAGCAGAGCAGCTTAAAAATACCACTATCTAAAGAGGAATAGTTTTAAATTGAGAACGTTACTATCTCGATGTCACGTGACTCCGAGCACCGTGACGTCATGTCGGGTCCCCTGGGGGCCAGGGGTCAGATCAAGACTGACTACAAACTATATTATTCGCTTCGACAATCTCCATGTTCACGAAGCCGAACATCAGTCGAATGACATGTCTTGCATTACTTCGCTTCGCCTCCTCGAATCTACAGGTACTCGAGATTTATTCAGCCCAGTATTTTGCCTTATTCACAAGGAGCTTGGTGAAAATAATGAAAAGCAACTGTATTGTGGATTGGTGAATAATTATTATTTCATTAATTAGCACGGTGAAAACAATTAATACAGGTAATAATTTTGAACAAAAAGAAAATAAAATATGAAGTAAATAAAACAAAACAAGATAATAATCCTCAACTACAAAAAAATTGACACAAAATTATTAAATTAATAAATGATAATTATAATAAAATAAAAAAATGACAAATCAAACTTTCAAATGCTATGTACAATAAAAATAAAAACTTAATAGAATTACAATACAAAACGACGATTGAATAAAACTGCAATATTTTTTTTATTAAAATGAAATAAAAAATAACTCCATCAAAACACGCATACATCACTCATTCGTTCATAAAACTGCAGGCACTCTGACTATATGGCAGGCAATATGACTGGTGATTGTGCTGACAACCTGGTGAAACGTAGGATCACGTATTTTTTTTGGATTATTATACGAGTATATGTTTTATATTAACCGACTTCAAAAAAGGAGGAGATATTCAATTCGACTGTATTTTTTTATATATCTTACCTCTGAACTTTCGACTGGGTGAACCAATTTTGATGATTCTTTTTTTAATGGAAAGCTGGTGCTTGTCATGTGGTCCCACTTAAATTTGAGCTAGACTTGAAGAATAGTTTTTGAGTTATTTTGAAGTCGGTTATTTTTTTCTTGGTAAAATTCAGGTTATTTTCTTTTATGCCTCTCCATCATAATCAACTCCATTTCTTTTAGATGTTGAAGCACAAAGTTGTTTTGTATGACTTTGGTTAAGTGAGCCGTTTGTTCCTATGACGAAATAAATCATCTGACCTTGACTTTGGCAGAGACTTATTTTCGCTCACTATTTGTAAACGAAAAAAGTTTTTTGAATACTTTTTACATAACTAAAAATAACTACTTAATTAATAAAGCTGGTAAATTAAAAAAATGACGTGCATAAGTGTATCAATGATACCTACATGAATAAATGACTTTGAATTTGAATTTGAAAATACTTTTTACATAACTAAATACACGACTAATTTATAGTCATCATTAATTACACTCATAATTAAAGTAGAATACATTATCATTTTTTGGTTAAATTTTGAATGATGAGGTAAATCTTATTAATATTAAAAATGTGCAAGATTTATGGACGTTTGATAAATACTCTTTCAGACAAAAAGTAGGTACTAAACGAATTTTCATTTAATTTAGCTCACAAGTAAACCATTATCTGGAAAAGGATTTATGCTACTTACACGGACGTGAAAAAAAGACGGACGTAGCCTCGTATAATCGAGAGTGAAGCAATGGCCGACCGCTTACCATGTATGCGTAATTTTGTAATTTTTGATTCGCGATATCCCATATGGCATAATGGTTGACATGCCGAATCGCCATACCAAGGGTCCTGGGTTCGATTCCCAGCGAGACGGAAATTTTAATGATGAGTCGGAATTTCTGTTCTCAGTCTGGGTGTGTTGTCCATGGCTCCCATGACACAGGGAATCCTAGTGTGGGGCTAAGGTGTGCAGTGTTATTTAATAGCACTTGTTTAACCAAACTACTATCTTCAATAGGATGTTCCATACTAGTTCCATTACTGTATATTATACGTGCAATATACGTATAACATCTGGCGACAGTTTAATGCACGCTCCGCGGGATACCAAGCGCACGAAGTAAATGTAACGTAAATATTAAACCTAATTTCGCTTTGGAAACATCCTCTATGTGAAATTTAAAACGATTACCTTTTAAGTAGGTAGGTATATAGGCTAGCAAAGAGCAGATGAGTCTTTAGATGATAAGTGGACGCCATCATCCATGGACAACAGTACCAACACATGCCGTACCAACAGTATACGAAAGGTTACACTAATTCTTCGTCGGACAAGAAATAACAGAAAAGAGAAAGTAAGTAGATACTGGTTCTTAAAATCCCAGCCGGAACACCGCCGCATTGCCATGCCAGCATACAAGGGTGTCGTAAAAGGCAACGGAACCCGGACAGCTCGGTGGCAAGGCTTCATATAAGGATAGTATTACTACTGGATTCTTCTACTATTCCTTTACTAGTATTACTTTCTTCTACTATTTCCTCGGCCCTCTGAAAATTCAAGAAACTTGTTAGTAAAAGTATGTAGGTAAACTATTGTTTTATATATTACAAGTACCTAACCGCCCTCGCTTTGCTTCGGTTTTCTTATTTTTTTACACCTTGGGTTACATATTGGAGTTTTATTAAGGATTCCTATTTTTTTTTGAAAATTTAATATAGCATATGTCACCCGGGGATAGTGTAGCTTCCCAACAGTGAAATAATTCTTCAAATCGGTTCAGTTATTTCGGAGCCTATTAAACGCAAACAAACAATCAAATCTTTCCTCTTTATAATATTAGTATAGATAAATGGTATCTATTATTATTATACCAACGGAATTAGTTTTAAAATAGTTTTCATTTGGGAATTGTCACGTCGCTGTCTACTGAAGTTGTGACTTCGAGTAGCGTGACGTCATGACTTGTGACGTGTCCCTCGGGGCTCGGGTTCGTAAAAGACGGATCGAGACACACAAATAGGACATATTATTCTTATCTAAATATACATTTTGTGCCCAGAAAAGTATTTACTACATGGAACTTTAATAATATTAGTTTATATATATAATTTCAATTTGACATTGCCAATTAATTTCAATTTTAATTTCTCAGTCTGATTTATGCGCGGTTCGTTTTTATTTGATTTATTATTTATATTTTATTTTTGATTTTAAATTTTTTGCTTATCTAATGTATTGTACGCCTTTAAGGCAGGACATAGCGAACAATTGTTTATTTGTAACATCTGTATATTACCTACAGTCCACAATAAAGAGTGATTTGATTTGATTTGAACTTGATTGAAAACAAGATTGTGCGACTTCCTTAATAACCGACTAGAAAAAAGAGGTTACTGAAAGAGGAAAATGTTTGTTACAAACTCGGTCATTTATGCACCATGAGATCCATGAGGAATTTAGGTAACTATTTGAATATTATAGGCGTATATGGCGATTTTAATATGCAGTTTTCGACTGTTTCTTTGAATTCTGCTGGTAAAACTTGGATTATTTGTTTTACATTTAGGGCTTGTTGCACAATCTTCAAGTATAGTCCTGATTAAGCTATTCGCCGGTTAAAGTGACATTTTTCATACACGAAATGTCAACTTATCCAACGAATAGCTTACTTCGGACTTACTTGAAGATTGTGCAACAAGCCGTTACAGAAAGTAGTATTTACCTACTTAAACACGATTATACTACTAGAATTCTGTGTTGCTCGTGGCAAATAAAATACATATTATGGGATCACTACCAATCATGACTACAGAACAAACGTTTTTCTGTTAAATACCTATATTCTGCTCCCGACGGGAATCGAACCCGGGAGCCCTGGTTTCGCAAGCAGGGTCACTACCAACTAGGCTACGGTGTTGTCTTTAATGTATCTTTTAAAAAAATGCCCAATATCACAATTTACTTCTATTGTTCATATTGTTAAATTATTATTAAAAAATTGTGTTAATATTAGCTCATCTCGAGAGACTTTGTTGGATAAAATTTTTTGTTAGATTTATTATCAAAAACGCAACATAAATCACTTATCTGAT
This sequence comes from Thymelicus sylvestris, assembly GCA_911387775.1. Lineage (NCBI taxonomy): Eukaryota > Metazoa > Arthropoda > Insecta > Lepidoptera > Hesperiidae > Thymelicus > Thymelicus sylvestris. Next base: position 17,364,633 of record OU426889.1, read on the forward strand.
CTGATACCATATAAATCAACAGATTTATGTGTTCCCGAAACAGAGTTCGTATGGATTACCAATCAAATTGTGCACCGGGTACAGACTGTCCATGCTTGTAAAATTGATAAATTACTTAGAAGTCTATCCTACCTATTTTTAAACGTGAAGAGTTAACCTTTGTACTGTTTTTTTTTAATCTAACTTGCATACACCTTGAAGTAATGGTATTTATCGACCAAATCAGCTTTTTGAGGAAATCGATAAAAATCGATAGTTTTGTTTAGCAAGCACATATTAAGTGATTTTGAATTTGGTGAATAAAATACGATGGAGACGTCGTACACACATGAGAGTTTTTGAATTCGATACTGCTTCAAAATGTAGATTAGGTATTTGACGTAAAAAATGATTTTGCCAAAAGGCCAATTTACCTAATTTTTAGATTATAAATTCAGATTATTTTTATACAGGACTCAGCTCAAAAAATACGCTCGTTTGGCCTCAGCCTTATGCACTTGCTTTTTGAGTCGGGGGATTAATATTGATTAATAAATTATAAACAATTGAAATAAATAATCCAGAGCAGAGCGCTCAAATTAAAGTTGAAATTAGTTGGATGCCTCTCGTGATTTCTGGCTGTAAATGTAATTAAACTTAGTTTGAATTAGGCGGCCGGGTATCTCTGTACATTGCGGTATTGTAACACAATGGAATTGCGTATGGATAGCTTAATTATAAACGTAATGTAACGCATACCAATATTAAATAATGTGGCTAAATCTGGCCATGCTTCGTAGTGGTAACTAAATCGGTACATGCTTTACAAGTTAATATTTTAAAAACTAAACACACGGGTTTTAGGTTCAAACGCTTCACAAACGCAATCCGTCACTGATGCATAGATCACTTGAAATAAAAAATATTTCCTTTTTTTGAAGTGAAAACTTCTTTAGTACGGAGGTGACTTGAAATTTTATGAAACGAAACTGTCCAGTAAACAGAGACAAACACATAAATTCTAAAGTGAGATAGGAAGAATTGTACAGGGGTAGGGTAGGGGAGTGAGGGGTAGGGGAGCGGAGCGGAGTGGGGCGGAGCGGAGCGGAGTGAAGTTGATTAGTGAAACCTACATTTATCATCTTCCCGAAATTTTACATTCGTCTCATTATCTTGAAAACAAAAATTCTGAAGTTAATCGATGGTTATTTGATTTTGCTAAAGACCAAACAAATACAACTATATTTGCTATCAATTGTGTTTATAAAATAATCTATAAATTCTGACAGAAGTATGGTGGTGTTTAGGTGCAAATAGATAGCCGAAATCTATTTGCCCTAACCAACACTAGCCATCGCATTACTAGCCGCAAGTACTCGCGGCCAGAACAAGCTTAAACACATCCCACGGGACATTAAGCGACGCTACATGAAGCGAACGTAAATATTACAAAATTACGTCTATTCCGTGCGTTACTACGTCGAAACGTTCATAATGAAGGCAATTGGACGCGGGTGCTCTGCGCTTTGTACAAACTAATGACGATAGAAAATGAATATTTCGCTGCATTTAAATGAAGTGTGTATTCAAGTTACGGTGATGTTTTGTAATGAGATAGCTTCAAGAAACGAATGTTCAGTACATTTAATGAAGGATTTTTGTCTGTCGTGTATCCAAAGTCGAACTAAAAGAAAAAGTACAAGAGAAAGTTTACGTTCAGTCAAAAGTATGTCTAAAAATAAATGTACCTATCTATTTATCATCAAACGCCCAAATATCTCTTAAACAAGAAATCTCAGGACAAATTAAGTCAATCTTGGACTAATCAAAAAACCTACTTTTGCATTATTTGTCTTGTTGTTGGAAATAACATGAAGTTCAAGAAGTAACCCAAAGTTTAAATAGACCATCGATATTCGGTCAGCGGACGCCGACACAATCACAAAAGGGTATATCCCTCGAACTTTTGTATCAGAAAACTTACTACCGTGAAACACAGATGTCACTGAACAATATTGGACGGAACATTTTATGAAATCGTGATACTCGGATTTGCTTACTGAAGCGAAGTAATAGGACTTGTGACAAAGTCAGGTTCCAGAAAGAGTAAGACTTTGATATATAAGTAGTAGTTACAATATTACTTAGCCGTATTTTTTTGAGTTGGTAGTCTAAATATGTGTAGCAGGGGAGCCCAAGATGGGATATTTGGATTTACTCGAGCGCGGCAGATTAATATAAGGAAGGATACCTTACTTACGAGTCTTTGCGTTTAGTATAGTTAGCTCTAGCCAGCATAAGCCTTTAATGTAGGGGGGGTACGCTTGATTGACGATTTTTATTACTTTCTTCTTGCGGAAATCGTCAGATAATTTTTATTATATTATAATATTCTGGTATTAGGTACCTTTGAAATAAAAAAAACAACCGCGCTCTAGTAAGTCGTCTTGACTTACTCATCGTTTATTTTGTAAACTTTGTTACCCTCCCACTCCCTTAGGTTACGCTCAAATCGTCAGATTAGCAAAATTGAGACTTTTAGCTTGTAATTAACTCCCCTTATCTTAATCTGACGTGCTCGAGTATTTCCATGTAATTCTTTGATTATACAATTTTGAAAATCCGGAAAAGGCTTCTTCCCTCACCGCTGAAAGTGGAATTATTATAGGACCATTAATTATTCTTCCTATCATATAATCTACCAAATCTAATAGGTTTCCGCAAAGCTCGAGTAACTCCACATTTAGCATCATTGGCTCCCCTACACCAGTCGGGGGCTCTTTAAAGCTGGAATACTATAATTAAAACTTGATTTTGTATGCACCGCAGGTTATCAGTATGAAAAAAAATTAAAAGCGGATCAAAAGTTCAAAAGTAAACTTTTATTTTAGTTTTCAACGAACTAATTGGAGCAAACAATTACGGAGCTATTCGGTTTTATTCGCTAGTTGCGGACCAGAGTTAAATGTTGAAACGAAAACCAGTATTAATTTACAGTTAAACTTATTTTGTATTGTGAGTCTATTTTCTGTTGTAATAAAGTTTTGGTTTTTGCGGTACGTGATCCTAACCGGTGATGACATTGAAATTGAAACCTTACTATTTTACCAAATAAATAACCCACTTTAACTAAATGGCGTTCGGAAACCGCTAAAGTTATCGGCAGAGTTATATAAAAATCGCCATATATCGTACACATAATGTAAAGGACATCTTTTTATGAACACCTAGGTACTATTGTACGGTATTTATATGGTTGTATTAACCAATTTAGTCTTCACAATTTACTACAAAAGCCTCTTGTACTAAGACTGCAGAGTTAGAACTGCAGTGGAATTGAAGAGTAATTACGACGAAATGCAATTATATAGTAAGGCTTCACATCTACAATAGACACTAATTCAAAATCATCCTCAATAATATGTTATTGTTCAAGTCAAACTATGTGTAGTTTGTACCTTTATACTAAACACTACCGCCTTATTGTAGACTGATAAAAGTTATTATCAAATATTTGTTTCAGCAAAATTATAGTATACCGTCTACGATAATGTATTTTTGAGCTGACAAACACAATTTTTTTTTTATGGAAATAACCGCCAAACGAGTTGACGATCCACCTGATGGTAAGTGGCTATCGTCACCCATGAACATCACCAACACCAAAGGCATCACTTATGCGTTGCCGGCCAAGATAGAGAGAAGAAAAAGAAAGAAAGAACTGGTTCTCAAGCCCCCAGCCGGAACACGATGAGTCTTTTGGTGGCTGACTCATGCTCAAGGGTGGCAGCTATCCAGGCGAACCCCATGGAGAAATAATAATGGTATTAAGTAACAATTAAAATATTACCAATTTAATCCCTTCGAGGGGCCCAACCACCTGCAGGCCGGATTTAGTCGCCTCTTACGACACCCATCCAGCGTGGGATTGGGGTTAGTATTCTAAGCCGCCGCAATACAGCTGTATTGCAAATAAATTGGCATTCTACTAGTATTTTTCAGTGACTTGTACGACATGTATAAAACATGTCACGGTCGATATTACAAAGTTTACCAGGCGAGTAAAATAACCTGCCAATAGGGTCCTACGATAGACCTGATACCACCTGATAACCAGCATAGGGCAGAGATGTTATGTCAGATTGGATAGAACATCTTACACCTAAAATATTAGTCAGCTACTAATCACACTTTTATCCATTATTTGATCCATTAAACATTGCTTCGGGGCTGTAATCGACAACTTGATGAGGTTATTTACGGTTAGTGAGCTTCATCCGGTTCAGTAGCCATGATTTTGACTTGCTCTTTGACAAAACATCAGGAACACTTTGTTAAGGCCCACCACCGTTGTGAAATTTAACTGGATCAAAAATCATTTAGTCTGACGTCTACGTATAAACTAGCCAAGTATTTTTTAATGACGAAACAATCAAATGTAAGAAATGACGATAGATACAAAACATTTTTACAGAAAATGTTGGACGTAACACACATACCTACACACACACACAGAGAGAGAGAGAGAGAGAGAGAGACAGAGACAGAGACAGAGAGAGACATAAATATAATAGATAGATATATAGAAAGGTAGAAACGCTAGCACCGTGCTTGAGTACCGTCGGGATTGCACACTGATATGATGCAGGTGGATCGTCAGCTTGTTTGCCGGCTTTTCCATAAAATAATAATAATATTTTCAAAACGAGCGTTTTTAAAAACGCGCGTGACGTTTTTCGTGACCGTCGTTTTTGTGTCACCGTCCGTGTTGCAAATCTTAAAACACTCTCATCATTTTTTCCATTTATTTCATAACGCGCCTAAGGAAGTATAACTTCAAAAAGTTTCCTAATAAAGTTGTCAGATATCGAATCCTATAAATAACTCCAAAACACGTAACCGTCTTCCTGACGTGACTACGCGTTTAGTTCCACACGTCGTCAGTAATACTTCCTACTCACTTCAAACGTAAAATTAGCCTTTGAACAGTTCCGAAGCAGTGTTTAAAGATTCCGGCGTCGTTCCATTTATTCTCTTCACTCGGTCGGGTCAATCGTTCGCTCATTGTTCACATGTTCACATACTCGTTCATTCACGGCTCGCAGCACTCCAGTCGACAGCCCGTTTTTAGGGTTAGTTGTACCTATCATCGCTATTAGGTAGACTTTTTGTACAGAAAAACTGATTACAAAGCTTTGCTTGTTTCTAAAAATCTCTTGTAAATACTATACAGGAATGGAGACATGGGATGAGATGTTATTATAGTACAAAGAACAAATAAATATAAATCCTTTATATCCATGTAATATTATGTACAGTCACCTGCAGAGAAAAGTAAGCCATCTGTTTATAAATATACTTCGATACGACTTTGTAGCTACGTGTCGACCTGTTTTTGCGGAAACTTGTTTTTGTCACTTCGATGCGGCTAAATTGCAACATAAAAAGGCATGAACTTATAAATCGTAAAATTACATAAAACTTACAAAATAATAAGTAATTGGTATGTATGAAATACGCTAAGAAAAGTTAAATCGTTCCTGTATGCTACGAGTTATACGAACTACAAAATTATATTTACTCACAATCAACAACTTTCGGATTTGTGTTCAAAGGGGAATGCTTCACAAACATACCCATAGTTACTCCTGTAGTTAACTATTTAACTATTGCTAACTTTATCCGTTCATTAGCAATGCACCTGTGAAGCTACACGTCACTCAAGGTCTAATACATTTAACTAAATTGTGTAATTCGTCATATATTGCTGTATTAACCATAAAATAACGTTAGCTTGTTTTTGACGTGATAACGTCTATTAAAACGATGAACGCTGGGTGCACGCACGAAAAAGCATGACTCATTGTCCCGTTCCATGCAAGCGAGAGCGCGGAACAAGCGATAGAGAGGCACGATCGGCTACGATCGGCCGAAGTGCTCAATTTTATCTATAAAAGTATGCAATCATTTCATCAATGTTTTGTCACGTTAAACTACCGTCCGTAAACCGACTTTACAGACAGCCATTTTTTTAGCGGTGAAGCAATGTATAATGAATTCGTCTGTAAAATAGATGCCTACAACGAACAATGAACTAATATACTAACGTACAACAACGAAGCGAAAAGCGAAGGGTTCCAGGTTTGATTCTCGGCGGAGGGAAACATTTACGTAACAGATACATTTTAATGTTTGATATGTGCTTGTAATGTCTTATTTAATTTCTCTCTTCTCTCGGTATATTACATCTGTGGCTCACTGTAATTCCTGTCAACATGTCACTGTGACCTAATGCCTTAACCTCACGCAGCCACCAAGTGGGTCAATTAAGATCGTTATAATAAATATCTTTAGATACAGAACTCCAGGATTATCTCGGCACTAATTGGACTCTAATTGTCACGACATCTCGAAGCAATTAATATTCTAGTTATTCATGTGCTAATATTATCACATCATTAATTTAACTATGGATTGGATTACGTCAAGTCTGGCCGTACTTAGAGAAATTCTGTTAATCGCGCGTTAATCAAACGAGACGACAACATGATAACGATCGGATTAGCGCTGTGGTTTAATGGTGATCTTGCTTGATGAGGAGACCCGAGTTCGATTCTTGGTCAGGGGAGGAATAATAATATCATACATAGACTCATTTGTGTATCTCCACCACAGATCTCCACACACTACCTATAGAACAGTAGCTCGAGCACGAATATTGGCGAGAAAGTATTCGTATGGTTAACGTAAGCAATTATACCATAACGATAACCATACGAATACTTTCTCGCGAATATTCGTGCTCGAGCTACAGGGGATCGAATCGTAACGATGAGATGTGAATGTTTGAGATTTTATGCAGTTCAGCAATTTCTTATTTAATTGTGTAACTTTAATGTTTATGTGTGGCAATAAATAATTTTATTATCATCATTATTATTATCGTTCATTTATTAACATTACGTTTAGTAGAAATGAAGGAAAAAAAATCTTTGCAATACTTATAAAACTTTTTCACTCTAATAAAATCACAGACTAATAAAATAACTAGAATAAAATACACAATTTCGTAGAGCCTACATTCTCTCCAACGATACAATATTAATCTCAATTAAGTAAACCGACCTCCGTTTTCGCCAGAATTCCAGAAAATTCCAAGAAGCGACAAAGGCGAATCCTGCATATTTTATCTAGGATACAAAAACCTATCTCTCGAGTTTCGTAACTCGTTCGGATACACCCGTTTATTCTTCCTGTTAAATGTGTTTGCTCACCTATAAATAAGGAATTGCCTTTTAGGCGTCTTGTTAAATATTTAACGTCTGTTATTTTTGTAAAAAATACCGGCTCCTCCGATCCCGTACTTTATATGCTAATGTCACCCGCGCGCATGTAAACGCCTTATAATAACATGAATTTAGGTTCCGATCACACGTAGCATATACGAAGGATTTATGATGATTATCATGCTTTTATTATTTTAGATAGACATGTAATAATTCTAATAAAACAGGCCAAGTGTGTGTTAGGCAATGCGCAATGTAGGGTTCCGAAGTTGTAAGTATATCGACTATTACTCATTAGTACTTAAGCTAACCTAGGCGTGATAGTTTTCCTTGTAAATTCATTAAGTAACCTATTTTTGTAAATTTTTCACAAGACCATCTCCAACCGTTTAGCTTCTAAATTCACTCACTGTCATTATCAAGATTGTAACAGGCCGCATACAAAAACACAAAAACAAAAACGCACACATATACACACCCACATACGAACGCGGCACTCAATTTTTATGTAATAGCTGCAGTTCAATCGCCATGTGTCTATTACCTTTACCGTAGTCATAGGAAAAGGCAAACCTATTCGGATTAGGCGTATCATGTTTGTGTAGAAGCTTCCTATTCCGGGTTTATAAAATATATTTGTCGTGTTTTCCGGTTCTACCCTATCGGGTTGCTACTCCGGTTTCCTTTAACTGATACAGTTCATGCTAAGCATACCAAAGAAAATGTAACCATGTTTTGGGAAAATATATTGGCTTGGCCTTTTCGCGGTCATCGCACAAACACTTGAATTTCATAAATAAATAAACGCTACACACTCGTAGTGCCATACTAGGATTCCGTGTGTGTGTGTGTGTGTGTGTGTGTGTGTGTGTGTGCGTGTGTCATGATGCGATAGTTTTTAGAAACGGTCAAGCTATAGTTGTTGCCCAAGACATGTAGTAAAGACAAGGTTTGTACAGTCAAGTCTGGTTAGATTTAGGGATTAGCCTCTTCATGACATGTTTTTGATATCATCAAATTATTATAGATTTTAGGACTTTTTTCATATCATAATAATAACCTACATAATCTTATAATCCGGTAGGTAGGTACTTAAGGTTAAATATTATGTATGTGACGGCGAGCGGCCTCTTTGGTTCTACAATGATCGGCCGATGCAGAAGCTGTCATGTCATGAAGAAAACTAAATATTAAGAATAAGGAATGTGTCAATCCATTTAGAACAATACGTGTAGGACATTCTAGGGGATTGGAATAGTGATCACGGACTAGTAGGGGAGCGGGGGGCACGTTGTTGCACGGGTAAGAAGTTACACACCTTTTTTACCGGGATTTTAAACTCTTTAGTGGACATAATTGGACTCATTTGTTTTCTTATAACATCATGCATTACATAAAAACGATTAATGACCCACCAAGCGCCAAGCTGCTAGGTTGTGTGCATGTGTCTCGATTTCAACCAAGAAAGTAAAAAACTCTTTTACGAAATTTTTGATTCCTGATGTCTATATTTTTTATTTTCTCAAAATTCTTAACCTTGAACGTTCATAATATATCTACCTTTAATTTGCAATATTGTTTTTTTCTACTATCGATATCCATTAATGGTGACCTCAATTTATATTAAAAAACGTGCCATGGGGCAGGTAGTTACAATTTTTTGGGGTAAGTTGTTACATGTCGTATAGGCGTCGTTGAACGCAAATTCCCTGTGTTAACCGGCACACCTGAAAAGACTCATTAAAAAAGGGTATGAAGAAAAAGTGGCCAAGTCCTCGAAAATGAGCGAAGAAGAAAAATATAAGGTGAATTTTGGTTTCCGATTCAGATTCTGATACTGATGAATGGTTTTGTTTAGTGTGTAGCGAAAGTTACAGCACCTCTAAAAACGAAGATTGGATAGAATGTTTAGAATGCAAAATGTGGCCCATGTCAAATGTGTAACGGGAAACGTTCACTTATTCATTTGAATTAATTGCAATTCTGATGAAGACTAATTTAATATTAGTATGTTATGGATATCTTAACCTACCTCTATATAAATAACTATATATTTTCTATAATATAAGTGCCTTAAAAATTTTAGAATCTTAAGTATTTTAGTTTGCTAAAAGTTTATTAAAATAACTATAATACGTATAAATAATTTACGTACTACAAGTTTTTATTTGCAGACGAAGTTTCTGAGCATTTATATAAGATTTAAAAAAGTTCCTGCGAAGTTATGTTATTATTCTACAAAAAAAATCTTTAAAAGTTACGATATAGATATTATAAATTACTCATAAATAATAGAAGGCTGTTTAAAGTGATCTCTTTTGTTTATAACGTTTTGAAATTAAAAAAAAAGATTTATCATTGATGATTTTGTTTATTTATCTACCGTAACATCATGCCCCGAAGATGTAACAACTAACCCCGAATCGGGGGTAAGTTGTTACAATCGACTTTTTTGGTTAAATTGTTCATTGTGAAAAAATTACATACATTTTAATAACTTTTCAATCATATTTTAATAGCTGAATAGACATAGTAACGATAAAAGCAATCAAATGTATAAATTATTTGATAGCTTTTGTCGTATTGACAATTGTCTAAAAATTGTAACAACGTGCCCCCCGCTCCCCTACAGATTGTTATTGATGTAAACGGAGAACTGGAAATATAATATCATGGAGCAAAGTAAAAGGAAAATTATTGAATAACCAACACCGTAGAATAACCCCTTTCTTCGTCATATGCAATAGGTCTATCCAATTTTGATAGGACCATTACTAGAACTATAAGTAGACCAGTCGTTCAGCATATCTGGCACAGTTAATAAACGACCACATTATAATTTTCAACATGCCATAATTTCAATTCATCCATTCACACTGCAAATAATACAAAAATACGTCAATTTGAGTTAAATTCCGATAACCCTCTTAAAATTCATAAATGAGATTATCGCTTTCAATAATTTACGGTCGAACACAAAGTTTCGAAGTAGTTAAAGCTGAAATGAATAAGGCATTTCATCGGAAGCCGGTGTTCGTATCAATTTGATTCAGTTTAGAGCGAATGCATTTAAAACGGTTTTGATAGTAAACATTCCAGTTCCCCGTTTGTTTTATAATTCATTCTGGGAGATCTTCGAATGTTCCGTTTGTTAGTGAGTTGGAAAAACAAAAGATTACTCTGGAGTACACTCATGACAATAATTATAGGGATGTAGGATTTAATAGATTTTTTATTATTATTCTAAACCGTTTAAAAAACTGTTATCCAACACACTAGTTGGCTTATTTAAGTTATTTGACTGATTGATTTGGCACAGTTAATTCTCAATTAAGTTTTCTGAGCTTAGCTACGGACGTAAGATTGGATGGACAAATATAGCGAAATAAAGGGATCTGGAAGGGTTTTGACTGCGGATCCCTAAAGACATATAAAATTGTCTACTACCCACGATCACTTACCTTATGCCAAAACAATGATGAATGAATTCAATGATAATGAATTGGCAATGAAGCGTTTGGCATAAGCATTTGTCATCTCTTTATAACTTTAGTGTGTCATCCTCATACTTTTCAGTGTAGGCGGCTGGCGTCCACTAGTAGTTTTTCTCCCACGCAGAACACACCACTGCTGCATACGCACTATTGAAACAAAATATACGCGCCCACTACGAGTTTTTCGCCGCATTTTCCATTGTGACAACACTGCTGTGGAATAATATGTTGCTTTTTTAGCTGGCAGTATAAAAACCCCATTGTAGCTTCAGTAAGTTTGTAACATGTATTTTTGGAAGATGGTGAGCTACATAAATTCTTCTTCGCAAAAAAATGTCTTCTCGGCTGAGACTTTCGAAGCTCGCCCCTCTGTCCGTGTTAAGCAGTTAAGACCCTAGCTAACAGAAAGTGTCTATTCGAAAAGATCTTTTGCTGGCAATGCTTTTGTGGCGACATTGGCGGTGACGTCACGCTAACCTGAATTACGCTATCAAAGATCTCTGCATAGGTTGCATATAAGCATATACAAAGCTGAAATGAGATCAGTTGGGGCTTGGCCGCCCCCCAGGCAACACCATCTAGCCTGGTGGGAGATGTCTTGCAAATCTATCATGGCATATTTCCACCATTTTCCTGTAAAAGCAACAACCCATAATTGTCCCACTGCTGGGCTCGGGGTCTCCTCTCACAATGTCAGGGGTTTTTAGGCCATAGTTTATCACGCTGGCCAAGTGCGGATTGGTAAACTTCACACACCTTTGAGAACTTTATGGAGAACTCTCCGGTGTGCAGGTTTCCTCACGATGTTTTCCTTCACCGAAGCAAGTGATAATTAACTTCTAATACGCACATAATACATATTTGAAAATTAGAGGTGCGTGCCAGGATTTGAACTCGGGCCCCTTCGTTCGGGAGACCAACGTTCTAACCGCTAGGCTATCACTGCTCTCGATTTTCCTGTACCAGAACCTAATTCTTGCTCATTCCTTGCCTATACAAATTAAACAAACTATAATGTACCTAGAGATATTATTACGAATATGTACATACAAACCGATTTTCCGATATTTCACATTCTCAGCATAAACTGGTGTAATCACCTTAAAGAGGGTATCGCTTCAATACGGGTCAATCTCAAATTACCAGCCAATATGTATTATTCACGTGCGCTACCACAAGCTGATTTTCTCTTGCGGTTGGGTCATGGAGGTCAAAAGGAAATGGGAATGAGAGCTAATCTGCCTTTCATAGGCATGAAAGGTAATCTGTCCTGAATATCTTTCACCAGTGTGTTAGAAGGAAAACAAATTGAGGAAGTCAACTTCAATTCATGCATTACTATTAGCGGTGGGACTCGCATCATCTTTGAGTAAGTGAATATCTTATTTCTTGTCTCTTCTGCGGATTGGATAATGCAGTGGTGTCGTTTACGTATATATCTACGCATATAAAAAGGTTACGCTTCTTTGGCGTTAAATAACTAGGGATAATTGTCAAATCCGTCCATATGAAGTGCAATTCAAATAATTTAAGATTATACTTACGGGTCACTTCACTCATATTACACAACTAATAATTCTTATTGGAGACTAACTTCATAAAGTATTACATTTGCGCGCGTAACTTTTTTTATTAGATAATTCTTCACAAAAATAACCGACTTCAAAATTAGGGATAACTCAAAAAGTAGTAGTCATATCTCGTAAATTTCACCAGCTTTCGATTAAAAACGAATCATCAAAATTGGTTCTTCCTGTCGAAAGTTCTGAGCTAACAAAAAAAATAACAAAAAAAAAAAACAGTCGAATTGAATATCTTTTTTGAATTCGGTAAAAACACTCTCATCTCTTGATTACAACAGGATGGATGTCACCGTCGGAGCTGGATGCACGACATTATTCATTCGCAACTTGTCAAAAAGATAATATTCTATTAAAAACTACAATATATAACAATTAACGAAGGGGACGAGGACAACCAAAGAAAAGATGGATGGATTGTGTGATAGAGGATATGAAAGATAAGAGAGTTAATGTAAAGATGACGGCTGATAGGGAAGTGTGGAAGAGGAAAACATATTGCGCCGACCCCAAATAAAATTGGGAAATGGGCAGGATGATGATGAATATACATATAACAATTAAGCTAAACTTCATATAACACGTAGTTATTACATGGTCAAATTAAACCCAACTTTCTAACACGTATAGTTAAGCGTGCACTAGTAATCAGTTAAAATACACAGGTACCCACAGAAAGCGTGGTATTGCCGTGAAAGGGATTCCGGAATGGCATGTGAAAGCTTGTTACAAACAAAACTAATAACGAGGGCGCGACGTGGGTTGCTTAGTTCTGAACTCCAACTTACAGACCAAAAATACGATTTGGATGCGGATCTATATAAATAAAATAACTACAGTTATTATATAAATACAAATAATAACTACACTTGAATGAACTAAAAATCGAAGCAACTGTTCGCACAAAACTCCTCTTTATGCTATACTAGTGTTCTGCTCGCTTTGGCCGCGTCAATAGATACCCTATATGTTTATTTGTTTATTTGAGATAATGGTCTGTTTAAGTGCTAAATTTCACAAAACTCCGTTCAGTAATTTTTTCGTGAAAGAGAACAAATATCCATATTTCCATACATCCTCAAAAACAAACCCACATTTATAATATTAGTAGGATTATGTAAAACTAGCTTTTGCCCGCAGCTTCTCCCGCGGTAGAGATCGATTCATAACAAATCCTACTTACTTTTACAGCTTTTATTTAGTTAGATTTAGTTGCCTATGACTTAAATAAACATGTATCATTTGATAGCGTAATTCAGATCTTGCAAATGAATTTTACTAACGGCATCAGCTATTAACAACATTTGGAACTAAATATCTAGCAACTAACAAAATATTGATCTTCTCATGAGGATGTTTTACCGCGGTAAAAAGTAGCCTACGTTACTCTCCACCCTCCTCACTATCTCCACACACAAAAACCATACCTTAAAACAGCTTCTTTGCGATGTGAAAGACGGACAAACAAACAAACAAACACACTTTCACATTTATAATATTTTTTATTTTTATTTATTTATTCATAATTACACCTAACATTACAGGTTGCCTAATGCGTTAGAGTAACATTAAATACATTAAAATCAAATTCTTATTAAAAATAAAATTCTCATATTTAGATTCAAATTCTCATATTATATAAAAATTAACTAAATTAACTAAAATTCTCATATTAGATTAAAATATCTCATATTCATATTAGTATGGATTATATCGCAGGTATACGATTACTAAGTTAGTGCGTTACAGTATACTTAGTTGTGCTGAAGACAAACATAGGCGAAGGAAGAACTACGTCATTAGTACACATTCGATTAGCCATAAGGAGAGATAGTCGGGCCAATGAAGTGATGTGAGAGGAAAACACGGGTCAGTGCCCTAATTAAATTAATGGCTACCATTTATCTAAATCTTTTGTAGTAAACCAGTAAATATGGAGAAGGTAGAACTATCTTAATAGACGGACATAACGAATGAAAATAAAAATTCATCCTACCTGCTCGTACTAATATTATAGTTAATGTTAATTTGTTTGTTGATGTATAATTGAGTTTCCAGGCAAGAAAAAAGTGAAAAACGAGAGAAAGAACTGACCCCCAGCCGCAGTACTATGAGTCTTTTGGCAAGAAAGAAGCCAATCAGTTATTTTATGGTGACATTTGACTGCTTCCCTTCAAAATTATTTCCAAATCGTAATAATTGTATCAAAAACTAACCAACTTCAAAATTAGGGATAACTCAAAAACTACTTGTCAGATCTCGCTTCGATCTCAAATTTAAAAAACCACATGACAAGCACCAGCTTCCGAATATAAAAATCATCAAATCAGTTCATCCAGTAAAAAGTTATGAGGTGTAAAAAAATATAGACGAATTTTTTTTTTTTGAAGTTGGTTAAAAAGAGATAATAATGGATACGAGGACTGAACAGGAACTCATAATAAATAACTAAAGAAAAAGACTAAAGAGAATTACCTAAGTAAGAAACCAAAAATGCACAGCGACCGCTACAAATTTCATAAACGCACAAGTTACAAGAAAACATTTCATTCAAAGATAGGGCTGGTACAGTACTGTAATTGGCATACGTTGTAAAAATGGATTAGTAATTAACGCTGTTGTTATCTGTTAAAATGTATCTGTTAAAATAAAATAAAAAATAATCCATCTTACAATATACAGAAATGTTTATATTTTACATGGTTTGTTTACCTACTCGTATAAACCTGACTAAAATTAGGAACTTAATATAATAAAAGTATTTTTGTATATTTCATTATGAGTTGCTAAAAATATGTAACAGCCTTTTTATCAGCCAATGTACCTATATTTTATAAAGTGTTTTGTAATTTTAAACGTTTATCTATCTCCCTGTAAATACAATCGGGGAGTGTTGTTGTTCAGTTTATCTATACATATTCATGAGCTATTTCTATCCAACGGTTCACTTTTCACGAAGCTGAGTGAGTTACTTTAATACCGAATTTTAAACTCTAAACTTTTCACTTCCACCAAATGTCATAACCACAAGAATAAATTTTATGGAACGTTTTAAACAAAGTAGCATCTTTAATTTTAACTTAACCGTATATTTAAACGACAAGCCACCTTATGGTAAATGCTTCTTACAAACGTTCACTTTTATCATATTAGTTGGATAAACAGATGCTTAAGCTGTTTTTAAATTAATTTTTTAATTGTAACCTAACCACTGCACGTTATGAACACAAGAATTAATACCGTACCATGAAATGGGTCCATTTACCAGTAGCTTGTCTCATGACCGGAAGAGCATGCATCGTTACTTGTCGACGAAATAACAGCTGAGGAAGTCATTCCAGCCCGGACGAAATCTGCATGCAAAGTGCCTTCTATATGAAATTGCTTGCGTGTATCTATCTTCTCTGAAGCTATTGCTGAACATCTAGCATTAACAAAGATCTTGGCGATGTTTGTAAGGGCAATGTATTTCGGTTTTAAACATTTGAAATGCAATTACGTCACACTAATTTCATGCCTTTTGACCCCTCCTTGTCACAGCTGGTCACATTTGTGAGACCTCCGCCTAGTGTGATGTCACATATTATGAAATTTTACACCTAGAAATTTATAAATTAAAACAGCAGTTCCGAAATAAGTTTTATTTTCATTAATTGTTTTTTGATATTTAAAGGCTATGCATACCAATTATTCGATTTTGAAATGTAACGTCACGAAATTTAGGACCACCTCCCACCCCTTGTCACACAATGTCACACTACATCGACCCCCCCCCCCTCTCCCACCTAACGTGTGACGTAATTTATGGATGGTCCCTTTTCATAATACCGATATTTCAACCCAGTTACATGAATCGTGGTCACGGCGAGATTACCACTAAAATGCATTGACAATGAATTTTTTTCAGAACTAAAGCTATCTATAAAATTTCAACTCTTTACGAAAAGTGGAAGTAGGTCTAACTTGGCTTGCAAGATTTAAATCACACAACCAGAGTAAGCTTAATAAAGCCGTTTAATTTTGTGTTCATTAAAAGAGTCCCGTAGGACGTTAATGACGTATGCCACGTCGGTGTTAAGGTAATTTTTTTCGTAGCGTGGCGAGGGCAGTTGCTAGTAATACCCCCCTGCTAACGTTACTGCGTCGGAATGACTCTTACTTAGCGCGTTAGGTCACTGATGTGCCTAACGTGTGATGCTATCCGAGTAATCGCTAAACGGGTAATGGCATTAACGCACGCCTCTTTTAGAACGATAACTGTTTTCCATACACCCTAATGTAATTCGTAACGCTTTAATTAATGTGCTAGGACAGGTATGGCAGGGACTTAAGAAACATGATTGTAACTATTGTTTCAATATCACTGTTATTCCAGTAGCAGCCCTAAGCAAAGAAAATGAAAATCACGTTTCGTTAGTTCTGGAACATAACTTTACCGAGCGGGACTTTGTAAAAAGTCTTCCGTTGTGAGCGGACAACTCGCTTAGTATGTTAACGTACCGTAGTTAGTACAATTGTTAGCAACTTCTAGAGTCAACCGTGAAAATGTTTCTACGTGATTCAATTGCAGTTGAAAATCGTTGGTATTGGTTGAGGTCGATTTAGTGTTACTGAATTTTATTGCATACTAGCTGACCTGGCGAACTTCGTATCGCCTAACAAACTATTTTTTTTTCTAAAATAAAAGTAGCCTAAGTTACTCCTTGTTACATCAGCTACCAGTGAAAGTCCCGTCAAAATAGATCCAGCCATTTCAGAGATTAGCCGGAACAAACAGACAGACAGACAGACAAAAATTATAAAAAATGTTGTTTTGGTATATGTACCGTGTGCGCTTTGTAAAAAGCGGTTATTTTAATATTACAAACAGACACTCCAATTTTATTTATTTGTATGTATAGAGTATAGATTATCGTTCTGCCCGTGACTATGTCTGCGTTTTCAGAGATATTACTACGCGTTCACTCTAAGTTTGCCCTTACCTCCCGTCCCGCTTCCTCATACCGCAGCTCATTTAGTACGGACAGCAACGCTAGTCGCGTATTTTTGAGGTTCCGTGCGGCGCGTGCGTTCTTAAGTTTGTTGTTGATTTTTGATGTTACTGTCGTTAAATTATTTTTTTATCGATTTATTTTACGTTTGTTGATTTTTGTCGCTACAATGACTAAAATAGAAAATGTTTTACACAGTGGCAAACGTAATCTGTTATTTAAGTTAGTGAAATTATTTGATTACTTTTTTGTCTACAGTACCGTCAGCTGTTAAATCGTAACGGTCGACGAGGGCAAACTTAGAGTGAACGCGTAGTAGGTATTCTATGTCCTACTCCAGATCATGGTCTATGTGTTTGTTAAATTTCATGAAAATCCGTTTAGTAGATTTTTGCATGAAATAGTAATAAATATCCTCACAAAATATCACATGAATAATATGGTATATGATGATTACATAGGTGCAATACCGCCAAAAGCTTTATTTTATTGTATTTATAGTGCCTTACTTTATGATAGTGCCTATGAGCAATAATGATTACGTCACATCTGTTGGTTGTCTATCCATTTATTTTTAACCGACTTCAAATAAGGAGGTATTCAATTCGACTGTTTTTTTATGTTTGTTACCTCAGTATTTCGACTGGGTGAACCCATTTTGATGATTCTTTTTTTAAATCGAAGGCTGGTATTTGCCATTTGGTACCACTTAAATTTCTGACAAGTAGTTTATGACTTATTTTGAATTATTATAGGTAATTTTTTGTCAAGAATTATCACACAAAAAGTCACAGTCAGCATATAAAACGTGGCCCTATAACTTAGCCATAAAGCGTAGCCTTACAGCTGGGTTTATACATAATATATTACAGAGTCTCTGGTATAATGAAGTTAAATCCGTTACGATGTACCTGAGAGGCGGAACGTGCCCTAACTCATGTCGGCGCAAACTGAGTGGCGTTAACGAAATAAAACAAGCTTGTAGCTGAGGGGTTCCACTTCCAACTACAACGCACGACGAGGATGTAAACGCATAATAAGTTAAGCGGAAAAAATTACTACAGGCATTGCTTCTAAACACATATTAAATCTTGTATAAATTACGTGTCACGTTGTTTGTCCGCAATGGACTCCTAAACTACTGAACCGATTTTAATCAAATTTGCACACCGTGTGCAGTTTCATCCAACTTGAAAGATAGGATAGCTTACATCTCAAAAAAAAAAAACTTTTGACAGAACGAAGTCTGTCCGGGCAGCTAGTTAACATAATACACATATTAAGCGTTAAGAATCACAATGTAAATTCTGTACTAATGAGCGATTTAAGTGACTCTGAGTGCGGCAGTCAATGCAAATAAGGACCCGAAATGCAAGGATTAAATTATCCACTTAATGGTACAGTCACCTGCAGAGAAAAGTAACCCATCTGTTACTGTGTTTCTATAAACACTACTGTACTAATTGTACTGTACTGACTGTACTAATGGTGGTATCCGGCTATTTCCTAAAAGTTAATAAAATGGTAACCACAGGATTTAACTAAGCCCTAAATGTTAGCTTCAATACCTAATAACTACAGTAAGTGATTATTTAAAAAATATTGTATGTTTTATAGAAATAGCCGGCAAAGGAGCTCCTTTTTCCATCTGTAGGAAAATGGGGCTGCTCCTACATTATATACAGGGTTTTTGTAGATATAATATAGGAAAACGACTTTTCGTTTTAGACGTTTATTTCAAACTCTCTTTCTATTTACTTCTTTTTCACACATCTGACGGATTACATATTTTACTAATATACAACCTCCAACACGCACCCTTAATCAGGCAGATGTTTAAATAACCTAAGTTCAGCACACCTAAGTTAAATACAGAAGTATCAAAATATTCAACTACGTCTACTATACATAAAACAAAACATTGACTCAAATAGGTATAGAATAAAACAAACAAAACATACATTACACCATTACAACCAAACATACCCATTTATAATAGATATATCACATATCAAAAACTTAAGTAAAACTAAATACATTACCCCATAACCTGTAGGAAAATGGGGCTGCTCCTACATTATATACAGGGTTTTTGTAGATATAATATAGGAAAACGACTTTTCGTTTTAGACGTTTATTTCAAACTCTCTTTCTATTTACTTCTTTTTCACACATCTGACGGATTACATATTTTACTAATATACAACCTCCAACACCATCGTCAGCTGATCCTTCTGTTGGTAAGTGGCTGTTGTCGCCCATGGTCATAAAGTAAGTAGTAATATAAGTAAGTAAGTAAAATAAGTAAGTATTAGTATAGAGTGAGTGTAACGAAGTGGGAACAGTAGGCACGGGTGAGAACAACACGACGTTCCCGTCGCGAGCGCTTGTAGTCGTGGTTGATTGCTAGCGGTGTGCGGTTCTAGAGAGATTTTTAAATATTTACGTATCAAAATGGTCAAATGTGCAGTTCCATCTTGCAAAAACGATAGTAGGAAACACACAAAACTGAAATCCAGTATCACATTTCATCGGTAAGTTGATTTTTATATTTATTTTTAAGAAAACAAATCACGCATCGCGGGTGTGAAGGTGACGTGAGGGGCGGGCATGGAAAGACCGCCCGCGCACCGCGCTCTCCTCGCGAGACTGTAGTGATGTGATGCGACCAACGCTGTAGTCGATATTTAAAATATGTTTTGAAATGTTTGCTATGAGAACAACGTATTATATTTATGTAACTTTAATAGTCAAAATCTTATAGACATTTATTATAAATCATTATAGTGTGTGTTTTGTATGATATACTTTGTAATATTTATAATGCGAAAGTATTTTAACGTAAGCTAGGAATGTAAATATAAGGGCGTACTCGTATTCACGTAGCCAGCTGCTACCGGCGCCGATCTGCCAGCGTTTATCGGAACCGGTCCGCCCATGTAGTCGGCATGTAGTCCAAGTACCTGGGCAAATGAGCTTGCTCAAGTGAAAATAGAGAAAACAAATTTTCCCAGATATGAGAACTAGCTAGATAGATTAGTCGCCCTCGTAAACCATAACATTGTAAATTTCATCGAAATTATCGTTAGTGCTGTTAGTGTGAACGTGAATACAAACAAATATATAAATAAATATACATATTTGTATAAAAAATTCTCGTTTAATAGTAGGAAATAAGATAAGTTATCGAAATAACTTATCGATACCTCGTTGCCGATCGGCACGTAATTGAAACATCCCTATCTGTCATACACGCATCGATATACGTACCTATAGATCACCTGCCTACGATGTGTTCTGTACCATTTGTGTAATACACTCGCTCTATACCTAATACATACTCAAAGCCCATGGTCATCACCAAAGGTATCACTGATGCGTTGCCGGCCAAGAAAGAGAGAAGAATGGGAAAGAAATAAATATAGTATAGAGATAATAATATATCTGCAGTTTATAAAGAAGCTCTGATAATCCACTTGGATATAAACGTACCATAAAACCTCGAGGTAGCTGCGGAACTGCGGATTCATCCGTTGCTGTCGTATTTCTTATTTTTAAACGACACAATTAAATAGACTCTCAGCACTCATCGAAATTAAATACAAAATTTTCGGAGTGTCGGATGTGGAAATTGTGATTGAGGATTTTTCAATACCAATCGATACTAATTTAATGTTCTTGATAATTTTGTTTCTAACTCTTTTGTTTATACTTAAGATTAGACCTTGTCCAGGTTAGGTCATTGGGTGGTTTGAATAAAATAATGTCACTTTTGCATTACAACTGTATGTGTTTAAATCATGCTTAAAAAATCTCTTGTAAAGATTACAAGCTTAAACGCATGTTCAATGTTCATAGTCTTAATTTAATTAGTAACTAAAGCCGTTTATTTACTAATCCTACAAAAAAAGTTAACTTAATTTTATTCAAAAGTTAATTTACTTTGGATCGTAAACCGTTTAGCTAAATCTCCCATTTGAGCGTCTAACGGATATTGGAGGGAAGTCTGGTAATTGCATTGCATAGTACGAGTATAAGAGCCATTATCAAGGGGGTCTATTCGAGTCTTATACCAATTGAATGCAGCTAAATCCAGGGAGACTCGATTTCATCGAGGAATAAATAGATAGATAAATTAATCAATCCACGTATTGCATAGAGGTGATCGTTTTATATTTTATTGTACTGCTGACCGGGCAAACGTTGTTCTACCAAAAATTTTGGTGTAGGGGGATGAAAAATAGATGTTGTCCGATTCTCCACCCTAGCCGATATGCACGCTAAGATTCACGAAAATTGGTCAAGCCGTTTCGGAGGAGTTCAACTTCAAAAAAGCGTGACACGAGAACTTTATATATTAGATGTTGACATTAGATATTATTATTTATGTTTTAGGCCTAGTTGGCAGCGACCCTGCCTGCGAAGCGAGGGGTCCCAGGTTCGATTCCCGTCCGGAGCAGATATTTATGTGACAGATAAATATTTGTACTCGTGTCATGGGTGTTATTGTGATGTGTTATATGTGTCGTCCATGCCACCCGCGAAACAGGTAATAAACCTGATGTGGGGGTATGAGTGTGTTAGTGAGTGTTCACACTGAACTCGCGGGCGCGGACGCGTGCGCGGTCGCGGTAGACGCTGCATACACCGCGCGCGCGTTTTGGTGTGAATACTTTCACAGTAGCTCATATGTTTGATATTTTGCGACCGCGCCCGCGCCCGCGCCCGCGAGTTTAGTGTGAACTTAGCGTTTAGCGTTTTACTTTCGTATGTCAAATATTGCAAGCTTAATTTGACTACTTCTTGTTATCCTTATCCTAAGGAGTATATTGCTTTTATTGAGTACAATGCATCATACTCAATCGTGTATTGTATAGGTAATTGGACTTTACTTATTCAATGTTCTTCTACATTGAAATTGATCTAAAATTAAAAGGGTAGCTCAATGATGAAACAAAATGAACCGAAGATGAAAATTTCATAACCAACCCAAATGAGTTGGAAAAAGACAATTTTGATAAAAGACTGAGGTCCTCTTCCCAGAAAATTTGCATACCTTCCCGAACAATGGGTCACAATTCTCCAAACCAATTTCGTGCAAGATATATTCAATTTGGAGCGTGAATAAACAACACACAATGGTTGTCTTCGTCCGACCAATTTTTCAATATCCGCACCGAATTGAAATTGTTTTAGAGTTTCGACTTTGAGTGATGCACCATTCTCGTACGTGGTGACAACACGAGTAACCGTCGATGGGCGGGCGTGGAGAAAAATTACTCCTATTACTATGGAATAGGAGTCATTTCAATGGAAACGATTGGCAGAATTTGTTCGAGTGCTGTGGTTGGAGCAATGATGAAACTTCCGTGCTGAAATGTGGAAGCTGGTCGATGTTAGTTGTAGGAACGTTTCAGCTAATCTATACTTAAATGTAAATAAGCAATTATTGTGTACATTCTCTGAAAATTTAAATATTTAATTTAAATTTTCGTTGATTTTAAAAAACAGTAATTAACGAACAAGCTCACAGGAGTAAAACAATTTAACTATCGAGATTTGATTACTTTAAATTTTGACTTATTTTATTTTAAAATTCCTGACAACGACTTTTCCTTGTGAAGTAACAGAGAGCTTGGACCCTATTCGCAACAGAACATTCAGGTGTATTGCGAGTTCCACCTCAATACAAAATAATGGTATAATATAGACATAAAATACAAATAAACTAAAACAATGACGTAAAAAGCCTACAAATACAATTTATTATTCAATGGTTACGAAGTCATCATCATCATCCTGCCCATTTCCCAATTTTATTTGGGGTCGGCGCAATATGTTTTCCTCTTCCACACTTCCCTATTAGCCGTCATCTTTACATTAACTCTCTTATCTTTCATATCCTCTGTCACACAATCCATCCATCTTTTCTTTGGTCGTCCTCGTCCCCTTCGTCTATCCATCACATTCATATCCATCACTCTTCTCGCCACATGCGTTTCCTCTCGCCTCATCACATGACCATACCACGACATTCGGTTCCCTTTCAACTTTGCTGTCATTTTTGCAACTTTCAAACTTCCTCTAATATACTCATTCCTTACTTTATCCATTCTCGTCACTCCACACATCCACCTTAACATTCTCATCTCTGTGACATGCAATCGTCTCTCATCCGTCTTCAATGACTTCAAAAGGTCTACAATGGGCATTGTATTGACCTGTTCATGCAGCAAAGCGTTATTTTCTCTTCATACAGGATATAAAAGTCATAACCGAAATTATAAAAGCGAGGACCTACCAAACGAGACGTTTAATTTATATTTAAGCACAGATCCGGCCGCGCCGAAAGTAATGTTAATCTTATTTTTTGGCTGAAATTCAATTTTACGATACATAACCCTTTGCGGTTAGCAAGGGAGTCCGGTTATTTGTTAGTAACAAGAGTTAGTGCGCGTCAAGAAATACATTTTAAACTAACTTATCCAGAGATTTTGGATAGAAAAATTTATTTAAAACAAGCACGTTGGCCATAAGATTACACTACGGTATGGAGGCCATACACGATCAAGTGTTGTACTTGTCAAGTCTGCAGTGTGACTCGACTTTGCACTTTTTGTAGTGTGTAGGGACTCCCTAAAGGTACATAGTAATTGTTTCAAACGGCCTTTTTTGCTTCTGAAAGAAATATAATCTCCCGCTCTTTTTATTGAAATTTCACCCGCCGTATCATCATGTGGTAGGTAATGTGTGTTTTACGGAGATTTCATTGAACAAATGTTTCCTACTTTCCATAACCGCTGTTTTTGTACCTACTTACCATGTTCAATGGACGTGACATAGGATGTGTCATTCGTGTAGGTATACTCCTCTCAACCAATCGTTCTTACTATTATTCGTTGTTACATAGGAAATTCTCAATGACGGATGTTTATAATACCAGCGCAAAAACAGAGATGCATATGCATAAGCATGTTAGAGATAAAAATACATTTTCAGCACGTATCGATGTAAACGATTTATTATTTTTAACCGACTTCAAAAAAAGGAGGAGGTTCTCAATTCGACTGTTTTTTTTATGTTTGTTACCTCAGAACTTTGGACTGGGCGAACCGATTTCGATGATTCTTTTTTAAATCGAAAGCAGGTGCTTGTCGTGTGATCCCACATAAATTTGAAAGAGATCTGACAAGTAGTTTTTGAGTAAGTTTGAAGTCGGTTATTTTTTGTTAGTTTAATTTAGATTATTAGAGCATCATCATAATAAAAAAAATATTGAAGTGAGTATTAGAGTTGTAGTTTTGTGTTGGGTAACATAGTTGGCAATTTTGCTTATAGTCTTATTCATACTTCATTGTTCTAAATAAGAAATATTATGTACTTACAATATATCGTTGTGATTAATTTATTTATATTTATTAATTTAATTTGTGTGAGTGTCAGAGGTTATTAAATAAATGGTAAGATAGCAATATTTATTTCCCAGACATATTTTAGGCTGAGCAGTTATCAACGGAAGCGGATCACAAAAATATATATTCCATGCATACTAAACGTAGTCGTTACAATTTTTTAGGGTTCCCTGTACCCAAATGATAACGAAACGTGGATTATTCGTCTTTCAGTTTGTGTACTCCTTCACGCAGAAAGTACTGAACAGATTTTCATGAAATTTAGCATACCTACATGTAGACCATGATCTGGAATAACTTAAAGGGTATTTATTATCCCGAAATAATTATTAATCCCAAGGTTGACTGGGAGAGAATGCTATTAGCATTAAGTCCGCCTTTGCTATTATACTAATAATATAATATTATTTTACTAGCTTTTGCCCGCAGCTTCGCCCGCGGTAGAGATCGATTTTTTACAAATCCTACTTACTTTTACTTAGTTAGATTTAGTTGCCTATGACTTAACTAATTTACATGTATCATTTTGATAGTGTGATTCAGAACTTGCAAATGAATTTTACTAACGTCATCTATTAACAGCATCCGGAACTAAATATCTAGCAACTAACAAAATATTGATGTTCCCATGGGGATGTTTTACCGCGGTAAAAAGTAGCCTACGTTACTCTCCACCCTCCTCACTATCTCCACACACAAAAACCATACCATATAACAGCTTCGTTGTGACGTGAAAGACGGACAAACAAACAAACACACTTTCACATTTATAATATTAGTATGGATTATAATTTGTATGGTGCAAAAAGTTAAATAAATAAATTATTGACAAAATTAACCGACTTCAAATCTCAAAAACTACTAATCATATCTCGCTAAAATAAGTGTGACCACATGACGAGCACCAGCTTTCGATTAAAAAAGAATCATCAAAATCAGTTCACCCAGTAGAAAGTTCTGAGGTAGCAAACTTAAAAAATGGAGTCGATTTGAATACCTCCTCCTTTTTTGAAGTCGGTTAAAAACACGAGCAAAGCTTCGTAAAGTAGCATATACCGCACTATGGGTACTAATTTATGTTGTAAATATAGTAGTTGTATTTGTGTCATTGTTGGTAACGAGCTTGCCCATCAGGCGATAAGTTCCGGATTAAATTACGACAAACACTTGGTAGACAGATATTTGTGTATTTGTCAAATGTTACAAACTGCGGGCATGGGTAGAACATCACGCATTGTGTTATTGGTTATATCATATCATGTGTGTGTCCTATACTAATTTGGCAATGTGTAAGCATTTAATAGTATAAAGTAAAGAAATTAATTTAAAGGTGTGGTAGAAATTAAAACAAGCAAATGTACTACCTTAACAATAGGTGCAACGCTTGAGGAATACACCTCTTATTTCCGGAAAATTGTGCATGAAATAAGAAACAGTTAACAGTATCTTACTCAAAGCATAGAGTGAAAAAATTTAAAAAAGTCTGACGATATTGTTGTTTGTTTAATTATTTGACTATATTTTTTTTAATTTCGTTGTGCTTTGATTGACTAATGTAATTAAATTTTATACCTACTGACATTTTAATAATATTTACGTGACATGTTAATTGATAAAATTATTAAGATAATTAACTTATAGAAATTAATCTTAATTAATTTTGCACGTCAATTATTATTGGCAGAGTAAGTGAACTATGTCTTAATGTTTGGTAAAATGAAGTTAATCTTTATGTACCTTATTCCACAATTAAAGTATTTGATTGATTGATACACAAAATTCGTACAATATACCTTAATATTAAGGAACCAGTACACTCTCGTCCGATCATACTTCACCAGGCTAACTCCACCTGATCGGGCCTTACAAAGCGTTTTGGCGTCACTAACAAGCGCTCGTCCTATTGTGTATTCAAAAAGCGACTTGTTGCATCATTTGGGGAATTGGAGGAATACGTTGAGAACCTTTGTGGAGTCGGAACTACGAAGCACGCTACGTCTGATATTCCTTCCTTTAAAATATCTTTTACTAGCACTTTGCTCATGGTTTTGCTCACGTTTTCCGGGATAAAAGTAGGGGCAAATGAAATGAAATGAAATGAAATGAAATGAAATGAAATTAGTTTATTCGAAGTAGGTTTGTTACAAACACTTTTCGAAAGTCACTCAACGCCATCGCTTCAACAAATCCCTACCGTGAGTGGTCCCGGTAGAAGAAGCGGCAAGAAACTCCCGGAATTATTTTTTTCCTACTCACAGTTACAGACAGTACTTACTACTACTTATTACATTATTTAATTTAAAAAACAAACTCATGTCCAAGCAGTCTTGTCATTTAAATACTCATCAACTTTGTAATATGCTTTCTTCATGAGAATACCTTTTACATGAGTTTTTAATTTACAGTATGGCATTTCTGTTAATTCTAACGGGATTTTATTGTAGATTTTTACACATCTACCCATGAACGAGCCACCAGTTTTGTTGAGTCTAAAACGAGGCACAATCAGTCTAGCCTTATTTCTTGTGTTAATATTGTGAACATCACTCTTTTTAAGAAAAGTATCGGAGTATTTTTTAACATACATAATATTTTCCAAAATGTATTGTGAACTAACAGTTAGTATATTGATTTCTTTAAAGAGTTCTCTAAGAGAGTCCCTAGGCCTGAGGTTGTAAATAGCGCGAACTGCTCTTTTCTGTAATACAAAGATTGACTCAATATCTGCAGCTGAGCCCCACAACAACAAACCGTAGGACATTATACTGTGAAAGTAGCTGTAATAAACTAATCTTGCTGTTTCTACATCAGTTAAGAGCCTTACTTTCTTAACTGCATAAGCAGCGGAACTGAGCCTCCCTGACAAGGCTTCAATATGAGGACCCCATTGTAGTCGAGAGTCTATGGTAATGCCGAGAAATGTTGTAGAATTTACTAGTTCTAATACTTCCTTATTTAGGACAATTTGAGCTGGGATCTGTTTCACATTAGGTAAGGCAAATCTGACACATTTAGTTTTTTTCGCGTTTAACATCAAGTTATTACATGTAAACCAGTGTAATACTTGCGAAACAGTATTATTTACGTCGTCATAACATTTTTTCCTCCTATCTACTTTAAAAATTAGAGAAGTATCGTCAGCAAACAATACCGTTTCACACATGTCCTTAGTGAAATAAGGAAGATCATTGATATATATTAAAAATAGCAGTGGTCCTAATATTGATCCCTGGGGCACACCCATGGTCATGTGCACTCCAGGTGACTCTATTCCATTAATAACTACTTTTTGACTACGTTCAGATAAATAAGATTTTATAAGACTAACTGATTGTGTTGAGACACCATAATGCCTAAGTTTGTTTATTAATATATTATGATCAACACAATCGAATGCCTTTGAGAGATCACAGCATGTGGGGGGAAACCGGACAGGGGGTAAAAACAGATAGTTGCTATTTTACTAGTAGGCATATAGCTATCTAGTTCTAAATAGTCAACAGTTATTTGGGAACACTCGCACAGTTTGCTTGCAAATGGCGGACACGATAGAATTTCATCGCGTGCTTGTACTCTACAAAATATAAAAAATTGGTAAGTTATCTAATATTTTGTAATTTTTGACGTAATCTCATTTGTATTGGCCATGTACAATCATAATGTAACATTCTTTTTATAATATCTTGGTTATTTATGCTAAAAAAAACTGCATTAATTGTTGCTGTGAGTCTAAGAATAAAATTTTTACAAGTAGTATTTTAAAAGTGGCACCTGTGGGGTACGACCGGACGGGGTGATATCGGATATCCGGTGTCATCCCCCAGTTATTGAATAGGTTAGGGGAAGGCCGGGCAAAGTGGACACCTTAACCTTTGGCGGGTTATAGTAAGGGAGTCGATACAGACAGATAAAAAATAATGACTTAGTTTGGAACAGTATTTAATGAACTTTTAAATAAAATCAACAAAAATAATGTAACATCAGTACTTTACCTAAAATTGTTAATCATATTAAACTTGGTACCGCTATCCGCTTTGCCCAATCCACCGGGTAAAGTGGATAGGCTCATAGGGTAAAGTGAACACACGGATAATTAAGGAACGATTACCAAGGAATTTAAAAGAAAATATATGCAATTAAAGGAAAAAATAATAATGCAACAGCTAATCAGTTTTAGTTGTTTTTAAAACGACCAAAAGGGTTCTTTTGGTCGCTTTAGTCATTTTAGTAATGTCAGCATTTTTTCTTTGTTTTGGTATCTAAATCTTTCTCAATGTTTCTCAAAAATTTGGCACTTGTTTTAACAAATTAAATTTTCTATTCTTCCTGTGCTGGTAAGTACTTCAGGCTTTTGAAATTTTCTTTTGCGGTTACCCACAGGAATATGAGGGAGGAGTTGAGAGTGTTTTTAAACATATTTTTTGGAGTTATATAAGTGAAAGATTTTTGAATGACGCTATATCTGAGAAATGTAAAGTGGAATCAAGAAAAGTGATTATTTTTAAATCTGCGGACAAAATGAACACTGTTGGTCAAAGTGGCTACAGTGTCCACTTTGCCCGTGTTCATTTTGCCCAACGGGTACTTGTTTAATTTAACCCAACCTAAAATGAAATCCAGAAACAGAATCCCAATAAAACTAGCAGTATTTCTGCAAAGAAAAATGCACTTTGAAGAGAGAATCAAGCCAATACAGTAATACTATAGAAACATAAGTAATTACAAAGTTACGTACATTGAAAAGTCGTAAGCAATGTTCACTTTTTAATTTTTGTTATTTTTTTCGCAAATGACGCGTGACTATGCGTTAGCTCAGTTTGTTCACGACTGAGGGGCGCGGGGAGCACCTCGTAGCAAGAAGGTAGCGCGTTCGGGCCCGCCATTTTAAAATAAAAGAGGGTATTCGCTTTGCCGGGGCTGTTCACTATGCCCGGCCTTCCCCTATGTCTGTTTATTTACCTAAAATCTTAAACCTTTCCTGCATCGGTGTTCCTACTAAGCTTTGACATGGAGTCCTTCAAGAAGCGGGTCTCTTGTTTTCTTCGAGGCCGGCAACGCATTAGTAACGCCCTTAGTGCTGCTAATGTCCATGGACGGCGGTGATCACTTAACATCAGGTGACCCGTCTGCTTGTTTGCCTGTTTACTAAGGCATAAAAAAATCCTTATTCACCCCGTTGACTAAAATTACTACGTTACTATGGGTATCCGGTTTTACCCATACATATGGGGTGAATCCGGATTTATGTTTTCTTATTAAAATAAATTTCTACTTCGTTTTATCTTTATTGATTTCGGATATTTTTTGGTAAAGTAATGTCATACTTATGTTCTTGGAGAAGTGTTGTTGATTTTTTAAATACACTTACATTTTAACGAATTTATGGTGTTTCTTTCTTAACTATCCGGTGTCCCCCCACATTCCCCTACTTATATTTGATTCCAGATCATAGTCTACTTTTGTGCTAAAGTTTATAAAAATCCGTTCAGTAGTTATTGCGTGAGAACGTCACAAAAATCCATAATATGTGCTCACAAACAAACTTTCACACCTATAATATTAGTAGAATTCAAGACTTAAAAAACGAATGGAGGGGATGGTACATCATTCTAACCATTTAAAGGGGAGCAAATTTAATATTTCTAATAATCGTTTGCCTGCTAAAAGCATAAAAAAAATCGACTTTATATCTCAAACATTTATAGTTTACTAGCTGCCCGGACAAAGTTCGTTCTGTCAAAAGTTTTTTTTTTATTTTGAGATGTAAGCTATCCTATTTTTCAAGTTGGATCAAACTGCACACGGTGTGCAAATTTGATTAAAATCGGTTAAGTAGTTTAAGAGTCCATCGCGGACAAACAACGTGACACGTAATTAATATATATAAAGATGTGGGTATATATCAGAAATCCCCAGCCGAGAATACATCGGTTCGCAGGCTTATCT
Organism: Thymelicus sylvestris; assembly: GCA_911387775.1. Taxonomy (NCBI): domain Eukaryota; kingdom Metazoa; phylum Arthropoda; class Insecta; order Lepidoptera; family Hesperiidae; genus Thymelicus; species Thymelicus sylvestris. The sequence goes on from OU426889.1 coordinate 17,395,321, forward strand.
CTAGTTAGAACACTAAGCTAGGGTGTCGCTAATTCTGTTATGATGTAATTATATAGGAGGGTTAAAAAACACAGGTACAAGATGTAACCAGACTCGACAGTATTGAAGGTTTGGTAAAAGGGGTACAAAAATTGAAAGCATTTTAATCTCAAGACTCCCCTTCTGTGTTGTAATCTACACTTTACCAAAAATAATAATAGATTTCAAAGAAAATCGCCATAAAAATTCCCTGAATTCCTCATGAATCCTATAATTAGAAGTACATATGGGACCAATTTGAAAATGTCCCCTTTCAATCAAATATATAATTTCTTCAATCGATTCATTAATGAAGCAGTTCGGAAGTAAAAAATAAAAAATAGAACACTTGCTTTTGACTAAAAGGGAAAGCAAACCATCTTCGTGTGGAAAAAACCAGCGGCTCATCAAGTCCTGTTTGAGACATAAAAAACTTTCAGTAAAAGGCTTCTTAGATCGCGAGAGATATCTGCGCTCAAAAGAAGTTCCTGATTACCTCAGCTTCACGCTGGGTTAACCTCAAGCGATGAACGAACAACGACATTACAATTTATACTCTATTTTAACTGAAAGTCATGAGGGTGAGATCTGTATTATAAAGCGAACTTAGACTTACGCCCCAACTCAGAGTCACTAACAGTTACTTAAATCGCTCCTTAGTAAAGAATCACCATACAAATTCTGTACTAAGGAGCGATTTAAGTAACGGTTAGTGACTCTGAGTTGGGGCGTTAGACTTTGCTCAGACAACATTCAAATGTATTAGATGACTGAAATTCTAAAGTCATATTAAACGACTAATGATAATGATGATTTAGGACCATATTTTTGAGGTGATAACGTCTATTAAAACGATGAACACCGGGCGCATGCACGAAAAAATGTAGCGTTCCGCGAGCGAGAGAGCGGCAAAAGCGATAGAGAGGCACGATCGGCTACGATCGGCCGAAGCGCTCAATTTTATCTATAAAAGTATGCAATCATTTCATCAATGTTTTGTCATGACGTTGTCACGTTAAACTACCGTCCGTAAACCGACTTTATAGACATTATTTTTTCTATTTTATTTTTTTCTACGACCATTTTGGGAAGTTAGATCATTAAAGAGTAGAAACAGCGAAAGAAAGTGCTTATCACATCTTTTAAACACAATGCCTAAATTAATAAAAAATAATTTTACATTGACACCAATGATGTGGGCAAACTATTTTCATAGTCGTTAATACACACTTTAAGGAATTTAAATCTTAAGACAGGTTAATTAAAGTAAGTTAAGCATTCCAAACTAATTACGTAGTTACACTTCGGACAACAAATGGATTAGTTCCGTTAACATATCCTAAGACAACCACGGAATGGGGATATTTGAACAAATTTGGGTCCAACATTGTATAATAAAGTTTCTCTTGTCAACCCGGTTTACATCCCCCGTAATTAACCGAGCCTAATTGGTTGTGTTTCCCTTGTATGCTCTCCAAGTAGGTGCACGGTAGTGTAACAGCCAAGACTAAGTCAAGCCTCGAGTCGCTTTAAAAACACATTAAATTATCTTGAAAACTAACCAGAATAACAAATTTGTTTCGATTGACGCAGATGTTGTTATGTGATTTATGTTGACTGAATATCATTGCATAGGAATTATCATTTATTTAGTAGACAAAGTTGGCAACGTGTTTACGTTAGAAGTGAATAAATAACAAATGAAAAAAGAACTTATTTAACAATAGCAGGAAGACGTGGCATTCAATGATGTACCTTTGATCACATTAGATAAGCAATAGGCGAAATAGAATTGCGAAATTACCACTCCAAAAGAAAGACCCGTTTCCATAAACACGAAAGAATGCTCAAGTAAAGATGAATACACGAAGTGGCCTACTTCAGTTAAGATTGAATACGCGTTTCGAATACAGGCGGGAAATAAAACAAGCTTTTCCTGCGCAAGGAAGACAATGAATTTTCGTATTGTACTTATTCAAAAAAGAGCGAAGCTGCTTTTAAAACGATGAAATTTTTTAAAATGAAGTTCTTTAAACGTTATTTTAAATATTTTTCTTTTCGACGTGGGATAAGCAGTTCTTTAGTTTAGCAAAGGGGATAAGTATTTCTTTAAAGAGCAAAGGGAGATCTCTCTCCAGCTAAATGATCATGCGACGTCCGTAAAATCATGTTTAACTCCAACGTTATTCAAGATGGTGTACCTTTATTTACATGTCTAGCAACCACTCTCCTTCTAGAATCCTACTAATCTTAATATATATAAATTACGTGTCACGTTGTTTGTCCGCGATGGACTCCTAAACTACTTAACCGATTTTAATCAAATTTGCACACCGTGTGCAGTTTGATCCAACTTGAAAGATAGGATAGATAACATCTCAAAATAAAAACTTTTGACAGAACGAAGTCTGTCCGGGCAGCTAGTATCATATATGTGAATGTTTGTAGGGATGTATGTTTGTTAATCTTTCCCGGAAAAAATACTGAACAGATTTTCATGAAATTTATCATACAAATAGACGCAAAGCCGCAGGCAAATCGCTAGTTAACTATAAAATGATTCAACGTATTAATTAAGTTATTCACATACCATTAAACCGAGTTTATGCTATTATCTTAGTCAACATTATTCAATACTAAGAAATATCAACAGACCTTACGTTAATTAACACCCGTTTTGAGATCCTCGCCTAATTGTTACTTAACCAAACAGCTTATTAAGCCTCTTGGTTCCTCGAAAACGTTTCTAAGTACTGGATTATCTATAGACAGAATCTAAATAATGAGTTGTCTGTTAATTAAATGTATCCTCGACAGTTAATTAAATGTATGGTTGTATACAAGTAACTGTACTGAGCTTGGATTGCTTTGAAATTAATTATCGCAATTATTGTATGAATGATAACGTAGATTTTAGTGAACGTTCATTTATTATTTGACAAATATAATGTATCAAAAGTCTCTTCAATTTATGTATGAAAAAAATAATGTGTCTGCATTATAACAGATTAAAATCAGTTGTTATACAAAAAAAAATCTGTCGTAGAAATAAAAAAATATTTATCCTCTACATCCAAATATTTTTTTAAGAATTGAAGAGTGTCAAAAATGACTATTTTTTATGGAAATAGCCGGCAAACGAGCTGACGATCCTGACGGTGGCTATCGTCGCCCATGGACATCAGCAACACCAAAGGCATCACTGATGAGTTGCCGGCCAAGAAACAGAGAAGAAAGAAAATTTTATCTTAAATGTACACAGCTCCATTTACAGTTACAGTCCGTAAACAGATTTGTGATTGACACCACTGACATGTGCTCCCGGCCATGTGGTATAGGGGAGGGAAGCTTCAGCAATGGTAAATCAGAACAGATTTCAGGAACAGCGGGATGAGTTGCCGGCAATTCATTAAACCGGGCAATGTGTCTGAGCGTGCTTGATGGACGGCCCATGGATTCTGTTATTGTGGCTGGGTTAAAATGCAAGCTATAGCGGAAAACATCGGTGTTCCTTCTGTGCTGTGTTTCTTCAAGAAGCGGGTCCGTTGCTTCCTTCTTGGCCAGGTGTCCATGGGTTCCCTCTGTGCTATGTGTTCTTTCAAGAAGCAGGTCCATTGCTTCCTTTTTGGCAAGGCATCCATGGACAGCGGTGATCAGTTACCATTAGGCGACCAGTTTGCTCGATTGTCTGCTCAGAACATAAAAAAATTTACTCCAAATACTCTTTCACGAAAAGAGTTACAGCCCACTGATTAAAATACTTTATTAATGCTTTTGACTGTATCTATTTGCAATGTTTACTATGCCGGATCGTTTGGCAAAGGTACGATTTCCAGCAAGGTGGAAATTTATGATTTATCCGATTTATGATATTATTCGATATCCTGGGGCTATGAGGGTATACCGTTATTCATTTTAGGGTTCCAAAGTAAAATCAGAACCCTTATTGTTTCGTCATGTCCGTCCGTCTGTCCGAAGCAAAGCGCCGAGACCCTTAGGCGCTCCACCTACTGCACCGCGCCCCGTCGCGGTGCGCGGGATGGCAGATTTTACCATTGTATGCAATTATGTCAATTTGTATAGAAATCACGCCTAGCACAACACACTGCCGACGCGGCACCGCGCGGGAAATTGCCCCGCGCGCAGTTGTGTTTTCCGTCGCTCTGCGCACCGCGGCGGGACGCGTCTTCAGTGGGTGGAGCGCCTTAGTGCTAGAAAGCTATAATTTGGCACGAATATACATATTTATTAAAACTCCAGAATCGTAGACTAAAATATTGAAATTTTTTCAGGTTTCTTCCCCTACAGGTAACGTGAGAATGATTTTTTATTCATCACGAACCCTACAGTATGGGGAATCGTTGAAAAGGTCTTTCAAAAATATTATGAGTCTTCTAAGACCATTTTCGGAGTTAGAGGTCTGTTTGCGAAATATTTTGCTTTGAAGTGCTAATTTTTGTTACAGTCAAGTATCGCCCCCCCCCCCCCCCCCCTTTAACTAAACGGTTGGAGTTGTAGGTACAACTTGTACTAGTGAAAAATTCTAAAAAGTAGGGTAGGTACATTACTTATTATGTTGGAAAACACGGGCAAGACCGTATGCACTTTCACTTTTAAAACACTTTTGAAACGTCACGAAATGCTTATCATTGCGCCACACACCTTTAGTGATTTGTTGTTTGAAACGCGATGCGATCGCCTGATTCACTCGGCTCTGTTAATTATTAAACGCAATTACTGCTGCATATGTTATAAAGCCTTGTTCTGCCCATTATTTATCATGACTACTTATGTTACCGCCAATCTCATTGAGATTACCCAGTTTAATATATGGGCGATTACGATAAAAGTGAACATTTAACAAGCAACACATTATTGCTTTTATTGGTATCCTCACGTAAACATTACGTAGTCATTTATTTTTACATGTGTTTAAAATTGTTTGGATCAGACTGTGACATACAAATTTAACATCACGGTAGCAACAGATTAGCTATAGGTAGATACTTTATCGATAAAAATCCCATGTCACTTTGTTGGAGCACGCCGATTTCCGAAACCCCGCAACGGATTTCAATGTTTAGTAAATGTGTGTGTTTGGTTTTCGTCTGAAAGTTGGGATAGTTTTAGATTTAATCGGTGGCGCTGTTGTCAATATTTACAAAGGGATCAGCCTAACTATTAAATATATTAAAATGCAGCCCTAACAACTAATTCCATCAAATTCAATAACACTTTTCTTATCTATGGCATCAGTATCATACATAGATTATGTAACACCTTGCCGCTATGGTGCTTTTTTAACCGACTTCAAAGAAGGAGGAGGTATTCAATTGGACTGTATTTTTTATGCTTGTTACCTCAGAACTTTCGACTGGGTGAAGCGATTTTGATAATTTTTTTTAATCGAAAGCTGGTGCTTGCCATGTGCTGACACTTAAATTTGAGGTAGATCTGACGAGTAGTTTTTGAGTTATTTTGAAGTCTGACTGGTATTCCATATTTTAAATCACTTTTGCCATAATTTCCAGACGTTGCCGGTAAGCGATTTTAGGCGTCTGACAAAAGCGACGCGACGCTGCGAGAGCTTTAGAGTGCGGGAATGATCCCCTGAAATTACGCCACAGATGCCAATCAGTTAGCGTTCCCTCACGCGAGAGATATTCGCATGCATGTCGTATCTTCTAGAAACTGATTAGCATTTTAACTTTACATAAGCCCCAAATACGAATGAGCAAGGAAATCTAAGACAGCAGCGAACACGCTGATGGTTCCCTGAATATATGTACATATGTGTAGGTACATCTAATATATAAAGCTCTCGTGTCACGCTTTTTTGAAGTTGAACTCCTCCGAAACGGCTCGACCGATTGTCGTGAATCTTTGCGTGCAAATCGGCTAGGGTGGAGAATCAGACAACATCTATTTTTCATCCCCCTAAATTCTTTTTGGCAGAACAACGTTTGCCCGGTCAGCTAGTTACATATACTCTCTGCTTTGATTTTCGTACAGACCCCTACTGGTTTCAAAACAAATAGAGGCCTCATGTTACTCAAAAATAATAGAGAATTAAATTCGTGAAAGAATTTCCAAAAAAAAATCCATAGGCTACTCGGTACAAAGAAAAATACAAAAAATCTTTCCTCTTTACCATATTATTAGTATACATATGAAAGTTAAATTTTATTAGCCGTAAACTCAGATAACAAAAGGCGTAAAACTCCAAATATCGTTCATGGATCAACTTGAAATTTTTCTACCTTTCAAAAATGTTGTATGATTAGGGACGATTTCTTTCCGAAGTTTTTACGTAAAGTGAAATTACAAGTATTATAAATATTTAATTTTAATTAATTGCTTAATGTATGCGTATGATTGCAAACTGTATGTGTAATCATACATGATTGCGGAATGTATTTGCATGAACGTAACTAAACTCTAAACGCCACCAGGACTATTCAACATAAAATGCCGTGGAAATAATTTTCAGTTTCCCGAGAAAGATTAAAACGAAGTCTCAAGTCTACTTGAAATGCAGATTAGTTAGAAATATATGAAAATCTCACGAGACTGGCGGAATGCGAATGTGATTTCAGCTGATGGATGGAGCTCTAAGCTTGATTTAAGTGTTGAGTTTATTATACTAAGTTACTGCAGTAAGTTTCATATTTGAATGTTATATTTTTTGTTTCCTTTTATCGATATCCTTAAGTTGCAATTCCATAAGTTGATTGTGCGATAGGGACGTAAAATTGGACTGGATGGGTTAAAGTTGGATAGTATTAAAAAGGAGAGGATAAGTTTGGATAAAATACTGTAGTATAACATGTATAACTATAATTATGTAGCACAGGATCGGACCTTTATTCAATATTTATTTATATTATAAGTTTTCGCGGTTTGGTAAGGTTTTTACGAGTATGATTATACAAAAGCCCTGGCCGCGGGTTTGTCTGTGTGGAGGAAAAAGGAAAAATACACAGAGATACTAGCTGCTCGGGCAGACTTCGTTCTGTCAAAAGTTAATAGTAATAAAAAAATAAAAAACAAAATTTAGGAGTGGACCACCCTTAACATTTAGGGGAATGAAAAATAGATGTCCGATTCTCCACCCTAGCCGATATGCACGCTAAGATTCACGAAAATCGGTCGAGCCGTTTCGGAGGAGTTCAACTTCTAACACCGTGACACGAGAATTTTATATATTAGATCTTGTTCCTCATGGCCTAACTGTGTACTAAACATGAAAATCCGTTCAGTTCAGTTCAGATTTACATCATTAGTAAGTATTTCAGTAATTTTAAGAGCTCTCAGAATAAGTGTTAATACTCTAACTACCCACACAGCTTCAAGTATTACCTACGCAAAGTGTAGTTCCATAATAAATACCGGATATTTTCGCGGCATTAGCAGGAAATTAATAACTGTTGGTAAAGCCGTTCGTAGTGCAGTCGTAAAGTTTTAATACCACAAAGTTCTGGCTATGTTAGCAATGTAAATGGCCTGATAGCAGCATTTATGTCCATTACATCGGGTTTAGGTTGTTCCTACCTTGTAAATGATCAAATGTATGGTCGGTACTCGGTAGCTAGCCCCGGTTACAAATGTGTAAGGACGACTCGATTTATGAGACATTGCTTTCAACCAATTTGTTGAAACGTTATTCGGCAAATGTGATGGTGGTTTTCAACATTTGAATATACAATAGCGATATTACTTTTTGTGTGTACTAGTTGCCGAAAGTGACAAATTAAATAGTTAATGTTTTAATTATTTATTATTTAAATCTGTTAGGAATTTTGAAACTGTTAAATATGGCTTGGTTTTGTTGGCTTCACTTTTATCACGGAGAGGCAAATGTGTGGATATTTTCAATGAGGTGGCAACGCGGTTGTGTTTCTTTTAGAACAGCTCGAGCACGAATATTTGCGAGAAAGTATTCGTATGGTTAACGTAAGCAATTTGTCAAATTTGTATGGCATTTTAGTACCATTTACGCACGATAGGGGCGCTTTTGAAAAAATGCCATACAAATTGCTTACGTTAACCATACGAATACTTTCTCGCAAATATTCGTGCTCGAGCTACAGCTGTCGATATAGGATGTAATCGAACCCGGGACTTTTTGCTTTGCATACAGGGTCACCAGTAGCTACGGGGTCGGATGAGGTCAAAGGCAAACAGGAAAGCAAGGGTTTCTACCATTAAAATATCCTATTGTCCTACTAATATTATAAATGTGAAAGTTTTTTGAAGTGAAAACTTCTTTAGGCTCGTTTAGGCATTTTAGAGATGGGATGAAACCATACAGTTCGCAACCGGTAAGCGACACCTACCTGTAGCGCCATCTCTGAGAGAAGTACAGAACTATAGTTACTTAATTTACAACTCGTATTAATGAAGTGATGAATATAAAAAGTGGTTGTCTGTAAAGTCGGTTTACAAACGGTAGTTTAACGTGACAACGTCATGACAAAACATTGATGAAATGATTGCATACTTTTATAGATAAAATTGAGCGCTTCGGCCGATCATAGCCGATCATGCCTCTCTATCGCTTGTTCCGTGCTCTCGCTCGCGCGGAACGGGACAATGAGTCATGCTTTTTCGTGCGTGCACCCGGCGTTCATCGTTTTAATAGACGTTATCACGTCAAAAAACACATCATTTAAAAGTATTAAAACCGTGGGCAGATCGCTAGTTATTATTAAGGGTGTATTATGTATGTATACTAACAAAATAGAATACACAATGAATCATATAACCGCGAGCACTTTACTAGCGCACGTTGGAGTGCATTTCGCAGTACCGTTGAATCGCGCCGTATACTGTAGGTAAAGTTCCGGGCTGTTTTAAATTTCCAAACGCAAAGTTTTATGTGTGCATTTTATCCGCGTCTGCTTTCGACAGGAAAAAGTACGTTTTACCATTATTGGTTATAATGAAAAGCGCGGTGTATGCGCTCGAGTTTGAAACAGTTATAATTATATGTATGATAATTAACACGATAATATGTTAGGAATATATTTTTGTTGAATACTAGCCACTAGGTGACTGGGTGTCGTTTGATTGAACGCGTGGTTACGCCCGCACGAAGAATGCCTAAGCGAGAGTAAAAAAATGTTAAGAAAAAAAAAAAAAAAAAAATGTAGGTTCTTTGAAGTGTTAAGGATTTTTATGAGGAGAGAGCTACACTCACTTTTACTAAGTTAATGTGCTCAATGGGCTTATATAGTGGCCAATGAAATATGTTACTATCCGTGACTTCAATTTTTTGGCAAGTTTGAGTTTTACACACATGGGAAACCATCACCGAAATAAACGCCAGATATAATTATTATTTATCAGATATATTAATAACATTTTAGTTAGGTCGTGTATTGAGTTAATGAAATGCAGATTTGTAACTTATATGATACAATTATATTTACAATTATTAGAAACGAGCAGACGTGCTACAATGACGTTACGTAAAGTTTTTTTGTGATCTCAAAAATAAAAATGTCCCTACATGACGTAAATTTTACATTTTCACACGGCAGTCATATAACACGCTCGAAATTTAAAACAAAACGCTTGTTTTTCACAAGTTCCAAACTAGGAGTTCGTAGCATCACGTGTGATACCAAACAGACGAATCGTACACCAGCGAGCGTTAAAACTGGTGCATGCAGTGAATTTCCAAACGACGGCTTCCCACTAAACTTCCTTGTGACGGAGTTTTTAAATATGCAACGTGAAGTGTACTCGTGTTTCTCCCGTGTGAGCTCCATTATTTTGGTGGAAGAACAGTTTAAATAAACCTCAGTGGCTAATAACAGAATATAGGTATGTTAAGGTGCAGCGCAGACGGCACACTGTCTGTGACACTCTTTTAAGTCTGTGAAAATAGAACCTTTGCAATTATATGCAGTAACGCATACGACGCGCAATAATTACGGCGCATACAAAATACGTGTAATTCGGGCAGCCCGCGCGGCACCGCGTCGCGCAGCTCCGCACAAATGGTGTGCGAAAGAAATACAACGTTTGCTTCAACACGCGCTAACGCAGACGGCGCACACTTCAGTCTGCAATCTGCATTCGTTAGTGGTGGGCGTAACGTATGCGATATTAGCATGGCGCCAGAGATCGATTGAAGTACAAAACAGACCAGCACTTTCTCATTGTTTCCGAATGAGTCAAAGCTGGTCTTAAAATAGATAACAGTTCATTAAATGTTGTAACAGATATTTTATAGAATTTAAAAAATTTATCCGGATATTGTTTCAGAATTGAATGTTTAATATGGAACTGTCCTTTCAGTAATCTCTCCGAAAGTATAGAATGTACCCAAAATTCTCTATTTCTTCTTTTTTTCTGTACTTCAAGTACAAAATAATGCATCGCGATCTCTGCGTGATTTCCATAGCGTGTACGTCACTACAGTTCTGCCGACAGAGTGATCGAAGGTGTGCGTCGTGTGCTTTGAGTCTGCGAAAAATCCGAGATAGACTGTTGGCGCGCCATGTAGTCATTTGTGCGCCCGCAGTCTCGATCGCTCAAGAAGAGTGTCGTCTGCGCTGCACCTAAGTAGAATCTATTTACCGTATGTTAGAACTTCCGGTATAAAAAAATTTTTTAAAGTACCGGAACATCCAATAAAAGAAATATATCTCCATTTTATATCTCACTACCGACAAAAGAATTGTACATAACATATATTGGAAGCAGAAAACTTTCGCTGAAAAAAGGATGAATAAAGAGACTAAAAATCGTTTAGACTGATACTTTTGGATACTTTTGGATTACCCGCAGCCTCATATTAATATAACGATTTTGACAGGATTGCATTGGTCAGAAATATTTTGTCGGGTCATTTGCATGGGTTTTTCTTAATTAGATACTGTAATACAATGTTCAGCTTAGCTCTTTGTCATCATACTTTAGACATCGTGGTGTATACCTATCACATCAAAAGGTGGATTATTCGCAAAAGGACAGATTCTCCTAAGAACATATTGTCAAAATTACGAAATTTTGACCCGAACTCAGTACAAATTCTGCCAACACGATTTTGTCACAGAGATTGTACCTACCTACTTGTGAACTACCGTCATATCGTACACTTGCGAGCAAAACGTACATTGAAGTGCATTTCGTCGTACCTGCCTCCCGACGATAAACTTCCGAGCAGCGCTTTGAGGGTTTTAAATTTCGTAACGGAAAATTTTGCGTACATTTCATCCATCGTAGACGGGGTGTAGTTAGACATTTGATATTTCAGACTTGGATCATATGAATACTATGATGCAGGCTGGCAAAATCTAAGTTACATTGGCAGAGTTTTAAGATCTTATAAAACTCTAAACCCAGCATGTTTCCTTGCAGTATTTTTCTTCATTGTCGCATGTTGAGTACGCTCCAGGCGTCCTCAATTACAAGGAGAAACTCTTACCCTGCAGTGGACCGCTAATTTGTTGAGATAGATTAAAAAAAGTAGGTCAGTATATAGTAGTAAAAAGTAGTGTCAATGTATAAAAGCGGAAAAGTTTGCTCTAATTAAGCGTGAACGATCAGATCTACACAAATTGGGTAAGCTAATAAAGTGTTTAAAAATCCGATGTGGTAGACGAACAATCCTCAAATTATGTTAAATTAGAATTATTGCAGAGTTTCATATTATGGTCCAAGATCCCAGGGCCACCAGACGTCACGTATTTTCTGACGGACGAAATGTGGACGATTGAGTAGGGTTAGTATGTTATGTACTATGTGCGTATGTACTACCTGCTAGCTTGGTCAAACGGCCAATTTCCAGGTATCAGGTGATCAAGGTACATAAAAACATTATAAAATTCACGTGAATTCTCATGGCTGATTTTCACGATGTTCTAGATAATATAGTTAAAAGTAAGTCGTCAATGCTCCCAGACACTTTCCGTTGGTCATATTGCTTTGTAGACGCTTTAAATCTCCCAAAATAATTAGTTATGTGCGCCTACACCAAAACAGACACTTTTACACCGCGCAATTTGATTGCTCTTCGAATTCTACAGGAGTCGATTATTGTTGATACCTTATTATTTTGAGAGCTTTAAAGCGTCTGCAAAGCAATATGGCCGACGGAAAGTGTCTGGGAGCATTGACGACCTATTTTTAACTATATTTTCTAGAACATACGTGAATATCAGCCATGAGAATTTACTTCAAGTTTTTGGTGTTTTTATGTACCTTGATCACCTGATACCTGGAAATTGGCCGTTTGACCAAGCTAGCAGGTAGGCATACGCTCATAGTACATACTAACCCTACTCAATCGTCCACATTTCGTCCGTCAGAAAATACGTGACGTCTGGCGGCCCTGGGATCTTGCTCTATTAGGAATTACAAGTCAGCTTAATTAATACCAACATAGCACAGAATAATAAAGGCATTATTATCACCAGAATAAAAAGCCATATTTTCATAAGAATTTGTTAATAATGAGAATGGTATGTTTTTCATTAATATCAAAGATATTCGAAGCTCTGCCGTTCGTCGTATGAAAAGCAATAAAAGAGGAATGTTGTCGGTTAATCTTCTATGCAAAACGCATAGTTATTTTAGTTTCAACAGGGAAAAGTATTATGCTCGGTTAAAAAGAGGTCAAAAGACTTTATGTGCAGAGAGAAATTAAATATTTTCTCCTGTTTAAGGGATATTGTCTTTTAAAAAAATGTCTTTGAGTTGTTGACCATAAAAAAATTGTAAGAGTCAAGTTCCCCCAAACTGCCATGATTGGTGAAGTGCGAAAAAATTCACGACAGTAGAATATTTATAATAATAACGAAGTTACAAGGAATGCTATCATATCTAGATTGGCAGAAAAAGTTAACGAATAACTAGTCGACCAACTTACAACTTCGAAAGGATTATACACGAATGGGGTAATACGAATATTGTTAAACTGTTAAAATCTTAAATAACAAACTGTCAAACTCGTGAATTTAATAATTGACATCATGACCTTGACAAGTTTTTGTTGGTCGACAGTTAGAACATAATTACCACAGACTAGAATAATGTTCATTTAGTCTACACTGAGCCGATATACTCGTATAGGTACGTATTAAAACCGTATACTTTGTCAACATCAATTCGCAGTTCCATATTTTTTCTAAAAACACTCAAGAGGCCGTAGGCAGGCTTGTGGGCGTATCAACAACGCCCATGAGAGCAACAATAACACAGGCCAGTACTATTTATCTTCTCTGGAAAGTTGAAAGAGAAGGTTTGTTTTTGTTACATTTGTATTAAACATTAACCTACTTCGGTTATAAAATAATACATTGCGATACGGTACGCAGTGGTCTATTATTGCACGGCGTTTAGCACACTTTACACCCTGAATTTACACCTGTGCAATAATAGACCACTTTACGTCACGAGTACCGTACATTATTTATACGTATAGGTCAGTGTAACCCAAACTCGCACTTAAAAGATACATTTTTTTGTGACCAAAATAGTCTTCTTTTACACCTTGATAATATTTGTGACTTATACCTATCTATTACGGCACGGCGTAATGTTAGCGCCCGAGCGTAACAAGGGTGCTGAATACCGTGCACTCAAAGTCACAAATTATTGCACCGTGTTAAAAGGGCTACGTATGGAAAGCGTGATCTATGTGTGCGTTTAGGTCACATTGTTGAGCAATGAATACATGGCTAATATTATAGTAAATAATAAATTATATTAACTTTAATTTACTCTCCTGAATATTGATCACAAAACTTCACTCTACTTTCTATAATCTATGGTAAAGGGAAAAGGTACATTATCAAACTACTTCTCAGTGATGGTAAAGTGATAGGAGAACAGTCATTATTAACCTTTCCTAAGTTTGAAAAAACCTTTTACTTAAGTTTTCTTTTTTAACTTCGAACGGAAATTAACAAGTATGTTATTGAAACTCGTTTCGTAAGTGAAAAGGATTCGGTTATCCTTTATCGACAAATCCCTGATGGCCTTAATGGCTTCTGGGGATATGTCTCATTGCTTTTTTGGTCAACGGTGGGATCATTTGTGTCTTTGCAGACCTTTTTAAGTACAAGAGATTGATGACTTTGCGAGTTCACTTCAATTTATGAAAGACTAGATATTTTACGGTTTTAGGACTGGAAGTCTTATAAAATATTTGATCGCTCGAAAACCAGGTTCTTACCGCATTTTATAGCTTGTAGAACGCAATAAATGTGACACGAGTGCTCTACTCGTCGGTTACATTGGACTGCCAGTTACACCGTTGTATACATGGATATGATACTCGTACTTTTAATAAAAAAAGGGTGCGTGTATGTACTTTGTACGTATTTTGTACGCGCGTGAGAAGTTATACTTCATTAAATTCCCTCTCTCACTCCCTCCCCTCCTTTCCCCCTCCCCTTCCACCTCCCGCTCAAGTCCCCTCCCCTCACCCTTCCCATGTTTAACTTATAAAGATAATAATAAATTTTTTTTCAAAACGAGCGTTTTTACAAACGCAGGTGTGATTTTTCGTGACCGGCGTTTTTGTGTCACAAATCTTAAAATTTCACATTTTACATTTATTTCATAACGCGCCTAAAGCAGTATAACTTCAAAAATATTAAACATTTGGCACATTGATTTTTAGCGCGACACAGCTTCTACTCAAAGATGTTGTTGGGGATTTTACTACGAAATCCATGTGTTGATTATAAACAATTATGGAAGAGTGAAATAAACTTGTGTAGTTCTGAAAATAACGACCAAATTCAATCACGTATAGACTAACTTAGTATGTGACTCTACATAAGACTGTTTCTCATGTAATGTAATATTCACAAAACGTATTCTCAGGATTCATAACGGTGTGATAGATGGCCTATCGAGGCGAACAGAGCTATACATTATTCCTACTTATAATTCGTGCTATTCTCAGCTTTTACTATATTTTAGACAATCTAACGTTGTTCGAATACCAGTTTAAAATGTAAAATATATCATTTGAACATGTTTTAAAACGTAAAAATAGTGTCACACGTTGGGAACTTTAATATTCCGAGTTTTATGAGGTCGTACTTTTCATTTAAAATGTTTATTAGCCACTTGTATACGTATAATACGGTGTTTGAAGTCAGTCGAGTTGCTACTTACAAACTCATAAAACATCTTTTTACTAAAGATCAGCATCAAAGTTAGGTAATATCGCTGTCTGACGACGTTCCGCAAGAATGATGTGCGACATAATTATGTACAATACAATACGACGACGAAGCGACGTCAAAACGCCGCACGTTAAGTTACATAGTATGCATTTTATGTTGTTATTTAAATCTAGTTGACTGAACCGTATTTTTAACCGACTTCAAAAAAGGAGGAGGTTCTCAATTCGACTGTTTTTTTTTTTATGTTTGTTACCTCAGAACTTTGGACTGGGCGAACCGATTTCAATGATTCTTTTTTTAATCGAAAGCTGGTGGCTGTCATGTGGTCCCACATAAATTTTATTGAGATCTGACAACGGCATCCATGAGAAAACTACATAAGTCGTATATTGTGTTAAGATGTGCGCGACAAATTGACGAATAACTCAATATCACGCCAACCGATTTCAATGATTCTTTTTTTAATCGAAAGCAGGCGCTTGTCATGTGGTCTCACATAAATTTGAACGAGATCTGACAACTATGTAGTTTTTGAGACTTTGAAGTCGGTTATTTTTTGTTAGTAAAATTTAGATTATAACTGTAGGTATCTTAACACAAACCTTATTATCAAATAGTCATGAAGTGGGCTTCTGACAATATTTTCTACAATAACATCAAAAACAGAGTCAAACTAAATTCGTGTTTCAAGTTATATTCTAAAGGCTTTAATTATTCAGTCTATTTTGTATCCAGTTTCAGCACTTACTTGTAACAAATTTAATTACAATTAAAATTTAATTACGTCTTTCACGACTACCTTGTAGAGCTGGTGCTTAGGTGCGTTTATACCGTAGAATAATGTACAGCTTTTCATTAAACACTGATGTTAACTTGGTTGGATAGCTACCTTTTTGTGATTCAGCCGAATGACTCGAAGTGTGCCGGCTGAATGCTTTCTTTCTTTCTTCTCTTCTTTCTTGGGCGGCAATACATCAATGATGTCTAAGGTGATGCTGATGTGCGTGAGAGCATCGATGACTGCTAATCATCAGGTCTCGTCTGTTAGTTTGTCGGCTATTTAAAAGAATGGCACACATAACTTGGCAATCCCAGTATCACATCCCAGTTACCAGTGAGCGCTGTACCTTAGAAACGGTATAAAAATTGGGGTTTTCTAACACTAATCACTTTGTTTGTGGTGTATTATTTGTGTGGCTATTTAATGCAATCTGCCACATTCTTAAGAAGTATGCCTCTGTCGGAGGCCGTAAAGGAAGGTCAAACTGAAACTGGCTTGAGTGTAT
Source organism: Thymelicus sylvestris (assembly GCA_911387775.1). NCBI lineage: Eukaryota > Metazoa > Arthropoda > Insecta > Lepidoptera > Hesperiidae > Thymelicus > Thymelicus sylvestris. Next base: position 17,411,777 of record OU426889.1, read on the forward strand.
TCGGAAGCTACGGATGGCAGCACTAGACTAAATGTCAATGTCATTTGATTGGTAGCTGGGAAAATGAAGGACAGTAGATAATGAGTTGCCTGCGGATAACGGGCACTCTTTAGACAGTCCCTGAGCTTAAAATGCATGATATACAGAAGACAGAAAGACACGAATGTAGAACTAAGTTCAGTTTTTCCATAAATTGTATAAAATCCTAAGCATTAAACCGCGTGTAAGTACTTCGAGTAATAAAGCTTAATCCACTTCTCTGTAAAGGTGTTTCGTTCCTTTAATGACTTAAGGACCCATTAAGACGGTGATTTCGGCTCAAGAGTTATTAATGTATTGCTTGCGATATTTCATTAAGGTTGCTGTTATCACAACGCTTACAATGAATAAACAATTCTGCGGCTATGATACTAATTGGGCTAGTTCTATTATTTATCTATGAAGTGATCAAGATATTTTGTGGATATTCCAGTCTGTATAATTAATAATAATTAATATTGTAAATAAGGGCTCGATTCCCAGCGAAGCAGAAATTTTAATGAGGAGTTTAAATTTCTGTTTTCGGCCTGGGAGTATCCGACCTTGACGTTCTATACACTTTTTATCAATGTTATTACCTCACCAATGAAATTAATTGGGAATTCGTTCAATCATTACTAAGAATAACGGGACTGACGTGTAATAAAACCATCAAAACTGGTGCATCAGTTTACGAGCTATGACCTCACAGACTCTCTGATCACCTTTAAACTTACTACACCCCTGTTTTTGCGTCGGGGAATAAAAATGAGATAGTAATTTTGCTGCTGTACCTTCATTTATAAAATAGAAAGTCTCCCAAGGGTCCCATGAACAACTGCCCGTATTTCGGAACCGATAGTAGGTACTTAATGCATTTTTTCTCGCCTAGTCTAAATTACAAACAATCAGGCTTCGAGAATAGTAATTTATCAGTCACATAAAAGTCTGTTTATCTAAGTAAATTGAACTCGGAACTTTTAGCTCTACATCAAATGCTGTTCCAATATTCAATAGCTTTGGTACATTTGCTACATTTGCTAACCGGGATGTCTCACATATGATGTTCATAATTCTCGTAATACACGGGAAGATGACTCGGGATACTTAGGATAGACGCACTTTTAGAGAATGTGAACAGAAATGTTGTATCAATACTACAGCGAATCCATTCTTGTTGCTCCATAGAATAACCCATATTTTTATCTTAAATATTCCGACAGTATTGACGACGCGGTTTGCCTAGTCATTCGTTATGGGTACTATAGGTACAGGACTGGAACCGATTGCTCGCCCGATTTTCAATTGGGAATTTTAAAAATAAGAGTGAATAGGCTCTTACTAAGTTAGTGCATCATCTCCATACTATCCATAATTGTTGTCAAAAATAACTTATTGTAAAATAAAAATAGTCCATAATTTGGGTGAGGTAATTATGACGTAGCTTACACTGGGCACGATTCTGTATATTTTCCTACTGGAATCAATCTGCCTCACAAAATCAAAGTTATAGAACTTAACAACGCCATGCTAATTTTACAGGCCCTTTTTCCCTCTGTCTTTGTTTCCGCCGCCACTTTATGTCCATGAATTATGCATTACCAAAACGTTTGAGCTTGTAACTGATATCTGAATATGAAACCCTCCAAAAACGATCTTAAAATCGCGAACATTATTGTCTGTTTTCTGTATTTGTACAAGGATTTTTACGACTTATTTATTTGTTAAATGATTTATGCCCTGTTTTTTGTCTCTTTTTTATTCTTGACTAAAGATGTTTTTGTAGTCTTATATGACGTCTTGTATACTTTAGAATATTCAAAGAATTTAAAGGATTATCATGTTGCCCTCGAGTAATATTTTATTTCATTATGTGGATAAAATGCAGGTAGTCCATTCCGTCCGTTTCCGTTTTTTGGAAAAAACACAATTACTCGTGATTTGTCAATTATTTATTTATTATATGGAACCCCATCTTAATCCATAAGAATTGATTATACATTTTTGCTACAACATAAGAACTATTATTTCTTTTGTGCTAGAACTTAACTTTGTTTGACATTTTCTAAAATTTTTTTTCGTATTCAGCGTGTCAGCACTGCACTCGGAAACACACATACTTCTGAAATCAAAGAAGAAAGCTTTATTCCCCAGAAATTTATCTTCTTGTATTTCGGAAGTTTTTGTGTTTGTTTGTGTTTGTGTTTTTGTGTTTCCGGGTGCATAATACACTAATTGAATAGACGACCTATATTTCTTTATATTCTTCGTGATTAAGTTCACACGTTCGTTTCATTTGTTCGGTAGACCTAGGTTATCGCCGCGAATGTGAAATCGTTCGTAAGTTTATTGCCTTGAAAGCGTTCTGATCTGTTATAACACATTTTCTTGAGCGCCTTTCTAAGCTCAGCAAATACTTTGACATCCTTTCGATTTACAGTGTGATTTTAATTCTTAAGTGACTATTTTTCAAAGGGTCCATACTGGTAGGTAGTCTAAAACATAGATGATAACAAGGAACTCATCACTCATTAGGATTATGTGTCGCGGGTGGCACAGACACATGCAACTAAATAAGATGAAAAACATCCGCGACTCAACAAAGATTATGTCTTATATTATGTCTGCTCTGGATGAAAATTGGCTTTGTTCCCACTAGTTTTTACTCGTTAGTCCGGTCGTCGAACTAGTGGGATTTTTTTTTCTCACTAGCTCGATCGTTGGACTAGTGCCTATGTTAAGTTGACTTCAAAAGGTTGATAGATATACTCGTATAAATAGATAGATAATAAATTATTCACAGTAGAGAAGCGTAGTGGAGTATCCTTCAATTTTGACAACTACACAATCTGTTGTGATTTAACCTTTAAGACACCAGAAGAATGACAACAAAAATAAAGACGACTATTAAAATTAAGAACGGCCTGTATACAAGGGCTCAGTTATTTCCGACATCTTTGTCCGTGGATATGTGGGACATTTATTTGTCCAAGAGCGCCCAGGAAGATTTTCAATTCCCTAAGGTTTCTTTCTCAAAGATTCTGATATCATGTGATAAATTACGGGAAACTGCCCGCTCAAGTTAAAACGTATTTCTCGCTTGAATTTCTGTTAATACTCTTTCCTTGAAAAATTGTTTGCTGTTTTATTTTTATTAATATACCATTTAGTCCTCTTTTAAAAGTAACACTTTTTGAAATAAGATATCAAGTGGATTTTACGCAAAAGGTTAAAGTTATAAAAGAATCTCAATATATCACAAAAACTCGTGTATTACTTTTGTCACATACAATCAATATTATTATATTTCGATTAAACCTGCCTTCTTGATCGAGTCAGCCGCGAAAGAATTCATCGTGTTCCGCCTAGGGGCTTGCGAGCCAGTTCTTCTTTATTTCTTTCCCTTCCTACTTCTTCGGCAACGCATCAATGATGCCATTAGTGTTGCTGATGTCCATGGGCGATGGTAGCGATTAACCATGTTCAGCTGGCTTGTCGGCTAGTTACATAAAAAAACAAATCTTTTTTTGACCTCTTGCAGACAAGTATATCAATCAATTAAACAATACAAATACGCTACCGAAATAACACACAAAGAAAAAGTTTTACAAATTATTTGGTATACAAAAGCTTATCGCTGAAAAGTGTTCTCTTCCAGGCAAGCTTAGAATGTAGGAAAAAATAAATAAAAAGAAGAAATTATAACGAAGCGCAGGGTGTAAGTTATTTCCATTATGTTTAAAAGTATGTGAAACATCTGCAGTGCTGAAGCGAGGGACAACTATTACTATGAAACACACGACACTACACTACCTACTCACAACGCGTTTCTCTACTGAAATACTGTACCGAAGTACCTACTGGTCCTAAATCAACACACGAACTCACGTCAGCTCCTAATTAAGTACCCGGAAGCATATTACATTGCGTAAACCTTCGCTCCAATTACCAGGTACATTCATTTTTAAATAAAATTTACAGAAAGGACGTTAAGAAGCATTATTTTACGTATGCAGATATTTTTCTATGACTGCAAACATTAATGTGTACTACAGGGCACGGGTCTCCACAGCTGAGAATTCCTACAGTGCTTCAGTGTGGATTGGTGAAGAGGTTATTGGCCAAACCAAGTGTTCGGTGTTTATCCAACAATAAGAATTGGGATCGAAGATACAGTTGTGGCGACAGCGCACACGCGTCACGCGGTGACGTGACGTCGCCCTGAATCACGCTATCGAAGTTTCTACAATCGCTAGACATATATACAAATGCTCCGACAGATCAGTCGGGGCTCGGCCGCCTCCCAGGCAACACACCTCGCCTGGCGGGAGATCTCCCTTTGCCAAACTAGGTGACCCCGACGTGATCACGTCGCTTCTGACCGATAGCGGCAGCAGGCATCCCTCCCCCCTCACCTCACCGCTCACACCCGACGGACTGCAGCGACCTCTCTCGGCAGACCGCACACCAGCCACGCTGACTCACCGGGCGCATCGCAGCGTACTGTGTCGACGCTTCCTGTCCCCGGCCAGCGACTGCCCCCACCCACGGCTACACGGACGGCTTGAGCGCGCACCGCTCGCCCTCCGCATCTGTCGTTCCACCCTCCCATCCCGACTCACCGCGGATAGAGGGCATCTCAAGGGCACACCGACCTCACATCTCGACTCACCGAAGATAGAGGATCATGGATGGCTGACTCAACGAGAAGGTGTATCGACCTCCGGTCTGAGCAGGGGGGTGATGTGGCGACGATGACGTCGCCCTGAATCACGCTATCGAAGTTTTCAAAGATCGCTAGCATATATACAAATGCTCCGACAAGATCAGTCGGGGCTCGGCCGCCTCCCAGGCAACACACCTCGCCTGGCGGGAGATCTCCCTTTGCCAAACAGTTTACTATCAGGTGGCCCAATGAATTCTTGACATAAATAATCTGAATTTTACCCACGAAAAAAATAACTGACTTCAAAATAACTCAAAAACTACTCGTCAGATCTAGTTTAAATTTAAGTGGGACCATATGACAAGCACCAGCTTTCAATTAAAAAAGAATCATCAAAATCGGTTCACCCAGTCGAAAGTTCTGAGGTAACAAACAAAAAAATACAGTCGAATTCAATACGTCCTCCTTTTTTGAAGTCGGTTAAAAAAGAGTGAAAGAGTACCTATAGTATGTTTGCATATAACAAGCGTTGTAAACTACGTACTACTCCATATCTCAAGCGAAGAGGAGACTTCACCAGTAGAGTGATGGATTACCGGAACGTAGTACTGCGATTCCAACAATGTAACTGGTTAAAAATATGAACTGACAGACACCGCGTACATTGCGGAGCTCGGAGAATATACCGCACTTTATTCATCACGTACGTGACCCGGTTCTGAGGGCGTGTTCAGTCTATACAGACTAGTAATGTATCCTCGAGTTGCTTCTAGAAATTTTTAAACCCCTGACATTTTTAAACCCCTGACGCAAAAAGATGGGTGTGACGTTTGACGTGTCTGTGTGAATCTGTATGTCATTTTGTCAGTCTGTGGAATTTAGCTAATAAACGAATGGACCGATTACGATGCGGTTTTTTGTTTGAAAGCTGACGTCATTGAGACGGTTCTTAGGTGTTTAGTGTAAATAAAACTGTCGGGGATTTTTAAGTTTTAAAGTTTATATGAACAATTACTCATTGGTCTCCTCTGTAAGCATATTACTCTGCATTTTATTTCATTCTTTTTGAGAACGAATCAAACAATAATTATGCAATCTTAAGGGCTTGTTTCACAATCTTCAAGTAAGTCCGAAGCAAGCTATTCGTTGGTTAAGTTGACATTTCGTGTATGTAAAATGACACTTTAACGTCATTTTAACCGGCGAATAGCTTACTCAGGACTCTACTTGGAGATTGTGAAACAAGCCCTAAAACTTTGAATCTGAATTTTGAACAACGTCGCTGCAGTCATACTTTAATTATTACTTTACAATGGTAGTTTATACACAATACCTGTTTTAACCTGTGATAGAGTACAGAACATAATCCAATAAATCTCAAAACCCAGTGATTTTAAGACATATAAACAAACAAGCATTGATTTATGTATGTTGATATGAATGTTAGGAAACATACAGCCATCAATACATACTCGTATAGAAAGGCGTACCACATTTGACTCGTCACGTACCCGACCCGTGTCGTGAACTAGTCGCCAGTTGTCCGTGGCGGTGAAAATTGATTTGTCTATGGAATGTAATAACATTATCTTTAATATACAATATATTATGTATATAGTATGATGGTATACACTTTAACACATTACTCACTCTTTTTTATTACAAACTTTTAATTTCCAGTATATATTGTATTGTATTGTTATATTGTATCGTGCCTTCTGATTACAATGTCATGCAAAAATGTTGTGCAAACCTTTAATTTAAGTGCATAATAAGTCAGGTTAGATTATAAATTTGTTTCATTGTAAAATTCAAGTTATGTACTTAGTTGGTATGCCTTAAATAAATAAATAAATAAATAAACACATGCATGACACCTCCGACCCTCCCACAACGGAAACATGCACTACAATAATTAAAAGTGTATACCAACATAATTATGTATAATTTGTACATACCAGCACCAACACGTGAAACGGAACATCATCATGGTAAGTTGACTCTACGATGGTTAGTCGCAAAGCGACTTTGACTCTCATGTCATGTGGTCCCATTTAAAGAGCGAGATCTGACGAGTAGTTTTTGAGTTATTGCTATTTGGAAAGTAGATAAATTGTTTTAAAAAATAGTAATAGGTATCTTAACAAACTCTCTGATAATATAATAATTGTAGGTGTTGTAGGTTTTCTCGTGATTTACATCTCGCTAGCTTTTTGAAGTGAAAACTTCTTTAGTACGGGGGTGACTTGAAATTTTATGAAACGAAACTGTCCAGTGGAGACTAGAAATGAGTGGAGACTAGAGATGAGTGGAGACTAGAAATGAGTGGAGACGAGTTGAGTTGAGTTGAGTTGATTTTACATTCGTCTCACAAAATTTTTGAAGGTTTCACTTCTACCACGTGTGAATTGCACACATTTTAATTTTTAATCAGTGTCTAATTCAGTTATAAGTGTTTTTAATAATCATGCTTGAGAGCCAGTTTCAAGCTGATTTACTAATGGGCCTGCAACTGCGACGTCCGTAGATATATTTAAAGTTGTGTATTTTAAATCGCGAATAACCTTCCATGAAAGTTTTCCGATAAACCCCAGAGATCTCGACGACACGTACCGTCTGTTGCATGACTTGGGTTATCGGTTTGCCGTTCCTGTAACAATTTGTTCATTCCATTTTCGGAATAGTATTCTAGACTAGAGGTGTATTTATTTTTAGTAGTCGGTATAATGTAAAAAGCCAAATTCTTTTCAATACGTCTTCATTTTGGAGGGATGATGGAGGGATTGATGGGAGAATGAAGTGACAGATTTATACATTTACATACCTAATACCATTAACATAAAATATACATAATATTTTAAAAATGTATATATCGGTCACTTCATTCTCCTATCAGTCCCTCCATCATCCCTAATATTTTATAATATAAATATACCCAATATTTTATATTAATCGTATTAGGTATGTAAATGTATAATATAAGGTCACTTGATTCTCCCATTAATTGCAGGAATATACCTATCACGTTAGTATAATTAGTATATCTAAGAATCTATCACAGTATGACGATTAGAACATTTCAAGAGCCTTAGAGATATTATTTGGATATAGGATTGCTGTTTCTAAAAGGTTTTTATAAACTAGAGCTATATTTCTCTCAGCGAAAATTAATATCTTATAATAATATTATTATTTTCCATTATCTGTTTATCCGGATTAAAAACAGAACTGTATTGATACATACCTAATTAAAACGCTATTGGTAAAAATCTATTGGTGAAAACCGTACAAAATCCTTTGGGTAGCGTAGACGCGGCCAGTGAACTTCATTTTATAATATGTGTAGATTATATTAATAGTAACAAATTTACCTGAGATGTAGTCAAGTATTGTATACCCCGATGTGTTATATCGGCCATCAATAATGGCACGTGAATTGCAGGAACATTACAAACCACTTTTGGTCCTTCAAGGCTCATTCCCACTTGGATGAATCGTTTTTTCCGGATCTTGATTTATAACGATTTTTTTTCGGTGCACATACATTTTTATGACCGTTGTCGTTGTTTTTCCTTGAATCAAAAGCTAAAATAGAGGTATAGAGTAATTTTTATGAGCCGCAGCGTAGGCTCTGTGACGGCACATTCTGTACCGCGGGTATTAAAATTGTTCCAGCGTATCTTCAAAGGCCCATAATTTATTGTGGTTTTTTAACTTCATTTTATAATAAAACTAGATTTTTGCCCGCAGCTTCGCCCGCGGTAGAGATCGGTTTTTTACAAATCCTACTTACTTTTACTTATAAAGATTTAGTTGCCTATGACTTAAGTAAACATGTGTCATTTGATAGCGTGATTCAGAACTTGCAAATGAAGTTTACTATAAAGGACAAATTTTCCTAACTTGCAAATGAAGTTTACTAACGCCATATATTAACAACACCCGGAACTAAATATCTAGCAACTAACAAAATATTGATCTTCCCATGGGGATGTTTTACCGCGGTAAAAAATAGCCTACGTTACTCTCCACCCTCCTCACTATCTCCACACACAAAAACCATTCCATATAACAGCTTCGTTGCGACGTGAAAGACGAACAAACAAACAAACACACTTTCACATTTATAATATTAGTATGGATTAATAGAATAAAGCAAAGTTCTCCATTAAGAGCTGTCATAAATCTCATGTTTCGAAGCAAATTTTGGCTCGATACAAGCGGTAATTTGCTGCTTCTCTCCTAGATTACTTTTGATACTGAAATAATATAAATTCCTCCCAAGATATTCGCTAAAAGTAATACCACATCCTCAATGACGGATGTATGTGGGAACGAGCCGTCACGTTGTCACGTGCGTCTCCCTGAGTGACTGGGGTTATCGGGTGACTATCCCTGTAAGGATTTATTAGAGCGAATTTCCTTTCAGTGATATGTTTAGGTAACCATTCATAGGGTTATTTAATGCATAGCGCACTGATAGTAGGTGAGGCGAAATATTATGTAACTAGTTCGTTATTCGTTTCGTATGTATAGCAGGGGCGGCTGTACTTTAAGTGCACTCGTGCGCCGAACTGCCAGATTTTTATGTTTAGAAAAATAAAACAAAAAATGTTTAATAGTGTCTGATTAACGATCTAGTCAATATTAATGAAATTATGATGAACCAATTTAAGCTCTTTGATAAAGTATTAAGACTCATTATCGCGAAAATCGCTGTAAAATGGTTCACGGTGCGCTAGCCAAAGCGCACGGCGAATGCTCATACAACTTCTATGAGATGCAACCGAAAACGCCTGGCGCGTGAGACAGAGCTAGTTCAATAGAAAATGTACGGCGAATTATGACGTTTTGGAGCGCCGCACCAGCGAACCGAAGATTACCGAGCGGAACAAGGTTTCACGAAATTGGCGCGCGCTTTTAGTAGCTAACATAGTGATTAAGTACTCTGTGGTAGCTAAAAGGAGTTGCGTTTGTTTACATTCTGCAAGGATTTTCAGTATTATAATATTATAGTTTTACTGAATTGTGGGACATTGTGTGTGAGTAAATAGCTGTGAAAATGAGTATTAACTTTAACATCGACCATTTTGGAAGCTAATTTATTTTAGAAAATAAAACTTTTCAACAAAAATTGGAATTCAAATTGGCAGAATTATTTTTCAAACACTCATCTATTTATTTTTCAAACAGTCATTTAAGGACACTTTTAAGACGAATATAACTATACAAATCCATCCAGCCGTTAAGAAGGTCTACGCGCGAAAATCATAACCGTTCTTTGGTAGTCGTTAAAAATAAAAATACGCTGATACAGTGCACCACCACTTCTAGGATCCACCAGCCGCCACTGATGTATAGTATGACATGATAGTATGACCACCGAGAAACGCCCATGTATGTTACCCACTTTTCCTTTAATTTAAGTATTATGTTGATAATAAAACTTTAGTAGACTATTAACTGTATTTGAAAAACAACTGCTCAAACGTTAATAAATAACTATTTGGATGATTTTTCGTACCAAAATTAGTTACGTTTATTTAATAAGCGTTTGCAATATGGATTTTTAATTATTTAACATTTTTATTTTATAATTAACTTCTTTCCCACCACTGTATGATATTTCAGAAGTGGGATTGCTCATATCTGCCTGAGTCACGTGTTCTATAATACCTGCACTAGGATATCACTACTTCATGAAGTTCACTGGCTGCTATAAAACAAGCAAAAATCAATAGACTGCACACCAAAAATCAATCAATCTTTTTCCATCTTCGCAGTATTTCCAAGTTAATCCTTCCCATCTGCTAACAAGGGCTATTATCAGGGTAATAATAAAAACGGACGGAATTAGATTAAATCCTTTAATGGAGGTTGTGTGTGTGTGTGTATGTGTGTGTGTGTGTGTCTATGTGTGTGTGCGCGTGTGTAACGGAGTTGTAGTTCTTTTCGGATGCCCATCGTTTGGGTTCGGCGCAATGCAGTAGGTACTAAAATATGCATGGTACAAATACGTCCAATTTGTCCTTAAACATATAATACTAACACGAAGCCTATATCTCTTAACGAAAACGCAATCAGGGCGTCTTCGTGGCGTAATCGCTAATGAGATGTTATTGAAAAGCAATTTCGATGAAAGTCATTTCGCTTGATCGTAGCTTAGGCGTTTTTATGATGCCCGTTTCATAGTTACTCGGCGTACGTTAGACGGAGAAACAATATTATACATCGATATATTTTGTGGATCGCTTCGATTCTACTGATTCTACTAATCTTAATACGCGTATAATATATAAATTACGTGTCACGTTGTTTGTCCGCGATGGACTCCTAAACTACTGAACCGATTTTAATCAAATTTGCACACCGTATGCAGTTAGATCCAACTTGAAAGATAGGATAGCCATCTCAAAATAAAAAACTTTTGACAGAACGAAGTGTATCCGGGCAGCTAGTATTGATATAAATGTGAAAGGTTCTTTGTATGGTTCTTTGTTAGTTTTTCAGGCAATTTTTTATTGTTTTTTTTCATTTAAATAAAAAGTCGGACTGCTTCATACTTCAAAAAGTGAAGAATAATTTAATTAAAACTGAATTTCCTACTTATTAATGTACTTAAAGTACTTTATACGCTACCTATTGAAATTTTCTAAGATGGTACGACAATAGACCAAATTGGAAGTATTCAAAAGAAAAAAAATTGAAATCGGTCCACATTTGATCAAACATAAAAAAATATATACAGTGGAACATAAAACCTCATTTTTTGAAGCCGGTTAAATATTACCGAACGGATTTTCATGAATCATCAGCATAGCAATGGTCGGTTTGTCTTTTTGAGACTTGTGCTCTGGCCGAAGCTTCGCCCGCGTTGTTCTGGATAAATAATACCCCATATGTAATTACAGATTATAGTCTGTGTGCTAAACATCATGAAACTTCATTCAGTAGTTTTTTGCGTGAAAGAGAATAACAAATTAATGTCCATCACATAAATATTTCACTTTATCATCAGTAGGATAATGACGTTCCATTATAATCGGTAAAATCTTTGATAATAATAATCTGCGTCTAATAATCCGACGAAAAGAAATGTATGATAATAAAAGTCCAATAAAATCTTATGAAAAATGGGTACCATTATACCATTACCCATTTATAACAGAAAAGAAAAAAGAAATAGCGCTTTAGTTTCTTGAATTTGCGCCCTATCAAATCCAATAAATACTCATTACAATCTCCCTTTTACTTCTATGACAATCTATGTGCTCATAAACACTTGAAGGATGTTTGTATCTCACAATATCTGTGCGCGCTAGGTCTTCATTTCGTCGTGTACGTGAAGGGAATTAAAAATTTACCAGCTTTTATAACCTTCGGAGTGGCGACGACACTGATACGACTTGAGGAACAGATTGTTGAGAAATAGAAGAAAGAATTCATATTACATTAAGATGTTTCTTCTTTTTAGTGACTGTGGAGAATTCAGTTGCTAGATTTTTCGGGTACACCTTTTCTTTGATTCTTCACAAAGTCCTTTATATAATTTTATAGCCTTTAGTACTGAAATAGAAGGTTTTGTTAAATGCATTAGTATCCTAACCATTCTTCTAACTTCTACTATTACTTCTTACATTGGGTTACAACAACCCGTTGAATCAAATAGTAGGTGTCAGAAATATCAAAAGTCAAGGAAACAAGATGGCTTCAAAACACTTGATACTCAAGATGATCTTTAACCAATTAGCACTGTAGCAGAGTAATCGAGTATGCTTCAAACCTTATCATAATCTTAGAAAATCAATACTTACTCGTTGAACCTCTGAACCAATAATAGGAAGATCATCTTTAACCAATTAGCACTGTAGCAGAGTAATTGAGTATGGTTCAAACCTTATCATAATCTTAGAAAATCAATACTTTCTCGCCGATCCTCTGAACCGATAATGGGTTAAAGCCATAAGATTTCTGATAAGTCGCAAAGTAAATGTATACCAACAAATGCAGATCAGAACATGGTTTCAACATTACTTTGGAGCACAAAGTAGGAATACATTTCCATCAGCCATTATCCGCACTTTACGACATTCCAAGACCCTAAAATTACCGATATTGTAAGGGATACATTGTAGAGTGCTTTCATGGGATCCGGATAAGATTGATCAAAGGACGCAATTCATTTAGGTTGTTATGAAACCGTGAAATTTTGGGTATTATCTGAGAACAAATTGAAGATTATGGCTTGTTTGGAATGGAATTGGAATATTTTTTATGGCAAGCAAGCGTTTTTCTTTGATGAATGGACGATTTGCTGTTTAACAAAAGTTTTTCTTAACGACAGTTCTTGGAATTTAATTATTTTAATAATATCTACTTATTATAAGATGTCATATATGGACGATATGATAATAATGTCATCTTTAGTTACATTTATTGCTTATCGCTGTTATATTTTTTATTTTATTTTTTATTTATAGAATCTCGACGCTAACATAACTTATGAGCATAATTAGTTTTTCAAAGTAACCGTACCAAGCATGTGTGATGATGATGCAGTAATTAAATTCCAGCCAACATAGCAAAACAAGAGCTTATGGTTCCAGGGGTTCATGCAGAATCGTGTGATGATTCACGGGCAAGTGAAGTAAACTTTAGATTGAAAAGAGAGTGAAAATCATGAGCCTTCGACTTCTAAATATTTATGAGTTACGAAGAGCGGTATGAAAGTTATATGAGTACAAAGTCGGGCTTAGAAACACCTCGACATCACCTTTGAAGTCGCTTAACAAAATTTGTTGAACTTTAGCCAAGAACTTTTCTTTAACCTTCCTTAAGCCACGTGGAAATTGGATACAAATGACTAATTCAAGGAAGTTTTCTTATATAAGTAGTAAGAGTTTCTTTTGACTTACACCAATCTCGTTGGTCATCATTTGACCCTCAAATCGTGATGAAAAATTTTAAAGTAAGTGACTAATTGACAAATTTTGACATCGGTAACAAAATTAACATTGTTCAAAGCCCCTAATGCAAGCAAAATTTTACCTCTGGTGAAAAAGCCTCGCTGGCCAGTGCATAACTACCAAGAACTTAAAATAAATACTGGTCTCTTCAAAGTTCCTCTTGAATCTGTTTTGCTCTGTCTCGTGCCTTGTGAAGAGCCTTCGAAGCCCATGCACTTGAGACGGGCGTTTTATTGCTGCGTACAATTTATTTTCTACCCAAGTCTGCTCTTACTGAACACGCCCTCATATGTTTATTTTTAAGCCGGATTACTCAAAGTGTTTTGAAGAAGGAATGATTTGATTTTATATGTAACTAGCTTTTACCCGCGACTTCGTCTGCGTGGACTTGAGAATGAAATTAAAGTAATTAAAAAACATCCCAGGAAATGCGAGTTTTTTGGCACCGAGGGTTTTGTACTTTAGAGAACCGAACATAAGAGCAATATTAAATGATTCAGTAACAAACTTAACTTTGCCACTGTAAAACTGTCGTTCCTATGCTTGGACATAGTGATCAATTATACCAAATACAAATAAGTTTAAGTTTTTTGGAATGATATCTCCACGTGTTCCTGAGAAAATAAGGTCGACAGACAGATAGACAGACAGACGGACAACGAAGTGATCCTTTAAGGGTTATGTTTTTTCTTTTGAGGAACAAAACCCTAAAACAATAAATAACCTGTAAACCCAACTTCAAAACTAAATTATACCGTTGACCTGATGAAGAAGCTGATCCATCTCCGAACTCGAACGACCTGATCCCGACGAACATACACCCTGTTCTTTGATGCGGGATATGGAATATCTATGAGCCAAAATTCATCTAAATCCATTTAGCCGTTTTAGCGAGAGTAAAAATATATCTTATTTATAGGTACGCCTAAGAAATATTAGTGGGATTTTATATGTATACACGTACACCATCAGATCTTGAATTGTTCAATGTTGTACTGGTTTTGCTATGTCAACGTGACCATCAACAAATATTTTTAAAACTGTTATTCTCACCCATTCTGGAGTTACATAGTCTGTCTCTAAGATACACCACCAGACCCAACCCAACCCAGACCCTAATACAATATGGCATATGGTTGGGCCTTACCACCTGTTATTTCGTAGCAGCTACCATAATGTATTTTTATACCATCAAAAGGTAGAGATTTCAAAGAAAAAAATCCGACAGACTTTTTTAAAAAAGCAGATATTTTGACGTGAGAATTTTCGATTGAAAATAATTAGGGTGCTTTTTCGATGTTAAGTCAAAATGAGGTGAAATAAGAAATATTTTAAATCAAAAAAATTACAGTGTTTGGAACATAAAAAGTTAAGTTTTCACCAAATTTCATGAATTTGTTTGTTTGTAAAAGAAAAATAAAAACCCAAAAACTTGGTTATTTGAACTTTTTACATAAATTTTGAGATTATATGGAAAAAAGTGTACTTGTAGATCTTTATATTACCTACAACTTTGCCATTTTTTAACTATTTTCCATAGGACTTGTAGTTTTGCCGGAAATCGAGGTAGACCGTTTTTTACCATTAAAAACTCAACCCACCCCCCACCCCCCCACTTCCCGACCTCAGATCGCCCGTAAATTATTTTTCCTATCATTTTTGTTATATTCTCTTCCTTTTTCAATGGGTTTCATCCTACTATTATTTTTTCACTTACCATTTTCAAAGGCTTCAGCACTGGTCAATTAAGATATACTGAGATAAATAAAGACAACTGAAAAAAAAGTATTACTTTGACTACACCTCTCCGAAATTAAACCAGGAGATTGTAGGAGTTGGAGATTATAAATGCTAGTTTAATTCAGACTACTGGAATACTGGACTGCTCCTATTTATTCATAGACTTCGACAAATTTTTCCACGTAAGTATAAACAGCAAAACCTAAAGTAATCGAATTCTTTTTTCCGCCGCCGCCGCGCCTCTCTGTCTCCATGATCGGATCGGGTGGTTTAGCAGGTACCTGGTGTACCATGTTAGGTTTCCCGGTCAACATTTGATCGCGCAGACCACGGGCTACATGAGTCGCTCAGGGACATCTCGCCCCTCCGTATTTGATTGCCTGAGAGCTAAATGGTAAACGCTTCTGCGTGAAGAGTCAAAAGAGCCCCCCCGACTATCTGGGGAGTTTCACAACCGCGGCACCAGCTAGATTTATGGTAATGAAAGCATCCCCTACCCGACAGCAGGGCCCGCCTCTCAACCGGGAGACTACTTCTCCTGAGTTTATTCCTGAATGACTTTGGGATTTTTAAGTGTCCAAGAACCTGGCCCAAATACCAGACGTATATTTTATACCTATAAAACGTTTCAAAAGAAACTCATTCTTTGAACTGATTCGCCATTGGTGGATTAAACAGCGTGCCTGCATTACCATAACATTAGTTTATTTTTACTACTATTTAAATAATAAATAACTCACTGCTAAATCATAAATAACTCCCTCTAAACTTAACAGAATGGAAATTTAATCATCTTCATAATTTATTATTTTTTCATTCTTGTTTTCTTTCTTGAATAACAACCAATGGGTGATATGCCTTTAGTCTGATCTGATCACGGACGATGTTTTTAGTCATCCATGGAGGATGATGACAATTTAGACTATTTGCAAATTCAAAAATATTTTAGTTATTTGTATTGCACTTACGTCCGGTCATAATTAGCCTATGCGGGGCCGGCTTGGTACGCACTGACCAGTAGGTGACACCAGTAGACGATTATTCGCAAATATTTTAATTTCTTACTTACTGTGATTTGTATTTTTAATATTATCTACTTTCTATGTGCCTTTTCCTACATCACAATAAGAAAATCTAAATTGTAATACTTTGTCAAAATTTAAGATTTTTATTTATGTACAGAAAAAACAATATTTGATAATAAAATTTTCCTAAATTGTGTCATTATTATCACTAACTCTAACCCACACTATCATACAGCGAATTGAATATAGGAATCTGATAGCACAATCTAACATACATAGTTGTGTTGTTGATTGAGTAGGGTAATTAATTTCTTAAAACCCCAATGTTTTAAATATTTTAAATATGTATAGTTACATATTAATTTGAATAAAAGATTTATTGACTCTTTTTCAGACCTACTTACATTTTTAATTATGGCTTCTAGTTACCTAAACTGACATCTGTTGTTGATTAACAGAACTAATTCACTGCAAAATCATAAATTAAAAAAAAATTGTACGCATTGATTTTTTTGAAGAAATAACGTATATTTCCGATACTAAACAGTCTCTTATACCCCTGTATCGGGCACTTTCAGTATTTCTTACTGTTATGTGGCGTATCAAAAAGTCCTATTTATTGATATCTCGGCTTCTAAGCGACGTATCACGATAAAACATACACCAGATTCTAAGTTAGACCACCAGTAAAACAACTGTGAAAACCGCATTCAATTTCATCCAGTGGTTTTGGCGTGATGCGGTGTCAAACATACAGACAGACAAGATTTTTAAAATTGACAGATTTGCAATCTATTGCTCCTATATAGTCCCCTGATACCAAATTTTCATAAATATCTTCAATGTACAGACATTATTGAGTTACAGTTTTATAATATATATAGATTATGTATTTATTTGTTTGTTTTATAAGATAAAAACTCTGATTATTAAAACATGGCTTCAACTCATTAACGGTCCAGTACTGAGCACGGCTCTTCTTCTTCTTCTCGGCATGAGCATACACCACCACGCTGCTCCAGTGCGGATGGGTGGAGGAGTAGGCTGCCAACTCAAGTGTCGGAAGATTTCATACCACGCTAAGGCCTCCGACATGACTTAATGACTCCTGTCGTAATGTGTGTTAACATCATAATTAATAAAAGTCAATCTAATGCATGAGTGCTTGTTCACACTGAACTCGCGGGCGCGGCCGCGGTCGCGGTAAAAGCTACATAATACACCGCGCGCGCGTTTTGGTGTGAACACTTTCATAGTAGGTCATATGTTTGATATTTCTTGACCGCGCCCGCGCCTGCGCCCGCGAGTTCAGTGTGAACAATCACTAATAGCGTGTAAAAATCTTATAATTTTTACATGTTTTTAAGATCAAAGAAAAAAAACCAGAGAAAAACCAATGCATATAAATTGTTTTGATTATTAGTATCAGTACACGAATAGCATGATAACTAGAATGTTCTTACTGGAAGCGTTCTGAGTTAATTAGCTAAGGGACCAGCTCATACCGATTGGTGCCCGCTACAATTTTAGCTGATATTATGATTAACATTATTTGGTCCTCTTATATTCTGGTGAAAATTAGGTGGCTCAAATAAAATAGAGTTTGCTGTGCATAGTTTTGGGTAAATCTCCTGATTATCTTCAGTCATAAATGGGCTCAACATTGACCACTGATCTTTCCAGATGAGGAGGGCTAGAGCATACTCCACCATGCTGCTGAAGAGTTAGTTGATGTAGGGGTTAGCGGCCAACCCAAGTATTGGAAGCTTTAATGCCGACCAAAGGCCTTCGACATGACTTAACGACTGTTATTTTACGATAACCATCAGTTCAACCCGCTTGGCTTTTTGTGCCCTTCGAAGCAAAGATATGCTCAAAAAATGTTTGCCACTTGGGGCTCGTTCGTGCCTGCTGTTGCTTAACTCAGTCGATCAATTAGGATCGATTATAATCCAAGAAGCTATGAGCGCTTTTTTATATTTTATTCCCGCTCCAAAAAGTTGCCTCGAAAAAATGGCTGATCATACGACAAAAGTTCCTGAAGAATAAAATACAGGTACTTTTATTTCCAATTATACACCTTTTAATGAAAGATACACATCCGATAACATAACAAGAAAGAGGACAATAAATAATTGATACAGAAGTTTGAATCTATGTACCTACTAGTATCCACTATCTATGAGTATACCGCAATCCTCTTAAATGGGAGCCATTCAGCATTAATCGCGGCTTGACGGCCAACATCGATTTTTAACGGGGTCAGATGCAAGTATTCCAAAGTCAACTGTGCCAGTTACACTTTTAAAATATGGAGAAAACGAATCAACAGTATTCGTAACATAAATCTAAAAACATGGTGTACCAAATTTTATCTCTATCCATAGATAAAGTTACAGGTATGACAAAAGGATAAATAGACAGACATGGATGATTCTACACAAAGGCTTGCCTGGCGTACTCTCTGACAACAACTATTACGTACATATATATACATACACACTGCCACCATCATATCCCTCAATTGAACTTCCCTTTACCAAAAAGCTGATATCACGAGAACTCGCCTAAAGAGATAGTTAGGTAATTAGCTCCGAAACACGGTCGTGACTTGTTTGTAGTTAATTAGTTTAGAGACGAGGACCAACGCTTTACCCGAGATTATTACAGTTTGCAGGAATCGACTGTATTTGGAGTTTCAGCAGGAGCTTCACTAGGTAGTTTTTAATAATTAAATTATAGTACAGTCGACGGGGTTACTTTGAAATTTCCTACGTATATTTCTGTTTTAATTGTATTATTGGTTTTCTGTGACACCGCGACCGGTCTATCTGTATATCACTATCTTGGTTCATTCAGCCGTTCAACGACTCGTCGTGTTCCGGCTGGGGGTTTGAGAGCCAGTAATTTTTATTTTCTCTTCTTTCTTGGCCATGCATCAGTGATGCCATTGGTGTTGCACTAGTGTCGATGGGTATGGAGAGCAATTTACCATCGAGAGGCGTCTGATTTTTGTCTGAAATTAAAAAATCTAGTTTTTGAACATATTAACTAGCGTGATTATCACAGCCTAAAACTAATTATATCTTATTGGTTTCAGAACACATTCACGACGTGTTCCTAGGTTTAATTAGTTTGGCGATGTGTATTGAGATTAGTAAACTAATTAATGTATGTATTATATGCTTTCGATCAGTTATATAATTACAAGTGATACATTTTGCCGTTCTCATGACGCACTACTTCGTTTACTTCAGCAGCAAGCAGCAGTAGTGTAATAGTAGTAACTAGAGATGGGCCGACTACACGCCGACTAGTCGGGAAAACCGACTATTCGGCATGTTTTATAGTCGGCGACTAGTCGGCAATTAGTCTGCAAAAATCGCCGAATAGTCGGCATTAATTTTCGCTACAAAAAAATAAAAGAAATTAAGAAAATAACAAAATACAATCAGCATAATAAGATTTATTTTAATAAATCCGATTATAATGAAAATACATATTTTATTATGTAGTAGTACATAATAGGTATAACGGATGTTGGATTTGTCACATTTACGAATGCAAATGTTGACCTTCAAAGATTTGGTTCAAAAAAGCCCAGTGGCGCCAACAAACTAATGTTTCTCCATAAAAAACTCAATTATTATTACCTATATTGTTGAAAACTCGTTTTCAACAGACTTGAAAAGGAGGTAGGTAATCAATTAATCGCGTTTATATTTTTTGTTTGTATGTTCCCCGATTTTTATAAATGATTATTTTTCTTTATACATTTTTTTTCATTTCTATGATTTTTGCGAATACGAATGTCAAAAATTATGTGAAAATTCGTTGCATCACTAATATGCGGCAATAATAA
Organism: Thymelicus sylvestris; assembly: GCA_911387775.1. Classification (NCBI taxonomy): domain Eukaryota; kingdom Metazoa; phylum Arthropoda; class Insecta; order Lepidoptera; family Hesperiidae; genus Thymelicus; species Thymelicus sylvestris. Next base: position 17,432,054 of record OU426889.1, read on the forward strand.
TACAAGTTTGTACTTTTATTTGAACTTAGTCATATTTTCAGTAAAATTTTATCAAATAGTATTCAATCAAGCTAAAGCAATTTATGGTGGAGAAACGTCAGACTTTCAGGTTTATCAGGAAGCAATCGATTCCTTTTATTTTTATAAATATTTGACCAAAATAAGGTTGATCGGCATTGCCGACTAGTCGGCCGATTAGTCGGCAATTTTCTCACCGAATAGTCGGCTAGTCGGCTGATCGGCAAAACCCATAGTCGGCCTATCACTAGTAGTAACCCTTTCTATCGAGCGAGGGTTTCCGGGTTAGTTTTCTGCCTTATAACTACAATTAAGTTACGTTTTAACTTGGAGTATTAATTTGGTTGCCTCATTTGTTTATGTTCATATCCATGCTACCTAAGAGTGTATTAGCGTTTCATTTATTTAATTTCATGAAAATATTTGATGTGGTACTGCCAACGATAATTCAGTATAATGTTAGTTACAAGTACAACTAATAAGATATTATTATAGCATCATATGGGATAATATAGATATCCATATATGTGCAAAATTTCAACTGATTGACTCAGTAGAGGTCGAAAAAGCTTTCACAGCATTTGAAGTAAATAAAGGGGGTTAAGGTAAATAAAAGCACTTAATATGTTTAATGCCTGCAGCTGAACAGATGAGTTGAGCTTCGTTACAAATACGCACCCATAGTCAGTAATGATGCAATCAAGCACGGCACGGTACTTCGTTAGTTAATTAACTGAGGATCCTCTGGATGTTAGTTATTTGAATCACAGCACATGCAAGGTTGAAATAAAATTTTCTAAGTGTATTAGAAATTATTTTGTGGTTTTCGAAGCTTAGTAAGTAGTGACGCTGGGTTGGTTCTCAGGGTATCTGTAACCCGTTCTTAGGCTGTATTAATAAATCGATCTCGGCATGAGAACGTGATCTCAGTTCTAACATAATTATGTTACTGTTTCATTATGATCTGACTACTGTGTTACATCTCTAACCGAATCTTGAGATCGCTGAGTTTTTAAGATCGGTTTATTATTACGTGCCTTGGACTAAAGGCTTGTTTCACAATCTTCAAGTAGTGTCCTGAGTAAGCTATTCACCGGTTAAAGTGACGTTAAAGTGTCATTTTACATACACGAAATGTCAACTTAACCAACGAATAGCTTACTTCGGACTTACTTGAAGATTGTGAAACAAGCCCTAAGACCTTCTCATAATAAAATGAAATCAATTTATTTCAATCATGTAGTAGATAAAGTTGTTGTTGTTAAATAATTGATGATGTTAATAATATAAAATTAGGGTGATAAATTATAAAACGTCATGATAAAAACATTTACGTCCCAACTCAGAGTCACTAACAATTACTTAAATCGCTCCTTAGAAGAGAATCACAATACAAATTATGTACTAAGGAACGATTTAAGTAACCGTTAGTGACTCTGAATTGGGGCATTAAACAATGTCAACATTATTATAAATTACAATTAAAATAGGTTATCAAGAATCTAATTTTATTTAAGTAATTTAAAAATTGAAAAAAAAAATGTATATTTAATCTAGTTGCTCAGACAACAGTTAAAAACCGATACCGCATGGCAAAGTGCAAATCTTTGTTCAAACATTGAACACATATTCAAAAGATTCCTATATTGTGGTCCCGTGCTACACTTTTCAATCAAAGCAGTGTTCACATGTTTGAAGCTATATCTGGCGCCCGGCTTTAGATGTATTAAACTGACACTTCGTTGATACGAAAAAACTTAAAAATCACATAAAACTGCTTACGTTATGGTTGATTTAGAACCATTATTTATGTTCATAAATTTTTAAGTCAGAGCAAAACCTAAGTACCTTTTATACATGTAGATCTCATCTTTAGTCACGTGTTGCTTTCTGAACGATCACTGGACTTGTTTATCAAGATTTTTATTTCAACTACTTTTAATTACACATTTTATTAAACTATTTTTAATACGCAAATAACTTTGTTATCCAAAAGTGATCTTTAATATCGTTGAAGCAAATTCTAATAAAATTAAAAGTTTCCAATAAGTTTATTATTGTTTCATCGGCGTAAAAATAATGATTGATCCAATAACGAAGTTTCTAAATTAAATGATAACAAGATCATGTTTTGTTGTAACTAAGGTTTGCTTTCTTAATGGTATTTCGATAAACTTTGGCAATCTTTTATTGCTAGAATCGGGATATTTTCTAAATTAAAGAGAGCGATCCAATCGTTTTCAGGCAGCAATGCAATATATTATTGCAACGCAAAAATTTCATCGCATCAGCACATCGCCCCAGATTTCCATGATATTTTCACGTCATTTTTGGCGTTGTCGAACCGTAGTCTTGTGGACTCGCCCCAAGGATAGCAAACTTTCAGACAGTTAAAACAAATTAAGGCTTAATCAATATTTACATATAAAAAACAAAAAAATGTTTGTACAGATGTCCTTTATAGATTCTGAAACCATCCAACCGAAATGCCTCAATATGGTTTCATTTGTAAGGCAATAATCCGAAGGTCGTTTGAGACCACTAAAACATGTATTAGGCACATTTGGTCCATTGATAAAGTCAATTTTCCACTTTTCGCATACAACAATTTTGAGATAATATTATGTAAATATTCGCATCAACGTCACCTGTCAACGTCGTCTGTCATTATCATCAGAAAAATTTTTGGCGTAGTGGAACACGCCGGGTATCCACTGGAATATTTTTCTTAATTTTTTCATAATGTATTTTTTATATAATATGTTTTCATACATTTATTGTTTCGCGTATAAAATGTTATTCATTAAGTTCTAATTAGGTACATATTATTTTCTTCTATAAGGCCAGTTTAACTACTTTATCGATATTATGGATTATAGATAGTGTCCGACCGAAGGTGCAATTCTGGCCGAAGCCGAAGCCGAAGCCGATTAATCGGCATTCACCAAAACCTTCGGCCGAAGCCGAAGCCGAAGCCGAAGGTGTCATTGACCTTGAGAAATACGATAGTTACTTTGATCTCAGAATATACTAGATACAGTCATATTGTGAGAGCTTTAGAGATTTAGCCCAATAGGGCATTTTCACAAAAAAGGGTATAGGTGTAAAAAAGTAAGATGTAATTTCAACTTCATTTTTTATGTGAAATTGTACTTGTTTATATTATCTCAAACTCTATATTTTACGATTCCCAGCTTAAAATCAATAACTAATCATGTAATTATGAGAAATAACATAAAATATAGGGCAAGTCAAAGATATTTCGTCAGGTTTGTTACTTCAATTAAACGCGAATAAAAAATAAACAATGAAAACAATCAAATTTTCTTTAATACAAAATAAAAGAACACAAGTTGGATGAACTAAATCAATTTGAGAAAATACGATATATTATAATATAACCAAGAAAAATGCCTCATAATTAAAATTTTGTTACCAGTGATGCCATTCGAACATTACTATATTCTATTATTGAGTTTAAAATACGAAAACATACTATATGAATATAAAATTATCCTTTTATTAAAATTTTACATTTAATTAACTTCAGAATTTAAGTAATAAATGCTTTAAATTATCAATAAAACAGATTTTGTTACTTGAAAATTAGGGGGACAGTAACAAAGCTGACGGTAACAAAATTCATAAGAAGCATTTACACCAGGCTATGTTTTCTTACTAATGCATAGACTTAAATATAATTGACGGGCTGTTCCGAACAAAATCCGTGTAAGATTTTTCAAGCATTTTTCATACTCTGTGATAGCGCTTCGTTCGGTCAAGTTCGGTTCAAGAAAGGCGGATATCAAATATTTGGCACTAAATAATTTTAAAAAATGTAAGTAAAAATATATTTATTTACCAATTATGATTTAAATAAACTCAAATAAAGTTCAAACGTAAATAATGAAGACGTTTTAACTATGCACAATAAACAATATGAGTTATCATGTATTCTGGAACGGTCGGAGTTTTTCATAAATGACATCTACTTGTCTCGCTTGCTCGCAGCTGACTAAAATTCGTTGGCACCGGCATTTGGTGAAGATAATCTGATGTTTTTGGATAAGTTTAAATTGTGCTTGATTAAGAAAAGTAAAAAAAAATCAACAATATACCTCATTAGTACATAGACAGGTAATTAAAAATAAATAATTGTTTTATACACTTCTGTGAACAAATAAGTATACCTACACTTCTTTTTATAGATACTATGATATCATTACCTCCCTTAGACTAGACTAAAAGTTGCTAAAGTAGCATGTGTAAACTTCTTAACGGTCAGTTTTGTTACTTTGCTTGTCAGGCCTAAACGTTACCACACAAAACTGACGTAACGTTACCTTACCTTTGCACGGTTTATATTTAATTTAAATTGGTACAATTGCAGTGTTTCGTCTTTAACTATTTATTTATGGAGCTAGATGTAAAAGCTTTCAATAACTACCACAATCATGTGGTCTACATATTGAATTATAAAACATTTTGGTAACTTACCTTGACAGAAAATTTTCAACCAAGCGATTAGTGCTACTACACACGCATAGATTTTCACAGTTCTAGGGCAAAACTGACGAAATTCTAAATGGTGGATGACTTAAAGCTTCTGGTTTTGCTATTAGATAAAAACCAACCAAAAAAATTTTGTAATTCATGGAAAAAATACGGTAACAAACCTGACGTGTCAGGTTGTTCACAATTTGATTTCTATAATTAAATTCTCATAATTTAATAAATTAAAAATATAATATTTTAATTATGCTTCGAAATAGTCTACTACAATCTCTTGAATAAATAAAACAGTATGCCTGTAGTCAATTCTAAGGATAAAACACAATTAACGTATATTCAATATAGCTGCATCGTCCGGGGACAAGTCAAAATGCTGTCTCCCTATCACTTAATTAACATTTAATTTAAATAATAGTGTACTTGGAGAATTAAATTATTAATGGAATAATAACTAGATGTCTACTAAACCTAACGGTACTTCGTTTTTTGTTGATACTGGTAATATTAGATAGGAAAAACGACAATCTTTTCGAGGGACAGGGCTAAAATGACACTTACCCATTTTTGTGAAAATGCCCAATAACGAGCCGAGTGACCAACATATACAAGTAGGTAATAAAATATTGTCAAAAATAAAAGTTTCAAATATTATACAATGTTAATTAAATATTTATTTACTTAAAGTAATTTTAACAGAAATAATCAAATAATTAATCAGTCACATTTTTTTAATTATCAGACGAACACAAAATATTTCTATAAAATAATTGAGCAAAGTTTAACGCTCTTTCAATATCTATTTTTTACATATAATTTTTTGGAATTTTTGAGAAAATTAAATACTTATAAGTAATTTCTTAGGATAATTAAGTTAAACTTGTTTTGACTCGTTTAGTTTACTAACTGCGATTCGTTTGGGCCGGTGCGGCGGCACGGCGAAACTCTGCTGCTTTGCACACTCTCCGTCTCGCTCTAGCATCGTTCAGTAAATTTCAATATTTGACAACTAGCAAACCTTCGGCTTCGGCCAAACCTTCGGCAAATTTTTGGCCGAAGCCGAAGATTTGGCCGAAGGTGCTTTTTTGGCCGAAGGTGGCCGAAGCCGAAGCCGAAGCCGAAGCTTCGGTCGGACACTAATTATAGATCACTTTTTCCGTATCACGTGATGCTAACCCTACAGAGAAGTTCTTATTCCATTTATCTCTAGTACCTACTGCATTATTTTATATTATGCTCTCACTTTAAAATGATTTAGTTACTTAAGGCGCTACCGCAGCCGTTTGGTTGATTTTCTTTGCCATATATCTCGTAAAGTTTATACGCTATTAGTGTAATACTTAGGTATATGTTTCTTGACTATCTACTTTAAATCTGCTCGAAAATGAAAACACGATAACGTGAAATTTTCTCGATAGAAAAAAATCATAAAGTAGGGTCTAATTATTTACATTATAGCTTGCCACCGCGATATTTTAAGTAATTTTTGCACGGAATTCTTTTTAAAACATAGAACATTGTCACATCTAAATCCATGTATATTTTTGTGAAAAAACATGAACCAGTTTTTAAAAACCAAATAAAAACGTTGTTTGGCGCTTACGTCGGTCAGTTTCGAGCGCACGCTCAGTATAGCTGTCTCACAATTTTCATACAAAAACTCATTCCCACACTGTCTTTATGATGTGCGTTCAGTCGACTGCGGTCTTCATGGACGTCGGACGTATGTCTCTCTGCGCTATTTTTTATACGATTTTTAATATAGAATTTGAAGTAGCGTATAAAGTTTTTGACATTTGCTTATGATTGTCAAAACGTTAAATGGGGAAAACTAAATAGCACAGAGAAATGGACTTTCTCGGAGCTATGCAGTATCGGCTTATTTGTTCATGCTTAGTGAAATTGAAACAACGAGGGCTTTGGCCCCGTGCAGACCTATACTTTTTTTGTTAGTTTAAAAAGTCGAGGGCTCTATACTTTTAACCTCCTGGATTAGTTTTGTCTTTATAGCTTCCGCAGTGATGGGTATTCCAGAGCTCTCTAAACCCATAATCATTGGCCTATAAGTATCGGGGAGTCCGGCCAACATCAATCTACCAATCCACTCGTCTTCAATCTGAAAGTTGATGCTGCACAGCTTATTATTTTATTCACGTATTCTTCAATACTATTACCACATCCTTCTAACGTAGTTGAGACCAAGTCTTTCAATAGTCCGACTCTTCTAGTCAGGCCGTTGTAGTCAAAGGCTTGCTCAAGATTCATCCATACATCCTTCGCGGTCTCAGCATTTTGAACATGCACTTAGTTCATGGGGTCGAGAAGAAGGATGATTTTTGTACGGGCTTTGACGTCCTTACTTGAATCTGGTTTGGTGCCGTCCGGACGTTCTACGCAATCCCACAAGTTTTCGTGCTGTAGATACGTTTTCACACCAAACTTCCATGAAGAGTAATTCGCTCGTCCCGTCAACTTCTTCAATTTGAACGAACACAAAGACATTTTCGGAGATACTTTAACCGGGCCGGCAAATAACTCGGTTACCGGCAAATATTTAACGGAGAAGATATCTATTTGTCACTGAACCTATCCACCTAACCACGCTCTGCTACCATGTAGGAAAATATTATAAAAATATAGGATAGTGAAAAATAAAATACGTCTAAAGTATCTGATGTCTGATATATTCGTCAATTGAATTTTAACACTTAATACAAGTATTAAAACATGCCAGTAAGAACAAACAGTATTGACATAATATTAATCTACCTCAATACCTAACACAGAGGGCTGCGTTCAAGTACCTTAACAGTAATATTTTTTTTATGTAAGTTAATTGTTATGAACCAAAGTTAACTTTAACCCATGTTTTTGAAAATCCTCCCTTAAAGGGAAGTCAATACATTATTTATAAAAATTTAAAACATACACCCACACTCAGATTGTAAATATACGTATATACAGTACTAGCTATTACCCGCGGCTTCGCCCGCGTGTTCAAAGGGAAGTAATAATGAGTTGTATAACACGCATGACTCATTCCTAGATAAGTTAACATAATAATAATAATAATTCATAAATAAGTAACAGATCCAAAATTTAAAAGATACTAAGAGGAACCAACTGTAAAACCTATGACCCTCCTCGACCTTCCAACGATAATATTATTATTATTTATTCAAATCTAAAGCTTGAATTACATGTTCTTGTGACTAAAATTTTAGGCTTTTCTACACAGAACTTGGCACCCATTTAGATCTCAATTCTTTTTTTTCTAACTGGCTCTCACGTCACATTTATGTTTTTGATGGGATATCATTACTTTTTGTACAGAAATTATTAGAAGGTATTTATTCATAACGTTACTGATTAATTATTTACCTTATACATGAACTGTTATAGTGCTCTTCAACTAAATCTGTAGTTAGTGCGCCGTGGTCCGAAATACCCATTATTTCATTATTTATAAGTAATAATGTTCCACTATTGATGTCCACTAAATATTGAAATATTATTAATACTAAATCTCAGTTATAATATCGTAATATTAATAAATACGATAGGCAACTATACTCTTACTAGTTATAAGTAGTTTGTGTTCGATGACATAACGTGCCACAATATACATACTTCGAATCACTTTAAACTGGTATAATTTCGGAAATAATACAAAATTTTCTTGTGTACACGCCGTACAAGATTAGAAAAAAATATTTTTTCACACATTAAAAATGAAACGACGTAACACACTGGAAATAACGTCTCTGGACAAACCACTAATCTGCACTTAAATATACGTAAATGATATGCACTTTCCCACGGGCACTTGGAACACTGAACATCTTCCCCTCGTTGAAAGCTTTACAAAGTACTAAAACCGATATGTTTCGTTATATATTCACCTTGAAATCCACTTAATGACCAGATGTCATCAAATTTTGATTGCTACTCTTAAATTTCAGGCATTATAAGTGTTTCTAATAGAAACAATTTTTTGAAAAATTATAATAAAAATTTACTACTTTCAGATTTATTTCTTGTATTCACCCGATTACCTATCTGGATGCCAAATTTTAACTTTCTAGGTCATCTGGAACTGAGTTAGAGTTTTGATCTATAGGTCAGTCAGTGATAGTGAGTAAGTGACGATTTTTGGATGTTAATATCTAAATAACCGTTCGAGATGTGTATATGAAATTTGGAACACATATGTATTTCGCAAGTTTCAATAAATGAGCCAAATTTGACAGGTTTATGTTGAATAGTTTTTGAGTTATGAGGTGGTCAAAAGTGGCTCCAAATGGTTCTTGTAATAATACACACGGTGCTGCTCGCCAATTCTGTTAGCTTGAAATTGGCTTTACACGCTACCCCGTGTCTAGATTATTTATTCTCTTCAATTCTTCAACATCATCAAACTTTGTACAAAAATTTCTCGTTTCGTTCTACCAAAAATAAGTAATATGTCAGCAACCTTAAAAGCCTAACACGGCTATGTTGATGTTGCCTCTAATATAAGTTATGGTATAGTTTTATGGGGAAACTCTACAGATTTCAATAAAGTCTTCATTGTTAAAAAACGATGTATACGCGCTATGTGTAATGTTACCTCAGACACTAGCTGCAAACCTCTCTTTAGGAAGCTAAAATTAGTGTCATTGACTGGTAGGTATATGCATATATGAGATTGTACCTTTTTCAGGAAAAGAAAAATAATTGTTATTTTGCAACCAGATACCCTAACCGAGTATGTGTACCATGGTACCACCTTCTCGATCAGCGATACGTTCAAAAAATTCGACTCACGTCATGTGTGTAATGATATAACAATAAAATCATTGAAAACATTAAAATCTTAACTTTCACTTCATTTAAAAAGAGTTACTTAAATGGTTAACTGACAAATGCTACTATTCAATGAAAGAATTTATATGACGATTTTTAATTATTTTTTATGGAAATAGCCGGCAAACGAGCTGACAATCCACCTGATAGTAAGTAACTATCGTTGCCTATGGACTTCATCAACACCAAAGGCATCACTTATGCGTCGCCAGCCAAAAAATAGAGAAGAAAAAGAAAAAAATCAATTTTTAATAATTATTATTTTCCCTTGACATTTGAAATTGAAAATTATAATATGATGTAAATAATGTAAACTCACATATATTTTTGTGAAAATCCATATAGTAGTTTTTAAAAACCAAATAAAAAAAGTTTGGCGCTTATGTTGTTCGCTTCCGAGCGCACGCTTAGTAGGTGCTGTCTGACAATTTTTATACAAGAAGTCATTACATTACTCTACTATCCTTGATCCGCAATTGTTTGTTTTTCATCTGTTTGGCACCGCCTCAAAATTATTTATTTACTGTTAATTTAGGATCTTAAACTATAATACTAATTGGTTTATTTTATTGAAAAATATTTTTTTTATTATTTTTTTTTTATTTTTTATTGAAATTGAAAACTGAAAAGCGAAAGCTTTTCAGTTTTTTTCGTTGGTTCAATTTTTTTTAAAAGTAATTGTTTTATAATTTTTAGATGCAATAAAAATTAATAATAAGTACTACTCCGTAGTTTTTCTGTGCTGTTCTTGTGACCTGAATGACGGTCGGAAATCTGAACATAGAAAACAAAAGATGGTGGCCACGCCCACTTTATGCATAAATTCCCATGACGGTGTCCTCTTAAAACCATTCACCAGAACGCTACAACGACCTAATAATCCTACAACTAACACGCCAATTCTTCATAAATCATATTTATTTGCAGACTTTGGTTGAAAATTAAATCACTGGATTGTGTTAAGTGTTTTTAAGAATTACTTTTTCAATTTTACTGGGTAACGTTTTGTTTCGAGAAATTAATTCATTAAGTTTACAAATATTATGCAAGAACGAAACAATAAGTTATCTTTTTAATGAGACATTCTAAGAATTTTATATTTAACTGATTTTATCGTGTAAGGGTCGGTTTTCTAAGTCGGTAAATAATTTATTTATCTTGTACTATTCTTGTACTAAACGTCATTGTTTAGTGGAAATTTTTAACAGATTAATATAAGGTTTCTTCAGCATGAAGTTACTGGGTATCACTCAGTTTAATCCGCTGCTACTTATTCGTCAGAGATTTATTATTCCATCTAAAATATACATTGAAATATTTTATACATGTTTTAGTGCAACACATCAACTGCAAGCCAGTCATAATGCTTGTAGCGCGTTTCTTTTTTGGCCAGCAACGGTAAATATAGAGGGTATTTACAAAAGAAGAATATACCCCAGCGGGAAGACGAACCTTTCTTTTTCCCATTCGTAAAATATCTTTTGTATCTGTACACAAATCGTCGTTGGTTCAATAATTCATCAACAAAGAACACATCAACACACAAACAAGACACTAAGATATCTCAGAGAACACTTGACTCTTGAGGAACTGTCTGAACATTACCGCGTAAAATCTCTTATGATTCTCGGAAATTAAAACGGATACTGGCTGGAAGACGTGACGCTCACCTTATCTCCCGAGCCGTGTTATCTCACGGAAATATAAAAAAAGATATATGGAGATCGAAGAGAATAGCGCAGGAAACGGAAAAGTGACAAAGGGTGACAATACTCGACGAGATCGAAAACTGTAACACTTTGTCTAAGCTTATTTATTTGCGTTTGTCGATACTTGGTACATTTTGTGCCTGCCTTTTTTAACCGACTTCAAAAAAGCAGGAGGTATTCAATTCGACTATTGGAATTGTTGGAACTGTTGGAATTTGGAAACATAGTTTCATAGAAAACGCATACGCCACGGAGGCACGGACGGGACGGGAACGGGGCACGCACGTATATTTATGTCTCGTCCACGTCCCGTCCCCGTTCCGTCCACGTGACGTATGCATCGACCTTAAGTCGATGCCTCATACTCATAACCATATAAAGCACATAAGGATTTGTTGTGTTACTAGGGTATAAGAATGCACATAATAATATGATGATTGATAATAATAAAATATTGGCACATAAATTATTGCAAATATTAAAAAGAATATTGTTATGATACGATTGTCGATAAGACAGAATTTAAGCAAAACGATAGAAATTTAACCATCGGATTTTTTTTAAGATGAATGAGAAAATGTCATGCAACAATTCCATTTTAATCAAAAACTTTTATTTTACGGCCTTGTTTGTTCGTCATTTCATATCACTTTTACTAACTTGCCGTATAATAAAATGACGGGCGGAATACTAAAATAATATTACTATCTTTATTTGTGTCCTTCATTTACTGACAGTTTAATAATAATAACATTAATAACAGTAATATTAAGTCAATCAAAAAACCTGATTGCGTAAAAGGAGAAAATTCCACATAAAATATAATTAGATGTTGGCAAAAACATTTGCATTGGCCCAGTTATTAAGAAAATTCAAATGTTTATTCGTGTAGATAAAATAGCCATATACGCGCGGTGTATAATATCTTAATATATATAAATTACGTGTCACGTTGTTTGTCCGCGATGAACTCCTACACTACTTAACCGATTTTAATCTTTGCACACTGTGTGCAGTTTGATCCAACCTGAAAGATAGGATAGCTTACATCTCAAAAAAAATTTTTGACAGAACGAAGTCTGTCCGGGCAGCTAGTATAAATGTATAGTAAACAATAGTAAAATACCAATATTTCTGTTAATCACTAAGCGTCAATCCACTGGAACACAATGATGGAGAACACTTCAACCCTCTTCAATAACGAGGTCCAGTGTTGAAGGCATAGTTGGAAATAGGTTGTACTGTTCCCAAAAACCACAACGCGCATACAACTTTCAGAACCTAACTTCCCAAACCTCAGACTTCATTAAAAGTTGCTCGGGAAGTCGCACAACTTAAACCTCACGTTAATCTGTCATTAGCGAATGTCGTTCTTTTGTAAAATTATTAAAGGGAATTTTATTTTTAGGTCCATTCTGATGCCCGTTAGCAGATTTTGTGTCTTTCGCTTCTTTCTTTTATCAATTAAAGACCTTATTGCAATCGGATAGAGTTCAATTTTTCTAAGCATACCTTTAAAAGAATTGATTTTATTGCGTTTCACATTCTTTTGATAGAATCCTTATCACAGTTCCTTGGGCGGAAAAAAAATTATTAGTTAAAAAGAATTTGGCTGACTTTACAAACTTGGTCTAAAAATAACATTGGCCAATGGCTGTACAAAAGTTACCAATAGAAGCCAAAATCTTTGTTATTTTTGTTCGTACGTCTGTCTATTCTATCTGTATGTTTGGATCATGCAAAAACTATACCTACACAAAATTCTATGCATTTTTTGCAATAATTGTATTATTGGAGATCTTTAGATAGATCTTGGAGTTTTTTTGATAATCAAAACGTTGTATAGAAGAAACTAACATTTATTACACGTATTATACGTATTTGTTACACAAAATCAAAGTCAAAGTCAAAGATGCTTTATTGTGGACAATAGGTACATAATGGTTGGTACAAATACAATTTTATTCAGGTCTCTATGTCCTACCTGAGACAGGTATACAATATAAAATAAATATCTTAACATTATTTTTCTTAATTAAATACACGCGCAACATATTCAGAAAAAGAATTGAATGAAATAGTTATAAAGTTTAAAATTGCCTAAGAGCGTTTCAAAAACTAACAATAAAACTTAATATAAATTGACAAATACACATTTCAAACATATCTTCAACCCACAATGGCGCTCAGATGAAACCAACTCGACTCCGATTCAATTTCATATAACCTCTTTGCGACGCTATAGGGTGTTGTAAAATTCAAAGGTATCTATCTAACAGCCTTTTAAAGTCCACTGATATATTTTCAAAGGTATATTTTAAGCTAAATCACCGGATTTAGCTTCTTCACTTCACACAGCCAAATTATTTGGAAGTCCAAAACTAAAAACGAATATTCAAAATGTAAAAGTTTGTCAAGATACGATTACCGTGTACGAAAACATGAAGAAAACATGTTAGATTTTATCCCGTTTGTATGGAACACTGGGATTATTTTGATCCGCCTTCGAAGCTTGCCACCCAAATACTCGTATATATGCACCAAACCTAGAAAATTATACATGCATGCAAGATTAGAAACCTGGCGTGGATGCTCTGAGTTGGAGGTATTTAACGTATTCCATAGTATATAATGTATTGATATTCTATCAATACAGTACAATACAATCACTCTTTATTGTAGGTACACCAGTGAAGTAATAAAAAAATACAACTTAACTTAATTAATATACAAGGTGCAAACAATAGGCTGCATTATCGCTAAGAGCGATCTCTTCCAGGCAACCAGGTCAGAGAAAAGGAAGTCAAGAAGAGTAGAGGTGTACATGAAGTGTGAAGCTTATACAAATAAAAAGCAAGTGTCAATGATGATAATAACAGAGAGAAGGAAGGATTTTTGACAATTGAGTATAAGAATGTTAAGACCACATTATGAATAAATTAAGTTAAAAATAGGAAACCGATTTAAGAAACAAAGAAGATTATATAAAGGCAGAGGAACAAAACTAAGCCTCTATCATCTCAGTAATATACTTAAAAATTTTAGCTTTCCCTATATAAGATTTCACCTTAGCAATGAACGAAAATTGAAAGCGTCGGGAATACGTCGAAGGGATCAGTTCTCAACGACGAAATTCGCTTCAATGGATAATCCTAAATTGTCGTTTGATACCTAAATCTAAAGTTAAAATTATTTTAACTGAGGTTTAAATTTTTTTTTTTTTTTTTTACACATATAAGTTAGTTGTTTTATACGGACTATGATAATTGTACCAAACCATGTTTATGGACAAGAACATTGCTATTTTATTTTATAAACTGATGTCTTAAATTTCGTTAAATGTTACATATGTTCAAAAATTACAGTTTAAACAGATTTGCAGATCTCATTTCTCTTTTAAAAAGGTCGTACCGATACTCGGTGTCAAATAACGAACCTAAAGAAAACCACTCTAATTTGGGTCACAGCAATATAGTAGATCGAACCATGCGATTTTCTTGAACTCCGGCCAATTTATATCTGTACGATCTATCAGAAGCATATTCGAGAAATAAAAATGTTATCGGTGGACTAAGACGAGATAGTGAATGAGGGAATACTTTACGTTTCGTATTATATATATGTATAGTTAGTTTATAATTGTATGTCTTTATATGTATATGTATATGATAAATTTAACTGGTCGATGTCTGATAGAAGATCTTGGAGAAAATAAAATTCATGCTTTTAAAATATTTAAAAAAAAAGCTTTTATAATCTAAAGTTTCCTAACAAATGACAATTTACTAACAAATAACAATGACCTACTTCAAAATAACTCAAAAACTCCTTAACAGATCTCGCTCAAATTTATGTGGGACCACATGACAAGCACCAGCTTTCGATTAAAAAAAGAATCATCAAAATCGGTTCGCCCAGTCTGAAGTTCTGAGGTAACAAACATAAAAAAACACAGTCGAATTGAGAACCTCCTCCTTTTTTTGAAGTCGGTTAAAAATGACAAAATTTACAAAACTAACCAATATAACAAACAGGCAATTTTAAACAGTACATTTTAATTATTACATTACATTTTATTACCTTAAAATTAGGTATATTAAAAGCGGCATAGATACCATTAAAATGAATTATTATTATTAGTTAGCGTTTGTTCGAAGGTATGAAACTATATCCGATGATTAGTTTTCAAGTTTAATCCGATTGACGTGTAACTCGGTAAATGGATTGCTTTCACTAATACAATTATCTAATTTGATTTCAAATCGAATCGTTGTGGATTTGGTTTCCGAAGTGTTTCGATTTACATAAAAACTATACTATAACAAATTTTGGCGATTTCAGCTAATAAAGGCAATGTGTTCAAATCCCAGACTTCTATGTACGTGCATTATTCTTTAATAATGTTTTTCTGCCTCGTAATAGATTTTTCCTTTCCGAATTACTACTTATTTAAAGTACTGTTATTTCTTCTGTGGTATTACTATAAACATCTTTTACTTTCAAATGTATGAGAATACCTTTTGTACAAACCAAAAAGAGCATTCAGTACTGTACTCAATTTCAGTTCCTAAATTGAAAACCTTTTTCGACTTTTGCTATTGGTATCTACTGGACAAATTGATGGGACTTGTATCAAAAAGATGGGACTCGTTCATACACGATACGTGATTTTGTTCTCTCTCAATTCCAAAATTAAAAACTCCCGTAGCTTTGTAACTGAATTTTATCGGAATTTAGTATCACGGTTTCCAAACAAGCTCTCAGTCACTGCGTGCTGCGACTGAAACACGTATTAAATATTTTTTACGGTCGATTTTAGGATATTGATTTGAGCCAGGCGGATAAATATTAGACGGAAATAATCTGAATTTTACCAAGAAAAAAATAACCGACTTCAAAATAACTCAAAAACTACTAGTCAAATCTAGCTCAAATTTAAGTGGGAGTACATGACAAGCACCAGCTTTCGATTAAAAAAATAATCATCAAAATCGGTTCACCCAGTCGAAAGTTCTGAGGTAACATACAAACAAAAATAAAAATGTAGTCGAATTGAATATTTGAATATTTTGAAAGATTCTCAAAGTTCTAAGTTCTCTCGAAAGCTCCAAATTAAAACTCATTTAATCCTATGGGTATTTTTCAAAAGACTTGTGAACGCTGTTTTAATCTACCACCATTTCGGAAATGTGCTTTGTCTATGACAAAGAAATGGCGAAAAAAAACTCCTCAGCATATCTATAGGTAGCAACATCACGAACAACTGTGTGTACGTGTATTCATACGTGTAAAAATAAGCATGGTATTTCGTTGCACCGTGAAAAACCGCATTCGGAAACTGGTTGTAAAGTTCTATTCGGGAGCAAGAGAGTATTTGCGAGCCTCTCACAGGAATAATACTACTACAACATTCGTATCTCTCGCAACTCGTAAGCCTCAATAAAATCGAACTAACTCAAACAATACTCCAAGCGCAAGCCGAATGCAGCAGCGAAATACTCACTGTTTTCGAAGCAGTGGGCGAGCATACATTGCGAACATACCATACAACTTAAAAGAAAAGTGTGTTAGAGATTTGGTAATGTAGTGTTTGTAGGACTACTATTCAAATTATGGTAGAAATTATGTTATCCCTGATACACGGGTAGAGGGCAACACTGGACAGTCACGTGAGAAACGGTAGACGAGAGTGGATGTCTTTACGCTTCCCGCCCACGTCCGACTATTTGTAGGAAAGATAATCGGGCCGATCTTTTCTTTCATATTATTTCTGACCGACTTATTGTAGGACGTGTGCGTTGCACTATTGCTATCAGTACGTTCTATTTTTCTCCTACAAAAAATCGGTCACTGATTTATCGGACGTGTGCGGGAAGCGTTAACATGACTACTGGTGTCGAAACCAGCTATACAAGTAACCTATGTTTCTAAATAAAACATACCTGTGTACGTAAGTACTACAGGTACAGAATTCAAAGTAGCTGCTAATCGACAATCCGTGGAGATCCGAATCATCAAGATCATCAATCACCAGGAGGAATGGGAAATCTGCTCAACTCCTTCCTGCAAACGTAAAACTTTCCACGATTGATTCTAAACGTCAATCATATCCGATTGGAGTTTCCGGCAATATTCGCATAAATCTGATAATGATTGACACTTATGAATCTTTCCATGTCCTAATTTTTTTATGAACAACTTAAAATTTTGAATTTTCTTCATTTTGAAGTGCCACCGTTGACGTAATTCTCTTAAATAATTACGCCGTGGTGAAAGAATCACTTTTGTTCATTTTTTAACCGCTGACCCAAGAAAAGTGGTTAACACCACAATTTGACGTGTCTGTGTCTGTCTGTACCATCGTAGCTCTTAAAGGAATGGACCGATTATGATGCGGTTGTGTTTGTTTGAAAGTTGACGTAATCAAGATCGAGAGAATACTTGGACGTTTTTTTTAGTTTAATTATTTTTCCCCCTGATTAAATTCAGGGACTTTGTATATCCTTTTTGCATATCCTTTGTTATTGTTATTGATTGAATTAATTGTTGATCATTCGTATTCATCTTGGCTATGTTAAGTGTTACTAAAACTGATAACTGAAACTGAAACTCCCGAGATAGATATCTCTAGATATCATAGATAAATCTATGGTGAATTTCCCCAAAATAAAATATCGATTCTACCACTTTCAATCGACGATTGATTAACGATGCTACATTATACTAAACACAGTATTAACTTTATCAATACAGCCGCTAGCAATATCAATCTGGAGAAGACGAACTTAATATAGGGGTAGCGTCTCCGTTTCTCCGTCCAATTGACTAAGCATACCGACACTACATAAACGACATTGCTTCGTACTGTCAGCTGCACGCCCTAGGGGTTTCGAACTTCAGACAGAAGCAGTCGTGTTATTTGATATGGCATACTGCACGCGTTTGGTATTGGTTGGTTACAGATGACTGAGTGTTAGAGATAGATAAACATCCGAACGTATTCGCAAAGTTTCATATAGTATTTGTAGGAAGTAGGAAGGATTAGGTGGATATCGAGACCTTCATTTCCATTGGTAGTGCCTGCTATATGAACTTAGATTTCTAGAACCGCAGATTCATGTGAAAGATAAATTATGTTAAAATTTCTTCTGGGATGGTGGATTTTTTGATGTATCCTGTGTGTAATATTAAATTTAAACTAAATTTGTTTTTACATAATATAGTTCTCGAATGTCAAACTAGTGCATCGCTTCAAAGCGAAATAACTAGTGAATCGACTTCAAAAACCTTGCAGATTGGTCCCACTATTTTCAATATTCAGTTCTAATGACGAAAACTACGAGGAATGATACTTCTCAAATTATAATTATTTTATTAAGACTTATACATAAACGCTTACAAACGCCAAAATACTCATACTCCTGCAGTAGGTTATTACCTGTGTCGCGGGTGACACGGACGACACATATGTATAACACATCACAATAACACCCATGACCCGAGTACAAATACTTATCTGTCACACAAATATCTGCCCCGGCCAGGAATCGTACCCAGGACCCCTCGCTTCGCAGGCAGGATTGGTAGCAACTAGGCTACAGAGTCTATATTATATATAAAAATTAAAAACTAATATGTAGATATTCAGTTTTTCATTTAGTTATTTTCATGTTTTAATTCCATTTTGTAGTTTGTTTTCTGAAGTCAGTTACATTTGATTTGATTTGTCGACTCCACTAACTTACACCTCTTCGAGTTAGTTAGCGGCATAGTTAGCGAACAGTCATGGGAACAGTATCTTTCATATGTGTATAGTTTCGCGTGTTCATCCGCCATTATTGTTCCGTGGTACTCACGGATATTTGTACAGCGATATGAGACGGTTCAATAATGCACTGACGCGACGATACCGAACAACATAAATGAGGTGATATAGAAAAATGTACAATTTACCATCTTTAATTTGAAATGTGGCTGAATTATTATTTGGTTTAATTTAGAATAGAAAATAATTATTTTCTCAGTTTTCACAACAAAATGATTGAAACTAAAATTAAAGATATGTGTATTATTGTGTAGTAAAGAATTGATAGCAATAATTTTACACCGTTATATTTTGTCCTAAAAATATTAAAAAAATGTTAAAAGTTGGACCAATGCAAAACATAGTTATTACCAGCCATCTAAAGTCTTGGTGGATAGTTTCATCTTTGTTGGTTATAATAACAATATTAAATCTCCCTTACCATCTTATGAATATAACACCAGTATCTCATGTTCCGCGGTATTACGAATGGTCCGAGTAAAACCGTGTATCATTAATTTGGGCGTGTGTGGTACACGCCATTTGTTTTTAGCGAATAAGAACTAGGTTAGCAAGGAAATCCCCTCATTAATTATATTGTAACAGAGGAATAACGGATCCGATGAGATGTATTAGTTTTGGGGAATGAGACGTGGAAAATATTATTATTAATAGCTTGGATAATGTTATTACTAATAGTTCGATTTTACTTTGTTTCGGTCTGTTTATGATTGGAACATTGCGTCGATAATTATGTTTTAAACGTAAATAACCCACAAACGAAAACACACGACACCTGACGATGTCATAAGTGACAGAACTTCGTTGTCTATGGATATTAGCAACTTAGGCTTACTCTTGTTTAAAGTTCGGCAAAAGACTTCAAAATTAAAGATAACTCAAAAACTACTTGTCAGATCTCGCTCTTTAAGTGAGACTATAATTACGACAAGCATGAGATTTCGATTAAAAAAAGAATAATTAAAATCGGTTCACCCAGTCGAAAATTCTGAGGTAACAAACAAAAAAATACAGTCGAATTGAATACTTCCTCCTTTTTTGAAGTCGGTTAAAAAGCAAAACAATTTATGTAACTGGTCACATAAATATATCAACTTAATTTAAAACATATCATTATTTCTATGTGGACACTTTAAACTTCACAGAGAGAAATAACCTCAGTTAGTGAATAAATGACTGGATGGCGTTTCAGCGTCACTCGCTCGAGTCAAGGAACGGTCAGCGTAATATATGGTTCGAGATGCAGTTAAGCACCAGGTGCTCTTTGGAGCCATTTGCTGTGATTGACTTGGTGTAATGGAATTGAGAGTGTAGTGTATCCTTTATTAATGGTTCAGGTTTACCGCATAAGATGGATATCAAAAAGTATTTCTTTTGAATAGCGTCACGTTAGTGTGTTTGGCGATTAACATTTTGCTGCTACCTTTGTTAGTTGTAAACAATGATATTTTAAAAAATATAGATACGTTATACCTTTACAAATCAACCAAAAAATCTGTTCTGAAAAGAGCTAAAACACACGTTTATCTTTTGTTTCACTACACCAATCACATTGGTAAATATACTAAGGCATTAAAACGCTGTAACTATGTCAAATGTCAAGCACTTCTAACAACAACAAAAGCGTGCGTATCGTTCTGTATTGACAGAGCGACTACAAGAAGAACGGTCATTTGCTTGTTCTTACGTTCTTCATCGTCGACGCGCTAGTGACATATCTGCGTCTTTTTTACATTATAATATCACTGGTTGTAAATACCTAAGACTTTTTTATGTAATTGGGCATTTTCGCCAAAAAGTGTACATTTCGTTTTTACCGTGTCCCCTGACTTCATACTTCGAATTTTCTTAATTATGATGCCCAAAAGATAAAATCGTATTTTTTTTCTGTTTCTCTGTTTAATAATCTTTACGGGAACACCAACAAAAGTTGCAATTATTGCTTTATATAATTTTTATTAATAATTTAATAAAATAAGACCATCGTTTTTACGATGTCCCCTGCAGATTTCGACTACAAAACATGTGATAAAACATGTTTTGTATGTTCGATAGCATTCAAATTTGGGGCTATATAACATTAACTGAATATCGACAATATAAAAAAATCATTTTTTATTCAGTTTTTGACTGATAATTAGCAGAAATAAGAGTTTAAAAAAAATTTCAAAAAATGGTTCGGGTGGAATTCTACCATCCGTTACCGCGGTTTTGTATTTTTTGTAAATTCTACCATGAGAACTGATAAATATTACGCATGGCAAATCATTTTTGGATAATCGCATGACAATCTGTGCACGGTTATGTCAGTGTTTTTTCAGTAGTTTTCCAGGGATTAAGTAAATAAAGTTGAGTCGACTTCGTAGCAATTTTGAAGTTCCCTTCCGAAATAGCTGATTTCTCAAGGTAAATGTAAATATATTTTTATGGAAATGATTATATCGAAAAGCTAATGTTTTAACGAAAACTATATGTTAACATTTTCCTAGTATATATAATTAGATTTAATCAAAATTTCAATTTCAATATTCTATTTGGGAATCCGTTACTTCGGTTCCGAAACTACGCTAGTGGTAACGTATTATGTGGAAGGCAAAAGTAGCGGAATGGAATAGATAAAGTTGATGTTACGCTGTGGTAATTTGGTTGACTTCAAATATTTTTTATTATGTTTTAATATGGTTTTTTCTAATTGCTGTCAGATTATTATTATGAACTGTTTTCAAATCAAATCAAATCAATTTATTGTGGAATATAGGTACACAGGTAAGTATGTTATATTATAGGTAAAAATTATCAGCTATATCCCTGCCACATACGGGCATATAATAATATAATATATTATAGTTTAGGTCCATATTAAAATAATTATACATCAAGAAACAATAACGAAACAATGTTAAATTTTAAAAGATTAGCAAAGTATGACAATTAAGCAATTAAATTATAAAGTATTAACATCAATGGACTTATCAATAGAAAATGTCAAAAATGATAAGAAATTTTATATTATGTAGAATAAAGTAATGAAAATTAATAATAATAATAATTCGCTATAATTTATTGCGGCAAAAGTTTTTGGAAACTTTATTCCTAAAAATAGCTTTATTTTTGTTTTAGTCTTCTTTTGTTTTTGAGTATATTCAACTGTATTGGGGTGGCTTTTACGACGCTTAAATTGGGGTGAAAAATATGGATCCCAATCCCACGCTGGCATACTAGGGTGTCACAAAAGGCGACAGAAGCCGGCCCGCTTTGTTATAAAACTGCACATAAGTATAATCTTATCAATAGGTATTAATATGGATAAACTTCTTTTTAGCCCATACCCCCGATTGATCTAAATTTTGGTATGGAATACCTGCGTATTTCAACACGCTGAGTAATTTTCAGAAATTATGCGGAACGAGTTTTGCATTTTTCTCCCATACCACTGGCTCTACCAGAAAAATATAATGTACATAAATATCAGTCTTTTAATGGGCTTCAACTTTTGTAGAAAAATTTTTTTCTGTAAAATCAGTACTTTGTCAAATAAACGTGAAAAACGAAAAATCATGTTTTCTTCAAGGTGACCATGAATATGAATGAAATATACTTATTTAATAAGTAAGTACACTATAGTTTTATAGTAAAGTTAATTTTGTGATAGTCTAGTGGTTAAAAGACTTCTGCCGCCTATTTGGGGACTTGTGTTAACAGTGTGTGTGTCTGATACCTTACTTTCCATTCCATTACTTCGAACTTTCTTTTCCGTGACTGTCCCCAAAAAAAGGAAAAATAAAATATCCTATTGTTAATTAGTTTTCCAAGAAAAGTTATTTATTTTATTTTATAAAATTAAGGAATAGTTTTGTTTTCTCTTTAAAAATACCAAGATTTAGACTGTTTGGTTTTTTTGCTTTTAAAAGACAAAAATATAAAGTAAAATGACCAAATAGTAACTGACGTAGGTAAATGACACGCTAACACTACGTTTAAGGTTGATTTTACTGTTTTTGTTAAATTAATATATTCCTGCATCCCTAGTGACCCTAAATAAAGACTAATTTTACCAAAACTGTGTTTAAATATCTTTATATTGTCATTTGTATTGCTCACCGAATGGAACAATTTATTGTTCCGCCTTGCAGAAAATGTCCTGTAATTTTAATTTCAGTAAGTATTTTATCACCTTATTATATTTTCTGGCAAGAAAATAACATAACAATACAGTGTAATTCAAAAAATCGTAAAAATTTCAACAAAAAATAAAAATTTAACAATTTAAGAAATGTACACTTTTTGGCGAAAATGCCCAATTAGCCGATTAACGATCATATGATGGCGGTAAGTGGCCACCGTCATACATCATTACACCAAAGGCATCACCGATGAAGAAAGAAGACAGAGGAAGAAAGTAAGAACTGGCTTCGGTCCTCTGGCGGAACATGATAAGTCGTATGACGGCTGACTAGCTAACTAGAGGATGGTAGTTAGCTAGGTATGCTTCACTAATAATTCTGTACCAACGGAAAATGTTACATTAAGGGCTTGTTTCACGATCTTCAAGTAAGTCCGAAGTAAGCTATTCGTTGGTTAAGTTGACATTTCGTGTATGTAAAATGACACTTTAACGTCACTTTAACCGGCGAATAGCTTATTCAGGAATTTACTTGGAGATTGTGAAACAAGCCCTAAGCAACATTTTTACAAACATAACGTGAAACTATTTCAACACATCGAACAGCTACTCTATAAGAATAGCAAACCGATCGAATTAAGTCCTACCTACAAGTTGCAATACATTTCCTATAAATTCACTCGCAATAGCTTCCCCGTTAGTACCGTTAGTATTTCAATGCTTTTCTTCGGACCAGTGGGGCCAAAGCAACGTATAATGTCAGTAAATATTTCCAGAGCATTCAACTCGGACTTGGCGCTCGAGCCAAGTGCTGTGAGCTCTTAGCAATAATCTAGATTCGAACTCATTGAAGTATTGAACCGGGCTCGGTATGAATAAATAGTTTGGGAAAATTGGATTCGTTTTAGCTTTTTATATCCGCGTCCGTTTGGTAATTATCGTATGATTTTACACTTTATGTATGGGTTACCTTTATTTAAAACATTATGACGGGTCTGAGAAAATTATGGTATGGTAAATTTTAACCTTATGGTGACTCCTTCAGGGCTGCCCAGAATTTTATTGCCCTATAAATCAAGTGACTATTTCTCACATACGCACGGGTTCAATTTCTGGCTATATTTTGTATGGCTATGTGATACCTGTTTTAATTAACGGTTTTCAAATTAAATTGCATGTTACTAGGTATTTTAAAAGAAATGGGGTTACATAATTAAAACAATAAAAACAAACAATATTGTAATTTAAGATTGTTTACGTTGTATCTAAAATTGGTGATTTATTGGGTTATACGCGAAAGGTCCAATTAAAAAGAATCATGGCATAATCCGTATATATGAATCAGAGATTCTCACTACAATTCTGTAAGACATAAAGCATTCCAGAGAAATAAAGTAGACTCAGCGGTGGCTTGTTTAATTTCCGTTGCACGTAACAAAATATAAAAATACAGAGTTCGCTGGGGTCTCCTTAATCTATTCATATATGGAGACTGGTCCCATTTGTGATAATTGCGTCACAAAGTAACGTTAAATCTCTTTAGCTCACGGATTATGACGCGTCGTGCATTAGTAATTACGTACTTTAATTGCACGAAAAGTATAATCTTTGGCTGCTACTGTATGTTTATACATTGAAGATAGAAAATGTTTGGGTACAAATACTGTACAATCGTTTCAACCCAAATAATTATGTTTTTGGACTCTTTTTGTCGGTTGTCTTTTGCATGTATTTGCAATTTGCGTGAATAGTCACTATTTGAGAAAGTCAGTACTTGAAAAAAGTTGAGTTTTAAATTGAATACTTTAAGATAATTGTGTTGACTTTATAATGTGTGCTAGCTGACTGGTAGGGTTGTATTGCTTACCCTGGGATTTTATTTTGCGCCTGTAGTAAATAGATCATCGGTAGTCTAGTGTAGTGTACAGCCTAGTGTATAGACTGTTTCATGTTACGTGCCTTTAAGGTAACGTGTGATTAGTAAAACTGTTCCATGCATCATTAAAGTGCCAGCAAAAGCTAACAACATTTATTACACTCTTTGGTGTAAAGACTATCGCATCATTCCGTTAAATTTTAGTACCAAACGAGGCAACGTAGGTGTAAATAGGACAACTGTAACCTGAATTCGAATCGAAGGTACTAATTTCGTTTATTGTTTTCGATAACATAAAACCGAACTTGGCGAGAACACACGGATTATAACAACTGCCAATACAGATGGTATTGAAAACTCTTTTTCGATAATCTTTTATTGCTCAGAAAATCCTAATGGATCGGAATCGTAAAATCATACGAGCAATGTACCATTACTAAATACTTTTTGGTTGTTTCTGCTAAGAAAATATGATATTTTGTTACTATTAGAAGTTGGTGCTATTGAATCCATTTTTAAAACCGGGCAAGTGCGTGTCAGGCCACGCGCAATGTAGGGTTCCGAAGTAGTAAGTTCATCGAATATTACTCATTAACTACTTATGCTTTGAATACATTGTAAGTAAGAAAGGATGACCCGAAGCGATAAAGGTCGCCCTTCCGCTTGTATTTCCGCGAATTCGTACTGCGAAGCCTGCCTGCCTTGTATTCCGGCTTGAGAGTCGGTTATTTTCATCTTTCTTACTTTTTTAGGGTTCCAATGTAAAATCGGAATCCTTATAGTTTCATCATGTCCGTTCGTCCGTCTGTTATAGACATGATTCTTTTCAATTAGCCTTGGGGTCACCAAATGATTTTTTTAATAAATTCGTCACTTTGAGAAATTTGAAATTACAGCGGAATTTTAACTCAAATCAATCGAATTCGGAAAAAGAGAAATAAAAGGTAGATTTTATATATTAAAAATTACACAAATGGCAATAATTCGTACAGAGCGACTCGTTATATCGAATGGCGGCGGTTGCCAAATGTATCGCGCCCGATAACCCTTGTAATGACAGTAAATACGAGAGCGAAATGTCCAGCGATTTGTAATGGTTTTGCTTATTTGTGACATATATTTTGTGCAAGACAAGGAAATGTAAGTGTTTTTACTTTTATTTAAATAAAATGTCTGTAAAGGCGGTTTACGGACGATAGTTTAACGTGACAACGTCATGACAAAACATTGATGAAATGATTGCATACTTTTATAGATAAAATTGAGCGCTTCGGCCGATCATAGCCGATCGTGCATCTCTATCGCTTTTGCCGCTCTCTCGCTCGCGGAACGCTGCATTTTTTCGTGCGTGCGCCCGGCGTTCATCGTTTAAATAGACGTTATCACATCAATAATTTATTTATTTAATAAATCTTACAAACAAATGCTTATACAATTTTCATTAAATAGTGTTAAGTTCTTGTTGTAAGTTTCAATCATAGTTCAATATAATTTTGGCAAGTTTCTGTCCTTCGTACTGTATAGAATAAATATTATGTTAAATACATATGTAACTATCGTATTTAATATAGAGTCATGTAATAAGATAGGTTACACGCAAGCTAATCAACCTTGTACAGGACTCTCGTGAGACTGCGTTTGTACTGCGTTGTCTTGGAGTATAGAGGTAAGGAGAGCCATCTCTGTGTATGGAAAGTGTCGTAAAAACGCGTCCAATAAGGGTGGCACTGTGGTAGGATAAATTATTATAGAGTATTTGAAATCAGAAAACTTCACTCCGTCTACAACAGCTATGTTCATATCGTAGTTATTTCGATGCCAGCGCCATTCTGTTAGGCACCGGCCAGACAGAAAAGACGTAAGACGCGGACGAGGCTCGGACCCGTCGCAGACAGGGCGCCGTCACGACTTTTAAAAACATACAGAAAAGACAAGGAACGGGCGTGACGGCCGGCGCACACTGGGCTTCTCCCGGCATTCAACCGTTACATTAGTACTATGTGAGAATCTGCTCTCCGCGTCCTTTTCGCACCCCCGCTGGCGTCCACGCAGGCCCGCGTCCTGTCCTTTCTGTATGTGTTGCAATAGGGCGCCGACGAGTTCAGCGTCGTGTCGGCGTCCCGTCTTTTCTGTATGTTTTACGTCGCGACGGCTGTATACATTTTGTATGAAAGTAGATTGAACGGGCGCCGCGACTGCGACGGGTCCGTGTCTTGCGTCTGTTCTGTGTGGCCGGCGCCTTAGGTATTGGAACCTCTATTTTCGTTTTCAGCTTTCCCCCATATGAGTCACGTTAAATTTATGTAAAGTACACAATTTGTGTGAGTCAATGATCAAAAGACATAGTGATAATTTGTAGCAGTTAGCAAATATTTTGAACGAAGAATGGAAATTCTTCGGAAGGTACAATATGAGGATCTAATACTATTTAATTGTCCACTAATCGGTCATCCTTCTCGTTAGCAGACTTGAGTATTTTTATTGTTTTACTTCAAAAACTAAAGTAAAACATGTGATCAGCTATTAAAATAAAAAGTTATTTTCGAAATAAAATAATTATATTTATTTTATCACGGACACCGGACATCCCTTTAAAGTATATTTTAAAAAAGTCCGTTCCATTTAGTTTCCAATCATTTCAATTTCTCTGATCTCTCATTTTTGCCTAACCAGAATCATATCATGCCAAATTAAGCGAACAAGTTGCCAAATCAATTACTTCAGTAACAGCAACGCCGACATAAGGGCACACTCGAATAATTCGGATTGGCTTACCACCATACAAGAAGAGACGAGTCTGTTATCGATCGATAATACTAAAGAGAATGTATACCTGATACATTCGCTATGTGGTATGGTGCTAAACATAGCGATGTTGAAATTCTCATACACTAAAGTTTTAACCCAAAAATTTCCTGAGAGTCATGTTCATACCATCCTCGTTTTAAAATTGAGGGCTTCAAACATTTTGAGTTCATTTATTCTCGCCTGCTCTTTATTTATGGAAATAACCGGCTGATGGTAAGTGGCTATCGTCACCGATGGACATCATCGACACCAAAGGCATCACTGAAGGCATCCTTCAGAGATTTTAGGTGACAATGAAATTGATCAATAAAAAATATATTTAATTACCAGTACCTAATTTCTAGTGTCCGACCGAAGGTGCAATTCTGGCCGAAGCCGAAGCCGAAGCCGATTAATCGGTATTCACCAAAACCTTCGGCCGAAGCCGAAGCCGAAGCCGAAGGTGTCATTGACCTTGAGAAATATGATAGTTACTTTGATCTCAGAATATACTAGATACATATTGTGAGAGCTTTAGAGATTTAGCCCAATAACGAGCCGAGTGGCCAACATATACAAGTAGGTAATAAAATATTGTCAAAACTAAAAGTTTCAAATAGGTATATAATGTTAATTAAATATTTATTTACTTAAAGTAATTTTAACAAAAATAATCAAATAATCAGTCACATTTTTTTAATTATCAGACGAACACAAAATATTTCTATAAAATAATTGAGCAAAGTTTAACGCTTTTTCAATATCTATTTTTTACATAAAATTTTTTGGAATTTTTGAGAAAATTAAATACTTATAAGTAATTTCTTAGGATAATTAAGTTAAACTTGTTTTGACTCGTTTAGTTTACTAACTGCGATTCGTTTGGGCCGGTGCGGCGGCGGCGCGGCGAAACTCTGCTGCTCTGCACACTCTCCGTCTCGTTCTAGCATCGTTCAGTAAATTTCAATATTTGACAACTAGCAAACCTTCGGCTTCGGCCAAACCTTCGGCAAATTTTTGGCCGAAGCCGAAGATTTGGCCGAAGGTGCTTTTTTGGCCGAAGGTGGCCGAAGCCGAAGCCGAAGCCGAAGCTTCGGTCGGACACTACTAATTTCAAAAAGTTATTTTTTCCCTTTGGCCTTACTCATGTCTAACAGCTATAGTTACTATTATCATTATAAGATTTCGTCTTCAATTTCCACCCAGATCCTAAAGTGAATCTTATTGCCCGCTATAAAAAGAACCATTCCTTTCGCATCAAATTGATTTCCCGTTCAGGTTCAATAGCGTTCGCATTATAGACGACTGATTACAAATTGTACGTCAAACATCTGGCAACTAATTTAGATTCGTAGCAGCTACCACATCTTGAGATGCCTTTTGGTACCTACCGAAGCAGAATTTGGAACTATCTATTCGTGCGCAGCTGAATTTGGTACTTTTCTTGAATGTTTGTACGGATATGTCCTTTATACACTCTGAAACCATTCAACCGATATGCGGTATGCCTCAAACTCAGATGAAAGAAATAAAAGGCAGATGGAACATTCGCAAAGAAATGTAACGAATGACGTGAAGTCACTTTTTCGCTATGTGTGCATGACAACCTTAATGTCAACTAGCAGTGACACCGTGTGGACACGTAATTCTTTGTGTGTGTGAGGATGCCAAATGAAAAGTCACAATCTCCCGCAATTTTGTAAATGTTGTTTGACATATTTCCAACTTAACACATTATGCACCATTAAATTGGAAAATTATTTATTACTAGTGAACGCCCTTGCTTCGCTTCGGTAAGCCCACAGTCGATAAATGTAGGGTTGGTTTTATTTGTAAACCGATTCAAATAAAACAAACACTAAATGTTAACCCAAGCTCATTACAATACGCCAGTGAAAACCGAATCTTTTATTAAGCCGTTCTTGAGATAAGGAGGAACAAATGCATAGAAAAACAGACAAAAATTTAAGTTGTATTAGGTATATGTGATAATCATAATTGATTTTAATTTCATCACTAGTTATCAAAAAGTACACTTAACAAAACAAGATTTTAAACTTAACTCATCGTGGACTGAACACATTTTACTATAATACGAGTACTCACGATATTTATTTTGTATTCGGATATTTCGACCCAGTTGCATGGATCGTGGTCACGGATGAACTGCGGTGGCGCGGAGAAACTTTTGACAGGATGACAGGTGACACTTGACATTAGTACATAAGTCTATCAACTTTCCGTCTAGTTCGTTTTTGCGTTTTGTTAACAATATTACGACACACTACACTCACCACATCTTGTCGCACCACACTTTGCACTTTTTGATTTTGGGATTTGCATAGACTAACCACTGGATTCCATGTTTGAGCTAATTTAAATCCATCCTCCCTATTAAAGTTTTTGGGATGTTTTTTAATCTCGATGGCCTCTCGTACTAGCCGTGGGATGTAATGGCGTTCCGTGGAGATTACCTGCGGGCTATGTAGGGGAGCGGGGGGCACGTTGTTGCACGGGTAAGAAGTTACACACCTTTTTTACCGGGATTTTAAACTCTTTAGTGGACATAATTGGACTCATTTGTTTTCTTATAACATCATGCATTACATAAAAACGATTAATGACCCACCAAGCGCTAAGCTGCTAGGTTGTGTGCATGTGTCTCGATTTCAACCAAGAAAGTAAAAAACTCTTTTACGAAATTTTTGATTCCTGATGTCTATATTTTTTATTTTCTCAAAATTCTTAACCTTGAACGTTCATAATATATCTACCTTTAATTTGCAATATTGTTTTTTTCTACTATCGATATCCATTAATGGTGACCTCAATTTATATTAAAAAACGTGCCATGGGGCAGGTAGTTACAATTTTTTGGGGTAAGTTGTTACATGTCGTATAGGCGTCGTTGAACGCAAATTCCCTATGTTAACCGGCACACCTGAAAAGACTCATTAAAAAAGGGTATGAAGAAAAAGTGGCCAAGTCCTCGAAAATGAGCGAAGAAGAAAAATATAAGGTGAATTTTGGTTTCCGATTCAGATTCTGATACTGATGAATGGTTTTGTTTAGTGTGTAGCGAAAGTTACAGCACCTCTAAAAACGAAGATTGGATAGAATGTTTAGAATGCAAAATGTGGCCCAGGTCAAATGTGTAACGGGAAACGTTCACTTATTCATTTGAATTAATTGCAATTCTGATGAAGACTAATTTAATATTAGTATGTTATGGATATCTTTACCTACCTCTATATAAATAACTATATATTTTCTATAAATTTTAGAATCTTAAGTATTTTAGTTTGCTAAAAGTTTATTAAAATAACTATAATACGTATAAATAATTTACGTACTACAGGTTGTTATTTGCAGACGAAGTTTCTGAGCTTTTATATAAGATTTAAAAAAGTTCCTACGAAGTTATGTTATTATTCTACAAAAAAAATCTTTAAAAGTTACGATATAGATATTATAAATTACTCATAAATAATAGAAGGCTGTTTAAAGTAATCTCTTTTGTTTATAACGTTTTGAAATTAAAAAAAAAGATTTATCATTGATGATTTTGTTTATTTATCTACCGTAACATCATGCCCCGAAGATGTAACAACTAACCCCGAATCGGGGGTAAGTTGTTACAATCGACTTTTTTGGTTAAATTGTTCATTGTGAAAAAATTACATACATTTTAATAACTTTTCAATCATATTTTAATAGCTGAATAGACATAGTAACGATAAAAGCAATCAAATGTATAATTTATTTGATAGCTTTTGTCGTATTGACAATTGTCTAAAAATTGTAACAACGTGCCCCCCGCTCCCCTAATGTGTTCAGTCCACGATGAGTTAAGTTTAAAATCTTGTAATTTTGGTGAGTAGGCTAAACTAAAAACAGAAACTAAAATATAATATAATAATTTCTTTCAATCATGCATTTTATCGTGGGCAAACGAGACATTTTCAATTAACCCGGTTATAATATCCCAGCGATAGGTGTTTATGCATTGGCTGTATTTCTTGATTTTTAGGCTTATATAAATACAAATATTTACTTTTTAAATATATTTATTTCGATATACATTTATAAATCGACCAGTGTTCAAATAGCTCATGCATATTTCCCTAAATTTAGGGTAACCGATTTTCACATAAAGCAGGTATACAAATGAATAATTGTCGAGGTTTTGTGTTCCGAGCAAACCGCAAAAATATTATTTTAGATAAATAATAAAATAATGAACAGATACCCGTGAAAAGATATTCCATCTTCTTTTCTTTGATTTTGCGAACTACTTTTACATAGTTTAAAAATGCAAGACGGCACTAAAACTGATAAAGTTATTTAATAAATTTTGACAATTGCGACATTCGTGCAATTTGACGCTTTCTTTAGTAGTGACACGACATTGTATTAGCTTTTTATTTTGTATTATTCGTGGTAGGCTTACGTCGTATTCGAACGACGTTATCTGCCTTTTATTCCTTCATCTGAGGCCTCAAAATGGTTTCATTTGAAAGGCAATAATCCGAAGGTGGTTTGAGACTACTAAAACAATGGATTAGGTACATTCGGTCCATTGATAAAGTCGATTTTCCTCTTTTCCCATACAACAATTTGAAACAATGATATTATATGTATATCTTTGATTTGAAAAGAATACGTAAAGATCATCATTTCATCACGTAGATGGCAATTGCATCATGACATCAAAGTCAATGTCAACACAAATACACTGATCTGTCATTCACATCAGAATTTTTTTAGCGTATTGGACTGTGGAATACGATGGGTATCCACTAGTTAAGTAATAATAATAAACACACACTCATGGAGGGTTCCCCTTGTTAAAATAAGGTGTCCCAATTACGCAAGATCAAACAAAGTCAAACAGTGACTGTTGTGGATATCATAATATGCCTTTATGCTCTACCCTATTTACCTAACTTTGTTTTTTTTTTGCTTTATTTTCAATTAAATTAAAATGTTAAATAAAAAAAAACAATTTTTAAATTGTATTAAATTATATTCTTATGAAATCAAAACCGATTCTAATAAGACAACTAATAACTCCCAAGACCTGAGAACAGACAATTAGGTACGGGTTAGTGGGGAGGTTACAACTTGTATGTGGAATTGTTTTTCCATATTTATTTGATATACCTAAAATGTTTCCTAAATATGCCCATTTATACTTTATAACAATAAAATAAAAATTAAATGTGCCCCCATGTTTATTTCTAATGTAGACGATCTCTATGAGTGTATTTATGAATTTCGTGAGCCACCAAAATTCTATATTATGTCTTTCACATTGGTCTCCACGCAACTTTCAATTATGGACAAATACCGACTGTTAGGATCAGGTCCGATTTCTAGGATTGTTAAGAAGACATAATTATTAATAATCAACTTACGAATATATTTATTATTTAGATCCACCATGGAAATGTTTACTAAAATGCACTTAAGTTTCTTAAATTGTTACAAAGACGCGGGAGGGACACTAGTTTTAATAAAACGGAATATAAAATGCAGAACGTTTTTAAGCGCTACGGTAAACTCGGTTACAAACTTTGGATTGTCCACGAAGGCGATAAAAATGAACTAAGGCAACGGCCAAAGCAACACTTTGTAGACTCGCGAAAGCAAGCATTCTATAGTTACACCATTGAAGTATAATGTCATAGAATAGACATCTCTACAAAATGTGTGTCCCTGCCGGGAGGTTCTATTTTCAAAATTGGGCCCCCGTTCTCCTTTCAAAATCGAACGAATCCATTGGCAATTGAAGCCGCGCGGCGCCAATGCATTGGAACATACATTGTGTTCGCGGTGTCCATTCTATACGTTAGTAATAATACTTCAATGAGTTACACTAATAAATTGGGTTCGATACACAATTCTATTGAACGTGAAGTAACAGTCTCCTATTTTTAAGTTACATTGTTAATGTGTGTTCTAATAAATAGATTTGCATAAAAAAATTAAGTATTTAAGACATACATTACAGCAAGTGTTTGTTTTCCTCACATTAAGTGACGACTTCAATTCGTATGGGCTCTAATATTATAATTATATTTTTGTAACGTTTTTACCGTATTGTCGGAGAATCAGGAATAGAGCATATTTTTCGCTTTGTTTTTGACTGGCGAACCATTGATTTTGTATCTTATATCAATAGGCAAAGATTACTATTTCCCGGATTTTCATCTGTAAATGGATGAAGAATTTTGTGCTGCCTAATCTAGGAATGAATTCGTGTTGGTTTGACCTTATAGTGTAGTAGAATGGACAATAATAAAATAAGAACGTAGCGCTCAACAGTAGATAGAGTTGAATGTATTTCTCTCCTTAATTGACAGGATAGACGGGTAAGTTTACTGACACTTGCTGGTATTTTATTGTATTTATAAGATAATCAGTGCTTAGGGTATGGAGCTTGGGCGGGTATGACTATTAGTTAATAAGCAGTCTGGTAAAAAGCCAGATTTTTATCTTAAGCCTTAAGGCGCTCCACCCACTGAAGATGCGTCCCGCCGCGGTGCGCGGAGCGACGGAGGCGCAGATCTGCCTTACTTAGCGGTGTAATCTGCTCCCCCGCGCGGTGATGCAGATTACGACGGCATAAACTCATATGTTCACCGCGCGATCTGTCATATCCCGCGGCACGCCCCGCGCTCCCGCGCAGATTGGCAGAAACTGCGCGCGGGGCGCCTTCCTGCGCCTTTCCGCGTAGGCAGTGTGTTGTGCTAGGCGTGATTTCTATATAAATTGAGATACTTGCATACAATGGTAAAATCTGCCATCCCGCGCTACGCGACGGAGCGCGGTGCAGTGGGTGGAGCGCCTAACGGCCGGTCTCAATATTATACTGTCAGTGGAACTCTGGTACATATCAGAGATAAAAAGTAAACATTGATCTCCCGCTAACTGCCGTCTCACAAATCAAAAGCAAGCAAAAAAAAGTAAGATCATCGATAGATAATATTTCAGTGACATTTCTGCCTCTGGTTTTTATGTCCCTCTTAAAATTTCGCTTTCGCATAACAATATTTTTTTTTATACTTTTATACTTTTTTATACTTTTTATCATAAAAAGGAACTCAGTGTTTTTGATTATAAACTTATTTAATTTTATTATTAAAATGATAATTTGTTCCAAATGTACTGTAAATTTCGCGGATGAAGTTAATAAAATAATGTTATGTGTAACCTGGAACAATGCTTCACTAGTAACAAAACGCAGCATTTGACGTTTATCACTCATGGGTATCCCGGACGACGATGACATGTTATTGTCGTTTGACATTCAAATATAAACAACGTGTATTTTCTCATAATTTTAGTACTTAATATTAATTAGTTTTATGAATAAACTAGGATTATATAATGAAACACATAGCTCAACAATTACCGTGAGTATAGACTTTATTTGTTAATAAAATAAAATATATTACCTATTATGTTTAGTAAACAAAAAATTGTAGTAATTGTAAATTGTTGTACTTGTAGCAGTGATAGCCTAGCGGTTAGAACGTTGGTCTCCCGAAC
This sequence comes from Thymelicus sylvestris, assembly GCA_911387775.1. Classification (NCBI taxonomy): domain Eukaryota; kingdom Metazoa; phylum Arthropoda; class Insecta; order Lepidoptera; family Hesperiidae; genus Thymelicus; species Thymelicus sylvestris. Next base: position 17,467,300 of record OU426889.1, read on the forward strand.
GAACTGTTTATTCCCATTTGTCCGGGGCCCGAATTCAAATCCTGGCACGCTAGTTTTCAAATATTATTTGCGTATTAGAAGTTAATTATCACTAGCTACGGTGAAGGAAAACAATGAACATCGCGAGGAAACCTGCACACCGGAGAGTTCTCCATAAAGTTCTTAAAGGTGTTTGAAGTCTACCAATCTGCACTTGGCCAGCGTGGTAGACTGTGGCCTAATACCCTTCACATTGCGAGAGGAGACCCCGAGCCCAGCAATTATGAGTTGTTGCTTCTTTTTGCTTTTAAACAAAAAATTGTTGCCAAATGTACTAAAGGAAGTTTTTTTTCAGATGAAGTCCAGACCCTTCACAAAAGATGAAGTACCTTTCTTCCTAGGGCCAAAATAGTAGCCAATAGCTATTGATGTAGCAGGGATACACCATTATTTCTGAAAAGGCGAAATGTTTTTATTATAATTTCAAAATAAATCTAATTTAAAAAGCTTAGTGTTCTTGTTTTATTAAAATACCTACTTACCTAAAACTTTAAAGATAGGAATTGTTATCAATTCTCATTCACTGCCGTTTTTAACCGACTTCAAAAAAAGGAGGAGATTCTCAACTCGACTCTATTTTTTTTATGTTTGTTACCTCAGAACTTTGGACTGGGCGAAACGATTTTGATGATTCTTTTTTTAATCAAAAGCTGGTGCTTGTCATGTGGTCCCACATTTTAAACGAGATCTGACAAGTAGTTTTTGAGTAACTTTGAAGTCGGTTATTTTTTGTTAGTAAAATTTAGATTATGGTTTATGTTTAATCTGAATCTAGGTAGTTATAAACAAAATTGGATTCACACAATTCAGTCATATATGTAGTCATAATATTTTATACGAGGACAATTTCGGCGATCTTGGAACCGTATTAAAAAGGCGGAATCAAATATACAGGCTTCAGAAAATTCATTATCACTCATCAGTGATTAATAAATCCGTGATGTTTTGATAAATTTTCTTTACAATATGAGAAATCTACCAATTATCCGTCGAAATCGAGCGATGTGAAAAATTCCGATAGATGGTAACTTCTATTACCGACAGTTAGCTGTCAAAGCGTTATTGAGACGCAAGTATTTATTTTTGTATGGACCAACATACCTACGGTATGACTTGGCCCTCCGGACGGTAGATCGATGTCATGGATAGAAATTTTCTATCCACCGAAGGTTATTGAGACGAAAAAATTGACAAATATGACAGATGACATACTAATGACAGCCTTATCTACATTTTTTTAACTGTTAGTACATTATTGAGACCGGCCGTAAGTTTACAAAAGTAGCTTAGATACTAACGACAATCATTGCAATATATTTTAAAATATGAATTGTTTCTGGCCTACTGTACTGTATAACAGTTAACTTAAAAAAAAAAACAAAAAACATTATATTTATTTCTACGATGGCCTAAATGTACTGTTATTTCTAGCGTTACGTTTAAAGCGTCTGTTTGTAAATCAGAAGTAATTATGAAACATAAAATATATTTATAATAATATTTTGATAGTAAATAACGCACTTGCGTATTAGAAAATAATAATATTTTATCGTCAAAAAAGATAAGGTAGGAACGTCTATGTCGTAAAATCCGTCAGCTTCACAAAATAAGAAAAGGAACATTTCATTGAACACAAAAACGAGGCTCATTATTATTCTGGTATTCTGTATTTTTATATGCGGGCCTAAAAAGTGGAAAATAAAATCGGGTGACTGAAAACCTACAGACATGTTATAGATTTACGATGAAAAAAATCTATAGCTTTGACCAAAATAGCCATAAAAATCAAAAGAATATCTTTCTTTCTTTCTTTTACTGTTATCGACGAGGCATCGGTTATTCCTTTAGTGTTACTACTCGGTGACTTCTCAGCATCTGATTAAAAGAACATAATTAATTCTTAACACTTACTCCTTACTTATGTAAGTGAAAAATGTCCACATGACACCCTTAAGAAAATTTAGGGGAACATCCTTCGAAATCAATGTTTGATTTTCATTGACTAGACCACTCAACTCCAAAATCCACGTTGACTTAATAATCCAAGTTGACCACAATCTGCAATAATGAACGTAGTATCATCAAGGAAAAGTTGTTTGTAGACATACACGGACCTCTAATGACAAACATGACTAAAAGAGAAAGTATGAAATATAAACACAGCTACTCATAGCGTAGATATTGTCACTGCCAAAACAAAATTATATCACGAAATGAATAAACTTCACAGATATTTTGAATAAGCGCAAAAAAGCTAAAACATGTTCCAGTTAAAGTTTGTGCCATTTTAAACTGGTAAACAGATAAAGTGGTTTTAACAGGTGACGCTCGACCACTATCTGTAGTGAGTTACAGCGAGCCAGTCGGCGGTAGATAGCTGAATGAATCGCTGTCCACGAAACGGACAAGCCAAATAGGCTTTGGACAAGAGCTATTTGTAGCCGTAAAATTTCACAGTTTGCATCTGCACTAATAATTATTATTAAATTCCTTGCTTGTTAAAACAGTTTTGATTTCAGTGGTAGAAAGCAAATTAACTGTTTATAAGTAACATATTAATAAAATTTATTGGCTTATAAAAATACCAAAAAAGCCGTTGAATCAATATCACAAACAATTTATGAAGCACATTTGACCCTTCTTCAGGTTCAATATTGACGTAGATCGAAATAACCTGGTTGAGTATTCTTAAACCTATCCTGCATAGTAAATGAAGATTGAAACATAGCATCTTTTGGGCAAAGCGTCCTTATTGACATAGGTTAGAGATAGTGCTCCAAACATCTTCTTACACGTAAAGTTCTTATTAGATTAGTCTTCATCGCTCCTCTACAGTGTGTCAACTATCTCATCCAAAATAGCTAAAAGCTCCCAGCTAAAGGAGGTTTAAGCATAAACGAAATACTTAGCGCGAGTCTGTGTACTCAGTTTAATTACATACAAGTTGAAATTTTCCAAGTCCTTTTATCCCCTTGCTAAATTAATGGCTAAGAGGTGAACGATGAATAATAAAATATAACTTTGTTTTAAAAATAAATTTAAACTTATTTAATTTAATTTAATTTGTGAATGGAATGTAAATTACGATGTAAATGAACACTATTTTACAATTCCGAAATGCTTTGGGTCTCTTAATATTGGAAAAAGTATTATTGACGACCTTGTACTAATCAGTAGTCCTGTAGACCTTGCCTGCAAGGGCTCCCGGGTAAAATTTTTATGTGACGGAAAAATATTTGTACTCAGGACATGGGTGTTATAGTAATGTATAACTTGTGTTGTCCATGCTACCCGCGTATGAGAGTAGAGGTAACGTCTATACTTCATGTACTCGCGACCATAGACATAATACTACTAGACTAGGCAAGGTATCTGAGCATATGTAAGTGAAACCGTCACGCTGCGAAGAAAGGCAGGAGGTAAACCTATCCTTGTCTTACCAAGGTATCTGAGCATATGTAAGTGAAACCGTCACGCTGCGAAGAAAGGCAGGAGGTAAACCTATCCTTGTCTTACTTACGAGTTACGCGAGTCTCCTTGGTCTCTTTCTCTTTCTAATAGCGTGACGCCAAGAAGGCCCGCTTGTCTAGTCTAGTAGTATTATGTCTATGCTCGCGACACAGAGAATCCTTCTGCGGGGATATGAGTGTGTATTTGGCGGCGCATCAACCATTTGATTGATTGAATTGAAAGCACGCCAAGCATGGTTGGGAGATGAATAGTGAACACGTATTGGATTTTCAAGAACAATTCCATACTTCAAAGGTATGTGAGACCTTTTCAGAGCATTTCGAGTAGATCAAAAATTAATATTGGTTTAAATGAAATTATAGTCCGTAGTTATGTGGAAAGGTTTGCGCTTTAAGAGGATACCGTCATGGGAATTTATGCATAAAGTGGGCGTGGCCACCATCTTTTGTTTTCTATGTTCAGATTTCCGTCCGTCATTCAGGTCACAAGAACAGCACAGAAAAACTACGGAGTAGTACTTATTATTAATTTTTATTGCATCTAAAAATTATAAAACAATTACTTTTAAAAAAAAAATTGAACCAACGAAAAAAAAATTGAAAAGCGAAAAATAAAATAAACCAATTAGTATTATAATTTAAGATCCTAAATTAACAGTAAATAAATAATTTTGAGGCGGTGCCAAACAGATGTAAAACAAACAATTGCGGATCAAGGATAGTAGAGTAATGTAATGACTTCTTGTATAAAAATTGTCAGACAGCACCTACTGAGCGTGCGCTCGGAAGCGAACAACATAAGCGGCAAACTTTTTTTATTTGGTTTTTAAAAACTACTAGATGGATTTTCACAAAAATATATGTGAGTTTACATTATTTACATCATATTATAATTTTCAATTTCAAATGTCAAGGGAAAACAATAATTATTAAAAATTTCTTTTTTTCTTTTTCTTCTCTATTTCTTGGCTGGCAACGCATCAGTGATGCCTTTGGTGTTGCTGAAGTCCATAGACAACGATAGTTACTTACTATCAGGTGGATTGTCAGCTCGTTTGCCGGCTATTTCCATAAAAAAATAATTTAAAATCATCATATAAATTCTTTCATTGAATAGTAGCATTTGTCAGTTAACCATTTAAGTAACTCTTTTTAAATTTAGTGAAACTTAAGATTTTAATGTTTTCAAGGATTTTATTGTTATATCATTACACACATGACGTGAGTCGAATTTTTTGAACGTATCGCTGATCGAGAAGAGTCACACACACATGTGTAAGAATGGTACACATATTCGGTTAGGTTAGGTTATCTGGTTGCAAAATAACAATTATTTTTCTTTTCCTGAAAAAGGTGCAATCTCATATATGCATATACCTTCCAGTCAATGACACTAATTTTAGCTTCCTAAAGAGAGGTTTGCAGCTAGTGTCTGAGGTAACATTACACATAGCGCGTATATATCATTTTTGAACAATGAAGACTTTATTGAAATCTGTAGAGTTTCCCCATAAAAACTATACCATACCTTATATTAGAGGCAACATCAACATAGCCGTGGTAGGCTTTTAAAGTTGCTGACATATTACTTATTTTTGGTAGAACGAAACGAGAAATTTTTGTACAAAGTTTGATGATGTTGAAGAGAATAAATAATCTAGACACGGGGTAGCGTGTAAAGCCAATTTCAAGCTAACAGAATTGGCGAGCATCACCGTGTGTAATATTACAAGAACCATTTGGAGCCACTTTTGACCACCTCATAACTCAAAAACTATTCAACATAAACCTGTCAAATTTGGCTCATTTATTGAAACTTGCGAAATAAATATATGTTCTAAATTTCATATACACATCTCAAACGGTTATTTAGATATTAACGTCCAAAAATCGTCACTCACTCACTATCACTGACTGACCTATAGATCAAAACTCTAACTCAGTTCCAGATGACCTAGAAAGTTAAAATTTGGCATCCAGATAGGTAATCGGGTGAATAATAAATAAAGAAATAAATCAGAAAGTATTAAATTTTTATCATTTTATTATAATTTTTCAAAAAATTGTTTCTATTAGAAACACTTATAATGCCTGAAATTTAAGAGTAGCAATCAAAAGATGAGATCTGGTCATTAAGTGGATTTCAAGAAACATATCAGTTTTAGTACTTTGTAAAGCTTTCAACGGGGGGAAGATGTTCAGTGTTCCAAGTGCCTGTGGGAAACTGCATAGCATTTACGTATATTTAAGTGCAGATTAGTGGTTTGTCCAGAGACGCTATTTTCAGTGTATTACGTCGTTTCATTTTTAATTTGTGAAAAAATATTTTTTTCTAATCTTGTACGGCGTGTACACAAGAAAATTTTGTATTATTTCCGAAATTATACCAGTTTAAAGTGATTCGAAGTATTGTTTCAAAATATGTATATTGTGGCACGTTATGTCATCGAACACAAACTACTTATAACTAGTAAGAGTATAGTTGACTATCGTATTTATTAATATTACGATATTATAACTGGGATTTAGTATTAATAATATTTCAATATTTAGTGGACATCAATAGTGGAACATTATTACGTATAAATAATGAAATAATGGGTATTTCGGACCACGGCGCACTAACTACAGATTTAGTTGAAGAGCAATATAACAGTTCATGCATAAGGTAAATAATTAATCAGTAACGTTATGAATAACTAATAATTTCTGTACAAAAAGTAATGATATCCCATCAAAAACATAAATGTGAAGTGAGAGCCAGTTTAAAAAAAAAAGAATTGAGATCTAAATGGGTGCCAAGTTCTGTGTAGAAAAGCCTAAAATTTTAGTCACAAGAACATGTAATTCAAGCTTTACATTTGAATAAATAATAATACTATTATCGTTGGAGGGTCGAGGAGGGTCATAGGTTTTACAGTTGGTTCCTCTTAGTATCATTTAAATTTTGGATCTGTTACTTATTTATGAATTATTATTATTATTATGTTATTATATCTAAGAATGAGTCATGCATGTTAAACAACTCATTATTACTTCCCTTTGAACACGCGGGCGAAGTCGCGGGTAATAGCTAGTACTGTATATATGTATATTTACAATCTGAGTGTGGGTGTATGTTTTAAATCTTTATAAATAATGTATTGACTTCCCTTTAAGGGATGATTTTCAAAAAAATGGTTTAAAGTTAACTTTTGTTAACTTACATAAAAAATAATAGTTAAGGTACTTGAACGCAGCCCTCTGTGTTAGGTATTGAGGTAGATTAATATAATGTCTATACTGTTTGTTCTTACTGGCATGTTTTAATACTTGTGTTAAAATGCGTTATTCAATTGACGAATATATCAGACATCAGATACTTTAGACGTATTTTATTTTTCACTATCCTATATTTTTATAATATTTTCCGACATGGTAGCAGAGCGTGGTTAGGTGGATAGGTTCTGTGACAAATAGATATATTTTCCGTTAAATATTTGCCGGTAACCGAGTTATTTGCCGGCCCGGTTAAAGTATCTCCGAAAATGTCTCCGTGTTCGTTCAAATTGAAGAAGTTGACGGGACGAGCGAATTACTCTTCATGGAAGTTTGGTGTGAAAACGTATCTACAGCACGAAAACTTGTGGGATTGCGTAGAATGTCCGGACGGCACCAAACCAGATTCAAGTAAGGACGTCAAAGCCCGTACAAAAATCAATCTTCTTCGCGACCCCGTGAACTAAGTGCATGTTCAAAATGCTGAGACCGCGAAGGATGTATGGATGAATCTTGAGAAAGCCTTTGACGACAACGGCCTGACTAGAAGAGTTGGACTATTGAAAGACTTGGTCACAACTACGTTAGAAGGATGTGGTAATAGTATTGAAGAATACGTGAATAAAATAACAAGCTGTGCAGCATCAACTTTCAGATTGAAGACGAGTGGATTGGTAGATTGATGTTGGCCGGACTCCCCGATACTTATAGGCCAATAATTATGGGTTTAGAGAGCTCTGGAATACCCATCACTGCGGAAACTATAAAGACAAAACTAATCCAGGAGGTTAAAAGTATAGAGCCCTCGGCTTTTTAAACTAACAAAAAAAAGTATAGGTCTGCACCGGGCCAAGGCCCTCATTTTTTCAATTGCACTAAGCATGGACAAATAAGCCGATACTGCATAGCTCCGAGAAAGTCCAGTACTAAAGATGATGTAAAGAGTCAAAAGTGTAAGAATTCTAATACTTTTATTGCAGCTTTTTCAGCATTCACGGAAAACTGCATGAGCAATGACTGGTATATAAATTCCGGTGCAGCAATGCACATGACGAATAGGAGTGATTGGCTGTATGATATTCAGACTCCTCCTATATCTAAAATTACTGTGGCTGACAAGAAGTCGCTGCCTGTTGTGAGTATGGGACATGTTAATGTAAACTGCGGTGATAATAAAATAGAAGTTCGAAATGTCCTCTATGTTCCAGATATAGCTGTTAACCTACTCTCAGTAAGTGCTTAGTGTAATTAGTAAGAGTGGAATCAAACTGTTGTTCAACAATAATTACTCTAAAACTGACGAAGTTGGTTTGTATGAAAGTGACTACCAACCCCTATTTTTACCCCTTAGGAGATGAATTTAGAAAAATCCGTTCTTAGCTGACGTCTTCCTGGCAATCTCCTTGAAAAATTTCATTTTATTCGGTTCGGTAGTTTCTTACATAAAAATGTAAGAAACTACCTATAAAAAGCGGCGAGTCTCCTTTTGCTTTTATACAGCTTATTTATTTGCTTTTATATAGATAATGTATTACGCAACTGAACAGTAATTTAATTATTCATTCTCTTACATATCATCAAACATTTTTATTTAAATACAAATAATAAAAATATAAATAATTAAACAAAACTACTCCATTTCTCTGTGCTGTTTAGTTTTCCCCATTTAACGTTTTGACAATCATAAGCAAATGTCAAAAACTTTATACGCTGCTTCAAATTCTATATTAAAAATCGTGTAAAAAATAGCGCAGAGAGACATACGTCCGACGTCCATGAAGACCGCAGTCGACTGAACGCACATCATAAAGACAGTGTGGGAATGAGTTTTTGTATGAAAATTGTGAGACAGCTATACTGAGCGTGCGCTCGAAACTGACCGACGTAAGCGCCAAACAACGTTTTTATTTGGTTTTTAAAAACTGCTTCATGTTTTTTCACAAAAATATACATGGATTTAGATGTGATAATGTACTATGTTTTAAAAAGAATTCCGTGCAAAAATTACTTAAAATATCGCGGTGGCAAGCTATAATGTAAATAATTAGAGCCTACTTTATGATTTTTTTCTATCGAGAAAATTTCACGTTATCGTGTTTTCATTTTCGAGCAGATTTAAAGTAGATAGTCAAGAAACATATACCTAAGTATTACACTAATAGCGTATAAACTTTACGAGATATATGGCAAAGAAAATCAACCAAACGGGCGCGGTAGCGCCTTACTTTCATTGACTTTGACTCTTGACAGAACTTGCACTAAGTAGCTAGGATTCTCTTTTTGTATGCTGTTGATCATGGCATAAGTTTTCTAAAATAAATCCCCAGAGTAATCTGTACTAATATTAAAGAGGAAAGATTTGATTGTTTGTTTGCATCGAATAGGGTCCGAAACGAAACTACTGAACCGATTTGAAAAATTCTTTCACTGTTGGGAAGCTACACTATCCCCGGGTAACATAGGCTAAATTATATTTTCAAAAAAATAGGGATCCTTAATTAAACTCCAATAATGTAACCCAAGGTGTAAAAAATACGAAAACCGAAGCAAAGCAAGGGCGGTTACTCGTAATCAATAAAGTTTGAACTACTGTTGTTGGATCACGTTATAACTCCATAGACGAATGTAAAACTGAAAGCTCTTAAAAGGGTTTTGTATATTCACCGCATATATGGAACTCAAAAATTGTAGCACTTGAGTTTTACTCATCAAATGACGACCCCAACATGTATGGAAAAGTATTCCGTCGAGTCAAATATACAGGAGCTCTCTTCAAAAATGTTGGAAATAGCCAAGTTCTTTAATATTTACCTTTCAAAGGTCGAGGGTATCTTGACTCTTGACTTGTCTTGACTTTCAAATTTCCCCCAGTGAATATTTCATTCGAATAAATTTAAAAGTTCTTAAGAAAAGGATTGGGCATGAGAAATGTTTTACGAGTTTTTTTGGTTTCTTGTAACATTATTTTGTTTAACATTCCTGTTACAAAAATAATAATTACGAAGATTTTGATTCAATTATAAGACTTCCGGGTTAGGTCTACTAAATATTGGATGGTAAGATCTTTGAACTATGTATGCCTCATTGGGGCCTAGAATATTGACTCCAATCCCAAGTAAATAAACCAGGGTGACAGAGGCTAGCAGCCAGCGATGGCTGGCTTGGTGGTAGGGCTCTACGTAACAATTATATTATACTATCAATTGTTATTGATAATGCAGTAATATTTTACTGGTGTTATTAGTTTTCTTTGAAGCCTTCCTGCCAAACGACTCATCGTGTTCCGGCTAGAGCTTAAGGGTCAGTTCTTTCTTTCTTCTCTATCCTTTCTTGGCCAGCAACGTATCAGTGTGATCCAATGTGTGACGACCATCAGATGAGCTCGTCAGTTCTTTTGTTGACTTTTTACAAAAAAACTATTTTTTATAGATGTCTTATGTGAATAACCTCAGGGTTTAACCTAACCTTAACCGACTTTAACCTTAACCTTAATAGAGTAATGATGTTTTTGGGTATAAATAGGGCAAATTATTTAGCTATTGTCAAGGGGCATGCTACACAGTTTCAATTTATGATTATATGATAGCCACTTAGAAGAGTTTCTGATGGAATATGCTAGATATTCTGAAGACATGTTCTTGGGGTCATTGGACATTGAGGACTAATACAAGGACAGATCAAACCCAGTGGGTGATAATGGATTGAAACCAACAGGCAATCAGTATAATGATCACATTAGCGAACGAATCCGCATGTCCTCAAACGCTCGGGACGTAGAACGTTCCACTAAATGCGGGTCTAATCATACTTATCTCCTACAGCCGCCAATAGCTATCGATGGTTCGGACGTTGGAGATACTAGCGGTTTATAGATTGCGGAGTTATTTGCGATTAGTGTTGTAATGGCATTGATAGCGTAATCGTTTGAAATCATAGCATCATTAATGCGTGAGGGTTAAATAATGATTTTGTGTTCGTTCTGTAACAGAGAAGGTTTTCGTGTACTTGGAGACAAACAGACTAATAAAGCTGTATGTACATAGGTTGTTTGTAGAGGCACTATAACAAAATTAAAATTTAATTGTGCTTGTAATGACAGTGTGTGAGATTTTGTCGCTTCATTCTGTAGTTTGTTTGTGCTTTTTTTTAATGGTGAAATAACGTAAATTTGTTATCATAATTCTATTATTATTAATATGATGCGAAGTCTTTGATTTTTATTATTTCCATAGGAAGCAAAAACCATTTATCATCACCTATTGTCTCCCATTTCCTTGTTTACCACAGATAACAGGGCACTTTCTTGTCTAACTTCCAGAGATTTAGTTCGAAACATCTCAACAAACCTTTCGACAAAGTTTATACCAACTCAAGGTTGGTTATTTAAACATAACAATGGCTGCCGGCAATCAGAGTAACGCGGGCATTAGCGATCGTGCCCGCATGTGTTCTAAATGCCCGCATATTGTGCTCGAATCTCAAAGTACATTAACCTATTTCTCTGAATGTTGGGTTAATCACAGTTATCAGCACGATTCGCGCTTAGCTAACACGTAAAATGATCTTGGGAATGAGTACAAAGTCAATGGTTATACGTATACTTGATGCGTAATTAAGAATGTTGAGAGCTTCCTCAAAGTTTTAAGTCTTACAAGCCATTCCTGAACTTAGTGCACTTTGATGAAGATTTTTTATGTTATTCACTTACAAAAACGCTGACGATCCACGTGATGGTAAATGGCTGTCGCTATCCACGGACATCAGCAACACCAAAGGCATCACTCATGCGTTGCCGGCGAAAAAATAGAGATGAAACAGAAACAAAGAATTGGCTCTCAAGCCCCCAGCCGGCACAGAAGTCGCTTTGCTATTAGCTCAAGAGGGTGGTAGGTATCCCAGGCGGACTCCAAGGAGAAATTACGAAGCTTCATTCTAGTCATATTAATGCTATAATCAAATGAATTGTTTAGCCGTATTGGGGCGGCTTAGAATAATAACCCCAATCCCACGCCGGATGGGTGTCGTAAGAGGAGACTAAATCCGGCCCGCTTGTGGTAGGGCCCCTCGAGGGATTATATTGGTAATGTTGATTTTCATTGTTAATTTGGTATTAATTACAATACGGCTAAATCTGGACAAAACTTCAAAAAGTCGAGATTTTTCGGGATATTTTGTATTTTGTGGGGCCTTGTACTTGTATTTTGTCGGGAGTTGTCTGGACATCATGTGAAATGTCGGGACAATCCAGACGAATCCCGACCATCAGGCAACCCTAGCTATAAGTTTTTTATTCATTTAGGAAAGTAAGATAATTACCATGAAAAATGAATATAAATAAGAATAAAATATGTACTTACACCTTTTTTTTCTACCAAAACCGGTTGAAATGACCATACAAAAGACTGCAAATTAAAACACCCTTATCGTTGTGTCGTAGGTTAAAAATGTTATTAGTAAGAACAAAAGGCAGGAAAAGGAAACACGGAAAACATCTGCAGAAACATCAGACGGTAATTACCTGTGAAACAATGGCGGATACAGTTTGACAAATGGCGGAGAATTTGTGCAGTTGTAGCTACTGATTATGTGTTACCATTATGCAAGTTTCAGGTTATAATTACAAAGGCAGGGTCTGTGTTATTCTGTAGTAATTATGTTATTTTGTGTTCCTAATTTATGTAATCTATATATAGGTATAAACAAAAAAATGATTGTGCGAATGTCCTATAAAGACTTTGATACCATCCAACCGATATGCCCTAAAATGGTTTCATTTGAAAGGCAAGAATGCAAAGTTTAGATCGTTTGAGACTAGTTCTACAATGCATTAGGCACATTTTCGATTTTCGACTTTTTTCGTACAATTTTTACCTCACGCCAGGTATCCATTAGTTAATTATAGAAATAATCTAAATTCTTAAAGCTTCGGGACGAATCAGTAGAATGTGATAACTGTTTCATCAAAGGGAAATAGTAAAATTGTAGTAGGTACGCGACCTAAGAAAATCAAAATGACCAGAACACTATTCAAGTTTTTAGTTAGAAGTAAAAAATACTCGAAAAAAGGAGTCCAATAATATTCATCTGCAACTGCATTTAAGAAAACGTCAGACCCTAATTTATTTTTTCTTAATTCTAATTAAACAATTCTGAATTTTTGTTACTAATTTTGGTAATAACTTACGTCACAAAAGTAGTAAATTGTTCGTCCACCTTACCTAATAAATATTTGTCGTGTGTAATTTTCTGCTATTTATGTTTTATTAAAGGTAAAGTTAGTACGCTCGCGCTGGTGTAAATCTGTATTTCATAATATGATTTATAATATTACGATGGTGGTGGAGTTTTGACCTATAAATACAATCTGATCAGTGTCCAGGGGCAATTCCTACCGACGACGACGTTCGAAACACAATTATCTAACCTGAGGAATCCTTATGCGGCCTAGTGTATAGCTAAGAGTATGTAAACTGAGAAATTACCTCGTAAACATTATGTTTACAGTACGTATATATTATGTTTACCTTTTACCCAAATACCCACTAGCGTATTTGGGTAATAGGGTTTACGACAATACCCTATAAAGTCTTAGGTAGACAAACATAAAATGCTCTGTATGTTTACGTCTATATGTCGTAAATAGAAGGTCCCTCACGTAAGTGTCTATTCCACCTATGGAGCATTTTTATGCAAAAATCTATGTATGTAATAACATAAACTAGGATTATGCTATATAGGCACACATGTATATTTTTCAGCCGATAAATCAAATCAAATGTTTTTATTCAAAATTAGTTTGGTTTACAAACACTTTTTGAAAGTCATGCAAGTTACGCCAATGCTTCAACAAGGCCCTACTGTGAGAGGGCCCGGGAGAAGAAGCAGCAAGAAACTACCGGGTTTGTTTTTTTCCTGCTCACAGTTACAGATAGCACTTATCATCTACTACAATCTATATTCATAAAACTCATGTCCAAGCAGTCTTGTCTTTAAAATAATCATCTAATTTAGTGCACGGACATAATAATACAGATTTTTTTTGTCATCGTATTCATAAAAAATATGTTTTCCATTTGATAACCTAATTTTGTATAGTAATAGACTATAAATAGTCTAGGTCGTCTCGTCTAGTCGTGGTAGGGAGATGAGATAGACTACAAATAGTCTATTACTATACAAAATGTAAAAGATGTTAAAATATCTCCCTACCACGACGCTAAGCTCGTAAAAGAATTGTAAAGATCTATTATAGTTTACACTGTGTTGCAGAAGGCAGTGTCTTCCTGAAAACTATGTATCACACTATTTTCTTACGATAAAACCTTAATTATTATTACATTCTACAATCATTCAACATAAAGCAAAGTAAGACTATCAACTGCACCCTTAAATAGAATACATAATATTGACTAAGGTGTGATACTGCTAATCAAGAGATTGAGGCACTTTCCCAGAAATGGCGTAAGTGTATGTTCTTACGACTTTAACAAAGTGCCTGTAAAACTTTACGTCACGCTCGTAAATAGAAACGCGTAAATAGAACCTATCTTGTATGGGATTTGTCTTTTTGTTTTTTCACTCTTGTTCAGGATTCTAGTTTGCAAAGTCGAGGTTGGAATAGGCTCAACAGCTCCAACGACAAGTATTTATTTAAAACTAGCTGTGAAAAAACTCTTTATTGAAGATAACTTCTTTAGGCGCGTTATGGAATAAATGGAAAAAATGATGAGAGTGAAATTTTAAGATTTGTAACACGTTTGTGTTGACACAAAAACACCGGTCACGAAAAATCGCACGTGCGTTTTTAAAAACGCTCGTTTTGAAAAAAATATTTTTTTATTTACTGTACATACATGCATGTATTATACATAATGTAAACCTTCCTCTTGAATCACTCTGTCTATTGATGCAAAACGCATTTAAATCCGTTGCGTAGTTTAAAAGAACTAAACGTACCATGGAGTAATTGTATAAAAATTTAATTATTGTATACAAATTCTGCTAGGTCAACCATTATCACACGTGATTAAAATAGTTTGAGCAACAATTTCTAACTAATGTTGAGCACATCGTTTAAAAGTTTGCCGGCATTCAGTGAACGTGACAATCACGTTATTTCTAGCTTCGTTATAGGTACATGTAGCGGTGAGGCCATTGATAAAGACATAGCCTGATTATCTAATCTAATAAATTGAATATCTATTCAATCCTACGAGTTTTGTCAGAATGAATGGATGTTTACTGCTGTTTTTCGCAAAACAACTGAACGGATTTCATGAAATTTAACGCGACCAAAGCAGCGGGTAGATCACTAGTTTGAAAATAAAACAATACCTCACTTATTGCTTTACAATGCTCATTAGGCTATGGATCTCTAAAATGCACAAGGACACGTAAAAAGACTGCTTCAGCTAAACAAAAGCTTTGTAAACGCTTCGTAAAACATTTGAATATGATTTTCTCGTTGTCAGGAAAGTCAAAACCGTTATCCCATTTTGCTTTCTAACAAAGCGCTAACAAGGGAATTCTCAAAAATTTTACAAAAGCTTCATAAACGAGTTATGCACTTTTGCATCGCGGTTGTGCTTCGTTAAAACGGAACTCATAATGTGCGGGACTCCAAAGGGAACAGAGGACCGCACTTTGGTTAAAACGACAATGGTAGGTGTTAACTTTAGTCTACTGATATAATTTAGTCTGTTATGGCATGACGTAATAATCAATATTATCTAATCTCTTCGAATGAAACATCTCACATAATTATGATAGAACTTCACTTTTCGTTTAATCATTAATTATTCTTTTTGCTTGTCTTTTCTTGCGAAGTAACTTTAATTGCCAATCCGCGCAGGCTATTGTGGTAGAGTTATACTATATGTCATGTCATGCAAGTACCCCTCACATTATGACCAGAGCCTAGGCAGTTATAGGCTATCAGCGTGAATTATTATTATAATTTACTTAATACTAATAACAATAACCTACAAGATTTTAATTATAACAATAATCATTCAATGTTATTTTTTATGTCAAAATGACTCTTTTCAACAAAATCAAAGACTCGTATAAGAAAATCGTTTACGAAACAATGTTTGATACAAACCTCACAAGTTAGGAATCAGTGGTTAACGAGAAAGGGCCCGAAAAGTATCGAAAAGTTTACTTGGAAACGATGTTAATAGGTCCCAGTGGCGCTAAACGATGTTGTTATTTGTCGGCCATGATATTATGAAAGCGTACATAAAACTTGGCTTTGTCTTGAGAGCCAGTTCTTTCTTTCTTTTTCTTATATCTTTCTTGGCAGGCAACGCATCAGTGATGCCTTTGGTGTTACCGATGTTCATGGGCGACGATAGCCACTTACCTGTAGATGTGGCCTGTGTGGTGGATCATCAGCTCGTTTGCTGGCTATTTCCATAAAAAAATATTTCCTTTTCCATAATTATGACAATTAGGCAATGGATATTGAAGTGTTTGAAGGAGATGAAATTGAGAAATATCTACATAATTATTATCAGTTGAATAACAATTCAAACTGTTTGAAGTTATACTAAATACTTAGCTGGCTTAAAGTTGCACAGATTAGGTATTGAAATCGAGAAGCGATGTAAAACTCAAACCAAAATAATTATGTAAATAGGAACAATGTAATGTAAATTGATTAATGTTAATTAATAAGCGGGCTTCTGAATTGTAATCTGGGTGTTCTGCGTTATCCGAGTTTGAACAAGTTTCAAGCATCGAATACTTAACAGGATCAGAGAGGATAAACATTATTTCGTAATTTTAATAACAGATTTTTTATACCCACAGCTAGAAACTTTTCAAGTGGCTCCATAAGTCTTTTGTGTTAACAGATATCTTATAAATTATCTTATTAGGTACTGACACTATTGTGTTTTGTTTTAGATCAGTGAAAAAACAAAAATAAAATAAACAGTGATGCTAAGATTATCTTAATATATATAAATTACGTGTCACGTTGTTTGTCCGCGATGAACTCCAAAACTACTTAACCGATTTTAATCAAATTTGCACACCGTGTGCAGTTTAATCCAACTTGAAAGATAGGATAGCTTGCATCTCAAAAAACTTTTGACAGAACGAAGTCTGTCCGGGCAGCTAGTTGTATTTTAGATACATCGTACAAAACCGCTCTTAAAATAGTGGTGCCTTAATAAAAACACTAATTTCTTTTTCAAACTGTCTTGTTTAATTGCGGAAATACACTTAGGTATGTAGAGACGGCACATTTTAGTGTATCTGTGTTTATATATACGCACACATGCATTAAAAAGTAAGTAATTTAACTCATGACATGAGTTAATGACATTGTCATTAACAACAAATTGGTATCACCACAGACATATATACCTAGAGTAGATGAGGCATGTACCTCGAATTGTATGAAAACCAAGCGTGTCACTTTTTTTGACACAATGTTATGTCACAAGAATATTTTAGTGATTGATATACCTCATCCTAGCAATACCAATACGAAACCGATTTCTTACCGATTCTCGATATCGATAACCGATTATAATCAGTCTGGTTGGTTGTTATTGTACGTATAGGTTATAGTGCTGAATAAAACCAAATAAATAATTTTATTTTGTTAATATTTTGTTATTAAATATTATTGGGATGAGTTTGATTTAACTTGATTATTTATTATAAACACAAATTATAAAATTTATTAAATTGTTATTAAAATTATAAACACGTTTCAAAAATATAAATAACAGATCAATATCATATTAAATTCCTTACTTCAAAATTGTACGCAAAATAAATAAAAGGGAATTAAAACAAAATATAATCATTTATTTATTGAAATCGAAACCTTTGTAATTTAATAATCAAAATAACAAAAATGTACCACCATTGATTTAAAAAGTAACAGGAATTTTGAATAATTTTATGATCCAGTTTTATTTTATGTTTTATAATTTTACAAAGAGAAAAGTTTTGATTTATTGTTTTTTTTTTTTGTAATGGATAAAATTCAAATTCAAAATTCAAATTCATTTATTCATCAAGAATATGTTTACATATTATGTACAGGGTGTTGGGTAATACAATTTTTATAGTATATTGACCAAACTAAATGATCGTCAGCTGCCTAAACTGGGCGTAAGCCTGTAATATAGGCAAATGAGAAACTACTGGACCGATTTCAAAAATTCTTTCGATTGATGAAAAACAAGTGGTCAAGAGCTTGAAAGGCCATGCGCAATGTAGGTTCCATACTTGTAAGTTAATCGATTATTACTCGATTACCTGCAAATCTTTCGTAACCGTGATAGTTTTCCTTGAAAATTCACTGTATAACCTATTATTGTGAATTTTTTCACAGGTCGAACTCCACCGTTTTAGCTGGCAGGGGAGACGGAAACTTGACTCGAACCAAAATTATCACTTTTTTTAGTTTTTTTTAGAAAATTAGCATTTTATAATTTTAGCTCGTTTTTCTTATTAGACTTATTAGTGAAAATGAGATTATTTCACCTATTAGTGAAATTGTTGTATTATTATGACAATAATGTTCTTTAAACTAAACCCATAATATTTTTTTTAATATCTTTACAGCGATACCTTACACTATCTGTAATTGGGTAGGTAGGCGAGAAATAAATCCATCCCCACTTGAACTGTGGTAAATAAATATTTTTAATATTTTATTCTACGACTTTGTAGTTTTAATAAATTTGTATATCCATGCTAAATTACACCTTTCTAGCTCTTAGGTTCTCAGCACTAAGTTGCGAATGGACGGACGTACGGGGGCGAACAGACACGATGAAACTATAAAAAAATACAGTTAGTTACCTTTGGAATAAAATTTGTGTTACAAAATATATATGTATGAGAATATTTATTTATTCGACGATTCTCAAAATCGATTAGAATCGAGAAAAGACAGGGTAAATGAAAAACACTATATACTATATTTGAACGAAAAACGACAATATTGACAGTACCACGAAGTAAAGCGTTACTTAGCAACGATTGATAGTAACGATTGTTGTATTTTCATTGCGTGTTCCAACAAAGAAACCCTAAAATTTTTAAACCAAAATGAGCAATGTATTGTGTAGTATGTAGTACATATACTCAGTAAGTGCTCGTCATTGTAAAACGTGGTAAAACCACAATAAACATTAAATTAATTTATTTTAAATAGATAGGAACACAATTTCATAACGAAATTACTTAGCGATGAAAGGAAATGTTTTCTTTATCTTTCCTAACGATATTTGTAGATTTTCTACAGTTTATAACATTAAAATCAGGCATTTTCATTATTTCAGTTGACATCTGTTGCCAATAGCAATGAAAGTCCGACTAAATGACACGGCGCCTCATTAGGATTTCAAATCCTAATTGTTACACGTGAATTGTATGAACTTGCCGTGTCTACTCTGGGTATACATGTTTGTGGGTATCACTTTTTGGAATATCGAGACGGAATTATTTTTCAGTTACTGACGGATTGGCAAGGTATTTATCTCCAATTTCTCGTCTATTATGTAAGGCGGGATTTTCCATTACATTTGACAAACATTCGAGTGCAAAGCTGAAGATCTAATGCCAATTTCAGACAGATTTCTTCGCGAAAGGGAATACTCGTCAATGATAACTTAATATTTTCTTTCTTTCTTTTCTTTCTTTCTAATATTGATTTTTGTAAAGCTATCACTTAATTATTCATACATGTATATGAACATAATAAAATGTGTTCAACGTCCGCTACGTCAATTTAATTCTGACAAAATACCAAGGAAATTAAAATCGCATTTGTGGCTGTTTTTAATTTCCCGCTGCGTGTATTTGCAGAGAACATTACACTTTACATTACGTAATTAATTTAACCTGCTATTATCATAAATATAAAAGTTTGTAAGAGTGTATGAATGTACAGTCACCTGCAGAGAAAAGTAACCCATCTGTTACTGTGTGTTTATAAACAGATGGGTTACTTTTCTCTGCAGGTGACTGTACTCTTTGACTCAAAAACTACTGAACTGATTATCATGAAATTTAGAGCACCTTGATCTATAATCTGAATTTTACCAAGAAAAAATAACCGACTTCAAAATAACTCAAAAACTACTCTTTAGATCTAGTTCAAATTTAAGTGGGACTACATGACAAGCACCAGCTTTAGATTAAAAAAGGAATCATCAAAATCGGTTTACCCAGTCAAAAGTTCTGAGGTAACAAACATACAAAAATACAGTCGAATTGAATACCTACTCCTTTTTTTAAGTCGATTAAAAATAAGATATACTACTACTACTACCATCCACGAACAGAACTCTAGGTTTACCACAGAAGAAATAATAGTAGGTATATTTATACTCGTAATGTTTTACTAAAATAATACACAAATCTTTGTATATAAATACATAACTGATTGAGTTAAAATCGGACTTAAGGAGTAAGTGGTTAAGGATTCGTGTTATTTAGAAATATTTTGTGTAAAATACAAAAAATATGCTTAAGATTTACCATGCGACCGTAAATTACGTATATCTTACTGTATTTATATTTCACGTTTCCCAAAATTACCCTGCTTTACGATCCCAAAAGCGTACCTTACTTCATTACGCCTTCCTTAAAACATGCTCTAGCAGATAAAATAATATGAGTACGATGAACCCATAAACATTAGAATGTTTTACTCCTAACGAGGTAGACCTCGTTAGGAGTAAAACATCAGGATATTTTATGAGAAACAGAAAATCTTGGTTTCTCATTCAAGAATTCCAAATAGGCGTATTATTTTATAAATCCTGGCAATTTTGGTTTTACTCGTATTGTTAGAGAAAAACTGAAATTAATAAGGCACTTATTTGAAAATGTTTATTTAAGAAGCTTTCATGAAGTAATATTTTATTTTTCAAATTCATTTATCGTGGTAGTTTGGTATTAATGAATCAATATTATAATACCACATTATGTTTAAATCGACAAACACGGCACTCCATCATAATATTCAACTCAGCTCTCATTATTACATTTATGTTTTTGACGAGATATCGCTTACATTAACTAATAACAAGCCCGAAAATGAAGCCTACCTGGCTACCAGCTTATATTTGAGTTCGTACCGCCAAACTTGTTGTTATTCAGCTGTATGCAGCGCCTGAAGTTTCTTTCTTCACTTATCTTTCTCTCCCATAAATAAATGCCTGTGCCGTTATTGATGTTCAACGCGACGGTGAACACATATCAAGGGGCTCGTCTGTACGTTTCTATTTCCATAAAAATACATGAATCTTTTATAATATTGACGAAAAAGAAAAGAAAAAGTTAACGATGAAGAGAAAATAAGCTAAGAACAAACTAATTAACGTGCGTGCAGATGAACGTAAGTTGTAACAAGAGCAACTAGTTGCATTAGTTAAAGTTTCTACTTCGATTAAAGTTGCCCTACGCGGATAACTAATGGAAGTAGTTCGTTTATCAAAATTACAAGCACGTTGTATAAATTATTATTGAAGAGTTCGTAACCCAACCCAGTATTGAGCGTAAGTGGGGCGCAATACGCTGTGTGACAACTATTTCAAAGAATTCTTGAGATTTTCTGTCCGTTTTAAGGTACGGTAAATTGTATAAGCCTGTATAATATTTGAAGCTCAAAGGTACAAGGTAAACCGAAAAGTTACGCAGGGAAGTAAATATGTATTTCTTATTAACGTGGAAATTCGGTACAGTGATGTACATATTATGAGAATTTTTTATGTAGGCACTTTTGTTTGTATTTGAAAGCTGTTCTTCCCGTGGTCTGCGAAATACCGTTCCTACCTACAGGCTTACTTCAGTACATAATAATTAAGCGCACATAAAAGGTGTGTGCAATTGGTGCTAAACAACAACATTTTGGGGTTCCTACTAAAACGGAACATTTATAGAATATTAATTTATTTAACAAAGTCACTCTCTGTTTTATTTAAACAAATTACGTAACTTTGTTTAATATCGAACGCTTATTTCTTTACGATATTATAGGATTTAAAACGAAAAAAATTTGACGGCACCAGCAGTATCCCCATCCCCATCAATCCCAATTTAAAAGTTTCCCATCAAAATACTTCAGCTCTGGTTCCGAGCGCGATAATTTTGTTTTGGTAACTTTTAGTCCGTTCTACAACTTGGATTTCCGTCGTTCCATTGCTCCTAACTTCTAAATTGCGACAAATATATCCAATACATTGCATTCGTTGTAATATAACTTGTATTTTCGGGTATATTTCCTTTTCACTTCCTAGAAGTTTGGCTCCAACTTATTTTAGTTCAAACTTTTCTGGCTTCCAAGATTTTTCGTGAGGCATATACCTAAAGTTTGTTTTATTAATAAGTCTTGTAGACTCATAAATAAGCCCCGCTGTGATGACTTATGAGAATCTGCCTAAAAGTTATCTTGTAAAGCAACGGAAATTTTTATTTTTATCGTCATAATTTCATTATCTTCACTGTTTATCTTGTTAATAGTCAATTCGGATACTTGCTTTAATAAACGTTTACACACCCGCAAAGCCGTACTAAGTTTTCCCTTTTTTGCAGGTGGTATGAACAATTTAATATAGGTACTATCAAATCCATGAGACGATACCTAATAGGTAAGCGTATCCATACCATACCATAGCTCAGACCATAACCCAAAACCACCTCTCATCATTGGACAGGCACAATTTTAAATCTGTGGGCACAATCTTCTTTTTCGTAGTTATATTGTAGCTCCAATAATTAAATAACTCCAGGCCTCTTCAGTAATCTATGTTTGTCAGTCATTATAACATCTGAACCTATTTGTATTATTATGTTAATAGTCAACAAACGAGCTATAGCGCCACCTCAGCCACCTAAATGGATGGATGGATCAGTAACACCAAAATCATCACTGATGCATTGACCAGTAAAACCATTATTTTGCTATCCGAAAAAAGCTCGTACCATTTTGCAAAACGAATGAAAAACAAAATTAAATTAATTAAACTTATCCCACATGCTTTCTAACTTCAATTAGTTTTAGAATTTGACTTTGTATTATTAATATGTATAAATAAGCAAAACTTCGAGAGGTTATTTTATAAATTGAACCATTTGATAGAATCGACGTCTGATTAATTGGTTCAATGCGACAGTAACTGCAGTCTGATGTCGAACGTGATGTTGATTCAATACCTAATTAGAATGCAGCTCCATGCTCCGGAATGTTTGGTTAGCTATCTTTGCATGTATGAATATATCTTTCGTCACGCCTTCATCGTGTCCAATTGTGGGAAGAAGACTTCCACCGATGTGTCTTCAAATCGTATTGTCTCTACTCTATATATTAAACAATGCATATTTTTAACCGACTTCAAAAAAGGAGGAGGTATTTAATTTAGACTGAATTTTTTTATGTTTGTTACCTCAGAACTTTCGACTGGGTGAACCGATTTTGATGATTCGTTTTGTAATCAAGCTGGTGCTTGTCATGCTGTCCTATAAATTTGAGCTAGATCTGACGAGTAGTTTTTGAGTTATTTTGAAGTCAGTTATTATTTTCTTGGTAAAATTCAGATTATAGGATATGACGATAGTTAATACTAATAAGTATTCACTATCGTCATATTAGTTTGGAATTGGGAACGCAATAAGGGGTGTTTGACAGAGGATCTGTTATATTAACCACAACATGTGAAAACTTTCACAGTTTATTCAAGACAGGTGGCAGCGACCAGCCTACCAAGGCAAGTAAAAATAACTACGGTCTAGGATCGGTAAAAAAATCGTATCTAGATGATTAAATGGAGGAATTTAGATCATTCTCTTGTCATTACTCAGCATATTATTATTACGCTTAGATCAGAGAAGTTTAGTGTGTTATTACTGGTATTAGCTAACATCCTATTGCTTGAATCAGTGTGTTGGCTGGAGGCTTGAGAGCTAGTTCTTTCTTTTGGGGTTAAATATAATGATCATCATAAAATGCTTTGATACCCTTAGTTCTTTTACCAAAAATATATACTTAACACCAGAAAAATAACGTCTAAAATCACAATAGTACTAGCTATTTTAGTCACGACTGCACTTCAAATTGTATTCGAACACCAAATGTAGTAAATGATAACCAAATATGTTAAATCTTTGGTTATAATTTTACATTAAAATGTGGGTTTAATTTTGGCAATCATTTACTACTTTTGTCTGTTATATGTTACTATATGTGGTGGTAAGTCAAACATAAGCCCTTTCTTTTTATCCGCTTTCCTTTTAATCAAAGCAAATTTTTATTTAATTTTCCTTTCTTGGCAATTTTACAGCAAAAATAAAAATTCTTACAAGTAAATGCGACCACTTCAATAAAGGTTACAACTATTAGAACTGCTCGTCATCGTTAGAATACCTGAATTTCAATTTCAGACGACTAAATTGCTTCGAAATTCCGTCTGCCTGGAATTAATATATCTCTTATAATAGAAAGTTTCGGGTATTTCGGATCTTTTTGCTAAATTGGAAAATATTTTCTTTAACTTATAGTAGCGGTATACTCTTTAAGAATACACTACACAAAGGTAGCATATTCGAACAATACATTTAGGCTTGTTTGATTATATTGAGATACCTAACTAAATTCTGAGTTTAAACTGTCATTGTTGGAACCAACAATGACAGTTTAAACTTAGAATTTAGTTTAAACTGCTATTGATATTAGCCCTAGTCTCCCAGGAACAATCCAATCATGAATTTAATCAAGAAAATAGTTTATAGATTTTTACTATGTTAGTGTTGTTACTTGCTTGGAATTAACATCAGCAGGGCTATTCAGTTTTGTAACTTGACAGCGGAATCCGCGATGAGTTTCAAAATTGAAGTTCGAGTCCGAGATCTTGATATGTGATTCCCTAATCATCTGGTACGCACTTGCGAGGTGAAGGGAGTCTCAAACTCTAACTTCAATTTAGAAACTCATCGTGTATTCCGCTGTCAAGTAACAAAACAAAAGCGAACTTGCATCATATTGACATGTAATTATCTAATCATCTATTACGCACTTGCGAAGTGAAGTGATCCTAGAACTCGAACGTCAATTTTGAAACTCCGCTGTCAAGTTACAAAAGTGAATAGCCTTGCAGGTCAGGTATTTTCCCAAGAAAACAAAAAACTATTATAAAACCATTTACAAAAAACTTACTAAGTAAATACTTACTTATAGCCAGTCGGTTCTTTACATAAAGACAGTGATCGATTTTGGAACCGTAGGGTATAATATTGCTACTCAGTAGCATGTTTTCGCGACGAACTTTCACAATATTGGGAGCATCACCATTCAGGTGAACCTAATGTGAAGGTAAAACTAGTCTCTTGCTCTGATACTATTTTTGTTATTTTTTTATTTTTATTCTCTATAAGTTAATGCTAGACTATAAATAATCCCACCTGATGGTAAATGGTGATGTAGTCATGAATGGTAAAACGCATTAACTTAGTAAAAGCCTACTCAATCTTGCCTTGAACACATTCTTGATTAATTATTTTTCCGAGTATAGTACTATAAAGCTGTACACCTGTGTCCATTTCGTTTTCTTAATATCAGTCTCATATTTTTTAATTTGCTTGGAAAAAAGGCTTTATTGCGATAAAACCTTGTTTGTTTGTATTCCTTGCTTTCACTGGTTAAGCGTGTTAAACAAACATAACATTTGAATCACTAAAAAGAAAAACCCCACTGCACTAGCAGCGTCAGAATTCTATAGCGTTGAAACGGAAGGGATTTTTGGGATTCAACACAAAAGTTTGTCCTTGTAGTATATTGTGGTTCAAGGTTTATTTTACAATCAATAGACGCATTGCACAACTAGTAAATCATTGGCATGTGGAACATAGACAACTAATTTCATATAATTTGCATACCTTGCACAGAGCAAACTTGCAGCGCTATAATAATTGTGTTTGCTAAACTTTCAGGTCTCCAAGAGCGATATCGTATCAAGCTGCAGTCGCTAAAGCAATTCCTAGGAGACTGCAAATCTACCGTAAGTTTTGTCTTAAAGTGTTCACGACTTGTGTTAAATGTGATTGACCTAGTTAGGCCTTCTGTCCAGGTAGACGCACTCCATACGCACGCTACCCCGTCAATGGTCACTTGTTTGGCAAAGGCGAGGTGTGTTGCCTGTAGTGATGGAAAATATCGCTACTTTTATTTCACTATCATGTCCGTGAAGTTATTTATTTTTGTCACTGTTATATCACCCGTGATAAATCACGACCGTTATATTTTATCAGTGACGATATTGTCACAGTGGGTGCATTTTATTCCGTCTGTTACATGTCGCAGTGAATTTCAAGTACCTACATAGTTCAATCAAAACCTTACCCTGTTTGCAATAAGATTTATTTTCATTTGAAGTTTTTGTAACGTAGCGTTATTTAATTAAGCAAGTTGAAAAAATTCAGACAAACTAAAGTCTAATGACGTTGAGAATAAGATGCAATTTCACTTAAACAAATTCTCTCTTCTAGCTGGTGGCACTGTGTCGCTCTCGCTCACGCACGGCTCAAGTCACAAATGTTGCTTTCTCTCTTTTGCAAGATGGAATTCTGTGAATTTTATTATAATGTACCTTGGCCGGTGGCAGGCGTTAAAAGGAATACTGTGGTGAAATCACTCTCGCGACGTCACTGGTGTGACAAATGAAGTAACTATATTGTAACAAGTGATATATCCAGTGATACGTGAAATGTGCCATTCCTAGTTGCCTGGGAGGCGGCCGAACCTCGACTGATCTTGTCGGACCATTTGTATTGCAAACAATAACTTGTAAAAACGATATCACATACCTGGAAAAAATTGTTTTTTTTTTCTATTTTCAACGAGCAACACTAATAAATTAAATTCAACTTCATTTTTTTCCACTACAGGATAATCAAAATTAACAACATAAAATACCATGTTAAAAAACTATTTATACAGGTATGGAAAACTAACAAATATAACATTGGTTTTATTTACAATCTTCGGAAGTATCCAGGTGCATCCAGGTTAATGTAACCATTGTACTTGAGTACCGCATTCAGCGAGCCAGTAATTTGCATGTCAATAAACGTCCGTACAAGAACAGTGTTACATCCCAGTTGCCTTTAGCATACTCTGAGGAGCAGAGCTGAATCTAAGGCAAAGCTAAAACTATAAAGCAAACTTAGACTCGGTTTTTGCTCACACAACAGTCTTGTGCTAGAGAGGAGTGACACTTTGTTAGTACGATCCCACCAAAAACATAAATGTAAAAAAGGAGAGCCAAGTTCAATACAAAAATTATGCTTGGCTGTGGGCTTCGCCGCAAAAAGAATGGAGATCTAAATGAGTGCTAAGTTCTATGCAAAATCGAAATATGTATTTATAGGAACAAAATATTCTAACATTATGAACAAGTATTAAACTCTATTTCTTTGCTTTATTGGATACCTATAACAATTGCTGTTATTTAAAAATGTGAGATCTTAAAGTAGGTTAGATTTGACTTGGCCAGTTTTTATCAGAATTATAATGTTGAATAACTTTATAAAATGACTGATGTAATAATTGATGATATATTTGATTCGGAATATTATTGAATCCAAAAATAACTTAAGAGAAAGACAGTTTCATGTTGATGCAAACCGTTCAACACTTCATACCATGTAATATATTTTACTTCGTATTATTAAATGAACCAGTAGATCCAAAGCTGTGTGCACACTGCACACGACAGCCACGCAATTTGCAATCCGATGCGGAATGTCCGCATTGCCATTCAGTGACTACAGAATTTACATATTCCGGGACATTACTCCTCTGTGTATTGTATTGATGGATGTGCAGATTTGACGCTGAAAACAATAGCCTTGTTATTGGCGCAAGAAACGGATGATAATCGTGAAACGTTGACATGCTCTCCAACTCCTTAATAAAAGTAATGAATAGTTCTTAAACCTAAATACACTATGTTGTACTGCAAATTTAAAATTAAAAGCAAAACAATTAAATAAAATGAAAACACTATTTTGCAATTCAATAACTAGTATAAATTTTAAAATTTACATTTATAAATTTACCTAAATAGTCTAAACTTATTTCATAGACAATACGCTTCAATCTCAGCTTCAATTTAACGTTATTGATTTTAATAAACTTGACAGTCAAGGACTCCTAACAAATCAAGAGTAAAAACTACCCTGTTTCGAATACAAAGTCGAGAAATCTCTTGAAAGTCCAATTAAATGAACAAAGTTTTAATTAATTGTACTTTATTTAAAGACTAACGTAACTTTTAAATAACAAATTTTATTATTATTTTGTTAACTAATTGCTAATTATTAAGGGTAATCCACTATCACTAATTAATTTGGGGCTTATTTTCGCTGAAACTTTAGCGCTGTCTTCTCAAAACTAATTTTAGTTTTACGGTAAGGGGTTAAACAAATTCGAACAAATTAATATGAATAATTTAAAGTACAGTAAAAGGTTATTGAAGAATAAAATTACCGGCTCTGAAAACTATAGAGTAGTTTTGCAAATTAACATGCCAGTTTCAGATATTTAGACTACTACTATAATCAACAAGTTCTTTGAAAAAAAAATAGTGATAAAGTTCCTAAAAATCCTCCATTTTAGGAATATTTTTTAAAGTTTTTAGTATTGATAATTTTTGAGTTAATAACCAAAACCTAAATACCTTAATTTGTTCAATCTTTATTTGTTAATAACAACTGCATTTGTTTAAGTTCTTTAAAATCATTCCAATGCATTTTTCTAATCTTCATTCCGAATCCAGGGAGGATTCATATTTTTAGGAGCTTTACCACTATATTTCTCAAAGAAATTGTTGACCAGACTATACTATAAGTTGATGATTGCAAGTTAAACACAGATAGGTTGTTTTATAAAATAGTCAAGTTAGTTCTTGGACGACAACGAGTTCGTGATGCTATTAATATTACTGTGATGGGTGGAAAAAGTCTACAGGATCTAATTAAAAGTTCTTGTTTTAAGTCAACAGCTGATAAAAGTGTTCCATTTTCCGTGAACGCGAAAGTAAGTTAAACAAGTAATAATTTATTTAATTTTAATTTATTACTTTATAATACTATACAATTATTTATAATACTTTCTCTCGCACACTGGTGGAACCGGCGACCGTACAGGGTGGAACACAAAATTTATCAGCTATTCATGATACATTTCATGAATAAAATTGTGTATGTTATTTCCCTGACAATCAGTTGCTGGTATCCTAAAGGTCTTCGCACATAACGATCAATCAACTCAACTTATCGGAAGGTATTTAATTTGTTACCGTTAATTTTCAGTCGAGCTGCAGTTAATTGCGTGATGTGGCGACGCGACGTATCGTAGGTACATTTCTTTCGAGTACATGTCAAAAATTTAACCATAAAGAGTAAGGGCCCTCGCCGACGACGACTTTTTGTAGTGATGCTGTCGCGCGTTTCATGAACGCGCAACAGCATCGCTACTAACGCTTGTTAGTCGCATTTGCAACACGCTACAGAAGCGATGCCAACGCGCAACTAACGCGCTACAATATCGCGACTGTATCGATTCAACGCACAACCGTATCGGACGACATCTGTATCCTGCAACTGTAGCGATCGCAG
The DNA here is from genome assembly GCA_911387775.1 of Thymelicus sylvestris. Classification (NCBI taxonomy): domain Eukaryota; kingdom Metazoa; phylum Arthropoda; class Insecta; order Lepidoptera; family Hesperiidae; genus Thymelicus; species Thymelicus sylvestris. The sequence continues at coordinate 17,496,714 of OU426889.1, forward strand.
TTACCATGGTGCCGTTACTGAATCGCGTTAGCATCGCTACAGAAGCGCGTTTGTATCGCGACTGAATCTGGGCCCGTGGGCGAGGGCACACAGCTAGCGACCGCTTCGCCACTGTATCGTTGCGGACGCGCGACAGCATCGCTACTGCATCGCTACAAAAAGTCGTCGTCGGCGAGGGACCTAAGACTTAAAGCTTATATTACAATGCTTTGTTGTAAGTTGACTCGGAGTGGTGTGGACGCCGACTTATGTAATTTGCAAAGATTTCAATTCTAGGAGGATTAGGAGGTCTTTATTGGCAGGTAACCCGATTTAATTGTCAAATATCATAGTTGGACGTATGTACGAGCGTTCTGAACAAACAAGGTCTATGATAAAACATGGTAGTAATATTATGAAGTCATAAGATAAAAATGACAGTATCAAAAGTCACTTTTCGTATTCAAAAGAGTCAGCAAAAACTTTTATGATATCTTTATCTTCCATCAGATTAAGCCCATAAAAGTTGAAAGTGTTCCAACCACAAGAAAAATCCAAGAATAAGGTATTCTGTGTGAGGATCCGTACTAATCTTCGCTGAGTGCTTTCAGGCACCTGAACAATTTTTCAAAGATACTTTATATTTTAAACCAAGATCTAACTTTTTGTCTCTTGGAAAAAGTTCTCATCTCAGAGTTTTGTCGCAGAACCTATTTCAGCGTTATTAGGCAAAATGTCTTACAAAATATTTTCAGTTAAGGGAAAATCATTTTGAAATTAATAGAGTTACACTTGATCGTCATAATGTAATATTATGTAATATAAGTAAATAATCTTCACTCTTTTTAGAAAAACCAATGAAGAAAAACATAATAATCGTTTTAATTTTGAAATGTATTCAGATCTAAACATTAAATAAATCATAACGCTACATACTCTTCATTACGATCCCTTTAATCGTTGGTGCCATAGATAACACACAAGAAAATGAATACACACAAAGACTTAGAACAGAAATTCAAACAGCTGCTTACAATTATACATGTCGGGAATAAGTAGTCCAGAAAATAATAGACTGTGGGCGTTTACATCATTTTAGTCAGAAACTCATTGAAACACAGGTTTTACACTCGATACTAATTTAATACGCGATTACTAGCGACACACAGGTTCTGAACAGATTATTACGTCACTTGAATCACTAATAGCACCAATCACTAATGGCACGCGGTGAAGTCGGATTTACATCGCGATGCAGCATTCAGGATAACCAACCATAATTCACACGTCGCATTGCACACTCACAGCCATCCCGGCTCCACAACTTGCCCGCGCTTCCCGCTTACCAAAACCCGCGTGATCAATCCGCCAATCGCTGGCACCGCTGCACCGTGACCTATCTCATCAGAAGCGAACCATCACAGCTGCATGAGTGTTACTTTTCGCAAAGGGTATAACTGTACATAGAAAACAGTCCACGTGCACTTCTCGCTAGCTCCGGCATACCGCGCGACTGACTGGTCAACATACGCAATACCTGCTCGATCGCTGTCCATCAGTACACCCAGTACCCAGTTGTGCAATGCGAATGCAAATTTTTGGCCATCAAAATAACGTTCTTCTCTAGATGTCCGCTCAGCTCGGAGGTTGTCTAAAGAGTGTCCGTTGGCGGCTGGCAAGTCAATAGCTGTCCTCTATTACCCCCGTCACTGCATGTTCTCAAATGCTAGTAGACAATTTGCACGGTGCTGCCATCTTCAACTTCCAAATACACCCAAGCTAGTTCCGGCTTGAAATTCATCACTTACATCATCTATTCATCATGACATACATTGAAATAGTATTTTAGCTCGAGACGGCTAGCATGATGTTGGATTTTGCGTTTATTCCCCAAATACTCGTACCTATCTGAATAAATTTCTCTGAATATTGTTGAAGGCAAGTGCTTCAACCATCACGAGGCGTCGGATTTGATCCGTGCTTCTAGAGTTGAGTACAAGGTACGGGGAAATGTCGGTTTATCGAGTTCTGATATTTTACTAAACTGAGAATAAAATGATTTTCAGAATACCGCGATCAAAATTAAATTTCGATTTATGAGTAACTTTGCCAGACTGGAAACTTGTAGTTCTCAGAATATCGAGGATAAAATTAATGGTTAATGAAAAGTGAGTTTCTTGCTATATTTACAATGTAAGTTAAAGAAATTCATTCTCGTGGTTACGTTTCTCGTGCAGTTGATTCAAAGCAAAATTAAATTGCTATTCGGTATTTGCTCAAAATTTTATGAGTAAAACTTGGGTTTACTCAATTTATCCCTCCTTTTATTACCAACCAATATTAAAATGATTTTTCGTGAGAGTAATTTCGACCTTGATACAATCATGATGCAAATTCGTCTTAAAATAATCACATATACATTTTCCTGTATTAAAAAAAATATAGCAATTTTCTTTTCAATTTTTTTTTCAACATTGAAAAAGTCTGCTTTTTGTCCAAGAGTACATATAAGCAAGTAAAGTATTCTAAAGTAAATAAACGTTATCCCAATATCTATTAGCTTCTAACTTGAACCAAAGATAAGCTTAGTTCAGTGCATTCAACACTGGCCTTAAATTTACATACAACACTACAAGCAAAGCCCGTGTTGTGTATCCGATGATCCACGGGATTCAGCTCTTTGTTCCGATAAATAGGGCTTGCATTAGTTCTCTTGGGAATTTGATAATATTCCAAGTCAACCCATTGATGGCTCACATGGAGTAGGCTTCTTGCTTCAGCTCCACTACGCTGCTTCCAGTGAGGGTTGTTAGAATAATTAGTGGCCGATCTAAGTGTTGGAAGTTTTTTTTTAATGTTACCAAAGATTATAGGATAGGACAGGTTTACATGTCCTTCAAAACACGACATTTTTGTCACTTAGAATCGACATAAGCAACGCACTATGAGCGTTGTAGCTAAGCGGTTTCTTTGGACGACCTGCGTGACGTATGGTTACCATGCCGGACCGGTGTTGGAAGAGACCTGGGTTCGATTCCCAGCGAGGCAGAATTTTGTCATGAGTTTGAATTTCTGTTCTCAGTTCTTGTTATGAGTTGTCCATGGCACCCACGAAATAAGAAATTCTAGTGTGGGGCAATGAGAGTGTAATGTGTAGCATTTATTGTTTTTAACTGATGTTTTTACTAATTAAATATACTTGTTCAAAATATCATATTTAACGGTATTCATTATTGAATTTCTGTCATGATTAATTCGCATAGTAAGGTTTAGTAATTTTGGTTCAGCCATGATGAATCGACTCTTCCGACCGTAGAGGGAGATCTTTTCATCGGCAGATTAAATAAGGTCTTTACGGCGTATACTTGTTTTTGATAGATGGTCTATTACAATGATATTGTACAATGATAGATAGTCTGCTTACAAATGGTATGGCTGTGTATATATTTTGCGTGTATACTAGTTTTTGTGTGTACCTATATGTAATTTCACTCTTGAATAACCCTTCTATTCATAATAACCCAATTAAAGTAAAAGTATAACGATGCTTCATAATTTTTTTTTCTTGCCTATTTAGCTATGTTACACTTATCCATAAAGCCTTAATATCTTTTTTCTATCTGTACGTGTGTCTATTTGAAACAATAACATGGAAAAATACAAAATTAAGTTATTATTTAGCATAATATTTTAAATGGTATATTAATTTCATCAATCTTACTGGGAACCGCGTATTTTGGGAACTATATTTTTTCCAATATTCACTGTTTTTCAGGGAAATTTAATACTAAGTTTTTAATCTCATAAGTAGTTGTTTATCGTAAGCAAAATTACTGACTTGGAAATTTAAATTAGCTATATTTATCTTGAAATGTTTCTTTTCTTTTAAACCACATTAAATTAACATTTTATGCAGTTATAAAGGCTGGAGTTGTGTGTAAAGTCTTTGTTATTAAATTACTGCTTGATAAAATAAGATTAGCGACCCCAAGTTACCAAACATTGAATCTTAACATCATTAGTTAAGGTACTTATTTAGCTGATGTTACATAGTCTATTGTGTTTTAAAACAAAACGCTTTTTATTCATACCGTCGTAAAGAGGCTGTAATCTTGACAGAACGACGGCTTAACCAGCTTTTCGTTAAAGAAAAGCAGCTCCTATTCACATGTTTAAGTTTCAACTCTTTTACAAGCGCCTAAGATAAGATCATTGTAATGAAGCCTTATTCATTTTATGTTTTGATTCTAATATAGATTGGCTAATTTAAGCGGTTTTAACCTCGCTCTCTCAACTATGGAGGATTGAGTTTGAAATTCGAATCTTGCACGGATCTCATTTTTAATTTAAAAAGTTATCTGCGTATTAGTTTGCTCTCTTGTTTGCTGAATAAAAACATTCTGAGGAAACTGCACAGAAATGTTCATAAAGACATTTTTACATTATGTGAAGTCTATCAATCTTAGCTTAAGGATTGGAAGACACTCGATAATAAGAGAATAGGAATAGTAATAGTATAGAAGAATAGAAATAGTAATGAAAGAAGTAGGTGTGTGTAGCATTCGAATCCAGGCCCCCTTGTAAGGAGAACAAACATTCAAACACCATGTTATCACTGCCTTTAAACTTTGGCTTAACTCGTCCATTATTTCGTAGTGGTTTACACAGGCTTTCCACGCCTACTAGATTGCGTACACTAACATTGTTATGTGTAGTGACGCGCTAATCGGTGAAGTATAATCAATTTATATCTAGTTAACAGTTCGTTGATCACTTAATTTTAACCCAAGTATGAAATGAAGCTGTGATGCTACACACATATACATAATATGATGATATTATACATATTATGTTAGTCAACATTATTTAATATTTAACTAGCGAGAACTCGCGCAATGAGCATTTTGCTCACGCTGAAACTCAATTTGTTGTAATTGATAAGTGATTTGAGTGTGTGATTGATCTATATTTTATTTATTATTATTTAATTAATAACAATATTTAATCTTACCTTACTTTTATAGTAGCATTAATCTATACTAATATTATAAAGAGGAAAGCTTTGTATTTTTGTATTTTTGTATGTTTGCAACGAATAAACTCAAAAACTACTGAACCGATTTTCAAAATTCTTTCACCATTAGATTGCTACATCATTCAGAAGTAACATAGGCTATATTTATTACTAGAAAAAATTAGGGATCCTTGCTAAATCATCAGTAACGTGAACCAAAGTGTGAAAAAATTTGCTTAAAAATTTCTTTCATCGCATACGCTGCGAAAACTATTGATGATAAAACAAAAAAATGTTCTACAATATTATAGAACATATCAATATCTACAAAAAACCTCGCAATAGTATATGTCCAACTATTGTCGTTATGTCACTATAACCACTTTTTACATTTTAAAAGTTAATAAAAAAGATGACCAAAATCAGATCATGAAAACCATACCTTCGTATTAAGCCTTATCCAAATAAATCATTTCATATTCAAAAATGTTTCAATACCTATAGATAACTTTTTGAATTAATCAAATCGAACATTCCATTTAGAAGATATTACGTAGTAAAGGAACTACGTGACAACGTGATTGTACGAGTAGCAACAATCATCACCGGCCCCGCGGCCGGACAGCTCGCGCATGTTCCGCGGATCCCGATTATGTAACACGGGGAGGGGAGGGGAGGGGAGTGGAGTGGTAACGGGAGCGGGAGAGGGAGAGGAAGAGAAAGAGGGAGAGGGGGAGGGGGAGGGGGAGGGGAGGGGGGAGGGGGGAGGGGGGAGGGAGAGGGAGAGGGAGCGGGAGCGTGAGCGGGAGCGGGAGCGGGAGAGGGAGGACACGGAAACTATAACGGCTAAGAACGGCTGTACCGATTTTAATGATCTCTGATTTGTTACATTCTCAGGCGATACGAAGTTCGCCGGGTCAGCTAGTCATTGATAATAACACAAACGTTCTCTTATTATAAAACTTTATGGATAGTTTTTGTATTATGCTCTGGATACCTTACCTCTTTAATATTAAATATAATCTTTAAAATTTAATAATATGTATATACTTTATCCATTTTGCTGACTGTACATGATCAAGTTAACGTGATAATAGTGTAAAACACAAAACTGCTGAATACCTTTAACAATATAAAACGCTTAGTGGCGATGATAAAGGGTTAAAATCAAACCAAACAGAGTTGAAACACGTGTCCTTTGTATTTTGAAAACACAATTAACCGCTCACATTGCATTTTATCCATTTAAAATGCGAAAGCGACTAACGAAACAAGAAGCATCATACTAAATTCATGGACAAAATATAAATTTATGCTTCATTAAATAAACTTAGTACAAGGTATTAAATTACAGAAGCGTGCTTCTGTAATTTAATGCTTGCTTTAAATTTTATGAACAAAATTTACTTGTTTCAGCATGCTGGAAATATAAATTATGCAGTTTTAAAAACTACAACGTGAATAATAATCTAAATATAGAAGACAGGGGTTTTTACACTAAAATATTGACAATAATCTGAATTTTACCAAGAAAAAAATAACCGACTTCAAAATAACTCAAAAACTACTCGTTAGATCTAGCTCAAATTTAAGTGGCACTGCATGACAAGTACCAGCTTTCGATTAAAAAAGAATCATCAAAATCGGTTCGCCCAGTCCAAAGGTCTGAGGTAAGCATAGTTTCACTGGCTCGACAATGCCCACGTATTTTATTATAGCACCTCACTCTTGTACGCGCCATTCGGCTTCCGCCATATCAGTGACCACAGAGTACGTAACCACTTCGTAAGTGACAGTGACGTTTTCCATTTAATACAGAGACACACGAGACAGTGTATGTATGTTATCGCACATACACTACAGTCCTAAAAATTTATGACGCACATAAAATATGTAGCTATAAATATAATCCAAAAATATTATGTTTACAGCTGTATTTATTGATCGATATACACTGATTGATTACCCTCGCTAATTTGATCACCTTATCCGTTATTGATGGATCAATTTTCAGTTAACTGGAGACAAATCGAACCGTGAAATGTTAATGAAACTGTCCGTCATGCCACTCCGTTCTGACGTAAGCAAGATGAAGCCTTTCGCATGTAAATAGAAAACGCGCACGAAGCAGCAACGCTTCAAAGAGCATTTTCGACTTTACACGCGAGCTTTTATGTAGCGAGACTTACTAATTTGCTTCTCCCTTTCAGCTCTCAATAACTTTGCATAACGGCAAAATGCGAGAAAAAGAAATAGGGAAATGCAATAAAAAATATATTGAATTAAAGCACTTTTATTATGAGCTTTTATTCAACTTGCTGGAAAAGGTATGAGTTATATTTTACAACTTCTCTGTATCGAATGTTCGGATAATTGGAATACTAGTACAAATTCAATGTAAATTAAATTAAATAGATAATTCTAGATGTGCCAGTGAAATCTGTTGGATGGATTTCTGTGAATGTTTTCACTGTGTAAATCCCGGTCCCTTGGGAATTCCGAGATAAAAAGTATAATGTCAACCTATCATATCATTCAGAAGTAATAGAACCGATATATTACATCAATTATACATAAATATCTCCTGTGTATTGTACATTCATATTTACTATACAATTATATGTACCTACATTTGTAGAAGAGGCACCTTGCCTCATCGTCACAGTGTACATTTACAATGAAGTCAGTCTCCCGGAAAGCGATCAATAAGCAAACGAAAGCGACGGTATGGACCTGGACGCTATACAAATTAATTCCTTTCTTCAATCAAATAAACATTAAAATGCAATACTGTGATTAGTTTTGTTTAAATTTTTAAAAATCACCTTATTTGAAATGATTGTTTTTAATCTAGGCTTCATGTTTTGATTGATTTCTAACAATATTGATGGTAAACTATTGCAAAGTCCCACCTATTGCGATATTTATAGGTTTTATAACGTCGTTATTTAAATAATACATGTAATTTTATTAAACTTTAGAAATCAGATAAGGTCTTTTATGTAATAGGGTAGGTGGGGAGCAAAATATTTGAGGTAAGACAAATATGTCTTCATATTTTATCTAATAAACTATAGAAGAGAATATAATATTCAGGTGGTAGATGCACATTCTCGCCAGGGGCGATGCATTAAGCTGTAGGAACTGACAGACAAGCATGGCGCCACCATGGATTTATGCACTAGGCACGTTAATCAATATGTGAATCGGGAAATTCGTGAATAACTATATCATACTAATATTATAAACTAGGTCTGCCCGCGAATAAATGCCCGTTTTTCGGGATATTAAGTATGGTACCTTATGTTATTCCAGATGTCAATTCCAAAATTTCATGAAAATCTCTTTAGTACTTTGTACGTCAAAGAAAAACAAACTTCCATAACAAACAAATTTTCAATTGTTGTTGTCTTATCAACATCTACCTAGTACCTATTATAAAGTTGCACTGATATTTATAAAACTCTTCATTAGATTTTCACCAAACAAACAAAATTACTCAAATTGGTTAACCAAAACTCGGAGATATCGGCGTGTAAAATCCGTAAAATAAATTACTTCCTACTTTTTGCAATATAGGTTAAAATTTAATTTGTGTTACGTAAAATTATTAAAACCAAAGCTGGTAAAGTTACGAACGAAACAAGAACATAAACTCACTTGATCTTTGAACACAAAAGGCCTCTCATTATTTTCCTCGAATCATTTGACAAAGGTCACTCTTGGGACCTTAATTTACCCCTGCAAATATTTATTATAACGACTTTTAGTTGCTTCCTAAATCCATTGCATTCTACGTACGCTGATACGTTGTAGACTTTTAAGAACACGAGGCAATGTATAACGTATTATTAGTGGTTTATACATTTTCTAATTATTAAGTTATGAGTTTTCGTCTCGCGGTGCCGGTATTGTACGAGTATACAGGGCGATTTATGAACATTAATTTAAATTACTGAGTGGATTACCATGTTAAGCTTATTATTATATTATAAAGACAATATGCCAATTTTCTGCCTCATTGTGATTTACAATTAACACAATTTATTATGTAGGAAAACATTTTTTTCTCCGCATGTAGGATTAATCAGTTGTTTTTTTGTTTTTCGTATTAACGGTACCCTTGATTAGAAAAAGTTAGACCAAAGACATTTTTAATTTAACATTAAAATTATGAACTATTGGTTTCAAAAATTCGCTTATGTTGATGCAATTTATGAAGATTAAACTAATAAGACCTGTATATTTTGTGTAGGTACGGATTTTTGCAGACTTCCACGTACCACCCTGTGGTACTCAGCCGCCCAGCATTATGGAAATGTGAAACTTTTGGAAGGAATCACGCTTTTAGTTTGAAGTCAACGTTCGTTTTGTCCCCCTTTGTTAAAAGTTTGCAATTGCGACAGTTGGTGTAACTTTGTTCTCATTTTATTCTCATCGGTGTCGCTGTATGAAGAATCGTTTTAGGGGTTTCATTTCAATTAGGAATGGTTTAATTGTAAAATGAATTTATTACATTCTCAAACAAAGCGATCATAGTCCGAGTAGATAGAGTGTCTTTTTATCTTGGTTCCATCCATCCATCAGCCTTTGGAGGTCCACTGTTAGATATAGGCCTCCCCTAAATTGCAACACTCTGACCGGTTCTGAGCCTTCTGAATCCAGCGGATGCCCGCTGTCTTCTTCATATCGTCACTCCACCTAGTCAGGAGCGTCATATGCTCCTTTTTCCGAGACGTGAGCGCCATTCAAGGATCTTATTCTTCCCCAACGGTTATCGATCCTTTGCACTATGTGGTCAGCCCATTGCCACTTCAGTCGGCTAATATTATTATTGAGCTATGTCGGTTACCCTAGTCCGTCTACGGATCTCCTCATTTTTGATGCATTCACGTGGAGAAATACCGAGCATAGCCCTCTCTATAACCCACTGCGCTATTCTGAACTTGTGGATTAGACCAATAGCACCACGTCTCGGATAGCTGTATGTCATTGCTGCAACACACACTGCTCGAACACCCTCGACTTTATCTTGGTTTACTACTTTTAAATGGGACTAGATGTTTAAAAATGGATTGCTAAAGTGTTTACTAATGCGTAAAGAAGGATATTATGCCGGCGTGGCGAACATTTTAGCCCGCTAAAAGGGGCAAGGGGCGTGCCTTTTCTAATGCCATTACAGGTTAATGATAACTGGAGTGGTAATTTCTTCGACACATCATTTCTTCGACATATTAAAACCGTTATTCACTATCTACGATTCAATAGAACGTAGTCATTGAATATCAGATCCACACTGGAATTGAACCAAGGGCCCTTCGTTCTTCTTTAACGTCTGAAACTGCGCTGGATAATATATGGTCACAACAAGTCCCTAATAATCGTAAAATCAAAGTTAGAATGCTGGCATCATCATGATATTTACGAGCTCCGTATCGGTAAACATTGTTTCGTTTTGTGTTATTGTAAGGTTTTACGGTCCACTGAATATAATGTGGTTGAGGCCATAGAGTAGCACCGTCTAGTGCCAACAGTTTTTACTATAGTCTTTTTTACTCTATAGTATTATAGTCGAGTCAGTAATCCACTAGACCAAATTGACATTTACGGTGTATCTAATCAGTTTTTGATGAAAATGAAAAGCATCGTGAAAAAACAGTTCTGACGTGAATCATGACACTTTCTGATTTCAAACATGTGTTTTTAGGGACTAAGAAGTCACTATTACTATTACTACGGCAATATCATTACACAATGTAATATTTTTTTCTGTCACATTCATGTCTGTCTGTTTATATTATACTATGATAAATAAATGTGTATTGTATATTATGTGTATTGTATAGTATTGTATTAAAATTTGACATGTACACACACACACACACACTAACACACTCATACCCCGTCGCGGGTGGCATGGACGACACATATAACACATCAAAATCACACCTATGGACCCCTCGCTTCACAGGCAGGGTCGCTACCAACTAGGCTACAGGGTCGTCACAGTTCACACATGTATCTGACGCACTATACTTACTTATATTCGAAGATCTGCATAAACAGGTTCTTAAATTGACTTTTTAAGCCATGGGATGGAAATAAAAGTAACGCTAGTAATGGGAGATAAGAGTATATTTTAAATCAATCGACTACATAACAAAGAGTTTTACCCTTTTTTGTGTCGGTTCATCTGTTTGTCTGTGACTTTGTTCACGGTAATTTGAAAATCAAAATCAAATGCTAACAGAAACTAACTGAACAGAACTATACTCTACTATAACAGAACTATAACAGAAAGCTAACAGATTAAGAAGTATAAAAATGTTATCAAGTATGAGTACTAAAACTACTAAGTCATAAGTTTCTCAATCCAAAGCGCTTAGTAAGTAGTTTTATATAAAATTTCTATAATATCTTCCTGTCATGTTGCATTAACCAGGTCGTTGCATAATGTGTTAATGCTTAACGTTAAAGTTAACGCAAGCCGACTGCTTTGCATAAGCTGCACACTGAATCTTGGCATCTTGTGCGTCACCAGACATTCAAGTATGATGACAAGTTGCAGCAGCTACTATAATAGGGATGTTGACACTATCAGTAAATTAAAATAAATTTATGTTTAAAGTATCAAGGAAAACATTTGAACACCTAAAATATTATTCTTTTGTCGAAAACAATCACAATAAATTAAATATAGTTATTTTAAAATGCTAAAAATATTACTCACTGTCACGTGACCTCAAACGCCACTTTGAGCTTATGACGTCATTGTTCATATTTGACGTTTTTGGTGGGAAATTTGAAAATGATTTTGTTTTATCAATTTTTGTTTGTAAATTGAAGATTATTATTTTTATAATATTTTTTTCGTGAATCTTAAGGTTCTATCTATAAAATCAAATTGAATCCCAAAATTAGTCAACATCCCTATTATGCGTAATCATTGCGTAATACTTTTATGCCCAAACTCAGAGTCACTAACGGTTACCTTAATCGCTTCTTAGTAAAAAATTTGTAAGGTGATTCTTTACTAAGGAGCGATTTTTAAGTAAGTGACTCTGAATTGGGGTGTTAGCGTTTGAATATTGAAAAGGAAAATAAGAACACTTTTGCGCTTGTTTTAAGTAAATTAATTTACAGAGATTGCATGTTTAACTTTCTTCAGAAATTAACACTAATGGTAGATTAAAGATTGCTTCAAAATAGGTTAAACTTGTAAGAAAAGAAATTAATATTCTGGACAGAACGCAAGATTTTATTTTTATTTGAAATTTATACCGATCGAAATCTGTTTCGGATTCTCTGTTTGATACGCTTACTCTATAGTGTTCCTATAAAATGCTCTATTTTGCTTCTACATACGAATATTGTTCGTTCTATTAAAGGTGAATGTTGGAGACAAGAAAAACTTAAAGATTTAGTTTCAGAACATGTTGATATGCCTGTTTATGTGATGGAATACTAGTCATAAAACAAGATTACTTTTCAAAATTATCCAGGGACAAAAAAAACTATTCTTGTAGATCTAATATTTGATAAGTAAACCAAAATAATAAATTACTGTGTCTCTATGGCAATCAATTGATAAGTAATAATTATTTGTTTCGAAGAATTTCTAATTTAACATGTGGAAAAAGCTCACTGTGAAAAGCATTATTATTTCTTGGTCAAAGACTTTTTAATCAATAAAAATATAAACAATCCTTACTTTAATTCAAAACAAAAGGTAACAATTCCTTAAACAATGTTTCACGGTAAATTTAAAAGATTACGATCAATCAATTATTGCTTAACCGGCCAATAGATTGCCTCGGCTTTATTCAACTAGTTACCAGAACAAGGTGTTTAACAATCATGAATCTTTGATGTTGATCGAATATTCTACTGTAAATTGAAACTCGACCAAACTTACTCTGAATTTTGAATGGGTTACTTGTTCCTACTATCTAACTTTGATAGATGGTTTGCACTTGAGAAATTGGTAAAGGCAGACTTGTTATTGATATTCTGAATGTGTGAATTTATACGAAAGACTACACGGGATTAGTCTACGAAAGCATTATGTTTTTAACCGACTTCAAAAAAGGAGGAGGTTCTCAATTCGACTGTATTTTTTTTATGTTTGTTACCTCAGAACTTTGGACTGGGCGAACCGATTTTGATGATTCTTTTTTTAATCGAAAGCTGGTGGCTGTCATGTGGTCCCACATAAATTTTATTGAGATCTGACAACTATGTAGTTTTTGAGACTTTGAAGTCGGTTATTTTTTGTTAGTAAAATTTAGATTATTAATATTGTTATTATTGGTATTAATTGATTTTGCATCCAGCCTGACTGGCTTCTTACCTCGATCTTGTTAAGTCAGCTGCCAAAGAATTCATCGTGTTTTGTGTTACAATGTGCCCAGAATTGAGATAGAGTTCTTCTTTTTTCTCTTTTCTTGGCGGCGTCACATCGATAATTTCCTAAATGTCTTACACCCCAACTCAGAGTCACTAACGGTTACTTAAATCGGTCCTTAGTACAGTATTTGTATGTGGATTCTTTACTAAGGAGCGATTAAAGTAAACGTTAGTTACTCAGAGTTGGGGCGTTAAACTACTCGTAGTTACCGCCACAAGGCGTGTTGTGTCGGCTTTTTACATAGCAAAAGTTGTAAAGTTGATGGTACATTTACATAATAATGTGATAGTTACTAAATGTAATATAATTTATTATTAGTATTACATTTTGTAAATCAAAATTAAATAACATATCTGTAACGAAATTCATATTATTCATCAATAAATAATTCCACAATTGTCAACCTTTACAATAATTTGATTACTCTTAAAAGGGACACAGGAATTTATTCCAAGCGAATTATTGAAAAAACACAATTTCTCAGCGGCCGAAAAGCGAAGTCCGCTTCGGTATTCATTCGCTTTAATTATTCCATTCAATTAGTTCAGCCTTTATTTTCGCTTCGCGTTTTCCCGCAGAGATGAAAATAGTGAGGATCGAATCGGATCATACACCGCACAGAACAATTTTTGCAGGTCATGTGACAGGATTAACGTACAGGCATAACTTTGAACTTTTAACATAGCGAATATCATACGTATTCACTGGAAAGGTAATAAATAAAAACCAGACAAGTGCGTGTCAGTTAATCGAATAAAAAAAAATCGTAATAAATAAACTTCTCTATTTTCTCAGGGCATAAAATCTAACCTTTCTTGTTTGAGACATGAACTATAATATGTGTCAAGTTTTATCTTATTCGTACAACGGTTAACGCGTTAAAGACAAACCAAACATCTACACAGATTTTTTGACGTGATAACGTCTACTAAAACGATGAACGCCGGGTGCACGCACAAAAAAGCATGACTCATTGTCCCGTTCCGCGCGAGTGAGAGCGCGGAACAAGCGATAGAGAGGCACGATTGGCTACGATCGGCCGAAGCGCTCAATTTTATCTATAAAAGTATGCAATCATTTCATCAATGTTTTGTCATGACGTTGTCACGTTAAACTACCGTTCGTAAACCGACTTTACACACAACCATTTTTTTTACTCGTAAATAATTATTAGGACAGCTTAGGATTTGTACGTACTGACCTAATTCGTCTTTCTACCAAATACCTATAGGTAAATTCTACTTATCAATTTGTTCCTGACATGTTATGACACGTCTGGTTCTAGCCCACATCGCTCACAGCTTATATTGATGTCAGACATTTATGACGTAATTAGCGTCTTGGTGTGTTGGGCGTGAGATATGAAGGTACGGTTTGATTTAGTATACAGGGAAAATCAGGAAGCAAGGTCGAGCTAGCGGAAACATAACAAGTATTAGACATGCTGTGTTGACTACTGTACTTATAAACACAGAAAATAATAGGCTCTGTATATTTGGTTTCTACCAAAAAGCTTTCTTTTAGCTATGTTTAAATTAAAATATCTGGATGACCGAGTTTTGCTCGGTATTTTAGTGTTGCTTAACAACGCCATCTACTGAAGTAGCTCTGTGTCATTAAAGCAGTTAGTTGCTCCCAATAATAATTATTATTATCATATTAAAAAATATTTATACAAGAATTGCTCATTTAAAGGTATTAGATATGTAGCAATTTTTAAGGTAAGGTTTTAGCATGAAAAAACTAGCCTGTTAATAGCTTTTTAAATTAAATGAAAAATGACTAAATTTATTTTTAGATTTTTGTAGCATTTGTCTAGCAAATAATATATTTTTTTTGTCGAGAATCAAACCGAAACTATAGTCGAATCTCTAATCCACTGGACTAATTTGACATTTGAAGTGTCAAAGTTCATGACGAAAAATATAATTACAGTGTCGTGAAAAACAGATTCTGTTGATCATTGATACATTATGATTTGAAACATATATTTATAGGGACCAAGAAGTCACTATTATAATTACTACGGCAATGTTATTTTACAAAGTTATATTATTTTCTCTCAAATGGACCAATTTGGATAGTGATTCGACTTTAGATACTATCACTACAAAATTAAAACTAGGAAGCTAAAACCAAGCAAATAACCTTTAAAAAGTAAATTGAAGTAAACTTTCTTACCGATGAAGATAACATCCAATTTCTTATTCACTTGAAAATTGGAGTGCAGTGTCAACATTTAAATCGATTCGTTCCGGAAACATCTCGGCGAAACAGGTCACTTCTTTCACTTTGAATAAAAATACATTACAGAGACTCTAAACTATATTTTATAGCCTAAAGGGCTGATGAATAAGCTAACGGAACGCCTTGGTGAGTGGTCACCGTCGTCTATGGATATGGTCGTTAAAAAATATTTAAGTATTTTTGTTGTGGTTGAACTTTGCAATCAAAATATGTCAAGAACTTTATGTTTTCATTATTAAATACCCTCCCTTCACTTCGGTAAGCTTATACTTGTATGAACGTGTATGGACTCGTATGTATGGACGGTATTCTAGAAATTGACATAACTTTTTATTTGTTAACAGATTGAAATAAATCAAAAATGTTATCAAACACAAAATGTTAACCCAAGCTTACTACAATACATCAGTAAAAATCACATCTAAATATGTTAAACCGTTCCTCAGATTAACCGAAATAAACGAATAGACAAACAAACAAAAAAAGAATAAATAAATATGGGATCATTTGCATTAGTCTGCTCTAGTCTAAAGTTATTCTCAAATATCTTCCATGTACAGACATAGAAGACTATTTTCCATTATATTTAATTCGCTTCCAGACTTCAGAGTTAATTTCCCAAATAACTGGTTAACGTTTAACGGCTTCCAAGTTGACTCCCTTGGCCTTTTATATATTTTAATCCTTCACTCGTACATCGGATCGTTTAACCCTCGAAAATGGTAATTTCCTTGAAGAGAAAATCCGATTTTTCGAGCGCTGTAGATTTAATTTGTGGGGCTCGTGGATGTTTATCTCTTTTATTGAATTACAAAATATGAAACTTATAATTCATATTTCGTCACTTTATTTATTTTAATACAAACTTGAAAGGTGATTTATTCTCTGAAATTCTTTACAGGTGCATTTATGACATCACTTCCTGTATCCTGTATTGAACTCATAGGAAAGCTTTATAATACCTACGGTTGAAAAGCTGAGTTTGACTAATGTAATAATAATCATAATTATTATCTATACAAATAAATAAAATTGGAGTGTCTGTTTGTAATATTAAAATAACCGCTTTTTACGAAGTGCATTTGGATGTATACACGGTACATACCTATACCAAAACAACATTTTTTACAATTTCAGTCTGTCTGTTTGTTTCGGCTACTCTCTGAAATGGCTGGACCGATTTTGACGGGACTTTCACTGGCAGATAGCTGATCATAAGGAGATGATAAGGAGTAACTTAGGCTACTTTTATTTCAGAAAAAAAAATAGTTTTAGAAAAAATAGGGTCAATGAAAAAATTAATAATATTAAATACCTCGCGGATGAAGTCGCGGGTAACAGCTAGTTATTAATAAATACACCATTAATGACGTGTCATATCATCTAAAATTCCTTCATTTGCTTGCAAATTTTTTCTTGGCCAACTTCCAAGAACTGAACTTTCCCATTAGGGAAGATTTCTGAGTGAGGAGTCAATTTGTGAATCTTTAGCGAACATACTGTTCAGTATATAACTTGCACTTAGTTCGCGCGTAAGTCTTCTTATAATGTTTTTTATATACTTATGTACTTCAGCGTTTCTGGGTCAGCGCTATGTAGTATGTGTAATAATTTGAGGCAGGAAAATCAGAGAAAGACAGCAATAGTCATTTTAATGCTATTCAGATAAGCGCATCCCTCTCTAGCTTCTTCCGCCCGGAGATATCCGTGTGGTTTTGATGTCACTGAATACCGGTGATCAGTTTACCACATTACTTGTTATATTAACCTACACCTACATAGTATAGGTAGAAAAATTATACATTACGAACTTATTATTTTCGTCTTAATAATCTAAATTTTACTAACAAAAAATAACCGACTTCAAAGTCTCAAAAACTACATAGTTGTCAGATCTCGTTCAAATTTATGTGAGACTACATGACAAGCGCCTGCTTTCGATTAAAGAAAGAATCATCGAAATCGGTTGGCGTGATATCGAGTTATTCGTCAATTTGTCGCGCACATCTTAACACAAATTTACGACTTATGTGGTTTTCTCATGGGTGCCATTGTCAGATCTCAATAAAATTTATGTGGGACCACATGACAGCCATCAGCTTTCGATTAAAAAAAGAATCATCAAAATCGGTTTGCCCAGTCCAAAGTTCTGAGGTAACAAACATTTAAAAAAAATACAGTCGAATTGAGAACCTCCTCCTTTTTTGAAGTCGGTTAAAAAGATTTAGGTCTCAAAATAATGTAAACTCACATGCTAACTCGATAATTGCACTGAATTGAATTAATTTAAATTACATGAATGTACACACAATGAGACATCATAAATATCCATAATCCGAGTTGTTACGTAAAGACGAAAGTTTGCTAATCTATTAATTATGAAGTACCTATTGTTGTCCCGCGTAGTTAAAGTTTCTATGGAGAAGAAGTGCTGAAAGTTAAAATTAATGTGTTACAAATACAGTAAATATGTATGCTATACAGTTCTGTTGATAACACCGTCATTACTTTACTTATATCTTATTGTTAGTTAAGCTAATTTTGGGGTACAAATTTTGAATAAATAAATAAAGTATAAAATTAATTAGGTACAAAGGTGATTGGACGACATTGTAGCCTATTTGATAGCGACCCTGTATGCGAAGCGAGGGGTCCCGGGTTTGATTCCCGGACGGGGCAGATATTTATGTGACAGATAAATATTTGTGCTCGGGTCATGGGTGTGATTGTGATGCGTTATATGTGTCGTCCATGCCAACCGCGACACAGGTATCTAAGTCAATTGTGTTTATGACTGTGTGTTTATTTATGTAAACGTTTATTTATACTTATTTTACAGCTGGTATCAGTATGTTTCTGTGAAAACTCCCTGGTTGTCTACCAATACTTGACTCAGCCACCAAACAACTCATCTTCTTGCTGGGGGCTCTGGAGCTAGTTCTGTCTTTTTCATACTCACTCACTACTTGGTTGGCAACGCTGCAATGATGTTGCCTTGATGTTGCCAACATGTTGCTGATATCTATGGGTGACCTGATGATGATCAGATGGATCGTCAGGTCGTTTGTCGGGTAGTAAAGAAAACATTTACTCACCATTGAAATCTTACACTTCTATCTCAGTAGGATAATATCAATAATTGTACAAACATTAAAAATATGTAGTAGCGATCTGCCCATGGTTTTCTCCGTGTTTTTCGAGTTATTATGTACCTACCCACTATGTTATTGCAGATCATGATTTAAGCGTGTGCTAAATGTCATGAAAATCCGTTGAGTAGTTTTTGCGACAAAGAGATCTTCACAAACTTTAATATTAGTTAATTTATTTTGATTAAATTAATTACGTATATCAGTTAAAATCATATCGATAATACAATTTTCAATCGACTTTCATCATGTTTATGCACAACTTAAAACTGCGAAGCATTTAAAAGAGCTTCACTATAATATAATAGTTTTTCAACGCAATCCCATCAAATGCTATTAATTTGAAGCATCCACGTTTACGACACGCTGTTCAAAGCCATCGAACAAGTGGCGCGGAAGCTCTTTGTGAGTGTATCCTTTTTCTTTTTGCCCTTTTTCTCTATCTATCTTTTCACTATATCTTTTTCTTTTTTTATGAGCTCACTTGCAACAGCTAATGGAGGCACACTTTACAAAGGTGTTAAAGCTGCTGTTTTTTATTAGACGATAATATTATATGAACCTAATCCGCAATTGTTACTTTGCATTAAAACTTCATTATATTTGTTTGGCCACTAATAAAAAATAAAAATACTAATAGTTGAAATTTTATCGACAAAAATACCCATAAATATCGATAAAAATAGCCATATATGGGGGTCTAGCCCTCTTTCTTTTGTAATGGCCGCCATTTTAATTTTTATTATGTTAGACGACTCTGCCAAAAGATATTGATTACTCTGGATTTAAAGGTCTCATAGATGTGACAAATCTATTAATTGAAAGATCGAAATCGTCAAATCTATTAATTGAAAGATTGAAGTTTCAATTATAAAGTTCATTAAAAAATTATGATACTCAATTTAGTCAAAATGTTCACTAGCTTTTTTAAGTTTTTCTAACACACTTCAAAAATTAGTACAACACACCTTCTTTAGAGCATGCATTAATTAACAAGGATATTATGTACAAAACGACGTCAAAATCATTGCTCTAAGTTGCAAGATTAGTGACTTATTGCTGTTTGAATATGAGCCGTAGACGAGTTTCCATACTTCTTGCGTCCATCAACGTACTACATTGAAAAAAAAGATGGCTAAACCCCCATATGTAAGTGTTTTTGTCGATAAAATTAGGTATATTTCATGCCTTTAAATTATTTCTAGTTGGTCGCAGAACACACTGTATATTGCTTAAAGTAAACAACCAGGAAAGCCATTAAATATTAGTTTTAGCTAGATGAAAAGTTCATATCACTGACACTAAATCGTTACTACAAAGTAACAGTAAACTACCTCCACTGTTATTAGCCGTAACCTCGACATTATTTAACAAACAGTTATTAAACTCTAATATCACATAAAATGTTTTATTCGCTGTGTAAAATAAAAATGGCTCTTTCCATGTTTTATGACGTGTTAAAATTTGCTACTTTGTCTCTACGGTAACACGATTTGCTACATTTTACATCCGACCTTAAATGTTATTGCTTTACTTAGTGTTCTGTAGCGGAGCATTGCATTTTAAATAATGGTCTGCATTTTTACTATTCGTTTGTATTTCATGTTTGAAGCGTTCGCTCATAGCTCCATGGTTTGTGTCGGTCTTAAAAGTGAACGACCGGTTTAAGCACTAGCAAGCCCGATAGACATTGCTAGTCAAATATTTCTTAGGCTTCCGTGCTTTGGAGTTCATGTAAAGCTGTGAATTTCAATTGTTATCATGGAACTTATATTAATTGGCATTGCGTAAACTAATTTCGGGTGACATCAAAAAGTTCCAGCACATGGATTAGCCACATCCATAAGGATGGCATTGGTATAAACCAATCCGCACTGGAGCAGCGTGGTGAAGAATTATCTAGTGCTTCTCAGTTATCTAATTGCGGATGTCGATCTGGTAAATTAAGAAAAATGACGTGCATAAGTGTATCAATGATACCTACATGAATAAATGATTTTGAATTTGAATTTGAATTTGAATTTGATCAATGATTATATATGGGTTGAAGACTTTATTTTTAGTTTCTGCTTCCAAGCTAGATATCGACCACAGAATATCGATTTTTTATGTGTTTTTATGTGTCATTTTATTCACTCATAAAAGGAGTCATCTACTCGTACATTTTCTTTCTGATGCTCGGTGAGTATCCGTCCTTTTGCTTTGATCAACCCTCTGGAGCAGATAATATGATTTGCTTTGTCATGCGTGCTGTGAAGGACTGCATTAGCTTGTCCTCTTACTCGTATATTGTCAGCGTCTAGTAAAACAGTGACTAGTATCTACTTTAAGAATTTATTGTTATTGTATGATCATTCGAATTAAATTATTGTTTCCTAAAATTAAGATTATTAAATTGTAACGCTATTATATTATTATGCTTACTAGCACCCATTAAATCATTGTTTTTGTAATTATCTATCATAGACTTGTTTGTCGTTAACTTGTAGGTACTTATTAAAGAAATTTAATCAATTCAAGATCAACTTATAAACTTCCCATAACACAGAAAATCCTGAGTTCATAGTAATGTTGGTAGCTTACTAAATCATATTCGTTTGTAATTTTCTTTCTAATGACATAAAAGTCATTCAACTACAGAACACACTTCAATCTCATCCTATTAAAGGTGACTGCAATTACAGTAGATGTAAGCTTGTTAACTAGCATTACTCGAGTTTCTATACATTCAAAGAAAAGTCGTTATATGCGAAATATTTCAATAGAGCGCTAACCTAATACGTTTACCTTTGAATATTCAAAGGCCGTTTTGACACTGTATAAAAAGATCGCCCGATAACTTCATCAAAAGCGCCTCACGAAATTCTTAATGCTTTCAAATATATCAGTCGTATTCACACTCTCTTTCTTGTGATAAAAGCTTTTTAATTTAATATTTATTGCTTTTCTTCTTCTTCTTTTTTACTTGCCAACTGCCTTTAAATCTGCTAACTACGTTTTGTTATAGGATCTACTCTTTACATTTGTCTCATGCCGTTGAAGACCAAATCGAAAACGAAATAGTCGAATATTACAATGTTTTAAAGAGGGCGTTGATTGACCGCAGGTGACCAGTGACCACTAACTTGAAGTTAACCATTGGCGGGTTAACTTATCGATGTTTAACTATACCTATAACCTTATGACGTATAAGAATGTTTTAAAAACAACCAATAAACTTTATAATTCTTACTTAACCATACTTATCAATATCACGAAGTTAAAACCTCAATACGATCTTTCTAAAAAGAACAATGTGAAATGTTAAACACTTTTTTACAATATCTTAACAGTTTTTAACACAAATATACCTGTAATTAGAACAGCGGCAACCCTGACCTGCTCGAGCTCAAGTAGTCGAATAGGGTCAGCAAAAGCACGGGCAAATTTTATTACACATCATATTTTAGAAAAAATCTCACGTAACATGAATGAAATGTTATCAAATTTTAGTCTTGTATATAACCGGACTACAATTTGTTAAATGTTAAGTGGAATATATTCTATGCGGTGAAGTGGTTCAAATGAATCACCGATTCTTAAATTCAGATGTGGTCTATATCCCAGTGATCTTCAGCGGGACGAATGGATATTAGACACAGACAAAATAAGACATCACAAACGATCGACGTCGCAGAATGCAGAGTAAAATTATAGCGGCGTTGAAAACAACACATTTCTTTAACCAGGCGTATCTCAAACCTTATTGTTAAGATCCTGTATTATAATTATAATTAAAAGGAATCACAAACATTTAGAACTCAAAGATATTAAAAAAACGTAATTCAGGCCAACCAAAGTAGAGACTTCTTTCTATTGGAATAGATATCAAGAGAATGCAATGACCTGCTTTGTAAAATGCCAGTGTGATTTTCGCTCGGTTTTCTAAGCGTACTGAACTTAAGCTTCACTCGAGACATTTTTTGCAGAATATGATAGAATTATACAGAGAATATGAATAGACCGAAACTCGCTGATGGCGGCCAAAGCCTTCTTTGGTTTAAAACGTTAGTATTTTAGGTAGTTTCTTTAAACGTAATTAATACTTGAATGACTGAGCTTTGTGACTTATTATGAATTGTCTCGTATGGTAATCTTATAAAACTATTACAATTACATACAAGTACGCTTGTTCTGTAAGTGTTCAAAATTCGAGCATAATCTATTCTGTGATAAAACTCAAAGGGCTTTTCTGTACATTGCATATTTTTTCATCACTATTAATATTATGACCAAAATAATTAATACTTGCCAGTTCAAAAGTTTTATTCCTAATCTTGTATTCAATACTCTTATATCAGCGTATGTACTACGTACAAAGCAAGTATCGGAAATTAACTTACTTCGATGAAGGAAAATAGTTTTAATTTAAATATTGGCGAATAAACCTTAATTTCTGTGGGGCCTGAACCAATATATATGTGAATATTGTATTACTGCGTCATTAGTGTAAGTGTAGAAATAAAACTCAGAACCTTATTTTCACGAATTTTATTCTGTCTTATTTTTTAAGATGATACTTGTCATAAGATTCATAGTAATGCGAACGGTTAGATAACATGTTGAAACAGATAATCATAACATATAACATTATGTTGGTGTTATGTTGATCAGTAACAATAATATGCAACACGATATACATTTTTAAACAATTGAAATTATCATATGTATGAGAGCATCAGATAAAACATCGAAGAAGTTACAAAGCAAAAGGAAATCATTGGGACCTTTTACAAGATTCATTGACATTATTTGGTTTACATGCTAAAATACTAGCATTATAACCAACCCAACAATTATATCATTAAAGTGAAGTATTAATTTAGCATAAGTAAAACATAGCCCAGCGGCTTGCGTCTATCCTATGTGATCGACAAAGATAAGCAACAGCGGGCGCGGTCGGTAGTTGGATGGGTGACCGCTAGTGGCAAAAATTTCTTGAGCGTTTCCGTGCTTTGGAGGGCACGTAAAGCCGTCGGTCCCGGTTGTTATCATAAGATAACAGTCGTTAAGCCATGTCAGAGGCCCTCGGGCGGTTTGAAGACTTCCGACACTCGGGTTGGCCACTAACCCCTCCACCAATCCGCACTGGAGCAGCGTGGTGGAGTATGCTCTAGGCCTCCTCAAGAGGAGAGACCCGTGCCCAGTAGTGGGCCATTAATGGGTTGAAGCCAAAACATAACTCGGAAAAAATTTGACATGCAAAAATTGTAATAATTATGGCAGCGCAATTGGAATCGCACTTTTGTGATATGAAAATAAAAAAAAATATTCTGTGCTATAATAAGTGGAGCATGGATAATAAAATGTTATAGAAAATATCAGTTGTTTTACATTGAAAATTATGATTAATTTTTTTACCGATATCATTTTATTGGCTGATCGTCAAAAAGCTTAACCTATCCGTCAGTAAAATCTTTAGTTCGTTCCAATTACAAGGAATGATCTATTTTTGAATTTCAGTTTCTGATTTTATTAAATTTTGTATATTTTAAGGTTTCTTCGTAACAAATGATTTGAACCTTATTCGCGGACACTGAACATTTTAAGTGCAACCTATTCATGATTCGTATTTAATAATACCGATATAACGAAGATATGGGTTCTTCGTCTTAAAAATTCCTTTTGTTCGTAAATTCTTTTATCTTTTTTCATGTTCATGAGCCGAAAAACGAGTTTATGATCAACCTGATCGTTAGTGGCCATATTATTATGATATCATTACATTCTGTTTGAAATGTGCTCTTATACTTATAATAATTATTCCAAAAAAACCGGGCAAGTGCGTGTCAGGCCACGCGCAATTTAGGGTTCCGAAGTAGTAAGTATATCGACTATTACTCATTAACTGCTTTTTTACGTTAACATAGCCATGATAGTTTTCCTTGTAAATTCGATTAGCCGGCAGGGGGAGGGACACTTTAGTATATCCAAAATTAGCACTTTAAAGTCAAATATTTCGCAAACGGACCTGTAATTTCAAAAATAGTCTTAAAAGACCCATAATATTTTTGGAAGACCTTTTCAACGATGCCCCACACTATAGGGTACGAGACGAATAAAAAATTCATCCTCACGTTACCTGTAGCGGAGGGGAGGTACCCTGAAAAAAGTTATTTTTCAATATTTTATTCTACGATTCTGGAGTTTTGATAAATATCCATGCCAAATTACAGCTTTCTAGCACTAATGGTCTGGGCGCTTTGCGTCGGACAGACGGACGGACATGACGAGAATATAACGGTTCAGATTTTTCTTCGGAACCCTAAAAAGAAAAAGTCATATTCTAAATACCTACCTTTTGTCAATAATCAAACAATTCAACATCACCTACACATCGACAAACAATAGTCATTTTAATTAATATAAATAGAGAATCTTCATTCAATAAAAATTTAACATCATATGAATTTAAATATAATTTCAATCATCCTATGACTCTGATAATATCGTTCACTGCCGCAGTTTCATGGGTTTTCATGAAATTGGCGTAATATTTTATGATCACGAAAATTTCTGTTAATGATATTTTATTAACTTGTTTGTAAACTTTAAAATATTGATGATTGGGCAGTGATTCGAATAAATTACAATTGTGAAATCAATTTAATACTCATAACATTAATAGTTAATATAATTTCCGAAGGAGATAAATACAGGGATAATTTGACACGTCGTCTGTCAACCGATAAATAGTATAGTATTACAGTCTTTAAGGTACTAAGTATTTACAGTAATAATGCCATTCAAAACAGCATCGAACTATAGTGAGAACAATTTGGTTTAATCATGAAATTATTCGTAAGTTTTCCCGACATAAGAAACTTTACGATTTTGTCGTACGTATCTTCATTTTAAGTCAAAATGTTATTATTTACAAGAAAAACAATACATACTCGTATATATCCAATTTACACTAGACCTTAAATTACACCTATTGATAATAAAATGTACCAGTTACTTTCATTACACTTAGTACACTGAGTTTCACTTAACGATATTTACAATCATGCCTTGTCCAGTGATTCTGATATTAGTGTCCGTTTCATTACTCATTTCACTTTACACATAATTGTAAATATCTTCCATTTCTCATACGTTCATTTCAGACATTGCTGCTTGGGGAACCCTCGACTTTTGCGAGAAGTGTTGAGGCGGCGGTGGTGACGAAGACGGAACAGATCCGTTCCCTGGTGTCTGTGATTGCCCTGTTTGAGCTTGCACGTCTGGCAAATTTCCACTGCTCATAAATGTCGCATTCTTTGGCAACGTCATACAGTTAGAAGCATTACAAATTTGATTCTGATAGCTGAACCCCACTTTTCTTGGCAGCGTTGTGCATTGGGTCCTATTCGTTGGACTCTGCTTTTGGGTCAAATTCGACATTTGAATCCCTGTGTGGCAAACATTTGGACAGTTTGCGTTCGTGAAGTGGGGTACACGATTCGTCATTGCAATAATCGCATTTTTATCCTGATGGTCTATATCTACAATCGTGCTGGAACTTTGAGAATGGCCAACAAAGTAGTGGGGATGTTTCGAGGATACGCTGTCGAAAGTTGAAGTGTGATTTCTCTTTTGCTGCTGCAATGCTTTTACTTGTAACCTCGTCTTGTCTCTTTGGTAATAGACTCCAGCAAAGATGAGTACATTTAGGATGAGTAAGGAACATCCTATCGCAATTGTGACGCTCAGAGCGGTAGAATATGCAGTATATCCTGCTACTTCCAAGTTGGATACGTCTTGCGGATGTGTGTTATTGTTCGGCTGGCTTTGGGTTACTGGCGATCCGGGTCGAGCGGACATAACGCTAATGCATGTAGTCACGTACGTATCCATTGTTGTGGATGGTATGTCTAGGGTAACATTATAGGGTTTTCTGTACAGTTCTAAGGTAGGGTCGTAAAAGTTGGCGCGCGTGAGAGGGTCGGGTCGGACCAGCCCGTCGTAGAGCTCAGGGTCGTTGTGGTTGCGGAATAGGTTGTGTTTGGCTACGACGTCCTTCATCCCTGCTCTGTGGATTTCGGGGATCAACCGCAGCCACACAGAAAGTTGGTGCGCGCGGTAATGGTTCTTCATGCGCGGTTTCATGCCTGTAATTGAATTTGGGGTTTTTATCTGACAAAATATAGGGTCTTAATACCTGAGAAAAATGGCTTTTATTGTAACTATTTGATATGAATAAATATTGAGTACACTCAAACGCTCATAATACACCTAAAATAGAATATTGTAATGACGAAACATAAGAAAAATTCAAAAAAGGACAACAATTTAATTAAAATAACTCCCGTTAAAATTGTTGTAACTATTTGATATGAATAAATATTGAATACACTTAAACGCTCATCATACACTTAAAATAGAATATTATAATAACGAAACATAAGAAAAATTCAAAAAAGGACAACAATTTAATTAAAATAACTCCCGGACACACTCATAAAATCTTCAAAGATTTTATTTATTTATTTATTTTTATTTATTTATTTTGTACACACATAAATACATAGGACATAAGATTTAAAAAAAAATTGTACAAGGGCACTTCTTATTCCTAATTGAAATGTCTTCCAGAAGGCCCGTTAGTGGAGAGGTGAACAAAAGATGCAAACTTAGTGCGTACAATTATAAAAGTGACTCCAATTAAATAAACATTAAAAAACCAACTAAAATATTATATACGTACATATACATATCTATAATACATACATATACCTAGCTATAATATATATATACCTATATATATACATAAATACCTACTAAAAAGATACATATCCATACATATATACATACCTAAACAATATGAAATGCATAAGTGTTAACTAGTAACATTAGCCAAGTAATATTCTTTGACACGTTTCTTAAATGTGAAGATAGTTTTACAGTCTCTAATTTGATTTTTGTTACTTAAATACGTTGAAATTAACAGAGACAAATAAGTTGTAATTTAAGTTAAATTTTTGTAATGTTTTATGCCTAGTCCATTTCATGAGAAAGTTATTAAAGGATAATAACTTAAAGTAAAAGTAAATTAATCTTAATTTCACCACAGAAACAATCCGAGTATAAATTAAGCGACTGAAAGGAAAATACATATTATATTGGATTTTTCGATATAGACTTTCGCAATCTCTCAGAATGGTATTTAGTGTTATACCGACCATATATTTAGCGAAATAGAATATTGGAAATCACAGTGACTCTAATTTATTAGAACATTTGAGAACGGTGAACGTCTATTGACGTTATTGCTATAAGAATTCTGTCGGTGACCCAGCTCACCCGCCAGTCACGCTCGAATGCGTCTAACCGATTATTGATTTCCAGATATCCAGTAAATCTAGCAGATTATTCTGAGATATTTCTTCATTTTTCCTAACGTTTCTTTGTGACGATCTATCGAATCTTACCGATTTCCAAATACTTCTGATGAAGGGTATCATACTCGTCCCATACGATGCTTTTGTACCGGTTGCGTTCCCTTGATATAGGTAGTACAGACTCTTGTCGCTGGACTTCGTTCGGGTTTCTGTGAAAAGAGTATTGTTGTAAGCAAAAGATAACGTGGAGACATTGGTAACGGGGCTCAATGTCAGGTCAACGTGTGATTGGAGTAATCGGCAGAAAATTGGAAAGGTTTTTGGTAGGCTTCCTAAAGCTTAGTTTAACTGTGGCGGTATCAGGCATGATGGCCAGATATATTGCTGTTTGGCTAGCTATCAGTCTCCTAGGCTCGTATCGGTTTAAATCTTACAAATGTCACTTTTACATTCCTTTGATCTGACTTAAATCAGTATCTCAAACCGAATCTTGAGATAAGGCACTAGAACCATGTAAGTGACAGAATTGGTGTTACTGATATAAATAGGCGGGGTCACCACTTTTTATCGGGTTGTTTCTTTCCTTGTTAGCCATGGATAAAAATAAACAAAATAAGATTAGTTATTTAAGGAAACATATATTTTCTGAAGGTTTCCGGTTCCGGCGCTTGTCTCGTAAACATCACTGTGTCTGACACTCCACGAAAATATTATAAAATAATATAATAAGCTGTAGTTTTCACAACAAAGTTACATACAAATAATCAACTAAGTGAGTTTAAGTGTTTGTAATATAAAACATCACTTATCCAGGGGATTCGGCGAAGATTCATAGAGGAAAAAACCGAACAAATATCGAGGTTAGAAATTATTATTGTCTTATTATACAGCAAGACATTACTTGTCAACAGCTACGTGAACGGACAGTGACATTCACAGACTACTGAACGGACAGTGACATTCAATTGTTCAAGTGTTGCAAGTAACCGAAATAGAATTCCCCAGTAATAAATACGTTCCATTTCACATATAAAAATGGATGGACAATTTCAAATTTTATTTGATAAAATGAAATTAGAAATGCAGAACCAAACAATAGAGTTAACTAATACGATTATGGAGAAAATGGAGGAAAAACTAAAACCTGTATTGGAGGAAAATAAAATATTAAAAAATAAAATAGAAAAATTGGAAAAAAAGGTAGAATATCTGGAGAGAGACAAGAAAATTAACAATATAATAATACATGGATTGAAGGAGGATGAGAAATCTACACGGGAGTTATTTAATAAAGTTAAAAAACATTTTTTGGATGAAATGAATTTGACATTAGAGGATTGGGAAATAAATAAAATTTATCGAATAGGAAAAGTAAATGAAGATAAGAAGCCAAGGCCCACGGTCCTCGCATTGGTTAGCGGGTGGAAGAAGAGTGAGATCCTGAGAAATAAAAAGAAACTTAGGGAACTGTATATAACTGAAGACTACTCAAAAGAAACTTTAGAAAAAAGGAAGGCGTTACAACCTAAAGTAATAGAAGAGAGGAAAAAAGGGAATTTTGCCTACATTAAATATGATAAACTCGTGGTCAAGGAAAATCCAAACACGCACGATAAAAGGAAAAGAGAAATATCAAACTCCCCACAAGAAGACGTACAACCGAAAAAACAACAAACATTAAACTCATCATCGACAAATAGAAAAAATGCATTTGATATGATGAGGATGCGTTCTAACTCCTTCTCAACCAGCTCAAATACTACGAAACAATAGCAATCAAGCACCGGCGATCGGAAACATCAACATCAACTAAATAACAAAATAAAAAACAAGGAAACGAATCCTCCCCCAAGCCGACTGGTCCTCGTGGGGGAAAAAGACCACGACCCTCTAAAGATAAACAAATCTACATCGGATATATACATAGCCACTTTTAATGCTAGATCACTACGAACCACTGAGAAGCGTCTAGAATTTGAACTAGCCCTGGCAGATATAAAATGGGACATAATAGGAATCAGTGAAATGAGGAGATATGGAGAAGGGATAACTGATTATGGAAACTATATTTTACATTATAAAGGCGAAACACTAGGGCAATATGGAGTGGGATTTTTAATAAAAAAGAACCTGGCATACAGAATACAAGAAATAAAAGGAATATCGGAAAGAATAACAATTTTAAATATAACTTTACCTTTAAATAAAGAAGAAAAATGGTCAATCATCCAAGCATACGCACCAACCGAATCGGACAAAAAGGAAGACGTAGAAAAAATCAATAAATTCTACGAAGATCTTAGGATGTCAACACAAAATTGCAACAAAAATATTATTCTAATGGGCGAATTCAACGCACAAATAGGAATATGTAACAATAGTGGAGAAGAATATACGGTGGGAAAATATGGACAGGGTAAAAGGAGCAAAAATGGATCTAGACTAGTCACCTTTGCTTTAGAAAATAAACTTAAAATCTTAAACAGTTTTTATAAGAAAAAAGAAACAAAGAGGTGGACATGGATGTCCCCAAATGGAATTCACAAGAACGAAATTGACTTCATCATGTCTAATAATGCAAAAATTATCAAAGATGTTTCCATCATACACAATCTAAATTTTAATTCGGATCATAAAATGGTACGTGCTAAACTAACAGGAACAA
This sequence comes from Thymelicus sylvestris, assembly GCA_911387775.1. NCBI lineage: Eukaryota > Metazoa > Arthropoda > Insecta > Lepidoptera > Hesperiidae > Thymelicus > Thymelicus sylvestris. The sequence goes on from OU426889.1 coordinate 17,527,537, forward strand.
AAATAAAGACTAAAAGGCAATTTCGTACAGATAACTCACCCATTGTATGTACCGGCGATACCACTCAACTTATAAATAACTTACAGAAAGAAACAAATAAAGAGGCAATGAACCAACTACCAATCCAGGAACAATACGCGAAACTTATAAACCTATTGAAAACAGAAACCAAGAAAGTTAACACAGATAGCAAAAAAGTAATATCAGATGAAACATACCAGTAATAAAAGAAAGGAAAGAATTATTACAAAAGAAAGAAAAGAAAAGTAACCGTCCCAAAATATCCGAATTGAGTAAAAAAATTAATTTAAATATCAGGAAAGACAAGAAAATTAAAAGGCAAAATACATTAAAGAAATATATCGAAAGATCAGGTGGAATTAAAAAAGCAATAAAGGAATTAAATAACAAAAAAGATTGGATGCTAAAGGTGAAGACTATAGATAATAATTATACAAATAAAAGAACAGAAATAATTAAAGTAGCTACAGAATATTATAGAAATCTTTACCGAAGCAAAAACAAAACAAGAATAACAAGTAAAATAAATACTACAGACTCTGAGCCAATCCCTAAAATATTAAAAGAAGAAACAATTAGATCAATCAACACGCAAAAGAAGGACAAGACACCAGGTGCGGATCAAGTAACAAATGAGTTATTAAAATCTACTACAAAAGTGCTTGCTCGTATATTAACAGACATATTTAATAAGATTTTAGATACGGAAATTATCCCTGAAGACTGGACTAAATCTACAATAATCCAAAGCCAAAACTTATCCACAATTAAGCTCTGATTAGCTAACCACGAGTATAATTTTATGGTGGAACCGGGCGAGTCATTTATCAGTTTTGTTTCGGATCACAGTACAAATGTTAAACTACCCACTTTCTGTATGTACGCTTAAGTAATTATCTAAATGTATGTAAGTCTTGTTTCTCAGTAAGCGATTTGTAAAATCTTTTGAGAAATAAATGATCTTAAACCTTAAACCTTATAATATTATTGCATAAAAAAGGCGACAAAGGAGATATAGGGAACTATAGACCTATTAGTTTGATGTCCAATATTTATAAAGTATTCTCAAAAATAATTCTATCTCGAATCACTTCTACCCTCGATGAAAACTAACCAAAAGAACAGGCTGGTTTCCGCAGTAAATATTCAACAATAGATCATATACACGTCCTAAGGCAAGTCCTACAAAAGTACAACGAATACAATAAAACATATTATTTGGGGTTTGTTGATTACAATAAAGCATTCGACTCCTTAGAACATGATTATATATGGGAAGCACTGCGTATACAGGGAATACAGGATAAATACATAAAAATACTCCAGAATATATACTCCAAAAGCACAGCCCGAGTCAGGCTAGAAACTACAGGAGAAGAATTTCCTATAGAGAGAGGCGTCCGGCAAGGAGATCCCATTTCACCCAAGCTGTTTTCAGCGGCTCTAGAGATTATATTCAGGAATCTGCATTGGGATCATGAAGGACTGGATATAAATGGTGAAAAATTAAACCATTTACGTTTTGCAGACGACCTAATTTTATTTTCAGAATGTCCAAAACAACTAGAGCGAATGTTACAAGAATTGTCAGATCAAAGCGCGAAAGCAGGGCTTACAATGAACACGGCAAAGACAAAAATTATGACTAACACCTCACAGACATATAACATCACAGTCAATACACAGAAAATAGAATATGTAGAAGAGTATGTATATCTAGGACAGCTTATAGCCGCAAAGGATACTATGCATAAAGAAATAGAAAGAAGGATAGCTAACACATGGAAAAGATACTGGTCCCTTAGCGAAGTAATGAAGAACGAAGACATGCCACTCAAGGAGAAAAGAAAAGTATATAATATGTGCATCTTACCATGCTTAACATATGGTTGCCAAACATGGGCATTAACTGAAAATCTAATGAATAAAGTAAATGTATGTCAAAACGGCATAGAGAGAAGTGTGATTGGAGTCAAAAGAAGGGATAAAATAAGGTTAGAAGAAATAAAAAATATCACTAAATTTAAAGATGCAAAAAAGACATGCAAGACTTTAAAATGGAAATGGACAGGACATATGCTAAGAGAGAAAAATGAGAAATGGACAAAAATAATAACAGAGTGGTATCCCAGGAGTGGAAAAAGAAGCAAAGGGCGACAAATGAAACGTTGGGAAGATGACATGAAAAAAGTAGCTAGTCCAGTGTGGATGAGAAAAGCCAGAGACAGATCGATGTGGAAAGCTTTAGAGGAGGCCTATGTCGAAGGACAAGCTGTTGTTTAAAACTGATCGTCGATAGTAACAGGATAAAAATAGGTACTTATATTCGGTTGCTAAAAATTGTAATTAAAATAAAAACCTATTTGAACATTGTGAGATTGTGACAGTAATAAAGGCTTATTTTATTTTATTTTATTTATTTTTATTTTATATTTTCTGAAAGGAGATAATACTAATCCTGGTAGATTGTTTTAATTAAATTTACGAATCAAAATCTATTAAATCTTCATCATTTTCCTTAAATAATAACAACCATTTCCATGAGAATAATCCTGCGAAATAATTAATAAGTTATGAAGGAAAACACGGAAGGAAACCTGCCAACTGTAAAATAAATTATTAGAACCATTTGTGAGTAATTACTCTGCTGTTCTAACAAGGGTCTCAGGAAGATGTTACATAATTATGTTTGTAGGTGTGTGTATGGTAATCAAGATATTAAAGGAGGGAAGTCCATTGTTTGCTGAAGTGTTGGAGTTTATATTCTAAGGAACGTGAATGTGTATTAAATAAGCTCATTCAGGATTGGTGTAGTGAAAACCGTCATAAGTCAAATTATAATCACGAGTAACCGCCCTCGCTTTGCTTCGGTTTTCTTTTTTTTTACACCTTGGGTTACATTATTGGAGTTTTATTAAGGATCTCTAATTTTTTTTGAAAATATAATATAGCCTTTGTCACCCAGGGATAGTGTAGCTTCCCGACAGTGAAATAATTTTTCAAATCGGTTTAAAATTTCAAGTCACCCCCGGACTAAAGAAGTTTTCACTTCTAAAACCCTCATTATGACATCTTATGTATCTAATAGGCAACTATTAATTTTATTTATTTAATTACAATTTATTTTAGTTAATTTTATGTGTTTCTAATGCATATTATAAAAAAATATGAGCTTTCTGCACTCCAGTTCTAAATTCCATGTTCCTCCGTCCGTGTAATTTACGATAAAATGGTACAAAGCTTTTGCTTCAAGTATTAAATTAAAATAATAATTAACGATGTACTCGTTATTGATAAAATATACATATATATATAAATAGATTCAGATGTTGCAAGCTTTTCGTCCCAACGTACCTAAAGTCTGTACCATGCACCACTTGCCACGAACTACATTAGTTAACCTCCAACCGTTCGAGACACGTGACACAAAACATATAAAAATATCAAATTCTGTTGTATAATTTATTTTGAATAATCGATAAACAAATAGTGAGATCTTTAGACCGTAAGAAGCTTTTCAGACTTAAAATTATCCGAACAAAAACAATGGTCCTAAATCAACCGTAAAGTTAGCCGCTTTAATGACTTTTTAATTTTTTCGTATTAACAAAGTGTCAGTCATCATCGCATAGAATCACTTTGATTACTGTCTGATCAAAGTCCAAGTCTCAATGAGCTTTATAGATCTCACACTAAGAAGCATCAACGAAGAGTTTCAGGTCAAAACTATACACAAGCCGCCCCGGGTTCTTCTTATTCGTTTCTTGACGAGAACGATGTTATCTTATATCTTAAATCTTCAAAAGCATACAGAAAAACACACCAAACGCGAAGTTTCGATGATTTCATATCATTAGTGAACTATTACTTTTTATCTATACTAATATTAAAAACAGGAAAGATTTGATTGTTTGCACTGAATAGACTCCCGAAACTACTGGACCGATTTGAAAAATTCTTTCACTGTTGGGAAGCTATACTATCCCTGGGTGGCATAGGCTTTATAATATTTTCAAAAAAATTAGAGATCCTTAATAAAACTCCAATAATGTAACCCAAGGTGTAAAAAAACAAGAAAGCCGAAGCAAAGCGAGTTTTTCAGTTTTAGGTATGGGAAATTAATAAACAACAGTATAAGAATTGAGCTTAATAGAGGATTTTATACAATAAGAGCAAATGTACAAAGATACGCAGTATGAGGATAACACTTGTAAATAATCGCTAAACTAAATGTTTGCATACTTTGCATGGCAGAACAAAGCGTGTCCTATTGAGGTTGGCACAGGTGGCATAGAAAATAAACGCTTATATGGTTCGTTAGGCCGAGAGGTAATAAGCAGCAGAAAACATTAAACTTTGGAAACAAAATGAAAGCAATGAAACCAAGTCCATATTGCCAACCTTTATCGAATTGAAATACTGTGAAGATTTTTAGACACATATTTTTGGGCTTATGAATTCTTTTACAATTTTCGTCAGTAAAATTTTGTTTTATTTTATGTTGATAACACTGAATATAAAGAGTATTAAATAAATATGTAGATGTATAATTTTAAGGTCTTAGTTTCATTATAATAAAGATTGCCTGTGAGTTTATGGCTATTCATAAAAGAAATTTTTATAATAATGTAGATGAAATATACGATAGTGGAAGTTACTATAAATGTATACGTGAAAAGAAAACTTTGAACTTCTTTTTAAGAATGATGCTCGCACGTACGAGTCCGCAATTTGGTACAGTTAAAGTTTACACGAATAGAAGTGTACTTCTCTGTAGCTAAATATACAATTATATCAAGTTTTTGACACCAAAAAGGGTAGTTTGTAGGTTAATCTGGGAACGTCATAGTATGATAACGGATTACACTACTGTCAAGTATCTATTCAACCTTTATTACTGTTTTACTTGTTACAGCATATAAATTTCAAAATCAACCATCTGTTTATTCATGGAATCAGGATTCAAGTTGAAATAAAGTGTAAAATTTTTGTAGTTTATAAGTACAAATTATTGTACATAAATGTATTTACTGTACATAAATGGAGACGTTGCGTGAAAGCGTCATTTCATCAAATTTCATAAAGTGCGGTTTGAAATATTTAAAAGGTTTGCGGTTAGTTTCGATGTCGCGGTTAGGCGTAAGTGCTTTTTGATACTGCTATTAACGAATTTAATATTCTGTGTGTTTTTGCTCCAATAAACTTTGTATAAAATCCATGTTTACAAAGCTAATGAACACAAAAACCGCATTTTCATATAGAATATTGTATGAAATATTTCGAAGTTATAGTTTTGTTATATAATTTCAGTACGCGAGCAGTTTTTAAATTTCCATTTAAAATTTTGGGTTTCAATGAATTGAGATATATTTTCATCTCAGAATTCACCCAAGTATTTACTGTAGTTAAGTAATTCATCATTCACTCAGATTTATTCAATGAAGAATTTTTCCTTTGACCTCCTTTGTCTCCTAGCTGACGGAGTGCACTGGCAGAGTATTTGGAGACTCATTCATTTTATTAAAAGCGTGATCCTTTTGTCTTTTCGGTAATAGAGAGCAGAGTCAGTTTAAGCCTCCTTTGTGAGGCCTTTGGGACAGGGGTCTTTGCTTAATGCTTGAAATTCAAAACATTAAAGATTTTATGAGTTCATTCACGCTGAGTTAGCTTAGCTTATAAATCTTAGTTTTGTAAACTTAACATAAATGACACCATCGGTATTGACTGATATTGTATACCGAATTTCAATTTATTTTCAGAAAAATAAACAGTGTTACAAAATAAACAGTGTAACAAAATAAAAAAAGTGTTACAAAATAAACAGTGTTACAAAATAAACAGTGTTACAAAATAAACAGTGTTACAAAATATACAGCGTTACAAAATAAACAGAGTTACAAAATATACAGCGTTACAAAATAAACAGAGTTACAAAATATACAGCGTTACAAAGTAAACAGAGTTACAAAATAAACAGTGTTACAAAAACGACTATCACTGACACACTCAATTATACTTCTGTATTTCATTGTTTAATTGAAAACCAAAAACAAAACAAGGAACAAAATTGATGGGTAAAACTTTCAGCGAATTAAAAGAACTGAATGGTGTTATTCTGAAAATTTGCCTAAAAATAAAAAAAAGACAGACGCCAATCCATCAGCGCAGAATACATACAAAGCAGTAACAAAAACACTGCATCGCAACACAAAATGGCCGACCCGCCGGTTTATTTGTTTGCTGTTCCCATATTTCACTTTCATTCACAATATTCAAGAACGCACGAAATAACACCAAATGTTTTTTTACATTTAAAATGAACACGTGGAACTCATAATTAACTTCAGGGATTAATCTAAAAACATGTTTGGTTTTTTAGGTTGTTCTTTAAATTGAGTTGATAATTGACATTATAATAATATGGATCAAAAATCACTGAGTTCCTTAAGCATGTTAGTATTGAAGTTGCTATTTTGTTTACAGGTGATTTTATTTCTATGCAAAATATGAATCTATTTCCATTACTTCTGGTTAAAAATTCAAGACTTTCCTACTTAATTTGGCACCCGAATGAATCATAATTATACAACTGTATAAAACATAGATTACAAACTTTCATAGAAAGAACAATAATACAACCAAAAAGAAGCTAAGATCTGCACTCCCTTTTTTATCTTGACGGTGCCCAAAAGAGCTTCTGCTTTTTTAGCTAGCTCATTTTAGCCATGATAACGTTTTATTATGTTAACGGAATTTTGTACCAGTGTATTTTGGTTTGTGCTGGTAAGCCGATTATAACATAAAAAATAGTATTTCATTTTCTATTTAGACTTTTTTGTACCATATAGGTGACATACATACCATATATGCCTTTAAACATAAGGCAGATTTATGTTAAAAACCAGTAAATCTTTTTAAGGTAATAATGCACACTGTGTTAGCAGGTGATATTCAACGCGCACTTTCTGACTGCCAAACGTAAAAGAGATTACACTTAGGTAGCAAAAGAACCTTATCATTAGCTAGCTTAGGTAAACTTAAGTAAAGTAACACTTACCCTGTCCGCGCAAAATTCGCGATATACAATATGAAAGCCTCCGCCAATGCCACCTCGGATTTGGTGTAGTTTTTCGGAAAATGACCAAGCCCATCAACCAACGGTGCGCCGAATAGATATGGTAGTTCTTCTCCATGTACTGAGCCCATGCGCTGTGAACAAACCAAGGTTTAACTGAAAGGTTAGTTGAATCAGGTGCACGCTTTGCAATTTTAAGGCTAAGAAAATGTAGACTATGAACACTTTTATGAGTAGTAGTTTGCGCCCGGAAGAATGGATTCACAAAACGAAATAACGATAATGTTATAAAAGTCTCAAATATCCAGGGGAAAATACTACCGGGATAAAATCTATCCTATTTTGTGCTGTACATGGACTACCTGTGTACCAAGTAATAGCGGTTAGCGCGGAATGAAAACACAAATATCTAAAAATCCAAATATCTTCACAAATTATTACCCTAGTATTACCCTAAGGTCAAAGGCCCAAAAGATATAAATAATTTAAAAATTCTAATGGATGAAAAATTATTTGCAAGTTTAAAAATATATGTGTCATCCATGCCACCCGCGATACAGGTAAAAACCTAATGCAGGGGTAAGTGTCTATTAGCCTTTATTTATTCATTACTACGTTATTTTATTTTTTATTTATTTATTTATTTATTTATTTATCATTTATGTACACACAAGAGTTCACAGGACAGTTACAGAAGGAATACAATGTACAAAGGTACTGCTTATCTCTAATGAAATTTCTTCCAGCAGACCTGCGACTGGAGAGGTGACAGAAAGGTAGACAGGGCGTGTTCATAAGCAATTAATAGATTATACATACCTACTTAATTTCTACATAAATACATAATACAAAGTACATATATAATTTATAAATATAATAGATATATATTTATATATACACTACATATATATTTATATAGATATATATTTATATATACATACATATTTGTATATATACACGTATATAAATGTATATGTACAATAAATACATGGATATATACATAAAAATACATACTTTATAAATTACGTACGAAATATAAAATTACGAATAACGATGATAATAATGAAATTAAACTAATGATAAGTAGTAGTCTTGAACTTTTCTCTTGAACGAAGCTATCGTTTTCAAGTCTCGGATACTAGGTGGGAGCGAGTTCCAAAGTCTGACTGCATGTACGGAGAAGGAGTGGGAATAATAGGAGCTATTGTGTTGAGGGAATTTAAGGAGGGTTTTCAAATGGGTTCGGCAAGGGGCAAAGGAAGGACGAGCGTATGAAAACCTCTCGCGTAGATAAATTGGGGATGATGGAGAGTGAAGGATGTTAAAAAGCAGACATAATATCCTAGTGTTTCTGCGAGAACGGATTGGGAGCCACTTGAGTTCCTTGCGAAGTTGTGATACATGATCATATTTACTGATTCCGAACACGAAACGAATACATAAATTTTGCAACCGCTCAAGTTTATTGAGGAGCTCCTCAGTAGCATCCAAGTAGCAGGCGTCAGCGTAATCCAGGATAGGTCGAATTAGGGATTGAGCAAGAGATACTTTAGTTTGAAAGGGTTTAGTTTGAAAAGTTTTTTTATTTATTTTTCCTAGCATTAGTTAGTTAGTAGTTATTAAACATCCTAGCGTATAAACTTACAAACCTCTCACTTTCATCTATTTATTTATTTATTTTTATAAGGTACACAAAACAGAATACTATATTAAACCTAATTACATAGAATTTTAGAAACAGATTGGATTCCAAAACGTGTTCTTATGTAGACAAAGTTAGTAATGTTCCAGAGTAATCATCTCACGAGTCATCATCATCATCTGGAAAGTTTACCTGCGGATAATCCCCATCTTTGGTCTGGTAGTCGAATACGTAGAAGAAGGTTTTCGGTCCGGAGTCAGGAGTGCTCTTCGCCACGCTCAGGAAGTCTCCCGTCTGGACTAACGGAGCCACGTATTGGGCATCTGAGAGCGCTAGCACTGCTGCGTCCCTAGTGTTGATTGGGTGCTGGTGAAAACAAAAACCATATTTTTGTTGAAATTTTACGTTTAATGATAAAGTATTTTTTATAGAACCGAGCTGATGAACCACCTGATGGTAAGTGGGTATCGTCGCTCATGGACATCAGAGATACGAAAAGCATCACTGATGCGTTGCCGGACAAGAAACAGAAATAAAGAAAGGAAAGAGAAAAGAAAGAAAGGAAAAATATAGGGAGAAAGTAGGCGACTGTGTCACTTCTTTAATTATTACAGTTGTAGATTAAATTCTTCTCATAATTAAATGTTCCTTTCTTTTTCTTCTCAATTGACAGGCAACGCAATTGTGTACATAAAAACAGCATTTGGGGTCGTATTTTATGTATGATATTATTATCATACATAAAATATTCACTAAATACATAAGCATTTAGTGAATGCGTATTTATTTTATATTTTTTTTCTAAATAATAATATATCCAGTTCATAAAAAGCATTTTTTTTCTCACACATTGCCATTTTTTCCAGTGTTAATATTTAAAGCATGTCTTTGATTTAATTTTTAAAATACCTTATTTGTTTCAAGTATAAAACTAGATTATATTCACAATAATATTTATTACATCTACATTATCTTAAAAATTACAGTTAATCTCAAACGAAAGCTAATATTATAAACGGGAATCTGAACCGTTGTTTCAGCAGTATTTTCTCATAAAGTCGGCAGCATTGCGGAGAGAAGCAAATATCGTACAATTTCAGACGTCAACGTTCTTTTATACGAGACTTAAAATATGACCATGCATTTGTTAGTTCAGAAACAGAATTTCAAATTCTAATACAATGTGGGAATTGTGCTATCTATTGGTAATTTTACAAAGGAAATAGTTTGACACGGTGTGTACATGACATGTGAGAGACAGAGAATCCATATTTATGGAATTTTAGAAAGTATTGACAAGAATACAATTTACTATAATGCGAGTACCCACGATATTTATTTTGTATTCCGATATTTCGACCCAGTTGCATGGAGCGTGGTCATGGATGAACGTCAGTTCTTCAGTTAAAACACAGAAGAAACAATAGTACTTATAAATAAGATTACAGTAAAATGTGTTCAGTCCACGATGAGTTAAGTTTAAAATCTTGTTCAACAAGAATGTTCAACAAGAATGTTCGTTTTCATTTAATGACTTGCTTTCATTACTGCTTAAGCGTGAGAATACGATTTAAAATTTTGCCTAAATATTAGACCGGGGGACAAACCAAAAAATATGTAGCATAATTAATTGGAGATAAACTTTGGTGTAACACTAAAACAACAACAGTTGGAAGCAACCATATCAATCACACGTATTAGAAATTTTATTCTACCGATGGAAACCCATATAATATAAATAATTTTTAGATTATGTGAGAATGACAAAAAAATAATGTGCCTGATACGGTCATGGTATGGTGCGCTGTGGTGAGCAGACTCCTTTATCCTCCTTCCGTGTGAGGTAAATATTGGTTTTCTTTGGTTTGTTTCCCCAGATGTTACATAAACCTTTCTTCGCTCAGATATTCTTGATGTCTCAAACGTGTGTTTCTGTCAACCACAACAAAGGAACTAGGATCCTTCATTGTACAGGTGAATTAGAGCGTGGACGCTTTTACCTAGTTCTTGTGTAATTTTCTTAAGATCTACCTGTTTTCCTAAACATTTTAGATTAAATTTGTTTTACCATCTAACAAAATAACTGTTCTTATGTTCGGTTTCGACGTATTAAGTAGTTAAGTTGTTAACTAAATTTTAAGCGTACGTGTAAATTGTAAGTCCACACGTAATAATTTAGTAAAGTTTTTAGTTCATACAATTCTACTTAACTACTTAAGCATTTTACTAAATTACTTAAGCATTTTACTAAATTTTAACTAAAAAGTGCCTGTCCAAACGTGTTAAGTGATAAGCCCCGCCCACCTACTTAACAGAAAATAGAAAAAATTCTAAATTAGTTGTCTACTTGATTACTTAACTACTAAATTACTAAACTACTAAATTGTCCGTTAACACGTATTAATTTAATTAAAATTTAGTTAACTACTTAATACGTGTAAACCGAACATAATACTGTTAGCATACGTAACACGCAATTAAGAACATTGTGCAAAACTAGCACTCTGTCTACGGCTCTGCCCGCGTTTTCCAAGATAATAAGTATCCTATCCATGTTATTCCAATTCATAATTTTCCTATGTGCAAAATTTCATGAAAATCCGTTCAGTAAGTTTTTGCGTGAATGAATAACAAACATCTATACATCCTTACAAAAAAACTATCACATTTACGAGTATATTAGTAGGATTAATGGTTTGTACTGTAGTCAAACACAAACCCGTTTAAACAAGGATGTCACTGCAACCGATTGATTACTTTCAACAAATTGCACCCTCAGTGGAAAAAAGGCATAAGATGAAAATTGCAATTTTACAGGAGAGCAATAAAACTGTTTAAATATCAGTAAGAAGTCAAAGGACTTTACATTACAATTTCTTGCACAAAACCGTCAAGATTAATGATAAAAATTTGAAAAAAATTCAGCATATTTAGTAGTGTAGCTTTTGTCCCTCTTTCCAATCATATTAATAACTAAAATTCAAAGTAAGACGACTTATGCATATTTTCCACTGAGGGTGCGAAATATATGCCTGTGTATCTTCTTTGACACAGCAACTATTTTCGTCCCAGTTTCCTAAAGCAAGGAAATTTATTTTCGGTTTCATCCAAATAAAATAATTGTTACAACAATTCATTGTTTCACCCGACATAAGGCGTACTGATGACTGCGATGGAAAGTGGGGCGCTGCCAAACAGCTTTTGTTTCTGTTTCAGCTGTTTGCAACGAAATGAGATCCGGATGGAAATCATTTTCAGTCACGCTTTGAGATTTTATTTTATGTATTTTATTATTCATAAAATGTAAAGATATTTTTACCTTTTTAACGAACGGGACGTATGGTATGTTGGATAAAGTATTTTTTTCATAATGATGTAATTCATGGTTTTAAACTTGGGTTTAGTTAATCATGAACTGAATTTCTATCATATGGGGATTTACGACATTTATTTTATACGCTGACATTTCGACCTTATTGTATACGTACATCGTGGTCACGGCTAAAATGACGTTTGGCAAATAAGAATGAAGTCCGTTTCTTATTTAGAAGAAATTATCACATATGCAGATTTATATTTCAGTGTAATTATTAAGATTTGGCTTGTAAGACTAGTTTTATTGCATATTCACGGTTGGAAAAATATTCAATAATTCGTATTTTTTTTATAAGACGATGTAAGATAATTTTTAATATGAAGTTTTCATATTTCTTCCAGACGATTTAAGGCACTGATTAAAAAGTCAGTGGATCCCATTTATCATCCGATACCTTCTGGTCATGGTATGGAATGCTATTGGCAAACTACAGCTCTTGTTAAAGAAAACAATACTTCAACTTTTTATTGAAATAGCCGACAAAAGAGCTGATGATACACCTGATAGTATTAAGTGGCTATGGTTGCCCATGGACATCAGAACACCAAAGGCATCATTGGTCAAGAAAGAGAGAAGAAAAAGAAAGTAAGCAATACTTCCAAGTTCTAATTCTATGCATACCAAAAAATTACAGATAAACTTAAAACTTTCTTATATAACGACAAGAAATGCAAGGGAAGTTAGCGCGGCGGCGGTGGATTGCAAGCAAATTATTCATAGTTGATATTTAAATGTATCTCAGTTTACAAAGTCGGGGAAACGTTATGACTTAGTAGTACGACCCAGATCTAAGTTCAGTACCGTAACTGGGTGCAAGTAATGTTATAACTTGTTATGCGGAGTTACGTCACAGGGCTGGCACTTTTTAAGCGACTTCAAAAAAAGGAGGAGGTTTTCAATTCGACTGTATTTTTTTATGTTACCTCAGAACTTTCGACTAGGTTCACCGATTTTGATGATTCTTTTTTTAATCGAAAGCAGGTGCTTGTCATGTGGCCCCACATTTTGAACGAGATCTGACAAGTACTTTTTGAGTAATTTTGAATTTGGTAATTTTTTGTTTGTAAAATTTAGATTATAAAATGTGTAATTTTCGGTTATATACGTTTGGCTACGATACAAGTCGTCAGATCAACCCGGAATGAAAACTCAATTATCTAGCTAGGCTATGATTTTAAAATATTGCAACCCTATCTTTGTTCTATAATTTATCTCTATTTCATATTACATTATTTACAATTTACATTCTATTCACACAGTATTTTGCCAATTTTAATTGAGTAAAATTTAATTGAGTTTCATAAAATCAGACGCTCAGAAGTATTCCAGCAAATTATTAGCATTGGAGGGTAAATAAAAGCTATCGCTTTTAGTTATTAAGTCCCTCACTTGATAAACCTTTTCAGCAGCCATCGAGTTGAATAAAACCCTTAACAAATAACAATATTATACACTTAACCGTTCCACTATTTGGTATTAAAACAGCTTTGGACCTTTTAGTTTCAAGTCTATTCCATAAAGTCACTAAGAGGTTGTAGCCAGAATATTAATTAATTATTGATTTCCAGGAAATAAAAAAAAAATACATCACAACATGTCAAGATAATCTTTGTTTATAATTTGTAGAATTAATTATTTTGATGAAATTTACGTGTTTTAGTGTGTTTAAAGAAGTAACTCCTTCTTCGCTGGCTGTTTAGTTTTAAGTCCCGGTGGCAACCCTAGGTAAAGCTTGAAAATTTAAATTAATCTCATTTGTAATGCACTTTGCTGTGTGCAATAAAATTCGAGGCAAAATTACTTACCAATTATAATGGAACAATTTCGGTAGCAAAAAAATTTCTTTTCCGTTTTCTTTATCGAAACATCGAATTTGTTACGAAATATAAATCGCTTTATCGAAATTTAAAATTCCTTATTCCCATTCATTGCGTTTGGTACGAGTTATTTTTTTTTAAACATCAAAAAAACATGCTTCTTAAGTACGCTAAGAAGTAAGCGTTTTTAACCGAAAATTAATAATTGACAAATTAATTAACTATGTCCGTGTTAATCCATTCAAACAACAAAACGTTATTTGAAATATGCTAATATTTGCAGGTAACTGCGCTACTAACAATATTTCATAATGATGATTTAATTCTGTGGTAGGTACCTACATAATATATACGAGCGTAACTTCTGTTTCATTCGAAAAACTGTCTCATATTATTTTATTATTATACCATGTTAATAAACTAATCTTAAGACCTCTGAGAACTCAAGATTCTGTTTGAGATGCTGAAATATGTCAAATCTTATGGAAAAAATGACAATTGTAAGATTTGAGTTTATTTATATGAGCCCTAGGGAGTACCTAGTGAACCCTTAACCCTATGACGCAACATGAAAAACTTGCGACTAATACAACATTTTCCGATAAACGTAAAACTAGGGCGGTGGAAATTTTTCATTCCGTTCACGTACAATAATCGACAATCGATGTACGCTGACCAGCCATTGCTATCGATACCACTGTTGTTGCCAGATCTTTGGTTCCCTGCTTCCCTGTTATTAATGGCCGTAATGATATATTGCACTGTATAACGTCGCTTTGTATAATTTATTGTTTTAATTATTAAAATCAATGCTAATTATGATTTTTTATTAGTAATACGACTTCAAGTTTTACAAATCGTTGTTAATCGAATTGTTAAGGTAGTTGACGAAAGCCCGCGACTAAAATACAAACCTATCAGATAAATATTTACCCCGAGTGGGAATAGATCCTGGGACCTTAGTTTTGTTGGTAGGTTAGGTAGAAGTAGGTGTTGGGAGTCATACATAAGCAGATTTCCAGCTACCATATTGACAAAGCGTCAGTGACGTCACTGATATACCATTTACTATCAAGTGGACCGCGCTCCTCTATTTAC
This sequence comes from Thymelicus sylvestris, assembly GCA_911387775.1. NCBI lineage: Eukaryota > Metazoa > Arthropoda > Insecta > Lepidoptera > Hesperiidae > Thymelicus > Thymelicus sylvestris. The sequence goes on from OU426889.1 coordinate 17,542,566, forward strand.
AAGATTGTACAATATTTTTGAATATTGTAATTATATCCCTTACCTGAACTGTTCGCTCCCAATCGGTGTATTCATTGACTATAGTGAAGAAAATCTCGCTCAAGTGATATGTGTAGGCGTTCCTTACATACGTCCTGCAAAATAATCTGATATTAAAAACTTATTGTTAGTAGGGTTAAAATACGTTAAATTAACAAAAGATGTGTGAAAATGCGTTACATATTATAAAATAATTAGATATATGTCCTGCAAAAACATGTGAAAATTTATAACTTTTCATCACCTACTAAACTGAAATTGCCTTGAAATTGATTAGGTAATGCTCTATTTAATACAGTAATTAGTATATACCTTGTCACATTGCGAAAATCAGTGGAGTCCTATCAAAATATTCGCAAGTGTGTCCAGCAGTTAAACAAACATCAATTTACTGAACAAACACCCTTACCTTATTATTCTGTCCCGGCGCTCGCCTTCAAAACCATTTTGTATGTCCTGAGACGAAAACTTCCAAAGGGCTTCGCTCGTTACCACTCCAAATAGAAGATCATATTTATTTTGCCCTCCTCTTATGCCGAAAATCCTATCACCGCTTCTTTTGTCTGCCTTGAAATTGTTCACGCCTGACACACTAGTGAATCCTTGAAGGTCATTCGGTATAAAGAATGTAAGAAGCTCTTTCGCATAGTCTGTTTTTACCACAACGCCGTCGACTGATGGTCCAAATGCTGTTAGATAACTTGGCGTACTGATTTCAGCAAACATAAGCTCTTGTAGAGGAACTTCTCGAAGACAATCTACTATTAATTCATGGTCTTTGACAATGTCTTCAGGAAGTGTGCAATTAGATTGCTTCGCTAGTTGGACGGAATAACTCACTGGATCTTCTACTAATGCCCACGAGCTTAATGCTGATCCTGACAAAAGAATCGCGCGGTGGAAAAGACCTGAAATTACCAAGTTCAATGTACGAATTGTTGTTATGGACAAAGTATAAATTAAGTAAAATTTGGCGTATTTTTGCCAACGAAAGTTTCAACGAAAAGCCACAGAATTTGAGCAAAGAAATTAGATATCTCTAATGACATTAATGAAAAGTTTAATTTTTGTGAATCTAGAAGATATTATCAATGACTCTCAACTCTATTTCTTACCAGGCATAACCGTGGGAGAAATCATTAAGAAATTGATACAAGCTGCTCCAGATCCATGTCCCAACATGGTGACATTACCAGCGTCACCACCAAACAGGGCAATATTCTGCTGTACCCAATGTAGTGCAGCTATCTGATCCATCAGTCCATAATTTGCTACTCGAGCTTTGAGGTGAGGTATTGGATTCGCGTTGAGAAAACCTAAAAAAAAGAAAAGAAGCATTTTATATTTTGAAAAGTAACAATTTAAATATTCAGTAATTTTATTCTTGTAGTGATGAGCTGAAAGTATTTTTTTTTGCGTTTGGGTATGTCAGATAAATAATTTTTATATTTAGTATCAGTAGTTAGTACTCTTAAAAATGTTTTGAGTCTACGGCGTTGGCAAAGTTTCTTTGGTTGCCTATTAATAAAGCAATTTTATTGTTATACATGTTCAATTTATGAAGTTCAATTTAATGTTCGTTATCATTAATAAATTCGTAATGTTATAAATCTTCACAAAACTTAATTTCTACTAATATACTACTATCATTCCTATTATCTTCGATAATCTTTTCTATCTATTTCCTTTAAACCGTTTTGGCAGCACGTACAGATTCTAGAGCCTTATAGACTATTTCTGTGTCCATTGGACGATTTTATTCTACTGCACGCTAGTTGGAAATTGCCCAAATATATTTATACGCTCAACTTAATGGCAGTAATAAATCTTATAAGGAACTGAAATGGCCTTTGGAGATTTAACAATTTCAAATTTAATGATCAAAGTTATGGTAATTGTAGATATTATTTCTTTAAATTAATTAATTAATGCGTTCACCATCTTGGACTCCATTGCCACTTACCATCAGGTGGGATTGTTGTCAAGCACTAACTTAAAAAAAAAAAATTAAGTCATTTTCAATCGAAATAGGAATAAGTAATGGTCAAGCTTTTATGTCAAAATTGCTACGTTATTATTATTTAAAAGTATATTAAAATTAAATTATAAGTAGATTTTTCTGAAGGAAACACAAGGGTTTATAGATTTTTAAGGGAAGAAGACCATTTTAGCATTTTTTACTCAGTGATAAGAAAAGTAGTTAAGGATATGAATTATGTTTCACTTATTTTGGTTGTGATTTTTCTTTTTAGATTTTTTACCGACTCCAAAAAAGGTATTCAATTCGACTGTATTTTTTATGTTTGTTACCTCAGAACTTTCGACTGGTTGAACCGATTTTGATGATTCTTGAAGCTGGTGCTTGTCATGAATTCTACTAATATTATAAATGTGAAATTTTGTATAGATTGTGAGGATCTATGAATGTTTGTTACTTTTTCACGCAAAAAATATTTATCGGATTTTCATGAAAAGCTATCTGTGTGATAGACCATGATTTGGAATAGCATACAGGGTACTCATAAGGCAAAGCCGCGTGCATAGCTATAGTGTACATACTAAAAAAGTTCCGTGGAAACTGTTCTTCACCTAACTCAGTCAGTGCCCCTTTGTCAAAGTCAATAGCATAACGTCAATCGAACTCCACGTCGACTCTCGATGACTCCATCGCTCACTTTCCTTAATTAAACATTTCTTGTCGCTCTTTTCAATGGCGGCCTAATTTGAAACACGTACATCGGAAATGCAACCATATAGCAGCGGGTTTCAGTTCATTTCAGGTTACTAGTGAAATCTGGAGTAAATTTTGATGAATTCATTCCAGCTCTCGTATTTCGCTGAAATATTCGTTGGGATTTATGCTCTTTTGAAGGGGTAGCGTAACCTGATTACGTATACAAATATCTTGACACTCGTTATTTTCGCAGCGTTATAAACGTTACAATAGGTGCGATGAAAGGTTAAAGTGAAAATGATGTGTTCTGTGTTGTAATGAAGAGAACTTGGTTTACTTTACAAAGTTAAATTTGAAATCATAATTCTTTATTTTTTATTGAAAAATTGCGTTAAACAGTAATCCTCATCCTCAGTTTTTGAGTTTGGTGAAAGAGAACAAAACAGTGTAATCAAAATAATATGTAATACACATAACACGTTTTGAATCCCTGTGCGCAACGCATTGGCATTACATGCACATACTACATAAATAAATAAATGATATGAAACAATATTTCTATCATTATCACTCCTCACTAAAAATGAAAGCATTCGCTTGTTTCTTTAAATAAAGACTGTATACTGGTATAAAGATTGAATACTTAAATATACAATAGATACCAAGTCGAAAAAAATGTTTGCTGAAATTTCCCTAGAGATTTTTTACAATTCAGGTCACTTATATCAAAGATTTAAATCGTCTGGCCCCAATTCTAGGTTAAACGGTTAAGTCCCTAGATCATTAATATTAAAATACACATACGGTTTTAATGGTTTTACACTAAGAAGTATTTTATATCGATAACCGTCAAATGAGCATAGTCGCCGGATGTTACAATAAAATCGATCCGTAGTATCTACAAAACTTCAACTTCATGAAGCGAAAAATATATCTTGTAACACTTTAAAATACTGGAAAGACGTTGATAACATTTTACACAGTTTATTTTTTTATTTCTTTGTGAGGTAAGCTCAGATAAATAAGAGGTCGATATTTTGAAGCGTCCACGTTGCCAAGTTTTAGTCAAATCTCCCTCAAATGTTAAGAATTGTTTAGTTTTAGAAGTTCACTCGATACTGTAATATTTTTACACCACTTAACTACAAATGTCGCCATTTTTTGTGTAAGTTACAGTACCATAGTTTGGGAAGTCCTGCCAAAACTAGCATAATTCTTACGTATGTATGTGCGTAATTGCGTGTAAATACACGAAAGTAGCTTAGTTTTTGTGGCTTTGTTCAAATTTAGGGTGGTGAATTATCTGCCTATTTTATTTATAGAATAGAATAGAATACTCTTTATTGTACACACCAAATAAATTAATACATTAGGACATAAAAGAAATAACATGTAGTACAAAAGGTTATAATTAAATAATTATAATAATTAAATGTATTTATTTGAGCAGATAAGTAATTTACCTTCGCTAATATTAATTTTATAATCCGATGAATATGTTTTTAAGTACTTGGTATTAAACAAAATAGATTCTAGTGTCCTATGTGGGGACCTAACGCCATTTAACACTTATAATTAATCACATAAAAGAAGATATATTCAATTTCTCAATGAACTACAATGATTCCAGCACCACCCTATCTGATACACAACTCAAAGAGATAGAGAAATAGCGGTCATAAGTAAAGAAAATAACAAGAACGAATGAGGTTAGGTCAACACATGAGAAAACAATACATACACAACACAGTGCGGCGGCAACGAAAGAAAAGACCAATAAGAAATGACACTTCTATTACGGATACGTTTTGTTATTTGATTCCTGGTGTCTTACACATATAAGAGGCCTATTTATGCGGTTTTGCACTGAAATAAGATAAGTCCTTAGATAATACGATATTTATAAGCGAAACGCTAAGAACGTCTACATCATAAAATACGTAGACGATTTTTTAAATATCTTTATCATCAATAAATAATCTAACGTTTACAAGCGTTCGGTATATTCTGAAGACAATTTTTTACAACAATACTGACTGCTATTTGAGATTGAGATGTTATAACGTAATAATTACCATTGATTAATTAATCACGTTTATCGCAAACTAGTGGAAACCCAGCGTGTTCCACTAAACTAAAAATATTTCTTATATAAAACAATGTTGACAGTACGTATTATGCGCCATCTTTAAATTTTTGTAATAATATCTTCAAGTTTTTGTATGGGAAAAGTGGAAAATCGACTTTATCAATGAATATGCCTAATGCATTGTTTTAGTGGTCTTAAACCACCTTCGGTTTATTTCCTTTCAAATAAAATCATTTACTAATTATGGCAACTTAAAGAGTACTTTTTATTATTACATTTTTGTCGTTATTGAGAGTGGGTGTAATGGGTGTAGTGGGTGTAATGCTATATAGAGTGTGTCATTGTATGGAAGACATGCTAAATCAACCAAAGCCGAGTGATTTCGACGCTTTAGGGAGTTTGTCATTAAATCGAGTGACGTTACATTGCGTTACATACAGTTTACATTGTATTTAGATAAAATGAATATAAATCCTAATTGAAAATACTTAATTAGAACTAAGCTTTTAACTTAATGTTCAAATGTTATAGTTGACACTTGTATTTGATTCGAGGTAATTTATAAATACGATTTATAATTTATAAACCTGAGTTTACGTAAAAAAAGATAAATTATATTACTTCAAAGATAAATACAAGTACGATACGATATCGAATAATACGACGAATTGTAAAATATCCAACTTTTTCATTTGTATAGCTACAACTGAAAATAGTCAATACTACCACAGTATGGATAATATACTGTTACTGTGATACCACTTTGTTTTTGTACAGCCCTAAATCTAAATCATAAAAGAATGATTTGAGCATTAAGTCCGTTCATTGTTCCTTTGATATTATTAAAAGTCCATTTTATCTGTAAAATTTGTTCTGTAAAATTTAATTGAATTAAAATTAAGTTGGATCTTAAAGAAATGAGCTACATTACAAAAATAACATAATTTATTAAGAGGTTTGAGCGAACTAAAAGCAATTCAACTCCATAGCATATATAAAGAAAAGTGTAATTAAATCAAATCAAAACAATTTAAGCCTGTTAGATTTGACCCACACAAACAAAGTAAGCGTTTTAACCTGAATATAGACGACCCTGCAGCGGGCAGCCTAGTTGCTAGCGAGTCTGCCTGCGAAGCGAGGGGTCCCGGGTTCGATTCCCGACCGGGGCAGATATTTATGTGACGGATACATATTTGTACTCGGGTCATGGGTGTTATTGTGATGTGTTATATGTGTCGTCCATGTCACCCGCGACACAGGTAAACAACCTACTGCGGGGGTATGAGTGCGTAAGCTTTTATTGAAGTTATACTTCTAATGCGACTTGCAAAACGTTAAACGCAACCATGGAAGGGGTATGAAAGCACTGGATAGATAGCGCTAGCTTTTATCTTCACCTCTCTTAAAATTTAATGTTATTAGATACTTAAACAAATCTCACAGAATCTCAACAGCGTGATTCAGCTTCATGAACAACGCCATCTAGTTTGTACTTGTGTAAACATAGAGCGTTTATTATTTATTATTTTTAATACTTACCGAGAATTCCCAGCCGGTAGTTGATTGTAATGACCACAAGACCCGCGTAGCTGGCAAGTACCGCACCATCGTATACGTTTCCAGAGTTCCACTCGAAAGACTCCCCGTGAATGAATATCACCACTGGATACTTGGCTTGCAGAGTTGGACCGACTGCAACAAAGATAACTGCATGTTAGTTATATTTAAGGTTGTATACGTAACGTAGACGGGACGGGGACGGGACGTGGACGAGGCGTAAATATACTTGCGTGCCCCGGTCCCGTCCCGTCCATGCCACCGTGGCGTATGCGCTATCGTTACATTTTCTACTAGCTGACCAGGCGTACTTCGTATCGCCTAAAAAACTATTTTTTTTCAAAAATAAAAGTAGCCTAAATTACTCCTTGATGGCATCAGCTGATGTAATCAGCTATCTACCAGTGAAAGTCCAGCCATTTCGGAGATTAGCCGAAACAAACAGGCAGACAGACCGACAGACAAAAATTGTAAAAAATGTTGTTTTGGTACATAATTATAATATTATTATGTACCGAGTATACATCCAAATGCACTTAGTAAAAACCGGTTATTTTAACATTACAAACAGACACTCCAATTTTATTTATTTGTATAGATGTATAATGAAACGATGTTTCCAAAACTTCACGTCCCGTCCCGTCCCGTCCCGTCCAGTCCGGGTATATACACGTTGCGTATGCATCGACCTAGAGTCAGCAAAATAGCTAGGTTAACAGGGCATGATACAAAAAACTTTCAGTGTTGTTAAATCATACATTACGCATTGAACATTTTAAGTTCAAGTACTCATGATTATTACGGTATTATACGGAGTACTCGTTGCATTTAAATGTATAATACGAGCAGCTGAATAGCTGTCTAGGAATATAAGGGGGTCCAAGTATCCTTAAATACAAGCTTACCTGTCTAGATCGCATCCCGTATAATGAATAAGTGAATTGCGCTACTCTGTTCTATCTATACTAATGTTATAAAGCTGAAGAGTTTGTTTGGTTGAACACGCTAATCTCAGGAACTAGGTACTGGTTCGAATTGAAAAAATATTTTGTTGTTGACTATCCATTTATCGAGGAAGGCAATATAATAACATCATACATTTTAGTAATAAGTTTTATGCATAAACTAGCTTTTGCCCGCAGCTTCGCCCGCGGTCGATTTTTTTTACAAATCCTACTTACTTTTACTTAGTAGTTGCCTCTGACTTAAGTAATTTACATGTATCATTTGATAGCGTGATTCAGAGCTTGCAAATGAATTTTATCGTACTAACGCTATCTATTAACAACATCCGGAACTAAATATCTAGCAACTAACAAAATATCGATCTTCCCATGGGGATGTTTTACCGCGGTAAAAAGTAGCCAAAGTTTCTCTCCACCCTCCTCACTATCTCCACACACAAAACCATACCATATAACAGCTTTGTTGCGACGTGAAAGACGGACAAACAAACAAACAAATACACTTTCACATTTATAATATTAGTATGGATTAACGCGGGTGAAACCGCGTGGCACAGCTAGTGTAATAAAATTGTACGTTGACAAGCTCTGAATTACCCAATCTAGTCCTTACAGTATTGCATGGTTGTAGATTTTAATGGTTTCTTTTAACGGCCAACTAGTATCCTTCTTCGTGCTATGTAAGATAATCTAAATTTTACTAACAAAAAATAACCGACTTCAATATTACTCAATAATCTAAATTTTACTAATTTCGATTAAAAAAAGAATCATCGAAATCGGTTGGCGTGATATTGAGTTATTCGTCAATTTGTCGCGCACATCTTAACACAAATTTACGACTTATGTAGTTTTCTCATGGATGCCGTTGTCAGATCTCAATAAAATTTATGTGGGACTACATGACAGCCACGAGCTTTCGATTAAAAAAGGAATCATCAAAATCGGTTCGCCCAGTCCAAAGTTCTGAGGTAACAAACATAAAAAAATACAGTCGAATTGAGAACCTCCTCCTTTTTTGAAGTCGGTTAAAAAGTACTTATCATCGACATTGGTTGACCCAGTTGAAAGTTCTGAGGTAACAAACATAAAAAAATACAGTCGAACTGAAAACCTCCTCCTTTTTTTGAAGTCAGTTAAAAATTACTAGCATTAAGTTTTTAAAAAATGTCACCACTTCCAGCATACGAGCAAACTATGTTAGTTATCTTTGTAGAACACTAACAAAACTCAAAGATAATAATAATTCTAGTCCACATAAAGGATTGCTGCCACTAAAATTTCACCATTTTATTTTATCATCTACAAAGGTATTTTAAGCGTCAAATGCGAAAAAAAATAAAGTGCCATTTTCCGTCCTATTGTTTGTTCTCAGAGTATTCAAAGTTTTAAGATTATAAGTAGCCTTCAACTTTATTCAGAGACAAATCGTAGCACTTATCTTATCTAAGCGAATTCAGTGCTCTTGGTATAACTTTGCTTCGGACATCTTTATTGCTAAAGCTTTTAGAAACATGATTTATGTCAACTTTGCGTAATATTATATAGTAAATGTCAATAAGCGGTGAGATCATAGTATGTATATTTTTATAAACTTTTAACCACCTGATTGTCAGTAGTAATGAAGTCATAGATAGTTAATTGCATTGATAAAAACCTTAACTACTCGTACTTACTTACCTTACAATTGATTATGCTTAAACCAATCATTATATAGTATATATAATCATTATATATATATATATATATTAGTTTAAATTCAAAAAAGTATAATCCAAAAATCAAAGAATTTGATTCGATCGATGAAAATATAAAATAAAATATTAAACTTTTATTTTGATTGCGTTTTTTTACCTTTCTGGACGATTTTATGTTTAATCAGCCTAATATTTTTTGTTTCGCATGACAGATTCTTTGCACCAATATATCCTTGGACAGCGCCCAACTAAATGAAACATGTTTTCTTATTTCAATAAGAATTAATTTACTTATATTTTGCCGCAAACAAAGGCTCTGATGTTGTTAGCTATTATGGACATAAATATTTTCTTTGCGAATGTATTTTAGGTAATGGAAATTAATTCATAACTTTCTTAGTTAATCACTTAGATCATTTAACGTTTAATATTCATATATTTTTCGTTTTTAAATGAGTATTTACTTGATGTCAATAAATGAAAAACATGTAGCTAAGCGTGCGTATGGAATCTTGTTTTTAAGTAGCCATCCATTTCTATTTATTTATTTATTTATTCTTTACTGAACCTTACATAATATGTAATGGAACAAAAGGCGGACTTAATACTAAAATCATTCTCTTCCAGTCAATCTAAGGGCAGTGAGAGAACAAAGAAGGCGATAACAACAAAGAGAGATAAAAAGAGAAGTGTAGATAAAATTAATGTTATCTATGTCATTTGAGAGAAATCCTTCTTTTGCCGTAACTATTATGACAAAACTACACAATTGAGCACCACTCTGTTCTCGAAATATTATGTATTTGTCAGGACATGTTTTGATATCGAATTTACAAGTCAACGTTGAAGACGAAGGTTGTTGTCATAGCAACATATTTTATAGCGAACATCATGCAATGGGTTCGTAATATTACGATATTTGGTTGTACTTTACTTGTTGGTTAAGTTGGCGAAGATATTCAGAGATATATTTAGAGATATAAGCTTGTGTTAAATATTTTCTAATCTCAACCCATTAATGCCACTACATACATCTCATCTCATCTCTTCTCCTTTGGTGAGCATTTTCTATCAAGCTGTATTAATGCAAATTGGTGGATGGGTAATTAACTATTGTAGGTATATTGTGTGAGGCATCTTCGCTTGATTCCCTGCTACATTGGTGTGGAACAGATGCATTGGTCCTTATTTGACATGTCAAATCAGGCATGTTATACCAATGTAGTCTGGGAATCATGGAAGGGGATTAGGTGACCTACAAGCAATGTAAGCAAAACACGCGACGGGTTAATGATTTAAATAATTTTATCAAAATTATCTTTAGTGACTTATTTGAACTCAGACTGAGGTTTTAATCAATCTACTCCCTCACTACTCCCATGAGAGTCAGTTGTACCTATCGCCTCACTTTTCAATTCTGTCATGTCCCAATTTCTGGTGCATACTAGGTACATAATTATAATTCATACCAGATTTATGCTATTACATTTTTTATAAATTTTTGGTGACCCTCATTGGATTCGTGACAAATTTAACCTTTCAGTAATGCAATTACATACTTTATTACGATTTCATGATCCGATACTGTATGTATATGAAATATACGAATTGTACAGTACGAAACATATGAAATATACGTATTGAAACTATAAATCTATATGACATTCGATTCCACTGGCTGCGGATAACTTTAAGTGTGATCTTTTTTTATTAACCGACTTCAAAAAAAGGAGGAGGTTCTCAATTCGACTGATTTTTTTTTTATGTTTGTTACCTCAGAACTTTGGACTGGGTGAACCGATTTTGATGACTTTTTTTAATCGAAAGCTGGTGGCTGTCATGTGGTCCCACATAAATTTTATTGAGATCTGACAATGTCATCCATTAGAAAACCACATAAGTCGTAAATTTGTGTTAAGATGTGCGCGACAAATTGACGAATAACTCAATATCACGCCAACCGATTTCGATGATTCTTTTTTTAATCGAAAGCAGGTGCTTGTCATGTAGTCCCACATAAATTTGAACGAGATCTGACAAGTAGTTTTTGAGAATTTGAAGTCGGTTATTTTTTGTTAGTAAAATTTAGATTATCGTATTTAGGTACATTTCATTTTACTTTTGTGCATTATTTTGTTTGAATTTAGTAAGTAATTGAATATGTTTAGATAATGAATAATAAACGCTTACACACTCCTACCCCCGAAGTAGGTTTTTACCTGTGTCGTGGCTGGCATGGACGACACATATACGATAACACATCACACGTATGACCCGAGTTCAATTTCTTATCTGTCACATAAATATTTGCCCCAGCCGGGAATTGAAGGCGTGACGCCTCGCTTCGCAAGCAGGTCGCTACCAACTAGGCTACAGGGTCGTCTAAATAAGTATCCAAACGGTTGTTTGCTGTAGGTAAATCACAATTCCGGTCTATTTAATTCGTTTGTTACAGTATACTTATTATTAATTGTTATTAATATGGTTGTTATGATGGTAGGGTATTTATTAATAATTTAATAATGCTGTGAAAAGGTCAAATAAGAACAAAGAGTTGTATATATTGTCATAGGCCTTGACCCTTATGAACTTTGAGTGATAGATGACGATTGTTCGAGATATATCAAAACTATCATTAAAAAAACCATGAAAACCAAACCATACTCAGTAAAGCCATTGCTGAGTGCGGTCCCTTTTCATATAGTTTGACTGCAATTCTATATTATTATTGTTTTTAAGTTTACTTCTTTTTCTTTTGTTTGTGATTGCAGTTAATTTATGAAATAAAGTTATTCTATTCTATTCTATTCTATACTATTCTATTCTATTCTATTTAAAGAACCCGGTAATTGTGAAAGAATCAAATATAAAAAGAAGTGCGCGACAAGTAACTTCTTAGTCAGTTAAAAAGGAACTGGGCTCTTATTACACTTACATTCTGGCGTTGCTCTTAAGAAAATAGCCGAACTAAATATTCGACGGTGGCGCCGTCTGCTTTACCCGTTGAATCAACATTTACTTTGGCGTATCTCGCCACTTGCCCTACTTAGTGCATTTTCTAGCAAAATAGGGGATGTTAGTAATAATGTCAAGCTCGTGTACCTAAATGTACCAACATTTTCAGAATTATATAGCGGGTGTAGAAGGCAGACCACTATGACAGTTTTATTATAATTCCTTTTTCTTTCATAAAAGTTTGAGAACAAAGGATGCATTTTTAAAGTATCCAATTTTTTTGTACAAAAGTATTTAATGATACCGAGATACTTTGAGAGTAACTACTAACCAATGTTACCTACCTATTAATGGAACTATGTACCTAGTATTATTTGAAGTCTATGCAAAACCTAAACACAGTTTATAAATCTCACTGTTAGAAATGTTGACAAGGACTCAACCACAAATGGAACAATTTGTACCATTAAGGAATTACCTGACACTCAACCAAGACCTGTTAATTAAACGTTCAAGTTCTAAAAATCTCTTAAATTTGTGTGAAATTCTTAAAATGATTTTTTTATGAAATAAATGAATAATAATTTGAATTGTATACTGTGTATTTATGTGATAATCTAAGTGTATATTTAAAATCCACATAAAAGTTTTTCTAGTTCCAACTAATCTAAACGTATTCTTTGCTTTCTAAACCACGAATCGTTTTAGATTCCACGATATTAAGAATAAAATTTTGTAAGCTTCAAAAGTAAATACGTAGGTATTTGATTGTAATGTGTCTAGACATTGTAACAGATGTGGATTTTGCAGAATGAATACTAATACAGAAATGAATATTTAAGTGAATTCCATTCAAACATTAAGAAATATATTTTTATGAAACATAGGATTATGCTTGACAACAATCTAATGTAAATAAAATAAACTATTTATCTAAATTCCCTGTGTCGTGAGTACATGGTCAACACACAAAGATGACATCCACCTACCAAAAAGAGAATCAAACTCATCTTTCACTGCCTCGATGGAAATCGAACCCAGGATCCTTCAAGCGGCGTTCAGTTCACTTGCTAGTAACGAAGATTTTATTGAATTGTAGCGCTGAAATGTACTAGTACGATCAGAGTGGATAGCCACGGATGATCAAAGATATCGATGGTTTTCCTTTTGGCTTTATAAATGGCTTTCGGTCACGCAAGGTGCAAGCACGGGCGATATAGCCACTTAGAATTCTACGTGATGTGGATGATGAAATCCGAAGATGAATAAGTTATAAGCAAATCAAAACAAGCCATAGAAACCAAACCAAAAACTCGAGAACGGAACGAGAAAAGATCCAAATAACAAGAAAAGATATCAAGTGACAATTTTTTTTAATGTCAGTTGCAGATAAACAAAAAGATAAGCCATTGTATGTAGCCATTGTTGACTGTGGATGTCAGTAACACCTTAGGTATAAACGATGCTTAGCCGGCCAAGAAACAAAAGAGAGAAAAGACACTGACTCTGTTCTGAAGAAGTTCTGACTCTAAAATTCCTGACTACTACTGATGAGATGGGCAGAATATCTGCAGATTTAAAATGCTTTGTTATAATTTATAACATTAAATGCGAGTTCAATGACCAATTTTATACTTATTATGGACAAGATTTAGAAGTTGAAACAAAACCCAGTCCCCCCTTTCAGCACCAAATCTGGATAAAAAGGCAGATATAAATCCAAAATGTCGACATAAAAAGGCAATAACACTTAATTAGCACAGCAATGAACCTTCGAAAACGGTTGAATAGTAGGAAGTTAGAGCTATTAAAAGAACTATTAGAACATAAAAGTTTTGTCAATCATCTGTGTACATTATGTACATTAATGTACACATTAAAATAACATACCGTTTGACTTCACTTTTAATACCACCTAGAGTGACAAAAGTTTGAGTAACATTTCAAATTATATTTGTCAAATACATAAATTAGTTTCAAGCGAACATAAAATACTTTTCTTTTTGCCAAAGGAATTAGGTAAATAAGCGGAAAATGTTCCAAATATCCGCAAAATATTCAGCTGAGAAGTTGATGTAGCGAGATCAAACTCGTGTATCCGATAGAGTAGGTACATGTGGAACCTTTCACGTATAAATATTACATATTTCTCCGCCTCCGAATATATTCAGGGTATCGGTTTCTGTAATGGAAAACCGAAACGTATTATGAGTACTGGTTTCTCTGTCAGCAGTCCATTTTTATAAAGATATCTAGTGTGTTTATCCAAACTAATATTATACAGAGGAAATTGTTTGTTTGTAATGGATAAACTCAAATACTACTGGAGCGATTTTTGGGCCACCCATGCATGGTATGTTTTAAAATCCAATGTAGTTATCCTTAATCCAATAACGTCGATTAAAATCTGTTTTGGTACAGAATACCAAACGCACGAATCCTTCTTGCACTTATTTGGTATTTTTATATTCCTTATGAATACAACCCTTTTAAGTAAGACCTATTCAAGTACCGACCGCTCTCGACGTTTGTAAAATTGCGAATGTGATTACATCTCACAAAAATATTTCAGTATTTAAAGTGAATCGTAACCAAAAATAAAAATTCTTTGTAAGGACCCTTTGGCGACTGAATGGTATCAATTTGTAAAACGAAGCCAATGGTCCAGGTCACACCACAATCAAATGATTGTGATTTCTCAATTTTTCAAACTATGATAGTTTATGATGTCATTTATAGGAACCCAGGCTTTAGAGTATTTCACATAAGTCTGCACTTCGATGTTATGTTGGTAGTATTGAAGAAGGAAATTCCAACTTAATAGCGAAATAATAGTGAAGTGCAGACTTTTGTGAAACAAATTATAGTCTGGGTTCGTATAAATAACATCAATCATAATCTATCATTTGAAGGATTGAGAAGTCACAATCATTTGATTGAGGTGTAACCTGGGTCAATTATACTTATTGTTAGTACAGGCAGAGTAATGTAATCTTTAATTTGAATAATCGATTAAAGTATTCTTGGCATTATTTTCTGAAGTCATTGCAATATTATCTAGGCAAGTAATCAGACAGTAATGCCTGCGATTGTTCGATGGATGTTTATTAATCTTTTACGGAAAAACTACTAAATGGATTTTATGTTTAGCACCCGCGTAGACCTTTATCTGGAGTTAATATAGTATTATAAGAGTTGCATAAAACAGAGGCAAAGCTGTAAGCGCTGCATTTAAGTCACTTGATACCTGTTAACTTTATTATTTTAATAGATAATTTGGTAGGTCAATATATTCATTAAAGCTATGTAGCCGTAGGCAAGTTAAGTGCGGTACTTCTTTTTACATTTTGTTCTCAATGGTCGCGTTCTTGTAAAACAGAATACAAAAAATAGTATAATAAAGTCGACTAGAATAGGTCTCTCCATTATCATAAATTAATGATTATTACCAAGGAAAGTAGACAGAGTCTACCATTTGCAAAAGAGTTACAGGCATTAAAAAGAAACATTAAAGCAAAAGAGATTATTTTAAATATCATACATATTCACTTGCAATTATAACAGCGTATGAGATAATGAAATATCTACATAGTTTTTTTAATTACCTATATTTAAAAAAATATATGGTTAAAACTAATTAATACACTGATGTCTGATCGCAAATAGTTATAAAACACATGAGAGATAACTGACGCTTTTATCCATCCATCCATCTATCAGCCTTTGTAGATCCACTGCTGGACATAGGCCTCCCCTAACTTGCGCCACTCTGACCGGTCCTGAGCCTTCTGAATCCAGCGGATAACACAGGTTTACACTTTCAATAATATTTGTTCATACAATCAATACTATTCCCTCCAAAGGAAATACATCACAATTAACTGAAAAATTCAATCTTCCAAGAAAATTACTCCATAAAACTGTTTGTATGAAAAAGGAGACGCTATTGTCGTCCGTGATTAAAATTTTCGTTCTGAAAGCCGAAGGAAAGCCTCAACGGACATGCGGAGGACGTTTCATTAGTTTCAATAGAAACTATTGACATTACGTATTAAAATTTAGTGCAGTTAAATCACAGCGGAATTTTCCTTATTGAGCTCGCTTCAAGGCTTTTCTTTGCAGCTTAAATTACTGCTCGGTTCGGAAATGATTTTATACTGCAAGAATTTTATCCTACTTTTAAATCTTGAGCTGCGTTACTTTTTTGTAATATTATATGGGTTTTAATATTCTTCAGCTGTTGACTTTCTTGTTCGGTTTTGGCTGAGTGCTCAGTGATGCCTTTGGTGTTGCTGATATCCATGGGCGACGATTTCCACTCAATATCAGGTGGATCATCAGCTCATGTATCAGCTTTTTCCACTATAATCTAAATTTTACTGACAAAAAATAACCGACTTCAAATTCTCAAAAACTACTTGTCAGATTGCGTATTACACTGGAAGACTGGACTGATGGTGTCACTATTGGTGGATATAAGATCACAAATTTGCGCTACGCAGACGATACCACCCTATTTGCGAGCAGTGCTGATCTAATGAAAGAGCTTCTTCTCAAAATGGAGCGCATAAGCGAAGAATTCGGATTAAAGCTCAACCGCAATAAAACAAAGGTGATGATTGTAGACCGAGCCAACAATAACTTGCCCGAGATTGCTCAAATTGCAAACTGCGAAGTCGTACAATCATACATTTACCTAGGAGCTTTAATATCGAATACTGGTGGCTGCGTAGATGAAGTAAAGCGACGCATGGCTATCACAAGATCCGCAATGGATAGGCTAAAGAAAATTTGGAGGAACAGGAACATAACCAAAGGCACGAAGATCCGGCTCGTACGAACATTGGTGTTCCCCATATTTCTATACGCTGCGGAGACGTGGACATTGCGACAAGTCGAGAAAAGGAAGATCGACGCTCTTGAGATGTGGTGCTGGAGACGCATGCTTGGAATCTCATGGACTGAATTCCGAACTAACGTCTCCATACTCCAAGAGCTCGGCATTAAACAACGTCTTTCGACGTTAGTATCCAGTCGCATTTTAAAATTCTTTGGACACGTCTCCCGGAGAGGAAATACCTCCATCGAACGCCTTGTTGTCCAGGGAAACGTTGAAGGCACCAGACCGCGTGGGCGGTCACCCATGCGATGGACCGACCAAATTAAGTCTGCAGTGGGCGGTCCCTTGCATGAGTGTACGAGATTATCATCAAACAGGGAGAAGTGGCGAATGCTCGTAAGGCAAATAACATCTGCCCCAAATACAACCGTCTGAAGACCACGACCGCTCTGGCAAGAGCGATACGACAAAGAAGAAGAAGACTTGTCAGATCTCGTTCAAATTTATGTGGGACCACATGACAAGCACCAGCTTTCTATTAAAAAAAGAATAATCGAAATCGGTTGATGTGATATTGAGTTATTTGTCAATTTGTCGCGCACATCTTAACACAAATTTACGACTTATGTAGTTTTCTCATGGATTCCATTGTCAGATCTCAATAAAATTTATGTGGGACCACATGACAGCCATCAGCTTTCGATTAAAAAAAGAATCATCAAAATCGGTTCGCCCAGTCCAAAGTTCTGAGGTAACAAACATAAAAAAAATACAGTCGAATTGAGAACCTCCTCCTTTTTTTGAAGTCGGTTAAAAAAAATGTGATATTTGTCATTCATTTAGATTTTTCAAACGATAAACTTCTTTAGAGACATAAGATTATTCAAAAACTTTTTCACGTTAAAGTGTTTTAAACATCAAACACATTTAATTCAATTACTCGTAAACTTTCCGGTTGAATGTAATTGAATTTTCCGCGGAAAATCCATTGCAGGAATGACTCGATAGTATGTCAAAGTGAAATATTTTTCCTTGGAAATGCAGCAATGGAATAACGAGTACAATGTCGTTCGGCTATTGTATAATTTATGGAAGCGAACAACTGGATAATTGCTGGTTTGAATAAAACATCGCGTTATATTTTTACATAACAATAATGGACGAAATTGTAACAATGAATTTAATGTTACAAAAGCTATTATGGTAGTCGGTCAGTTTGATGTATGTTGCCGTGAGTAATTTATTGTAAGTGGAATTTTCATGTTGAAAATTATTTTTAATAGTGTCTACATGTGTATTTTTAACCGACTTCAAATAATCTAAATTTTACTAACAAAAAATAACCGACTTCAAAGTCTCAAAAACTACATAGTTGTCAGATCTCGTTCAAATTTATGTGAGACTACATGACAAGCACCTGCTTTCGATTAAAAAAAGAATCATCGAAATCGGTTGGCGTGATATTGAGTTATTCGTCAATTTGTCACGCACATCTTAACACAAATTTACGACTTATGTGGATTTCTCATGGATGCCATTGTCAGATCTCAATAAAATTTATACGGGACCACATGACAGCTACCAGCTTTTGATTAAAAAAAGAATCATCAAAATCGGTGCGCCCAGTCCAAAGTTCTGAGGTAACAAACATAAAAAAAATACAGTCGAATTGAGAACCTCCTCCTTTTTTGAAGTCGGTTAAAAAGGACGAGGTATTCAGTTCGACTGTATTTTTTTATATTTGTTACCTCAGAACTTTCGCCTGGGTGAACCGATTTTGATGATTCTCCACTAAAATTTGAGCGAGATCTGGCCAGTATTAATAAGTTATTTTGAAGTCGGGTATTTTTTGTTAGTAAAATTTATTTTAGCTACATATTGTATTTTACAAACATAGTTACTTACTTTTTAACCGACTTCAAAAAAGGAGGAGGTATTCAATTCGACTGTGTCTTTTTTTTTTAATCAGTACACTTGTACTAACATAACAATAGGGTAAAAAACGTCATAAACTGTTTATTGTATTTTGTTTACGGCAACATTTTATTATGTACTCTAATCTATACTTTTCTTGTGACGTATGTATTACAAATACTCATGCAATACCTACTTGTTCAGATTGTAAAGCGATTTTTATTGAATTGTTCTTTGGTCTATATGCACTGTGTTTTTAAATAAATATAAAAGTTACTAGTTTTTAGTTTTGTTTTTGTTTGTTAGTTTGTAGACATCTGACAAGTAGTTTTTGAGTAACTTTGAAGTCGGTTATTTTTTGTTAGTAAAATTTAGATTATTGTTAGTAAAATTTATTATAGCTACATATTGTATTTTACAAACATAGTTACTTACTTTTTAACTGACTTCAAAAAAGGAGGAGGTATTCAATTCGACTGTATCTTTTTTTTTTAATCAGTACACTTGTACTAACATAACAATAGGGTAAAAAACGTCATAAACTGTTTATTGTATTTTGTTTACGGCAACATTTTATTATGTACTCAAATCTATACTTTTCTTGTGACGTATGTATTACAAATACTCATGCAATACCTACTTGTTCAGATTGTAAAGCGATTTTTATTGAATTGTTCTTTGATCTATATGCCCTGTGTTTTTAAATAAATATAAAAGTTACTAGTTTTTTTACATAAAAATCCAATGTTATCTTTAGTTGCATAAACATTGATAGAAAGTAGCAGTGAGTAATAAATAAGATTCGACATATGGCAGCAAAAAATTACGTAAGAATCATAAAACAGATGCATTGAAATAATTAAAAGCTTATCACATTTATAAGTAGGTTGTACTAGGATTTAAATATCACAAGGCACGATACAATAATATCCGCCGGGAATCGAACCCGGGACTCTTGTTTCATAGATTTGGTTATGGACCCGACTGCTGTTTATTTTCCTGCCCATTTCTCAATTTTATTTGAGGTCCGCGCAATATTATTTTCTGGTTTGTGATCTTTTATGTATTGAAATACATAAAATAATACGTCACTCAGAGTTCCAGACAGATAAACTGAAGAACATTGTTATTAAGTTAGTATTAATCTACTTTGCAACAATCCGCGGTTAATGTTTAATGGATTTCCGCAAAGTAACGCCTGATACTATTAACTGAAGAACAATTAATAACGACAAACAAAGCTGCTATGAACTACTATGGTTGTTCATATATGAATCACTAATGTACGCTAGCTGCAATCTTTGTGTGACACTATTTGTATCAAACAGAATAAACATTTTCCTCAAGTCCCACAAGTGACGCAGTGACGCGTGATTCCATTTTCATGATAATTCTCGTCTTTGTCAACTTGGTACAACTGTCTCAGCGCACAAAGTTACGATAAACGATATTCTCGCTTCAGTAAATATCCTGACTTATTGACTACCTATTCAGTAGTTCAGAAAACAAAATGGTCAAATGTACATCGGAATCGCGTGGGGCTTCAATATAACCGTACCAGGAGTATATTAAGCTTACCTTTGAATTTTAAATCTTTAGTTTTCAACCAAGGTATGTTTAGAGTTTTCAATACAATCAAAATGTAAGGCTCAGTTATTCAAGAGATATGGGGAGAAGGGCAGTAATGTTCAAGTTTAATTAAGTTTTGTTTTCTGTTATACCTATTTATAATACCTAATGCATTTTAATTAAAAAATATATTTTTATCCCATCATCGCGAACTTAATGACATGTTACATGTTGAAAAAACCTTTTTTTAATTAAAAAATATGCCCTTTGTTTATCCCCAAATTTGTGCCAGTGTTTAATTACAATTTTATTAAAATAATGCCCGTAAAAATCAATTTTATACTAAACGAATTAACTTTTGAGGTTTATACTTTTTCTCTAAATTAAAAACATAGTGATTAATATTTTAAGAATTACTTTTAAAAACAAACTTTTTAAATTTCGTGTTTATGCTATTGACCGCTGAGGAATTCCCATTGTCTGGAGCCAATCCTGAACGTAGTATCGGATCACCATTATCTTGAAAATACATTGTTATCAGAACCTAAGCAATATGCAAGAATTCAACTCCGTGGGATGAAAGCAAGCAGGTTCAGAAACGCTATTCAGATTTGTAACTTGACAGCGGAGTTTCAAAATTGACGTTCGAGTTCTAGGATCATTTCACTTCGCAAGTGCGTACTAGATGATTAGATAATGACATATCAATACGATGCAAGTTCGCTTTTGTTTTGTAACTTGACAGCGGAATACACGATGAGTTTCTAAATTGAAGTAAGAGTTCGAGACTCCCTTCACCTCGCAAGTGCGTGCCAGATGATTAGAGAATCACATATCAAGATCTCGGACTCGAACTTCAATTTTGAAACTCATCGCGGATTCCGCTGTCAAGTTACAAAAGTGAATAGCCTTGCAGGTCGAGGGTTCAAAATTTGATCCATACATATCACATGCTAACAAACGAACGAACAAAGCAAATTGAATAAAAGTTTGTAAAAAGACAGTTTTACAGTATGCGAATACTGTAAAATTATACCCGATTATACTACCAAAATTTCACCTATAAAAAATAACCGACGTCAAAAAACCCTCGAAAAACATTTCTCTGATTCCGAATAATATGATATTTGAAGAGTTAACCCTTTCGAATAAAAAACGGATTTTCCGAATCGCTTGATAAATGACGGAGTTTTGAGGTAACTTACACAAAAAAAGATTTTGATGAATTGAGAATCTCCTCCTTTTTAAAGTCGGTTTAAAATAAGGCTTTAGAAGGGGTGTCAAGGCACATCATTTTGTAAATCAGTGCTAATAAATTTCAAAAAATAATTCATTCCATCTCCATCATTGAAAACACTAAGTTATCACTGCTTTACTGTGACGTTACCATTATGTTAGGTACTTCTTTAATAATTCCCTTTCATTTCAAACTACACGTATTCCTCAACACAACGTTAGTTCGTCTATTGTCTAGTATGTGTCGTGAAACAAGTCCCTTATTTACTCAGTGAAATAAATTGTGCGTGCCAGTGATATGAGATACGTTCGAGTTCGTTGAGCACGGAACACAGGGGCATGGTGCGGAAATATCCTGTAGGTGAGTAGATAACGTGGAAATGTAGGTACAATTGTCTGTGAAATATTCCTTTATTTTCTGAGAGAAATACTATAAAGATTTCATACTTTTGCTAGCTAGGGTTAATGATGACATTAGGTCCATACTTGTATTGGCTGATGTGATAGATATCGTCTTTATTATTTTCAGCAAATAATCTGAGCTACTGTTAAAATACCAATCATACATCACGAGGAGTAAAGATTAGTTTGACGCAAGGACGATTGGAGCCCCTTACAACTTAAAGTCAATCTTGATATAAGTCAATATCGATGTTTAGCGATCTCTTAAGCAAATAACTAACTATTTGGAGACTACCTTAAGAATAACAATCGCCGGATGATACTTTGCTAAATATATTTTTTTCAGTATATTGACTAATATTGACAAGAGACTTTTTGCGAGACCCGTAATAAATAATTGTTGTATTAGTGAAAATAAATTAAAATACAGTTCCGAAGAACTCTAGGCCCTTTAAAGAGACTATACCTAGTAATGGTTCATATACATGAGTCAGTAATTACTAACCTTGAACAGGAGTATAAATGTTCATATAGAGGCAGTCTTCGCTCTGATTCTTCAGTCTTGGCAGTAATCTTCGGAGATACTCCAGTCTTCCCTTTGGCATCCTCTCCAGGACGACTGTCTCGTTGGCGATGTCTGGCAGTCGCTGCGGACACACCGGACCCATCGTGTCGACCGTCTTCACGTCGTCCCAGGGAGCTGGAGCTCTTGTTGGTGCAAACCTTGGGAGAGAATTGGTTTTTTTGGGTTTATGATGATTAAAATAATTGTAATTCTAGTGATTTCAACATAGGAATTCGTTTTGAATTCTGCAAGAAACTGTATGTTGGACATTGAAGTATAATGACAAATAATAATACTTCAATGATGTTGGAAAGATTATTCAATTCACCTGCAGTGAAGGAAGACCACGTGAGGAACGTTTCATATTTCAGAATGTTCATTTCACTTTGTGGAGTCTAGCATTAGCGTTATGGACGTGTTTATATAAGTGTTAACAGTTGTGTGTGTAAAATCTTATTCTGAGGGTACCATCTAATCTGATATTTAAAAATCATTTTTATCATCCATTTAAAATTAAAAATTCCTTTATTTTATCGGCTTATCACAACACGATAATTTTTTTAATGATTTTATTTAGCTTACTCTGTTCGTGTGGGTCAAATCTTGCAAGCTTAAATAGACCTACTTACTTATATCCTTGGCAATTGAATTTTTTTGAAACTAAATACTGTAGTTTAATCTATTATCGCTAGCAAGGAATAAATAGATCATCTCTTATCAATCAATCGATTTTCGTATTGATCAGTCTTCATGATAATGATAATGATAATTTATAAATGAAACTTGCCTTCACACAAAGCAGTAAAGAGTCTATTTTAACGGTTATGAAATCCAATTGAAGCCAAATTTCCAAGACAGTTATTCCACAAATTATTTTAAGATTTCGGTCCCTAACCCAGGATTTGTCATATAATTTGATAGTTCAAATCTATTTCGTACGAGTTCGAAAATTGAAATCTGGAGAATTGGGCGCTTGGATTGGTACTATTAAGCCAAATAGACTTGCAGGGAATTTACATATTATATTTCAATTATTAATATCAAATCCCGTTTTAGTAGTAAAGTTTGTGAATGTTTGTGATTATGCAACTGAATTGTTGATTTGTACACGACAAAGACAATACATTGTATATTATTCTGATATTATTATCTTTCGAATACTATAATTTATCTGCAGACTGTTTTCAATCTCAACGATAAATTTTACGCAATAAATATTTCAAAGACATAAATAACAATTTCAGTTCATTTCAGATTAAAAATCGTTGATTGTAAATAAGAATAATATTAACAACGCTTCACACTCATAGCCCTCCACACTAGGATTCCCTGTGTCGTGGGTGCCATGGACAACACACTAGACAAGGACATTCACACCTAGACCGAGAACAGAAATTCAAATTCATCATTCAAATTCTCGCCTCGTTGGAAATTGAACCCATAAAAAGATAAATAAAAATAAATATAAATATAACATAAAAATATTTTTACACACGATATTTATTTTAATGAATAATTTGAAATATTGATTAAAAAAATATTAAATCATTTTTAGACATTGTGTAGCTATCCGATATCAGATTGAAGTCATTATCCCTGCAAAAGACCATGCTATTCCATGCTTAAAACTCAAGAAGTAGAAAGGAAGTAGACAATGTATTTATTTTGAATATTTAAATAAAGTGTCTTTTATTATTTCAATTCTCGCTGCTAGAAACTCGGCGATGTCGTGATAAGACGCGCAGTGCAGCACGCCAATTAATATTATGCATAGATAAAACTGTATTTGTAAAAATTTCTGTACATGGAAGACTTAGAGAAAACTAATATTTAATGGGTATTTTGAAGGTAAAAAATTCGATCACAATGATTCTAAGATTTTTTTTTGGTGCATCGAATTCTGCTAATCTTGGGAATGTCGTAACCAATTTGATCTACGTATATTTTAACTGATAATAATATATTTAAAGGTAAAATGTTGCTTTATTAAAATTGTTTCTGACTATAAATTCATCGTTGTCACTGAGGCATTTTCATCTTAGTTATATAATCCGAATCCAAACTGAATCAGTTTAAAGTATAAAAGTTGTGAGGAAGTCCGAATAAACGAAATAATATATGCGTATTACTCAGATATAAAGTTTAAGTGCATCTCGTAACGGGATGTCCACAGCGCTCTGTTTACAGGATACTTGAAACAAGTACATGAACTGAATTACGAGTATATTATGCTTCTCTTTATTCTGCACAACGATACACAAAGTTGTATATTTTGAGTCATCTTGCTGAAGTTTACCTACTACTTTTAGACGACTGTGACATACTTGCATTTGCAAGTGGTAAAACTAGAAGCGTAGAAGAACCGTGAGCTTCTGTTTATAGACTTTTGTACTAATTTTGTATAATTATAATTGTATACTTTAGGATAAACGGTATTTCAGTTTTTTCATTCGTTTCAAATTAAGAAAGACGAACATAATCTACCTAAAAATAAATCACCTACCACAATTATGGTGTTAATTAAATTGAAATCTGCGGTTTACACAGAATTGTTAAAATGCATATTTTACATACCTGTTAGACCCTGTGGGAGGTGTAGCGTACGGTACACCAAGATAAGCTTCAACTGGCTTCAAGTACTTATGCTGATCCATCGGCATTATCACACCTTGTAGCTTCCCGTATCTTGTACCTATCACTCTAGTCCTTAGCATAGAGTTTCTACCACCGTAATTATTACCACTAGAATTTACACTCAACAGTAACACTGATAACAATACTAATTTTATCTTATCTAGCACCTGTAACTTCGGTTTTCTATTTCTTAATTGGTATTTCAATAAACCCTTTTCCGTCGTGAGCCAGTATTGTTTTATTGAATTGCAAATATGTAATGGCAGTCTGTCGGTGGCCATCTTCTGCATATATCACCTTTGGAGACCCATTTCTCTATTTCCCTACCCTTATAGTAGCAATTAAATTCATTTTAATGTTAGCTACGTCATTTTGATCAATTAGCTAAAGTAGCGGTCCTACTGAGCGTTCCTCAGGGCACTCGTCGCTATACCTGAAACAAATTATACACTTGTTTTAGTTATAATTATTTTAATTAATTAAAACTAATTTACAACGTTATAAACCACATAAAAATTCATGTTCTGGGCATATCGACGATCACAAAAAATTATGAGTTATATTTTAACCCTGAAAGTAATATAAATTATTGGAGTTTTGTATAATTAGCTTAGTTTAGTGAATATGAATTTAATATACATAAAATATTGGTAATCTTCAAAATTTTATCCAATTAGCTTCGTTGACTGAGTCATAAACAGTTTAAGTATCAAAGTTGACCCGATCTCAGTAAAATGCGCAAGTTTATTACATACTGCAGGATTTATCGATGATGATGATCACGATATTACAATTGTAAGTTGCAAAAATTACATATTTTAAACTAATTAACTATCGCCAGTCAGAGTACTAGCAGATTCCTAAAATTAAATTCCGTTGCAGTTCTCTCTCAGAGATTTCAGTGTTGAAGTTATAATTTCTTGAAAGGCGTTTGCCAAGTCGGTGAAATACTACTTAGGCTAAATTTGAAATTCTGAACAAGAATAAAGTAATTAGTGCCGGAAATTAGACACTCTGCAAACCTTTTGTTAAAATTTTACATATTTGTCTGAATTTAGCCATGTTTAAGCGAATATAATGTGAAGTTTTGTTACCTTATTAGTTTCCAAAGGCTTGTATTTTTTATTCATAAAAACAAAAATGATAATAAAATGAACCAACATTCAGTTACATTGTGTGTTTAAAATATTTTCAACATCGTTTTGATTAAATTTTAAAGAGTTCTCGTGTAAAACAGAAAATTTCTGTTCGAAAAATATGCGATAAATGTATCATCGTTAGGTTAATGCCACGGGGAAAATAACAAAACGAACGTTAGCTTTGTCGGCGTTCATGTTCAGCCGTGAAATTTAAAAGGAAAGTAGACCGGATACCCGTCTCGTTAATATGAATTTATCATGAGAAAAAATATTATGTTACCCTTTAAACTGTAAAGATACCGCCATCACTAATAAGTCATGTTATCCTTTTTTTCTGCTAAAAGGAAATTGTTAAGCTAACACAATTTTTATAGCAACAGTTTCTGAAGCGGACTTATATAGAATGCATGATTTTTTTCTCAATATTTATGGGTTCTAAAGAAGATAGATAGATTTTTAACCGACTTCAAAAAAGGAGGAGGTTCTCAATTCGACTGTATTTTTTTTTATGTTTGTTACCTCAGAACTTTGGACTGGGCGAACCGATTTTGATGATTCTTTTTTTAATCAAAAGCTGGTGGCTATCATGTGGTCCCACATAAATTTTATTGAGATCTGACAATGGCATCCATGAGAAAACTACATAAGTCGTAAATTTGTGTTAAGATGTGCGCGACAAATTGATGAATAACTCACGCCAACCGATTTCGATGATTCTTTTTTTATTCGAAAGCAGGCGCTTGACATGTGGTCTCACATAAATTTGAACGAGATCTGACAACTATGTAGTTTTTGAGACTTTGAAGTCTGTTATTTTTTGTTAGTAAAATTTAGATTATTATGAAGTAAGCTTCATTATTGAAGACCTGCAACAAAATGCTAGTTCAGCGCGACAGTTGCTCGTTGCTTTAGCGATCTTTAAAGCTTCACGAAGATGGTCCCTGTGTGGCTCTCATTTCAAATTGATTATCATAATCTATAATTTAAAATGGTATTTTTATAGGAATCGTTGTGAAGTATAGTTAAAAGTCGATTTACTCACATACATAATTAAACGCAGTATAATTACAGTGTAATTATGCAGTATAATTATAGTACTGTAGGTATTATAATTTTATTACATAAAAAACAAAATGAATAAAAATTATCCCATCTCTATTATCCTCCATACATCCTGTTGAATCAGGGATCCATGTTAATTATTAACTCATGGTTCGCTTACTCTTAAATGAAATAAAAGGAATTCAAGTAAATCCAGAAATTAAAACCTCATTGGCGGAAGTTTTAAAACAAACAACCGGGCGAATCGTAAAAAGGTTTTACGCATTCAGAATACAAATTTACTCTTTTTGTTACGCTCGTAATTAAAAATGGAGATGTGACTGAGATGTATAATAAAATCATTAAGGCTATATTAATTCTATAATAAATTTTGTTTTTACTGGGATGAAGTACATCAGAAAAAAAATCTATATAGCCGAATCCAGAAGACAATTTGGGTAATTAATTCATCATTGCGTCATGATGAGTTTTAAATCGAAATTATATAAAAGGTTTGAGAAGGATTTTATCTTATATATACTTATTTACAGATTAGAAAAAAATTAAAAAAACCTTGTGAAAAAAATTGTGTTCTTAAATTATGTTCTTGAATACACCCCAATTGAAAAAAAAATGTAATTGTAGAGCGGTAAAACGTGTTATAATACAAATGACGTCCCGGAATATTTTCTAAATGCCAGGATAACGTTTTTAGATCATTTTACTTATAAAAAACTTCGCTACCTAAAATAATTATACTGAAAGACAAAAATCACCTCCCTTCTCAGGCAGACAGACTGATACACAACATGAGTAATTCACAAAATTTATTTTTAATTTATTTATTTAAATTTATTTTTCTTTATTTCTATAGGTAGGTACCCTGATATTAATTTTAACAGAATAACGTTAAAATTCTTGGAATTACTATATCGTCCCTTTAATTACGATGGAAACATAACACTTGACCGGGCTACGATAGAAGAACGTTGTTCAGGGTTAATTTCAAAGTGCTCATTACCGGCAGCTTCAACCATAATAAATTACAAAATAATGAACTTGGCACATGTGTAAAATGAATCCATGGTAAATTTGTTTTAATGAAGTATTCTGTTTCATTTTAATAACCCTGTGTTAGAAGGTAAATGTTATGTCATTTGCTATGTTTTGGCTGCTAAGGCGCTCCACCCACTGCACCGCGCACCGCGACGGGGCGCGGGATGGCAGATTTTACCATTGTATGCAAATATCTCAATTTGTATAGAAATCACGCCTAGCACAACACACTGCCAGACGCGCCACCGCGTGGGAAATTGCCTCGCGCGCAGTTGTGTTATCCGTCGCTCTGCGCACCGCGGCGGGACGCGTCTTCAGTGGGTGGAGCGCCTAACTGTTTTGTAATTAATGGTTGTTGGGATCATATGAAAGCGAGGCTATTTATAAACTTCTTAATGCATTAAGAAGAAAATTGACGGTTTATATTGTTAACATAAAATAGATTGTGAAAAAGAAATATTGTCTGTTACCAAATCTAGAACCACCGATAAATAAGGCAATGTGATAAAACACAATCATGTTTGTGAAACAATATGATCATTTAAAAATAACATTTCTTGTTAATTATATTAATATTATTGTCAGTGAATCGTGAGAGTCAGTGAAATCGAATTAAAATAAATTTAACTCACGCATACAAGCTAATCTATACATTTTGGTAACCTCCGAAATAATACGCCAACGTTACCTGTAATTCATTTTATTTCTATAGACTTATCTCTACTAATTCATTTCACAACTGCCGACTACTAGCTCTCGACACGTAATATCCCTCTCGTCGAGTGTTCAGAGCGCTTCAAGCCTCCCTTAGTGTGTCCATACCCGCAATAGAAAAATTACCTTGAGACAGCGCCAATGTTGCCAGTCTGCGATCTTTGCTACACGTTTCGATAATTATTCGATCATTATATTATCTCACATAAGGCAAGTGACACAGACTGAACCCTAAAAACAAATCAATTTGGCTGCAAAGTTCGTTTCACATTTAGATACATATTTTTTCACCACAGCTTAGGTAAATGAATTGGCAAAATGAAATATAAATTAATTAAATGAAAGCAACCGAAATGTTTGTAAAAGGATAGCGTTCCCTGCCGCACTCCCGATGATTTAATTTAATTATTCAATGATTGAAATTCGCACACGAAATTCGCAAGTTATTTTGGTACTTCAATTAGCAATTTAAGTATGGGCTATGGGAGCCCAACGGCATATGATCAACTGAAGATTAAATGGAAGTTACTTTAATTTGATTAGCAATAATTCTTGACAAAAAATAACAGACTTCAAAATTAGGGATAACTCAACAACTATTCATCAATTCTCTCAAATCTAAATGAGACACACACATGACAAGAACTAGCTTTTGAATATTAAAAGAATCATCAAAAACCAGTAAAAAGTGATGAGTAACATAATATGTACATAAAAAAAACAAATATATTCGATTTGAGTACTTCCTCAATTTTTTGAAGTCTGTTAAAACATTGGAGAATTTTGTGAGGTTTCCCTCATATTCAATCATAGTTGTTTAGGAAAGTTGCATCTATCTATCACGTATGTAGTATCATGTATGTAGCAGCTTATAAAGGTCTCCCCTAATTGGCACCACTCCGACTCCTGTGGGTGACCGGTAGCAAAATGCTTTCAACGATTCGCTTCTTTGATCGGAACTTTAACAAAATGCCGCCGATTATTATCGTTAGATATCAATCGTTGAACCTTGTGGCCTGACTGTTTAGGTAGTTTAAAACCTTCAAGATACTTGTCTATAACTGACGTTTACAAAACTTGAAATGTTTGCTGAAATAAGCTTATGCTAAAGCTGAATCTATCAAAAAAGAACGTTTTATTAATTACATATAATAATTATATGATTATAATATGAACAACGATTTATAAAGATTTAACAAATTGGTAATGCATGATGTGAATAAAATAAATATGTATCGGAAATCATTTATAACTCCGCAGAACGGCCAATTCAATTTATTTCTCATTTACCTACTTACTCGAATTATACAAACGAATATGCTTAAATGATTAACTACGTAAATTAATAAGTTTGCATTCGCTTATTGATAATAAGGTAATCAGTATGCAAAGCATGACGAGATAATCTAAATTTTACTAACAAAAAATAACCGACTTCAAAGTCTCAAAAACTACCTACTTGCCAGATCTCGTTCAAATTTATGTGGGACCACAAGACAAGCGCCTGCTTTCGATTAAAAAAAGAACCATCGAAATCGGTTGACGTGATATTGAGTTATTCGTCAATTTGTCGCGCACATCTTAACACAAATTTACAACTTATGTGGTTTACTCATGGATTCCATTGTCAGATCTCAATAAAATTTATGTGGGACCACATGACAGCTACCAGCTTTCGATTAAAAAAAGAATCATCAAAATCCGTTCGCCCAGTCCAAAGTTCTGAGGTAACAAACATAAAAAAAAAATACAGTCGAATTGAGAACCTCCTCCTTTTTTTGAAGTCGGTTAATAAAATGATCTTCTGCATTTATACATTGCACTTATTTATTAATGTTGGGGTGAATTTGTGAAGCTGACTGATGGATATGCGCTGATGATAATCAAGTTTTTTTTGGGTGAAAATTTGCTGTTAGCCATAGCGGTGTTTACAACTTCACGCGGACAGAGTATCAAGCCTAGAAACAAGCCGTGAAGACTAGCTAAAGAGGTGTTAATTCCCATCTGAAGTTGTAGAGAGAATTATGGATTTTGTAACGTCCCCAGGCATCCCAGGTGATGTTCGGACTAAGGTCCTAAGCTAAGGCTTAGGATGCCACCTGGTGGAGGTCATCGGGGCGAAGAATATGAAGTGGTTATCGTAAATTGTCTATCTAAATGGGCATATAGAAATATGCATTGCAACTCTGCATAAGACGTGGGTGACTACTCCGTCACCCACGTCTTCCTCTTCTTGATGGGAAGCGCATCAGTCGTCTGATTGGTTTTGGGTAAAAATATTTCTCTCAAATTTTCGATGAAGATAAATCGGTCGAATTTTGATCACTAGACAAACATAATCTAAGCATTATAATAATTGTACACATGCTAAAAGTTCAAGTCGATATTCTACCGTCCTCAAGCTAAAAGGCGGCTAAATGACATCTGGCCAATTTTAACTTTACTAACTTTTTTGATATTTCTTTGAACTTTATTAATATAAAGTTCAAAATAATATATTTCTTTTGAGTTTGACATAATAAGACAACATTAACAATTGTTTACAGAGAATCACTAGCATGATTTCACAATAATCCTGCATTTTTTTAGCTCTACCTCAAAAACTGTTTTTGTCACTTAACCGCCTTTTAGTTTAAGGACGGCAGTATTGTTTGATCAAGTTGCACCCAAGTCTAGTTTCGATTTTATGATTTATAATTATACATTTATCCTCAACCGTTTTGAAACTTAAATAGTTTTACGGCGAAACCCCGTTCACCCTGATTATGTCCTATCCGACAACTTAGCCTACTCGTATTACCAGCGCTCGTTAGGTTGAACAACTCAAACAGCACATGTTAATTATTTCCTGCGTATGATGAAACATGTCGTAGCAACATGGAAGTCGCAACATGTCCTAGTAGAGGTCGAAACGGCCTCAAATTTCTATTCCATAGAATATTAACGCACGCGCGGAGAACTGAACGACGTCACGCGCTGCGCATAAATCTAGCCGCAACATAATAATATCACGTTTAAACTACGATTTCAGCTCGCTTACGTGAGCCGAGTTACTGGGGTTTAACAATGTTTTTACGTAGATATATCTTTATCAATAAAAAATATTAAAGTGGTTGTTATATAAAATTTTAACATACATATCATTAGATAATCGGTGATATATTTTGGCTACGATTTTTGTTTCATCACTTTTATTTAAATTTTACTTTTTAGAGAAATGCATGGTTGAATCGTCATAATGTGATATAAATGAAAAAAAAACTTAATTTTTGTGTTATTCATCTCTCTGTATTTATTATAAATATACTCTGAAAATGTTCTCTACGCTGTTCATCAATTCGCAGAGTGCGATTTGTGGATGTGTCTGCTAAATTATGATAGACGTATTTACCTTGCAATCAACTAGTAAATTGTCCAGACTACAAGACTAACTACTTAAACATTTAAAAATAATAAAATTGATATGACGAGATTTTTCGTGACGAGTTTACTATGTGACGAGTTTACAACAACCCAAATAATTTATGTATTTTAAAATACGAGTTGTTACTAGCACCAGTAATAACAAGCAACCAAACGGGGGCATGCTTCTATGTAAATTGACTAAGTTTTTACGGTGAAATTGGGTTGAGCGAGGCTTATTTTATTCACTTCTCTTTTTGTTTAACGGGCAACCGGGTAACTTTCTTGTTTGGGTCTGTCATTACACTTCAACTTTCGGATGTAAGTGATGATGGAATATCGTCTTTATCGCTGACGTAGAGTTGCCGTAGTTTTAACTTTTAAGAGCAAATTATGCGGGCCCTACGAAAATTCACCTGTGAAAGCTTAAAAATTAGTTGCAAAGTCTTACATTTTAATATGTCTGAATAAAGGCTTTGGAAATCGGGATGATTTGCTAGCGTTATATGTGCTGTCGAAGCATTAATAAGCTGATTAGGGATTTTATTAAATGGGCAAATTTTACCACTTCCACGAACCGAAGAATGCGACATGCTGCGGGTTTTATCGCTAGATAGCCGCTGTGATTCATAGATTTCAAATCAACAAATTATCCACATTAGATGAGCTTAAGGGTACCGTAAAGTTATTATATTGAATCAAACACTGGAGCGGTTTGGTGAAGCAAAGTTCCCTTATTAAGAGAAAAGAACCGAATGCTGTAGAACTGAGCTTAGACACATCCAATAGTATGCGACGCAGTATTATACTATTGCAGTCATTTACTGATTTTTCTATGAACCATAAGGCCAGATCCTCACTATAATGCCGCTCACAGTCCGTTCTCGATCTGATCTCGGTCTGGTAAAGTGGTATCACGTACAAATTATACAATTGGAGCGAAACTTGACTGTCACGGATAGTATGAATGCACACATATATTTTTATACTTCACAATGTTTTATCAAACCGAGATTGGACCGAGAACGAACTGTGAACGGCATTATAGTGAGGATCTGGCCTAATTGTTACATGTTCAAATAAATAGAGAGAACCCAATGAGAATTAAAATTAGTCTCTTGTTTTGGGTGGAGCACAACGAAATGAGATGACTTGTATCAAATGAAAGAGCTCTTTACATGTATAATATAATAACTTGTTTTCACAAAATTACATTTTAATTAAGAGCTTATTAAATTTCATATAACAATCAATTATAATTATAATAAACGGTTTACTTGCTTGAATACGCTCTTTACTGACATAAATTACTTTCGTTCCCACTTAAATTAATTTATGAAGCTATGAAAGGGTGATAAAGAAAACTTATTATTTTATGTTTCCGTAGTCAAAATGGAGCCATTGTATTTTCGCTGTGTTCGTACTCATACGTCCGTCCATCCGTCCGCATTATAGTGAAATGTCTTTAGTACTTGAAAGCAATGATTTTGCATGAATATACATAATTATGTATGTATTATGTTCCAAGTGGTAGAATAAAATCTTAAGAAAAATGTTTTACGATACCTCCGCTATAGACAGGTAAAATGGGGATGTTTTTTTATTTCATCTATCCCATAGATATCGTTTAAAAGGGTATCGTTTAAAAGGAGTTATGGAATCTTATCGATCTGTCTTAAGCAATTTCAATTTGAAGTCCAGACTCAGGCCATGTATCTAGTAGAATTCAACTGTAGTGTGTGAATGTTATAAGGTGCGATACATCGTAAATTAGACAGTCTGAATAAAGTCATCCTTAAAGCAATACGTCTTTGAATCCAAACCTAATTGCATACATTCACTACATGGCGACCCTGCCTGGCCGGTGCGCTTGTGGCGATGCCGCGTCGCTTGCGCACCGGAGGGCATTACAAAATCAATAATTAAGAAAAATAAACTACAAGAAGAAGAAGAACATAAACAGACAATACTATGGATTATGTGAACGAAACTTTGACCAGTGACGAAGAAAGAAAATCGAAGAGTAAGACTCTAGCATACCAGAATTATTATATATGTCGGCACAGTCTCAAATAAGTTCGTATTATCTATGAAAATTAAGAATAAGAAGAACTGACATTACGATAGACAGATTAATATAGTATCGCGAAACCAAAGAAAACTAAATAACGTTGAATTCATGAAACCGGGTGTTATCAGGAATTAAACGAAGAGTATCCTTGTGCCTGTTGAACTGTGTGTTTTATTTAGTATCCTGGCAGTCCTGACATATAACTACGCCCACAGAGAGAGATCTATGTTCATAGTACTGAAGTGCTCTTTGATACATGGTTTACAGAGATGATCTGAACATACGAAAGCATACAGTATACACTCCAACCCAGCCTTGGACGATATCAGGCGTGGGATAAAAAAACCCAGATGGTGATACAGTTTTCATGAGAATCTGAGAAATACATGTCGGAAAATAAATGACGGACAAAACAGTTTGGATGACATTTGAAATAAACGTGAAGGAAAATTTTACACGAAACGATACAAAATCAATTAAACATAACGGAGATGATGAGATCATGGAGTGTGATAGCAAAGTTGGGCTTTATCTAAAAATCCACAGCGCGTTGGTACTTATGACTAAAATTCGAGAAATAGATGGAAATAAGCATTTGGTTTCAGGTTTTTCACGAAAGGAATGCAAGATAAGTAGCCCCAGTGAATATGATGCTCAATATCATGCAATTGAGAGTAACCTATCTTAAATGTTTCAGCTAAGGAAAAAATGACGAGATTTGAATCTGTATAGCTGCGAGTGTGGAGCGAGGCTGGTTCCTGCTAAACTGCAACGGGTTGTTGATGCTCCTGCCGGCGTTGTTGCGAGCGCTGTGTCCTGTGCTGACTACTGAGTTAACCTGTGCATGGTTGAACCCCGGCATGATTGGCATAAAGCTTTCAGTTGTTAACATTTCATTTACTTTTAGAGAACCGAATGAATACTCATAAACTAAAGATAATTCTCGTTAGTTGGTAAAGTTGGTGAAAGATGCAATCGTAACATGGTGTTCTTCTGGTACTATATCGTTGAGTATAACGCATCGGAAAGACCAACCTATCTGTGATGCTACGTTATATTATGAGGTGTTCACCAGTGGTCAAATGGTCATGTCGCTTTAGCATAATTATGCATCTAATTCTATCATTGATTGCATTGTGATTTTGAACATGGTAAGATGGTCGAGTAGATGCCTTGATTATAACGGTAGTGTTCCCTATCATGCCTTAACTACGCACCTATAGCTCTTTTGTAAGATTGGTATTGATTTGTGTATTGGCAACTTTAATGATCGTGCGACATTGTGGATCGTTGTAAAGTGGAATGAATGGTAGATTGATATCTTCAGTTGACGAGTAACGGTGACTGCATATTTAAATAGTAGCATTATTTTATTTCGTGTTTTGCCTGCATAACTTTGTGATAATGTTTTGATTGTTCTTGGATTAATAGGACAAAATTGTCATCAAGGTTTGTTATGACATATTATGTTTTGACGTAAGTATTATAGTCTGTCGATGTGACGGCTGATGACAATTATGATGAATAATAAATTTTGAAATGTCGTGTTGACTACAGACCACTCTTCTACAGACTTGCTCACTTCAACAGAGTTGAATTTGAAATGTTATGTTCGATTCATACAGTTGAGGATGATAGATGATCTATTTAGCGTTAGATTAAATGTGATAAGATGGAATGAAAGCAATCAGATCAAGGTGGGTCCTAAGTTCAAAAACCCATTTCAAATAATTGTGTTTCTTACTTTCTCACAAATGATCGGTGCTGTTTCCTAAATTCTAAGATGTCCTAATGTTGAAACTGGGATTTGTTGGTACGATGACGAGATGAGTTGTTGATGCGACGTCAAGCTATAAAGTTATTCTTCTTTTTATTAATGCAAAAGTGGATTGAATAATTGATGTGGTGCTGATGATTATTTATTGATTGAATTGTAATGTTTACCTAATTGATCAGTTAGTGGAAAGAAAGAAAGAAATGTTTAATTCTCCAAATATCCTACAACGTTACTACGGAATTTATAGACACCAGGTCTTAGAACTTGGATCCTATTCTTTAGATAAATTGATGGATGTTATTTGGTGAGTACAGTTTGTGTCCGAATGGACGTCACTTGCGGTGGCGGAGTATATAAATGAGATGAGCAATAACTTTTGTTTGCTTTTAAGATGCGGGCGATGTTTGCTTGAGGATCGTTCGACAAATTGCCTATACTAATCTTTTTAATTTCATTTAATTTTATTATTGGTACGGAACGATTGTTAGTGATACGTGTTCGGAGCGATAGTAAGAGAGTCTTACGCGATTATTGGCGGTATTGTTGAATTGTGCCAATATTGTAAAACCTTCTTAGTGAAATAGACTATATGGCCGTTTCTTGGTGGTCATGCATTTGACTGAGACGAGTTAACAATGAGATGTAGCACTGATGGTTTATGACTGGGGACACACAGAGGAACATAATTTAACAAAACATTAATGGGCAGGAAATAATTACAATGATTAGTTATAGAAAAAAGTGATAATAGTAGTATTGAATTGAGGATTGGAGTGCATCTGAAGAAATCAAATTAATTAGAGCCTTTCGAAACTTGTGGATTTCACTTGTGAATAAGTCAATGTCATTATGATTGGAAATATTCCTAAATGTGCGAATAATTCTAGTTGTAATTACATTGTGCGTCATTGAAAATTCTGAACCATGGTGATCTAGATGATTTGGATGGTACGGAAATGTTGAGTTCAGAGAGAAGATTAGGTGCGTCAAGTATTCGTCTTCGATTCGATAGTTTCTGAGCATTTTCGAGTCTCTTAGAATACACATCATCCACATAAATCCGTATGGATTCTAAGCAGCACTGCGGTGCTCAAAACCACTGCGGACTAATAAGTTTAGGTTAGGTTAGGTTTAAAAAAAGGTTAGGTAAGTCTAGGTTAGGGTTATAATCTGTTATGCTATGAGATAAATTGTTTAACCAGTATTCTTAGTTGAATTCGTATTAAGCGTGGCTTAATAAGGTCTCTTTATCTGTAACAGCCGTGACTGTTTAAATTGTCTGAAGGTCAAATGGTTATAGTAGAGATCAATGCGGCCTTTCGCATGATGGTGATGAGGCAGTTGGGCCAACACAATGCTTAGTGACACATGGGGTGGGAACGCTTGGTATTAGCGTGTCCCTTGTGAGAACGCTCGAGCAAGGCGTTGGTGGATACAGAAAGAATCAGTAATGTGTGTGTACTAAGCAAAGTGGTTAATTTGTTGACTTAAGAGTAATTTGATGATGTTCTCAGCTTTGAGTTTAATGATGATGATCAACCTTCAGCCATTTTTTTTTTTGTGTGTTGAACTGTGACATAACGTGTAAAAAACCAGGTTGGATAATAGCTTAAGCTGTTTAAATACTGGTTGAACAATAACAAAAGCGTCTGAATACTGAGGTAAAAGCGGTTTAAAATGTTTTGAAGTTTATTTTGAAGGAATTACGATGATGTGATACTCGAATTTGATGACAATATTTGTATGACTAATACAGGCTAAGTGCCTTAATGTACTTAAGACAAATAAAATGAATTGAACTGAATTTAATTGAATTACGATTTGATGTGATGTTACTTGTGGTTTACGTTTAAAATGAAAATTGAGTAGTATGGATGGAGACGGGAATTTATAACGCCTTTCCGTTATTTTTATTGAGGAATGAGTTTGTCTCTTTATTGAACATAGTTGATATGGGAGTTGAGAAATTTTATCTGGGATTACGACCACACACAAAAAAACATACACACACATACTTCCCTTTATTCTTGAAGTCAGAATAGCCGAACGAATTACTGTGTTGATATTGTCTTTACAGAATGATCACACGAGGACGTGTGAGTCGTCAGCAATGGCCGACAGTGAGTCAAACGAACGAGATGCTTTGATTCGGTGACGACGCCGCGACCGCGACGTACCAAACGACCCTACGCGTGACGTGAATATTTTAAAATCGCGCAAATAATAATTTGGTAGTTCCGTATTAAAAAAAGTGTTGTTATGGAGTTTCTTCCGCTGCTTCTTCTCCATAGCGAAAACACATAGCGAAGCAGTGAACTTTTGGCAGTAAAGTAAATTAAAGTTAATGAGAATGCCTGTAGGTCATGTACCAGTCAAATTTGATTTTAATAATGAGATTGTTGATGAAGTAAGAAAACATGGGAACTCGAGTCAGTAACTTTGCAGCACAAGTAGTCCGTGGGTGCGCGATGCGCATTTTACTCTGGTGAGGGTGACGTTATTTACTTGTTGGATATGTGTATGGTAGCAATGGAGATTGCTGATCGACTGTGGGAACCGTGGAGATTGTTGGTTGGCTTTGGAAGCCGTGGAGATTGAGGGACTCACTCGAGATTCAAAGATCGTTTGGCATTTTTGTTGTTACTTTTGATAGTTGAAGTTAACGACTATGGTACGTGGCTCAGGTGAATTAATCCAAATTAGTAATGATTTTTGAAGATCTTGGTTTATGTTACGTTTGTTTAAAATGACGCGATTTCGTACGATTCACACACGAGGACGTGTGTCTTTTCAGAATGGCCGTGTCGGCACAGTCTCAAATAAGTTCGTATTATCTATGAAAATTAAGAATAAGAAGAACTGACATTACGATAGACAGATTAATATAGTATCGCGAAACCAAAGAAAACTAAATAACGTTGAATTCATGAAACCGGGTGTTATCAGGAATTAAACGAAGAGTATCCTTGTGCCTGTTGAACTGTGTGTTTTATTTAGTATCCTGGCAGTCCTGACATATAACTACGCCCACAGAGAGAGATCTATGTTCATAGTACTGAAGTGCTCTTTGATACATGGTTTACAGAGATGATCTGAACATACGAAAGCATACAGTATACACTCCAACCCAGCCTTGGACGATATATATTATCTGCACAAGATCGCATCTCATCATCTGTCTGCGATTATCTTCACAAATTGATCGATCCAGTTCAGCAGAATGCAGTTGGAGAAATTAAGGAAAATACAAAACCAGCTCGAGACCAACACCAACGGTAGTGACGTTCACCAAGAAGAAAATTGTGTGACAGTGAATATAGTGTTCATAAAATGGTACGTGATTATTTAGTAGTATGTAAACGATTTTTTTACATTATTTTCTAACTTTGTTCTGAAAATTTCTGTAGTAAATTGATATAAGTAATGTTTGCAAAGTAGCATTTAAATATTTTTATAGGAAAACTTATCACGTTGTTGTTTTTCAATCGTTTAATTTTTTCATTAGTGAATTATTTGAGTTACTATTAATAAAATTTAATTAGGTATACAAAACATTCTTAATGTGAAATTATGTTTAATCCATTGAACTTTGTAACTTCATTTTTGTAACGATAGCTTAAATATAACGTAAATACTAATGTAAATTCATAGTAAGTACTCATATATTTGAAATTTTAGCTTAACTTTAATGAAGATGTTCTTTGTTACAATTATCATTACTCATCCTTAACGGAATGTGGATTCGGATTGCACGGGTGATGCAACGCCGATATCGTTTCAGATTGCAATAACTTTCCATAAACGCAACTAAAGATGACGCCTATTGTTTTGATTAACATTATAATTTTATGTCATCTTGTGCATTGTATCTTCGAGTTTGTGATGTAATAATTTTGTTATTCAAATTGAATATGACTGAAATTGACGATTTTTTAAGAAGATTGAATTATTTTAAGACATTTATTTGTGAAACAATTTTCGCAGAAGTAAAATGACTAGAATGACCAGAATGAAAGTACAAGCATTATGTATGGATTTCTTCAGTAAATTAGTATTTTTGGTAATGATTGGACTGATCCCCCAAGAGTTAAGAGAATATCTAAAATACTGACGAAATATTGGTTATGCATTGTCAAGTTATTTTTTGTTGGGTTTTATAAATGTGAAATTACTTTATTTATAATGAGACCACTCTCTTGATCATGCTGTACGCGAGACATCTGTGTGAAAGAAATGGCTCAAGGAACACTTTAATGTATACGAGTAAAAGTATCAGTGTTCAAATATTGTTTTAACATGTGTGTTAAGGTATATAAATGAAGATATTAATGAGATGTAAGGTATATTAAATAGCCTTGAAATGAATAATGAAAATGAATAATGAAATGAATAATTAAATGAAAGGAAAAAGAAAAGTAAAATAAATGTTTATAAAAGTATTTACGTTGATAGAGTGAAATGTAGATATAATGTAATATGAGTACAATAAAGTACAATAATGAAAATGATGGAATTAATACTTGCTATGACTAAGTTTTGTAACATGGATGTGACAAAATATAATACCCTGATATGACTTTTAATACTAATTGATTGTAACACTAATGTTTATTAATAATTTTACTTTATTGATACTTTATATCCTTAGCTTAGTTTACTTATTCATTATTAATTATTATTATGTTATTAGGTTATACTTAAGAATGATGATGTATCCTTGGACATTGCCTACTTATACACATTGTATTGATAATTTAATTATTAACACAGATATACCAATAGTGTTTATTCTTTATTGTAAACCAATAGTTATCAATATGTATCAATACTTTTAAAAGCAAAAAATTTAATCTGTCAATTTAATTTTTTTTTCAAAAACCCCGGAGATGTAGTGTGTGAATGTTATAAGGTGCGATACATCGTAAATTAGACAGTCTGAATAAAGTCATCCTTAAAGCAATACGTCTTTGAATCCAAACCTAATTGCATACATTCACTACACAACCATTCCCAGAGGTTTTGCCTCAAAGGTCCTAGGAGACTTAACTACGGTGAAATCTAACTCTGCTTATTTAACCGCTAAACTTCTCTCGTGAATTATATTGGGAATCTTCTAAGGATCTATGAGGGATATGATATACTTATATTCAATGGATAAACGAAATTATGCCAAACATTTAAATTAGGGTCCTTTCTTAGGACTTTTAAGTTATGATCATTAATGATATATTGTAAAATACTATACCTACAATATAATACCCTTTGTTTCATCCGAAATGCTGCAGAGCTAATTATAGAATAGAATAGAATAGAATATAATTTATTTCTTCAAGTTAACACTGCAGTACAAAAGGGCAATATGATATCTTACACTATACTTATAGAAATAAATGTTGAATAATGTAGCAGTAAAAACTTGACGAAATAGGGCCACACTCAGCACTGGCCGCAGCAAGCCACGACCGCTGATTTTCAGGGCGACCCTAATTCGTGTAGTTCGATTAGTGGTTACATCGTTACATACGTGGTGATTATCTGGTTTACAAACATGTCCACCGTTTAATTTTGAGTCAGTAATGCATCGTAAGCTGACCATAGCTCATAAATATTTTTTGTTTTTTCGAAACGAAATAAGAAGCTCTTACTTAACTGACTATAAAACAAATTCTTATATTTCTGAATGTGGTACCAAAATATTTGTGAAGCTGCATGGGTTTTAACACTTAAATTATGTTTGCATAAAATCGTGCGACATGTTGTGAACGGATGGATCACGAAATTATGTTTCCTGAAGCAAAGCAAACGATTTTCAGAGAGTCGGGTTAGCAACCAGGGTTTTAACGATAATACTTTTAGCTTTTGCATGGCGTACCAGTAACTGACGAGCTTGAATATTTACGCTAAGTATAAACTGTTGCGAGTATTTATAATAGCTATAAAATATTAGTAAGAAAATTAATATTTTCCTCTAATGGGAACACATTGAACGCTAAATATTTCGATATTTTAAACGTCATCATGATTATAACTTTGTTGACATTTAATTATTAAATTCAAATTTTCATCAGCACTTTATTATTGAATAAGGCATCCATATTTATATTTAATTTATACTAATTATGTTTACTTTACGATATATTGCAGTTACTGTTTTCTGCATATACGTCATACTCTAAAATGTGGCAACTGTGTTAACTACCACTTAGCCGTTTCTACATAGAAATTTAATAATACAGATTAAGGGAAAAATTGTTTAAAACTTTGAATAAATACTAAAAACAAGTCATTCACATGAAATTTAGTTCTTAACTATGACTAGACCATGTTCAGAACATAATTGGATAGATGTTTTTTTTCTACACCATACAAGCAAAACCAAACGAATAATATTGTAGCCGGTGAAGAACGTGTCATCTTACTGATAACACATTACGACTTTCCGCGCAGCACTCAAGCGTCCCGCGCACATACGGCAAGCGGTAGATATACTCATCTACATCATACAATTTTACAAAACAGAAGTAGTAGTCTCCATTTACGTATTAAAAGTGCAAAAACTAAGGCAACATCTGTAGTTTTTTTGCCATGTTGTGGATTAAAATATTTTCAGTAAGTTACCGCAATAATAAGAACATCGATTTGCAGATAACTTTATTTACTTTGCACCCGTCGAAACGTTATGTAAAATTTTGTTGAATAATAATGTTAAATACGTCCCAAATAGCTTATTAGAGTATACGTAATCAGATTATAAATGTCCAATTAAAACTTTGCCTCCATGACGAAGAAGAAGGGAGACAGAATAAAATAATTTCCTGACGTCTCAAGTCGAATTCCAGCGTAAAATTTAATTTGAGTTTTATAAAAGAACATGCTACGACGGATTTGTAATAAAGTTACTCGTATGGCGGAAGGATGTTGAATGAGATAATTCTGAACGAGGTTACATTTGCAACCAACGATGTCGAGATGAAGATGTGTTTTATGATACGAACCATCACTTTGTTTATTGCTAAATTGACGTTCTGACGTCACATTATTGAAAAATTAAATAAATGAGCACTAGATCACTTGTGATGTGGGTAGTATGGAAAACACAATTAAGAAAATACAATGCCAGCACAGAAGAAAATTAGTATTGTTCATCGCTGAATTAGCATAAAAGTTAAAACGTCTTATGAGAATAACAGTGTAGATTCTAATAGGTATTCTCTCGCGTGATATTTTAACTGACATTATTACACCTGCACAAATTCCATTCCATTATTTGTTTAACATATAAACGGACTCCGCTTTGCGTTACTGCCAGTGTATATTTACGATAATATTTTATCGGCCGCGCCCCAAGCGATGTCCAATTCCCAATGATAATATGTGCGGAGATAACCTCGATTGAAAATAAATACAACGTGACGCATTTTGATGAAATGTTATTCTAAAATAAACCTTAATAGTGCTCTCATAGCCCGAGCGATGGCTTCATTCGATCACTGAGGATCGACAAAGTAAAGCAACTGCGGGTGTATTCGGTAGTTGGTACTATGAACGCTAGTGGTATAAACTTGAGCGTTTACGTGCTTCGGAGGGCACGTAAAGCCGTCGGTCCCGGTTTGTATCATAGGATAACAGTCGTTAATCCATGTTGGAGGCCCTCGGGCGGAATGAAAACTTCTGATATGTGGGTTGGCCACTAACTTCTTCATCAATCCGCATTGGAGCAGCATGGTGGAGTATTTTCACGGTCTCCTCAAGAGGAGAGACCCGTGCCCTTCATTTACTTACCTTTATGGTATTACCGGAGTTTGCATATTAATCTAGTTCTCTTCAGTCATTAACAAGTAAATAAAAAAGAACGCGCTTTCAATGAGCAAATAATTCCTATCCGAGTCCATTTACAGTTTACGACCGCCATCAGAAGTCGGAGTCGTATTCGATTAACGCTCGGATCGTTTCGTCGCTGATTCCTAAATTGCCTCGTCGACTTTGTCCTGTTCTAAAATTCGTAACGATTCTAATTAGAAAACTGAACGGTTGTGTAACTTCGCAATTAACTCGAACTCGTCTGTGGCTTCACTCGCTCCGACGGTTGAAAAAATTGGTTTGTTGATGGTTTTAGATGGACGTTTTTTATTTTAATAGATGAGGAATAAGACAGGTCCTTTCATGGCACGTTGTTTGATGGTATGCGGTCACTGTGGACAAAACGTTAAAACGTCAAAATATGACGTCAAAAATGACGATTTCATGTAACAGTTAATTAACTGTTCAGTTTGTGTTAAATTACCCTTAATTAAAATATCGCCAAACTGACGATCTGTATATTTGGTGGAATAAAATAATTAGAAGTTGC
The DNA here is from genome assembly GCA_911387775.1 of Thymelicus sylvestris. Lineage (NCBI taxonomy): Eukaryota > Metazoa > Arthropoda > Insecta > Lepidoptera > Hesperiidae > Thymelicus > Thymelicus sylvestris. The sequence goes on from OU426889.1 coordinate 17,587,252, forward strand.
ATTTGAATTTACAATTAAGCTAGAATCAATGTAATTAATTCAGGAGAGATCTGGGTGCTTATTTAAATTATTACTAGACAAGTTTAAAAACTAAAACTTGAATGAGTATAAAAAAAAATTTATTCAGAATTTTTTTGTGATAATAAAATTACCAGCCGAGGATGAAAATGCTAATTACAATAACAAGGACAATATTTAAAGAATTTTGTGAAAAAGATAAACATACAAAAGCATATTTAAATCATGTTTCTCCTTTTGGCTTAACTAATGTTTGATGTAGGTATATCCATGTCATGATATACAGGAAATCCTATTGTAGCGTGCGTCTGCTTAACTAAAACAGTTTCATGTGTCGAAAAGGCTAAAGGCAGTATGCTGATACAGTTCAAAAGTACCTCCATCTTCCCCAGATGTCGTCCGAGATGAATATGAAATTGAATCGATGTCTCCAACGTGGATGATGTATGGCTTATTCCATATAACTGCTTGCTTGTCATACGCTGAGTAATTGCTTTGAAAGATGGCGTCATTTGAACCGGGTGATTTGAGGGAACTTCTTATTGATCTGTTCTCTGGACCAAAATGATAATGGCGTTTGATATAACCTAAAGGACGTATTACAATGAGTTATGTTATTACTTATAACTTTAACCGAACTTCTGCTTCGGTTTTCCTACAGATTGGTATTTTTTTTATTATATTTCAGAAAAATGAGATTCATTCACCAATAGAATGGTGAGTAAACTTTTACAATCGGTCCAGTAGTTTTTGAGCCTATTAGGTAGGTACAAACAAAAATACAAAAACCGAATTTTTTCTCTTTATAAAATAACAATGTAATGATAAATTTAAGCTTAAAACACTATTGCCACGTTCTGTCTAAAAGTATGGATGTTCGTGGAGTCTTCAGGAAAAGAGGAAAGGTTTAGTAAGGAAAACTTTGCTTAGTTATTACGCTATTTTACGCCCCAAATCAGAGTCACTAACGGTTGCTTTAATCGCTCCTTAGTAAAGAATCACCATGTTTATACTGTACTAAGAAGCGATTTAAGTAACCGTTAGTGACTCTGAGTTGAGGTGTTACAATTCTACGCTACTTACTAGGTGAGATTGTGATCAAGGATAAACTTATACCAAGCAAAAGAATATTAAGAGTTTTGTCTACGTAAACCCCTGTTCACCCTTTCCTTGAAGACTCTCAAATAATTATGTAAATGAAAAGTCGTTTTTTCGGTCTTAATTTATATTTTAAATTATCTGTTTTATCAATCAACAACCCATGATTGCAGTATCGGATTGCTATGTACATTTTAATTATAAAATAAACACTCATTCAAATAACCCAAGTTAAAAACCACAGTCGCTTTCATCTTAGCCACTGTGATGAAAAAACCGCCGAACAAAAAGTTCTTTCACGGCTAGTGCTCAGTATAACAGAATGACCTATTTCAGTAACGTACTAGCTATATTATGATAGTTACATATACTTTGTAAAACGTTGAATACAACTAGTTTGGATAAATGAATATTAACAGCATGGAGCAATAAATGGGGACAATTTTTTTCAAGGAATTAAAAAACACACAAATATCAATATTATAAAATATGATAGTACCTACATAGTCTATAGATTATTGGTTAAGTTTTGCAGAATATTTGCGTCAATTTTTCGCCATTAATGATAGCAAAGTTGCCAACCAATAAGTAAAACCACCGAAAGTTGTTATGTTAACCGCAGGAATTAAAAACAAAATGTAATGGATAAACTTGCTCTCAAAGCACGAAAATGCTCAAGTCATTCTCCTGTAGTAACCAGCGCACTTCTAGATTTAAATATTTAATGAATAATGAATAGTTATTTGTAGCAACCTTTTGTACACGTTTTGTACACGTTTTGTATTTGATGTTACAAAATGACATTTTAGGTAAAAGATTATGTTAAAAATAACTTACTTGGATGAGCTTGCTATTTAAAGAAAGTATCTTGAGAAATTGTGATAGTTTTATTTTTTGGTTATAATTTTTTGTCTAGCTTTTTGAAGTCCATCTTTGGATACCGCTCTCCTAATTATCCATCCATTCGTTTACCCTGCATATATGTACATGCCTATATAGGAGGGCAACCTATTCTCCTGTTATCACAGACATATTTTTTTTTCACTAGATATTTTATAAAATCATACAACTTATGGCTTGAATTATGCAAAATTTCAGTCATAATAATAACATAAGAAACATATCTTAGTGTAGTCAATGACATTATGAAGAATTAGTTTTACCAATAGGGAATGAAATTACTCAAAATGTGTAAAATGTGTGAAAGATTTATGTTCAGCTTAAACTCTTTAGCGGATACTTGAACGGTTGTTAACTCACTTTATTGATGATTTCGATTAAATGTCTGTAAATACCTGATAGCCAATTAAAAGAGCCGAAAAATTAGAACAAATTGCCGATTCAGCTTTAGAAAGCGAGTTAATTAAGTGTTCCGGCTTTACGATGGCGATAAAGCATTACCTAATCTAATAGGTATATCAACAGTAATGTTGCGGCCCGTGTAGCGAAATCCTATTATTAATTAATTATTAATAGATAATATTAAAAATGTGAGTTTCTGAAGATGTTTGGATCTTTGTTCGTCAATCACGCCACAACTACTTAACCGATTTGGCTGAAATTTGGAACGGAGATAGTCTATACCCAGGATTAACACATAGACTTTTTACTCCGGAAAAAATCAGGGTTCCTGCGAGATTTGTAATAATCTAAATTTTACTAACAAAAATTAACCGACTTCAAAGTCTCAAAAACTACATAGTTGTCAGATCTCGTTCAAATTTATGTACGACCACATGACAAGCGCCTGCTTTCGATTAAAAAAAGAATCATTGAAATCGGTTGGCGTGATATTTGTCATTTTGTCGCGCACATCTTAACACAAATTTACGACTTATGTGGTTTTCATATGGATGCCATTGTCAGATCTCAATAAAATTTATGTGGGACCACATGACAGCCACCAGCTTTCGAATAAAAAAAGAATCATCAAAATTGGTTCGCCCAGTCCAAAGTTGTGAGGTAACAAACATAAAAAAAAAATACAGTCGAATTGAGAACCTCCTCCTTTTTTGAAGTCGGTTAAAAAATCGATCTCTACCGCGGGCGAAGTCGCAGGCAAAACCTAGTGGTTATAATGTCGGAACACCTTGCGTATTCCTATTGCCTATGTTTCATTATGCAGCCTCATGCAAACGTCACATGAAGCGCGACGTGGATATTAGGCCTAAGTTTATAACTAAAGATGCTGTATGTTCATCGCGTGACTACCTAGCCTACGGAGATCTCCCTTTGCCAAACCATTTAGCAATTTCCGTCTCAAAATGCAGTAACTTCCAGTAAATAAACATGTCTTAAATACGGATTTACAGGCCAGTACCCCTCGATTCACACTGCGACGTTAGGCATTGAGCCAAAAAAGCCTACCACAGTACAATTACATTTGGCATGTATATGGAACATAATAATAAAACATTGCGCTTCATTGTTTTAAGGAATCGGAACAAAAACTGCAATCACACGTCGATATCCGAGGATTTTGGTGAAGAAGATTGGTGAAGATTTGGTGAAGCTCGAAGATTCTATGCCAAAAGAATTAAACGTTACCATTTGAAAGATATTTCAGCTGACCTGCCCCGAATAATAGGGATAGGCAATTTTTGGCTACAATCCATTTACGCAGCTGGACACTGGTCATTTCCTATGATTGAGGAGATTTGAAGGATATCAACTAGCTTGTCTTTTTGCACTATTGCTGCATTGCTTAAAAGCAGACTTCTGTAATACTGGCGTCAAAATAACGAGTAAAAAATATTTGCAATAATTTCTGTAATGCGTACCTACCAAGAATTTCTAAACACCCGAACTGAAATTTCAATAAAAGTGGCCACCGCTTCATATTGTTCATACAAGCACATATTATTTTGAACCATACTCGGTTGATAAATGACGGAGTTCTGAAGTAACAAACATAAAACTAACGACCAAATTGAAAACCACCTCCACTTTTTTGACGACGATTTTTGACGACCCGTGTGGCGCAATGGTTACCATGCCGGATCGCCGCACTAAGGGTCCTGGGTTCGATTCCCAGCGAGGCGGAAATTTGAATGATGAGTTTGAATTTCTGTTCTCGGTCTGGGTGTGAATGTCCTTGTAGAGTGTGTTGTCCATGGCACCCACGACACAGGGAATCCTAGTGTAGGGCTATGAATGTAAAGCGTTATTCTTTATTACTTTAGAATCGTGGCACTAATTCGTAGTATTATCATTATATTCTGTACTAATGGTGTTGAAACCAAAATGATTGTTATCAGTGTCAGTGATGTAGTTATATAAGATGTACTACGTCCTTTCATGGTTGGTAGGCAGTAAAGTCGGCCATAATGCGCTCTCAAGGCAGAAACGGGTCAAGAAACACAAGAGCAGGGGTGGCACTTAGCGACTGGAGAAATGGTGTGACTAAAATGTAAAAAATGTTGTCGAGAGTTCGTATTGCTTTGAAATATGTAGCGATATGAAGACGCATTGTAATCTATGGCGATATTTGAAATTGTCAAATTTTTTAAATGGCATAAGTTACACTTTTTAACCGACTTCAAAAAAGGAGGAGGTATTCAATTCGACTGTATTTTTTTATGTTTGTTACCTCAGAACTTTCGACTGGGTTAACCGATTTTGATGATTTTTAAATCGAATGCTGGTGCTTTTCATGTGGTCCCACTAAAATTTGAGCTAGATCTGACGAGTAGTTTTTGAGTTATTTTGAAGTCGGTTATTTTTTTCTTCGTAAAATTCAGATTATTAACAAAATTATCAGAGTTTTTTTTATCTAGACACACAGCAGCGTGTCAAGCCAAGTTCAAGCAAAGGAACTGGCTAGCCAGCGCCGAGTGTATATTTACACGAACCACTTGGTGCCAACAACCCACAACAACAGCCCACTTTTGACCCTTCTATAACTCAAAACCTCTTTAACGTAAACACATAAAACTACATTTGTTTAATTATATCCATAGAAACATATAGAAGCCCAAATTCTTGAAGCTAGCTCAAACGGTTATAAAGATATGAAGGTCAAAAAGTCGAAAATTTTAGTACTGACTGACATATGATACCTAAATCTAACCTACTTCCAGATGACCTAGAAAGATGAAATTTGGAATCCAGCTCGGTAATTGTGTGTAAGCGTAGGAAAAAATCAAAAAATAAAAAAAGTCGAAAAATAAGTGATGTCCCCATACAAAAAACTTGTAATACGCGCTAAACAACCGGCCAACGGTGTGTCAACGGCGGCGCGCGGCAATGCCTAGTTTTCTTTACAAAAAGTAATGATATCCCACCAAAAACATAAATGTAAAAAAGGAAAGCTAAGTTTAATACAAAAATCATGCTTGGCTGTGGGCTTCGCCGCAAAAAGAATGGAGATCTAAATGAGTGCCAAGTTCTATGCAAAATCGAAATATGTATTTATAGGAACAAAAAAACATTATGAACTCTATTCTACATCTACTCTCTTCTATAACTATTAAACTCTATTTCTTTGCTTTATTGGATACTATAACAAGTGCTGTTATTTAAAAATGTGAGAACTTAAAGTAGATTAGATTTGACTTGGCCAGTTTTTATCAGAATTAAAATGTGGAATAACTTTATAAAATGACTTATGTAATGAAATATCGTCGTCTTTGGGACACAAAAATGTATACGAGTACCAAATTTCAACTATTTTGGTCCAGTAGTTTCAGATAAAGTTTCTGTGAAGGGCGGTCTCACCCAGACGCACTCGAGTGATCCAATAAGGGTTACGTTTTTCGTTTTATTCGTTCGAAACCCAGCCCAACAAACACATTGGACACATAATAATAAAGCTTCACAGTCATAACCCCACACTAGGATTCCCTGTATCGAGTGTGCCATGGACAACACACAGATACAACTACACTCACACCCAGACCATGAACAGAAAATCAACTCATCAAACCCAGGATCCTTAGCGCGGCGATCCGGCATGGTAACAATTGCGATGGCGTTGCTTAAATGGCTTCTGCACCAACAGAATGTTGCATGTGAGATTGTTTGTATTATTTCTTGTTAAAGTTGGTATAGCTAGACTGCCATCATAAGGAAAAAGGGCACATCTAACATTTTATAAATTGCGAGAAACTCGAGTTTAAAATGTTTTTAGTTTAATTTTTAAAAAGGTACGAGTGAAAATACTTGCTATCACACAATTTCTACAAGACTATTAAGTTAGAAGTTTTTACTTTTTGGTCATTTTTTAAATAATTAGCATATTTCTTTTCAACGTACCTATCATAAAATCCTAATAAAATAAGTAACAGATCACAAGCAATAGGTACCTAGACTAAAAACCTACCTGTATGTAGTGGCAAAATAACATAATTATATGCTAAGTAAATCAACCCATTTATCTCACTTTATGCTACTCCTTAGTTTGAATAATGTTAAAAGTTATGGCATCCATAAAATATGATAATAAAGGCAGGATTCGAAGTTATAATGGGTCACTAAGTCTGCTTTGCTTCATGTATAACTTTAGTATCCTGTTAAAGAAAAGAAGGGCAACAAAAAACAAAGTAGGTAAAATATTAATTGCGAATCATTAAAAATAAGCATCACTAATTAGTGATGATTGTAAAAGGCAAATGCCTTCACTAAAAACTTCACACAATCATTTAGTAAATTAAATGAATCGAAATAATTCGCTTTCATTCCTATGTAGCGTGTTTAAAGGAGTATAACTTTAAAATTTAAATTTGTTACATATTTGATGCTCTAAACTCGTCTGAATCTGGAAACAGTACTAAATCGCGTTGCTCCGTAGCGCGAAAATGTACAACTGATACATTTTAAATGGACCCAGCGCTGACGAAGCCAATGAAAAAGAAAAAATATGTGCTTGTTTTTTATTCAGGAAGACTTACATATTTAAAAGCCTACCCATTTAGGTTCCATTGAGGTAGCACTTCAATACATAGCTACATCCAAAGGCGATTGTGCCTGCCAAAGTTAGGCAACGTTAAACGTGTTTGAGAATTATTTCGGTTAATTTTGTGGGGGTCTTCGCGCTTCTTGAATCAAGTTAAGCAGTTTTTAATATAATTAAACTTTATAATTGAAATACTGAAGTTATTGCGAGGTGTAATGGACATGGATTCAGGAAAATATAACACAGCCTGTTTCATTCAACAAAACCGTTTTTAACCGACTTCAAAAAAGGAGGATTCAATTCGGGTGTATTTTTTATGTTTGTACCTCAGAACTTTCAACTGGGTGAACCGATTTTGATGATTCTTTTATTAATTGAAACCTGGTACTTGTCATGTAGGCCTTCTTAAATTTGAGCTAGATCTGACGAGTACTTTTTGAATTATTTTGAAGTCTGTTATTTTTCTTGGTAAAATTCAGAATATTAGCAATGGATTTGCTTTAAGATTTATTTGAGGTCTTTGGGAAACTTAAATCTTTTATTATTCAGATTGCCTAGTCATCCCATCAAACCTTACTGGAACACCATAATGAAAAACAAATCTACACAGCTCTCTTACTTACCTAGCTTAGATAGTGAACCTGCCTGCAAAACGAGGAGACCCAAGTTCGATTTTCGGTCATTTTTGCTTTTTATTTGAGTTTGAGGGGTTAGTGATTCCTTATTTGTGTTGTTCAAGCTAACCACAACAAATGGAATACAAGAGTGAGCATTAAAGTTTAGCCGTTTTTAAAAACTGAATAATTAATCACTATACTTTACCTATAACCCGGCGAGTTGTGTTCATCCTAGTGATCGACAAAGTTAAGCAACACACACACACACACACACGCTTACACGTTTCACACTCATAGCCCCACACTAGGATTCCCTGTGTCGTGGGTGCCATGGACAATACACTAGACAAGGACATTCACACCCAGACCGAGAACAGAAATTCAAACTCATCATTCAAATTTCCGCCTCGCTGGGAATCGAACCCAGGACCCTTGGTGCGGCGATCCGGCATGGTAACCATTGCTCCACACGAGTCGTCACACAGTGGGAGCGGTCAATAGTTGGATGGGTCACTAGGGTACTAGTCACAAAAAATTCTTGAGCACTTCAGTGCTTGGTAGAATAATCGTTAAGCCATGTCGGAGGCTCTCGGGCGGCATGAAAACTTCCGACACTTAGGTTGGCCACTAACCCCTCCACCAATCCGCACTGGAGCAGCGTGGTGGAGTATGCTCTAGGCCTCCTCAAGGAGAGAGACCCCTACTCAGTAGACCACGGGTTAAAGCCAGACTTTACCCATGTCTCATTTCTACATTTACAGCTAAAATCATACGGAGAAAATTACATCTTAACAACGCACGAAGAACTTTGCTAAAGACAATAACAAACAAAGTGCGCATTAAGACCACAAGTCGCTAAGCATTATCTAACATTGTTCGTGAATAACGCACGTATCATGTTACTACTCCATTATCCATGAATAAGACGAGCTTTTATAACCGCAAGCTCTTACATAACATTTTTAATTAAATATCTCCAGTGTTCTTAAGAAATGGCATCGTTCACTCGCGTTAGACGAGAACAAAGAAAATGTAATGTGAGGTCTTATCAATATAATATATTGTAAGACATTACTGTTATAATACAAATAGCACCATAGATTCTCAGTTTGTATTTCAAAGTATCTATTAATATTAAATGGAGTTAGGTTAAATTTAAGTTTGGCTGTGATTTAACTATCTGAGTCAATGTACTGTTTTTAAACGACTGCCAGGAAGGATTATGTTTTTCGCGCGTATCTTGTATGTATGTTTGTTTGTTTGTTTGTTTGTATGTATGTATGTATGTATGTATGTATGTATGTTTGCGTGTAATATATATTCTATTATAACCTCATACCATCTAAACCACTGAACGGATTTATGTAATTAAAATATCGTTAGATTCGTCTTGATAACCCAAGTGTTCTTAGATTAGTGAAATTAAAAATAAACAAATATAGTGACTGTGAGATACCATTGTTTGGAGTATCAAAAAATAAAATTAAATTAAATTTATTAAGGATTTAAAAAAGTAATATTTTTTTTTTTTTTATTTTTTTTTTATTTTTTATTATCAAACAAAAGTAAAATAACAGAACATTGTTAGATAATATCCGTAAAAACCACAAAAAGGTTTGTCCCGGATATTGAGAAATCCTTAAGCTGTAGGTACATAAGATAACTAATACAAAAATTTTTACATCGTATTAATATCCTCACATTGTTTACAACGTAAGTACTCGCATTCTAAAATTTTGTAGGTAGATTGCAATAAATGCGAGTCATAGCTTGCCCGTCGCAGTCTTGTCGTATGAAAAAAGAGGCCGTCAGTACGATGCATACAAGGCGTTCATTAGATACAGGATGAGTGAATTAATTTGTTTCCTATACTTTTTTATTTCACAAACCAAATTTTTTTTTTTTTTTTTTTAGACATACATGTATGTATATTATGATTATGTATGTAATTTGATATTAATATTATACTACAAAGAAAGAAGATATGTTTTTGTTTGTTTATTTGTTTGTAAAAGATAATATCAATAACTACTGGACCTGTTGCATAAATAAATGTAAATATTTATAGATTATCGTGTAGTGTTAAATATTTATTATATAATATTCAAATATTTGTTTATACATTATTTTTATTAGTTTATATAAATTAATTTACATATATTATAATATATATTTACACTTACATATTTATTCCGTACTATGTTCCAAAATATTCATGTATATATTCCTAAATATTCTCTTGTAATTCTGTTCATTGATATTTCTTATAATTTTATGATCAATTTTGTTCATAAGATGAGGTATTATATACTTATTTGTACGTCTTCCATAATAATTATGCATACGAGGTACATACAACTTATGGTGTGTTACTTTTCTAGTCATTTTATTGCCGTGTGATATTTTCTTTTGTATCTCTTTATTATTAAATTGTTCTATTAGTAGTTGCATGTCAACTTTCATGTGTATTGGTAGTATTTTACAATATTTAAATATTCCTATTAGATTTTCACTGTTGCGTATCGAGTTTTTTATTTTTCTGGGTATTATCAGTTTTAATATTCTTAATTGCAGATTATATATCTTATCTAGATAAGTTTTAAAAGTTCTGCCGTAACTAGTAATGCCGTAGGAAATTAACGATTCAGCCAACGCTTTGTACAAGTTCAAAAGGATTTTATACGGTACCTTATATTTTATAATCGCAAATTTAGTTAATATTGCTCGCAGTTTATCACATATGTGGCTTATGTGATATCTCCAATTAAATCTGTCATCTACGAACAGACCTAGATATTTATATGTAGAAACTTGTTCCAGAGGATTACATTTGCAATTTTGATTACAAGCATTGTGCAGGCATTCGTGTTCATGAGCAACTATATTGATAGGAATATTGTAATTAGTTAAATAATTGGAGTGAACGTGCATAGTTTTGGTTTTACCAGTGTTTATTACAAGCCCCACATCATGAGCCCATTTGCATACTCTTATTAAATCGTCTTGTATACGCATTGCCGCTTTTTGGGCATCCTTGTCTGCTGAAACTAGGCATGTGTCATCTGCGTATTGGAAAATATTGCACTCAGTTACTAGCTTGTCCATCTCATTAACATATGCCAGGTAATGCAGAGGCCCTAGCACCGATCCCTGGGCTGTGCCGGTTGTGACATTTACTTCCTCGCTGTATTCGTTTTCTATTTTGACTCGATATTTTCTATTAATTAGATAATTTTCACACCAATTTAATATAGGTCCTCGGATTCCGGTATTATTTAATTTCTCGATTAAAGTATTATGCCTTAACGTATCAAACGCCCTGCTAAAATCAATAAATATTAGAATTACATGTTTTTTATCATTAAGATGTTGGTTTATTAATTCAGTGAATTTTGAGAGCAAATCTGTTGTTGACTTCTTTGGTTGAAACCCAAATTGAACTTTAGATAGTATTTCATTATTGGCATAAAAACTGTGAATTTGTTTAGACACATATTTCTCAATTATTTTGTCTATTATTGGAAGTATTGTGATGGGCCTATAATTCTCATAAGAACTATGTGAACCAGCTTTATATATAGGGCGAACAATTCCCGTTTTCAACTCCTGTGGGTATTTCCCTGCTTTTATACTAGTATTTATCAGCTTCACAATAGCATGTATTACTTTATCACTGAATGATTTTATATCGACGCACTTTATGCCATCTATTCCTGCCGATTTACGTGTATTAAGGTTATTTATGATATTTTTTACATCAGAATTTGTAGCTTTTTTAAATAAAATTGACTTATTTTCTGCAGATATATAATCAGACTCTGAAAGTAAGCGCTTTTTGCATGTAGGTAAGATTTTTTTAATGTTTTCATTAAACTCTCTAGCAAAGTTATCGGCTAAGTTTTTGGCCTTAAGGTTATTTTTCTTGAATGCATTCATTACTACTTCATCGACAGATTTACATACGCGGCCAGAAAGTTTGTTTAATATATCCCATAATTGTTTTGGATTTCCTTTACTTACATTAATCAATTTATTATAGTATTTATTCCTGCATTTTTCTATAAATTTTTGTGTTTTATTTCTATATTTATTAAATTCTAACCTGACTATATTATTACTCATATCCTTTTTCCATTGTGTGAATAATTGATCTCTTTTTGAGCACATTTTGTTAATTTTATCACATATCCATAAATCTTTATTTCTTTTGCTATTTTCATTAATAATAATGGTATATTTGGCCTGACTATAACAAGAATTAAAAGTATTTTTAATAAAATTATATATCTCGATGGGACAATCCATATGGTTTACTATGTTCCAATCTATATTGTGAATGCATTGCCTTAATATATTATAATTAATTTTTTCGTAACATTTAACGTCAGCCTGTATATTGTTTGTGTCTTTAATGCCTGCGCAAGAGAGGACGGTCATGCGATGATCCGCTATAACAGTTCCGAGCGCCGCTGAGTACAGGTCTAACGTGCGCGATCTTGCAAAAATATGATCTATACAACTGCGCGTAATATTTTCGTTACGTTTTTCGATTCTTGTGTAATCAGATATCGCGCTCGTTAGTCCGCACTCGGCTAAACTGTTAATGTAATAATCACGTATGTTATCACATGATTTTAAGTCGATATTTATATCACCCAGTAGGTACAAATCACTATTTTGGAATATGTCTTTACAAAGTAATTCTTTTAGCTCTTGAATAAATAGGAATTTGCTTTTATCTGGTGGCCTATACAACGCGCAAATATGTGCAGTGTAGTGATGACAAGTGGTTAATACTCCTAACAATGATTCACTGTGTTTTAAAGATAGATCATTTAGTATTTGAAAATTATGAATATTCTTAGTGTACAACATAATGCCGCCACCTTTCCGATTATTTCGTAGTACACTGCACATATTGTACCCGTTTATTTCATACATTTGTTTTACATTATCAGATATGCCAACCTCGGTTACAATTAAGACATCGATTACAATCTGTGATGAGTTTATAATTTGCAATATTTGACCAAAATTTTTAGTTATAGATCTTATGTTTACGTGTACAATATTCAAGTTACAGTAATTATTTCTAGGTAAGTAAGTACTAAAGTCGTTAATATTAGGTGAATCTACAATTTCTCTTATATCTAGTGGTGTAACTGTTTCGCCCGATAGGCGGCGCTGCTATCGATTATTATTGTGAACTTGTTTAGACAATTTATCGACGTCTTCCACGTTTCTAATGACTATTGGTTTTTCTCCCTCATTCTTACGAGCCAGCACCCTTCCTGCTTGAAACCATATGTATTTATGTGTCTCCTTCAATTTTTGCTTCGCTTGCCAAAGTAAAGTTTTATTTGCCTTAGTTAGAGCTCTTCGTAGAATCACTCTTGATTTTGCTAAGGATGGGTTAGCGTTAGAAATCAGCTCCTCGACGATAATCTCTTCTTTACGCGTTGCATGAATCCACTGCTCGACCTGGTCTTCCTGCTTTAGTTCAATGTGTATTATTCCCTCCTTCCCCTCTCGCGTTTTCTGTCTTTTTGTTACTATAACTTGTTTCTTATCCAACTTTAATTTCGAAGCTAATTTACTTGAAATTAAATCCAAATTCTCTTCTTTTGTCTCTGGGATCCCTGCAACTTCCACTGTGTTTTCTAGCTGCTTTTGTTCAATATTTTGAATGTGTTGTTCTAGGGCATTTATTTTAAGCTCCATGTGGGTATGCTGATTAGTTAAGTTAATATTTTTCTTTTCTAGTTCTTTTATTTTATTGCTATATATCTCAAGGGTGTTGATGATCTCCTCCATTTTCTTGAAAGCAGAGTTCAAATCTTCGTTAAAAGACGCTATTTCTACTTTAATGGTTTTCTTAACTTCGGCGGAAATGTCTCGAATCAGCTTGCTCGTGTTAAGGGTTTGGTCTACCCTGACGAGTCGGGTGCCCGTAGCTTCTTCCTCCTCTTCATCCTCCTCCGGGATAATGAAAGATTTACGACGAGGCGATTCACGGTGACAGTCTTCGCAAGTCCACTCCAGATTGTCTGCATTTCGTAAAGCAGAGAGTTGTTTCGATGAGAGACCAGAGCACGTTGAATTAGCATGAACACATTTACTGCATTTACTGCACTCCAGTCCAGGGCACTTTTTTGTTATTGTTTTTTCACATATATCACACTTTTGCATTTTAATATTTATTTGTGAGTAAGTATCTCGAGTACGTAACCGTTGTTTGTGCGTACGGCGTGACAGCTCGCGGATCACTGATACCATACCACTGATACCAATGTATTTTATTTTTAAAAGATGTGCTGAGGAGTTCTTTCGGCTTTTCTTCTCCTCCATGACAAAGCACCTTTGCGAAAAGCTGGTCCATTAAAAAAATGACGTGCATTAGTGTATCAATGATACCTACATGAATAAATGATTTTGAATTTGAATTTGAATGATAGGTTTTTTGACATAAGGCGATTTTTTATACTAGTTAAATTACACGTTTGTGGTTTGCAAATCTTGAAACGGTATGTAATAAAATGTATGGAAATAAAAATGAACAGTACAACTCTGTATGATTATTTAAAAATGTTTTGAAATGAAACCGGGGCGTGTTGCTAGTTACATATAAGGCTAGATTGAATCCAACAACTCGCATTATTTAAGTCGCAAAATTAATTTATCAATCATTGACAGTTTTATCCTCATAATTTTTATGATTGATACGAAATTGCCTATCTCAATTTTTTGTTCATTTTGTTACCCATTTTCAATATAATAAGACAGTTAGGTGGTTTCATTTAATACATTTTATTATACTCAATTTTATTTTGTAGGTTTTGACGTGGATGAACGAGAGGTGAGTACTCACATTATTACGAGCATAAAGGTTATTTGACAGCCAATATAATTTTATGTTACAACTGTATTCTTTGATGTTTTGTCTAAAGTAATTTGAGTATCTGTTTTAATACACGAGGAGAAAACTGTGTACCTCTTCATGAATAATGCATGCACGTAGGACTGTGTGATTTGGATTTAAATCTAACTAGTTAACTAAGCAAAATACTAATGTCTATAGGCTATCACTGTTTTACATTTATTGTTAGATTCTTCAGTCTCTGTAGATAACACTTAAATACTCCATAGCCTGCAGTCTAGACAGTCTAAAGTCTGCCGTGAGCACTTTGAGAAACTGAATATTCATTAAGAATCAATATCGAAACAGAAATACCTTGAGGAACATCTTTAGTTAGACGGTAAAGTCTGCTACTACGACTTTAGGTATTGTTTTTTTATAGCCTGAGAGGCTGACGAAAAATCAGACGGGCTACCTGATGGTAAGTGGTCACCGTCGCTTATGGACATGAGCAATACCAGAGGAATCGCCAATGCATCTCCGGCCCTGGAGGAGAACTCTTTTTACACTTTTTTGTAGAACACCATGTCATAGTGCTCCAGGAATCCCTTAGAAGGAAGCTCATTCCACAACTTGCAAGTACGTCGCAAAAAAGATCGTGAGATTGTTTGCATGTTGCGTAGTAATAATACGAAATCTGTCCAAAAGGCGGTATCGTCGCATTTGCCTATTGACTATGTTTCATTATGTAGCTTTCAATCGTCAAATGAAGCGCCGCGCCGTGGAAAGTAGGCCTTATTTGGATTTTGCAATGTATTTATACTTATGTGGCATGATGCCGTGGTTATCTTTTATTACGGATACATTTAATTTTCTACGTTATTGTTAATATTACCGATGACAAAATGTGAGTCAATATTGTAAAATAAATTTTGAGTTTATTTAAATTAAATTACTTTACTAGGTAGGTACTTGGACAAAAACATGTGGTCCATATCTTATCTCCCTAATTTATTAAATAAGAGATAAATATTTATCTAATAAAAATCTCATTATTGAAATCACGATGAAACGCGACAAGAAAGTTTTAGTTAAAAAACTTATTCCAAACTTTAATGTTCCTTTTCATGATTTGCATTACTATTCGTCTCGTGTTTCCAATTCGGCCCGATTCGGCAAATGGCGCCCTCTGTCAGCTTTTCCAACACTTTACGGTCCATAATTTCAAATTTAAACTAACTAATGCCAGTGGGTTCTTTCGCTTGATTTTCAAAAATGTTGAATGTTCGCTGCTTCATAAGATACAAATCTGATTGTTTTAATCAAATTAATTACTAGTAAAAGTATTAAAAGATGTTATACAAATTAGAATATGTGTATCTTTTACTTGTAACACGCCAGCCCATAATATTTATCAATGCTATAATTTCTCAACAACATTTCGGAATATTAGTTCTACATAAAATGTAATCTATACTAATATTATAAAGAGGAAAGATTTGATTGTTTGCACTGAATAGGCTCCGAAACTACTGAACCGATTTTAAAAATTCTTTCACTGTTGGGAAGCTACACTATCCCGGGTAACATAGGCTATATTATATTTGCAAAAAAATTAGGGATCCTTAATAAAACTCCAATAATATAACCCAACGTGTAAAAATAAAAAAATAAGAAAACCGAAGCAAAGCGAGGATGGTTACTCGTCTTTAATAATTTAACAATCTCCAATTCACAATCAACGCTTACAAAATTTCTTCACATTAGATATTCAGGCTCGTCTCTGCCATCGTAAAACTTTGCGAAGGTCGAAACAATTCTTCGATCGTATCAGCGCAGTAAAAACTGTTTGCTAACATAAAAGTCTGAGCGAGTCCGCCCCCAATCCGGTCTGCCCGCACGTCATATTAAATGTTAAATATTGTTGCCATATTAAGGAAACGAAACGATGTGACGGCGTTTTTATGCTTGATTTTTGTCAACTTGCGTGTCACTAATAATTTCTCTACGTACATAGCGTATTTATAAAAGTTTTAATTATTACCAAGAAAGCCGACTTCAAAATAACTCAAAAACCACTTGATCTCGCTCAAAGTGCGACCACATGACAAGCACCAGCTTTCGCTTAAAAAAATAATCATCAAAATCGGTTCACCCAGTCGAAAGTTCTGAGGCAGTGAGGTAACAAACATAAAAAAAATTGTCGAATTGAATAACTACTCCTTTTTAGAAGTCGGTTAAAAAGGACGTGTGTTAATAAAGCTAGTAGGTAGGCTTACGAGACTGTAATCTATCTATAAATCTCTCTCAGGACAACGTTCCCGACTTCAATTCGTAAGCCGGACGCGCGCTTCATATGAATTCTTATGAGAAATATCTAAGATTATGAAGAAACACAGCTCAATTCATAAACTGGGACGTGAATAGTTCGTCTAATAGCCGACTTCTGTACCCGACGTTACGTTTCCCTTCCACTAGTTTCCTTTATGAGGAGAAATATCACGACTAATTAGATTAGGTCTAAACTGATGACGTCGTTGACGTCTTGGCGGTAAAAGGTTGGGATATTAAACGCGTAAAACAATTTAAGCAAACAGTATATAGGTAACGTAAGTATTTTAATACATAAACACACAAAATACAAAGAAAAAAACAAACATTAAAAGACAAACAAACATTAAAAAAAAAAAGACAAAATCTAATATGCACATAAATGACATTTTGGATATAGTGTCACTTATTTAGTTAAAAGTAATAACGTTTAGTGTTTAGTGTCATTTTAAATATAATACATGATATCTGCGAACATATAAAGCACATGATATCAATCTATTGGAAAAATTACTGCATAAATGGCATTTTACGTATAATATCGCTTGTTAACGTAAAAAAAGTGACATTATGCGGACCTTTTTCTAAATATTCTTATTTTTAAATAAGTGCATTATTTACTATCATGTTTTTAGCACCTAACTAAAAGTAGGTTAGTTGAACTGATAAATGCAGCGTTATATTTCAGTTATTTTCACAGTTATTCATCACAATGTTGTGTTAAAAACTTTAAACGGCTATACTGAAAAACTACTATTTTTCTATAGCGCCACTTATGTTCTCAATGTGCGATATAGTAGGAACCCTTTTATCATGGTAGTATGATGGTGTCCTGTTATCTTTAAAATTATGAGGTAATGAGGGCAGGTTCAATGAACAACAGTCCAATTTAATATAGTATTATATGAACTGTACTATAAGAAAATATCATCAACTCACACCTAAGTATGTTAGACAATAGCCAAGATCGATAAAAGGCTCAGGTGACAGATGCATTTTTCCTAAGCCAGCCTATTGACATTGTAACGTTATTTGGAACCCAAATACCAACCAACCAAGGATATCAAACCAAGTATTACACCTTGTTACAAGTAAAAGTGCTTAATTAAAAAATACTCAATGTAAAAAGTTACCAAGCTTTATGCAAACAAAAACCTTACGCACAAAAATCTTACCCAAAGTGATCAGAAATCTACAAGTGACTTTGGGGAAACATTTTACGTTACACCAAAAGGTGGTTACCTCCCAACCATATCTTTTCCCTATAAAAGCCTCGTCTCAAAGTGTCCCATTTATATTTTTTACCTCCCAAAGAGGTTATAAAATATAGGTAACCACGGGAACTCACATAATATTCGTTTTGAAATTCCAAATAAGTACGAAATACAACGGTTTTTTCACACTAATAATTATTTATTTACTTTGAGAGCATGCAAAGGTGTTCTTAGTGAACGGATGTTATATTATTGTGATATTAAAAAATATGATATTTATAAAAATGAGTTTAATTAACATTCCTTTCGTGTATTAGCGTGCCAATAATAGGGCTATCGTTATTATGAAAATGAAATTCTATATTCGCAATTAGTGGAAGACAAATGAGAGCAGACGAGCCCCAATCGTATATAACACATCAAAGGCATCATTGATGCATTACTGTCCAAGAAAGAAGATACAAGAAAGAAAGTATTCGCTCTCAAGCTCCGAGTCGGAACATATCAAATCAATTGGTGGCTTACTAAGGCAATAAGATGGTAGATTGACGGGCTTCACGGAAATAATAATTAATTATTGGTAATAAAATCTTTACCCAAAACCCTACACTAAGCAGATAGGTATTGATTGCACGGTGAATATCTAATAGAAATCTGTTCACTAGTTGACTGGTTATTCACCAGTCAATTTTGAGTAACGTCCACGCATAAGGGAATTGCTTGTGGAGTATTGTTAGATAAACTAAAGGGCTGGTGATTTGAAGACTTGTGACATAATTCTTAATAAAAAATAACCGACTCCAAAATCTCAAAAACTACTCGTCAGATCTCGCTCTAAGCGGAACCACATCAAAAGCACCAGCTTTTGATTAAAAAAAGAATCATTAAAATCGGTTCACCCAGTCGAAAGTTCTGAGGTAACAAACATAAAAAAATACAGTCGAATTAAATACCTCCTCCTTTTTTGAAGTCGGTTAATAAAATTTACTTCGTAGTAGTGTGTGTGTAGGTAGTGTTGTGTAGTAATGTTTAACATCAAAACATATTTTTGAATACAATGTAGACATTCTAGTATGTTTTACCGTTATAATTTACTGTTACTGAAATATTCGGTAGACTGAAATGTTCAGTCTACATTATTCTATGCAAACCATTCACCTACTGGGAAGTTCAACTTCTCGAATTTCAATTATACCGGATTTAAATAATGCATGATTATATTGTGTATGTATTTATGCATGAAGGTATGTGTATCTTTTAATATAGCCTGTCCGAAACCTACTTGCATGTTTTTAAAATCTGTTGATGAAAATTCATTACGGATTATGCTCATGTCAAAATAGTCCATTAATAAATAAATATACCTACGCAGGTATAAATATTTAGTCTTGTTCAAAGTGACAAACTTCTTTTTGAATCGAGTGAGAAGCTATACAAAACGTTACCTGTGAACGTTCAAATATAAAAACTTTAGCAACTGATGAAAGAAAGAAAAAGGTTTCCTTTTACCAAAGTCCCTTAAGGACTTTGGGTGAAACTGTACTTTACTACTATACTGGTACTTTACTGCTATAGTGGTAATATTGTTAGTGTCCCTATGAGGGTTGTGACTCATATCGCAACGAGAGGAGAGGGATTAGATGGCATAAAGGCCCAGCACGTACCAACAGCGACACTTTATGACCATCCGTCGTTGAGTCCACTTACCCAATAATGCTGTTTAAGAGCGAAAACCTCTTCGTTTGATGCTTCTGCTGCGATGTGTATTTTATGTACGTTTTATAGTTTCTGTTAGCAATACCTACTTATGAATGTTAATGCTAGGTCAATGATATTTATTAGAGTGAATATGGCAATCGTCAGTAATGATAGATTTCATCAATTTTCAAAATAGAAATAGTTACTCTATTATCTTTAACAAACTAAAGTTTATCACCAAGTAGCTTTAACCCGAATTTCAACCTTTAACCCTCAAAAAAATATCGATACCCTATAGCTATACTTTACCAGGAACCCATAGTGACAAATGGCTACAAAGCCAAATATTTTGCACTGAAAGGTTCGTGGCCAATACATCGCAAAAAGCCGCCATATACAACAATTCAGGTAAAGTGACTAGACCGATGTTCGAGTGACGTATGACTTACTATTATTGGAGTGGTTTTTCAAACAGAGGAAACATTGAGCTACGAGAATCATTGTTTGCTTGAGTTTTTACGTTCCTCATCATCGGATAAATATTTTCCATCATCAAAGCAAGTCGAATGAACATTACAGCTACGAAATTTACAGCTTCACGCGGACAGAATGGAGAGCTTGGAATAGCTCAGGCGAGAATTATCTATGATCTACTGTACGAAGAATAGTTTTCTACGCTGGCTGAAAACAGATTGGAAGGCTTGAGAGAAAATTGTGAATATTATTTGGAACTCTTGGGTGCGAAACTTCCTCGCGATGTTGCGTATCAATGCAAAAAAAACTAAATTAGCTAATGCTTGAATACAAAACCACTTGAAGGCAAGCGGCAATAAACTCATGGATGGTAAAGTGCACCAACTAAGAAAAAGCCTATTCTATTTTGACTTAAAGACATTATAATCGATCAACCGACGCGGGCCGTTTATTCCAGTCCTTCGTGTTAGGCTTATCGAAAGCCGAATAATAACTTAATAATAATACTAATTAATTTTTACTACTCATATAACCTTGTAAATGGAGGAAAAGTAAAAAATACGACACAATATTTTAAGAATTAACGTTACTTTCCCAACTGAGAATAGATGGTAGGGCCTGCGTATATCGGCTCCATTTGCCCTCTCCTGAAAGTCGAGCGCGGCAATTTTGAATGAAAAACCACCTCCGACCCAACGGCAGCTAATTTATGGCTAAATTTATCTGAAAAACGGTCGTAACAACAAACAACAAATTCCGACGCTTTTTCGGAACAAACTTCGAAGCAGGTGTTAACTCCCACAGATCCATAATAAATGTATCAGCGTGAAGGCAATTTTTAAATGTGTTTAGCTTTCAATTCGTTGTATCAAATTGTTTGTTTAGCTTATGTAATGACAGTTTGATAGGAACTGTTTAAATTATTTAAAAAATTAAAAATAGAAAAGAAAGAAGCCATATTTTATGTTTTTATTTTTTAAATGCTTAATTGTAACCGGTTTTAATAACAATGAGGTGAATATTGACTACAAGTTAAAAGTAACAATACATGATCAAATCCCAATATAAAAAAACATTCATGAAAAATAATGATTATTTTCCAATCTACAGTAAACAGTGAATACTAATAAAATCTCTCTAAGCTTTAAAGTTGTTTGCTCTTATTCTCCGCTCGATATATTAGTTCTTCGGGTAATTTAGTTTCTGAAAGTTCGTACTTAAAGCGTTTGCACATTTTCCGATCCGACATCGTACGCCAATAAACGTTAAAACTTTTTAGCGGTTTACTAAAGGTATTGTGACTGAGAAGGTAATGTGGTAACTAAGAAGGTAAATATGTTGGAGAGATCCGTGTTCAATAAATTTTTTACAAAAAAAATGTATCTGACAATAATAATTATATTGGTGATTAATATCTGAGCTTGTTTGCTATCTAGTAACTGAAAACATTATAATGGCCAACTTCAAGGGTAGCAACGCATCTGTAACCAACTTCGAGTGGGAATAGAAACGAAATTTCTGTATAACTTCACTTCCATGGCTCACTTATGCTTTACGTAACCCACGCTAAAAGCGCTTTAATCATGTAATATTAGTGAATACCAAGCGATAATAATAGGAAATTAGGAATTCAGGAGCTGATTTCGTAATGCTGTCCGTAAGCTGTACTGTTAACCTACATAGCTTGTAGCTTGTCAGCGATTTGGCAGTGGCTGTCGAGTGCCTGTCGATAGCAAAGTTGAAGACAAGCGTTATACGCTTCTCCTCTTAGTAACAGTTTCTAGATAAAATTAACTATTTCTTAGCATATTACCATTTACTAAACTAGTAAATCGTAGTCGCTTTTTATAAACAAAAATTTTCGGTAATAAACAGTTTTTTTTGGTTCTCATTAACTAATAAATTGGTGTTTTTTTGTTTATCTGGTTTTGTTTTTTGTCACAAAAACAAAACTTATATGAGCGTTGCTTGTTGTGGGTGACGTCAACATAAAGAAATAGTAATTAAAAAGACACAATGAATTATACTTCCATACTAATATTATAAATGTGAAAGTGTGTTTGTTTGTTTGTTTGTTTGTCCGTCTTTCACGTCGCAACGAAGCTGATAAATGGTATGGTTTTTTTTTTTGTGTGGAGATAGTGAGGAGGGTGGAGAGTAACGTAAGCTACTTTTTAGCGCGGTAAAACATCCCCATGGTAAGATCGATATTTTGTTAGTTGCTAGATATTTAGTTCCGGATGTTGTTAATAGATGGCGTTAGTAAAATTCATTTGCAAGTTCTGGATCACGCTATCGAATGATACTTACATGTTTTACTTAATTCATAGGCAACTAAATCTAACTAAGTAAAAGTAAGTAGGATTTGTAAAGAATTGATCTCTACCGCGGGCGAAGCTGCGGGCAAAAGCTAGTACATCATCATTATATATCTTTAATTGCATGAATGTTATGAAAATATTACTGTTATTGTCACGTGTTCGTTGTTCACATGTTCATATTAAATCAAATTCAAATTCAAATTCATGTATTTGCAAAACTTCGATAGCGTAAGTCAGTACGGATGAGACGTACCTACCTAATTACAATATCGCTACAAATTCATTACCTAATTGCCTAGCTAGAATACACAAATAGGTATACTTTCCAAGTAACATCACTACGTGTGAATACATACGCAACCCTGCTCAGACGGGTCGTGAATAGTTTACATAATATCAACATACATTGCTTAGCCCCAATCCAACAATATCGGATTACATACCGAGATTACGACGGATTAACATTGGACAGCGTTAGATCCTCTAATCTCTTCTCGAAAGCATGGAAACCAATTTTCTGTAACCCTTGACAGAGATCTAAATGATTGGCAATTTTCATTAAACGCTCCATCAACTGCTGATTTGGCATCGGCGGTTGACGCGCAAAAACTTGACGTGAAGTTAATGTGGGCGTAAAATTGATTTCGTTTTTAGGGATTTGAACGATGTACGAAAACGGAATCCTTATAATTTCTTCATATCCAACGAACAATCCAAATGTCAAATAATAGACGTAGATTTAATCAACTCACAATAAGGTAGACAATCCTTAAAATTGTAAAATAGAACAGCTTAAAATACTTGTTAAACAGAAAACAGAAATGTGTCAAACATGTAAATTTTTTCTCATTTTGCATAAACTTTTTTTTTTGACAACACAAAATGGTATCGTGTTACCCAAGCGTGATCGTTCATTATCCAAAGCAGTAAATCATATAAATCAATTAGGAGTTGGTTACGTAATAGAGATGGATTACAAAACTCATGAAGAAGAAATTAATTTACTCCAAGGCCTTTATGTATAGCTCTGTGGTTTGTTGATGGACTTTGGAACTTTAGTAACGATCATGATTTATACGCTAATTCACTAAGATTCACTATTAATCAAGTGTTCCATAAGTAAACTTGCGTGGATTAAATACATTCTACGTAACTTATGTAGATTGAATTCATTATTCATTCGTCACCCATCAGTCATGTCTTCAATACGGAGATAAAAAATCCAAAAAGAGAATCGTTCCCGAATCCGTGGAATTCCCGCGATAAATCGAACGAGCGTTTATAAGGCAAGAAAGAAATTCTTCTTATCAGCCATCGAAACTTTTTTATTGTAACGAAGGGCAAGAAATTCGATATCTGTTTTGGAGAAGAGCCAATAAGTCGGGATAACGTTCACCCCGCCTTTTTAACATATGGAGAAGAAAAGACCCAGATCTAATTGCGTTTACGTAATATGACTGCTCTGGACATAGAATATGTGAAAGCATCCGCTTGGGACTGGCCGGTAAAATGGGACGGAGCTTTTTGCGTTAATCAACGAAAAGCTCGAGAGGGCAAGCACATTGACAAAATTTTAACCATTACTATCACCAAAACTTGTTTGAGACCATATTCTGTCATCTGCCAACCCCAATCTAAGTTGGAGAACTTTTGAGTGAGGTATTCGAGAATATTTAATTAATGCTAAATAATCTAATATACCCATGTATATCCTCCATAGCAAAAACATTGTATTGTTGTGGTTGTACTTTATAAGTTTTTTTTTATATTGTATTATTTTATTTTGTATTATCCTGTATGTATAAGTTTGTAATATTTTATGTGTGTATTTTATCTATGGGCCTTAGTTGCCTAAAAATAAAATTGAAATAAATAATATCATAGGGGGAAAAAACTTGTTACAAAGGTTGTACTATATAATCATAAAGAAAAAAAAACTTGTTACAAAGAATTTTCGATTTGAATCAACATCACCCAAACATAATTTTTTTTTACATGTATTTTTTATTATATGAACATTTTAATTGTGTTTGGCAAATATCAATGAAGGACTTGCCTAACTTAAAATTAATTTCATAGTTTAAATTGATCAAAGCTGATAATTTGTATTAAAGTAATTTATAACTCGAATATGAGCGACTAAAGTCAAACACTAATAGAGACCTAGCAAACTACTTGGGTTTCTAGTGAAATGTGATTTTGCCCCTTGATACTAAATATCTTGTTTGAGTAGGAACGAGAAACGAAAAACAAGTTGTAGGAAAATCGGCAACCAACATATTCATCGAATATTTGTACATTTAAGCTACATTGTATCGATTAGGAAATCTTTTGCAATTGCGATATATACTCCTAATTTATAAAAATCTCGTTCAACCACAAAAACCTTGAGGTATTTGTGGTCGAACTCCTCTGAAACACAGAAAAATTTGCCTCGCAAACCAATACAACTTTTAATAAATGGATTTCGAATCAGAGGCCTATAATTGTAAAGGGGCCAAAATTACCACTGCTTACCTTATAAAGATTATGTGAGAGTCATGCGAGAGGGTTATGGCATAGTAACTAAATGCATGACTTTATGTGATCTCTGTCAGAATCCTTTCTCCGAAGCTAAGATGAAAGTTTTATAAATAAAGAATTTTATTTATTAATCAAGTTAGTTTAATACAATCAAAAAATCACAAAGCCAAGAGTTTTGCCCCGACTAATGACAACTCACGTCAAATAACTGGAAAATTCAGATCAATAGCGTCTGGATAAAGAAGCCAGAAAAGCAAGTCTTATTCTAAGATAAACTTATTTCGCTGAATTGCTATAGAATCTTCATCGTTTATCTTTGGTACCTCAATAGTAGTTAACATTGGCAGCACTTCGTAAGTTCAAAGTTTAATTGGAACCTTGGTAATTTCCGTTTGGGGCGTTCATGGAACAACAGCGACAATGATCAAAAGAAAACTTTCTAGTATGGGTTTCATCTGCTTCGCCATGTTTTGACCAACAATACTCTTTTATGCTTCTTCAGCAACAACCCATAATTGTCCCACTGCTGGGCTCGGGGTCTCCTCTCACAATGTGAGGGGTATTAGGCCATAGTCTACCACGCTGGCCAAGTGCGGATTGGTAGACTTCACACACCTTCGAGAACTTAATGGAGAACTCTCCGGTGTACAGGTTTCCTCACGGTGTTTTCCTTCACCGAAGCAAGTGATAATTAACTTGTAATACGCACATAATATTTGAAAAATTAGAGGTGCGTGCCAGGGTTTGAACTCGGGCCCCTTCGTTCGGGAGACCAACGTTCTACCGCTAAGCTATCACTGCTTATATTGTTGCTTATATTGTTGGTCAAAACTGCTTATATTCATGCTTCTTAGATAAGTAAAAATCAAACCTCGTATTTTAATACGACCTGCGTAGCGTAATATCTACCATGCCGGCCCGCCAATCCAAGGGTCCTGGGTTCCATACTCAGCGAGGCGGTTTGAATGATGAATTTGAATTTCTGTTCTCGGTCTGGTTCTGTGTGTTCTTGTGATTGTGTGTTGTGCATGGTACCCATGATACAGATAATCCTGGTGTGAGGCTATGAGTGTGTAGTATTACAAAAAACATGAATTTTTCAACAAAAAATAACCCACTTCAAAATAACTCAAAAACTACTTGTCAGATCTCGCTCTTCAAGTGGGACCACATGACAAGCATCAGCTTTCGATTAAAAAAAGAATCATCAAAATCAGTTCACCCAGTCGAAAGTAACAAACAGTCGAATTGAATACCTCCTCCTTTTTTGAAAACGGTTAAAAAAGACTTGACTGAGGCATCCCGATATTTTTCTTTAGTAAGTAGGTATATATTTTTGCTAAATAAGACAAACAGCAATGCCAACGAAGTTTACTTACGTTTCGCAATGCAATTAGTTACTATAGGAATTTTAAGCTCGTTAAATGCTACATCGTGCCGATTACATTTCTAAAAACAATTTTGCGTCCTTGTTCATTGTGAAAAGTATTGTTGAATCTCGTGACGCACGGCATTTTGATGTCGTCACGTGATCCGGGGAATTCATTAAACGCAAACACGGGCTGTGCTTAAAATTAGGATCATTACGGAATTAAAAATAATTGTCGCTTTTTTTTAATCGCGGAATTGCATAGTTATGATTTTGGAAATATGAACAAAATATATTATGTCTTTTAAACTTCTCTCATTGAACACATTTTAAAATAAATACGGGTAATCATGATTATTTTTTAGCATGTAGATTTAATATTTGGACCATGGAATCATGGATCAAGCTAACCAATATGAGATATTTTGATACTTGTTTCATAAATTAATTACTACAATATTATTTACAAAATTTACGCATCCTCATGTAAAATTTACTCAGTGCAAACAAATACGAATTTATTCCTCTTAGTTCATACTAACTTGTATCTTTAATTTTCTCTATGCAAAAGAATTTAAGCATTTTATTAGTATAAGGAAATTAACTCCTTTACGTTGTTGTTATTACTTACGTTAGTGTGAAAATTCATTTACTAAATTATCCCAGTATGAACAGACTTAAATGTTAACCATAATAATTAATAATAGGTCAAACACCTTAGAACGATTGCGAATATATAGAGTTCAAATAATATTTGAAGCACTCTTCTTCCCTGTGGTAAGTTTATGAAGGAAAAATAAACAAGTTATAAGTATACACAAGCACCGAATATATTTAGCAGGTATAAAGAGAAAATACGCTTTAACAAAAATACTCTCACTTAATACAACATTTAGCTATAAATAACCATTTGTACGTGACGTGAGTGTATTAGGAAATGTTAATTGGAGCGTGAAATTCTTTCGTAGGTTTTAACGTTTGCTGTTGGCTTAACATTTTGGAATAAGCAAATATCCTGGCGCGATTATTTTGCGTAAAGATTTTTAGAGACGAACAAAAATAATCATTTTATAAGTAGCACTATTTAGTAGAGTTTGATATCAAAATTATTCCGTTGGAAGAATTAATTGAGTTCAGATTTCAGGCGTAGTTGGAGAAATAATTACCTAAGTGTTTACGTGATCTGAAGGGTAA
Organism: Thymelicus sylvestris; assembly: GCA_911387775.1. Classification (NCBI taxonomy): domain Eukaryota; kingdom Metazoa; phylum Arthropoda; class Insecta; order Lepidoptera; family Hesperiidae; genus Thymelicus; species Thymelicus sylvestris. Next base: position 17,614,858 of record OU426889.1, read on the forward strand.
GATGATATCTTTGGATATCGTTGATGGTTAGCAGTTAAATGTAACCTCTTAAGTATATCCTAAGTAACTTTAAATAGAAGAGCTAGACTATTGTCATTCATAATTCATCAAAGGCATCACTTTCTGCTTCATCATTTTCTGCTCACTTCAGCTATTTGTATAATACTTTCTTTCTTTCTTTTTCTTGTCTCTTTCTTGGCTAGCAACGCATCGGATGCCTCTGTTGTTGCTGATGTCCATGAGCCACGATAGCCACTTACCATCAGGTGGATCCTCAGCTCGTTTGCCGGCTATTTCCATAAAAAACTGATGGTATAATCCTTATGTGAGGCCTCACCACGAAGCAGGCCGGCTTTTGTCGCCTTTTTCGTTACCCTAGTATGCCAAAATAGGATTGCCACTGTATTCGAAGCCTCCTCTATACGGTTTAAATAAATAAATAAAAAAAGCTGACACACTCATACCCCCGCAGTAGGTTATCCTTACCTGCGTCGCGGATGGCATGGACTACACATACATATAACACCCGGCCATGACCCAAGTGCAAATATTTATCTGTAACATAAATACCTGCTCCGGCCGAGAATCAAACCCGGCACCCCTCGCTTCACAGGCAGGGTCGGTACCGACTAGGCTACAGGTTTATAAAAAAAAACTGATTTTAAATCAATAAAAAGTATGCTTACCGCTGTCCGGTCATAGAACGCTACTGACGCGTGTAAAGCTCTTGTTTGAAGTAGATTGCAGTCACCCCCTCAAAGAGTTAATTAAAGCCTTAGTGTAAAAATAAAAAACTAGGCCATTATCTGCGAATTTGCTAAGTTGTAAGATTACTGAAGATTAATGTTAGCGATATCTGGCGGAATGGGGAAATTGTGTAGTGATTTGAATGAACGTTCCTAATCGAATAGCTCGGTTTGGATTTCAGGTGCACCAAATTTGAAGGAAGGTTTTTTTACTTAAATTCCGACAAACATGAAGACGAGAGTTCTGATGATAAATGGTTATCATCTCTCATTGCATCGATTTTTATATCTGGCATGTAAAAGTGTTTAAAACTTTCTTTTAATGTTTTATCATCAAATCATTAGACGAATATTGTAGTCCATTAAATTAACAGCTTGATTGAACTATAAATGTTTCGTCAAAAATGTAGGTAAGGATCAAAACAAGAAACTAATTAGGTATACAAAAACTAGTATGGATAGTATGGATATGGAAGTATAGAAGTATGGACAAATACGCATCATGATGGATCTTTCCATGTAAATGAGTTGTTTTACCGCAGTAAAAAGTAGCCTACGTTACTCTCCAGCCTCCTACCTGTCTCCACACAAAAAATCATACCATAACATCGCTCTGTTACCACGTGAAAGACGGACAAACAAACACACTTTCGCATTTATAATATTTTAGTATATAGTATGGATTGCAGTACATTGTGCGTGCCAAGCGCTATTGACGATCCTACCTAACATTTAATTCGTATAGATGTTCAGTTGTCGTGTCAAAAGGCCACAATTGTTGACACTTTGCCTGCTAATATTGTACGGGACGCAAATATTAATCATTCCTAATGTACTCATTTATTATGAAGCTACTTTCATGTCATTTGGAGTTATACAGGAAAACGTACAAAATAAAAACACTTAAATCGTCGTCTCTGAGACATAAATGCGATAAAATAAGATTGATGATCGTTCCAACGAGAAATATTAGGATACATTATAATAAAATGATACCTTTCAAAAGCAGTTCTGATACCTTCACGTAAAGTTCTGTCTACATTGAATTAATCCGTTATGATTTTAGTTTAGAGGACTATATTGTCATCCATCCATCAGCTTTTGGTGGTCCACTGCTGGACTAGGCTTCCCCTAACAAGAGCCTCTCTGACAACTCCTGAGCCTTCCGAATCCATTGGATACTTACTATGGATATTTGGATATTTTGTACCTACGTTTTATCATGCATTGTTGTATGGAGCTATAATTGAAGTGACACTAACCACTAAGATAATATATTTGTTTGCCTATATTTCTATAGTAAAAACACAGTGTTCATTCAATTCACCAAGCATTAAATAAATAAATAAATACCCGCTGTCTTCTTCTTTGTAGCTTAATCCAACATCTTTTAGTGGTGTCTATTGTGGAATGAAATTATAAAATATGAGGTCGTAAATTCAACAAAAACATACAGACCGACAAAAATTTGAAAAACTCATTTTTCAGTGTTAGTATCGTGCAAGTAACGATTTACAACTTGAATAATCTAAATTTTACTAACAAAAAATAACCGACTTTAAATTCTCAAAAACTACTGGTCAGATCTCGTTCAAATTTATGTGGGACCACATGACAAGCACCTGCTTTCGATTAAAAAAAGAATCATCGAAATCGGTTGGCGTGATATTGAGTTATTCATCAATTTGTCGCGCACATCTTAACACAAATTTACGATATAGTTAATAGTATCAGGCGTTACTTTGCGGAAATCCATTGTTATTAAGTTAGTATTAGTCTACTTTGCAACAATCCGCGTTTAACATGTATGATGGTATATACTTTAAAACATGCGTGGCACCTCCCTCCCTCCCACAACGGAAACATGCACTACAATAATTAAACGTATATACCAACATACATACCAGCACCAACACGTGTTTCGCCCCGAAACGGAGCATCATCAGGGTAAGTTGACTCTACGATGGTTAGTCGGAAAGTGAGCATCGTTCACTGAGCGTGGCGTATTTATACCCAACTCGCCCACTGATTATCTAATGATGTTGTAATAATTAGTGATTAGTAATTAATTAATTATTCAATCAATTAATCAATCGATTAATTAATTAATCAATCAATTAGTGATTCACGCCGGCAGGAACCGGGTCTGACGTAATCTGGTGATGTGTACTGTTGAAAATCCTCAGTAAAGGCGAGTTGGATACATTTATTTGTTCATTAATTAATTACTAATCACTAATTATTACAACATCATTAGATAATCAGTGGGCGAGTTGGGTATAAATACGCCACGCTCAGTGAACGATGCTCACTTTCCGACTAACCATCGTAGAGTCAACTTACCCTGATGATGCTCCGTTTCGGGGCGAAACACGTGTTGGTGCTGGTATGTATGTTGGTATATACGTTTAATTATTGTAGTGCATGTTTCCGTTGTGGGAGGGAGGGAGGTGCCACGCATGTTTTAAAGTATATACCATCATACATGTTAAACGCGGATTGTTGCAAAGTAGACTAATACTAACTTAATAACAAATTTACGACTTATGTGGTTTTCTAATGGATGCCATTGTCAGATCTCGTTCAAATTTATGTGGGACCACATGACAGCCACCAGCTTTCGATTAAAAAAAGAATCATCAAAATCGGTTTGGCCAGTCCAAAGTTCTGAGGTAACAAACATTAAAAAAAAAACAGTCGAATTGAGAACCTCCTCCTTTTTTTGAAGTCGGTTAAAAAATAATTTATTTCAAAATCCTTGAAAAAATTGATGATTAAAATCACAGACAGACTTCTATTTTATTATTTTTATATATATGTATATAGAAAAGATATAGATAGAATTGATTTGAGTTTTGAGACAAAGTTTGACTTGACTTGTGTGTAAAGAAAAAACAGTCGATCTCAATTTAATCCCGGCTCGTATTCAGTGTAGCGTAATCCTAAACGTCGAGAAAGTATCAAGTATCAATTCAGGAAAAATGTATCATTACTTTCGGTTGGATAGAATCGTATTAGTTTTCTTTCATATATTTCTTTGTCGTTGAAATCGTTGACGGAGCCGATCAACCGCGAATGCGGGAATCCAAGAGTAATATTGAAACTTACAATGTCTCTTTCGCGTAACTTGTATTACGATTTACTTTAATATTGCGGAGATTGATTGCAGTTCGGCCAGCCGTAAAATTAAGTTAAGTAGTCAACATAAAGTAGCTCCTCAAAATTAGGGTAAGAATTAATAAATGGTGGTCAAATGTTCATTGCTTTTTTATGGAAATGCTGGCAAACGAGCTGACGATCCACCTGATGGTAAGTGCTACCAGCGCCCATGGGCATCAGCAACACCAAAAGCATCACTGATGCATTGCCGGCCAAGAAAGAAAGAAGAAAAAGAAAGAAACTTGTAGAAGGGCGTGATTATAAACAATAACTAAGAATTAATGAAAACTAGAAGAAATATTAGTTAATATTCACTCACAGGCATGGAATGTACGCTGGCATGCAGAATTTAATGTTTTGCATTACATGTTAGAACCAAGTTGCAACGATAACTGACATACAGTAATCATTATGCGTACACAAAGACTTCTATGTCTTCTACTAAACTAAAAATTGCGTTCTTTACTGGGCTTTCTGCTTACTCTTTCCATGAATAACATAACAACAATAATTAATGTATGTTACTTCCATAAGTTTGGCACACTGGTCTAAATTTAAACCATTTTCAAGTCCCTGTCCAATAATCATTATAAATTAAATAGATTCTACTGATCTGAACGCATCAGGCGTTGTTATACAGTATTACCCAGTCAAATTACACACCATTCCAAATAAATCGATAAAATCGTTGCGCGTCATGAATATAATTCAATCATTTCCATAATTATGTCACGCGTGACGTTCGTGTCACGTTAGTAACTAAGTCATGTCACGCTGCCTAAGCAATAAATCAAACAAATATGTTTTTATGCGTACTTACTAAACAGGAGTACATTAATAATAATCACACTTTTCTCTCTCGTCTTTCATCAGTGAAGCCTTTAGTGTGATGTCCACATATCACCAAATGGCTCTGCTGGTCGGTCGTCGGTTTATATAATAATCTAAATTTTATTAACAAAAAATAACCGACTTCAAAGTTACTCAAAAACTACTTGTCAGACTTGACAGATCTCGTTCAAATTTATGTGGGACCACATGATAAGCACCAGCTTTCTCAGAATCATTAAAATCGGTTCACCCAGTCAAAAGTTCTGAGGCAACAAACATAAAAAATACGATTTGCGGAAAAATCATCGAAAACATTTCATCGAATTACATTTAATCGAACACATTTCATCGAATTGCAATTAATCGAATCGACATTTCATCGAAATCACAATAAATCGAATGATCATTTCATCGAAAACACAATTAATTGAATTAACATTTCATCGAAAACAATTAATCGAATGTCATTTCATCGAATGACAGTTCATCGAATGACAATATATCGAATTACAATATATCGAATGACAATATATCGAATTACAATATATCGAATGACAATATATCGAATTACAATATATCGAATGACAATAATATTATATCGAATCACAATTGGCCGAATCGAATGATATAATTTTCGTATGATCATTAATTATAAGAGAATTATAAGAGAATTAAGACGCAAGAAACTGTATCCCTGGAGAAAATAATTATGAAAACTGACAGAGGTCACAATGCTTACAAATTTTTTGTGTCCGAATCTAAGTTATCGATGTATCTTGATGAAAATATATGGCCTAGTGGTATTATATTTAGACGATTTATGAACTTTAAGCAACGAAACATGAACGAGCATAAAAATGTGAACGGATTCTTATCTGTTAACGGCTATAAAAATCAAAACAATGGATAAAAGCCCTTATCGTTTTGCTAGCTTCAATTGTAAGAGTATTAAAAGATCGATAGACAGTGTGCGGGAGTTATGCAGCACCTGTGACTTAATAGCGCTGCAAGAAACGTGGCTACTGCCGGAAGAGCTATCATTCCTGAGTACTGTTGACACCAGCTTCGGATATACGGGTACATCGGCGGTTGACACGTCTGGAGGCCTGCTGCGCGGGAGACCGTATGGCGGCGTCGCGCTGCTATGGAGATTCCGCGTATTCCAACAGGTGTCAGTCTTACGCTGCGATAACCCGCGTGTCTGTGCGGTTAAAATAATAACAAGTGAACGGCCAGTGATTGTGATGAGTGTTTATATGCCAACTAACGCGCCGGACAACTTAACCGAGTTTACAGATTGCTTAAGTGCGATGAGTGCTATTATTGAGGAATACGGTATTGAATCTGTTTTTATTTTAGGTGATTTTAATGCCAATCTAAATGAATTATTTTATTGCGAACTCATAAGCTATTGTCATGAACAAAAGTGGACGTGTGTTGATATCGATTTCCTTGGTGTGGACTCCGGTACCTATACTTATACTAGCGAGGTATACGGTTCATGTAGCTGGCTAGACCACTGTGTTGTATCACAGTCGGCTTATCGAGCCGTAGTAAATGTGTGTGTTAAGTATGACACTCATTGGTCTGATCATTTTCCGTTAATTATTGAGTGTAATTTAGAATTATTAACGCCAAAACTGCCTCAGATGAATGTAAACAACAACAAAGAAATTATATGGGGTGAAAGAAATGCACAACAACGTGAAAAGTATACCAATGAGTGTCACAACCGATTAAAATGTATTGTTTTCCCGACTGAATGCAGTAAATGTGCAGATTTTTACTGTGACAACCCATGCCACAGGCGACTTCTTGATAAAATTTACTCGGACATTGTGGCCGCCTTTCGTGTCGCGTCCTTGGCAAGTCGGGGTAGGCTAAAGGTTGGTGGGAGTGGGTCACGTGTGGTGGGTTGGAACAGACACGTCGCAGGCGCTCACAGGGAGGCCAGACTAAAATTTGAAGAGTGGGTAACTTGCGGAAAGCCAAAGACGGGTAATATATATTATGAAATGTGTAACAGCCGAAAAATATTTAAATCGAAGTTAAAATGGTGCCAAGACCATAAAGAACAAATAAAAATGGATATCCTTGCTGAAAAGCACCGTCAAGGTGACTTTAGGGGGTTTTGGAGGGAGACAAATAAAATGAACAGTAGGCCTGGTCTTCCTGCGAGCGTCGACGGGCGTGGTGATCATAAAGACATTGCAGACGTATTTAGAGAACAATTCTCTGTTCATTCTCCGTTGGGGCCGCCGGTGACCGCCGCCGGTGAGAATGCCGAGAGACCATCTGGGACGGTTGGGGTACGGGTCAATGCAAAAGAGGTCGCTAAGATAATAAACCAAATGACAAGAGGAAAATCCCCAGGTCACGATGGTCTTAGTATTGAGCACCTGCGGCATGGCGGACCTCATACAGCAAGAGTTTTAGCAATGTTCTACTCACTGTGCGTGACTCACTCGTACCTGCCAGCGGATCTGATAAAAACGGTGGTAGTGCCCATAGCGAAAAATAAAACAGGAGACCTCTCGGATAAAGGTAACTATAGGCCTATCTCTCTAGCCACTATTGTGGCGAAGGTGTTTGATGGTGTGCTTAACACACAACTAAATAAATATGTCAACTTGCACGACAACCAGTTTGGATTTAGACCCCAACTTTCGACTGAAAGTGCCATATTGTGTCTTAAGCATACCATCAAATACTACACCAATCGTAAAACACCTGTGTATGCGTGCTTCCTTGACTTGTCCAGGGCTTTTGACCTGGTTGCGTATAATATACTTTGGAAGAAACTCGAAAACATACACTTTCCGCACGAATTCCTAAACATATTTAAATATTGGTATTCGCATCAGGTCAACTACGTCAGATGGGCGGGCACGTTGTCCGAGCCATATTGGCTAGAATGCGGTGTGAGGCAGGGTGGACTGACTTCGCCCACTCTGTTTAATCTTTACATGGATGCATTGATTGTGGAGCTCAGCAGTCGCCGTGTCGGCTGTCACATTGATGGCGTTAGTGTGAATAACCTGAGCTACGCCGATGACATGGTGCTGCTGAGCGCCTCGGTCTGTGGACTGAGGGAGCTGATAAGGATCTGCGAGGAGTACGCCTGTAGGCATGGTTTACGATATAACGTGGTAAAAAGCCAATGCATGGTCTTTGAGGGCGTCGGTGCTAAGTGCCCAGAGCGTATACCACCGGTTCACTTAAATGGTGTCTCCTTGGACTGGGTGACGAAATTTAAATACTTAGGACACATAGTCACGGGCGACCTCACGGACCATGAGGACATCGAGCGGGAGCGGAGGGCTCTGTCGAGAAGAGCGAATATGTTGGCCCGCAGATTTGCGCGGTGTTCGGTCGGGGTGAAGGTCACGCTCTTCCAGGCGTACTGCACCTCGCTGTATACGTGTGCTCTGTGGGCCAACTATTCTAAGAAGTGTTACAACGCCCTCCGCGTCCAGTTTAATAACGCATTCAGGGCGGTGGTGGGACTGCCCCGCTTCTGCAGCGCCTCGGGCATGTTCGCGGCGGCGCGCACAGACTGTTTCCACGCCACTATGCGAAAGAGGTGCGCCTCCCTAGTACGCAGGGTGCGGGGCAGTTCCAATACCGTCCTGCAGATGATCGGTGGGAGGATAAATTGCTCCTATATCTGGCAGTGCTGTAATAGGCATGTCACATGTAATAAGTAGGGTAGCGACTAGCGTGTCTGTTTTAAATAAGTTCCATAGCTTTTTGAATATAGTTTATAGCTTTTAAAATTAAATTATTTTGTAGCGGATTAATTTTGAAATTATTGTTACTATTTCTGAATGAATTAATGCAATTTATAATTAATTAATTTAAAAAAAAAAATTAATTTATCTACTTACTTATTTATTTATTTTTATTTTTATTTAATTTGACATTTGACATGATTTTAGATTGAGATGATTTTTAACATTTGTATTTAATTTTAAAATGTATGGGTCGAAGTTATCTGAAATAAATATTATTATTATTATTATTATTAATAAATATTTTTTTATTATTTCAAACGTCACACATCCTTGAAAGGCAGCATTAAGACGTAAGCAGCATGCAACATGCAGCAAGCACAGTTTCTGTCACGGCTCCGGCGCTGCGGGGCTCCGGCGGTCCCACGCGAGCTTATCGTCGCAGATGCTTTTAATGCTTACCACCGCAGCTTCGGCTTGCTGGCCGGCTGCGCCGGCCAGCCTCAGCTGCTGCGGCGAGCATTAAAACCACCTGCTTCTTAGCTCGCGGGCCGCCTCGCCCCTCCGCGCCTACGCGGGTTTACATTACACTCTAGGGGTAGGGCAAACAAGACTACGTGGAGTCGGTTTTGCAGCAATTCGTTTCTGTCACTAACGTAAACGTTTTGAAAAAAATGATTCAAGGAAGAAAGTAAGCCTAAAATTTTTATGTACAGAAAAATACAAAATTGTTATTGATCAAAAAATAAGACATAAAAAAAAGTTATAAAAAGCTTAAAATTGTTTCTGTTAATAATGAAATATTTCAAACGAGAAAAATTACCATTCGATGACCGTTCATCGAATGGCAGTCCATTTGATGAATCGCCATTCGATGATTTGCCATTCGATGAAATGATATTCGATGAAATGGCATTCGATGAAATGACATTCGACGAAATGATATTCGATGAAATGACATTCGATGAAATGACATTCGACGAAATGTAATTCGATTATTTGTCATGCGATTAAATGGTTGTTCTACGTAATGCTATTCGAAGAAATGTCAATCGATGACTTGTTTGTTCTACGTTTTGTTAGTCGACGAAATGTTTTTTCGATGTATTGTGTTCGGCGAATTGTAATTCGATGAAATGTTTTCGATATCTTTTCCGCAGACGAAAAAATACAGTCGAATTGAGAACCTCCTCCTTTTTTTGAAGTCGGTTAAAAAGATCCTTAATGTCGACAATATTTGTTGCACTAGAACTTAGCATCAAAATTCACACTTGCTAACATCTGACGTCACAGCCTAAGCCTTTGACTTTGATCAATAACTCATAAGATGACTGAACAATTTGGTGACGTCACGTTACGTGTAATAGCCACACGTAATCGTACGTAGGTTGTATAATTGTCTATTGACATGTATCCTATCTATGTTGAAGTAAAATATGTTATCTGTGTAGAATATATTACAATAGAATATTCTTTATTATGCATTCTAGATAATTTCAATTTAAATCATTTATATCAGTGAATGATATTAAATGTACAAAAAGGGTATATCAATATAATAGACGTGTTTCACTGTACAGGAAAAGAAAAGAAGTATTTGATTGTACCACCTTCTTTAATCTCGACGTTACTCATGAACGTATGGTTTTTCCTTATCTGGGAAGCCTTGATAGATTGGTCTCAAGGTATACCATGCCTGTTACACCCCTATGTTGTTCTAATTAATAACGAGGATGTTACTTAGCTAAAATAAAGTAAATTAAAATCTTACCAGGTAAACCTAACGCCTCAATAGAGTCACTAATGATTACTTAAATCGCTCCTTAGTAAAAAATCACCAAACAAATTATGTACTAAGGAGCGATTTAAGTAACCGTTAGTGACTCTGAGTTGGGGCGTTAGGTCCTTAAGAATACATAGTCTGCAGTATTTCCGTCTGTCCGTAGTATTCGTCGATGTCGTTTGGTTTCTATGTCATCTAGTTGCGGTACGAGTGAATAAACACTAAATTACATGTGTTTTTTTTCATTCACGAGATTCTGATAAAACACTGATATAACACACTATTACTGATCAGTTATAGAGCTGACCTTTGAATAGGTATTCTATTTATATCTATATCTATAACTAGCTTTTGCCGCAGCTTCGTTGCTTCACCCGCGGAATTTTACTAATGCCATCTATTAACTAAATCTGGAACTAAATATCTAGTAACTAACAAAATATCCCCATGGGGATGTTTTACCGCGGTAAAAAGTAGCCTACGTTACTCTCCACCCTCCTCACTAATACACAAAAACCATACCATATACCAGCTTCTTTGAGACGTGAAAGACGGACAAACAAACAATTAAACACACTTTCACATTTATAATATTAGTAGGGATGTCTCATGCCATGTGATTACATCAAATTAGAGATAATGCAAACCCTTTTAATCAATGTCTAATCAATAAGTAATGTAAAGAAACGTTGTCCATTTAAAAGCTATCTTTAAAGTTCCAATCGTTTCATTACGTGTGCAATTGGATCTTTTCCAACTAGTACGCTTTTTATCTGAAGCCCGTACCGCGGGTAACGTATTGAATATTTATGTTATCGAATTTACGTTTCGCTATTTTGCCTATATAACTGGATTGGATTGCGTATCTACGTGACCTTTAGTTTATCACGTTTGGATTTCAAGGGATCTTTTGAAGGGTCCCGCGGATTCAAAATGTTCCCACGTTCGGTTCAACGACTAAACTAAGGTAAAGATTAAGAAAGGGGTTTGAATCTGTTGGAATTGTATACATCTATGTGTGTACATTTTTTACAGAATAAATTTTAATACGTCATTTACTAAGCTACTCCTTCAAACATATAAACGCTTACACATTCATACCCCCGCAGTAGGTTTAGATATACCTGTGTTGTGGGTGGCATAGAGGACATATAATATAACATCCCGATAACACCCATGTCCCGAGTACAAATATTTATCTGTCACATAAATATTTTCTCCGGCCAGGAATCGAACCCAGAACCTTTTGCTTCGCAGACAGTCGCTACCAACTAAGCTACAGGGTCGTCAAATAAATATACGCCCGTCTATTAGCACTTTCAAGCTTTAACAGGAACGTAGTGCCTTTGTATATTATCAAAGTTAATGAAAGGTGGATTTTTTTGTTTACGAATTAATTCAACCGAAGGTAACTTTACAAAACAGATAGGTACATAAGGATATATTTCAAAATTAAAAAATCCCTGACATTTTTATTTACACCTAACATAGCTAAAAACCTTCTCAATCACGTCAGCTTTCAAGAAAATCTCATCGCAATCTGTTTATTTGCCTAGAATTTACTATGCCATAGACACAGACGCGTCAAACTTATAATGCCCATATTTTTGCATTGGGGCTTTATAAAATAGCTCATAAAAAACAATAAGTTTATTTATAACCAATCGGAAATGGCAGTGTCGTTTCAGTGTTGATCCGTATAATTAGTGCGAAATATTGGTTTTAAACAAAATTCGCAATAACTTGTTACGATTAAATTGTACGGTTATGAAGTAAGATAACTGTTTGAATGATACTGCGAAATTGTATATTGAAATTGTATATTCAACTGGAATATTGAAAGCTCTATTACAATGGTTGGAAACAATCCAAAGGACGATTGGAAAGCGAAACATGAACAATAATTATACGAAGAAAAGGTGTTATGAAGATTAAAAGGTTAAGGAAGCATTTTATTTCCATAATCTATATCTATTATTATAAAACTGCGACTGATAATTTTTTGAATTTTTGTCTATCTATCTGTTATCTTCGTTTATTCCTACTAATCTTAGCAACGACTTAACGAATTTGCATACGGTTTTCAATTGTACCTATATTAAAGTAAGATTAGGGTATTATTTAATGATTTATTGCTATCGGTTCTTAAACAAAAAAATATATATTTTTATAAAAAAAGCAAAGCAACAACCCATAATTGTCCCACTGCTGGGCTCGGGGTCTCCTCTCACAATGTGAGGGGTATTAGGCCATAGTCTACCACGCTGGCCAAGTGCGAATTGGTAGACTTCACACACCTTCGAGAACTTTATGGAGGACTCTCCAGTGTGCAGGTTTCCTCACGATGTTTTCCTTCACCGAAGCAAGTGATAATTAACTTGTAATACGCACATAATATTTGAAAATTAGAGGTGCGTGCCAGGGTTTGAACTCGGGCCCCTTCGTTCGGGAGACCAACGTTCTACCGCTAGGCTATCACTGCTTATATTTTTATGAATTCATAGAATCCCATCTAAATATTATTCGAGTTTGTGTACTTTTTAGTACACACATATGTTTTCCGAAGCGAAACGAGGGCGGTTCCTATTAAATATCAGTAGCGTCACAACAGAAGCATAAATAAAAATAGTAATAAAAAGAACGGTCCGAACATTCTCAATATTTGTTTATGCCCTCAATATCGGCTCTCGGCTTCAAATTTCCGGCCTACAGCCAGATTCATGTTCTAGATTAGACCCTTTGTACACAAACGGAGCTATTAATAGCAAGGCTCGTTGATCTGCGATTAAAAGTTATATTTTGTTGGATGAAAAGTTGCTTGTTACAATATTTATAAATATTTGCTGTGAATCCGCAATAGGTCAAATACGTATAAGGTCAAACGATCAGAATATCAAACTTGTAATTGGTAAATAGTTAAAAGTAACGCCCCAACTCAGAGTCACTAACGGTTACTTAAATAGCTCCTTAGCACAGAATTTGTATGGTAATTCTTTACTAAGGAGCGATTTAACTAAGCGTTAGTGACTCTGAGTTTGGACGTTAAAGATGGAAGTAGGTATAATAATTTACATGCTTCGATGCGTAAAGCTTGATTGTTAGATAAGAATCGTTAAGTCTCTTATCATATCTAAAAATCGTTAACTCTGGCCATTAATTAATGACTCACTACTGAGCACGGCTAGAGACCTGTGAGGAGACCTAGAGCATACTCCACCACGCTGCTCCAGTGTGAGTTGATGGAGGGGTTAGTGGCCAACCCCGGAAGTCATCATGTCACCCAAAAGGCCTTTGACATGGCTACAGTCATTGGACTTTTATCTTACGATAACAACCGGGACCGACGGCTTTATGTGCCCTCCGAAGCACGGAAGCGCTCAAGAAATTTTCGGTCCGGCTATAAGCGTTTTCAGTACGCTTATAGTAGCCAATGACTATGGAAGCATTTTTAACTTTCTTTCAAGTTCATATTTTGTACGCACCTGCGAAATTCATAGGCATTTAAAATCAATGAATATATCGTATCAAATATTAATATTTTGTGCCGTTTATATTAACTAACTAACTAGAAACACAAAAGCCAATGTGAAAAAACCGTTTCACAACAAGAATTACGGTAATATTTCAACCGCAGAACGCGCCACATATTATACAGAGGTAATGTTAGCATTTTGTTGATTAATTCAGTAAATCTACTAGAAACAAAACTACCGCAGTTCAAGTAGGCACAAATCGATCCGTGTCGTATCGTATCCTCCTAAGTAGAATGAGTTTTTGTGTCACATTTGCTGTGTTCTAGTTATTTTTTACAGCTGCCGCTTCGATTTCCTTTTGTGACATCTTTACGATTTCCTGGTGTCGCTTCCCTATGTGCAAATCGTTGTTTTTTGCACTGATTATAATAAGAATAAGAATTCTTAAATTTGGCTTAATTAGAATAGTACCTAGTCATAGAATAATCTAAATTTTACTAACAAAAAATAACCGACTTCAAAGTCTCAAAAACTACTTGTCAGATCTCGTTCAAATTTATGTGGGACTACATGACAAGCACCTGCTTTCGATTAAAAAAAGAATCATCGAAATCGGTTGGCGTGATATTGAGTTATTCGTCAATTTGTCGCGCACATCTTAACACAAATTTACGACTTATGTGGTTTTCTAATGGATGCCATTGTCAGATCTCAATAAAATTTATGTGGGACCACATGACAGCCACCAGCTTTCGATTAAAAAAAGAATCATCAAAATCGGTTCGCCCAGTCCAAAGTTCTGAGGTAACAAACATAAAAAAAAAAAAAAAAAAAAAAAATACAGTCGAATTGAGAACCTCCTCCTTTTTTTGAAGTCGGTTAAAAACATACATCCAGCATAGTTTTGATCTGGATTGCTATTGTTAGCGATGTTTTAACACTATTAACATTAAACTATCTTTTTGAAACTATCTAATAAATAAATTCTCGTGTCACGCTTTTTTGATGTTGAACTCCTCCGAAACGGCTCGACCGATTTTCGTGAATCTTTGCGTGCATATCGGCTAGGGTGGAGAATCGGACAACATCTATTTTTCATTTCCTACCCCTAAATTTTTTTTGGCAGGACAACGTTTGCCTAGTCGGCTAGTTATGTATAAAATTGTTTAAAAATTGCAGTCAAAGCCTTGCGTATGTTAATTTCATTCTTTATATCGGGAAGTGTGTCGTGCGTGATAACAACATGCGTGTCTCGCTACACTAAATCTATGGCTATTGGCGACCACAGTTCATTTCTATATTCAGGATATTGTTATTGTTAGACTGTTAGTGAGAAGCAAACCAGTTAGATAATAGCGCCCCTTTTGTGTAAACAGGTAACGCATAACAGATATAATACGATGCTTGATTTGATGAACTAAAACCGTTATTACGTAACAAAATAGCTTGCTGAGAATATTTAGACCAGAGCTTATTATACCTATACGTCTGGAATAAGCTGTTTTTCTGGATAAAGCAAGGCTATTCTGTAAGGATGTTTTTGTTACTCGACAGCGGAATCCGCGATGAGTTTCAAAATTTCTAGTCTCTAAAACTCGACAGTACAGGTGGCGCCGCAGTGTCGAATGCGGCGGTGAGAAAAGCTACTTGTTCAGGCTAATTTGACATGTTTGGTACTCGGTAAGGGATTTATTTGTCTCGATCATCGAGTTACGTCACCGTCGAAGCTCGTGTCCAATTGTCAAACGAAAAGTGAGCTTCGATTTCGAGTTCGTATTTTAGAGAATAGCCCTCCGGATTAACGATTTTGTTATTTTTTTTAGTTGTCCCTAGTGGCACATATTAAGTAAATTTTCCTTACCATCTTCACACATGCAAATCGACAAAAATGACAAATACGTCATGAAAATACGGATTCGTAATTATGATCTGTCATAACTGTTAATTATCAAACTCATGGCATTTATTTGTTTTAATGGAATCATCAATCTCGAGCGAGCCGTAACCCACCGGGCCAAATCGTACTTGACATATTATTTATTCTATAAGTACCATAATATATATCCTACCCTATTACGATGGAACATTTATTAAAAGCGTGCTACTACAAACGGCTTATTTCCTAGTAAGCACCGTTTTACGACACAACTTTAGCATTATTGAAGTAGTAACATTTTTCATACATAATTCGTTAAGTGAATTTGTACTAAATGTGATTTTAATGTTCCATTTTGTGCTTCGTAGAATACCATTTGTTGGGATATTTAATATCAATAATGAATGGGTATTTTAATATAACACAAGCAAAACTTTTCAGTAATACTTTTTATTTTTTAAAGGATCAGCTCGGGTTTTCGTGTCGCCCATGGACCTCCATCCTTCCATCAATATTTGAAGATCTATTGTTGGGCATAGATCTCACCTAACATGAGCCACTATTGCCCCAACTTAGAGTCACTAATGGTTGCTTAAATCGTTCCTCAGTACAGAATTTGTGTGGTGATTCATTACTAAGGAGCCTTTAAAGTAATCGTTAGTGACCTTGAGTTGTGTCGTATGACCAGTTCTCAGCCTCTGAATCCAGCGGGAACCCACTATTTCTTCAGGTCGTCATTCCACCTCAATAACACCAAAGATAAAAGCGGCCTAGAAGAATGTAGTTACTGGCTTCAAGTTCCCAGCCGAAATACGAGTCAACATACAGTAGATGGGAGCCACGAGACTCAAGCAAGGGATTGGTGGCCAGTCCAGGCTGGTCTGTTGTCCATAACTACCTAACCAACCAATACGTCCCTATATATATATATATATATCTCTCTCTCTCTGTGTGTGTGTGTTTGTGATGCTGTCTGTGAACAAGAGAGTGAATTTTAATTCGTGTCAGAACTAAAAGTATACAACGTGCAATATGTAAAAATGTCTTAAAGAATCCATCTGTTCTTAAATCCAACGCTGTCTGAGATGTTCAAAGTAAATTCCCGAGACGATAAGAATATTAGAAATACCCATCAAGTCAAGCCTTTCAAAGGAAAGTTTCTTAACGTCCTGATATCTGAAACGGGGCCCTTCATAATAGCAACGTCCAAAATTGTAGGCCGATAAGACCTCAAAAGCCGCCAATCGTGTCCTATCTCCGCAACAGCCGAGTTGTAATTTGACACGTCAGCTTCAAATTGAATAAATCACAAGTTTGAATGCGAAATAGATTTGCCAAGTGTCAATAGTGATCCGTTTGGAGTCTGATGGAGCGTCCCACGCTTAAAATTACTATAGATCTAACGTCTCAGACTATTGTCCTCACTTTTGGGGCAAGGGTTAACAAAGGGCCCATCTGACCCAATTAGACATTTCTCCCGTTTCAGGGCCGCGGGGGGAGGGTTAGATTCCCGACGCGTTTTGCTTGTTAGTCTGAA
Organism: Thymelicus sylvestris; assembly: GCA_911387775.1. Taxonomy (NCBI): domain Eukaryota; kingdom Metazoa; phylum Arthropoda; class Insecta; order Lepidoptera; family Hesperiidae; genus Thymelicus; species Thymelicus sylvestris. The sequence goes on from OU426889.1 coordinate 17,631,994, forward strand.
TTACGCGGTGGAATTAATTTTCGATTGGAAAATTATTTATTGCTGCCAGCTCGGGGAATTTTAACCCTTTGAAAATATCGGGAATGGCATTAAACGGTTGTTTGAACGACATATTATTATCGATTTTTAATTGAAAGCATATATGGATCCAAATATTATTTGTAAACCAAACCAATTTTGTATACCTAAAAACATTTGATTTTATTTGATTATGTTTTTTGTCATCATTGAAGCCATGGAAACATTTTCTTGATTTTCTTGAATATTTATAGAAATTTCAATGTTAGGCCTACTGTTCACGGCGCTTCATTTGACGATTGCAGGAAAGCTGCATAGTAAAACAGAGGCAATAGACAAAAGCAAAAATGCCGGTCCGTGGACAGATTTCGTACTTCTACCAGGCCTGGCGCACTCTGCACTTTTGGTATGATGTTTCAAGTAGGTACCGCGTTCGACGTGTCGGACAAATTTCAGAAGGGCTGCCTCGCACCGCCGCACCGCGGCGACCATGCCATACATTCGTAATCTATTACATAATAATATATCATCACAAGAAAAAAGACAACCGTGATGTTGTCAGAAAGGATAAGAGTCCAGAGTTCTTCGAAAAAGGTGTAAAAAGAGTTCTCCTTCAGGGCCGGCGATGCATTGGTGATTCCTCTGGTATTGCTCATGTACATAGGCGACGGTGACCACTTACCATCAGCTTGCCCGTCTGCATTTTCGTTAGTCCCTCAGGCTATAAAAATTATTAGAAAGAGAGGCAATATCTACATGTCAACGTCTGTTGACGATTAGCGCTGTACCACTTTATTGTGTTGGAGCAAGAGTCGCTATTTCGGAGTGACTCTTCTATACCCATAGGTACTATTAAGTATTCTGTCAAATCAGTTTATTGTGGAATATAGGCACACAAGTAAGTATGTTATATAGGTAAACTATCCGCTATATCCCTGCCACACACCTGTAGGTACTTCTACGCAAGATGCAATCTAGCAACAATTGACAATAGCGTGCGTATCACGTCTACCTTGACAAAAGGCTATAAACATTATCTTTTTTAGTTACAAAGGTAACTACTTCATAAGCAGATAGATTTCATACAGATATCCCTCCGTTAACTACACCTTATACATATAAAACTTTTCAGCCATAGATCACGTAAAATACGCATTGCAGCTCCCAAGCCGACGTCGTGTGCATACCGAGGCATGACAGCTTCTTAGAATGCACCGGCCACATAACTCGGTCACTGGAATGTGTGGCGATGTGTCTACCTCGTATCTTACATACCAGTATGTTATTTGTATTTATCAGTGATCCTTCGTCTTCAGAGGGGACATCAACCTAATAAAATAAAAAGAACAGCGTCTCTTAGTTTATGACTATAATGTTTATTATTTTATTTGAACAATTAGGCCAGATCCTCACTATAATGCCGCTCACAGTCCGTTCTCGATTCGATCTCAGTCTGGTGAAGTCGTATCACGTACAAATTATACAATTGGAGCGAAACTGGACTGTCACGGATAGTATGAATGCGCACATATATTTTATACTTCATAATATTTTATCAAACCGAGAACGAACTGTGAACGGCATTATAGTGAGGATCTGGCCTTAAGGTTTTTCCATACGAATAATCTAAATTTTACTAACAAAAAATAACCGACTTCAAATTCTCAAAAACTACTTGTCAGATCTCGTTCAAATTTATGTGGGACCACATGACAAGCACCAGCTTTCTATTAAAAAAAGAATCATCGAAATCGGTTGACGTGATATTGAGTTATTCGTCAATTTGTCGCGCATATCTTAACACAAATTTACGACTTATGTAGTTTTCTCATAGATGCCATTGTCAGATCTCAATAAAATTTATGTGGGACCACATGACAGCCATCAGCTTTCGACTAAAAAAAGAATCATCAAAATCGGTTCGCCCAATCCAAAGTTCTGAGGTAACAAACATAAAAAATAAATAAAAAAAATACAGTCGAATTGAGAACCTCCTCCTTTTTTTGAAGTCGGTTAAAAAAAAGAGAGATGTGATGTAGTTACATTGTATTTTTATTTTTATTTTGGTGTATATTTAGTAAGTCTGCATGGATGTCAGGCAATTGGTAAAGTACGTCATTAATAATCACCGTATGTTGGTGCCAATTAACCGAACTACATGATAAAAACAGGGCGCACTAAAAACCAGCGGTTGGGGCATTCCGCCACAACTTACGCTGTGTTCCTTTTTTTGCCATGTATCGCAACATAATTTACTTCCTTTTGTTTTGTTTTAAGTAGTATAATTTTAATTTAATTTTGTTGTGAAAACTGGTGGAATAAACTTTTTCTATTATATTCTAAAGAGGATCTAGTTCAGATACAAATGAAATTAAAATGATGTCCTTTTTGGTATCTTTACATGAACCTATTATGAATACTACGGCGATATTCCACCACCTTACCATTAGAAATATTTGAATATTCAAGACATTATTAAACCTCTCACAATAAAAAACAAAGGATTTTAGTTTTGTAATTAAGAACATAATCCAAAGAAAATGAATAGTTCTCAAGTAGCTAGCTAGACAACTTAAGCTTGAAAGCAGAACAATGGAAGTTTATTTGAAATGACGACCCGACCAACGTTCCCAACTCGCTAAGTCATCCTTTTTAAGTGTCTGAATATAAACTCGGTACCCAGTTTATTAGTTTGTGAACCAAATCGCGTTTTTGCCATTCATTTTGGTTAACCGGTAGTAATCAGTAATAATCTAGTTTGAATAATCCCGTATAACGGTATGAATTATTGAATCGGAATAGCATGCCAACATCACTTATTGAATGTGTCAAACGTAAAATACCAAATTTAATGGAGTATAATAGGTGAATGATGAATTTAATCTACTGATTTAGTAAATTCAAATTCATTTATTCATGTAGGTATCATTGATACACTTATGTAGTGTATGTTAGTATACTTAATTCACCTCGGTCAGTATACTTAATTCACCTGGACATAGGTGAAAAAGGCTACTAAGAGTACTTAAGATTAATAAAGTTGACGGCACCAAATTAAGCAGATTTTAAGTTCATAAGCGATGCAGTGTATAAAGGTTTTCGTACATAACACCAACTTTACGTCGAATCGACTTTTTGAAAAGCATTGAAGCATCTTCATTTTGTGTTTCTTAAGGTAGGTACCTATATAAACAAATTACTTTGAATGTATTGGAAGTAAAATGATTAATTACCTGTTACAGTACAAATATTAAAAAAATTACATGTAAAATATAATTATGGGCCCAGCCAGGAATACAACTTGAAACCTTGTTTGGTTTGCAATATGGGTGATATTAGAACAATATTCATATTATAAGATAAATTTTATTACAATTTTCATAATGTTAACATGCGAGTCCCATCAAAGAAATAAAACACAAACCTCGAAGAATAAACCACGACAAAAACATTCTACACCTTAACATGAAAAATTAGAGCCCATTTTCCCTTGATAGCAAATATGTGAGGGCATTTGGAAAATGATGTGATTTTGTTTAATGAATTTGGGTAAAACTCTCCACAGGGTTCGTTATTAAGAAAATTACTTCGGGGCAAATAATTATATTTATACGGCTAAAAGTTTTTCTATATAACGTAAGAGATTTCTGGATTAAATGAACGGAACATTATTTTAATTAATGAGGAAATAAGCAAATATTTGGTTATGTAAGTGTTTACTTGTAATGACCTTTATTTTTGCTTACATCCGACGAAATAATAAATAAGTGGTATATTTCCTGTATAATTAATGGGGTGTTTGTTCATCTGTTGATAACACTCAATTCTTGTCATATAACTTATTGAGGATTGTTATTATATGGCCGTATATTATAAAGTTAATAGTATCAGGCGTTACTTTGCGGAAATCCATTGTTATTAAGTTAGTATTAGTCTACTTTGCAACAATCCGCGTTTAACATGTATGATGGTATATACTTTAAAACATGCGTGGCACCTCCCTCCCTCCCACAACGGAAACATGCACTACAATAATTAAACGTATATACCAACATACATACCAGCACCAACACGTGTTTCGCCCCGAAACGGAGCATCATCAGGGTAAGTTGACTCTACGATGGTTAGTCGGAAAGTGAGCATCGTTCACTGAGCGTGGCATATTTATACCCAACTCGCCCACTAATCATCTAATGATGTTGTAATAATTAGTGATTAGTAATTAATTAATTAATTAATTAATTAATCAATTACTGATTCACGCCGGCAGGAACCGGGTCTGACGTAATCTGATGATGTGTACTGTTGAGAATCCTCAGTAAAGGCGAGTTGGATACATTTATTTGTTCATTCAGCGGTGTAACCGTATATTATATTTAATTTTTATAAGCTAAGCAAGGCTACTTTTGCCGTAGCAAATGTAACCATGTCAACGAAAAGAGCAACTAAGCCAAATTATAAGCCAGTGTAAATGAAATTTAATGTACGGAATAATAGTATTATTACACGACTGCGCGAGGCAAGGAAGGGTAATTTGTTTATCAGTCAGTCTATGTATGTTTGTTCCTATGTGGTGTTGTAGAGACCAAACGCGTTGACTGAGCACGGGTTTCTTCTCTTGAGGAGGCCTAGATTATACTCCATCACGCTGCTTCAGTGCGAATTGATGGAGACTGGAGAGGTTAGTAGCCAACCCAACGACCCATGACGGCCCATGTGGTGCAATGGTTACCATGCCGGATCGCCGCACCAAGGGTCCTGGGTTCGATTCCCAGCGAGGCGCAAATTTAAATGATGAGTTTGAATTTCTGTTCTCGGTCTGGGTGTGAATGTCCTTGTCTTGTGTGTTGTCCATGGCACCCACGACTCAGGGAATCCTAGTGTGGGGCTATGAGTGTGAAGCGTTATTAAGCGTTAAACCCAAGTTCGACCTCCGACATGGCTTTGCGACTCTTGTCTCACAATAACAACCTCCTTCACTCGAAGGTTAACGCGACTAAAACCAAGGGTAAAAATTATAATAATTTACCTAAGTTGAATAGTGCTGACGTAACAATGCTAAGGAATACTTCTAAATCCCTGTAGCTCCACGAGCTCTTAAAACAAGCGATGTCAACAGTGAAAGAAATTCTCCCAGACGTAGCCACAGGCGCTGTTCCACTAATAAAAACACGCTCTGACAAAATACGGAGATATATAAAGTGCTCTTGCAAACAGCCGAAAAATACGAAAGACATTACCTTAGCTATTCGTCTCACTTAGTATGGTTATAATATGTTATATGTTCTTGATAGTAGTATAAGGTCTTATTGTGCGGAAACGCATTTATAACTAAATGTTTGTTGGAGGCAAAACCTTTTTCTAAGTTGTGGAGCAAAACGTATGCTGGTATGTATGGTGTAAAAAAATAGAAAAGAAAGTTCGGCGTTGCAGCTGCCAATATAGCGGAAAAGGGTCACATTCAGAATATGGCGTAGTAACTGGTAGGTATGTATACTTTTTTTGTTGTAGGTTCATATTTCCTTTATAGGAAATGGAAACGTGCCACGCAAGTCTGAAGGTATTATTATGATGTACTACTAAATTCTTCAACATAGAAGTAAAAGTTTGAAATTCTAAGAATAATAATTATAATTAAATAATAATATTTCAGTTTCCCTAATTTTTATTTATCAATTCATGCATAATATTATAAAAAAATATATGTCAGTATTTATGCAGATATTTCAATTTAATTTAATTATATTATTTTAAGTCAATTAATTCAATATAATAATTGTTATATTTTTTTACTACTACCTGTTAATGTTGTCCTACCAAATATTTTCTGGATAGGGACACACTAATCTATCCTCATATCTACCAAATAATATCAATAAATTAAACACAAAACAGAAAATAAAAATTATTTGTACTTATTAGTAAGAATTAATGGACCGAAGCGTTCGAAGTCATGGTTAGCGTCAATCATTTATGTGATCGACCGAGTTAAGCAAGTTTGGACGCGGTTTGTTAACCACTTATGAGCACTTTAATACTTTAAGACTTAAGTACGACAGTGTAACTCCATTGTTTTGTTGCGTTAACAATCCGCGTAGCCCAATGGTCACAAAGCCGGACTGCCGTTCTAAGAGTCCTGGGTTCGATTTCTAGTGGGGCAGAAACTTAAATGAGTTGAATGATGAGATGAGATGAGATGAATGAGATGAGTTTAAATGTTCTCGGTCTGGATGTGTGTTTTTGTCTTTGTATTTTTTCCGCGGCATTTACGACACAGGGAATTCTAGTGTGGGTTTATGAATTTGAAGTGTTTGTTTTATTATTATTATTAGATAGAAATTGTTTGGAACGTCAGCTTCCGAATTTGGTTGGCTGTTAACCTATAGATCTACAAATCCAAACCTTAATTACGAAGCGAAACTGAGCTCTGCAGTGGGCAATCTATCTCTTCAGGCCGACTGGTAATAATTGAATCTGAGATTGCTTGTGGGAACATAGGTGTTAGCCGAGCCATTGCGTAAGCCCTTAAATTAAATAGACCTTATATACAAATCCTACATTTAAAGAAATACAAAACATCATACAGATCTATTTATTAAATCGATCTCGGGTCAAGAAGGCGATCTCAGATATTACAAAATGACACTTTTATGTACGATTTGACATATTTTAGCATCTTAAATCAAGTTTCGAGATCACAGAGATCTTAAGTGATTCTGGCTTTATTTAATGGCCGAAAACGCTTCGGTGATACTGTGGCTACGACGTGCACACGTCACACGGTGAAGTCACGTCAACCTGAATCACGCTATCGAAGGTTTCAAATATCGCTAGTATATATACAAATGCTCCGACAAGATCAGACGGGGCTCGGCCGCCTCCCAGGCAACACACGCCACACCTCGCCTGGCGGGAAATCTCCCTTTGCCAAAATACCTTTAGTGTCACTGATGTACATGTACATAGACGACGGTGAGCATTTCGTACCGGGTGGCACATCTGTTGGTTCGTAGACTAATAAATCACAAATAAATGATCGTATTCACCGTAATTTTTAATCAATTACCAAGGTGTCTTGTTAAGGGATAAATTGTGAAAAAACATACTTTAAAATCCTTCATTAGGTCCTTAGTATTTAATAATGTCCTACGCTAATACTGCTATAAGTTATTCAAGGTAAAATAAACAGTTCAATAGTGGAACGATCCTGGCTTGTGTGTGTGCTTTGTACACAATAACGCTTCACACTCATAGCCCCACACTAAGATTCCCTGTATCGTGGGTGCCATAGACAACACAAAGAGACAAAAATACTCCCACCCAGACCGAGAACAGACAATCAAACTCATCATTCAAATTTCCGCCTTGCTAGGAATCGAACCCAGGACCCCTGGTGCGGATCCGTCATGGTAACCATTGCACCACAGTGGTCGTCAAATTTTTATGCAATCAAACTTTTTATGCAAAAAGTTTGTACGTCACAAAAGTGGCTGCAAATTAGCAAAACAAAGGCAGGCAGAGACTCGTTCAAGTTTCATAAAAACCTTTTATTATGTTAATAGCTGGAAAGTCATCGCCTTGTTCCTGGAAGAACAAAGTTGAGTGCAGTACTTCATAACTGGATCTGTCAGTTATCAACCGACTATTGTTACACCTTTTTACTCATCAAATACTACACATTTATTTAAATTAATTAATTAATAAGGATACACTCATAGCGTTAGACTAAGAACATATATGCAATTTAATCATTAAAATTTCCACCTTAGTGAGAATCAACCCATATTTTCATATACACCAATTCATACATCATTTTTATAATTCGCCTACGTAACAGGTGAAAATGAAGATTGTGAACAGCATAAGATAAGAACAGAAGCACACGAATCATAGATTAAAATAGAAGCATGAAAATAAATGTATGTTGAGTGCAAAGAGCCATACGCTTCTTTTTACAACGCTTCTGTAGTGCTGCTTACCACATGCCACCACATAATTCATTCGTTTTATTCTCACCAAATATAAATGACAACCATCTCGACCCTTTCAGCTTCCATACAAAAAGGAAAACGCATCAAAATCGGTCCATTCATTTACTTGCTACGATTCCATAAACATACACACACACACACATTCACACATTCACACACACTCACAGACAAAGGGACATGATAACTTGATATTGATGAATATTACAAACCTCAATGTGACTGTATCATGATATGTTTTCAGTATTTATCACTCTCGAAAGTGAAAGATTGTCATGATAAAACATTTCGCTAAAGGCGCCCATCCCGAAACAAGATTTCATCAGATGCGGTGTGGTTTAAAACAAATAAAATAAGGGAAATGGATAAATCTTCTTTGAACACTTACCTCAAATCAACACCAGAGGGCATCCAGAAAGATATCAACTTTAGTAGTTTCTTTTAGTCTATTCGGCAAAAGGAAATGTTTGTTTACATGAATGAATGAAAATTTACACCGTACGTAACTTATCACCTTCAAAGGTTGTGACTTCAGAATTGTCGGCTTTTATTTTTTATTTTCTTCGATTTATTTAAAAACAATGTGGTACACAGTCGGCATTTTGAAAATAGGTTTACCCAATGAAGGTAGACATAATATAGTTAAATAGATATAGACTGAAAGTTTTATACCGATTAAGAAGTTCTTAAAATTTATGCTCATTTAGACAGACAGACTTTCTTTTTCTTCTCACTATCTTGGCCGGCAACGCATCAGTGATGCCTTTCGTATTGCTGATGTCCATGGGCGACGATAGCCACTTACCATCAGGTGGATCGTCAGCTCGTTTTCTGGTTATTGCCATAAAAAAATAAAGAGATACTATAGTGACAATCCTACTAATAGACCATGATCTATATTAGAATATGACATAGGTTATTTATTACCCCAAAAAACGCAAACAAAGCCACGACCATGCTAGTAGTAGTAATAAGTGAAACCCAAGCGAATGCAATTTCATTATACCTGTATTAATATGATAGAACCTCCGTATTAAGCGATCTGCCATTTTAATCTGCACACAGTGCCTCGGCTAAGGCAAATATATTTCATACATTATGCAATACTATAACACGTACAAAAGCTATGCAAACGAACCGACTGATAAATTGCATGATTAATTAAACAGCCATTTAAATGATCAATTTTAAACAGCGTTTGTGAATCAGTAGCTCGAGCACGAATATTTGCGAGAAAGTATTCGTATGGTTAACGTAATCCTATCGTGCGTAAATGGTACTAAAATGCCATACAAAGGAGGTGGCCAATATTTACCCCGGAAATGGTTAAAAAACGTTTTTTTGTACAAGGTTTTAGTCCTCTGAAAAGACATATTTTCCATTTATTATAACATGACTAGATTTTTAATTTTCTTCTGAACTCCGCCGTGAGTAGTTGTAATAAATTAACAATAATAATAAGTTGTATTGTATACAAATATACTTTTACTATCTCCATTTCTATCACCCCGGTCACTCACATGCGCGCAAATGTTTGACATTTTTAGGAATGTTTGCACATATGTGAAGGGTGGTCAGGCAAATGGGTTCGCATATGAGTATACAATACAAGCCCATTTCCGCTTCCTCCTACACTTTGTTCACGAATATTCAATCTTGCTGTTGTTATTATGTTGTTGTCATTCAAATCCATTTTCAATACAGAAAATAAATGGTAGTACGATTAGACGCCACGAACCACGAAAAATTAGGAGATACATCACCTTTTTAGTCGTGTGCGCAACTGGTCGCACGAATGTGTGGGAGACTACACGAAGGTTCGAGGTTCGCGCGCTTTGATGTGCGACAAAAAACCGACACAGCTTGGAAAACCCCGAATGCCTCCAAAACTTCGCATAATCATTCGCGAAGGTCGTCCCACACTTGTGGGTTCGCGTATTCGCGCGAATGTGAGTGACCGGCATCACTGGAGGTTGACAATTGGCTGACAGAAGTGCGAATGTCTACTATATTGTCATTTGCCAAAATAATATTTTTCAGTTTCATTGCTGCAAAATATTAATTGTATTTGATTTTTTGCCATGAGGTGCATTAATTGCGCGGTTGATATTGAGCGCATGGCACGTCACTCCATATCTTCCTTAGCAAGAAACCTGCAATCCATATTGGTAGAATGGATCACTGCAGTACAGGTATAGTTATATATTTTTCTTTACTATTAAGTAGTGCTTACTACGACTAGGTTCACGCGGCAATGTACAATATTCCTGTTTTTTTGCAATACGTTTAGAAAATAAGTTCTATTTTATAATAGGCTCGTAACATTTTTTCTTTCAACTTTTAGACAAAGGCTACTTACTATACTGTAGATGAGTACATAAATGACAAAGACGCATGGAAATGACCAGCTCTGCAAGCAGTTCTGTACAAGCTATATATTTTTTGTAATAAATATATCAATGTATTTTTATTTTTAAAAGATGTGTTGAGGAAATTTTTTACAGCTTTTCTTGTCCTCCATGACAAAGCACCTTTGCGAAAAGCTGGTTGATTAAAAAATTACGTGCATAAGTGAATCAATGATACCTAAACGAATAAATGATTTTGAATTTGAAAAAAAATTGAATGCATCACCTTATTTGCCTTATTTGGTACTATTGTTATATTTTATTCCTTAATTTTTACATATGTGTACCTAAATGTATATAATGAAACACTTAATAATATCAATTTGCAGTTTTATTTATATTACGTTTGCTTGTGAATATTTACAGATAGGTAGGTGACAAGTTAATACGTATATTTTATTTAGTACTGCTGGTACTTCTTTTTGTAGGAATAAGGTCATAAAGTCATAATTAAAGTAAAAGACATATATTAATTAATTATCCAAAAGATAAATAGTATTTATTTAATACAAAAATCGCTCTTTAAAACACTTTTTCACGATTACATATGTTTTGCAGAATGTCAAACTACAAAAGCTAAAATTGCCCGTAAAAGGAGGATCCCGAGTTCTAGAGATTTTTATTGATAAAATTATCAAAGTAGATATTGTAAGCTTTAATTTAAGGTAAAAATAATATGTGTACATTATACTTCACAAATGGGGCAAATGCCCATACAGATGTTGGCCACCTCCTTTGACAAATTGCTTACGTTAACCATACGAATACTTTCTCGCAAATATTCGTGCTCGAGCTACTGAGGTCGGTTGAGATTAACAGAATCAGGTCGCTTTAGTGCTCATTTAACTTAACATATCAATGCCGTACGTTGATTAATTATAACAACACTAGCACTTTGCACGCAGTTTTGCCCGTTTTTTAACCGACTTCAAAAAAGGAGGAGGTATTCAATTCGACTGTTTTTTTATGTTTGTTACCTCAGAACTTTCGACTGTGCGAACCGATTTTGATTATTCTTTTTTTAATCGAAAGCTGGTGCTTGTCATGTGGTCCCACTTAAATTTGAGCGAGATCTGACTATAAGTTTTTGAGTTATTTTGAAGTCGACCTTGTCAAATGTGACCTACGGTGTTGCGCGGGGCGCACGCAGTAATTTTCATCACAGAATTATACCAAAAAATTCTTCCACAAAATTTTAATAGTGCTAGTTTACTTAAAGTATTCGCAGTATGATACTGTTATGTTAGGTAAAGTAAATTATTGGCAATTTTTGGGTCACTTATGACATGGTATTTTTCATTTAATTTTAGAAGTAAAGTGTGCGTCAGGATTTTTAATAGGTACAATTAAAATTAGTTATAAACTATGTGAGATGCTTGAAATAAGCAGAGAAAATGCTTTTGAAGATATCACACAACAAATGGTTTTTATTTCATGTTATTAATAAACAAAAATATTTTCGTTGTAGAAAAAAAACTACAAACGACATTGAGGAATTTTCATAATATGTTTACGGTAGCAGTTACTGGCCAAAGCGCGTCGCTAAATAGCCAGTTTTCGTTAAGAAAATAAGCAATAAATAAAGTACAGCGTTAAAACAAGAGCAAGAAAAAATATTCGAAAACTTTGCAAAAGAAAACATGTTACTTAATGTAAAAAGTTGTAGTTGAGATAAAATCTCTATCAGCAAGTCCGTAGAGTTTTAATAAACAAAAAGAATGGCGAACGTTGCTACTCGCAGCCGGAAACAGGTCGAGCACTAATTGTTATTTTCCGCTTTGAATTGTACGAGAGCCAGTGCAATTACGGACTCTTGAACATTTTTTTCTAAGGCCACACAAAGTGGCTACGCTTTTCCGTAGACGCACTACGGCGTAGCGGACGCGTAGCACGTCTACGTAGCAGTCTTCCAACCGGTGAATGAAACTTGGACTAAATTAACTTAATTTTTGCAGTTTACTCCCGGGTATGAAAATTTATGGGGAATAAAATCAATATTTCTCCGTTACGTTGTGTTTATTAAATACATTTTTGTTATTGAATACTACTGTTTTTGTTATTGAATACATCAAAATAAAACTCTTTTTCAAAGCTAGAAGTTATTTCCTGGGATACTGAGTAACTTTAATTGACATAAAATGATACTTATAAAATGTGTATACTGAGCTTTTCTTAGACCTAAAGCTGGCCTTACACGATCAAGTATACTTGTCAAGTTTGCAGCGGACTTGATGTGGCATCCAGTTTGCATTAACGGTCTTCCATACATAGATGGCCATGCACCGTCAAGTTTACTTGATGCCGTATCAAGTCCGCTGAAAACTTGAAAAGTAAACTTAATCGTGTATGGCCAGCTTTAGAAAATGTTTTATACGGATACTTCAATTGGAACAATTAGGGAGATGCTTATTACAGCTCAAGAAAAATATAAGGGATTTTAAGTTTTTCATTATGCGATTTTGTCCAACCCGAGTTGCAAATTGGGTATCGGCTACGCCGTGGCGGGTTTGCATAATTGGGTAGCTTTGTGAGGCTGTCCCAAAATGGGTCACTAGAAAAACATCAATGGAAATTTATGCACTTTGATTTTACACAAGTTTTTTATTAGTAATTTGACACCAATTTTTTCCAAGTTATAATTGCACCATTCAGCTCACTTCAAGGTTAGGTGTATCTCAAGATAGGAGAAGGGTTAAGATTAACACAATAAAGCAAATACAAAAATCCGAAGTAAAACGCTAGCCAAAAGTTACTTTGAAAACGATACGTCTCTATTAATAGTTTAGCTTTTTTTAGGATTTAATAAAAAAATACAAAGACATACGTAAAATTACGATCATGAGTCGTCGTTTTTAATGAAAACAGCCCACAAATGAGGCCGAGTAGACTAGGTGTAGCCAAGTATCCGGCTATGGATATTCATACTATCAAAAGCACAAACGGTTCATGGTTAATACCGGAAGGCACCCTTCTTAGGGTGAGATGTACTGCACTCAGGCTTTGCTCGGTTAAAAATAATGGTACTAAATCAACCGTAACGTTAGTCTATATTAATATTATAAAGAGGAAAGATTTGATCGTTTGTTTGCATTGAATAGACAACACACAAAGACAAGAACATATATTTATGCTTAATATTAATGTTAATATTCTAGGCATAAGACACTGTATGTTTCCCAAATAAAGAAAAATAAATAAATAAAATAAATAAATGTTAAAAAAATAACATTATAATGTCCAGAATTTATAAATATTTGAATGGCTGTTAATGGAAAACCATCATTACCTATGATCTTCAGTACTTCAGTGAGTAATTCTAAACTTAGTTATCGATTTTCAAAACCCGCATCCAATGCATCATGTTTAAAAAGTAAAGAAATAAATCCAACACCAAACACTGAATCACCATAAACGGAATCTCGTTTCCGAATAAAAACTGACCTAGATAAGAATCTGGGTTATTTTGTAAATCGTAAAATCAACTGTCCTCTCCGGAGCTGAAATGTAGCTAACTGTGGATCTATTCATTGTTTATTATACCGGGAGCGGACAACGCGCTAAATTGTGTGATGTGTGTCAAAATTCTGATATAAAATATGTTTTATAGTGTATTTCAACAATTATTGCGTTTAAAATTATATATCTGTATGGTTTTGTTTGTTTCCAGTTATTTGTTATGTATGCTAGTATTATGCTATGTAGACGCGTATAAATGAGTCTTTTAAGCTCCAGGTACGATTATCCATTTAATGTTTTTAACCGACTTCAAAAAAAGGACGAGGTTCTCAATTCGACTGTTTTTTTATGTTTGTTACCTCAGAAATTTCGACTGGGTTAACCGATTTTGATTATTTTTTTAATCGAAAGCAGGTGCTTGTCATGTGGTCTCACTTAAATTTGAGCGAGATCTGACAAGTAGTTTTTGAGTAATTTTGAAGTCGGTTATTTTTTGTTATTAAAATTTAGATTATGTCGTTTAAAGGACCATGCCCATAATAGTATGGAGCTGAAAGTCAGAAATGCCATGCAATGCCCAAATTGCAGCTCTATGTAATATGATAACTTTTTAACAGTATTTATATTATATCTAGATTTAATTTCATATAAAGCACCGGTTCAAAAGATATTGGACATTAAACATGATAACTTCCTACTGGTCTTACGCTTACAGACAGCATTGCTATTAGTTTTTCATTAGGAACTTAATTTTCTATTAATTTCATTTAATTTTTAATTTCTTATCCAGTGCTTCATATGATTTAAAATTAATAACATAATTCTAGTTTTTATTTATTAGAGCAATCTTGTAATATACTTTATCTGGGCATTTCTGGGGCACAGATGGGCATTGTCATTTGAAACCACCAGTCCGGTCCGGTTTGAATTCTATAGCCATATAATTTGTTATGTTTCTATGAAATATACTATAATAAATTGGTTTAATGTGGTTTTTTACTAAAACCACAAAAGACATAATAGTACTTATAATAGTACTAAAAAATCAATCAATAACATTCAAATTACATTATATTTTATACAAGAAAATAATTGTAAAATTCTAGAACAAACTAAGGCGAACTGATTATGTCTTATTTCCCAAACTAGAGAGAAGAAGTATAAAATGTCATAGAAGAATATAAAGAAGTAGATAAAGGATTAGATAAATATTTTGAAGAATATAGACTATAGCGTGTGCTTACTAGCTTTCTGGGCGTGATTTTTTCCACGTTTTACGGGATAATAAATACCCTATATTTTATTCCAAGATTTAATATAAATACCTTCTTAAAATTAAAGCAAACCATCACGTTTAAGTTTCCTGCCTGGCTGTTTCAGGTCATTGAAGTCCACCTTGCCAGCACATAACCACAGATGACAACTCTCTTTTCTCTCTTTTGTGACTATGGACTTACGCCCCAACTCAGAGTCACTAACGCTTACTTAAATCGCTTCATAGTACAGAATTTGTTTTGCGATTCTTTACTAAGGAGCGATTAAAGTAACCGTTAGTGACTCTGAATTTGAGCGTTAGTAATTTAAATTAACATATCGGCACTTTATCAACTGATTTTTCACGTGGCTAATTCCTTGCTCAGTGGGGACTTTGGTTATTAAATGAAATAATTTATATGGTAATAATTAATGAATATAATCATTACACAAAATAAATTAAAATATCTTTTCATTTCCTTAATAATGATAACATCAGTAATTAATGAGAGGCTTTTTGTTTCGTTGTTTCTGATCAACAGTAATTAATAAGTTTTAGGGTATGGAGTAAACAAAAACACACAAGTTAGCGCAGTATTTTTTTTCGAATGTGATTGCTATTTTGTTAACCGAAGCATGATGTTTCCCAAAATTAAGCAACACCATATACTGTCGCCGCCGGCTAAATTAAAAGCAGTGGACTTGCATCATTTTCACACCGATACATCATGGTTTTACAAAGAGAAGTCTTCGGTGCAATATTGCATTCTACAGTCTACTAGGTATTTACCTGACGCTGCTGAAGTAATTTATGTATATGGAAAGGAAACATGACCCTTAGCTTTCCCGTAGCTTGAATTGAGATACATGGAATTAAATTTTTAAAACAACTCTATTGAATTTTGATTAAATTACAATCAATTTTTAACCGACTTCAAAAAAGGAGGAGGTTCTCAATTCGACTGTATTTTTTTTTTTTTTTTTTTATGTTTGTTACCTCAGAACTTTGGACTGGGCGAACCGATTTTGATGATTCTTTTTGTAATCGAAAGCTGGTGGCTGTCATGTGGTCCCACATAAATTTTATTGTGATCTGACAATGGCATCCATGAGAAAATCACATAAGTCGTAAATTTGTGTTAAGATGTGCGCGACAAATTGACGAATAACTCAATATCACGCCAACTGATTTCGATGATTCTTTTTTTAATCGAAAGCAGGCGCTTGTCATGTGGTCTCACATAAATTTGAACGAGATCTGACAACTATGTAGTTTTTGAGACTTTGAAGTCGGTTATTTTTTGTTAGTAAAATTTAGATTATCATTAACACGAAAGCTTAGCGGACAAAATATAAGAAATAAATTTTATTCAGTTTAATACAACGTGTATAGTTGTTCCTAAATAATATGAAAATGTAGCAAAGACACTTTACCAAAGATTTTGCTGTGCCCCAAAAAAAATCTGTACGAAGAAAATACACCCTTAATAAAATACGTATCGCATTTTATGATAGACATATTAGGACAGCATGCAATTGACATTTATAGAGTAAATAAACAATTTATAACAGTAACCCCATTTCCTAACCCCATCTCATCTCCAAAACATTTCAATAGCCTCATGAAACCCGCGGGCATTACTCTTAAACGTCAGAATACTTACATAGCGTGAACGACTCCGAATGTTGAGACGTCAAACTGTATCACACAGTCACAAATCACTCACTAACTGTATTGTTACTTTCACCACAAATGATACAAAACACACCACAATACGTTACTCCGTATCACGAGATTCCGATTTTTAAATTCGATACACCGCCACGCGCCGCGTCCGCTGACGGTGCCCACACTGAACTGTGTAGGCCCGGCCCTATGTCTCACTATATCTGTCCCATTCGCACGTAGGAAACTTTTGTACTGTGATATTCTCTCTCCCGCTCGCACACTGTGAAAGAGAGCTCTGAGAGTGCTCGTAATACGTATAGGTCAATATGAACCTTCTCGGGTACTGGAGGCTGCAGTTAGGGTGTCCATGTTCACATACGGATTTAGTGTCTCCAAACGTTTATTTGATAGGTGTTATATTTGAAATTATTGTGATTATTGGGTGAAATTTAAGTTTAGTAAAAAAAAACATTTCACCGGTATATGGCACTGATTCTAGATTGTCGCACGTATCCTTAGTTAGGCGAAGGCCTCTTTCAATATAATAATATATTATATAATTTATATAACTGTTATTATTACTGTGATGTTTTTTTTATTCAAATCAAATGGAACAGTACTAAGATGACACAATTTTTTCAATCAATCAATCGAATAAAAAATATTGGCAAACTTCTCAAATGCCTAATTTTTTTATGTACTTTTCATACTCATAATTTTTTTTTTCAAATACATCTAATGCGCGTTTTTGCAACTTTACACTAGTCAAATAAAAAGTTTAATGTATTTCATCAACATAGGAAGAAATTCCTATCCTATACACAATATGGCCACCCTGTTCAACCCGCTTCATGCTTTCCCAACCACGCATGCGCAGTTCACAGGCCTCTAACACACGTCACACATGACAATTAATTATTTGAAACTCCACCATTTAAAATGTTTGTTGCTAGCTATAAAAATCAGGTGAATAGTACGATTAATAGATTTCAATTCTATTTCTTGTTCTATGCGGGTTCTTTTCGTAAGAATGATTAACGAAATAGGTTATGATTTTGTTTTGATAGTACCGGTTAAGACTAGGAGTTATTAGAATAAACTTGGTAATTAAATTCAAGACACTGAAGGTTTTCGGGTAGAACGATAATTATTTTAGATATGCGATGAAAAATGTACGTGAGGTGATCTAGATTTTATATTTTACTAGCTGACTCAGCAAACGTTGTTCTGCCAAATTTTTTGGATAGGGACACCCTAATCACCTCGCGGTATGAAATATACTTTACAACCTCACATCTACCAAAATAAAAAAATCATAAAATTTGATCGAGCCATTTTGGAGAGGAGTGCGGCCACAAAAATCGTGACACGAGATAACTTGCCGTGATGATAGTTGTTCATGGTCCACTCTACATACATGAGACAACAGTGCGCAGTGCTTAACAACTTTTAGAGGTATCTAAGGAGTCCTCCTTACGACTTTTAAAATCTCGTTAGAATTCCGGTACCTTGACTCTTTAAGATTTGATTCGTGGAGTGGTGGTTTCTATAATGTATAATTATATTACTTGTCTTTAAATATGACTTGTAAATAAATAAATTTCATAATAATTCTGTTAAAACAATAACCCATTTCAAAATTAAGGATAACTTAAAAACTCTTTTTTTTTAAATTTTATAAGTGCAAACGTCTTTCGCCGAGTTGGGCATTTTTTGAAGTGGGATGAAACTATACAGTTCGTGACACCGTTATTGTTTTAATCGACACCTACCTGTGGCGACATCTCTGAGAAAAGTACAGAACTATAGTTACTTCATTTACAGCTCGTATTAATTTCAAGCTTGTAGTTTACATATACTTTACGAGGCGTTGGCAGCCATTCACAAAAAATGTATTGAATTAAATAAAAAACATTTCATTTAAAAGTATTAAAAAGGATTATCAAAATCGGTAAAAATATATAAGATAACTTATAAAAAATACAGTCGAATTGTGAACCTTCTTCTTTTTTTTGAAATCGGTTAAAAAGAAGATAAAAGCATCATACTATTTGCCAACATAGTCATGAATTTGTCCAATTGGAGAAAGTGAAATTTAATTCATAGGTCATAATATGTGGGTTAATTTAAAGAAAAAGAAGTAATAATAAACTGTATATTTTGAATTTCATGAATAGTTCTAGGTTTCGCGGATGAAACATTCGGTATTACAGTATTTATAATAATGAGGCATTCGTATGCGTCTGGGACAGACTTTAAAGTTGACTTGGGTTCATTGTTGCTACTTAGCCCCTTAAGGTACGTTTACACCAGACATGTACAAGGAACCGATTTACGGCTGTTTACTACATTAATTCGTAACCTTACGACGGTAGAATAACATAAAGTATGTCACAAGAAACAAAAATCCTTAACTCCGTAACAAGTAATAGATTTAGCTAATACAATACATATCACAGCCAAAGCAAACATGTACGAGCACATATCAACAATGAAAAGCAGGCGAGGCTGCGTTAATGCGTCGGATTCGGGCGCACAATTCTCGGATTTAGGAAATTGAATTATGGCTTATTTTTGTGATTGTGGATATATTTTAAATAGGGTATTGTTATTTAGGTGTTCCAACTCGGATACTTATTGATAAGACATGACTTTAGCCATGTTTGAATGCGGTAATTAGACATGATTTCCAGTTACAAACTATGCTATATTGTTCTTACCAGGTACTTTATACTTCATTTCCGAGGAATGATTTGAATGTTTAAATCATTGTCTTTGTGAAACAACTCTTCCGCGGGTGGAATCTAGAAAAACTTTTCTGATTAGAATGACAGATCATCTTTACACTCACAGGATTACTAAACATTAAGATTTATATTGTAATAAAATATTTATAGTGTTATAATTATAATACACATACATATTACAAGGATACCTACTAAGGAATATTTTGTTGTAAGTTTTGACTTGAGTTAAAGCCTAAAAAGTTCCTAAAAATCCAAATTTGCAAAATTAATAATTTCACTTTGAACACTCGATATTAGTAGGTAAAAGATCAAATCTAAAAAAAAGCAAAGATGCAAGATGACAAATATTATATCCTACACACCTTCCAAAATAACTCGATAACAAAACCATTCGTCGTGTTCTTCCTTTCTTTATTTTTCTTCCTCTTCTCTTCCTTTTCTCCATCTTCCTTGGCCTTTGGTGTCGCTGATGTTCATGGGCGACGATAGCCATTTACCATCAGGTGGATCGTCAGTTCATTTGCCGGCTATTTCCATAAAAAAAGTACTCGAGAACTGAACTCAACGTCAGGTTTTCTCCCTTCTGTTTTGCGCTAGACGTTCTTTGACGAGGCTAGATATTTTCGGCCAAATGTTTATCATTACCAGCACCAGGCTTCCCATACTAATTTCCGTATCGGAACGTATTGATCGGGCGTCACGACCGGCGGCATATTCTGTGCCCAAATAATATTTAAATATTCAACGTCCACACAACGATATTGTTACATCAGTGAATATTTTATTTCATGTGTATCGGCAATATTTTAATTCATATGTATTTCAGCTTGAAATTTTCAACCCTTACGCCCCAACTCAGCCCAAACCCAACACCTACGGTAACTTTAGCTCCTTAGTAAAGAATCACCATACAAATTCTGCACTAACAAGCAATTTAAGTAACTGTTAGGCGCTCCACCCACTGCACCGCGCCCCGTCGCGGTGCGCGGGATGGCAGATTTTACCATTGTATGCAATTATGTCAATTTGTATAGAAATCACGCCTAGCACAACACACTGCCGACGCGGCACCGCGCGGGAAATTGCCCCGCGCGCAGTTGTGTTATCCGTCGCTCTGCGCACCGCGGCGGGACGCGTCTTCAGTGGGTGGAGCGCCTTAGTGACCCTGAGTTGTGGCGTTAACTGTTAAAAACATAATAAATTCATAGTGGAGGCTGTCTTTAATTCTTATGAATTTCAATTTAGTGGGTTATCCAAATAAAATTTGATTCTATTTTGATATTTGATTCTAGCACCCATTATCACCATCATTGTTTTTATGATTGATAAATATAACTAGTCTCACAATCAATTAGTATATTATAACTTTATTCACAATTACATTATTTGGTAGCCTTCACTCTTGCATAATATTCACTGCCTCCTTCTTAACCACAAAGGCGTTGATTCGGTATCCCGGATATTCAGAGCACTGCCAATTACCGAATATTTGTTTCGGTCCCTACCTTTAACATAACATTAGCGCCACTGCTTTCAAAACTACAGGGCATCCTAGTGCAAGAATGCAAGTACACGTGTAGATTATGCAAATGAAAATGTTTAATCACAATTTCAAAAATCAAATTGCCGGTGTCATTCTTCCGTCGCGAGCGCCATGTTTGTCGCCTGTGCCAACTGCAAAAAGAAATGGTGGCTGGCCAATGTACGTGCAGATGACAATCGAATCAGTGGATGCAGTGGTATGACCCTCTGTACAAGTAATACAAAAATTATTTGCATCCGATGCCTCTGTAGCGTGCAATGCAGAACTGTGGACGCTTACCCTAACATAATTGTTTTCGATGGCAATACCCACATTTTGAACCATCATTAAAATAGTGTCACTGGGTATATCCGATCCTTTGCCGCATGCCGAGCCTCTATTCAATTTCAAGAGATTTCGGCGCGTGACCCAAAACCTTGCTTCGGTCTACGTAAGCACGTGCATAGAATAAATAGCATCAGAAGAGTCAACTTGTATAATTGTTTATAGTTATAGTATACCTACGCTGTGTAGGGTTAGGTTTGCCGATTCTGTGTAATGTTTTTTTTAATTAATTCATTTTCTATTTTATCCATCCATCCATATCTATTTCATCCAGCCTATTCAGCTATTTTTATAACATATATTTTTAAATTTTCATTAAGGAAATAAAGACCTAATATAAAAAGAATCTTACATAGGATCATAATTATAAGCGAATAAACTTTTGTACTCACTCATATTTTAAAGGGTTTACTTTTAAGGTATTGACAGAGAAAGTGAAAACCAGTTAGATTTAGAAAAAAATCTTTGTTACATTTCTCTCGGTAACTTGTTCTCAGTCTCAATATGTAAGTAAATCAAATTGAATTGCAACGTACATGATTTGACAAAAATATCTTGTACAGTGTAAACTGAACTTTCTTTTAAATCAATAAGAATGACTTTCGTTTGACAATATTATCTTCCTCCTACCAAAACAAAGAGCGTTATTAAATGTGTAAAGGGAAGTTAACAGTATTCAACTTCAAGTTGTCAGCACTGACATGATTTTCTACTGTCGTAATGTCAGGAAGGCGTTGAAAGATCACTGAGTTGTGAAACATAATTAACTCGGTAAGCAGTTCCCTGATCTCAAGCCTTCGTGTGCTGAAGGGGGTATTCACAAATCCTTGCCTCAGAAAATACATGTAATTTATTACAAGGACAAGTAATTAATATTTTGAACTTAACAAATTAAATTCCTGGTTTGTTACAAATAACATTTCATTATTAAGCACTGAGAGGGTTATATAGTGGAAAAATATCTTCAGTACTAAAAGTGCTACTCTAACGTTCTACCCCGTAGCAGTAGGACAAGAGCATCAGAATAAGATTCCAAGCGATACCATGAGAACTGAATACAAATAAGATGTTATCGAAGCAGCGTATTGGTGAGTTCAAGTAGGATTTTCTTGGATTTTAAAATTTATGACTTTAACTACTTTATCTGGTCTTGGATCACTTCGTTCAAACATGCTTTGAGCATGCACTGAACTCTTGTATTTTCTTGAACGCTATTATTATGAAGAATCGGTTTATTTTGTTTTGGATAAAGCACTTTGTTTTGTGCATACTTTAAAGTCTTTTGGGACTTAAAATAGGAAATAAAGAATATAAATTGTGTTGCAAACTTAACAACAACAGTTGTTTAAAGAAGTTTTTATTGTTGTTTAACATAATTGATAAAATGACTGTACTCGTTTGTTAAAGTGGATATCAGTGAGTTAGATTTTGTTTGTTACTTTGGTTTCAATTTCTGTACATAGTCTAAGTAATAGCAAATTATGGTAGAACCTTATCTCACCATCATCTGAAATATTGTTACATAGTAGATGAAACCCATTTCCCGTAATCTAAATCTCAGTACCTCACGCAGCGATCTACTGTTGTTATTGTACACATGAGTATACTAAGCTACTAGCGGAAAAGAACGGAACAGCAAAGAAAGGGAGTATATTTCTCACTTATATATTTAAAAAAAAAATACTTAATAATACACACATAAAAGACTAACTGATCGATGCCTGCACATGATAATAATATATTATATTAATTGACAAACACATTTTTTTCCAATGTGGATACTACGACCTAATATGTTTTCCTCTTCCACACTTCCCTATTAGCCGTCATCTTTACACTAACTCTCTTATCTTTCACATTATCTGTAACACAATCCATCCATCTTTCCTTTGGTCCTCGTCCCATTCGTCTATCTATCACATTAATATCCATCGCTCTACTCGTCACATGCGTTTCCTCTCGCCTCATCACATGCCCATGCCAAGACATTGGTTCCCTTTCAACTTTTCTGTCATTTTTGCCACTTTCAAACTTCTTCCAATATACTCATTCCTTACTTTATCCATTCTCGTCACTCCACACATCCACCTCAACATTCTCATCTCTGTGTCATGCAACCGTCTCTCATCCGTCTTCTTTGAAGCCTACCATTGAATTGGGAAATGCGCATTATGATGATGACGATGTTGGATACTACGACATACAAAGCAAAATGGCGGTTACTAGTAACTTTTAAACATAAATATTTATAAAGGTGCGAAAATAATGCTGAAAGTGCGACATTCAAACTCACCTAAAATTGATTTGAACCCGCGCTGAAAGTTGACCCGTGTAAATCTGCCATTACAGTAACATTATGTTTTTAAAGGATGTTGAATAACATCCATTAGAGTGTGTGCCCTTCTGCAGGTTTTTGTGGAGTTAAATTAAAGCTTCATTTTGCATTGAAGTTAAATTATTTCGATGACGTAAATTGAAATGATAATTATAACATGTTATTTTGTCATTGTTTATCCTTTTAATTGTTATTGATAGATACAAAAGCTATTTAAGATTAAAATAAAATCTTAATTTCTCGTAAATACTTAAACGTATACACATTATGGAAAATATCAACCAGACAATCGTAGTAAAACTAAAATATTTAAGCAGTACCTATTATTATGTTTAGGTACTACATGCCGCTGTGTTGAGACACCGGCGTACAAAATACATAATCAAGAATAACCTTATCATTCAAAGATACACAAAATTTAGGATTGTAGTAACAAAAGAGTAATAACACAATATTATTACTTAAATCTCCTCACAAAACCTTAGAAACAAAGTAGTTAGACATACCATACAAATTATTTGAATTGTAATAAGCCAAATTCGCTGATTACGAATATGCTAATAACTAGTTTTCGTCAAAAATGTCAGATACGTTGTTTATCATTAGGAGGGCAGAATATATCACTGCTATACTATGAAATAACAGGAAATTCAGTCGCTAGCTGATAACGTCTAAAATACGAGCTTGAAGCAAATTTAATTGAAGCAAGTGATATTACAATTTAATATGAATTTAACTAATTCCCTTTGCGTGACATACGACACACCCATTTAACTGGGGTTTTGTTAATGTATTATAATTACATACGAATTATTATGTAACATCTATTGTTACAAATGATCAGAAGTCACGCACGTATGGCTTGAGGCTTCTACAGAATACTCTCAATAAGTTAGGAGGCCTAGAGCAATGATATTTAAAAAATATAGATACGTTATACCCTAACAAATCAACCAAAACATCTATTCTGAGAAGAGCTACAACACACACGTTTATCTTATGTTTCACTAAACCAATCACATTGGTATAATACACGAAGGCATTTTAACACTGTATGTCAAATATCAAGCACTTCTGAAAAGAACAAAAGCGTGCGTATCTTCTTGTATTGACAGAGCGACTACAAGCAGAACGGTCAATTGCCTGTTCTTGCGCTCTTCATCGTCGGCGTGCTAGTAACATATCTCTTTTTTGCATTATAATAATTATAATGATAGGCCAATGGGCCTAGAGCATATTTCACTACGCTGCTCCAATGCGGATTGCTGGTTGGTGGCCAATGTGTTGATTGCAAATTGCGAAAATGAAAATTATGTACTTTTAAAGTAAACCTACGGACCCCGTACTGTAGGTAGCTTCCTAAGAAGGATTGTATTTCAAGCTCCCGTCAGCAATACTTACTCAATTCGTGCGCGCGTTTTAGATACTTTTAGATACTACTTTAGTGGTTTGGAGTATCTAATCCACTAATGTTTATTCTTCAGGAAGGTTGCTTGAAATAATACTTCTGCTGGAGTGGTTATCCGAGGAATAATTTTATTGACAAAATAAACGGGTTTATATACAAAAATTGTAAAGAAGGATATCCAATAAAAATAGCTACATTAATTTACAGGAAAAAGAAAGACCAATAAGAATGAGGATTAAAAAACACGTGTAAAAAGTAATAAAATAAACAAGGTCAATTTGCATGCCGTCTCGTTCGCTCTTGTAGTAATAGCGCTGTACCTCTCGCTTTGTACTGCCATCTCGTTCTAACATCGCCGCTCTCCTTCGCGCTGCGCGCGGCGATGTTATAAATATTGCGCGGGGCCCAAATGGGTGTCCATTCTCCTGGGAGCTGCGAGCGCGAACACACGACACGGACGCACGAAGAATGAAGATAAATGCTGGGTGCCGGGTGCTTTGAAGATGAGATCTTGTGGCTTGAAGACTGATGAAGAGGAACGAGGAAGAAGCTGACGGACTGCGCTTATCTTGTTTCTTAAACAGACGTCATTCGTTTCTTAACAGAACGTCAAAGCAAATAAATATATTTCCCTTGAGGTGTTTTGTTTCACTTAGCTTGAAATATAAGTTAGGCTGTTGTATTTATTCTTTCCTATTGGTATCCAGGTATTGTTGTGGTAAGGCAAATATGTAGGTATTGAGAAGGTATTGGTAACTGCGTAAGTATTCATAGGAGGTACTCGGTAGGTATAAATGCTAGCTGCGTCAGGCAGCTACATGACTCTCCCCCTAGCGAAAGCGTACCGGAAGCTTGCTGATGCGTCCAAGTCTAGTGGTCTTCAGAATCGATGACTTAACTGGGCTTGACGATGTACTGGAGCTTGAGTAGGTACTTGAAGTTCCATCGTTGGTTTTCGCTGGTGACTGTGAGTATGTAGCTGTGGTATCCTGGGTGCTTGCTTCAGATGTTGAGTCCTCTGGAGTACTGATTGTGTAGGCAGGTTTGAGACGGTCGATCGAAATAACTGCAGATCGCCTCTCAGGTAACAAAAGTTTAAAAGTTTTGTTATTCCGCTCGAGTACTTTGTATGGACCTTCGTACGTAGGCATTAAAGGCGTCTTTACGGCGTCAATTCTGATGAAAACATGCTCGCAGTTTTGTAGATCCTTGTGAATGAAAATAGGTTTCTTGTTACTATGTGCAGTTGTAGGTATAGATGGCTTCATCGAGTTTATCGTATTACGTAGCTGTGTAACGTAATCGTAGTCGAGATTTTGTTCCTTATCTATACTTGTAGTGAAGAAATCGGATGGTAAACGTAAGTTGTAACCGTAGGTAAGTTCTGCGGCGCTAATACCTGAGTCCGAACGAGGTATTGCGCGTAAACCCATAAGTACTGTAGGTAATTCGTCTATCCACTTAGTACGTTCTGATAGACGAGTTTTCAGTGCGGTTTTCAAACTTCGGTGCCATCTTTCTACCATACCGTTGGATTGAGGATGATACGGACTTGTACGTATTCTTTGAGTACCCATGATGTTAAGTAGCTTGTTGAAAAGGCGACTTTCAAAATTTCTTCCTTGATCGGTTGTTATCAACTTCGGTGAACCAAAACGTATAATCCATTGCTCATAAAATATTTTAGCGATTGAGTCGGCTGATGTGTCGTCTGTAGGTATCGCTTCGGGCCATCTGGTTGCTCGATCGATCATTGTAACCAGGTATCTGTAGCCTTCGGGTGATGACGGAAGCGGTCCAGCTACGTCGATGTGGACGTGTTGAAAACGATCAGCTGATGGAAACGATGTAATGTTGCTCGTTGTATGGCGCTGTACTTTACATTGTTGACATGGAATACACTGTTTTGCCCACGTTGCGACATCTGTATTCATTGACGGCCAAAAATATTTTTGAGTTATCAGTTTTCGAGTTGTTCGAATACCAGGATGACTGACGTTATGTAGCGCGTTGAAAACGACTCGTCGATATTTCTCTGGTAGGTATGGTCGAATGGATGATGTTGACGTCTCGCAATAAATAGATTTTTGTGAATGTGGCAGAGTAACTAGTTTGAGTGATAGATTACTCTGTTTTGAAAGTTGATCTATGGTACTTTTCTCTTCTTGTTGAGCTTCTGCGATCTTCTCGAAATCGATAGCGGTAGGGCATGTGATACTCTCGATAGGTATTCGGCTCAATGCGTCGGCAACTACGTTATCTTTTCCGCTGACGTGTCGAATATCGGTTGAAAATTCGGCAATGAAGATTAGTTGTCTCGCTCGGCGCGGTGTTTCTGAAGTTGAAGGAGGTTTTTGAAGTACGTAAGTTAACGGTTTGTGATCAGTGAAGATGATGAGGCTTCGTCCTTCGAAAGTTTTTCGAAAATGCTTTATAGACATGTAGATGGCGAGTAGTTCTCGATCGAATGTGCTATAGTTTCGCTGAGCACTTGAAAACTTTTTCGAAAAATATCCCAGGGGTTGCCATTTGTTATCGATGTATTGTTGTAAAACGGCTCCAGCGGATAGATCAGATGCGTCGGTGAAGATAGCGAGCTTTGCATGATGAGATGGATGTGCGAGTAAAGTAGCGTTCGAAATAGCAGTTTTACACGCTTCAAATGACTTAGTTGAGTCTTCGGTCCATTGAATGATAGTTTTATCACGCTTCTTTGAATTATGAAGGTAGGCATGGAGTGGAGCTTGAAGTTCAGCGGCTTTCGGAATGTGGTCACGATAGAAATTGATAATTCCGAGAAAACGCCTGAGCTCTTCGATAGTACTCGGTTTCGGGAACTGTGAAATTGCCATAACTTTTTCGACAGGCGGCTTGATTCCTTGGCTGTTGACTGAGTATCCCAAAACTTGACTTCAGGTTGTCCAAATACACATTTTGATGGGTTAATGGTGATACCATTATCTTCCAGTCGACGTAACACGGTACGTAAGTGTTGTTCGTGCGTTTTTTCGTCGGAACTAGCGATTAAAAGATCGTCGATAAATGCATAAACGAAATCCAATCCTTGTAAAACTTCGTGAATGAAACGTTGAAATGTTTGAGCTGCGTTCCGTAGTCCAGGTGGCATCTTGGGAAATTCAAATAGTCCCATCGGAGTGATGATAGCGGTCTTCTGTATATCTTCTTCGCGAACATTGATTTGTTGATACGCTCGGTTGAGATCAATAGTTGAAAAGATATATTTTTGTGACAGTTGATACGTGAAATCTTTGATACGTGGTATTGGGTATCTGTCAGGCGTTGTGATTGCGTTTAATCTTCTGTAATCACCGCAAACTCGGATGTCACCGTTCTTTTTGGGTACGATATGAAGTGGTGATGACCAAGGGCTCTTGCTTGGGCGGCATATACCTTGTTCAATCATATTCTCAAATTCTTTTCGCACTATTTCATAACGATGTGGGGCGATGGGGCGTGCACGACAATGTAGTGGGGCGCCCGTAGTTTCAATATAGTGTTCGACGTTATGAATGGATGTAAGTTTCATTGATGAAATTCTTGTAGTACCGGGGAATTCCGCTAAGATGTTGTGGTATTTATCTTGAATATCGACGCTTCGAATAGTAGGTATGTTTGATGCTTCTACGTATGACTGCGATGATAGGTTGGTAATACCATCTATTAGTTTTTTATTCTTCAAGTCGACGATGAGTTGGTGATGTCGTAGGAAATCGGCTCCAATAATAGGTTTGCTAACTTTCGCTACGATGAATTTCCATTTAAATGATCGACGTAGGTTGAAATCGAGTTCCAAGGTTTTCTCTCCGTAGGTAGGTATGACAGTGTTGTTCGCCGCGTAAAGTTGAAAATTCAAAGGGCTTTGTTGTTGACCTTTGTACGGAGGAATTACCGATATGTTGGCTCCTGTGTCGATTAAAAACGTCATATTGTTTTTCTTGTCGGTAATAAATAGGCGGTAATTAATATCTGATACGCTAGGTTCCGCCATGGCTAACGTATGATTCAGTTTTCCGGCTTGGTACTTTCTTGCATATAAGTACATGGCTTCGTACATTTTCGGGCTTCTGAACCAAAACGACGATGATAATAACAGTAGGTCGATCTTGACTCGCTTCGCTGGCGTGTAGGTATTGATCTGTCGCGACTTGTAGATCGATGTCGATTTTGGCGGGCGAATGGTCTTCGACTGTTATTAAGCGGATACGGCGTAATACTATTTTGTGACGAGTTGTAATTCTTGAATGAATGGAAATTATTCTGTGAATTCTTGATAGCGGCAACTTCAATTGTTAATTTTCGAATTTCTTCAATTAAAAATTGCGTTTCAGGATTTTTTGATGAATCGACGGCTGAGATGTGATTGTTTGTGTTCTCCATCATTTTGTCTGCGAGAAGTGCTTGTTCGTCGAGCGATGTCTTCGTGGAGAATGATTCGCTGACGGTAAGTACTGAACGGACGTGTGGCGGCAAATGGTTTGACCACATGAGTCGGAGGGTTGAATCTGGGACTTTGTCTCGAGCCAGGCTTCGCATTCGTCGTAGTAGTTGAGTAGGCTTTTGGTCACCTAACTCGACTTCGGATAATAATTTTTGAAGTTGGCGGTTGTCAGATTCTTCGTAAGCCGATATAAGTCGATTCTTCAATGTGATGTATTGTTCTGTAGCTGGTGGGTCGTATAACAGGTCGGAAATCTGTTCAATGTCCTGTTTCTCCAGCTGTGCAATAACCATCTGGGCGAGTTGGTTTTGTCCTTTTTTGAGTTCGCTGGTCGCTGCCTCAAAAGTAATAAACCATAGTCGTGGCTTGTCTCTCCAGAATGGCGGGATACGCATGGAAAGAGCTATTCCAGCGATTTCGGGTTGCTGCGGCTGTGGACATGCTGATTGGGTCTGTGGCTGGGAAGTGGCTTCGGCGTGCTGTGCGTGCTTCTCCATGGCGATGGGTTGACGACAGGTTGCGGTAGGTAGGTAGGCCTAGTGTGAAACGGTACTTCAGCAGGGACGGATCAGCAGGGTGTCGTTCGCAGTTCTTCGACGAGTGACGAGGGATTCGTCGAGCAGGGATTCCTCGATGTCGGGTAACTTGCGGAGAGTCACCGGCGTAGGTTGGTCCAGCAGGGATTCTTCTGAGAAGGAGGTCTTCGTCCAGAATGTTCTTCAGAGGTTCTTCGTTGGGTCACCAATTTAGTGGTTTGGAGTATCTAATCCACTAATGTTTATTCTTCAGGAAGGTTGCTTGAAATAATACTTCTGCTGGAGTGGTTATCCGAGGAATAATTTTATTGACAAAATAAACGGGTTTATATACAAAAATTGTAAAGAAGGATATCCAATAAAAATAGCTACATTAATTTACAGGAAAAAGAAAGACCAATAAGAATGAGGATTAAAAAACACGTGTAAAAAGTAATAAAATAAACAAGGTCAATTTGCATGCCGTCTCGTTCGCTCTTGTAGTAATAGCGCTGTACCTCTCGCTTTGTACTGCCATCTCGTTCTAACATCGCCGCTCTCCTTCGCGCTGCGCGCGGCGATGTTATAAATATTGCGCGGGGCCCAAATGGGTGTCCACTACGGCCTAAGGCCGCCCACGAGACGGGGGCGCCATTCAACACCGGAGCCACAGTCTTACGCGGAGCCTACTGGACGACCGTAAAGCGCGTCGCACCAAACCCGGAGACCGGTCCTGCAGTTGCAGGCCGCGATGAATCCTTCGTTATGGGGGCATGGCCTCGAAGACGATTCCGCCCGACCCGCAAGGGACGGAGTGATGCCCACGAGCTGAGCTGGGTGTCCATTCTCCTGGGAGCTGCGAGCGCGAACACACGACACGGACGCACGAAGAATGAAGATAAATGCTGGGTGCCGGGTGCTTTGAAGATGAGATCTTGTGGCTTGAAGACTGATGAAGAGGAACGAGGAAGAAGCTGACGGACTGCGCTTATCTTGTTTCTTAAACAGACGTCATTCGTTTCTTAACAGAACGTCAAAGCAAATAAATATATTTCCCTTGAGGTGTTTTGTTTCACTTAGCTTGAAATATAAGTTAGGCTGTTGTATTTATTCTTTCCTATTGGTATCCAGGTATTGTTGTGGTAAGGCAAATATGTAGGTATTGAGAAGGTATTGGTAACTGCGTAAGTATTCATAGGAGGTACTCGGTAGGTATAAATGCTAGCTGCGTCAGGCAGCTACACTACTATTGTTTCTTTTTGTTTTAAAATAGTTCCAATAATATTAAATTATATAGTTCTTGGTAGCGAAGAAAGCGACGAAGAGGGCCAATCAATTGCCAATCAGTTGCTTTCAATGGGAAAACTAGGGTCATTAAGACTGGTGAAAAAAATAAAGATTTTGTTTGTCTTAACATCGATAACAAAGCCATCCGTATTATAATTTCCAAACAAAATATTGCACGCATTCGTCTCTTTTCCAGTTTTAATTCAAGATCTGAATCTCCATCATAACTCTGTCCTAATGTACCTATCACACCCTGAGGTAAGAGCAAACGTTGCTTTAGATTGCACAGTTTATTTCATCTGAGTCGTCATGTCATGTCATGTCATATTTACACTTTACCGACGCGGTGAGGGGAGGTGCGGTGAGAGTGTGAGCGATTACTCGAGTAATGCGAGACAACTGTATGTAGCGACCCTATAGCCTAGTTGGTAGTGTAGTGCCCATGCTTGCGAAGCGATGGGTTCCGGGTTTCATTCTAGCCGGAGCAAATATTTATGTGACAGATAAATATTTGTGTTATAGCGATGTCTTATATTTGTGTTGTTCATACCACCCGCAAAACAGTGAAATCCTTTTGCGGGTATGAGTGTGCAAACGTTTATTTATTCATTTATTTAACTTCAAATGTAAAACGTGTTGAGCCCGGTGCGCACGCAACATGATCTGCCTTGTAGCTTGCCACTAGTATCAAAATTCAATGTAATTGTATGATGTAGCGACCTATTACTTGGCGTGGCTTGTGAGTTGTGGCTGATACGACTTCATGTGCCATTTAGCGCGCTCTCGTAGCTTGCCACTAGCATCACCATTCAATGTAATTGTATGGTGTAGCGACCTATCACTTGGCGTGGCTTGTGAGTTGTGGCTGAAACGACTTCATGTGCCATTTAGCGTGCTACTATTGGTACAAAAACATGTTTGTATACATGAAGCCACATAGTAAAATGAGTGATAATATTACTAGCTCAAATAATTCTTGACAAAAAATAACCGACTTCAAAATCAGGGATAACTCAAAAACTACTCGTCAGATCTCACTCTTTAAGTGGGAGTATACCTCCTCCTTTTTTGAATTCGGTTAAAAATGGAACTCAATCATTATTATTGTTAGATAGTCTAACATTTAGTTAAGATAATCTATCTGTATTAGTTTAATATAATCTGTGGTTTACCATCTGGTAAACTTAAAGTACCAAACTTAAAGTAACATATCTATGTTACTTTAAGTTTGGTATTAATGTCTGTTTTGTATGGTTGGTAACAGTGACGTTGAAAATCCCTCTTCCGTTTTCCATGTTCGAAGCAATAAACGTGTGTGAATCGCCTCTCGACCTTTTTTAATATGTGAATAACTTTCCCAGTTCCGCTCATGCGACGCCTCCGCTTGTAACCGCACCATACCAGTAATACTCTCACAAATGTGAAAAGGCGAGAATGACGCGTTGATAGAATTCTTTATACCGCTAGCCTCACCTCTAGTTTGAATTACATTTGATATTACAGTATTGTACCAATTCTGTACTTTGCTGATACTCCTTTGTACTCTGGCCTTTGAATGTTCGCTTTCAAACGCTACTTCTATTAAGATACCAATATTAAAACTATGAACATTAGAACTACGTGAACCGAGTGCAATACTTCCACAAGAAAGGGAGATTGGTTTTATTTATTTCATATATAATATTATTTTACATACACGGAATATACATACTTACATATATATCCTAATTAATATCTATTGGTGATGACATAATATAGCACATGTACAATAAGGGCATAGTTTATTATTTGTAGCTACCTTTCTATTCAAAATTTTTTGCTGTAAATTTTCTAAAGTTTGTGTAACTTGGTTAACTTTAAGATATTTGATTGTGTATCCAACTATCCACTTTTGTTACGAGAGAGTGAATCCTAGCTTCTCACAACACAGGGAATCCTAGTGTGGGAGCTAGTGCACTGAAATTGTATGTAATGATGGTTGCTGAATAAATCATTTTTCATTTTTTTTTCATTTTTTCATTTTTTATTAAGATAAATGAAGGCTCTTACAAAAAGTTGTTGCATAATTTTGTAAAAACGTCTCTGTTAAATGCTTGTATAGGTTGTCGATTTTTCTATGAATGATGGACTCATGCGGCCATGTATGTAGCAGAACATTCGATGTCTCGAGTTTATCAGAACGAGAAGTTAATTTGAGGCCGGGCAGTTTAATGATTAACGGCCCGTCTCAATAATGTACTAACAGATGGAAGACTGTGAATAGGGCTACCATTAGTATGTTATCTGTCATATCGACGGGTGCAAAGTGAAAAAAGTTATCTGCAATTTTGCGATTTTGCGATTATTGCGGTAACTTACTTAAAATATCATAATCCACAACATGGCAAAAAAATAAATCGAAATATCTCCTTATTTTTCGTACTTTTGTCACGTATAAGAAGACAACTACGCCTATTTTGTAAAATTGAACGACGTCAATGCGGTTACCTACCGTTGGCCGTTTTTACGACGGACGCGCGGTCATTCCCATTGAGACATCAGTCAGGTGACATGTTACACGTCGGCCGGCGAGAATATTTTGTTTATTTTGGCTTTTTACGTGTTAAAGTTTGTGTGAAAGTGTTATCATAATAATAAACAAATTATTATTTTTTGTTAAGAAACGACGCATAAACGGTCATCTGCCATAATGTCTTTTTCTACGTCGAGATTATATGTAGATGTCTCAATCTACATAAGTAAATTAGTGTTTTTTGGTATGTTAGTGAGTATCTAACTATGATACTACTTATTGTTAGCCATAATAATTGATTTATATTTGAGTTTCACGTTCAAAAAGTCCGAAATCATCTATTAAAGAAGACTATAGCTTACAGGATGTAAGTAATGAATTTTTCAAGAATAGTACTGTGTTGGCCGATGATATTATTGAACATCTTATTGAAGAACTTGATGAGACCGCGATGAAGACAAATGTGTATGATTTAACTTCGCAAGATAAGTGCCAATTTTCTTCGTCACACTCTAGCACTCTCGATCTGAATTACAAATTTTTATTATTGAAAACTTTGATGTTGATAACAGAGATACAAAAAGAAGATTATCAGATACACCAACAACCTCAGAATACAATTCATTTACTTCAAGTCCGCCACGTCCATTATTAGAGTTAAATAAAAATATCTCTTCACTATAGTCATGCTATCGAGCAAACAACATTAGTCTAGGGACGGAAAAGTGCAACCTGCGAAACATATTAAGTCGGCATGTGGTATTTGCAAAAACTGTAGTACAAAAACATTATTTCAAGATAGGACACGTATCTTTGATCTGTATCAACTACAACTGTTTGTAGTTAAAGCAGAGTTAAACCGCGCGGTCCGAGTTATCAACGACCCATGACTCACTCACAGGTGAACACCTAAGCTTCAGAAGAGATATCGGTTCTCTCTGTGTGTTCTACCGATTTTACAACGGTGAGTGCTCCGAGGAATTGTTTGACTTGATGCCTACTGCACTTTTCTATCATTGCCTCACTCGCCGAAGATTGAAGTTTCATCCACATAGATTGGATTCGTGGAGAACCTCTACGGTCCGATTCTCACGATCTTTTTTGTAAAGCTCTTGCAAGCTGTGGAATGAGCTTCCTTCTGAGGTATTCCCGGAGCGCTATGACATGGGGGTCTTCAAAAAAGGTGTAAAACGAGTGCTCCTTCAGGGCCAGCGATGCATTGACTATTCCTCTGATATTGCTCATGTCCATAGGCGACGGTGACAACTGGTAAGCTGATGGTAATCAGGTGGCCCGTCTGCTTTTTCGTCAGCCTCTCAGGCTATAAAAAAAGCCTCTGCCAGCAAAATCTGATACCTCCTAGGTATCATAACTTTTATAAAAATTTTAAACATGGTTCCTATACTGATGGTAATGAAACTGATTAATTTTTAAATTTGTTTTAAAGTAAATACAAAAACTTTATTTTTTTAATTGCTGTTTCAGAATATTGCTTAATATTGAGTTGAATTTAGTTTTTTACTTGCTTTTGCCATAAGAGATATACCTTTTTTTTTAAATTTACGTTTAGATTAGAACATTCCATAAAGAGACATTATTTTCATTAGAGTTTTGTGTTTATTTTAAACTACAGTTTTACTGATTGTGATTATAACGTTGATAATACGTTGATCGTAACTGATATTAATTATTTTTAAATATTAAAACTTTAGAACTTCTCTAGTTTAATTTAAATTGTTTTTATAAAAAGTTTATAATTTTTACTGTTGAATTTTCAACCAAAGAAACTGCAAAAACCTCATTTATATTCCCTAAGATTTGTATGCAGAAAGAAGATAGCGTAAGATTACATTTTAACTACAATAAATAAATAATTCCTTAGAAAATATTTCATTTAACCTTCTTCTAAACCGTGTAGCTTGAGGAATTATTCAGAAGTAGAAAAAGACATCTGCGCAAATTATGTTGTAAACTTGGTGTATTTAAGATTTAACACAGTCATGAACAAATTTTAATAATAGGAAATGTTGCACTTTTTGTATTTACTGTAATATTATAAAACGTACTTTATTAAATCCAGATTTTTGAATTCCCATGTAGAAACGACCAAGTGGTAGTTAACACAGTTGTCATATTTTTAAGCACAAAGTAGATGCAGACAACTGCAATATCTCGTAAATTAAACATAATTAGAAGAAATCAAACATACACTTAGATGCTTTATTCAATAATAAAGCAGTGATAAAATTTTCAATAGATTTGGTTTAAAATTAACGAAATGGGAGCACTTTTTCCTATTATACGCTCTCCTGAAAAGTTGCTGTTTTGCAGATAACTTTTTTCACTTTGCACCCGTCGATATTTGTCAATTTTTGCCTCTGAAAAATTGACAAATATGACAGATGACAGCCCTATCCACAGTCTTCCATCTGTTAGTACATTATTGAGACCGGCCGTAAGTGAACTTTTAAGGGCCGGTATTTATTTTTCAAACTTAAGACCCGTGTAGCGCAATGGTTACCTTCCTGGACCACCGCGAATCGAATAAAGCTGCCATTGTAATTTTTTTCTGAGAAATTCAAACATGGTGTAAGCCACTAGCAGATTCAAACATTCGCTTGTATCAGAATATTCGATGCATCGAATTCACTAGACCGCGAAGCGCTTACATGAGGACGCCTAGTTTAAAGATTAAGTGAGATCGAACGGTTGTGAAATACGTTATGGGTATATTTTACAGAACGTTTGAAGCTACGTATTTATTTTTTAATGCGGCTTTTATGGTCTTTAGGTCATTAAAAAGTGTTTGGCTCAATGAATAAAGTTTATTCTGAAACATTATACTATCAGGATTTTATTATTATTTTTATTTAGGTAGACCTCCATTCTTTTTCAAGTCTAAAAGCCTACATGCCCTTTCCTTTCTAGCACTGTCCCAAAATAGTTTTGATTATTACGTATTCTGTGACGTTCGTTAGTAGTTTCAAGTGGTTCTATAAATCCGATGGAATAAAAATATAAGTTCAAACATGATATAAATTTTGTAAGAAGATTTTACAAAAACAACATGGTCTAGTAGACTTCAAAAGTATCTGGTTGACGACAAAATAGTTTTGATTATTACGTATTCTGTGACGTTCGTCAGTGGATTCAATCGTAGACCACGTACTCTAAATCCGATGCACTGAAAATATAAATTAAAACATGATATAACTTTTGTAAGAAGATTTCACAAAAACAAAATGATTTAGTAGACTTCAAAAGTATCTGGATGACCCGAAAAACGAAATATTTACTACGAAAAAAATCTTGGTTCACACAGCTCTTAATAAGTTAAGTCTTACTGGATTCCATTCATCATTGGCAGTCTGTTCAGTGAAGCTAGAGGAGACATTGTTCCAGTAAGTACTTTAGATTTTCTTTTCGTTTGATTAAATTCAATGCAAGCAGAAATGGACTATTCGATTCTAACTTTGTCAATGTTTTCTTTGTTACTAGTTAAGTTAGGAGTCGGTTGAATTAAGCTTTCGGATTAATTGCGAACAATAGAATTGATTGTTGTATTTTCGAAGATTGTTGTTGTCTATGGCCTGTAAATTTTAAATGATCGTTGCTTACTTAGACATGGAATTATACATGAAGAATAAATTTGTTGAATAAATTTTCATTTTATTACATATACACAGATTTTAATTTAATAGAGATTTATTAAAAAGAAACCTATAAATAGCCAATTAAATTTAAAATTTTTAAACAATGAATGCAAAATATTGAGAATGAACCTGTGCACCTACATGATACATCATATGTTTACCTTTTTTCAAAGTAGTGTCAATTTGTACTGGAACGACACGGCAAGGGATGGTCTAGAATTCTTCCAATTTTGTGATGACTACCGAGCTCGATAAAAAAGGGTATGTCTTCTTGAGGAGGCCTAGAGCATACTCCAGTTCAGATTTTTGGAAAGGTTAGTGGCCAACCTAAGAGTCGGAAGTTTCAATGCCACCTGATGGAGTCCAACATGGCCTAACAACTGTTATTTTACGATACCAACCGGGACCGGTTTCTTTCCCATCGAGACACGGCAACGCTCAAGAAATTTTTGCCACTAGCAGTCCCGACAGATACGGATACCAAAAACTGGTAGGTATCTATACTTCCATACTAATATCGACACCCGCAACGAAGAAGGTTGTAACTCAAATTGCGTCATTTTCAGAATAAGCAAAAAAGTAAAAGTTAAGTGTTTGAATGTTTTTTACGAAAAAAGTATTAGGTTTGCTAAAAAATTTATATG
Source organism: Thymelicus sylvestris (assembly GCA_911387775.1). Taxonomy (NCBI): domain Eukaryota; kingdom Metazoa; phylum Arthropoda; class Insecta; order Lepidoptera; family Hesperiidae; genus Thymelicus; species Thymelicus sylvestris. The sequence continues at coordinate 17,670,214 of OU426889.1, forward strand.
TGCATTAATTCTATAGGGGTAAATACTATACTTTGATACGTGTATATCTCAAAAAATACTGTTAGAAGCTGAGATAGCATTAGTTACAACCCAAGGTTTTAGATAACTTCAACAGCGATAAGGTTGTATCTAGCTAGTTACAACCATCTTAGTGACGAAAGGTAGCCTGCTTATAATGGAAGTAAGTCATATTCTTGAATTTTAATGTTAATTATAATGCTAATAAAATAAATTATCAAGTTCAAATATGTTTAATCGCTCATGCTACCAAAACCAATGACCTATACCTCCTGAATACCACCTGAATTATACCTCCAGGATACTGAGGAGTTGAGGACCGATGGAAAGATAAAAGAGCAAGAAGAAGCGATAGACAAGTTAAACTGGAATATTGTGGGATTATCCGAAGTCCGAAGACAGGGATATAATCGAGAAACTTGTTCTATTACCGACAGGGCAAACCAAAGACCAACCAAGAACGCAAAGTGGTGTCGGGTTTCCATCCACAAATCCCTCGTCAAGCCAGGGTATAGCAGGTACTAAGAACTAAGAGTATCCAAATTTATTCGTTGAAGGTTGTACAGGTATATGCACCGACTTTGACACATCCCGACGATGAGATAGAGATTATGTATTAGCACATTAGTAGAACCAGAGGTATCCTCTAAAGCTTATTATACAGTTGCGATGGGGGACTGGCCCACAAAATGGTGATGAGATGAAAGTGGGTCCCTTCCCTTCGGAATTAAGACGATGGAACTTGCTGGCTAAATTTTAGAGAGGAAAAATCATTATGATGAATTTCCTCTTCAAAAAGAAGCCTCAACAAAAGTGGACATGGATAAGTCCCAATGATTCCATAAATAGTAAGATGGACTTCATTCTGGCGGACAAATGGCACATATTTAATAATGTGATCAGCAGGTTACTGGTTTAGTAGCGATAATCGTCTTGTAAGAGGCACATTAAATATCGACATGAAGAATTGATGAAGTCTACGCTTCGCCCAGCACCTGTCACGCCAGTGGACGAGTTTAATACTATTGTCCACGAGGTAGGATCGAATTATTGAAAGACCCACCCCAGTGGTAGACCTTATGTTGTGTCAGCACAAACTCTCAGTCTTATTATCTCAAAGTGCAGGCGACGCGATTTGTGTGAATAGCACAAATCATGTAAAAACAATTGAGTGACACCAGGGCTCTAAAGTATTCGCCGGGGATCTGTCTATTGGGCAAAGTCAGCTTACGAGATGAAAAACCAAGTCCGGCACCATGTTTTCTTCGAAACCCGAAGTTCTGAGAGATACTCATAGGTACAATACAGACGGTTGTACCTTCTTTCAAGCTGGGGAGCTGCCCCGCGGGGAGAACGACAAGCAAGCTAAAGTGGCCGTACACAGAAGATAGTAATTTTTTTCATATGTCCAAGTCCAACTATATCATTTAGCTGGCAGGGTGGGAGGACAATTGACTCTAACCAAATTCAGCACTTCAAAGCCGAATATTTTGCAAACGGGTCCCTGAATTAAAAATGGTCTGTCCAGATCCATAATATTTTTAATGTGCTTTTCAAGGATATCCCTCACTATGGGGACAAAATTATTACCACGTTACATACCTGTTTTTTTTTAAATGGTTCCGCCACTTTGTAGTTTTAGTAAATAATATCCATGCCAAATAACAGCTTTCTAGCACTAAAGGTCTCTGCGCTATGCTGCGAATGGACGGACGGACGGACGTACGTACATGACGAAACTTAGAGGGTTCCGTTTTGACTATGAAACCCTAAAAACCACAAATTTTAATTAAAACATCGAGTTCAGATGTCATTTTGCAGGCCAAATACACACAATCGTATAAATATTAGCCGGTCGCTCAGTACAGCTAAGCTGTGACAAAGCAGTATCTTAAGTTACGGTTCCGATACGTTTGTTGTGATGCCCGTTAAAAAGTTGTAAGAGATTTTACTTCCACATTCAACAACGAACATAAGAGACGTAATTCGCTTTACGCCTATAATATTGCTAGAAATTTTCATCATATGGCAATTACTACCTTCTTCGACTGGCTATCTTCGAAACCACGAATGCTAGAGATATGTCGATACTACTGTCGTGTAGCTCTTTTCACGGACTATACGCCAGTGGTATAGTCGAAAAAGGTTGTAACTTGAGTTACAACCTTCTTCGTTGCGGGTGTCGATATTATAAATGTGAAAGTGTGTTTGTTTGTTTGTTTGTATGTCCGTCTTTCACATCGCAACGAAGCTGTTATATGGTATGGTTTTTGTGTGTGGAGATCGTGAGGAGGGTGGAGAGTAACGTAGGCTACTTTTTACCGCGGTAAAACATCCCCATGGAAAGATCGATATTTTGTTAGTTGCTAAATATTTAGCTTCGGATATTGTTAATAGATGGCGTTAGTAAAATTCATTTGCAAGTTCTGAATCACGCTATCAAAATATGATACATGTTTAATTAGTTAAGTCATAGGCAACTAAATCTTACTAAGTAAAACAAAGTAAGATTTGTAAAAAGTCGATCTCTACCGCGGGCGAAGCTGCGGGCAAAAGCTAGTATTCAAATATACAAGGACTCCCATGGGGATTTTCAATACACTTACATGTGACATAGCTAACAAAATTTGCTAGCCTTATTGATTTAATCAATATGCTGTGTATAATTCCAGAAAGACTGACGCAACTGCGTGTTTCCTCCGTCAGCATTCCTTCACAAAGGAACTCGATCAGAATGAAAGCACTTACGATTTAAAACGCCAAGGCGTATCCAGCTACACCGATTGGAGTTAAGGTGCTGTGTCATTGTGGCGATTGACATATTGCGCATTTTAAATGTAGAGTATTTTAAAACTCATCTTAAGGTTAATTGCCCGCGATTTCCAGAATAATAAGTACCTTGTAATGGTCTAACCTGTGTCCTTTTCATGAAAATTCATTGAATATTTTTTGTGAGCAAGAGTAACAAATATTCATACAAACTTTCACATTATAATATTAACTAAGTAGGATTCAGTGATATTTAACTTGAAGTTAAATGCATAACATTTGGAACTAATTAAGCCTTTATTTGGCTTTTATTTTTTACTCACAAAACTACATTATGGACCTCGAGTGAGCGATTTTATAAGGTTCATCTGAATCAGTCTATCTGAATACGATAACTTTGACAACTACTGTATAAATATTCATGCGGCTTATGCTACTAGAAGACACTAAACTACATAATACATGAAGATGAATGAAGATGATACTAATTCACGAAGAAGGTTAATCTGTTTGTGGTAAATATGAAAAATGTTAAGAAACTGGAAAGAATAAACGGATTATGTTTCTTGAAACTAAGCGACGGCGAACTGCTAGTTCAGGGGTGTGATCATAGAACTAAATAAATATCTACGACCGCGTATTTCTATACCTACTTAATTGCTTAGTTATAAATGCATAATTTACACTGCTTGTTATTTGTATACTCTTTGAATAAAGTTTTTTTTATAATTATGTTAGATAATGGTGGCCACTCACGGTCAGTCCATCGCGTCAAATGGCCTGATATACGGCCAAAATATGATATAAGAATGTGAAAAACTGATGGCGTGATATAAAAATGTGTATGTCCTATCGCGCCATTTTGATATATATGTCATTTGGAGCCACGCCAAATGGCGCGACCGTGAGTAATGTACTACCCTATAATTAGCAAGCATACCCAAATCATATTTTAATAATTGTTAAGCTGCTGTATGTTACTAAAAAAATTAATATTAATTAAAATTAATTAATATTAATTCATAAAAATGAATCAGTAAAGTGTGCTGACTGCATGGAGAGAACTCAAGATCTTTACGCGAATTTCATTCGCGCTTCCACGAATCGGTCGTGTTCTTTTCATCCTCATTTCTTTATTTAATAAACAAAAGTTCCATTTTAAGAAAATCTTTGTTTTTCAATCGAAGTTTGTATGGGAATCGTAATATATTGTATTGATTTAAAAAAGTACACATGAAATACTTTTAATATACCTACTCATTTCATTCAAATCAGGTATCGATTACGTCGCGTTAGAAACAAGTAAATGCAAATAAGGCAATAATTGCTAGTTGACAAATAGCATTAACTGATTCAACCGGTTTATGGAATAACAATATTATTTTAGATAATTAGTATTTAGTAGCAGTTTATTGAATACTAGTAGGTTGGTAGTAGTAATCTGGCACAAATGCATTAGAGTTAATTGTGCTAATAGTAATTAATTAACTAATCGTTTTTCTTGAATTCTTTAATATCTTCCAATTAGAGATATTATCGATAACTCCATTAATATTGTATTTTAACCATGATCAGGTGGAATAGGCTCGAATTTAAGCCCGTGACTGAAAGAAAGAGTTTGTCATAATAGGAAATAATACAAAACTTGTTTTTAAATTATTATGTGCGAAATCAAAATCAAAATATTTTATTCATGTAGGTATCACTGATGCACTTAAGCACGTTTTTTTTTTTAATTCTACTAGCTTTTCGGAAAGGTACTTTATCATGGAGAAGAAGAAAAGCCATAAAGAAACTCCTCAGCACATTTTTTAAAATAAAACAGAGGTAGGTACATATTACAAAGTAGTCTTCTAACCTGTGCGGGATTGGAAGTGGTACATCTATTTCCGGGCATTCTTATGTAAACGTCTGTAATATCTTAGTAATAAATGCCAAAAACATTTTGAGAACATAATAGAAAACAAAGTTAAATACACATAATATTACTACAAAAATTAAAAATATAATATGCATTTTTTATTAACTTACTTACGAAGCAACAGCTGTAACTGTAAGAACGGTAAGTCATAACAATAAAAAAATACATTACTCAGAATCTAGGATCAGATAAGATAAAATGGAAGAAAAATCAAGGTATTGTTTCATTCGAGTGACTTCAACGTTTTGAAAAACCACGATTACGTTTTTTTAGAGGAAACGAAGAAATAATGAATGTAAGTGCCAACCCTATTCGTGACATTGATTGATGCATGTTTCTTGATCGCGATAGGGTTGTAAAGCAAGATTGTAAGTTCTTTAGGAAATTGTGGTCGCCGGCATTTTTGTTCGAGTAGAAAATGTAAGATTAATAATTTTAATTAAATTTAGCGAATTCGTGGAATACCTGAAAATTATGTGGCGTGAATGTAGCGTGGGCGTCGCGTGGAGTTGATACACATGTGTCTTGACACGGAGATGTTTTATGTGCACATCGTCGTTTCAGTTGCAGTTGAAAGTAAAAAGCATACAACCTGCCTCCTTAAGAACATTATAATTATTTATTTTGCGAATGGAGTGTTGCTGTTCAGATGGCCCTAGTGGTCTTTACAACATCCCCGGATCGAAATTTCACAAGCTATCAAACAACAACTATCAAATTCTGCTTACTCTGTTCCGGTCTCTATATTATAACCGACTTCAAAAAAGGAGGAGGTATTTAATTCGACTGTATTTTTTAATGTTTGTTACCTCAGAACTTTCGACTGGGTAAACCGATTTTGATGATTCTGTTTTCAATCGAAAGCTGGTGTTTGTCGTGTGGTTCCACTTACATTTGAGCTAAATCTGACGAGTAGTTTTTGAGTTATTTTGAAGTCGATTATTTTTTTCTTGGTAAAATTCAGATTATCACAATGAGATAAGGTAATAGTTGGCCAAGCTAGTCAAGTTTGGATTTACCTGACGTTATACTTTGGATATTCCATCCATCCATCCATCCATCAGCCTTTCGAAGTCCACTGCTGGACATAGGCCTCTCCTAACAAGCGCCACTCTGACCGGTCCTGAGCCTTCTGAATCCAGCGGATTCCCGCTGTCTTCTTCAGGTCGTCAGTCCACCTTGTCGGGGGGCGTCCTGTGCTCCTTTTTCCGAGTCGTGGTCTCCATTCGAGGACCTTTCTTCCCCAACGGTTATCAGTCCTTCGAACTATATGGCCAGCCCATTGCCACTTCAGCCGGCCTATTCTCCGCGCTATGTCGGTCAGTTTCGTTCGTCTACGGATTTCCTCATTTCTAATTCTATCGCGTAGAGAGATACCGAGCATAGTACGTTCCATGGCCCGCTGGGTGACTTTGGATATTAAAGGCAATAAAATAAAATAAATAAAATAAAAATAAAATTCGAATCCACCTTTCACTATGAGGTGACCAAAGTTCAAACTGTTAAGCAAATCACTGGATAAAACTTGTTTACAAATTTTAAGGTAAATATTACGAAAGGAAGAAATATTTTTGTGTTATCTTCGCTGTTAGAGCGCTCTGAATAGATAAAATTACAAATTAAACGCTTAGTAAGCAAGTCGAGCCCATTATTTAAGTAAACGACCCCTGGTGGGTGATGGAAGCCTTCACTAAAGGTCTACAGGATTTGAAGCCCTAAAATATTCTATGGACGTAGAATTATCTAAAGTAATTGTAGCTACTCAGCAAACTGCAAATACAGTGTGTTGTTTGCTTATTTTCAAGTATACAAATAAGGGAGGGAATAATCAATTTCCATCTATTTTCATATGTCAGAGTTTGTACATTTTTTGACTTCTAATTTGAGCCTTAAAATGGACCCCAATAATTATTTTAAATTCTTATATTTACGTTGCTGTATTTGGAGCTTAATTGGCTGTGACAGATTGAAAGACGTACGCGTAACAGGATACTTAAGAAATGAATAATGAATAATTTTAGTATTCATTTTCGTCTTAATAAAAAATTAAGTGACGCTTTTTTTGATTCTTATAGTGGGCAGCCAATAAAGTTTCTTATGATCAAGACTTATGTCCAAGGAAAAATGTATTGAGTATCATACACACTTGTTCATTATACACATTCGCACGGAAGATCTACAAGAGCTTAAAAGGATACAAAAGTTATGGGACAAATTCGTCGCATTAATTGAGAGATTATGACAGTCTCCTAATAAAAGATTACGTTTCTAATGAGTTGTAATAGGTCGTATAACTTTCAAATTGGATGATCATTTAATTCAGTGAATGAACAAAAGAAATATATTTTACTCATATACTCGTGCATGAGATAAAGATTAAGTAACAAATTCATGAAAGATGAACAAAATAACTTTTTTTTTATAGAAAAACTTCAATAGTGACACCTGTGTGTATATATAATAGTAAATTAAATGATCAATACTATGCCGAAAGTTGCATTTTTTTCTTTAAAATATGTTTTGAAACTCTTTTACCTACCGTTTAAAACATAATGCCTTCATTCAGTTCTATATCTTTTTAGATTTCTGAACTGTAGTTACTTATAATGCGATCAAGACTTTTCCTTAATATTATTTATACCTTTAATAAAAACGTACGGTATAAGAAGTCCCCAGTGAAATGAATCGGGACCACGACAAATTATACCCAGAATTTTTCAGAGTTGTAAAAAAGTTTAAATGGATAAAAACTTTTGGTGAAACATACCCAACTGTTAAACGATATTACTTTCTTCGGCTATTATCAGGGGTCATTATCATCTTTATGAATACTAAATTAAAATTGATAGCTTGAAGTTTACATTCAGAAGAAAACTGGGAATCCAAATGTTTACGGACAATTGACACACTGATTCTGAAACGCATGAATGTTTCCATTAATGATTGAAGAAAGAGATTGTTAGAAGGCTAGGCAGATGAAGGTTTGTACCTTTCACCTAAGTTATATCTAAAGTTGTGTTACTCTAGAGTAATTAGTGGAGTTATTTGTAGGTTTATCCCTTATCCTTTAAAAGTTTTGTCGAATCTGCCCTTACTTGTAATTTTATTGTAAGTCAGCTCTCAGACTTTCAATAATTATAAAGAACCGTTAAAATAGAAATCAGTTATTAAAATCATTTTCATGATTATATGAAGGTTAACTTTCTGACACTTCTATGCTTTCAAACCATCACGCATCGACCCAGCGTCGTATAAATCTCATTTTTCTTTTTAATTACGCCCTTTTTAAATTAACTTCTGCCTTTTATCCCGTACCACACAAAACCTACATATATACCAAAAATAAACTCCAGACTCATTCAGTATTGAATCAAGGACACAACAGAGAGAGGTGATTACTACTCTCTGGGGTCATAATATTAAAATCTTCCGAAGCACCTCAACTGTGCTCGGAGAAATATAGGCTATAACTGCAAAGTCCCGCGCCAAATTAAGTAGGATTTTTTTGTTCGTTACAACAAAGAGATTCGATTATCGCCGTAGAGGACAGAGGAGGCGTCTCTGGATAGAATAGCGTCTGAGTGATACGCGGGAGTGGTAAAAAGCGAGGAACCATAAATATTAAATGTGCTTACCATCCACGCCTTCATTTAAGCTTACCATCAGGTGTTTTTGTGGTCAAGCATTAACTTATTCTGCATAAAAAACCGCTACTGAACTTACACTACTGCGCTATGGCATGAAGTTCTTCAAAAAATGTGTAAAAAGAGTTCTTCTTCAGAGGCTGCATTGCATTGATGATTCTTCTGGTATTGCTCATTTGCATAGGCGACGGTGACCACTTACAATCAGGTAGTCCGTCTGCTTTTTCGTCAGCCATTGAAGCTATAAAAAAACCTTGCCCTTTTCTATTAAACGGTTACCAAACCAGGTTAAGTTCTCTGTATCTAGTGACTTGCAGGCGAAGATCTATGCTCAAAGACGCTATTCCACAACTTTTTATTCCCCACGAGTATTCGTCCTAAATGATAACGATTAACTTATGACAACGTTTACACGTTGATGAGGATTTTGACATTAATTTCTATAGGCGATGATAACTACTGATTGCCGGATCGCCGCACCAAGGGTCCTGGGTTCGATTCCCAGCGAGGTGGAAATTTGAATGATGAGTTTGAATTTCTGTTCTCGGTCTGGGTGTGAATGTCCTGGTCTAGTGTGTTGTCCATGGCACGCACGATACAGGGAATCCTAGTGTGGGACTATGAGTGTGAACAGTTATTTATTTTTACTTAGTATCACGAAGCTCGTCTGCTCTTTCGTTGAGTTGCATAAAATAATACACGTGTCCAGAGACTTATTTCAGTTGAGACGAGATTTCTCACGATGATTCTTATGATGCTCATTATGTACACTGCTTGACGAAACCACAGGCTTTACTTTTATATGTATCGTTCTAAGTAACAAAATAAAAACGCGGTACTTTAAACAGTGTATTAAAGGAGAAGTATTTGTATCAGTTGTAACGTGACATAATCAAGGCTCACAAATCGCAGATTTCAGAAACAAACAAACAATTCAAAACACAAAGTCGCTTAACACAATCTTCTCCCAGGAAACTCATCATGTATCTCCATTTAATCAATGACAAGCGGTTAGTACAATGGTCTCACCAAATGAAACATCGGTAGTAAAATGTACATTTCGACAGCGAGTTTTATGAGCAGGCTTCCGAAGATATCGTCCTACTGTGAATGGATGGGCGATACTGAAGTATTGGGACCACAATTGTTACAAACAATAAAATTGATACTTAAATATTTTTTGACAAAAAATAACCGACTTCAAAATAACTCAAAAACTATGTGTCAGATCTCGCTCAAAAAGTAGGACTATATGACAAGCACCAGATTTCGATTAAAAAAAGAATCATCAAAATTGGTTCACCCAGTCGAAAGTTCTGAAGTAACAAACATAAAAAATATTGTTTTTTTTTTACTCAGAATAAGTTAATGCTTTACCACAATCCCACCTGATGGTAAGTGGAGATGTGGTCCAGTATGGTTAACGCACTAACTCAACAAAAGCCTATTCACTCTTAGTAAAAATTTAATTATTCGGTACCAACTTACTTACCTAATAATGGAGACAAAGAGTGAACTCTAATCTTTATAACAAGTAAATTTTGCTTGTAATTCTGTTTGTATTTCCTATTTCACTCAAATGGCGACTGTAAGCAATCTACTAAATTGCGGACTAATTTATGAAAATGTATACAAGAGATAAGAGATTCAAAGCGCCTTCTGTACAAAATTGCGTGTACTAAAGTAATGGACCAACTGTAAATGCCATTTAAAACGGAATTAATTATGAACTATTAATTAATAACGACATTAATCATAATGGAGAATAGACTTCAGCTTTAATTAAAGTAGATGAAGCAACAGATATAAGCTCTTATACAGTTTGAGTGTTATCATTATACTAGCTGTTGCCCGCGGCTTCGCACGCGGAAATTATGCTTATTTAACATATTTGTACGCCTTACAAAAGAAAATTTAAAAACAGGTTCATTTATAGGTTGAAGTGCTTATATTTAGGAATTTACATACTGAAACCTACGTGTATACTACGAATAAGTTCAAGGGTTTTCATGTGATGCCCGGACAGACAAACAGATAGACAGGCAGACAATAATTTTAAACAGTAAAAAATATCTTCAAAACGGTTCTGTTGTTTCCATCCGTTCAAGAGTTACATATACTCTCTCTCCCTCCCCTCTCCCTCTCCCTCTACCTCACCCTCTTCCTGTCCCACTCTCTCTCCTTCTCCCTTTCCCTGTCCCTCTCCCTTTCCCACTCGAGGTCCTTATCCCGCTTCATGTCCCTCTCTCTCCCACTCTCAGTCCCTCTCCCGTCCGCACCCAGTCCCTCTCCTGCTTTCTGTCCCGCTCTCACTCCCTCTCCCGCTCCCTGCCCCTCGCCCTCTTCCGCACCCTCTCCTGCTTCCTCTCCCGATCCCAGTCCCTCTCTCGCTTCCTGTCACTCTCCCATCCCCCTCCCATCCGTAAAGTTCTCTACATTAAATTTTTTTCTCACTATAAGCTTAATTAATATTTTCACATTACTGAGTTCAAAATTGACGTAGTTTCTTAAATATTTACAACCCCTTTGTTTAACTCCTTATGGGGATGAAGTTCGAGAAAATCGTGATACAGTTAGGTAATTTTTGTGTCTAACTATAAGCATAATATACAAATTTTCATCCTTCTTAGTTCAAAACTGACGAAGTTGCAATACTAACTTACACACACTTATTTAACCGTTTAGGGGTTGATTTTCCAAAAAAAAACACAACTTTTATATTTTAATCTGGCGCTAATATATAAATTTTCATGTTTTTAACTTCAAAAATGACGAAGTTGCGTACTAAGTTCCATCCTCCAAATTAACCCTTTAAGGGATGATTTTCCAAAAAAACTTGTTAAAATTAACTTTTTTTCACAACTATAAACTTACATAAAAAAATTCATATTTATCAATCTAAAACTGACGAAGCTGATTTGTACGTAAATGACTTCCAACCCCTATTTTTAGGGGATGAATTTCGATAAAACAGCGACACAGTTATTTTTTGTGTCTAACTATAAGCTTATATACAAATTTTCACCCTTCTTACTTTAAAACTGACGAAGTTGCCATACTAACTTCCACACGCTTATTTAACCCTTAAGGGGTTGATTTTCCAAAAAAAAACATAACTTTTGAATTTTGCTTCTAATCTGGAGCTATTTATGTAACTTTTCATGTTTTTAACTTCAAAAATGACGAAGTTGCCTACTAAGTACCATCAATTAAATTAACCCTTTAAGGGATGATTTTCCAAAAAAATGTGTTAAAGTTAACTTTTGTTTATTACTATAAACTTACATAAAAAATTCATATTTATAACTCTAAAACAGGCGAAGTTGATTTGTATGTAAATGATCTCCAACCCCTATTTGTAGGGGATGAATTTCGAGAAAACAGTGATGCAGTTATTTTTTGTGTCTAACTATAAGCTTATATACAAATTTTCACCCTTCTTACTTCAAAACTGACGAAGTTGCCATACTAAATTGCGCCCTATTAATTAACCCTTTAGGGGATGATTTTCCAAAAAAACATAATACTTACAAATTTTGTTTATAGTCTGGAGCTAATATGTAAATTTTCGTGTTTTTAACTTCAAAAATGACGAAGTTGCCTACTACGTACCATCCATTAAATTAACCCTTTAAGGGATGATTTTCCAAAAAAATTTGTTAAATTTAACTTTTGTTTATTACTATTAACTTAGATAAAAAAAATCATATTTATAACTCTAAAACTGACGAAGTTGGTTTGTATGAAAATGACCTCTATCCCGTATTTTTACCCCTTAGGGGATGAATTTCCAAAAATCCGTTCTTAGCTGACGTCTCCTTGGCATAAGCTATCTCCCTGCCAAATTTCAACATAATCAGTTCGGTAGTTTCTGAGATTTTTTGTTTAATCAGTGTATCTCTTTTCAATTTTATATATATAGATTTGAACGTAGGTGTAGCTCAATCTCTGTTTGAATTTAAGTTAATTAGAGAAATGGTAATTTGAATCAATTAGAGTGCGAGTATATAGGGAGGCCTATGTCTAGTGGACCTCCAAGTGCTAATGGGTGGATGGATGGACTACAGTAGGATGCTTAAGCGTGACTGAGTACCATCGGCATTTTAAGTAAAATGATTTCAACGTTAATGATTTTAAGAATACTTTAAAATGATGGTGGGAGCACGATAATATATTACTGTTACAACCTGCAAGTGGAAATGTTTATATTATACCTTAGAACTTTGTACTGGGCGAACCGATTTTGATGATTCTTTTTTTAATCGAAAGCTGGTGGCTGTCATGTAGTCCCATATAAATTTTATTGAGAGCTGACAATGGCATCCATGATAAAACCATATATGTCTTAAATTTGTATTAAGTATGTGCGCGACAAATGGACGAATAACTCAATATCACGCCAACCGATTTCGTTGATTCTTTTTTTAATCGAAAGCAGGTGCTTATCAAGTTATCCCACATAAATTTGAACGAGATCTGACAAGTAGTTTTTGAGTAACTTTGAAGTCGGTTATTTTTTGTTAGTAAAATTTAGATTATCACCTAACAACACACAATTTATACAATATCTATGTATATCAATACAATTTAATATGTGCCATAGAAGCTAACATTTGAATAAAATCTTTACGCATGTCCATACAGCTGAGGGTATCAGAGCGGAAAATTACGCTAAATTCCGCTAACAGTCTGATAATTTCGAACACTTGGCAGCTGTTAGTCGCAATACTGTTGCAATAACATAGACCTGTCCATAATATAAACAAGAAATATCCATGAGATAAAATATAAATAAAATATGATTTCTTAACGTAATATCCAAATGTGCTCAACATCGCTTAGTGTATGTACTAGAAATTTTAAAATAAAAAACACTACATTTTAATTTTTACAAAACAGATTCAAGCCATCTCTGTGTTTTGGGGCAAATTATGTCGTTAATAGATATATTTTCTCAAATAATAATATCTTCCATGTATACAGGGTTATTGGTGTTCCCATTTGTCACCAGTGGTGACAAACGTGGTGGGGACAAATGGGAATAACCCTTATTATGTAGTCCATAACATAATTATCCTAACGTATCATAGCGTGTCCTTGAGTATCCTTCTTATAGGTTGCCTGGATGAAATCGCTATGTAGCGATAAGGCCGCCTATTTTGTACTTCCATCTTAACTGTATTCTTGTACGATTGTATAATATGTGGTGTGTAAACAATAGATTTATCTGTCTATCCTACTAGTATCCTAGTAGTATCCTACTAGTAGCCCTACAGAAACATATAAACATATACAATAACCATAACATTTTAGGTTACTTATATACTTGATTTCATTATATGTTACGAAATTACCTACATAACACATTATGTACATTACATAAGACTGATCCACGGATTTGACCACATACTAAAAGCTAAGGGATAAAAATGCTGATATGTCCGGGCGGAATCCGTTATACAGCAACGGTCAATATAGCATTTAGAGATGTGCGGTGATACGGATATTCCGATTTCCGAACGTATAACTAATACTTTTTTTGCCTAGTAGGTAATATTAAAGGGAATTTACTTTCAATTCAATATTAGATAAATAGTTGATTAAAATAAACTGAAGGTCTTAATATACTTGATGTGGAATACTAAGAGTCCAACTAAAATGTGTTAGATATATTGGAATGCGGTTATACCAAAAGGTGTTACTAATTGTGATGTATGTAATACTTGATTTGATCAGGGATTAGCAAAACATTTAGAGATACCGAAATACTGATTAATGATATACCTATGTTAAAAATTCATCGTGTTGCAATTTGTATACGACTTTGGCCCTCCCTAACATCCCTAGTCAATAGCCAGTGATCAGTATTCAGCGAAAATCCGCTCTGAAGGAACGATTAGAATTAGACGCGACTCTGCAATTTCAGTTCTGCGCTATCTATCAGTAAAACTGTCACGATTTGGTGGTGCACTCCAATTGATTGACGTCCCCATTTGAATTTGCAACTTGGCCACTCTAAAAAACGGGACTTTTGGCTAGCGGGTTTATGCGTGCCGTCCTTTGTAGCGTCGTCGATGCGGAGACAGCATGATACTAACACTATTGAAGAGCGCCGATGCCGGTTGATAAAAATAGCGTCGATGTTATGAAAATTTAAATTATCGTATTTGGTGAATTTTTGCTGTCAATTGTATTTCTTAAGTAAATAGTAATGACCAAATGCCTTACTAAACAATACGTAAGTCTACTACTATTACATACAAACTAAAATCGAAGTAACCTAAGCTTGCTTTAATATGTCTTTGTCTTTTTTTTTTTTTTTTTTTATTTGGTACACAAAACCGGACATTACACTTTTTAAACTTAGCGAAAACATACATAATATAACAGTTGATCCTGGTGAATGTCCTTCTTGATGTGAACACTGCATGCTTATTAAAAATGCATGCTTAAAGAAAATGAAAGAACAAAGTTCAACGACCTAAATAACTCACTTGAAAACACTGAAGAAGGCTCAAATGAATCAAAATACTCCTTAATACCCACTTCGTAGTCAATCTTCTCATTTTACTGTCACATGAGACTTACAGCTGGTACACATCTGGCGTTTTTAACGCGCGCTTTTATGACGCCCATTTTGTTCTAATCAAGAAGCAAATGTTGCATATCTCTACTTAAATATGTAGAATCATAGTTCGCATAAGTCATAGGACTTGGCCATGTAATTCCCCGCTAGAAGCTTTTATTCGCTTCAAGCATCATCGCAAACATCTTCAAATAATAGGTATATGGTTCCAAATTTCGGCGCAATGTCATGGCTTTATAAGGTTCAAATGCTCTAATATAAAGTAATATTACACTATCGATACAGTACGTAAAGATAGTCTAATTGTATTCAAACAAACTTGTTCAAAGCCTTATCCATGTTAGTTCTTATCCATGCATCATAAAAGCGCGCGTTCGAAACGCCAAATGTGTATCAGGAGTTACGTAAAGTCTCGTCGAGCTCACGTCTTCATGTGGGTTGTTAGAAATATTTAACAACCAACTGCGTGAATTTAATTTCGAATGGCGCGCTTGGCTTTTGTTTTAGTAATTGTGGCGATAGGCGGTTGGGAGTTGGAGAGTTAAATGTTTTTGATATTTAGGTTACACTGTCGTTGAGCGGGTAATAGGTAACTTTCTAGCTTCTTTTTTACTCGATAACGCATCTTTAGTGTTTTTGCGTTACAGAATAGAATACATCTATATACCTATGTACATAAAATACAAAAAGTTTTTGTAAGGATGTCCTCTAGACTTTGAAACCATCCAACCGATGTAACCCAAACTAGTTTCATATAAAAGACAATAATGCGAAGCTGATTTGAGATTACTAAAACAACCATGTAAATAGATTAACACAAAAAGCTTCAAAGAAATCTCTTTCAGGGCAACTTTTGGACATGGGACATAATAAAAAGAAGGAAAGAAAGAAGTAGGTTGCTAAAACAGCAGATTAAAATACATAAATATTAAAATAAAGTCACATACTACTACGTGACAGTTTTGTACATTTATTTTGTAACCTTCCAAAAAGTCATAGCTGATTTTGCAGTGGCATATTCAGATAAATACAAAATTTCAACACAAATCTCATATAATAATTTTCCCACGTAATCAAATGTCACTTTGATTTGTATCCTACAGGATTACCTGTTCATTTACACCAAAAAAATTCAAAACATTTGTGTAAAATAAATGAAACATGTCAACGATTATCTAACATATAAAGAGAGAAAATATATGTACACGGCAACACGGAACACGTAGAGAAAATGACAAAAGTTACACGGGTTGAAGGCGAGACATTCAAAACATAATTACCGAGTACACTCCGGTACATAATAAATTTGAATGATACCTCATTTACGGTTTATAGCACCCAAGGGTTACATCGCGATATTAAATTCTATCTGCGTACGTTTTAATTTGGGGCGTTTGTGAGTTTTACACTTTGCTGTCGTGAAAATTTGACGCCTTCTACCATATATCATGTTGCTTTATATTTATCGTCTCATAATAAATGTACATTACATTTAATGAGAGATTTGGTAATCAGACACGTGTTTTGACGATTACAAAACAAAATAACAGTAATTTGTAATGAAAAGAAATCCATGCCATAACTTTTGAAGTATTTTTTATATTTTTTGACGACCGTAGCCTAACTTACCAACTGGTATCGAATTTGCCTGCGAAGCTGGCTTTCCCCGGGAACCCTCCAGGGTTTGATTTCCGGCTGAGGCAGATATTTATAAACGCTTACACACTCATACCCCCGCAGTAAGTTATTTACCTGTGTTGCGGGTAGCATGGACTACACATATGACACATCACAATAACACCCATGGCCCGAGTACAAATATTGTATTTATCTGTCACATAAATATCTGCCCCGGCCGGGAATCGAACCCGGGACCCCTCGCTTCGCAGGCAGGGTCGCTACCAACTAGGCTACAGGGTTGTCAATTCAATTCAAATTCATTTATGTTACATATAAATATTTGTATTCGGGTCATGGGTGTTATAGAGATATTATCTAAATTGAGTTGGGAAACCTACTGCGGGGGTATGGCTGCTTAGCGTTTATTATTTATTTTATTAGCTTTTATTATTATTAGTTTTCTATAGGAATACCTAATTATACAATTAACAAAAAATGACCTACTTAAAATTATTGAACTACTGACATACAGAAATTCTTCATTATATTCGAACCTCTGTTACATATAATAATAATAATATTCCTTAGATTTACCTGTACAGTACATAAAACCATATCCGGCGTATGTGACACGGAAATTCACGAAATAGCTAGGCCATTACCCATTCATTGTGCCGCTCTTTACAGCGCCGACTGTACAAAGCCGAAGGTACTAGGTAAACAGAGTTGACGAATATTAATCATATAAAGCTCCTTTGGGGAACTCCCGGTCGGAGCCATCATTAGTTTGCGTTAGCTTGTAATTGTGTTTTGTGGGAGGTTTTGGTTTAGGCCACTTAAGACCTCATTGCATTTACAGGCCAAGCGCGTAAAGCTTATTAAAAAAGCCATCGTCTCCGTATCCGAATATAATCTAAATTTTACTAACAAAAAATAACCGACTTCAAAGTCTCAAAAATTACGTAGTTGTCAGATCTCGTTCAAATCACGAGACAATTGAAACGAGAGAAATTCAGACCACAAGACAAGCGCCTGCTTTCGATTAAAAAAAAAATCATCGAAATCGGTTGGCGTGATATTGAGTTATTCGTCAATTTGTCGCGCACATCTTAACACAAATTTACGACTTATGTGGTTTTATCATGGATGCCATTGTCAGATCTCAATAAAATTTATGTGGGACCACATGACAGCCACCAGCTTTCGATTAAAAAAAGAATCATTAAAATCGGTTCGCCCAGTCCAAAGTTCTGAGGTAACAAACATAAAAAAAAAAAAAAATGCAGTCGAATTGAGAACCTCCTCCTTTTTTGAAGTCGGTTAAAAAAATAATTACCCGAAACTTCCTACAATCTTACCAGCAAGTTGACACCACTTATGACACCATAGAATGCGGGCATTAGATTGGGTTCAGTATTCTAGCTAATTTACTAGTAAGCATACAATTTGCTAGTAATTTGGCTAATTCACCGAACAAAATGAGTTTAGAAAACATAATTATTTCAAATTTAAACTACCTACTGTACAGTCAATGTCAAAAGTATATAGATGTTAATCATGTGCCAACAACAGAGGTGAATTGCGCTGCAAAATGTAATTCTATTCATGTTACCAAAACCAAATTATCGCTAAAATATCACGTATGATAACATGACCTGTTGTTATATTGTATTGACAACAGATTCAGTATGCATTATTTATTAGACAAATTTTATTAGCTGAAATCTTATTTTGAAATATTATTAGATAAATTTTGATGTGTGCGGTCGGATAAATTAATGAAGCAAGGAACTTCAGACATTTCAAAAAACTGAGTTTTTCTCAATATGAATGTTACGAGTATCATATTTTTTACCCGACTTAAAAAAAGGTGGAGGTATTTAATTCGACTGTATTTTTTATGTTACCTCAGAACTTTCGACTGGGTGAACCAAAGATTTTTACCATAGATTTGTTATGTCCATACATTACGAGGTTCAGTTTTCGATCCGCGATGACATGTCATAATTGTCAAAGCATAACATAGAGTAGTCAGGCAGAAGGGACACTGAATGAAACGAATAGTTAGTACATATTAGGCATAATATTATTATTGTCATTTAACATTTTGAAATTATATTACACAACAAAAAACTTAAAGTAAGTAAAAAATACAATAATTTAAACGAAATTCTGTCTGATTTTGATAAGAAGAAAACACGTAGGACAGCGCGTCATTGTATTCGTTATTCATTAGTTAGTGTCGTTAATGTCCATGGGCAATATATAAATATATAAAAAAAACATTGATAATATTAGTAAAGGAACAACGTACACTTGTTATTTACTCACAAACACACTGATACTAAAACTGAAAAATGGGCTTTTATTTACCGATGCTACCACAGGCACTGCATTTTTTTTTTCAGACGCGAGTATCCTTTCGTAGTAATAGGTATACTTATTTCTTCTTTAAAATTTACAGAACATATCGTACTATTTTTTGTAGGCATCCAGTTGGCTTCACTGCGTTCTTTTTGAACAATGCTTACCCAACGACAACACATAAGCTCATCACTTCGAAATCTAGGAAAATTAAAAATAATGAAAGATAAAAGGATATTTAACCTTTTTATTTTACGAACAATCTAAAACTTGATATCATAATAAAATTAGCTTAGGGTTTGCATAGGGCGAAGCGCTCATAGCCCGGCGGCTTGCGTCGATCCTATAATCCGTTCACAAATCTTAGAGACTAAATTGACGTTTCATGGGTGACCAATTTCAGGTGCAAATTAAATAGTGATGACCATAAACCGAAAAGTAAATCGGAAAAATTTTCACAATTTATATGGAAGGTCGACTATTTGTGTGATTATTGAAGAGTCCCTAAAACTAGTATAAAAACAAGTTTAAGCAACCATTATCATTCATATATCCATAATATATTTGCCCTTACTTACTAAATTTATAAGTTATTTTGCTTACAAGAACGAGTATTTGGTTATGGTTACATTCGGTATACAGCTAATTTTATACTATTTACCCGAATACTAAATATCTAGGTAGATATGAGTGTTGCTACTAATATGTCACTATTCTTACGACATAGTTTACGATTCAAAAAACCGGAAAAGTAGATCGCACAAATTTAGCTGGTATCATTATTTCGAACTTTGACATTAGTGGTTGTCATTTTAGTCTCTAAGATTTGTGAACAAGGTATATGTGATCGACAAAGTTAAGCAATAGCGGGCGCGGTCGGTAGTTGGATGGGTGACCGCTAGTGGCAAAAATTTCTTGAGCGTTTCCGTGCTTCGGAGGGCACGTAAAGCCGTCGTTCCCAGTTGTTATCATAAGATAAGAGTCGTTAAGCCATGTCGGAGGCCCTCGGGCGGTTTGAAAACTTCCGACACTCGGGTTGGCCACTAACCCCTCCACCAATCCGCACTGGAGCAGCGTGGTGGAGTATGCTCTAGGCCTCCTCAAGAGGAGAGACCCGTGCCCAGTAGTGGGCCATTAATGGGTTGAAGCCATAAAAAGATTTCATTTGGTTCAATTTGCGAAATGTCTTAAATTGACTTTTATGCCTAGATTTCACTTCTGCCTTATTAGTCTATGACGAATGGCATGTGCCTTAATACATTTAATATTTTAATCAATTTTAAAAGAAATATTATATATTAGTAACAAAATTAAACATAACGTTTTATGTACTTACCTATGGTATGTAACTCCATCATTCTTATTGAATTTGGAGAAATGATTTTTGCAAAATCTCAAAACACAACTCGGCATTTTTGTGACAACTACAGACAGCCTCACTCTGAAGCATCTATCAACTGTCTACAATGAAATCGCTACACTTGACTAGATTCTACTGACTTAATTTCAACGCCCGCTCAGCATATCTACCTCCCTATACATACAACATCATTGGGGTGAACCGATTTTAATGATTCTTTTTTATCGAAAGCTGGTACTTGTAATGTGGTCCTACTTAAATTTGAACTAAACCTGACCAGTAGTTTTAGAGTAATTTGAAGTCAGTTATTTTTTGTCAAGAATTATTAAATTAACTTCTGTATGTTACATCTTTGTCGATTATTTTAAACGATTCTATTATATTAAACATAATTCAAGCATTTACTCATATCAAACACAAAATCCTTAAACTCCTTTGTCACTATCGTTACTATCATGTACGATAGTGAATGTTATACTTAATATTCTCAAACCGAATTGTTCAACCAGTTTTTCCTAGAAACTTTGCATTTTTTGTCTATTTCTCATTTTCTTACTGCAATATCATTTGCATCAAAACACTATTATGCAGTTAGTTTACTACATATCTTATTCTAGAGCTGACTGTACTATTTCATCACATAGTGTAGACAACAAAAGCCCAGACAAAACCATTACATGATATTGAATCATTAATCTGGTGACAGTGGAATGTTAATTTTCAGCTCAAAAGTTGGATTAGATAACTTTAGGTTCATATGAGTTTAAAGTTCAAATGAGTTCAGTTTTCAACGAATGTAGGTGTGTTTATACTGTTAAATAACATGTCTATTATTTAGGTATGGACTAAATTCAGTGACGTGTTTATTCTACGAATATTTCGTATACGAATTTGTCGGTTCTGCAGTTTTTGAAATTAATAATCAGAAAATATGAAGAGTTCTCCATAAAGTTCTCAAAAGTGTATCTACAATATGCAACATGTTGAAATCAAATTATTATTTGTTGTTTAAATGATTGCTGGGTAACATAGTAATGAACGAAGTATCGTGCTTAACAATGTGTTGAATTTGCTTGGCTTCGATCCATTGATGGATCACTATTGAGCACAAACCACGCTGCTCCAGTGTGGATTACCAATGTAATATGAAATGAAAATAATTATTTGCGTAAATGTAGTGATTCATACATAGCCGACAAACGACGTGATGGTTATTGGTCACCGTCACCCATAGACAAGAACAAAACAAAGGCACCAGCGTTACCAATGCCAACTATGAATGAAGATAGACGAAACAGAGAAAACATAACTGTCCCTCTCACTCTATCAGGAACACGACAAATTGTTTGGCGAGTGATTCAAAACGAATATGGTGTGGCGACATTGCAATACACGTCACAATATGCCGATAGTTCACGCCAATCTGAGGTCACGTCGATTTGAACCACTCTATCGAAGTTTTCTGCAACAGTTGCATATATATATACAAAGTTCTGACTAGATCATCCGGGGATCGATCATCGGGGCCTTTGTTAAAATGGTATCGCTCTTCATATAGGATTGGCATTTGTGAAGAAAACATCTTTCATTGCCAACATTCTCAAGAAACTGTTAAGTCCACGTAGTCACTTATCCACAGTAATAGACTCCAGTTTTTATTTTAAGGTAAAACCCGACGGCCCACTTGTAGAACAATTACGGTTTATGATAAAGTTTTAGTTCTCAAGCCTTCGTTGTTTGTGAAGGCTTAATTAGGAAAGGGTAACCGGTTATGAAATTGATTTAGGGTCTTACAACAACAAATTTACAAGCTATCAGAGTGTTCAGATACAACAAAACAAAGAATATACGATCATTAAACTAAAATCATTGCGACATTAGTGTAACGACACTTTCAATTGCTCCAAGATAAGTTTCAATTGCTCTTTCAAAGTAATTAGCGCTCTTATGAGGTCTGCAATATCATGAAAATGACCGCAGTTTACATGATTTACAAACTATTGTGATTGCGATCGCATAAACCGGGTCAATTTCCAACATACTTGTTTTACCTTAGTACATATTGGTGTTATTGTAAGTTTTGATTTAAGAGTAATAAGGGACAAATTGTATTTATTTTGGTTGATTTATATTAAAAAATATGTAGGTAACCCCAGGTATCCCACATGGTTACACGCTGTTCTACAATACCCAAGACAGTAGATGCCTTTCGAAATGTTACTATGCTTTTTAGGGTACAGAACCCAAAGGGTACCAACGGGACCCTATTCATTAGTCTATCCGTCCGCCTGTCACAAGGCTTTATATCTTGAATCGTAATAGGTAGACAGAGACTTGATTTTTATACAAATATTTTGACTGGTTTCTTATTAAATAAATAGCTGACAAACGACACAGTGCAGCAGTGTGATCAAATGTACAACTCTTAAGAAATTTAGGAATATGATAATTTAAATGAAAAAGACGTGTGGGCATCCAAGTTATTAAATAATTTTATTATGATACGGAATCCTTTTGTCGTTTCGTCTCTGCCATCATATAATTTTCCTAAATGGTAATAGAATTTAAAAAATCCTGCGTCATATTGTTTTTATTCATATAAATTTGTTTTGAATTTTGGATAGTCATTTCCTGCCACGGACGTGTAAACAGTGGAACGAACTTCCTGCATCGGTGTTCCCGCTAAGCTATGACATGGGATCCTTCAAGAAGCGGATCTTTTCTTTTCTTCGAGACCGGCAACGCATTGGTGACGCCCCTGGTGTTGCTAATGTCCATGGGCGACGGTGATCTCTTACCATCAGGTGACCCGTCTGCTCGTTTGCTTGCTTAAGGCATAAAAAAGTCAGTGTTTACACAAAAAAGGGTTTCGACATAGCCGAAAGAGAAACAGCTTATTAGTATTCTTTTTCCAATAAAACCTCATAAAATATTTACCATCAGTCACTTTATTTACCGACACGGCGAATAAAAATTCTGTCATAAAATCTCAGCTTCTGACATAGAAACCTTTTTAGGGTTTTGGCCTGAGGCGTGTGGTGTCAGTCCCGGATCAAAGGTTACATAATCATTAAGTATTGTTTGTATCCCTTCAAAGTTGGATAAAGCTGATAAAACTGTTTGATAAGCGTGATGACACAATAAAATTGTAAGCCAGTGTGATCTTTCTTTATTTATGGTGTGAAGGAAAATTTATTGTATTCATTTAATATTAGAATAGTGGTAGGGATCAAGTTATGATTACTTAATACTAGTTTCTAAAGGTAAGTTATTCAAATTTTTTGCTATATGCATTGTGCATATCAAAATTAAATGAACAAGCAAGTAAAGGCGTAATTCTC
This sequence comes from Thymelicus sylvestris, assembly GCA_911387775.1. NCBI lineage: Eukaryota > Metazoa > Arthropoda > Insecta > Lepidoptera > Hesperiidae > Thymelicus > Thymelicus sylvestris. The sequence goes on from OU426889.1 coordinate 17,693,837, forward strand.
ACTATGTGTCTGGTTGCCCGATGCACCCTCCAAATTGTATCTAGCAGAAAACCGATATTTATATGTAGCAAACAATTATTTCAAGGCGTATAACTGAAAAAAAACCGTTGTATTGGAAACTATTTATATAAATATTTGACGATCGATTGATTGAATATGTGTCGTGTAAATTCCCAGAGAGGCAGTTTGAGTGAAGAGTTTAAACTGTTCTCGGTCTGTGCGTGTATGCTCTTGTCTTTGTGTGTTGTCCGTGGCACCCACGACACAGGGAATCCTGGTGTTGGGGGTATCCTATAACAGCTTTACTATGAAATTGTAGACCTAACTGTATAAGTATTTTTTCTATGAAATTCCAAATCATTTTTGTGAACGGCGTTTTTTTTTGCTTATAATAAGTTAATGCTTAACCACAATCCCAGCTGATGGTTAGTGTAGAAGTCGTCTAGGATGGTGAGCACATTAACTTAGCAAAAGCCTATCCACTCTCTTCTTGCGTTGGACTGAGTAAAGCTTTAAAGAAATACGTTAAGTTCTTTGGTAATTACATTACTGATTACACAAACGAGAAGTCTTCAAATAAAAATATCTCGGAGCTTAGTACGAAACATTAAGGTATGACCATTCAACATCAGATAAACTAAATCCCAGTTTGCACTTCATATTAATACGTTATAGTTACACCACAAGAACAATCCTCAAGGTTACCTGGTAAACTTGTACGATACTTTACGACTTGCAAATGGGATAAACAACTCACTGAAACTATTATTACACTGAAGACATTCGATAGTCATTTATCTGTTATGTGCCTGGCTTACACCAATGTTAGCTGAAGAAATATATGTGATGTATGTATTTTAAAAATAAGTCATTTTGGATGGATTAGTTTTGATATAATTGAATACGAACAAGATAGTAAGTGTTATGATTTAACTAAATGTAGCATACATTTTGTCGTTGATGTTATTGATGTTATGTTAATTTAGTAAAATATTACACCTAAAATCAGGTAGAATTGTTGCAGACAAGTATCTTACAGTAAGTAAAAAAATATAGTATATTTGATGCAAATTATGACAATTTTAACTGTAAGTACACTTACGTTAACTATAGAGAGAGTATAACGCCTACAACTGACTAGTAAGCCAACTCGCGCGGTGTAAACTAGACGTTAGAGGGTACAGCTTCATGCAAATTCGTAGGAGCCATATTAGTTCCAAACTATTTACATACCTACATCACCAGCGTGTGTCTTACGATGCATCCAGTCCATGCATAGTTCTATTTTATGCACGTCATAATTTTGCCACAGACGTTATGATACAACTTGAAATGGGATTATCAAAGTTGTGTTTCTTTGGGCGAGACTTATGAGAAGTAAGATGAAAATGTTTACATTTACGTATAACGGATGTGACGTTTTATTTGTGAATTATTCTGTAGTTTCTGAGTTTTTTTTTAATTGGTTTAACTAAAAATGATGATGATGTACCGATTCATTTCTTTGTGGTGGTGGCACTGAAGTTAATTTTATTGAAGTGAAAACTTCTTTAGGCGCGTTGGGGCATTTTTGAGATCATTTTTAATCGACACCTACCTGTAGCGCCATCTCTGAGAGAAATACAGAACTATAGTTACTTAATTTACAGCTCGTATTAATATCAAGATTGTAGTTTACATATACTTTACGAGGCGATAGTAGCCATTCACTAAAAATGTAATGAATAAAAAAATACTTCATTTAAAATTATTTCCTGCACAATAAAATATTTTCTGACGATTCAAAAAATACACACGTATTTGTTGAAGTTTTCACTTCTGTCGGAAGTTTTTTTTTTTCTTATCATGTTTTAGTTTCTAGAGACTTTAAGATTTTTTCTAATCAAGCTCAAAGTGATTTATAAGGCAAAATCAATATAAGACGACTAGAATCAGCATATTTTTATGTAGATGAACAAATGAGTAAACGTGCTGAAATGTAGACACATAAATTTTTTGAAGCACTACTCGTACATATAAACGTACAATATTATCTTCCAATTGATATTTACTTTACTAAAATGTATACCAACAAATTCAATCGACTTAAAATTTCCATAACATTCTCATAATAACATTTTGCCTTAACGCAATGCAATAACACTTTTATCGTTCTCCGCAGGGCGCAGATACCGTTAGCACCCACTCGTCTGGGAGTAGGTACAGTCACCTGCAGGGAAAAGTAACCCATCTGTTTACAACGCAACAGGCAACGGAAACGTTGATGTTCGTATATTTATAAACAGATAGGTTACTTTTCTCTGCAGGTGACTGTACCTACCTTTCGGCGGCCGACTGAGTGCAAACAAGAATTTATTAACAACCTGTAATATCCTAGCAACTCGCCCCGACATCGCATGGGCAGACAATAATATTATACGTACGAAAAGAGGTAGATAAGTAGGTATGCCAAGAGCGCGCAGATATTGAGTTAGAATTTAATAATAATAAAATAAATGTAAGATTTGACAATTATAGGATGTCTTTGTCGATAAAAATTTAACCTCGTGATGTATGAGCATTGAGCATACTACTCGTAACATAAATTCGTATCTGTAGTAAAATATCTTTGTGGGTGTACATGATGCCTGCGTTTTTAACCGACTTGTATAGAGGATGTTCTTAATTCAGTTGTATTTATTTTTATATTTCAAATTCTATATTAGTCCCGACATGGGATCCAAGGGGGATTACGAGGACTTTTTAAATTCTTCTACACAATGGCGACTTTAAATTACATGTGTTCAGCGATAATTTAGTGGTTTTATTTTATATTTTTCTGTGGTATTCTTATCGATATTTTCATCAATCATTGTCGTATTTCAGCCAATATACACAAAATACATTAAAACTGTCATAGTGAATTACTCCGTCTATCGATGAAATTGATAATTATGATAATTCTTTTGGCAGTTATTTGAGTTTATCATGTTTGGACAGACTAATAAAACTTAATAATAAAACTTATACCTAAGGATCTTAGGGTGGATTCGACCAAACAAGAGTAAATCTTAATCTTAGAATAAATCGTCAGTTAATCGAGAGAAAATCAATTTTACGTTTTACCATCTACAATTCTAAGAATAGTGGGCCTATTCGGGAATTGTTTCTATACCGCCGCTTCGCACCGAATAACGGAGCTATTCGTAGAATAATGTAATGGCGTCAGTCAGTCCAGTCATCTGATTTCTGTCACCACACGACAAAAATTGACAATTCCCTCAAACAAAAAACAAATAAAACGTTTGACAGCTAGCTAGCTTACATGACAGCTACTTTTTCACACTATAATACGGCAAAATCGAGTTGACATGATGTATGCTCTTACGCTATCCCGTTGTAGGACAACATTTATTTGCCGGGTTTTATTTTCGTTCACCATTCACTCTGCTATTCGCGTATTGTTATTCGTAACGCAAGTATACTATCGATTACGTGGAAAAACGGCTATGTATTTACTCGAGATTATAATCATGGAATAGATTATTTCTCGTATAGTTACTCGTGTATAAGTTTAAGTTTGGTCGAATCCACCCTTAGTCGAATATAAGGTATATGTCGGCGAGCGAACTCTTTGGTTCTACAAGGATCGGCCGATGTAGATACTGTCATACAAGAAGTCATGAAGAAAAACTAAATATTTACAATAAGGAATGTGTCAATCTATTTTAGAACAATACGTGTGGGATATTCTATGGGATTCGAATAGTGATCACGGAGTAGTAAAGATTGTTATTGATGTGAACGTTAGGAGAACTAGAAATAAATCATGGAGCAAAGTAAAAGGAATATTATTGAATAACCAACACCATAGAAAACCCTTTCTGCTTCATATACATAAAAATTAAAAGAAGACAATTATAAATATCTGATCTGCAGGGCTATTCAGTTTTGTCACTTGACAGCGGAATCCGCGATGAGTTTCAAAATTGAAGTTCGAGTCCGAGATTTTGATATGTGATTCTCTAATCATCTGGTACGCACTTGCGAGGTGAAGGGAGTCTCGAACTCTAACTTCAATTTAGAAACTCATCGTGTATTCCGCTGTCAAGTTACAAAACAAAAGCGAACTTGCATCATATTGACATGTCATTATTTAATCATCTATTACGCACTTGCGAAGTGAAGTGATCCTAGAACTCGAACGTCAATTTTGAAACTCCGCTGTCAAGTTACAAATCTGAATAGCCTTCCAGATCCGAGCGCTAAAAGGAAAAGTATCCCGAAACAAGGCGAGGCCTGTTACTAGTATAATTATAGAACGTTATAAATTAAGTACGGATTCCATTAAGCATTAGGAAATGACTCGAGTAATTAGGCGCATCTGCCGTCCAGTCTGGGGAAAATTTTTAATTTACGTCCCTCTTGTATGGAACCAAGGCTGTTAGAGATTGCCTTTCGGATACTTGATTACGGATAGGACAATTGAGGCACAGAGGCTTCATCAATCAAGGGGTTCGTGACGTGTAGTGAAAGGTTTTTATGTGATTTGGTTGCAAGGAGAACTTGCATTAAGTGAAGGAGTCGTTAAGCCTTCACGAACTGCTTGGCAAAGTATGCTCTAGGCCTCCTAAGTTATGAGTAGTGGTCTCAAGTCATTGTAGTAGTTAATCGTTGATATTATGTGATCTTCATTAAATCTTTCACTTAGGATCGACACAAGCCTTCTAAGCCACCATTTATGCACCATTATTTATTAAATACTAGCTGCCCGGACAGACTTCGTTCTGTCAAAAGGTTTTTTTATTTTGAGATGTAAACTATCCTATCTTTCAAGTTGGATCAAACTGCACACGATGTCCAAATTTGATTAAAATCGGTTCAGTAGTTTAGGAGTCAATCGCGGACAAACAACGTGACACGTAATTTATATATATTAAGATAAGATTAAACCGTAATAGGACACTAGTAGTATTAGTGGCATTTTGTAAGTATCCAGTAGTAGTCAATAATAGGACACTACGATACGGTGCGTTAAGTGGCTTATTGTACAGGCAGAAGGCCAGAGCGTAGCAAAGGTGCTAAGCGCCGTGCAATTAGACCACTGAAGTGAACATAGCTCAATGCAACTTAATCCGCACTTAAAAGTCACGCATTTTCATAAGCGCGTTTTCGCTCCGTATAAAAAAAGGGCTACGTAACTTTACACATGTAAAATCGTGACTAAATTGCGCCGTAAATAATTTAAACGTATTTCCAATTAAAACATTTGCGTCCGTTTGAAATTCAGCTTGATACAATTATCTTGAATATAATATAAATTTTACTAACAAAAATAAATAAATAATAAATACTTCACACTCATAGCCCCACACTAGGATTCCTTGTGTCGTGAGTGCCATGGACAACACACTAGACAAGGACATTCACACCCAGACCGAGAACAGAAATTCAAACTCATCATTCAAATTTTCGCCTCGCTGGGAATCGAACCCATGACCCTCGGTGCGGCGATCCGACATGGTGACCATTGCGCCACACAGGTCATCAACAAAAGGTCATGTCAAGCACCTGCTTTCGATTAGAAAAAGAATCATCAAAATCTGTTCACCCAGTCGAGAGTTCTGAGGTAACAAACATTAAACAGTCGAATTGAGAACCTCCTCCTTTTTAGGGTTCCGTAGCCAAATGGCAAAAAACGGAACCCTTATAGATTCGTCATGTCTGTCTGTCTGTCTGTCTGTCTGTCCGTCCGTATGTCACAGCCACTTTTTTCCGAAGCTATAGAAACTATACTGTTGAAACTTGGTAAGTAGATGTATTCTGTGAACCGCATTAAGATTTTCACACAAAAATAGAAAAAAAACAATAAATTTTGGGGGTTCCCCATACTTAGAACTGAAACTCAAAAATTTTTTTTTCATCAAAATATAAGGTCATAGGTCTTCAAAAATGATATTAAGGTTTCTAATATAATTTTTTTCTAAACTGAATAGTTTGCGCGAGAGACACTTCCAAAGTGTTAAAATGTGTGTCCCCCCCGTAACTTCTAAAATAAGAGAATGATAAAACTAAACAATATATATGATGTACATTACCATGCAAAATTCCAACGAAAATTGGTTTGAACGAGATCTAGTAAGTAGTTTTTTTTAATATGTCATAAATCGTAAACCGCTTTACCTCGATCAAAGTTACAACGAACTTCAAGAACTTTTATATTATGTTACTTGCTGCTACGGAACCCTTCATGGGCGAGTCCGACTCGCACTTGGCCGCTTTTTTTGAAGTCGGTTAAAAAAAGTACCAGGGATAATTGTATGTAGTCTCATGTGGTCCAAAGCCTTAAAAGGAAAGAATCTAAGGTTATTTGTTTCCGAACCAGCTGTCTGATTCAACTATACGCATGAATGATTACTATATGTACAATGTACATCGGTCACAGCTGACTGGACTCATGAACGACGACGATAATTCTTCCCCAAACAAAAGGTATACAGAATCCATCATTTAGCACGTAACCGAATTTCCTACATTAAACATTTACTCTGAATATCAAACATCGTTAGTCAACGCGGATATGACGTCAGCACACATATGCAGCTCAGTTAATTCGATGTAAATTATTATAATGTGTCATTAAGCTAATATTGGATTAAATCACGTGATATTGTCAGCGCATTATCATATTGATTATGATAAACCAGAGAAGAATAACCTTTTTACTGTATTTTACTGGGAAGAGCCCAAGCCACTTTTTTTCTATTTATATGTAAACTAACGGGTGCACGTAATTTAATCCGAAAAAATATTGGATTTCCTGAGGGATTTTTACCTCGAACTGGTCTCCTGTAATACGTTTTTTATATTAGGTATGTATCTGCTGTCCCGACTTACCCGGAAGTTTCTAAACAATTTATACCCCTTAGGGATGGAATATAAAAAAAAATCTTAAATGAAGTCACCGTTCTGCCAAATTTCATTTTTATAGATCAAATAGTTTTCAAGATTCATTGGCCAGTGAGCGAAAGAAAGAAAGTTAATTTCAAATCGGGCAGATAAAAAACAGAACCTAGTGAGATCCACAGAAATTACTGTTCAGCAGAGTTCGATAAGCGTTCAGTAAAGAAGGTTTCCCACCACTAGTGGATGTGTAAATTATACCGCAATTGTCAAAAGTAAGTCCATTGTACTGTATAATTAAAACTCCAATAATCTAAATTTCACTAACAAAACATAACCGACTTCAATATTACTCAAAAAGTACTTATCATAACGTTCAAATTTATGTGGGATCACATGACAAGCACCTGCTTTCGATTAAAAAAAGAATCATTAAAATCGGTGCACCCAGTCCAAAGTTCTGAGGTAACGCACATAAAAAAAATACAGTCAAATTGAGAACCTCCTCCTTTTTTTGAAGTCGGTTAAAATAAATTTTAAAGGTCACTAACACGTATTAAAGTAATCTTTGAAAGACATCGCAGGTTATTATGGACCAACGTCTGAAAGATCTCGCGAGATGAAAAAACTTTTGGCGGAAAACATCTCATTCCTAGCTAGAGCAATTAATCTTCACGTCCGTTCCAGTCTATAATTCATCGCGAAATTATTAAGAAGCTGAAACTTCAGGCCCACCTTGTTTTTAATCAGAGATGTTGTTAAACGAAGCCATAATTCCGGAGATTAATCGTTTTTCATTATTTTTCAATTCTTATTACTTGCATAATTATTATCGTGGTTCAGATGATGAATTTAATAATGATAATATGTAGATCTGCCCTCCTAATGATAAACAACGTATCTGACATTTTTGACAGATACGTTGTTACGTAAATGTCAGATACGTTGTTTATCATTATGAGGGCAGAGATAATGATGTCATTATATTATTTGTCTTTATTCAATACCGTGGTGGAATATAAAAGGTGATTTCACAGGTGGAACGCCAGCTATTTCGCTAGTTGCACAGTTGACTCCTAACTAAAATTAGCACTATAAAGTTTGATAGTTTGCTAACAGATTCCTGAATTAAAAAATCCTTTAGTTAAGCGACTATAATTAAAAAAATAAACAACTACATCGAACCGTAAAATAAGTGGTATTCAATAACTTGTGTTGGACAGAATCATAAAGCAAAATAATTAAAAATGTTAAAACATACAGGCTAACACCCTCTCCAGTTTACTTTTACCAAACAAGAAATCAAAACAAAAATCTCGATTATGTTAGCTTTCAAACAAAACAAACACATCAATATCTATATTTTATTAAGGTGCTACGATGCCACAAACAGAGACACTCACAAACACAACACAGAAAAAGATAGAGATACATGTCAATGTTATGTCATAACACCATTTTTAGGGTTCCGTAGCCAAATGGCAAAAAACGGAACCCTTATAAATTCGTCATGTCTGTCTGTCTGTCCGTCCGTATGTCACAGCCACTTTTCTCCGAAACTATAAGAACTACACTGTTAAAAATTGGTAAGTAGATGTATTCTGTAAACCGCGTTAAGATTTTTACACAAAAATAGAAAAAGAACAATGAATTTTGGGGTTCCCCATGCATAGAACTGAAACTCAAAAATTATTTTTTCATCAAACCCAAACAATTTTCATCAAAACAAAACAAGTGTGAGGTATCTATGGATAGGTCTTCAAAAATTATATTGAGGTTTTTAATATCATTTTTTTCTAAACTGAATAGTTTGCGCGAGAGACACTTCTAAAGTGGTAAAATGTGTGTCCCCCCTGTAACTTCTTTTATATAAGAGAATGATAAAAATAAAAAAAAATATATGATGTGCATTACCATACAAACTTCCAACGAAAATTGATTTGAACGAGATTTAGTAAGTAGTTTTTTTTAATACATCATTAATCATAAACCGCAAAAAACATCGATCAAAGTTACAACGAACTACAAGAACTTTTATATTATTTTACTTGCTGCTGCGGAACCCTTCATGGGCGAGTCCGACTCGCACTTGGCCGCTTTTTTTTGCATTAGGGTGCAAAACAGTCAACATTAAAAACAAGTTCCACGTACTACTGAACGTCTTTATAAATTTTCTAAATTCATGTTGCTATTTAAGAAAGATATTGGGTCACCCAGTTCTGGCACAAACCCAGGCAGCTTTGTACTAGTATTTTTCAAGTAATTTGAAAGACAACATAACAGTCTTTGGAAATGGGTTAATAAAAGATGACGATTTTACAAGTAGTATGATTTAAAAAGGGCGATTTCAATAAGAATAGTAAGTAGGCTTTGTGATGCAAACCTTTACATGTTGTATTTTCAGTAAAAGTTTTTTTTTTTGTCATCACTGATATTGTATGTCATGTTTAAAAAGGTTTTATGTCATTTTTTTACGTGAATTTTTTAGGTCATTTTTTTACAGTGCGCCCAACTTATCTGTAAACTGACGGAGGGCGCTGTCGGACGCATTGGACCAATCACTGGACGCAATTCGAGACGTAGTAAATGTCAATGAATAAACACAAAAAACTTATGAATGGGGCAGCATTAGTTCCAATTTTCGCCATTTCACAGATCCATCCATCCAATAAAATTTTATGTCAATTTTTTTTATGTCAATTTTTTTATGTCAATTTCTATTGTTATCATCGTCACCATCACCATGGCGTTAAACTGACACACACATTTTTTTTATTTGAAACGGTTTACCTATTCCCAGATTGGTCTCATATTTATTAAAAGTAATTTTTGCTGATGCGATTTATTGAGACTCCTCCTCCAACTAACCAACAACCAACCAACCAGACTACTCCTCAAATATAAAAGCTTTACTTTAGTGGTCTCCTCATCGAGCAAGATTTCATAAAGTATAATTGGACGTAGTTTCTGAAAAACGTTCCAATCCACATTCATGTTGAAATTAAATTAATACTTATATATTATTATTACTTAAGTAATTAATATTTAAGTATTAATAATAAGTAAGTATACTTAAGTAATACACTGTATTAATACTTAAGTATTAATTCAATTTCAACATGAGTGTGGATTGGAACGTCTTTTTTTACATTTCTTTTTTACATTTTCGTATGTCTATAGCCAATATTCCACAGATCGGATACGTGAATGTGGTTTGTATGAATTCAATAAACAAAACCTAATAAAGTATTTATTCCTGACCCACGTAACGTGTAAGAACCTATTTATCTTTGCGTCCGAGATACAAAAAAGTCCAAGGAAACTCGAATTCATTCTCATTAACGAGCTACCATCAGGATTTCAGACGGCTGATTACAGGATTCCGAGTCAGATCGAGTTACTAAGAGGATTTACACGAGAGGGCTTGTGAAAATAATTATGGCGAATTGCAAATATCTGATGTTGGAATAAAATTGTTAATAGTATTTTATAATAATGTTTTAAAGTTAACAAGAGAAAAAATGTAGGAAACAGACCATGGGAGAATAAAATTGATGCTTCACAGAGCTATAAACGGACCCTATATCTCTGGGAAGTTGTACCAAGATGGCGCATATCCAATATGGGTGTCCGGAGTGACATGCAGAGGGTAAGTGGAGGTACGATTGAATTGATTTTTGATGAAATAAACCGTGTTTATTTAAAATCGCTGTCAGACACATCAATAGAAAAGCATAAAATATTATTTAAAGTAAAATTGCAGTGTCACATTTTGTATATTAAAATTTCAAAAATCTATATATTCTTTTATTTATGTGAAAAATAAAGTGGCAAAAGTTGTAGCTGGGAAAAATATGCAAAGGTGTGTTGCAAAGGTTAAGTGGTAAGATTGATTTATTCGCAGGTAAGTTACAACATACGGGTTAAGACTGAAAGTCATAACTTTTCACGAAATACATATTTGGCCTCTACAATTTTTTTTTTTTTGGAAATAGCCGAAAGTTGTCTGCCTGTTTGTTCCGGCTAATCTCTGAAATGGCTAGATCAATTTTGATGGGACTTTCATTGGCAGATAGCTGATGTAACAAGGAGGAACTAGGCTACTTTTATTTTAGAAAAAAAATATTTTGTTAGGCGATAAAAATTTCGCCGGCTTAGCTAGTTCTTTCATAAAACTAGATCAGAATCTAAGGCCAGTGTGAACAAAGGACCATGGAAAAATATCTTTATGCTTAGAGATTATACTAAATCTACTTAATCTTCGACGGAATTTATCTCTCGACCCGGGAACCATAAACAATAATAACGAAATAATCTTACTTAACGGCGCTGACTGTTATTTTGGTAAAGATAGTTCACTCATAAGATTAGAGACATGGCCAGGCTTTAGTTAGGTCTGTTAATATAACATACGTTACATTAATGATTCTTATGTTATTTAATACATAAATTTCGTTAACTCAAATAAGTTTTTAAAGATTATATGGTTAAATATGGTAAGTGAAGAGTTATGTACAAAACTTAACACTAATTACAAACTTATTTTTTTTAACTTGAGCAGACCGGCTGGGGAAATACCTACGTGTAAAATCGTCATTACCATTTTAACCCATCAGAGGTGATTCATTTTTATCAAACGTTGCTTATTTCGACAAACGCTTATAATCTTACAAACCCTATCATATCTTACATGTTATGTCATATGTTATAGCTTACAATGTCATGAACGAAGAAATATTATTTCTTGTAACTCATTTACTATAAGGTTAGAACTTTCAGTCCATAACTTTCTCTGCGTGGATGCCAGCCACGCGCGATTAATCCACCTAATTCAGGAGTATTGATAGCTTTGTAACAAGTTCCTAAGAGAAATATTTACCAGGAATCGATAAAGTAACTTGTTAACGCAATAGTCAGAAGGAAGTCTTTATAATTAATTTAGTTTTAGTTGCTATGAGTTAGGTCATGGTTCTTGATGAGTCATGTTATGTTGGTTCATGTTATGATACGAAGAAGGTAATAGACAGGGATATTCTTTATAAAAAAGACCACCAAATATCAGAATTAAAATAAACAACTCGAGGGCGATCTAATAAAGCTAAGTTAGGTTTCTTCTAAGGAACTCTAAGCGTCACAATATCATGTTCATTTATGTAATGTTCGTTTATCCTACTTGCTGTTAGTGATCTCGAATAGTACCTGAAGGGCTATTCTTTTCGAACTCGAAATCGAAGCTCACTTTTCGTTTGACAATTGGACACGTGCTTCGACGGTGACGTAACTCGATTATCGAGACAAATAAATCCCTTACCGAATACCAAATATGTCAAATTAGCCTAAACAAGTAGTTTTTCTCACCGCCGCATTCGACACTGCGGCGCCACCTGTACTGTCGAGTTTTAAGGAATTTTGAAACTCATCGCGGATTCCGCTGTCGAGTTATAAAATCATCCTTACAGAATAGCCTTCCTGGTAGCATAGTTTTGTCTATTATTCCGCAAGATACAACACAAAGGTTCACTTCGACTCAATGATGAAAGGATTCCCTGCACAAACACTAATAAATTTTCTGAAAGACGCTGTTCAACTCTAATTCACAAACTTAAATCGGTTAGGTACCGGTAACTTCAATTATTCCAACTTTAGTTACTATTAAAATTAAATCGTACAATAATGATATATATTTTGTATAATATGTATATCTATATATATAAAATTGAAAAGCGACACACCGCTGATTAAACAAAAAATCTCAGAAACTGCCGAACCGATTAAGATGAAATTTGGCAGGGAGATAGTTTATGCTAAGGAGACGTCCACTAAGAACGGATTTTTGGAAATTCATCCCCTAAGGGGTACAAATAAGGGTTAAAAGACACTTTCATACAAACCAACTTTCTTAGTTTTAGATTTATAAATTTGAAATTTTTTATGTAGGTTTATAGTAATAAACAAAAGTTAACTTTAATATATTTTTTTGGAAAATCATCCCTTAAAGGGTTAATTTAGTGAATTTAATTTAGTATGCAACTTCGTCATTTTTAAAGTAAGAAGGGTGAAATTTTGTATATAAGCTTACAGTTAGACACAAAAAATAACTGTATCACTGTTTTCTCGAAATTCATCCCCTAAAAATAGGGGTAGGAAGCCATTTACGTATAAATCAACATCGTCAGTTTTAGACTTATAAATATGAAAATTTTTATGTACGTTTATAGTTGTGAACAAAAGTTAATTTTAACACGGTATTTTGGGAAATCATCCCTTCAAGGGTTAATGTAGAGGATTTCATTTAGTACGCAACTTCGTCATTTTTAAAGTTAAAAACATGAAAATTTATATATTAGCTCCAGATTAGAAACAAAATTTGGAAGTACATATTACGTTTTTTTTGGAAAGTCATCCCCTAAAGGGTTAAATAAGAGTGCGAAAGTTAGTATGGACACTTCGTCAGTTTTGAAGTACGAAGGGCGAAAATTTGTATATAAGCTTATAGTTAGACACAAAAATAACTGTATCACTGATTTCTCGAAATTCATCCCCTAAAATTAGGGGTTGGTAGTCAACTACATACAAATCAACTTCGCCAGTTTTAAAATTATAAAATATATGATTTTTTTTATGTAAGTTTATAGTAATAAACAAAAGTTAACTTAGATTTTATTTTTTTCGGAAAATCATCCCTTAAAGAGTTAATTTAGGGGAATGAACTTAGTAAGCAACTTCGTCATTTTTTAATTTAAGAATGGACAGGGAGCAGGAGAGGGAGAAGGAGCGGAAGAGGGAGATAGAGAGGGACAGGGAGCGGGAGAGGGAGTGGGAGCGGGACAGAAATCGGGAGAGGGCGCGGGTGTGGGCGGGAGAGGGACTGGGAGCGATAGAGGAAGAGGGAGAGGGATATGAAGTGGGAGAAAGACCTCGAGCGGGAAAGGGAGAGGGATATGTGGTGGGAGAAGGACCTCGACCGGGAAAGGGAGAGGGAGTGGGACAGGAAGAGGGAGAGCGAGGGGAAGTGAGACAGGGAGCGGGAGACGAAAAGGGACAGGTAGCGGGAGAGGAAGAGGGTAAGGGGAGAGAGGGAGATGGAGAGGGAGAGGGAAAAGAAAAAAAAATGTTAATGTTGTTTACTATTCCAAACCCGCTCCCGGAGGAATGATCTATGATAGTATCGTAAGTTTCAGTATGTAAATTCCTAAATAGTACTTCAATATAAATGAACCTGTTTTTAAATTTTCTTTTGTTAGGGATACTAAATAATATGATAAGCATAATTTCCGCGTGCGAAGCTGCGGGCAACAGCTAGTATCTGTATATATTTTTTTCATTTTAACTATCATCGTGTTTTTTTTTCTGTTTGGCCTAATGGTTAGCTGGTAGAGAATGCACTAGCATTAAGCTCACCATTTGACCGTTAATATTTTTATATTGTGGTCAATAAAGTTTGCATAAATAAATAAATAAATAAATGAGAATTCTGCAAATCCTCTGTGCATTCCTTTACAGCTTATGTAAGTGAAGTAATTAAACGAGGAAACTTGGAAACTAAGTCTTGAAGCTTGGCAATCGTCAGTGTTTTGTTTTTACATGCAACCGTCATTAATTTAACAGGGACATATTTGCCATTGACGGCTATTAAAATAAGAATAATTAATTAAAACTTACATGATTTGAAACAAAACTTAACACGTTCACTGCGAGACTATTTTTGATGGACTTTCAGCCAGTGCGAATGAGGTCTTTTCGAGACAAGGCTGAACTTCTTTACAGTGCGAATGAGAGCTTTTCGGCCTCATAAAATATTGTTTCTAAAAAACACCTTAAATATAGCTCAAAATTGAAAATATTTGCTTGAAACTTTACCATTACAAACTTAAATAGTTTTTCAAGTTGAATCTGGCTTCGCCCGCAGTTGTGACATTTCGGTATTGAATAAATGAGAAAAATATTTATGTCATCGGTTCTGCCTCATATCGCACTTAAAAGAAGTTCGATGTGTGTCTCTACTAGTGATGGGAATAAAAGAGAAATGCAGGTGCGATAAAATTTATTTTATAAAAGATTAATCAAAATGTTTTTGATTAAAGCAAGGCAAACAGTATGATGTACTGCAACAGTAGTATGATTTATAGCACTGAACACAAAAGTAAAAATTTTTTTAGTTTTTTTTTTTGCCCCTTGAGTACTGTTTAGTGTAACCCTGTATTTATCGTAGCAACCTACGCAGCGCTTGCGTTGAGTGCCTTTTTGAAGCGCATGCTTAGCGCATCTGCCGCTAGGAAATCCTGAAATGCAACACTTAAATTAGGATTCTAAAGTGCCATACCTACCGGCACACATACCATTTTTAGTTTTAAAGTATGTAGGGGAAAGTCTACTGAAGTTGGCAGACAGTCCACCAATGATTGACACCTTTTTCGTAATAAGCCCTAAAATAATTATAATTTATTTAAAAATCGAGCGAGTCGCGCGGTCGAGAAGCGTGTTTAGTCACTGACGTCACAAGCTCAAAAATACATGTACAAGCATTAACTTGATACCCCACACGTGCTTTCGTATCGAAACTTATCGCATCACTACGCTAGGATACGCGGCGCCCACGCCTCCCGCGCTTCACTCCGTTTTGAGACAGATTAGACCTCACTTCGCACAGAAGCGTAATTAATTTCTATTCAGTGCGTATGAGGCCTCTTCAACCTCGTCACGCTTGTGACTTTTCGACCTCATAATGCCCTGAACGTGTTAAGCCATCATAATGGAATATCTATGATCACGGACAGACTGGATCGAAAAATGTTAAGAAGTATATTTGAAGTGTAGGAAGATAAAACTAATATTATGTTAGCATAATATTAGTTTTATCTTCCTACACTTCATATTACTTATAACTTGTAGCACACCAGGTGCAAAACTTCTTACTCGTTAAGCCTTGCACGGAGTAAGTTATTTATGCACTACCATATTAAGTTATGTCCGATGCACTACCGTGCAAGTTAAGCCCTAATAACACCTAGTCTGACCAAGTTGCATATGTTAGTTCTTCAAATTTTGGTCCAACTATACCCCTGTGCAATAAAGCGTACGTGTAAATTGTTGGACAAACTTGTTTAGTTTGAGTTATGTTGTGCTTCTATCATCGGTATTCATAGGTTATAACTTATATGTAAGTTCGGTAAACTAATCGCTACAATAATTTTCGTAGTACGCCTTAAAATGACTTTTATATGCAATTTTCTTGATACCTTGAATTTACATGATACATAATTTTACATAATTGCAATTTATGTATAAACCTCTATATTCAATTATTATATCCGATACTAGCTGACCCGGCGAACTTCGTATCGCGCCAAACTATTTTGTTTTCTAAAATAAAAGTAGCCTAAGTTACTCCTTGTTACATCAGCTATCTGCCAGTGAAAGTCCCGTCAAAATCGGTCCAACCATTTCAGAGATTAGCCGGAACAAACAGACAGACAGACAGACAGACAGACAGACAGACAAAAATTGTGAAAAATGTTGTTTTGGTATATGTACCATGTATACATCCAAATGCACTTGGTAAAAAGCGGTTATTTTAATATTACAAACAGACACTCCAATTTTATTTATTTGTTTACTCGCTGTTCATGTGCCTTTGTACAAGTTTTTTGAAATCAAATCAATGTTTTTATTCAAAATTGGTTTGGCTTACAAACACTTTCAAACACACTTACAAAGTCATACAAGCTACGCCAATGCTTCAACAAGGCCCTACTGCGAGAGGGCCCGGGAGAAGAAGTAGCAAGAAACTACCGAGGTTACTTTTTCCTGCTCACAGTTACAGATAGCACTTATTACCTACTACAATCAATATTTATATATCTCATGTCCAAGCAGTACTGCCTTTAAAATAATCATGTAATTTTTAATATATTTTCTTCATAAGAATGCTTTTAATATGAATTTTAAATTTAAAGTGAAGCATTTCCCTAAATTTTGATAGAATTTTATTATAAATGTTTACATTTGTGCCGACGCCAGGCAATACCACCTCGCCTGGCGGGAGATCTGCCTTTGCCAATACCAAATAAAAAGTTTTTTTTGTATTTATAACTTTAGGTTACTTAATTAAATTAAGTTTATTTTCTTAGCAACTTTTTATAGTTTTCTTATTCTTCAAATGGCATCTCCATCAAGGATTATTTATAGAATTTCCCTTTGGGATTAGCATTTATCTGTGATTGCCACCTTCAACCAATCTTCCCAATGTTATCAGTCTAGTATCTTTTTAAATTCGGATCACGATTTTCCTACATTTTGTCTTCAAATTATCAATTTACTTACTTATAGTTATTACGTGACATGTGAAAGTCTAATGTGTTGTCGTCGTTAACAACTTGATAAGGTCTGTATGGCGTATTTAAAGTGGCGATAATAGACTTTTTAGTGGTAAACTTTTATATTAAGGTCACAAAAATAGTACGTGACGTGCATAAAAGAGTTTAAGCAACTTTTAATATAAAACTGGAGTACCACACTCGCTGTTATCCATGTAACTGGGTCGAAATAACACGTTGCGTTTAAAATTCATAAAGAGATAATAAAGTTTGAAAGAAGACAACCTTGTGGTCCAGTTAATAGTGTTTGTTGGGTTTAAGAAAGTTTTCAGACTCACAGTGAAGTTTTAGGCCCGTAGTTAAACCGATCTCTGAGATATTTGTGATCTCAAGATTCGTTTTGAGATGCTGATGTCACGACACTTTTAACTCTTGAGTCGATATTGGTTTATTAGTACAGGCCTTGGTTTTAAACTTATATCATTGGGGAAACTGAACATACATCGCCACACAAAAAAGTGACAGCCTAACTGCGCTTTCCCAAGGATATAATCCCATATCAATGCCCCGAGGCTTACAAGGTTGACTGTAGCTGCGGTAGCTCGTTTATTGATCAAACTGAACGGGCTATCTCACAGAAAATAAAAGAACGTATCAGTGCAGTCAAAAAGAAACACCAAAGAAGTCCGCCGTAGCAGAACATCTTATTGAGCCGGAGCTAACCCAATGGTCGAGCTACGTAACCCACAGGTGATCTCAACTGAACGTCATAACACTCCGCGTTTGCGTTTAGTAAGGGAGGCCATAGAGATAAAAAAACATCCGAGGAACTTCAACAGAGAATATGGGTATGAATTAGCGAACTCGTGGAATCGCTTGTGTGAAAGAAAATCGAAAATAGTACTGAGTTCAATGCGTAAAGATGTCGTTAGTATAGTGTGTCGTGAAATGAAAGGAAAACGATCACGATGGGTAGACAGGCATCTGTCATTAACGTCAATTGTCACCTGTCAAGAGTTTCTCCCCGCTACCGTAGTCGCACCTTGACCACGATCAATGTAACTGGATCGAAATATCGGTATTATATAATACGAATCGTGAGTAACCGTTGCATTATATATCGATGGTTGCATTAAAATGTTCAGAGCTTGGATCTTTGATGTGTTTCCTAAAATCAAAATTCAGCAGCAACGGTTTGGGTCGGGCGTTGATAAAACCAAACTTATTAAAACCAAAATCGATTCTGATTGACAGACAACGCACTGCTTGAAGCCTTGAAGCACAAAACTTTGTACAAAGATTCTTTACAATAGTTTGGAGTAACACTAAAAACGTTTTGAAAACCTCAGAAAAGGGTAAAACGTAGGTAGGTACGTATAACTGGTAAAATTTTTAAGCCTTTAAATATAACTTTCGTCAGATTGACCTGAAAATTTTCATACCCTAATTGGTACCTTTCTTTTGATAGAAGTACCTTATCAACAAAGATACTTGAAAACCATCATATGTATAATTCTAATTTATCTGTAGAACGTAACTTTTTTAAGAATCTTGTGCGTTTCTTTCGAATTCTTTTCGGTAAAAAACCTTCTTACTTCTAGAGTACCAGATACAACTTTTCATGTTACCCTGTTAGTACACTCGTCGACAAAAAAGTCACACTGCGATAATTTGTACCAAACCTTCATCTACAAATTGCATGGTTAGCTATGACATCACTACATTATCGATAATATTAATAAAATCTGTGCGACATGATACTTGACCTGGAAACCGAACACACTACCCACACGGCAATATCGTTGACAACCAATAAATCAACGGGGTTTAATTAAAAACCCGGCGATGTCGATAAGCCGGGAGAGCTTAAATTCATTTTATTTTAAAGTATTATCAAAGTCTAATACAATTTTTTATGCAATCAATATGCAATAAACCAATCGTTCATAGTAATTGGTAGTGTTCCCAAACTGCTAACAATATTCTGGGAAATTTGTTGTTTATCGGCTATTGACATGAAATATTTTTAGTTTTATGGAAGAGAGACTATTTTTTATGTGATCAAATCGAATGCTCACTACTGAAAATCCTTGCACTGTGGTGTTACAGGGCCCCATTTAATTTGCTACATGTTACGGTTTTTAAAATGTATTGTTTATTTGATTAAAGAGGAAACTAAAAAGCGGCCAAGTGCGAGTCGGAGTCGCCCATGAAGGGTTCCGTAGCAGCAAGTAACATAATATAAAAGTTCTTGAAGTTCGTTGTAACTTTGATCGAGGTAAATTGCGGTTTACGATTTATGACGTATTAAAAAAAACTACTTACTAGTTCTCGTTCAAACCAATTTTCGGTGGAAGTTTGCGTGGTAATGTACATCATATATTTTTTTTAGTTTTATAATTCTCTTGTTTTAGAAGTTAGGGGGGGGGGGGGGGGGTCACATTTTTGACCACTTTGGAAGTGTCTCTCGCGCAAACTATTCAGTTTAGAAAAAAAATGGTATTAGAAACCTCAATATCATTTTTGAAGACCTATTCATAGATACCCTACACGTATGGGTTTGATGAAAAAAAAATTTTGAGTTTCAGTTCTAAGTATGGGGAACCCCCAAAATTTATTGTTTTTTTTTTCAATTTTTGTGTGAAAATCTTAATGCGATTCACAGAATACATCTACTTACCAAGTTTCAACAGTATAGTTCCTATAGTTTCGGAAAAAAGTGGCTGTGACATACGGACGGACAGACAGACAGACATGACGAATCTATAAGGGTTCCGTTTTTTGCCATTTGGCTACGGAACCCTAAAAATGTCAACAAGGACATTGTGAAACAAATAAAATATTATTCTAATAAACTCATTAAGGTTTGAATGGCAAAAATCATGTAAAATATCATAAGTTAAAAATTCACAGAAATTATTTTATCAGTTCTTGTTACAAGTAAAAAATTTCAGGCTTTGAGTTATTAAAACGATAAAGTTTTATAATTGCCCATTATCATTTAGGCATAAATCATTAAACCTAATCGGGTCTGTCTGTGTTCTTAGTTTCTTTAATATAGGAATAACTTTAATTGGTATAGATAATTAATTATTGTAATCATAACATTTTATGTCATTATAGAAATCTTCATTACACTAATGAACTTGTCAGTAAAGATCCAAAAGAAACCAAAGTTGGTATAGGCATTGATATCTGATCTATTTGATACTGAGGCTCACACACTCGACCCTGAACTAGGAATCTTTCTATTGAGGTTGGAATGGACTAAGAAGACATGAGCTTTAGCACCCAAAACCAATACCCAAGACCAGAAAAAACTAGGATTCCTTCTATTGAACATGATATGGACAAAGAAGTCATTACAATCAAACACCAGAAAAAAGAACATTTGATTACGTAAAGAAATCGAACCCTTCGATCTAGAGGACACTGTCAACTGGGAGAAACACCTATCAAGATTTGACCCAATTTATGTTTGGAATTCGTTATCCATAATTGATTGAACCAATGAGTTTGAGAATTGAGACCCAATCAAGTACAAATATTATTGAAATTGAGTTAAGCATATTGAATCAACGTTTCATTCGATTTTTTATTTCAGCAATTGAGTATTATATTCTTTTGTTATTCTTTTCAGTGAAAAAAGAAATAATAATGACTTTAAATTCTATTATAATAAAATAATATATCAATACTAATATTATAAAGAGGAAAGATTTGATTGTTTGTTTGCATTGAATAGGCTCCGAAACTACTGAACCGATTTGAAAAATTATTTCACTGTTAGGAAGCTACACTATCCCCGGGTGACATAGACTATAATATAATATTAAAAAAAATTAAGGATCCTTAATAAAACTTCAATATGTAACCCAATTGTAAAAAAATAAGATAACCGAAGCAAAGCGAGGGCGGTTTCTCGTTAGTAATACATCATAGTTACCGATATATGGTATTCCAGCAAGACTATTCACTTTTGTAACTTGACAGCGGAATCCGCGACGAGTTTCAAAATTGAAGTTCGAGTCCGAGATCTTGATATGTGATTCTCTAATCATCTGGCACGCACTTGCGAGGTGAAGGGAGTCTCGAACTCTTACTTCAATTTAGAAACTCATCGTGTATTCCGCTGTCAAGTTACAAAACAAAAGCGAACTTGCATCGTATTGACATGTCATTATCTAATCATCTAGTACGCACTTGCGAAGTGAAGTGATCCTAGAACTCGAACGTCAATTTTGAAACTCCGCTGTCAAGTTACAGACCAGGAAGGCTATTCTCTTTTGTAACTTGACAGCGGAGTTTCAAAATTGACGTTCGAGTTCTAAGATCACTTCACTTCGCAAGTGCGTACTTGATGACTAGATAATGACATGTCAATACGATGCAAGTTCGCTTTTGTTTTGTAACTTGACAGCGGAATACACGATGAGTTTCTAAATTGAAGTAAGAGTTCGAGACTCCCTTCACCTCGCAAGTGCGTGCCAGATGATTAGAGAATCACATATCAAGATCTCGGACTCGAACTTCAATTTTGAAACTCATCGCGGATTCCGCTGTCAAGTTACAAACCTGAATAGCCCTCCTGAATAGCCTTCCAGGTCATGCCTGTGTGCTAAATATCAAAAACTATTCAGTAGTTTTTTGCGTGAAAAAATATCAAACATACATGCATCCTCTCACATACAAACTTTCGCATTTATAATATTAGTAAGTTTTTCAGTGTAATAAGCAAAATCTTAGGACACGAATGTATAATGTGATGTGTGTGAAGAAAACTATGGATCTCATGATATACTTATTCTTAGCAACATGATTTAGGTCAATAAACATAGCAATAGACATAGCAATGATAAAGAAATGATTTCGCTTCGCCTACAATCAGACGGCTGCTTAACAGAAATGTACTAAATCACAGGTCATTTACTTGAATCTGCTGGGAAATCTACGTGTGTTCTGGGCCCCTGTGCGATGTAACTTTTATGCCGTAGTAGCCAGCAGATACCGTAATTTAGTCTTTATATTCCAGCATAATATTAATATAACTCCCAGCTGAACCGTTCCCTAAAAAGTACCCGGCCTAGTTGGGATAAGTTTTGGCTACCGGTACCTATTCCTCTTTGCTAAAACATCTTTGAGCCATCCACAACATAAGGTTTTGAATCTTGACGAAATGGATTCGTGTCCTGTCTAAGAAATTCATCAAGTTCTTTCTAAAAATATTTTAGGATGACCTTCTTTGTAAGACCCCTTTTACTTTTTTCTGAGACATGGCAGCGTCATGGACATACCATACATATGGTCCAAGATCCCAGGGCCACCAGACGTCACGTATTTTCTGACGGACGAAATGTGGACGATTGAGTAGGGTTAGTATGTACTATGTGCGTATGTACTACCTGCTAGCTTGGTCAAACGGCCAATTTCCAGGTATCAGGTGATCAAGGTACATAAAAACATTATAAAATTCACGTGAATTCTCATGGCTGATTTTCACGATGTTCTAGATAATATAGTTAAAAGTAAGTCGTCAATGCTCCCAGACACTTTCCGTTGGTCATATTGCTTTGTAGACGCTTTAAATCTCCCAAAATAATTAGTTATGTGCGCCTACACCAAAACAGACACTTTTACACAGCGCAATTTGATTGCTCTTCGAATTCTACAGGAGTCGATTATTGTTGATACCTTATTATTTTGAGAGCTTTAAAGCGTCTGCAAAGCAATATGGCCGACGGAAAGTGTCTGGGAGCATTGACGACCTATTTTTAACTATATTTTCTAGAACATACGTGAATATCAGCCATGAGAATTTACTTCAAGTTTTTGGTGTTTTTATGTACCTTGATCACCTGATACCTGGAAATTGGCCGTTTGACCAAGCTAGCAGGTAGGCATACGCTCATAGTACATACTAACCCTACTCAATCGTCCACATTTCGTCTGTCAGAAAATACGTGACGTCTGGCGGCCCTGGGATCTTGCTCTAATACATACATACATGAATGAATAGTAACAATAACCAACCCTAGAATAATTTTGGTCTGAGGTAATCTTTTGACAAAATCGCCATTTACATACCATCAGGCGAGACTGTAGTCAAGCAATAACTTTTAAGTTATAACATAATTCTTAACTAAACATAACCAACTTCAAAATTAGGAATAACTGAAAAAGTACTCGTCAGATACTGCTCAAATTTAAGTGGGACCACATGACAAGCACCAGCTTTCGATTAAAATTAAGATTAAAATTCGGTTCACCCAGTCAAAAATTCTGAGGTAACAAACATAAAAAAGACAGTCGAATTGAATACCTCCACCTTTTTTGAAGTCGGTTAAAAATATACGGTCAAATTACGCCATAGAGCAGGAGTCATAATCATTAACACTTAATAATATAAATACTATTTCCATACACTTATAGTAATAAAAACCGGAAATGGTGAAAGGAATGAAGGTTACTGCGCAATTTTACAGTAATCCACTAATATCGGCGGAATAGATTGCCTCGTAAAAATAGTTTTTACTGTAACGAGAGTGTGGCGCAGCTTATGAAAGGGTGACCAAACGTTCCTACTAACAATAAAACTCCAATAAATAAATCTTTTATCAATTTATGTGTAGAAACTGGATTCAGAAGGCTAACGACCGGTCAGAGTGGCACAAGATACGGGGGCTCCATCATCCATCCGTTTGGAGGATATTTACAGGAGTGGACCTCCATGGCCTTGGATGGATAATGGGTGATAAGTGTAGCAAACGGTCATGTTGTCAACGCTTTGCTTGACATCCGTATCACCAAAGGAATAAAAAATCAGCCGCGAACCCCCTTATTAACTGCGTCATTGCAATTAGAAAATTAACTACACATATTTGTTACATAGAATTAGAAACAGGGTGTCATTATGCTTGTTTTTTATGGGAATAGCTGATTAACGAGTTAACAATCCACCTGATGGTAAATAGCTATCGCCTATCGTCGCATTACTTGCATTGCACATATTTTTATGTAAATAGCCGACGAATGAGCACACGACCCTGTTCGAGATCGAACCGCCTAAATGATCACTATCACGTACGGACAGAAACACAGAGGCATCACCGATGCGTCGCCGGCTAAGAAAGAAAATAGAAGAAAGAAAAAAATGAGAATGAATAAAATAATAATCTTTGCCATGTGCATCAGATGAAAACTGTAAAACGCGTGGTGTTCCCACACGCGACACCACGTCGGTTTACGATCCATTCTATCGTCGAAGTTGGTTGAATCGTGTTGTGGGAGCGAAGGAAATTTATGGCCAGCCAATAAAACCTCTCAGATGATACTAAAATGGTTTTTAATGACGCGCGCACCGCATTGATGCCTTTATTAACTAGACTAGACGCTTCTTTCGATTACTCCCGTCTGAGAACGAAAGGATGTGATGTTTTGAGCTTTGATTTAATCCTCATTTGATATGGTTAGTCAAAAAAATAGTTGGTAAAGACGATACGAAAGATATCTTCTTCAGTCCCTGCTTAGTCTCGGAACTTATCAAGATTCGTACCCTCGGTGGAAAAAAGGCATAAGATGAAAATTGAAATTTTACAGGAGAGCAAAAAAACTGTTAAAATATCAGTAGGAATCAAAGGAATTTACATTACGATTTCTTGCACAAACCCGTCAAGATTAATGATAAAAAGAAAAAAATTGAGCATATGCAGCTTTTGCCCCTCTTTCCAATCATATTAATAACTAAATTTTTTAAGAATAAATGGAAAAAACTAAAATTCAAAGTATCACCACATAATGACTTTTTCCACTGGGGGTACGAATTATTACGATTGATTGTGATATTCAATGTAAATCCGGAAAATGATAAGGTATATTTTTAAACCTCTGGAAAACTGCGAAAAGTCTCGATCAAAATTCTCCCGTAACTGATGGGTTCAATTTATTTTTCAAAACAGTTCGCAGTTTTTGCATAGTTTTGTAATTCGATTGGTCCTGACTATTGTCGAAGAAATGAAACATTTTAGAATTTTCATCTCAACGTACTCTACTGTTATTTTTAAATTTAAACCTCTTAAGTGCCTGATGTTTTGACAAGTTAAACCAGCTCTCCAAGTAGAAGACTAACGTTAAACTTTTAGACTCTCTCCACTTCAATTAAAATAATAAAGTACTCAAAACTGTACTGAATATACCTAATAATCATTTTAAATGCAATGGCTACTCACGATTCGTATTATTGATCGTGGTCACAATAAGTGCGTACCCGTTGCATTTAAAATATTTAGTGTCCGTGATATAATAAGTTCAGAATATAGTAACACGGATAAATCATTCTCTGATAAACAAAAAAAAAATCCTATCATGTAAATAAACATAAAAAGTGAACCCTGTTTATCCCTTGACTTATACTCTAAACATGACCCACAAGATAGTTCAGTAATGAAGTGAAAACCGTGGATATATTCGTGGTCTTAGATAAAGGGATTTCGCGGTCCTGTTGTCGAATGACCTAGTTCTCACACCATGATGTAACAGACTGGAAACTTAATCCAATTTTTCTGATATCAGAAATATGTTAACGAAAATATTGGAACATTACCGAACTGATTTGAAAAATGTTGAGCGCTAATAATGAATAGGTGTTTTATTAATTGAGTTCTTTATTTTTTCTTCAGGGCATTTTCTCTTTTTTCGTTGCAAATCATACTCCATTATTTTTGTTTGTTTTGTCGAGTACTTTTATTGGCGAAAGAAACAAATAACTATACGCTTACATACGTCATGCTTTCTTTAACGATTATATTACTACTACTTTTAGTAAGAGAAACATAATAATATGCTCATTTGTTTTATTCTTCAGAACTGATGATAATAATAATAATATGTATGTAACAAAAGGGGTAATCTACGGTGTTGGTTATTCAATAATATTCCTTTTACTTTGCTCCATGATATTATATTTCCGTTTCTCCTAACGTTCACATCAATAACAATCTCTACAACTCCGTGATCGCTATCCGAATTCCCATAGAATGTCCCACACGTATTGTTCTCAATAGATTGACACATTCCTTATTCTAAATATTATTTAGTTTTCTTCATGACTTCTAGTATGACAGACCAAAGAGGTCGCTCGCCGTCACGGCTATCCTGACGTGCGCTCGTCCTCGAGCGCTTCCGCTCCCATGTCTCCAGTGGACCCCTTTGTTCGCTGGGTGCTCGTCATGGACTCCACCGAACGCCTTTACTTCTGCTGTGGCTGCACACCGACACGGCCTCACGTGTCGTTACTCTGCAAGGAAATATCTTACGGCAGTACTTGTTCGCTCGGCTGTTCCTGACCTCGACGGGGCAATACTTTACAACTTTATGATGTTATTACCTTGAGCCATGTACCATAGTCGTTTCATTTCATTTTCGACGTAACAACAACAACAACAAATCTTGAGTAAGTCTCTTAAACCACAGGAGTGCACCGCTACTAAGAAGCCTGATTACACTCCCCTTCTATTCTCATTCGACGTCATTTCACCACAACAAGTTTCTTACTCAAGTTCTCATCTCCAATCCAATTCAACACAAATCACATCTTATCACAGTTAATATCCGCTTCGACTGGTACATGACTTACAGGCATTCATGAAAACCTCAAACAGATTATATGGACCTTTAAATCTCTTTTTCATTTGGAAACTCAATTCAACAATTTGCAAAAGCTCACTATTATTTATATCACTCAAGACAGTAATGACAGCTCTCAAACGTTTCTTTATCATTTAACAAATTCACAAAATCACCTTTCTAAATACGCCTGAAGATGGTTGTACACCGAATACATCAGCACGTCGCTCTCTCCCGGCCGCGTTCATGCTGCCGTCACCTGGACTGCCACCCCTTGAATGCTGGTTCGCTTGTTTTGTGACGGCACGTCGTTATATCGTTTTCCACAACTGAAAAACACAAGGAAAGTTATTTTCACATGCCTACGATGTCACAATTTACATTTCAAACTACACTAGGGCTACTTATCTTCGATCCGTACCCCTTGGGCCATCGTGACCTTCAAACACGACCTCGTGTTGTGTAGGTTCTCAAACCCAGACGTGAACAGTGTGCATCTCAAGTCTGCACATCTTACTCCGCAATGGTTTTTCATTTTCCCTTTTATTCCTTCATCTGAGGCATTTTCCACGTTGATCATATTATAAACTTCCATGATTCTCGCTTCATCGCGCTTTGGATTGTTTCATTTCTCATTGCAAAATTTTCTTCAAATGTCATCCGAGCTAGTGTCATTCCTCATTTATTTTCCGACTTTTCCGATATATTGGGCGCATCAGTTCTTCCAACACTTCTGATGTAACAAAAGGGGTAATCTACGGTGTTGGTTATTCAATAATATTCCTTTTACTTTGCTCCATGATATTATATTTCCGTTTCTCCTAACGTTCACATCAATAACAATCTCTACAACTCCGTGATCGCTATCCGAATTCCCATAGAATGTCCCACACGTATTGTTCTCAATAGATTGACACATTCCTTATTCTAAATATTATTTAGTTTTCTTCCTGACTTCTAGTATGACAGACCAAAGAGGTCGCTCGCCGTCATGTATTATTCTTTTTCACTACAACAAGGAATTAAGAAAAAGAAGACAGTTTGAACAACACGTAATGCAACAGGCGTTCTTATCGCTAAACAACAATTTCTTCCAGAAAACCTTAGGGTAAGGAGTAACAAGAATAGAAATATGTTGGCGTACTAGTATGAGTAGAAAAAAGTTAGTAAGATAAAGTAAGACACGGATACTAGATGTAAAATTCTTGTCGGTGTGAGTGACAGCCGCGGTAAGCCGGGTCGCCGCTGATACAGAAGGTCGGTTTACAATGGTGTTTGGCATGATTTATAGCGAAACTCCACAGGCCTATGCCATTGAGAACTGCTATTTATGATGGAAATAATTGTGATAGTACATTCGCTTGTCAAGCATTGTTGTAGGACCCAAGGTTTGGGTTATTTATCTCTGATCTTAGTTCCTTAAAATATTATCAAACTTTGTACGGACTTCTAGCATGTCATTGTTGACAGTAATCCTCTTCTAATACATATAAATAAAAATACCTGTCTGTGATTTCCAAATAACTGTGTTAAATGTTTTAGCCATTGCTCATAGTTATTTACACGATAATAAAACACAAACTTAAAAAAAATGTCGGTCTGTCTTTCTGTGTGTCCGGGCTAATCTCTGGAATGACTGAACCGATTTTAAGTCATAACATTTTTCTGGTCCTTCGAGCCGGGATAAAAAAAAAATTTACAAAATTTAGGGAAATTTACGTTTCAAATTTCCGGTAGGCAATTTAGAAAATCCATAGTACCTTATTAGTTCTCCTAAAGACAACAAAGCCTGTATAAATATTCCTCAGTCAACGTGAGCTAATCGGGTAGAGCCAATATTACCAATTACCATAACCAAGGTAAGGTCACGTAAGGTAACAAAGTGATCGGCAGATATACATCTCGTCGTTCAGACCCGAGTGACATATTGTGGCAGCTCCATTGGAATAAATCTCCAAGTTTGTACATGGAGCTAGGTTACCTGGAAGTGGCAAGCAATTGAGTAAACTGAACAGTACTTCGCTGTCGTGAAACGTTTTTTATGTCAAACTAAGACAACTAATATAATTATTATACAATTGTTAACACTTCATAGAAATCGCTTATTAGTATTATTGTTACAACCTTTGAGTGGAAATATTTATAATATTAATTTAATCCAAAATACCTATTTCCACTTACACAATTTATAATTATTGTGTTTTGTGGAATGGCGTTAATTTTTTAAATAGACGATCTCCTCATAATATATCTCTTTACATAACTATGGTCAGAAGTCGGTATTGTTCAACATACATTAGATACACATAGTTACTTATATCATTGTTTCTATCTCATTCTAGTTACTTATATCATTGTTTGTTATAGAGAGGCATATTTCTACAGAGCTGTGTATACGCTTGATCCATTTTAGGGTTCTGTATAGGTGCTTAAAGGAAAACTGAAATTCTTTATATTATTTTTATCACTCGTCAATCACAGCCGACTTTGCATTAGATTATTTAGTATTTTTTATTATTAAAATTAAATAGTTTGTTATAAGTCTTATTAATTTTGTTTGTTGTAATAGTATAACACACAATTTATACGTCTGTATAACAGATCAAAAAACATTTTATTCGAAAATATAGTTATTATATTTAAAAGAAACAAAAAATACTTCTAGATACGTTTACAATACGGAACTCTACCACATGAGCCAGATTCAGACTTGCTCATATTTATGAATTATTGCGCTCTGGGGGGCGTATGAGGAAATACTTCGCTTGGCTTGAAACTACGTCACTCGCAAAAACACCAAAAGGATTTTTTGGGGCACCTCGGACATGGTTGGAGGAGGATGGGGAATGGATGTATTTTTATGACAACTGCTTTTGATTCTGACAACCGGGTAGCATTTTGAATTTGTTTTTACTAGTTTTGTAGCTTAGGGTTTTCGTAGAAACCAAGTTACGGATTGCCTAAAACTTTATCTAGTTTAACTTTGATATAAAACAAATGTTTGAAGCGCTCATAGCCCAGCTTGTGTCGATCCTCCATCCATCCATAAAGCCTTTGGAGGTCCACTGCTGGACATAGAACTCCCCTAACTTGCGCCACTCTGACCGGTGCTAAGCCTTCTGAATCCAGTGGATGCTCGCTGTCTTCTTCAGGTCGTCAGTCCACCTAGTAGGGGGGCGTCCTATGCTCCTTTTTCCGAGACGTGGGCGCCATTCGAGGACCTTTCTTCCCCAATGGTTATGGGTCTTTCGAACTACGTGGCCAGCCCATTGGTATCGATCCTTAGTGATCGACAAAGTTAGGCAAATGCGGGCGCGGTCGGTAGTTGGGTGACCGCTAGTAGCGGCGGTGATGATCGGGGCTCACTAGATAGCCATTAATGGCTTGAAGCCAATAAATTATGAACAATGCCCATAGGAGATCCAATTTTTAGGCCTTAAAGATAT
The DNA here is from genome assembly GCA_911387775.1 of Thymelicus sylvestris. Classification (NCBI taxonomy): domain Eukaryota; kingdom Metazoa; phylum Arthropoda; class Insecta; order Lepidoptera; family Hesperiidae; genus Thymelicus; species Thymelicus sylvestris. The sequence continues at coordinate 17,724,102 of OU426889.1, forward strand.
TTCTGTATTCTGTATTATAATGCGGCAAAGGGAATGCGTCAAAAGAAACTTATGTATTAAGTTTATTCGCAGGGAAACATGTTTGAGAATACCAGTTTTATTCACAAAATTAAATAGAAACCACCAGTTTTACCAGTTTTCACAGTTCAGAAGCCATAACGCGACATGGGTTATCAGGAATCGCACCCAAGACCTTTGGTACGGAGGTTAATTTATAAGGAAGGTTATTCTACAATATGAGGCAAAAAAGAAATGCTTCACGCTTAGGGTATTAACACTCCGAAGCGAAACGAGGGCGCATATTACTATGTACCTACCTAATAAACAAGTTATTATAATTCACACCAACGTGCAAACCTTTGTTCTCTGATCACAAAGTGCTGTCATATTTGCCGGAAGCGATAACCCATTAGCGCCGACCCAGTGGGTTGAAATTAGCCCAAAATTGATTAATCATCCGAAATTAGCTATTTGACGTTAATGAACACTGGTATTCAACCCTGATCCGTTAAGCCAATGTAAACTTCAATTTAAATAGTGAAATTTATATCTAAAAAAACTATGTAATTTTCATGAGGTATCAAAAACATTATAACTTCAGGAGTTTGAAGACCACAAACACATTTTAGAGAAAATATTACTTTGGACACAAAATCTTGATGGTTGTCAACACCTGCAATAAAGAATACCGAGGATTCTAAGCACAGCTAAGTAAGAAAACTACAACATGAATATAAAACTGGACTTCATATTAAGCTCCTATTTTACGTAATTTTCATAAATATACCTGCGAACGTTTCCTAAAAAGCGCGCGACATGTCAGCCACAGTGAAAATGCCAACGGGAACAGGGAATCAAAATACCCATGTCCCCGAAAATGACGTGGCGATTTACAAAAAGCACATAGGTACATAGAACGAAACGGTGCAAGAATAAATTAACGCGAAAAAACCCAAATCTCCACATGATACTCGACGCAAACCGACAATTTCTCTTCAGCTGCCAAGGTAGAGTAGTAACTTATCAGAGACTACATTATTTTTGTACAATTTGATTTGGTGGAATTTGTATACCTTCATACTTGACGAGAGGCTCGCCGTGACCTTGATCTATGTAACTGCGTCGAAATGTCGGCATAAAATACAATAAATTAATGATAAAAAAAACCTTTTTTGACACCCCCCTTTCTCCTCTTGTTGACAATTTATTTTTATTATCCTTTTTTTCTCTAATTGGCCTCGTCAAACAATTTTGTTTGAATTATCAACAAACTAAAAGTTGGTTGCAGATAAATTCAGTTCAATAACAAGACAGAATTTTTCAGTTTTCAAAAGGTATTGGAGAAATTTTTACAATATTAAGGATTTAAGGAGATGCCAGTTTATTTGCGAAAATTTTCCTACTAAATGTACTTTGGCATTTTTATGGCACATAACATAATTGTGAAAAACCCCGATACAAGATGTCTAATTGATCTGAATACACCGCAGCACTGTGACTACATAGTGCAAAATATAAAATATAGTTCCATCCCAAAAGTGGGTACCTACTAATAGGTACTCATACCTACTACTCATACCTACTTAGCCAGTATAATATAAAAATAAAAAACCTACTGTTGGATACCTAATCTGTACATGGCAAATTATCCTTTACCCGTATACATTATAGTCCAAAGTGAATAAAAAGCCGGCCGTCGCATATGGGCCTCGGAACACCTTGACAACTTTCGTCGGTAGATCTGCGATGTTTTAGAGTGAGAGAGATAATATACTTTTACACGAGATAGAAAGAAATAGACGCAACTTTTACCTACATAACTTTGAGTACCTCTTATTAGTTATAATGAAGATGTAGAATGGAGTGCATATTTCAAGATAAATGAGTTTAAAAATACATAATTATAATATTATACCACAGAAGAAATAATAGTAGGACATACTTATAAATACTATCCGAATTTCCAGCGCAACTCGTTTGAATTGACTGATAGAATTGAGTACTTTTTTGTATAGTTAACCTTTATAAGTTTACTATGCAAAAATATGCTTGGTTTAAGCCCTGCAAAAAATTAATACTCGATTTATCAAATCTGTTCTAACCAGTTTATAGTTATTGCTTTATGGGTTGAAGCATTAAATGTTCCGACAGGAAGCATTGTGACTATTTCGAAAAATAGCATAAAAATTGTGCTGGAAATCAATGCAGATAGAACTAAAATCTCTCGTCCAAAAACATTTTAATTGACGATCAGCCGTAACAACGGACGCAAACATTCCGTCAGAGGTTCTAACAAACAAACAAAACAAACAACGACAAAACAAAATTCATTCACAGCATCCTCACAATTTATCAACTCCGACAACTTGAGCACACTAATCAATTAACCGTATTATAACCAAAATTAAACTATTTGTTATATTTACCTGACGGGTAATAGCAATCGATTATAGACCTTAACCCTAACAAATAAAGGTGAAATGATGTTATGATTACTTAAATTCGAGGGGTGACAGTAGCACAACAAGTTTATAATTGTTATCCGAAAACATAATTTATGCTGCAAGTTTGTCCCGATATTAATATCGACACAGTGTTGTAGAGAATAACACACTAAGGCTACATCGCACAGACAGGCGGCTTGCTTAGTGCCTAGATTCTAGCGATGTACCTAGCGGGTAGCTTAGTAACACGAACGCTCAAGAGTGTTCGCGACTGGCCGCACTGCGCGCTTGGTGCCTAGCTAGTCACTTAGCGTGTATCGAAGTAAACAAACATGTTGGTTTTTTGTCAATAGGCGCCAGGTATTTTGAAATAATAAACGTCAAGAGTCGTCAACGTGCCGACAAGCAAAAGACCAAGGCACCACAGAGTACTTAATCACTACGTTTTACAAGGCACCTAGCGACCCACCACGCAAACCACCTCTCAGTGCGGCATCCGTATATTGTCCTAGCAAGTAACCAGAATGCAAACTAATGAATGCAGGCTAATGTAACTAGGCGCTAAGCAAACCGCCTGTCAGTGCGGACGTAGCCTAAGCGATGGTTGCTCGGTGCCGCTATTTTTATAAATGAAAAATACAAAAAACTTTTACTTATTGCAATCATGTTTTGGGTATAGTTTGATGTTTTAACGTAGGTATATTGTCGCAAGTCTGCAAACGTAATAAAATACTTGTAATATCATAACACAGTGGATAAAATTGCTTATGAAAAAATAATGCGTGCTTTTGCATTGCATATTGGCTATAAATTCCTATGTAACATTTAATTCATCAATGCTTTGTCATTGTTGCCGCAATCTTACACAGATTATTTTACTGACAAAATAAAATTAAGGCTTTTAAATCACTATGTTGTATTATATTTTGTATGTCACATGTTATGCCTGAAATTTGTAAGAATACTGAATGTACATTAGAAAAAATGTGTCATTATGACTGGAGTACAATACCTGAAATTAAAATAACAATTGTTTATTAGTGGGCACGGTAAATAAAATTAATCTATTATGTTAAGCTCCAATTCATATATTTCAATGTAAATATTATTTAATCCGCGAACATCTTGGATTCTATTATTCTTATTCTGTTATTTATTATTTATGATTCTATTAATTTTGCATACGAAAAAATGCTCACCATCCTTCCTACCAGTGTGTCGCTGCCACAAATGATATACAGAAACAATATTTTATTTAATTACGGTGCTCAAAAGTTAGAAGCTTGCAAAGTTACGCGTTATATCTCCCACAATCAGCCATACACATGCACGGGAATTACTGCTGTATTCAGTTATATTATGTAACACTAGAATTGTTGAGTATCATGTTGGTGAGATTTTGATTTTATAATATTAACGTTGGAATTTCTTGAGTTATCGGAGTCTTTACGTGTTTATGATTGGTACAGATTCATAGTTGAGCGGTACAGATATTTGTGGTAGTTTATAGGAATTAGTCAATCAAATCAAATTACTATTACTATTTCTCCATGAAGCGCTCATTGAAGCGCTCATAGCCCGGCGGCTTGCGTCGATCCTATGTGATCGACAAAGTTAAGCAACAGCGGGCGCGGTCGGTAGTTGGATGGGTGACCGCTAGTGGCAAAAATTTCTTGAGCGTTTCCGTGCTTCGGAGGGCACGTAAAGCCATCGGTCCCGGTTGTTATCATAAGATAACAGTCGTTAAGCCATGTCGGAGGCCCTCGGGCGGTTTGAAAACTTCCGACACTCGGGTTGGCCACTAATCCCTCCACCAATCCGCACTGGAGCAGCGTGGTGGAGTATGCTCTAGGCCTCCTCAAGAGGAGAGACCCGTGCCGAGTAGTGGGCCATTAATGGGTTGAAGCCAGCCATTTCTCCATGGGGATCGCCTGTATAGCTACCACCCTTGAGCATGAGTCAGCCACCAAACGACCCGTCGCGTCGAGTTCCGGCTGGGAGAGATGGGGGGAGGGGGGCTTGAAAACCAGTCCTTACCATCAGGTGGATCGTCAGCTCATGTGCCGGCTATGTGCATAAAAAAATAAGAACATTGTGATGTAGCAAGTGTAGATGAACTAAAATTCCAAGAGCCAGTGTAAAGAATCAATCATTCACTCAGCATATTTTTCTATCGATAATCACAGTGGCTGGTTCTGGTTTGCCGTCAGTCTGTCAATAAAATCGCAGGAGTGCAAAGCCCTCAGAGGAACAAATTGCTTCCGACGTTGCGAAGTTTGCGCAACTTTTGTAATTACGGGCTTGGGTTGATTGATGGTTCAGGTTATTGTAGAATTTTGTAGCAAATCGTGTTCGTTATGAGATTATTGCTATTTTAAATGTGTGATAGAAAATCTTTTTGCAACTTATGATACCTATTTCTTCCTTCCAGGACGACAAACTTACAGATACGGAACTCTTCATTGCGCATGGCGTGACCCGGATTCCGCCGGGTTTTTAATTTTCACGTGAATGACGGAAAGTGATAAAACATTCACAAAGAATACGGGCAGTATGCTTGGACACAAGTAAAGAATGAAAGTTTTACTTACAATTAGTTTACTTGTATTGAAGTTTCAATGAATAAACTTTTTCCCCAAATGTTCGTAATACCAAAACTTATTAAATGTACAAGGATGACTCAACTTGGACTGCAAATTAATTTCGAGTTAACTCCGAAATGTACATTTGAGAATATTGGCGCGACACACAGAGCCGGTAATATTTTTACCGCTGAATATCTGTCAAATTGATTTATACATTCTGGGCCAGTGCGAGCTCACCTCCAGGTGTATTTTTCTGCTGAAAATATATTTACCAAGCGACGTAACATCGATCAATCTTCATCTAGAGGTAACACTAATTGATATTTTATCATGATATGTTGGAATACTGTCTTACTGTCAAATTTATACCGATGGGAAATGTAACGATAGCAACATGTTTTATTTCTAACACTTTCTACTTTAAACTTGGTATACGTAATTAATTTTTAACCGACTTCAAAAAAGGAGGAGGTTCTCAGTTCGACTGTATTTTTTTTTTTGTTTATGTTTGTTACCTCAGAACTTTGGACTGGGCAAACCGATTTTGATGATTCTTTTTTTAATCGAAAGCTGGTGGTGGCTGTCATGTGGTCCCACATAAATTTTATTGAGATCTGACAATGGCATCCATGAGAAAACTACATAAGTCGTAAATTTGTGTTAAGATGTGCGCGACAAATTGACGATTAACTCAATATCACGCCAACCGATTTGGATGATTCTTTTTTTAATCGAAAGCAGGCGCTTGTCATGTGGTCTCACATAAATTTGAACGAGATCTGACAACTATGTAGTTTTTGAGACTTTGAAGTCGGTTATTTTTTGTTAGTAAAATTTAAATCATGTGCAATGCTTTTTTGCACACCGTATGTGGGAAAATTTCAAATTGATAGATAAATTTATTCTGTAGTGTTTTAGATAATTATGTAAAAAAACATGCATTAACTGTGTTTATTCTAAGGATAGTAAAAATTCAAATTCAAATTCAATTCAAAATCATTTATTCATGTAGGTATCATTGATACACTTATGCACGTCATTTTTTTAATTTACCAGTACTTATTACTATTGTTAACTAACTTCAAAAAAGCGGCCAAGTGCGAGTCGGACTCGCCCATGAAGGGTTCCGTAGCAGCAAGTAACATAATATAAAAAAGTAAAGTATAAAAAAGTTCTTGTAGTTCGTTGAAACTTTGATCAATGTTTTTTGCGGTTTACGATTTATGACGTATTAAAAAAAAAAACGACTTACTAGATCTCATTCAAACCAATTTTCGTTGGAAGTTTGCTTAGTAATGTACATCATATATTTTTTTCAGTTTTATCATTCCCTTATTTTAGAAGTTACGGGAGGGGGGGGGGGACACATTTTACCATATTGGAAGTGTCTCGCGCGCAAACTATTCAGTTTAGAAAAAAATTATATTAGAAACCTCAATATCATTTTTGAAGACCTATCCATAGATACCCCACACGTATGGGTTTGATGAAAAAAAATTTTGAGTTTCAGTTTGAAGTATGGGGAACCCCCAAAATTTATTGTTTTTTTTCTATTTTTGTGTGAAAATCTTAATGCGGTTCACAGAATACATCTACTTACCAAGTTTCAATGGTATAGCTCTTACAGTTTCGGAAAAAAGTGGCTGTGACATACGGACGGACAGACAGACAGACATGACGAATCCATAAGGGTTCCGTTTTTTGCCATTCGGCTACGGAACCCTAAAAAGGAGGAGGTATTCAATTCGACTGTATTTTTTATGTTTGTTACCTCAGAACTTTCGACTAGGTGAACCGATTTTGCTGATTCTTTTTTTATTCGATCTTGTCATGTGATCCCACTTAAATTTGAGTGAGTTAAGTAATTTGAAGAGTGGTTTTTGAGTTATCCCTAATTTTGAAGCCGGTTATTTTTTGTTAAGAATTATTACTTCCAGCGAAGCGGGTGTGCAATTAATCACAAACTATTCTCTTCTAAAACCTATTTTATCTTAACAATCTAGGTACTATAATTATACACAACAGCTTCTTCACGAAACTTAGATTTTCCATCACGATGACCGTGCAAAATTCATAGATATATTTCAGAAGATCGCGATTTCGGGACACTTTGCTCTCCGCTGTGAAAAATTACCCCGATGTATGAAACAAAGTAAGTAATCAATCATTTTAAGTACATGGGACAATGTAATACCATCTATCCGAGTTTTTAAATACAAAACATGACATTGCGTTTTATGATGACGACCGAGGCTCGAATGAGGTGGAGTAATTATTGACTGAAGGTGAGATATTAAAAATAGCGAGAGGATATTTTTACTGTACATTTTGATATTATGTAAATAAAATTTCTGTATCTTTCCTACTATCATAATGTCTACTAGTAATCCGTCCTAGCTTCGCTTCGGAAAGCTATGCCTTAGTATACAGACACGAAACAATGGTTTCTAATTTTCACGTATTTTTAACAGAGTTCAAAAAAGGAGGAGGTATTCAATTCAACTGTATTTTTTATGTTTGTTACCTCAGAACTTTGACCTGGGTGAACCGATTTTGATGATTCTTTTTTACTCGAAAGCTGATGCTTGTCATGTGGTCCCACTTAAATTTGAGCGAGAGCTGACGAGCAGTTTTTGAGTTATCACTAATTTTAAAGTCAGTTATTTTTGTCAAGAATCATCCTCATATCTGAGGAGTAGAACACACTCCACCATGCTGCAATGCCAATTATGTATCTCTCTAAAACCATAATTCAAATTATACCGTACCTATCTTAATATATATAAATTACGTGTCACGTTGTTTGTCCGCGATGGACTCCTAAACTACTGAACCGATTTTAATCAAATTTGCACACCGTGTGCAGTTTGATCCAACTTGAAAGATAGGATAGCTTACATCTCAAAATAAAAAAAAAACTTTTGACAGAACGAAGTCTGTTCGGGCAGCTAGTCTTAATATATATAAATTACGTGTCACGTTGTTTGTCCGCGATGGACTCCTAAACTACTGAACCGATTTTAATCAAATTTGCACACCGTGTGCCGTTTGATCCAACTTGAAAGATAGGATAGCTTACATCTCAAAATAAAAAAAAACTTTTGACAGAACGAAGTCTGTCCGGGCAGCTAGTAACATATATAACTGTATCCTTAAAACCCACATTACTAAATGATTTGTACTATAACATTTGTTTGACTGACGACCCCTGTAGCGCAATAGTTACCATTCCGGATCGCCGTGCCACGGGGTTCGATTCCCAGCGAGGCAAAAATTAGAATAATGAGTTTGAATTTCTATTCTCAGTTTGGGCGTGAGTGTTCTTGTCATCGTGTGTTGTCCGTGGCACCCACGACACAGGGAATCCTAGTGTGCGGCTATGAGTGTGCAGCATTTATAATCGTTACTTTGAATTTAAACCATTCTATTACAATGTAGCAAATCGGTAGCACAAATAAAATTTGCTACTATCAATTGCAAACCGTGAAGTCATAACTATAAAACACGCTCGTTCAAAACCGGAACCGTTAAAAGGTTATAAATGAAATCTATTTTACACCCAATAGATGTCGTTGTAAACATTGGCCGGTTTTATGAGGCAAATTAAAGTCTTTATGGTTTAGAAACTAAAATTTATACGAGGCACGCTAATGCATGTTGGTGACTTTCTTGTAGTATTTTTTTTAACCATTAGGTAGTGACTTCCGTGAAAGGCTATAATTGCCTTCAATACTACAATCACTCCCTCCAGGGTACTTGATTCTCTTGAGTCCTGTAGGATCTAGATCTAACCACTACACTATTCCTTCACGGATTACAGACCAAACTAATTAGCAGAAACTATTTAGGTATATTTTCTTAATATTATTTAAATGCTGTTATGTAATGAAAACAACCGAGACAACATTAATTCCGAAGTACATAAGTAGGGAGGATAGATTATGTGCCCTGTAGTGGACCATTCATTATTATGGGCACTGATTTATAAATTGAATCTTCAATAGGATAATTTTATCGTTGTAAGATTTTTGTACTCACTCGTACTAGTAGACCATAAAGGAGCTTTCTCATGCATGATCCCAAGCTGTAGATACGGCTGTACCTAATGCAACAAATTCAACACTTCAGACTCGAATCTTGAATAGTTGGCACCTATCGAACTTATAATAAGGTTCATTATTGCTAGATTTTAAAAACGATTGAAACAAACTGGTGATATACGGTACGGTAATAAAGTATCAGTATGATAATATCGTGATTATGTCCTCTGGAAGATTTATTAACACAATCACGTCGAAAACACGGAATAATTCATTTTCAAAGGGAATGAAAAATTACCTTTCGAACTTTTGCATATCCGACGATTGAAAAACATCTATTTTCTTCAGAACTATTAAGAAAGTAAGATAAAGTTACGGAAATTTAAAAATGCAAACCGCATAGAGTCTATGTATATTACGAGTATACGACGTATGGCCTCTAAAATTCTTCAAAATTTCTTTAATCAAGTGTGTTGAAGCCGAATTTCATAAAACTTACGTCTGCTTTAAGCAATATTTCTTTTGAAGCATTACTTATGTGTGCTAACTCGTGTTAAACCATAACTCAGTGCGATCGTTTAGCGGAATGTTTATGCTCTGTTAGCTTCATAACGAAACGTGAATTTTACGGGTGGATTCATTAAAAATTTTCCAGGTTTCTCTTTTTGGCATCAGTTGACTTTGAGGTGGTACTTTTCCGGTAGATTGAAGAGTTAAGGAGTATGAAAAGGATAATTCTGTGAACCTTTTAGATTTCATTTATTATCTCCGAAGCATGTAAGCGGTAAAGAATTGTTTGCTACTAGCAGTCACCCATCCTCCTACCGAACAACATTGGTCGATCAGTTGGAAGGAGACAGCCTTTTCAAACTCGCCACGTTCGTGATCCTGTAAAGGTCAATAGCAAATGTCCATTCGAAAGAAAACCTTGAAAATGTCCCTTCGGAAGAAAAACCTTGAAACAACCCAAGCCAGAGCTATGGTGTTGTTGATGTACATGTTGGTAGCGATGACCATTAAGTGGCTCCTTTGTCAATTGTAGGTATAATATGAGTTGGAATGATCAGTTTGGACTGAATTCATATTGCCCCAACATACTGATAAGAAGCTTAACACTTATCATCCTAAAATGTAAAACTGGGAATAAAAGTTTTCCAGTTCATAGCTATAAATTGCAGTGTGGTTCTTGCTACAGTTGTAACACTGTTTTAATGGTTGTTCCGTATTATTTAGTGCTGGTGCTTTTAAATGCAATTTGGTGTGGAGGTGTTTTAACAACCCTCTCCTGTAATCACTGGTTCTATAGTGTCATGAAAGATGAGAATTTATAGCTTGCAGTACTTACTTAAGGTTAGTTGTTTCGTGATATTTTATGGTTAGGGACTAGGAAGAGGGTTTTAGTGGTCATCGATTTCGTGAGATACTTTTGATTTTTCTTTAGCGCCGGAAGTTCATATAGTATAAAAGATTGTTATCTGTATTCTATAGATAGAGTTAATATTAACACCTTATTAGATTACCACACTTCATCTGGATACCAAGTTAATCTTACATTCAATGTATGCAAAGAAAGCCAATGAGAATTCACAGGTGACAAAATTCAATTCACCGTTTATATGGAACTCAAAAGGATCTCTTTATTTCAGACAAGATTTACAATATCAGATTCAGTTATCCGTTCGCTCATATTCTAGCTTCGTGTATGGAAAATTTGATTTCAATTTATTCGATTTACCACTTTATTTACCTATGGAAATAATAAAATGGCTGTGATGCTACATTACGGCGACATTGCATTCACACAGTGACGTCGCAGATCTGAATCATGCTATCGAAGTTATACAGGAATTCAATTCACCGTTTATATGGAACTCAAAAGGATCTCTTTATTTCAGACAAGATTTACAATATCAGATTCAGTTATGCGTTCGCTCATATTATTGCTTCGCGAATGGAGAAATTGATTTTAATTTATTGGATTTACCACTTTATGAGCACCTAAAGAAATAATAAAATGGCTGTGATGCTACATTACGGCGACATTGCACTAATACGGTGACTTCACATACCTGAATCGTGCTATCGAAGTTTTCTACAAGTCTGCATATATCAAGTTCCAAACTTGAACGATCGTACGGTCTCTCCCCAGGCGCAATCAACTATCTTGGCAAGATTTCTCCGTTTACTAAACTACTAAATAAATTACGTAGAAATCGGAATAACAAACGATGAATGATTTCTGCCATTGCGGCCGGTGCCTGCAGACATACTTGGATGACACCAGGCGACTTGGCGACGCGCCAATTTCAATAATTCCGAGCGCTCAAGACAAAACGGATTATAAGTTAGGACGTTACTTGTTGTCTAGGCGTGTCTCGGTCCCGTAATAATTGTATTATTGTTTGTTGCATGAGATTTATTATCGTTGGGTCTAAAGCTATTATAATTCATGGATGCAATTTACCGTGACAATTAAACATTAATTTTTATTTATTATTACCATGACCATTAGTAGTGTATGAGGCAAAAAAAACGTCAAAATATTCTTTTTTTTTTAATGTGAATAATTAAGATTTTTTCTATAACTAGATTTTATTTTGCACTGTTAACAAAATGAAAATCTAAACTGGTGAATTAAAATCGCCTTTGAAAGATTCCATGGCTGGTATGTGTAGCAACATACTTGGCTGACACCAGTCAGCGACTTGGCGTCATGCCAATTTCTATGATACCAGGATCAAGACGAAGCGGATTATAAGTTAAGACCTTATTTGTTGTTTTGGTGTGTCTGAGTAATTTATATGTATGCAACTAGCACATGAATTGTGTTAGGAACTTGGGTATAAGTGTTGTCTAGAGGATGATATAATTCTATACGTATAAACAAATTGGTCTGGAAGATTTAGAATTCAACGCTAAGAATAAGGAGCTTTGTGGTGACAAAAAAAAAACTTGAGAGGTGTCAAGGGACACCCGGATGGAACGAAGTTCCTTGCAGTCAGTACTAGGATAGCAAAATCATGCAAGCGAGTGTGCCAAAACAAATCAGATTTGTTACTGTTACTAGTACTAACTGCAAGAAACGAAAATATCTGGCTTGCTTTCTATGTAAAAAAAACTACAACGGCAAAAAGTGTCGTTACAACTTTTCGTCCCAAAATTTTCCGCCTAGCCCCCTTTCGCAACGCGCGATAAGAACCTTCGTTCCAATATCTCTAATGTATATTTTCCTTCATCTAAAACATTATGGAATAAAATTAAAATACAACAATCAATCGATGATACATGCCATTATACTGGTTCTACGCGTAAATCTGTTCAACACATTTAGTTGACAGCACGTGGTAACTTGGCAACTCTCCAAGTACCATAATCTCTGGACTTGACAACTTTTCATTTGAGATCTTGTATTGTTTCGTTCTTATTTATGTAATATTTAATACTTTTGATGTACTTTTTAGAATTTTAAATATTAAAATAATTAAGACATGACATATATTTTTATCGTTAATTAATTGTTTCGTATTGTATTTTCGCATAATTCGCATTAAAAAAAAGAAAATTGGTTTCAACGTATATAATTTCTTGTTCGCGTAGACATATCGTATTTGACAATTGATTATTTAAAAAAACAGAGTTCTTAAACAATTTATGACGGACACAAAATTCATGCCAGTATGTTGCGGCGTTAACATGCCCCCGGCCTTGGAAGCTGTAGCTTTCAATGGTCAAACGGAGGACGGTACATGTCCTTGACGACTAGAGTGCCAATTTGCAGGTTGTAGTTGTTGGATTTCCACTTCAATCTGGTCTGCAGCTCTGATACATATTCGATTGACAAGAAATCCTCCAAAGAATCCTCCAAGAATCCTCCAAAATTCTTGACGTATTTGCTCGATTTGCTGGTAAAGCGTTAAACTGTGCATGGGTATCTCCGCCAGGTCTTCGCAAACCGGTGCAGTCAATGGTCGACCAACCAGGAAATGACCAGGGATAAGAGGTGATAGGTCGTTAGGATCAGAAGAAATAGACGTCAAAGGTCGAGAGTTTAGGACGGCCTCAACCTGTGCTAGTACCGTGCTAAATTCTTCGAAAGTTAAATGCGCATTACCTACCACTCGCCGGAGGTGGCACTTACAACTCTTCACTCCAGCTTCCCGCAATCCGCCAAAATGAGCTGCGTATGGCGGTATGATCTTGAATTGAATGCCTTGACTAGTCGCGTAATTTACTATATCTTGTGAACAATTAGATAGAAATTTTGAAAATTCGTTCATGAGTCCAACAAAACATTTACCATTGTCTGAGAATATTTCAGAAGGCTTTGAACGGCGAGAACTGAATCGCTTTAGTGCTAATAGATAAGCGTCAGTAGTGAGATCGCTGACCAGCTCTAGATGTATAGCGCGAGTAGCGAACCAGACAAATAAACAAATATAATTGTAAATGAATTGAAATAATAAAATTGTAAAATAATGTTTATTTGAAATTAAAATTGGATATTACGAATTGGTTCCAAACGCTCGCTACGTCGCTTGGAACGGGTTGATCCCACTCAAGCTTTAAGATCCATAATTTTTGAAGAAGGATTTTACCTAACATTATAGTCGGACTGAGTAAGCCAAGTGGATCGAAAATTTGAGACACACTGGATAAAATAAAACACTTCGTTATTTGTACTTCGTTATTCGTATTATTAAAAGTAGTATGATACAATAATAAAATTCATCACTAGTGTTGTTCCACCCTAAGCCTAGTGTACGACAGTTAGTGTGCTCACCTAATGACAGATTATCTTTTTGTATAGTTAACGAGTTCGCATCACTACATTGAACAGTATTCGCGTCAAAGGTGTGAAATTAATTGTAAGTCGCGATGCTTATTGTCGATTAAAAATTGCCTATACGCCTTTTCGATATCGGTGCAAGCTACGAATCTGTTGCCGGAATCTAAGAAGAATAGACATCAAATCACCTTGAATAGGCGGACCGATTAATTGCAGATCGTTTAAAGAAATATTTGTACTAGACTTTTGGCTAGCATTAAAAACTACGCGTAACTTAGTAGTCCTACTATGCTCGCGGAAGACGCCGTAATGCGGCAAGAAATTATACGGCTTTCCATACGACTCGACTTTAGTCATATGTCCTAATTAAACGTATTCGTGAATGAAATCTGTATATACATCTTTTTATAAATGGGTGATTGTTGTAATCGCTTTTCTAAGGCAAGAAACCGACGCTCTGCGATAGAATATGTATCGCCCAAGAGATCTGGAGATTGTTTAAAAGGAATTTGAACAATAAATCTACCATCATTTGTACGGTTAAAATTATTAATAAAATGATTTTCGCATGCAATCTCTTCATCGCTCATGGGATTGCTCTTTGGCAATTCCTCGAGTTCCCAAAACATTTTCAACTGTGTGTCAATGGATTGAGTAAAATTACAGTTAATAGAATTGTAATTTCTTGCATTGTTCGTATAAATAGGCCCGGATATAATCCAACCTAAATTAGTATTTTGTAAGAAGGGACCATTTCTTAATCGCATTTTCCCTTCAGCTAATAAGTCCCAAAACTTATCTGCGCCTATCAATAAGTCGATTTGTTTACATTCATGAAAAGTAGGATCGGCTAGTTGAATGTTGTTAGGTATTTGTAATTGTTTTGTCTGTATTGCAGTGGGTGGCAAGGATGACGTTATCTCATGCAGCACCACGCATTGGAAACGCATAGAGAAAGGGCTGGATCGCGCTTTGATATTAACTTCACATGTATGTGATGAGTTCGTAATTGAATTTCCAACACCTTTTATTTGTAAAGAGGACTGTATCACTGGTAAATCGAGTAGATCGCATAAACGTTTTGTAATGAAACTTCGTTCGCTGCCACAATCGAGTAATGCGCGCGCGATGTGAAATTTGTTATCCCGACCGGCTATTTCTACAAGTGCAGTCGACAACAACACACGTACACTAGAAGATGCGATTTGTTTATCATTGTCTAAGTGTGAAGTATGCGTGTAAGTACTATGAGCGATGCACCCGTCATTCGAGGAGTTGCGAACGTTAGAAATCGGTTCGTTATCTGGGATCGAGACAAACGCGCCCGTAGTAGTGGTCAGCTGATCATCGTGTATTAATGTGTTATGTCTTTGATTGCATTTACGACAGGAACTGAATTTGCAATTTTGTAACGTATGCCCTGTACGTAAACAATTATGACATAGATTTTTGTCTTGAATGAGTTTTAACTTATCTTGTAAAGTTAAGTTTAGAAATGTTTGGCAAGTATATAAAGGATGCATACAATTGCACACCAAACATGCGCGTTGATATCTATGTTGTGATTGTGAATAATTATGAATGTTTGTAGCTGGTGACACATGACAGTGAACGTTTGAATTGGGTGCTTGTTTGAATGTCTTGTGAATGTTGCCGTGTGTAACCATTAACGTTTCTAACATGTCAGCCCTATCTTTGAGAAACTTAACAAGATGATCTACCTTTACTACCGGTGTCGCATCCTGGGAATCGCCACTGCCCGTAGCTATCGGTATGGAGCCCCTGAACTGTTCCCACTCGCGTTCCGTGGTGCTGTCCAGTTTAGAAACGACCATATAAATAATGAGTGTGTCCCATGAATCGACCGGTTCGTTAAGTAGCTTTAATGCACGCATATTTTTTAAAAGAGTATCGATAAGTTTCCGAATATGTGATGGCGACTCCTTCACAAGATTTTGAATAGAAAAGAGAGCCTTGACATGGTTATGAACCAACAACCTGGTATTATTGTACCTATTACATATTAATTCCCAAGCAACCGTGTAGTTATTTGATGAAAATTCTAATGAGTCGATAACTAGTGCTGCTACACTTTTCAACGAAGATTTCAAATAGTGAAATTTCTGAATTGGTGAAATATCTTTATTATTGTGTACTAGAGAAATAAATGTATCTCTATACTCCAGCCAGTGCTCATATGACCCATCAAATGTAGGCATAGCTATGGTTGGTAATTTTACAGCGTGTAAATTGGTATTCGTGCTTGAAGCTATCTCACCAGACGAAAGCATACTCTTAGCTTGAGCAATGATAGAATAATATGAACTTTCAAAGCCTTCTCGTAATTCCAGGTGATGGAAAAGGTCATTGCTGTCCACCGATAATTCTATTTCACTTTGAATCGCATTAAATTCGTTAAAAAATATAGAAGCTCCTTCAATACGCAATTCTAATTCTGATCGTTTATTTGGATTTGATACTAGAAGTTGCGCATCTAAATTATTCACGTATTTGGTAAAATATGTTAATCTCCCTCTGATTACACCCCGTTTTTTATTCAAATCTGTTAAAAACTCGTCGTTTTTATTTGAACTATGAGGAGATTTGCTCGTGCTCATTTCGATGGATAACGGAAAGACACGGAGTAAATAAAATTGTACTTACGATTGCACGTATCCAAACCTCGACTAGTAGAAGGTAATGCACAGGATCCACAAAATGGCGGCAATCAAAATCGTAAATTGTACTGAAATTATGAAAAACATGGTATTGACACAGGTAAGTAGCTGGGAATGGGAAGGAAACTGGTTGATGTCTCACCGATTTGCACTGTTTGAATCGATGATATGCATGTAATTCGTCTTCGGTATAACGTAGCGGCGATTGTGATTTTCTCGTAGAACGTATGTAGAATATTCGTATTGTTCGCATCGAATATGTATTTATTGTTCGCTTCAAATTGTTTGATTTTCGTAAATATTCGGCTTCTGAAGGACCAGCTTATGTTTCGTATTGTATTTTCGCATAATTCGCATTAAAAAAAAGAAAATTGGTTTCAACGTATATAATTTCTTGTTCGCGTAGACATATCGTATTTGACAATTGATTATTTAAAAAAACAGAGTTCTTAAACAATTTATGACGGACACAAAATTCATGCCAGTATGTTGCGGCGTTAACATTAATTATAATTATTCATAAGATCCCTTGCAGCAGTGTGTGAAAACTCATACTTGGCCGACACCAGTGCACAACTTGGATTCGGTCCAAATCCGCGACACTCAAGACAAAGTGGATTATAAGTTGGAACGCAACTTGCTAAGTGTGATTACTAAATTAGTATAAGTATACGGACTCGTGTGATTTATTTTCTATTAATCGTATTAATTAAAACTGTTTATTTTCTGTTTTGTTTAAACATACATATTATACTAAGGTACTTCAATACTATATAAGGAATCGTAAATTTAAGCGTACACAAACATTTTGACTTCCTAGTTGGTGTCAGAGAAAACTAAATCACTTTTTATTTCCCAATAAATTCCTTTTATGGTTTGTTTTGGTATGCACATAACCGATAAACTTTCAGACAATCTGATCTATATCAACGTCGCCAAACAATACGAGTTAAAACAAAAGCAGAGCCTTAGAGCTAATGAAGTCCAACAAGTGAATAATTATACTATCGACAATAAAGAGATTATTCAAGAACAAAACAATAACGACAGCCATAAATCTCCTATCCTACATATCCTATCAATAATTTTTGTTCCTCTCCTCAATCATGCCACAACTACTTAACCGATTTGGCTGGAATGAAGATAGCCTATACCCTGGATTTACAACACATAGGTTATTTTTTATCCCGGAAAAGTTCAGGGTTCCTGCGGGATGTGTAATAAATCTATGTCTACAGCGGGCGAAGCCGCGCGCAAAAGCTAGTTTTATAAATGTAAAAGTTTAGATGTTTGGATGTTTACATGGTTGTCCATCAAACACGCAAAAATGGCTGATCGGATAGAGATAAAATTTGGTACACAGATTGTTTAAAACCTAGATAAAGTATAGGATACTTTTTATCCCGAGATATTGATTTGTTCCCGAGTGAGAAGAGATACAATTTCTAGTCACCTATATTTTTACCCGACTCCCAAGGAAGGGTTATTTATGTAAAAAGCTGATTAATAAAACAGTTGAAGTTGACATTAATGACACGCTAGGCATTAATTTATCGATAACCTACGGCTATGACCTACGGCAACTGCCGGCCATGAAATAATTTTCTTTCAAAAAAGAAAGAAAAATAACGTTAAGAATTATTAAAACTAAATTGCAACTTTTAGTGCTCTAGATATCGATTGGAATGTAGCTCTATACCATTCACCTGACTTTTTTCTTCTTTCCCAGAGTAAACACAGGTGGAACCGAATTGGTTCTCGTAATTGAAACTGTGGCTTCTTTTACAGGCGTTTTGTGTGGCCTGTTTTTGTTGTCAGCTACATCGAGAATAAATATTGACGTAAAAATCCTACATAAAGTAGGATACATGTGAAAGTTTGTATGGATTTTTATACTCTATCACGCAATTAAGACTAGGTACTGGATGGATTTTCATGAAATTATGGAAAATATTTTTGAATTAAATATTCGCAATATAAGAAGGGAATGAATAATTATGTTTCTGTCTATAAATAATTTAGTTGGTCAAAAACCCCGTCTATATTTAAATATAAATTAAAGATTTTTTACTGAATAAAAACATCGTGTTAATTAAAAAAAGCGGCCAAGTGCGAGTCGGACTCGCCCATGAAGGGTTCCGTAGCAGCAAGTAACATAATATAAAAGTTCTTGTAGTTCGTTGTAACTTTGATCGAGGTAAATTGCGGTTTACGATTTATGACGTATTAAAAAAAACTACGTACTAGATCTCGTTCAAACTAATTTTCGGTGGAAGTTTGCATGGTAATGTACATCATATATTTTTTTTAGTTTTATCATTCTTTTATTTTAGAAGTTACAGGGGGGGGGACACACATTTTACCACTTTGAAAGTGTCTCTCGCGCAAAATATTCAGTTTAGAAAAAAATGATACTAGAAACTTCAATATCATTTTTGAAGACCTATTCATAAATACCCCACACGTATGGGTTTGATGAAAAATAAATTTTTGAGTTTCAGTTCTAAATATGGGGAACCCCCAAAATTTATTGCTTTTTTTCTATTTTTGTGTGAAAATCTTAATGCGGTTCACAGAATACATCTACTTACCAAGTTTCAACAGTATAGTTCCTATAGTTTCGGAAAAAAGTGGCTGTGACATACTGTAGTGTACGCACACACCTCACCCGTACATATAGCTATAGTAAGCATTTAAGCACATCTATGTACTCTTTTATTTTGATTAGTCAATAAACGTCAGTCTTAAGGATCACCCGTTTTTATATTATTGACGCTCCCTGGTCCCAACATCGCATGGCGACCCTGCCAGTGCTGCCTTATATGGGCAGCGCTGCGCATCGCGAAATTAAGTAAGTGAGGACGATATGTGAATGATGTGAAACCATTTTTTGTGTGAAGACAAAATGTGCAAAGCGTATGAAGTAAAAAGAAAAGGACTTAAGTATACCAATAAATAAAATTAATAATTAAAAAACTTAAAATATGGACTATTAAAATATAAACTATAAAATATAAACTGTATAAGATGCATAAGTAAATAAAAAACTATAAAATAAAAAGTGTCAAAAAAAAGTTAATAAATAATACCAATATGTAATCCAAAATATAAGATAATTTAACTATGGTGAGTCAGTGACGGCAGAGGCGCCAGGAAATAAGAAGGTGATCTAAAATATACAAGAAAAATGTGGAAAATAGTTTAGCAAAAAGCTGGAAGAAAATATAATTAACAACAGTTAAAAAAAAATAAAGAAGAAAATTCGGCAAAATTAAGAAGGTGGCGAATATACATATCGACGCAAGATGATGAAGCAGTAGTAAAAATTTTATGAAGAAAGAAGTGATTTATCAACTATGTAATATGCAAATATAAAAAAAGATAACTTCTGAAGGAAAATAGAGAGGAGAAAATATATAATGGAGCAGCAGTCTGATGGATATTATCGTGGAATAAGAAGTATAAAGCGCCCTGCACCCTGGACGAATGAACGTACCAGAAGGATGTTGATGCCGGCAGATGTTCGTGTCTGATGGATGATGTGATGATGGAAGATTTGCTGGGCGCATATGCAGTTGTTCGACTCTGAAGTGGAGCAGCCAAACAAGTGATATTTTGTAGGGTTTAGCTAGTTAGAAGAAACAGAAATTAGTAGAATAGCTTAGGTTCGATATTTTGACAGGAACTCGGTAAGAAGAAATCAAGAAGTCTGCAGTCATGATGAATGTGAGCCGCCATCACCCTCAGTGACTCACTATACCCTAAAATTAAGGTAATTTAAGTTTCAGAGACGAGGATAATGTAAAGAAAAATGAAAATTTTAACAATTTAAACTAAATTTAACCTATCATGATTTTTAACCTATCATGGTTTTATAACCTCGATAAAATGGGAACATTATCTTGATTTTATTTTTGAACAAAAATAAAATGTTTTACATTATCCATGCGCTCTATATACTGTTGGCAATGGGTTTAGATATTAAATATTTAATTCTGATAACCAGTTTCGAATACTAATCCATGCAGAATTAACAAATGATAAAAAAAGAGTTAGATATTACCAAAATTAACAAAAAAAAAACATTTTCTTTTCACATTAGTAAATGTAATTTAAGAATTACCTATTTTTAAGAAAAACTGGATATGACGATTTTGGATGTGGCTTGGTAAATTTTGTATTTTCTTACTAAACAAGAACGATACCTCTAATTGATGATTAAAAAAAAATGTCTTCGCGTATGACATAATTTGTAATAAAGATATAGTAAAATGGGCTAGGTCCTAGGTGATAAAAAGAAGTTAAAATCTGAAAAATATAATAAAGTGTGTATGCTATGCATTAGAAGGAATAGAAATTTACTTATTTAAATTAATCAGACTGATGTTTAAGATTGTGAATATTTGATTTGAAATATCTTTGGTTATTAACTGGAAGCATAATACTATCATTGGGTTATAATGATTGTTTCAGTACAATACAATTGAGTAAAGACGTGTTCATAAATATGTAAAAAATAAAAAGAAAAGAATAAAATTAAAAATAAAAAACTTAATAAATTGGTAATCAGAAAAAAAAAATCTTTTTGCAAAATAAACAAGTAAATTACAACTATACTTCAAAGACAAAAAAAAAATGTTACATAATAAGTTAGTAGCTTTCAAAAATCTAAATAGTCTTCTATTTTGCAACATGTAAAAACTAAATTAAAATTGCAGGTCTTTATTTGAAACTCAATACTCAAGAATGTAGCTCATAACCAAAATAGGTATTAGCAGCGACACAGCGATGACCGCGACGTCAGCGACGCGACGCGCGACGCAGCACCGGTAGGTGTCATGTAGCATATGGAATTTGTCATTGTATTGTAACATGCATGAATTTGATGGTAAGTTTTATCAATTCTATTTTTAGCCACGACCCACAAAAGGCACAAAGATGCCAATATGTAATAATAATAAGAGTCGACTCATACTCATGATAAGTACCTATAAAAATAAATATGTAAAATATAAGGGGCCGGACCAAATAATAAAATGTAAAAAGTGTACCGTACAAATAAGTAAATAAATGAATATAATAATATTAAATATTAATAATACATACATATGATAAAGTATAAGCATGCAAGATAAAATGTACATCTATAATGCATTCGGGCCCAATGCAACCCGTATACGTATATAATATGACGTAATAAGTGACAAAATGTAGTACCTAAGGGTTACTTTGAAATTGAAAAGTTTTGTAAACAATAAGGTGTGTGTACTTGTGCCTAGACACTATTGTGTCTCCTGATCAAGTAATATGCTGATTATATTGAGCTGATTTTATTTCATTAAAATGACGTCATATCGTGTAGCGCTAGCGATATGTATGTTTATAATCTTAGAATAATAACGCCTAGAAACCTATTGCGAGCACGAAAAACGCGCAACTAAAACTTAGCCATATCTGGCTAAGTTTGTTCCGCGAGCTGTCAGTGCTCATCGTCACGTTAAGTCGAACACAGCTCGCGAAAAATAATTCAAAATGACTGTCTGCACTATAAAGAAGTGTTCTAGCACATCAGACAAACAAAATAAAAGTGATCAAATTTCATTTCATAGGTAAATACTTACATTTTATAGATTTTCTGTACGTAAATCGACTAAAAACAAATAATTTGAAACACAATAACCTATCACTACACAGTGTTGCTAGTTGTGGGGGAAAAATTGCACACAATGTTTTTGTTGTTGGTTCTTAATGTTGAGTTTAAAGAAAGTTGGTAAGTATAATCCTACTAAAAATACAAAGATCTGTTTAATGCATTTTCACAAAAAGGATATGTACACAACGCAACGAAAAAAGGTTTGCGAAAAATACGCCGTGGTGCTGTGCCAGCAAAGGTACCTAAGGTCCTAGATATGTAAAATGCATTAGCTCATGTCAAGCTAACTGCTTGAGGATGGAGCGGCCTCCGGCTCCGCCGTTAAGTTGGTGTTTAGGTACTTAACAATGAAAAGGTAAAATTCAGGTAGCCATATCCTAGACTTCCTAGAGGTTAATTGTAAAACTATATTGTCAGCGATGTCAACTTATACATATATATTATGAGAGATGTTGAATCAAAGCGAAAACTTTTTAAGAAACAGATACAATTACAGGGCTTTTAAATGGGAATGTATTGCTTTAATTTAAGAATGGTTAAATAAATACAAAATTTAAATATGTTAAACGTTTTTTTTTATTATTGAAATACTTATTCACCGATACTTCCTATATCATTTGATATCAAACAGGTTTTTATAGTAGTTGTCATAATTTTTTTTTAATCAGATTATAGTTTTGCGTCTCCTGCAACTAATTTTCGCGAAAAAATACAAACATCTACACAAATATGTTTTGCATAACATTTGTCTATGATTTTTTTGGTTTGATAACGTTTTGTATAAATGTTTCACGAAAATGTTTCTCACAGAAGATGCGTCATAATGTGAATTTACACAATCATACAGGCATTTAAATTTAAACGCATTAAACGGCGGCATTCATCATTAGATTAATGGTTGATAAATTTGCTGTTATTTTAAAAACGTGTAATATATTTATGAATATAATCATATTCATGTTATGTATTTAAAGATCATATCAAACACATGACAAATCATCGCATAACAAAGCAGCACGTTTTCGTGGGTAAACGCCCGATGATGGTAACACTGGAGCCATATATTTGTGTGCGTTAGAAGAGCGTAGATACATACAGCTTACGCACACAAGGATAATGAAATGGCACGCGTTTACGCTTATGTTTTGTTTCAGACGCTACTTCTAGGCGTTATTATTCTAAGTTTATAATGTAATAAAATAGTTTTCTGAAAATGACAATATAACATCTGAATTCTAAATATGGATAAGACAAAAGTTCATAAGGGGTGTAATACCTAAACTTATTTACCTACTGACTTAGGAAATATGAAATAGAGATAATATAATAGAATATAAGATACTTATATAATCTAGATAAACTTAGAAATAGATTAAACATTATATTAGATGAATAAAAATAACAAGTTAGTAGAATGAATGTAATCGAAGAGTGAAAAGAAAATAAATAAGAATAATTAAAATGTTGCCAACAGTAGAAATATAAGTAAAGTTATGTTATAATAGTTTATAGGATAATATTACTATGATTCAAAATGTTCAGAAAAAATATACATAAATAAGTGACATACATAATGTATCAGTAGCTTAAAAAAAAAAAAGCAAACACAAAATATGTATTTTCTTTTTTTTCTTCAAGGGGGGAGGTGTAGTGTACGCACACACCTCACCCGTACATATAGCTATAGTAAGCATTTAAGCACATCTATGTACTCTTTTATTTTGATTAGTCAATAAACGTCAGTCTTAAGGATCACCCGTTTTTATATTATTGACGCTCCCTGGTCCCAACATCGCAATACGGACGGACAGACAGACAGACAGACAGACAGACATGACGAATCTATAAGGGTTCCGTTTTTTGCCATTTGGCTATGGAACCCTAAAAAGTCAATCAAAGGAGTATTTTGAAATATTTCACACCTGTGAGACAAAAGTACCTACTCTTTACGTAGGTACTGTTTTAAACGTAACAATTTTTTTACATTTTGTCAATTTAAAAAAATATCATGTTATGATGAATGATAACGTGTAGAACTCAGTGAACAACTTCAAGCAAAAATTGCGAAATAAATGAATATTCATGACCCAAGCCTCCATCAATAATCTTAATATATATAAATTACGTGTCACGTTGTTTGTCCGCGATGGACTCCTAAACTACTTGACCGATTTTAATCAAATTTGCACACCGTGTGCAGTTTGATCCAACTTGAAAGATAGGATAGGTTACATCTCAAAATTAAAAAAACTTTTGACAGAACGAAGTCTGTCCGGGCAGCTAGTTGTCATATAAAAATGTTGGGATAAACTTATTCATGCACAAGAGTGGACAATATTGTTCACTGATAACTTTACTGACAAGTATGTTTAAAAAGAAGTAAGTAATTAAAACTTTAAGAAAAATGTAATAAGAATGATTTTACTCAAAATAACTTTCTAGACGAAGGATTCCATATTGAAAGAATGTTGCAACAATCCTTATCAGAATTCGTGCATAAATTAAAACAGTTGTACTATAAAACCGGATAGTAGTGAGCTATAAATGAAGCTAAATTTTATCGTTATCACGGACCTAAAAAAGAGACGGACGTAATCCTAAGAACAAATTCAGTGAAGCACCCATAGTAATACCAACTCTCTATTCGTACAAGTACAGACACCCACACATTGACACCATACTGCGTCAATTGCGAATCAAAAATTACGCAAACATGGTAAGCGTGCGGCCATTGCTGTGTCACTCTCGATTAGACGAGGTTACGTCCGTCTTTTTTCAGGTCCGTGATCGTAATATTAAAATTAAAACAATGAGACCGGAACAATAACCGAACAGCGGAGACAACTGGAAAAATGTATAGCTCTGGTTGTGGATTCCGTATTTCTTTAAAGCTCGTTCCTTTACTCTAGAAGGGAAGTAAGTAAGGAAAAACAAATAGAATTGCCGGGTAGAAAGTAGGTATTTAATACTGCAGTTAACTAAATGATCTTGTTTACTATTAAATACAATATATTTTGTAAATATATTAAATTTGCCATATGACACGGAAAATATTTGCGTTTGTTTCATGATTCAGCGTGGCGTAAATAGCGCGCTATCTCTTAAAAATTTTATCAGCGAATATTTTTGCACCACTACTTATTTATTGATCAATAAAAATTCAAGCTTGCAAAATTTTATTGTTTGCTTTTTTAAAATCCAAAAATATTATTTTATTTAACTTGCTGACGAACGAGCTGACGATCCACCTGGCAAGTGGTCTCCATCGCCCATGGTCAGTGGGAAAGAAGAGAGAGTAAGAAGGAAAGAACTTGCTCACATTTGGCGGCTGAATGAAGCAATAGGATGCTAGCTAGGCAGGAAATCAATCAATCAATCAATTCCTTATTTGTAGGATAAGGTTAGTTTTTACATAGTTGTTATATGTTACATGTATATAGTTGGAATTCCAGATCTCCTATCCTCGCCTATTAGGCGTGCTAAGAAATTGCAAAACAGCATTAAATATTAGTAACAAAACATTGTGAAATGATAGAAACAATATTATGTTCTAAGAAAGATAAAATAAAACAAAATTGTCAAATTAACGGAAAGAAGAAGAATCTTAACGGAAAGATAATTCAATTCATATTTTAAGCAACTTTAAAGCACTAACATTTACATTTCACCCACAAATTCAGTTTTAACAACCACATGTCTTACACACGACATCGTTTTATTTTCAAAACAAATTTTGTATCTAAATTCAGTTCGCTCCAAATAAACTCGCATACAGAATTGACAGTTGAACCCTAACCACTGTGGTTGGAACCGATCCAACACGTTATCTTTTCGCGGTCCTTGAACAGGTAACGTCCGAGAACCGGTAATCTTTCCCTCTTAAAACTAAATATGTATTAGATTGGCGCCGCTGCCTGGATGTGGAATTCACACCCGTGCTCTACATTAGACGTTTTCTTTCCTGATAGGACAAATACCCACACAGTTACACACTTCTATTCACACAGACTCATTATACAATAAGGAGCTCAAATCTTGTTGTAGTTGTAAATGATAAACGCATTTAAAGAACGCGGTTTCCTGATGGACTACAATTAGTTGTGCCATCCTAAAAAGTGTTCCCATTGACCAAAAATCTATAAAAGAGGTAGATACGAGTATTTCACTAGGGCGCCGAGGATGAACAGCGTAAGAACAGGCAATTGACCGTTCTTCTCGTAGTCGCTCTGTCAATACAAGACGATACGCACGCTTTTGTTGTTGTCAGAAGTGCTTGACATTTGACATACACCGTTAAAATTCCTTCGTGTATTATACCAATGTGATTGGTGTAATGAAACAAAAGATAAACGTATGTGTGTTGTAGCTCTTTTCGAAACAGATTTTTTAGTTGATTTGTAAGGGTATAACGTATCTATCTTTTTTAAATATCATTGCCATTGGCATAACAACTGACAGGGCTATCGCTAGTTGGTTGAGTTCTCGCTTGTGGAAAAAATATGATGAACGAATGCGTTGGAAGGCAATAAGCGATGGTGAACACTTACCCCCAGATGGTCCTTCAGCTTTTTTGTCAGCGCTTTAAACTATAAAAAATACCACTTACCACTTCACTAACTCACTAAAGCAGCTTGTTGAATTAGGTGTGCACTTGGCCTCCTTAATTACAAGGAGAGATCCAATTCATGCTATGCGACGGTTTTTTTAATATTCTTTCGGTACCAGTAAAGCAAACAGGCTTTTAAAAACTGACCTCTGACCAGTACCTTAGATAGAACGTCATGCATATTATGTTTATTCTTCCACGTATCCCTTAAACGCATCTAAGCGGAAATATTAAACACATGTAAACACGAATTCCGAATCACGAGATATTGCTTCAAAGCAAACTCTTAGCAAAGAGAATATATAAAAAAAGATAAAAGAAAACGTGATATGAAACGCTCTCGCTCTAAGAGTTTTTCTTTACTATACCGAAAAAAGGCGGGACCGTAGATCAACGGAACAAAGTTGCAGACTCGACAAACTTCGGCAAAGTTTTTGCCTACGCAAAGAGCAGAGCGCGAACTTTATCTAGAATCCGGCAAAAATTGTCGAGGAAACGCTTTTAAAATGTTTGCGAATGTTTCAAAGTTCGCGCGATAACTTTAAATTATGTGCCTTTGTAATTAATGAGCTAAGCGTTCTGCTAATTAAATTTGTTTATGTTTGTGATTGGCGATAGAAGGGTTAAGGTTTTGTCATTTATTTTTGACTCTGTTGTTTGTGTTCCTATGTTTGTTTAACTTATAATTAATTGTTTTAGTTTATGAGATTATAAGCCATACTGTTTAAAAAAAGTTAATATAAATAAATAATTGCTTTTAATTTTATTATTAAGTGATTATCTTAAGCACAATTTTACTATAAGGTGTTCGGTCATTTAAAATTTACAATTTCTTCAGGCGTGCCAAAATACGAATAAAGTTAAGTTTGAGATTTATTTTAAATGTGGATAATAATAATAGTTTTAAGGAGTAAATTAATTATGTTTAAATTTGATTACCAAAACATTTAATAGCCGTAATTTCGAGCATGAAACTCAACACATACTTGTGAAGAGCTATTGACATTATAACAATAATTAAGTGTCAAAATATAGCGACATACACATAAAGTTGTGAAATTAACAAACGTCGTTAAACAATATAATTGTCACTTTAACAATCATTGTTAAACAAAATCATCTGTTAATATCATAAGTATAAGAAATTTTTTAATAAAATTATTGCGGAAATAATTAATTGTTATAAGTTGAAATACTATTGCAATAGTATTTATCAGAAACAACTCTTCGGCTATATATAAATTTCAGTCGACAAAATTAATGGGTTCGATTTCTGGCCAGGAATATTAATTTTTCAAAAATCTCATGATGTAGTGTTAGTTTTCATCAAAATCAGCCCCGAGACTTCTTTGACCACTTTTCGCTATTCCTCATAGTTTCGAATTTGCCCATCAACGCCCTCTTGAAATTCACCCTGAATACATACTTAAAAACATACACCACATACGAGTTAATACAGAGCCTCATTTTTTGAAGTCGGTAAAGAACTAATGAATGATTCCTTTATGACGTAGACCTTTGGAGCTTCTGCTTTAATTTTTTTCTATGACCACGAGCCATTCCAACAGTTCGACAAAAAATGTCGGTCGAAAGTGAGTTTCGAATTCGCAACGACTGGAACTGTCCCGGAACGTTAATGAGAGTTGGATTGTTCTAACGTTTTCAACGGTTATGTTCTGTGCGAATTATTTCTTAGACAAAGGAAACCTTGAAGTAAAGTGTTTGGAAATGTATGGTACATTTCTGGGCCAGAATTGTTATATTATCTGATTGTAGACGACTGTTCTGTAACTGTGCTTTAACCCGTTAGCAGCTCCATGGGAATTGGAATTGTAATTATTTTTGAAACGAAGTTTCTTAACGCTGCTTGTCTGGTAGAATTCTACCAGTTTTTGGAGTTTAATACCTTGTCTATCAATTTTCATATTTAAGCGGTATGAAATTTTATGGGGAGTAAAATCAAACTTTTTCCGTAACGTTATGCTTTATGTTTGTAATTCGTAACACAGGATCTAGATGGCGTTGGATGGCTGATCAGTAACAAAGCCATGTAATGATACAGATACATATAATGATACATATAATCACACATTTTTTGAAATGTTTAATTCTATGTAAATCGTAATACCATACCAAAGTGTAAGTAACAGATGTTTCAATAGAATTGTTATTTCAATATCTTGTTTCAATGTATATGTCGGTGAGGCCACGAATCTCCAGTGAAGGTCCAGGGACGGACCTCTTTATTCTACAACGCCTGTCCGATGCAGAGGTTGGCATATAAGAAACGACATGTCATATTTAGATGAAGGAATTGTCAATAAGATAGAACGGATGATCACGTAGTGTTGAAGTACTTGGAAGTATTGATGTGAACGTTAGGAGAACTGGAAATATAATATCATGGAGCAAAGTAAAAGGAATATCATTTCATAACCAACACCGTAGAATACCCCTTCATATATAATAATATATTTTACTGTGTGGTTCACTTAGTGGCAGGAAGTCACCGTTGCTCAAGAATATTAGCAAATCGAAAAAAACTGGCATTCCAGCCAAATTAGATGTTTTAATTCCACGAAAAATGGATAAATGTGAAATTATGAAATATGATTATGAAAGTATGAATATTAAAGTGTTATAATTAAATTATTCAATTTTAAAAGATAATAACAATCTTTATAGATTGTATCTATTAGGTTTGTACATATTAGATACTATGTTCTCGTATTTCATGAAGCGTCACGTTTCATATCATCAAACTAATAATTAATGTTTAATCGCGAAGTATTCATTTATAATTCAAACAATGAAACAATTTTCTGGACGACTTCATCCAATTAATGCCAATCAAATTAAATGCAAAGTTGATTTATGATTTGTTTGATTGACTTATTATAATTAATAGTCAAACCCATGATTCATTGTTTGTTTACTATACTCAGCATTTCATGAATAATTATAATTTTACCATTTCAAACGAGGAATCATGACAGTTCTTTGTAGCTAGATCTGAGCAATATACAGATAATTTTAAATTAATATTTCAAAAAAACCCTGACAATTTTACGTACACTAAACATAGCTAAAAACTTTCAATTAAGTCAATTTTAATACAAAAAAAATACAGATCAAAATCGGTTCATCCGTTTGGGATCTTCGATGCCACAGACAGCATACAGATCCACAGATACACAGACACACAGATACACAGACACGTCAAACTTATAACAAACTTTTTCCGTCGGGGGTAAAAAATGGGTCCCAATATTTTCACAGCACCCGTATTTTCAGACTTTGACAGTCTGCTATAGCCTTTTTATTCCGGAATTTCCACGGGATCGGGATTAACGCAAAGAAAACTCCCACGCGAAAAAGGCGCGGGCACAGCTAGTAAATAATAAATAAAATGCGTATTAACTAAAACTAAATACATAGAATAAACGTATCAACAGCGATTTTTGGCTTATGATGAAGATTACTTGTGAAAATCCTGTAAATCTCTGCCCGTTGGGGCAAACTTACCCAGATTTCTCATTACAGTGAGCCAGCCACTCGTAATCTGGTACCAAAACAATTTACGCAAAACATCCCAAACTGGTCGCTCGGGTGAATGATCGGTTGAGGTGCGCAACAGACCTTCAGATTAATAGGGTTTTTAGCTTCAAAAGATGAGTTTGTAAAATATTTTTTATTGTTTGTTTTTTTTAGGTAATTTTTGATTTTTTTATGGAAATAGCCGAAAAACAACCGACGATCCAAATGGTGGTTACTAAGTGCTATGATCGCCCATGGACATATCAAATGGATCACAGATGCGTTGGTTCGTCTCTTTGCTAAGTGCAGTGTTGTTTTTGAATGGTGTTAAGTTGAGTTAATAAAATAAACATAGAAACAAGAACGGCGAAACCGATAGAGAATAGCCATAGATAGTTACTTGTTTAGAAGACATCGATGAATCTCACATCGTGAAATTTTTAACATATTGCATAACAAAAAGTCACACAACAGAATCTTTAATAATTCAGCTCCGTACACAGAATCGTTTTAAAATTAGTATACCCATACAGTTTTGCCGTATATCATTACTTCCCAGAATTTTATCCTTGTTAGCAAACCTATCGAATGGTGTAAAAAAACTTGAGAGGTGTCAAGGGACACCCGGATGGAACAAAGTTCCTTGCAGTTAGTACTAGGATATCAAAAACTTGCAGCAAGTGTGCCAAAACAAATCTAAGGTAATAAATTTCTCACGAAATTTAATACCTTAGAATTTAGTAGCAATTCCTACTAGGTGAACAAAGCCGATGAGAAATTTAATACCTTAGATTAGATATTATATGGGCTAACGATTGTTGTGTTATGTTATGAAATAAGTAATAGGTATTCGTGTAGTTTATTTATTTATTTATTATTTATTTAGTTCCAAACCTTACTCAATCGTGAATATTGTCTATGGCAAATTGACACTAGAAGTCGGTCATATTTGTTTACTACTTTATGCCGGTCACTCACATTCGCGCGAATACGCGAACCCACATGTGTGGGACGACCTTCGCGAATGATTATGCGAAGTTTTCGAGACATTCGGGGTTTTCCAAGCTGTGTCGGTTTTTTGTCGCACATCAAAGCGCGCGAACCTCGAACCTTCGTGTAGTCTCCCACACATTCGTGCGACAAGTTGCACACTCGACTAAAAAGGTGATGTATCTCTTAATTTTTCGTGGTTCGTGGCGTCTAATCGTACTACTATTTATTTTCTGTATTGAAAATTGATTTGAATGACAACAACATAATAAAAACAGCAAGATTGAACATTCGTGAACAACGCTTAGGAGGAAGCGGAAATGGGCTTGTATACTCATATGCGAACCCATTTGCCTGACCGCCCTTCACATATGTGCAAACATTCGTAAAAATGTCAAACATTTGCGCACATGTGAGTGGCCGGGGTTAGACTCGACCAAAAAATGGACAATATTATATATTGCTTGTCACAAGTGTAACCAATGGTGGGTTGTGACAAACAATGAAGAGTGAGTTGGCTATTTGGAGATTTAAAGTTTCAGTTTGTTTTTTAAACAGAAAATCGTAGTAAGTTTAAGTATATAAGTTTAAATGCGATGGTGGGTAGCAGTATTCTGGGCTGCTTGTTAAATGTTACATTCTTTTGAAATAACGTTAAAGAAAAATAAATTTTCTGTCTCATGTGCGGCCACGCCGTGTCTATAGGTAATACATCTATGGTCTTCAGGCACCTCTTAGAAGCTTGCCGTCTTGTTATACAAGTTCTTGGATATCATAGACACACCTTACAAACATACCACATGCCATTCTCACTTCACACTAAACTTCTCTTTGGTCAGAGAATAACGTAAGCTTACGTCACAAACTTCATTTAGTAAGGTAACCACGATCCGAGAAGTTTGCGGACTGAACTAACTTTGCCGAGTTAACAAGTTATAGTTTAATTTTAATAGTGTTGTAAACTATATCCTATTGGATGATGTACGTAAGTGTATAAGTGAATCATGGGTTAGTAAATTGTGTTGTGCGTTTTAAACTAGTCTTTAGAGTGAGGCCAAATGAGCGTAGTTTTTGAGGTTTGAGTCACAAAAAACTAATCGCGCAAATACACAAGTAGTAATTTACGAGTGTATTTATTATTATGTGATTCATTAGTCATTAGGGGTCAATTTTGAGCCCTACGGATACTAAATAAACTGATATACTCGTATTATATCCTGTATTGACACAATTCAGCGACCAATTAGCACTGGTTAAGCATATCAAAAAGTTAAAAGTAACAAGACGTTCTGACACTTGGTCAATGGCGCCGTCACCATTTACTGGAGAAGCTATGTTCAGAAACTTTAAGTTACAAAAACTTATGACACTAAGTACTAAATCAACGACATAAAGTTAATTCTAGGACTTCTCAAACAACAAGAAAACACGTAAAACGCACTAGCCTTAGTTCTTTGACAGCAATTTACTCGCTCAATCAATTTGACGTAGGATTTATATGATGGCTGATTCTCATGAAATGCTGAATTAATATGCCAATTCGAATAATTATATAAAGGAACGTAGTTTGATTGACTGGGATTGAGTGGGGATTGGGTGTTGGATTAACTTCGTGAAGTTGTAACGCAATATCTAACAGGATTTCGGTATAAGTTTACCCTTTTGTAATCAGATAACCCAATTCTCAGTATTGGTGTCTCGTGTGGGTGTACTCGTATAAACCGCACTTAGACTTTGAGTATGACTGAAACTTTTTGACGACCCTGTAGCTTAGTTGGTAGCGACTCTGCCTGCGAAGCGAGGGGTCTCGTGTTCGATTCCCGGCCGGGGCAGATATTTTTGCGACAGATGAATATATTTGTACTCGGGTCATGGGTGTTATTGTGATGTGTTATATGTGTCGTCTATGCCATCCGCGATACAGGTAAAAACCTACTGCGGGGGTATGAGTGTGTAATCGTTTGTTTTTTATGTTAAACTTTGTTGATGCCAAAAAATGGTAACAAAGCGGCTAACGTTAAGGTTCGGATAATATTTAATCTGAGCAGAGCTTAAGCACAGTTTATACAGGATATCTCACCCTAAGAGGAGAACTTGATCCTAGCATTTGGATACTAACGGCCGGTCTCAATAATGTACTAACAGATGGAAGACTGTGGATAGGGTATATTATCTGTCATATTTGTCAATTTTTGCTTCTGAAAAATTGACAAATATGACAGATGACAGCCCTATCCACAGTCTTCCATCTGTTAGTACATTATTGAGACCGGCCGTAAGTGGTCACCATCGCAACCTCAAGGTTGTCAACTAAGCGGTAAATAAGTCCGTTAACATTCTTTGTAGAAGTCCTAAAACCTTTCATAGTGGAAGTATCCAAAACATACTTAATGAACTCTAAACATTTGAGTATTTATTTTTGGGTTCCATAGTCAAAACGGAACCCTTATTATTTCGCCATGTCCGTCCATCCGCAGTAGGTATAAACAAACGATACCCTATGTAGAAGAAAAAAATTCTCCATCAATAAAAACAACAATTCCCGTACATCCCAATCCCTCCATCATTCATTCGAGAAGAGCCAGTGAATTGCGTTTTATGAGCCGAGTGTGTAGTAGGTACACATAAATCATTCGGAGAAAGTATGCGACGGTTGCAACTGCGATGAATACTAAGCAGCCGCGAACCCGCTTAATGTGTTGCTTTTATCAAAATTGTCAAGAGTTTATTTTAGGGTTCTGTAAATGTGACAAAAATGTTACCCTTGTAAAGCTCTTTTAGAGGTCCTGTAGGGTTTATCCTTACGGATTCAATCCCGTTCATATGAAGAAAATAATTCTTGACAAAAAATAACCGACTCTAAAATATCTCAAAAACTACTCGTCAGATCTTGCTCAAAAAGTGAGATCACATGACAAGAACCGGCTTTTGATTAAAATTAAAATCATGAAAATCGGTTCACCCAGTCGAAAGTCCTGAGTTCTGAAAAATACATATAATTCGAATTGAATACCTCCTCCTTTTTTGAAGTCAGTAATGATATGCGCTGTTTTTTATGCTTTTTCTATCTCAAAAACTACTCGTCAGATCTTGCTCAAAAAGTGAGATCACATGACAAGAACCGGCTTTCGATTAAAATTAAAATCATGAAAATCGGTTCACCCAGTCGAAAGTTCTGAGTTCTGAAAAATACATATATTATAGTCGAATTGAATACCTCCTCCTTTTTTGAAGTCAGTAATGATATGCGCTGTTTTTTATGCTTTTTCTATTAGATGTTATTATCTGTGTATGGAAATAAATATTTCCTGACTCACTGATAGACTTATCAACCCCCTTGGAAATAGAATACTGAAAAAATATCTTAATCTGAAATTGTTAAGTAAAATTTATTAAAGCCAGTATAATAGCAACTAGTCAGTAGTTATCCAATTGTGGTATGTCTGTCATGTCAGAGGAGGAGTTTATTAAGTAAGTAATAAGCATCATACATTTTATTATGCATATTTACTAAGAGCACTCACTATCTAGGACTTCATCGCCACTTACCATCAGATGGGATTGTGATCAAGCATTAACTTATACTAAATCTAATATATAAAAATCTCGTATCATGGTGTTTGTGGTCGCACTCCTCACCCACCCACGATACCACCAGGGATATCGCCAGGGGTATCGAGGGTCCGCAGTGCTCCGAAACGGCTGGACCGATTTTTATGCAATAGGGATGTTGACACTATCAGTAAATTAAAATAAATTTATGTTTAAAGTATAAAGGAAAACATTTAAAAACCTAAAATATTATTCTTTTGTCGAAATCAATCACAATAAATTAAATATAATTAATTTAAAATGTTAAAAATAGGACTCACTGTCACGTGACCTCAAACGCCATTTAGAGCTTATGACGTCATTGTTCCTATTTTATATGCAAGTGCAACTAACTTCAGTCGACAGATAGTATTGAATATCGGCCAGTGACGTCACGTGACGTTTTTGGTGGGAAATTTGAAAATGATTTTTATTTATCAATTTTTGTTTTTAAATTGAAGATTATTATTTTTATAATATTTTTTTCATGAATCTTAAGGTTCTATCTATTAAATCAGATTGAATCCTAAAATTAGTCAACATCCCTATTGTTTGTGTATATTTGGTAGATATGAGAATAAGTTGTAAAGTATATTTCATACTGCTAGGTGTTGAATCTCCGAACAAACGAGGTGAGGAACTAGTAGAATTTTTATTTTCCACAGATCTCAGGCTTATAAACAGGGGGTCAGAACCAACCTTCGTTACCTCCAGATTTCAAACTATTATCGACATCACACTCGCTACGGAAAAAGTGTCGGAAGAGATCCTTGACTGGCACGTGTCAAAGGAACTGTCCTGCTCTGACCATAGATGGGTAAGATACAAACTAAACGTCGACTCAAAAAAACCGGAACTTTGGCGAAACCCAAGACGGACAGATCGCACAAAGTTTGGTTTGCTAATATCCGCAAGTCCGAATCTCAAAACGATTCCGGCGGGATATTACGAACCTGCGGACCTAGAGAATCACGTTACCAAACTAACAGAAACGTTAATAAACAGCTTTACAGAAACCTGTCCACTAACAACACCCTCAAAAGGAACTGCCAGCCATAATGGATGGTGGGGGCCTGAACTTGAGAGGATGAGACGAAAACTACGCAAACTGTTTAACAGAGCAAGCAACACGCGAAAAGATACAGACTGGGATGCCTATTATAAATGTTGGCAACGTTTGTACAAAAAACGGATTCGCGAAAGACAACGAGAATGTTGGAGAAATTTCTGCACAAACATCGAATCAAATACTCAGGCGGCCAGAGTAAAGACCATCCTCTCGAGCGAACCGAGTAGGAACCTAGGCTCTCTGAGAAAACAGGATAACACTTACACAACTACACCCAGTGAGATGTGTCAGTTGTTACTCGAAACACACTTCCCAGGATGCGACATCACTGGAACCACTGACTGGGAAGAAGCGGACCAGCCGGAGTTTAGACGACCTAGCGCTGAAGCCGTCATAACTGCCGAAAGAATTGTGACCCTGGAAAAAGTTCTTTGGGCAATCAACAACTTCTCACCTTTTAAAACAGCAGGCCTAGACGGCATCTTCCCGGGACTACTTCAGTGGTGCAAAAACACCATAGCACCACACTTGGTACAAATATTCAGGGCCTGCCTACTGTATGGTTATGTCCCGAAAAAATGGAGAGAAGTGAAAGTGGTATTCATACCCAAACCAGGTAAGAGTGATTACACGCAACCGAAATCATATAGGCCAATAAGCCTCACCTCATTCCTACTCAAAACCATGGAACGTCTATGTGATACATATCTCAGAGACGGAGCTCTGGAGCGGTATCCTCTACACCACCAACAGCATGCCTACTGCTCAGGCAAATCAACGGAATCTGCACTGCACAGTGTTATCTTACCTATAGAAGGAGCACTATCAACTCAATCATCAGCGCTTGCGGCCTTCATTGACATTGAAGGAGCCTTTGACAAGACGCAATTCCACAGCATAAGCCAAGCCCTGCTCAGACATGGCGCGAACCCAATTATAATCGATTGGATCGACGCCATGTTAAAGCAAAGGGCTGTACAAATTACAGTAAACGGCACAACACGAGCCATTGTGTCGAAGGGCTGCCCGCAGGGAGGGGTTGTCTCGCCACTATTATGGAACTTGGTAGTGGACGAGTTAATCTCCTCACTGAATGAGGCGGGCTTCTATACTGTAGGCTATGCAGACGATATCGCAATCCTCGTAAGGGGAAAATTTGAAGCTGTCCTTTGTGACCTTATGCAAAGGGCCCTAAAAATCGTCGAACGATGGTGTAGCGACCACGAACTGTCGGTAAATCCATCAAAAACAGAACTTGTACTGTTCACAAAAAAGCGGATCACTAATATCCACCGCTTGCCAAAACTCCTAGGCACAACTTTAACTCTGACCAAAGAAGTCAGATACCTGGGTGTCATCTTAGATGACAAGCTGCTATGGAACAAACACCTAGATAACAAATTACAAAAGGCCTGTGCCATATTCTGGCAATGCAAAAGGCTACTTGGCAAAACATGGGGTCTCCACCCCAGAATTGTCATGTGGCTATATACTGCAGTAATAAGGCCAATTATCAGCTATGGCGCGGTGGTCTGGTGGCCCAGAACCAGACTAACCACAGCCAAAAACAAACTGCAACAATTCCAAAGGCTAGCTTGTGTAGCTACAACGGGTTGCATGAAAACCACCCCCACAGCGGCACTGGAGGTACTGCTGGGATTAACGCCCCTCGACCTGTTCATACAGCAAGAAGCGGCGTCAGCAGCCATCAGACTTAAATCGCTCAATCTCTGGGGTACAACAAATGGGATTCACACCAAAATCTTGGAGGAGGCAATAGTCAATCAACCATTGATAGCCTCCCCCAATGATAAGGTCCCCAAACAACTCAGTTTTGATAAGAGCTACCAAATACAGCTCACTGAGGAAACCAAGGATCAAGCCGGTATACATGAACTACGCATATATACCGACGGATCAAAAACTAAGACGGGAACAGGTGCAGGAGTGTACTCACCCGAAATAAACATACATATATCAATGGCCTTGGGCGAGCACAGCTCCATATTTCAATGTGAATGTGTCGCCATAATACAGGCAGCAAACGCAGTCGCCAAACGAGGCCTGGCGGGCCAAAATATACGAATCGTTTCCGACAGCGCTGCAGTACTACAGGCCTTGGACAGCAAAATCATACAGTCTGGGCTCATACTAGAGTGTCACCAAGCATTGCAAGGCATAGGACTAAAAAACCAAATTACCTTGCAATGGATCAAAGGGCACAGTGGCTCTCTAGGAAACGACATGGCAGACCAGTTGGCCAGAAGGGGATCCGACCAGCCAGCGGTTGGCCCGGCCCCTATGCTACCACTAGCATTCAACCAGCTAAGATCCTGGCTACGTCAAAGAACATTAAAACAACATGCAGATCAATGGGCACAAATCAAAACGTGCAGACAATCTCGGGAAACAGTGCCCTGTCCCGACGCACGACTGACCAGGAGGCTATTGTCACTTGACAGGAGGAACCT
The DNA here is from genome assembly GCA_911387775.1 of Thymelicus sylvestris. Taxonomy (NCBI): domain Eukaryota; kingdom Metazoa; phylum Arthropoda; class Insecta; order Lepidoptera; family Hesperiidae; genus Thymelicus; species Thymelicus sylvestris. The sequence continues at coordinate 17,762,552 of OU426889.1, forward strand.
GCGAGTAATTGTAGGTAACATCACTGGACACTGCCCACTTAACAAACATTTATATGTTCTAGGTATGACCGACAGCCCTCTATGCAGGGCGTGTCTATCGGCCGACGAAACAGCCCCTCACGTAATCCTGGAATGCGTGGGCGTAGCTACCCAACGGGCTGAAATCCTCGGCACTCCGAGGTCGTTCCGTGAAGCCTGTGGAGACACCAGGAGGATCCTGCGTTTCTGGACGGAGCTAGGCTGGCTAGACAACTAGCCGGCACACACATTTACGCAAAATGGCCCAACCTAGAGGCTAAATGCGGAAATTGGAGCCCATCACCATTACCATTACCATTACCATTACTGCTAGGTGTTAAGGGTTCCCAGGGATCGAGATTTACGCGGGAAAAGAATCCAACGCGAAGTCACGGACACAGCTAATAGAAAAATAAGATACAATCTCATTGCAAATGAACACGTCAATCAGTCGTAATTAAAGACGAAATGACGTAACAGAATCATTGCTTCGTATTTCGGTGAAAGCTATAATTCTAAGCATTACTTAATTATACTACAAACCCTATCCTTTGTGTTGTTACCTGAACTCTGATTAATGATGCGGTCCCTAGAAAGGACTTGTTTATTTTAACGTTGGACAGAGATAGAAAAGCGTCACAGTGTAAGTGGCAAAGGTTAGCTAACAAGTTATGATCTGATAATAAATTACATCAATTTTATTACTGCAGTTTCGTTTAATATCAATAATCTGGTCACATGTTCGATTGGATGATGTAAGCGTCCCACGTATCGACCCACTTCAACGAGTGGCCATTAGTGGTTGATTCACTGCAGATCTCAAAACTGAGGAGTTGTAAACTGATTTAAATCCAATAAATCATTTCAGTACTCGGATTTTCGTGAACAACAATACAGTCAGGTCTTTTCTAGGTTCGATTCTGTATTTTGACAAATCTATACTAATACTAGCTGCCCGGACAGACTTCGTTCTGTCAAAAGTTATTTAAATCGGAACAATAAACGACGATTACTTACAAAATTTTTTTTTTTTTTTTTTTTTTTAATATCATAAAAACCTTCCGTGGACTCCAAGGAACATACAAAAAAAATTTCAGCCAAATCGGTCGAGCCGTTCTCGAGTTTAGCGCTTAGCAACATCCATTTTTATATCTATACTAATATTATAAAGAGGAAAGCTTTGTATTTTTATATTTTTGTATGTTTGCAACGAATAAACTCAAAAACTACTGAACCGATTTTAAAAATTCTTTCACCATTAGAATGCTACATTATTCAGAAGTAACATAGGCTATATTTATTACTAGAAAAAATTAGGGATCCTTGCTAAAACATCAGTAATGTGAACCAAGGTGTGAAAAAATTTGCTTAAAAATTTCTTTCATCGCATACGCTGCGAAAACTATTGACGATAGAACAAAAAAATGTGCTACAATATTAGAGAACATATCAATATCTACAAAAAACCTCGCGATACTATATGTCCAACTATTGTCGTTATGCCACTATAACCACTTTTTACATTTTAAAAGTTAATAAAAAAGATGAACAAAATCAGAGCATGAAAACCATACCTTCGTATTAATCCTTATCCAAATAAATCATTTCATATTCAAAACTGTTTCAGTACCTATAGATAACTTTTTGAATTACTCAAATCGGACATTCCATTCAGAAGATAATACGAATTAAGGAAAATAAACACCGCCGCCGCCGTGCCGCGGCCGCGCAATGACCAGTGTGGCCCCACACAAAGCAGCTTAGCGTAGGCCTTTAAATACTAAAGCCATGGACTTAAATATATATAACTAAAGCAATAAAATGTAAATAGAGGAATGTAAAAAAATTTGTTCAAGTAAAAAAAAAACACATTACGAATAAATTACTTGAGTACATAAAACTTAAAAAACAATTTTGATAAAAATGTATAGTATGTTATAAAAAAATAAAAATGGGTTGGCCAGTACAAATTTAAAATTTAAAGAATAAAACACATAAGTAAGTATGTCCTATAAAAAGATAATAAATAAAAACAAACAATAAATAATAACGTTTCACACTCATAGCCCCCACACTAGGATTCCCTGTGTCGTGGGTGCCATGGACAACACACTAGACAAGGACATTCACACCCAGACCGAGAACAGAAATTCAAACTCATCATTCAAATTTCCGCTTCGCTGGGAATCGAATCCAGGCCCCTTGGCGCTGCGATCCGGCATGGTAGCCATTGCGCCACACGCGTCGTCAAAACATAAAATCTATATATAAATTACGTGTCACGTTGTTTGTCCGCGATGGACTCCTAAACTACTTAACCGATTTTAATTAAATTTGCACACCGTGTGCAGTTTGATCCAACTTGAAAGATAGGATAGCTTACCTACATCTCAAAATAAATAAAAAACTTTTGACAGAACGAAGTCTGTCCGGGCAGCTAGTTATTTATAACTAAGTTAACCATGATAATGTAAATGTTCTATTGTATTATTATCTGCCAGGAAAAATGTGATGATCTTTAAATTTTTGGGATTCTTAAATAAAGACGATTATAATTCTGTTAACCCTATTCAGTTCTAGCCTTACGAGTGTACACTCTGGGCTAAGTCTTTACAAAAAATCTGTGTTTATAGTGCATAGACTTCTGTTAACAATATCCAGTTTATGACTTTTGGACGACAACACATCGATGATGCCTTTTGTGTTATTGATGTCAATGAGAAATGGTGAGTTAATAATGACAAAAATTCCATAAGTGTTTCCGTGCTTCGGTCAAAGCAGACGGCCCCGGTTGTTGTCGTAAAATAGCAGTCGTTACGGTTTTCGAACGTCATGAACTTCTGACATTTGGATTGGCTACTAACCTCTCCTCCAATTTTAGACATCCATAAAAGGAGGGACTCGTACTCAGTGGCCATTAATAGGGCCATGAATTGAGGAGTTGTAAAATAGTTTGTTAATAAAATGAAGCTTCTAAGTGGAATTTTAAAGTTTAATATTTGCGACTACCAGTATGCAAGCACAACACTTTACTAGGCATCTTAACAATATACATTTCTAAATAGATACGTATGTATACCAGTATTTTCCGAACATACGTAACAAAAGCCTATAAACTACATTTTGGATTAATTATGATGTTTCGTGCCTTTATCGCCGTGACGACGCGTCCTTGTGTCACCTGGGCTCTGATGGATGGCGCCGGAATCACACGGGCTGGTTTTGTTCGACTATGACAAAACTTCATAGTCAAAATTGTTTATTCATATCACTGATACACTTATGCACGTAATATTTCTATCTACTAGCAGTCAGTTATAAAGTCAGAGACTAAACTAAAGTAAAAACATGTAGTCTAAAAGAGATTTTAAAAATATTATGGTGGTAAATAGGTACAATTTCGGTTAAAACCGAAAAATTAACAAAAAAATCTTTAAAAAATAGAGGGTCAGGGATTTTTTTGGCAAACTTGTATTCTCCAAATGGGTCCCCGAACACGCCCACTTGGTTTGTCGGACCCTCTACCAAACACCCTGTATTGTATACATCAATAATATGAATTTAACTAAAAAAAATAACCGACTTCTAAATAACTCAAAAAAGAAAAAAAGAAAAAAGAATCATCAAAATCGGTTCACCCAGTCGAAAGTTCAGAGGTAACAAACATAAAAAATAGAGTTGAATTGAATACCTCCTCCTTTTTTGAAGTTGGTTAAAATATGATAACATTTATAATTACAAAAGCTCAGATTTTTAAATGTCTGGTATTCCTTGCATCATTAATTTATCGGGCCGCACACATAGAAACTTACTAATATTTCAAAATATGATTCAGCAAAAAAAATACAGTCGAATTGAATACCTCGTAGCTGTAGAGTTAAAGTAATTAATTACAGTTAAATGAGCGTTGAGTTTTACTTTGATTTATGATGACATGCTTTCTACTTGTTTACTTTAAAAAACCCGATTTAATTTTACAAGAGATTTCCTGGCTGCTAATTTATTACAGTAAAAGTCAACCCGTGTGAAAGCGAAATGATGAACGAGTTATACGAGAAAGGGTAGTTACATAAAGGGCTTATTTATTTAGTAGCGAGCGAGATAGAAATGTTTGAACAGAGCGAAACAAGTTATGCGAAGTGTAGTAATGTTCCCTTTATACCTTGTGCTACCTCATTGTACGTTAGTACGTTTTTTTTGGATGCTCACACATTAATAGCTTAATTGTTTGGATATAATTATCATCAGACTTGAAGTCATCACACTTTGACGTTACTGATATCCATAGTTGACCGACGCGACGGTGACTTATCGATCATAACATAGCTCGTCTGTTTCAGACAGTCATTACGTGATGTCTTTTAATTCACACACTTTGCAATTCTCACATTACGCTCAGAGTGCTCATTATAATAATAATAACGCTACCCAGTCATAGTCCCACACTAGGATTTTCTGTGTCATGGGTGCCATGGACAACACACAAAGAAAAACCAAAACACACACCCAAACCGAGAGCAAATTCTGCTGAAATTCAAACTCATCATTCAAAATTACTGCGTCGCTGAGAATAATAATTGAACCCTAGATAACCTAGGTACCTATTTAGGTACGTTATGCCCTTACAGATCAACCAAAAAATATGTACCGAAAAGAGCTACAACACACAAACGTTTATCTTTTGTTTCACTACACCAATCACATTGGTATAATACACGAAGGAATTTTAACGCTGTATGTCAAATGTCAAGCACTTCTGACAACAACAAAAGCGTGCGATCGTCTTGTATTGACAGACCGACTACGAGCAGAATGGTCAATTGACAGGCAATTTCCTGTTCTTACTCTCTTCATCGTCTGCGCGCTGCTAGTGACATATCTACCTGTTTGTACATTATAATATCATTGTCAGAACCCAGAACTCTTGGCTTGGTAACCATTGCGCCATCGCGCCACACGGGTCGTCATTGTCCCTCAAGTGGGAATCGCCTTAACAGTCTCAATCGGTTAGTTGCAAGACACTGTGTATAGAGTAAGCCATCGTCAGAAGTTGTTTTCTTCTCCAATCACTTAACAGCATAAGAATCGTTATTTTACGAATAAAATAATATCTTTCACATTAAACTATATTTTGAGATTTAATGAATAAATAAATGTTCACGTCGTATCATTTTATGAAAATTATTTATTTTTGAAAATTAAAATGTAATAAAAAATTTAAAGGAGAAATTGGCAATATTGTTTTAATGCAATTATTATTTATGAAATTTAAGATGAAAAAGTAAAATTATAGTTTCTTAAAAAAAGGACAATACACTTGCATGATGAAAATTACCTTCCTGGCTAACAGTGACATGATAATTATAATTAATACGTGTTTCGGTCGCAGTTTCAGAGATTCAGAAATAGACCCAGTTTTCTCTTTATGACCAACAAAACATCAGTGATGGCATCCAGTATTGTTGAAGAACAGAATTTGTTGGGATGGACTTGAACTGATTTTATTAATTACGGGTGGACGTAGACGATTTGGGACGGAGTGCTTGATGCTATGAGCAATGCTGACATTTCACCATTAGGTGGACCTTTTATAGTCTGTTTTTAACCGACATCAAAAAAAGGAGGAGGTTCTCAATTTGACTGTATTTTTTTATGTTTGTTAACTCAGAACTCTCGACTGGGTGAACCGATTTTGATGATTCTTTTTTTAATCGAAAACAAATGCTTGTCATGTGGTCCCACATATAGAACGAGATCTGACAAGTAGTTTTTGAGTAACTTTGAAGTCGGTTAATTTTTAGATTATATTAATTACGGGTGGATGTAGGACGTAGGTTTGGGAAGAGGTACTTGATGAATGATGCTATGAGCAATGCTGATATTTCACCACCAGGTGGCCCTTTTAAAGCCTATTTACATATTAATAGTACACAGAAAAAGTGTTGATTACATCCACAAACAACCTACTCTGTACATAGCTACTTTGCGCCCGCGGACCGGTTATGCAGTAATTACATCATTTCGTATCGGACACCGCGCGCATACGCTCGTGTTTGCAATGTCGTGGTCAGTTTACATAACGGTCCTATTTCTTGCAACAGCCCTAGGAAGTGAGGAAGATCGTAAGTATTTTCACTGTAAAATATATCATACTAATATTAGAAATGTGCAAGTTTGTGGGGATGTAGATATTTTTTACTCTTTCATACAATAATCTAAATTTTTAACCGACTTCAAAAAAGGAGGAGGTTCTCAATTCGACTGTATTTTTTTTTATGTTTGTTACCTCAGAACTTTGGACTGGGCGAACCGATTTTGATGATTCTTTTTTTAAATCGAAAGCTAGTGGCTGTCATGTAGTCCCACATAAATTTTATTGAGATTTGACAATGGCATCCATGAGAAAACTACATAAGTCGTAAATTTGTGTTAAGATGTGTGCGACAAATTGACGAATAACTCAATATCACGCCAACTGATTTCGATGATTCTTTTTTTAAACGAAAGCAGGCGCTTGTCATGTGGTCTCACATAAATTTAAACGAGATCTGACAACTATGTAGTTTTTGAGACTTTGAAGTCAGTTATTGTTTGTTAGTTAAATTTAGATTATACTAACAAAAAATAACCGACTTCAATGTTACTCAAAAACTACTTGTCAGATCTCGTTCGAATTTATGTGGGACCACATGACAAGCACCTGCTTTCGATTTAAAAAAGAATCATCGAAATCGGTTCGTCCAGTCCAAAGTTCTGAGGTAACGAACTTAAAAAACAGTCGAATTGAGAACCTCCTCCTTTTTTTGAAGTTGGTTAAAAACTACAACTAATACTTTTCATGAAACTTAGCACATAGGAAGACCATGTCCTAAAATAGCATATAGGGTATTTAGTATCCCGGAATATGTGAGCAAAGCCAAGCAAGCAAACAAAAATATTGGCAGCGGAAAAGGTTTTCAAACAAATAACTTTACAGATTAAACAAATTAAACATTGAATGTAACGGAACATCTAAATAAAAACCGCAGTAATGCAATAAGAAAGGTACAGGTAATTGGGATGAAGCAATAAAATTATGCTGCATAATATTTAATTCAAGGAACATTAAATACAGTTTACTAGCTGACCGGGCAAACGTTGTCCTGCCATATAAAGTATTGCGACAATAAATTGAGATGTAAGCTATCCTATCTTTCAAGTCGGCTCAAACTGCACACGGTGTGTAAATTTAATTAAAATCGGTTAAGTAGTTTAGGAGTCCATCGCGGACAAACAACGTGACACGTAATTTATATATATTAAGATTAAAGTTGGGGACCTTTTAAGGACCATGGAAGTATTGTTTTTTGTAAATAAGTATCAATTGAGCGAAGAAGCCAGCTCATGGTAAGATCGTCAATTTTAAAAAACTGGCAAAATGCGGGTCAGGCTATGTGCAAAGTAAGGTTCCGTAGTTGTAATATTATCGATTATTACTCGCTAACACATGATAGTTTCCTTTTCAATACATCTTAACTGTACTACTGCTGTGAATTTTTTCACCATTTAGTTGGTAGGGAGGGGGACACTTGACCAAACTTCGCACATTAAAGGCGTATATTTCGCAAATGGACCCCTGAATCGAAAAATGGTCTTAGCAACCCCGTAATATTTTTGCAAGATACGATACCCCATGCTATGGGGTAGATAAGAAAAATAAATTCATCCCCACTTTACGTGTATGGAAGAAACTTTAAGGCCTTCATATCAGTTTTGACTACGGAACCCTAAATACAAACTATTCTAAGATTAATGTTTATGATGACGTGTGCCGATGCAAATCAAGTTATAATTAGTCAGTTAGTAATAAAAACAATCTAGATATAATAACCTAATTACACCGTGTGAAATCACATGTGGCGTTGATGCAAATACTAGTTACCTAATTGAAATATAATCACTGCACCAATTCCACATACACCCAAAGGTCATATTTTCACAGATTATATAACGAGCAAATTTTAACGTAATGGCCATTATACATACCTAATTTGTAATTATTCGCTTCATTCGTTTCAATTTTGCTGCAATTTTGTACAAATGCTCTATTCATTCCAACACGTAGCATTATAAATAAGATTAGTGGTGTTCATGAACTAAAATGTACGTTTAAAAGGGTTTAAAATTTTTGTATTTTCTTTCAAAAAATTATTATTAGTTTATTTTTATGGTGGTTACTCTGTCCTTACAGGAAACCCAATCGAGAGGGTTTTCTAATGATCCTCGTATTCCACTTTTCGTAGAAATATTTTTTAAAGTGAGACTTTTATTACATCGTCTCAAACTTTTTCGTCTGTGTGTTGCATGTCGCGTGACGGTCGGCCGCGGAGTAGGGATAAAGTGAAAGGCTCGTCAGAGCAGCCAAGGCCAATATGGCGGCGCCTATAGTTCGCAGCAGCTGACCGTCTAGTGTATAGAATATTACTCATTTGTACAAATTAAGATTGATAAAGCGATTTTTATACCCTTATATTATTATTAAAAAAAATTTTAGTTGAATGTCTATAATGTGAAAAAAAGTTTAACTTTTACCGTGGTTTCATAAAACCATACAATCCTTTTTTTTATAAAAGACGAGCCCATGTCACTCGTTCACAATTTATATATCTGTAGGATAAAGGTTTAACCATAAAAAAACGAATCATAATAATATGAGTGCCTATTCTAAAGCAGAAAAACAATATTCCTTAATATCAAAATTGCAGCGTATTGTTTCCAATGTACCAAAATTACAAAATTATAAATTACAAATTACAAATAAAAACAACAAATAGCTAATATGAAAAACATCTAAACTGAAACATAATTTCTTCCCAGTCATGATTACCAGAACTTGCCTAAAGTAAACTCAATCAGTGAAAATATCACACAGTATGAACGTACAAAACTGTCATACTTGATCGTGGGAAGCCGACCAATGAATGACCTTTGATATGTGATACCAGAAATATCAATTACACAAACAGCATAGACTTCCTACATAAAGCATTGATCTCTTTACGAAAATTAATACAAGATAAAGTTTGTACAGAAACAGAAAGAAATAGGAATTCATTCCTATAAATAAAACAACATAATTATTGATTTCTCAACGTATTAAAAAGAACGAGGTGATTTATTTGATTTTTGAAACCTCATACAAATCAATAAAACGTAACTTTTAACTATACGTAACTAATATAGTTAATTTTGTATTTTAAATAATTTCGTTACTTATATTTTTAATTTGCATGAATTAATTTAATTTAATTTTATATAGATGATAATATTAATGACAATTTTTTAATTTTAATTGGAATTAATGTAAAAGAATTAATTTACTGAATTTAATAATTATGTTATGTTAACTATTTTATGGAAATGAGAAATAAAAAGGCTTATTTATTTATTTATTTAACTAATATAGTACGGCTGATAGGGAAGTGTGGAAGAGGAAAACATATTGCGCCGACCCCAAATAAAATTGGGAAATGGGCAGGATGATGATGAATATGATGATGATGATGATGATGATGACTACCAATTCCAAATAGAAAAATATATAATGAAGCTACTTTTTTTCCTATCTCACTTGACTTTTTATATTTCTTTCGTCTGCGGCCTAGTTCAGCGGCTCCTTATATAAGAAAGCTGTAATTTGGTATCGGCATAGTTTTTAAATTCATCAGGATGATAAAACGGTATAACAAAATGTTAATAATTCTTGACAAAAAATAACGCACTTCAAAATTAGGGATAACTCAAAAACTACTATGTCGCCCAAAAAATGAGACAACATGACAAGCACCACCAGCTTTTGAATAATAATAAAAATTTTACTAATAAAAAATAACCGTTTTCAAAATTACTCAAAAACTACTTGTCAGATCTCGTTCAAATTTATGTGCGACCACACGACAAGCACCTGCTTTCGATTAAAAAAACAATCATCAAAATCGGTTCACCCAGTCAAGAGTTCTGAGGTAACAAACAAAAAAAATACAGTCGAATTGAGAAGCTCCTCCTGTTTTTGAAGTCGGTTAAAAAAGAATCATCAAAATCGATTCACCCAGTGGAAAGTTCTGAGGTAACAAACAAAAAAATATAGTCGAATTGAATGCCTCCTCCTTTTTTGAAGTCGGTTAAAAAGAAACAACTACGGAACGCAAACTCTCAAAGGGAAACAAACAAGATTAAAATCAATCGATCGTCTTTACAATCATTAAAATCAAATCGCCACAATGGAACAATCATACTAAAATACGGGTAAAATACCTTTTTTACGAAGTCCAGCCCGTAATTAAGCCTTGATTATCTCATAGCGACTCCACCTCTCGATCAAAATGCAAAATGTAAAAGGCTTGCAACTCAATGGGAGCGACACGAAGACAATTGAATAATGGCAGTAATCTTCATTACAATGGTCAGACATGACCTAGATACAATAATATAATAGTCAGGTCAAAGACTTAGTACACTTAACACAGAATAGTTAAGATACAATACTATTCTCTATTCCTTCAAGAACAATAAATTATTAAATGATAAATAGTTTCTCGGATAGAGCAATGAAATGTTGATATAGAAACACAGATATAGAACACAGTTTTCAGATTAGATAATTTTGCAGTTTAGATAATTTTAAATCTCAGCAAAGCTTACGCATGGTTTATAGATTTCACCCGAAGAGTCCATCATAGGCAGGAAAAGAACTAATGAACCACCTTTTCAGTTCTCAGGATAGACGCCATAATCCAGGAGGTTCCTTGCATTCGAGCTGGTGGTATCTGCACGGTAGCCGGGGACTGTCCCAAAGGTCATCTGTCCCAAAAGACAGGTCTTTGTCCACAGCAACGTAAGAATGGTATCGAGTGCTGCTATGGAGGTATGAGGTTTTTAACAGTCTTCAAAAAAGGTATTCAATTCGACTGTTATGTTTTTTTTTTGTGTTTGTTACCTCAGAACTTTCGACAGGATGAATCGATTTTGATAATTCTTTTTTTTAATCAAAAGCGGGTGCTTGTCATGTAGTCTCATTTAAATTTGAGTGACATTTAATGAGTAGTTTTTGAGTTATCCCTAATTTTGAAGTCAGGCATCTCATCACCCAAATTGCAATATTTTATTTGTCACTCATATAGGATAATGGTTTGATATGGAATGTATTCTGAGTAAAAATAAATAAATAAATAAGGATTAACCTGTACATTTATTTTCAGTATCCATGAAAGAAACTCGCTGTACCAAGCACGGCGGTGTTTGTATGCCTCCGAATGAGATCTGCAACCCGTCATTAGTATTCGATGAAGCCAAAGACTGTCCCGATACGCACAAATGCTGCATTATGACACACTGAGTAAGATCGAGATTGTCGCTCGCGTTGTCACTCCAAACCGTTATGACAAATACACATATTATCTTTAAATAGATACATATACTATATGTGACTTGGAAGAATATATCGCTAATAGTATTCACAGTATTAATGAAAGAAACAGGCTGAAAAAAGCATGGAAGTCGGGAGTACCTAAAAACGTCGGATACTGTTTTGACATATCTACACAAATGCTTCATCATCATGACACATTGAATATGAGTGAGATTATTGCCCGGGATTACTTGGTTAAAGATTTTATTCCTACTCAGTTTTTACTGAAGGATTTGTAAAATAATTAATTGCTTAATATTCAGTATGTATTTCACTCGTGACAACGATGAACACCGGGTGCACGCACGAAAAAGCATGTCGTCATGTCACGTTTCGCGAGCGAGAGCGCGGAACAAGCGATAGAGAGGCACGATCGGCTACGATCGGCCGAAGCGCTCAGTTCGTGCCGCATGTTTCTCTCTTCCTCTCGATTCCTATACAAAATAATGGTAATTTAATTAAAATGATTCAATTTCATGTATAAAAGTATGCAATCATTTCATCAATATTTGTCATGACGTTGTCACGTTAAACTACCGTCCGTAAACCGACTTGTATTTGTATTTATTTATTTATTTATTACTTTACAGACAACCAATTTTAATTGCATATTGTGACTGGAGTTATCATTTGTTTCGCTAGATATATGAGTATATAGCTCTTATTTAATTGAAATTGAGATGACATAAAAAATAGCACTCTTTATTTTAAATTCATAACAATAAAGGCTTCGCCGAACACTTAAGCGGCCGAGAAGGTCGGGGAACTTGTGTATGTAGGGTGGAATTTAGGAGTGTTAGATAGTTTTGCTGATAAAAAAATAATTGCCAACCCCAGTATATACTGTATGTCCGAGAGACTTCCAACATTGATCATTTATGTTATTTAATAAACAAATTGTAATGGACGTGACTTGTTTGAAAGATTTATTAATTAAACTAGGTACTATAATTTTACTTGACTTTTAAAACAGATATTTTTAAAGTAAAGAAATAGAATAAAAAATTGTAACATCGTAAATGGGATAAAAGTGATACGTAACAATAAAATTAAGAATAAGGACGATTGCGTGTATCAAAGAAAGAGAAAGAGAGCGAGAAAAAGACAGAATGGAAATATAAAAAATATTCATAAAATAAAAAATAATTATTAAATACAAAACTGAAAATACTTCGCTCTCTTTAAACTTTTTCTCTCTCTCATTTACATGTCCTTAAACTCTCAATTTCAGTCCAAAAATTGTACGTCACATTCACTAGATTATTCAATTTATTTTTCATACTATGTCTTGTTACTTAATGTTGAACATAATTTTTATTTTTGTACACGTACGAGTATGTCAAAATGAGTGCCATTGAGAGCGAACCGCAATGTAATTTGCGGTTTCTATTGCCTTTAATAAAGTGTATTGTAACATAAAACAAAATTCGTTTTATTTACTTTTACCTTTCAGCCCATAAATATTATCAGGGAGTAAAAGTTATTTTAGATCAAATTTACTCCTTCAGTAAAACGACAATTTTCTAAAGATCTAACATTCAAAATAATTTGAACGTTATCGCAAAAGAGAGATGTTAAGCGGTTCGAAATCGAATGAGCTATTCGAAGTATCGAATCAGCTCGGGAAAGAAAGTAATGGGCCATCCGAAGAAAGAATAAGTTATGATACGAATCATTTCCAATCGCTTGCCAGGGTAACGCTGTATTGAACCATTTTTCTTCGAGCTTCGTCTAGATCTCGATTTAGTTACCACCGCCGTTACTTGGTATAATATTTAACAATTCATGCCACATTTTTGTCATGATAAAGATATTTATGAGCTGTCCTCTTCCTTGCGTCGTTTCCTTATTACTGAGGATTGAGGCTTCGGTTTGATATTGATGATGCTTCTGTGATGATTCTCACTATTCTCAGGTGTTCGGTCCGCCCTGGTGTTTTTAATATCGAGACGTCGGTTTTATGCTTATTTGTGAGTAATGGTTACTAAATATTATATTGACACTGTTTGAAAAATAACCGATGGAAGTATATTGCATAATCATACATGCTGTATGCTTGGAAGACATGTAAAAAGAACTCTTATTTGTGGAGATATTAATTAACACAATCTACAACGGTGTTCACTTACAATTTCTGTCTATTTGTCTGTTTCTTCTGCTTTTCGATGATAATAATGTAGAGGTAACCCTCAATGTCTCGTTTATTTGAATCGGTTTATAAATCAAAACGATGTTTGACTTCAAAATTATGTAAGTACTATGACGACGGGTATGTGCAGCAAATCGGAGGCGGTTTTAAAAGTTACCCTGAAACAACCAATGATTACAAATGTATAAGAGGAACTCTGGACGTAAATAGGACGTTAATGATAAGTGACGGGCAACATAAAATATTTCTCCCGAGCCAGAAAGCTGGGCAATAATCGTAGCATCTGGGAGTAAGGGACACAAAAAGTCCATTAACAGCAGTGCTTCTCACGCTACTCCATCTTTAGTTGGATACAATCAAATTATTTCATAACCGTATCCGTTACGTAAGGGAGATTGTTTTGCTACATGATCTTATTCTTCCATCTTAATTTTATTTAGAGAACTATCGGTTATCTTTCAGCAGGTACCGGTAAGGTTACTGCAAATATAATTATGTAGGGTATTGTTTTACTTATTATCACTTAATGATATTTAAAAAATATGGATACGTTATGCCCTCACAAATCAACCAAAAATCTGTTCCGAAAAGAGCTACAAGGCTACAACACACACACGTTTATCTTTTGTTTCACTACACCAATCACATTGGTATAATACCACAGGAGAAATAATAGTAGAAATAAGTAATAATACACGAAGACAATTTAACGCTGTATGTCAAATGTCAAGCACTTTTGATAACAACAAAAGCGTGCGTATCGTTTTGTATAGACAGAGCGACTACGAGCAGAACGTTCAATTGCCTGTTCTTACGCTCTTTATCGTCGGCGCGGTAGTGACATATCTAACTCTTTTTTTACATTCCAATATCATTGTAATCACTGATATCTTGATGTTAACATATAAAACTCAAAACTCAAACAAATAGAATTTTATACCTCATAGCACTGAGTTTATTGAACATTGAGTTGTATTCGAGAAAGTTCCTGTTGATAAAAAAGTAATAGCATTTTAAATACCTGTCGGAAACTTTATAATTTAAACTTCAAACAGTTCATTGTTACTCTGGTATGATTTCAATTCAATTGTAAAGGCAATATTTTGATTGCAGTCAAAACTCAGTTATTGCTTTTTACTCCAATAAAAATAAATTGTTGGAAGTTGATCTTTGTTTTTTATTTTTCGATCCAGATCACTTTCAGTCGAAATATCCAAAAAAAATAATAACAATTGTTGTATGCATACTAAGTTTCATGTGTAGAGGTTAAACAACAGTTTTGTAGAGAATACCTATTATATGAATAAGTTTGATATAAGTTATTAATAAAAATATTTTTATAACTAACAATAAGACAAAATTTATAAAACTGGAAGTAAAAAGAACAAAAAAACTAATGATTTGTTAGTCTGTGTTTGTCAAGTGAGCAGTTTATTTAATACGATACTAATGTGTAAGTATGTTTGTTTTTATTTTATGTTGCTGTTGTGTAAGTAGCAATAGCAGAAGCAGAAGCAGCAATATATGAATCACATAAAATTATTAACGCTGTCATTAGACCTACTGTCCATGGCGCTTCATTTGACGATTGCAAGCAATACAAGCATGCTGCATATTATGCAACCACAGGTAATAGACAAACCTGATGATGCCTTTGGACAGTACTTCTTACTTTATGCAAGATGCATGCAAGCAACAATTGACAATAGCGTGCGTAAGACAAACACAAAGATGCGTCTACGTGGACAGAAAGTCTTAATCAAATGTGAGCATGACACTAATTATCCACTATCATGTAAAATGGCAACAATTCCTCTCATTCTAAGAGATCCGAGGACAACAGATCGTTATGACTTGTAATAATTGTGAATAAAATATTATTATAGGTGCTTTCTCTCGTATGATAAGTGCTTTATACCCAAACCTTATTGGGAGAGCTCTGATAATATTGGTATTTCATTCGATTAATTGCTTACCCAATTCTCTTCGAGGTATATTACGCAATGAATTGCGTACCTATTCGATGAGGTACTTCTGAAGAACTAAAGATATTATCAGACTGTTTACCCAGTATTTTATATCTTATCAGCCACTGTCCTCGACTTCGTCTGAATAAAATACAGAATTGGATCCAGGAAAGAGAAGTTACATTAATAAAAAAAAATCAAGCCTAATAGTAAAAAAATATATTTATTGTTTATATTTTAAACATTAATTAGTAATCTTTTAACAAAACCTGAATTTATAAAGTTATATTATTAGTATACAAAGTTATATTATTACTATATCCAACTATTTTTATGCCCTTTAGAAATTCAATAAGAAATATAGAAGAAACTGAAAACGTAAGGTAAAATTGATTGTAGACAATTCCTAAGTTAATCAAGCTGCATAAACCAAGAGCAATATTATTTGAGAGGAAATTGATGAAACTTCAACGGTGGAGAAACTTCAGAACTTCCGAGGAGACCTAATTAAGATCCTTCCTTTTGAACGACGATGGCACTTGGATAAATTTTATTTTCTATTTCATCCACAATAATATTCAAACGGATCGGATAAATATAGATTTGGTTTGACTTTAGATACAGCATAATAACGTTCTATTAAGAGGTAAAAGTGTTGTGATAAATAATAGCTTTCCTTCCGTGATGTTTCAGTAAATATCGGAGCATGGCCAGGGCAGTTTTTGAATATTTGGTTTTGCGTGGTGGTATTCTATTATTAATATTACTATTAAACTTTGACAACCCTGTAGCCTACTTGGTAGCGACCCTGCCTGCAAAGCCAGTGGTCCCTAGTTCGATTCCCGGCCGGGGCAGATATTTATGTGACTGATAAATATTTGTACTCGGGTCATGGGTGTTATTGTGATGTGTTATATGGGTCGTCCATGCCACACGCGATACAGGGGTATGAGTGTGTTTTTTTTTAAAACGATTTATAATTTTATCTGTAATAATTGTAATTATAATAACGGTTATGTCTTTCCGTGAAGGTTAACTACCACTACCACATACCTAAGAAAATGGCGTTAGATGAGGAATGTGGCCTTTACACATTTTACCCACAGCTTCAAAGAACGACTGCTGTATTCAATTAGGGAATTCCAAAAGTCCTTACCTAATTGGTCTGCGCTATTACATTTATATACGTATATTTGTGTCGAAGGAACTTCTCAATATCTCCTTTTTTCTTCCTGCTCGCTCCGTTAGGGTCTGTAATTAAAATTATATCAGACTTTCTGACGCGTGATGTAGGGCTGAGAGTGTTGGAGTCGTTAAATATAAAATGTAGACCAATTCTTAATTCTTTCAAATGTTAAATTATGTTACCGCAAATTTTCATTTCGTTTGATAAAGATATTTTCGACACGTACATATTAAATTTTAGAATCCATAATTTAAATAAAAATTGCTATCCTACAAATCGGTAAATGAAAAGATACGAGCAAGTCCATTGTTACAAAGTTATTTGTGAACTAGCTGACCCGACAGACGTTGTTCTGCAGCGTGTTATATGTTGTAACAGCCTTATTAATAAAAAATGTTGTACCTTCACTTAGACCTACACTTTTGCCTAACCTTAGGTTATCACATGAAATAACTTTCACTGCGGCTGCATTTCAATATCTTTAATAGTTTGGCTGATTTCTTAGTTTTCCACATTATATTAAATCAAGTTAAATTAAACAAGTAAACAAGTGTATCGTTAATTTGTTTTAAATAATGAATTCATAATATTTCATATCACCTCGTCTTGGCCAAAGGAGTATAGGAAGTAGTAAGTAAGTTTGTAAACGTGGACTCACCATCTGAAGAAGAAAACGGATATCCAGTGGATTTAGAATACTCAGTACGAGAAAGCGAATACGAGAAGCAGTTGGATGGATATACGTCATTATAATTAGTTACCTACGAATTTTATACTAAAATAGTTTTAATTGAATACTTTAATATACCTAACAACTAAATCTTTTTTTGGTTTGTCAACCCTAGCAGCATACTTTATATAGAAAACGGAAAGGAATGTTTAGAAATTAACCTCTTTAACGCTAAATTACTTTTCCGTATTTCTTAAGAATTTTGTAAGGAATTCTGAAATAGTATTCTATAAAACTAATAAATCTTGGAAAATTTTATTTAATTTTTCTGGAATAATTTCATTTAAATTTAAAAGTTTTCATAGGAAGTGAAATTAATTTTAGCCTTGAATAAAATAGTTTTTAGAAATCTATTTTCTTTGGATTTTACATTCCA
Source organism: Thymelicus sylvestris (assembly GCA_911387775.1). Classification (NCBI taxonomy): domain Eukaryota; kingdom Metazoa; phylum Arthropoda; class Insecta; order Lepidoptera; family Hesperiidae; genus Thymelicus; species Thymelicus sylvestris. Next base: position 17,780,424 of record OU426889.1, read on the forward strand.
AGAAAGCCACCTATGGATTTATTCCTAGTACCTAGTACAAGAACAAGATGATTATGGCCAAACAAGAATCAGGGTTAGGTACAACTATTTCAATATTGAACGGAGATGTCGCTATATTAAACCAGTCATTAATTTATTTCGGATACTGTTGGGTTGGGTAGTATAAGAACTTCCAAATTTACTTTGACTATTAACTATTGCTTCATTCCACAATGAAGTAACATGATAAAGTATTTTGGTCCTATTAAATTACGAAGCTTAATTTTGTACCCTACAGTTTGCAGGTTTAAGTAGTTATAACTAATATTGATTTTAATGTTTAATTAATACCATTATTACTATTATTATTTTTGTGGGGTCCGCCTGAACAGCTAACATCCACTTGCTCGAGTCAGCCGCCAAACGACTCGTCGTGTTACGGCTGGGGGCTTGAGAGACAGTTATCTTTTTCTCTCTTTTAATACACCGATTTGAAGAAAAAAAGAAAGAAAAAAGAATCAAGTATGGAGGTATGAATAGACACATACCACGCAATAAGACTGCTGTCATTACCAAAGCAGACGCATACCCAGTAGGTACGGCGAATGTCGTTAACAATATCGGCTACAACCCAGAAACCCAGTATTTCTACACGTTTTACTGCTCACGGTACTAAGTACGGCTCAGAGCACTATTACGGTAGAGTACGGCTGCTATAAACAAACACCTTGTATTTATTGTTACCGCAACAAAAGTTGCGACTAGCGGTTATGTGGTCTGTCGACACGAAAGGTCTCAAAGGGTCCCAACGTTGTTGACCTCTTGAATTATGAATAGCCAAGTAACAGGCAGGTTAGTAGTAAATATCGCAAAGGTGTACAAAGAATGTTTGGCTAGTATATAAGCCTTGCCTTATGTTAACACAGGGCTAGGAAAAGTGGAATAATGGTGCTTTAAAAGTACTAATACAATTAGACTTTTCTACATAACCTTGAAGCGGCAATGGCTTGTACACTGTTCTTATGAAATGTTCTTGTGAACACTGTTCTTTTTAGCCGTATTGGGGCGGCTTAGAATACTAACCCCAATCCCATGCAGGATGGGTGTCGTAAGAGGCGACTAAATCCAGCCCGCTGGTGGTAGGGCCCCTCGAGGGATTATATTGGTAATATTGATTTTAATTGTTAATTAATACAATTATTACTATTATTATTTCTCCATGGGGTTCGCCTGGATAGCTACCACCCTTGAGCATGAGTCAGCCGCCAAACGACTCGTCGTGTTCCAGCTGGGGGCTTGAGAGCCAGTTCTTTCTTTCTTTCTTTTTCTTCCCTCTTCTTGGCCGGCAATGCATCAGTAATGCTTTTGGTGTTGCTGATGTCCATGGGCGGCGATGGCCGCTTGCCATCGGGTGGATCGTCAGCTCGTTTGCCGGCTATTTCCATAAAAAAAAAAGAAATTTAGACTTGGTTAGGTTATACTGATATTAAGTTTGTCTGCAAAACGAGGTGTCTCTATTGAGATTTCCGAGCGGATCAGACATTTTATGTGAAATCGTACACTGGAATTCCAGTTCGGGGGTTAGATAATTTATAACCGTTAATTTATTTTGATTCATGTTGAATTACTGCTTTTGTTTTAAAAAGTAATATTAACAAATAACTACAGATTCATATTCACTAAATACTCATTAACTACTCCTATAGTAATCATACTATAGTAGGATACAGGGCATCAGCCTTGTATGCCAAGGACAACGCACAAAAACGTGGATACATACGCAGACAAAAATCGAATTTCAAACGCATTCCCGATTCGCTGGGATATAATAAACACAGTGGCCAAACTCTTAAATAAAAATTGTTTCATGATTCCACCATGGGAGATTTTCTCGGACTAAAAGATAATAGAAGGAAGAAACACCTTAAAAGTATAACAGCAATTTTAGTATATTACGTACCAGTTAAGACAAAACACCTCATAACACAAGTCCCTCATAAAACGAGCTGCGAAACCCATAAACAAATTTAGCAGAAAACTCTAGCTCTGGAATTAGGTACGTAACGCTGACGAAAAGGATTTTCTCTGCAAGTAAAAGTAATAAGGATAATGCAACGGTTAATCTTGAGTTCGTGGCGCTAAGCAGAAGAGAAATGTGCCCAAATCTCGCCGCGCCGGAACGTCGCATTCGAGTCGCGAATCACATAAAAACATTCTTCTCCATTTATCGGACCTTTGGGTGGTGTGTGTTGCAAGAATTCGCGTGGTTTTGTAGTAATCTGAGTAAGAGTGACCAAGAAGGAAGGGATATAAAGAAAAAAAGAAAATTATGATATCACTATTTTAACTTTTCCATATTATAATTATTTCTGAGAAAAAGTAGCACATAAGATTGAAGCTTTTCTTAAGTCAGCTAGCCTACCTGTTATAAAACTGTTCCTCATCATGACATGTCTGTATGCTTTTATTACTGAAAACGTATTTTCATTTCTTTTTCAGCAATGATCTAAGAAACGAAGATTTTAGTGTAGGTATATTTTTTATTTCGCTAAAATATAACGTTGATTAATGAAAATGTGAGAGAAATTCATAGCGAGTACTTATGCTCGCCGCAACAGTATGATAATATTACGCTACAGAAAAAATAGGCGTTTTTATGTGCTTGCAAATCCGGGACTTGCTACTATCGCTATACCTAATTATACCGAGTGGAGCTGTTTGAAGTTCAATTCCTAATCAAATCGCACTGTATTTAGTGTGACATCCGCTTCTCTCTCATGTCTTAAGTCCGACGTAAATCGTAATCAAGGAAGCACGATAAATCCTTCTCTCTATGATAGTGTTACGAACCCCACGCTAAAATTCCTATTTACGTCCAAAAAGCGGACAACAAAAGCTTTTTAGTTATTTGAGTCTGCGCGTGATATTTGTTAAGAATGGGGAAGGCGTTACAGATTTTATTAGGAGCTCAAAAAACAAGTATAACAAATGATAGAAATAAAAACTATTGTTAATAGTGTCAGGCGTTATTTGGCCAAAATCAACTGTTTTTGTTATTGAGTTAGTCCAATCCGCGAATACAATAAATGTTAAACATTTAGTTACTAAAAATAGTTCTCTGTTTATGGAAATCATATTATTAAATGCATGAAACAGTCATTTTAGTAAACATTTGTAATTTAGCATTTAATGTTGTTATTTATTTAATAAAATTTAGAAAGTGCGAATTTATTCTTTATATCCAAGTTTTATTTTTATATTTAGTTTTTAGAAATGCAATATTGTACAGAGTAAAATGTACTCCCAGTGTAGAGCACGCCAGTAACTAATCGCTTCATCGATCAATTAGACGTCAGTGCACTTTTACACTTCTGTTGCTGTGATATCGTGGTTTTAGAATGTACTCGTATACCCACTGCATGCACTTTAATAATATATTTTTTTAAGGTTTTGTAGTCCAAACGGAACCATCGTAGTTTCATCACATCAGTCAGCAATCGTTGTGATTTGGCATGGATATCCATATTTATAACGGGTACTCACAATTCGTATTTTATAACACCGATATTTTGACCCAATTACATGGATCGTGCCCACGGTGAGATTCAGTAAGATAGAAAGACGAAATATCGGTATTATATTATAATCTAAATTTTACTAACAAAAAATAACCGACTTCAAAATTACTCAAAAACTACTTGTCAGATCTCGTTCTTTATGTGGGACCACACGACAAGCACCTGCTTTCGATTAAAAAAAAGAATCATCAAAATCGGTTCACCCAGTCGAAATTTCTGAGGTAACAAACATAAAAAAATACAGTCGAATTGAAAACCTCCTTCTTTTTTTGAAGTCGGTTAAAAATACGACTACATTTAAAATTTTCAGTTTAAGCGATGACATAATATGTTTAAAATTCCTTAAATTCTATGAAAGGATCATTTGAAGGAGTTTTTACTACGCAGATTGTACGTTAAAAGTAAAAACAAATGAGGTTAACTGAGTGCAAGGAAAGTTAATCTAGAATTTCACTTACAACTTACGCTATAAATATCAGCGGCTACACCTGTCTTGTATTACGAAGGGAACACGTGTAATGGAGGGATGCTCATTGTGATTGATGGCCTCCTGCAGAGATTGTGCCTCCGACATCACTTAGATTTATGAAGGACGTAAGAGAAATTATGATGAGACACGATTAAGTGCATGTTTTTCATTATTTATTTATTTATTTATTTAACTCAGAATACAATTCCATATCAATAAAATCACTGTTAATACATACCACAATTACATAATACAATTAAAAATTCCACAATAATTCAATATCAAAAAAATTTCAAAATGCGTCAAAAAATAAAAACATATTAAAAAATAAAAAGTCAATCCAAATCAACTCAAAACAAATTCAGAATACATAATTAATACAAGAACTGAAAGAAATTCAAATAAAAATAAAATAGAATTAATATCAATACTAAAAATAAAATTAATGTCAATAAATAATTAATTAAAAATTAAAATGCATATTTAAAAATTCTATAATAAGAAAGAAATTAAAATTAAAATAGAATTAATATCAATGTAATGTCAAATGTAATTATGGAATAGTCTTCGCCCTATGGTACAGGTAAGACTTACTATGACTCCACTCGTAGTAACCTAATGTAAAGTTAAACTTCGTAGATGCTAAATCGAAATTGGCACTGGGATAGGTTAGCCAAACCAATAACAGCTGGGTAAGAAAATATATCTATCGTATCTTGGAACAAAACAGAACTTTCTGCCTAGGTAAATTATTTACGATTGGATGAAAGCTACGAATACAGCGGAATCCAAAGACTTAGGACCGTTTTTAGGGTTCCGAAGTAAAATCTGAACTTTAAAATTTCGTCGTGTCCGTCCGTCCGTCTGTCCGAAGCAAAGCGGCGAGACCCTTAGTGCTAGAAAGCTGTGCCCCCCCCCCCCCCCCCCTGCCGGCTAAACGGTTGGAGTTGGACAAGTGAAAACATTCTCAAAAATAGATTATATGATGAATTTACAAAGAAAACTATCACGGCTATGTTATCATAAGAAGTTAATAAGTAATAGTCGATAAACTTACTACTTCAGAACTCTACATTGCGCGTGACCTGACACGCACTTGCCCGGTTTTTACCGCTTAAATTATTCAGCGTAGCTGACCCAATTGGTCTCAGTAAGGAATGGGCCCATGTTCTGATTTCAAAGATCTCCAAGCGAAAAACATGAATAACATACACAAAAGCGGATTACGGTTGTAAAAATTTTTAGAGCTCGAATGTAAAATTCCGAGCACTTTCCGTAAATCCGCCGTTTTTACTGCTCACGTGAGTTTCAATTTTCCGAACTTTTATCTATGAATTCCTGATGACCGATTGTCGGCTTTTATTGAAATAAATGCATCCGGTAATGTTTTCTCTCAACTGTACATACAGTAGAAAACATTACATTACGTAAGCTTTGATACTTAGGTACATTTCATTTGGTTTTAATGTTACCTAATACACAAAACATTCAGAATAAAATGACGAATTTCTTTTTTATTTTATGTAGATAGTCGATCCATCGGTAAGTGGATAATAATATATTATCTGCGTATGTGGTATTTATAGTGGTGTGTACAACAAAAACATTACTGATGCGTTACCGGCCAAGAATTATAAGAAAGATAGAAAAAGAAAAAAGATATGATTCTATTAAATGAGAGTACAATAAAAACTTAAATTGACTTTATTATTGAAAAAATGCGAACAGACTGGAATCGTGTCCGGTAGAATATTTGTAACATAACCACATAACCTAAAAGTGCTTCGGATTTAAATATCTATGAATAAAATAAACTACCATTGCGGTATCATTACCGGTTCAGTTAATTGTCGTACTTAATTACTACAAGCTTTTATTTACAATACAATTTAATGTTTATTACAATACAATATTATTCGAGTTTTAATAATATTCAGATGACGTGTACCTCCTGATCAGTTACTCAAATACAAAGCACGCGATTGTACACCTAAGGTGCAAATAATGGTAACGTTAAATATATTGATATAATTTCTTGGGCGTTAATAATGAGGTTGGATACCTCATCACAGCAATGTTTATAACAAGACGAACCGAAAGAAACCTTGTGCTAAGTGGGGAATCCAGAAATACCTTACACCCACCTCTGCCATTATTTCTCCTGAGTAATCAAATAAAATGTCTATCTTACGAGTTTCTTTAGCCTTCCCCGCTGATGTGTATTTAACTCTATTTTAACTGTGAACCACGTTCCTTGTGATTGGATCACAGTATCTGTAGGTTTAATGTCAAAATTACAGGTACAGGCCGTTATTATTATTTGGGATGTTGGGCTAAGGACAGTTTAGGCCAAGCGCCACTGCGACTAGGTTTTATCTATTGTAGCCGTACCAGATTCAGAGTTAGATCTGGTCGCTAAGTCTTGCTATTCAGACAAGCCGCAAGATGTTCTTGGGTTCCGATTCTTTGACAGGCTGTTTCAGTTAAAAATATTTTTCTATTTCAACGAATCACTTGATGGTTAGAGTTCACCCTCGTACCAGTTACATCAGCCGCACCAAAGGTTTCACTGATGCATTTCCACACACGGCTTGGCACACCGCGTAATAGTTACCATATTTATTTGTTATTGTTATACGTTATCAAATTGAATTTCAGTACTCGCTCTGTGTGTGTGTGTGTATTCTTGTCTTTGTACGTGGTCAATAGCATAACATAAATAATCCTAGTGTGGGGCTATGAGTGTATTGCGTTTTTATTATAATTGCCAGCTAACAAAGAAGAGAGTATCAAAGTATTATACTTAAACGTGACCTCAAGTATATCAGTATTCGTAAATTGGCCGTTTGCGTTCGACGCGACCACAATACGATGCCTGGCCGAGGCGTTTGTTATTTATTTTATTGTAACAATTTTACAGCTTTATACAGATACGGAAAAAACTTGAGTATTCTTATGAATATTTGCTTCAAATTAGATAATTATCCTTCACACAGGCATAATAATTTTTTCTTTGATTTCGTATATCTATACGTAAATAGCGCCATAATAATAATTGGTGTCTATTATAATCTTTACAGTGGCTCATATTATGATACGAATTATCACGAGTGGGAGCGATTTTGACATTTTAATAATGACTGCATAAAAGACAAATTAGAATTTGAGCAAATGTAGTAAAACTGAGAATTTTATATTTCTCACAGAGTAATATCGCACGTGTCTCACAATCAGTAAATCAGTGAGTGCATTCTCAAGAATTTCATATTTCTCTAAACGTTTCCGGGAAGCGTGAACCTGAGTGCTGTGTGCTTCTAGTAAAGTGGCCTGTACTAATATGATGGGCTGTTACAGTAAAATTCACTATTATAGTCACTTGAACATAATAATACGTTTTATTGTACACTATAACTATTAAGGAAACAACACTAGGGAATTAATTAAATAAAAACAAAAGAATAAACTTGAGTTACAAGGATTCAACTGGCGATCTTATCGTTAAATATCTTCTACAAGACAATCTCATGGTATAAGAATAAAAAATATAAATTTAGAAATCCAAAATTTTATGTTGTGCTACGCATGCGTCCTCTGAATCGTTCATAATCACATCAACATCACTTTATATTTCAAAATAACCAAAAATCTCAAATATTAAACAACATTATCATATCTGTTTATTAATGTTATTCATATCTTTGTAATCAGAAAATACATATTCACTATTTTCAAAATCCTCAACCGATTTCATTGAAAATTTTGAATGCAAAAGGATACGATTTTTGTATTTATTGTATTTATTGTATTTATATTTCACTGAGTTCAAAGTACATAGCATCGGTTCTCAGACCTTACAACCGATGGCAACAACGAAACTCACTCTGTATAATGAGCTGAAATCCCCGTGGACACCTTCTGCGTTCCCTTCATCGTACGGACGGCATATTCAATCCCAGACTAAATTGGATAACGACATCAATTGGGAATTTTGTTCCCTAACCAACCGTCCTTTTAGCGGTCGAGTCATATGAGATCGTTAGGTCAAAATAACCCAACTTTACATACAACTTGTGTCATTGAGGTTGACAATACACATAAGCAAAAATAATTTAAGAGTTGAAAGAACTTACTTGTAAGTGAATGTCTACCGGGAACAAGATGTTGCATTCGAAGAGATTAATTTTAATTCTAATTCTTATACTACTCATTAGAAAAGTTACTTTTTCACGTAAAAAATACTGAATAGGTTTTCATGAATATCCCACTACCATCAGAGTGATTATTTCATGAAATTTTTTTTGATACAGGTGTGGTATAGGATTGTAGGTTGCCAGATACTCGTACAAGAGGCGACCATCTCTCCTTAGGGGTAGCAACGCGCATGTGACTAACTTCAAGTGGGACACGTAAACTGACAATTACTAACTTTACGTAAATGAATACTAACATTAATATAACACTAACATTTTCAGGGCTAACCTACACTTTGCAGTCATAACTTCCACGGTATTTTTTAAACCCCGACGAAAACAAAGGGTGTTATGAGTTTGACGTGTCTGTGTATCTGTGTATCTGTGTATCTGTGTGTCTGTGTATCTGTAGATCTGTATGTCTGTCTGTGGCATCGTAGCTCCTAAACGGATGCACCGATTTTCATTATTTTTTTTTTGAAAGGTGACTTAATCGAGAGTGTTCTCAGCTATTAGTGTAATAAATAAACTTTAGTGTTAATAAAACTATCGGGTTTTTTAAAATTTTAATTTAAGATTATACTAACGAATAATAGCTATCTTCTGTTATACTTACTGATACCCAACACTTAGGTCGTACTGACCGACTACAGTCCCTCCTACAGTATTATTCAAAGTTTTTCACACATGAATGGTGGCACTACCAACTCCTCATTTCATAATAAAAACAGTCAAAATCCACACTTGTGAATCTATAATACTCAGAGTGCTATTACATTTCCACGACAGCTTTCATCCCAAGTGCTCGACGTTTATACCCGACGTCAGTTCACTTACAATGAGTTATTCATAATGATGTCATTACATGATTCCCTCGCTCCCACCTGCTGCCAGGGTGAGGAGTCAGGAAAGCGTGGAGGACGCACTTAAGGTATAAATTTGTTTTTATGAGACATCGTAGCGAAACGATGCAACGGGTTTGGAAAATCTGGCTCAGCGGATGATCCTGCTATCCTATTAAATATTATAAATATGACTAGCTGTTACTCGTGACTTCGTCCGCGTGGTATTTAACATTTTTTTTTCTAAAACCGTTTTTTGTCTAAAATAAAAGTAGCCTAAGTTACTCCTTGTTAGATCAGCTATCTGCCAGTGAAAGTCTCGTCAAAATTAGTCCAGCCATTTCACAGATTAGCCGAAACAAACAGACAGACAGACAGACAAAAATTGTAAAAAATGTTGTTTTGGTATATGTACCGTGTATACATCCAAATGCACTTACTAAAAAACTGTTTGACGCAAACACTATAGAATAGATTTTCATAAAATTTAGCAGTAGGTATGTAAAACACAAATATGGACATTAAAAAATCACATAAAACGGCTAGTGTTGAGGTTGCTTAGGACCATGAATTTGGTTGTGCTACTTGTTAATAAGAAAAAATTAAAAAGTCATTTTTCGGAAAATTTTAAGTGTGAACATTACCTAAGCACGCTTTATTGATTATGCCTTACACCTTAAAACGTTACCGTAAATCCTTAAGCCTTAGAAACTTGAACCCTACAAAACAATGTTCTAACTTAGCGCTCAGTATGTTTCGCAGCTCAGTATCGCAATCCTAATTGTGCCGGTCCAATTTGTTCGCATTCGTCCGGTTCAGCCACCATCGCTCTTACTCAGAAGCTCTCAGAGCTATTTGTTGTGAGAGCTATCCCATTAAATATACATACCGAATTGTTATACGGTGTCTGGTTCTCTATTTGTTGAATATAAGCACTGTAGACGTGGTCGTTACAAAATAACAAATGTATTTGTAACTTTATGCACGACTATTTGAAGCATAGTTATATATTTTGGGGTCCATTTATATTATTAAATTAAGGTAAGTTTACTTTGTTTTGATTAATTAATCAAATCGAATTTGACGAATAAGCACGCAATACTTATGTTAATGGGCACAGTTGCTGATCAAGGAAAATTCAATTTCCTCTTCCTCCTCAGCAAGTTTTTTACCATAAATAATGTGTTATGTTAAAACGCACTACGGTTGAAAGCAGCCCTTAAGCCGCCTTAAGAAACGATCTACATTACAGTACCACGAACAGTATTTTTTTCTAAATTGTTTTGGACATAATAATAAATAAATGACAAATAACTCTAAACACTCATACCCACACTATGATTCCTTGTATTAAAGGTGTCATGGACAACACACAAAGACATGACACACACATGCACCCAGAACAAGAACAGAAATTCAAACTCATTATTAATGTCAGTTTGGCTGGGAATTGAACCCAGGACCCGTGGCAAGGTAACGAATACGCCATCACGCCACAACGGTCGCCAATTACTAGGCAACTGACTTATTAGACTAGCTAAGATGTTACATTTATTTTGTAAAATTAAATAGAACCTAATTAGATTCAAACGAAACTCCTGACGCTTGCAACTGGGCGAGATAAAATACATCAGCTTTACCTTTTTTTACTAGCTCGCTCTAAATTAGAGTTCTCAACGTTGGCAACATTACTCGCTGCTTTTTATTGCAACAAGAATGTCCGAGATCGTAATGCGACATTCTTGATTTTTTTCTGAATTAAGTTGAAATTAAAAAAACCTTTTGGGTGTTAAACACCCGCGTGAAAAAAGAGGGGTGTTATAAGTTTTATGTGTCTGGATTTTCAGACATAGGAAAACCCATTTAGATGAAAAATTCAAAAGGCGATATCTCAGAATTTTTTTTTATTAAACTCAACCTCATTTTAAAGAGAAAAACTAGTACTTTCAGATACAGTTGATAAATTGGAGGAAAGAGGATCTACCGGGCTTCGTTACCTCAAAAATGAGCAAAAACGGTGTTTTTTGTTCTTTCAGGTTAGGATATCTCAAAATCCTGACATGATAGAGCAATTCTGCGGTCAGCAAGGCTATTCTGTTTTGTAACTCGACAGCGGAATCCGCGATGAGTGTCAAAAGAGGGCGAAGAGTGTGTTCCTTGCCAAAATTGACACTCATCGCGGATTCCGCTGTCGAGTTACAAAACAGAATAGCCTTGCTGATTCGGATTCAGCGCATCGAAATACTCGGAAATGTATAGTCTGGTATCTAGGTAAATAATTTATCGGCCTGTGTTATTATTTTAATTTGTAATAAATACCCTTTTGTCAGAAGAATGATTTTGTTATGAGTTTCTAAATTTAAAGTATGGCATTTCCGTCAATTTAAATGGAATTTTACAATTTATTTTTAACCGACTTCAAAAAACGAAGGAGGAGGTTCTCAATTCGACTGTATTTTTTTATGTTTGTTACCTCAGAACTTTGGACTGGGCGAACCGATTTTGATGATTATTTTTTTAATCGAAAGCTGGTGGCTGTCATGTGGTCCCACATAAATTTTATTGAGATCTGACAATGGCATCTATGAGAAAACCACATAAGTCGTAAATGTGTGTTAATATGTGCGCGACAAATAGACGAATAAATCAATATCACGCTAACCGATTTCGATGATTCTTTTTTTAATCGAAAGCAGGCACTTGTCATGTGGTCTCACATTTGAACGAGATATGACAACTATGTAGTTTTTGAGACTTTGAAGTTTTTTGTTGGTAAAATTTAGATTATTACACATGACCTACGCATGAACGAGCCACCAGTTTTTAATCAATTTAGCCTTATTCCTAATTAATAATAATAATAATGTGGTAATAAGTATTAATATTGTGGATGTCACTCTTCTAATGAAAACTATCGTAATATTTCTTAACATACATAACATTACCCAATATATACTGTGACGACAAAGTTAAAATATTAATTTCCTTAAAAATATCCCTGAGTAAGTCCCAAGGCCTGAGGTTGTAAATGGCTTCTTATCAAGCTTGTCTTGACTAAAACTACTAAAAGTAATTAAGTAAAAGTAAAATAATTAAGACACATTTTAAAAGATAATAATCAAACTAAAAAAAAAATACGTGCCTCATTCCTAAAATTAGATCAATAATTTTTACAATACGGTACCCTATGCAAGTCCGATTAGGGCCGGACTATTTTTATAAGAATACAGTGTGCAATCAGCAAGCCATTGTAACTTGTGTTAGGGTTTCAAATTAATAGCGAACAATGCCGTCTTTATTTTCAACAACGAGACATTAATTTTGATTTCCGCCGGCACCGGTGCCTGTCGACACGTCATATTTATCTGGTTTCGAATTTAATGAATTAGGAGGCGATAAGAAGGGATCGTGTTGGTCGGTGGAAGGAGCGGCATTCGGTCTTAGACTGGGACACCAGTAATACGGGTGTTTTGAAATAATTCTAAATTGTAGAAGTAGACTTAAGTCTAGAATTGATTAAGCAAGAATTTATTGTAAAGTATTATAATTTTAAAAGATGTCTAGAGGAGTTTCTTTCGCCATTTCTTCTCCTCTTGAGTAAGACACCTTTGCGAAATGGCGAGTTAAGTACAAAAGAAATAAATGAATGCAAATACCCAGTGCTTTTATTCTACAACACGAGTCGTCTGGAGTAGAGTTTACATTTCAGAAGTGACAAGACCCGCGAAAACGTAAGTAAAAAGCCCACATATACATATTTTTAGTTTTTTTTAAATCGTGTATGATTTGTGAATGGCTTGTGATGATAATACGAGGTGTAGATGAATTCAAAGTGTATGTCGTAGGCATTAATTTTGTTATATTAGTCACTAAGGTACAAACAAAACATTATAATCATTTATGAATGTATCATTAGACAGCATTTAAAATATTTCATACATTTTAACATCAAGCCCTGTAGCCTAGTTGGCCCTGTAGGTTGACCCTGCCAGCGAAGCGAAGTATCCCGGGTTCGATTCCCGGCCGGGGCAGATATTTATGTGATAGATAAATATTTGTACTCGGGTTATGAGTGTGTAAGCGTTAACTATCAGACAGTCAAGCCGATTGGGACAAAAAAATAGACAATAAGTAGACGACTATTTGTTAAAAGTAGAGATATGTAAAGTTTGTAAATCGAACTTGTTTCACTCTTGTTTTTGTTTTTGCTTTTAAGTTTTTGGACAATAGAGCAAAGATGATTTTTTATGTTTAACATGATTAAAATATTAAGATTCTATCAAGATTTGATTGTAATCGTTGTTATTGTATTTTTATTGAATAAAGAATTGTATTATACATGACTGAGTAGATATAAAGGGGATTCAAGATATTTTTATCAGTGGCTTTAATAGTAACTGTTGTATTTGGATTTAAAACCAAAATGGTTTGAAATGGTGACTTTTGTGAAGGATGTATATTATAGAGACAAGAACCCCAGATGTTTTTAAATAAAATTAATAAAATTATTTCTTTATAACAATTCATTGTAGGGACAATCATCTAACGGTTGATTACGAGTACAATGAACAAGGAATTAGATTTATGATATGTTGACATGCGGCAGCGCTCGCATGATATAATTTTTAGGATTAGTTAGGTCAAAACTTTGGCCTAATAACAAAATTAAACATAATTAAATGCATTAACATTATGTATCTTATATTTTCATGAACAATGTACGTTTCGAAGTATTTAATTAGTCTAAAAGTATGATTTTGACTTAAAAAAAAAGTGATAGTCCCATTTCATTTCGGTTTAAATGTTCTTCAATAGATCACTAATGCCATTTGTTTTTCTGTTTGCCTCTTAATGCAAACGTTCCAGCTAATGGTCGAAGCAGATCGACGGATCTGGGACCAGGTCACTAAAGGGCGAGATACTCCTGGTCCCAGTATTTCGTTATGCAGAAGAGACTGAGGTCAAAGTGAAGAAGTAGCTGACGTACAAGCCAAGGAACATTGAGCATCGGCAATTAGAACAGAATGCAGATGACCGGACTGTTGGACCAATATTGAGAGCTACAAAATCCAGGCACAGGACAATATTAAAGGTCATGTAATCCTCTCCATTTTCTTTAAAAAAAAAAACACTTCAGAAATTATCGATGTATGTCATTTACGTTTCATAATATTGTGTTAAATTAATGTAAGCAAATGATTAGTGACAGAGCTGTGAATCATACCAGAACTAAAACTATATCTGAAATTACATCTCCTTGATATGGAATAGCTGAATTTGACAGTTTCGACCCATAGAGCATTTTTAGATATGTGCTAACAAACTGACGAGCAAATAAAGAAACCGGAAAAGTTTGAGTTGAACTCGCGTGGAGTTGGTTCCGTGCGTTGATCATCTAAGATCGAGGGATTTGCCTTTTTCTTATAAGACCATACACTTCATATAAGTTTGCTTGTAATATTGAGTAAGGTGCTATTTCCTGTATTTCTTTAAAGATGCTGGCCTCAGTGGTTTCGCAGCAGATTGTTTGTGGCAGAGGAAAGGACAGACGCACGACTATTAGGGTTTTTGGTTTTTTTTTGGTATCTTCGTACTGAACCCTAAAAATTGATTCATACAAGATAAGCTGATTGGTTCATTTAAGATGACCCATCATATGAAATCAAATTAATCTGTTAAACTCCTAATTAAGATGGATGTAAACGTAATTTACATTTAAATAATCAAATAGTCTTTCTTTCAAGAAACAGTTTTTTGACTATAATGTTAATCTGTACGCAAAAAAATAAGAATTGGTTATACGAGGAATACTAAGAGTCCAGCTAAACTGTTAGAAATATTGGATTGATGTCATAGGTTCGACGTTATAAACATTATGTTTAATAAACTACACTAAAAGAGCACGCAGGAATTCTAAACATCGGATTTATTTGTCAAGTGCTTTACACGCGTGGCTGCGAGCGAAATTCAAAACTTTCGAACTCAATAGGGCAATAATTTATTATGTTTATGTGACATGTAAGCTTGTAAGTGGATATAAAAAAGTTAGATTTATTTCAACAAACGTACTCACTCTACAAAAATAAAAGTTAGTTGTTTCCGGAGAGACTCGTGTACTTAGTGGGTAAATTATTTTTAATAATGAAAAAAAAAAAAAAGTTATATAATATGTTTTTCCTACGAATTTCAGAACAGAAACAGAGGTGAACAGTTATATAAATTCTTTGTTACTCAGTAAAATGATTCATACTCGTAGGTAGATAGAAAGAAATCATTCAACGACATTTGCCATTTAGTATGCCGTAATAATGCCATTTGATAGTAGAAATATGAATTTATAATAAATTAAATGGGGAAATAGAGTAGGGACTCGATTAACTGGACTAAATTGTTGTCATTAGGCATTCGGATAACCGAAAATCTGGATAATCAGACATATGAAGAAAAGCTGTTTTTGGAACACGAACTATACGTTAATTTTACATAATTTTATTAAAAAAAAAAAAAACAAAAATAAATTAAACGTTTTATCAAAAATCAAAGTTTATTAAAATACTGCAGCCTTAAAGGGTTAAAGTATTTAGAAATTGTCATTTGACATGACTTATTTGATCGGGGTTTATAGTCAGGATAATCATGAAATCGGTTTAACTAAGTGCCGGATTATCGAGGTTTCGCTGTATCTTCATGACAGCGTTGGTACCTACTGGGGGTGAAATGGTTGGAGAAATTCCGAATAATTGTCCTTTCCTACCAAAAATGCATTAAGTGGTCATCAATCCGATATATCAAGCTCCGACTGCTTATCTTCTGTTTGGTGATTTATAGAGAAGAGCTAAATTATTTTTGTAAAATTATCAAAATGAATCTCGGATACGTACCTATTGAACAAAACTGCTTGATTGAAAATCAAATAATATTTTCGTATTAGTACTAATAAACCGCCGTCTTTCGTTTCGGGAAAGCCAGTAAGCTCTACCAGAAAATAATGTTTAAACTAGATTCTTAAAACTTGTATAAGTCATCCTTAAAATTGTGATCCGACTGAAATGAAAGGAAGTTAATAATTAAGCCACGCTTAGCTACTAATCACCTATCGGTATGGAATATATTTTACGATCTATTCGGTTATCTATAAAATATACACCAGAAAAATAAATATCGCTCGAGCCGTTTCGAAGGAGTGCGACCACAAATACCTTGACACGAGATTTTTATAAATTAGATAAGCCTGCAAGTCGGTTGAACCTTTTCTGAAATTAGCAGGAAAATGTAATTAAGGCACAGATAAACATATAAACCGATGAATATCAAAGAAAATATACTTATTACAAAATAATTTGGCAATTGTTATAAATTTTACTGCATTAATAAATACGCCAGTAATAGTTGATATCAAATTAGTATTTCACATTCCGGACTACCACGTCAGTCGCAGTCAGTTATATTTTTAATTTTAACATTAATACGTGAACGGAAATCCTTTACGACAAATTAGGTATCTACATGGATGGAGAAGTGTGAAGTTTTAGCACAATTAAATACTGCATGGAGGAGTGCAGAAAGCTAATATTTTTGCATAAGTAATATGAATTAGAAATACATAAAATTAACATTATACACAAATGCAGGGTGCATTTGATACCTATAGGGTACATTCAAATGTGAAATGTTAATATCCAGGGAACACAGAGACAACAGTTATTATCGGTCTCACATCGAATTGAATTTGACTCGTACGGTTAAAATCTATTTTTGACCATAGAACAGTTTTGTAGTAGTTAAGAAATGTGTAGCTTTTTGGATAGCGACAAGACTGCCCACTGTATTCTGATAACCGATGAATAGTGTAAGTTTTATAAAATTCTGTTTTGGTATATGCAGTTTAAATAAAACAATAAATAAGACACAAGTAGAGTTAAATTAATATTGAATTAAGGCCTATTTTAACAGCAGGACAATAGTTGAATTTCAATCTTAGAGAATCCCTCGTCTTTGTGTGGAGGGCCTAGCTGATTTTTAATAAACGAACACTATGTAATAGGAGATTAAATAAATTTAAATAATGTTGATTAGTTATGCCAGCGATGGGCAAAGCAGAAGGTTGATAATTTTGTATAGTTTAAGCAATAGTGCAGCAGATGTCATTAAATCGTGTTAAGAGAATCCCTTTGAAAACTTTGAAAGTGGAGCGACTTTACTACTCATTTGTCGATCGAGATAAATATGATGTAACCACAGGCACATTGTATACCTGTATTTTATGCACTGTTAACATGTAACTATAGAGACATTCCTGATTAATTTTCAGATCACGAATCAGTTTTGATTGGATCGAATGAGACCATGGATATGTACGTAGCTGCTCTAGAAGTACACTAGCGCAGTTTTGCCTGAGAATCCAGGAGAATGTACCCTCGCCCTCGAGCTTATTCCAGATAATGGCCTACATGTGTCTTAAAAATGAAAATCCGTTCTGTAAGTTTTGTATGAAAGATTAACAAAAGTCCGTACAACGTTTATAGTATTAGTAGAATTAGGATGGTTCTGAACATGATGTTTTCTGTGATAGCGATTAATTCTTTGAGAATTGTTATGTGCAAGACTATTATAGTTATCTTATGAGGTGTAGAGCTAAATTATTGTTACTGATTTGCTTTTTGTGTACATTAAATAGTTTCAATTTTATTTAATGTAAGTATGGAATTAATGGGATCGATGAAAAATTGAACACACAAGTTATCAACAGTGCCTCAATATTTATCAGTAGTCGCTCAGTTTTTATTTGTATGATTTTGTATATACGCATATTTGATTCTTTTCGATCATCCAAGTATTGCACATCGAATCGATATATCGATACGCCAGTTCAGTCAGTGACGATATTGCTCCGACATAAGTAATCGATCGTCTTATGTTGGACAGTGAGGGAAATTATTTGTCGAAGTTCGCAATAGTAGTTCGTCGGTCATGCATTGTACCGAATCGATCGGTGCTTGTCTTGTTACGTCAGATAATAATAATAACAAAATATATTTTTTTTAAACTATCTACACTAATGGTTTCCACTTAGCTTAGGCTCGTGGATAACCAACTACAGGTTTTAGCCGAGATGGTTTAATCCTGAACGAAACAATAATAATAATAATATTTATTTGCTAAATTTAGGTACAAATATGTTAAAATTTATTAAATTTTAAATTCCGCTAAATTCTGCCTATTGGAGTGCAAATATTATACAGTCAATCAATATAATATTTAATTTAAACAGATTAAAATTATATAAATTATTAAATGAATATGTCAGTTTATGTATAGTTAATGTCATTAAATTCATTATTTTGATTCAGTAGAAGAAGGATAAGATAGTGCCGTACGCCATAGGTAGTCGATTGTGTTGTGGTGGCCAGTAGAGAGCACCGTAAAAGCCCTTATGGCGATCAGTCGTGATAAAGATCGTAGCGCTACTGCCTACCATCGGCCAGTAGTGTGCTCCGTTGAAGTTAGTGATTTGCTGATTGAATGTCGACTCGATCGTTCGAATTTTTGTGTGTAACAGCTGGAGCTAATACCTTAGCATCATTGGTAAAATATTTTAATTTTAATTCATTTTGGACACAGACAGTCACATTAGATTTCATATATTACAAAAAACTTCGTTTAGTTACAGACATTGAGTACCAACACTTATTTATATAGTGTTTTTTTATGTAAGATGAAAGATATTGTTATTGATGTATTACATTTCCATTGAGTTTATGTTAAAAATAATTTCAATAGGCACAAAATTTTAGATTTTATATTGTAATAATTTTTCATATTCATAAATATTAAATGTACGTACTAATTAGATAAAGAGATTTTTCATAGAAGCTCCAAACCGCCTGTGGCGGTTAGTGGCGTAGGTTTGTTAGGAAGCTCCACACCGCCTGTGTCTGTCAGTGGTGATAAAAGATTTAATGTATATCGATAATTGAGTACCTATCTTATGAAAGATTTTAACTGTCTAGTAAGAGCAAATTGCCTAGTCAACGAAGTAGAGTGTCTAGTCATTGACTTTGTCTATTGGTTTTCAATTATTTTATATGATTTACAGTAATTTAATTGCAAACAATTTGCAAAATTCTTTATTTAGCTTGACTACCTATTTCGAACATAA
This sequence comes from Thymelicus sylvestris, assembly GCA_911387775.1. Lineage (NCBI taxonomy): Eukaryota > Metazoa > Arthropoda > Insecta > Lepidoptera > Hesperiidae > Thymelicus > Thymelicus sylvestris. Next base: position 17,799,641 of record OU426889.1, read on the forward strand.
TAATGTTTTATTGTTTTTGCTTGGTTACGACATGAAAACAATGAAATGGAATACAGACATAAAAGCAGTAAATGTGATAATATAAAAAAAAAGTCGATTAATGATTTTGAAATGTCGCAGTAGTATAATTGTTTTTGACAAATTGTAGTTTGTATAGTTGTATTGTAGTATTGTAGTAGTTGGAGTAGTCGTTAAGTATTGTATGAATGTAACCGATCAACATGCCGATTGTTAGGGTTACCACCTGGTGTCGTATGCGGGGACGCATACGTTGTCAGGATGGTCGATTGTTAGGGTTTCAAATTAATAGCGAACAATGCCGTCTTTATTTTCAACAACGAGACATTAATTTTGATTTCCGCCGGCACCGGTGCCTGTCGACACGTCATATTTATCTGGTTTCGAATTTAATGAATTAGGAGGCGATAAGAAGGGATCGTGTTGGTCGGTGGAAGGAGCGGCATTCGGTCTTAGACTGGGACACCAGTAATACGGGTGTTTTGAAATAATTCTAAATTGTAGAAGTAGACTTAAGTCTAGAATTGATTAAGCAAGAATTTATTGTAAAGTATTATAATTTTAAAAGATGTCTAGAGGAGTTTCTTTCGCCATTTCTTCTCCTCTTGAGTAAGACACCTTTGCGAAATGGCGAGTTAAGTACAAAAGAAATAAATGAATGCAAATACCCAGTGCTTTTATTCTACAACACGAGTCGTCTGGAGTAGAGTTTACACTTGCAAATAAAGAACTGACTTCGAACGCAATGCCCGCCAGTGATTACTTATTACAACAGCCTGGCAACACGCCATTGCCTGGCCTTTTAACTTGACCTGCATTAAGATGTAGGTACAAACTATTTAGGTGAAGTTAAACTACTCTGTTTATTTCTTGTAACTTCATCCAATTTTGAGACGAGAAATAATAAATCATTCAAAGCATTTTGGCGATAAATGAAAAGAGTTTGTGCACACAACTACAGCGTCAATAATAAAGTAAGTAGTTAGTTAATAATAGTAAGTTAATAGTAAACCTTAACAACTTAATATCTAATAAAAATTGGTGATGACAAACTTAATACTGAAAAACGTAACTATCTACTCGTAAATTGGTCAACCCGTTTTGCAGAAAAATGGGAAAATTCCGTCTGCGCAAACAAACAACCTTCTCCGTCACTGCCAGGTATTTCCATAAAAAAAACTTCAATATTATTGCAGAATGATAAATTATTAGAGTTTATAAAATAAACATATTCAGACAAAAATACACACTACAACATACCTTGGGTAGTTTGTTAGTCAAAGTGTAAAAATATTCCACGAATTTCTTCAACGAAAACAAACCGGTCTATAAACTTGTGCCATTAAGACCAAAGCAACAAACTTGGTTCAATAATAAAAGTCGTAACTACAAAAGACGCGTTAATTAAATTTGTTACTATCAAGAACAATAAAATGACTATAAAACTTTAATAGTAAGTACTATTAAGTAAGTAGCACAAACATTCATAAAATATTCATTAAGTTTTACTAGCCTTAAACCCGCTAATTATGCTATAACTGGTGTAAAGAGAATAAAAACTGCAAACTTTATGCAAATCCAGTTTTTTTGGATACTATTGCAAGTTTTTAGGCTTTCATGCTTATTCTTTTGGATCTATTTATTTCATTATCTACCATTTTTTGGACGTTTTATTGTCTTCATTAACGTTGTAGACAATTTCAGCAATATTTCACAGAAACAGCTGTGCGTATTTATTCTAAACTGACATTGTTATCAATATCACTTAATTCAACTCTATAAACGCACTAAACATTGTCAACAAACTATAAACAGAATTACGTAACCTGATCAATAAACCATTCTGATAAGAGTTATCGAGAACCTTTTCAGTATTAGCATACGAGTGATGCCTGATGCGGGCGGCGTATATATATGTACTAAAAACATCAGCAGATGTTAGTATGTTATTGTGAAAGTGGTTCATAATATCGTTTCCAAAAATGCTGAAGATATACATTGGTTTTGCAATTTTGGGTGCTGTGTTAGCATACAAAAAACAAGGGATTTTTGTTGAAGATTGTAAGTCGTTGATTCATACTTTTCATTTATCATAAGTGGATAAATTATAATAAATAACTCAGCAAAATTTGTTAACAAATTTTCAATATTTATTTTTTTGGAATCACTAAAATCATTTTAATTTGTGGATATCTTACTTGCGGAACAAGTAATTAAAAATAATGATTTGGTAATGACTGTTAGCCGTCACATAATTAAAATAACTTTAACGTTGTAACAGGATTCAATCAGTTTGTTTTTTGAGGTTTTTTTTTGCAATAAAATTTAGCAATTTCTCCGTTAATTAGTCTTTGTAATCGATATTGATATAATGTCCCTAAAAATGGATAGTAAGTTCCCACGAGAATTTTTTTTTAAGTCTGTGAAGTTTTGCTATGGATTTATAATAATGTATTGCGTTTATATAACACACACGATAAATAATATCCCATCAAAAACATAAATGTAAAGTGAGAGTCAATTTAAAAAAAAAAAAAGAATTGAGATCTAAATGGGTGCCAATTTCTGTGTAGAAAAGCCTAAAATTTTAGTCACAAGAACATGTAATTCAAGCTCCACATTTGACTTGGTTAGTTTTCACGTACCTACCTAGGCTATATTATATCTATGTAATTAGCTTCGTCAAATCTGTTAGGTTGATGGCTTATGACACTCTTCTCTAATTTGGTTTGTTGGTTGCCAGCTAAAGAAAACTAGCCAAGTCAAATGTAAAGTTTGAATTACATGTTCTTGTGACTAAAATTTTAGGCTTTTCTACACAGAAATTGGCACCCATTTAGATCTCAATTCTTTTTTTTTTTAAATTGACTCTCACTTTACATTTATGTTTTGGGATATCATTACTTTTTGTATAGAAATTATTAGTAAGTACTTATTCATAACGTTACTGATTAATTTTAATACATGAACCATAGTGCTCTTCAACTAAATCTGTAGTTAGTGCGCCGTGGTCCGAAATACGGTACCTATTATTTCATTATTTATAAGTAATGATCTTCCACTATTGATGTCCGCTAAATATTGAAATAATAATTAATACTAAATCCCAATTATACTATCGTAATAAATACGAAAGTTGACTATACTCTTATTAGTTACGAGTGACCGCCCTCGCTTTGCTTTGGTTTTCTTAATTTTTTACACCTTGGGTTACGTTATTGGAGTTTTATTAAGGATCCCTAATTTATTGAAAATATAATATAGCCTATGTCACCCGGGGATAGTGTAGCTTTCCAACAGTGAAGGAATTTTTCAAATCGGTTTAGTAGTTTCGGAGCCTATTCAATGCAAAGAAACAATCAAATCTTTCCTCTTTATACTATTAGTACAGATAAGTTGTTTATCTTCGATGACATCGTGCAACAATAAATTTTGAAACAACAGGTACTTCGAATTACTTTAAACTGGTATAATTACGGAAATAATACAAAATTTTGTGGTGTAATCTTGTAGATTAGAGAAAAATAATTTTCCACACATTAAAAATAAAACGACGTAATACACTGGAAATAACGTCTCCTGACGAACCACTGATCTTCACGTAAATGTATATGTGCTGTGCACTTCTCACAGGCACTTGGGACACTGAACATCTTCCTCCCGTTGAAAGCTTCAGAAAGTACTAAAACTGATATGTTTCGTTATATATTCACCTTGGAATCCACATAATGACCAGACGTCATCAATTTTGATCGCTACTCTTAAATTTCAGGCATTTTAAGTAAGTGTTCCTAATAGAATCAATTTTTTGAAAAATTATCATAATTTTTTTTTTTTTTTTTTATAGCCTGAAGGGCAGACGAAAAAGCTTACGGGCCACCTGATGGTAAGTGGTTACCGTCGCCTATGGACATGAGCGACACCAGAGGAATCGCCAATGCAACGCCGGCCCTGAAGGAGAACTCTTTTTACACCTTTTTTGAAGAACCCCATGTCATAGCGCTCCGGGAATACCTCAGAAGGAAGTCCATTCCACAGTTTGCACGTACGTGGCAAAAAAGTTCGTGAGAATCGGACCGTAGAGCTTCTCCACAAGTCCAATCGGTGTGGATGGAACTTCAATCTTCGGCGAGTGGTGCAATGATGAAAAGGAGACGTAGGCATCAAGTCGAACAATTCCTCGGAGCACTCACCGTTGTAAAGACGGTAGAACACGCAGAGAGAACTAATGTCTCTTCTGAAACTCAAGTGTTCTAACCTGTGAGTGACTCGTGGGTCGTTGACAACTCGGACCGCGCGCTTCTGTATGGCGTCAAATGGGTTAAGCTGGTATTGCGGCGCCCCAGCCCAGAGGTGGGAACAGTATTCCATGTGGGGCCTAACTTGAGCTTTATAAAGCATAAGCAGTTGCTTCGCAGTGAAGTACTGCTTAGCCCGATTCAGGACACCAAGCTTCTTGGAGGCCAGCTTAGCCTTGGCCTCTAAATGACGCCGATACTGCACATCGCTCGAGATGTCAACTCCCAGAATCCCAACACTTTCACTCACGGTGAGCGCGGTACCCTGGAATTGAGGCGCTATGACGAATGGGGTTTTCTTAGCGGTAAACGCGCAAACTTGTGTCTTCGTGGGGTTGAACTGGACCAAATTAAGTCGACCCCATTCCGAGACTTGCTCCAGAGAGTTCTCGACTTCAGACACAAGTTTCATTCTGCTATCCGCCATTTGCAACTGAGAGGCATTGGCAGGGGCTGTGTAGTAGGCATCCCCTGTACTATCATCTGCATAGCAATGGATGCCACTTGTATGCTGCAGCATGTCATTGATATGCAGAATGAATAGCGTAGGAGACAACACAGACCCTTGGGGGACGCCAGCATTTATACGTTTCATATCTGAGCAACAACCGTCGACAACGACCTTGATATGTCGCTCAGATAGAAAACTGGCTACCCAATTGCATAACCTCTCAGGTACACCGTAGGATGGTAACTTCGTGAGAAGGGCCCTGTGCCAGACCCGGTCGAAGGCTTTAGCGATGTCTAGGCTGACTGCCAGAGCTTCCCCATTGCGATCAAGAGCCTGAGCCCACCGGTGTGTAAGATAAACTAGAAGATCACCAGCCGAACGACCGTGGCGAAAACCATATTGTCGATCGCAAATCAGCTGGTGATCCTCAAGATATCCCAAGAGCTGCGTGTTAATCACGCGCTCCATCACCTTCGCAAGTAGGGAAGTAATCGCTATAGGCCTGTAGTTAGCCGGGTCACTAAGATCGCCCTTTTTGGGGATGGGATGAACGAGGGCAACCTTCCACGAAGACGGTACTACTCCTGTGGCATAAGATAGCGAGAATAAGCGCGTTAAGACGGGAGTCAACTCGGGAGCACACGTCTTTAACACCACTGCGGGGATACCGTCTGGTCCACTCGACTTCTTGGTATCGAGAGACTGTAGAGCCCGTCTGACAGACTTTTGGGTAAAAAGTATATCATTTAACGAGCTCTCACACCGCGGGATGTTAGGCGGTGTGGCCCCTCTATCATCAAGAGTCGAGTTGGCGGCAAAAAGGGTGCCAAGAAGTTCGGCTTTTCCCTTTGCCGTATGGACCACAGAGTCGTCCGGTTTACGCAGTGATGGAAGAGACGACCGACAGAAGTTGCCCTCGGCAGCTTTAGCTAGCGACCAGAATTCTCGACTACCAGAGGGGTAACCAACCAGCCGCTCGCCAATTCTGCCGATGAACTTTGCCTTCGCCCTGGCCATTTGCTTCTTTGCTGACCGGGAGGCAGCATTGAGCTTTGTCTTAAGCTCTGGGGTGGATGGATCTTTACGCGTGTACGCTGATGCCCAGGCCTGGTAAGCGGCATGCTTCCGGTTAGATGCCGAAATACAGGGACCGCTGTACCAGGGCTGGTTTTTACCACCAATGGATATGACAGAGTTAGCAATAAAACATTCCATGCCCTGTCTTATCACATCGGCTACCGAGTCGGCGCACGCATTCGGATCCTCCGAAGCAAAACAGAGCTGCCTCCAAGGATACGAACTCAAGAATTCCCGGAGTCCGTCCCAGTCTAGTGACTTATAGTGCCAAACTTGACGCTTTCCGGTGGGTCGAGATCCCTCCTGGCGCGTCAAGGGTACAGATGTACTTACCAAGCAGTGGTCAGACGATCCTAGGGGAGCCGTGACCACTACTCGGTAGTTAGATGGATGAGAAGTCAGCAGCAGGTCTAGCAGAGAAGCAGTATGGTTCACAACGTCAGGGACTCTGGTGAAACCAGTTACAACCTGAGTGAGCCCATAGGCCAGGGAGAAGTCAAAAGCAGACCTTCCCGCGAAGTCAGTGATCTTGGACCCCAACCAGTCCGTGTGGTGGGCGTTAAAGTCCCCCAAGACCACTAACTCCGCCGAAGGATACTGCTCAAGCACCTTGTCGGCCGATCTTTGGACGTGCTCAAATAGACGAGTCGTCTCCACGTCTCCGCTATAGGACCTATAAAGACACGCGTAAACACGAATGTAGCCTGCAATGTCCACACGTGTCCATAACAGAGATAGGTCCTTGTCTTCAAGGCAGGTCAGACGGGAATAACAAATATCATCCCGAACGAACACACACACCCCGGCACGCCGTCTGAATGCGTGCTCTAGCCTGTAGCCAGGGTAATGTAGATAAGACGTGTCGCCCGGTGACGAAATCTGAGTTTCCGTCAAAAAGAGTAGGGCCGGCTTTGCTGTCTCTAGATGGTGGTGGACAGCATTGAGATTTGTATGAATTCCCCTGATGTTGCACATGTCGACATTTAGTGTGGTATGAGTGTCAGGGGTTGCCGCTGGGTTTGACCTATTTCTCTTTTTTACCTTGCCCATAAAATAAGTGTAAGGAGAAGGAGGAGGAAAAAAGGTAGGGAATGCAGTGATCTGTAAGGGGACCCCCGGGACAAGGTTCGATTTCGTGACACCGTGCTAGCAAGAGTAGAGTATGAGTTGCTGGCGTGGCGGACGGAAGGGCCCCTGGTCCCCCCCCGAGCGTGGACACCGGGTACCACTCCGGTCTCTTACTCCGGCACGGCGTCCACGCGACGGGATTATGCGCCGGCTGGTGGGACAGCCTCCCAGACCAGAGGTTAGACGTGTTGTCTGGGTTCGGGTCCCTGTACTATCCGGCGGGCGGCCTGCGGCAGGTCAGCCGTTTCACCAGGTCTCCCTGGCCGCCATGCCAACACATCACGTCCTCTCGAGCAACGGTGCCTCAAGAATTCATAAGACCCAGGGATACACCACAGAGTCACAGCATATAGGATAAGGAAAGGTGGGAAAGGGAGGACAACTGGATCTCAAGCCCCCAGCCGGAACACGACGAGTCGTTTGGCGGCTGACTCATGCTCAAGGGTGGTAGCTATCCAGGCGAACCCCACGAAGAGATAATAATAGCAATAATGGTATTAATTAACAATTAAAATCAATACTACTAATATAATCCCCTGAGGGGCCCTACCACCAGCAGGCTGGATTTAGTCGCCTTTTACGACACCCATCCGGCGTGGGATTGGGGTTAGTATTCTAAGCCGCCCCAATACGGCTTAAAATTGATAAAAATTTACTACTTTCAGATTTATTCCTTTGTATTCACCCGACTACCTATCTGCATGCCAAATTTTAACTTTCTAGGTCACCTGGAAGTTGGATATAGTTTTGATCTATAGGTCAGTCAGTGTTAAATTTCTCGATTTTTGGACGTTAATATCTAAATAACCGTTTGAGATGTGTTTATGAAATTTAAAAGACGTTTGTATTTTGCAAGTTTTAATAAATGAGCCAAATTTGACAGGTTTATGTTGAATAGTTTTTGAGTTATGAGGTGGTCAAAAGTGGCTCCAAATAGTTCGTGTAATATTACACACGGTGCTGCTCGTCAATTCTGTTAGCTAAGAAATTGACTTGACACGCTTCGCGTGTCTAGATTAGTCTGTTGAGTCGTGAACATTACCTCTGACATTATTGTTTTATATAAATAAATAACGCTTCACACCCACACTAGGATTCCCTGTGTCATGGGTACCATGGACAACACACAAAGACAAGAACAGTCACACCCAGACCGAGAACAGAAATTCAAACTCATCATTCAAATATCCGCCTCGCTGGGAACCGAACCTTGGCATGGCGATCCGGCATGGTAACCTTTGCACCACACGGGGCGTGATTGTTGACGCATGACATATTTTGTTTAGTTGAACCCAAATGCTAATGATGGACTATAGCTATTGCAGTATCTTGCTGCATCAGTTGACATAAAGTGCGAGCAGTACGAAGCATATTGCGCGCTAACTCGCACTTACACCTAAGACATAATTTATCAGCTTCAATGAAGTAATATCCTATTCGATCACTGATCAGCCTAGACTTCGCCTGCAGTGATCGAATTAGTTCATTTCGCCTGACTTTTTGAAACTTGTCATTGTTTGGACAAATCTCCATTTATTCAATAATATTCCTTTTACTTTGCACCATGATATATTTCCAATTCTCCTAACGTTCACATCAATATTTTCAAGTACTTCCACACTACGTGACCATCCGTTCTATCTTATTGACAATTCCTTAATCCAAATATGACATGCATCGGACAAGCGTTGTAGAATCTTAACATATAAGTTACTACTTAATATACACAAATACTTAAATTATTCGATTATACAAATACTTAAATACGTACACTATAAACATACATTACACAAATATATAATCATAATATACCAACATACAATTATATCCTACCTTACTACCGATTTCTGTGTAACTCACCCGCCTTATTTTATCAACTTATAATAATATGATGAACACAGGTGTATCACGCAATCATAGCTTAAACTACCTATATCTAATTCTTTATAGGGTCAAGTTGTAATATTACCAGTGAAATTGTATTATACCAGTGTAATTGTATTATAATTAAAAATAGTAATTATGATTATGTAACATTCCGGAAGAGTGTAGTTACCCACAACACAGGGTATCCTAGTGTGGGAACTACGTGTCCTGTAAAAATATAAATTAAAAAAAAAGAGGTCCGTCCCTGGACCTTCACTGGAGATTCGTGGCCTCACCGACATATATTTGTGTTCATTGCTTTCAGACCCTAAACCATACAATGAAGCACCATGCCTCTACAGTGGTGGGATCTGTATCGTGGCAAATGAATGTCCAGATGGAAAGCTTGCAGAGACATCAGGCTTGTGTCCTGAGCAGCAGATGCAAGGAGTAGAATGCTGTTATGGCAGTAAGTAGATTTTAAGTCTTTTTGGGGTTCCGAAGAAAAATCGGAACCCTTATAGTTTCGTCATTACCGTCCGTCCGTCTGTTCAAAGCATAGCGCATTAATGCTAGAATGCTGTAATTTGGCATGATTATACATATTTATTAAAACTCCAAAATCGTAGAATAAAATATTGAAAAAATGTCTTTCAAAAATATTATGGGTCTGCAGAAATCGTTTTTCAATTCAGGGGCTCGTTTAGGAAATATTCGGCTTGGAGATGGACAAGTGAAAAAAATCACAAAAATAGGTTATATGATGAATTTAGAAGGAAAACTATCACTAGGTTAGCTTAAGTAGTTAATATTATTATGTAATAGTCGATAAACATTCACCTTCGGAACCCTACATTGCTCGTGGCTTGACACGCACTTGGCCAGTTTTTCTTTTTTAATCCTAAGCTATCGACAAATTTAAGCAACAAAAGCCTTGTTCGGTACTTGGATGGGTGACCGCTAGTAACAAAATTCTTGAGCGCTTCCGTGCTTCGGAGGGCACGTAAAGGCGTCGGTCCTGGTGGTTGTTGTAAGATAACAGTCGTCAAGAGGAGATACCCGTGTTCAGTAGTGGGCCATTAATTGGAGGCCAAGTTCTTTTCTAGGTTTTTTTTTTTGCGATATTCAAATTTAATTGGGATGTTACGGACTCTATTGGTAATGAGTAGTGAGAGAAAACTATTGGACGGATTTGAACACTTTTTGACGTGATAACATCTATTGAAACGATGAACGCCGGGCGCACGCACGAAAAGCTGTAGCGTTCCGCGAGCGAGAGATCGGCAAAAGCGAGGCAGAGGATATAAAAGTATGCAATCATTTCATCAATGTTTTGTCATGACGTTGTCACGTTAAACTACCGTCCGTAAACCGACTTTACAGACATAATTTTTTCACCAGCGGAAAGCTACATTATTTCTAAATGACATGGTCTATATTTAATTGTGATTATATAGTGATAAATTTAATATTTTGAAAATATAAAACATGTTGTAAAACAACGTCTGCCAGGTCTGCTAGTTATGTATAAAGTATAAAAATATATATTTGAAATTTTGTCTCTTTCAGTATCAAAAAATGATAAAAGATGCAGATCGAATGGTGGCGAGTGTAAGCCTGCAAGCGAAAGATGTCCTGAGAATCTTACCTACAACGAGGCGATCGACTGCGAATCTGATCAAATATGTTGTGTCCTAGCAAAATAAATTGTTTATTATATTAAATTATACCTATTTTCTTTTTACAAATGCAACGTGATCTCGACTAAATTCGATTATGAGGGAATTTTATTATAACGGAAAACTCGCGAAAAGCAAGTAGAGTGTTACCATCACGTAATGTTTTTCACATAATTTTACTTGTTAAAACCATGTTTACTTGATAACATAGCCGATAATGTTATCAAGTAAACATGATCTTGTTATGTACCCTTGAACAGAATGAAATAACCGTAAACATACCAAATAGGCAATGATTCATTAGACGCAGTTGTTTCAATAAACATCATCCAATTGTATTGTTAAAACAAAATAATAAATTATTCACGCTAGAGTAATGTTATTAACGTTTAACCAAATAATGGCCCAAAGTATATTGTCAAGAACATATTATTATTATATTTCTGCAGTCCTTGAATAAACAACTGCATCGAACTTAAAAGTTAAATCGATTTTAGAAGTATTAACGTGAAATTATGTTAGATAAATTCTTTAAACCTTAAGATTGAAACCTTAATTTTTTGGAGTTTAACTCCTTATTTGTCGATTTCATATTTAAGCCCGTGTTATGAGATTTTATGGGGAGTAAAATATTTTTTTTTCCGTTACGCTATGCCTCTGTAACAACAAACATGTAATTCACAGCACAGAATCTTGATGGCGTTGGATAGTTGATCAGTAACAACGCCATGTATCTAATCATAATTTCTTGATACATCCCATTCTGATGATATAAAACATCATCATCATCAATTTTTTGTCATTTTGACGTGATAACGTCTATTAAAACGAAAAACGCCGGGCGCACGCACGAAAAACCATGACTCATTGTCACGTTCCGCGCGAGCGAGAGCGCGGAACAAGCGATAGAGAGGCACGATCGGCTACGATCGGCCGAAGCGATCAATTTTATCTATAAAAGTATGCAATCATTTCATCAGTGTTTTGTCATGACGTTGTCACGTTAAAATACCGTCCGTAAACTGACTTAACAGACACTAAACTTTTTTAATGTCAATTTCTTGTAAAAAATTTGTATTTTTTTTTTCAATTTTTATGTAAATTTTTTATCCGTTTTTTTATCTCAATTTTTTATCATCATCATCACCATGGCGTTAAACTCGTGCTCGAAGAAAGAAAGAAAGAAAGAAAGAAAAAGCATTTATTCGAAGTAGCAGAGCACAAACAATAAAATCTAAGAATCTCACTCCCTTATTCACAAAACAAGCAGAGATTAAAATAGGTTAAGCTTATAAAAATAAGGCCGTAAGACCGTTAATCATAAAATTAAAAGATAAAAAAACAGTAACAAATGAAGTCTGTGCTGCAGCAATGCCTTCGAAATGGTCCAGACTCGGCTTATGTCGTTCGAGGCGACACCGATTTTCAGTCTGGCCTATGTGAAGATAGCTCGGTCATCTGTCAACACCGTATTAATCAGAGGAATCAGGTAGAAATGGACACATAACAAATTGCAGTAGTACGTGTAGGTAAGATATTTTTTTTTTTTCTTTACAAATTGAATACATATAAAACTAAATTATAGATTATTATTATCTGGTGGCTACGTTTGGCGCATGGGATCAGGGAACTTTAAAAATGCATACAATTAAATAATTTCTAAATTATATAACGGATTTAATAACAGATTTAATATGTAATTATAAAATTATAAAAAATTTAATAAATAATTATGTATAATAACGGATTTAATTAATAATTATGAGATGATTTAAGCTAAGTTTGTTTCTGCTCCTCCAGTAATAACTGTTTATACCTGAATTTAAAAGCCTTTACTGTGAGCAGTTTACACAGAGGAGGAGGGAGATTGTTCCAGCACTTCGTAGAATTATATTTGAAGCTCCCCCTAAATGCTGCTGTACTGCTGGAAGGATACAGCAACTTGGGAACTCCGAATAACCGACGAGGCCTGTCGCTACTATCCCAGGCCAATTTGTTAAATAAATATAACGGCTCCTTATTTCTCACTATACCAAATAGCAGAGTAGCAAAATGCAGTCGCCTCCGAGGTTCCATTTTAAGCAAGTCCGCGCTATTTAAGAATGGTGTTACATGTGCACGTGGAGGGACATTAAAACAGAACCGAGCGCAGGCGTTCTGCACACGCTGTATGACTTTTTTAGTACGTGCTAGAAGACGCGGGCCCACGAGAGCGTCTGCATAGTTAAAAAGGGACAGCACTAACGCTTCGCATAAGTTGACACGTAACGTGGCCGTAAGGAAGTTTCTTATGCGGTAAAGAACTTTAAGTCTATAGAAGCAGTTACGGGCAGTGTTTAAAATGTGCTTCTCAAATCGAAGGCTTTCGTCTATTGTCACTCCAAGGTTACGAGCCTCTGACACCCTAAGAATCTGCTCACCACCCAGTGTCACTTTCGGATACCTGTGGCCAATTTTTCGAACCTGAGTAGGCGTCCCAAGGATCATAAATTTAGACTTCTTAGGATTTAAAACAAGTGCGTTACGCTCAGACCATGAAGATATACGAGCTAAGTCAGAGTTTAACTTGTCCAGAGCCAAAGCCGTCTCACAAGGTTTAAAAGAAATATATACTTGCAGGTCGTCAGCATACATGTGATAATTACAATTTACAATGCTGCTTACAATGTCTGCGCTGTATAAAATAAAGAGCAAAGGTCCAAGTATGGACCCCTGCGGCACACCGCGACTGATTACCTCAGTTTTCGATGACATGCTTACCCCCCCTAGTTCTAAAACAACCTGTTGAGAGCGTTTTGAAAAGTAGCTGTTAAACCAGTTCACTGCGGAAGAGCTAAGTCCGTAAAACGACATTTTTGAAAGCAGTAAATTTACGTCAAGAGTATCGAATGCTCGTGAAAAATCAAGCAGTGTTAAAATCGTTCCTTCTCCTTTGTCCTGTGCTGTCAGTATATCATCAACTACGTCTATCAAGGCTGTGGTGGTGCTACGTAACTTCCTGAAGCCAGACTGCTTCAAAGGAAGAATATTATTTTGCTCAAGGTAATCAGTAAGCTGTTTGCAAACCACTTTTTCTATAATTTTAGATAGGCATGCCAAGATGCTGATAGGGCGCAGGTCCGACATACAGGTAGGATTAGGAGCTTTAGGTAGTGGCTTCACAATGGCTTGTTGCCAAATGTCTGGGTAAATATTCGTTTCAAGAGATCTATTTACTATATTGGTTATTACCTCAAGACAATCAGGTAGAAGAAGTTTCACCATTTCAAGGGATATGCCGTCACATCCAATAGCATTGGACTGTAGAGATTTTAGGATTTTAGCTACCTCACCCTCTGTGACTGCCCCGAACTGAAAGGAATCTTCAGAGAAACGATGAAATTCAAAGTATGTCAAAGTAGATAATGAGATATTAGGGTTACCAGGAACATTACGAAAATGCGCATTAAGTGCGTCTACATTGCAAAGGTGAGCTGGAAGCGACAGATCCTTGCTCTTTATTTGAACATGTCTTTTAATATGCTTCCACATCACCTTTGGTTGGTTTATTCTTGTGTTCACATATAATTTAAAATATGCTTTTTTTTCACTTACGATGGCCGTATTGACTATCGTTTTGAGTTCCCTATAATAAGCGACATGCCCATCTAATTTTGACTTACGGGCTCTAGTTTGGGCGGCATCACGGGTCCTCATCATACACTGAATATTATACGTTATCCATGGGTAGCCCTTATCTTTTACATATATCTTTTTTAGCGGCGCATGCTTATTATAAATGTGTAAAATTGTAGAATTGAAAGCTTCGACCATGTTATTGACATTTTGTATTGAACCAAGTCTAGACCAATCAATACTACTTAATTCTTTGGCGAAAAGATCAGAATCGATGCTCGTCAGCGGTCTATACGTAACCCATTTCGGTTTGGACCGATCCTTTAGGATGTCAAGTTCACAAATTATAACTGCGTGACTGCTCAAATCTTTAATAAAGTCTACTTGTATATCTGCCACCGGTGCATCAGAACAGACTAAGTCTAACAAAGTTTCGCTACTGTCGGTAAAATGCGTAGGCAAGTCAACTAATTGCAACAGATTGCTACAGTTAAGAAAATCAGTTAATTTTTTTACACTGACACAATTTTTGTTTAAAAAATCAATGTTAAAATCTCCCAACAACACAATGTAATCATACTGTAAAAAAGAGCCCAGCGATTCACCTAGCGCATCAAGGAATATTTGTACATTCAACCATGGCGGACGGTAAGCGGTACCGATGGCCAGTGACTTGCCACTGACTCTGATGCTAAGCCACATTTGTTCTACCATGGGAGTAATAGGATGTTGAATAATGTGTGCGGATAATTCCTGGTTTATATAGAACCCTACTCCTCCACCCCGCCCGCGTATTTCGGTAGGGCGGGCTATGTGATGCAGGCGATACCCTGGGACCACAGGCGCACGACCTTCCTCGCCTTCCCGAAGCCACGTCTCGTTAATAGCCATAATGTCTACGGAATGGCGCGCCATAGCCACCAGAAACTCATCATGTTTAGTACCCAGTGAGCCTGGGTTTAACAAACCAATTTTTACTTTACTGGAATAAATCATTGTTAAAAAAGAAAGTATAAGAGATACGTTTCATAATCATAATTTTATCACTCGTTCCTACTGCAATTAAGAATCTATAGCATGATTTAATTACTGCCATCATCGGTATGTCGATAGGGACGTCAAAACTTGTACTGATTAACTGAGCTGGCGGAACTTTCCGCCATAAATAATTTAAACTGCATTTTTTTGACGGTTTGCTGCAGCACAGACATAGGGGTAATAACTCATTTAACAAAAGAACAACAGATATGTCAGTTAAACAAAATGAAAGCATATAATTAACTTTAAGGAGCAAGAAAAACACAAAAAATGAGACTACATATAATAATAATAGCTTAAAACAGCAGCATAGACATTGGGGTGCTAACTCATTTAACAAAAAAACAACAGATATGACAGTTAAACAAAATGATAGCATGCGAGTATAATTAACGATATGGAGCAAGAAAAACACAAAAAATGAGACACCATATAATAATAATAATAATTTAAAATAAAACAACAAAACGTATACATTGTGCTCATTAAAACATAAAATAACTACAAATGAGATAATAAAAAGTAGCACACTTTTATTTAAATATGTGAAAGTTGTTTGTAACATTAACAGATTAGTATAGGAAACCGACCAATTAATCAAGCCCCAAAAACCTTAAGCATATCATCTTCTGTACGAATGCGATAACGTTTTGAATCTGTGTCACGACGGGCATATACAGTACCGTTCATTGTCCAGACAAAGCGAAACGACTTCAGACGCGCCTGTTCGCGAGTTTTAAAGAATAATTGTCTATTAAATTGAGTAAGGCGCTCGTTAATATAGAAACGCTGGGGATTGATGTCCAAATTAAGTCCAGCAGTGTCAGCCCCGCGGCGCACCCTAGCTCCCTTTATAAGCTGGTCTTTAACCACTCTACGGGCGAGGCGAACGATAATAGGACGAGGTTTGGGTTTGTGGTCCGCTGCGTCATCACGACGCGGTGGGCCGACACGCACCACACTCACAACGTCACGCTGGTCCAACTCGACGCCGACTTTTTTTGCCAGCAAGGTAACAATATGTAGGGAGTTTTCACCCTTTGTTTCAGTAACACCAGATATTTCCACGTCGTTAATAAATAAGTCCTGGTCCCGTTCATTCAATTGGCACCTTAGATCAGCCAACTCTTGTTCCATTTTGACATTATCTGACGTCTGGGCCTCGCAAGACCGCTGCTCTAGGCAAGTAACCCTCTTCTCGACTTCACCCACTCGACTGCTTAGCTCGCTCATATTCGTGTTCATTTGCCTCACCTCTTGCCGGAAAGAGATCATTTCTTGGACCATGGCAGTAACCTGTTCCCGTAAAAGTTTCATCTCATTAGCCAAGTCAGGATTCTCAAGGCAGCGCCCTCTAGTGACATCGTCAGGAGACACGTCACACACCTCCGTGTCTGTGTCACCGGACCCAGAGGTAGATGAGTTAGTAGGAGTGATGTGTTTATTTGCATTGCTTGCGCCTGCGCACTTAGCGTCGGATTTACATCCTGGACACTTCCACTTGTTAGGGAGTCTGGCATCAATTTTAATATTTAAACATTGGCGATGAAACAGCTTTGAACATTTTGAGCATATTGCGGCATCCACCGTAGGAGCAAACCTACCGCAGACGTTGCACTTGTTAGCCATTGTGCCAAGAGATGGCGCTGATTGTGTTTATATGTAATATCTTAGTATAATTTAATTTTGTTAATTATTTATAGTTAAAGTGCGTAGGTTCCCACACTTTCTTTCCACTGTTACACGAAAAAGAAAAATATTTATTTATATGTACAAAAGTGGAAACAGGAACTTATGATCTAGTTAAATACGGCGTTATCAGCTGGCCGATAATCAGCTGATTGAAATTGTAAAAACACTGCCACAAATAACTTGATTCTCCGATGAATACACACATAGGCACAACACAACTATACTGTCCACAGAATTTGTTATAGAACCAGATTCCAGCGTTTTTAAATTAGATAAAAATTAATTAAATAAACGTAACACAACAAGTCGTGACAACTGGCCGAGCTACCCTCCCAGCTCGAAGCTGACACACGCCTTTTTTTCGATGCTTCTTGCGATATTTGTTGCTAGAGTACAAGATGATTCTAGATCTATAATGGCATTAGAACAAAGTTCTATCTCTTTCTCCGTTAATTTATCTTAGTGAGAGTATACAGGCTAAGCTCAGGCTGTAGTGCTATTGAGTAGTTGGAACTCGTTTAGTGTTAAACGACCAATTAATATGGCTCGCTTGATTGATTGCTACCGATAAACTGTTATATTGCCAGTTATCTGGACAGGACAGGTCTGGCTAGTACGGATAGTCATATTATGTTAGAGCTATTGTGCTGCTAAACTTTCCCATCGACCAGTGATCTTTCCAAGAGGTTTCTGGTTCGATTACACGGGCAAATTTATCTCAATATGAAACCAGGTTCCTACTTTTCCTGCCTAACAACGTTGACCACTTACCATCAAGTTCATCTGCTGACTTGTCGGTTATCAGAGCGAGCGAAGCGAAATACTATTCCACAATCTATGCATTCTTGTGGTACACTTTACTTCGAAACACTTTCAGGTTTAGACTTTGACATGGTATTCTCTATTAATGTCTAAATGTGTTATCAATCACAAAAATATTATTTTATCCACATTAAAAACATTAAAGTTAACAATTTTTTTTGATTAGATTTTTATTGTATTACTAGCGCCATCTGTACGAAAACTTATGCAGCTCCCAAAATAAAGCGTTTCTGACTGGGTATCTTGAACTAGTTAAACTAAATTCTGCAATTACTTTATGCTCATACGAACGTATATTATACGTACAAATCCCGACTTGGAAACATTACCAGCCTACTTCTAAACTCGCTCATCCGGTGTTAGTATAAGTTCGGCTTGAGACACCCGCGACTTGGAATAATGCGGAACTAAGTTTGCAGCGCCAAAAGTTTTAATGCTCTGGAACAAAGTGCTCGACGCTATGAAAAATGTTGGCAAACTTTAAAATACTTTATGCAAAATCGGTCCTTATTTATTGTGACCCGTTGGCCGGATTATGATGCTTAGTGTACTAATACACTCGTTAGCGGTCTGCTGCAGAGGCCGGGTATCGGAATTATCCAATCTTCGATGTTTATCGATAGCAAAAAACTGAGATAGATCGTTTAGGTACTTCAAATATGAACTTTATAGTATTGCCTATAATAGTTATACCTTGTACTTCTAAACCACTGATCACACTTCGATAACCAAGATATCTAGAAACATCTCGATCATCCGCTAGTTACCAACATTGTGATGTCACACTTTACAATAATCTCTAATTTCATTATTATTTATCAAAATAATTTAAGTCAAATAGAGGTTGAAAATAAATGAATAAAATTGAGTTGTCCCAATCTTAAAACAACTTCAACTTAATATATGAACTATTCACCTTCAAAGGAGAGGTGTTCTCGCAAAGACTGTCTGTGTTCCTTTACAAAGATTCTCCAAGATCCCTCGTATAACTACTACGTGCTGGCAATTCATTTGCTTTGTACAGCAATGACGCTTTAACTGGAGTTGGAGTAAGCTGGGATTCTACCGGTACATATAATTGGAAAGCAATGCTTGAATAAAGTTTTTATGCTGTTTACTAAGAAACTTAATTGAACACAGAATTTGTAAGACAAAGACTTATTTGTTTTAGAATGTAAAGTATATTTAAAAATAACATAGGTACTACATTCATAAGTTAATAACACATTCAAGGCTTTGTTCATGTAATAAAGTATTCAAAGATAAAGGGATGTATAAATTATTCATATCATTACAGAACAATATTTATAAGCCCGTTCTGATCTTATGCAAATTGTCTCTGAGAAATGCCGGGATTAGAACTAATCCCCAGGATACTCATGAAGTGATGTTTGGAAATAAGCGGCTCTGATTATTTCTTGCGGAATCTCAATGTTTCAATGAAGAGCGCAGTTTTAAGGCGCTGTATGACTACGATTTAAAAACGTTGATTTCACTCACACAACCGCATATCTGCGCTAATCTAATGTTACATTTACGTGACGCTGAATAGGGTTCAAAATTGCAAAGCATATTTTTGCTAACAATGTAACTAGACTGCGAATAAACATTTAATTTCAGGGTTTTCCTTAGATAATTCAGAATATACACATTAAATTCAATATCTGTCCGGTTAAAGTTTTAATAAAACCATATGACTATTATATTCTCAAAAAATAATATGTTGTTACCGCTGAAAATACAGAGAATTTCGACGCTAAAGTTTATTTTTGTACAGCAAATTACGATTTTTTATTGGAAATATTAAACAACTATTTGATATTCTATTCGGTTAAAGTTTATCTTTAGACCTTTTTTATGCTCTGTATGTTTTGCGTGCGATATTTTCATTGGGTTTCCTCATACTCGAGCATCAAAGAAACCCAGTTTTGTGAATATTGAGATCACACCGCGCCTTAACACAAGATAGTACGAGTCTCACACACACTCACTTCCACACTACACAACACACTTATACACACACGCCACTTTTATTTTGCTTTGTTAAAATGTTTAAGTGATTAATTGTATTTCATCTTGGTGGATGAGCCCTTAAGGTTATCTTACGCTCCAACTCAAAGTCACGTAGTAAGTTGATAGTTACGGCGTCCTAATAGAAATGTGTAATAATTAGCTACAGTTGTGTATTCATACAATTCGTTGTTATTAGGGGAAAGATATGAAACAACAGAATCGGGACAAATACTTTCATCTGTTGCACCAAATTACTTAGCTAAATGATGATCAAATGACAATTATGATGATGATAAAGATTAACACTAATAAGCTGCATGAAACAGGTTTATCTTAACTGTTGTTTTTAATCCCACATTAATCCCATGTTAATAAATGTATACGCTCGGTCGTACCGGCAGCTGAACTAATCTTGGAAGCCGGGGAGATGTGTTTCAGAAATAAGTAGCTAAGCTGTTTATATGCAGAGTTCGTGACAACGCTTACTGCGGATTGTTGCAGACTTTCGTTTCTCTTACTGTATTACGAGTTTTACTACATACTATTTATATGTACTTCATTAACATCATATAGCACATCTTAGTCTTAGGTCCGCATTAATAAAACGATCTCAGCTCAAGAACGCCATTTCATAAATATAATTTTTATATTATTTGACATATTACGTCAAATCTTATGTATAAAAATATTTCAGCATCGCAAAGATAATCTTAAGATTGCTGCGATCTTAAGTTTCACTTCAGTTTATTAATACGAACCTTAGTGCTGCACGAGTTGATGTCCAAATAATTTTATCGATTTTGCCAACGCTTACATTAAATTTGGGGAATTATAAAATCTTAATGTGATGTGATTTACTTAATAATTTTACTTTCGTTATTTATTTATTTATATATTTATGTCACCTCTTAAAAAGAAGAAACAAAGGGCAAACTTAATGCCTAATGGCATTGTCCACCAGTCAACCCTGGGTGGATGTGGAAATAGCTGATGGCAGGTGTTAACACAGAAAATATATACTCACTCTAGAAAAATTACTAAAATCAAATTACATAACAAGAATACATATAAATACACATACATACATAAATACCTATAATAACATAAATATATAGTAAATAAATATTTAGGGAATATATACATAGATATATAGGGAGTTTTGCACAGTATGCTGAAGAAAGAAGTAAAATGAAAAATATAGAAGTGACATTAATCAGAACCTGACTTTTAATCAATGACGTTGTATGTATAGGGAGGTAGACATGCTGAGAGGGCGTTGAAATTAAGTCAGTCGAATCTAGTCAAGTGTAGCGATTTCATTGTAGACAGTTGATAGATGCTTCAGAGTGAGGCTGTCTGTAGTTGTCACAAAAATGCCGAGTTGTGTTTTGAGATTTTGCAAAAATCATTTCTCCAAATTCAATAAGAATGATGGAGTTACATACCATAGGCAAGTACATAAAACGTTATGTTTAATTTTGTTACTAATATATAATATTTCTTTTAAAATTAATTAAAATATTAAATGTATTAAGGCACATGCCATTCGTCATAGACTAATAAGGCAGAAGTGAAATCTAGGCATAAAAGTCAATTTAAGACATTTCGCAAATTGAACCAAATGAAATCTTTTTGTAATGAATATGTATATCCCCAATTTTTTGAATTCTTAACTAATTTTATTATGATATCAAGTTTTAGATTGTTCGTAAAATTAAAAGGTTAAATATAACTGTAACTATATATAACTATTTTCATGCCACTTCCTTATTACACGAGGGTTGGGGGAAAGGAACCAAAATAAAAATAAATACATATAATATTATGCCTGTTAACTTTTAGGTCAAACTTTTCAGCGCGAACAGTAGCCCTTTTTATTATTTTCTTCTTATCAAAATCAGACACAATTTCGTTTAAGTTATTGTATTTTTTACTTACTTTAAGTTTTTTGTTGTGTAATATAATTTCAAAATGTTAAATGACAATAATAATATTATGCCTAATATGTACTAACTATTTGTTTCATTCAGTGTCCCTTCTGCCTGACTACTCTATGTTATGCTTTGACAATTATGACATGTCATCGCGGATCGAAAATTGAACCTTGTAATGTATGGACATAACATATCTATGGTAAAAATCTTTGCTTTTAATAAATGTTCGCGTAGGCGATACTTAAAGGAGAACCTGCTGGGAGCATGTCTCAACTCGACGGGCAAGGAGTTCCAGAGTAGTGTAGCCTGCACTGTGAATGAATACTTTCGTTATTTGACTCATTTTAATTTACTTTATTTTGATACTAGCAGCCCGCCCCGGCTTCGCTCGGGTGTAATTTTTATTTTTAAACATTTAGAGATATATTTATAATTTTATGTTTTGACGACTCGTGTGGCGCGATGGTTACCATGCCGGATCGCCGCGCCAAGGGTCCTGTGTTCGATTCCCAGCGAAGCGGAAATTAGAATGATCAATTTGAATTTCTGTTCTCGGTCTGAGTGTGAATGTCCTTGTCTAGTGTGTTATCCATGGCACCCACGACACAGGGAATCCTAGTGTGGGGCTATGAGTATGAAACGTTATTATTTATTATTTGTTTTTATTTATTATCTCTTTAAAGGACATAGGTATGTGTTTTTTCTTTAAATTTTAAATTTGTACTTGCCAACCTATTGTTATTTTTATAACATATACATTTTACTCAATTAATTTATTTGTAATGGGTTTATTTTTTTACTTGGAACTATTTTTTTAAGATTCCTCTATTTACATTTTTGTACATACATACATCTATTTACATTTTATTGCTTTAGTAAATAAAGGACTACGCTACAGTTGCTTTGCGTGGGGCCACACTGGTCATTGCGCGGCCGCGGCGGTGTTTGTTTTCCTAAATTTGTATTATCTTCTGAATGGAATGTCCGATTTGAGTAGTTCAAAAAGTTATCTATAGGTATTGAAACAGTTTTGAGTATTAAATGATTTATTTGGATAAGGATTAATACGAAGGTATGGTTTTCATGATCTGATTTTGGTCATCTTTTTTATTAACTGTTAAAATGTAAAAAGTGGTTATAGTGACATTACGACAATAGTTGGAAATATAGTATCGCGAGGTTTTTTGTAGATATTGATATGTTCTCTAATATTGTAAAACATTTTTTGTTCTATCATCAATAGTTTCCGCACTAAACAACTGGCTGCTTTCCATTCGATATAAACGTTAACGTTAAAATCGTGTTGTCGTGTGAACGACTGCCTCGTATACGGGAAAACCGTATACGGGAAAAAATCTAATCGAATGCACGCCGTGTGAACGTAGCCTAACGCGGGAGCAGGCAACATACAACTGTCGTTAGTATATTAGTTCATTGCAACTGTCCATGGGTGAAGCATGGGTTTTCCAGATTAACGCCGCAAATACTTAAAGATTGACCCTGTGATTTATTTTGTTGATTTACTTTTACAACTGTTGATCTTTCATTATCTGCAGTCGATCGGCGACGATATAGCGGATAGCTATCGTTCCCGGTAATTGTTTCTGCCACTAAATCCCGTGGACACCGTTTCGAAAATTGACCATCTACCATACATGGTGAATTTGAATTGAGATTTCCACATGGGCCATGAATCATGTTTTTAATAACAACTTCATGCAAGCCTGGATCAACTTGTACATCAGGATTGACTTATACATCAGGAATTTCAGTAGATATGATTTGATCAACTTCATTTGGTATCAACTTTATTTTCTCAATTAGCCAAATCATGATTATGAGCATGAGGCAACCTGCTCGCAGCGCGTAACGTCTCACCAAATATACTGTGTTTTACAATTAAATCCATTAAAGATTTCAACTTTAGTCGGAAGACTCGTGCAGTAATATCATGGCGATCAATCGGTGATTGGCCAGGTAAAAACTCCTGTTTGATTTCTATTCACTAAAGACTGCATGTGAATGTGATAAATAAATCTGCAGTGCCATAATAACAAACATACATATGTCATGGCATTTTGAGCGTATTCATGCATATGCCGAGGACTTCCAATATAATATGTTGCTGGAAGAATTGTCATCCGCCCGACATTGTTTGGATTTCCATCGGTAGTAATTGCATCTCGAAGGTGAATACCTACATATACTCGTCAGAACGTAGTTTGGTCTGTTTCAATCTGATGAAGTCTATGTTTCTATGTTTACATACATATCAACAGCATATTGATGAAACAATCGCCGACATTTCAATATGTGATTGTCTTTATTTTCAGGAAAAATCAGACGGTATGAGTAAAAATTTATTGAACTAACTTTTTTATTAGTTTCAGCTCCTGTAAATAAGATAATGTTTTGATGACAGTCATTCAACAATAACATAATTGTAAACAAAAACAATGCAATGACACTTTATAATTGCCTGTATTAGGATTTATCATCTTGATTGAGAAATGATAACCATCTTCACCTTTCCAAAATAATATTGGATACGCGTCATGAGACTCATGAGAGATGTGATTCATGCACACGCTGTAACTGATCATTTCTGCGATGTAAATCAATATCACGGGCTTCCAGATTTTCTCCAACCATTACAATGGCAACTTCATAAATTTTTGGTGCATTGAAACGTCTTGCGTGTTGTCCTGCAGGAGTTTTATCAGCTCTGATTACAATTTTATAACTATCAGATGGCATGTGATCCAATGCAGTTTTAAAAAATGTAATCAACTGATATAAGTAACTTCCGTGGGCCTTAAGGATCATACAAAAAAATTACCCGAATTTGTTGAATATCGGGTACTCTTACAGAATTAATTTGCGTTTTTCCACCACTTTCATGGTGAAATTAATGAAATGCTGAAATTATATTGGAGGACATAGATACGCAAAAAACATGCTCTTGAAAACAAAATAAGAAAATATAATATATATCCGTTCAGTTATAGGGTTGTGAATTAATTAAAAAAATAACTTAAGGCATTTTATGGCTTTTCCATGTAATATAAGTAAAATTTAAGAAATGTATGTATTACTCTTTTTGTACGGAGTAAACGTTTTTTTATTATTTAAAACAAATCAGCTGACATTTTTTATTTTTCCATACAAAATGTCCTTAAGGAACTCTTTGGTATGGAACCCTAAAAAATAGCTTAAATGCTAAGTTGAAGTCTTTTCAATATCCTAAATAGTCCTGTTAAAATTCGTTCAGTAGTTTCAGAGATTTGGCTAGTACTGGTCATTGCGCGGCGGCGGCGGTGGTATTTATTTTCCTGAAGTCGTAATATCTTCTGAATGGAATATCCGATTTGAGTATTTTAAAAAGTAATCAATAGGTATTGAAATAGTTTTGAATATGAAATGATTTATTTGGATAAGGATTAATACGAAGGTATAATTATCATGGTCTGATTTTGGTCATCTTTTTTATTAACTTTTAAAATGTAAAAAGTGGTTATAGTGGCATAACTACAATAGTTGGACATATAGTATCGCGAGGTTTTTTGTAGATATTGATATGTTCTCTAATATTGTAGAACATTTTTTTGTTCTATCATCAATAGTTTTCGCAGCGCACGCGATGTAAAGAATATTTTAGGTAATTTTTTACACATTATTGGAGTTTTAGTAAGGATCCCTAATTTTTTTTAAATAAAATATAGCCTATGTTCACCGCGAATAGTGTAGCTTTCTAACAGTGAAAGAATTTTTCAAATCGATTCAGTAGTTTCGGAGCCTATTCAATGCAAACAAAAAATCAAATCTTTCCTCTTTATATATTAAGTATAGATATTCACAAGATCTCAATCACTGTTTATTCCCAAGTATCCGAATAACTTCAGCAACACCTTCAAAATTAATCAAAAATATTTTCCACTCAGTAGTAAAGAAACGCGATCCTTATTTTACCTTGTTTAATATATCTGGCCGGTTGTAAGTAAGCTTAAAAATTTACCGCCTGCCAAATAAAGGGAAATTAAAAAATGTATTTATGGGCACTGGTTCGTGAGAAAAATGAGTCCGATGAAATTAGTTGTTTGTAAAATCGTTCTGTGCTCGTTGTTACTGCTTGTATGCTCATTTATACATTTCTTACTTGGACTTCTATTTCAATACGATGCTTTAGAGTACATTGGTGGATAAGTAGCCAACCCAAGTGTAAGTTCAATTCCAGTGCCTCTGACATAGCTTAACGACTCTTTTTATATACGAGTATAGCAAAATTCAATCCTGAAGTCAAATTTAAAATTAGTTTCCTATTTCCTGATATCCATAGTACAAAACCGAGAATTTTGATTTGATTCTCGGAATGGAATTGAAGAAAATCGATTCGATTCTCAACATCACAATGGTCTTCTATGATGCCATTTCTCGTCAGAATGTATACGCGATCATAGATATAAGATAACAGGTACGAATACGAACAAAGCATATTCGTGTATTTCCGTGCCAGGGCGATAAACTAGCCCTTCTCCGTTTCACGACGGATAGCGATCTGATGCTACAGATCGCAAGTGATGAGCGAGTATTATGAAGTTGAATATATTTGACATGAGAGTCAAGAAACAGAAAATCACTTCCAGACCAGCCCACTCTACACGATCCTGTCCTCATCTGTGACGCGGGCGTACAAATATTTTTTGGCATCTGTGAGGCCGGCGCGGGGCGTGGGCTGGTACGCGGCGCGCGCTAGTTAAAATGACTATTATATATCTCAAAATTATTGCACGAGAGCTATATACAATGCTTATGTCGTGAGAATCGTTATGAAACAAGCTAAACATTTAAAAAACCGTGAAATGTTGGTCCAGCTTTGTCGTGATACCTAATTACACGTTCGTCAATCTTTCACCGTTAAAGGGTGAACTCATAGAAATGGGTAATTAACGAAGAGTTCGTAATTAACGAACATCTAAGGAAAAATTTTACATAACTTTATTTTGTTATATCTTTGGTAAGGTACTGCCAATTTGCTGCCTGGCTCTTAAAATGGTGTGATTTTAAAGTTAACACCAGTGAAACTATTGTAAACTTTTTGTAAACTAGTAGAACTTTTGTGTTCGGGATTACCCGCCGTTTGTTTTTACCCTTCTTTTTCCTACGTATAAATGGATTTTTTCATTAATAACTTTATTTTTAGGTCCATTATTATTTTACTTCACGCTGGTATTTATTTGAATTTTAATATATTCATTTATTAGTATTTTTACAGATCCACGTTGTATTAAGTTTACGTATTTGATCGTTTTATAAAACCCATGTTTTGCGCAATGCAACGACTTGAAAATGTATCTATTAAATAATTTGTTTCAAACTTGCAATAAATGCTTATCATTGCTTCAGACAATTACAAACACCAAATCATTTATCATTCCAGATTTATAATAAACGTTTTGTTGATTAAGATTTCCGCTTCATCCATTAACTTAATCCAAACAACAATCAGTCTCGAGTAACGCACAGCAAATGTAATTACACACAATAAGATATAGGACCAAAAATACGCGCTACCTCGCGCGTAATCTACACTAATACAAATGAAATTGTAGCATCACTGTGGTACACATTTTATTTTCTTATCTTATCTTCTCTTATCTCTTAAGTTGTTTTCGCCTTTTGCTTTCAGGCTTCGTATTTTATGACTCCTGGGACCGAGCACTTTACTGGTTTCTGCCAAGCTAATGTGTTAGGGTTATGGCTTTGTTGATTCTTAATACTTAATGGATAAATATAAGATACCGAAACTTGCATAAACTCATTTAATCGTCAAACCGGTCGCATAAAGATATGATCAACACTGTGTCTGTCTATCTGTAGGATGAAGCCGTTACGGTTTACACCCCGAAATCAATCCTTATTGCGTATATTTAATCATAGTACTTCGCCTCTATGTAACGGTCAACAAATACATCTTCCAAATGTTTTCTGAGTAGTCTCCATAGTATACTTACGCAGATATAGCAGCACTTGGAATAATGATATCCGAAAACAGGTGAGCTAATTCGTACCGAAAACAATAAACTTGTAATCACGCTTGCTGATGAGATGTTCGTAGGTTGAACATCAGAAGATGATATTAGTCTGTGACCTACTTTACATAGAATTGAAGTTCCATCTTAGTCGTAAATTGGCTTTATAGAAACGTAGCTACATTCCAAATAGATCGCATACTCTTACGACTATTATCATAGACCCTTATTGTGATTATCCGCACGTATTTCCTCTAAAAAATAGGAAGACAAGTCCCCTTCGCATCATAATGTACAAAACGCAAAATGAACACAACTCACAAAATGTACAAATCGCTAAATGTACAAAACGCATAATGTATAAAACGCAAAATATACAAAACGCAAAATGTTGAAGAAAGCCCGCGTTCAAAGTCGTACCAGGCTAAGAACAAAAAAGTCAGGTAATGTCAAAAAATACCGAAATTTGCATGATTCAAAAAATCTGATGGGAACAATGGGATTCAGCTTCAAAGGGCTAATAGTGTAAAATCAGCAACAAAACTGTGAGAACATAATTAAATGACTGAAATTTGAAGATTCAGACCCAGACCAACTCAAACATAAGTTTATTACAGTCGCAATCAAATAAAAGAACCATTTCAAACGCTCGATATGACGTGCCCTAATTAACTTTGTGACATCTGCCACGAACATCGCTGAAATGATCGTTCATTACCGTAAAATTTATCAAAATGTTGTTTTAAATTGAACCTTATTGATTACGAAATAGAACTGACACAAATATCCAAATTGGTGACTATGTAAATTTGGTTTGCTCAACTTCACACAGGAATATCCGATTCTAGTAACAAAGTGGTCACCGTCGATGCATTAACGCGATAATTAGAACGGGCGAATTGTTGATTCTACGTTTATAGCCGTATGTTTGTTTCATGAGTGCTTTTGTGCTTCTGAAACGTGAAACAGTACAATAGGATCAGCAGTTTTAGTGTTAACTCTTGTCGATTTCCTCGTTGATAAGTTCTTAGTTCTCTCTCTTACAATGGTTGTGCGGTAATCGCAGGGGCGATCCTTCGATGTATGTAATGTGGACTGTATAAATGTATATGTATGTATGTATGAAGCAGTAGGTTGGTAGTATGTCCAATCCAATACCAAAATCAGTAAGAAAGAACCCACCAACCTTAACATCCAATGTCGCAGGATTGCGCTGCGCACGACTGCTTCTTTATCTCACGGCACGGCCGGAGGACAGCACCATAAACGTTATGGTCTTCTGATGATGGAAACTCCACGAACGTCGTGAATTCTACCGATCTTGTTCAAGGAGTTGACGCAACTCGCGATATTTTTCCTTTGACATTAAGTGTCAATTTTGGAAGGGTTTTACTTTTTCTTTCACACCGACCAGTGATAAAGGATTGAACATACCCCCCACCGAAATCAGTGTGATGATTTCCTAATAGTGTCGGTGTGTGAAGTGTGAAGAATGAGTGTGTTAATAATTTGTGTTATTGAATATTTACGAAATAATTCAAAATAAAATAAAGAAACTTGTTAGTGTTAAGTAAAAAAGTTGAGTGTATGTGCCTAATCTAAGTCCTAACCTAATAACCTAATTTAATATTTAGTTTGCATATGGCAATGGGCAGATTTTATTTACTGGTCTTTTATAAACCCCAGTTTGCGTGCGTACAGTAACTACACGTACAATGTTATCAAAACCAGGGTGAACCTCTTCTATTCTGCCAAGAGGCCACTGTAACGGTTTGGTTAAGTTAGATTTAAGGAGCACTAAATCACCCTTCTTAACATTTGGAATTGAGGTGAACCACTTTTCTCTTTGCTGTAAAGTGTGCAAATAATCATTTGACCATCGCTTCCAAAATGATTGTGATGCCTTTTGAATACATTGCCAACGTGACAATCGATTCATCTGTACATCTTCAAAATTATATTCCGGAACAGTTAATAAATTCTGTCCAATTAAAAAATGACCCGCAGTCAGAACTTCAAATTCATTTGGATTATTTGAAAGGGAGCATAATGGTCGCGAGTTCATAATTGCCTCAATTTTACAAAATAAGGTACTTAACTCCTCAAAAGTCAAGGACCTATCACCTACTACACGGTAGAGATGATGTTTGGCTGATTTTATACCTGCCTCCCACAGACCACCCATGGAAGCTGCATTAGGCGGGTTCGTACGCCATTCGACGCCTCGCGAGGATAATCCAGAAAGAATTTCATCAGAATTAGACGTAGAATTAAAATAATTAGTAACGTTTTTTAAATGTTTAGCCGCTGCAATAAAGTTTTTTCCACAATCGGAATATAAGCAACTGCAGAGACCGCGGCATGCCACAAAACGATCAAATGTGGCCAGAAAACATTCGCAAGATAAATCTGAGAGCACTTCTAGGTGCACTGCTTTTGTAGAGAAACATACAAATAAACACAAATATGCCTTAGTAACCTTTGCATTTCGCCGCATACCTTCTTTTATAAAGAATGGACCACCAATATCGCAACCAACATGGTCAAACACCTTGTTGGCCTTAAGCCGAGTTGCAGGTAACGTACCCATCATAGGCTGTGTGGAGTATGGACGAAATTTAAAACAAGCCCGACATTTCGACAAAACTGAACGAATTACACTACGAGCGTTTATTATCCAGTATTTATTATTCAAAATGCCTTGCAAGGTGCGCGGTCCTACATGCATGTACAATTTATGAAAATAATCAATTATTAAATTTGTTATGTGGCACTTCTTGGGTAATAGTGCCGGATGTTTTATACTATATGGTAAATCCGACTGTTGTATTCGACCCCCCACCCTGAGGAAATTATCAGGGTCTATAAAGGGAGATAGTTTGCGAAGGGATGATACATGAGTTCCCTTTGCTATCATTTGCATTTCAGAATAAAAATAATTATTTTGAATGACTTTTATAATTAAATCATGTCCCCGCTTTAACTCACAAGACTTTAGTGAACCAAATGTTCGATCAGATTTTTTACATTTTAAATTATTTATAAAACGAAGACACCACGCTGTTACGCGCTCGAGTTTACTAAACGATGAAATTTTATTAAAGGAATGTTCGAGATCATTAAAGTTATTTAAATTATAAGAATTAAAGGTGAATGTGTCTACGTTAGTTTTAAGTTCTGGAATAATATCATTTTCTTTTAAAATTAATGTACTTCTTGGCCAACTACGCGGATCCCCAGCAAGCCATGCAGGGCCACTAAACCATTCGTCCGCTACTGCTATAAGTTGTTCAGGCAGCGCGCCTCGAGAACAGAGGTCGGCTGCATTGTTCTCACTGTTTACATGAAACCAGCAATTGGGCGGAATCACGTCAACAATCTCGCTAACACGGTTAGCCACGAACACTTTTAGCTTGTATGGCGGAGTCTGTAGCCACGACAAAACTACACTCGAGTCGCTAAAGGCAACTATTGGTAAATTAAAATCTTTAACGTTTTGTACGACAAAACGAACTAGCTTCGATAACAGCACGGCTGCCATAAGTTCAAGCCTAGGGATAGACATTAACGGCTTCAATGGAGCAACTCTAGATTTGCTCGTCAATAGTTTGACTTTGACGTTCCCATCCTTGTCAGTACTACGAAAATATATGCAAGCTGCGTAACCCAGTGATGACGCATCACAGAAACCGATTAATTGCACGTTTACAAACGAATTCACTAGAAGGTGTCGCTCAATGCGAAGTTGTGAAAGAATCGGTAATTGACCGATAAATTTATCCCATTTTTGTAACAATTCGTATGGTAAACGGTCATTCCAGCCGAGGCTCAGTTTCCAAAGATCCTGCATGATACATTTGGCAACGAAAGTACACGGCGAAATAAAACCAACCGGATCGTAAATACTAGCAAGCAGCTTAAGTACTGAACGTTTCGTTCCGTCATTATCTTTTAAATTATAATTAAATGAAAAGAAGTCGCATGAGGGCAACCATGTCAATCCCAGGACTTTTAAGGATGATGATAACGTATCATCTTGAAAATTTATTTGCGTTATTTGTTCTGATTTCATTCGTGTCAGTAGCTCGGGACAGTTGCTAGCCCACTTACGTAATTCAAACCCGCCTTTTTTCAGAAGACTCATTAAGCCGTCTTGTAAGGTACAAGCTTCATCTACAGATTGACATGACCACAAAAAGTCATCGACGTAGACACCCTCTTCTAGAACTCGGGAAGCCTTACAGTCTGACCGTTCGTCTTGGGCAAGTTGAAGCAACGTGCGAATAGCCGTGTAAGGCGCGCTACGCAGTCCTTAAGTGACTGTTTTCAGTTCGTAAACTTGTACTGGGTCTGACGGTGTATCACGCCATAATATGTGTTGATAACACCTATCAGCGGGGTCGATGAGCACGGCTCGATACATTTTTGACACGTCCGCCGTAAAACATATGTCGTAGAGACGAAAGTTAATAATATTTTTTAAAATATTTGGAAGTAATTTACGGCCGGTCAAAAGGTTGTCATTTAGTGACACCCCAGTACTAGTTTTCTGTGATCCATCAAAGACCACACGCAACGGTGTTGTGGAGCTAGAAGGCCGTAACACACAGTGATGTGGTATAAAATATTTAGACGGCTCCGTACCACGATATAGCTCCATATGTCCCAGTGACTCGTACTCCTTCAGAAAATCAGAATAAGCCTTTCGGAACTCGGGTGAGCGCGCAAGTCGACGCTAAAATAGGTGAAACATATCGGCCACTCTCGTCACGATAATGTTTCTCAATATATAGTTTTTCAGCGACTTCATCATCGGGATTTAAAGGAACATCGCACGGCGAGGATTCTTTTCCCAAAATCGCTTAAGAGTATCATTTAAATGATCATCAGTGGTGTACGACACCAACGTTGTAGACGCTACAACGTTCACTTCCGTGACGTCATTAGTCGACGGGGTAATTAGTTTACCTGTGATAATATACCCAAATACGCTATCCAGCACGGCTGGCATATTGGGACCCATAATAATTTTCTTCCCACTATAAATATGAGGAAAAACGTCACCGCCTAAAATTAAATCAATTGGCGATTGCTTATAGAAATGAGGATCAGCTAAAAATAAATTATCATACTGTTTTATTATATGCTCAGGAATTTTAATGGTAGGTAGATCTGAAGTTACTTTCTGAAGAATAACAGCATCAATATTAAAAGCAGGTTTATCAGTGTGACGCGGCCTTAAGCTACATGACGTCATGCCGTAGTTCTTAACTAAACCATCAGCTAACCCGCAAATGCTAAACGGACATTTACGTTGAGATAAACCTAAACGTTGTAAGCATGCAGCGGAAATAAAATTGGATTGTGCACCGGAATCAATTAATACGCGACATGGTTGATAGACGTTAAAGTTATCTAAAATATAAACAATCGCGGTACCCAACAAAACCGTACTGTAACTGTTATTATTATCAGTTGAAGGGCCTCCCGACTGGGCGGGCGCGCTTGCAGGAATCGATGCATTACCGGAGTCATAAGAGGAAGCGAGAAACGTTTTCGTTACGTCCTGATGCAATAATAAGTTATGTGGTCGCTCACAAATAATGCATTTAAATTCACTCCTGCACTGTTCAACAGTATGATTAGGTTTCAGACAATTATGACATAACTTCAACTCATCAGCACGGCTGATTCGTAGCGAAGCACTCAATTTACGAAATTGAGCACAGCGATATATCATATGATTGTCTCCGCAATGCAAACAAGATAAATTATTTTTTGAGTTTAATGACGATGCATGTGCGTAGCTTTTCTGTGCACTGTTTCTAGTTCGCGCCGTAAACCTATTTACATCTAGTTGACGTTTATTCTGTACAACGTTTTGGTTGCTTGTACTAGCACCATAAGAACTAGAATGATCCAACACTTTTATTTGATTAGTAACAAAAGTAATCAATTCAGAGAATTTTGGTATCGACTTCTGATTGATACTTTGTTCAAATGACCTACGAGTGTATGGATCCAAGGCGCGTAATGCTATATGACACAGAATGTAACTATTCAAATCTTCAATATCAAGAGATTGTATAGCCTTGTATGAGTTATCAAAGGTTTCTATGAAATTATTCAACTGAAAGGATGATTCCTTCGCAATAGGTGTAAAGTTTAACATTTTATCTAAATAATTCCCAACTAACATTCGGTTATCTTGATACCTGTCGAGTAAAGCTTGCCAAACTATATCATAATTATTAGAAGATATCGGAATACTTTTGACTATATTTAAAACGGAACCTTTGATACATGAGAGTAAATAGTGGAATTTATCTATTTTTGGTATCTGAGGCTGATTATGAACCAACGAACAGAATGTCTCGTAAAATGTATTAAAATTCTCAATATTTCCATCGAAACAAAACAACTCCAATTTTGGAAGACGTGGTCTAGATTCGATGCACGACTGTGTTTTTTCAGTTTTAACGTTCGCTAGTAATTTTGAAGAAATCAATTTTATACGGTAATACAACTCATCAAAACTATTCAATTCCTGACTTTGAAATATGGTTTTCATACCAGCTTGTAACTGACATTTATAAATTTCAAAAATACATAATTCGAAAGATGAACGTAGCTCATCTATATCCGTGACACGCAAAAGAAACATTTCACGAATATTGCTGTCAGTTACATTTAGTGACATGTCAGATAATATTTGTAATTGTTCAAAAATTCTTTGCTTTTTGTTGATTAAAACGTTTAATTCAACATCAGCTATGCACTCCTCGTACACTTCCTGAACCTTCTGACCCTTTTTAGCCATTGCAACGTGCAAACTAAATATAATATGTCAAATAAAATAAAAGAATAATGAATTGCCTACTCTATATCCGGCTCGAAGGACCACAAAAAATTGTGCGGTAATCGCAGGGGCGATCCTTCGATGTATGTAATGTGGACTGTATAAATGTATATGTATGTATGTATGAAGCAGTAGGTTGGTAGTATGTCCAATCCAATACCAAAATCAGTAAGAAAGAACCCACCAACCTTAACATCCAATGTCGCAGGATTGCGCTGCGCACGACTGCTTCTTTCTTTCACGGCACGGCCGGAGGACAGCACCATAAACGTTATGGTCTTCTTAAGATGGAAACTCCACGAACGTCGTGAATTCAACCGATCTTTTTTAACGGAGTTGACGCAACTCGCGATATTTTTTCCTTTGACATTAAGTGTCAATTTTGGAAGGGTTTTACTTTTCTTTCACACCGACCAGTGTTAAAGGATTGAACAATGGTTAAGGCGCGGTGTGATTTCTTTGATGCTCGAGTACGAGGAAACCCAATGAAAATATCGCACGCAAAAAATACAGAGCATAGAAAAAGGTCTAAAGAAAAATGTTAACCGAATAGAATATCAAATATTTGTATAATATTTCCAATAAAAAATCGTAATTTGCTATACAAAAATAAACTAAGCGTCGAAATTCTCTGTATTTTCAGCGGTAACAACATAGTTTTTTGGAGAATATTATAGGTATATGGTTTTATTAAAACTTTAACCGGACAGATATTGAATTTAATGCGTATATTCTGAATTATCTAAAAACCTACAAATTAAATGTTTATTCGCAGCCTAGTTACATTGTTAACAAAAATATGCTTTGCAATTTTCAACCCTATTCACCCTCACGTAAAGGTAACATTAGAGTAGCGCAGATATGCGGTTGTGTGAGTGAAATCAAAGTTTTTAAATTGAAGTCATTCCGCGCCTTAATAACTCCCTGTATCATCAAAAGTGGATAGCGCAGATACAGTATCGATCTAAAGGCTGACGGTACTTAATACATTCCGGCACTAATTAACACATAAACCCATAAAGATTGTAGTATAGACATTCTGAGTACAGAATAGTCTCTCAATTTCATACGAAGTTGTATAATGTCGTACATTCTCTCGAGTTAAAAAGAAAAGTTTTACAGAGAATCTAGACCCAGTTCCTTTGCTTTTACAAAGTGAAACGGAAGATTCTATAGAGATTGCCTAAACCTAAACTCCTGAATATCTCATTAAAGAATAATACCAAATTTTCAGTACTCCAAGGGATTATACAATTGGTAATGACCCTGCCTTCAAAGCGAGGGGGCCCGGGTTTGAATCCAGGGCAGATATTTGTGTGTGTATGTGTTTGTAATATTTGTTACACGTCACACGCGAATAGGTACGTAGAAATGGTTACATCTTTTTTTATTGATGTATTTTATTTATATGGTTATCTATTTATTAATTTATTGACTTATAATTTGGGGTAGTTCGAACTTTCCTAGCAATGGTTACCGTTGATACAATAATTTTAAGGCAGTGGACGAGTTTTCTCTCCTTACCTTCCAGGCTGGGTCGTCAAAATTAAATAAAGAATATTCTCTTACATCCAAAGTCACGAAGTTAGCCACAGATCTGGCCATCGATCCTGCTTAGCCACTAAACACAATAAATAAGGATTACCCGTTGGTGTAAGCAGCGGTGATTTTTCTATATTTTTCCTCCTTCGTGTGTAACTCCCATCACGTGACTCCTGGGTTTAAAGGGATAGAAACATGACGTTGATATGGAAGTCAAATAGAGCGAACTAATCTCGGTGGTTTACTGTGAAAAATAGTTAAGTTAGTTGTAAGTTCACATACTAAATTAAATACTAAGTAAGTTTAATCCATCGCCATAAGTTAGTGGTGGAAGCGACACATTCGAGAATCAACCGTCATATTTTAACGCATAATATTTCTTTTGGACGCAGTTTTGTAGACTATTTATGTACAGTTTTGGATAAGTAGTATGTGGCCATACTTGAGTCTGAAGAAATCTCTCTTGCTGGTGGTTAGCAAAATAACTGATTTGCTCAAAAAGGGCGTGGCTAAGGCACCACTTCTCATCTGTTAGCGATTGCTGGGCTCTTTGCCATCCAGTTTAATTCCATTCATTGACATCCCTGGATAATAATGATTAATAATATAATAATGATTTACGAAAAATAATTTTCTTTTTATTTTATTTCACAGCCGTTTCTCCTTGTATTTTTTTCTATGGAATTAGCCGGCAAACTTGCTGACGACCCACTTGATGGTAAGTGGCTGAGATATTAAAATTACTTAAGGCGCGGTATGACTACGATTTAAAAACGTTGATTTCACGCACACAACCGCATCTCTGCGCTAATCTAATGTTATATTTACGTGACGCTGAATAGGGCTCAAAATTGCAAAGTAAATTTCTGCTAACAATGTAACTAGACTGCGAATAAATATTTAATTTGAGGGTTTTCCTTAGATTATTCAGAATATACACATTAAATTCAATATCTGTCCGGTTCAAGTTTTAATAAAATCATATACCTATTATATTCTCAAAAAAAATATGTTGTTACCGCTGAAAATATAGAGAACTGCGACGCTAAAGTTTATTTTTGTATAGCAAATTACGATTTTTTATTGGAAATATTAAATAACTATTTAATATTCTATTCGGTTAAAATTATTCTTTACATCTTTTTCTATGCTCTGTATTTTTTGCGTGCGATATTTTCATTGGGTTTCCTCGGTCTCGAGCTTCAAAGAAACCCAGTTTTGTTAATATTGAGATCACACCACGCCTTAAATGAAATTATAGACCACATTTTATAACCAATGCCCAAAGTAAATAACGATGCAGGTACATTAATTCTTCTGAGTATTCATAACAGTTTTCAATTGCAGTAATGAGCTGTTATTTTATGCCTTATTTTGCGTACAATATACCTAATTATA
This sequence comes from Thymelicus sylvestris, assembly GCA_911387775.1. Classification (NCBI taxonomy): domain Eukaryota; kingdom Metazoa; phylum Arthropoda; class Insecta; order Lepidoptera; family Hesperiidae; genus Thymelicus; species Thymelicus sylvestris. The sequence goes on from OU426889.1 coordinate 17,837,100, forward strand.
ACTTATATCCTATAGTTGGTTAAAACTAATTAAAACATAACAAATAATACATATTTTTTACTTCCGTTCAATTCGGATCTTCAAATACCATGGCCTAAACATGGCTTTAAAAGACGGTACAAACCAACTACAACACAAAATACAATTTAGCTCGCTTACTTCAAGAATCTCCTAAAATAATCCTCAGTGCTCTACCAGTCCATCGCTCCCGCTTAGGTGCTAAACGCAATAAATACGGATTACGGTGGCTAGTAACCAGAGGTGATTTTTCTATATTTTCTCCGCTCTACACGTTACTTCTATTAGGTATGTCGTTTTGTGGCTTCTATTATGTTGTTTTGTGGCTTATCTTAACAAACAATGTTTGAGGGATCTAAGGTGATTTCGCTTCGCAATACCTATCTCAGAAAGTGCTTCATTGGTTTTGATGTGCTTTTTGGAATTGCAGTAAAGTCAGGTTAATGTTTTTGGTTGTTTCGTTTCAATCGGTTTACAAAGCGAAGATATTATGTTTAAAAAAATGTCTACATATCGACGCTTGAAAGGCAAAAATTACCAAGCGACATGACAACTTTACACTAGAGCATTTTAAAGTTTTTAATTTTAGAAAAAAAGTCGTAAAAAATCGCTGAAATAGTTTTTAAGTTACCGAGCGACAACAAAACTCTTCCTAGTGGTACGAGAGTATGATCAAGCGACGCAGAAATTTCTGCTGATTTCAGTGATGTATATAACTCATTATCGCCCAACATGTCGCTTGGTATTTTTTGCTTTTCAAGCGTTGATATGATTTATAAGGCAAGAAGTAGGAATTATAACAACTTAAGCAGTTCACATTAATATTTTTGAAATTGGTGAATCTATCGTTTATAGGTATCTATGTCAGGGGCGTATTAAGTCAAAGCTCTTGGCTCTAAGCACCGAGTAAATCCATCGGAACTGTATCATGTATATGTAATATCATACGTCTTATAAAGCGGATTAGTGGCAACGTGACTGGGAATCACGATGTATAATTATAGAGACTAGAGATGATTTGTGTTTCGTCAAGTATTAGCCTTAATTAAGAAGATCGGTTATGGTATTATTCATCATTTTGTCTAATTTGTTGCTGAAAATACATGGATTATAATAACTGTATTATCCTTCCTTCATTAGAATCCCTTCCTATTAATGAACGGATTCTAATGAAAAGCACGTAGTTAGACTATGATCTGGTATAGGATATAGGGGAACTTATTTTCCCCTAGGTTTTAGTTGGCAGCAGAATTAAGACTTCACAAATACACATATCCTTCTCTGACATAGATATCTATCACTGCCGGGAATCAAACCCAGGACCTTTAATTCGCTGTCAGGTTAGTACCGAAGTAGCTAAAGGATTACATAAAACATAAAAGATGAATAACATGGAATAGATCAAAGGAAGAGAACCGATTTTAAATGAATGCGACAAAAGCGATTTAGAATCACGTTAAGGAGCATAAGCGCATTTAATCTCGTACTTGCTTGCACACAAAAATATAGCCGCGGGCGCAATTTCAGTAATTCCAGTTGCATTTTGTTTACGAAACGAGATATTAGCTTCCAGATACGAGCCGACACTAATATTTATTCAAGTATGCTGTACACTTCGTGAAGTGGAAATCTGAGCGTTGAAATGTTTTAGCTAGAGGTTTTGAATGTTATAATTTTATTCTTGGAGCATCTCGTGGTTTATGCACGCCTGGTACCTCATGGTGGATTTCTCTTGTGATTCAAATTGTTATTTTTAACGTTGGATACTAGAACGTGCAATACACAACCCGTATTTTATCTTTCACATAAAATGTACCCTAGTTGCGAATATAAAGAACCCACGCTTCGCAAAGGAACTAAATGAACCTATCTAAGTAAGATGTCGAACGCCTACGGTATTAAATGCCATAGTTTGCTGCATTTTAACTAGAAATTGATTAAGATTAGAAATATATAGGAAGCTAGCTCTAGTAGGTATATCTAACGCTATACCAGAATGTTATGAACCCCCTCATTAGTACCAGCTTTATTGAGCCGTAATTATACTGATTAAGAATTCTATATCATAAGATTCATAAGCCAAATTAAGCCTTGGCTTCAACCCATTAATGGCCCACTACTGGGCACGGGTCTCTCCTCTTGAGGAGGCCTAGAGCATACTCCACCACGCTGCTCCAGTGCGGATTGGTGGAGGGGTTAGTGGCCAACCCAAGTGTCGGAAGTTTTCAAACCGCCCGAGGGCCTCCGACATGGCTTAACGACTGTTATCTTATGATAACAACCGGGACCGACGGCTTTACGTGCCCTCCGAAGCACGGAAACGCTCAAGAAATTTTTGCCACTAGCGGTCACCCATCCAACTACCGACCGCGCCCGCTGTTGCTTAACTTTGTCGATCACATAGGATCGACACAAGCCGCCGGGCTATGAGCGCTTCATTAAATTAAGCCTTAATAGCTGATTTCTCAAGACTGCACTTTCATACATTCCAAGCAAGTATACCTAAGAGTAAGCAGAATAAAGGTAGCAGTGCACAATTAATATTATATCAGCATGTATCATAATATACGTATAAACAAAAATTATATACCAAAAACATATAAAAAGAACAGCGCTGCTACCTGAATCGCCCCAATTGTCTCTCGAAGCATTCATGCGATTCCACACACCCATACAAAGTCACTCATTAAAATTGAAAATGGCTTTGATTCAAAGTATTTTTTGAGAGAAACGTACAAAGCGATGAGAAATTCTCTCGTACATAAATGAAAATGTTTTGAGATAAAGCCAAAAATAACACAAACATGCTCACACAGCGCAATATATTGCAAGAATAGAAAGATATTAATATTTTTACGCGTGTGTATATCTTAGTATATTATTATTATACTCTTATTTGATAAGTGCTCCAATAGACCGGTCAACAAAATGCTCGCTGTTTTATCATCATGATAACTCCACAAAAATTAAGAAAGCATGACCTTTAAATCTTGGTTGATGTGACACTATGTTATAGAATACGATACTTGTGACTTATTTACTAGATATATAGTTACTTTACGCACCATATTGTAATGTACTATTTTATCTAATTAGTCAACAAAATATGAGTACCTAAACAAGCAACATAATGATAAATGGTCATAATCACCAAAAGCATCACCGATTCTTTGCTGATCCAAAAAAATTTTGAGACCTAGATATATTTATTATTCTTACCCTTACCATCTTTCCTAAAGCACATTCATGCAGTGTAAGCGAACAATAGTTCACAACTACAAAACTATTACCACCACGTTCGTAGTAATCTTTAGTATCTTTACTACTACTACTATTCTTGAGAAACTAATATAATGTGATGATAATTCTAGTCAAATAAAAGAGAACTTACTTGAACATTCAGACACTTCCACATTCTCCTTCTGTAATACTTTTCTATTAATAATCTTAAATTAAAATTAAAAAAAACCCCGACAGTTTGATTTACACTATACTTAGCTAAGAACACTCTCGATTACGTCACCTTTTATATGTATAAAGAAAAACTAGATCAAAATCGGTTCATCCGTTTGGGAGCATGATTCAGTCGCCTCTTACAACACCCATCCGGCGTGGGATTGGGGTAAGTATTCTAAGCCGTCCCAATACGGCTAGCTGTTTAGCTAGCATACTTTGTTGTATTTTACTTTCAATCAAAAATAATATTGCGTCCATACGTAGGTATGTGGACGCACCTTAAACCTAACCAACCTTACAATATCGCCCGGCATGTGCAGTACTAAAAATGCAATTCTGCTACATTCACCTATTTTACAAGCCTCTTATGAGATACAATATATGCAATGAAAATATGACTATTGCCGGGATTCTCTCCGTAACGAGATTTTCTTGTCTGCAGAGAGATCAGTCCGTAAAGATTTAATTAGGTTTGTTTTAAAGAAAAGTTTCTGTACATTTTTGCTTACTAAGTTACTTAACAGATTTTTATAGAAGAGTCGCGTTATACTTATTTTTTATAGCAAATGGCTTAGATCAGCGTCTACCATTTAAAATTTCTAGTGTTACTAGGTACAACGAGAAGAGCGGTCTATTTAAAGTGGCATAGCTTACTCTTCTATAATTACTGACTCCACTTAAAAGCTATCGAAGCGAACTGAGTATAAAAGAATGAGAAAATGCTTGAGGAGGAAAGATTTATGTCGATATAAATTGATTTTACTATCCGATCACTGTGGATATGGAGGCACTTATTACCCAGGGAATGGTAAACATTCCAACTGTGCTATATAACATGCGTGTTGCTTTTATTTAATTACTGCTTAATTAATTAACATAATTTGCTTAAAACACTGCGTATGCTATCATTATAGTAACACAAATATTGATAAAGAAATAATGAAATGCTAACTTATAATTAAAAACTTAAATTTTTAAATAATTACACAATTAAAACTTGTAATTATTGACCTGATTGATTTAGCAAGTGAAACGGAAGTAAATTATATTTTTAATTATTATAATTAGGTCTATTACACTACTGATAACCGAATAATTAACTTGGTTATAATCAATGTTATTATGGCTATAATTGTGGTCGCTTACAAACACGTGCATGTACGTAATTACATGAGTTAATTATATTATTAATCTATATTCCTAAGATTTATATAGGGCATTTTATATGTACGTATATAAGCAGTGATAGCCTAGCGGTAGAACGTTGGTCGCCCGAACGAAGGGGCCTGAGTTCAAATCCTGGCACGCATCTCTGATTTTCAAATATTATGTGCGTATTACAAGTTAATTATCACTTGCTTCGGTGAAGGAAAACATCGTGAGGAAACCTGCACACCGGAGAGTTCTCCATAAAAGTTCTCGAAGGTGTGTGAAGTCTACCAATCCGCACTTGGCCAGCGTGGTAGAATATGGCCTAACCCTCACATTCTGAGAGGAGACCCCGAGCCCAGCAGTGGGACAATTATGGGTTGTTGCTTGCTTGCTATATGTATAAGGCCCGTGGCCCCTTTTATTGGCCTAATTTCGGTCCATCTTTGATCAGTCGCGTACCTTGTCCATTCTATTAAATATGCTTCATTTGACAACGGAATCTTAAATACAAAGCAATTGTAACATTTCCTGAACCCTAAACCATTTGAGGAAATTGCGGGACCATAAGGAAACATGGCGTCCGAGTATGTAATAGGAGACAGCTTGGAGATACCTATAAATTTATTTTACGATCCCATGACGACTGTAGATATGAGAACGAGTGATGAATCGTTTGGGAAATTGAGAAATTGTTCAGACTGGTTATATTTCACTCGGGCTATTGTTAGTCATAGCCTCTACGAAAAGGTCTTAAACTTCTTTCCTTCAAATTTCCTTATTTAAAAACAAGCAAAGTTACAGAAGGCTAATAAAGTGTTTTGTTTCTTTCACTCTTGTGAAAAATATAAAGATAAAACATAATATTGTAATAGTGCAATAGCTAAAATAGGTTTACTAAGCGTTTATTAATAAAGGATAGATATATACACAGTGTAGTCTTAAACTTTCATGGGGACCAAAACTTTTGCAGAAACAAAGGAAACGAATAAACTAAGACATAATCAAAATTTTAATAACAAACAATAACCGAGTTCAAAGTTACTCTAAAACTACTCGTCAGATCTTATTCAAATTTATGTGGGAATACATGACAAGCACCTGCTTTAGATTAAAAAAAGAATCATACAAATCGGTTGGTGTGATATTGAGTTATTCGTCCATTTGTCGCGCACATACTAATACAAATTTAAGACTTATGGTTTTCTCATGGATGCCATTGTCTAATCTCAATAAAATTTACGTAGGACTACATGACAGGCACCAGCTTTCGAATAAAAAAAGAATCATGAAAATCGGTTCGCCCAGTCAAAAGTTCTGAGGTAACAAACATAAAAAAATTACAGTCGAATTGAGAACCTCCTCCTTTTTTTTGAAGTCGGTTAAAAATGTGCTAAAACTATGCGATATTTTAATTCATATAATTCTCGTCGTAATTCCAATCAAATGGCAAGAAGTTCACTGCAGAAAACTTTCTTCATTAGAATAAAAAGCAACACCTATCAACGAGTGTCCTCAATCTCAAATCTAAATTGCGGTTGCGTCGTAAAATCGTTGCGACGTCACCTTAATTGTGCCGTTTCCCTATCTGCGACCTCGCTTAATGGTGGAAATAAAATATATCCACTGTTTATTTACAAACTTTTCGTGATTTCTCGGAGATATTATTCGAAATAACAATTTGAAATGAATAGGGCCAATATGGGCGAGCGTGGGTGATAATTGTCTAACTTTCGAAAATTGAATTTATTTACATCTCCATATTTAGTCATTGCAAACAGGAAAAAATTATCTCACTATAATAAAAATAATTTTTACACACAAAAAATAACTGACTTCAAAGTTACTCAATAACTACTTGTCAGATCTCGTTCAAATGAGGGACCACATGACAAGCACCTGCTTTCGATTAAAACAAGAATCATCGAAATCGGTTGCCGTGATATTGAGTTAATATCGTCCATTTGTCGCGCACATACTTAATACAAATTTAAGACTTATATGGTTTTCTCATGGATGCCATTGTCAAATCTCAATAAAATTTATGTGGGACTACATGACAGGCACGAGCTTTCGATTAAAAAAAGAATCATCAAAATCGGTTTGACCAGTCGAAAGTTCTGAGGTAACAAACATAAAAAAATACAGTCGAATTGAGAACCTCCTCATTTTTTGAAGTCGGTTAATAAACTTTATCCCTTTTTAACATAATTTAAAGTTAAATTATTATCCTAGATAATCTAATATTAGTGACTGGGTAAATGCCTTTCTGATAAGCACTCTCGTATCACACACAAAATATACCGCATCACATAAAATATTAACCCAATCCAACATGAACCGATTTATGATAACCGCTACTTATGATGTACTTGGATTAAATACATGAATTATTGTCACTTCTCAAAACAAGACTTGTGTATCGAGTATCGAATATTATTAATCATAACAATTAACCTAATGTAAAATAAATATCATATTACAGTTGACTCATATTTATTAACAATATACTTTACAAAAACCGGGCAAAAGCGTGTCAGGCCACGCGCAATATAGGGTTCCGAAGTAGTAAGTTTAGCGATTATTACTCATTAACTACTTTTGCTACCATAGCCGTGATAGTTTCCCTTGTAAATTCATCATACAACCTATTTTTAAGAATTTTTTCACTTGTCCAAATGCAACCGTTGAGCCGGCAGGGGGGGACACTTGACTCTAACCAAAATTCGCACTTTAAAGTCAAATATTTCGCAAACGGAACCCTAATTCCAGAAATGGTCGTAAAAGACCCATACTATTTTTCAAAGAACTTATCAACGATACCCCACACTATAGGGTAGGCGATGAATAAAAAATTAATCCTCACGTTACCAGTAGGGGAAATAATATGTTTTTCAATATTTTATTCTATGATTCTGGGGTTTTAATAAATAATTATGTATATCCGTGCCAAATTACAGCTTTCTAGCACTAAGGGTCTCGGACAGACGGACGCGACGGATGGACGGACGGATGGACGGATGGACGGACGGACGGACGGACGGACGGACGGACGGACGGACGGACAGACGGACATAATGAAACTATAAGGGGTCTGATTTTACTTCGGAATCCTAAAAAGGGGATATAATATTATGTCAATATTATCATTGAGTAAAATAATTAATCTACTTAATAAAATTTTAGTAACAATGTATTTTTAATATGTTATAATAATAATATGAGTACATCGTAGTACATAAAATAACATAATATTATCATGTTACGGAGAACTAGTCTAATTAACCTGAAATACCTGCGGCGGTCCTAGACTTGAAAATAATATTACTGCTGATGTGTTGCTGATGTTATACGCGCCTTACATACTTCAAAGCAAAACATAATAATTTGAGGTAGGTATTTAAAGAAAAATTGTTATTTTTCTGTTTTAAAATAGTTTTTTTTTTTATAGATTTTAATAGGAACGAATTTCATTAAATATGTGAAGGAACTTGACAGGTCTACTGAAGAGTAATAGCACAGAAGACTTATTAGTAGTAATAGCAGGCCTGGCGCACTCCGACTTTCGGTATGAAGTTACAAGTATCCGCACATGCCACGTTCGACGTGTCGGGCTAATTCACACTATAAGGGATCCGATTTTACTTCGGAAACATAAAAGGGGACATAATATGTAATATTATGTCAATATTATTATCATTGAGTAAAAAACCAATTAAAAAAAACAAAGTACCTGACTGCGTAAAAAAAACTAAAAAGAAAAAGTTAGCCCAATAGTTTAGAATGTTGTTGAAAGTAATACTAAACAACTAAACCATACAAGGATTATTAAGGATGGATATTAAGGATGTGGTTGTGTGACATTTGGGTTGTGATGTGTTTCGAAATTACTCGCTGGTTACGCGAGTGTGTTCGAAAACCCACAGTAGAGTAAGCGGTTCAGTTTATCGCCGCTGGGGAATCGACTGGGGAAGGCGGTACAATATTAACGCGTTCATTTCAACGTGTAACGTGATGTGAAACTTGTTGGCGAAGGATATAGTGTGAAATTATACCGAATACTTTCGCAACAAGACAAGCATCACCACTAAACTGTACGGGAAAATATCTATGAAAATAAAACAACAGGAAAGGATGGGAGCGAAGTTAAGGAGACATAAAGAGGAATTTATTGTAAATGTTGTGAATATACATTTATTTATACTAATATGTATGTTGGTATAACATCTGCCTATTTATAAATATTCATAGCATAGTAAATAAAAATGTCATAAAATATTTAGGTACTCCCAATTTTATAACTGATATCGAACCAAGCACATTATTCCCATTATCAAAACATGTTCAGTTGGAGGCAATCATCTATAAAAACTCAAAAACTAATGAATGTTAAAATGAACGTCTAAAAATTTTGATAAATTTTTTAATGAAATTATTAACTTCTATAGACCTGCTTTGTTTTGTTTTTGCAATTTTCAAATTAAGTATGAAATTTGGAACAGTTAAAGTGGTTATGGAGAAGGACTATAGAAAGCAAAGATTTTTATTTTCAAACAATAAAAACACGAATTCATACGAAGATACCCGATAGATAATGGGCGTAAATTATTGGTAGGCATTAGGACCACGAAAAATAGTAAACCTTTGTGGTCCTTTTATTAAGACAAAATAGTAGGATACCTAACCATTAATAAAGTGCGCTTAATTTATTCAGATTCCTTTTCAGCCTTCCTATTTCTTCCTTCTACGAGGAAATATTAAAAAATACGACATTCAAATAGGCACTTTATTTTTAGGGTTCCGTAGCCAAATGGCAAAAAACGGAACCCTTATAGATTCGTCATGTCTGTCTGTCTGTCTGTCTGTCTGTCTGTCTGTGTGTCTGTGTGTCTGTCTGTCTGTCTGTCTGTCTGTCTGTCTGTCTGTCCGTCCGTCCGTATGTCATAGCCACTTTTTTCCGAAACTATAGGAACTATACTGTTGAAACTTGGTAATTAGATGTATTCTGTGAACCGCATTAAGATTTTTACACAAAAATAGAAAAAAAAACAATAAATTTTGGGGGTTCCCCATACTTAGAACTGAAACTCAAAAATTTTTTTTTCATCAAACCCATACGTGTGGGGTATCTATGAATAGGTCTTCAAAAATGATATTGAGGTTTCTAATTTCATTTTTTTCTAAACTGAATAGTTTGCGCGAGAGACACTTCCAAAGTGGTAAGATGTGTGTCCACCCCCCCTTAACTTCTAAAATAAGAGAATGATAAAACTAAAAAAAAATATATGATGTATATTACCATGCAAACTTCCAACGAAAATTGGTTTGAACGAGATCTAGTAAGTAGTTTTTTTTTAACACGTCATAAATCGTAAACCGCAATTTACCTCGATCAAAGTTACAACGAACTTCAAGAACTTTTATATTAGGTATGTTACTTGCTGCTACGGAACCCTTCATGGGCGAGTCCAACTCGCACTTGGCCGCTTTTTTTATAATAACTGTAGTATAATGACATGAAGATGCATGTTGTTACTGTTATATTTCTGCACTCCATCTCTAAGCCTCTTTACTCTAAGTCGACCCGTTTAACCACAAGTAATAGAATAAATCAACATTGATATTCAGAAATTCAGGCACGAGTTCTCCGATCAGAATATTAGAGATCGTCCATTGAAATGTGAGACGTCTATTCATTTATTCACGAAATACGAGGATCGGCCGTGAATGAACTGTGTTTATTTCATTAAAATTGTAATTAACTCGATTGGTCTCAACATCAAATTCAATAGATGAACGCATTGTCTCAATTAGACAAGCTTTCGACTGGCTTTCCAGGAATAAAAAGTAATATGCGATCTCAGACAATCTTTATGAATAAACCCCAGTTTCAGACTTAACTTAAAAGATTACCACATTTGATAGCAGATGCACCTGCAGTTTGGCTAAGGATTAGACTTACCAACGAACATTTTATTTTTATCCTACTACAGGTAATTAGTGTTTCATTATGTTTAACGATGTTTTATTAAAAACGTATTGTTTGAAATCGACGGCCTTTAATAAATTACATAGTAATCCATCTTTGTTTTCTCGAATCGTGCAAGTATAGTCACAACACAGTATGCTGTTTCATATCGGCATTGAATAGATAAAATAAAGAAGAAATCCTCTATACATCATAAAAACATGACTATACTTGAATAGGCTGAGCTTACGTCGTTGAGGCCTAGCCCTAGCTGGTAGGGGTTTGTTGGAAAACAATCGGAAAATCCTCACTAGTGGGCACTTCTGGGAGGGGGGGGGGGGGATCTCTGGAATTAATCAATGATAACAAAACTAACAAAAACATTAACATTTTTTAATTACTTTCACCTCTGTTGCTAAGACTAGTTCATTACAAAGACTCGAGAATTTCAAATGAAAAACAATCACTCTCGAGTGCTTTCAATAGGTATAGAATTAACAGTTGTTTTATTTAGAAACTTTTGATGTTTGCCTAAGGTTATTCATTAACCTAAAGGTTATTAATTAACATTAATGTATGCATACTTGAATTCAATTCATTCATTCATTAACCATTATTGCATAATGTCGCGATATACTAGAACGGCAATAAATGATATTTTACTCGTTGTATTATCATTATTTTCAGTTTATTTCTTGGATTATAAATACATGGATTGTGGAATTCTGTTTAAATCTACTTATAAGTCATATGACTTACAGTGGAGTGGTGTTAAATTTTAGAACAAAATGACTTTCAACCAACTAACCACTTACTATCAGTAGATCTAACTTACATAATCGGTTGTCATAAATTAAGAATATATCTACAAGATAAAGATGGATGGATGGCGAATTCCCAAAGTAACGGGTGGTGTAAACATTAAACAATACAAATACACCCACGATTCAAGAACATTAATAAGTGTTTGCTGCGACCAAGAATTGAACCCGGGAACCATATTTTCATAACAAACCCAAAAAAAAACTTTTTTCGATAACACTTTAATTTTATTCTTACGTCTACGTAAGAATATAATCTAAATTTTACTAACAAAAAATAACCGACTTCAAAATTATCTACCCAAAAACTACTTGTCAGATCTCGTTCAAATTTATGTGGGACCACATGACAAGCACCTGCTTTTGACTAAAAAAGAATCATCAAAATCGGTTCTCCCAGTCGAAAGTTAAAACATAAAAAATAAAAAAGACAGTCGAATTGAATACCTCCTCTCACAATAATTTGAAGTCGGTTAAAAATAATTATTATTATTCATAATAATTATTACAAAAGTTCTCTGAAACACAAAAAAATCTTTTAGTTACTCTTCTTCTCATCTTCAAATGCCACGTCGTATTCCAAGCCTCGTAAGCCCCGTTGTTTGTGATGGTTTTCGTATTGAATATCTACCTGGTACGTCGTCAGCTCCGCTTTTTCAATAAAATACCTACTCAGTTCCCTCGGAGCTTGTGAGCCAATGTACTGGAAAATCAGAAGACCTAATCTTAGGGAATGATGTTTAAAAAAAATAGATACGTTATGCCCTTACAAATTAACCAAAAAATCTGTTCCGAAAACTTTATCTTTTGTTTCACTGCACCAATCACAGTGATATAATACACGAAGGCATTTTAATGCTGTATGTCGAATGTCAAGCACTTCTGACAAAAACAAAAGCGTGCGTATTGTCTTGTATTGACAGAGCGACTACGAGCAGAACGGTCAATTGCCTGTTCTTAGGCTCTTCATCTTCGGCGCGCTAGTATGACTAGTATCTACCGCGTTTCTACATTATATTATCATTGATCTTAGGCACCTTTGTACTTAAACTCAAGCTCAAATCATTTATTTTACATGGGAATTAATCAATACTGTTAAGAGCATCCAATCGTTTGAATCTACCACCGTTTCGAAAAGGTTCCTTATAAACAAGGAAAATAAACTCCGGTAAATCTTTTGAAAACCATATTTACACAAGGAAATTTCCTAGGGCAAAAACTGTATTAAAATTAATACATTCAAAATTGGTGTTACACAATACGGTGCAGGGTTCTTTACTACCCATTTATCTATCTTTTATGAAACCCTAGGCGATTTCCCATGATATAAAATGTCTAGCCTGAAAAGCCAGTGTTCATAATAGCGCCGATGGAATGCCCACTATTCATATTCCTTGCCTGACAGTCATTTTATAGGAATATTCATCTAACTTTAATATTAGAGTTATTCTTAACAAAACATTTGATTTTGTGGTTTAAGCAATAGCTGAGTTCAATGAAATATTATCTCACGCGCTCATTATAGAGACTATGTGTTAGCATTTAGGAAGTAAGGGATTAAAATTAGTGCTTAAAATATAACTTAATATACTAACTTCTATTTAACGATAAATTGACTGACACAAACGCATCATACATGACACAGACATAAAAATGCGTAAATAATTAATGCGCTTCTATAATTAATTAGTGAAGAATCGATGCATTTGTATATTATGTATAATGCAATTCAAATGTATTTATTATGAAAAATAAAAGATAAATTATTGTCAATGTGAAATATCCCTTTGTCAATTTGAAATACGGTCGCATTTCGACCACAGAGGAGGTCTCTCTAGTTATAACAATATCTCCATTTTGAAATGTGTTTCAAGAATTCACATGCCATATAAAAACTGTGTTATCGTACAGACAATCATATCTTAATGATTGGAAACTTAATAGTATCAGGCGTTACTTTGCGGAAATCCATTGTTATTAAGTTAGTATTAATCTACTTTGCAACAATCCGTGGTTAACATGTATGATGGTATATATTTTAAAGCATGCGTGGCACCTCCCTCCCACAACGGAAACATGCACTACAATAATTAAACGTATATATACCAACATACATACCAGCAGCAACACGTGTTTCGCTCCGAAACGGAGCATCATCAGGGTAAGTTGACTCTACGATGGTTGACTTTGCGACTAACCAGATTGTTAACTTAATAAGATTGGAAACTTACTTCACGCGAATCATACAGATTCCTCAGTTGTCTTATTCTAAGATCCTTAGATCCCCACTCAGGTACCGGAACAAACAATTGACTGCATCCCTGAAACAAATGAAAACAATTGATATACTAATTACTCGTTAATTTCGAGCTTTTCACTTCTTCTTTAAGTACTCATAATTGTCCTACTGCTTGGGTCTCTCACAATGTGAAGGGTACAGACCATAGTGCGCCATGCTGGCCAACTGAAGATTGGCAGACTTCAAAATACTTTGACAATCACGTAATAAATAAATAAAACGGTCTTCAGGTACCTCTTCGAAGCTTGGATTCCAGATATATAAATAAACTTCTTGGGCGAAATCTATAAGATTTTGGTGAAAAAGCCTAAGCATGGTTTACAGATCTCACCCTAATAGAGGATTTTTTAATTCATCAGCTAAAAACGTAAAAGATGCCAGAATAAGTCATGAAATAAAGCGTGACATTTTGTTAGAATTTTTGGAATTTTAATTAATTTATTTTAATATGCGTATCATTTAATGATATATACGGTATACATAAAAACCGTTTTATGTATAACCAAGATGCTTTATTTGACGAGTAATGGATTTTAATTCAAAATTCTAAAAATTCTAAAAAAATGTCACGTCTTTAGCTGATGAATTAAAAATCCTCTACTTACATTAGTTAGATTCCCATGACTGCTGTTAATAGAACTGGCTTTAGTTAACTCATTTTACGTATTAATGAGCACAAATGATAATGGCTTCGACCCATTAGTGACCTGCAACTGGACGCGGTTCGTCCGTAATTATTGAGGCGGCCTAGAGCGTACTAAATCACCTAATTACGGTCCTGGTGAGGGCTACTAAAGTTATAGGCAGTGATTTTGCCTCTCTATGGCCTTCGATATTGTTTACACAGATATCTAAGCAAAATATCACATCCGAAACCCAATACTTAAAGCCCAAAAAGGGCCCAGATCTCTCCTCATAAGTACTCACTAAGTTTAAAACTCTATAATATTAATAAGGTATATACACGGACCTGAAAAAAAGACGGACGTAACCTCGTCTAATTGAGAGTGAAGCATAGCAATGGCCACCCGCTCACCATGTGTGCGTAATTTTTGATTCGTGATTGAAGCAGTGAAGTGTCAATGTGGTGGTGTGTGTAGTTATACATACGAATAGAGAGTTCTGTTGGTATTACGATGGGTGCTTCACTGAATTTGTTCTTGGGATTACGTCCGTCTTTTTTTTAAGTCCGTAGGTCTTCACTGATAAATACCTCTTTCTTTCTATATAAAATATCATAAATTGCGTAGACAGCTCCCATTATAAACGGAACGGCTTGTATATAAAGTATGTTGATACCGTAAGGCTGAAAACTAAGCGCCCGTATCGCATGCAAGAAACCGTGGAAAAACATGAGGACTTTCCCCTGAAAAATAAACTGTGTTTAAAAATTGGTGCACCACAAACTGTCAGCGTGAAGTTATGAAGGCCAAAAATCGAAAAAAAAGGTTGCCTACGTCTCAAAGATAAATAGAGCGCATTATTTATACCTATACAGCTACCACAACCTAAAACCTGATTTTTCTCGCTTAACAGCCATTCTTAAAAGTGAAAACTTTGCTGAAAATTACAAAGATTATACTTATGTATGTATTTAAAACTTGTATGTTTTCTAAAAAAAATCCAGAATAGAAGATATGGCGATAAATTATACGTGAGAGTGCTCTATGATTTGCTCAAACTCGCACATATTCAATCCACGCATATTGTGCTTAACGATATTTTGAAACCTTAAAACTTCTACGAAGGTAACCACAGATACCCAATAAGCTGAATTTAGTCTATATTGGCTAATATATCACAGCTTATAAAATGGACTTTACCTTAGTAGATCTCGGTTGCAAATAGGCAGACTACCCCAATTAAAGAAAAAATAAACTTGAGAGGTGTCAAGGGACACCCGGATGGAACGAAGTTCCTTGCAGTCAGTACTAAGATAGCAAAAACATGCAAAAAAAAAATTCGTGAGAAATTTAATACCTTAGATTTGTTTTGGCACACTCGCTTGCATGTTTTTGCTATCCTAGTACTCTGGCATGCTTTCTATGTAAAAAAAACTACGACGGCAAAAAGTGTCATTTCCGGCAAAAAGTGTCGTTACCAAATTTTCCGCCTAGCCCCCTTTCGCAACGCACGATAAGGAACTTCGTTCCAAAAATACAAAACCACTCCGGGAGTGCCGACAGAAGTGAAAATTATGTTTGTATTTTTTTAATCGTCAGGAAATTTCAATATAGAAAATAGAATTTACAAGCAAAACTATCACGGCTATGTTAGCATAAGCAGTTAAATGAGTAATCGTCGATAAACTTACTACTTCAAAACCCAACATTGCACGTGGCCTGACACGCACTTGCCTGGTTTTTATACAGTGGTGTCACTTAAAATGATTACAGTGTCGCGTACTGATTGGTTTTATCCCATCTCAAAAATGACGCACCGAAAGTAGTTTTCACTTCAAAATTATCCAAACCATGACTTACAAAGTAATAAACAGGAAAGATCCACAAATTCCATATCCGAAAACATGTAGGAGGTACCCCGTAATGGAAAGTGATGTCATCCACCAATCGGCCCATAGGATAAAAGGTAAACACGGCTATCTCCGCCATCGTTGCCAAGATAGTCATATATGCGTAGACTACGCTGCGTTGCTGTAATTATTAAGTTAGAAATATGCATTATTTTTAACCGATTTCAAAAAAGGGAGAAGGTATTCAATTCGACTGTATTTTTTATGTTTGTTATCTCAGAACTTTCGACTGGGTGAACCGATTTTCATGGATTTTTTTAATCGAAAGCTGGTGCTTGTTGTGTGGTCCCGCTTAAATTTGAGCTAGATCTGACGAGTTCTTTTTGAGTTATCCCTAATTTTGAAGTTGGTTATTTTTTGTCAAGAATTATTCTTTCAATAGCCGAAAAACGAGTAGATGAGCTACCATGGTAAAGTAATCGTCGCCCTCAGACGTCAGTAACACGTTATGTGTCACCGATGCATTGCAAAGAGAAGAGCAAAATAAATTAAAACATAAAAAAGTTGAACCTGTTTTAAAAATATTAACTTAAAACTATAAATCTAATCCATACTATCCATACTTCCATACTATACTATACTAATATTATAAATGTGAAAGTGTGTTTGTTTGTTTGTCCGTCTTTCACGTCGCAACGAAGCTGTTATATGGTATGGTTTTTGTGTGTGGAGATAGTGAGGAGGCTGGAGAGTAACGTAGGCTACTTTTTACCGCGTTAAAAGATCCCCATGGGAAGATCGATATTTTGTTAGTTGCTAGATATTTAGTTCCGGATGTTGTTAATAGATGGCGTTAGTAACATTCATTTGCAAGTTCTGAATCACACTATCAAAATGATACATGTAAATTAGTTAAGTCTTAGGCAACTAAATCTAACTAAGTAAAAGTAAGTAGGATTTGTAAAAATATAAAGCGTATAAAAATCGATCTCTAACGCGGGCGAAGCTGCGGGCAAAAGCTAGTAAATAAATAATCGGTGTCCTACAATTTTTTTAATCAATACAGTTCCATCGTACTACGATTATGCTGGCAGCGACCTCAAAAATAAATGTACGCCTCTAATTCATTATTTCATTGGATTGATACTTTATAGCAAAATACGTACATTAACAGATATCGTGAAAGTCATAACAAAGGTCATCACGCACAAGGACGCTGCGATGTACCATGGCTTCATCCAGCTCCATTCGCAAGCTATGGCTTCTATTAAGCAGTATAGAGTTATGGCCTGGAAATCATCATCATTATCAATACATATAATATAATCTTAATCTTAATATATATAAATTACGTGTCACGTTGTTTGTCCGCGATGGACTCCTAAACTACTTAACCGATTGTAATCAAATTTGCACACCGTGTGCTATTTAATCCAACTTGAAAGATAGGATAGCTTACATCTCAATTTATAAAAAAAAACTTTTGACAGAACGAAGTCTGTCCGGGCAGCTAGTATACCTATATAAATTACGTGTCACGTTGTTTGTCCGCGATGGACTCCTAAATTGGCTTCAACCCATTAATGGCCCACTACTGGGCACGGGTCTCTCCTCTTGAGGAGGCCTAGAGCATACTCCACCACGCTGCTCCAGTGCGGATTGGTGGAGGGGTTAGTGGCCAACCCGAATGTCAGAAGTTTTCAAACCGCCCGAGGGCCTCCGACATGGCTTAACGACTGTTATCTTATGATAACAACCGGGACCGACGGCTTTACGTGCCCTCCGAAGCACGGAAACGCTCAAGAAATTTTTGCCACTAGCGGTCACCCATCCAACTACCGACCGCGCCCGCTGTTGCTTAACTTTGTCGATCACATCGGATCGACGCAAGCCGCCGGGCTATGAGCGCTTCCGCCGGGCTATGAGCGCTTCATTACTCCTAAATTACTGAACCGATTTTAATCAAATTTGCACACCGTGTGCAGTTTGATCCAACTTGAAGGATAGGATAGCTTACATCTCAAAAAAAAACTTTTGACAGAACGAAGTCTGTCCGGGCAGCTAGTAATTATAATAAAACTGTAAGTAATTGATGTCTGTACATGGAAGATAAAAAACTTAATTAAAAACCGAAAGATTTGATTGGTTGAAGAATGAGTCCCGACTGTTAATCCTTCTATGGTGTAGTTGTTCAGTATTACTTTTAACAACATTCTGAACTACTGGGCTCAGTTTAAGTATTATTTATTGTACACCACATTAAGTATTACATAATTAAAAGCTTATTATATGTATAACAGTGGTAACAAAAGGCGGTCTTATCGCTCAGACAACCTTTCAGTAGACGAGCTTGTTTTTTTCTTTTTAGTTTTTTTACGCAGTCAGGGGGTTTTTTTCCACTTTTTAGTTAGGATTCAGTTTTATTAAGTTCGCATGAGTTAAAAAAATTGAAAGGATAGTCTTACTAACTTACCATTATGAGAAATTCTTCAATCGCATTAAGTAAGAAATACAATATTGTATAATAATCGCCTAGATAGAAGTACGAAAAGTAGATTGGCCAGTAAAACAACGAAGAACAGGGATCTGAAAATATTTTGCTTCATGTTATCTTCAAATAGCAGGAAGGATAATTTAAGATGCATTAATAATTATGAATAGAATAATACTTTAGATTCTGAAATATAAACTAATCAAAAGTAATTTTTAGTCAGTAACAAATTTTAACGTAATAATAATATTATAATGGAATGTAATGAAATAATTAAAATGTACTCGTACTTAGGTATGTAATAAATTTCAATGTATTAATTATTATTGTAATGTTTTGAATATAATATTAATATTATTATGTCGTTATTGTTTTGTAAATTTTGACTTTCATTAAGTGAGTTGTTTGTTCCTATGGCGAAATAAATCATTTGACTTTGACTGTGAAAGAATATGCACCCGAGAATATAGAAACCAAAAACGTTTATTGTTGGTACTCACTAAGTTCCGTAAAAAGCAATGAAACTCCAATTAGGCTTTCGCAGTAGCTCTTCACCAGGTAAGAGAGCAAACCTCTGAATATGTAATATATTGCATTGGAGGCTACTATAATTGTGCTGTCACGACTTGGTTTTGGCTAGAAAAATATTTAATAATCAACTTTATAAAGTGTAAGTCGTTGTTAAATACAGTAAGATATTAAAAATTGCTAACTAGAACCTTCTCAGTGTCTCTAGAAGACAGAATATGAACAAGAGGTGGACAGGCCATTGACTCTGCCAAGACATCCACGTCTGAATCCTGAAAACAGTAAATAAAACTAAATTTACCCTAAGAAAAATTTTAAATACTCGCATATTAAAGCTAAGTTTGGACGTTTGCTACGTTCTGATTTGTCTTGTGGATATTATGGACACCCGAATGAGACATAATCGACAACCCGAGGACGAACAATGGATGACTTAATGATGATATTACTGAGCACGGATCTTTGCTCTTGAGGCCTAAAGCATGCTTAAGATGCTGACCTAGTGTGGATTGAAAATAGAAAATAGAAAAAGTTTATTTTGTCAAGCATAATGCAATGCAACAAGTTATAAATGGTTACATAATAATTAAATTAAACAAATAGGTACGTAACATAACCCACTGCAGAACCACTCAACAAAAAAGGGACGCACTCAGAATACGCCGCAGCGAACCACGGCTACTGGTTTTCAGTGCGCCCTTTGTTGCATCGTAGCTCGGACGAAATTATGTCAGTTCGCCGCATAAGGACAATAAGGATTGCAGTTGCTAAAGGTCTCCTACACGACTTAACAATTATTAGGCTGCTTAATAATCCGTATAAAGAAATACTCGTACATTATGAGAAAGATATAAAAATGTAAAGATGTCACATACCCATAACTTGACTGCGAGCGGGTCCACTGGTTGTTCTATTTTCTTAAAACCGTTGATGAAATAAAACGATATCAAATGACAAAATGTGGCCAAATAGACTAAAATGAGCGCACATTGACAACAAAATAAAATCTGAAATCATTGATTTGATTTATTATTATAAGTTAGATGTTTCGCGCTTTTATTTCAATTGCCTTAAATTAGGATGTGTCAAATCTCGCAAAATTGCTTATTTTTACTTCCTTGACTGGAAATACATCGGTGTTGCCTTTGAAGGTGATGATTATCATAGTCGACTGCAAACTCTTACCATCAGGTGGTTTGAATCTGAATTAGGACTTCTTCTTCATACAAGAAAAGGACATAATAAGACAAGTTCTGATGAAATTGCAATAATAAGCATAGCCTATGGTTAACATTGAGAGAATTTCGCAAGTATTTACCTCAAGGACGTGAAATTAAACATATATATACTTTTAATTACTATAACTCATTCTAAACTTTATCATAACTGACTGTCATGCCTATACGGGAAATTTCTTAAACACTCAACAGTACTGACATGAAATATTAATAGCTTATCTTTTTATATCTTTGAATATAAAGATCTATTTCCTTAATTACCATTTCAGGAATGAATTTTATATTTCTAATTCTTAATCTAACAAGTAAATTTGAATTATTCCCCTTCTGGTATATAATTCAATTTAACTTATAACTTTGTAAGAACTTGGATTCCCGCTAATAGCAAAAGAGGTGATTGCGTAGGGAAAGCTATTTTCCTTAATTTTATATCCCCCAAGATCGTAATCTCGAGAGTTAAGACCGAATTAAAGCCACACTGAATCCAGAATGCTCGCTTAAGCTTTTTTTTTGTTACTTAAGAGACAACTTAATGGCGCTTCTAACAAAGAGTTTTTAGAGCGGCCTCTAGATATTGTAAAATCTTTATTCAAGATCTAAGTTATAAATTGAGATGTTTAATAGAAAATAAATTAGTCAGCTATTCATAAAGTACCTATCATTATTAAAAGGCCAACTATTGATTTATTGACATAATAATCGCCCAGCTGGAGCTAGAAAGAAGTAAGGCTTACCCTCCAAATATGTTTTTTGAATAACTGCCTATAAAACAAAGATGCTGCCACAAACACGGTCAATTCAAAGATCCAGAAATTTGATGGTTTG
Organism: Thymelicus sylvestris; assembly: GCA_911387775.1. Classification (NCBI taxonomy): domain Eukaryota; kingdom Metazoa; phylum Arthropoda; class Insecta; order Lepidoptera; family Hesperiidae; genus Thymelicus; species Thymelicus sylvestris. The sequence continues at coordinate 17,858,366 of OU426889.1, forward strand.
AAAGAATATAGCACCATACGTGACCTTCAACAATAATTAGCATATACATTAATTACATATACTTATAAATATTAATATGTCGTATTATTGATCGTAAAATAAAACTTTGGACAATTCTTTGGGTAGCCATCGAGCTCAACGGCCAACTAGTGGAACAGACATGAATCTAATTTTAGTTTACATCAGTAAAGCACAATGACTATTTTCAACCAGTATTTTAGGTCATAAGAATAAATGAATAGCTAATACTACGACTCTTTTCTGTTCTCTTGAGACCACGAGCTTAGCAGTGGGACAATTATGTGTGAGTTGTTGCTTTGCTTTTTTTGCATGTGGCTTCGCGCGCGAGGCTATCGAATTTTTACAAATCCCGCGGGAACCCTGAACTTTTCCACGATAGCCTGTGTGTTAATCCAGGCTATCTCCATTCCAAATTGCCAAATTAGTTAAGTAGTTGTGGCGTGATTGGGGAACAAACATACAAATATCTTTACAAACTTTAACATTTATATCATTAATAGGATGTTATAGGATACTATATTTTGAATTATGTTTAAGCACAACATTATCCATTTTTTCTAACTTCAAGAATAATAATGGAGCCATTTGAAATATTTCTGAGGTGTTACTCTGTCGATCATGGATGGTGTATCCGTGACTTTGGAATATGAGAGTTTTGTTCATTATTTTCGTGGTGAATTCGAAGACATCATAACATGTCGGGTTCATGGTTAAGTTATAGGACTGGTCACATCTGGAAATAAAGAGCATTATATGTTGAAAATTTGATAGTGAAATAACTACACGATTTTATATTATTTTTGCTAAAAAAACTGTAACTAACTGTACTGTAAACCGTTAAGAATTTGCCTTGTCTAGAGTCACAAAATCCAACTTGAGTATAGAATCAGGTCAACTTCTAAACAAATCAAGACTAAAGCAATTATATACAATTTAAATTCCTGAGGATAAGAGGAAGATCTAATTAAGCTTGCAAGATTTGACCCACAAACAGGATAGTTAAGCTAAATAAAACAGTTTAGAAACCATATTTTTAGTGTCATGTTCTTCATATTTTATTAAAAATATTACCCAACATAAAAATAGATGAAACACAATAAAAGTCCACTACTTTTATTTAAATAAAAATTGTGTTTTATGTTGGCCATATTTTGCTGTATAATTTTTTTATTTCTTTGCATATTTGCTGGAGCTTCATCCAAAAAATACTGAATTTATTTGTCGCAGGTTTTGTTTGTTTAACACGTTCACTGCGTCAACACTTTCAAAGAACTTTCAGCCTGTGCTATGGGGACCTCAAAAACCCCTTAACTAAACTTTCCTGTGGTGCGTTAGGGACCTCTTCAGCCCCCTAAAATAGCAGTTTTGAAAATAATTAATATCTTCGTCAAAACCAATGATATATTTATGAGTTTTTTGTGCCTAAAACATAGGCTATGACTCTATCTTTTGGTAGGTTCGCACGCAGTTCTGACATTAGGGTAAATCGCTATTACAAAAAAAAAATTAGGGATCTGTTGTATCCCGTTCCGCAACAGATGATAGTTCAATATGTGTAGCTACTAGTGATGGGAATAAAATAAAATCCCAGTTGTCGATAGGTAAAAAAGTTTTAATACAAGAAATGGTTGTCTGTAAAATCGGTTTACGGACGGTAGTTTAACGTAACAACGTCATGACAAAGCTCCGCTCCGCTCCGCCCCGCTCCACTCCACCCCACCCCGCTCCACTCCACTCAACTACGATCGCCTATGGCATCGGCTACGATACGCCGATCGTCCGATCGCCCGGCGCTCATCGTTTTAATAGACGTTATCACGTCAAAAAAATTGGTACATATGAATAATTTAATATTTAAAAAAAGTGTTATAAAGAAAAGTTTGTGATGTAGGTTTTTGAAGTTATACTGCTTTAGGCGCGTTGTGAAATAAATGGAAAAAAAATGAGAGTGAAATTTTAAGATTTGTAACACGGACGGTGACACAAAAACGACGGTCACAAAAAACGTCACGTGCGTTTTTAAAAACGCTCGTTTTGAAAAATTATTATTATTATATTGTTTTTTTAATATTGTTAAAATATTATTTTTTAATATTGGTTTTTTATACTGGTTTTTTGATGCCATAGAAGAATAACTTCGCACGCGCGTACGTAAGTACACGTTTGTGTTATTTTTTTCTTACCAGGACAATTAAACATCTCATAATCCGAATCACTATCACTGGCCACTGGCGGGATATTTGTATGTTTTGCAAAATTTTTATTTTAACATCCGATGTATACGTTAATGTATAATCCGACGTTGACTTATTTACATACTTCCCGCACTTTTTAGGGTTCCGTACAAAAAAACGAATAACGGAACCCTTATATCACTCGTGCGTTTGGGCGACCGCCGTTCACAGCCAATTTACTTCGATAGAAAATTAACAAATCTGTTTTGCATACCGTATCGCGTTGTATGTCAATAAAAGGGCTTGTTGTAATGATCTCATACATATTTTTTATAGTTCTGTATCGTTCCAATTTTAGTATATGTACTGCCGAAGCAAGTACATATTTTTTATAGTTTTACAATGGATAGTTTTAAAGTTATTAAAGAAAGAACGAAAATTACTTAAATATTATATATACTTATATATTTAATATATACTTAAATATTACAAGAAAACCTATAAGAAGTCTTAAAAAATGACAAAAATTAATAAAATAGAAAAATAACGGTAAATACATAAAATCAACGTACGGAATTCTCTCCAAGCGAGTTTAACTCGCACTTGTCAAGTTTTTTCATTTTAAAATAACTCATTGTTCGTATTTACGAGCGTAATAATTTGATATCGAAGCGCGAACTTAACGATCGATACATGAACATCCCTAAAACAAAACTTGTGTTGCTCGTGCCTCCAACTCTCCCGTCCTTGCGGCTACGGGGCTCACGATTCACGGGTATCAAAGGAAACCCCCAACGCAAGGAGTGAATATATTTTCACTTCTGTGCGGTAGGGACCTCGTCGACCCCTAAAATATTTTATTACACCATTGATTCAAAATTTAAGCGGGAAGCAAATATGTATATTTGTCTTTATCATACACATAGAACTTTAGATGTTATAGCCTCCCGCACAGAGTGAAAGAACACGATTTTTGACGCCGCACAGTATGAAAGTTCTGCACGGGATCTCGTAGAGATCCCTAACGCACCGAACGTGTTAAGACTCAATAAAATTTAAATTGATTGGATGCGGCCGGACGCAGATTCTATGAAAGTACTTTTTACAGAATGGTACACTTATACTTTAATTTTATTTTTATTTTATTTTTTATTTATTTATTTATCTCAGAATAAATTCCATACATAATAAAATTAATATTACAATTTAAAAAACTACAGGGAAAGTAAAAACCCCATTGCATTAAAATTACAATAAATTACACATTAGATTAAAATTACAACTAGGTACTTAACAGCATCAAAACAAATTAAAAATACATGCCAAATTATAAAAATTATTGAAACTAAAATCATTAATGAAAACCTTGATAATTTTAAGTCAAGACCATTAAATTGTACGTGACCATTTATTATTGTACGTGTAGAAGCATTTCGTATTTACCTATTCCAAGGATTCTTGTATAATAATCCAGATATAACGTAATCCCACAGAAGAGCTACGTATCCACAGAAATTAAGAACTGCGAAAAATCCACTAGCAATGCAATACCAAACGTAACCTGAAATTTAGAGAGAGAAATGTATATTTATAATTGAATTTTCTCCAACAACACAAAATTAAATTTCAGATATAATGTCTTTAATTTTAATTGAGAGTTACTTATTTATAAGTACTATTATTTTTTCTGTGGTACAAGTCAGTACCTTACAGCACAGAATAATTAATAGTAAGTACCCATGCCTACAGTTTTTCTTGCCTTAAAATTAAGCACTGTATTTATTTACTTATTTATAATTATTTTATTTTTAGCATAATTTTTACTCTGTTTCTGTTGATATTATACAGAGTAACTAAATAAATTTTTGTACTAAATGCAGTACTACATCTAGCCAGATATTGAGTAATGTTGTGCAAGCCTGTTAATAGAATATTAATTTATAATTCCTGAAATTAATATTAATCTATAATTATTATTTTCATGTCTATGTGTTTTAACATATTTATGTGTTTTTATGCTGGTAACATGCCAATAAATACATAAATAAAAAATAAGAACCTTAAACTTGTCATAGTCTATGTTTAAATAAATAGCGTATTTGCGAAGGCCCCTATAATTTGGAATCGGACCAGTAGTTTTGTCTTTCCATTACAAAAAATAAACTAAAAAAATCAAAACTTTCTTCTTTTTAATATGTATAAGTATAGATTTTGCATATTTTAAATGTGATCTATAAGAAAGAATCTTACCGTAGAATATGGGCATCATCTTTGATACAAAAAAGTGTTCTTCCGCTGCATACGCACTTAAGAATACATACACGTATGTGCTTGGAAGGCTCTTGCAGAACACATTGAATATGTAAAACCATAGGTATCTAGAAAACAAATAGAAAATCTCAAATTCAGGTAGAAATTGCAAAAATTTCAAAACCATCTATTCAAAAAATTTTGCCGCATTGAAAGATTTTGAATGATTGCTTGAAAGTTTAACCACATGTCAGTCTATAGATATAAACCCACACATTGGATAGCAACTCTATCTATGTATGTATTATTTGCATCAAAAATGTTAAGGGAAGCCATTCACTATTATTGATATTTAATTGTACACTATTTTGATTTGATTTCATGGGACAAGATTAGATACTTTTTATAATAGATGTCAGTTTGTCTCTGAACTATTAAACTTAAACGAGAAGGGTTACTATACTATACTTATATACTACTATACCTACTATATACTATACTTACTTATTAAACATGACGTGGTGCATAGACAGTATTTGAGTCTTACTTTGTGAGGACGCAAAAGCACGGTAAAATGACAGCTTTTCATGAAAGGTTCCTGGTATTATTTCTCTCTCACTTGACGGTTCTTCCTATAAAATAGTTGTTACTGGCAAATAAGTCTATCGATGCAAGGTATTTGGATTCAAGGGTCGAATTTTTTGAACTCTACTAACCATAATCTTCTGCGTTTAGTTAGCTTTGATCATAAAATAAACGCATACACACTCTTACCCACGCAGTGGGTTTTTACCTGTGTCGCGGGTGGCATGGACGATACATACACAATAACACTATATACATATATACATCACACACATCACAATGACACCCATGATTCGACAAATATTTATCTGTCACATAAATATCTGCCCCGGCCGGGAATCGAACCCGAGACCCCTCGCTTCGCAAGCAGGGTCGCTACCAACTAGGCTACAGGGTCGTGAACAATATCGGCAGGAGTGTGTGTCTGGCTAAAGTCTTTCTTGTACATCAAAGTGCTTAATTGTGGGGCCTAAACCCCCCTGCATCCAACCATCACAACCCCCACTCCAAATTTAGGGATACTACAGTAACACTTTAACCAAATTTTTTTCTTTCTTTCTACAATGATCGTTTCTAACAAATGTTTTCTAAGCAACTTGTGACATTGCTTTACAGTTTACCTTGGTTAGTATCTGAAGATTATGATGTTGCAAAGCTGCTTTTGAGCCGATTGTGTCAAAAGACGGTGTACTTGTTAGACCCATTTGCCAATTGGACTCCGATTCCCTCTTTTCATCTTCCTCGAAATCTATAGAAGTGTTCATTGTGCTTTATTTTTTGAAGTTATAGGTCACAGAAACTTCTACAAATATATATCTGATAATATTTGTTCACTGCCTTATTATCATCATAAAGAGAAAAGTATATTGATAAATCTGAGAGATGAATTGAAATCTTGAAATCTAAAGATAACGTCAAAACAAACTTGAATATTGAATGATTGACGTCTGATATTGTCATTTGACCTTCCGTGGGTCAAGTTTTGATCCTTTTTTAAGATCGCCTCAACTCAATCATTTAATTATTTTTAATTTAAACGAAAAAACAATAAAAAAGGTTTTTTTTCACACTTAGAAGATTTTTCTGATTGTTATTATTTAACTCAAGTTCCAAATATTATCAAAAGACAGACAAGCTAAAAAACAAAAGACCTTATTATGGCTATATTTGTGTATTCAGACACTGCATGGGTGTATTCCATAGACATGTACCTATACCTAGAGAATACATGTCTGTAGTGTATTCAGAAACTGCAGGAGAAAATTTTTTGAGAAACTAGCTATTTGTGTTGTCGGAGATAGAGCGAAATGTAGAAAACTTGTTGAGGAAACCAACACTTGCAAAGGATTTTTGGCGTTTTAGCGTCCAGTAGGCAAGCCATTAAGAATGCAGGAAAAGTTGATGTGACGTGTGCCCTTTTGTTGTCAATTGGCATCACAGTTGGCATGATACGTAGGTATAACAACATAAACGTAGGTATAACAACATAAAGGTAAGAATATAAAAAACTGTTTATTTATCATCAGTCCCAGAATGGAATGAATATCTGAGAACCAATACCTTAGAACGTATTCTAATTGTTAAAATACGCCCACAGCGCAAGGCTGCCGGATGGATGGATGCTGGATGCTGTATTATTTCATACAGATCAAAACGAATCAAGACCCGTACTAATAAACCAATGTTATGAACTCTGCGATCTCACGATTCAGTTTGAGACCAGTCAAATCTCGAGTAAAAGTGACATTTGTAAGGTCAAAGATCGCGCTCTTGAGCCTAGATCGGTTTTTAGGGTTCCGTAGCCAATTGGCAAAAAACGGAACCCTTATAAATTCGTCATGTCTGTCTGTCTGTCTGTCTGTCTGTCTGTCTGTCTGTCTGTCCGTTCGTCCGTATGTCACAGCCACTTTTCTACGAAACTATAAGAACTATACTGTTGAAACTTGGTAAGTAGATGTATTTTGTGAACCGCATTAAGATTTTTAAACAAAAATTACAATAAATTTTGGGGGTTCCCCATACATAGAACTGAAACTCAAAAATTTTTTTTCATCAAACCCATTCGTGTGGGGTATCTATTGATAGGTCTTCAAAAATAATATTGAGGTTTCTAGTATCATTTTTTTCTAAACTGAATAAATTGCGCGAGAGACACTTCCAAAGTGGTAAAATGTGTGTGTCCCCCCTGTAACTTCTAAAATAAGAGAATGATAAAACTAAAAAAAATATATGATGTACATTACCATGCAAACTTCCAACGAAAATTGATGTGAACGAGATCTAGTAAGTAGTTTTTTTAATACATCATAAATCGTAAACCGCTAAAAACATCGATCAAAGTTACAACGAACTACAAGAACTTTTATATTAGCTGACCGGGCAAACGTTGATCTGTCAAAAATTTTGGGTTGGGTTGGATGAAAAATAGATGTTGTCTGATTCTCCATCCTAGCCGATATGCACGCAAAGATTCATGAAAATCGGTCGAGCCGTTTCGGAGGAGTTCAACTTCTAATACCGTGACACGAGATTTTTTTATATTTTACTGCTATAGTATATTTAAGTTTCTTTTACATTGATTTCAGGATATCTAAGGTTAATAATTATATTTTCATAGCACTTTTAATCGTATTTAATCTTTCATCCTCATTGTGAAAATGTTTCTTGTAATGTTTCAAGCTAAGTATAGCTTAACCCAATCTAAATCTTCCCAAATATTTCAATTGTCCCTCTTTGCTCGTGTAAATTCTACCATTAAATCTAGACTTGTAGCTCTAATATTCTTTGCAAAAATAAAATAATTCATACCTTATTACAAAGCAGTTCGGTTGTAAACCCTGTGTACTTTGTATTGTCGTTTGGGATCTTCTTTGTTTCAAAATACATGTTTTGATACGCAAAACTGAACCCTGTGTTAATGGATATTGCTAATGTACCCGTTCAAATACGAAATCAGTAACAATGCAAAATATACCATTATTAAAATACAACGATTTCTTAGTATTGATTAGGAAAATGACTTTTATGCAGGTTTACAATATAAGTCAACGTACTTCTAACGATATCGCAATGGGTTAAATAAATAAAATTGTTGTTAGTTTGGCGAAAGAATGGGGATGGTCAGATATTGTGATAATGAAATATCTATTCTACACAACTATCCAAGCAATGGACATACACAAAACATCTACTCATAAAACAAAACTATCCGAGCAATATTTGCATGGAAAATATTTGATTAAAATTACTCTATGTGGGTATTCATGCGATAGATATTTTTATCTGTTTTTCCGCTTTAACGGTTTAACCGCTTTGAATGCGAATTTCACTGATGTATAAGCTTGGAGTGGCACTTTGTATTTATTTTATTTCATTTTGTATTATTCGTCAGTATCAAATTGTTATAATACGTCTTAAATATATTGATATTCTACTCGTAACTATATACTTAAAGCTAGATTTTTGAAGGATTGACATTTTACAGTAAAATTAATTAATTTCTTGCTTTGCCGAATTTCATTTTATAACGATAACATAATATTTCAAGCTTCAACCATGTGTGGGATCATAGAGAATACCTAATTTGTATGATAAGTGTGAAAATGTTTGAACAAAGCCTTTGTGGCCAGAACTTTAGGTTGAAGCCTTAAGATGTCTTTGAATTAGAAATGAATTCTCGTTTTACGTTAAAATTATACAGCAGTAATTTACATAAAAGAATTCGTGTAAATAACTTGTATCATTATACCCAGTTACGTTACGCATCAGGGAACTGGTTGTGTTTACACAAATAAACTAGGCCCGTATTAATAAATAAAATTTCACTTTTACCACACAATCCCTACTATCCCTACTAATATTATAAATGTGAAAGTGTGTTTGTTTGTTTGTTTGTCCGGCTTTCACGTCGCAACGAAGCTGTTATATGGTTTGGTTTTTGTATGTGGAGATAGTGAGGAGGGTGGAGAGTAACGTAGGCTACTTTTTACCGCGGTAATACATCCCCATGGGCCGGGGAGATCGATATTTCGTTAGTTGCTAGATATTTAGTTCCGGATTTTGTTAATAGATGGCGTTAGTAAAATTCATTTGCAAGTTCTGAAACACTATCAAATCATACATGTAAATTACTTAAGTCATAGGCAACTAAATCTAACAAAAAAGTAAGTAGGATTTATAAAAAATCTATCCCTACCGCGGGCGAAACTGCGGGCAAAAGCTAGTACTTAATAAACACAATACAGATACTTAAATAATCACAATTATAACATCAATGCATTGAATTCATTGATATATTTATGTCAGAATCTGAATAAATTACTAAATTATTTACAGGTACTTAAACAAACAACATAACTGTAAGGAAATAAACTGCATAAGTGCAAAGCATCGTCTAGTAGCAACGAAAATTGCAATGCAGGTTACCCAAATTGCTGTTTCCAGAGCTGAACGTCTTCACAAGCCATTTATTCGAAAACAAAGAACCCGAATATTTCGCTTAGCGGTTGCAAAATATGCTAACGCAACTATCTCAGATATGGGAAAGAACTTCGACTAGAAATAGAGGTGGCATTTGAGATAAATACAATACAATACAATATAATATTATTTACTGTGCACACTAATAAATGACAAAAAAGAGAAGTTAACAAACAAAAAAGAAATACACAACAGGCGGTCTTATCACTACAGTAGCGATCTCTAGCAGACAACCCTTTGAGCGAAGGACAAAATACATTTGAAGAGCTGAGGTAGGGGTGCTACAATATAAGGATAAATATAAGGATTTCAGCCTCTGTCACATTGCTCAAGTGCTGTTTAATGGAGAACTTTCCATTGAAAATTAATTATAATTTTAAATTTAATTTATTTTAAATAGAAAAGTATAATTTAAAAAATATATCATACCTACTTCTGTTTTACCCTAAAATCTCTTTAGGGGGAAAAGATCACAAATAATAGTAACGGCAATAATTATATTGTTTAACTTGTTTATTTCACGTGTGAACCTTGCTCCTAAATAGGTACTAACTCGTAAATTTTACAATAAATAAAATAAGTAAATTTTACAACAAATAAAGTAAATTTTAAAGTTACATTGTGTTTTTTACGGTTATTTTAAGTACACTCGTAGACCTCTAAAGGTACACATGCACATACCAATAAATTAATAACTTAATTAAAGCATGTATTCAATATTACGAATTATAAAAAAATGTCAGAAAACATTGGAAAAATCAGTCTTACGGTAAAGCCAGAAAATATAATTATATCAGCGCCCACTGTCCCATCCTTAGATCTTTATTCTTCATAACTAGATTACGACGCTGTGTAGAAACCCCTCGATTAATTCAACGCTAATTTTGTTACGTAGATTATTGAAATGCGGTTTTCTTATTAATTTTACTTCATGCCTTTTCAGTAACCTCTTACAAAAAGTCAAAAGCAAGCCGGATATAAAGTTAGCCTCAGGAGAACTATAGGTGATATTATAACGTGGTTATAATATGTTGTAAATATCAAAATATAGATACTTCTTGCATTTTGCACCTCGTGACATATTTGTAAAAAACCAAATAGTATTGTCATTGTATTCTCTTCTTGAATAAAAATGTCTGTCGATTTTGTTCTCTGAAAAAGTACGTTTTATTATAGGTTATGGGCCCAGATCCCAAATCCTGATATATAAAATAGCTAGTTATTAGGTTTATTGTTAGCATTATCTCCTGGGATGAACAATAAATGATTGTGTGTTACTAGCAGACTTTTGTGTAAAAAGGGAACTACAGACCGAATGAGACATGGCTAGCTCAAGTTATTTAGTTAGCGTGCCGAAACTAAAAGGCCGCGAGAACTATGGTGAGTGGTGTTTCGCAGCCGAGAATTTTCTGGTGCTAGAAGGAATGGTTGGGTGTATAAAGCCCGAGCCTGATCAAACGCCAGCAGCGGCAGATGATGCGAAAACAAAAGCCAAGCTGATTTTAACAATTGACCCAGCTCTCTACGTTCATATAAAAGGCGTCAAAACGTCGAAAGAATTGTGGAATAAATTGAAGATGTTATTTGATGACTCTGGATATACTAGAAAAATTAGTCTTCTGAGGAATCTAATATCTATTCGATTAGAAAATTGCACTTCGATGTCGTCGTATGTCACACAAATTGTTGAAGCGGGTCAAAAATTGCAAGGGACAGGATTCGACTTAAATGACGAATGGATTGGTTCGATCATGTTGGCTGGTCTAACTGAAAAATACATGCCCATGATAATGGCCATTGAACATTCTGGTATGGTCATTACAACTGATGCTATTAAAGGGAAGTTGATGGACATGGAACCAGAAGATACTGATGTAAATAATGCATTTGCTTGTTTCCGCAAAAAGAATAATATCATGTCCAATCAAAATCGTTTGAAGAATGTCAAGTCTACACAGTCCGTGGTTGACAAAGACGGCGGGAATGCGCAATCGTCTACATTTGTCAAAGGAAAACCAAAAGTCAAATGTTATGGCTGTAAACAATTTGGTCATTATCGCAATCAGTGCACTAAAGGTAATAGAAAAGAGTATAATAACAATAATACTAAAACAAATAAATCTGCAAAGACCTCTAATGCATTTAGTGCCGTATTTTTTAATGGAGTATTTGACAAGAGTGACTGGTATGTTGACTCCGGTGCGAGTTCGCATTTGACATGTAACAAAGATTGGATGATTGATAAATGTAATTCTGGTTTTATAAGAGAAATAATGGTCGCTAATCAGAATAAAGTTCCGGTTTTATGTTGTGGAAATGTAAATATTACTACGTCGACTGAAGAATGTGATTTCAACATAACTGTTGAAAATGTATTATGTGTTCCTGAGCTATCTACTAACCTATTGTCTGTGAGCCAATTGATAGAACGGGGCAACAAGGTGCATTTCACAAGTAAAGGGTGTGAAATATATAACAGAGATGGCACTCTAGTAGGAATTGCTTCACAAGTGAATGGCGTATATAGACTGAACATTTCTACTTGTATGGTTGCGGCGGTGGCAGAGTCTCCGGTTGTTTGGCATCGTAGACTTGGACATGCCAATAGTAATAACATGAATAAAATGCAGGATGCTGTGGAGGGATTAAAATTTACTGAGAAGGCCAACATCAGTAAATCTAATTGTATCGTGTGCTGCGAAGGTAAGCAAACGCGATTGCCTTTTCCTCATGAAGGCAACAGGAGCACTGAGCTGTTGGGTGTAGTACATTGTGACATCTGTGGCCCGATGGAGAATACATCCCTTGGAGGTTCGAAATATTTTTTAATTTTCGTTGATGATTACAGCCGCATGACACATGTTTATTTTTTAAAGAGTAAGGATGAGGCTTTGATGTATTTTAAAGAGTTTAAAGCTAGAGTTGAAAATGTAATTTCTAATAAAATTAAGATTCTAAGAAGTGATAATGGCAGAGAATTTTGCAATAGGGATTTTAGCAATTATTTGAAGAAAGTGGGTATAATCCATCAGAAAACAAATCCCTATACGCCTGAACAAAATGGACTTTGCGAACGCATGAATAGAACTGTCATCGAAAAGGCTCGATGTCTTTTATATGATGCCAAACTTGGTAAGGAGTTCTGGGCAGAAGCCATTAACACAGCTGTTTATTTACAGAATAGGATTGTCAAAACTGGCTTAAACAATCGAACGCCTTATGAGTTGTGGACAGGTGTCAAACCAGATCTCAGCCACATAAGAATTTTCGGCAGTACTGTCATGAAGCACATACCCAAGGAGAAACGACGTAAGTGGGACAAGAAGTCTGAAAAATGTATTCTTGTTGGTTATCCGGATGACGTTAAAGGATACAGAGTATATAATTCTTCAACAAGAACAATAACAACAAGTCGAGATGTCATCATTATAAATGAAAATAACGAAACTATGTTTGAAGTGAAAGATACAGATGACAAACCAACAGAGAACAGACCACGTCAGTCTTCAGTGGGAGATCAAGTAGACAGCAGTGAACAAGATTCATTTAATTCGCTGGAAAGTGCAATTGACATAGACGAAACCTATGTGCCAGATGAGGATCCATTGACATCTGATGAAGAGTTGCAAAGAAGATATCCACAAAGAGAGAGAAAACAACCTGACAGATATGGATTTATGTGTACTGAAGAATATAATAAATCTTTCAATGATGAACTAACATTAGAGGAAGCACTACAAGGACCAGAGAAAGAGCACTGGGAACAGGCTGTCAAAGAAGAGCTACAAAGCTTTGACGATAACAATGCTTGGGAAATTGTTGACAAGCCTGATAAAGGAAATATAGTAAAGTGCAAATGGGTACTTAAGAAAAAATGTGACTCTGAAAATAACGTACGTTATCGAGCCAGGCTTGTGGCTAAAGGTTGCTCTCAGAAATATGGTGTGGACTACACTGAAACATTTTCTCCCGTAGTTCGACATACAACACTGAGATTATTATTTGCATTGTCGGTTCAGTATAACCTTGATGTGACTCATCTTGATGTCAAAACAGCTTTTTTGAATGGTGAGTTGTCTGAAACTATATATATGCAAAAACCTATGGGTTTTGTCTGTACAGATGATAAAAAGGTTCTTAAATTAAAGAAAGCTGTGTATGGTCTCAAACAGGCATCACGTGCGTGGCATAAAAAGGTGGATGGATGTATGTTAGCTGATGGCTATATTAAGTCTAAAATTGAGCCATGTTTGTATATAAAATGTGTTGGTAGTAGTAAAACTATTGTTACGTTGTATGTTGATGATTTTTTTGTTTTTTCGAATGATTTTAATGAAACTAATAATCTTAAAAGCATGTTGAGTAAGAATTTTGAGTTAAAAGACTTAGGAATTGTAAAAGAATGTCTTGGTATGTCAGTTTGTTTTGATAAGAAGAATTCTACTGTAACTTTATGTCAGGAGAGATATATTGATAAGTTACTGGCTAAGTTCAATATGACTGATTGTAAAACAGTTAATACTCCAATGGAGGCAGGTTTGAAATGTAAAAAAGAGATGAATTGTAACAGTCAGCATCCATATCAGCAGCTTATCGGGAGTTTGATGTATTTAGCTGTTCTTACGCGACCGGATATAGCTTTTGCAGTGTCGTATTTGAGTCAATTTAATACATGTAGTACTGAAGAGCAATGGCATTATGCCAAAAGAGTATTAAGATATTTGAAAAAGACAAAAGATTTAGGTTTGAAATATAGTAAAGGTAAAAATGTTAATATTGAAGGATATGTAGATGCAGACTGGGGCAATGATATTAATGATAGAAGATCATATTCAGGTTTTTGTTATACTCTATCAGGATCTGTTATATCTTGGAGTTGTAGTAAACAAAAATGTATTGCACTTTCTAGTACAGAAGCTGAATATGTCTCAATCTCAGAGGCCTGCAAAGAGGCAGTATATTTGAGAAACTTACAGTACGAAGTAACTAAAAATCTGTATACAATTACGTTGTATAATGATAGCATGAGTGCGCAGAAACTTTTGTTGAACCCTATCTTTCATAATAAAACTAAGCATATTGATGTTAGGTATCATTATTGCAGAGAAATAGTAAATGAAAATATAGTTTGTGTTAATTATTTATGTACATCAGATATGCCTGCGGATATGTTCACTAAAAGTTTAGGTGCTGTAAAACATTATAAGCATTTGAATGTTTTAGGAATTGTGAAAGTGTAGTTACTTTGTTTATTGTTAAGTTTGATTTATTTTTAGTTAGCAATCTATATTTTGAGTGGGAGTGTTGTAAATATCAAAATATAGATACTTCTTGCATTTTGCACCTCGTGACATATTTGTAAAAAACCAAATAGTATTGTCATTGTATTCTCTTCTTGAATAAAAATGTCTGTCGATTTTGTTCTCTGAAAAAGTACGTTTTATTATATAATATTATGTATCTACAATCAGTTTCATTGACTGAGGGTTCATTCGTGATTATGAATAAGAGTTTCCTATTAAAGATGTAAGCTTTACACAAAATACAAAAACCTTTAAAGTTATTTGTGACACAACATAAAAATATTCAAAATCCTATTGCGTCAACATTCAAACATTTTTTGGCGTAAAAAAAATAGCTTGTCCAAAAAATGGCTTCCTATATCACGGTCCCAAGTATTCACGAAAGGATTGGTACCTTTGAGTTAGGCGCCAGGTTTTATAAAATAATCTACACAGCTACACCTTATTGGATTATTTTTTCATTTAAGATAAGAATTTCTGTGAACATGCAGTGATGAGAAAAAATATAAAATAGAATGAAGTTCAGAAAATTCATAATCATTTATAATCATGTATTAATTAGTTATTTAATAGCCATAAATTATATTGTTCATAATATGTATACTTAGTCTGGCCATAAATACTGTTCCAATTAAAAATAAACAAAATATTACATTTGAATTTGGAATCTATCATTTTTATATGATTGTTCATTGAGTTTTCTTATTTTGGCGCCAATACATTGTACAATATTTTGCGATATTAAAATGGAGTGGGGTGATAAAGAGAACCGAATCGCTGTGATTGCATTACACAAAGTAGGTATGGAGCCAAATGCAGTTTTTAAAACTCTCCATACGCTTGGTATTAGTAAAATCTTTGCATACCGGGCTATTAATAGGTACAATGAGACCTCCTCTGTTTGTGACAGAAAAAGATCTGGCCGTCCACGTAGTGTTCGTACGAAAAAGGTGGTCAAAGCAGTAAGGAAAAGAATTCGAAGAAATCCTGTCCGAAAGCAAAAGATTTTATCTCGGGAGATGAAGATAGCACCTAGAACCATGTCGCGTATTTTAAAAGATGACTTAGGACTTGCAGCCTATAAGAGACGTACTGGTCATTTCTTAACTGATAATTTAAAAAAGAATAGGGTGGTAAAATCGAAACAACTACTGAAGCGGTACGCCAAGGGAGGTCACAGAAAAAATTTGTTTACGGATGAGAAAATTTTTACAATTGAGCAACATTTTAACAAACAAAATGACCTTATTTATGCTCAAAGCTCTAAGGAAGCTTCCCAATTAGTCGACAGAGTGCAACGTGGGCACTATCCGACTTCAGTGATGGTTTGGTGGGGTATTAGCTATGAAGGAGTGACTGAGCCATACTTTTGAAAAAAGGTATCAAAACATCGGCACAAGTGTATCAAGATACCATTCTTGAGAAGGTAGTGAAGCCCCTTAACAACACCATGTTCAATAACCAAGAATGGTCCTTCCAGCAAGACTCGGCGCCGGGTCATAAAACTCGGTCTACGCAGTCTTGGTTGGAAACGAACGTTTCGGACTTCATCAGAGCTGAAGACTGGCCGTCGTCTAGTCCCGATCTTAATCCGCTAGATTATGATTTATGGTCAGTTTTAGAGAGTATGGCTTGCTCTAAACGCCATGATAATTTGGAGTCCCTAAAACAATCCATACGATTGGCAGTGAAGAATTTTCCCATGGAAAGAGTGCGTGCTTCAATTGATAACTGGCCTCAACGTTTAAAGGATTGTATTGCAGCCAATGGAGACCATTTCGAATAAGCTTTTTATTTTTTTAATCGTTTAATATTTATGTATTAAACTAACACACTGTAAAAGTAATAAATGTTATTTGCAATAGAAAAATTTTTTTTTTCTTTGTTTCAGTATTTATGGCAAGACTAGGTAGTTATAGTTAATTTTTTATAACTTACTAGCTGCCCGGACAGACTTCGTTCTGTCAAAAGTTTTTTTTTTATTTTGAGATGTAAGCTATCCTATCTTTCAAGTTGGATCAAACTGCACACGGTGTGCAAATTTGATTAAAATCGGTTAAGTAGTTTAGGAGTCCATCGCGGACAAACAACGTGACACGTAATTTATATATATTATGTTACTTATTATACAATGTACTACAATCCCATGTGTAAATGACAATGTAGTCTTGGGTAGTAAGATGCACTAACTTGATAAAAGCCTATTTATTTAGTACCTTTGTATTCACGATAAGTTCTACTTCGACCTGGGTTTAACTCTAACCCAACATACAACATAGGACTGACTGGTAACTAGTAGAACTGGAAATCAAGTAAAAGTACTTAGAATACACTTCAAACTTTTTATAATAATAATAGTATATCAAAAGTTTTCAACAAACCACTAGTGAGTTCACGAAGTTATTCAATAACTTCAAACATATTTTACAAGGCGTGTACATGCGCTAGACAGTCCTCCGGTCTCATAACAGGATCCAAAGTTATCCTCAACTACTTCAACTCGTGAAGCTAAGTACTAGTCCTTTATAATCTCTGAGGAAATTGGGTTCACACGGTCGGGTATGGCCGCAAAGTCCGGTATGCTTTGTTATTTAAATATTAATAGCAACTACAAATTTATACTAAAAAATACAAAAAGCTAAGTTGTAGGTCTATTCATATTTTTATCAATAAACGAGTAGACAGATAAGTCAACTCATGGTAATTATTTCCCATGGATATCAGTAACAGATCAAGATTTAGGTGGGATTTTGTTGACAAGAAGTTCTCAATTCGACTATTTTTTATGTGTAATAACTGGATGTACCAATTTTGATGATTCTATTTTTAATCTAAAGCTGGTGCTTTTCATGTGGTCCCATTTAAAGAGCAAGATCTCTAATTATGCCTATTTAATTGACTTCGACTACGTTCACGACGTTCTCATTTTATTACTTCTTCGAAGACTGCTTTTTTAAGATGATTTTTTTTTGTTAAAAGGTTTTTTTTTCATCTGATGATAACAATATCCCATGGTTACAGATTAAGGTGGGATTTTGTTCACAAGAAGAAGGATTTTATCGCAAGTGATAGGGTCCGATTCCAACCACTACATTTTACATTGTGACACTACCGCTTAAATGCATGTGTATGTCTTTACTCACACTCTTATAATCGCACAGTTATAAGAGTCCAAAAAACCTAACATACTATCAGAATTGCAATTCCCAATGCCTTTTGGTTCGTTAGCTTCTATTTATAAAGAGTTTGATATTCCTTACAACACATCGAATCAATGCAATTTGATGCAGTTTACTTTATTGCAGACTGTACTGCGGTGTGAAACAATTTAAACAGCCTCTGAGAGTTTTATATTTACTTTTACTTGTACTTTTCAGATGATAGAAAGCTAAAGAGCCGACTTCAATACCGTTTTAAAAAGGGAAAATATTTTTTATGGTGTAACGAATTTATTTAAATGTATACGTATTAAGAAGTTATTATGAAGTTGGCTTAACGTTTACTCATATAAATGCAATAGATATTTTATGTATTTTAAGGGCAAGTGCAGTGGTTACCAGAGCCCAATCGGTATCAGTAGAGGAATGACCCTTATAAAAAGACGTCCAATAAAAATTAAATTCTCGAAAAATAATAGTAGTATTATTTCATTTGTATTAAGTAGTAATTAAATATTCTATCTCCACGTTATAATCACTTTAAAGTGGTAAAAAACCTGCAAACATTTATCATATTATTGTCCCCTACCGTAATCTATTAGAGATATGAATTTTACCAAGAAAAAATAACCGACTTCAAAATAACTCAAAAACTACTCATCAGATCTACCTCAAATTCAAGTGGGACCACATGAAAAGCACCAGCTTTCGATAAAAAAAAATCAAAATCTGTTCTCTAAGTCGACATTTCTGAGGTAACAAACATAAAAAATACAGTCGAATTGAATACCTCCTCCTTTTTTTTAAAGTCGGTTAAAAAGTGTTACTGATTTGAAGAGTTTATTAAACACATGTCTTCTCATTTATCCGATAAACTACAACAACCACTCCATTCAACTCCTGTTCCATTGCAGGTGGTATAACAAATGCGCCCGGCGTTTCCCAAGACATTGATCGAGCCGACACATTTATTCGGCACGGGCCGATTCCGTACACGTAATATCCGGTTTATTAGTTACCTTGAAGAATTAGGTGTCTTCAGTACTGATGAGCCTTAATGTAATATGGCCGTTTTCGCAATCCTGAGTTTTTGGGTTAACGGGATAAATGGAAGTCAATATATTTGTACCTGTTTTATTGAAAAGTGACCCTGGACTGAAAAGGTTTTCTTTTCTAAAGTATTCATGAATCAATCTTTATGTCACGCTTAAATATTATACGAGTACTCATGATATTTATCTTGTATGCTGATATTTCGACCCAGTAAAGCCCAATGCATACGTAACGGGTTTTTTCCCGTACGGGACGGGACGTGAAATATTGGAAACATTGTTTCATAAAAAATGTATACGATAGTGCATACGCAGCGGAATCCCGTACGGGACGTGGCACGTACGGGAAAATCCCGTTACGTATGCATTGGGCTTTAGTCTGTGTCGTGAGTATGTCAAGTATCACAGTAATTGTCATGAATCTTTATAAACAATTTATTTACATAATTATTCTTATGTTATTAAGCGATAGTTCACAATTTTGTTTCGGTGGCAATTGATGGGTGTTAGTTTCCAATCCGAGCGACGCACGTATATGCTACTTGGTGGCCTTTGACATAGCTTAACGACTCCTCTCAGTTGGGCACGGAGTGCTCAATAATAATTCAAGCGGTCACCCATCGAACACCTGACCGCGGTCGCAGCCCTTACTCAATCATTCACAATCGACATAAACTATCGAGCCTTGGCTGATTCTCAGCCAAGCTCAGACGTTTCTGTAAACAAAGCTAACCCCATATCATTAAAAACTTAATTATGCACTCCAATAATACAGAGTACCAATACATATCGATACAAAAATATAGGACACACACAATGAACTCAATCATTAAACCTTAATAAAAGAGTTCTCACAAATTGACTGCCATTGTTAGGAAAGCTTAATAGTTCTCCAGAATACAATCCAGGCGTTGATGATAGTGCCAGCACAACCTTGAAATACCCATAAAACGCTTATGGCATTCTGAAATCGATACCGATGGGATATATAGTTTTGATCGTTGAAATATTTTTGTAGGAAAAAAATTTGTAAATAACACTTTCAAATGAATTTTGAGTTAGCAAACTATTAAATCCTGGTGTAAAAACTAACTGAACTAAAAGAACGTACGAATTTAAACAATGATGTGATATTAGTAGATATTTTGATAATTAATTTTTTTACTCAATAATCTATTATTTGCTCATTAAATTTTCCTTTCTCTGTGCATTCTCTTGATCCGTGAGCTCGTAATTTTTTTTAATGCACACTATCACTCTAAAAATTTTTATTGCAAATTAGGTACATTAATATACTTACATATAAAAGAAACCAAAACATTTTCGACACAAAAACTACAGGTCTATTTTAATCTCTGAGATTATATTTACCTAAAAATAAGTATTGTTTAAAGCTTCCCTGTATAGTTACAAAATACACCTAAATTCATATTTGCTCATACGTTCCGTGAGCGTTTACATAACATTAAAAGGTATACAGATACGGCTTGCCTTCTCTTTTCTTAATAATATTCATGATAGTTGGCTCAGACCGGTAAGTCTAAACGAGGTCGAGACGCTAGGGAGAAAATGTCTGAATATGTGGTTTATTAAAATGAAAAGTTACACGGTCCGTGATATAAATTGCTAGTTCAGAACCATGATGATGCATGAAGGGCTATCCTTTATGACAAAAAGATAATATATAATATATTTTGACTCAAAACTACGATATTGTTATTATTGCAGAATTACAAATTGATCAAAATTCCAAGGCTAGAACTAAACGATTTGTCAGAAATTCTAAACTACAAATCACAAGTAATAAATAAGTTAGTGTATAAATGTACGCTCTTTTCATCTAAAATCATAGAAAAATATTATTTCATATTTTTTTTATTTTTTACAAAAAATATTTTTTTAAATAAATTTGTGCTCTTAAGTAAAAAGTTTGTCTTCCTACAAAACGTTTAAAGTTGTGACAATCCATTAACTCTCAAGTATCAAGTTGGTTCGGGATCGCTTTAATAAAAATAAAGCTCAAGTTTTTAACACTTACGTATTTTCTTCGCAGTTTGTCAGTTTAGTTTATTCGTGTCCAAACAGTGAAGGGAACCAGTCAGTCATGACTACCACACAAACACACTAGAAACACAAACCTGACACACACAAACATGAGCAAAGAGACGGGAAATCGTTGGAAAAACGCGAAGTTAAATGTACAGAAATGTGAAAAGCAAAGTTGTGTGAATACCGTTTTGAACCTTAGAAAATATAGTGGTAAGTTTTGTTTAACTGTGTTTTCGGTTAATGTAGATTTTTTTGTTTATTCCATTAGCGTACGTCAACAAGGTTAATAACAGAACCGGTTTTTTCTTATTTAATTCAAATAAAAATACACTCTCCCGAAATAAGTCCATACTTTAGCCTTGAATACACTGACCTTTTTAGGTACCTGGCGCCATAAACTCTTGATTTAGCGTCATGAATTTTTACTTAATTACGGCCTAAAATTAAATACTGACCCCAATATAACTGTTATCAGTTAAACTAAAGACATCACCAATGTGTTGACAGATGAGGAGTGTACGGGATTATTTTCACTGCTGCTTGTATTCCATTAAAAATAAAGGTATCTTAAACTTTAAACTAGTAAAAAGTCCAAAGTCGTGACACTACAACTATCTAACAAGATAGTTGTAGTGTCACGACTTTGGATGTTTCCAAAGTTGAGTAAACTTTCAGAAAAATAACGTCTTGTGAAAAATTTCTCCATTGAGAAATGTTCTCTTAAGTGGATTGCTGTCTTTACTCTAAGCCTTGAAGTTAAATATTTTCTTGCTAAATAACCCTAATTGTTTTCTTGTAAAAAAATAAAACGACATTTTATAAAATAAGATCAGAATTAGACCTTTATTTTGTAGTTCTTTTGTAGAAACAATTATCTACTACACAAAGTGGAACCCAATCTTTATTTTAACATTGTACATTTTCTAATTCTTACTAATCATAGGATAAACAAAAAAAATTATCTTTATGATGTCTTATAATATATTATTATATTAATTGTACAGTGTGACATTGTTACAATTTTACTTTACCTTTTTTTAACTACATTTTCAAAAAACCTGTTTGATGCCATGCTGCTCCCCTTTACATCAGTTGTTTATAGTTACAGTAGTTGTTGTTGTTGTATTTCTTTTCCATGTTGAATTACCTCTTGAAGCCAAAATTGTGCCACCTTTGAAAAATACGTATTCACACAAGTGCATATACTATAGTTAAAGATCATAATAATGTTTGCATGTTTCATATGTTTTTTTTTTGTAAAAGATTAGGTACATTGAATATTACTTGCATATCTAAAACCATAAGCTATCTGACATCGCTTATCAAATGCTCCTTAGCGATAACAAACCCGAAGGATTTACATCCGAAGCATGAAATGTTTGTCCCCAAATAAGACAGTGTTTTGAGCTATTCTTGAAAATAACAAAAGCAGCTATTCCAAAATTATAGTAGTCCAAAGTTATAAATTACGTAATGTAATCAGGTGAAGGAAGCACCTTCTCCCTATACAGAAACATGTAGGTAAATAAAATAAAAGTGAAATTATGATTATAATCACATTATTTCAAAGCACTCGTATTTGCCCAAAAAGCTGTTATTCTGCGGTTAGCACCGTCATGTCATGTTCATTAGTTACATTCCCTGATGATACTTTGTAAAGAAAATATAACCTTTGTATGATTTTCATGTTGTTACATACGGATGTATGTACTACGATGTATTGAATGATCACAATAATAATATCGTATGGTACATTTTTTAAAATAAGACTTACCATTCTTAGCAAAATCACCTGAAAAAACTAACAATTAAATAGTTTATTTGGTTGATCAGGTGGCTTAAACCTATATTTAAATTGTCCCGATCAAAATATTATATATTGAAATTATTACAAAATTTTATTTTATGGCATAACTTTTTTACAGTCGACCACAAAATGAGTATGATCGTACTAAATATTCAATGGTGCAAGCAACCACGATGGCCACAATTGTAAATCTGTGACTGGACAATCTGTATTTGATAATAAAAACTGCGAAACGAACCAATGCATGTAGTTAATGGTATCAGGCATTACTTTGCGGAGATCCATTGTTAAAAAAGTTAGTATTAGTTTTCTTGGCAACGTTCAGTTGGAGGTGGTTGAGGGAAGTGAGACATGCGTTATACCATCATACATGTTAGCAGTTGTAAAATAGAATACTAAGTTACTAATACTAATAATACCCAAGAATATTCGAACTCCAGGGCACTGTAGCTACTGATACAGAGGTCAAAATGAAATTATACTTTTTTATATTAGAAAATATTATCGTATCTTAGCCGTGTGTGATAGTTCATACAAAATGTATAGTGAGCGATATTTTATCTTAAGATAAATATTTTATCTTAAGATAAAATATTATAGTATCTTCGCCGTGTGTGACCGCCGCGCTTAACCGCTCTGGCTAGGCTATATAGGCTGTGTCTGTTCAACACAGGTATAGTGACGGAACGCGTAAATGGCGAATTGCGATCATGACGAACTGAGAATAAGACCAACCGCGATTATACTGAACGTACTGAGTATATTTCATACTGCGTGACGAATCATGTTCGTCACTAAAAGCGTTTGTGACGTTGACGTATGAACTGTACCTATATTGCTACATCCGATTTAAATAGATTCGTACAACAACAACTTGTGCAGAACGTAATAAATGACTATTTTTTTAAATTTGTTTTCCATGCCTAATGAAATATGAATGAAAAATGTATAAAAGTAAAATGTATAAAAATATTATATTAAATTAATGCTCTTTACCTTTCTGCAATACTTTCTGTTCCAACTATTTCCCGTCTATCGGTCGTAACAACATGTATATAAACTTCACTAAAAATGTATAGATAACGAGGTAAAGATGGATCATCGACAATAATAGTTTCACTCATTCCTCTAAAAAGTTAATCTGTCAATATAGTCAACTTACCACAACTACTTTACACCAAAAATTTCCATGACTCAATTAACTTTCTAGAAACCGTGTATAAACGGTATTTATATTCTCCGGGCATCAGTTTAATATTTATCTTTACAATTGACACCCTACCTCTTTTATTCGTTAATCTATTATACCAATGACTGGGAAAACATGCTTAAATGTATCAGCCATATTTTTTACATATAATGTAATTGGTGTTAACTGTAATGAAAATCAATTACGGTGGAAAATATTAAAAACTTTGTTTCAATTCAGTTAACATTATTTATGTACGAATTCTACGAAACTGTCAAATGTAACATATATTCTTACATATTCATGAATTATGGCTTTATTAATTACAATTCATGGTTCAATGTATACGTAACATAAATATCATACCTTTGTATGCCGTACTACTTGTCTATTAGACGCAGTAGCTAGGTTTCTTATGACTTGGACAGCACAAACATAGTTAAATTTATTTCAGAAAAATACCTACAATTGTAATTAATGAACCTCGCTCATGTGGCAGAATAGCTACCAACTGAGCTTAAAAGTAATGAAAACTTTAGAAATTCTCACGACTAAACAGAATCAAGGTTAGATCAAGTAGACAAGAGAAAAGTTCAGATAGACGATTTTCAGTTTACGTCACCAGAAGGTTGCACGTTGTACATTTATAGAAAAGATAGCATCCACGTGTGAAATACAGCCTAACTCACTCTAAGTAGAGAAAACTACAAGTATAAGCCAAGATAGATTCACATATTAAATCTTTTTTAATGCGATTGTCACTATATTGAAACTGACATTAAAATAAGATTTACTTTCTGTACTCTACTAGATACATGTAAAATATTTGCTGCCTAAACTAAAAAAAATCTAGCCATTTCTTCAGACAGAATAAAAACATTCTTCAAAATACTATAGCTTCCTTAAATATGTTTTCATATACGTAGTAATTTATAATCCAGATCATTATCGTGCAAACCAAAAGTTGAAATAACAATGGATACACTTATTTCAAAGTATTTCCTATATAGAAAATAATACCAAAACGTGAACAATAGAAATAAGCATAGCATTTTAAGATCCATTAGGATGTAAAAAAATTAAACTGGCAACAAAAATGTCCGAATGGACCTTACGTTTAAAAGCCTTTGAGTGGCTCTTTGTTTCTTTTAGACCGTTTTGTCGAAAGGTTCCCTTTACTCGGTACATCCGCATATACATATACAATTACTTTACTCACATAATACTTTTTCATACAATAATAATTTCCTATCATGGAAGAAATCATTCGAGGAAAAATAAATTTACAATTCTTTAGTAGGAATATTTTTGTTAACACTACATAAACTAACTACAAAATGATGCCGAAATAGTTTTGCTTAAAACTTAATGGATATTACACTATATTATTATGAATTTTAGATGCTTTGCCAATCAAGAAGGTAGCGGAAACCCCACAGACTATCTAGAGAAATTGTTTAAATGATAATGTATTTCAGTTTAACATTTTAATAAACATGCAAATAGGTCCATCCAGCGGTTTCTTAATGGACATAAAATTACAAAAGTCGTTTTATTACTACAGGACTTCGGACATAAACGCCAAACACCGTGACAAAAAATTAGAATCAATTTGTAACAATGACACATCCGCTATTTCCACGTGCATACCTGAATATTTTAGCTCCCCATACGAACACCCCAAATTGTGATTTGCATAAGCGTTCCGCACCACGCCGTGGCTTCACAATATTATTTCACACAGAACATTTGCAGTGTTCACCCGCTTCATCTATTTCACAGGTTATTTATCTATATTTATCGCAGTTGTTTAGATTTATTCAATTTTCAGTAACAAGGTCGGTTTCAAAAATTTCATGTCGGGTAGATTGAATATTGTTTTTTTTTTGGCTCTCTTTGTTTTGCGTCACTGTCGTTTTTAGATTATTTTTACTCTATTCATTTTAATTCACCATGTTAGTAAATGTGGTAAAATACAGGACTACCTTTTTATTTTGATTTTACTTGAAATTTTTTCCGTAGTCCTTAGTTTTCGTAGGTTATTTTCTAAATACATTTTTAACTATACAGAACTGAATTTACAATAAACAAGTGCATTCTTTCAAACATTATTAATAATTCACTAACTTTCCGTCTATTTTCTTAGATCTAGCATTTAAAACTCCCAAATTATTTCACTTAAGATGTTCAACTCTGATGACATCGATAACATAGAACTAACAATGGACCAGCTTACAAATTTTCTCGTTTACAACCAAACCCCAACATCACAAAATAATATCAGTTACGATAAGATGAAACCACAAAAAACACAAGATGGCAAGAAGATAAATCCAACAGGAGACTTCGATAAAAGACTTCTGCTTCGGTCACCAGATTTGGGAAGAAACAATGAAGGTAAGTAAATAAAAGTAGTATATGTAAAAAAGACTTTCGTTTATAATAATTGTAAAAGCTTACACAATTTTGTTAAGCATACCTATTTTCCTTTTCAATATCACTACTTATTATAAAAACAAGCCGGCGCATCAATTTAATTTCTGTAACGCAAGTTCTCACATCGCGAGGAAACCTACACACCGGAGAGTTCTCCATAAAGTTCTCAAAGTTGTGTGAAGTCTACCAATCCGCACTTGGCCAGCGTGGTAGACTATGGCCTAATACCCCTCACACTGTGAGAGGAGACCCCGAGCCCAGCAGTGGGACAATTATGGGTTGTTGCTTTGCTTTTGCTTTAAGTTCTCAAAAACCTCGGGACGGATTTTCATACACTTTCAATAGAAGTTTAGTGGTTTGTGAGAAAGATTTAAGTCCAAATTAATTAAGGTTTTTGATTGATATGGGCTAAAATATGACGATAATTTGTTTAAGATGTCGGACACAATTGCTTCTACTGCGTGCGCTGCTAAAATCTTTACAAAAAAATTATGTATGACTAAAATTTTTAAGTTTAAAATTTTCATGTCTAACAAACATTTATTATTTAGGCGTTTTTTATCGATTTCTTGTCGTATAAAAACTACTCCAAATAGGATGAACAATGAACATGAGTTACATTTAAATCTAACCATGCTTAAAACTAACAGGCTGATCTCACTGGACAACAAACAAAATGTAGGCATCATAGATAGTGTTCTGCCCGTGCGAAGCCGCGGCGAGATACAATTAATTTTCACATTGTTAAATATTGGTTTTATTCATATTATCTTGACAATGGACCTTGGAAAATGTATCATAAAAACACGTATGAATATATTAAGGCAAAATAAAACGGAAAAATTTAAACGTGGCACAAATGAACGCAAAATATCTCGCTTGCATTTTCCTTATCGGGTCTGTTTGCGATGGAAGCTTCGCGATGGCATAAAGGCTTGGTATAAATCCAAAAATTTACCAGTTGTATTTATGAGTTATTGTAGTTTTTGTACAGAAAATTTAGATTACATCAATTTAATTTACATTGAAAAGAAAATAACTTTGGTAGTTGTTTTAATATGTACAATATTGTACAATTTCAAACAAAAGATAGTCATATGACATCTTAAATAGATTAATGTTTTATCTTTAGATAGCGAAAATATCATGTAACCACGATCTAAACAACTTATTTTACGATATAAATGACTGTATTACATAAGTATTCATGCCTAGACTGTTGTAAGTTCCAAAGGAGTTAAGAAATTTTGGCTTCAAGTTTAGGTCTAGACTTGAGATTTTAAGTGTAATTTCATGTTTCATTGTATACGAGTAACTATTTAGCTATTTTTTGAACCTGAACTCAAGATTCAACAATAAAATACTTTGTATATTACTTATTTTGCTTTTAGGTAAATTGCTTTGATTGCCTGCAATAAACTTAAAGCAGAGGTTGAAAGAAATTTATCTTTTCTCGTTCTATTTCTTAAATTATTATGTTGCTAAGAAAATCAAAATTTGATCATACGTATAGCACCTTTCGTATATATTGACTTGCGATTTTACTAATACGAAAACGCTAATCAGTTATATAAATGTAAATAATTTTGTTTAGTATCATCCCGATCTTAGACTCATCTGACTTCTTTATTGTGATTATTCTC
The DNA here is from genome assembly GCA_911387775.1 of Thymelicus sylvestris. Lineage (NCBI taxonomy): Eukaryota > Metazoa > Arthropoda > Insecta > Lepidoptera > Hesperiidae > Thymelicus > Thymelicus sylvestris. Next base: position 17,886,512 of record OU426889.1, read on the forward strand.
ATTATCTTAAAATTAAGATCCTTGTAATGATTGTGGCAATGACAAATCATCGCATTGTAACTTTTCGTTATTAGCATTTAGTAAAACTACTCCCTCATTCGAGACTTATAAACACCTAAGGCAATAACATGTTTAGCGGGCTCGTAAAGTGAATTGTACACCATATCGTATATTTTATGGGTTTCTACACTTATGTTACTTTCATAGGCAACTTATATTTATGTAGTGTTGTTCCCACAGACATGTATGTTGTTCCAGTGACTATTGAGGCTAAGTTGTTTCTAGCATTTCTGAGTCATTTGGCAGTCTTCTCACTTAAAATATAGTATTAGAATCGTTCCTTTATTAACCAAAACAATAGAATAATTTGTGAAATAATTGTTGTTTGTTGATTGTAAAAATGATTTATTAATATTTGAGAGTTTGAATGTGACAGACGGTTTATTACTTGTCCTCATAATAATTGCTTCAGATTTATAAGTAAGCCAGTATAGATATTACTTCATAGTTCAAATTGACCCAACTCCGTGGACAAAACTTGCTTCTCCAGGTAAGTTCATACGCGTTTCTTGAGTTATTTTTCTTGTTTTATCTTTCACTTCCTTTTTAAATTTTTCTCCTCTTTTTAACTCAATTGATGAGGAATGCTGTAATCCTGTTTTCACACCAATTTCACTCAGACTATTAACGTTTCGCTCGCTATTCCCCAAAGTTGCCAATCACTCAACTAAGCCAGCAGTATTAATCCTCGACTGTGGGGAATAAGCGTTGACGGGTTAGACAAGTTGCATTATTTCGTCACAAAATCAATTAAGTTTAGTATCTTGCTGGTAGTACAGAGATTGTGTGTACCGTAAAGGTCTTTTGAACTATATGATAGGTAATGCAATTTTAGAAATTACTTAATCTTGATATAATTGTAAATACAATCTTTATGATATTGAAAATCTTTCAATATTTTATCTGCTATCAATATTTTATCTGTTTTTGGATCAAATATCTTCGAACGTTTAAAAACTAATATCAGATATTCTTTTTCGTAAAGTTTTCATTCAGTTTGAAATGGATCAGTATTTAATTGTTCATTATAGGAAGTATTAAGGGCGAAAATTATCCGGCTGACTGAAACTCGTTTCGGAAGGCAATTCAATTATTTTTGCTTCTAGAAATTTCACAAGTCTTTACTTGTGGCATTGCTCGCGTTGAATTTAATATTTTCGCATTATGATAGAAACAACATGGCATTCCAAGTTAAAACCTAGACCATAGGCCATATTTTTATGACCACAGCAGTGTTGATGAGAAATTTTAATTGGGTTTGCATTTTACCCTACAGTGGGCTAACAGTGGACTAATTGTTCATTTGAATTCCATATTTTAAATAGTTTGTTATAAATAGAGAAAAAGACTTCTCCATTCTGCGTAGAATTGGCGGGGTGCTCAGTACTATAAGTAACGGTAATATTTTATGGGAATTATTTAATTTTAAACGTCCACCGATCCGCATTCGAGCACGCTTGTTAAGTATGCTCTCCTCAAGAGGAGAGATCCGTGTTTACTACGAGTAGTACACTATTATTGGGTTGAAGCCGTTTCATAACTATGTAAATGCTATGAAAATAATGGAATTCAGTAATGTTTTAGGAAAAATTTGGAAATTTCTTAATAACACCTGTAACAGTGACATCTTAATTCTTCCTAATCTTAATCTTAATATATATAAATTACGTGTCACGTTGTTTGTCCGCGATGGACTCCTAAACTACTGAACCGATTTTAATCTAATTTGCACACCGTGTGCAGTTTGATCCAACTTGAAAGATAGGATAGCTTATATCTCAAAAAAACCTTTTGACAGAACGAAGTCTGTCCGAGCAGCTAGTCTTAATATATATAAATTACGTGTCACGTTGTTTGTCCGCGATGGACTCCTAAACTACTTAACCAATTTTAATCAAATTTGCACACTGTGTGCAGTTTGATTCAACTTAAAAGATAGGATAGTTTATATTTCAAAATAAAAACTTTTGACAGAATGAAGTCTGTATGGGCAGCTAGTATAATATATAAATTACATGTCACGTTGTTTGTCCGCGATGGAATTCTAAACTACTTGTAGCAGTACTTACCTACGCTATCGTCAACTACTTTACAACGCAAAAGAAAATGTTTCCCATGAAAATTCGAAAAGTGAAACTTTTCATACAAAATAAATATTAAATAATTCAACATCGCCCAGTAGACTGCGTCGCATCGTGACGTCACTCGGACATCGAGGACCGAGTGCGCCGCAATTTTCTCCTGATTGGTCGAATATTTTACGTGTATTATTTTATACTATTTTCTCATTGGCTGTCCTGTATCTCAACTTTTGTATAAATACGCATACATTTTGTAAATAAAATCATTCTACTTGCAACCTTCTGAAGAGTCTCATTACTATCTCTAACCTAAGTAAAAACGTCGGCTAAACTACGCTAAATACTTAACCGATTTTAATCAAATTTGCACACCGTGTGCAGTTTGATCCAACTTGAAAGATAGGATAGCTTACATCACAAAATAAAAAGTCTTTTGACAGGACGAAGTCTGTCCGGGCAGCTAGTTTTCTATATAATCCACAATCTCTAGTAAAGTTGATAGATAAATAAACTGCAACTCACAGTACGACGAATGTGACTATCAAATATCACAAATATTTGCTACTTAGAATATAAAAACAGCATACAAAAACCGATACAAAATTCTTTCGCGAGTGGAAGAATGGTTCTTTACTTGTCCATTTTTGTCTAGCAAGTGTGAGTAAAACACGGAATGTTGTTTTCTGAGATTCTCCAATGTCAGGACACACTTTCTAAAAAGAATTTGCGGCGCTGAAAGGGTATTTATGAACTAAATTTATCTAGCAAGGTGATGATAAGAGGAGAGGTGTACGTTATTTTAATGATTATATTTTATCTAATATCGTGAAGATATTTTTGGAATCGGGAAAATATTATAGACGGACAAAGGACCATGCCCATATTAGTATGGAGCTGAAAGTCAGAAATGCCATGCAATGCCCAAATGATATGATAAATTTTAAACAGTATTTATATTATATCTAGATTTAATGTCATATAAAGCACCGGTTCAAAAGATATTGGACATTATACATGATAACTTCCTACTGGTCTTACGCTTACAGACAGCATTGCTATTAGTTTTTCATTAGGAACTTAATTTTCTATTAATTTCATTTAATTTTAAATTTTTTATCCAGTGCTTCATATGATTTAAAATTAACAACATAATTCTAGTTTTTATTTATTAGAGCAATCTTGTAATATACTTTATCTGGGCATTTCTGGGGCACAGATGGGCAGTGTCCTTTAAAGATAGGCGGACGATATCTGCAAGTTTAAGGAAGGAAGAGGATATGAACGGGGAAAGAATATGATGGTGGATGAACATTAATAAGTATAGGTGTGTGTCTGTGTATCTGTGTATTTGTGGATCTGTGTGTCCGGTTGTTTCCCCAAACGGATAAACGGATTTTGATCTAGTTTTTTTTTTATTTGAAAGATGGCTTATTTATTTGGAAGTGTTCTTAGCTAATTTTTGTATAAATAAAACTGTCGGGAGTTGTTTTAAATTTCAATTTAAGATTATGTTTAATTCATTTTCCCTTACCATTGCCAATGAAATAATTTATATGGCGTCAGTGAAACAAATACGTTCTAGATAATTCGCTTACGCTTAAGTCTATGGTTTGTAATTACAAGGCAATCTACGAATTTCACGGAATTCACCAGTTTTGGCTGTTAACTTGTTAGAAGTGGGGTTTCTTTCTTGGTTAGTAGTAGTTTATTTCCAATCGCACAACAGACGATTCCAATTAAGTTTGTAGGTAGTTAAGTGTGAAATGAAAGATGGTGATGTGTGTAGGCAAGGTGGTAAGTAGTTAATTGCTAAAATTCTTCATTTTCATTCAATTATGACGAAAGGTCAGGGAATAATAAAAAAATAGTGTAATTATTACAAATTTTGCGAGTCGTTATTGCTTGTGGGGTTTTAGTTACATCATCTATGCCACCCTCAACATAGGGAATGCTAGCCGGAGGATTGTTTGAATATTACTTCACAATACCATTAATATTTAGACTCCTTAGTTCAACGCATTGGAATTCATAACTTTTAACAATTTTTGCCTTACCCACGTTATTTGCATGCTTGTCTATTCTATTGCAACTTGATTGAAATAAAACCTGATCTTTTTTAAACTTATGTATAAGTATCATCGACATTTCCAAATATTACCTTTAACATAATCATTGCTATTATTAATAGTGCTATCATTGTTATCTTCAGAGCATCATCGTAAGCTAGGAGAACCAATTTCAATGAGTTGAGTTGAGTTGAGCACGAAACTGCACAAATTTCTTTTGTGCAGTTTCGTGTTATTACTAATCTGAAGTTCGGAATTTTTGGGAACAGACATAACACAAAATGTTTAAGGAAAATAGCATGATAAATTATAATTATATTTTTTTTTACTTAACAATTTGGAAGTACTACTGCTTATTTTAAAACAAATAATAAACTGCTCTTCAAAGATAACTATGCGCACATAAGTTTTGCTTAGATATTATTATCACAAAACTTCTTGAACAAGCTTTGCAAGAATTTTAAATTGGATATAGAAATTGATGTTTCTGCCACACGTTCCTACGTGGGACAGATTTGGAATTTTAAAATCTAAACCGCAAAGAAAGGTAAAGAGAAAATGTAAAAAATAAGATATATTTACACTTTTAGCATGAAAAAGTATAATAGTAATAAGTTCGTGATTTTTTATAACGACTCTTTTACTTCGCTTCAAATTGATTATTATGATTCTTAAGAATGATATCAATGCCAAATATAGCTTTTGTTTTCTTACGCATTTTATCATTTGAAAACCTGGCAACTCTTAAACTTTAAAATTGTAGCATTTTAAATTAGCCTACGTCCCTCCATCTTTCACAAGAATGTGGCGGTATTCCTTATACCTAGTTACGTTGCACTGAAATAATTATATTGATTGAAGTGTAATAATATGATACCGTTCAATCGTCAAAACCCATAAAATGTAGAAGCAATAATTATTAATTAATTACATGCCCAGAAAAAAGATACAATAAAATACCTCAGTACCAGTCAGAGTGGCGAACGTTAGGGAAGGCCTATGTCCAGCAGTGGACCTTCAAAGGCTGATGGAGAGATGGATGGATGACATGCCTAGAACCGGTCAGAGTGGCGCAAATTAGGAGGGCCTATGTACAGTGGTGAACCCATAAAGGCCGAAGGATGAATGGATAGTTACCTAGTGTCGCGTATTGCACAGACCTAACCAAATACCCAATTCGCTCCGAGAACAAAAAAATTATATGTTACATTAAGTTTTTCCAGGCGAAGAATCGAATCTGGGACTCCTCCCTCGGCAAGTTCTATTAACTACGAGCTAGACTACAGATACGAAATTCGTTTGCATGCTTGATGTTTCTGGATTAAACACATTATTATTTTACGAATTGGTTTCAAACGAACTGTGTTTAACTTTTTCAATAGGCTAAACATTTTTTTAGGAAATGAATATTTCCAATATTTCTATGACGTGAGGGAAAAAAACAACATATTTGAATTGACTTTACGTTCATCTCGTAAAAAGTTTGTTTAAAAAGCTTCCAATACTGTGAAATAAAACGGGTAATAAAGAAAATACTGTCCAAAGCTAAAAAATATTTCCAACAAAATACCAATATGGTTTCATAGTCGTACTTCGCCACTCTCGCCGACCATAGGCCAAAAAAGTGGGTATGAAATGGGAAATCAAATAAATCAAAAGAAATTGTTCCTACAAAAAAAACATGCCGATACGTTACGGTCTTTTTAAAAATCGAACGCGACGCCATTTAAAAATATGGCCGCGGTTTGTTATTGCCGTAGTGCACGAAGCCGTAATATCGTGCTAAAAATAAAAGATTAATTTCCTAAGGTTGGTAGGTGGTAAAGCCTCAATGTTCCACACGAGTCGATAGTCTCATGGTAAATTGGATTCACAAACGATGTACCCATTGTAGCCATTGTATCGAACAACGGAACGGTTATGGGTAATGCTTGGCGACACGTTAGTCTAACACAAGGGGTATAATGGCTAAAACTGTATCAGCGAAAAAGAAAATTGAAAAAAGGACCACTTATGACTAGGAAAATAGGACCCTAAAACTGAATTTTTGCAAGATATTTCTTGTCAGGAAATGTTGACTCTTTGTCTAAAAGTAAAATACAATAGAAATGTTAAGGTCTTCCTATTCAGAAAGTTTGCAAATTCGGGAGGCAGACCTGACTTTTTGGTCGGGTATATAATTATGTAGATGTATCATTATAATCATTATTTGGTTTTCTGTTTCAACGTTTTTGTAATATGAACCTCTAAAAAGGGTTATAAGGGATTAAAGTTTGTTTAAAAGTCCTTTTAAAGTTATATCCATTCGGGAAAAAACGGGAGCTACTTTTTTACATTTATTCTATGAATTTTATTAAACTTATTAACCTATAGTAGGCGCGCGAGTTGAGTGCAGAGCTTAGGAATGCGGCTAGTGTTGTGACCTAATTCGTAATTAATTAGTGATATGTCGATAAATTGGAATTAGAAAAACGTAATATACGTATAATCATAAATGGGAATGTCTTGTTACCGTACGTGTCCTAGTTACTACTAAACCGACTTTGATAAAAATAAAATCAGACTAATCGAGTTGAACTAATTGATCTGATGTTTGGTTTGTAGGCGAATTAAACCCCGAAACAACACAGAGGGTACGGGGCAAAGCTAGTATTGATTGAAACATAACTTTTTAAGCTGTATTTTCGACCACAATAAATAAAACTGAATCGATATCAACGAATGCGCGCGATAATTTTATTAAAGACACACTAACACTCCAGGCGTTAGAAGCAAGAAGAAGCGGGTAGCGGGGGCACGTTCCCGCCACTCACCTCAGACCCCGACTGCATTCAACTCGCGCGCCTACTCGTGATCTGGGTAGTCAAACTTGCTAACACACCTAATGCCTATTCATTAAGTAATCATTCCTACTATCAAGATGATGCAACGCGACAACAATCATTGCAGACTTCAGTTGAATTAAACTAAACATAATTATTATAAACTTCAAATAAATAGTTTAAAATTAGACACTAGCGTTTCATTTCAGAAATGGTTAACAACTGTCTTAAATCTCATTTGACAGAGTCTATTCAGAACCGATATTGAGTCGAGTGGACTTTACATATAAAATCGATTATGCGAATAGCCCTGACGACTTTACTCCACTCTCGATACAAGATACTCATTTTCTTGGACAATGAGCTCTCATCTGAAAAGGCAAATCCGGTGCAGGTCTATTACCGCTTCAGCTTTAGTTTGGTGTCTTATAAATGGTTATAGTTTATAAGGACTGGAATTTAAAGCATAAATTAATAGTTTATTTAAGGCAAAAGTCACCATTCAAATACCTTTGTTACATCTATCAATCTATGCTTACAATTGCCCTCTTCCATATCAATATTGTTATTAAAAAAATTAAAATTAAAAAAAATAAAAACAAGTGAAGAAAATAATCCGAAAACCGACATTTTTTATTGAGATCCCAACAAAGGTCGGTTACTTATTTGTAGTCGGTAAATTGACTATCGCGAACATTTGTCATATTTTGTCAAATAATTCAAGGATGTCAAATAATAGTAATAATGCAAGGTATAAACGAGAATGTATTAACATTTCACTTCCACCCTCTCGACCCTTGTGAAAATCATTAGCCTGCTGTAATTGCCTGTCTATAGCGTCTTTGAAAGCAACCTTGAAATTGATTGCTCGAGCGTTCAAAGGCTATTTATTCAATACGTGTTACACTGAAATCGTGTTTACCACTGCACCTGGAAGCATTAGACTTCTACCACGATAGTAGGTGTGACGTGCGGTATCAACAACTTCTATTACTATCCTGAATGCCCTTATGTCTATCAAATAGGAGTTATTTTCAAAAAAACTAGCTGTTTAGTCACTTTTGTCTGTGGTTTTATCGCAGCAAGGGTTGAGTGTGTTTCGAATGAAACATTCCTAGTTGGATAGGTTAATACCAAACAGTGCATTCAAAGTGATTATTATTTAGCTCCGTTGTGGTTTTGTGAATTTTAAATTTTGTTTTGGTGAATTACTGTTAATTTGGTGGAATAATTTGAATATGCTTCGGGGATCAAGGGATCATGTGCTACATGGTGAAGGTGATAATTATATTTATTTTAATAAAATGATTATTTATTTATTTTTATTAATATACTGTAACAAATCAGCTTGTTACAAAAATAACGTTTTTTTTCTAAATTGATTTATCGGTAAGACAAATTCAGTTTTAATTTATCCCAGAATAGATAGTTGTAGATTTTAGGAAAAAAAATTATGCCCTTTGAGCTGCAATTAACTAATTAGATAAAAAAAATGGTGTTGGCCCTAATGGCCTGTACAGCTTCACGCGTACAGAGATGCATTAGTAAAACGACAGAAACTGTCAGTTACCTTAAGAGTACCTAAAGATGAATATCCTTTAGCTCAGCTTTAATAAACGTTAGATATGAGGCACAGTATTGCATTAGTGCCATGCCAATTAAAAGATTCATCACCATTTGCAGACATATCATTATAATATAAGTTTACCGTCACCAAAATATTATGACGAGTCATGTTTATACAAAATTTTACATTCTAACTTTGTTATCAGTTCCTAAAAATATATGTTGACATAACATATCAACATTTCTCAGTATAAGGTTGCAGTATTTTTATTTTAAGAGTTATCATTGCATGCTCAATGCATGTCTCGAAGAAAACTTTCTGATTCCCATACAGCTGAAGTGCGAACTCAATCACGTATCGTGGCCATATTATAATCTGCCTGGGGCGTCGGATCGTGCGACACGAATGTAATTACCTCGAATGCAGTTCACATTTCACACGTTATTTCCGTACGTCAAGCTCTGATACATGGCATTGTAGCGAGTGCGCTTTATTCACTTACAATCAATTCAGTATAACACCTTATTTCAATAACAAAAGACCTTTGAAATGGAAAACGCTGTAGTGAACCACCAGCCTTTGAGACACTAGCATCTCTTTCTTTGTGTAATACCAATTTGCTTCGAGTGATATCCTTTTTATTTCATGTGAGACGGACGAACTGTGTTTTTCTATTTGATTTCGCTAGCAAAATTAAGTTTGGGTGTCACATGCGCGTTGTAAAAACGTCTATCAATTTTGCAGGATTTTTGATCGTACCAAATCAGTTTCCTTTGTGATAAAATAGTTTATAACTGTAATGCTGCTTACTATTTTAAGATTTTAAGAATATTTTCCAATTTAAAACCCTTTTTCGAATCTTTTTCTATGCTATGTCTCCCAAAAATTTAATTCATTATTCCAGCATTTATAAGCAATGTCGTGTTCAATGTAATTTATGTAAACGTGTTCTTCATTCTCTCGTAGCTGTACTTAATTAGAATTCATTAGAATTTAGAGTGATAACAGTTAGTCTCTATTATGGTAGTCCAGCAGCTAGCAAATTTTTGAGTAAAAGTTTATGATAATGTTGAGACATAACAAAAGGCATCACAAAACATTAACATAACTATGTTTCTGTAAAAATAAATATTACCTGTTGATAGAAGAAAAAATCAAAACTTTATGTGAAAACTATTATTTTACTTATTGTTTTGTGATAGCATATTTTGCGATTGTGATAACTCATGAATCAATATTAGTATATTTAATGTTTTCTTTAATATTTTTTGCAAATTTCGCTCTACAAAAAAAAATATCCACCTCAAAGTTGTTCCCGAAACGATTACCTCTATTAAAACTCCAAAACGTAACCGTTCTAACAACCAAACTTTTGTTTTAAAGCCCTTATTTTGTTGTCGACACTTTTACATTTTTGCAGCGTCGAGAAAAAAACTATTCGATTGCTTTTAGCATAAAGTTTTGTGAATACTTTATCGAAACGGGTCAGCTTGCGACAGATTTTTCGCTCAAGTTCGGAATTTCCAACACAAATGCTAAGGAAACACGTGCTGGGGACGTCACAAGAGGAGATATTTGGTTCGAATAACTTTATTTATATTTCCTGGAATATCTTTAACCTTTCTTTTTACAATGCATCTAATTTAATATTGTCTTTTTTATTTTAAACGAGCATTGTTAGCTGATTATGATTTCTACATATTTGTAAATCGAAGTAGCGATGTTTTGGTAGAGTGGTACAGCCTATGAGAAATTTAGTAGTTTTTGAAGTTAACTTAAATAATATCAAATAATGAAGCAAAAGTTATGCAACTGACAAGATCACAATCGATAATCGTCCGATGTTCCAATGAAAATAGTTACAGTAAACAGATAGTACCTAACACAAAAATTTCGGCATTTAGGTAGGTCTAAAATAATGTCCTCTCGCGATACAAACGGAATCAAAAAAGAACACACTATATAGAGACGTACCAATTAATGTGTATTTACACCAATTCTTAATTCAGTATACGAAGACATCTAGGCCCGTAATATCAATAGCAGTTTAAACTAAATTCTGAGTTTAAACTGTCATTATTGCTTCCAACAATGACAGTTTAAACTCAGAATTTAGTTTAAACTGCTTCCAACAATGACAGTTTAAACTCAGAATTTAGTTTAAACTGCTATTGATATTACGGGCCCTAGGCAGATTAATTGCGCAGGCTTGTGGCCTAGACGCGTTGTCAGATCTATAAAAGTGTTGTGGAAAGACCATTAAGGGCATTGTAAAATCATTCACACTACAGGCCTTTTAAGTTATGTTACGTTGATAATATCTAATCTAATACCCAACTCAGGAAAGTAAGAATACTTGGATTGTAAAAGTCGCGCGCTAATTATATTTACCCTAGTTAGGGTTCATTGTTTATTTTGTTAAAATATTATTTTCTATCATGTGCTAATGTGCTTACGATGCATCGCGCGTCGCCACAGCGCAATGTCGTTGGATCAACTTTTTATTACATTAAAGAAGACGAATCACAGCATCTCCTTACAATTTGCTAATATCAAAAACATTTACATTTACCATTGCAATGGTGACCAATACACCAAGAAATGTATAATATGAATTTTATTTCTCCGAAGTAATTCTCAATAACTTCAATATTCCAAATGCAATTTATTTTTCTTCCCATTCCTTTGCAGAGAGAGTGCTGTACGCTCGGAATAGATTGCTGCCCGGGTCTAAGCCGGTTGTCGCGGGTGGAAAGCCTATTACTGAGGAACTGGCTACCGTAAGTTTTGAATGTGTATGCACTCCATGATACCCTAGTAGTTTGAATTCCAGTCTTACTCGGTCTGTATATTAAACCTCCGCACGCATCGACTAAATTGTAAAGTCACCCTCGCTTCACTTTGAAGACCTTTGCTTTTATCCGCACTCCAGAAAATGTTTTAACGAAATTATTTAAATTGAACCTTGTAAAATACATTTTTACACTATTCCTTATGTTTATTAAATTTTTTTACACTTTTCTTAAATTCAAATTTATTAAAATTTATTTTCTATTGTTTGGTTGGATTTTCTATAAAAGCGTGTTTTTTAGTTTCTTAAACCTTTACTTTTTAATCCCGGACGGAAAAAGAGGGATGTTATATTGACGTGACTGTGTGTCTTTGTGTATGCATGTATGTCTGTTCATGCATCATTCCCGATTATGATGCATTTTTATACTTAAAATCTGACGTAATCGAAATGGTTCTTTGCTATAATTTAATTTATGAAGATAATATGTTCAGGCGTTTCAAGGTCATTTGCTGTTTTTGGTGAAAATAAAAGAGTCGGGGGGGGATTTTTAAATTTACAACTATTTCTCACTTTTAGGAGTTACGCATAGTAGCATTTGGAACAGCTTCATGCCCGCCTCGAGGAGAGTGGATAAGGACACCTCTCATCATGAGACCTGCTGACCAGCCTCTGGGCTACGGCCTCGCTGCTCCACGGAATGGGACCAGGTCTTTGCTGTCAGGCCTCCAAGCTCACATCATCAAGTGGTTGCTGTTTGATTCAAGGCCTGTGACTAAGGACAATAAGTCCAGTGAACCTCCAGATAGGTAAGCTTTAATAATAATTAACTAATAGGTCAACACATTGAACAAAATTTTCACACTATTTGTACCACGCGTTGACTATTAATTTTGTAAGATTAATTTTTGATTAAGAAGTACACGAGTATATAGAAATAGGTAATATTATTATTTTACCATTACATGACGTATCTTTGTTATTGTTTTCTTCAAAAACAGGATAGGTATTTATGTTGAATGAAGTTATTTTTGTAGAAAACCTTTGATTGTAAGTTCAATTTGCAGATTTCATCAATCGTACATTCGTAGACAATTTGTCTTAATTCGCAAACAAGCTATCCTTACAATCTAAAAACATCTTTCATCATAAATTAAGCAACTACGTTACTGGACTACTTCAAAGTACAATTTATCAAAACGTTGAAACAAAATAGTTCTGAGCAAACTTTGTTAAATTAGTAATTAACTTGAAAATCATTTGTAGTCCAATAGAAGTTATCAAGAAAGTAAACAATTACACCTGCAACCTACTTTCTGTTAATATTATGAATGTTAAAGTTCGTGAGAATGTATGTACTATTTTTGGTCCCTCACTTTTACACTACTGAACAGATTTTCATGAAATTTTGCACATAGGTAGTCCATGCTCTGTAATAAGATATAGACCTAAGTATTATCGTAGAAAACGCAAGCAAAGCCGAAGCCAGAATTTCTGTTCACTATTCGGCCTTCAGCATACATGTATTGTTATCGTAAGTAAACAGTTTTGTTAGCCACAAATCTTGAAGTGGTAAAACTTCCGACTTCAGGGTTAGCGTCCTCGACTTCTATAATAATAATAATAATAATAATAATAACGCTTCACACTCATAGCCCCACACTAGGATTCCCTGTGTCGTGGGTGCCATGGACAACACACTAGACAAGGACATTCACACCCAGACCGAGAACAGAAATTCAAACTCATGATTCAAATTTCCGCCTCGCTGGGAATCGAACCCAGGACCCTCGGTGTGGCGATCCGGCATGGTAACCATTGCGCCACACGGGTCGTCAAATTATTCTAATTATTTATCGAAGTATATAACTATGAAGGCGATATTGTCTGTTACAATGAAGGTTAAAATGCAACGTCACCTCATCGCCATATATTGTCTTGGATAGTCAATAGAATGCCCTCGCCATTTCACATCCAGTTAAAAAGGCGACGAAGGCAAAGTATGATGATAATTTTACGTATATAAATTGTAATACCTTCTAATAGGGAACAATAATCATCTCTACACAACTGACATCTGTCCCATTGCTAGAATCGGGTCTCCTTTTAGAATATGAGGGGTACAGGTCAATGTCTACCACGCTGGCTAGTTGTGGAATGAAAGACTTCACATTTTGGAGATTCAATATTAATATTGTGGAAAACTTGCAGGTGTATAGTAGGTGTTCTCACGATGTTATATTTTTTGTCGCCGAAACTTGATAGTAATTTTTCATGAAAGTTTGTTAAGATGAATAAATGTTTGTTAGTCTTTCATGCATGAACTACTGAATTGCCGAACAGATTTTCATGAAATTTAGCGCACAGATAGACTAAAATTTGAGACAAAATACCTATAAAACCTATGACATGGGGTCCTTCAAGAAGCGGGTCTATCGTCATCTTCTTGGTCGGCAACGCGTTGGTGACGCCCCCGGTGTTGCTAATGTCCATGGGCGGCGATGATCACTTACCATCAGGTGATCCGTCTGCTCGTCTGCCTGCTAAAATGATAAAAAAAAACAAAAAAAAACCAGATATAATCAAGAATAATTGTAATTTTTAAGTCAACAGTCTCACTCACTACAGTAACTAACACGGAAGTCCAAAAATAATCAAGAATAATTATAATTCAAGCCAACAGTCTCCCTCACTACAGTAACTAACACGGAAGTTTCGTTAAAAAAACAAAAATACGTCACTTTGTTCACATTGTTCACATTACGACAGGTGTTCCCTGTTTTTACCCCCGTATTCAAGAACAATATTTGTATAAGTAAAGAAGCAATACTATGCGAAGTAAGGCAGTTAGTTATGACAAGTCTTCTATTTCATAGTCGACACTTAAGTATTATTTGACTGGCGAACGCATAGTGCTGTATACAGCCATGTAATTGGTCCATATGATGTGGCAACCTTCACTCCAGTCATTTGACAAAGGTAAAAGACAAAGATGGCAGTACAAACAATCGATCCTTTCTTTCTATTTTGATAGAAGTCAAACCAACACTATGCGTTCGGTAAAGTATCTCGGCAGCTACTTTATCGATTTTGACAAACGCATAGCGATGGATTCCACTCAAGTATTGTTTATGAACTGGTTTTAATGCTACTATGCACTCGCAAACACTGTGAGACCTCGCAGTGCTGTTTTTTAATACGGGCGTATAGTGTTGGTAAAGTTTTACAAACATCGTGTTGTGTGCCAAACGATATTTCAATAGCAGAGTGTTCGGCGCGATACCCATGCAATATGGCGGGGCGTTAGAATAAAAATCACGTGTTTATGAAAAACTCACGCCCGATGCGAGCAGTTTTCGTAACGAATGAGCCCATTTCGTGTGACTGAAGAGCTTTAGAGACGAAAGATATTCGGGTATATAGTTGTTAAGGATGTTTAGAGTACCGCCACAAAGTGTGTTCATTATTTAGGTATCAGCTAAGACGTCTTGTTTTAATTGCTTGATACATCGGCTTTCTTACTGCGTAGTCTACGTACATAATTTAAAGGTTAAAAGTTCAAGGTGCGATTTTTAAAATGCGTAGGTATCGTTTGCAATGTATGGAAGGGAATAGTGTACGAAAGCGCGATGAAAGCAGTAGGATTAAATGATACAATGTAAAATAGCTTCTACTTGTAGGAAAAAGAGTAACCTAGCATGTAAAACCTCATTTACGCGAGAGCCGTGTGCGCTCTCAGGTACTGTTATAACGTGTGCATTAAATACCAGTTAATTTTACAACGTAATTTATTTACATCTACTGAATTAGATATAGGTCATCTACAACAGCACTTCTAAATCCTTTATGACTAGATGAAGAAATACAACACCTATTGTAAAGTAACAATCATGGCTTCCTGGAACCACAACTAAACCACGTATTTGTGAAATACCAAGCAATATTTGATGGTGGTTTGGCGAACGAGTCCGCTGTGTAGATCGGTTAAATAAACACACAGAAAGCGTAAAGTCGGCCATTGCGATGAAACATCGTATTCGTACACAACGGATTTACTCCGCAGTAGAAATATAGACCGCTGGTTGTATTTTTTCTAAATAAATAAAATGGATTGGAGTAAACAGTAAAAATATAGGTATTACTAAAAGAGCTATTTTTATATGGCCATTATTTTTGAATAATAATTATAATCAGTGAATAAAAATGTCGTCGTACTTTTTTTAATTTTTATGAAAACAAATATGTTGGATAAGCACAATAACGGTAGTGGAATTGCGTATATGAATGGAATTTTTCAACTGATTTTCTTTTTTTTTGTCGGTAGCTAGTGTTATCAGTGAACAAGTTTTGAAAGCCCCTTAATTTTCAATAACGCGTCAAGTATTTCGTATACACCGTCTGTATATCGTCTGAGGAACCTGGAGTGATTACCATCGACATTGGTATAAAAACGTTGGCTTGCTCATTGCCAAATGTTTTCATTTTTCTTTGTCGATGAACATAGTGATAATGTAAACCACTAGCAGTATTTATATTAGGCCATTATTTGTAGGACCCAGCTTCTCAAGTTTAACCTATTCGTGACTAATAATGAATACTGTAACTAGCCACTTCACTTTACTTTTTGCGAACAAAATATATAGTAAAAGGACACCCGTTTCCCGCCGCAATATATCAGATAGTTTAAATAAACAGCGTCAGAGCTTAGAGCATAAAGTCGGCCATTGGGATGAAATATAGCGCGCGCACAAAACGGATTTATGCTATACTGGTATACGCATTCACAAAGATTGTGGTTTCAACCGCCAAAAGCCTCATATATATACGAACTTCCATACCGTGTAGTCAGATAGACTGATGGAGAATGGATGGGGAATTTAATTGTTAACAAAATATCTTATGAATGAAGACAAACGATTTCATAGATTTAATATTGGATTCACGATACTTTAACAAACTCTGCCTTATTATTTGGACCCCTACCTTTCCATGTATTGTTGTTGGCTTGTACAAACTATGAATAATGTAACTGAATATTTGTCAAATACGGGCCCCTCGAAAAGGATAAGTTCCCAATTAGTTGAGCAATAGTTAAATCAAAAATAATTGTGTTTAGGGGCCACAAGTCACCGCAAACAAATGCCTTCTAAAATCTTAATAACAATAAATTCATCTTTGATTCAAATTAAATTGAACTTTCTAATTGTCTTTCAAATATCTCTTGACTGTAGTGTGATGAATTCGCTTATTCTATATCTCCGACAGAAAGGACGTTTATTAACTTCCTAATTCTCTAGTCAAATTAGAACATAATTTAAAATTGTTCCATTTTGGGAATGTCCAAAGTAGCCCGCTCTAACAATAGCCAAGCAAAATCTTGGAACACAACGTCTCTCTAGGGAATATTCGCAAATTCTGATAACCATCGGCCTCAGTTTTATGGCCTCTATAGACTAATTTGAACAATGAAGACTTATTCGGCTCTATAACTCAATTACTGTGCATTTTAGAGTTCCTTTTAGTGGGACTAAGAGGTTTTACAAGGTCACTCGTATGTTTACCTATATTTGTTTACCCATTTTCATATTCAATTAGACTTAAAAAATTTAACTAACGAATTACCCCCGACAGTTTGATTTACACTAAACAAAGCTAAGAACACTCGATTAAGTCACCTTTCATACAAAAAAAAACTAGATCAATATATTACTTATGCAGTAAATTGTAATATGTATGTAATAAGAAATTTAAAAAAAATTACTTTGGAGAAAATTTTGTAGCTGCATTATACAGAATTTTCTCTTTTGATAAACCACCCATTGAGAAAAAGATTGCCAAAGCCGAAACCTACAGTGAAAATTCTGAAAGTGAATGGTTTTGAATATTTATAATGCAAAACACAAGAATTGCTCTAAATAAATTTACTATAGCGTCAAAATGTTGCACGAGTGAGTATAGTGGCATAACCACAGGGTGCAACAAAGTTGCGTCAAACATCTGACCCCCGTATTCAAGAACAATACTTGTATTACATAAGTAAAGAAGCAATACTATGAAAAGTAAGGCATTTCTCAGTGCGTTCGTCATGGCAAGCCTTATGTTTCACAATCAACTTGGCTGTGCGTCGCACAGAGCTGTATACAGCCCTCTTATTGGTCCATTTGATGCGGCTAACTTCACTTGACATAGGCAAAAGACAAAGATAACAATACAAATAATCGATCCTTTCTTTCTATTTTGATAGAAGTCAAACCAACACTATGCGTTCGGTAAAGTAGCTCGGCAGCTACTTTATCGATTTCGACAAACGCACAGTGAAGGACTTCAATCAAGTATTGTTTACGTTTGAATCACCCTATGCGTCCGTGAGCACTGTGAGACCTCATAGTATTGTTCTTGAATACGGGGGTGAGAGTTGTTGCAACTTGCAACAAAAAAAAAACACAAACTCATAGTAATAATAATAGTGTCACTGAGTTGTCGCTGCGACATCGCATATTTTGTCAGCAAAATGATGTACCTACGTGTGAATGAAATAATGGATTTGCATACAATTTTGTGCCCACCAACGTCACAGTGCGACATTTTATCGCATCGCTGTACCACATGTGAGTAGACACTTAAGATGATATTACATTTTATCACTTTTTCAAGGAGAAGTAATATTACTGCTCTCCCAAAACGACGTAAGACATTGCAACTTAGGAATTCTGTCGTCGCTTCTACAGCAAAAATCTGATTTTAAAATCATCAAATTACCAACACCAAACCTGTTTACTTATTTAAAATATCTGTTACATCATAGTTGTAAGTGATATTCTTTTAATGGTTCGGTACCTCACGGAACCCTTACAGGATCACTTAAACGTCTGTCTGTTAGTGTGTCCGTCAACCCCCTTTTAAGTTGAAATTAATATTAAATACTCAGGTCTGCAATGCCTCCGAGCTGTAATAAAATCAAGCTTCTAAGACATTTTTTTAAGTTATTTTTGCACTCACAAAAGAATCAAAACGTCCTTAAAATAACCCTTTATTTCCCGTTGACCCAGAATCATAAAAGGCAAAAAGCTTACAGCACAACTCAAGTAAAAAATCCAAAAACTAAAAAATTCTAGTAGTATACATTACAAAAACACAAATGTAATATGGTAAATTGACCGCGACCTGTATAAGACCAATATTGAATTCTACAGATTTGTACGGAACACAGCTAAAACATTAAAGGTGTTTTATTGCTCAGTTTAACTAAATGTACAATAATCGATTCGATTACATGACGCATGAATTTTACATCTAGCTATCTGCGGCCGTCGGAAGACCGACAAGAGGAGGCGCTATGGCGAGCCTGCAGCGAAGTTATCTGGCGCTGCGGGAGTGGCCTCAATGCCCAGGGGGAAGCCACGGCTATCGTAGCCTTGCCAACCGGCAATACTTATGTGCAGCATAGCGCACATTACTATCAGGACGGAATTACTGAGAAGGTAAGGAAGTAAGATGATTAGGGCCATTGGGATTTTATAAGACATCTAAAACCTACATATTGCGTTTCCGACCAAGTTTAACTCATTTGGAATGTAATAACTGTGGGCAAACTCTTATAGAAAGCAAGCCAGATATTTTCGTTTCTTGCAGTCAGTACTAGGATAGCAAAAACATGCAGCAAGTGTGCCAAAACAAATCTGGGGTATTAAATTTCTCATCGGCTTTGTTTTGGCACACTCGCTTGCATGTTTTTGCTATCCTAGTACTGACTGCAAGGAACTTCGTTCCATTCAGGTGTCCCTTGACACCTCTCAAGTTTTTTTCTTTCAGAAGTATTCATGAATGCGTTATTTTGCAAGCTGCAATTATTCGAGTTCAAGAGTCTGGAGGATCTTCAGATTTGCCTGAAACGCTACATTTACCTGGTAAATAATACATTTTACTAACATTTTATTCATAAAACTTTATAATAGTTGTTTATCCATGTTCTAGTCGAAAATTCGAACAAATCGTGAACGAGCGATAATTAAATGGATAACTGATCTTCTTCAAACCAATTCGAATAACTTGTTTTCAACCGAATAACTGTGATCCAACACCAACTCGTCCACTTTGAGCACTTAGGTCACAATGCTTTCAGCTTTCCTAACTCGGTCGTACTCGACATCATTCAATCTATTCGTTGTTAGCCAGAATTCTATTGCGGGTTCCTAACTTTCAACGTGAAGAACGTGTTGAATCCGAGTTCGTGTCGTTCAGGTACTCCAGTTAACGATCTAGTGTGGTTCCGCCTTTATTGCAGCGATGCTTTTTAATCCCAGACGCGAGGGGTGTTAAAAGTGTGACGTGTCTATTTGCTGTGTACCTGTATGTCTGTATGTGGCATCGTGACTTCTAAACGAATGAACAGATTATGATGCGGCGGAAAAATCAGAGGACGTAGGAAATACTTGCTGCGCCATATTCTGAGTGCGACCTTTTTTCTGCATGTTGGTAGCTGCAACTTCGAACGCAATTAGAAATTTTGTAATAAATAAATACTTAATAAAACCACCGATTTTTAACATTGTTGCAATGCCTATGTCGGAATAAATTCTTTCTTTCTTCTTTTTTGTTTGAAAGCTGACGTGATCGAGATGGTTGTCAATAATGTGAACTTAGACTTGTTTTATGTTATTTAAGTACTACTTGTTCTCTAAACTAGAGTTCGCCAAAATTTTTCAAATGTTTCTTAAGTCTGCCAATTTGGACTAACAATTAGACTGAAGATGTCTTTAGTGTTGCTGATGTGCGTAGACAACGGTAGGCACTTACCATCGACTGAATTATACGTACAGTAGCTCTAACACGAATATTTGCGAGAAAGTATTCGTATGGTTAACGTAAGCAATTTGTCAAATTTGTATGGCATTTTAGTACCATTTACGCACGATAGGGGCGATTTTGAAAAAATGCCATACATATTGCTTACGTTAACCATACGAATACTTTCTCGCAAATATTCGTGCTCGAGCTACAGTAATTGTTACATAAAAATTGTTTTACATAATTCTTCAAACGGTTTACTGCGGCAACAAATATTCTGTACTTGTTCTATATTACTTCAACCATGAAATATTGCTTGTATATCATATTTCAAACCAATTCCTAAAGGATGTAAATACAGGTATATTGCATTCGGACGGAAACTAATAGGTAAAGCTGGAAAGCTCATATCGTATTCTATACAACGTTCAAATACAAAGCTACAAGGAGAAAGCATGTCTTAGTAAATTCAACGCTCGCTGGAGCATGTTCAGGAGATGCATTGTATGTATCCATACTAATATTATAAATGTGAAAGTGTGTTTGTTTGTTTGTCCGTCTTTCACGTCGCAACGAATCTGTTATATGGTATGGTTTTTGTGTGTGGAGATAGTGAGGAGGGTGGAGAGTAACGTAGGCTACTTTTTACCGCGATAAAACATCCCCATGGGAAGATCGATATTTTGTTAGTTGGGTAGTTCTACAAACTAAGGAATTTTTGGCGGCTCAGCCAAAATTTGATAAAAAAATTGTTAATAACAATTTTTTTTGGATGGAATACTATTAATTGCAATTGTTTCTAGATGGTCACTAAAAATAATTAAGATTCACAATTCTTATCTGAACAAAATTACTGTTCAAAGTGCCGAATTCTCAGGATCCTGCAGTGTCCCTCGTACAAATTTTAGTTCAAACTGCGTCGTGATAAATTTTCTTCTATATTAGGGTCTTAAAAGAATCCTAAATTAATAAGCTTACTATTTTTCCTGGCTAGGTAGCACAATTACTATAGAATTTCCTTAAAAAATATTTAATAAATCTTGTTTACATATTGTCCCCACGATTTTATATCAGTATCCTGTTCCCTGTTGAATTAGCAAATATTCACTAGACTATTTGCCGTGCGTCTTTACCGATCCGCTGAGTCGATAGTACCTACGAAAGGGACAAAGAGCGTCATCTATCTATTCTCACCTAGCGTGGTGTTTAGTGAGCCCAGTGCGTTCGGCGAGTGAAATGGTGCCGTAATCAGTGAAGTTCACAGAATCCTGGTAAGATTTTTAATCACGAAATTACTAATAAATATTACTAATTTTAGCGTATTGATATGTAAGATGCAAGCGCAAAGGCCTAGTTTAGCTTAATTTTTGTTGAAAATTATAAATTGGTTTGTTTATTTTATTTTTAGACAAAAATGATCAGGAACCTGGCCTCAGGATCCTGTCCAATTGGTACTCAGGATACTGAGAACCATCCAGGATCCTGAACAGATCATATTAAAAATATTGTTTCTGTGCAATAATTGTATTTTTTTACACATAAACATTAAACTACAAATATAATCCTATTAATATTTTTATATTAATATTATAAATGTGAAAGTTTGTGAGTTTGGATGTTTGTTACTCTTTCCCGCCGGTACTACTGAAAATTTACTTTTAAACTATTTTTTGCTATTATAAAAGATACTTTGATTATTACACATTCATGTTAAAAGGCAAATTTTTCAAATATGTGAAATAAATGATTGATCTCGATTTATTTTTGTTGTTTTCCTCAGTTTCCTGTGGCTCGATTTTTTTAAATGGCCATAAATAAAAAAATATTTAATATTTTGACTGTTTCCTTTAGGATAAGCTAAAAGACACTGTACTCCAGTTATTAGACTGAATTCCGCCACCAGAATGTATAAAAAATATCGGGCCGAAATCAGACTCAAATTCTTCCTTAGTTTGTAGAACTACCCAGTTGCTAGATATTTAGTTCCAGGTGTTGTTAATAGATGGCGTTAGTAAAATTCATTTGCAAGTTCTGAATCACGCTATCAAATGATACATGTTTACTTAAGTCACAGGCAACTAAATCTAACTAAGTAAAAGTAAGTAGGATTTGTAAAAAATCGATCTCTACCGCGGGCGAAGCTGCGGGCAAAAGCTAGTATTATATATTTTAATAGTGGTTCTTACGAGTTCTATGTACTTATTAGTATAATTTAATACGTGAAAAACATGCAAAGCGTAAGTACTTGAAGCATTCGCTTCAACATCCAGGAGTGTTTATTACGTATTTCTATTCCAGTCTTTCTTTTTTCTTCTTCAAAAATCTTTCTCCTTCTTCTCTAAAGTATTAACTGTTGATAATGGACGATATAGAGTTTATTTCTTTTAATCCTGTAGATTATTTATTTTGCGAAACCTGTACCTTATGTTCGAGCCCGAACCGCCTGCGCCGGCCACCGAGCGGGTGGCGGGCGCGCGGGACGAGGCGCGCGGTGCCACACAACCACTTCGTCACTAGCCGCCTACGACACCGCGCGCGTACTTAGTTGTTTGGAGCTCTTATTTGTAACAATCCTTCACGTCTTTACAATCATTTTCAAAGTTTACTTTGGCCGTCTTTTGGATAAAGGACAAGCTGGTCCTATCGCCGTCTTGAGGAACCAGTTCCTAAAGAAAAATACGCAAGAGGATTGCTGTTACTACGCTGCCAGACCGCGATCGTTGAACTTTGAATTTCAAACGCGCCGTGTCATCGCTTCAACGGCTGTGCAAATTGAAGTCGCCTTACTCAAAGAAGAGGACTATTTCGTCAAGAATATTGAAAATCTACTACTTCGGAGTCTTGATAACGACGATCGTGCTATTTTCTAATATTGGATATTAAGAATACCGCTACGTCATCGCTTCGAAGACTACTTTTGGCTGCCTTGTGGATAAGGATTGGGTATTTTGTGAGTTCGTTCCAATTTTATTTCCTTTCTTATCCTCTTCTAAAGGTCTTTAGCTACTTATTTTTCAATATTTCTATATCTTTTCCTTTTCACTGCCTCTAATAATTGAGTGATAGTAACCAAATAGTAATAAAGTGCACAATAGTTCATTCAACTCGCACCTGTTGCATTGCATCTTTTCTTATCGCATTTTTTATGATACTCTCAACCTGTTCGCTTACGATAGGTGCGCCTTGCTCGTAACAAGTTCAAGGTCATGCGCATTCATTAGACCGGTCGCTCGCTATTTCATTGAGAAAAAATTATCAACAAGCGTTCTATCTCTTTCATTTTTATTGCCCATTCATTAACGTCTTGCTTTCATTATGGCTGACTTGGACATTTTATTAAGAAAGCGTAGTGCTATGAAAGCAAAGCTTACAAACTTCTGCAACTATCTTAGCATTCTTAGTAGTTCCCAATGCATTTCAGACCTACAACGCATCGAGTTGGAAGGTCGCTTAAGTAAATTTGATGCCTTATATGATTCATTTGACGATTTACAGATGGAAATCGAAGTGGTTTCTGACGCCCCAGACGAGGCGTACGAGGAACGTACCAAGTTCGAAGAGCGGTACCACTCATTGGCTGCTCAGGCTCGCAACCTACTGGTCCGCACCAGCCCAGTCGCCGAGGCCGGGTCTGTAGCGGGCTCAACATGCACACACACAGGTGAATCGTTCCATCATGGTTTTATTCGCTTACCTAAAATTGATTTGCCTCATTTCAATGGTAGTTATCAATGCTGGCTTGAATACAGGGATACCTTCTTGTCACTAATTCACAGTAGTAAGTCTATCGATGACATTAGCAAGTTCCACTACTTACGTGCATCACTCACAGGGAATGCACTCGAAATTATAAAAAATATTGATTTCAAAGGTGACAATTACCAGTTGGCATGGAATTTGCTTTGTGATCGGTATGACAATAGTCGGCTTCTAGTAGATAACCATGTGCAGGCACTATTCAATGTTGAGCCTATACCATCTGAGTCAAGTATTTCGTTACGTCGGCTAATTGACGTCATAAATAAAAACATTCGTGCTCTAAAAACATTGAACGAGCCTACTGAGCATTGGGATACACTTGTAGTTCATATGATGGGAAACAAATTAGACGCTGTTACTAGTAGAAACTGGGAAGAATATCGTTGTAGCTTAACTAAATCCCCTACTTTATCACAATTTTGTACATTCTTAATTAATAAGGCTGATTTATTGGAAACAGTAGAACATAAAGACAAAAACAATTTAATCAATATAAAAACTAAGCCTACTTTCTTAATAACTAATACAAATGAAAACTTAAATCTAGTAAAAACAAGTAAAAGATATAATAAAAGTAAAAATAAATGTCCTTTGTGTTCTGATGAACATCTTTTATACACTTGCGAATTGTTTCGTAATTTGTCCGTTGAGACAAGAAATACTAAGGCAAAAGAATTAAAAGTTTGCTTAAATTGTTTACGTCCTGGCCATTTTGCTAATAAATGTAATCTATCTCACTGTAAATACTGCAAGGGTAAACACAACACGCTATTACACATAGATAAATTCATATCTAGTCCTTTGCAAGACCCTATGCCTAATGTGTCCAATAGTACGTCTAATAATGTTGCTTTGCCTATTTCTAGCCCTTCTACTTGTTCTTCAACTCATAAATCAAAGAATGTCGCCCTTACAAGTAATACTTCAATGCAATGTACTACTGCTTCGCAAATTTTGCTTTCCACAGCGTTGGTGAAAGTGGTGAGCAACAACGGGGAAAGGCTCGACGCCAGAGTCCTCCTGGATAATGGTAGTACAGCCAACTTTATTACTCATTCATTATGCGACAAGCTGGGATTGCCTCGACGTAACACAAGCTCCACTATAACAGGTATCAACAGTCAAACTTCGACTAGTACACAGTCTTGCAATTTAACAATTGAATCTCGCAATGGCGCCTACAAAACAAATGTGGATTGTTTTATCTTGCCCGGGATTACAAATATTTTACCGTCTAAATTAATAGATATTAGTAATATTTCTATTCCGCATGGTATTCAATTAGCGGATCCTTCTTTCTATGTACCATCAGGAATTGATATTCTTGTAGGTGCAGAGGTCTTCTGGAATGTTCTAGGTGCCGCATCAATTAACCTAGGCAAAAACCAGCCCAAATTAAGTGAATCTAAATTCGGTTGGATTGTAACCGGCTCTATAGCTCTTCCATCACAATCAACCTCTTCAAATCACTCTCATCTTTGCAACATCTCTACGAACGACATAAATTACAATAATAATAAAACATGAGAACCTGATTCAGTGTTTATTAAGCATTCTTTATCTCGTGAAGAACGAGCTTTTGAGAAAAGCTTTCATAAGAATCATATTCCATATAAACCCACTTCAAAGCTCTCTTACGTTGCCAATAAGTAATTGTTTACTTTTGCTGTTACATCAGGTCATACGTGGAGCTACGTGTCGTCGAGGGACAATCCGGCAGATCTTGTTTCGCGTGGGCTGAAGGCTGATCTCATCAGCGAGTGCTCTTCATGGTGGACTGGACCACCTTTTCTTTAAAAAAAATGAAATTTCATGGCCAAAGATGCCTAACTCAAATGTGAAACAGGATCTACCTGAAGTAATATCATCCCATTTTATTAATTAATAATTCATCCAATCAATCATTATCACATATCATAACAATCACGTTCATTCATTATTCCAATCAGATAATAAATCATTCAGTCATCAAAGCAATCATAAACATCCTAATTTTAATCGTTAACAGAAAATTGTTCGCTTATGTAATAAGAATAATTCATAATTTAAAATATAAAATAAATTACAAGGTCTTCATGTCAAGAGATAAGTGATTACTTTAATTGTATTATCAACAATGCTCAACTTTTAATGTTTCCCTAAGAACATGCTTTACTTCAAAGCACTATAAAAAATACTCTTATTTAAATCCCTTCATGGCAGTGGTATTATTTGTGTGGGGGGAAGGCTTGACAATTTCCTTTATGTCTATCATGTCAAGCATTCGATTAACTTGCCACTATTTAGCCACAATTATGTTTCTTTTTCATTCTGATAAACTGCATTCTAGAACAAATTTAGAATATCAATTTCTAATTGCAGTGTCAACTGTGCCGAGCCAGTGTTGATAGCTGACCGAAAGGAAAGAGGGTGTAAGCTTATAAAATCAAATCTGTGTCTTTGTTCGCCTTGCAGTAAAAGCTGTGCACGTAAGGCTCGTTACAGACCTGACTAAGCAAGACATCTAACCTTCTTGGCACTTCATATTCACCTCATTCCAACGGCATCGTAAAGTTGACATCATCTTAAGAGATTGCTTCAAATCTTCACTTGTCTCACTCAAATTGAGGCAGTATTCAATTCTCGTTCCCTCACTCCTCTACATTCCTATCCACTGCCCTTATCTACGCCTGCTCCTTTCCTTATTGGACGACCACTAATATCTCTTCCGTGTCCACAGGTAGTTGAAATTAATAACAATATTTGAACGCTACCAATCAACGTATCGTGCGTAACCAAGGTCTTCCCAGGCAGCAACGGGACTACAAGAGTGGCAGAGCTGAAGACGCCAGGAGGGACCCTTCTACGAGCCTGCCACACCATCTGTCTGCTTCTTCTCTGTTGAAGTCTTCAACGGGGGGAGGATGTTCGAGCCCGAACCGCCTGCGCCGGCCACCGAGCGGGTGGCGGGCGCGCGGGACGAGGCGCGCGGTGCCACACAACCACTTCGTCACTAGCCGCATACGACACCACGCGCGTACCTTGTGTTCGGAGCGCTTACTGTAACAATCCTTCACGTTAATACAATTATTTCTACAGTCCACGCTCTTTTATTGAAGGACCCAACACCTTATCTACAGGGGAAAAATGATAATTTTATGAACTGTCATTTTGATTTGACAGTTTCAATCTGAAGAGGGCGCTGGTGCCTTGCTGTTACTCTACGCGGTGATGTTGTCAAGAGGCTGTGAGAAGTAAGAGTTATAGATATCTTAGAATAATAATAAAATAGATATCTTTAAGTTATCTGTCATTTGCTACGCCTATGGACACGTTTTTGTAATAATTATTTACATTTATAAACTTTGATAGGCGTAAGACCTTCTAATCCTAGATATTTACTGGATTTCCAGAAAATTTGCATTAAATTTAGTGGCTGCGATGGAATGCGTCTTAATAATGCGCATTTTACTTGTAAAATCCTTTGTGTTGTTTATCACTATTGTCTAAGGGTATTAACCATGCCCTGCCATTTGGCGTGTTAGACTGTTGGCTACATCTACGTAATTACTGCTTACAAAATGTTCTATCAGCATCAAGAAAGATCTCGACGGCAAGCTCTCGCACCTGGTGTCAGCTCAAGTGGAAGGCTCGGTGAACGTCGTCACTCTGCTACTGACCGGCCGAGCCACACCGTACCTTCACAACGGCGTGCAATACGTTGGCGACGAAGATCATTATGTTAGTTAAGACTGTATTATATTTGATTAAATTTTCCTTATTAGCCATTTATAAAATACGAGTAACCGCCCTCGCTTTGCTTCGGTTTTCTTATTTTTTTACACCTTGGGTTACATTATTGGAGTTTTATTAAGGATCCCTTATTTTTTGAAAATATAATATAGCCTATGTCACCCGGGGGTAGTGTAGATTCCCAACAGTGAAATAATTTTTCAAATCGCTTCAATAGTTTTGGAGCCTATTCAATGCAAACAAACAATCGAATCTTTCCTCTTTGTAATATTATATTAGTAGGTATAGATCAGACAAAATACTTTTCAATTCGGAAAATTTGTCTCTACTCGTAGGATAAGAACAATAATTTAATTTAGGTTAAAATATTACTTCTAATGTTTTAACTGCTTTTGTGACAAATATACATTCAGCGCATATTGCTTGTAATGGGAGACATTTTTGAACCCAAATTTTTTTGATACAATTTTCGCGGGCATGGGATATTGTGACAAATCCTACTATATTATAACTATGAAAGTTTGTAAAGATGTATGGTTGTTTGTTAGTTTCACGCTAAAACTACTGAACAGTTAATCATGAAATTTAGCAAACAGATAGACTGTGATTTGGATATATAGGATACTTTTTATCCCAGAAAACGCAAAGCACTAATGGTGATATATACGTAAATGTTTGATCTCAAACTCCACACAATTTTTTTTTATGCCTTAAGCAGGCAAACGCGCAGACGAGTCACCTGATGGTAAGTGATCACCGTCGCCCATGACATTAGCAACATTAGGGGCGTCACTAATGCGTTGCCGGCCTCGAAGAAAAGAAAAGATCTGCTTCTTGAAGGACCCCATATTTTCTTCGTTCACAGGCCATGCCGCAATTCGGAGTTCTGTCGCGAAGTCCCATAGGCTTGTTGGTGTGGTACGGAGTTGACGAGAATGCTGCGACCAGTTTCAACAAGCAGTACCCTGGATCCAGACTGAAGACACCGGCTTTGCCGATATGGGTATGTATATTAAGAAATATATAACTATCGTACTTCCTACCATCCTACTATCATACTATCTTACTTTCTATTTTACTAATATTATACATGTGAAAAATTGTGGGGATGCATGGATGTTTGTCACTCTTTCATGCAAAAACTACTGAACGGATTTTGATGAAATTTAGCACGCAGATAGACCGTAATCTAGAATAAGATATAGGGTACTTGTTATGCCAAAAAACTGGAGGAAAGCTGTCGGAAGAGCACGTTTTAATTATAAAAATGTATCTTATTATCAGGATATTTTAATTATGTAACACGTTGTTATAAATAAATAAACGCTAACACACTCATACCCCCGTAGTAGCTTATTACCTGTATCGCGGGTGGCATGGACGACACATATAACACATCACACCCATGACCCAAGTACAAATATTTATCAAACAAAACCTAGGCTACATGTTCGTCATGTTATATGTATTTAGCTATTTCTTATAGGTTACTTGCTGCTCCGGTCATTTTGGAGTGTTGTTCAATACGAATCGGGAGCTGCTTCGGAATTACCACGCTGAGAGACGGTTAGTTATTTGTTTGAAATTAGAAAATGCAAATATTTCTAGTAACTATAGTATTTTCAGCTAAAGCCGAAATAAACCGTAAAATGTTGTTTTATATTTTTGAACTATAATTATCTTATTCTAAAGTATTATATTTAGCCGACTTCAAAAAGGAGGAGGTATATTCGACTGTTGTTTGTTACCTAAGAACTTTCGACTGGGTGAACCGATTTTGATGATTTTTTTTTAATCGAAAGTGGTGCTTGTCATGTAGTCCCACTTAAATTTGAGTGAGATCTGACAAGCACTTTTTGAATTAATTTGAAGTCGGGTATTTTTTGTCAAGAATTATATAATTATCTTATTCTACAGCATTTTAATCTTAATACCCTTGGTCATTAGGTTCGATATCCACTACTACACATGCGGTGGTTGCCATGTGCTTCTGAACGTGGACACTCGAGCGCATGAAGACATGGGGTCCTTGAGGAACGACGACATCAGCGCCACCCCACTGGAAAAACTGATACTTACAAAGTAGTACATTTTAGACGTAACTTCCGTAGTTAAGCTTGTTTTAGACTTTAACAAAAATCTAATTTTTATCCCACGCCGGATGGGTGTCGTAAGAGGCGACTAAATCCGACCTGATGATAGGGCTTCACAGAAATTGCATTGGTAGTATTGATTTTAATAATTAATTAATACCATTATTACTATTACTATTTCTTTTCGGGGTCCGCCTGGATTAAGTCAGACCACCAGACGACTCGTCTCGTTTACTAAAGAAAATTCTGTCCGCATATAATTTCAAAGGCCGATAGAACAACAAACTGTCCATTAAATCTATACAAATAAATGAAATTGGAGTGTCTGTTTGTAATATTAAAATGACCGCTTTTTACAAAGTGCATTTGGATGTATACACCGTACATAATACCAAAACAAAATGTTTTTACAATTTTTGTCTCTCTGTGTGTCTGTTTGTTCCGGCTAATCTCTGAAATAGCTGGACCGATTTTGACGGGACTTGGCAGATAGCTGATATAACAAAGAGTAACTTAGGCTACTTTTATTTTAGAAAAAAAATAGTTTGTTACGAAAGATACGAAGTTCACGGGGTCAGCTAGTAAAAAATACAATACTCTTGGCTTTTACCTAAAGTTCATAGTGTTTAAATAGCTAACATGCTTTATATTTAAAGAGTTAATTTTGTTACAGATGGCAAGATGCAAAAATAACATGGTCGGGTGCCGCACCTCACTCTGCTGATTCGCCGAACTAATACTAATTCTAGCAAATAATATAAATGGAATAATCAGTACATCAATAACCTACCAATTCAGCATGAAAAATCAATTTCATTATTGCACGCGCTCAATATAACTTTATTTAACTATGTTCCTTAAAAAATCTTGTAGGTAATGCAGGTTTAATATATCATGTTTTGTGTAGTTTGGAAAAAATATTGTTAGTAGAAATTGTTCAATATACAATATCAGTCGCAAATTTTTTTCCTCGGTTTTCTCTCTTCATTCTTGGCCATGCATCGGTGTTGCCTAGGGTGAGGCCAAACGAGCGTATTTTTGTCAATAATAAACGTCCACATTTTGCGGCGCCGCGCCGTGTTCTTTTACTATGAAACCAAATGCAGCGTAAACATTTTACGCAACGCACAGCTCAATAATCTGAATTTTAGCAAGAAAAAAATAACCGACTTCAAAAGAACTCAAAAACTACTCCTCAAATGTAGGTCAAAGTGGTGCTAGCTTAAGTGGGACCACATGACAGGCACCAGCTGTCGATTAAAAAAGAATCATCACAATTGGTTCACCCAGTCGAAAGTTTTGAGGTAACAAACATAAAAAATACAGTCGAATTGAATACCTCTTCCTTTTTTGAAGTCGGTTAAAAAAATACGCTCGTTTGTCCTCACCCTAAGTGCACCTTCTGATATCCTTGCTCGATGAAGAACACATACAATCAATACAAGTGGTTCGTCTGCTCGTATGACATCTAGTTGCATAAAAAATATGACAGCTCTAAACTATACGCAGTGCAGTACAAAATATTCTCGGGTATTGCAGAAACATGCCTAGCTTGCTTGAGCAGTGTGTCATTGTAAAGCCTCGTATACACTAGAGGAAACAATAAATGTCCCGCAGCATGTCGCCAGAGATGTCGCGCCATATGGACCGATGGCATTCGACATCGCACGACATGGTGGCAACATTTTAGTTCGGTCCTACACTTTTAATCTATTTTACATTCTTTTTAATGTAGTAAATATTCGTTTTTTGTTGTCTAGCTGCAAAATTGTGTACGATGTGGGCTCCCTTTAATTATGGTACACTAAATGTAATAGACTCTTTAGCATAAGTATTCATAGCATTCTTTTAGTGTTATCTATCTGTGTTGGCTGTCCATTAACTGCGACTCTTTCTTTGAAGCCGCGTAGCTTTAGTAGAGGGACGAAAATTGCGTCGTATATATAGACGTGTATTGAACGTCAATGAGGAAGAAAAAGCGAAAGAAATAACGTCTGTAACGTCTGTACATAATATTGCTGTGCCTTCCGCAATGGTGCTTAGCAATAAAATTGAATACTTAATTTTTTATTGAGTTTAGAATAACACAGTGTGGAAAGATACTGTCGGAATGATAAGTTTTAATAAACTTGATTAACGTGAAAGTAGATATGTAATAGATTTAAGATCTTTCTAAAATACGATTAACGGTATGTTATCCAACATATAATTAAGAGAGTAATAAAATACACTACAAATTCATGGTAACCGGTAAGGTAGCAAAAATACATATTTTGTAAGTTCGACTTTTGTTTGAGACATAAAGTAAATTTTAGATTAATATTTCGCAGTCAGCGCAGCACTAACTACCTAGCATG
Organism: Thymelicus sylvestris; assembly: GCA_911387775.1. NCBI lineage: Eukaryota > Metazoa > Arthropoda > Insecta > Lepidoptera > Hesperiidae > Thymelicus > Thymelicus sylvestris. Next base: position 17,918,627 of record OU426889.1, read on the forward strand.
TAATTCTAATTTACGTTACACACATAGTCATGTTAAGAAAATGATATGCAACACTCCATGCGGAACAATTTTGTATGGCTTGTTATAATAAAGGCGGATTTGACAAATTCTCAATGTGGTATAATCAAAATAATGTCGAATAACTTAAAATCGATTTCATATTTGGTGTAATACGCCCTTAGGCGTAGTTAAATCATATAAAATAAAAAGCAAAAAAACGTTTTGCAATTGCCTTAGAGTAATGTCTTAAGAAAAGTAAATTATTAACAAACGTACTTGTTGTTTTATTATTTTCCGCATAATATTATCCGTGTCTAGATTATAATCCGTTTTCACTAAGGAATTGTAAAAATCAACTAGCAAATATATGAAGTGTTTTACACATCACAATAACACCTATGACCCAAGTACAAATATTTATCTGTCACATAAATAATTGCCCCGGCCGAGAATTGAACCCGGAACCCCTCGCTTCGCTGGCAGGGTCGCCACAGGGTCGTCATTTCTGAAATACATATTTCGGACTATTGACATAAAAAGCACACGGTGATATTTTGTTTCCTTCAGAGAAATATTTCCTTCACTAAGATATGTGAGCGGAAGGGATAATGACTTCAAGATGAAGAAATTTCCGACAGAATGACCGTTGACCCAATATTGATTGATGACGTAATAACGCATTCTCTACGCTCAATGACACTTCATCGCACCAGACCTAGAAAAATATGACTCATATTGATTTCGTCTAAGTCCCAGATGGCTTAGAGTATTAGGTACTTACTGTTGTAATACGTAGTCCTATTTTAAACAAGTCTTATGTAGTAAGCAAAGTTAATTGTAATTTAAAAATAAGGTAGGCCGAAATCAAAGGAATTTAAAGATAAGGATGTAGCCGATGTAGGGACTCTGTAGATTTTGATTCCTTTGCGTAGCTAACTATAAAAGTATGGAACAAACAGCCGTATCTTTTGATAGCGTTGACGTTGAAGCTTGATTTTTTCACAGTTCCAAAGGATTGCAGACCTGAGTATTAGATATAAATTTCAACTTAATTCTGAAAAAAGTGTATATACAGACGTGAGATCGCTCACTTTATTACGCAGCACCAATAAACGACATTATGATTGATTGGGAGACATCTAATACCATAACCTTACTTAATCTATTTCCCAGGACTAAAAGCATCCAAGGTATTGTATCCATGCCAAGAAATATATACGTATTTCATCAGTTTCTATAAGAGTACGATAATGATAGTATTAGACAGAAATACTCAATAATAATGTCTTGGCCTCTGTATTGATAAAATAGATAAGGAGCGTTATATTTTCTCATAATGTGTTGTTATCTACATTTATCACCATCTTCATTCCTGTTCAAGTTTCAAGTCCTTTGTCCTATTCTGAACTTTTGTAAAACCATTCGTGTTCCAGGCAATTCATTTATCGGGCTTGGAACGACGTTTGATTGGCTAAAAAGTGTCACGTGACCGCTTTGGTAATACGAATTTGAGGTTTACGCTGGAACTTGACTGGAATTAAAAGTTCATAATAGACCGCCTGTTCTGTTGGACTTGAGTCCTCTCACAATGTGAGGGATAAAGCCATAGTCCACCACGATACCGATCTGGTCAAGCGTTTATTGGCAGACTCACATACCTTTGAAGACTCAGGTGACATGTGTCACGGGTGGCAAGGCCTACACATAATAAAACAAATTACAATAACACCCATGACCCGAGTACAAATATTTATCTGTCACATAAATATCTGCCCCGGCCAGGAATCGAACCCGAGACCCCTTGCTTCGCAGGCAGGATCACTACCAACTAGGCTACAGGATAGTGCCTAATAAACTTTTAAAACTTAATTTACTCCTTCAAACCTATACGCTAAATTTCACGAAAATCCGTCTGGTAGTTTATTAAAATATGCATAAATCAATAAGCAATATACGTACAGGTGTGTTGAAAATTGAAAAAAGACAAAAGGAGCAAAAATGTCTATCAAATACCTCTAAGATGATCCACTCGAACAAGCCAATATCGGAAGATGTAATAGCGCCATCCATCACACTTGCGTCAATCGCACTCCTTGCTGCCCCGGGACAGTTTTCCGCATCAGTTGCCGGAATATTTGATGAATTGAACTTCAATCTATTGGAAATAATCGGTGGAGATTGATATACATTCACGTTTTGATTCTTTTTTAACCACATACAAAAATGAGGAGTGTTATAAGTTTGACGTGTCTGTGTATCTGTGTGTCTGTCTGTGGCATCATAGCTCCCAAACGGATGAACCGATTGTGATCTAGTTTTCTTTGTATGAAAGGTGATTTAATCGAGAGTGTTACTAGCTATATTTAGTACAAATAAAATCATCGGGGATTTTTAAAATTTCTAACTTAAGATTATTAACCATTGGTGTTAATTAAGATATCTGCCAGTGTTTTATGTAAGTAACCGAAAAATAAGCAAGGCGAACCATCTGATAGTAAGTGGTTTTCGTCGCCTATGGACTTGAGTAATACCATGGGCATCATTGATGAGGTGCTAGCCAAGAAAGGAAAGGGATAGAAAGAAAGTCTTAAGTCCATCTGCTTTTCTATCTACTACTATCACTTGGGTTGGCCACTAACCCCTCCATCAATCAGCAGCAAATCAAAGAGCAGCTTGGTGGTATAAGTTCTAGGCCTCCTCAAGAGGAGAGACACATGCTCAATAGTGGGTCATTCATGGGTTAAAGCCAAGCCAAGCCAGTCTCTCTGTATCCTCATCGCTCATCCGTCCATCTGTTCGTTTATCCATTTGATCAGAATAGAGTGATCGTACAATAATTTCAGACTTGTCATATCTATTCAAGTTTTTGAGAAATCTTCTGGTAGTTACGATTGCTTAGCGTTGTACTTATCGAAAACCATAATGTAAGTAACTTTTAAGCATGTGTGTATAATATCGTTGTTACTTACTACAGTTTCTTAGTAATTTCCCCACTGGGTATAGTTAAACCGATACAAGTTGTATAGAGTCGATTTAGGCGCGGGCTCAATTTCCGATTCTCTAACTAGAACTTTGAATTTCACTCCAATCGTACATTCACACTTTATTAAAATGTGTGTTATTTTAGTTGTAGGATTCGTTCGTGAATTGTGTTAAATGTTTGTAATTGTATCGCAGACGATATTTATCTAATTATTTATAGTTTTGTCCATCCATCCATCTATCTATTCATCAGCTTTAGGAAGTCCAATGCTGGACATAGGCTTCTCCTAACGAGTGTACTCTGACTGGTCCTGAGCCTTCTGAATCCAACGGATACCCGCTGTCTTCTTCAAGAAGTCGGTCAACCTGGAATAAACATAATTAGGTACCTGTGCCGCGGATGGCATGGACGACACATGTAACACATCACAATCACACCCATGACCCGAGTATAAATATTAATCTGTCACATAAATATCTGTTCCGGCCAGGAATCGAACCCGGGACCCGTGGCCTCGCATGCAGGGTTGCTACCAACTAAGCTACAGGGTCGTCAAGCAAGATTTGAAAGAATAATAAGGAACATGGAAACCAAAAAATATGATTCCGGTACCTGCGCCAAGCGACTGTATGAAAATATTAATGACTAACAAGAAGTGTGAGTGAACGATTATTCTTTGTTCTAGTGAACTTCATCTGTTACTAGTGTGTGATTAAAGTTTTCAAGTAAATTCTTCGAAAACAAGACTTACGCTAATTCAATTACTAGCCTAATGGATTGTTCTTAGTACTGAGCTATCTAGGTCAGCGTAAGATTAATGTTGATTTCGAATTAAGAAAGAATATTGTGTTGATTTTACTTCCTTGGAAATGTCTAGAAAATCTGTTGTAACATTTATTTCTTTGAGACTTAAAATATTATAAATATTTAATGTCTTCAAAATGTATCTATTCATTCGTATTATTAAGGCATACTCTGTTAGTTTTAACTGAGATTTCCTCGCTCTTACCAGTCTATTACTCATTGATCAAGGCAAATACGTTTCAGACGTCTTTACGACGTCGACGATCAAAGAATTACGATGAATCCACGATCTCAAACATTGTCATGGACCCAAGGTTACATAGCTTATTTTAAAACCTTACACTTAGTTTTACTTTACAAGTAAGTAAGGGGCCTAATTATAAGGACTGGAACACACGTGCAGCTGTACCTAATTCTACGAGTAACTAAAGATATATAACGCCTAATCGCCGCTGTTAAACAATAATAATAACCGATAAATTGATGCTATTATCTGTACCAAACGGCGTACAGACTATCAACATGACAGATGATGTTTGTAACTTAAATGTTAAACTTATAATTGGTCCCAATATGGCTTTAACTCATTTTGGGCTCACTACAAAGCTCTCCTTGCATTCGTCGTAGAGGATATTTTGCCACAACTGAGGACTGTTAGAGGGGTTAACAGCCAAAGTTCGGAAGTTTTTCTATGCCATGTAAGGTACTAGGTAATTGGCTATTTTCGCCCAAAGACATCATCAACCCTAACACGACGAGTTGTTTGGCGACTGACTCAAGCAAGAAGATGGTAGCTAATAAAGCGCACCCCATATACTTATTGTGAATTTAGTACTATTTCTTAGTTCCATTTCTTACTATACTACGAAAACTTTGTCAACTTAACGCCAACTAATAGCTAGGACTACAATAAATCAGCCTCTCTGTATCAAAGTACTCTGTGCAACAGTAATAACAATGGCTAATTGCTGGCCGGTCACAGCGCCGGACAAGATCAGCGCCAATAAAATTTTATTCGATGCTCAAACTTGCGAAATTTATGCTCAGAAAGTTTTGCATATCGCGACGTTTACAGCAGTTGGAAATTTACGCCGTTCGGTTGTTTCGCAACAGATATTCGCTGAATGTTTTAATTAAAGCATCTTTTATGGTTATTTTATTGCACGCTCTTGAGAATTTTGTTTGAAGTGAAAATTGAGTAATTTTAGACGGTAATTGTAATGAGCGCTACGACGTTTGTGTTGTTAAATGAATGTAATCGTTTATTATTATGTTGATGTGAATGTAAGAAACTCTTAATATTGTTTAATATTGATAAATAAAATTATGTACAGGCAATCTACATATGATATAATGTATGTGTAGTTAATAGTATCAGGCGTTACTTTGCGGAAATCCATTGTTGGATGTCATCGGAAAGTCAAACTTTCCGACTAACCATCGTAGAGTCAACTTACGCTGATGATGCTCCGTTTCGGGGCGAAACACGTGTTGGTGCTGGTATGTATGTTGGTATATGCGTTTAATTATTGTACTTAGTGCATGTTTCCGTTGTGGGAGGGAGGGAGGTGCCACGCATGTTTAAAGTATATACCAGCGGATTGTTGCAAAGTAGACTAATACTAACTTAATAATGTATGTGTGTACATAAAATAAGATTTTGTTGGAGTGTCCCATTCCAACGATACTAACTCAGATTAAGCTTCAGATAAAGAATTGGCATAAATATTTCCTTGGACAAAAAAGCCAAACTATTCCCTACAATGGATGGACATATTATGTTGCTAATAGATTGGGAGTATGATTAAAAAAAATATTTTTTCCTATTTTTGTAACGGAATTGCAGTAACGTCATGTACTGTTGCTCGCTGAATTAATTTGTAGTGACCTCGCTTAGCACGTCATACGGTGACGTCACGCCAACCTGACTCACGCTATTGAAGTATTCTGCATCGGTTGTATAATTATATACAAATTTCCGTCAAGATCAGTTGAGGCTCGGCCGCCTCCCATGCAATAAAATCTGGCCTGGTGCAGAAATAATTAGCAGGCATTTACTTACCCTAAGTGAAACATAATAAGCATATTACAAATTCTGACAATAGTTAATAGTATCAGGCGTTACTTTGCGGAAATCCATTGTTATTAAGTTAGTATTAGTCTACTTTGCAACAATCCGCGTTTAACATGTATGATGGTATATACTTTAAAACATGCGTGGCACCTCCCTCCCTCCCACAACGGAAACATGCACTACAATAATTAAACGTATATACCAACATACATACCAGCACCAACACGTGTTTCGCCCCGAAACGGAGCATCATCAGGGTAAGTTGACTCTACGATGGTTAGTCGGAAAGTGAGCATCGTTCACTGAGCGTGGCGTATTTATACCCAACTCGCCCACTGATTATCTAATGATGTTGTAATAATTAGTAATTAGTAATTAATTAATTATTCAATCAATTAATCAATCGATTAATTAATTAATCAATCAATTAGTGATTCACGCCGGCAGGAACCGGGTCTGACGTAATCTGGTGATGTGTACTGTTGAAAATCCTCAGTAAAGGCGAGTTGGATACATTTATTTGTTCATTCAGCAGTGTAAAACTTGGATTATTATTATGTTTTATTATTTCTAACTGCTCTAACACACACAACACGTGTTGGGGCGAAACACGTGTTGGTGCTGGTATGTATGTTGGTATAGGTATACGTTTAATTATTGTAGTGCATGTTTCCGTTGTGGGAGGGAGGGAGGTGCCACGCATGTTTTAAAGTATATACCATCATACATGTTAAACGCGGATTGTTGCAAAGTAGACTAATACTAACTTAATAAATTCTGACAACCTCCGTGCACATTCATCCACGCGTTCATCAGTTACCCATACAACTGCAGCACGCGATACTCATAATCTACAATTGATAAAAGGTATTGAGGATAAATCAATAAAACTAATACATAACCATAAACCCAACGTTAACAGCAAAACCAATATTCCAGACCGCAAGTTAACTGGTATTTTGAATGGAATAACTGCAACATGACGGAGTAAATAAAATGCAAATAGTTCAAATGAACGCATAGCGGATACTGGAGTTCCGTCGATTGAATCTTTTTTTGTCAGTAGCTTGCGTTCGTTCAGTGTAACTAAATCTGATGATGGCTGAAAATTCATGTGTATGGCCCGCAGAATCTGCACATCCCATAAATTGTTCCTCTGCTGTATTTACATTTAGATACATAGATAAGTATTATTTTATATCTTCCTAATACGGTTTACAAGGATTGCCTCGTCATTTGTAATATCTATCAGTCACACAACAGACTACAGATTCCCCTTAACTATGCCCAACTCGTCTGATCAGTCCAGTTCAGTAAAAAGTTATCGACCATTGCGTGGGCTACTTTTATTTATAAATTGGAGGATCTAAAATCGTAGTCTTTGTTAAGTTCGAAATTATAAAGTTATTTTAGGATGTCGATAAATTTGAACATAGAAATTGTATTCTGAGACACAAAGGCATTTATCGTGTAACCACACACAACATGAACATTTCGAATTGATACGCTTCAAACAATTCCACTCACTATCAACTGGACAGTTCGAAATTCCTTTTACAATTCGGTTTTACGAGGCTCAATGGAAAAATAAACATCGGGCATCTATGAAATTTATGATCAAGTTTTGAAAATTGGCGTATTGGCATAAACTGCTTCGTAACGTACTAGCTTCATTCCATTGGCAGTGTGTTAGATGTTACTTTGGGAATAAATATGTTTTTGATTTTTATTTCATTCAGTGTATGGGGATATATACATGCTTGAGAATTCCAATACACAGAGTTTACGCCAACTTCCTCGTTGCACTCTGCCGATGGCAGCTACATCTACAGCTGAAGCCATAGTGGAGAGATGTCCACTAAGGATTCAGCTGTAGATTATAATTATTGGAGGTTGAAATCCCTTAGCTTAAAGCTAAAACTTTGATCTCAAAGATTATGTTTCAAAACAAAAAATCAACAAATCCATCAACAAAAACTTTTTGATGGAAACCGCTCACAGAATTCCGGTCGCTATCAACTGGACTATTTGAAATTCCTTTTAAAATTGGCTACACTGTACACGTTGCAAAAAGGAATAAGGGAAAAATGGCGTGCGTCGATTGAATTCCCAAAGCGGGCCTGTGCGCGTAATGTATCCGCGTTCCCACAGGCGTATTTATCATACGGTCTGACTGTACGTTTGTTTCATCCTCATCAATATTACAGCGATGATATTGCTTTAAATAAGTAATTATCTCCTGTCTTTTTAACCGACTTCATAAAAGGAGTAGGTATTCAATTCGACTGTATTTTTATGTTTGTTATCTCAGAACTTTTGACTAGGTGAACCGATTTTGAAGATTCTTTTTTGAATCGAAAGCTGGTGCTTGTCATATTATGGTCACACTTTTTAAGCGAGATCTGACTAGTAGTTTTGGAGTTATTTTGAAGTCAGTTATTTTTTATTGAAGGGGCTTTGCTGGTGAGTAGCGATGGGAAATATCGTTACTTTTATTTCACTATCAAGTCCGTGAAATTATTTATTTTTGTCACTGTTAAATCACCCGTGAAAAATCACCACTGGTATATTTCATTATTAACGAGTATTGTCACAGTGGGTGCATTTTATTCCGTCCGTTACATTTCGCAGTGATAGTGACTTGATTCAGTCATTACCAAAGCTCAGCGGTCAACTTACCGGCGACGATTTGTTGACGTTGTAAAAGGGGATTCCCTACTCAAAAAATTATTCCTTCCCCATAACTAGACACAAAAACCCACGATGACTTAAATCTCACAGACATCCCTATAAATGTATTTATTATAAACTCCCACAACCCAACCAATTTCGAGAACCGAATTCAACAAGGTTGCAAACTAATTCACAGACCTGCACTCACACCTTGACCTCTCCCCTTCCAGAGGGCTGACCCATACAATATTTTGAATTTAAATGGCTAAACTCCCGTTGGCCAGTCAGTCCCAGGACCTCTGACTACTTTATCCTGCCCAATGAAAAAACAATATATATGCCCAATCAATTTCCCAATATAGCAGACCCCGATATTTGGGAAAAATTCTACGCTGTTAACCCCGACTGAAAAACCATCAATCACAGACACGTCCCACTACCACAGACTATATCGCCTCCGGCTATGGTCCAACCACAGACTCAAAATCAAGGGAGTGGAATGATTTAATATTTTATTCTATAAACAAGTCCTGAACCTTCTTAAAGAAATTACAAATTCAGAAGTCCCATCTAACGAAAAAATAAATACTCGCCACAAATTGACAGAGACAAGAGGCTGAACAGACCACAGACTACAGAACCTAACGCAGTGATTTAAAAAGTCACTCTAATGGCGACCGAGGATTCGTCCATCTGTCTGACAGCGTCCTTGGCAACTACCACAGACTAGCCGTCAAACTGCCGCCCGTCAAAACTCCTCAATCAACAATTGTCACTGTCAACCGGCTTGTCAATACTCGAGTACACTATTATCACAGAGTACTTTGTAATATACTGAAATAGAGACCAAACTTCGCGCCTAAGATTAGAAATGTGCGTCAGTGGCGCCATTATAGAGTGTTCTGGAACTAAAAGTCAACCAGTGTTGCCAGGCTGCACATAATTACGTAGATCTACCGTAAATCCAATTTTACAACCTGGCAACACTAGCCAATAGAACATGTTCCTAGTTCTATAGTCTATACTACAGTTTATTTTATGGTATTTTGAAGGAGGAACCATTGGAAATAAAAAATTGAATAATTTTTAGAATTTATTTATGTTTTCTTTCAGAGCATCCAGGTACACAGCAATGCTTAATAATAATTTGTAGATATTGTAAAATCAAGGTGCACAAGGAAAAAAAAAATCTTGACTCAAAACCACGCACAACACTACACAATATCTCGGATTTTTGTATGATAATAACTGGAGGAACTATTACAGCAGCATTCGACTCAAATTACACACAAAGCACTTAAAATTATATTTTTTAGGCGAAAACCACGGAAAAACGCAATCAACAACAATGTCAAATTCATCAAACTTGACGTTGAGAGACCAAAGACAAAATTAAAACATTTTTCTTGTCTATGGTCATTGCATTATGATAATACAACATTATGTTTTGTATTTAATAATATGTCTAATAACATTTATCTAATTCATTTATTTTTCAGCATTCCGATTGAATAAAATATAAAAAAATATTTAAAAACAATATTGCTATTAAGCTAAAAATAAATATTTATCTGCGTTGCGTCCATCTCTATAGAACGAAAAAAATAGGAACAAGTGCTGCTATCTGTATAAATATTATGGAACTACAATTATAATGCTACTCAACCGAAAAAACCTCTTGCAATGGTTTACTGTTTGTAATGAACATGCGTCTTTATTTAGTATCATAATATCTGTCATCTTTCCTTGTTCATTGTACTAAGTTTGAGGACCCTGACTATTATCTATCTATACTACTAACTAACAGTATTCATTCATTAACTATTATCACTAGGTATGTTTAAAATATCAACGAAACCGTGCGCGAGACGGGCGCGCAGAGTAAAGATTACAAATGATTATGAACTGTGAAGCGAAATCTCACCGAGTCACCGTATTCACGAAATTCACGAATTCACGAGACACGACGTGGTTGTAAATATCAATTATCAATTACCTACATAGTTTAATCAAAACCTTACAGTTTAAAATAAGACTCATTTTCATTTGAAGTTTTTGTACCGTAGCGATATTATTAACGAAGCAAGTTGAAAGAAATCAGACAAACTTAAGTCTAATAACGTTGAGAATAAGATGCAATTTCACTTAAACAAATTCTCTCTTCTAGTGTCTGTGTCGCTCTCGCTCACGCACGGCTCAAGTCACAAATGTTGCTTTCTCTTTTTCGCACGATGGAATTCTGTGAATTTTGGCCGGTGGCCGGCGTTAAGTCACAGTAAAAGGAATACTGTGGTGAATTCACCGTCCCGTTAAATGTAACAGACGGTTTCGATGCATGTCACAGGTGTGAAAAGGTGAAGTTTATTTAACAAGTGAAATATCCAGTGATAGGTGAAATGTGCCATTCCTACTGGTGAGATCTACATTACTTATGGAAAAACGTGGATTACTTGTTCCATTTAACTACATTTCATTTGACAAGGGATCTCTTGATTGGATTGGACGAATCGATTTTGATGGGTTTTTTATTTTTTACATGTAACAAACTATACATATAATAGCTTTGGACAAACAAATAGAAAATTTGTTTGATGAAAATTAATCACTGTCACTCATCAAAATTTTTGAACTGAAGAAATATGGTCATATTTCTTGTACAAAGAACATGCCAGCCTGCATGTACCTTTACACCATAAGTACATACATACATTTAAAATTATATGGTTTATTTAATATTATGATATTATGTAACCACTTTGACGACCCATGTGACGAAATGGTTTCCATGTCAAGAACAGTTACAAAGGTCGACTCCCAGCGAGGTTTGAAGAAAAAGTTTGAATTTCTGTTCTTGGTTGGGTAAACGTGTTCTTGTCTTGTTGTGTTGTCAATCGTACCCACAACACGGAATTCTAGTGTGGGGTTAAGAGTAGCGATGGGCGATTGTTGCAAAAAAAACTATCGACTGAATCGAAAATTGTGCCATTGCGCAATCGATTGTCGATTTACTAGTTCCTCGCGACGATTATTCGAATAACAATCGACAAACTACTAACTGAACTACTAAATACTAGTTGTAGGTATACTCAATCAACATTCGACTGCCTTGCCACGCGTGTTTCAATGTCAATTTGTTGTTAGTTGGTTTTTGACTTTATTAGATTTGTTTTTGACTTCATTATTGTTTTAGTTAATTTAGTTCTGTCAAACCCAGAATTAGTTTAAGTAAATTGTTAAAAACGAATAATCATAACTTTTTTACTTTTTTTTATTCCAGGCTTTTAGTCTTCTACTTCTTAGTACTTATGCACGATCTTTTTATCTGACGATTTGTCGCGCAACGCCATCGCCAACGCGACACCTTTTGTAATTATTATACTCGTACTACTAAATTAGTAGTACCTACGAGTATAGTAATAACTGCGCTGCGCTACAAATTAGTAGTTCACAGAACTGCGCGGCGCTGCGCTACAAATTAGTAGTTCGCACACATTAGTAGTTACACGCGTGGTGTCAGTTATCATTGACGCCGCACCGCACCGCGCGCCATTCAGTCGATGACAATCGACTAACATCAATTGTTATCGACTTTTATCGACTTAACTGAACAATCGACTAATTCGATTAATTTAAGTAATAATCGCCCATCGCTAGTTAAGAGTGAGTAGCTTATATTAATTTAAGATTAATAGTAGTGTAGATCTAACATTGTAAAAAAAATTTAAGTGACCAACTTTAAATAAAAAAAAAACTAAACTGGAAACTAAGAAAGTTCTCGAAAAAATTTTGTTGATGGTCCGTAACAGTGATCACATTCACATTATTATTTGCACAAAAAAGCAATGACATTATAATGCGAAATAACCAAAATATAAAGCATTAAATTTCGCAGAGATTTTAATGCAGCAATATTTGAAGCGAAATATTCATAATTAACTGTGAAAATTTTTTGGAAGTTCCGCCGGAAGCAAAACATGGCGTTGCGATCGAATTGCTAATTCTACGGAAAGAATTATTTTATAAATGGCCTAATTTAAAATATTTTTTATGATGTGTTGTGGCGAGATTCTTACCCCATTCTCCACCAATCCGCATTTGAGCAGTGTGGTGGAAAAAATGGTTTTAGGAATCTCAATGTCATTTTTAAAGACCTATAAGACACCCTACAAAATTGTTTTTAGTTTCAGTTCCATGACCAGACCACATTGACTTTTTTGTATAAAAATCGTATAACCTTTCACAGAATACATCCACTGTCTACCAATTTTCAACTGTGAAATGGCTGTGACATACCGACGAACACACAGAGTAGTTGAATGACGAATCAAATAAGAGAGTGAAAGACTACTTACACATTCTGGAATGTAATAACATCCGGCACACTTAAGGAAACGTCTAAATTTAATACAATGCTTCACTGCTGTTGCTTGCTGTTTAAGGCCATCCACGCCCTATTAAAAAATCATCCTGTATATGGAACCCAAAAAAAATGAGCGATAAAATGTAATTATCTAAGGATCTAAAAGTTCAGAGTATTCTCAAATAAATTGTGTCTCAATTGGTTCCAAGTTTTCATTCCGTGAATTTACTTTAATTTTCAGACCTACGAAAATTTTATAAATTAATTCGCCCCATTCCGTTTTAATAGCATATTTCGTTGCTCCAACTTTACAAGTTCGTTAGCATAAATTTTTCCCTCTCAGCACATTTTATGTATGAGGGCGATGATGTACACATGTTGGCTGGCCCACAGCCAACATCGTGATAAGACTCTTATGAGCTACGGTTTCAGTGTTAAGTGGCGTATGAACTTCATAGAGTTATGAGCTATAAAGCTGTTAGTTGATTTTAAACTAAAGTCTTTGTGGAATGTGTGTTTACTGGATCATTGAACTCATGATAATGTGGATTGTGCACTACAATTTAGATGGACTTGATTCCAATCCTGACAAACACGACCCATGTAGTGCAATGTTTACCATGTCGGATCGTCGTGTCAAGAGTCCTAGGTTCGATTAACAGCGAGAAATTTGAATGATGAGTTTGAATTTCTGATCTCGGTCTGGGTGCATGTGATCTTTCCCTTGTGTTTTTTTTTTGTCGATGACACCCACGACACAGGGAGTTCTAGTGTGGAGCTATGAGTGTGGCTTTATTTATTTATTTATTCATTCATACATATTTGTAGGTAAATGGCGTAAAAAGCTTCACCACCACCGTAATAACAATATAAATAAAAATATGCTGCAATGAAAATTAATTTGATATCGCATAATAAGGTAATAAACCGTCAAAACTCGGTATTCCCGAAGGATCCGATAAACCAGCCCTGTTGCCTGTTATTATTAGCGACATACAATGACACAGTGCTGCCATATCTCGACAGTTAACAGGAAACAAATGCCAAATTACCTGTCAAAACGTAGCACTAAACTGTGTTCTATTGGTTATTATTGAGTGGAATAACGCGATGTGTTTATTATGCCCTAGTACTTATTTACAAATATGTAAAGTCAGGTTTAGACGTATTAAGACAAGTAGTTAAGTAGATAACTAAATTTAAACTAAGTTTTAAGTGAATAACTTTTAGTGCGCGTCCAAACGTAATAATTTAGTAAAGCTCTTTAGTTGATTCAATTATTAACAACCTACTTAATTACATAAGCATTTTACTAAATTTTAACTAAAAAGTGCCTGTCCAAACGTGTTAAATGATAAACCCCGCCTACTTAACAGAAAATATAAAAAATTCTAAATTACTTGTTTACTTGCGTCGTAAATTTTTACTACTAAATTGTCCGTTTACATATTGTATTAAATTACTTAAAATTTAGTTAACTAATTAACTACTTAATACGTGTAAACCGAACATAAGATGAAGGACTAAATGCAAAAAATTTGCATGGATATTTTTTAATCTTTCACGAAAAAGATACTGAACAAATTATCATGAAATTTAGCGCTCAGCTAGACCATGATTTGGAAAAAGACATAGCTGGGTACAATGTTAATATCCTGAAAAACGTGGAAAAGTGAAAGTCACCTCCAGCATAGCATCATCAAATGGAATTAGTGAATATTGTCTGAAAAAAATTACTTATATGAAAAACGTAAAAGTTATGTAACAACTTATTTTTATATCAAATCAATTATACAATAATCTAAATTTTACTAACAAAAAATAACCGACTTCAAAGTTACTCAAAAACTACTTGTCAGATCTCGTTCAAATTTATGTGGGACTACATGACAAGCACCTGCTTTTGACTAAAAAAAGAATTATCGAAATCGGTTGGAGATATATTGAGTTATTCGTCCATTTGTCGCGCACATACTTAATAAAATTTAAGACTAATAATAATACAAATTTAAGACTAATTTGGTTTTCTCATGGATGGCATTGTCAGATCTCAATAAAATTTAAGTGGGACCACATGACAAGCACCAGCTTTCGATTAAAAAAAGAATATATAAAATCGGTTCACCCAGTCGAAAGTTCTGAGGTAACAAACATAAAAAAATACACTCGAATTGAGAACCTCCTCCGTTTTTTGAAGTCGGTTAAAAATATGAAATATCGTGTTAAGTAAAACCTAATACATTGTAGTCTTATGTCTTCTGTTGTAACTCGAAAGGTTTTATTGATGAATCAATATCCAATACATACTGGCTAACCCTACTGATAGTTTGAGGTAACGACAGATTTAAAGCCACAGTCGGAGCTTACCGTCCTGAAACTCAATCGGGATTTAGTACCGATGTTTGTCAACCATCTCTCCTGGGAGCTGACGCGTTGATTGGTCGATAGATTGTGGAAATTAATCACAGGAATCGGTAAACTGATTTTGTAACAGCCTAACCCTGCGTAACCTAGAGGCTTGTGGCAATATATTTCTGCGCATATATCGCTCACCTAGTAATTTAATGGCACATCTGCAAAAAATACAAAATTGAGTTTAAATGGTAAACGTGTTTAAAAGTGCATAATCTACATAGTGGTAAATATGTATTAACGCCTATACTAGTCACCAAATCCATACAATCTGTAAACAACGTAAAAAGAACCCAAATATCAAATATCACAAACATAGATGTGCCGTTGTATTACTGAGTGAGCGATATTAACATATACTAGGGTATAGGGGGTATTAACATCAGACGAGACTCTGTTCTATCCATCCATCCATCCATCTATCAGCCCTTGGTAGTCCACTGCTAGAAATAGACCTCCGCTAACTTCAGCCGCTCTGACCGGTCCTGAGCCTTTTGAATCCATGAAAAAACTTAGACATGTAAGCAGGAAACTTGTAAGGAAACTGTATCAAATGTCCGCAGAACAGTCCGCCTTACATCAATTACAGAGCGTCTGACGCTAAATCGCGTCCGCGAACACGGTTTTGTATTCCAACTTTAGCAATTACGCTAGTCAGGATTAAAGTTCGGATGGAAGTTTCAAAACGGGATGGATGGTTGCCTCCGATGCTACACACGGGCTATTAGCTTATGTAGCAATTAAATATACAGGGTCCAGTAAGTATATAGGATCAACCTTTTAATAACCTTTTAATTTAGACAAATTTTCGTAAGGGGAAAACCACAAAATACAAAGTTATTCCAAAAGGGCTCCGACTAAACTAAACAAATCGTGTTAACTGATAAACGAACTAACGTTGAAATAAATAATTATACGCTTACACACTCATACCCTCGCGGTTTTTAACTGTGTCGCGGGTGGTATGGACGACATATATCACATCACAATAAAACCCATGAACACACACTACATAAATTTCTGCCCCGGTCAGGAATCGAACCCGGGATCCCCCGCTTTGAAGGCAGTGTCGCTACCAACGAGGCTACAGGGTCGTCTAATCGTTCAAATGAACAATGAATGATAACTGTCTTTTATAAATCTCCTCGTGGGAAGAGGCGCGGGCTGCAGAAAGCCTGATTAATCTTTTCCGTACAAGAAATTAATCTCATTCCAATTAAGTTTCTAAATTAGAATAAATTGTCTTTTTATTGGATTTAGTAATAGGAAGTCAAGGTAAGACAAAATAGAGTTAAATACTGTCACATTCTTGCTTAAAATTGTAATATTATAGAAAATTATTTGATCCGCCGGGCTATAAGCGCTTCAATAATGAATGAAGCTATATTAAACCTAAACATTTAAATGAAATGAAAGCCTTAGTTGCCTCTCTCTCAAAACCGTGTATCACCACGGCCACTGCCTCCAATCGCAAAGACGTCTTTTAAATGCAACTTTTGTTTGTAATCGCACGATTTATGAACCGTCTGCTCATGAAACTTAGGAAACTGTACAGCGAGAACAACATCAAACGTAGTTCGTTTCGTGTTGTTTCGGAGGAGGAGTTTTAATGGTCGAATGATTTAAAATGTAAATAGACGTGGCAAAAAGTGTTAGAATGGTAATTTGAAGAGTTAAGAGTTGAAGTTTTTGCTCCTCAGTGATGAAGTACAGTTAGGAAAGTGTAATAGAATCAACAATGATACCTATAAAACCTACCTATACCTATGAATACCTATAAAAAATATAAACATTAATAAAACATAATTTTTAACCGACTTCAAAAAAAGGAGGAGGTTCTCAATTCAACTGCTTTTTTAATGTTTGTTACCTCAGAACTTTTGACTGGGCGAACCGTTTTTGAAGAT
The DNA here is from genome assembly GCA_911387775.1 of Thymelicus sylvestris. Lineage (NCBI taxonomy): Eukaryota > Metazoa > Arthropoda > Insecta > Lepidoptera > Hesperiidae > Thymelicus > Thymelicus sylvestris. Next base: position 17,935,840 of record OU426889.1, read on the forward strand.
TCTTTTTTTACTCGAAAGCTGGTGCTTGTCATGTAGTCTTACACAAATAAATATCTCATTTTCGAATGTGTCTGTCTCTTTTTACTGTCCCGTTTTCGTTTCATCGACTTTCAGATCACTACGCTGCTAAAGAAGTTTTTACTTCAAAAAAATAATATAAAATTACAGTTACTTTCAACATTCTTATTTTATCGGACTTTGTTACTTTAATTTGGTGGCTTATAAAATTTTGAATATCCTCAAATCTCAGCAATGGTACATCTTTTCACTTTGAAAATTCACTGCGTCTCTAGAAACGTGAAATACGAGTCGTTAGAACTATTTCAGTCTTGCAAATATTCCTCTTGCCACTGAAGTTCAAGTATGTTAGTAAAGATTTAATAGCTATGAAAATCGTTTGCATTTCCAATGTTTTCCTGATTTCATTCGTTTCAACGGCCTAGATTTTTTAAATGTGAAGCAAAGTTTGTTACTCATTACAAATCAATACTAATATTATAAAGCTGAAGAGTTTGTTTGTTTGGTTGAACGCACTAAACTCAAGAACTACTGGTACGAATTGGAATATTATTTTTGTGTTTCATAGTCCATTTATCTAGGAAGGCTATAGGCTATATAACATCATATATTTTAGTAGTAGTTTTTTCCACAAATTAACGCGGGTGAAATCGCAGGATACAGCTACTTAGAAATAAAGATATATCCACTTATTATTCTGTAATATAAAAATAAAATTTCCTACACTAGGGAGTCCGAGATCATGATGTTTAATTAAGATTAATCGTTACGCCCTTATAAATTAAACGATATGACGTCGAAAACCTTAGGGACATAGAGGTCTAAGCTAAAGAAATTCGCTGACGAATGAGAAAAAAATAGCCATTCTATCAATGATATTACAATGTATAATAATCTAAATTTTACTAACAAAAAATAACCGACTTCAAAGCCTCAAAAACTACATAGTTGTCAGATCTCGTTCAAATTTATGTGAGACCACATGACAAGTGCCTGCTTTCGATTAAAAAAAGAATCATCGAAATCGGTTGGCGTGATATTGAGTTATTCGTCAATTTCACGCGCACATCTTAACACAAATTTACGACTTATGTGGCTTTATCATGGATGCCATTGACAGATCTCAATAAAATTTATATGGGACCACATGACAGCCTCCAGCTTTCGATTAAAAATCAAAATCGGTTTGCCCAGTCCAAAGTTCTGAGGTAAAAAACATAAAAAAAAAATAATAATAATTACAGTCGAATTGAGAACCTCCTCCTTGTTTTGAAGTCGGTTAAAAAGTAGATAGGTATGCAAAGAGCGCGCAAAAATTGACTCAGTCTATTTCAGGCACATGTCGTATCATAACTGTCACACTGCTGGGCTCGGGGTCTTCTCTCATAATGTGAGGGGTACAGGCCATAGTCTACCTACACCTTGCCGATCTACACGCGACTAACGGGCGTACTGAAAATCAGAAGACGTAGAAAGTACCTGGTGCTTCCTACGCCGCTTTCTGAGTGCGACCCTTTTCCGGTATGCTGGTAGCTGCAACTCCGAACGCGGTTATTATTTATAAGTAATAATGTACCACCAGTTTTAATCATTGTTGCAATGCCAGTGTCAGAATAAATGTTTCTTTCTTTCTTTCTTTCTTTCTTTCTTACCTCGCTGTCCAAGTGCGGATTGGTAGACTTCACACACCTTTAAGAACATTATGGAGAACTCTCAGGTGTGCAAATTCCCTCACGGTGTTTTCCTTTATCAAAGCTAGTGATAATTAACTTCTAATACGCATTCAAAAGCAGTGATAGCCTAACGGTTTGAACGTTGTTCTACCGAACGAAGGGGCACGAGCTCGAATCCTAGTACGCACCTCTTGTGCCATGCGTTAAAGACTAATCAAACAAGAATAAGTGATGGTGTTCTTCTAATCTCCATCTGGTTAACTGTGACCGCATATCATCTTGTCTTGTCTTGTAGTTCTAGTTTTTTACAAAATTTTATTTTTAAACTAATATAATGAAAGTCTACGTTTTCAAAGGTATGGATAACAATAACTATCTTAATAGTGAAGAGAAAAAGCTTCTTTACTGCTGTTTAAAAATACTATGATGCTGTTTAATAAGAAATGGATAGGCAATTAAAAAGGGTTAAAATGTCCTGGAAGTCAGTTAGCCTGATACCCCGGACATTTGAAATTAAAAGAACTTTCAAGGGAAAAAGATGGCCGCTATAAAAATTAAGTTATACCGAGAGTACGCCGTAGCTACGATCTTACAATAGAGAAAACAATTCATATTTAAAACAAATAGTACGGAGAGAATAAAATCGGCCAAGTAAGGCGAAGTAAGATGTATCATGTATGGTAAAGGATTCCGTAGTTTAATAGTAAGTTCAGTTAATTTACGCAGAAAGAGACAAAAAATAAAATCATATTAGTGTGCAGATCCGTTAAAAGTCTTCCGAGTACATTAACAAATACTCAACTCACGCAATGCGCGAATATTTTCGATAAGAATATTGTTCTGGCCGTCGATAGCAATCGATGTTACCTTCTGTGATGTATTCTCTCTTGTATACGCAGAACATGTGGCAAATCCAATTACAGTTGCTTGTATTTCATACATAAAGTATGTAGTTGAAAAAATTTTACGACAAATATTTATCCATACTTAATATTATAAAGAGGAAATATGTGACTGTTTGCATTGAATAGGCTCCGAAACTAGTGAACCGATTTTAAAAATTCTTTCACTGTCGGGAAGCTACACTATCCCCGGGTGACATAGCCTATATTACATTTTCAAAAAAATTAGGCATCCTTGATAAAACTCCAATAATGTAACCCAAGGTGTAAAAAAATAAGAAAACCGAAGCAAAGCGAGGGCGGTTACTCGTCTGTTATAATAAAAATATCAGCCCAAACGGGAATCGTACTTAAAACTCTTTAGGGTATCCCTACCAACTCAGTTACGGTCGTCAAAATATCAAAGTAATTGTTTTACTTCCAACGAAATTTTCAACCAACTGAACCCTAGCAAGAAGGATATTAAAACATCTTTATGATGAAGTGTAATAGTTATGTTTCCAGGCAATTTCCTTTATACTCCCCATAAAGAGGTCTGAGTGAGCGTTATAACAACCATGGGAGGCTTTAAGTAAGTCCTAGGAAATAGAAGCATAGAGCTTTTATGTAAGAGCACGTATAGTTTCATAAAAAATTCAATTCTGCTCGCTCCTGTTCAAAAGGTTAATTTTTAAGTTTACTACATTTTAATGAAAGAGACTTTTTACCGTGTAATTTTATATTAATTGTGTTTAATATAATAATTTTTATAATTATTTTGTACTTGTTTATTATAGAACCATAAATAATTCAAAAATAAGATCGATATACTGAACCATTTTATTAACGACTTATTTAATATGCGTTTTTTAATTTCGTCAGCGTAAAAGCAATGTGGAGTAGTTAGAGCAAAGGGTCCTCAAATTACTTGTTGGAGCAACCATTTCGATACTCACCGTCAAATAAAAAGACTGAGAAATTGTATTAATATCGAAACTTTTGTATCGAACCGATTCCCAATTGTTAAACCGACTGGTAGTAGATACGTACCTTGAATTCTTCACCTAATTAGCATGCTGTCTTCTTTATACGCAATAGGTAAATAAAGGACAGGTATATAGGAGTCTGAAACGAATAATTTCATGAATAATTCATACACTGGCCGGTCGTCATGATAGGCTACTAATTAATTTCACATTCATTCGGTTACGTGAATGGTTTTGCATGTATTCATGCTTAACGATTTAACGTAAAATAGGTAATTGAGGTAAATTCGGCCGTGTTTGTTTTTATCATTTTTAAATAGGTTAATGAACTTTATATTTTTGAGTTAGGTATTTTATACAAACATAACTTTAGTATGAAACCAATTGCACGCGACACATTTTTCGCGACTGACAGCTCAGAAAAATACGCTCGTTTGGCCTCGTTGGCTATTGTTTATGTTATTATAATCTTAATATAAATAAATTACGTGTCACGTTGTTTGTCCGCGATGAACTCCTAAACTACTTAACCTATTTTAATCAAATTTTCACACCGTGTGCAGTTTGATCCAACTTGAAAGATAGGATAGCTTACATCTCAAAATAAAAAAAAAACTTTTGACAGAACGAAGTCTGTCCGGGCAGCTAGTAAGACAATAAAATATAACTACGAGTATATGGTATAAGTAGACTATGAAAGAGGTACCTACTATTTTATTTTATTGTATTTTAAAATTTTGTAAACTACTTAGTAACTTAGCTTTATACTTATCTTTCCAGTAAAAGTGTGACAGATGACCAAATCTTCATTATCATTATGGTATTTGGAGCAATCTCGTTGAAACAAGACAGATAGTTCCACGTTCCGTTTAGAATTTTGCTCCTGTCTTCTCTCGAGCTGCCGGAATAGCGCTGGCTTTTCCCGGCTTAACGCTACTCCCGTGAGGATCGTCCAACGTAGTAGTTTAGTTAGGAAATACCCTCCAAGATTAATCACATACCTTTCGTGGAATCACACATGGGACATCGCATACGCCAATTTCACCTTATATTTTTGTTTATAAAATGCAGTGACTGTCTATTTTTCGCACTATGTTTCTCCGGGTGGGAGTTTGAGAGTCAGTTCTTTCTTTCTTCTCTTTTAACGTACGATACAACGTTTACTTTTGTTTAAATAAGTGTAAGTGATTAACGCCCCAACTCAGAGTCACTAACGGTTAATTAAATCGCTTTTAGTACAGAATTTGTATGGTATTAAAAATAAATAACATAGAAACACTGTCAATGACCGCTGTGTATGACCGACAGCCCTCTATGCAGGGCGTGTCTATCGGCCAACGAAACAGCCCCTCACGTAATCCTGGTATGCGTGGACGTAGCTACCCAACGGGCTGAAATCCTCGGCACTCCGAGGTCGTTCCGTGAAGCCTGTGGAGACACCAGGAGGATCCTGCATTTCTGGACGGAGCTAGGCTGGCTAGACAACTAGCCGGCACACACATTTACGCACAATGGCCCAACCTATAGTCTAATTGCGGAAATCGGAGCCCATCACCATTACCATTACCAAACGCTATCAAATATAAATTACACAAAAATAGAAAAAAAAAACAATAAATTTTGGGGTTCCCCATACATAGAAAACCCATACGTGTGGGGTGGGGTATCTATGGATAGGTCTTCAAAAATGATATTGAGGTTTCTAATATCATTTTTTTTAACAGAATTGTTTGCGCGAGAGACACTTCCAAAGTGGTAAAATGTGTGTGTCCCCCCCCCCCCCTGTAACTTCTAAAATAAGAGAATGATAAAACTACAAAAAATATATGATGTACATTACCATGCAAACTTCCAACGAAAATTGATTTGAACGAGAGCAAGTAAGTAGTTTTTTTTAATACGTCATAAATCATAAACCGCAAAAAACATCGATCAAAGTTACAACGAACTACAAAAACTTTTATATTATGTTACTTGCTGCTACGGAACCCTTCATGGGCGAGTCCGACTTGCACTTGGCCGCTTTTTAGTTATTTAATTTGTAATATTTTTTAACAAGTTTTTATATAACTATGTTGCGGTTTGTTTGCAAGCTTGTTATTTTCATTTACTCTCGGCATACTCGTTTGATATTTTCCTAACAAAGTTTTGATGTTAAATAAAACTTGAAAAATACATTAATTTGAATATTTGTATTTCATCCATCTACGTCAATTTTGAGGCAAATATTTGGCATAGCAAAACTCATATTACCGGAAAATATTTCCAAGGTACTTGTTTTCCTTGCAAAGTAGATTTTATGCATTTGGAGCTGTCATGATAACTTGCTCCATAGAAATAACGGCAAATAGAAAGGTCCTTGTAAATAATAAGGCGTTGAATCTTTTCAATGTACGACTTTTCAAGATTAAAAATGAAAAGTAGATTAGAATAATTAACTGACTTCAAAAAAGGAGGAGGTTCTCAATTCGACTGTATTTTTTTATGTTTGTTACCTCAGAACTTTCGACTGGATGAACCGATTTTAATGATTCTTTTTTTAATCGAAAGCTGGTACCTATCATGTGGTCCCACATCAATTTTATTGAGATCTGACAATGGCATCCATGAGAAAACCATATAAGTCTTAAATTTCTATTAAGTATGTGTGCGACAAATGGACGAATAACTCAATATCGCACCAATAGATTTCGATGATTCTTTTTTTAATCGAAAGCAGGTGCTTGTCATGTAGTCCCACCTAAATTTGAATGAGTTCTGACAAGTAGTTTTTGAGTAACTTTGAATTCGGTAATTTTTTGTTAGTAAAATTTAGAAATTTTACTTATTTAATTTGGTTTATACGTGTAATTTGACAACTCAATTCTCTGTCAAGTAAAAGTAGATTATAATTTTGGTTAATATGTAATTTGACAACTCAATTCTCTGTCCAATTATTTATCATCGTAAAGCATGATAAGCTTGCAATCACATCAGGTAATACTTGTGAGTTTAAACCTAATTAATTTAGAACAGGGCAAGAAATCCGTTAATACTGCTAAGTGGCTACAGTTTATTCTTTCATCTGAGGTCGCTACTTACAATCAAGTGGGCTGAGGAAGACGAGTGAAGAAGTTCTTACATTGGTTACTTGTGGACAAGTTACAACATATAATCAAGGTGGAATAGGATAAGTAATCGCATCGGTTACTTGTAAGTTTAACTTGTAATACAATTCGAAGAGGATTCAAGACTGGGCTGACTGACTGGCAAGACTGGCGAAGAAAATTGTTCGCAGCTGTGCTATTGTTTCTGGGTTGAGTGTTGAATTGCTGTTGTCCTTGTTTTGGCTCAAAATCATTAATAGAACCCCGCTGGGCAAGTCTTTCTCTTAACCATAGCTGAGGACTCAGGGTGAGATCTATAAACCGTACTTAGACTTGGACATTGCTCAGACTACATTATAATCCACACTTAGTTTTACTTTGCTTAGACAATTTTCCGACTAACCATCGTAGAGTCAACTTACCCTGATGATGCTCCGTTTCGGGGCGAAACACATGTTGGTGCTGGTATGTATGTTGGTATATACGCAGTGGCGTAGGTAGCCCCCTAAGGAGGCCCCATATCAATATTTGTTGTGGGGCCCCCTCAACGTTAGCTGTCAAACTGTAGCGGTCGTAGGCTGCTGGCGAGCTTATTTTTGGGAGTGTTAGTGGGGGCCCCTATACGCTGGGGGCCCCGTATAATTGATACGGCTGATACGGCGGTAGCTACGCCCCTGTATATACGTTTAATTATTGTAGTGCATGTTTCCGTTGTGGGAGGGAGGGAGGTGTCACGCATGTTTTAAAGTATATACCATCATACATGTTAAACGCGGATTGTTGCAAAGTAGACTAATACTAACTTAATAGACAACATTCAAATGACGTACTACACGACCGATATTTTTTTAATACGAAAAAAATGTATTTATTAAGAAAGAGAAAATACATTAATTTTACTTAGTTTTCTGCCAAACTGTTGGCCAGCTTGTCGGCAGTGTTAAAAGTCAAATTAAACCGCTAACTTTAAGGTTGACTTAAGACCATTATTTTTGTTCGGATATTTGTTGTTAAGAATGAATTAAAAAATTCATATAAACGCTAGTTAAGTTTTATTTAGGACCATTACTTTTATTCGGATCATTTTAGGTCTGAGCAAAGCTTACTACGGTTTATAGATCTGACTACCCACTTGGCCGGTTTATTATAATAGTTCATTAATGACTCATCCCAATCATCACTCCAGCTTATCTAGTGCCATTTCCAAACGATCTTCACTCTATAGTTAAGTAGGTCACGTTTTAAATTTTACTGCTACCTGTCTTCGACTTTGTTCTTGTGGAATAACTCAAGCTATTCACGGTTTGCCTCTAGTCCTGTGGGAATACTCAACCTGATCTTGGAATGAACCTAATACATATCGTTAAGCATATCGTGTACGTCACTTATTTTTAGATAGAAAATTAAAATATGATTTTATTATGTGATTAAAAAATTGGACATCCTCCATGGTTAAGCCTCAGAGGTAACAAACAATACAATCATTGAATAATCAAATTATCACACCAGCACCATCTTATGGTATTAATTAGTATTAGTACCGAATATTTTCGCTGGTGGTTGGGCCCCTCGAGGTATAATATTAGTAATACTGATTTTAATTATTAATTAATACCATTATTACTATTATTATTTCTCCATGGGGTTCGCCTGGATAGCTACCACCCTCGAGCATGAGTCAGCCGCCAAACGACACGTCGTGTTCCGGTTGGGGGCTTGAGAGCCAGTTCTTTCTTTCTTATTCTTCTCTCTTTCTTGGCCGGCAACGCATCAGTGATGCCTTTGGTGTTGCTGATGTCCATGGGCGACGATAGCCACTTATCATCAGGTGGATCGTCAGCTCGTTTGCCGGCTATTTCATAAAAAAAAATTACCGTAAGAACACAAGTTTAAAATATTATCGCTAGAATGATGACAAGCTTAAGGTCAGCTGGCAGAGAATGATTATAGCATTAAGCCCACTTGTTGTATCATTATTTTAAAGTTATAATAAAGTTTTAAATGAATAAATGGTATAAAGAATCTTTTCGTAACATCAAATTCTTTATACCATTTAGAGACACCTGGCGTAAGAATTACATACTAGTATTTCGTAACACCAGAGTTTATAGTCCAATAGTTCATAAAGATTCGATAGATGGTGTTATTTAGTAAAATTGTTTACAACAAGTGCCAACAGATGGCGCCAACCAGCAAAATTGAATGGCTCTGAGGGTTTTTAATTTGATTTAATTTTATAAATATTGTAAATCTAATAATAGGTCTCTATGTCTACACCTGTCTATCCCTTTTTACACACATTTGGGTTTTACGTGAATCTATCTCTATTTAATTAAGGCAGATCCATGTGTGCTCGTACTAGATACACTATTTTAATTTAAGATCAACTGTAAACTAAATGTTTTTAGAGTTTTTTTTATCTGCAAGGCTGCGTCCATGTTTATGATAATCGCGTGCGCGGTGCGATAGCGTGTCTAGGACGTGCTCTTTGAGGTTTCACCACTAACAAGCTGACAATGCATAGGGGTCCTATTATAGGTTTCATCGTTAGTTAAATGTCTCTTTTAATTTTGCTATTCTGTTATGTAGTTGTACCGATGGGAACACTTAGTTGTGCCGTTCCACTAGTTGTGCGTACGTAGTTGGTCCGTTAGGAAACCGCGCTAAGCGCTATATATTTTATAAAAAAATTATCATACATGTATGTACGTACACTTTTACACACACTTGCTCTTACAGACACACACACACACACACACACACTGGTGAGTTATACATTTATCAAGAAGGTCCACTGAATAGATCAAATAACCAAAAAAATAAGGTGGTCTCAACTGTAATGTTTCTTTTTTGTCGCTTAATTATTTACTAGTAATTACCTACTAAATTATACCTAAAACGACTTATTCTTATTCATTTCAATATGTATTTCTGGCTACTACTAAAACGTAAAAATAAAATAAACAAAGTGTGCCACTAGAACCTATTTAACTTTATAATTTTATTCAGCAGTCTTCATTAATCATGTTGGAAACCACATTTCCTATTCCCATTTCTTTCCACTTTCAACTTGATTTATCGTACAGTTAAGTGCAAAAAAAATATGCGGTCGCTTTTAACTTTAGCACATCTCAAAATATTTACTCACATCTTAAAGTCGTAGGGCCTTTGTATTAACCTCATACATCCCAAACAAGGAATAAACAACGACTTTGACATGTCAGAAAATTATACAACCCCTTAACAAACTGTGCGCATCTGGATTGAGGGCCCACTTTTTTGACACCACAAATTGAAATATATGGAGGATTTAGTTAAAATTAGTTAAAACTTATAGCAAACACTCATAAATTTCTTAAACGTGAATTAAAGATGCTATGGGTACACACAGAAGGGTTATGAATTTAGCAGCGCATCTATCTAAGAATGCCGACTACTGAGATTATACACTTTTATATAAAATTTAGACGTATCAAGAATAACAATAATTCACAGTATTTCTCAAATCAGTAATTAACTAGAGTCATGGAGTCGACTTTTCCAGGTTTATATTAGATACCCAAAGTACATTTTTGTGGTTCATCATTCATCATTGACAAAAACATTGAACACTGTTTCTTCCGATATGCACCCTTGGCAGAGGAGTCGTGGTGTCGTAACGTCCTTGGCAACTGCATGAGGAGTTGCGTTTCCATAGATTTCAACTTCTGGTATTACGAGAACTTTGCTCAATGGATCGACCTAAATGTACAGTACGGCCGACGTATCTTGGCGCGTCTGAACTTCGCGCAGAAGACTGCGCAGTAACACAATTTGGCAATGCTCGGTACGCGGGGTATTATGTCTCAGTCACGCGTTAGCATGTTCTTGTCCACTATCTCTGTCTTAACTTAAATAGAACTTAAATAGAAAATAATTATTTGCGTATGACTCCATCTACACCTACATATAACCACTGATCAGTACACTTTAAATGATGAAGGATATTGTGTATAACCCACCTGTGCCGTAATAATGTCTGCGGGGTATCTTCACCAACAAAACATCCTTTAAGATTGATCGACTTGAATGGAAGATTGATGACAGGGGAGACGGTTCTTCGGAGGTTAATGTGGACAAAATGTGTTATTTGCGCATATTAGTGATATTAGTAGTAAGTTATTAGTAGTTGCCACCTTAAGATAAGTATCGGTATATTCTGAACTAGCAGTGCCTACGGCTTCGTTCGTATGGGAGTTCTTCCCGCGTAAATTCCGGGATAAATAGTACCTTATTATGTTGCCCTATACAATCCTCTATCTTCCAGTGAAAATCCCATTAAAATCGATTCAGCAGTTCCAGAGATTAAACTCTTTGTCCAAACAGAGAAACAAAATAAGTAGCAGTTATAGGAATTAATATTCCTACCTGGTCTGGTTTCTCCAATGGCTTGGTTTCTCTATCAAAGGACACATTTATGTGGATCTTCGAGATTTACGACGATGTTTCCTCGACTGTTTCGGTCAAAACCAACTATTTTCTTGGCCTAATAGGGAACAATGGAACAACTTTTGTATTGTGCACAGGTAAATCCATAATTCAGGTAAATCGACATTAACATTTGGACTGTGAAAATAAATCAAGCAAAAGTCCCTGCCTGCGAAGCGAAGGGTCCCGGGTTCGATTCCCGGCCGGGGTAGATATTTATCTGACCAAAAAACATCCATACATCCTGATAAAATATCACATTTATAATATTAGTAGGACTTGTTAAGGAAATAACGACGCAGAGTTGGCGGGGTTAACTTTTTAGGTTTCTACTTCTTTTGTCATCTCCAACGTGCGACATTGTGCTACGGAACCCTGAAAACTTGTAAATTACGCCTGTGTACTTGCTCATTGTTATCTCAGCGCTTTTGTCCTATTTTGTTTACATTCACTCGTTTTCACTGGTACCCATTTCTTTTTCAAAAGTACCTCGCTTTACGGAACAGCGCCTCTTATTTCAAGTTAAGGAAATGGCGTAAACAGTACAAAGGGCCGGATTGAGGCCCGTCAAAGAAATTAAATGCCTTATCATCATTAGACCGTAGATCGAATCGAATTTTGTTTCTTTGTTATGGTGAGAAGAGGCAATCCATGGGCCTTTTGTATTCTTGTAGTATTCAGTATTCTTCATTTTGTCGTTACACACACTTACATAAGCTACATAAAATCACACATGCATGCTTTCCGTGTCAAGACTTACTCGTATGTCGCAGTTGTGTTATATTGTCACAGTGTTGTAGGTATGCATTTTTTAATCTCTATTTCCACTTTTCTGCCCTTTTGACATTTTTCCTTGTAGTAATCAATGACGCATAATAAAAGTACTTTATAATCTCATCTTTAAACCTTATCTTGTTAAATAATGTCAGCATTTTTCAGTGTCCATTGATTTATTTTATCCAGAGCATAACCAAGGAAACACCTAGGGTTGTCGCTTTACGGTTTAACTTTTCAAACGAATATCTGCAATGAATAACGCAATAATAATTGTGTGTAATATAATAATTATGAATTAATAATTAAAGTTATAATAATTGTTATTTTAGATTGTCACTGATGTCCATGGGCGACAATAGCCAATTACCATCAATAAATTGACCAATGTGCCTATATTTGTTACTTGATGTTATTCTACAATAATAGAAAAAATGTTTGACTATGTTATCCTATTAATATTATAAACTAGTCAATAATAAAAATGTGAAATTTTGTGAAGAAGTTGGATGTTTGTTCCTCAATCACGACCCAACTACTTAACTGATTTGACTGAAATGGAGACAGCCTACGCACTGGAATAACATATAGGCTACTTTTTATTCCGGAAAAGCTCAGTTTCCGCGGAATTTTTAAAAAATCGATATCCACGGTCGCGAAGCCACGGGCATCATCTAATATCTAATAGTAAAAATCGATATCTACGCGCACGAAGCGGCGGGAAAAAGCTAGTATGCTATAGTTCCAAAGTATGAACGGTTGAAGGATATTTTAATTTCAACGTAATCTTAATAAATCGCGAATAAGCGTATGTTTATGCACATACGCTTATATAAGTAATAATTATATAAGTGTTATTTTTACACTGTTTGAGTATTTATTAATATAACTGAACGCGCCAACCCTAACCACACTTTAAAATGTTTTATTTTGTAGTGAATTCCCTGCAAATTGCACTATAATAAAGTATAATAACGGTTACAATGAAACAAAAAGCCATAAAACAACTCGGTATTAAGAGTTTAGTTCTCTATTTCACTTATTTTCTCAGGAGTCGCTTAATACATCCGCTGTACGCTAGCAACGTTCACGAGATAAAAATACAACGCGCCAAAAACGGAAACTTTATCGGCGACGGAACGTGACGCCATTTTGTTTTGTTATGCGTCACGAAATGGCGGCGGAGTTCATTTGATTTAAGAAGTGAGTTCGTTCAGCTTCGTTTTAAAGCAGAGGAAAGAATATAAGTGAATCAAAGCCTACTTTTGTTTTTCATTTTTTTGACGTTTATTCACTTGTGTCAACGTTCTTGTGCTGTTTCAATTATTTATAACTACGAGACTAATAATACGATATTTTTATTTTTAATTACATACAAAGACCAAATGAGCCATATTATTACTGCAATTCTGCTGTTCATTCATTTATGCGTATATCGCAGGTTTAAATCTTTTTAATCTTACTAAGAGGACACTTTGCAGACTTTTAATTACCTACTTAAGCTGTCATTGCAACAGATAATAAAATTACAAATTAAAAGGTTTGAAACTTGTCGTGTGCGATGTTGACTTGCACTTGGCCCGATTTTTACTTATTATAAATTAAGTCAAGTGCTTGAAGTACCCTTAAACGTTAAACGAAATTAACTAGATAGCTAGAAATAAACTAGTTACATAAAAACATCGTCTAGGTTGGATAAACGGGCTAATTATGTCATTCTATAACTACGCAGGTAAGAAATTCAATTTTCTCTACTCGGTGACTTTCAAGTATTTCTCTTATCAAGAACATGCCTGGAAGCTTTTAATCTATTTCATTTAATATAAATACAGTGAATTTAAACTTTTTGATAGACTTAAAGAAACAAGATGTAAACTAATTGTGCCTTTACTTGTTTTATATTTCACAAAATCGCAAACAATTTGCAAGTGTTTCTAAAGAAAGATTAGTAGTTGAAGTTATTGATGTATAACATATAGGTCAAAACATATTTCACTTTTTTCGTTACATAACATAACAACCAAAATTCTGGAAATTGTAACAAGGAGCCCCTTCGCTGTATACAAGCTCAAGTCAAGTATTCTACATGGCGCTCGAGAGCGAAATCGCCTCTCGGTTGTTTGCCCGAAGCACTTTGTAGCAACGCGCTGTACACGGACGTATGAGTAAACGTTACAAAAGGTTTACATATAGAGTGCATACTGGTATAGAATCCCGGTCATCAGTACGAGTATAACGTGACCGAGTAAGGTTGATAAGGGTGATGTGGGTTATAGAACCCTGGTCATCAGTACGAATAATGTGACCGAGTAAGGTTGATTTTGAAAAGTGATGTGGGTTTAGAGGTATTTTTTTTAAGCCTGAGGGGCTGACGAAAAAGCTGACAAACTACCTGATGGTAAGTGGTCACCGTCGCCTATGGACATGAGCAATGCCAGAGGAATCAGCAATGCAACGCCGGCTCTGAAGAACACTTTTGACACAGTTTTTAAAGAACCCCATATCAAGGCGCTCCGAGAATACATCATAGCGGCATCTCTCCGGCAATATAACTTTAGCAAAAGAGGTAATGGAATTAAATTATAATCATTCAGTTTCATTGTAGTGTCCTTGCTCACTTATGCCTCTAATTATGCAACCAATGGAACGAGATAAAACGAAATTTGTAACTAAAGACATTGTTTTTTTTTATATCACGAGACGAATCACATGTTAATATAATAATCAACGCCTATAATAATCAAAAGCCCATTTCAAAAAGGGAATCCAACGCTCATAGAAAATTTATTTGAAAAGAATTAACTACAAAATTCTAAACAAAGAAGCGTAATAAAAAAAAAAAAACCAACCAGAGCTCATTCAGTAAGCTTGGGGTCTCTAACGCACGGCAATTAGGGATGCCCTTTGACCCACATACAGATTTAGACTAAGTAACAAGACGGTCCGAAAATGACCCCAAAATATCACCAAGTTCGTTTCGTGCGGAATGACGTAATTGCTTAGACTTCTAAATCCTTAATGACATGTTATGTTATCGTGTACAGTTAACGGGTATTGAAATGTAAGAAGGTATCCATTAGGGAATAGTTTACGCAACAAATGAAATCAATGAGAAGGCAGGGATAAAATTTATATTTTAACATCAGTATTTTTCTCCATTTATATTAGTATAGACTAATATTATAAAGAAGAAAGCTTTGTATTTTAGTATGTTTGTAATGAATAAACTCAAAAACTACAAAACCGATTTAAAAAATTCTTTCACCATTAAAATGCTATATTAGGGCCCGGCCACAGCTGCTAGCGGCGCGGTTAGCGGCGCGGTGAGCGGCGCGGTGAGCGGCGCGGCGGGCGGCGCGATTTGCGGTGGTATGCCACAGCTAGATTAGTTGCGACCGCGGCGGCGTCAGCGGTGGACGTACTTAGACTACTATATAATAATATTTTATATAATAATATTGATAAATAATCTGTAGATAAATAATAACATTGTTTTGTGTTCCTTCCTTGTGCTCTTTATGTATATTATGTTTTGATGTACAAACAGTAAAGTGTTAAATGTAATAAATAAATAAATAACATAACAATGTAAGTAGGTAATTAAGATTCCTACCGGCCATGTTTTTCATTATAAGAAAAACGAATACAAAAGGGTATGATGGAATGATTTGTCACATGGATTATTAAGAAAATATGATGAGAACTAGTCTTTGAAGCAACCGATTGTTTTACTATTGTTCATCAAATAAAGATAAATATAATACATCAAGAATAAAAAATAATAAATAATAAGATAAATATAATACATGCTGAGTTCGTCCACCGATACGGCCGCGCGCGGCATTTGTTTCACTCGTGCACCGCGCCGCTCACCGCGCCGCAAAACGCGCCGCTGTAGCTGTGGCATACTCCATACATTGTCTACCATTTGTTCTCGCCGCTCACCGCTTGCCGCGCCGCTCACCGCGCCGCAATCCGCGCCGCTAGTAGCTGTGGCCGGGCGGTAACACACTATCGGATTTTTGGAAATTTATCCCATAAAGATTTCATACAAACCAACTTCGTCAGTTTAAAAATTTATACACATGAAAATTTTTATTTAAGTTTATAGTTATAAGCAAAAGTCATTCCTTAAAGGGTTAATTTAAGAGATGGAACTTAGTACGCAACGTCATTTTTGAAGTTAAAAACAAGAAAATTGATGAAAATTGGTCAGCTAGTAAATGATAAGACCATGAACAAGATCTGAAGCGAAGTCTTCTCGTTTATCAGCTATTATCATAAAAAGTAATGTTCTCAGAGCAAAGTAATGATAATTTAAAAGAGATTCTTGCCCAACAGCTATCCACTAGCTAAAATAATATTAATTATATACTGCCCTTTAAATTCAGATGCGTTAATAAAATCCATTTTTTTTTCCTATGTTCAATAGTTCCTGTACTATGCTGTTTGTATTTTTAAAGCCACAAAAGGAGAGACTTTGTATTTATGTTATTTTTATTGTGCCTTTTTTTCTTTTTTAGTTTTTATTTCATTTCTTTTCATGTTTACATTTTTTGTTCATGTGATGTTTACCTTTAAGTGGTGGTACATTTATTGTTTTGTTTATTTTACGGATTAGATTTAAGATTTAGTAAAATGTAACTACCGTTGATAAACTTAATAAATAAAATAAAATAAAACTTTGCTAGAAAGAGCTCCAACCACGCACCTTCTACCACGCACAATACTGATTAACTTTGTCACATGCCGCTGGGAAATAGTACTACAACTACGCAAAACAGTTTCCGCTTACAAAATGTACCATAATGTGTAGAGGTTCTAATGAGTCTGTTATTACACGAGAAATATGACTCCTATCTCAAATGGCGTAAAGCTCATAATCTGTTACATCATGAGTATTATGACTTACGGATACGTTATAAACTAATCACGACCGAAATTAGTTCTTATGTTTAGATATGTAAAGTATAATTTTATTTGGCGTAAGTTAATGTGGTAAATTATGGAATATTAGATACCATTTGGGGAGAGGCATAACAGGCGTGTCGTATGTCTCACGATATATTTATGTTAACTTATTTTTCTCGTCTAATACTTTTTTGCTTTCGTAACTTCTATTTTGATGCTCTAGGGATGTAAGACACTCGAATACAAAATCATCTTTTTGTGATTCTCTTACATCCACTATGATGTCCGGTTCCTTTGGTTGATGGTTGCTTGTTGATGGTTGCTGGTTGATGGTTGATGGTTGCTGGTTGCTGGTTGCTGAGCCCAGTATCACCCTTTGCGGTGATGCATGGCGATAATGTTAATGAGGTTTTTCTTTGATATATTTGTAGCTACTATCATATTTTTAATTCATCCGTGAAGAGTTGTAAGTGGTTAGTAGTTAAAAACAACATTTCATTCGCTTCCAATTTCACCAGAAATAATACGTATTTGTAATAATAATTAAAATAAAATAACATTATCTAATTCATAAATTACCATTACAGGTAGGAAAAAGAATACATTAATGTACTTTATCTCATCTCATCTGTATTTCATTTCATCTCATTTCGTAGCTAAAACTACGCCAATTCCATATGAAAATATGTTTAGCTAAAACATGTTAGATAAAACTATAATTATAGCATGATATAGGTATTTAACATCAGAATAATACGAAACAAAAAATTCCCAGTAAAACGATTAAGCGTGCCAGTTATAATTCTTCCGGTACGCGGCTAATTCCCGCCGCGCGCTTTCAATTGCCTCGCAGTTGATTCAATTTCAAACATTTTTCGCGTCAAAAAGTTACTTTTCAATACAGAGCGGAGCCTCGAAAGTTTCTGAACAATGCTGCAGCATTTAGGTACAGTCATCTGCAGAGAAAAGTAACCCATGTGTTACTGTGTGTTTATAAACAGATGCGTTACTTTCCTCTGCAGGTGACCGTACTTTGAATTGCAGAAAAAAAACATATTTTGTGAAAAAAATAGTTTTAATAACAGAGTCGATTTGTTAAGAGTAGAATAATAGTAAGAAGAATAAAGAAGTACTGAGGAGTTTCTTTAGGGTGCTGAGGAGTTTCATTACGCGTTTCTTCTCCTCCATGACAAAGCACCTTTCCGAAATGCCGGTTATAGATAAAAAAAATACTTGCATAATGTGTATCAGTAATATCTATATTATGTTTAAATGAATTTTGAATTTGAAAAAGAGTACTTCTAACCCTAAATTGCCTATTTCACTTAGTTTTAATCTAGTATATACGCGCATTGGAGGGCGCTGAGGTGCTACTGTCAACATCGACTCTGAGTATTAATTAGTTTTTTAGAAGTGAAATACAAAGTTATACTACGAAAAAAGACTTTAAAAAGTGACAGTGAACTCTAACTCATCACGGAAAAGTGAAGTGCAAAACTATAAATAAGAAATAACAGTGCTAAACTCGATAAAAACAAAAACAAATCAAAGCAGTGACTTTTCGTTATAACAGTGATATTGACATACTTAAATGTCTAAATATAAAGCCAGAACATAGCGACCACACTAAATCGAAGAAACCTATTCGTAAAACGACTTTAAAAGCAAAGTGATCAACTTCATAACCTAAAATAATGTGGTACAAAAAACAAAATTGAAAAATCGATCGTCAACGGAACTGCACAGTGCCATCTAGCGGAGTTGAAGTGGAGTGAAAACTACTACGTGTGATACTATTTTACAGACAATACCCAAGAGAACTAGCTACTCGCCGCTGGAGGCGCTGCCATTCACGAGCGACCGTATCGTCAACGGCAGTATACAGTGCCATCTAGCGGACTAGAAGGGTCAACTACCGCATGTGATACAATGTGATACTGCTTTACCGATATATTCAGCTACTCGCCGCTGGAGACGCTGCCATCTACGTGCTACTGGAACTCTGAAAAAGTTCTGCTAGCAGCCGCAATCTCAGTGTCGCCACAATCTACGTACAATTCCTAAAACCCAAGCAATACGACAAATTAGTTCCGCTACTAGCCGCATAGAACGCCACTATATTACAAGACACAAAAGCTAAGTGAATAATTATTATTATGGAAGATATACTAGCTGCGCTACGTAACATACAAAAAGAGCTTGACGAACAAAAAACAGCAATACATAACAACGGGGAAAAAATAACTGCACAAATAACCCAAAATGTTGATAAGATTCTCGACGAAAAATTCGTTAAATGGGAAGAAAAATACGATACACTCAGGGAAAAGGTGGACATCCAAGAAAAGAGAATACGTATCATAGAGAAACAGGCGCGTCAAAGAAATCTCGTTTTCTTCGGAATGGAGGAAAGCAAACTTTCATATTCAGAACAGGAGAGTAACATCATCGTATTTATTAAAGAGCACTTAAAAGTCGAACTGGACTATAAGGACATACAGGCTATCAGAAGAATAGGGATAAAAAAGGATAAACCGCGTCCTATCGTGGTAACATTCACGACACTGGGCACAAAAATCAATATACTTAAAAATAAAAATTATCTAAAGGACACCGAGTACTATATCAAAGAAGATTATCCACCAAATGTTCTAGAAAAAAGAAGGGAGCTGCAGAATCAAATTAAATTGGAAAAAGAGAAAGGAAATAAAGCCATAATTAAATACGACAAGATAGTAATAGTTGGGAAAATATCTGACACATCAACTAGTAAGAAAAGGAACCTACAACTATCCCCGGAAACCAATCAGCAGCATCAAGAAGACCACAGAACACAGATGACAAAGAAAAATAAAATTGATTCTGCGCCTCTACCGATACAAAGACCATCAAGTATGTCGGAAGGAGTTATAAAGCCATCTATAATGAATTATTTGGTAAAAAATAATACAAACAAAAAAGGAAATCAAGACGTAAATAAATAGCAATTAGCACCCCCACCCTCCTCTGAACAAAAAATAACTTACAAAAATAAACGGAATAAAAAACAGAACGCACATCTTCCAACCCGGTTGGTCCCCGAGGAAGAGTACGACCAAAACCCTCCAAAGCGAAACTCTACAAATCAAGGAAAACAAGGGCAAAAGCTTCACCTTATTACCTACAATGTCAGAACGTTAGCATCACACGAACGTCTTATAGAATTATTTGAAACTCTAGAGACAATAAATTGCGACATAATGGGAGTATCTGAAGTGAGGAGGCTTGGAACTAAAATCGAAGAATATAGAGACTACATCTTATGCTACACGGGCCAGACACCTGGCAGGCACGGAGTGGGCTTTATTGTAAACAAACTTTTTAAACAAAACATAGAAAGCTTCACCGGCTTTACAGAACGTGTAGCTCTGTTAAACCTCACCTTCGACGAATACAAATTATCATTGATACAGGTATATGCACCGACCGAGGCAGCAGAAGAAGAAGAAATTACGCTCTTTTATGAAATTATTACACAAGCTATACATGCAGCACACAAGGACTTTATCTTAATGGGCGATTTTAACGCTAAAATAGGTCAACCGCAACAGAGTGAATACCTAGTAACGAGATCTCATGGTTATGGAGAGAGAAATGGCAGAGGTCAAAAGCTAATCGATTTCGCTATTGAAAATAAGCTCTCCATACTGAATACCTTCTTTAAGAAAAAATCAAACCGCAGATGGACTTGGCGTTCACCAAACAACGAACACAAAAACGAGATAGATTATATTTTATCAAACCGTCCTGATCTATTTCAAAATATGGAAGTTCTAAATATAACCTATCCTTCGGATCATAGACCAGTTAGAGCGAGTATACTTCTAAGCCATATAAGAAAAAGTAGAGCCCATTATAAAAATAAAACAATGGCGACATTAAAAAACGAACATGAAACTCTGAAGTTTAGGGAGAGACTTGCCGTCAACATGGCAAAACTACCAAGCTGGCAAGATTCTAAATGTATACAAACATACTATACCAAATTACTATATACAATTACCCAAAGCCTTCGAGAAGCACATTCAAACAGCACCGATATCGGAACTCAGGAAATATTATCGCCGCGCACTGTGCTACTTATAGAGAGAAGAAGAATATTACATAAAACCAAAAAAAAATCCCGAAGCGAAAAGAACGAAATGGCAGCACTATATAAACTTATTAGTAAGTACATTAAAAATGACTACGCTAAACATAGACAAAATATAATTTTGAAACATCTGAAGCAGTCTGGAAGCACCAAAAAAGCTTATAAAGAATTAACACCAAATAAACCATGGATAGAGGGACTTAAGTCATCAGGAAAAAATACAAACAATCGCAGAGAGATCATAGAAGTGGCTACTAGCTTTTATAGGAACCTATACAGTGCAAAACCCTTTACGAATAACTCTACACCGGAAAGCTCAAGCGAAACAAGTGAAGTAAATGAAATAACCGAATTAGAAGTACTAGAGGCAATAACCAGGTTGAAAAGAGACAGGAGCCCAGGGTCAGATTATATACACAACGAAGCCCTAAAGATAGGCCAAACAATATTAGCTCTACCTTTAGCAAATCTGTTCAATCATATACTAAAAACAGCCAAAATACCATCACAATGGGCGGAATCAAACATCATTTTGATCTATAAGAAAGGGGACCCTAAAGATATCTCAAACTACAGGCCAATTAGCTTACTATCATCTGTCTACAAACTCTTCTCGTCAATCATTAACAACAGGATAAGCACAAAATTGGAACTACACCAACCAGTAGAGCAAGCAGGCTTTAGAAAAGGATTCTCAACAATAGACCACATTCATACATTGGAACTAATTATAGAAAAATACCAGGAGAAAAGAAGACCACTCTACATTGCCTACATTGATTATCAGAAAGCTTTTGATACGGTGTCACATGAAAGCATTTGGGAAGCCCTAAAATACCAAGGTGTAGAGCAACAGTATATAGAATGCATCAAGAGTATCTATAAGAGTAGCACAGGTAGAGTCCAGTTGGAAACCAAAGGTCCGAGCTTCCCTATAAAAAGAGGCGTGAGACAGGGGGATCCCTTATCTCCAAAACTATTTGTAGCAGTACTAGAATACGTATTTAGGCAACTGGACTGGAATAATTACGGTATAAATATAAATGGTAAATATCTAAACCATCTCCGCTTCGCAGATGACCTCGTTATATTAGCAGAAACGTGCTTGCAACTTCAACATATGATTGGATCTCTACATAGAGCAAGTATAAAAGTAGGCCTAGAAATGAACTTAGCTAAAACAATGGTTATGACAAATAGCATAGAGAAACTAATAAATGTGGGAGGGGAACCCCTAAAATATACCAATCAATACATATACCTAGGCAAACAAATAAGCTTTGACAAGAAAAGCAACGAGAAGGAAATTGAAAGACGAACGCAGAGTGCTTGGAACAAATATTGGAAACTGCGAGAAATATTCAAAAGCACCCTGCCCGTATCGTTGAAAACTAAAGTTATGAATTCATGCCTACTCCCATGCCTGACATACGGCTGCCAAACATGGAAATTTACGAACAACGTCGAGAACAAAATAAAAACTTGTCAACGAGGAATGGAGCGGAGCATGCTTAGTCTTAGAAAAATACAAAAAATAAGACATACAAAAATAAGGAAAGTAACAAAGACTACAGATGCTCTACAATATGCGAAAAAATTGAAATGGAAGTGGGCCGGCCATGTTGCCCGACTCCCAGACCAACGTTGGACTAGACGAGTGACGTCATGGAAGGGCCCGCCCGGAAAAAGAGGCAAAGGAAGACCCATGACAAGATGGGATGATGAAATAAAAAGCATCGCCGGCCCAAACTGGACACAAGTAGCCCAAGACCGTGACACTTGGCTAACTTTGGAGGAGGCCTTCACCTGTGAAGACGGGGTTCTTGCTTAAAAGATATAAATTGTTAAGAACTATAATAAATAAGTACATTATTAAGTATAAATAAATTTATGAAATATATAATATAACAGAATAATAATAATATAAATAATAATTAATGAAATGAAATAATTTGAATTACAATATAATAACAATGTAAAAATTAATAATATCTAATATATGTAGTTAAATCACAAATAAATTAAATGTAAAAGAATAATAATATTATTGTAAAAACGCATGCAAGAAATAAAAGGCTTTTTTATTTTATTTTTTTATTTTATTTATTTATATACGCGAGATAAAAAGCACAAGAGATTTCTTTAGCGTAGAACGTGACACCGCCATGTAGAGGTTGTGAAATGGCGCACTGACTTGTTTTTACAGCTTTTAATATGCAGACCTCTAACTTCAGCTTATTAACATTGGATTACCGCAGTAAAAATATTATGTTCTCATATGTTTTATGACACTTACGTATACTTACCCAATCTTTTGTTATCCTATTATTATAATAACTTATGATATAAAAGTTAAAGTGTCTATGAAAGTTTTTTATTCTTTCACGTAAAAACTACTGAACTGATTTTGATGAAATTTACCACACAAGTAGACAAAGATCTGGATTAAGACATAGGCCACTTATTATCCCGGAAGACGCTATGATATTATAATTTAAAAAGAGGTAGATATGTCACTAGATCGTTCTGCTCGTAGTCGCTCTGTCAATACAAGACGATACGCACGCTTTTGTTGCTGTCAGATGTGCTTGACATTTGACATACAGCGTTAAAATGCCTTCGTGTATTATATCTGTGATTGGTGTAGTGAAACAAAAGATAAACGTGTGTATGTTGTAGCTCTTTTCGGAACAGATTTTATGGTTGATTTGTAAATTCATAACGTATTTTTTTTTAAATATCATTGGGGAAACACGGGAAAAGCCGTGGGCAAAGCGCTTGTAATGAAAGCACTATCCAGTTTAAAATTACTTTTGAAACAACACTTATTTAATGTGCAATCATTTTTAATTCAGTGGATTTAGTTTATCGTTCCCAGTGGAGAAACTTAACTACAAATACATCATAAAAGTTGGTTTATGCCTACTGTGTATAAAATTTTAATGAAGACATACGATATTATAAAATTAGGCCCTGTCACCCCTGGAAAATGAATATAATAAAGACTAATAAAATTATGATTTAATTATTTAATCATTATGAATAATGTGCATGTCCCGTCCCGTCCACATTACGTGTGCATCGACCTTACAAACATCCATCCATCCTCAAGAACCTTTACGTTTATAATATCAGTAGGATAACCATATTCATCTATTCAGCAAGTGTCATGTTAACAGCAATGCACTCCCCGATATCTAGTGAAACAGTAGCATGTCAGCTCAAAGGGTACAACTTAATTACCATACAAGCGACAATTGAGAATGTACTGGCGTGTTA
Organism: Thymelicus sylvestris; assembly: GCA_911387775.1. Classification (NCBI taxonomy): domain Eukaryota; kingdom Metazoa; phylum Arthropoda; class Insecta; order Lepidoptera; family Hesperiidae; genus Thymelicus; species Thymelicus sylvestris. The sequence continues at coordinate 17,960,047 of OU426889.1, forward strand.
CGACACCATCCTAAATTATTAACCGATTTATCCAGCTCGTGTCGTGTGAATAGGTTAATATGTAGGTTATGGAGAGGGTTAATTAATTTATAATGCTGGGGCTACATAAGCGGGATTCGGCAAAGATTCGCGTTATCGCGATAAGTGTGGCCAGGTAGATCGTTGAATCACGTAGTATTCGTGCGAAGACAAATGCTTATCGGGCCACTGTTGGTAAACTGGCGCGCATCAAAGGGTTTTGTCGCGACAATATTCGCTTGCGTGGCTACACCTATGTCTTTTCAGTGCAGTCCATACTTTGAAACGGGACGACGTTTAGCGCGCCAACACGACATGGATCTAATGTAGACAAGAAAATCGCGTATGCCCGTTGACGAAGTTTTTATCGCTACAACGCGACACGAATGTTCGCCCGCTAATGTAGCCCTACTTTAAGGTATAACTTGGACTGAATTGAACGAACCGGAATATGTTTTAGGGTTGGCAGTAACTGAAGGATAATGTTGCTGTTTTTCATATCTCAATTTTGTATGTCTTACGTAAAAATTTAAGAAACGAACGATGTCTGTATGTTTTTTTAATAACACAAAAAAATAAAACTTTTCACAAACGTTTACCACGTCCACAAAACTTCAACAGATTTTTCACTTCAAAATTAATCGACTTAACAAAAAAATGACAAATTTACGATTCGTAGATACTTTAAATTTTGCTCCATAAAGTTATTGAAACACATTTTTAATTTCTGAAATACATGAAGCTATAAAGGTAAAATATATTAAATCCCCTTATTCATACCGTCTGCAAAGCACTTCACAATACGTAATTTAAACTTGCGTCCAACACGGTATTCAACGATTCATTAATTTTAACTTTAGCGTCGGTAACGCGTTATTATTAAAATTATATATATCGGAGCAGCTGGTATTATCAGTACCAATTTCTGACAATTACAGTCAGGAATGAGAGCTGAACCCCCCCGGTGGCCTCCAACCTCCCCTTAATCAGCCACCCCAAGCCTCGCATAACCCCTGGTCCGATTCTGTTATTAAAACTTCTTCTTTATATTTGATTTTTATATAATAATAATATGAATCCTGAAAATAGTTCAATTATTATAAACTGATTGTTTAAATAAACCGATATTCTTGAGGCGTGAACCATGTCACGTTAGACGTCCGTACGGTTCGGCCGCTCGAATCGAAGTGAGCTCTCGGCAGTCTCGCAGCTGTCAGTCTGATTCATCGAATCATCTTACTAGGGTGATATCGAGTATCGAGTATCGGGTATCTTATCGAGTAAACAAATGGAAGTAAATTCGTAATCGAATTATAATGAAATATTGACTTACGCGCCGATATAATGGATGAAACAATATTGCCAATGTTTTCGGGCTCTATGCAAGGAAAGTCCGGTTTACACATATTAAGTAGTTAAGTAGATAACTAAATTTTAAGTAAATTAATACATGTAAACATACAATTTAGGAACCATTAAGTTATTTAGTTATCTACTTAACTACTTAATACGTGTAAACCGAACATAACGCTAGCCAAGAATGCTATGCGGCTACGAATGCTACGCCGCTACGTGTGCTACGTGGCTACGAGTGCTACGCCACTACGAATACCACGGAGACACTGAAAGTAACCTTATCATAATTTTGCAGGGTATTGACACAAATTAAGAATAGTGAAAGGCTACAAAAACGCCCGAATTTCACGTAATCACTACATCATTAGCAAAACTGTCACTAATTGATACTCGCACATACACACTCGAGCGTGGAATGCAAACACAAAGTGAAGGTTAATGACCTGGGGATCACGTCTTAATGGCGAAGCACCAATTAACGCTCTGGTAATGCATTGCGATCCTGCCACGTGAAAATCGACCTTAACATCAATCGCACACGGTTTTAACTCAGTTGTACGTGCAGAGATTTCTGCTTAATGTAACATGCATTTACAGGACCGCAATGTAGTTCTAACTTTGTACAGATTGATGTAAGGTTGTTTTTGGTTTGAGTGTTCAGGGAATGTGTTTAAGAAGAGTGTCGAGGGCTGAAGGAATGTGAATCTGCACGATGTTTCGGATTACGACTGTGCCGTATAATCTCGTACTGTGTGAACAGATAAATTAATCTATAGAGCGTGCAGCAGTAAGACAGTGGAACAATTTTTAATAGGACCAATGTTAGATTGAACAAGGCTGTTAATAATATTTTATCGAATAGATTGGAGTTTTGTTACAGATGAACATATAAAATGGTGGCTCTATAAGCTCGTTATTACAATCACATAGATCATGGATAGATGATTCTAAAAATCTCTGTAATGTTTAATATTGTTGCTGTTGACGACCCTGTAGCCTAGTTAGTATTGACCCTGCCTACGACGCGAGGGGTCCCGGATTCGATTCCCGGCCGGGACAGATATTTGTGTCATAGATGCATATTTGTGCTCGGGTGCAGGGTGTGATTGTGATATGTGTCGTCCATGCCACCCGCGACACAGGTATTAACATACTGCGGGAGTATGAGCGTTTTAGTGTTTATGTTACATATTGTTTACGTTAGTATCAATGTTACGAGTAAATCATACCTTACGTATACAGTTATCATTTAACATTGATAATGACACAAACAATCTGTAATATCAATTACGAGTTTTACACTCCAACTCAGAGTCACTAACGGTTACTTAAATCGCTCCTTAGTTCAGAATTTGTTGGGTGATTATTTACTAAGGACCAATTAAAGTAACCGTTAGTGACTCTGAGTCAGGTTCATGATTCTAACAATCATGCCATGCTTACCTAATTCTTTTGCTGACTGTACACAAAACAATCTGTTTCTTCTCTTGTACAAAACTTTGCTTTTTGTACAACAGAAGAAACTATAGCACTTATGTACAACTTCAAATGATAGGCCAAAGTAATGTTCTCTCGACCATTAAACCTACTCTGTACTAAGAGCAGATAATAGTGCTAAGCTCCGTGTTAATAGAACGTGTGCGTTTCATATTTCCTTCCTACTTCATGTCCACTTTATTTATGTGAGCTATCTGGTCTGTTCCATTTTGAGATTTGGATTAACAAACAATTTTAGATGCTATAAATCTTCCCGGCAAATATGGAAAAATATTAAAGCAGTATATTGGATCATTGCATTAACTTAAGTAAAGTGTATTAAGGCTAGTGGCATTTTTTTTAAATTGCAGAACTGAATGAAAATTGAAGCAGAAATATCAATCAATCAATCAATCACTTTATTGTGGACTATAGGTGATACAAGTAGTTGTTTTACAATAAATATTTTAGCCTCTATGTCCTGCCTCGCTGAGGCGTACAATAATATTAAAATTAAATTATAATTATATTAAATTAAATAACATTAAAATTCAAATAAATCGTACTTTACAATCAGACCATTCAACCGTACCATAATATAATTATATTATTATTTTGTCATTTAAATAGTCTTGAATACTGTAATAGCATTTGTCAATCAGCATAGAAGCATCATAAGGCGTGAGCGTCAAAGCACATTTCGTTGTTCTCCATTGTAGTCGCGTGAAAGCGTGTATCTCAAATGTAAGGCTTAATGTAGGCATTTAAATTGTTACCCCGTATTGGCAGCATGTTTACGTTTATTTCAGCTTTTTTCTGAAATAGATCCATATTTATTTTGTACCCTGTTTCGATCACTTACGTGGATTGTGGTTACGGCTGAACTCGGCTAGTAGCCTATTTAGTAGCGATCCTGCCTGCGAAGCGAAGGGTCCTGGTTTTGATTTCCGGCCGGGGCAGATATTTATGTGACTGATAAATATTTGTGCTTTGGTCATGGGTGTTATTGTGATGTGTTATATGACGTGTCGTCCATGGCACCCGTGACACAGGTAAAAACCTAATGCATGAGTGTGTTAGCGTTTTTTTAGTTTCACCTGTCCCGGTGTAAATAAAAATAAATTAAATATTATTTTAGTATTTGCTTTTATAGCGGCAATAGAAATACATTAGGTATGTGTGAATATTTCAACTGTCTAGCTATCACGGTTCATGAGATACAGCCTGGAGACAGACAGACGGACAGTGGAGTATTAGTAATAGAGTCCCGTTTTTACCCTTTGGGTACGGAACCCTAATAAAAGAGTTGAAAAATAATCTTCCCAAAAGAGCATCCTTAAAATAAAGCAATATAACATTATCGTCTGTCCTGTCAACATTGGTTTATCAACATTCCGTGAAAAATACACAAACAATAAATTCCGGTATAAAGTGTACCAAAAGTATTTAATTATCAAATGGCGTGTTTCTGTAGCTGTTAACGTAGGAGTGTTCTGAGAGCCGTAATCCGCGGCCACATCGCAACAATGGAACCTTCGCAAATCCTAAAAGCAATAGGAGGAGATTTATTCATCGTCATTTATCACGCTACCCTCTCGCCAATGGTCCTAAAACCATATTTGCATAGAGATTTTCGCTTAAGGCAAAAAACAGCCAAAATAACCTTTCTGAGTGTAACTAAATCAAATCGCGTAGAGGAGGGCAAAACGCAATTTCAATCAATGTGGAAACAAAACATATTTTTTGTGGCAAAATTACAAAGCACCCACAAACACGTTACTAGTGATAACATAATTAAATTAATAATAACCGTAATATAATTTGTAAACGTTACAATGCACAACTTCACGGTTCTTCACCTTGGGAAGGAAACGACTGCACTGAATAAGAAATCAAAAATTAATATACGTATAAAATTAGCTACCCTTAGCTCCATAAAGATGGAAAAGTCTTTGGCTTCTATTTCACAATGTAATGGAACTCAACCTTAAAATTGAAGTCATTTGAACCCTTATTTTATTACTGATGGCTTGTGAATTTAATTTTCTTTAAACAATAAACAAGTTTAGGTGATCATAAACAACCTTTCGTTTAAGAGAGTTCAATAATTTAGGGCAAAGTTTCCTCATAAAAGCGATTATGTATTAATTGAGAACACCTCATTTAAAGGTATAAAAACTGATGGTAATTTCCATTATAAAGGCCTCGTCAAAACACAAAGGCGTACCTAATTCCTATTTAGAAGTTGAATAACTGTGAAGTGGAGGTCCAATAAAAAATAATGACTTCGAGAATTCGTTGGTTTCGTTCAGAAAGAAAAATGGAAAATTGGCTATGCGTGAGTTGGACCGTCTAAATTGTAGAATTCTATTGCCATTCGAGACTTTATGGTGGATTGGTTCCGAGAAAGGACTAAGGTTAATTGAAATATAAATACTTACCTATATATTTTTAAATCAATTATTCTCGTAATAAAAAACACCGTTCCATGTAATTATTTGGATAACATATTTGTAAATAAAATACTTATATTTAAAATAATATTTAACTAACTGACTAATGTTTGTACATGAAGGATATTTGAGATTTTTTTTATTAAGTGTGTTTTAATAAACACACTATAATTACCGAGCAAGTTAGGGGAGGCCTATGTCCAGCAGTGGACCTACAAAGGCTGATGGATGGATGGATGGATTACCGTGTCTACCACAATGTCCTATAACAATGAGTTTTACTTTAATACTTATTAATATTTGTTTTTTTGACTGTCCCGGATAACTTCGGAAAGAGCATCACCTATTTTTAACCGACTTCAAAAAAGGAGGAGGTTCTCAATTCGACTGTTTTTTTTTTTATGTTTGTTACCTCAGAACTTTGGACTGGGCAAACCGATTTTGATGATTCTTTTTTTAATCGAAAGCTGGTGGCTGTCATGTGATCCCACATTAATTTTATTGAGATATGACAATGACATCCATGAGAAAACCACATAAGTCGTAAATTTGTGTTAAGATGTGCGTGACAAATTGACGAATAACTCAATATCACGCCAACCGATTTCGATGATTCTTTTTTTAATCGAAAGCAGGTGCTTGTCATGTGGTCTCACATAAATTTAAACGAGATCTGACAACTATGTAGTTTTTGACACTTTGAAGTCGGTTATTTTTTGTTAATAAAATTTAGATTATGTTGCAGTTGAACGGAATGTATTGTAATAAAATTTGAATGTGGACGATTGATATTGATGCAGCACCAGGGCTACATAATAATCCAGTAAATCTGCTGCTTAAGGTCCTCTAAAACATAAGCAAGAATATTTACCATAGAAATATAATACACACAATACCGCAAAACTGATCCCAAACGATTGAAATACGCCGTAGCAGATTTGAATATTTTTGGCTTAACAAGGTTCGGAATTATTCAACAAAAACAAACACTAAATTTGGTAGACTACGTTCCTCCGAGACCGCAAGTATCGCAACACTACAGATCCTCGAACCTTAATGAAAATAGGAATAAGAATAACGAAAAAAGGATATTTGCTACCGCAACCTCACATGATATTCCTAAAACAAATATACGTGATACTAAATCGAGTTAGTTACGTAAAAATCCACCCTACGAAATGTGGAACGAGGGATTGAAATATTGAAGTGGCGTGAAAATTGTTGGCAATATTTTTTATTGCAGTGACATATAAAAAAGAAAGTTTCTCGAATTTTCTTTTTCGACGATAAGAGAAAAGTCGTAGGGTTATCGATGAAATGATGATCTAGAAATCATGTTTACCTGATTTGACCTGTCGTGAATCTTGATCGTGATCTTTTACGTCAAACAGTTGAAAACTTTATTGATTTTTCAGTGTGTAAGGACTTTTGTTTGTCAACTATTAAAAAAGTAGCAGTACTTACCATTACTTCGTCTCCTCCGTTGCCAACTATTACTATAAAAATATATTTACAAAATATTTGTACCATATACTTAAACCTTCGAGCAATGTAATGCGCTTAGTATCATTAGTAAACGTTGTGCGCTTCCAAGTTCCTGAGCTCAGCAAACGGAAAAATCATGATGGAATATATTTTCCCGATATCTTCGGGAATCTGATTGTCTTTTGATTTAGTGCGGTACTATTGCCCAATCATGTAATGTAATAAATAAAGGGTTTCGCACAGAGCAGCAAATAATATGCAGGGTTATCCTTGTTCTTATACCCTCATGTAAACGTCCGTTTTTGTTAAGTCCCTTAACTGTTTGAATAAAGATTGAACATCGATCGGTTGGTCAATTCGTTTACAATTCGAATTAAAAATTGTTAAAAACTTAAATATTATTATTATCATTATCTTAATCTTAATATATATAAATTACGTGTCACGTTGTTTGTCCGCGATGGACTCCTAAACTACTGAACCGATTTTAATCAAATTTGCACACCGTGTGCAGTTTGGTCCAACTTGAAAGATAGGATAGCTTACATCTCAATTAATAGTCGCAATATTATTTTATTGCAATTTTTTTGACAGAACGAAGTCTGTCCGGGCAGCTAGTCTTAATATATATAAATTACGTGTCACGTTGTTTGTCCGCGATGGACTCCTAAACTACTGAACCGATTTTAATCAAATTTGCACAGCGTGTGCAGTTTGATCCAACTTGAAAGATAGGATAGCTTACATCTCAAAATAAAATAAAAAACTTTTGACAGAACGAAGTCTGTCCGGGCAGCTAGTAGTTACTATATAAACAATCGTCCATTACTTACTAAATTAAGTTCAGAGTGGTTCACTTTAGCAAGTTGTTGTACTTCTAAACTGGCGAAATTGTTCTAAAGGTAAAAGTTTCGAATTTTTGCACCACAACTGTACCTCTTTCAAAACTTCGTCATAGTTACCACAGATAAGTAAAACTCTACACTGAAGTTATGTATGCACAGGACTAAAGTTAAAGTACCTAAAGTAGCAACGTGAATTCATATTTCAACGCTAACAAACGAAGCACTTGATTTCATTTCACCTACAACTCGTTATAATTCAAAGAAAAATAATTCGCAATTACAATCAAATACAGTCAACATTGCCTTGGCACGAAATTCTTAATTTTTCAGTGTCGTTTTAGCAGTCTGGCACGTTTGAAATTGTAAAGCAATACATTGAACATTAATTGGAGATAGCGCCATCTATCGCTGTTCAGACGTACTCTCACTAACGCCTGCCATCCAGACACCAATATGTATTGCTCCAGTGAAATTAGGTTCTTATTTCGCGACGCTACGCATTTCAGTAGGCGTGCAGCCGTGATCGGGGGTGCACGTGATTCGCGTAAATCGAAATTTCCGATGGAGAAATTAGCGCGGTGTTTCAAAATGAAAATACAAGTTCTTCCCCCGGCAAAATAAATCAAACGGTGAAACTGTGACTGGTTTTGTGTAAACGTGACGTTAGTTAAACGTGTAATAAAACTTCTTCTTGTGGAAAATGTTAAATATTTTATGGAGGAAGGAATCAAAATGCTGTTGTCGAGGTATTTATGCATTGTTCTTATGTAAAAGATTAGATCAGATTGCGTATTCAGCCCTTTTTCCGCGTGTCCCAATTTTGTCCCAGTAATTAGTCTTGTCATAGTAAGGATAAAGCAAAAACCAATGTTATGGAAATGAATTTGTGATAGGAATAACTGATTACTAAATGGAAGAAAACAAGCAGCCTCGTAAAAGATTATATTTGTGACTTGAATATTAAATAACTAAACTCAATTCTTGTTGTATAGAGATGGTGAAAAGATTGAAACGTGTCAAATTGACGTTACTTCGAGCTCAAAGTGAAACTTTCTCTGTATCAGAAATTTTAAAAATACTTTTTTGAGAGTGTATGTGGCCAAGTGTCTGGCATCGTGGCTTTCAAACTGATGACTGAATGTAATTTAAGAGTTGATTATGATAAAATTTTCATGCATGTAAAGTCACTTCTTATTCTAATTGCCAGACAACTGGAGAAAGTATTTGAGATAACTGTGAAGATCTTTGGATGATGAAGAAGTAGGACATATTTCCTGTGATGTTTTACGTCACCGAATTAAGACTTCAAAAACTTAAGAAATGCAATGTTCTAATCGATCAACAATGATATCTCATTCAAGTGGTAAATCAATCACGAATACCACTTCTATCAGACGCTGTCGATGATAGAGATCGTCTTCATTAAAAATGAACGTACGAACACGTTTTATTTTTGTTATACTATGTAACCAGGCACTTACATTTAGGGAATTAGGGAACATTTTAGACTAAAAATATAAATTAACATTTCCATTTCAATGTTATATTACTACTTACTATATTTCCACTCACAAGTTGTAATTTAATTATTTTAGTGGGGGCACATTCGTTTTTATAGTAGATAAACTACGTTACATTATTTTGATAACTTAGTTTATAATGTAACATGGAATACTTACATGAACCCTTAGAAAAATGTCTGAATCAAAACCATCATGACGCAAAATGATTTAAGGAATTGAATGTTTAATGAATAGGTTTTCTATTAATTAATTACTACGATAACATGGAACCACCATTATAAATTAAACATTAAAACAAGGGAAGTCTGTAGAACGTAGGTATTTACTTACGGATAAGGGCACCCGACCGTCCCATTTCTGTAGAGCTCGTTTTTACGGACAGAGGTTGTCCCAACCAACCCATTCTGAACGAAAATGTTGCTAGCTTTTTGTGCACATTACCTACCAAATAGTTATAACATTGAACCTTTTATCCCGTTCTTTATTTTTACGTTTATTTTGACGTCAAAAATACGATTCGCGAGATTGGTTGATTAAATTTGTAATAAATGAATACTTGAATAACGTCAAAAATATAGCGATCCGTGAGATTGGTTGATTAAAATTCGTAACAAATTAATAGTTAAAGAAGTTGATAGCTCAAATTCTAAATACACGCTTTTATAGTATTTTTGAACTTAAGCAAATATTAAAGGTCGCTGCATACGTAACGTGGACGAGACGGGGAAGGGACGTGGACGGGGCATAAATATACGTGCGTGCCCCGTTCCCGTCCCGTCCGTGCCTCCGTGGCGTATGCGCTATCGTTTACATTTTCTATGAAACGATTTTTCCAAACCTTCACGTCCCGTCCCGTCCCCGTCCCGTCCACGTTACGTATGCATCGACCATTAGTGACTGTGCTGTTATATTGAGCTATCCAATGATAATTGATATTATAATATGTATGAGTATCGTCAGTATTATCTAAATTAAATCAGTCAGTCTGTGATTTTGGAATTTAGAATGGGCTATCATTAATTAAATTGGATGTAGATATAATTTTATGTCGATGTTGTAAACCATTTAGGAATTCCCTCGAGTGGAGCTAATTTTAAATGCAACGTCAGGTTGATCAAAAAAATCGAAAAAAGTTATAAATAAGGTTTGGCTTAGGGGAATCATGCTGCATTACGACCACCAACACTTCGTCACATACGTCCCTTAGAACAAAGGCGTTTCTTGAGGAATTCAGTGTTGAAACCTTACCCCATTTATCGTACAATCCTAATTTAGCTCCATGAGATTTTGTTATGTTCCCGATAATCAAGAAAAAATAAAAAGTAATTGTTTTTTAAGACTGGCAAAAGTGTTTTAATGAAGGAAGTTCAATGAAGGAGAGTATTTTGAAAAAATTAAAATAAATATTGTTAATATCTTGTATAGTTTTTTGTTTCAAAATTTATCGAGTTACCGTTACGTTTTCTTTAAATCTCACCATCCTTCACTAGTACAAAAATGGTATTAACTCGAGTATCTACTTCATGGGAATTGATGTGATAATATTATAAACTACACAACATAATATATATCTACTATTGCCGTGAATTTTTTCGCATGTCCAACAGCTACCATTTAGCTGGAGGGGAGTGGCACACTTGACTCTTACCATATTTTGCACTTCAAATATTTACGCAAACGTAACCCTGAATATAATAAAAGACAGGGGGAGGACACGATAATACTCAAATCTGGAAACTTGTTCTATCACCGGGAGGGCGAACACCTGTCCCAAGGTGGTGTCGGGTTTCTCGTTCACAAGTCCCTCGTCAACAACATTGTGCAAGTTGGGAGCGTGTCGGCTAGGGTAGCGTACCTTACACTCAGAATATCCAAACGGTATTCGTTGAAGGTTGTACAGGTATATGCGCCGACTTCGACACATCCCGACGATGAGGTTGAGGTTATGTATGAGGACATAAGTAGAGCCATACATACCTCTAAAGCTCACTTCAATGTTGTGATGGGGGACTTCAACGCGAGACTGGGCACGCAGAGCGGCACCGAGACGAAAGTGGGTCCCTACGGAATTGGACGACGGAACCACCGAGGACACTTGCTGGCCAACTTTTTGGAGAAGGAAGATCTCTTCATGATGAACTCCTTCTTCAGAAAGAAGCCACAACGCAAGTGGACTTGGATAAGTCCTGATGGTTCCACGAAAAGCGAGATAGACTTCATTCTGGCAGACAAACGGCACATATTTGATGATGTCTCTGTGATCAGCAGGTTCAAAACCGGAAGCGATCACCGACTTGTAAGAGGCACATTAAATATCGACCTGAAGCTGGAACGGTCACGCCTGATGAAGTCTACGCTTCGCCCAACATCCGTCCAAATCCAGGGATCCGAAAACTTTCAACTTGAGCTGCAAAATCGTTTTGCGTGCCTAGAATCGTGCACGTCAGTGGACGAGTTTAACACCAGAATGGTAACAACTGTCCACGAGGTAGGGTCGAAGTATTTCAAGACCCACCCTAGTGGTAGATCTCAGGTTCTCTCAGAACAAACTCTCGGTCTTATGAGGGATCGACGAGAACTATGTGTGCAGTCTCCAACCTCTATGAGGGAATACCGACGGCTCAATGAACAGATCTCCAAGTGCAGGCGACGCGATTTGCGAAAACACAACGCAAATCGTGTAAAAAACACAATTGAGCGAAACCAGGGCTCCAAAGTGTTCGCCAGGGATCTGTCTATTGGGCAAAGTCAGCTTACGAAGTTGAAGACCGAGTCTGGCACCGTGGTTTCGTCGAAACCGGAAGTTCTGAGAGAAACTGAGAGATACTACGGACGGTTGTATACCTCCTCTCAAGCTCCACCTCCTCGCGAGGAGAGCGACAAGCGAGCTAAACTGACCCGACACTACACAGAGGATATCCCGGACGTCAGCCTGTATGAGATTAGAGAGGCTCTCAAACAGCTTAAAAACAACAAGGCACCGGGAGATGACGGAATCACAACCGAGCTACTAAGAGCTGGAGGTAAACCCCTTCTAGTGGCGCTCCAGAAACTGTTCGATTCCGTCATTAATACTGGAACTACCCCGGAAGCGTGGAGCAGAAGTGTGGTGACGCTGTTCTTCAAGAAGGGGGATAAAGCCCTTTTGAAGAACTACAGGCCCATTGCACTTCTGAGCCACGTTTATAAGCTGTTTTCGAGGGTGCTCACAAATCGCATTGCACGCAGGCTTGACGACTTCCAGCCTCCCGAACAAGCAGGATTCCGAAAAGGCTACAGCACCATAGACCATATACACACACTGCGGCAGATTATACAAAAGACCGAGGAGTATAATCTGCCGTTATGTGTTGCCTATGTGGACTATGAGAAAGCCTTTGATTCTATCGAGACCTGGGCGGTACTAAATTCTCTCCAACGGTGCCGGATCGACTACCGGTATATCGAGGTGTTGAAGTGTTTATACTCATCTGCCACCATGTCCGTCAGAGTACAAGACACAGCAACGAACCCCATCCAACTGCAGAGAGGTGTCAGACAAGGGGATGTCATATCCCCAAAACTGTTCACCGCTGCGTTGGAAGACGTGTTCAAGCTGATGGAGTGGAAACGACGTGGCATCAACATCAATGGCGAATACATCACACACCTGCGATATGCCGATGATATAGTCATCCTGGCGGGATCCCTGGAGGAACTTGGTACAATGCTCGGGGACTTGAACAGCGCCTCACAACGGGTGGGTCTTAAGATGAACATGGACAAGACGAAAATCATGTCGAATGTCCATGTCACACCCGTACCGGTTGTTGTTGACGGCGCTGCTCTCGAAGTTGTAGACGAGTACAGTTACCTGGGACAAGTGATCCAAATGGGTAAGTCCAACTTCGAGAAAGAAGTCACTCGTAGAATCCAACTCGGATGGGCTGCGTTCGGGAAACTACGTCATATCTTGTCGTCCAAAAAATTACCTCAGTGCCTGAAGTCGAAGGTGTTCGAGCAGTGTGTGTTGCCAGTGATGACATACGGATCCGAGACGTGGTGCTTCACTATTGGCCTTATGCACAAGCTTAGAGTCGCCCAGCGGGCTATGGAACGAGCTATGCTCGGTATTTCTCTACGCGATCGAATCAGAAATGATGAAATCCGTAGACGAACGAGGGTGACCGACATAGCTCAGAGAATTAGCAGGCTGAAGTGGCAATGGGCTGGCCACATAGTTCGAAGGACCGATAACCGTTGGGGAAGAAAGGTCCTCGAATGGAGACCACGCCTCGGTAAAAGGAGCACAGGACGCCCCCCGACCAGGTGGACCGACGACCTGAAGAAGACAGCGGGTATCCGCTGGATTCAGAAGGCTCAGGACCGGTCAGAGTGGCGGAAGTTAGGGGAGGCCTATGTCCAGCAGTGGACCCACAAAGGCTGATGGATGGATGGATGGATGAACCCTGAATAGAAAAATGGTCTGATCAGACCAAGTTTATTTTTGAAAATCCTCAATGACACCCCACACTATGGGATAAACGAGAAAAAAAAATTATTTGTAGCGGAGGTACCCTAAAAAAATGTTTTTGAAAATTTTTATTCTACAACTGTCATAGGACAGATGAACATGACGAAACTATGAAGGTTTTATTTAAACTATGGAAGCCCTAAAAACTGTGGAATGTCACTAATGAAGCTACAGTACTTCCAAACATCCTTCAACAAGAACATCTTTCACACCAACGAGTTAACGCGTTTTAAACATCCCAACATACGTCAATAATTTATGCATTCGATAATTTATGCATTGCCTTATTAAATAACGCGCCGCTGCCGCTGCTACAAGCTCTAGCCTCTACGATCGAGTTAATAAATTACTGACATTAATCATCTGAAAATCGAACCAATGGAAACTTGGTAGAGGCATTTTCAGCCATTAGCTTGACTCGAGGAACATGCTCAGCTTCTATACGGATTGTTTAGGAACTTTTTATTACTTTCATATAACTTCAAAACCTTGCAGACTTACGACACAGATAAAAAATGGATATTTAATGACATAGATTAGGATCGATAGCTAGACTTATATTTTGAACGGGGGCATTTATCAAATTGTTTCAATCATTGTAACCTTCAACGTAAATCTTTGGTGTGGGAAGTCCCAGATTCGAATTCATTCGTTCGCAACATGTGATACGTGTACAATGTATATCATTTGTTTATAGTCTCATCCATTGAAGTGAATTCGTGTACTTACTAGTACACGATTTTGACAGTGATTTAATCTACAAAAATAAAGATATTGTGTCTAGCCTCTGTAGTCTGTACATACAGAAAATGTATGATGAAGATGTATGATACTGTACTATACAAAAGATGTATGATCCTTTGGTTTCGTGACACATTCAGATAAATCTGTTGACTCGTAACTCTGGTCCTATTCAATCGTATTTGATGTTAAACTTATAGTTTCTGGGTCAAGTTATAAATTCTCACACAGTGATTTCTGCAACGTAGTAGGTGTTTTTTTCATGTGAAGTTTGTACAAAATAGACAACTAGTATAAAAAATAATGCCTGTTTTTAAGAAAATCATGATACACCTTTTTGAAATCATAATGGTGAGCTCTTTAATTTGATACCTACTAGCTTTTGCCCGCAGCTTCGCCCGCGGTAGAGATCGATTTTTTACAAATTCTACTTTCTTTTAATTAGTTAGATTTAGTTGCCTAAGACTTAACTAATTTACATGTATCATTTGAAAGTGTGATTCAGAACTTGTAAATGAATTTTACTAACGCCATCTATTAAAAACTTTCGGAACTATATGTATATCTAGCAACTAACAAAATATTGATCTTCCCTTGGGGATGTTTTATCGCGGTAAAAAATAGCCTACGTTACTCTCCACCCTCCTCACTATCTCCACACACAAAAACCATACCATATAACAGCTTCGTTGTGACGTGAAAGACGGACAAACAAACAAACAAACAAACAAACACACTTTCACATTTATAATATTAGTATGGATATTGCATTATTTATTTTTAATTTTTGACACTACAAACAATGGCATCTCACAGCCACCATATTTGTTTTTTTAATTTCACTTACGTAAGAACACTTGGTTATCAAGACGAATTTAATAATATTTTAATTTAATAAATTGGTCCAGCGGTTCGTATGATATGACGTAATAAAGAATATTACATGCATACATACATAAAAGATACGCGCGAAAAACAAAATCCTTCTATGGCAGTTGGGCAAAGAGGGCAGAAAGAAAAATCCTTTGTGCAAACTTGTCCTCACAATTATCAAGTATTTTCAGTACGCTTCATGTTGTTATGTACACAGTAATTGTTTCATATTACTTACTTTTGCTTATACTTTGACTTTGCCCAATACCCATTAATATTTTACCCCCGATGTACAGAAAACTTTTAAGCAAAATTAATTCGGTATGATCCTGCAAAATCCCTTGGAAATCCCAAAGCACTTGCCCTATTCAAAGCTAGGAAATATGAAACATTCTTATGCTAGCTTGTATTTTTCATCTGGGGGCACGGCAGTGCCCCCGCCAAGTCGAGCAAAAAAGCGGCACGGCCGTACCATCCTTTTCTCGAAGCAATTCAGGCCATTTTCGACCCCCTATAACTTCGTTGTGGATGAAGCTAGAAACCTGAATTTTTAGTAACCAAGCAGGCATTGTATAAACACAGTATATTTCAAATTTCATTCAATTTGAACCAGTAGTTTAAGAATTATAACTAGTCAAAGTTTCTTAATTTCGTCACTCACTGACTGACTGACCGATCATCAAAACTCTAAGGCACTTCTAGCAGACATAGAAGCTTCAAATTTGGAACAAAATTAGTGTTTAGTGTATAGATCAAGGAAAAACTAAAATATTTTGCAATTTCACTCCAGTTTTCTAGATACATCAACTGCATAAATAACTTTGTAATCCTATATAAAGGTATAGGATTACAAAGTTACATTTGCAGTTAATGAATCACTGTACCTGTATAACAAAGTTACATTTGCAGTGAATGAATGTACATGTATATAATATAATGGAATAATAGGTGTAGATAGGTACATAGATATAATTATGTTCAAAGGTAACTTGTAAAAGGAAAAAAAAATAGGACTATCTACAAAAAGAAATGAGATGCCATCAAAAACATAACTTGTAAAAAAACCCAAGTCTCGCAACTCAGTTCTTCTACCGTAAAAAGTTGTGAGATCAATGTAATACCAAGTCGGTTAATTTATTCAGTTCCTACTTAAGGTTCCTTCTGTCTTAAGTTATTACGTAATTAGCTAACCTAACAAGTAACAACATCTTATAGTGACCATATCAATATTAAAAATCTTTTATGTTTTAAATAAATAGATTGACTTGGCAATCGCACTAAACAAATATAATATGTAGGTAGATATTACTTGTGAGATACATTGTGTTTTCATGCGATGGTCAAGTCGATCTATTTATTTAAAACATAAAAGATTTTTAATATTGATATGGTCACTATAAGATGTTGTTACTTGTTAGGTTAGCTAATTACGTAATAACTTAAGACAGAAGGAACCTTAAGTAGGAACTGAATAAATTAACCGACTTGGTATTACATTGATCTCACAACTTTTTACGGTAGAAGAACTGAGTTGCGAGACTTGGGTTTTTTTACAAGTTATGTTTTTGATGGCATTAAGTATTTTGACCAGTGGTTTTGATCACTTTTATGCTATGAATCTGTCAGTTCCACGTTCAAAGATACCCTCACGCTTGAGTCAGTCGTTAAATGACTCTTCGTATTTTGTCCTTTCTTCCTTTTTTCTTTTTATTCTCTCTTTCTTGACCGGCAACGTATTAATACCTTAACTTTACTTTAGGTTTGAAGTTGATGTCCATGAGCAAGAAAAGCCACTTTCTATGTGGTGGATCATCCGTCGTTTGCCGGCTATTTTCATAAAAATGTTATTAAAGTTACTTAGCTCTTGAATCTCATTAAGAGACATTGGCCTGCTATTTCTGAATATCCGAAACATGAGTTGTCAACTATAACTGATGTTACATGTTTTACATATAATTATAGAGTTAATTACTTTTTTAAAGGTAAGACAGATCATAAGCCGACTTGACGATCCGTATGGCGTAAAGGTTACCAAGGTTCCTGGGTCCAATTGCCAATGAGGCGAAAATATATTATTTATGACATCTTCGGTTTATTCCTTTTATATTTATATTTTATTTATTTGTTCCTGGGAGTTAATCTATTCTAATAAAGTTTTCAGCTTAAACTGAACATTCGTTTAACCTTTCGCGGTGGTGCAATCGTGTAATAATGGTGGGTTCGGCGAAACAAACGCAAAGCCACTTTCCCCGTGGGGTGAGGAAGCTATGAGTAGAGAGTGTCACTAAACCCGGATTTTTATTAAAAGCATGGCAGTATTTTCCTGCAGAAACCAAAATGTTGACAGGTTTTTGTTTGGTGACCTAAAATTCTGAACAGTCTCAGTTACAAAATTTTGATAATATATCCATTTTTGTACTATGACAGGGTAATTCACCAACCAGTTATTCTCCAGTACATTTACACCTGTTACATTTTTTAATATCTTATAAGTTAATGTTTGACTACAATCCCACCTGATGGTAAGTGGCGATGTAGTCATGGGGCTACTTATGCTATCAGGCTACTTACTCAACCCACTTCGGTTCAGGCAACAGCGAACAACAGTGAACGAATTGTACGTTAGTATATTAGTTCATTGGGCAACAGACTAGGAATGCAAACCATCCTACTAATATTATGAATAAGTCAGTTTGTTTGGATGTTTGAAGTTGTAACTTTCACGCAAAAGTACTGAATGAATTTTAATGAAAAGCACACAGATAGATAATGATCTGATATAAGGTATAGGGTAAGTCTGAAGTAAGCCGCGGGTATAGCGCTGACAACATATAAAACGCTACAGCAAAAAGTTTTGTTTACCGATAAATTAATAACATTTTTCCAAGCCTTTTGCTTTTCACCTCACTGAGCTCCGGAAGCATTTTACCGTTGGGAACTTCTGTAATTCTTTTTATGATTTTCTTTTAATAGTAAATTACGATTTATTTGATGTCCACTTTTACTTTATCATTCACTCATCATCACTACTATTCTTTATCTTTTGCCTCTTTGTTCCATTGTCTCCGACACTTTAGGTACCAGTAGGAAGATTTATATAAGATTTATAGAATAAACTGAGAGAGAGTTCCGAATTAAACTACAATAGATGAAACTGACGTATGTTTATTCAATAGGACGCCAACAGTGCATACCAAATACCATACATAAACCTTACCATATATACGACTATAACTATATTATAATATCTACCACATTTCAGTTCTTCATTTGTAAATTATTAACAGAAATTAGTTGTAATTTATTAACAGAAATTAGACAGGGCAATGTGAACAACTCATTAACGCTGTCTTTGTATAAAACGTTATTAATTCTGGAGAAAACATTGAGTATGTGCTCACAGATATCTTATTATTGTACGCAACCTGATCCCTTCCAATATACAACGTGCAATACACAGCTGGACAAGTTTCCTTTTGTCACAATATCCTGTTTATTTCCAAAGATTTTACGCAGCTACACAGCCTCCATTACTTTTCATATCATATTGCCTTTAATGAGGCCAGTACAAAGACAATTGGGTCAAGTCATCCCAATTGCCTCGCATGGAATTAAAGTCTGTATGTTCACCTACTTAAGACCCAATTTCCTTGAAAGCGTTAAAATTTTACAAAAACCAAGGATCTCCGTGCACGTTTGGTCTTTAAGTAGGTAATGGCAAAACCCTCAACTCGTGAATTAAGTGACGAAGAAATGACGTATGAATATAGGGACGCTTTATATTTATAATTATAATGAGTACTCACTCAACTTATAGCTTGTGAAATTGGAGAAAACAATTTTTTTTCTATCACTTTATTCTACAAATATGTTACAAATTACTATTATATAGTGAATTGGATTTCGTATGCTCGCTTTGTTTCGTTAAAAATATTTTTTAGGTTTACCAAATATTGTTTAAAACGTTTTTTATCATTTTCTTTTTTATGGCAATAGCCGGTAAACGACCTGACGATCCACCTGATGGTAAGCGGCTATCGTCGCCCATGGACATCAGCAACATCAAAGGCGTCTGATGCGTTGCCGGCCAAGGAAGAGAGAAGAAAAAGAAAGAAAGAACTTTTACCATGTTTACAAAATATTCTAAAGATTTCACTGAAATCCCTCATTAAATCCTTGAAGGTTACTCCTACAAATACAATGAATACTTCAAGTAGATTTATTGACTGATCTGAGACTGATCACGATTTTCTTCTTATTATCTCTAAAAATCACAGTCCTTAGAAACATTTTGAATGCCAAACATAATTTTATCATAAGAACAAAAAAACACCAATTGTCTTTACAAGCAATTCGATTGCCAAACAAAATTCTATCATAAAATACAAAAAGTCCTATTGTGTGAAGGCAAGACAATATAAACTCCCAACTCAATTCTTTAGAATTTCGCTGTACAAGTTATGACTTCGACAAGTTTCGATTTTGCGAATTTCGAGCTGCAGTATTCAAAGTAACTTAATCTCTGCTGCTAGGTGCAGAGTTTCTTAATCCCAACGCCAGTTAAGACAAATCGTAGTAAATTAAAGTAGTAAATTTTAAAGGCAAACAAGATTTGATTTTACTTTTAATCAATTCACTAATTATAGTGAAAACTATTTAGTAGAGAAACTTTAACATTTTATTGTTTTGGCTAGTAACATATTAATGCTGACCATTTACCCTCAAATAAATACTTCAAAATTGACACTTCAGACTCATACATATGGATTCACATAAATAAGATATCACAAATAATAACTCTCAGATTGACTCTATTATTATACTCTTACTCAAGAATCTACCGCAAGATCTCTACCTGTTACCTAATGTCAACATACAAATAGTAATAGTTATTATTTATTTTAAAAAGGTGACCGAATATCTAGTGAATAATCATATAATCAGAATTTTACCAATAAAAAATAACCGACTTCAAAATAACTGGAAAACTACTCGTCAGCTACTAGCTCTTTAAGTGAAACCACATAACAAGCACCAGCTTTCGCTTAAAAAAAGAATCATCAAAATCGGTTAACCCAGTCGAAAGTTCTGAGGTAACAAACATAAAAAATATAGTCAGAATACCTCCTCCTTTTTTGAAGTCGGTAAAAAATAATCTACTTCACTTTTTAAAGTTAAAACCACTATAATAATATTATTCATGTAGATATAAGTGTAGATAGAAGGCTGTTTTGGCTTTCAAGGCTTGAAATTACGTTTTAATCCTGAAAAGTTAGAACTCATTTCATGAAAATGAATACATGAGATATATGCGACATCACGACAAAATGAGCCGTGAACGATTTTCCAGGTCAAATACAAAGATTTTCGTTCATGCTATAAAGCGTTAGGTAAGATAACATTAGCATAATTTGTCTAAAGTCTCAGAGATTGTGACTGTGTAGTTATATAGTTAGACTCGTAATGCGAGTATAGTGTTCAGACAAAGGAATTTACTCGGTTTTATGTTGCGTTTACGTGCTTACGTGCTAACGTTACCTGCTCTGAACTACGTGCAAGGTGTAACTTCAAATAATAGGAATCAGTATGGGATTTATCCATTAATTAATTCTCCGAAAATTGTGATGATTGCCTAGGGGAAAGTATTTATTGATATACTGTTAGAGGCTGGATGTTAGCCACCAAAGTCATTCTAAACAGTGTGGGCGCACGTGGGATATATCGTGCAAAGTGAAATGTCATGCTTCGTAAAGCACACGACATTTGAACTTTACAGGTTTATTTTAATTTTTTCTAAATACTATTATGTACTATTATGGCTTCTGTGACTTTACCTAACTTACGGTTACGCCCCAACTCAAAGTCACTACAGTTACTTTTAAGTAAGCGATTTATCGCTCCTTAGTACAGAATTTGTACGCTGTTTCTGTAGATTTAAGTAACCATTAAGTGACTCTGAATGCGGCCGATATGAACTTAAAACTGTACAACACTGAAGCAGAGTTTCGTGTGTTCTCATCGGGTGTTGAATGAAGACTGTCCTCTAGCTAATGCTCATTCGATAGACCACAACTCTGTCTGACGCCGAATGTATCACTGATGCGTTGCCGGCCAAGAAAAAGACAAGAAAAAGAAAGATAGAACTGGCTTTCAAACCCCTAGGTTGTATGGCAGCTGACTTAAGCAAAAGGATGGTAGCTATGGAGACCTCATGGAGATGTAATAATAGTAATAATTGTGTTATTAAATCAATCCGAGTGGCTCCACCACCAGCAGGTCGGATTTAGTCGATTTTTACGACACCCATCCGGCATGGAAGTTTTAATAAAAGTGATTGCAATTTTTTATTATATGTGTACCCACGAGTCCTACGACCATTTAAGCAGCAATAATATTGCAGATATTACATATTTTATAATATGGTTAAATCTAACTTAATTAATTGTGAATATTACGTAATTGAGTGATAGTAATATAATTGAGTCAACGCGATAAAGCAGACTGCATGTTATTACGCCACGTCAAACACGCAGCAGCTAATTTAATTGAATGATGCTTTAATTGTTTATCAATTACATATAATATATCAGTATAATTATATTAATTACAATCTATTATCGCTACATACTGCTTGGTAACTTTTTTAACTTTGAGCAGGAAAAAATAACCTCGTTAATTTCTTTCCGCTTCTTCTCCCGGAACCAATCACGGGAGGGATTAGTTGAAGCGATGGCGTAGTGACTTTCGAAAAGAGTTTGTAAACAAACCTTATTAAAATTATGTTTATTGGAGTTGAGTTGAGTTGAATTGAGTTTGGGTTTCCTATCATAATTATAGTATCACAATTTGAACAAGGAATCAAACTTCATTTTAATATGGTACTATTTCTCGGCTCTTCACAATCATTCTTAAGACTTATAAACGTGGAGCACACACGGATATTAGAAGACGCCAATCCAAAGTTATGAATTCAAGCGTGAATTTTTACTCGTTAACTTATTTAATTACAGCAAATCCTCGGTATAACATGTGTTTTCACATGTAATAGGACTCCAGCAACTGAGCGCATTTCCGCAAACTAATTACCCACCGTAGACTTCACATCCGTGCAAACAGAAATTTACCCACGGTTTTTACGTCGAGAGCACACCGGACGACTGTTGGTCATAATTTTTTTAAACATCCTACTAATATTATGAATGTGAAACTTTGGATGTATCTTTCACGCAAAACTACTAAACGGATTTGCATGAAATTTAGTAGACAAGTAAATCATAGTCTGGAATAAGATAGGATACTTATATTACTTAGGAGTAACCGCCCTCGCTTTGCTTCGGTTTTCTTATTTTTATTCACCTTGGGTTACATTATTGGAGTTTTATTAAGGACTCCTAATTTTTTTGAAAATATAATATAGCCTATGTCACCCGGGAATAGTGCAGCTTCTCAACAGTGAAAGAATTTTTCAAATCGGTTCAGTAGTTTCGGAGCTATTGAATGCAAACAAACAATCAAATCTTTCCTATTTATAATATTGGTATAGAAGTATAGATTATCCAAATGAAAACGCGGGTAGAGCGCTAGTATTCTACACACCGTTTCACACTTACACTAAATACATTCATGCGTTGCCAAAAAGGCAGCAGAAAATCTTCTTTTTAGACAATTGCAACCGAAATAGGTAAAAATGAAAAGCTTATGAAAAAACTATTAATTTCCTCGTCAGACATCGAGAAACCTATATATTTAAGCACCCATGCCCGAAACATATTTACACAGGATTACTTAAACCAAAGACCTCTGCGGTTGAAGTTCGACCGTAAGTGTCAAAGGGTAATCTTTTTACTCTTCACATTGATAATTATGTGTGTGTGTGTGTGTGTGTGTGTGTGTGTGTGTCAAATTCATGGTAGTGTTCGTAATGTTGGAACGAAGTTCCTTATCGCGCGTTGCGAAAGGGGGCTACACGGAAAAATTAAAAGAAAAAGTTGTAACGACACTTTTTGCCGTCGTTACAACTCGTGCGGCGTCGCGTCGTTACAAGTCGTGCAGACGATCATGCACATTAAGTTATTATTGCTTTTTCTCTTGTCATGCCAATCAATATGCGGAAGAGTGACAGTGATAGAACAAATCTTTCACTGCCGCTCTGACACCTTGTCAGGCGCTCTGACACGGGTGTCAGACGGTGTGTGACGGGAGAAATGGCAAGTGTATATTAAATAATAAATAAATAAAATTCCTTCAATAATTAATCGAAAGGAACTTCGTTCCATCCGGGTGTCCCTTGACACCTCTCATTTTTTTTATTATTAATATTATGTGTTTCTAATGCATATAATATAGAAATATTAGCTTTCTGATCTCTTTCTCCATGTATCTGTGACGTATAGACTAATATTATTTTAATTTGAAATCACTGGATTATTTTACTCACTTGGTCGTATTATTCATGAGTCATGCTAGTCCAGTCATTACGTCGGAAAAAGTGTTGTAAGATAAAGTGAACTTTTCCTGAAACATTGGCAATAAACTAGTTTTTGGTAAATGATGTGCCAGTGCAAATGCCAGGTAAAACAGATTGACAAAATCTCATCAACCGATCGCTCCTAAAACATCTAAAAATTAAAAAAATACAAATTTTAACTGAAGCCTATTCAGAATTATCGATTTCAATTAAAACAGTCACGCGTGAATGAATTGTAGGAATGGACCGTTAATTTTTAATTAAAAATAAACATCCTTCGAGTTGAAAATTAGAATTGAAGGGGACGGACAAACAGATGGAGAGTTTTGATTAACGAGTCGTTCAAAGATGGCGATGTTAAGAGATCCTTATATTTACAATTATTGGGGGAAAAAGCCAAAATACGTGTGTCTAAATATAACGAGCATATGCCAAAGGCAAGAGCAGGTAGGAGTAAGTTGACACTGTATGCACACATTGGAAATTAGAACCGTAACGATGATTGTGTAACTACGTAATTAACACATAGACACAAGTCCCAGATTCGCCTCGGGGAAGTAAATTGACGATAGACTTAATGCGTTGTTTACCTCGTTATTTTATTTACTTGTATTGCAAATAACCATTTCAAAACGTTTGTTTTGTTAATGAACCTTCGCTTATTAATAGAATGTTTTACTCTCTGCTTATTTACTTATTTGTAATTGTAGGATTTCTATCCTTTCCAAATTGTAATTGCATGAATGAACGATAATGATTGTGAATAGATATTTAAATGTTTATAATAACTTTAAATTACTATACGATGATCAATGATATTTAAAAATATAGATACGTTATGCCCTTACAAATCAACCAAAAAATCTGTTCCTAAAAGAGCTACAACACACACGTTTATCTTTTGTGTCACTACACCAATCACATTGGTATAATACACAAAGGTATTTTAACACTGTATGTCAAATGTCAAGCACTTCTGACAACAACAAAAGCGTACGTATCGTCTTGTATTGACAGAGCGACTACGAGCGGAACGGTCAATTGCCTGATCTTAAGCTCTTCACCGTCGGCGCGCTAATGATCTACCTCTATTTTACATAATCTACCTCTATTTTACATTATAATATCATTGACGATGATAAAAATATCGATTTAAATATAATTAGTCGGAAATCTATGAAAGTTTTAATGATCTTAGTTTACTCTCTCAATTCCATACTCTAACCTAATGACCTAACAAGGATATCTAATGGTTTTATCGTCTTAACGTTTTGTCCTTAAAACCATCATCGATTAATCCATAAAATTATTTTGGCAGGCATAAGTAAAGACTTATCCAATTTCGCATGCGTCATCAAAAGTTTATTACCTCTACCGAGGTCGTTTATTTCACTTATGCTCAGTTCGGTATCATACAGTCTACATATTAGAATCCAAAGTTTATTAAAACCTCAGATTTGATATTACCTGCCAGCTATTTTGTTAATCCCAATCCTTATTTCTTAAACGGACTTTTTTTTAAATGTGCCAAGTGGCCAAGGCTATCGTATCTTCTCACGATAACAATCGCGTCTTGTCTATACCGGTAGTAAGATAAACGTTCATAAATCAGTGATAATTTTAATAAATTTAATCGATATTTATGATTGTAATGACGATTCGCTCAAATACGTTCACGAAATAAGCCAGTTGCAATATTTTGTCTGCTTATAAATAAAGGGTAGTAGGTTACCGTGGAAGTAAAGAAATTTATCAAAGGCTGTGTGTGTAACAAACCTTTAACGTATCCTATCAACTCAATTTTAATAAACTCAATGAGAAAGGACCATCGACATTCACGGGTAGAATCAATTTTGTGTACAGACTCTTTTATGAAAAACAAATGGCCAAACCGCAACAGAATTTTATATCAGAATTCTGCGATATTTAATCCAACACAAAGAATAATAAATACAGCCACAACCATCAATGGGTATTGTGGTAACGGACTTTCTTTTATCTCAGAATAAATTAAAAGTTGTTTAGCAAAGTTTGTGGACTGAAAAATTGAGTTTTGGGGGTCTCTTAACGCCCCGCTTCTATCTGTTAATTTTCTGCGGTCTGATAAAGATATTGAAATGAAATTTTGTTTATTAAATGTTGCCACGGCTGATGGGATTCTTAAATTTACACTGGGAATTTATTGTTTAATAACAACTGCTGACGAATGAAGTATTAGTACTTATTTATAAGTACTATTATTTCTTCTGTGGCATTAGCTAAATATAAATTGTGACCCTCACCTTTTTCTGTATGTAACACCGTTAAATGGTTAAAGCTTAGAATACTGGCCTTTTCGTTGTCGTAAAAGGTGACATTAGCCAGCCCATTTAGTGGTAGTTTTTATTTCTTTTTCTGCCTTCTTTCTTGGTTAGCAATGTGGGCAATGGTGGCTATTTAGCATTAATTACATTTTTAAATATTGTTAGCTGTCTGTTAAATATACTTAGCTGTCAAGGTGTGTTTTCGTTTTGTCAGCAGCACTTCACTTCACAAGTTGCAGTGATTTTTAATTTTGCGCAATTTTTGGGATCCCTACATACATCTCTAAACCTTGAGTGGGCTTTGCTGTGCAAATCACAAATTTGTCTAGAGCGACTGAAATTTTCCAATACCGTGGGAACTTCGGTATAAGTTTCTAATAACATAATCAATGCAAAAGATCTTATTCTCTTTATAACTTGATCCCTGCTGTGAATATTCTGCTCAATCTCCTCATATTACCGAACGTCCTTTGGGAGTCGTTTCACATGCGAATATATTTTACCCATAAAACGTACCTAATTTCGCAGATAACGCGTCTCACTGAACAAACGATTTTGTGTGGGGAAAGAAAGCGTATATCAGTACAAAGCAAAGATAGCGTCTATGAAGCTAAATTCGAAATTTGAAAGCAAAGTTGCACGTATGTAACGAGAAAAATAATAGAGATTACTTGATGTGGGGATGTAGAGTTGATTAAAATTCTTCGAGTTTAAAAATAAGGTTTTCATCTATTTTAAATCAGGCTAACCCTTTATTTGTTATAGTGGAGCCTGCCTAACAGATTAAATGACATCAGATTCCCTCTTGTTTGACGTCCTGGCTTTGTTTCATTCCGTTGAATCACAGCTATCAGCTATAGACACTAAGCTTCTCCTAAATTCAATTGTGTTTTGTTTCGCTATTGTGTTTCGGTTACAGCATCTGAGGGAGTTTCTTGATCGCATCCTCTTAATCGAAAGGGATTTTTCAAATCTTTTGTGTTTAAGAACTGGCCACAGTGTTTAAACTTAACTCATCGTGGGCTGAACACATTTTACTACACTACGGGTTCTCACGATATTTATTTTGTACATAGATATTTCGACCCAGTTGCATGGATCGTGTTCACGGGTGAAATCAACCGTATGAAACTGGGTCAAAACAGTGGTGTACAAAATATAATCTTGAGTATCCATAATATTGTAACACCTGTCGTATACAGCGTTCAAATGTGCATGAACTCTGAAGCATAGAAATATTTTCGAATACCATTTGCTTGTTTGTCGATTATTAATATAGAAACTACGCACATTATACCTATATACTACAAATGAAAGGATTGCAAACACTGTTCTTGTCCACATAAGTGTAGTGCTCGTCCCTGAGTGTGACAGTTTTCCTTGTAGATACATATTGTCGTTTCTTATCAATCCTTGTTGTCGTTTATTTGTCTCTGTGTATCTGTAGGAGACATAGCTTTTGTTATAATTAATTGGGAAGATTGTGTTTAGTCATAATATTTATTTTATTGTTTGTGAAATATGTAAATGACATAGCCCGTCCTCGCTTCGGTTCGGTAAACCTATAATAATTGTATTAATTGCAGGCGTTGTATTAATTTCATGTTTACCTCATTTTATTGATAGAGGAGACAAAATTGGTAATTACACAAATGTTGTCAAAACATTAATTAAAAAACTTAAAAAAAATCCTTATTTTGAAATGTTATCGCGGGGCTATTTTCCAGGCTTAAAAGTATTCTAGGTACAGACCCGTCATTTAGTCTGTCCAGTGATTTAGTGATACTTGCTCTGACCTGCTGTGACCAACTCTCAGACGATAATTCTAGACAAATGTTTTTGTCAGTATATTAATACACATTACACACCTTGTTTACATTATCGTGTGGCGTAATAGTTACCATGCCGGATCGCTGCACAAAGGGTCCTGGGTTCGATTCCTAGTGAGGCGAAAATTTGAATGATGAGTTTGAATTTCTTTTCTCGGTCTGAGTGTGAATGTCCTTGTCTAGTGTGTTGTCCATGGCACCCACGACACAGGGAATCCTAGTGTGGGGCGGGGCTATGAGTGTGAAGCGATATTTATTTTTAACCGACTTCAAAAAAGGAGGAGGTTCTCAATTCGACTGTATTTTTTTTATGTTTGTTACCTCAGAACTTTGGACTGGGCGAACCGATTTTGATGATTCTTTTTTTAATCGAAAGCTGGTGGCTGTCATGTGGTCCCACATAAATTTTATTGAGATTTGACAATGGCATCCAAGAGAAAACCACATAAGTCGTAAATTTGTGTTAAGATGTGCGCGACAAATTGACGAATAACTCAATATCACGCCAACCGATTTTGATGATTCTTTTTTTAATCGAAAGCAGGCACTTGTTATGTGGTCTCCCATAAATTTGAACGAGATCTGACAACTATATACTTTTTGAGACTTTGAAGTCGGTTATTTTTTGTTAGTAAAATTTAGATTATTTATTTACAGATTTGGCTTAGTTACAGTTTTAAAATTAGTATAGATTTGTGTACATAATTAAACTTGGTTTATATGTTATAGGCAAACTCCGAAGCTCCGGCGCTCCTAGGTTGGACTGGTCAATCCTCAGGTCAGACTGAATGACTTAGTCAAAGCCCAAACAAATGTAAATTTTCGGCCTTTGACTAAACAATTTTCGTCAAACCTGGGAGAGACTAATTTGGTCAGGCAAACGTCAAAACACAATTTTATTAAATCGGGGTTTGACGAGTCAAACTCCGATATAGGTATGAAGTGTCTTATCTTCGTATATTTGGAAGCATTTTATCATTTAAGCAGCTTTCAAGTCTTAAGAACCGCTTAACTCTGCCAGTTCTGACACCTGATTGGTCAGCTTACGTGATTTTCACTTTTATATTTGAGATGCTTTGAGAGAATGCCGTGTGGCATTAGGCCCGCCTTTTGTACGATGTGCAATAAAGTATAAAATAAATAAATAAATGCTTTGGAATATACGGAGGTTAGTTTGTAAGATTAGGTATAAAAACAATCGGTCGGAACACCGCGAGAGACATTATGAACCTGCTTAAACATGTTCAGATCAACGTTTGACCGAGTTTTGCAGTCGCTTCTAGGATTGACTAGGCCAAAACCGAAACAGAATAATTTACTTTCGACGTTTGACTGAAAAGTTAGGAGCTCCTGGGTTTGACTAAAAATACTTCAGGCAAAGGGCGAAATTGAAATGTATTTCGGGGATTGCCTGATGGCTTTGGCCAAACCTAGGATAAACCAGTCCTTCCGCGAAGAGACTGTGTATCGGACTTTGACTATAACATATACATTATACACGGATTCCAAGTAATAAAATAAATATGATAATTGTTACTGCTATTGTTATTTGTCTGTGAAGCCTGGCTAGTTACGACCACTGCTAGTATAATATAATTTACTCAACGTTGCATTATAACTGTTTTCCTACACGCTGTTTAACATCAAAGGCTAGTTTATTGCCAGAGGACTGTTCGGAGTTTGTTCCAACAAACAAAGTAATATATTTAGTTTATTGTTATATAATTGGGTCAACCTATTTGTTGAACTTTGTTACTACTGTTGGCTTAATTAGTTTTGAATTCATAACTTGATTGGTTGTATTTATAAACCATCAACGTAGTGCTGATGTAAAAGGAATGAGTGATTATCAATCGACGAATACGATGAATGATCACGTGATCGGTGTAGTGGTCAATGACCACTTGGTCATCGCCGATCGAGATCATTACCACAATCATTAACACAAAAGTCATTACCGACGCGTTGATTACGAACCAAGAATAGCGATGCAAGCAAGATGAGAGATTTCTTTTTTAACCCCTTTTTTAAAAAAAGAGGGGTGCTATAAGTTTGATGTGTCTGTGTGTCTGTATGTGTATGTGTGTGTGTCTGTTTGTTGCATCGTAATTCCTACCAATATACGTGTATAAACCGATTATGATTCGTTTTTTTAAAAAAGGACTTCAAAAAAGGAGGAGGTTCTCAATTCGACTGTATTTTTTGAAGTGAAAACTTCTTTAGACTTGAAATTTTATGAAACGAAACTGTCCAGTGGAGACTAGAAATGAGTGGAGACTGACTTGAAATTTTATGAAACGAAACAGTCCAGTGGAGACTAGAAAGGAGTGGAGACTAGAGTTGAGTGGAGACTAGAGTTGAGCGGAGCGGAGTGGAGCGGGGCGGAGCGGGGCGGAGTGGAGCGGAGCGGAGTGAAGTAGATTAGTGAAACCTACATTTATCATCTTCCCGTTTTACATTCGTCTCATTATCTTGAAAACAAAAATTTTGAAGGTTTCACTTCTACCACGTGTGAATTGCACACATTTTAATTTTTTGTAAGGGCATACCGTATCTTTATTTTTTTAATTATCATTGTATATAGCACGCCAAACGCTACCTGTGTGTTGCAAACAAGCTGACAAGGTTATTCAAGAAAAGGTACAGCAGCACTTTGATTTTATATAATCTAAATTTTACTAACAAAAAATAACCGACTTCAAAGTCTCAAAAACTACATAGTTATCAGATCTCGTTCAAATTTATTTGAGACTACATGACAAGTGCCTGCTTTCGATTAAAAAAAGAATCATCGAAATCGGTTGGCGTGATATTGAGTTATTCGTCAATTTGTCGCGCACATCTTAACACAAATTTACGACTTATGTGGTTTACTCATGGATGCCATTGTCAGATCTCAATAAAATTTATATGGGACTACATGACAGCCTCCAGCTTTCGATTAAAAAAAGAATCATCAAAATCGGTTCGCCCAGTCGAAAGTTCTGAGGTAACAAACATAAAAAAAAAAAAAAAAAAACAGTCGAATTGAGAACCTCCTCCTTTTTTGAAGTCGGTTAAAAATTCATTTAAACTATTTCTCAAGTGGCGAAAAAAAGTCTTCTCCAGGAAACATTCATCCGGTTCATTTGACTCGGACACTTTTTCCAATAAATAAACAACATTAATTGTAATTTGTGTACATTTCCTACAACATTGAAGAATTTGACCAAAATTCGTTACCTATAAGTTACTTAAAAATATAAAATATCCCCACAAAAATATACCGCGTGTGTACATGCAAATATAAATAAAGTGTCCCTTCCATTGGGATTCGAATCCGAATTTCCAGCTCGATAGACAGGATTACAATCAACTGAGCTAGAGATTCGTCATTGTTTTATCTTTTACAATCGAGTATAAATTGACTAACTGCGAC
Organism: Thymelicus sylvestris; assembly: GCA_911387775.1. Lineage (NCBI taxonomy): Eukaryota > Metazoa > Arthropoda > Insecta > Lepidoptera > Hesperiidae > Thymelicus > Thymelicus sylvestris. Next base: position 17,991,347 of record OU426889.1, read on the forward strand.
TAATTACTTATTAGCATTTCTAGGGGTTTTACATGACCTGTCATCAAAAATAGTTTATAATTTATCTTATTATAATTTATTTTACTACGAATATGTTAGTGTCTGGAATTCTCATTTAATCTGTTATTATTTTATATTTTATTTGATCAAAGCACAAAAACTCTTTTCCTCTTGTTTAATTCTAACGCATTCATGTTTTTCATTAAGTTAAAATAACCAAGATTTATTGTTGAACCCCTTCTGATTTGCTTCGACGCCACAGTAAAATAAATCTCTTATTCCTTAAATAGACCCTAAAATAATAACAGTGATATTTCTTCCGAAATAATCAAGCTCTCTTGGGTTATCATGATTCAAATTGAGTATACGCCCCTTTCATTCTTAGGTTTAGGAATTTACCCTCGACTCCGTTGAAATAGGATTAACAGAATTGGGAATTTAATCTGAGTAATGTCCAACGCTCTTTTCAACCAAATTTTGCAATCTTCACGCTTTAAAACCAGCAATGAAACTTGATTAAACTTAGCGGAGTTGTTGAAAAATATATCACCCATGACAATAGCTTCATCAGAAATGTCATTTCGCATTTGAACGAATTCATTTTGCGGCTCTCAAAGGCTTTTGAAGGTAATCATAATTTATTATTTCTTTTATTGTAGGTAAGTTTATTTCATTCAATATTTTTACCTCATCATGAACTGAATTCAGTTTAGTCAAACTGAAACATTTCTAGGTGTTCTGATAAAATTATTTTTATAATTGAAGTTACATTGCGTACCCAGTTATACTCTAACCACATGGTTGGACATCCAATTACGTCTTAACGCCATAACTTGGCAGTCAAAGTTCAAAACTTCTCCCTTTGTAAGCAAAATAGAGAACTTCTTGTTATGTAATACACGTTTACATATGATGTTTTCTTTCCGCTCAACTACGAGAAATATGTATATGTAGCATAGATTTTAATGTATTAGATTAACATTAAATTCTAACTAGTTATCAGATATTTTTGACCAACTTCAATCCAAGTAGGAATTTTTCAAAGCGGTTATTTTTCAAATATTTGTTACCTTATAACTCGGTTATTCACAATATGGAAAATTATTTTATTATTGGAAGGGAACTTCCAGATTTTTCTTATATTTATCGAAATTCAATTCTAATTATGTTGACGAATTGAGTAAACTCCTGGAATACATTACAGGTCTATACGGCGATTTTTTATAAAAGTTTTTTGAAAAAAAAATTCTTTGAATTTCTATTTCTTGGTAATTTTAACAATTTGGTCATCGTTAAGCACGATGGTTAATCTGCTATTATAGGTTTCACATAATTATTGGTACCTTGCGTAGGTACGTACTTTTGTTTTATTATTGCTATGGGTTAAGTTTTCCTTATGTTATGTTTGGAATAAATGGCGAACTTTCTCTTTTAACGATTAAGGCTTTGTTTAAAAATTCACTACCTTTTTAACTATCGTTAGGGTTTCGCTAATCTTAGTCCTCTTTCATAAAGTTTTAAGAATTTTCGTTATAAAACTTAGGAAATCGATATTGAGATTTGGTATCAAATAGACACAACACTTGATGCGATGTACACCTGTGAATAACGCAAAAATTTCATTAATCTCCGGATTTGAAAGTTGTTTTGTTGCTGTTGGTCCTAGCGGCCTTTACAGCTTCACTCGGACAGAACATGAAAGGTAGTAATCCATATTACTGAGATTCTTAAAATATGAACCCCATGTGAGGAATAAAAAGGTATTCAGCATAATTAAGATATGAGTCGCAAAAGTCAACAACGCTACACAGTCGTAGATAAATAACATATTAGTATTTAGCTCTTCAGCGAGCCGCGTAATTAAAGTGTGTTGGTTGAGTGATAATTAATCCTTCAACGAGATGATGAAAGTTTGCTAAGTCAATGTTATGCGTTTAGGTATTAGGTGTGTGTTCAATCGAGTATGTTGGAGTATGTTATCACGGGTACACGGACAGAGGAGGACACTGAGGAGTCATGTGAGTGCCGTATGCGAACATTGTTGTTAGACATGTAGACTGAAACTATCGAGGCTAGGCTTACGAGTAGGTAATTGTCGATTAATTTTACAAGTAACGGAACAATTAATTGCGCATAGCTTGACGCGCACTTGGCCGGCAATGCGTCGTTGCTCTCTCTTGATGTTACTGACGTCTATACTATCTTTATGTCAGGTGTTATAAAATAATATTTAGTGTAACATCAATGTCTATATTTATACAAAAATCATTAATTTCAATTATCCACATTGACATAGTGTAACATGATTTCAAAGTCGCCCCCTCGTATCCGTATACAGATTGATATGGATCATATTTTACACCACCTGTGAGACGGAAAAATATTATTAATCCCGGTTCTCTTGGTAATACCCGCGGGTAAGCCGCTTAAGCTGTCATCGCTTCCCAACTGATCGTCGCCTACTGGCTTATCCTGACGTGTACAAGCATTTTACTTTACGTATAATTCGAACCATTAAACTGAGAGTTTTTGGAAGCTTTTCACCTGGATTTGTTTTGGGATGGTACTAATTGAAAGAGTTTTAAAACGAAGTAGAACGGACCGAAATTTTATTTTGGTTTTTATTCTGATTTCTAACGCTTCCCGCCCACGTCCGATAATCAGTGACAGATTTTTTGTAGGAGAAAAATAGAACGTATCGCACTAGTGCTCCCATATTATTTCTTACCAACTTTTTGGAGGACGTGTGCGTTGCACAATTGCTATCAGTATGTTCTACATTTCTCCTACAAAAAATCGGTCACCGATTATCGGTCGTGGGCGGGAAGCGTAAATCATTTTATTTTATGTATATTAATTTATATGTAGCAATTGTTGACGCTCTGTGCATGATACGCGACGGTGTTGGTCAATGACAGAACGCTGACAGTATGGTGTAGTTATCTACCTGATACTTTTGAACACAAATAATATTTTTTTTGTGTTATACGTTCCTAGTACGATCATGGTCTGGTACGGTAAGGTAACGCTTTGGTTGGAGATGTACGTAGAATTTCCTTGTCCTTAACTATGCTTTAAGAAAAAGACTATTTAATGTCCAATCAAGACATACATTATCTTACGGTAAATAAACCGCGGTTAGTCATCGTTTACGCGTGATACATAATACAGCGGATCAATGCAATTGAATGAATAACGCATGTGTTCTACTTGTCACGATGAACAATGGCCGAGCAGCAAGCGTTCGCGTTGTAAGTATGAATAATGTTAGCTGCTTTGGAAATGAATTGTAGGATTTTAGATTTACATAAATGAAAGATTGTGATGTGCTTGTAATTATCATACAGGTTAACCTGTTTTTAACCGACTTCAACAAAGGAGGAGGTATTCAATTCGACTGTATTTTTTATGTTTGTTACCTCAGAAGTTTTTTTTAATAGAAAGCTGATGCTTGTCATGTGGTTCCACTTAAAGTTAAGCTAGATCTGACGACTAGTTTTTGAGCTATTTTGAAGTCGGTTATTTTTTTCTTCGTAAAATTCAGATTATATTAAGTATAGGTACACGGTGAAATTCTACTTTCTTATACCTCTCTTATTCTCTGATTCCGCATAAAAAGCTCAGCGAAATGAAATATTTGCGGAACTCTTATCTGCGGGCACAAATCACTTCTACATTATTGAATCGTGACAGTAGGTCACAGGCCGATCTTCGTGAGAACTGACCGCATTCCGCAAGAGCATGTGTTCTCTCATTCTCAGATTCATATAGCTGAACCATTGTATGATCAGATTAGATCACGGACATATTTCCGCGGCTATAGACTACTTGATTTCATCGTCGCATAATACTCGGAACTGTTTTATTTTACTTTATTCTGATTTTTGTTGAGTCACATAAAAAAAGCGAGTATCGGCTGTAAGTAAGTTTGATTATATTCTTATTAGATTTGTTTCTCAATAACTACTTGCAGTTAATTTTTTCGACTTCGATCTTATTGAAGCGGTTAGATATAAAGCTTATTAAATAATTTTAGAAGGAAAACCTTAAACCTTAAGTTAGCAAGTTTAATAAGGAAATTATACCTAAATAAATATCGACAAAATTTCAAGTAATTCATTGCGAGCTTTGAAGACACTCACTTTTTGTATCAGTTTTGAGATTACAACACAACACACACACGTTTATCTTTTGTTTCACTACACTAATAACGTTGGTATAATACACGAAGGCATTTTGACGCTGTATGTCAAATGTCAACCACTTATCACAACAACAAAAGCGTGCGTATCGTCTTGTATTGACAGAGCGACTACAAGCAGAACGGTCAATTGTCTATTCTTACGCTCTTCATCGTCGGCGCGCTAGAGACATCTACCTCTTTTTACATTGTAATATCTTTGTCGACACTTTACAACCTTGACCTATCGGCAAGCAGGTTCCTAACTGCAAAACGTCCCACTCTGCTTTTATTTCTAGTTATGTTTGTTTACGCAATAAATTACTCCGACCCTGGCAGCTTGTCGTAAAAACTCCTGGTGTTTTATATGTGTCAGAGATTCGCTATAAATCTTCGATTTTACGAACCGTTCTGAGTACCTGACTGTATCGTATACGAAGATTTTAAGGCTCCTAAATTCAATACAGTTTTTCACGGCTTTATAGACGCTTCAGATCGTGTTTGTGGTGTCGCTGTAATAAAGTATGGAGAGAGCAGTAAAGATGTTACTGGATGCGGGGCGTCGTTGTTAGCGAGATAAACTATTTTATTAATGTCGGAGACGATGTCTGACGGCTATTTTTCTAATCCTGCCATATCGAGTTATAACGATAACACTGGGAGACATACAACTGAGAGAAAGAATAAAAACTTCAGAGGTGTCAAGGGACACCCAGATAGAACGAAGTTTCTTGCAGTCTGTACTAGGATAGCAAAAACATGCAGCTTTGGCACACTCGCTTGCATGTTTTTGCTACCCTAGTACTCTGGCTTGCTTTCTATGTAAAAAACTACGACGGCAAAAAGTGTCGTTACAACTTTTCGTTACCGGCAAAAAGTGTCGTTACCACTTTTCGTTACCAAATTTTCCGCCTAGCCCCCATTCGCAACGCGCGATAAGGAACTTCGTTCCAGAATTTTAGCTCCTATACCAGTTGATCGATTTTGATACGTTATTATTTTGATAGCTGACATGATCGAGATGCAAATGCCTTCATTTAAAGCTCATTCGAAAACATAATGACCTAGGTATTTTTTTGTACTTTTATTTTTAACCCCGCTTCCCTGCTACAAACTTACTAAATGCATTTCTAAAATTCTGCAAAACGATTCATCTTTTTCCGAAAACCTAGGATTAAATCGGTTGGTACTAAGCATTCAGCAAAACCAATTGATGAATTGATGTAAAAATAAAACTCGGATTCCTTGAACTGGCTCGATGCCGAGGGGGTTCATATCAAAGCCAATAGATCAATAAGAGTGATCTAATCTCTTAGCTGAATAACTGACGCTTTAGTACGATGTTAGATTATGAATTTGGAGTCTAGATATAAATAATTGTAGCTGATCGTTGTTGGATATGGGAAACTATTTTTAGGAGTATTCAATAACGCAATAGATTTCATAACAATTATTCTTAGATTTTTTTCTATTATTTTGTGTGCTACTTACCGTTGTCTGTTATTCTGTGTTAGTTCACGTTATTTGTAGTAATCGTTTTATAACAATCGGTTCTGAAATTAATTAAAGAAAAAACAAAAACCCGACTGCGTATAAAATACTAAAAAACAAGCCCAGTAGTTTAGAAGTATGGACCCATTTAAATAAATGGCTCTGTGAGGAAATTTAATTGGTTTCAACTACTTCATTCACACATTCACATTCTTCGGAATGGGTCCCAACTGCTAAACTATTGGGCTTGTTTTTTTTCTTTTTAGTATTTTATACGCAGTCGGGTTTTTGTTTTTTTTTTCTTATTTTACACTTTTTAGTTAGAATTTTACCTAAGACATTTTTGTGTGCCCAAGGCAGCTTAGGCGAGAACAGTTAGGTACGAGTTACAAGTTAGTACCAAATAAGCTTTTAGTGTAATGACTGATGTGAACTGGAGCAGTTCTCTGCATTGGTACCGCTCAATACACAAACACTGAAGGCAAGAGTAATAAATCATTCATCTGTCACATAAATGTTAGTCAGAGACCGATCCCCAAATCCCACACGAGGCAAAAAGGGTTTCTCTTGAGTTACGGAGGCGTTAAGTCAGGAGGTAAGTCAATAAACAACTGCCTAACGTGAAGGAGTGTCAAACATATTCAGCCCAATGAACATTACAGTTCAGACAAAAAAAGGTGTTGAAGAATACGAATATAAAAAAAGTTCTGGAAGGAACAAAGGGTATTAATAAACAAATCATAAGCTTACTGACAGCAAATAATGTACTTACTGCTTTGTTTATAAATATTAAGTAAACTTATTTTAGCTATTGCACTGATAAAACTTTATGGATTTATGTTGCTTGTTTTTAACTGATTTCAAAAAAGGAGGAGGTATTCAATTCGAAAGATTTTTTTTTATGTTTGTTACCTCAGAACTTTCTGACTGGGTGAACCGATTTTGATGATTATTTTTTTAATCGAAAGCTGGTGCTTGTCATGTGGTCCCACTAATTTGAGCTAGATCTGACTGTATCTGCTAATATTTGAGTTATTTTAAGTCAGTTATCTTTTTCTTGGTAAAATTCAGATTATTATGAATAAGGGGCTTGCTACCTCGCCTGCGGTTCACAGATGCAATGTTTGTAAGCCTAGCGTTTCATCTACCATCAGGAAACTATGTACGCAAAATTTTAATTTTAATTTTCTCGACCGACACATCCATACATTCATTCTCTGTACTTTCTGATAAAATTAAACGTGTGTTCCAAAAAAAGGTCTCAATTATTCGCTGCAAACAACGAGTTAGTTCTCTAAAGAATTAACAGGGGTTACATAGTAAATCGGTGTTTAGGATTATTACAATTTACGTGGCAATATCCATATTTGCATTCTTACCTAACTAATTTCTAATTTCTTACCTAAAAGCAGTGATAGCCTAGTGGTTGAACGTTGGTCTCCCGAACGAAGGGGCCCGAGTTCAAATCCTGGCGCGCACCTCTAATTTTCACATATTATGTGCGTATTACATGTTAATTATCACTTGCGTCGGTGAAGGAAAACATCGTGAGGAAACCTGCACACCGGAGAGTTCTCCATAAAGTTCTCAAAAGTGTGTGAAGTCTACCAATCCGCACTTGGCCAGCGTGGTAGACTATGGCCTGTATCCCTTACATTGTGAGAGGAGACCCCGAGCCCAGCAGTGGGACAATTATGGGTTGTTGCTTTTTGCTTTGCTTTTGCATTCTTACCTTATTATTATGAAAAAGGAATGATTAATTTGTAAAAATACCATGTCAACAAATCGTCGAGGTTATTGCCGATAATTTGAAGCTGAAGTCGCAAATCTTGAGTCAGAAACCAATCCAAATGATCCAGAACGTCAACACCGGAACGACGAATACTAAAAAGGTCGGGTCCCAAACAAAAAATGCTACGTAAGTCTTACTAAGCATTTTCTTCGTGAGGTATTCTTATAATCATAATGCGGATATATTTTTTGCCAATTTACGGTAGTAATGTAGCTAGCAGGATTTAAACTACAGGGTAAGCTACTTAAGTGTTTAAAAAATAACGAAAGTAAAACTTTTCCTTCCTTTTCCTTAATTATTTCCTTGTTTTAACCACGGAATGGCCAAGTTATGCTAAATCAAAAATTCATGGTCATACAAGCCATGAAAGTATTTTAAAGGCTTAAAACCTAAATTCAAGGTGCTTAAGCCAGATAACAGCAAACAGAAATTGCTACATAAGTTATCTTTAAAGAAAATAGCAAACTTTAAAGATAATAGCTAAATAGCAATTCTCTATTGACTGCCCATAAAATGATATTCTTACCCGAAGCCTCGATACCAGCTTGAATGAGGGTATCAATATTTGATGCAAATGAACGATTCTGCAAAATTCAATATTGAGATCTTGAGTCAAGAAGCTTGGGTATATTCCCAAGATCTGAAGTTTTATTATTCAAACTTTCATGAAAGTATAATTTCTCTATCTATATGTAAAGACTAGATTTGATACCTGTGAGTTTAGCAGTTTGGAATGTTATCCTATACTTACATTGTTCAAATTAATTTCAGTTATAGTTACAGAAATATTTTTCTCTTGTAAAAAGATAAATTAATTTGTGGTAAATGAATTGCTTGATAAAAGGGATAAATATTTCTTTATAAATTGTTATATTGTGAATACATTAAAATTTGAAACACGAGGGGAACTGAAAAATATACACAAAAGATTTAAACAAAACTATTTTTATCCGACTTCGAAAAAGGAGGAGTTATTCAATTCGACTCTATTTTTTAATGTAACAAACATTAAAAGAACTTTCCACTAGGTGAAACGATTTTGATGATTTATTTATCAAAAGCTGGTGCTTGTCTTGTGGTCCCACTTAAATTTGAACGACGTTTTGAATAAATTTTGAATTCTGTTATTTTTGGTCAAGAATTATTACCTATTCTTAACGATGTTTACTAGTAAAATGCACAGCGTCAATAATATTCCTAGTACAATAGCTCCGTGCTAACAAAACAAAAAGAAAACAGACTCAGAACAACAATAGTATTGCTTGTAACATACCAATACTTGAATACAATGCTGCAACTAACGAGAGGATCGAACAGGGTCAGGCAGGATAAGCAACGTTGAGTGATGAAATCAAAGCTGTATATACAAACAATTGTTTTTAGAACAAACGGTTCGTATCTAATGCACGTTTACATACGAATGTTTGTTTTGCTAACGGTCTGAAACAATCTCCGAGGGCTTATCGTGGATTTCGTTTGCAATCGTTAATGTTATTTTGAAAGGGTCTCGCTAGGATTGAAACGTACGGCTTCTGATGGTCGGAATTGTGAACTTATTTAGAATTTACCGTACAAGATAAACATTGTTTTGAATCGGATTTAATTTGTTAATTGAAATTTTTACATAGACATTTTGTAGAGATCGTAGAAGCGATCATGATCATGGTATCCATTCATTAATAGCTTTTGATTAATGCCGTTTTGATACACAATTATTACTTCACAACTCGTACTAGCGCTTCACATTACAAATGCTCAAATTGGATTAATTATATTATATAATCCTAGACTTACGGGGAGTGATCTATATAATTGTTCTCCCAGAAGGAGTCGAGATGGGACTTTGTTGTCTATGGCGGGTTTTCTCCGTTCCCCCCGACACCTCGGGAAAAATCTGACATTTCACATTTTCAAGATGGCGGCCGCTCTGTGATTTTCAACTTTTTTGTTTATGGCTTTTTGTGGGATGTTTTTCGGTAGTTTCGTAAACTTTTGAGGGAGATTTACGAAAACTTTGGAAAAAATTTAAAAAACAAGATGGCCGCCGAGATATTTCACTTTGAATTTTTTTGATTTCAGAGGTCACTTTGCGGGGTCGCATCGGGGTGGTGTTTCAATTTTTTTTAAATGTTTTTCGTGTGTTCGTTTGATAGTATCCCCAATTTTGATATTTTGGGGATATTTATTTTTTCGACAAGATGGCGGACGCGGTGGCGGCCATTTTGAAAAATGTACGAAAAACGACGTTTTTTGGGTGAATTTTTCTTCGGGTTGGCAACATTTGAGTGGGTGTCTTTATTCCGGACGGTTGTGTAACTTGACTCAAAGTGTTGCCAGGTTGAGTTTTTTTTTCTTTTGTTCATACATTTTTTTGGACTTTTTATTCAAAAATATGAAAAGTAGAAGGAGCAATATTTTTAATCAAAATGTCACACGAGCAAACGTGTCGTGGTTGTCGTAATGACATTTGACCATTTTCGTCGATGTCGGCTGGCAACACTGGGTGCTGGAATTTTTTTTTCGTTTTATGAAAAGTCGAATTGATCTCCCAGAAGGAGTGGTGGGGGGTGAGTACGATGTATGGGGGAATTTTTGGTTTGCCTCCGTGTCTATGGGAAAAATCCGACCTTTCAAAAATCCAAGATGGCGGCCGAGTCGAAATGACCAACTTTTTTTTTCACTATGCACCTACCCAAGATTGGTGTCGTTTTCGGCTAATGTTGGGAAATGTGTTACGATGAAAATGGAAAACAATAAAAAAACAAGATGGCCGCCGAGATATTTCCGTTTAAAAATTTTCAATTTTTGAGGTGACTTTGCGGGGTCGGATTGCATTGGGGTTTTGACTTTTTTTAGGTTTTTTTTCTTCATTACCTCGGATCTATCCCCAATTTTGACGTATGGGGTATATTTTTTTTTTCTTAAAGATGGCGGATCCCATGGCGGCCATTTTGTAAAATGTATGAAAAATTGCATTTTTTGAAGAAAAAAATATTTGGGTTGGCAACATTTGAGGGGGTCACTTTGTATGGGGCGATTGTGAGGCTTGGTCTGAAGTGTTGCCAGGTTACGTGAATTTTTTTTTCATTCATACATTTTTGTGAACTTTCTATTCAAAAATATAAAAAGTAGAAGGAGAAACATTTTTAATCAAAAAATTGCACCAAAAAATTTCTCGTGGCCGTGGTAATGACATTTGATCATTTTCATCAAAATTAACTGGCAACACTGGCTGCTGGAATTTTTTTTCACGTTTTTTCACATTTCGAATAGCCCAGCCGAAAGTATTGGTGGGGGGTAATAATAATGTATGAAGAAGTTCCTTGACTATATATGGTCATTACAGGAAAAATACGACCATTCAAAAATTCAAGATGGCGGCCGCTCGGCGATTGTCAACTTTTTGTTTACTTTGAGCACCTACCCAACATTGGTGTCGTTTTCGGCTAATCTTGGGATGTTTGTTACGATTAAATTAGAAAAAAATGAAAAAACAAGATGGCCGCCGAGATATTTTACTTTAAAAATTTTCAATTTTCGAGGTAACTTTGCGGGGTCGGATTGCATTGGGTATTTAACTTTTTCTTGATTTTATTTCTTATTTACCTCAGGTCTATCCCCAATTTTGACGTTTGGGGTATATTTTTTTTTTCGACAAGATGGCGGACCCCTTGGCGGCCATTTTGTAAAATGTACGAAAAATTGCATTTTTTGAAGAAAAAAATTTGTACGTTGGCAACATTTGAGGGGGTCACTTTGTATGGGGCGATTGTGTAACTTGACTGAAGGTGTTGCCAGGTAACGTTGATTTTTTTTTCATTCATACATTTTTGTGAACTTTCTATTCAAAAATGTAAAAAGTAGAAGGAGACACATTTTTAATGAAAAAATTACACCACAAGATTGCTTGTGGGCGTCGTAATGACATTTGAGCATTTTCATCTCAATCAACTGGCAACACTGGAGTCCAGAATTTTTTTCACTTTTCGAGTAGTTGAGTCGAAATTATAGATCAAGGGTACAGAAAATGTATGGGAGATATTTTTAAATTATAATATTCATTTTGGAAAAACCATAAAATTTCAGTGTTGCCATACGAAAAATAATAATTTTCCTACAAATTTATTTTTGAATCGAATATTTCGTTAATATAATGTATTAGGCGTTTGTAGTTACTGATATTTTGTAAATTTTGATGAAAAAAAAATCAGTGTTGCCATATAAAAAATAATTATTTTCATACAAATGTATTCTTTTTTTGGATGTTTGAGGCTGTTGTCTCCATTTGAGGGCTTTATAATATATGAGGCGTTTGTAGGTACTAAAGGACCGGACACGTCGGTGTAACCAATGTTTAGTGATGCCATACAAAAAATAATAATTTTCATACAAATGAATTTTTTGTATTGTAATATTTCATGCTATTGCCTCCTTTTGATGTCATTAAAATGTATACAACGTTTGATGCTACTGATTGATCGGTCACATCCGTGTAAACGTGTTTCAGTGTTGCCATAAAAATGAGAAACTTTCAGTGTTGCCATACAAAAAACAAATATTTTTAATAAAAATGTATAATGAACCTTTCGGACTGTTTGCATTTGATGACTATAAAATGTATGGGGCGTTTATAGGTGCAAATAGACTGCACATTGAGTGAAACTGTGTTGAAAAAAAAAACTGTGTTGGCATACAAAGAAATGTTCAATCTAGAAATCAAAATTAACGTGTAAATATTTGAAATAATGAAATATAATTCAATAACATTTTATAGTACTTCATACATTTTACACATTCAGGACATTAATTTGTACCACTATAGTGTTGTTATTATTACCTACTGGTCTGGTTTGGAAGTGATTGTCCGTTTCTTGACTCTTCTATCGGATAGTTTAGTTTGAACCCGTATTTGTCATTTCATTTTTCTTGATCCACGGAACCGTAAACGCTTTAGTTAGGGGATAGGTTTTGATTACCTTGCGAGAGTCGAAATAACTAAATAGGGCATAAGAAAGAGTTTTATTATTGCGTTGACTTTTAAAAGCTTGATTTTTTCACAACTCTAAGAGATTGCACAGCAGACCTAAGAATTCGATTTTAATTTCAAATTAATACCTCCACGTATTCCTTAGTGAAAGGTTTTTGATAGACACACATACAAACAGACGGACCTTTTACCTCAAAAAGAAAAACGGAAAGGAACCCTAAAAATAATAATATAAAATATACCCTCCCTTATCCTGATAGAACAGATCCATTCCCGTTATAACAAGCATCCTACCTTTTGATGCAGGTCTTAAACTATCTGTGAGACAAATTTCATCCTAATCCGTTTAGCCGTATTAGCGTGATTGAATCATCCATCCATCCATCAGCCTTTGTAGGTCCACTGTTGATTAAATAATATTGAATAAAGACATCCAAATCACTAAAATATATTGGTAGGATTTACATAATCTCCAAGCACGTGATAAGTATTACAGTATAATAAAATTACTTTTTACAATGTATGAAATATAACTATGTACCTATATATCAAAGTGCCGTTCTTTAATTAAGTTGAATTACAAGTCACATTATATTCGTAATTATATTGAGTACTTTTTAGTTTTTACAATAGAATAGAGAACATTTGTTGTGAGATTTTTTACATTTTACATGTTGATCTTTTTTAAGTCTTATTATACTCGTAGGTCCTTAGAAAGGATTCAACTCCAAAATACATCACACATGGATGGAGTTGTTAAATTATGGACTGGTTGTACAATAATAACATTCCCAAAAACGGATAATTATTTATGCCTCACCACTGAGGTGCTCCACTCTTTATCTCTGGAAACCATCATCAGATCCTTCCTATATTAACTTGACTTAGGGAGGACTTGGGTAGAGAATTTAGGGTACTGTAGTTGTAAGTTTATCGACTATCACTTAACTATTAAGCTAACATTGCCATGAGAGTTTTCCTTTTGAATTTATCATATTAAATTAATTACTGCCGTGGATATATTCACATGTCCAACATCTACCATTTCGTTGGCACTACCCAAAAAAACTTGTAGGTAAAGATTTTATTTTACCATTTTGTAATTTTGATATAAATGCTAAATAAATTATCGCGTAATGAATGTAGTGTTACTTTCAAGTCTACACTTTTGTAGTTTTTGTAGGTTTAACAAATGTGAGATCATTAAATTTCCTCTCCCTCTCCCTGTCCCTCTCCCTGTCCCTCTCCTTCTCCCTCTCTCTCTCTCCCTCTCTCTCTCTCCCTCTCTCCCTCTCCCTGTCCCTCTCACTCCCCCGCTCGCGCTCCCTGTCCTTCCTCTCCCTTTCGCTCTTCCTCTCGCTCTTCCTCTCCCTTTCGCTCTTCCTCTCGCTCTTCCTCTCCCTCTCCTTCTCCGCTCCCTGTCCCTCCCTCTCTCCCGCACCCACTTCCTGTCCCTCTTCCTCTCCCTCTCGCTCTACCTCTCCCTATCCTCTCACTCTCATTTTCACTCTCGCTCTACCTCTCCCTATCCTCTCACTCTCATTTTCACTCTCGCTCTACCTCTCCCTATCCTCTCACTCTCATTCTCCCTCTCGCTCTACCTCTCGCTCCCCATCCCCCTCCCCCTCTCCCTCTCCCTCCCGCTCTACCTCTCGCTCTCCCTCGCCCCCTCCCGTCAAAAAAATTGTGAGAAACCGAACATGCCGAACTTTCGCTCTCCCTCTTCCTCTCCTTCCCCGCTCCCTGTCTCCCGCACCCACTTCCTGTCGCACTCCCTCTCGCTCTCCCTCTCGCTCTAGCTCTCGCTCTACCTCTCCCTCTCCTTCTCCTACTCCTTGTCCCTCTCCCTCTCCCGCTCCCGTTACCGCTTCCTGTCCCTCTTCCAGTCCCGATCCCTCTACCTCTCCCTCTAGCTCTCACTGTCGCTCTAACTTCCCCTATCCTCTCACTGTCGCTTTTCCTCTCCCCTCCCCCTCCCGTCAAAAAAATAGTGAGAAACCGAACATGTCGCAAACAGACCCCTGAATCGAAATGAATTTCACAGACCAATTGAAAAAACTATTTTTTTATTTGTTCTTTTGCGGAAGAAAAAGGCACGCGCGCTGCTTTAGCAGCGCGCGCCCCACGCAAAACCTAGTCTATATATATAAAATTGAAAAGCGACACACCGCTGATTAAACAAAAAATCTCAGAAACTGCCGAACCGATTAAAATGAAATTTGGCAGGGAGATAGTTTATGCTAAGGAGACGTCCACTAAGAACGGATTTTTGGAAATTCATCCCCTAAGGGGTACAAATAAGGGTTAGAAGACACTTTCATACAAACCAACTTTCTTAGTTTTAGATTTATAAATTTGAAATTTTTTATGTAGGTTTATAGTAATAAACAAAAGTTAACTTTAATATATTTTTTTGGAAAATCATCCCTTAAAGGGTTAATTTACTGAATTGAACTTAGTAGGCAACTTCGTCATTTTTGAAGTTAAAAACATGAAAATTTACATATTAGCTCCTGACTAGAAACAAAATTTGTAAGTATTATGTTTTTTTGGAAAATCATCCCCTAAAGGGTTAATTAAGAGTGCGAAAGTTAGTATGGTAACTTCGTCAGTTTTGAAGTACGAAGGGCGAAATTTTGTATATAAGCTTATAGTTAGACACAAAAAATAATTGTATCACTGTTTTCTCGAAATTCATCCCCTAAAAATAGGGGTTGGTAGTCAACTACATACAAATCAACTTCGCCAATTTTAGAGTTATAAGTATGAAATTTTTTATGTAAGTTTATAGTAATAAACAAAAGTTAACTTTAACAATTTTTTTCGGAAAATCATCCCTTAAAGGGTTAATTTAGTGGATTTAATTTAGTATGCAACTCCGTCATTTTTAAAGTAAGAAGGGTGAAATTTTGTATATAAGCTTATAGTTAGACACAAAAAATAACTTTATCACTGTTTTCTCGAAATTCATCCCCTAAAAATAGGGGTTGGAAGCCATTTACGTATAAATCAACCTCGTCAGTTTTAGACTTATAAATATGAAATTTTTATGTAAGTTTATAGTTGTGAACAAAAGTTAATTTTAACACGGTTTTTTGGAAAATCATCCCTTAAAGGGTTAATTTAGAGGATTTCATTTAGTACGCAACTTCGTCATTTTTAAAGTTAAAAACATGAAAATTTGTATATTAGCTCCAGATTAGAAACAAAATTTGGAAGTACATTACGTTTTTTTGGAAAGTCATCCCCTAAAGGGTTAAATAAGAGTGTGCAAGTTAGTCAACTTCGTCAGTTTTGAAGTAAGAAGGGTGAAATTTTGTATATAAGCTTATAGTTAGACATAAAAAATAACTGTACCACTGTTTTCTCGAAATTCATCCCCTAAAAATAGGGGTCTTTTTAGGGGTAGTTTTAGAGTTATAAAATATATGAATTTTTTTATGTAAGTTTATAGTAATAAACAAAAGTTAACTTAGAATTATTTTTTTCGGAAAATCATCCCTTAAAGAGTTAATTTAGGGGAATGAACTTAGTAAGCAACTTCGTCATTTTTTAAGTTAAAAATAGACATGGAGCAGGAGAGGGAGAAGGAGCGGAAGAGAGAGATAGAGAGGGTCAGGGAGCGGGAGAGCGAGTGGGAGCGGGACAGAAATCGGGAGAGGGCGCGGGTGCGGGCGGGAGAGGAACTGGGAGCGATAGAGGAAGAGGGAGAGGGATATGAAGTGGGAGAAGGACCTCGAGCGGGAAAGGGAGAGGGAGAGGGATATGTGGTGGGAGAAGGACCTCGAGCGGGAAAGGGAGAGGCAGTGGGACAGGAAGAGGGAGAGCCAGGGGAAGTGAGACAGGGAGCGGGAGAGGAAGAGGGCAAGGGGAGAGAGGGAGAGGGAGAGGGAAAAGAAAAAAAATGTTATTGTTTTTTACTATTCCAAACCCGCTCCCGGAGGAATGATCTGTGATTGTATCGTAAGTTTCAGTATGTAAATTCCTAAATGTAAGTACTTCAATATAAATGAACCTGTTTTTAAATTTTCTTTTGTAAGGGATACTAAATAATATGATAAGCATAATTTCCGCGTGCGAAGCTGCGGGCAACAGCTAGTATTGAATATTTTTATGAGTACAACAAAACAAAACGATTTACATGAATTTTTGCGACAAATTATTGAAAATCAATATAAATTATGTAACTAAATTATGTATTTTGTTTTTAACCGACTTCAAAAAAGGAGGAGGTATTCAATTCGATTTTTTTTTATGTTTGTTACCTCAGAACTTTAGACTGGGTGAACCGACTTTGATGATTCTTTTTTTAGTCAAAAGCTGGTACTTCTCATGTGGTCCCACTTAAATTTGAGCTAGATCTGACGAGTAGTTTTTAAGTTATTTTGAAGTCGGTTATTTTTTTCTTGGTAAAATTCATAAAACTGATTGAGGTAAAACCACAGACGTGTATTCTTGATACATGTCTGTGGGTAAACCGTACTCGTAATGTTGAGACAACATTACTTACCCTATTCGCTCTCAGTGAATAAAGTCTCTACACTTTGCTTCCATACCCTTTGCCTTTTCCTTTGTTTCAGTTTTTCCTTGCAAAGTAATTGCGATTACGCTCAGTTTTTGTTTAAGTAAGTTTTAATTTGGAACGTAATAACTGTTTAACTTTTAAGTTCTATTTGACTTTTGAATTTTTATTGTGAGCTGCGTTCTAATTTTAATTGTCCTTCCAAAAGGTTATTATTTCAGTTTATTAGAAATTCACAAATGCCTTGTTCTTTGAAACAGAATAAACATTATCTTAGAAATGTTTTGTAGGAAACTAAATTATGAATTTATTCCTCGATCTTTGTTTCTCTATCAAACAACCCGAAAGACGACGATTATTCTTTTGTTGAGAACATCCCACCAGCATATATGACGCGATTTGCCTCGTCATTCGTTATACGTACCTTGAAGTACTGGAAACAGCTTGCCAGCATGATGTACTATCTTCTTCTTTCTTTTACTACTATTATTTAACCACTCACCATCAGGTGAGACTGTGGTGACCATCAATTAAAAAAAAACAGATTTCCTATTTAATTAGGTTGGCTGGTCTCACTACGCTTAATATAGAGCCAACAACTGTTTATTAATTAAGGAGAAACTTTGTAGAAGAACAATAAATAATTTTGTTTTTGTTTTTTTTTTGATAGAGACTTAACTTTTGAACGAATTGATTGAACTCATTTTTCTCTTCGTTTGTTTATACGCTTTTAGAAAATAACAAGTTCACTACTAATGTATCGCTGTCTCGTGCATTACACAACGTGTGTCAGACAAACTACACAACAAAATATACAGAAAATGGCGGCTTACACGCTCGCTAGCGAAATAAAGCCTCACTACACTATAGTAATATTCTCTCGATAGTGATGAGCGAGACTCACATTTTCCACCATTCAGGACCGATTGCTGGACGGTGGGTAACTGCGTAGAGCACTCAGGCCGTGAAAACGAAGCAATCAAATCAAGGCAAGGCTATCAAAAGTTAACTACGGGTCCGTAATGGGAGGAGCAATTACAACTGGCCCGCAGAGGCTGCCTGCGAATAAGTTTTTGGATTGTTTCAAATACAATTATCGAGCTCATGTATTTTTAATGAGATATCTGTCTAATACCACAAATTTTGTCTTTACGTAATCGATGTAAAATAAGTTTAAAGTGGAATTTCAGCTGGATAATATTTAAATACACTTAAAACAGTTTTAGTGTAATAATGTCTGCAGAATCTGTTTTACTAGTCCTGTTTTATTTATTTATCAAAGAATTATTTATGACTATAAAAACGGAAAAGAAATTTAATCAGGATAGATTTTTTTCTATAAAAAGAAAACTTTGTGAGATGTGAACGGTCTGAAAGCACAGTTATTGAATGTTTATGCCAACGATCAAAATATAATTATTTATTAAAGCTAAACCAGCCCAATGGACCAGTATAAAAAGCGACCCAAGCGATGTTATTTCGGATATATCAAATATTTGTTCACTAAGTACATTTTGTTGGCTCGTATAATCTCGGAATTGGAAAACAATAGTAAGATATTGTTCATACAAGCCAAGCACGAGTTGGCCTAACAATCCTACGATACCCCACACCATGACGACCCGTGTGGCGCAATGGTTGCCATGCCGAATCGCCGCACAAGGGTCCTGGGTTCGATACCCAGCGAGGCGGAATTTGAATGATGAGTTCGAATTTCTGTTCTCGGTCTGGGTGTGAATGTCCTTGTCTATGTTGTGTGTTGTCCAAGGCACCCATGACACAGGGAATCCTAGTGTGGGGCTATGAGTGTGAAGCGTTATTATTATTATTATTATGAGGCAGACGAGAAAAGAAAAATTCATCCACTTCCATAGGAGGTACCCAAACTGAGTTTTACTAATTTCCTTCTACTTTTCTGACGTTATAAATATTTATTCCCATAATTTAAATTTCTTATATATACCCATGTCAAATTAAGGAATTCTAGGAGTCACACGAAGGATGGTAAGAAATTACGAAACTATTAGGGTTCCATTTTGACCAGGAAATACTAAAAAGGAAGTTCCAGTATGTAATATTTCTACGTCTCAGTTTTAACTTATGTTTTTTCTATATTGGTTATTATATTATATTCCAGCAAAGAAATATCTTGTACCAGGGATTATTTTACATGGGAAGCCATGTTAAGTTTGTTTTATGTTCTGAATTTATCTGTTTAGATAATATATTTTTTTATCCAGCGTTGTAAAAAAAATTAAGTAAATTAATTTCTGTTCATTTATCTATCTATGTATATATATAAAAAAAAATGTTTGTACGGATGTCCTTTATAGACTCTGAAACCATCCTACCGATATGCCTCAAAATGGTTTCATTTGAAAGAAATACTCTGAAGGTGGTTTGAGACCACTAAAACAATCTTTTCCCATACAAGAGTTTGAAGATAATATGTAAAGATGACGATCAAGGTCAACACAAAAACACTAATCTGTCCTTCTCATCAGATCTTTTTTGCGTAGTGGAACACGCCGGTTATCCACTAGTAAGATATAAAATATATTGAAATACGAATTATTTTGTACGGTTTGCTTAAATTTTACCATCGCAGTATTAAGCTTCAATTATTATCAGTTACCATCTCTCCTGTTCTTTCAACAGAATCGTCTATAAAAATTAAAGAGAAATTTAATCAGGATAGAATTCACCAATTGGCCATAAAAAGTTAACAACTTCTCCCAAACTGCGCTTTCTCCCGAGTAGGGTAAGTGAATGTTTATAGCTACGACCAAATTACAGTTGGTATAATATTAACAAAAGGCTTTTCTGGGAAAGTGAAATATTAGTTGCCTGGAAATTGATCTGAAATGTCTTCGTCTGAGTTCGTATCTATGGCATCTGTAACTTATGTCTTCGTTGGTCTTTGTGTTTATTTAATTTTTTTTATTCACAATAATTTAATTTAGTACATTAGGCAAAAATTAGCAGTATTTAACAAAAATATTATATTCTTCCACAATTTTGAAGACGTTTCTATTTGGCACAAAACATTGGTCCTTCAAGCCGGATATGATGAATAATATTATTATGAATATTTTAGCGATGACTATTGTGTATTTTGCTTTAACACAAATCTCATTCCCAGTAGTGCCCTTTTTTCTGAATCTATTTTTAGATTAAAATCTTGTCATTTTATATTCTCTTTTCGGCTTCGCTATTCGCTAAAGTAGGGGTGTCAGTACTCTCAGTATGTTAAGTCTTATGGAATTGCGCCAACTTTGCGATAACCAGCTGGTCTTACTAAGAACGGATAAAATACTATTTTTGAAACCATTGAACAAGGAAGTAACCAGATATTGTTTCAAGAAATATTTTAATACCGTTATAACTAGTGGTATTGATTAGGAGACAAATAAGCAAGTAGTTGATACCACGGCGCGACATAAGTGACATAAATATAGCCTTTAATCGGCTGCGCTCATGTTGGTAAATGTAAGATTATATTATATATCCAGTATCCACTCTAATATCTTACTGGTTTTGGAACTGGTTTAGCTAATGTTTCATCACATTTTAATAACAAGAATAATTCATATTTTCTCTCTTACTTTGGGCGATGAAACAAGAACCCTAAAGTTAGAGTTTCACAAAAAGTGGGTAGTTTGAATTTAAGTGTTAACTAGCTCTCGTGTAAGCTTTTGTTGGATTCTTTTGTGGTGCGCTTTGTAACGATAATGGTGGAAAGCACTGGCTATGTTATATTTTGTGGTAAATGTCTCGAATACTAGTAGCGTCATAATCTTCATTGTTGTGTTTCTTAATAGCCTGGTGTTTAACATTTAAATTATGCACAATGTAAGTGAAACTTAAATAAAAGTAGTGTAATTCTTTTAAAGAATTTTAAGTTAAAATTTACGATACCTAACAAAAACCGTTATTATAATTTGGCATATTGGTTTCTGTGAATATTTTCTGATGGTAAAGTTGTTTTATAAAACACCGGCCAAGTGCAAGCCAAGCTAAGTCCATATTTTAAGTCAATTTACGACGAAACAGCTTGTTTTGAAATTTCTCTTCTGAGCAATATGTTGTATTACCTACAACCTTATGAATTTTACAGCATTTTCTTCCTCTTAAACTTCAAACGTATTCTTTTTAGTGCTCAACCGTTAGCCGTTCCCATTCACCGGCGTGCCGCGAGCTGCTCGTTTGAAAATGTGAACGCTTAACGATTTGTAAACTGTATCGGCTTTTGTAAACTGAACTGGACTTTGCATTTAAAGTGCAAAGAGAATTGAACTTATATAACAGTGTACACCATTTGAAAAATCTAGATAATTTTCTTTTAGAAATGTTAGCGTTTATTTATACAAACGTACGTATGAGAATATTAAATGTATAGTTATTAGTATGTAGTATCTATATATTTTACGAAAAGTATTCGAAGATAAAATTTCTAATTAATATAATCGAAATTTTGCTAACAAAAAATAACCGACTTCAAAGTTACTCAAAAGCTACTTGTCAGATCTCGTTCAAATTTATGTGGGACCACATGACAAGCACCTAATTTCGATTAAAAAAAGAATAATTGAAATCGGTTGGCGTGATATTGAGTTATTCATCCATTTGTCGCGCACGTTCTTAATACAAATTTAAGACTTATATGGTTTTCTCATGGATGCCATTGTCAGATCTCAATAAAATTTATGTGAGACCACATGACAGGCTCCAGCTTTCGATTACAAAAATAATCATCAAAATCGGTTCGCCCGGTCCAAATTTCTGAGGTAACAAACATAAAAAAATACAGTCGAATTGAGAACCTCCTCCTTTTTTTGAAGTCGGTTAAAAATGCGAGAACTTATTTGTAATTTTAAATATGGAAAGTTCTAAGCCTAGATCTTTATTTAATTTTTCTTTGTAATTGAAATTAATTAAATTGTCCTATTTTTCATAGAAGACAAAAACAAGAAAGGCAACTTTGTATCAGATTTAATTCTAATATTTCGTATTTTGGACTGGTTCACTACTTCCTATGACTACTTCTAAAGTTAATCAATGACAGAAAACAGATATGAATTTCTATTTGTAAGGAGACGACGGGCAAGGAACATACTAACGAGAGTCCAAGATGTAAATGGGGTGAAGGAGTTAGCTTGGCGCAGTATGCTTCAAGACTCGTTGCACAGTCTATAGACGGAACTATGGCTCAACTTATCAAGTATGTTAATTCTAAATATTTGAAATGCATAAACTGGGAACATGATGAATATGCGACGCAAAGTTTAAGATTTGATAACTATCCAAACGTTAGCTTGGCATCATTCATTAAAGTAACAACTCATTGTCGAAATTAATGTACAGCCACGCCGCTTATATCAATGGCTCACGGCGTTTGAATATAATATTAATGACTACAAGAAGGGACCAAATTTCAATTAAAATTTGCTTTTAGCCGGAGCTAGATTAGAATGAGGTACGAGTTTATATTGGGCGCTCTGTACAGAAGTGACGTTATTAGTTTTGTTTTTGTGTTGATGAAACTATTGAAACGGAATGTAATTAAGCATGCACCAACGCGTCACGGTTTGAATGAAATAAAATTTTTTATTTAACTTTTTATTCAAATTCGCACTCTATTTTAGTTTTAAACTTGAATCTAGTCTAGTGCTATTCACCCAGGGAAACATACAGTTGGGATAAAACTAGGCAAATTTTCTTGTCCTGGATATGAACTGTGTGCAAAAGTTCATATTAATCCGTGTAATGGTTAATGTGTGATGAAAAGACAAACATCAAAACATCTTCACAAGCATTCACATTAAATAAAATAAATAAACAACGCTTCACACTCACAGCCCCACACTAGGATTCCCTGTGTCGTGGGTGCCATGGACAAACACACTAGACAATGACATTCACACCCAGACCGAGAACGAAATTCAAACTCATTGTAAGTGTGTATGATGCGTGAGTTGTAAGTTACTGTAGCACGGGCGATCAGAAATTAAAGTCCAGTTCAATTTACACCACTCTATTCACTAATAAGAAAGAAATTACAGCAGAAAAAAAGTTAAGCAAAGTAAGAAATAGAACGAAGTAAGAAACATAGAAACTTAGTAGAAGTATGAAAGTAAGACGATAGAATTTGAATATAAACTCTAATAGCAACTAATAACGGACAGAACATAAAATTGCGTAGCAAGTTAATGTGCGCGCGCGCCTAGCATTCATTCAAATTTCATCAAAAGGAATCGAACCCAGGACCCTCGGTGCGGCGATCCGGCATGGTAACCATTGCGCCACACTGGTCGTCAAATATGAGTAAGATTAATCTTTCTGACCATATTTAACTGACGGCTTTTTCTTATCCTCTATATTTTTCACGTATAACGATTTCTTACATGAGTAATACTCGTAGAAAGAACTTTGAAAGCAGATTGTTATAAACGAAAGGGTCAAAAGCCCTCCATCACGCCGATCTTGCTTGGGAACCGCTCTATTAACGTACTTTTACTTCGCCCTTTAATTTTTTATGCACTATTCGCCAGCCAGCCGTCTAGCCCTCGTCAAGAGAACAATTTAATTGAAATTCAACTTATTCTTTGTTGCCGCGTCGCGATATTTTGTTTTCCTTTTTTACATTTGTTCGAACTGTCCTAGAGAGTCGAAATTTGAACGTAATCTATTTAATAATTAAGTTCTAATTATAAGGCCTTCTTGTCCAAGAGTTTATTGCTATAATTACTAAAATCTGTGCTCATTAATAATCTGTGACGTTTTTAATTCTTTGTGGAGAATCTCATATCACAAAAACACGAAAGTGATATTGAAAGTATGGTAATAAGTACTAGTAAATTAATTTTATTTCATGAATGAAAATACAGTTTTTAACGTCTAAGGTAAAATAAGGTTAACATTTCGTATTTTTGTTTTATAGGTATTTTACGATGAAAAATATTTTTCAAACATTTTCAAGGTTTTGGTGTGATGTAACATAACATAATTCACACTCGTAGATGTCGTATAAAATTTTCGTCTAGATTATGAATTTTCGTCTAGATTGTGTATAGAATCTGACACAGGGAAATGAATAATATTATGAATTGATATATGGTTAGATCAATTCCACTAAGGGATTTAATCAAATCCCGCAAGATGATAGAATTGCATTCCCGGGTTTCCTTTCAGAAAGTGTTTCAAAATATTTCCATAATACCATACCTTCATTTTCCTTAATTACATCGGTGTATCTATTGCAGGGATCAAAAAAGACTTCTACTAACAGGATGTCAAAATACGAAGAACGAATATTGAAAAAGCCAAAAATAAATAGAGCTCTTAGCACTGTTTATAAGGAAATAGTAAATACAATGAAATACTCAGTCTTTGTTCACAGAATCATCTCATCTGAGGAAAAGTTGTTATGGAAATTGGCTTTCACAGAACTCAATTGTTTTCGTATACAGACCTCAATTGGGACCTGTTAGGTAGAAGTTTGAAGAAGACACTTCAAATAAACAAATAATGTTTTATTCATTTTTATTCATGAAAACTTATTGGTCTTAGTCCAGTTTTTGAATATTAAAACTGAAAACGATTACGACTATTTAAACCTGAAACTTTCTAATAGCAGTTGATTTTTTTTTAATATACCAAAACCATTCGGCGAAATACCGAAAAAAATCAATAGCTTGCTTGAAAAAAAACGGAGTAGTTCTAGTTTTCTGCATTCCCATATAACTTTGCTAGCACCTACACACGCCAAATACAACATTTGCGACGGAGAATTCAGCTTAAACATTTAAAATCCTAGAACGACGCCCCCAGCCACACCGTGAGTTGAACGTTTAATGGCTGCGCGTTGCGTAATGTCCCTAATGTGACTGGAAATAGGACATATTTTATCTCACCCGAGAGAACGAAAGAGACCTAAGACCTTGGCTAAAAGCATTTTTTAATTTACAATGTTATAATCGCAGAGGTCGCACAGGGCTTTTCAGATGATCCCACCGCTTAACTTATTTGCACCGGCAATAACATAAAAATGTAATGTTCGCCTACAAAACCAGGGTTTTTTAAAGATGTGCCATTACGTTTTAATCTTCAGTAAATATAGGTAACAATAACTATGTTTATTTAAGCGGTCACCGTCGCTCATGAAAATAAATTACTCTTTGGAGTAATGCCTTCAACAATCTATTGCCAAGAAAGCGAGCTGCATTTTTTACGCGCTCTTTGACAGAGTCAAGAAAACACAATAACTATTTAAATTGTATTACAATAAAGAATTTATAGTTCCTTATTAAGTAGGGTGGTAGCTAACTAGTCGAGTAAAATATACTAAACGAGTCCAGCTTGAGCAAACTGGTTATTGGTTATTACTGATATTATTTAAGTTAGTATTAGTCTACTTTGCAACAATCCGCGTTTAACATGTATGATGGTATATACTTTAAAACA
This sequence comes from Thymelicus sylvestris, assembly GCA_911387775.1. Lineage (NCBI taxonomy): Eukaryota > Metazoa > Arthropoda > Insecta > Lepidoptera > Hesperiidae > Thymelicus > Thymelicus sylvestris. Next base: position 18,016,782 of record OU426889.1, read on the forward strand.
TGCGTGGCACCTCCCTCCCTCCCACAACGGAAACATGCACTACAATAATTAAACGTATATACCAACATACATACCAGCACCAACACGTGTTTCGCCCCGAAACGGAGCATCATCAGGGTAAGTTGACTCTACGATGGTTAGTCGGAAAGTGAGCATCGTTCACTGAGCGTGGCGTATTTATACCCAACTCGCCCACTGATTATCTAATGATGTTGTAATAATTAGTGATTAGTAATTAATTAATTATTCAATCAATTAATCAATCGATTAATTAATTAATCAATCAATTAGTGATTCACGCCGGCAGGAACCGGGTCTGACGTAATCTGGTGATGTGTACTGTTGAAAATCCTCAGTAAAGGCGAGTTGGATACATTTATTTGTTCATTCAGCAGTGTAAAACTTGGATTATTATTATGTTTTATTATTTCTAACTGCTCTAGTATACTTAATTTAAAACCCTTTTCAGATTCATGTAATATATTATATGTATGGTTACTAGTTAAACTGTGACCTGATTCTATTAGATGTTTAGCGAAATTAGACTTATCCACGTGACCATTCCTGTACGCGGCCATATGTTCCCGGTAACGTGTGTCAAAATTTCTACCAGTTTGACCCACGTACACGCCATTACAATCAGAACAAACAATTTTGTAGACACCAGATTGTTCATGTCTACCTCTTTTATCTTTACCGTTTGTTATAGATTGCAAGGAATTGTTTGTTCTGAATGCAACGAAGATGTTGTTACGACGGAGCGTTTTTGCGATTCGCTCTGAAATTGGACCAAGGTAGGTTAAACTAGAACGATATTTATTTGGGGTTATGTCGTTGGGAGCCGCGTACAAGAGATCACGCACCATTAAGCCTCTCCTCTTATGGATGAGAGTATCCACCATCTCCCTACCATACCCATTGGCAACAGCAATGTGATAGATGGTATTTAATTCTTTTTGATAGTTCTGAGGTGATAATGGAACACACATTAATCTGTTAACATAGCAGTGAAATGCTGCCATTTTATGTTGCCATGGGTGGCAGGAAGATGCCGGAATGACCGCATCCGTATATGTTGGTTTGCGGAAAATTCCAAAGTCATGTCTATTGTTTTGCCGAGTAATGGTAAGATCTAAAAAGTTCAATGAACAATTAACTTCAACTTCAAGTTTGAATTTAATTTTGGGATGGATTTTATTTAACTTATTTACGAAAACGTCCAGTTGTCTGTCTGTCCCCGTCCAGCACATAATTATGTCATCAACATACCTATAGTAATAAAATATATGTTTATGGCCTATAATATTCTTATTTTCGTAGTGGTCCATAAAAATCTCAGCAATTAATGGGCTTAATGGAGACCCCATTGCGAGGCCTTCTTTTTGAGAAAAATATTGATTATTAAATCGGAAATAGTTTTGATCTAAACATAATGAAGTGAGCCTTAAGAGATCATCCTTTTCTCCGGGAAGTAATTTTGATCTTTCAAAAAGTTGGGATAGTATAATTAATTAATTGCTGAGATTTTTATGGACCACTACGAAAATAAGAATATGATAGGCCATAAACATATATTTTATTACTATAGGTATGTTGATGACATAATTATGTGCTGGACGGGGACAGACAGACAACTGGACGTTTTCGTAAATAATTTAAATAAAATCCATCCCAAAATTAAATTCAAACTTGAAGTTGAAGTTAATTGTTCATTGAACTTTTTAGATCTTACCATTACTCGGCAAAACAATAGACATGACTTTGGAATTTTCCGCAAACCAACATATACGGATGCGGTCATTCCGGCATCTTCCTGCCACCCATGGCAACATAAAATGGCAGCATTTCACTGCTATGTTAACAGATTAATGTGTGTTCCATTATCACCTCAGAACTATCAAAAAGAATTAAATACCATCTATCACATTGCTGTTGCCAATGGGTATGGTAGGGAGATGGTGGATACTCTCATCCATAAGAGGAGAGGCTTAATGGTGCGTGATCTCTTGTACGCGGCTCCCAACGACATAACCCCAAATAAATATCGTTCTAGTTTAACATACCTTGGTCCAATTTCAGAGCGAATCGCAAAAACTCTCCGTCGTAACAACATCTTCGTTGCATTCAGAACAAACAATTCCTTGCAATCTATAACAAACGGTAAAGATAAAAGAGGTAGACATGAACAATCTGGTGTCTACAAAATTGTTTGTTCTGATTGTAATGGCGTGTACGTGGGTCAAACTGGTAGAAATTTTGACACACGTTACCGGGAACATATGGCCGCGTACAGGAATGGTCACGCGGATAAGTCTAATTTCGCTAAACATCTAATAGAATCAGGTCACAGTTTAACTAGTAACCATACATATAATATATTACATAAATCTGAAAAGGGTTTTAAATTAAGTATACTAGAGCAGTTAGAAATAATAAAACATAATAATAATCCAAGTTTTACACTGCTGAATGAACAAATAAATGTATCCAACTCGCCTTTACTGAGGATTTTCAACAGTACACATCACCAGATTACGTCAGACCCGGTTCCTGCCGGCGTGAATCACTAATTGATTGATTAATTAATTAATCGATTGATTAATTGATTGAATAATTAATTAATTACTAATCACTAATTATTACAACATCATTAGATAATCAGTGGGCGAGTTGGGTATAAATACGCCACGCTCAGTGAACGATGCTCACTTTCCGACTAACCATCGTAGAGTCAACTTACCCTGATGATGCTCCGTTTCGGGGCGAAACACGTGTTGGTGCTGGTATGTATGTTGGTATATACGTTTAATTATTGTAGTGCATGTTTCCGTTGTGGGAGGGAGGGAGGTGCCACGCATGTTTTAAAGTATATACCATCATACATGTTAAACGCGGATTGTTGCAAAGTAGACTAATACTAACTTAATAACAATGGATTTCCGCAAAGTAACGCCTGATACTATTAACTGATATTATTATTGTGACATGGAATGGAAAGATGAAAATATTAAGGTAAATTATGCATGTCTACATGGCACCTTTACTTTATGGTTACTATGTAAAAGCAATGTTCTGTTTCACAAGTTTTAGAGAACCTTCGGTGTGCGAGTCTAAATTGGCCGGTTTTTTCTTTTGTAAACCCATTGAAACTTTTATACGTAATATGGAAGTCCCGATATTTGTAAGTCATTATTTGTTTCTTTTCGTAAAATAAGTAAGTGCTTGAAGCCAATGCCGGTTGATAGTAAACAGCGTTGAATATTCAGTTAGCGTATTACCTTAGCGCTTTAACGTATCAGTTTTTTATCGGACATTGTGTAAACATTACAGAACTGGGGATGAAAGTAGGGCAGTTTTAGCTGTGCAGCGAGCCGGTGAAGTGTAAAAAGGTTGAGTGCGTTCGTAGCGATGTTCAGGTCTCTGTGATGCGTCTATTCCGGTTGATGTTTGTACTCGTGTATTTTTTTTTTGTTAACGTTAAACGACAAAATATCCAACTCGGATGGGCTGCGTTCGGGAAACTACGTCATATCTTGTCGTCCAAAAAGTTACCTCAGTGCCTGAAGTCGAAGGTGTTCGAGCAGTGTGTGTTGCCAGTGATGACATACGGATCCGAGACGTGGTGCTTCACTATTGGCCTTATGCATAAGCTTAGAGTCGCCCAGCGGGCTATGAAACGAGCTATGCTCGGTATTTCTCTACGCGATCGAATCAGAAATGATGAAATCCGTAGACGAACGAGGGTGACCGACATAGCTCAGAGAATTAGCAGGCTGAAGTGGCAATGGGCTGGCCACATAGTTCGAAGGACCGATAACCGTTGGGGAAGAAAGGTCCTCGAATGGAGACCACGCCTCGGTAAAAGGAGCACAGGACGCCCCCCGACCAGGTGGACCGACGACCTGAAGAAGACAGCGGGTGTCCGCTGGATTCAGAAGGCTCAGGACCGGTCTGAGTGGCGTAGATTAGGGGAGGCCTATGTCCAGCAGTGGACCTCGAAAGGCTGATGGATGGATGGATGGATGGAAACGACAAAATATGATAATCCACATGACGCTGAGTGGCCATCGTCACCCATGGATATCATGCATGGTATCACCAATGCGTTGTCGACAAGAAAGAAAAGAGTGAAAGATGTAAAAAGAGCTAAACTGCCGTCCTCAAGCTAAAAGGCGGCTAAATTTCATCTGGTAAATTTTTACTTTATTAACAGTTTTGATATTTTTTTGACCTTTAGTAATATTTTAGTTCAAAAAAAATATATATCTTTTGAGTTTGACATAGTATGACAACATTAAAAATTGTTTTATAGAGAATCACTAGCACGATTTCAAAATAATCCTGCGTTTTTAGCTCTACCTCAAAAACTGTTTTTGTCACTTAACCGCCTTTTAGTTTGAGGACGGCAAAAGTCAGTAGTTCTGTGAACTCAGTTGATAGTTTTTACGCCTCCTGAAGGCCTCTGATCAAACTGTACCCCGATAACTAATAGACCTTCCAATGTATGAAAGAGCTTACATATTTTTTAAAGAAACCTTACAACATTCAAGAGCTCTGTTCCTTGGACAGTACTCTTTCATATTAAACACGACATTTGAAATTAAACACTTACATTTAAATATTTATCACACACATCTATGATAAACTAGTTTGCATAAAAATAGTTATATTAGATGCGTGTTCAATGTTAATAGGTTTTATACAAGTGCAGCAACGCTAATGAAGATGCGAAGTCTCGACACGTATCACATATTCATGAGGCCCCGGCGGTATCTAGACGCAATCTGATACTTGTTGAGTTTGCGTGTGCTAAGGTGATCAAGTTTAATTATATGTAGATGCAAGTTCTACGCTGAAGGAAATTAATGCTATTATAAGTTTATAGTTTTGTAAGTGTTTGTATTGTTTGTAAAGCAGTGATAGCCTAGCGGTAGAACGTTGGTCTCCCGAACGAAGGGGCCCGAGTTCAAATCCTGGCACGCACCTCTAATTTTCAAATATTATGTGCGTATTAGAAGTTAATTATCACTTGCTTCGGTGAAGGAAAACATCGTGAGGAAACCTGCACACCGGAGAGTTCTCCATAAAAGTTCTCGAAGGTGTGTGAAGTCTACCAATCCGCACTTGGCCAGCGTGGTAGACTATGGCCTAACCCTCAAATTCTGAGAGGAGACCCCGAGCCCAGCAGTGGGACAATTATGGGTTGTTGCTTTGCTTTGCTTTTGCTTTGCTTTTGTATTGTTTAATGAGCTCTCCGATCAGTATAATGACAAAGACAACATTCACCTTTATAAATGCGTTTGAAACAAAAGTTTCTAAACTTTAAACGCTAACACACTCATACCTCCGCAGTAGGTTATTACCTGTGTCGCGGGTGGCATGGACGACACATATAACACAATATCACAATCACACCCATGACCCGAGCACAAATATTTATCTGTCACATAAATATCTGCCCCAGACGGGAATCGAACCCAGAACCCCTCGATTTGCAGGCAGGGTCGCTACCAACTAGGCTACAGGGCAGTCTATAATTATGTCTAACGGTATGTCCACAGAAGAAATAATAGTACTTATAATAAGTAGTACTATGTCTATGATTTTGATTACGCATTATAATAATAAAATTATTATACCTACTCGTACTTTTGCAGTTTATGGTGAGTTTAAAACTAACTTAAATAAAAGCATGAATAAAATGTCATGTCTACTATATTGTTAAGTTACTAGATAGGAATAAGTCATACTTATCATAAAATATGTAGTCACTGCAACTAAAGTATTAAATTAAAACTACACTAACTAAAGTACTAACTAACGAGGCAACATAAATAAAAACCTGTAAAGACATGATTATACCACGCTGTTGACTGTATTAAGGCGCCACGGACCGGTCAGAACAGTTCTTATTAAAAGATGCCTACATCCACTGGACTTCAAAAGGCTAAGTATACTTATAGTTATCTAATAGCATGCCAGTTGAAATCTCTGGTCAAAAACACGTAAACATTCATTACACTAAGAAATTCGACGCTTTAATACAAGCATTATGAAGCGCTCGTGGCCCGGTGGGTTGCGTCGTTCTTAAGCGATCGACAAAGTTAAGCAAAAGCGGGCGCGGTCGGTAGTTGGATGGGTTACCACTAGTGTCAAAAATTTCTTGAGTGTTTTCGTGCTTCAGAGGGCACGTAAAGCCGTCGGTCCTGGTTGTTATAGTAAGATAACAGTCGTTAAGCTATGTCAGAGGCGCTCGGGCGGCATGAAAAATTCCGACACTTGGGTTGGCCACTAACCTCTTAATCAATCCGCACTGGAGCAGCGTGGTGGAGTATGCTCTAGGCCTTCACAAGAGGAGAGACATGAGCTCAGTAGTGGACCATTAATGGGTTGAAGCCAGCAAACAAGTACAAAACAGTGGACCCGCTTATAAAATTGCTCTAACATTGCAAACACAGACCAAAACACATTTTCATTTATTGATGTTGACATGACTATAAAAGCTCTGAAGCCGGTTATAAAACACTATTTTCTGTGTTAATAGTAATAGTCGACAAAATAGCGGAGAGTCAAATTACGATAAGTGTTCACCGTCGTTTATAGAAACCATCCACAGCACAGATGCATGGCCGGTCACAAAACAACAAGGATGAAAATAGAAACTAGTCTAGCTTAAAATAAATAAATAGTCCTAATGCCAAAACTCCATCTATTTACGGCGGAGCTTACTTTGTACTTAAGGATAAATGTAACTCAGTTCCGCCCATTACTTCTCTAGCTTGGGACTATTAAAACACATATATCCTGCCGTTGGGACTACTAACACATTAACATCCTACCGCAATACAACCAGCTTTCAAAACTATCTCCGTATTTCTGGCCTTTGCTTACTAGTTATAATTTATTTTTCTCATTCATTTCTTAAATCTTAAATAACGCTTCACACTCATAGCCCCACACACAGGATTCCCTGTGTCGTGGGTGCCATGGACAACAACACACTAGACAAGGACATTCACACCCAGACCGAGAAAAGAAATCCAAACTCATCATTCAATTTTCCGCCTCGCTGGGAATCGAACCCAGGACCCTCGGTGCGGCGATCCGGCATGGTAACCATTGCGCCACACGGTCGTCATTTCGGAATTAATTCAATGCTTCCCTGCTTTTAAACAATTGATTGATTATATATTTTCGTAACATTCGTTAAAACATGTCATTCTCTGAGTAGGTAACATTTTTTAACCGACTTCAAAAAAAGGAGGAGGTTCTCAATTCGACTGTATTTTTTTTTTTTTTTTTTTATGTTTGTTACCTCAGAACTTTGGACTGGGCGAACCGATTTTGATGATTCTTTTTTTAATCGAAAGCTGGTGGCTGTCATGTGGTCCCATATAAATTTTATTGAGATCTGACAATGGGATCCATGACAAAACCACATAAGTCGTAAATTTGTGTTAAGATGTGCGCGACAAATTGACGAATAACTCAATATCAACCGATCGAACTCAATATCGACCGAACCGATAATCAATCAACCGATTTCGATGATTCTTTTTTTAATCAAAAGCAGGTGCTTGTCATGTGGTCCCACATAAATTTGAATGAGATCTGACGAGTAGTTTTTGAGACTTTGAAGTCGGTTATTTTTTGTTAGTAAAATTTAGATTATACTGGAGACATTCGGGTGGTATAACAACCTCCGATGTGGTTAGCCATTAATCGCCACTGAATGATTGAGAACTAAGGTATGCAGTACTCTTCGATGTGACCCATACCTGTCTTACACCACAGAAGCAATAATAGTACTCATTAAGTACTTATACTTAGACTGGAGCTTCAACTGAAAGAAATCTACGACATAATATAAAAAAACTACATTTTCTACTGAAAATATTTTCTCACATGTTTCTACCACCTTTCACTTGTTGCGCGCAAAGACAAGCAAGTAAGAAGCGCTTTGTATTTTCATTCCAAAAATGCGTAAATTCAGCGCAATGTTAATCACGCAGCAGTTTCAGCTATTTGTTCGCTCCTGGCCACATCCCAATTCGGGCCTGGCCATTTGCCAAATAGATCTGCAATTATTTAAATTCCGTTTGTTTATTGCAGTCGTAATACGTCACGCGTAGCGCGTTAGTTTTTAATCGACTTTACAAACGAGTTGATTGTCATTGTATTTCTAAATTGATGCAGTTCAGTGATAGATTACAAGAGGTCTTGATTGGGTTTTGTTGTCTATTGGATTTGTAGGTTACTTAAGCGTAGTTCCAATGTATTTTTTATAGCCTGAGGGATAAAAAAGCGCTCTGATATGGAGTTCTTTAAAAAAAGTTGTTAAGAGTTCTCCTTTCCGGCCCGAGGCGTTGTATTGGCGATTTCTCTGCTTTTGCTCATGTCCATAAGCGATAGTGATTAGTGACCACTTACTTACCATTAGGTGGATCGACAACCCGTTTTTTTAACCGACTTCAAAAAAGGAGGAGGTTCTCAATTCGACTGTATTTTTTTTTTTTTTTTTATGTTTGTTACCTCAGAACTTTGGACTGGGCGAACCGATTTTAATGATTCTTTTTGTAATCGAAAGCTGGTGGCTGTCATGTGGTCCCACATAAATTTTATTGTGATCTGACAATGGCATCCATGAGAAAATCACATAAGTCGTAAATTTGTGTTAAGATGTGCGCGACAAATTGACGAATAACTCAATATCACGCCAACTGATTTCGATGATTCTTTTTTTAATCGAAAGCAGGCGCTTGTCATGTGGTCTCACATAAATTTGAACGAGATCTGACAACTATGTAGTTTTTGAGACTTTGAAGTCGGTTATTTTTTGTTAGTAAAATTTAGATTATTGCTTTAAAAATCATTATTTGGATTCGCAGTTTCATAATTAAATTTAAATAAATATCGAAGCTGTTCGTAGACTATTCGTAGTATTTCCGCTACGCTGGTAGCATTTGTAGTGCTCCGTAGCAATAAGTCGAGCTGTGGTCGTTTGTTCGAGAAAATCCTTGAAATTATCATAATTATTTCGTTGAAAAATCTTTTTGGCGTTTCGTAGATATTGTGGGGCTTGGTACGTATAAACAATTAGTATAGTAGTAAAAATATTACAAGCAATGTAAAATTTTAAAAACCTCAGAAACTTTTATTTACACTTACAACAATCTCATTCACGTTACATTCCAAACTAAAAGTCCGCATCAAAACTGCTCCATTCGTTTAGGAGCTACTATGACACAGACAGACACACGTTATATCAAACTTATAACACTATTTTTTTGAGTCGGGGGTTAAAATAGAAATATAAATAAATCTCTAGATGAATTTTACTCAATAATTATAAAGTCACGTACATACAGATGTGGTGAATAGAAATTAATGGTCGGGTATTTAAACATTAATTCATGGGTAACCCCATTAGCCCGCAGTCTCATTATATCTCATTTGTGTAATAGTCAGCCAATCAGTCAATTGAGGTTGATTATGAGTTGATTCTAATACAGTATGTATGGAGGATAGAGTAGAAAAAGGGCCATCTCATATAACGGGGAAGCTGAGAAAGTGTCTAGCTGTTTACTGAAAATAGAGGTTCCAATAATGGCCATTTCGTGTGCGAGTGACTCAGTGCATTGTGGTCATTGCAAGATGTATAAGTGCATTTAAAATTAGGTCTACGAGATTCTTTTACCGCTTTACGATTGGTTAAGATGCTTATTGGTTAATCCGAGTTGGATTCACGTTTAGATTCACACCAAAGTTTTGCTCTGATTTCGAATTCCGTCGAAGTAATATCTATATTAATTTTAATTTCCGAGTTCTTACAACTAACTGCACCAGCAGTTCCTGTACTCCTCTCACTAATTAAATTATCCTTCACGGAACAATGTATCTAATACCCTTAAAATAAAAGTTAGTTTAGTAAAACAAAGTTTGTTTTAATCGTAAGTTTCTCGGTACTCATTTGTAACATACGAGCTCGAAGACGCACGAAACTTATCATTAACTTTAGTTCCTCTTGCAAACACTTCCATGATTCCAATTTCTTCTTTATTCCGTTAGTACAAAGATACATTTTTCTGAAAACGTTTTTCATTTCTGCTAGCAGTTGTTTCATTTAAATTCAGACTCTATATCGTAGAGCGTTGGGTGTATTCTTGTTTGACTCGGAGTGAGAATTCTTGCCACGTATTGGAAAAGGTTCTGACGTAAGAATGCGTGCTTGCAATTTGATCATATCCTCGAGGAATGATAAATAGTGTCATTGCGGTTTCCGGTGTCATAGCATTAGTTACACGCTTGTATTGCTTCTAATAAAATAATCCTAAGACTTTGAATAAAAACATGATTTTAGTTTAAAAAAACTACAACGTAATCTGTAGTCCGTCACTAAAAGAACACCCTCGTCACATGTGTATAGAGCCTGCCAAAACCAAGCTAGGGATCCCAAACTCAAGCAGGGTAGTAATAGCGGTTGAAGAGTCCACTGTCCATCTCATGATTCCATCAACCGGCCCTTGTAGTCAAGTTGAAAGTATACTAGTTTTGTATTATTACGGGAGATCATGTACGTAACATAATTATGCATAATTTCAAAAACATCGGTTCAGAAAAAATTAAAAAGCTTGGAAAATAAAATTGAACTTTTAGAATTACTCCGGGTCTTTCTGTTTATATGAAAAAAGTACAAATCATCGGTACTAAAGTAATGTGCAAAATTTTATTCCCGTAAGATACGAGCAAGTAATAATTATAATTCAGCGCGCAAGATTTATGAAATTTTGTAACTTGTGGTTCCGAAAATATACATATACGTATTTTCTGTATAGATGGCACTTCAACGTTACAAAACACTAGAAAATGAAAATGAATGAACACCGATCATCATCATCAGAATCATATTTACGCAACTGTATTAGAGTTGTATTTCCACTGACCATTCACGTAAGTCAGTCGATAAATAGATATTTGGATTAGGATTAGTACGCTTGACGGAGCGAACGGATGGAACTAAACAAAATCTGTCAACCGAATCTGAGTGGTTACTTTGTTAAAAGAATAACAAAATCTATCACTATTACTGTACGAAAATATGAATTGAATTGACATTGCAATACGTACGTAATAATTTTAGCTTAGTCAGATCGTGAATTCGATACATGTCTAATGTCTGTGGTGAATTCCGAATATCGATTACAGTTTAATGACGATATACATAATATCACTGTTCCATAATTATCCCTGAGAAGTCTTGTAATATCTCAAGTTTTTATCGACCTGTTTACGTTGTAGATGTGTCCATATCATGTGTGTTCAAAAAGTAACGGGATTGTTTTAGTTCTGCGGGTTAAGAGAGTCCGATTTTCAAATTATGTTTTATTATGTTGACACACATGCCTCTCAAGTATGATAAAATTTTCTGCTGTATTTATTATTTACTTTTTAAATGACAGCTGCTAAGGTTAAACATGTTTTATGATCTCGGCGATTTTTGATTCATGGCTTTTACATCACGATAATGCACCAGCTCACACTTGATTGCCGTTCGTGAACTTTTGGCAAAAAATAAAACTATAACGATGCCCCAACTTCCATAGGTCAGCAGACATGGCTCAGTGTGACTTTTTTTTATTTCTAAAAATAAACAGAACCTTAAATGGCCGTCTTTTTAAGCATAGATAACATTCAAAGAGCATCGCTGAAAGAGCTAAAGGCTATCCCAAAAATCGACTCAGTATGAAAGTTTTCCGGGGATTGGAAGATCCTCTGGCACAAGAGAATGATATCTAATGTTTAAAAAACCAATTATATTACAATAAAAAATACTTATACATAAATATGTACATTGTATAATTTAAAGTAACAGGTTTTAGGTTGTATAAGTGTAAGCAAATATTAACTGACAAAAGGTCAGATCAACAGCGCGAATAAAACTCTTAGCGTAAACAGGCCAGTTGTGGGTTGGCCCAGCAAATAACGCAAATTGAAAGTCCGTTTGGTTACCGAATAAATCTCTCAGTCAAAGTATTCGTAAACAAGTGCTTACATCACACAGGTTTTTACCGTACAGTGTTGGATAACATACATTGCTAGTTATTGTTAAACTCAACCTTGTTACATCCAGCCAAAAGACACAGCGTAAATTGCTGAAAATAAAATTACAATTATAACTAGTGACGTAAACATGTTTTGTCACAGAGGTATTTAAACTTCTGAATTGGCCAACGTTCCGCATGAAGCTGTAAAGGCCAGTAGGGCTAACAGCAACTTATCATTCGAAATAAACAAAAACATAACTTGCTTGCTGAAAATTGGTTTCCATTAATACTTTAAAGGTGCAGTTTTTTTTCTTATTTATGATCTACATGGACAGCCAGCTCGTTTTTCGACTAATTAAATAAGATCTGCATAGTGAAATTGATTATACTAATTTTTACTTTGCAATAAAATTCTCTACAAAAATTATCAAACAAAAATACCCAAATATTATACATATGAAAAAGAGCTCTAATCATTAAGTAAAATGCGAATAAAACAGCTATATTAATATAGCACCATGAGCTGCGCGAATTTTGATTATTTACCCATACCATTTCATATTGCAATCAACCAACCAACAACCAACAATCAACCGCATAAATTTCAATAATATTCAGCTTGGGAAAACATTGTCCAAGTCAATGAACTCACTATTAACGCTTCTATTCGAATAACAAAGTTACGACTATATTGAAAATGTATCTAAATAATTACTGCTTGATTCGCAGCGCGTCGTAGTTTGTACTATGGGGCAAGTCTTTCCTATCACTGAGGAGGCCTAGAGCATTATTTCTTTTCTTCTTCATGCATCGTTATACAGTTTGATTTGTTAGTTAAGAGACACACACGTCGTCAGTAAATATGGAATAACGATATCGTTTAAAAAGGCTACTAATCAACGAAAGACGAGCATGAAATTAAACTTACTAGAAGCCGGTCTTATAATCAAAATTCGACCGTAATTCAATCTGTCAAAAGTTACTTCACAATGGCATTTTTTCATGTTCTATTTTCTTTAATTATTAATGTAATTTTAACACAATTTATTCACAAAATTTAGATTTCTGCACTTCTTCTCCATATAAACTTTAACTTTACCAAAATTCTGAGTTCTTACTTGCCTCCAATATTCTTAAAAAAGGGTAACTACATAGGACTTCCCTTCTCGTATGATGTAAAGAAAAAGGTATATCCACAGCAATAAACATTACGTCGCGCAATCAAGAAAATTGTAGATACCTTAGCCTGAAGCAGAAAATGTGGAATCTGTAAAAAAAGACAATAAGATAACAATTTTTCGAAAATTATTAGCCGTTATATCTATCAGTCAGGTTCAGCCGTTACAAATTAAAGACACACGAAGCAATAATTTATCCATGTTTTTACTAAACTCCTGCCAGTCAAAATAAGACCGTTGACCGAAGTTTTATGACAATGATCCTTTTTCACATAGTTACAGACACTCTCATTAGAAACCTTTTACAAAAACACTGTTCGCATTTTTGCGGTAAATAGCTTCGCATATCTCACCAGAGATGGACACTAACGCGACGTCATAAGTGTTCTGTTTTTCCGACTCAAGCAAGAAATTTTAAAGCGCAAAAAGTGTGGCGTCAGCTCAAAAAGAAAACAAGACAGCTTAAAGTGCTCACGCCTGCGGTTGACCCGTTTCAAGAGTGGATTACCTGGTGTGATACCCTTTGACGTACAGTCAGCAGAGGAGGACATTATGAATTACCCTCTTTTTTATCTGTTTCAAAACGTTTAGGGGATCTACCCATCCGAGACCAAGTTAATCTCCCTTGCGCTTTGCTGAATTCTGTTCTACGTGTAACCTTTAACATTGCTCACACATTGCTGGCTAGCATCTGATAAGAATCAAATAGGAATTATTTTAACGTGTTACGTGTTTCATGTTTTGGTATCACTGATTAGGAGGCCTTCAGCATTTTTCTTACCCGACAACGCTATGTTGCCTTTAGAGTCTTTACCTTCATGAGTGGTGGTCTTGTGGTAAATTACCATTAAGGTGTCTCTTGTTTGTAGAGTATTTATTTAAACTAAAATATTTAAAGAGCGTCTTAAAGAACAAAAACAAAATGTCAGAGATTTTCATCAAAATAATCGACAATAGAACCAACTTCTCAAGATAATTATTAGAAAAGTTCTAAATAAAAAAACTACATATATATCATATATGTATTATCATAGAATTATCTTTAATTGACATTGCTATAATAAATATCTTTGACTTTTACAACGTGATTTATATAATTTCGCCATTCATCAGCCAATAAATAATAATTAAATGAAACAAACTAAAAAAACACGATTCTCTGAATTGTTGATAGAAAAATAAACGGTCCTCTGTCAATAGAACAAAAACGCTTAGCTGTAACTAAATACGAACCTTGCTGTTTTGTTGAAAAGTATCTAATGATGGAAGTTCAGTTTATCTGCCGAATCGTTTTCGTTAGTTAGAATAATAGTTTTGGTAAAGTTATCCATGGATTCCAGTAATAAAATATCTAAAGCATTTCGTTTAAATATTGATAATTATTTACTCGTAAATGTATAGAATTTGATGATAATATAAATTTGTAGAAAATAAACTAAAAAATACACTTGCTGACGCTACTCAGCATCCAAAGTTAATTACTAATATTTTGCGATATGGTTTTAATTAATATTTACATAGAAACATGATTTTTAGCCCGTGGCTGAGAGGCGTGGGCGGTTTTGGTTAATCTATACTAATATCTAAAGAGGAAAGATTTGATTTTTTGTTTGCATTGAATAGGCTCCGAAACTACTGAACCGATTTGAAAAATTCTTTCACTGTTAGAAAGCTACACTATCCCCGGTGAACATAGGCTATATTTAAAAAAATTTAGGGATTCTTAATAAAACTCCAATAATGTAACCCAAGGTGTAAAAATAGGAAAACCGAAGCAAAGCGGCAAGTCGGTTACTCGTTACTTATAAAATAAGACGAGATAAAACGATTGAACTCCAGTTAGGTACTTAAAATCGAGGCAAAAGTCATGATACCTATTTACGAGTATTTCTTTATTTTTAAGGGAGTTTATTTAATTTTATAGAGTTAATGTAGGTATTTCACGAATAATGTATTTCTGAACAATATTCCTCTTCGGAAATGTTACGACAATTCATGCTAATTTACAAATCAATATTTCATAGTGAATAATATTAGAACTAATACACTTTGAAGTGGAAATACAAAATGCGACACTAAAGCCTTTGAAAAAAGCGACAATAATAAAATGCCTGTTCACCTGAAAGCAATAAATTTTCTCCCTTTTACTATATTGAGTCTTTGAAGTTTCTAATATAATGACACCGAAGTTCTTGTGTCTTCGACAATATATTACTCTGTTCTTTTTAACCCCCGACAAAAAGAAAAGGGTGTTATAAGACGTGTCTGTGTATCTGTATATCTGTGTATCTGTGGATCTGCATGTCTCTCTGTAGCATCGTAGCTCTCAAACAGATAAACCGATTTTGATCTAGTTTTGTTTGAAAGGAGATTTAATCGAGAGTATTCTTAGCTATTTTTAATGTAAATAAATCTGTTGGGGGTTTTTTAAATTCTTATTTAAGATTATAATATTGAAGCAATTCGACGTTTGTCAATTTCCTTTTTGAGCAGGTTTTCACCTTTAGTTTGAAATTGTTTTGAAGCATTCATTTATGTTTAAAACCAAGCTATATTCCTGCTTGCGGTACATTAACCTGCTTATGAATCACTGGATTCTGATGTTAATAGATGAGCTATTTGCTAATCAGCTTAGTTAGAGGTATTCGTGCTTGAAGATAATGAATATGGTAGCTACCAACTGAAACAGAACTCAAAACATAAGTCTGGGTCTTATAAATATAATCTCACCTTACTGGAATCTATCTAAAATGATGGTTTAAAGGTGAGTTACCGAAAATAACATTTATTCGTTAAATTATAATTAGTTTATTTGTAAAATTTTCTTAATTATTACTAATATTATATCTTACACATAATATTATAAACAAAGTAATATGTGTACAAATCGTAAATTGATGTTCGTCTTAATTTATTAATTAGTAAAATGTAATATTTGGTGAAACGTTTACCCCAAGTGCAAACCGCCTTTCCCTGGAGAGAGTCCGTATTTTATGGTACAGTTATTGATTGTACCAAAATGTTCACGGTACCGAAATTGTAAATTAAAGTTGCATTAAATGTCGAAGTGTACATTGTACAAGTTACTGGTTAACACATTCATGATGTGGGAGTAGTTGCAATCCCGGTGGGAGGCTCACATTAACATATTGACGTGTAATGTTCATGTCAGGACCAGATCAGATACGAGTACATTTGATGCAATAACTACATACCTATAAAACAATTTAATGTGTCTATTATTTATTGTTGAGCTAGCACCACGTTGAATTAGTGTCTTTCTGTTATGTATACGTATACGTATACGTGTATAATATGTTATGTATACGTATATAATTTGCTTCGTCTTTTATTATACGTACTGCAAGGGACTGGAATAAATTGCCTGCGTGGGTAATCCCCTCTGATTATAATGTGGGTGTCTTCAAGACAAGAGTGAATAGGATTCTTCTAAGTTAATGTGCTTTACCATCCAAGGCTTCATTACTGCTTACCATCAGGTGGTTTTGTGGTTAAGCACTAACTTATTCGGTATAAGAAAATACGTGATAATCTCAAAAATACTGCTCTAATTTTCATACGGCTCGAACTATTAATTAAATAGAGCGCTTGAAGAGATAAAATAGAGTAGAGAGTAGAGAGAGTAAATAGAGTGTTCTACGAATGTTCAGATTGACGTGTTAAATAACACTTCCACCTAGAGCACACGCCAACCTACCGAGCTCGTTGTCTAAAACTAAATATTGGAGAAACTCATTGAACTATAATTACTAGCGTATAGAGCCGACACAGTGAACCCGATGTTTGCGCAATAAATTGGCTACAATTGGCTACAGTTTTCAGCGGATTCTGTCGATTTTGAAAAGAGAACGGAAGCTCGACTTTGAAAATAAAATCTCCCGTTGCGAAACAAATTTTGTTCGCGACGTCCGTTCTGGTATTTTGGCTTCAACCCATTAATGGCCCAATACTGGGCACGGGTCTCTCCTCTTGAGGAGGCCTAGAGCATACTCCACCACGCTGCTCCAGTGCGGATTGGTGGAGGGGTTAGTGGCCAACCCGAGTGTCGGAAGTTTTCAAACCGCCCGAGGGCCTCCGACATGGCTTAACGACTGTTATCTTATGATAACAACCGGGAACGACTGCTTAACGTGCCCTCCGAAGCACGGAAACGCTCAAGAAATTTTTGCCACTAGCGGTCACCCATCCAACTACTGACCGCGCCAGCTGTTGCTTAACTTTGTTGATCACATAGGATCGACGCATGCCGCCGGGCTATGAGCGCTTCTCATATCCGTTCTGGTATTTTAGTACATTATATTTCAATGGTCGAGCTTATGTTAAAAATAATGCTAGTAGTTCATCATGGGACACTTCAATAGGGCTTGAGTAATAGACTCTAATTCCAATGGTAATCATGAACCTTGCATGCTGCTTGGAATTGGCTTGCTGTTTCTGGGATTTGCAAGTGACATACCCTAATTTGAATTTTCTTAGTTATTAATAAAAATCTATTTGAAACTAATAATAACCTCATAACAAATCGTTATGGTCATGACCACAGATCATTGACCCTGAGTTTCAATAGCGTGACATCAGTTGAACAGCTATTCGATATTATATCAATAAAAAGTCTGCAGTATATCTGCTGTAAGTCCGCAAATAAATAAATGCCCTGACAAGTATGCAAATTTTTATACGTTCGCCATCTGTGTTTTCAATTTGCATTTTATGTAAAATTTTCTGATCGAGCCTCGGCGAGGTGTTCTACTATAATCAGATGAGTTGTAGGCGAAGAAAATGTAATTTGTTGCTAACTTCACTGTATTCTTACTAACCCATATTAACTGGTATTCTTAATAACACCTACATACTAACAGGTACTGATTGACAACAGTCCATCCTAAAGTCCTTTTCCAATTTTGTCATGGCACTGCAAGATCTTTTGATATCCCTGTCACATGAAAAAGACCTTACACTAGCTCAAATTTCATTTTTATGGCTCCTACACACTACATGGCATGCCCGCTCGGCTTTTTCTGCGCGATTCGTGCAGCACACAAAGTTAGTTCGATCCCGGCATTTACGCGATAGTGTTGTGTGGTACAATACCTATTTTGTGTGGTAAATAATACGAGATATAATTTAATTACTAAGAAGAAAAAAAAAGCCGCGGCCTACCGGACGGTTTCCTGTACGGCAACGCCGGTGGTTATAAAAGCCGCTGGGCATGCCGGCGGCTATACTAGTGGCACTATTGGCGGCCATGCTGGCGGCGCGGGTATAGTGTGTAGGAGCCATTAGATTAAACCGTGACTTGACCTATGTTTGTTATATATGACCATGTATCCAGTCCTTCCTTACTTATGATCTCATTTTTCGGTTCTTCACATAGAAAAAAAGACTTCCTCTATGAAGATCTTTTTTTTAAGTGTAACCTATGTTTTTTTTTAAGTAGTAGAGAGTTATTACTTGTTCAAACTTAGTGTATTTAAATGTAAATTGAGTAATTTTCACACAATAAATGAATCCTTTAAGTGAACGATATCATATTAATTATAGTTTTGTCGTTCTCAGTGCAACAATAACCTTATAAAGTACAGATATATTAAGTTTAAAATTCTCTCGTCATTCATAACAATATTTTATCGGAATGACAATCACAATAAAAATTTATTTAAAAAGTCCTCGTATGTACAAAATACATACATTGTTAAAAGCCAGTGAAATTTTATTGTTTTCTGTTTACAATTTACAATGACTAAGCAGCTATGCAAATATTGTTGTTGGTAAATTGTTGAAGCTTTGAAAGCCGATGTGAGTGACTTTTTACGATACGTGGCAATTTGTTACATCAAAATGAACATAGAAGTTAAGGATAATCTAATGATGAAGTTGATGATTGCTGTTGGACACCAAATATACAGAAAGTTGTGTGGTTAGTAGCAAAACATTTTGGAACTTGTAGCGAAAGTAATATTGATTGTGACTACGTGAAGGAAAGTCTTTAAGGGCTTATATACTGATATATTATGAAAGTCACACCAATACGTTCTCAAAGTTGTTTGGCTTCGATCGATTAATGGAATTACAGGGGTTTCTATTTCTAACTAAGGAGCTACTTATTACTCCAGTGGGGATTTATCTGCCTTTAATTATGGTAAACTAGCTGTTGCCCGCGGCTTCGCCTGCGGTAGAGATTTTTACAAATCCCGCAAGACCCCTGAACTTTTCCGGGATAAAAATTAACCTATGTTTTAATCCAGGGTAAAGGCTATCTCCATTCCATTTCAGCCAAATCGGTTAAGTAGTGCGTGAAAACGTAACAAACAAACTTACATTCACATTTGTAATATTAGTATGATATTTTTTTTTCGAATCAATGACATTTTGTGATTTAGAATGCTTAAAATTTCCGTTTTAATAAAAAGCGCCCCAAGCAAAGTAAAAACATGGGTAGCTCTAGGGTTCTAAATAAAATATTTTGATTCAAGAAAGTTGTGGCATGACAGTAAGTTGTGAGAAAATTATAAGGATTCCGTTTTTATTGAGATGCGGAACTATTAAAATATATATGAGTAATATTATGCGGAGTTGGAACAGTGTCAGACACAATAGTATGTATTGTGCTAAAACACATTGCAAAAATATACAAAATGTCAGCGATTTGTTGACGGCAATTTGTTACGCATTTCAACTCTTAAAGAGATCACAATGGCGCTAGCTGACGTATGAAATATATGGCAGCCGAAATTATGAGATGTTTTTCCGACAAGATTGGAAGAGGTTTTGCTCGATATGTATCACGATCTATGCTTTCAGGTTGAAAAAAGCTTTAGATATTAAAATAAATAATTTGAAATGTAGAAAAAGGAACCGTCTATAAATCAGGGATCTTAATTAAAAAGAGTCTGTCAAAAGTAGAGATTGAACATTCGAAAGCAGACTCGTCGTGTTTCGACTGGGGGCTTAAGAGCCAGTTCTTTCTTTCTTTCTTTTTATTCTCCCTTTCTTGGCCAGCAACGCATCAGTAATGCCTTTGGTGTTGCTAATGTCCATGGGTGACGATAGCCACTTACCATCAGGTGGATCATCAGCTCGTTTGCTGGCTATTTCCATAAAAAAACTCACTTAAAGCATGAATCTATTCATTCTCATAATGATAAACTATAGAATTAAGTATGGACTTTAGAAAAATATGTATCGGAATAATAGATCTTTAGTTTTGATAGATTGAAGCTTAAAGTAAATATTTTTTCATTATAATACCAAAGACTTTATACATACAATATCATTGTAAAATACAAAGTATACTATCATTTTATAGTATCATAACTTTTGCTTTAACCTAAGTACTACGAGTATTAAGTCTTTGTGGTTTAACACAAATCGTCTTACGAAAACAGACATTAAAAAATTGTTTTAAATAAATTTTCTTGCTACATTACTCATGTGTTTGACTATCATTGAACTCACAACTGATACGAATGCACAAATTCAATTTGTTACATTAAATTCTTGGTCTAATACATTTAATCTATTCCATTGTTCACGGCTGCTGAGGTGTACATGCGCGTAAAATGTCGTCTGTCTCAGTATCTATCTGCCACACAGAATGTCTTTACTTCAACGAGAAACTGGAATATCCTATTACCAAAGAAAATCTAGGTCTTGGAGATAAGCATTGTGAAATAGGATTTATTATGCTGTATTCTGTGCCTAAGTAATTCAGTCAGTTGTAAAATAAGATGATTTGAACTATAATAGTATTCTAAAATCATTAATGTAATGAAGTTTAGTGTCATGATTCAATTTGTTTACACCATGTCATTCTGCAAGATCTGAGATATTAATAATCTTCAATTTCTATCTATTTTTAACATTATTTTTTATTGTTTTATTCCATGAAGGGTTAAAGTTCTTCAATTCTTTTGCTCATCTGATCGGTATCAACTGAGTTTCTATGCTTTAGTAAAACTATTTACTAGTACAAATGGTGTAATACTATAACTACTGTAATATTCTTTTAGATCATTATCAAAAAAATTAATACTAGAACCTGACTATTTAACCTGCATATGTATTTATCTATAATATTGAATTAACGTAAACGCTCCTATTACCGCCAGTTTAAGCTGACTATGGATGAACTTCAGAAAATTAGATATACGCCGTTATGCTAGGACAGGCGTTTTAATTTATTCTTTATCATAATTAAATATTCTATGACATTCAGTACTTAAATTTAGTATTAAATGACACAATATTTAATAAATAATAATTTAATCTGAAATAGCGGCTGCTTCTATTACCGCCCGATGGGATGATGTTGTTTCTATTACCGTTTTTCATGTTTCTATTACCGACCACTGAAAAAGGAACACATTCTCCATACTATTAAATAATAAAAAAACAAAAATAAATATTTATTAAGTTGGTATAAAATATTTGAGATCAATAATTACTATTAAAAACTGAGCTTTCTTCTTAATAATGTAGTTAAAGTACATATTATTAAAAACACTATCTACTGAAATTTTATAAGATGGAGGTTAATATCTTGAAACAAGGTTTAGTTATTCCAATCCGTTGGAGTTACACATTTTGCCATCAAATCGCATCATCAGACCCTGAGATAGTCTATGATGTAGGTATTAGTTTTGCAAAAATAAAGTTATTGGCAAAAAATTTCTTAAAAACGGTTCCGATTCTCCTATTCAAGAGTTACACATTTTGTCTCCAAGGGACATCATCAGACCATAGAATGGTCAATGATGTACTGATTTTGCTGTGTAAATATTTACCAACAACAAAATATACCTTTTAACACGGTTCAATTATTCCAATCCGTTGAGGAGTTACATATTTCGTCTCCAATTCACATCATTACACCCTGAGATGTCAACGAACCGTTGAGGTGTTCCACTCTATATGTCCAGAACCCATCATAAGATCCTCACCATGATGTTAATGAGACCACCCTGAAGCAATCCCCTATTTAATACCATTTAAACCATCCAAATTGGTTGAACATATAAAGAAAAAAAAAACATATACGACGAATTGATAACCTCCTCCTTTTTTGAAGTCGGTCAAAAACTTATGTGTGACCTATAGAACATTTATGAATACAGGAACTTATAGCAGGCTTATCAGCATTTTAACTACAGTACGCTACATACCTACAATAAGAGACTTTTATAAATAAGACCGTATGGGTCGGTAATAGAATTAAGTATGAAGATTCTATTACCGACCAAAAAAGAAACAATAATAGGAAAAAATCCATAAGACAAAATATATGGCGTTAATTGATCCAATTATGTAATACACTCTTTAGAATCAAACAAGTTAAAAAAAAACATGTAAAATGATGTATTAAAAGAAATAAAAGCTAAAATACCAACTATTGTAAAACATCTAATACCGCCATGGGGCGTTAATAGAAGCGACTTATAAAAATTATGTTTCTATTACCGCTCCAATGTAAAATTCGATTTAAACGACAAGCCATGGCCAGAACGGTAGTATTAGATGTTAATCTAAAAAACCAATGTATTATTTGTTATAGTTACATATTTACATGCACGTATACACATTTTATTTGTGTTAATTTCTCTTAAGTAATAACGAGGTGTTCTTATGTAGCTGGGAGCACAACACTATGACACAAAAGTCCGTTGCGGCCGCGTCTCAATTATTGGCTATTTACTCTGTTTGCTGATTATTTACGCACACAAACTTTATTATTTTTGTTTCTCAATATACATACCTAAAATATTTTTAGGCTACAACTTTCATGGAATCTATAACATGCCTTAAAATAGTGATTAAAAAAACTGGCGGTAATAGGATACAAATTTTGGGAGGCGGTAATAGGCGCGTTTACGTTATATTGCTTGGTTTGGGTTGAACTCATTAATGGGCCATTAATGGAGTATGGACTAGTGGAGAACGTCTTGAGGAGGCCTAGAGCATACTCCACGATGCTGCTCCAGTGCGGATTGGTACAGGGTTTAATTGGTCAACCCAACATTAACTACCGCCCTAAGGCACGACATGGCTTAACGACGAAAATTAATAAAAATTCCATATCGTTTTATTTTGTTCTAGCGGCAAAATATTCCTCGTATTTATAAATTAACAGCTGTGAAATTGATAGCTCGTAAACAAATTTCAATTTATCCTTGTTTTTCTACATCAAAATACGGAGAATTTAATAAAACCAATCATTTCTCTTGTTTCAGATGGCAGCCGGAAAATTTGATTAACACAAAAAGTGGTCGTAGCTATAAATCGACATCAAAAATGATAACATGACGAAATATGTTATCGAACGGACAGTTCCACAAAACCCGGACTGAAGTTGAAAATATGAACGATGATTGTAAAATATATAAGTGCGACAAAACCAAACGTAATTCTCAAAGAGACATTCATTTCAACTTATACTCAGTTCTTTTTATAATTTCTCTAGTACAATCAGTTAATTCGAATACTACAAATATGAATCGTCATACCGGTGATAGGAATATTGAGAAACGGGATTATGGTAGTGAAGGTAATTCACCTAACGATGACTATGACGAACATGATAGTTCACAAACTAGCGGGAATTTCCAAGGTCAATTTGAACACAATCCATATTACAATAGTGAAGATTTATTACAACCTCACGGTCAATTTTATAGTGAAGATAACGCGTATAGTAATTACGGTGACTATAAAAGATATTACTTGAACCCTTCGAATCCGATTCCCAAATCTAATGTTAAGTTTAAAATAAGTAGTAGGATAGTCCAAACTAAGTTCGGGAAGTTACAGGGCATTGTGTTAGCCATGGACGAACATAGATATTTGAGCCCGCTTGAAGTTTTTTTAGGAGTACCGTACGCTACCCCACCCGTCGGATCTAATAGGTAAGCAATTATTTTTATTTCCTACTAATATTATAAATGTGAAATTTGTAAGGATCTATGGATGTTTGTTTCTCTTTCACTACTACTGATGATTTTCATGAAATTTAACACACAGACCATGATCTAAAATGAAATATTGGGGGCTTATTGTCCTGGATAAGGCACGGTAGGTGCTAGTCTATAATAAATACTAATATTCCCGCACTCACGAATTCCCGCTGTTTCGGATGACTTAGATAGCACAACAGCATCACAAACTCCGACGACTCAAGAACTAACATTTGTCTGCTAAATTGCTGCCTCGCTCGGGAATCGAAGCCAAACTTCGCCCAAGTCACTACTAACCAGACTAGGGGTCGTTAAATCTATTATTTATTTCATGCATAAACGTAATAAAGGAACATTATAAAAACTTCAGTCGTTAATTTGTTAATGATATTCTCTTTTGCTTAATTAATTACCAATTACCATTTAATGTAAAAGCTGATGAAACGTGTGTATTTCTTTATCGTGATTATTGATTATGCATACAAATAGAGTTGACTAAAGGAGCCACTTATTGAGTTTTTATTAGCCAACAAGTCACCTGATGGTAAGTGGTTGCCTTCGACCAATACCAATTAGTTAGTAATAGCTAAGAAGGAAGCGGTGAATCAGCATTATTCCTAGCTAATAACTAACAGTTTACTTAATACAGATAGCTTAGTAAAGTATTAACTTGATTTTAGATTCAGCCCCACAAGAACACCTTCGCCGTGGGATGGAGTGAGAGTATCAGACAGGCCCGGTCCCGCTTGTCCTCAAAAACTGCCAGATCTGGATGACGAGAGGACCATTTTAGAAAAAATGCCTAAAGGCAGACTAGAATACTTGAAAAGACTGATGCCGTATCTTAAGAATCAAAGCGAGGATTGCCTCTACCTAAACATATTTGCACCGTTACAAAGTAAGTATGAAGCGAAAATGTGTTTCCAACTTTATATTTTTTTTATTTTCCATAAGCTTAATTTATGTTAAGCAGAATAATATAATGTTTTTGTGATAGCGTTAAGTATTAATTTAATGATCATTAATTTCGGATTAAAAAATGAAAAATAATTTAAATGCAAATAAACTTTAAGTAATAAAAATAATGAATAACAACGAATAATAAATTATGACAGTTATTTAAATCTGCCCATGAAAAATAAAATCTAATGAGGTAAATAATTTTTATACAAGTAGATCATACTTATATAAAGTTGCATAGTACTAATAATTTCCTTTCAGACCTCGGCTCTTGTCAACAAAGTCAACAATATTCAAACTTGACACAAATTTAATGAATAGCTGTCAAGCATACTGGTTTTCTCATCTGACAATTTTAATATCGTTACAGTATTAATCTTAGTGTATTTTCCAATTAAGTCCGTAATTGTTGACTATATTAAAACAAATGACACAACTTTGATTAAAAACATATATAATTCTAGAAATTAATACATCATCTTAAATGTTTTTCCAAAAATAATAAACTAAAACTTTTTTTCTGAGCTTCGGAATCGATTTTTATAATAACAAAAATTCAGATTAATGTCAAACCTTCACATGCTAGAAATAATTATATTATATTATAATATAATATATTAATTACATTAATTTTATTTTTTAATATTATTAATTATAACGCATCTCTAATTTCAAATCCAGCATATAATAATTGCTTCTGCAATTAAGGAGTCATTAGTCATGCGAGAAATGCAATCCATTGGCTTCGACGATGAATGCATACTGAATATCCTGCAGCAATCATAATTATAATAAATATTTAAATACAATAATTATGTTGTATTCAAACTATATTTTACTGTTGTTTAATGTTACTTAAACAGTATTTGGCTATTTGTTTGTGGTTGAAACATACTTTTGTGCTTATAGCTTGGAAGCTCGTGTCCATCGATTGAAGCAACCGCGGGTGCGGTTGGTAGCTAGATGGGTAACCACTAACCACTATTGTGCTAGTGGCAAACAGATACAAAAGATAGTAATTAATATATTTTGTGTATAAATTTTAACCTTGAACTATTAAGGTTGTAATCTTCACTCTAGCTTACATATTTTGGCTAGCAAAATCTTTGCATTTTTCTCTTGCATCTGCTCAAATAAAGATTACCTAGTGACTGACATAACTCGTTTTTGTCAATTTTCCCGTTCAATTTTAATGTGGGCGTCCAAGAATTCTGAAATTTTGTGTTGAAATGCCAATATTATAGTTTGCTCAATTACCCTCACTGATGAGTATGTTACTGATATAGGAACAACAATAGGGTATGGGTGAAACACAAAATTGATCGACATGAATACATTCAATCTGATCTTAGCCTCTAATTCGGAGCAGCTCCGACCTTAGACGGGTCATTAGTGATGTATTCAGGGCATTTCAACAGCTCTAGCGTTAGGCTAGCTGACGCGAGTTAGGTCGTTACGTCACGTCAACGATTTGTAATTGAGTTTCGTTTCATTAAAATTCAAGAGGATGTCTATTCATTAGAAGTTATTATTTATTCACATGCAAATAATTGCTATGTCATTTATATGCTTTTCCAAATGAGTTCAACACTAAAACTACACAACTTTCTGTCTTTGTTACGTTGTGTTTTTACCATGAATAAGACAAGGATGACTTTAAAATAATTTATTTTTACTGAGCTTTTATTAGCTAGAATAATAAATGTTATAAATATGTTGCCGTTAGATTAGTAGGATTCGATTAAGATTCTCATTTTTATGACAATTATTATGGCTAAGAAATCAAGGTGTTAGGAACATCGCCGAAATCAAAGCCGAAGTTTTATCGGATAACTCGAATAATCCCAATACGAATTCTTCCGATAATGTCATCATTATAATTTCTCTAAGTTCCGTGACTATATCGGCTGCTTCTTCATTGGACGACACAATTTTATAATTGTGTGCAACGACAGCAGTGAAGGCATAATTCTATGAAATTGTGTTCATGCTGTCTCATTGGAAAACCGCGACAGGATAATATCATTATCATCGGCAGCAAGGCTCGTGACGATAGTTATTAATGTATGTGTATTGTATACACACTTAAGCTTCTATGTATGGGTGTGTCCACAATTCATACATAAAATATCGTTATCGTCGTCATCATTCTTGTTTTTTGACGTGATAACGTCTATTAAAACGATGAACGCCGGGCGCACGCACGAAAAAATGTAGCGTTCCGCGAGCGAGAGAGCGGCAAAAAGTCAAGCATTAACTTATTTTAAGTATAAAAAAAAGCGATAGAGAGGCACGATCGGCTAGAATCGGCCGAAGCGCTCAATTTTATCTATAAATGCAATCATTTCATCAATGTTTTGTCATGACGTTGTCACGTTAAACTACTGTCCGTAAACCGATTATACAGACATTATTGAAGTGAAAACTTCTTTAGTACGGGGGTGACTTGAAATTTTATGAAACGAAACTGTCCAGTGGAGACTAGAGATGAGTGGAGACGAGTTGATTTTACATTTGTCTCATTATCTTGAAAACAAAATTTTTGAAGATTTCACTTCTACCACGTGTGAATTGCACACATTTTTTTTTTCCAGTGGATGAAACAAAACTAGCTCTTCCAGTGCTGGTGTATATACACGGGGAGAGCTACTCGTACAGCGCTGCGAATCCTTACGACGGAGCCGTGCTGGCCAGCTACACTGACCTCATCATCGTTACGCTTAACTTCAGGCTGGGTGTCTTGGGTAAGTTGGTTAACTGTTACAGAACTATTGTTAATTTTTTTTTTTTTTTTTTTTTTATTTATTTATTTCCAACGAATGAGTACATTTACTACATTTCCATGTCTGCCAAACTGTAAGCCAGTTTGTCGGCAACTGAACCAGTTTCTCGCTTTTATTACATTTTTATTTATATAATAACTACTACTTATAAGTATCTATATATAATATGTATACTGTATATATAACATTACCTATTAGGGATGTTGACTATTTTTAGGATTCAGTTTGATTCTACAGATAGAACATTATTTTCTAAATTTCCCACCAAAAAACTATTCAATACTATCCGTCGACTAAAGTTAGCTGCACTTACATATAAAACACGAACAATGAAATTGGTCACGATTTTTGTTATGGATGTCCAATGGCTTAGGTGATTATAAATTGGGTGGACGACCGATAGTGTGGCAATGTTAACAGTGTTTCTTTTTTTTAACCTCCTGAATTGGACTGAATTTTTTATGTTTGTTACCTCAGAACTTTGGACTCAGTGAACTGGTTTTGATGATTCTTTTTGGAACGAAGTTCTTTATCGCGCGTTGCCAAAGGGGGCTAGGCGGAAAATTTGGTAACGACACTTTTTGCCGTCGTAGTTGAATCTTGAGAGGTGTCAAGTGTCAGGTGCTTCCTTTGTATTTTTTACATAGAAAGCAAGCCAGAGTACTAGGATAGCAAAAACATGCAAGCGAGTGTGCCAAAACAAATCTAACAAGGAGACGGCAAGGGTGTGGGGTTCTCAAATCGAGCTGTGGTTCCGCGTGTATGTAGTACTCAGTAAGTGTATCCATATCCTCAAACCGTAGAGCGCACTACTTGGTCATTGCCGAGAAAAAAAATCCTAAAGTATGAAAATATTTTTTTAATAAAATTCAATAAGTCATTATAAACAATTTCTTTTCGACTTTTATACATTATTGAACCGTGAATTGAATAATTTATAACTTTTTAATAATTAGAACTTATAAAGAAATACAAAAAGCCAAAGTTCATTTGAACGTTATCATTTTTTTAAAGCAGTATAATATCATTAAATACAATAAATTATTGATTACTATTATTAATAAATACAGTGAATATTTGTGATAAAATATTTAAACTACATTTTTTTTCATCATTAATCTTAATGAAAACACCAACCTGGATGATATTTATCATGAAAGAATAATTATTTTTATTTTGTAAATTCTTCATAATATTATGTATGGTATATTAAATTTTATTTAATAATACCTAATCACATGCGAATTTTAAATTTTCATGTGTTTGATGTTTAAAGAGTTATAAATTATTGAATTCGCCGTTCAATACTGTATAAAAGTCAAAAAGAAATTGTTTATAGCGAGTTATTGAATGTTAATAAAAAAATATTTTCATACTTTAGGATGTTTTTTCTCGGCAATGACCAAGTAGTGCGCTCTACGGTTTGAGGATATGGATACACTTACTGAGTACTACAGACATGCGGAACCACAGCTCGATTTGAGAACCCCACACCCTTGCCGTCTCCTTGTAAGGTATTAAATTTTGCGAGAAATTTAATGCCTTGGATTTGTTTTGGCATTAAATTAATTATAAGGTATTAAATTTTATGAGAAATTTAATGCCTTGGATTTGTTTTGGCACACTTGCTGCATGTTTTTGCTTTCCTAGTACTGACTGCAAGGAACTTCGTTCCATCCGGGTGTCCCTTGACACCTCTCAAGTTTTTTTTAAATCGAAAGCTGGTGCTTGTCATGTGGTTCCACTTAGGTAATTGAGTGAGCTCTGAAGAGTAGTTTTTGAGTTATCCCTAATTTTGAAGTCGGTTATTTTTTAAGTGGCCGCAACGCATCAGTGATGCTGGGTGTCGACAGCCAATTACCATCAGATGGACTATAAATTAATTTGCTGGCTATTTCCTCAAAGAAATATTGGTAACCCTAATGATGACATTAAAACTTACACTCGGTCACCACGTCTCGGTCACCAAGTGTAATATTTGAGGTGTATGTTATTATAACTCTAATATTTTAGGTATATTTTGTCACCAGATTTGAAAATTGGTAGGATTCTTGCTAAGATTTATGACAGTTTCTCTCCATAGAGAATGTAGAATTCTGCTGGAGATGAAGTCGGTGATGTGTTTAATGTTGAAAATAATTATAATATCATTGTAGGTACATCTCCCAAATAAAATGAAACGCTAGAATTAATTAAATTGGTTTCAAATGTCCAATAAGAATTTCCTGTAATTCTAACGAATAGGATAATATATAACGAAGAGGATAAAACGCCGCAAGTGCTAAAATGAGGTTCCGCATACAAATTGATAGATAATTGAAATGTAGATAGCTTTCGATAAGAAATTGATTCCTTTGGAATTTTCATTTATAGATCTTCCGATTCAATTATACGGTGTAAGGAGATAGCACGTCAAGGTATGGATTTAATAAAAGTGGTTTTGAAATGCACGAATTAATGAACTAAACAATGAAGAATTATGTGTGCCGCCTTTTGGATTTACTCCTAAGAATCGATTTTCATAACATAAGCCTAGGATATGAAAATTTATGGGGAGTAAAATCAAACCCTGTTATGTTACGTTATGTTATGCATTATGTTCGTGCGTAAACTACAAACCAAGAATCTAGATGGCGTTGTTACTGATTTGACGATAACGTCATGTTAAATTAAATAATTACTATAAATAAATGTATCAATCATGCTTTCAGTAATATAAAAAAGGCGTTCATTTACCCTCATTTACTGATCCATATATTTTATAGAAGTATAAGGAGTAAACTCCAGTCGTGCGTTGAAGCTGACACACACAATTTTCTTAGAAATACTGGAAGAAGATGTTTGGATGGTTGGGTTATAAACCATCACGCGCTAACCGTTGTATGGATTAAATGTTGTATGGATTAAATGTTGTTGTTGTATGGATTAAAATTAAACTTGGCACACAGATAGAACATGTAAGACACTTAAGAAAAAGGATAGATTTAATCACAGCTATACGTTCCCGTGGGATGATTTCACGTTTATATGAAACCATTCTTCCGCGGGCGAAGCCGCAAAGATAAGCAACAAAAATAGTTTTATTGAAGAAAGTTAACAATCAAAATCGAAATTAATTTTCATTAATTATGCGAGTATCTAATTAGCAACCCGCCCTTTCTTCGCTTCGGGTACTTTAACTTTAATTACCTGAAGCAACTCCGTTCTGCTATAGTCTCTAGACTATATACAGGGTGGATTTTTGAGACGGGTCAGTAAGGGCAGGTACCTTAACCGTTATAGTTACAGGAAAACATTCCTAGGAGACTATCCATAACTTTTTAAGATATTCTGAACTGCATTCACAGATTTTTGAAAAAATGTACGGTCAGTGAAAAAAGTACTAAAATCCAAAAAAAAATATTTTTATGCCTATCGATCCTACTTCGTATGGGGATCAAAATACTCTATGGGACCATTTAAGGTACGAGTACTAGAAATGTCAGAAAACGCTAAAAACATTTTCCATACATTTTGTACTGAAAAACGATAAATCAACTCGAAATATTCTTTATCGCCAAACAATCCTATTTCTTACTGCGATTAAAATATTCTTTAAGGCCTATTGAAATTTAAATACAAAAACTACGGTAAGACACAACATATCACACAAACTTAAAAATAGGTTATCTATTATTCAAAATGACCGCCTTTTTCACGAATACATAAGTTCATTCGTTTTTGTACTGAGCAAGTAGCAGCGGAAAGTTTTCTTCGATGGATATTATTTAAAATCCTCGTTAATGCCTCTTTCAGCTCCTGAACTTTTTCGTACTTTCTATTGTAGACTTCATTTTTTTAGGTGGCCCCACAAAAAAAAAAACTCGAGAGGCGTTAGATCAGGGCTGCGAGGTGGCCACTTAATTGGACCATGTGTTCCCCTAACAGCACCTCTTGCAGCGTGCCTTCGTGAAAACGTCGGTCATTTTGAATAATAGATAACCTTTTTTAAGTTTGTGTGATATGTTGTGTCTTACCGTAGTTTTCGTATTTAAATTTCAATAGGCCTTAAAGAATCTTTTAATTGCGGTAAGAAATAGGATTGTTTGGCGATAAAGAATATTTCGAGTTGATTTATCGTTTTTCAGTACAAAATGTATGGAAAATGTTTTTAGCGTTTTCTGACATTTCTAGTACTCATACCTTAAATGGTTCCATAGAGTATTTTGATCCCCATACGAAGTAAGATCGATAAGCATAAAAATATTTTTTTTTTGATTTTAGCACTTTTTTCGCTGACCGTAAATTTTTTCAAAAATCTGTGAATGCAGTTCAGAATATCTAAAAAAGTTATGGATAGTCTCCTTAGAACGTTTTCCTGTAACTATAACGGTTAAGGTACCTGCCCTTACTGACCCGTCTCAAAAATCCACCCTGTATATTATATCTATACTAATATTATAAAGAGGAAAGCTTTGTATTTTTGTATTTTTGTATGTTTGCAACGAATAAACTCAAAAACTACTGAACCGATTTTAAAAATTCTTTCACCATTAGAATGCTACATTATTCAGAAGTAACATAGGCTATATTTATTACTAGAAAAAATTAGGGATCCTTTCTAAAACATCAGTAACGTGAACCAAGGTGTGAAAAAATTTGCTTAAAAATTTCTTTCATCGCATACGCTGCGAAAACTATTGACGATAGAACAAAAAAATGTTCTACAATATTAGAGAACATATCAATATCTACAAAAAACCTCGCGATACTATATGTCCAACTATTGTCGTTATGCCACTATAACCACTTTTTACATTTTAAAAGTTAATAAAAAAGATGACCAAAATCAGAGCATGAAAACCATACCTTCGTATTAATCCTTATCCAAATAAATCATTTCATATTCAAAACTGTTTCAGTACCTATAGATAACTTTTTGAATTACTCAAATCGGACATTCCATTCAGAAGATAATACGAATTAAGGAAAATAAACACCGCCGCCGCGGCCGCGCAATGAACAGTGTGGCCCCACGCAAAGCAGCTTAGCGTAGGCCTTTATACATATACCAATGCAATAAAAAGTAAATAGAGGAATGTAAAAAAAATTGTTCAAGTAAAAAATAAACACATTACGAATAAATTACTTGAGTACATAAAACTTAAAAAACAATTTTGATAAAATGTATAGGATGTTATAAAAAAATAAAAATGGGTTGGCAAGTACAAATTTAAAATTTAAAGAAAAAAACACAGGTAAGTATGTCCTATAAAAAAATCTATATATATAAAATTGAAAAGCGACACACCGCTGATTAAACAAAAAATCTCAGAAACTACCGAACCGATTAAGATGAAATTTGGCAGGGAGATAGTTTATGCTAAGGAGACGTCCACTAAGAACGGATTTTTGGAAATTCATCCCCTAAGGGGTACAAATAAGGGTTAGAAGACACTTTCATACAAACCAACTTTCTTAGTTTTAGATTTATAAATTTGAAAATTCTTATGTAGGTTTATAGTAATAAGCAAAAGTTAACTTTAATATATTTTTTGGGAAAATCATCCCTTAAAGGGTTAATTTACTGAATTGAACTTAGTAGGCAACTTCGTCGTTTTTGAAGTTAAAAACATGAAAATTTACATATTAGCTCCAGACTAGAAACAAAATTTGTAAGTATTATGTTTTTTTGGAAAATCATCCCCTAAAGGGTTAATTAAGAGTGCGAAAGTTAGTATGGACACTTCGTCAGTTTTGAAGTACGAAGGGCGAAAATTTGTATATAAGCTTATAGTTAGACACAAAAAATAACTGTATCATTGTTTTCTCGAAATTCATCCCCTAAAAATAGGGGTTGGTAGTCAACTACATACAAATCAACTTCGCGAATTTTAGAGTTATAAATATGAAATTTTTTATGTAAGTTTATAGTAATAAACAAAAGTTAACTTTAACAATTTTTTTCGGAAAATCATCCCTTAAAGGGTTAATTTAGTGAATTTAATTTAGTATGCAACTTCGTCATTTTTAAAGTAAGAAGGGTGAAATTTTGTATATAAGGTTATAGTTAGACACAAAAAATAACTGTATCACTGTTTTCTCGAAATTCATCCCCTAAAAATAGGGGTAGGAAGCCATTTACGTATAAATCAACATCGTGAGTTTTAGACTTATAAATATGAAAATTTTTATGTAACTTTATAGTTGTGAACAAAAGTTAATTTTAACACGGTTTTTTGGAAAATCATCCCTTAAAGGGTTAATTTAGAGGATTTCATTTAGTACGCAACTTCGTCATTTTTAAAGTTAAAAACATGAAAATTTATATATTAGCTCCAGATTAGAAACAAAATTTGGAAGTACATATTACGTTTTTTTTTGGAAAGTCATCCCCTAAAGGGTTAAACAAGAGTGCGAAAGTTAGTATGGACACTTCGTCAGTTTTGAAGTACGAAGGGCGAAAATTTGTATATAAGCTTATAGTTAGACACAAAAATAACTGTACCACTGATTTCTCGAAATTCATCCCCTAAAAATAGGGGTTGGTAGTCAACTACATACAAATCAACTTCGCCAGTTTTAGAGTTATAAAATATATGAATTTTTTTATGTAAGTTTATAGTAATAAACAAAAGTTAACTTAGATTAAAATTTTTTCGGAAAATCATCCCTTAAAGAGTTAATTTAGGGGAATGAACTTAGTAAGCAACTTCGTCATTTTTTAAGTTAACCCTTAATTAGGCGCATGGGGTCAGAGCAACTTGAAATTGAAAAAAATATGTTTTATAGTGTTTAGAGCGCGCTCACGCTCTTAGTAGCTTCCTCACTCCCCGCGGGGAACGCAAATAAGTCGCGTCCAGAACATCAACGCGTGCGCACGTATCGCTGCTCTCTAGAGCACTGACCCCATGCGACCAGTTACGTTACATTTTTTGGCGGAGATAAGTTTTTACTTTTGTGCTTTCTTTTAGTTTATATGTGTATATTGTTTATTATTTTTCTTTGTATGTGTATATTTTTACACTGCGTAATTGCTTTATGTATTTCTGAGTTTATTTTAATCCTTTTCCCTTTTTTTTCACTTTTTTACTGATTTGAAATATCTAACGAAAGACAAATATTGCAATGACTGGAGGAAGTATCCGATGAAGAGCAAGATGTTGCTGGTTCGGATTCGGAAGACGAAACGGTAAATGATACTGCTATTGATAGTGCTCATGATTCAGAAAGCGAAATTGAAGAGTCCGAAGATATCCAAGACATCCCCGAACCATCAGAAAGTAAAGGTGGTGTGATTGTAATGACCAACTTTGCAGTAATTATAATGTTGGAAGAAGAACAAAAACATGGCCACTGGGTGTATTTTTTCATCTTCTAAACATATCTGATATCAACGCATTTGTCATACACAAAGCGAGTACTGATAAGAGTATCACACATACAAGACGGATTTTTTTGAAGAAATTAGCAGCAGCACTTGTGGAAAATCACCAGAAACGTCGTGTACAACTACGTGCTGTACCAACAACAACAAAGAAACGACTCCGTGAAGTTCATGATGTGGACGAGACGGTCCAGCAATCGACAGCTAAGCGTGGGCGCTGCTCATCGTGTCCTAGAATTTTACAACAAAAAAGTGCCAACAAAATGCTTCAAGTGTCGTAAATTTATTTGTCAGCAACACTCGAGGGTTTACTGCGAAGGATGCAGAACAGAAGAATCCGCTGATGAGAATAATTAATTAATTTTTTTAATTGTTTTTTAAGTTGATCTTGGCAATGCCAAAAAATATTAGTTTAAAGAAAGGTTGCATTTTTTTTACTAAGTATAATGTTCTAGTTATGTTTTTGTTTCTTAAAGTTCATTATATTAAAGAACTTTAGTAATTACTATAAAATACATTAAGTTTTATTTATTTTTGACACTCCTTTCCCAATGTTTTTTTGGGGTCACTCAATACCCCATGCGCCTAATTGGGTGATTTTTTTAATGCGCCTAGTTAAGGGTTAAGAATGGACAGGGAGCAGGAGAGGGAGAAGGAGCGGAAGAGGGAGATAGAGAGGGACAGGGAGCGGGAGAGGGAGTGGGAGCGGGACAGAAATCGGGAGAGGGCGCGGGTGTGGGCGGCAGAGGGACTGGGAGCGACAGAGGAAGAGGGAGAGGGATATGAAGTGGGAGAACGACCTCGAGCGGGAAAGGGAGAGGGAGAGGGATATGTGGTGGGAGTAGGACCTCGAGCGGGAAAGGGACAGGGAGTGGGACAGGAAGAGGGAGAGCGAGGGGAGTGAGACAGGGAGCGGGAGAGGAAAAAGGACAGGGAGCGGGAGAGGAAGAGGGCAAGGGGAGAGAGGGAGATGGAGAGGGAAAGGGAGAGGGAAAAGAAAAAAAGTTAATGTTGTTTACTATTCCAAACCCGCTCCCGAAGGAATAATCTGTGATTGTATCATAAGTTTCTGTATGTAAATTCCTAAATATAAGTACTTCAATATAAATGAACCTGTTTTTAAATTTTCTTTTGTAAGGGATAATAAATAATATGATAAGCATAATTTCCGCGTGCGAAGCTGCGGGCAACAGCTAGTTTGTATATAAGCTTATAGTTAGACACAAAAAATAACTGTATCATTGTTTTCTCGAAATTCATCCCCTAAAAATAGGGGTTGGTAGTCAACTACATACAAATCAACTTCGCGAATTTTAGAGTTATAAATATGAAATTTTTTATGTAAGTTTATAGTAATAAACAAAAGTTAACTTTAACAATTTTTTTCGGAAAATCATCCCTTAAAGGGTTAATTTAGTGAATTTAATTTAGTATGCAACTTCGTCATTTTTAAAGTAAGAAGGGTGAAATTTTGTATATAAGGTTATAGTTAGACACAAAAAATAACTGTATCACTGTTTTCTCGAAATTCATCCCCTAAAAATAGGGGTAGGAAGCCATTTACGTATAAATCAACATCGTGAGTTTTAGACTTATAAATATGAAAATTTTTATGTAACTTTATAGTTGTGAACAAAAGTTAATTTTAACACGGTTTTTTGGAAAATCATCCCTTAAAGGGTTAATTTAGAGGATTTCATTTAGTACGCAACTTCGTCATTTTTAAAGTTAAAAACATGAAAATTTATATATTAGCTCCAGATTAGAAACAAAATTTGGAAGTACATATTACGTTTTTTTTTGGAAAGTCATCCCCTAAAGGGTTAAACAAGAGTGCGAAAGTTAGTATGGACACTTCGTCAGTTTTGAAGTACGAAGGGCGAAAATTTGTATATAAGCTTATAGTTAGACACAAAAATAACTGTACCACTGATTTCTCGAAATTCATCCCCTAAAAATAGGGGTTGGTAGTCAACTACATACAAATCAACTTCGCCAGTTTTAGAGTTATAAAATATATGAATTTTTTTATGTAAGTTTATAGTAATAAACAAAAGTTAACTTAGATTAAAATTTTTTCGGAAAATCATCCCTTAAAGAGTTAATTTAGGGGAATGAACTTAGTAAGCAACTTCGTCATTTTTTAAGTTAAGAATGGACAGGGAGCAGGAGAGGGAGAAGGAGCGGAAGAGGGAGATAGAGAGGGACAGGGAGCGGGAGAGGGAGTGGGAGCGGGACAGAAATCGGGAGAGGGCGCGGGTGTGGGCGGGAGAGGGACTGGGAGCGACAGAGGAAGAGGGAGAGGGATATGAAGTGGGAGAACGACCTCGAGCGGGAAAGGG
Source organism: Thymelicus sylvestris (assembly GCA_911387775.1). Taxonomy (NCBI): domain Eukaryota; kingdom Metazoa; phylum Arthropoda; class Insecta; order Lepidoptera; family Hesperiidae; genus Thymelicus; species Thymelicus sylvestris. The sequence continues at coordinate 18,054,422 of OU426889.1, forward strand.
AGAGGGAGAGGGATATGTGGTGGGAGTAGGACCTCGAGCGGGAAAGGGACAGGGAGTGGGACAGGAAGAGGGAGAGCGAGGGGAGTGAGACAGGGAGCGGGAGAGGAAAAAGGACAGGGAGCGGGAGAGGAAGAGGGCAAGGGGAGAGAGGGAGATGGAGAGGGAAAGGGAGAGGGAAAAGAAAAAAAGTTAATGTTGTTTACTATTCCAAACCCGCTCCCGAAGGAATAATCTGTGATTGTATCATAAGTTTCTGTATGTAAATTCCTAAATATAAGTACTTCAATATAAATGAACCTGTTTTTAAATTTTCTTTTGTAAGGGATAATAAATAATATGATAAGCATAATTTCCGCGTGCGAAGCTGCGGGCAACAGCTAGTAGACTATATAGCGCAGAAATCAATTGAAACTGTGAAAAAATTCACGCAAATAGTTTGCTTGATTAATTTCAATTTAAGCCTACTAGTAATTACTAAGGCCTTTCAAGTTAACGAGTAATAGTTGATCTAATTATAATTATGGACGGAACCCTTACGGGCGTGGCCCGACACGCACTCACCCGGTTTTTAACAATGCATTCAATCTATGACTTCTTTAAAAAAGCTATTCCTGAAGCGCAATTTAAATTCAAAACCAAGTCTGATGAATGGAACATTTCTTGCTACGAAACTTCGTAAAACTCCAGCTTCAAGTATCAAATAATAAAAACTGTTGAAGCGAAAAAATTCCAAGTTCCACGACTCTTGTATCTTAATGTTGAATAATTCTATTCAATTCTATTCAAATTCACAATTCAATAAAAACTGTTCTGCAGTTCCGCCTCCATTAAGACGTCTGAGATGACAATTTCATCCCATTCATTATCATAATTAATGTTTGTTTCATTGTTTCTAAAGTAATTTCGTTTTCAAATGATTATTACATACTTTTATACTAATAGCTTATTGGTATTTATCTTTGCAATATTCAAAACAAAGCTTTTTTCGTTTTTATTGTCTTCGTTTAAAAAACAATCAGTAAAACAACTTTTGTATTTTATTTTATCATGGTAATCTATTAGATCGCTTTGATTACAACGATACCATTTATATATACGTTTTTATTAAGCTTTCTCTGTTTGTGTAAGTTAAATCTTGCAAGTTTGATAATACCAACTTTCCCTTTGGATTAGAAGTTTAGAAATTATAAATTTTACATATTGCGTAAGTTCTAATTACATGACAGGTTTGAATCCAGAATATTGAACGTTAAGGAGCCGTTAACTACACAGTTTAATTATTATTATTTTAAACTTAAAACTTATTTGACATAATGTAAAAAAAACTAAGAATTTTAGAGTGTAATTAAAATAACTTTAATTAACAAGTTTTTTCACACAAAATGTAATTGAGTTGAGTTGTTTTGTTGAGAACATAGTTCATAACTATTCAGGAATTCGAGGCACTTTTATAAAGTTATCAATTCACTCTATATTCAAGTAGGTACATTTCTGAGTAAAGTCTGAAAGCCGTGGCCAAGCCTGTTAATTCTGTTAAAATTTTAGGGGATTGTTTGTTGCAACAATGAATGATTCCTGGAAATTGGTTTACAATTTCATGAATAAAGTATTAATAAAGTTAGGTACAATCTTTACATGGTATAAAATAAAGTCACTTCATATGGTTCTACGCTTAGATCTTTCAAACTAAGCAACAGATTTTAATGCGGTTTTCATCAATAGGTAGAGTGATTCACGAGGAAAGTTTATATGTATAACACAGGGAGAGGGAGAGGAAGAGGAGGGAGTTGTTCGGCGATACGAAGTTCGCAGAGTCCACTAAGTAACATATATTTTGAAATTAAGATACATTATCTCTAACTTTCTGTATGAATGTGTTACACGGTATCTACTCGAAGAATTATGATGCTACCTAAAAAAATATACCGAGAAAATTTTCATTCGTTTTATCTACTATTAGGTACTTTGATATTGGGAAAATAAAATAAATTATGACATTCACAAGTCTTCAAAATTTGATCTATAAATTTCAAAAACAACGTAAACACACAAGATTGTTTCATATAACGTCGCAAGAGTCGTTTTCAACGGTGCTCTCTCGGATTCATATTGAAGGTATAATTCTAAAAACGTAGACTTATGCATCCGTTGCACCTGGCATCTGAACCAAAATACATTTCACTTTTATGTTATAAGTACTCAGATTATACAGTTGGAACCAGTATAGTTCCAAATTCCAATATTGTAGAAGTTATTGAAAACTATATAATTGCGTTGTGGAAACTGCTACATCATTAGTTGTTATAATGTTTTATTCAGAAATATCTATAGTTAATAATTACAATGATATTTTTATTTTTTTTCCATAACAAAAAAATTTATAGACAGTCTAATAAGCAGGCAGAGAAGATAGGCAGAGATACGCAAGCGATAAGTGGTTAGTTTTTGCGTCGGGTGTACGAATCCCAAAAAAATATATTTTCTAGAGAAAAAAAATACTTGTGTAGTGAGTTTTATTCTTTGTAACATCCAAATGATATTATATGATTTAAGGTTAATTAAAAAATTTCTATGACCATTTTAATTATCAGAATCGCAAATTTCTTAATTATTTCTTAGCTGAGCAAAAGCAAACAACAAAATTTCACTCATAGAACACTTTATTGTTATCACTAAATTGATCATTAGATGATAATAGTAGTTAATAGTAGTAATAATAGTTAAGTAATGTTAAAGAATTAGACCCTTACGCAGCATAAGACCTTCCAGCCCTAGAATTACTATTAACCCTCAATCACTCTTCACAAAAGCATCATGATGGAATGCGCTCTAGGATTCAATTACAAGATCCGTGCCCAGCAATGAGTCGCTAATGGGTTTAAGTCCTGTCGGTTAGCTTCACTCGTCTGCGGATTTAATCCTTTTGAATCCGGTCACGTAGGAAACCGAGCATAGCTCTCGCAGCCAGTCACTTTGAGCTTACGAATGAGGATGACAGTAAAGGTTTACGTCAAGGATTATCTACATAGATATATCATCCATGGCATACGTTCATACAGTAGAATAGAACTTTCTAATGAATATATCCGTACACGCTGTTTACATGCACTGTTGTCCAAATTCATTATAATTAGGAGACAATCTGTAATCATATTACAAACTGAATACATTTAGTTACCTTTTCTTCTGTGAATAAATGTAGTTATTTATGTTATATTATTTTTAAATTCTCTTGATCAAACAATGAAATAATGAAACGAGAATATGACATAAGCGTATTAAAAATAACGAATGTTTTAAAGCGATACACTAGACAGAGACAAAAGTTTTAATTCTTTTACTTTCAACGTCTTTGCATGAAGGAGAAAATAATGGTTACACAACTTATTGAAAGTATAATGCAGCAAGCTGGGAACAATACTTGCACTACACGTGCCACCTGCATACGCCTGTCAAAATAAACTTACCTCAATTTCGTATGCATTAAATTTCACGTTTCCCTCCTTGGGAGCGTGAGTGTGGCTTTAATATTGTTATTAAATATCATATTTTTAGGTTAGGTAGTTTTTAGGAAGATGTGTTGTATTTGTTTAATTTAAAAATGTAATAATATACATATACTAGCTGTTGCCCGCGGCTTCGCACGCGGAAATTATGCTTATTTATCATATTTGTACGCCTTACAGAAGAAAATTTAAAAACAGGTTCATTTATATTGAAGTACTTATATTTAGGAATTTACATACTAAAACCTACGTGTATACCTACTACGAATAAGTTCAAGGGTTTTCATGTGATGCCCGGACCGACAAACAGATAGACAGGCAGACAATAATTTTAAACAGTAAAAAATATCTTTTAAACGGTTCTGTTGTTTCCATCCGTTCAAGAGTTACATATACTCTCTCTTCCTCCCCTCTCCCTCTCCCTCTCCCTCAACCTCTCCCTCTTCCTGTCCCACTCTCTCTCCTTCTCCCGCTCCCTGTCCCTCTCCCTTTCCCACTCGAGGTCCTTATCCCGCTTCATGTCCCTCTCTCTCCCACTCTCAGTCCCTCTCCCGCCCGCACCCGGTCCCTCTCTTGCTTTCTGTCCCGCTCTCACTCCCTCTCCCGCTCCCTGCCCCTCTCCCTCTTCCGCACCCTCTCCCGCTACCTCTCCCAAGCTCAGTCCCTCTCTCGCTTCCTGTCACTCTCCCATCCCCCTCCCATCCGTAAATTTCTCTACATTAAATTTTATTCTCACTATAAGCTTAATTAATATTTTCACATTACTGAGTTCAAAATTGACGTAGTTTCTTAAATATTTACAACCCCTTTGTCTCCTTATGGCTTATGCCTTTTTCTCCTTATGGGGATGAATTTCGAGAAAATCGTGATACAGTTAGGTAATTTTTGTGTCTAACTATAAGCTTAATATACAAATTTTCACCCTTTTTAGTTCAAAACTGACGAAGTTGCAATACTAAATTACACACACTTATTTAACCGTTTAGGGGTTGATTTTCCAAAAAAACACAACTTTTATATTTTAATCTGGCGCTAATATATAAATTTTCATGTTTTTAATTTCAAAAATGACGAAGTTGCGTACTAAGTTCTATTCTCTAAATAATTCCTTTAAGGGATGATTTTCCTAAAAAACTTGTTAAAATTAACTTTTTTTCACAACTATAAACTTACATAAAAAAATTCATATTTATAAATTTAAAACTGATGAAGCTGATTTTTACGTAAATGACTTCCAACCCCTATTTTTAGGGGATGAATTTCGAGAAAACAGCGATACAGTTATTTTTTGTGTCTAACTATAAGCTTAGATATATACAAATTTTCACCCTTCTTACTTTAAAACTGACGAAGTTGCCATACTAACTTCCACACGCTTATTTAACCCATTAGGGGTTGATTTTATAAAAAAACCACATAACTTTTGAATTTTGCTTCTAATCTGGAGCTAATATGTAAATTTTCATGTCTTTAACTTCAAAAATGACGAAGTTGCCTACTAAGTACCATCAATTAAATTAACCCTTTAAGGGATGATTTTCCAAAAAAATATGTTAAAGTTAACTTTTGTTTATTACTATAAACTTACAAAAAAAAATTCATATTTATAACTCTAAAACTGGCGAAGTTGATTTGTATGTAAATGATCTCCAACCCTATTTGTAGGGGATGAATTTCGAGAAAACAATGATGCAATTATTTTTTGTGTCTAACTATAAGCTTATATACAAATTTTCACCCTTCTTACTTCAAAACTGACGAAGTTGCCATACTAAATTGCGCCCTATTAATTAACCGTTTAGGGGATGATTTTCCAAAAAACCATAATACTTACAAATTTTGTTTCTAGTCTGGAGCTAATATGTAAATTTTCATGTTTTTAACTTCAAAAATGACGAAGTTGCCTACTACGTACCATCCATTAAATTAACCCTTTATGGGATGATTTTCCAAAAAAAATTGTTAAATTTAACTTTTGTTTATTACTATTAACTTAGATAAAAAAAAATCATATTTATAACTCTAAAACTGACGAAGTTGGTTTGTATGAAAATGACCTCTATCCCGTATTTTTACCCTTTAGGGGATGAATATCCAAAAATCCGCTGTTAAAATTAGCTGACGTCTCCTTGGCATAAGCTATCTCCCTGCCAAATTTCATCATAATCGGTTCGGTAGTTTCTGAGATTTTTTGTTTAATCAGTGTATCTCTTTTCAATTTTATATATATAGATTTAGTCGGAGTCGGACATATTAGGAACTGGATTTCATTATCAAAATATAACTTTACATAATTTTATTTATATTTTAAATTGTGTGTTTTGAAATTTAGGTTTCCTAGGCGATTTATTTGTGAACTCGGACAAAAATTAGCTAGTGTTAAAAGTTTTTCCTCAGTGTTAATGTAGAATTTACATTGTGAAGTGTAAATGGAAGTTACACTTCACGTAAACCTTTGGCCTATGCAAGAGATCAGAAAACTTACACATTTATATTATTCTACATAGTTCCCCGTAGTTGACGAAACGAGAAGGAAAGTAATATTATTATTTTCACGCTCCTTTTTCAAACCTATTAATGATTTAATGCTGAAACGAAAAATTAGCTATACTTTTGATACGTGATAAAAAAGATTTAGATTTCATTACATTTCATTGTCATAGTTCAATGAACACACGACACTTGCTTACTGATATAAAAAAAAATATTGTATTGTACTAACTCAATGTTCAAAAGAGTCAAATCATGTTTTATTGCCAAATTGTTCGCATTTTGTGAGTTCGATGCCGAGTAATGTATTGTGATTACGAGTGTTCAATAATTGTGTATTTATTATAGAAACTTATTTTGTAGAAGTAACAATAGAACCTATTCCCGTTTCCTGCCATCTCTTATCATTTCTCTATTGGGTGGGTATTTTTAACGAAGGTACGTTTGTGATACAATTTTATTGTTAGTAATGTAAAATGTGATCGTGGCGGCTTGAATACACACGCCACAAATCAGTTTTCTATTATGTACTATGAGAACGGTCAGTGTTAAACGTTCGATTCGACACACAGCCGGACCTCAAAATCAAATGTGGACGTACGTTTGACAAAAAGCCACTCTAGTAAAGTGCAATGCGTACATCAACGCGATGTATAAATGCCGTACGGAATTCAGGGTGGCTTGGTCGATCATATTGAGTCGAATACTCGTATATGTAGTGAATGCTTTGATGAATGTGCCGAGTCATAATGTGATTTCACTCGGATTTAATTCACACTTGACTAACCCAGTGGACTAGCTTTTCACCTCATAATATTTAAAGAGACACGACCTTTACTTTGTGATGATTTGCATGACTATTTGCATGTAAATACTTAGTTGATTATAGGTGATTTGATTGACGACTTCGATTTTGATTGACATTTCGGTTTGTTTTGTTTTACTGAGAACAATAAGTTTTAATCTCAGACTATCTAGATTTATAACAATGAGATGGCAATCGTCATTAGCGCTAAAAATAGTGGTGTCACAACTATAGATGGTTTCATTGGGACCAATTTAATTGTGGGATTAGAGTAACTTATATAAAAGGGCCGTTACCCGTGCACCCACTGGCTTCACCCACCGGTGGGTGAACGGGTAATCGATGAACGTATATTTACTATCATAGATTATATTTTATGTGGCAATAATATTCAATAGAATGTTATACTGGTGGATAAAATCAAAAAATACATCAGAATATTCGTTTTTTATTTATTACTAGACTTTCGCCAGTGGCTTCGCCCGTGGAAGAGTGGTTTAACAAATATGACCGGAATAAAATTACCCCTATCTTTTCAGTGTAGACAATATGATCTATTTGCCAAGATTTATCTTAATCCGTCCCAAACATCCAAAGATCTTAATCTTTCGCAGGTAAGGCGATTGGACTTAGTAAATAGGAAGAATTAAACTGATATATTATATGATGTAAGTTTTAACAACATCCATTCCTATTGTCAACTTTGTTTTCTCTTAAAATGTACAAAACCTTAACTTTTACATAACGCATTAATGCTATACTAGCTCATTTACACTAAGGAAAGCAGTCACTGCAAGTATAAAACAGTAAGTAAGCAAGTGTTAAGTGCAAATGCAAGTAATTAAATCTAAGTAATGTACTCGTAATAAGTCAAGATTCCTCCCACACTCATTCATTCGAACAACGTTGCGTCGCCCAAACTTAAGAGTGTAAATAGTGCACCGCTAAGAACGTTGAACTAAACTTGGTCTTACACTTTGACTTGCAAAAAGCGTTGTGTGGTATACTCACATTATTTAATTTTGTTCTATTAGCTGAGGCGGTACTATACTCAATGATGTTCGATACGCGAAACCTGGTATGCACCGCGAATATAATTTATTTATCAGTACCCTGATAAAAGTCTCGAAGTATGGCGCACGTGTAACTTTGACGTCAAACATTCAAACTACAAGCTTTGTTGAGATTAAAAACTCAACAATAAAAAAGTATTAATTTATTACTTGACGCCGGTGAACTAATACTTAAAGCAATGATATTATATGTATTAAAAAAGAGGAAGATATGCCATAAGGGCGCTGAAATTAAGTCAGTCGAATGTAGTCAAGTGTAGCGATTTCGCTATGAAATTTGACAACTGCCTTTGAGTGATTCAGTCTAAAGTTGTCATCAAAAACTGAACCTCGCGATGTATGAACATAACATATCTATAGTAAAATATCTTTGACTTAAAGTATAAAAATATCAAACTGTAACTTGTTAACTTATCACCTTGTCATCGGCAACTTCTTTCTCATAAACTGTTTTACGCTGCGGTATAAGCTACGTCGTAGCACTACGTGCTACGATTTACGCGTTGAATTCACAAACAAAGCGCTACGACGCGCTACAACGTGCTACGAACTTACGGAACGATTTTATCATACTCGCTGAAGGTATTAAAAGTTCATAGGAAAGGATAATAGAGTGGTTTGAACATCGGTCTTTCATATGGGAGACTAGAATTTGAATAATACCCGACGAACTTGTTTTAAACCGAATATAAAAGAGGAGTTTCTCAGTTTCCTTGTTTTCGTTCAATTTTTATAGTTGTTACCTTAAAACCAAGTCATAATATTTCATCAACCAACGAAATTCTTTTTTTATTTGAAAGGATAAGCTTCCAAATTGATCCCATACTCTCCAAATCTAGATGTCATTCATAATACATTATGGCGATTATAAAATTATGTTTAGCGATAATTTTTAACTGAGGTATTCAATTTGACTGTATTATGTTTGTGTGTTTTATGTTTGAGAACTTTCAACTTCATGTACTGATTTTGATGATTCGTTTTTTAATCGAAAGCTAGTGTTTACTTTGTCACGTAATACCACTTAAATTTTAGCTAGATCTAATGAGTAATTTTTGAGTTATCTAATTTTGAATTCGGTTATTTTTTGTCAAGAAATATATTGATACTTGTTGAACGCTTTTTCCATGAAGTCGGTTTTCTTTGTATTCATTTTACAATTTAATTATATCAGTTGCTTCTGTGCTATTTATTTATAGATATAGTGCCAGATTCATATTATTGACATAGCGGCATATAGTAGGTATAGTTTAGTTATTTACTACTTGCGAGCCCATAGTTTTTACTGTGCGATATTCGCCCGCATGTGGTTTGCGGTTGTCTATCCGTTGTTGAACCAGGCGCTTACTATAATATAACCACGTAAGTGGTTGCGAGCGCCGTGTATCAGAGGAAAATAAAAACAAAATAAAAAAACATCTATATTAATGATTTTAAAATAACACCAATTTTCCACAATTGTTTGTAAGGTAAATATGCTCTTAGCCTTCTAAGTTTTCAGGATAGACCCGTGCCCAGAAGTAGGCTATTAATGAGTTGAAGCGAAAAGTATCAGTTTGCCAACCACGAAACAGAAAAAATTGTGAGTGAATTGAAAGCGTGAACGGTTATTGATGATTAAACGAAATTTCTTGGCGTGAAATTCAATAACATTTATCAAGTTAGTATTAGTCTACTTTGCAACAATCCGCGGTTAATATGTATGATGGTATATACTTTATAACATGCGTGGCACCTCCCTCCCTCCCACAACGGAAACATGCACTACAATAATTAAAAGTATATACCAACATACATACCAGCACCAACACTTGTTTCGCCCCGACACGGAGCATCATCAGTGTGACTCCACGATGGTTAGTCGCAAAAAACAATAATTTAATATTTAATATTATTATTGGAAGAGCTTCATTAAAAATAGCTTAGATGAGCAAATTTTAAATTATGTTGAATTATTTTATATACATTAACATAAAAGTATATGTTTTTTATGGAAATAGCTGACATACGAGCTGACGATCCACCTGACGGTAAGTGGCTATCGTCGCCCATGGACATCAGCTACACCAAAGGCATCACTGATGCGTTGCCAGACAAGAAAGAGAGCATAAAAAGAAAGAAAAGAAGAAGGTTCTATATTATTCATGACAATAACATTTTATCGGTAGTAGTATTTTCTGAAAGAAACATAGGTTTATGAATTTTACCATTTTTTTTTCTATAATAACATTTAATTCAAATATACTAAATATTTTTGTCAAGAAATTTAAACTTGAATAACAAGTCCAATAAATGTAATTGACCCAGAAAAATATTTTCTACTTTAAAATATCAACTCTAATAAACATGTCAAAGATGAGTAATGATACTGAATGAAAAATGAATATTATCGTTTATCATCTTGATAAATCTTTTCCACTCTAGAAAATTTAAAGAAATTTTTCCGTTTTGTTAATAGATGTAAAGGATTTCATAGAAGTGCAATAAATCGTCGACTTTCCTGTAAATATTTTTGCTTGAAGGTATTTTTACGGTAGTAATATATCCCATTCCATTTAGACCCAATTTATTGTAGGTAAGAAGTAGAGAACGGGTAGAATTTCATTATTTGTCACAATTAACAGTGTTTAAGTAAAAATTAAATAAACCAAAAAACACTGAATACTTATGAACTAACACCTCATTCGATGAAACTTAGAAACGAGTCACTTTGAAGCTTGAGTGTAAAAATATCAATAATACTACAGATTAAAAATACTACTGAAGTAGGATTTGTGATACCTTGAGGTACTTTATAGGTATACAGATATACGCTCAAGTACGTATTCACATTTTAATCAGTCTTATTGTTTTAATTAGGCTTTGATCCTAGTTCATGCATCTATCAGGCTTTAATTACATGTAATTTGAATGTAAACAACTATAATTATAAAACTGTCAATAAATGATTATGATTATTATTACATCTCCTGCACTGGCAAAACTAGCAAAAAAAACCTACAAATCCACGTATATAAAGTGACAGTGAAATTGTACAATATATAGGAAGTTTTAGACATTTTCTTAGAATGGGGTCTGTCAGACCCCATAATCAAAAAGTATTTCCAAAACATGTCACATATCAGTTAATGATTTCAAAAAGAAAACAATGAGCACAGAGTCATCAAATAGCACTACCATTTATTTTTTCCTTAATTTATAGTCTTTGTGAAATGCCAACGAAAATAGCAGTCAGCCCTAAAAGATGGTTAGGGCGTTCCAATGGATGGGCGGGAACCCTTTCCGTCTGCAGAATGTCTCCCGGGAAAAATACCTTCCCAAACCCATAACTCACGTCCGATGGATTTGAACCGGGCATAAATTCTCGCGTTTCGAAGCGCAAATCCTGGGGGTAAATATGTTAGAAAATGTTAGCAAAAACACTCAGTGTAACAAGGGCTTAAATGTAAAGAAAATTTCGTAACTTAAGGGGTTTGAAACTCCCCGTGGCTTATGTCTATCGTAAGTAATCGATGAAGTTGGCAACTTCGAACGCGCACAGAACTTTGATGAGTAGGAGCTAAATTTCACGCGGTTGTAGTCAGATAATAATTGTTGTAACCCATACTTACACCCGTATTCATAAACGAGGTAAGGTCTCACAGTGCTTGCGAGTGTATAGTGTTATTAAAACTATTTGATACTCAATACTTCAGTGAAATCCATCGCTATGCGTTTTTCAAAATCGATGCTGCCGAGCTATTTTACCGAACGCAAAGTGTTGGTTTTACTTATATCACAATAGAATGAAAGGATCGATTAATTGTATCACCATCATAATATCCCTTGGCACAAGAGTGAATACACATCAAATGGACCACTTACAGGGCTATATACAGCACTATAACAGAAAGCTCACCTATTATTCTTTGCATAGAGTTGCTTCCTTATTTAGGCAAGTGTCGTCTCTGAATACGGGGTTAGAGTTCTACAACTTACGTTCATTTATGTTTACAATTACCTGGGTGATCCGTTTGCATGCCTCAGTTTTTTATGTATTCTGCAGAGCATAAAATTTACCACTTCGCATTAGCAAATTAAAACTCTTAATTTATATCGGGATTCAGAATTATTACTCATAAAATATATGTATAAATACATCAGCAATAAAATCGCATAAAATATGGTTTGATTTTGAATTTTTCATGCAGTAAATAAACCAAAAAAGTAAGACAGCTCTAATCAGATGTCTGGGCTGGCTCGTAGATTCATAAAGAAAGCAAAAAAACTTCTATCTTACAGCCTGCAAAATGCTTCTTAACGGCTAGTAAGAGAATGATAAAAAATATAGGAAAAATATTTTCACTTTTTCACTTCTCCAGTGAAATGGAAAAGGCTTCTCGGTCACTGATCTTCAATATAAATACTGAAACTAATAAACTAAGAGGAATAACGCTAGGTTAATGTTCTAGATTTAAAATAGTTCAAAGTTGAAAGTACTTAACATTTAATATTTTAATTTAGTATTTAATATAATTATAAGCAAATTGAACATTGACATTTCTGTTAATGATGTTCCTATCCAAGGATATTTATATTAAAAAATATGTGCGTATAGTAATTTCGCAATACGCCCCAACTCAGAGTCACTAACGGTTACTTAAATCGCTCCTTAGTACAAAATTTGTATGGTGGTCCGTTATTAAGGAGCGATTAAAGTAACCATTAGTGACTCTGAGTTGGGGCGTAAGTATATCATATTTTTTTTAGTTTACCTGTTAATTAAACCTCTTGTTGTTGTTTATTTTTACTTTTACTCAAGTTCTTTGTCGTTGTTGTTGTATACTTATTTAGATGGTAAAACATGACACGAATACGTTGCATATTTGTTACCACGATCCAACGTTGATATAGAATTGTCACTTCAAAAAACTTGACAAATTGCAAGATCTACATCTCATGACACTTCCATAAAAACTAACACCAAGTTTAATCCCCAGGTTTCCTGAACGCGAACCCAGCGCCGCATCTCAAAGCCAGGGTGGCGAACTATGGGCTGATGGACCAGATCGCAGCTCTCCACTGGGTTCAGCAAAACATTGCGTTGTTTGGAGGCGACCCAACGAACATCACACTAATGGGTCATGGCTCAGGAGCCGCGTGCATCAACTTCCTTATGATATCTCCTACTGTTATGCCAGGTATGTTGATAAGCAATATTGAACTTTAACGTCCACATAATGTGCATAATACTTGCCGAAGAGTTTTTATCAGATATAATTATCATTTTTATCAGATAACTAGCTTTTCCCCGCAGCTTCGCCCACGGTAGAGATCGATTTTTTACAAATCCTACCTACCTACTTTTACTTATAGTTAGATTTAGTTGCCTATGACTTAAGTAATATGTATCATTAATTACATGTATCATTAATTGATAGCGTGATTAACTTTCAAATGAATTTTACTAACGCCATTTATTAACAACATTCGGAACTAAATATCTAGCAACTAACAAAATATCGATCTTCCCATGGAGATGTTTTATTTACCGCGGTAAAAAGTAGCCTACGTTACTCTCCACCCTCCTCACTATCTCCACACACAAAAACCATACAATATAACAGCTTCGTTGCGACGTGAAAGACGGACAAACAAACAAACACACATTCACATTTATAATATTAGTATGGATAGTATGGATAGTGAGATCTAACTTGGTTCTTGTTATCTTAACAATTCAGTTTTGTAACTTTAGCAATTATTACCATTTCGTTATGTTACCTATTCATTAAAAATAACACTCGACTTCACCATGCGTGCATTCATCTTTTAAAGAGTGGATGTAGTGTAGTCAAATCGTCCTAAAAACATTTCAAAGTCGATACTGGAGCAGTGTGGTGGACGGTCCAAGCTTAGTTATGCAGTGCACCATTAACGACTTCTGTAGTTAATTTTGTGCCCAAACTTAATTATTGTTCGTAGTTCGATTGACCTCAGTTTGCTTTATCGTTTCAATTAAAAGCATTTTGATTAATGATCGGAAAGTCGTTACGGAAATTTTGCCGGAGTACATGCTGAATTGTTCATTCTGACAGCCTTTTGGCAATTAAGCTCACTAAAGAGCTATTCATCTTTCGGCAAAAATTATAAAATTCAGGCCATAAGACTTTATTCACAAAAGCGAGCGTCGCGTCAAAATTAACAAAGTTTGAGCGAGCTAACGCTAAATGGCAATCAAAAGAATTTGCTACGTGCTGAAAATTATAAACAGCTTAGAAAAAAGTATTATAACAGCCTAACTGAAGAATCATTCATGACGACCCTGTAGCCTAGTTGTTAGCGACCCTACCTGTCAAGCGATGGGTTCCAGGTTCGATTCCCGGTAGGGGCAAATATTTGTACTTGGGTCATGGGTGTAATTGTGATGTGTTATATGTGTCGTCCATCCCACCCTTGACACAGGTAAATTACCTACTGCGGGGGTATGAGTGTGTAAGCGTTTAATTCTGTATTTAATAAAAACGTAGCACGATAAGTGATTGACTTTAGCAATATCATAAGCATTCGGTGCTTAGATAGTATCTTCTAGTGGATGAGCAGACAAGTCAAGGGTTGGTTAGGGGTATTCGTTGCATACTATAAACATCATTTATGTCAAATCCATGCAAATATTGTATGAGTATACTAACTAGTATAAATTAACAAATTAAAAAAAAAACCCTCCTGCGTTCAAAAAACCTATCATGATATTATAGTTACCTTTACTAAATCCTTATGATGAGCTCTTTTAATACTTCAAACAATGGCATCTCACAGCCAAAATATCATTTTTATCATCACCTATCTACGTTCACTTGGATTATCAAGACAAAAACAATACCTTAATTATATAAATTGATCCAGCGATTACACATACTAAATATACAAGATATGGGCGAAAAACATAACCCTGAATTCTGATCTGAAAGTTGTTTCGCTGAAAAATCATATTCATTAAAATATTCCAGATAAAAACGACGGTTTAATAACAATAGATATTGAAAGCAAAACGACTGGAATTTTTTGTAGATAAAAAAGCCGTTCTGCCTCGAATATTTTTTAATATTTTTTTGCGTAAATGTTGTAAAATGATGTTTATGTTTATACAAATATGTACGTTCAATTAGGTGGTTGTTTGTTGTTGATATTGTTATCGTGTCATCGCCGATGGTTGGTTGAAAGAAAATGATGTATTAGCATTAAACCCGCCTATCGCACCTTGTTTTATTGAGTACATACATAGTATTTCATTACATATTTTAATCGATTTTTATCGAACAGAAGACTGGTATTTATGGTAGAATCCTGTTGTAGAATCCCTTAAGTCCACTGCACGCCAACCTGACAAGTACCATATCAACTTTGATTGCAGTAGATGAGTTAGGGGCAAGTGCGATTTCCACTAAGTTACTTTCTTCTTGTTATCCACAGTTCCACACTACTCAATTTAGATTCAAACCCGTTTCGATTACAACAGAATAATCTAAATTTTACTAACAAAAAATAACCGACTTCAAAGTCTCAAAAACTACATAGTTGTCAAATCTCGTTCAAATTTATGTCAGACCACATGACAAGCGCCTGCTTTCGATTAAAAAAAGAATCATCGAAATCGGTTGGCGTGATATTGAGTTATTCGTCAATTTGTCACGCACATCTTAACACAAATTTACGACTTATGTGGTTTTCTCATGGATGCCATTGTCAGATCTCAATAAAATTTATGTGGGACCACATGACAGCCAACAGCTTTCGATTAAAAAAAGAATCATCAAAATCGGTTCGCCCAGTCCAAAGTTCTGAGGTAACAAACATAAAAAAAAAAAAAAAAAATACAGTCGAATTGAGAACCTCCTCCTTTTTTGAAGTCGGTTAAAAATTTCGTGTCATTTTAGTTCATCATTTATTTTCAAATGACTAGTCAGCCTCCACTTTTCTTCTTTTGAAACTCCATGTGAAAACATGGTGTCAAGATAATAACGGGTTTCGACGGAGACATAATAGAAAGAAAGAAAGAAAACATTTATTTCCCTCACAGGGCACTGCAACAAATACAACAACAACAATATGCTTAAACCTTAATATGTACTATGATTAAAAATTAAATGCAGTGACATGCCGATGGAATGGAAAAAGGTCACATTCAGCGAGGTCTGCTGTTTTTCAATGTCCCAACATCCCAACATGTAATATTCCCAACATCTCAATTTTCTCGCTTTCTCTTAACTCTAAACCCTCTAAGATCTCATTATTGGTGTCGTATAACAAGCCTCTTCTTTCTCCTTGTCTTTAATAAAGCTCTATTTGGGACACTATATCTGTCTTGCGAGATAAATTTTTAAGCTCCTGGAGACTACCATTTAATTTTATAAGATAGACATCAAGCACTTGAATCACTTAAAAGTTTCCCAGAAATAACGATAATTTCTATGTCGCCGTGTAAAAGTTGGGATAAATGAAGGTCCCCTCATTACAAATTCATTGTTCAGCGTAATCGAGTGGACGGCGTAAAAAGGACGAAATGTTACGTCAAAGTTCTATTTTTACGTTTTGCTCCAATGGGTAAAATGTTTCATCTTTTGGGCGTGAAAATTGGGTTACCTCTAAGCGTCTGAACACATTAATGGAATAAAATTTTATATCATAAAATCATTAATACATAGAATTTGATTTGATTTAAGTTATTAATTGAGAAAATATTAAAAGAGTTTAAAGCAAGTTTATGGTTTAAAAACTAAATATACTCTTTTAAAGTGTCATTGCGAAAAAAAATTGTGGCTAAGCTGGTAATCGTTAAGGAGTTCCCCCAACTGGAGCCAAACCTGAGTGTAGTACATAGGTCATGTTTATCGCAAAAATGCATTGTCATCAGAAATAAAGCAATATGTAAAATTTCAACTCTGTAGGCTAAGAAGAAGTAGGTCTAATTAAATTTCCAAGTTTTGACCCAAACAAACGCTTAATAAAATAGGTTAACATAGTTTGCTATATAAGATAACCTGACTACACGACTACTGTACGAGTTCCTCTGAACTTAACTACTTTGCGTTGTTTTTAGATCATGATATTTTCGATTACTTTAAAAAAATCTTTGTTCACAGGACTGTTCCATAGATCAATACTTCTATCCGGCTCAGCGTTAAGTTCATGGGCAATTGTAGATGACCCCGTCTACTACTCGTTGAAGCTAGCTAAGCACATGAACTGCAGCATACCAGAAGACATGGTGAAAGACCACGAAGTCATAGTAGACTGCTTACGAGACGCGAGCATCGAAGAGTTACTATCCATCGACATATCACCTCCAAATTTCCTGACTGCTTTCGGTCCTTCTGTAGACGGTGTGGTCATCAAAACTGACTTCGCAAAAGACTTCCTAACAGCGTATTCCACTGGTGATTTTCCTAGTTTCGGTCCTTTGAACAATATGAACCAGAATTATGTGCACATCAAAAGAAGTGACAGTGGCAGGCGTTTGTTTCAAAATAAATACGATTTGCTCTTCGGAGTAGTTACAAGTGAAGCGTTGTGGAAGTTCTCCGCCCACGATGTTCAGACGGGCATTGAACCGGATAAAAGGGATCGAATGCTAAGGTAAGACATTAACTGTTATAACGTTCTTGTCTTATTGTTTTTAAACATTATAATAATTATTTTTTTAAACATACGAACTAGATACTCATTAGCTTTGGATTAGTAACATAATAAGTAAACTTTTCAATATATCTCGATAAAATTTGTTGAAGTACAAAATAAAAATGGGACTTTTCAACTAAGTTCTGTCTAAATTCCAAGTGAAACAAACGAAACAAACAATCTACTTCGAGATAAACTCTAGAATTCTAGATACGAAGATATCACTGTAGTATTGTACCAAGAGACGCTCCACAGAAAGCTTTTGCTCGCTCGAGTATTTTTGCTCTTTGTTCGGCCGGACTGCACTTAACCTGCTAGCCATCGACCCGAAGAAAACACAATACGTTTGTACTTGAAGTTTCGTTGACTTTTCGGCCTTAAATTTTTAAAATGAAACCTTTTTATGACTGGACTTTAATGTTAAGAGTCAAATTTTTGACGTGCTTCGTAAGTTAAAGAATAGAAAAGGGTCTTTGGTTTTTCTAACAAATTAATTAAATACATATATTCAAGGATGTGTCGGAAAACGTACAATATAAATAAAGAATTTCGTTATTTTATTTTCAATAAAAAATCTTGTAGTATTTCTTCTATAGTAAATTAATTCTTATTTCTCAAAAACTACATTAAACATTTTTTTCGATTTTGAAACTATTGTTACAAATTATATTAAACCTAAAGAGAAATACATATCAATGCCTAAAAGCCGTTGCCAACTTTTGTCTCCTATCTATACAAAGGAAGTTAAGCGATTGATAAACAATGTAACCATGAACATAATATAAGTAAAATGGTCATTGATATAAAATACCTACAGAAAAATTCCCCATTCATTGAAATTCCAGTCCGGAAGGCTTAACTTACCTGAACGTACCACTGTTTTAACATTGTAAAATATCAATATTCTAGAGAGCGCTATCACTTAGCACAGGTGCTCTGCCCTTTCGTTCCATATTCTGATAACGCACTTAACTGGTATCTCAAGGCCTCACCAAATACCATCTTCAGAGAAATTTTACGAGCAACGCATGTTCAGAATTTTTATGAATGTATATTATTAAATTATGGAGCGTTCTCTGCATAATCTAAACCGATCGGAATATGAGCAGCCGCTACAAATAACTGCATTAAAATGTTTAAATTCCTAAAATTACTAGAGTTTTCAGGATTGCAGCATGGAATGATGATGATGAAGCAAAAGTTGTAAAGTTAATAGTAGTAATTAAGACAATGAAGATTTTTATTGTTACATCGGTCAAAAAAATAATTTAATTTTAATTTTAGTTAAATATTAACTTTTATTAATAAATCATTGATGCTCTCATCTTCAAAACAGTCTTTCGACAATAAATCTTCAGCTTTATTATCATTATGTATTAGTAAAGATATATTTATGTATTCAGTGGTATAATTATATTGACAAGAATTTCCTTTTTCTAGAACGTACGTGAGAAACTCCTACACTTACCATCTGAGTGAGATTTTCTACACCATCGTGAACGAGTACACGGACTGGGAAAGAACGGTAGAGGTTTGTTTATTGGCTACACCAATGACATTAGCATCCCACTAGTGGGCAAGTCCTCCTCGAGAACTAGAATGATCGACTCGCGACTTTGATCCAATACATGACTTCAAGTAAATTGGTCTTGCAAAAGCATGCCCTTGGTTACTTAGATGTGTCATAGAATATTGAGGCCTGGATAAAAATACACGAGAAAGGTCCCGACAATAATTGTTTATTTGAAAATAACTGGTTGTTGAACACTAGACTGAATATTTTCAGAAGAAAATTTTGCTAGTTATGGTACACTTCATCAAATTTCCTCGTTAAAAACATTCTCTTACACTCTCGCATCACTTCACATTGCATACATAGTTCCAATGCTGGATTTGGGTTTCCTCTTAAGTCCAAAACAAGCATGTGCAAATCAAATCAAAGAAAATATTCAAAATTGGTTGAAGGTTGAATTGAAGGTCCAAAAGGTTGACTGTTAGAGAATGTTATTTAGCATTAAGACCACCAATTGTACCACTCTTTGTGGTTCAATAAAGATTAAATACCTAATCCTCCTTCTCCTAACGGAAGGCCGAAGTTCAATTCACAAGACTGTATGCATGTAATCAAACTTCCAGACGTAGCTTCTGAAAAAAGTACCTATTCTTCTTCTCCAAATATTTTACAAGTTCTTGGACCTAAGCCAGATTTTTGCTACAAGTTCGGAAGTCAAACTCACCGCTAACTCGTCCTCAGTAAGCGGAACTCAGCGAGAGGATCTTCAAAGTCTGACTGAGCTGTGTTTACCAAAGTTGGAGATTCAAACTTCGAATTGTGTAATGAAAAAGCAGAACTATAGACAGAACTTATGACGTCTACAATACAATCAGCCAGTGAATTGTTATTGCGAATATTGTGCATACTAGTTAATTATGGAATAATAATTATTTCACATGCGTTCCTCATGACTAGGGTAGCTTAAGGCGCGGTGTGATCTCAATATTCACAAAACTGGGTTTCTTTGATGCTCGAGTACGAGGAAACCCAATGAAAATGTCGCACGCAAAAAATACAGAGCATAGAAAAAGGTCTGAAGAAAAATGTTAACCGAATAGAATATTAAATAGTTGTTTAATATTGCCAATAAAAAATCGTAATTTGCTACACAAAAAAGAGCTTTAGCGTCGAAATTCTCTGTATTTTCAGCGGTAACAACATATTTTTTTTTGAGAATATAATAGGTGTATGGATTTATTAAAACTTTAACCTGACAGATATTCTATTTAATGTGTATATTCTGAATTATCTAAGGAAAACCCTCAAATTTATTTGTTTATTCGCAGTCTAGTTACATTGTTAGTTAAAATATGCTTTGCAATTTTGAACCCTATTCAGCGTCACGTAAATGTAACATTAGATTAGCGCAGATATGTGGTTGTGTGAGTGAAATCAACGTTTTTAAATCGTAGTCATACCGCGCCTTAAGTAGTTAATGTACTCTAAGTAGTTAAGATTACTCTTTTATTTATAAATACACATTTGAACAGCATTGTTGAATGCTCTAGGCTTGTTCAGTTGTAGAAGAGACCCGTTAGTAGTGGACCCTAATGGGTTGCAGCCATTCTTTTAGAAAATGAGCAAACCTTACGTGACATTTATTTATTTATTTATTTGTCCATGAACATACTAACATTACAGGTCTAGCCTAATGCGTTAGTATTATTGATTTCTTATATCTATTGTTAGTACATATATTGTTCCTATAGTTAACATGATCCTTATATTATTAAATTATAAATTCTATTAATTATTATTTCAAGTTCCAATAACGAACAGTCCAAATAATATATAATTAACCCTAAAAATGTCAATACATATTCTTATTAATTCATAAATCTAATATCTAACAACAATAAAAATTCAATAAATAATAGTCTAATTGATAACAATAGTAATGAAATAATATTCATGTCACCTAGATGTCAAGTTGTTAAAATCATTCATTCTTTAATTATAAATCCATTAGTAATTACAAATTATAAATTATTATACATACATACATACTTTGAAACATAGAATATAATATCCCTGTACTATCCTGACAATTTACTTGGCGAATGTATTCTAAGGCTGCTCGACGTCACTTAGCCAATTGACCTTTGCTAACGGTGTCTGCAATTAGATTGCCTCATGTCGACGTTGCGGCGTTCAAATTAAATTGTGTTCATTTTCAAGACTAAAAAACCTACTTCTAATAAACTTTTAAAATGTAGTTGGAAGTGTTTGAAGATATTTTAAAGCAGTGATAGTTCGTACGAGTAACTCAAGTTCAAATTATTAAGCATCTCTAATTTTATGCGTATTAGAAATTAATATAATTACTTCCTTTAGGAAGGAAAATATCGCGTTTTACCGTGATATTTTTTAAATATCATTGGATAAAACAAGCACACCAGGTGAGGGTGTATACTCACCAAAATTACCCAGAATGACACGTTATTGCCTTTACTTCTCTCATTTAGACAAGTGGATTGAATCAAACAGGACGGTAGCTATAATCTGAAATAAATTCCCTCTTTGAAAGTACCTACATATTTCATAGTGACTAATACCGGTTCTACATTTTGAATAAAAAAAATGTTTCTATTTAGAAAATTGAATCGAAAAGAAGGTTACGTGAAGCTAACATAGAGGGTAAAAAATTACAAACATCCAACAATGTACTATTGTACACTCGAGTAGATCATGACAATCCAATTTGTGCGGAATAATTTTGCATCTGCACGATTCCAATTCAAGTTGTATTGTGACGGTAGCAGGACAAATTACAATACTGCTATCTCACGATAAGTTCACAGGGCATCGTTAATGGGAAGTTCATCATTCATCTTCGATAGGTATAAAAGGATGTTCAAGGCATTGCTCTCTTCTCTCCTCATAATAAAATTGAGAAACCCTCAAACATACTCCAGCTTTCAGTGAGAATTGGCAGTATGTATTAGTGGCTTTTAATGTAGATAAATTAATTCTGTACTGTACATTAGTTCCCCACGTTTTAAAAGGAATACTCAAGCCCTGTTGAATGAATAATGGACAATGAGCAAGAGCAGAAAATG
This sequence comes from Thymelicus sylvestris, assembly GCA_911387775.1. Taxonomy (NCBI): domain Eukaryota; kingdom Metazoa; phylum Arthropoda; class Insecta; order Lepidoptera; family Hesperiidae; genus Thymelicus; species Thymelicus sylvestris. The sequence goes on from OU426889.1 coordinate 18,076,567, forward strand.
TCTGATTCTACAAGTAATTCGTGTTTTTCCAAAATGCTCTATAACTCATTACTTTGAATTTCGACCAGTGGAAAAACTCTCATTATTAATGTCGAAGTATTCATGAGATAATACAATGTATCTGGTATAACACCAGTACAACTAATGGACATCTTTGAGCAACTATAAACTTCGTACTTAGTCTAGAATTGTGTGAAGCTTAGAGTTCGACGCCTTGTTTTAATCGTAAGTGATCGACCAAGTTTAGCAACTTTTGGTGCAGTTGGGAACTGAATAAAAGCTAGTAAACAATACATCTTGAGTGCTTCCGTGCTTTGGAGGACACATTTACTATTTAAGTTTTATTTATTTATTTATTTCTTGCCATAAACGTGTGATATTTTTACAAGTTCTTATAAATAGGCATAGTGTACACACGACCCAGGCTGGGCACGGCAGAAAACATACATAATCATTGAACACAATTTTAAAATTTTGCAATGTCAAATGTCAGTAATGTATAAACATAATTAAAATTAAAATAATAAATAAAAGTAAACATTAAAACTTAACAATTCTTCAATTCATTCATTCATTCATTGTCAATTTTTTTGTAAATTATTTAAAACAAGTAACATTTCATAATAGGAGCTCTAGATTTGATTTAATTGTATCATTATAAAAACATGTTTAATATTATATAGCTATATATAAATTAATATAGCTTTCTAATATAATGGATACCTTTGGGTGGCATAAAATCTTCTCACTTTTTCATACTTGAGAACGTGCAAACAGACATAATACGAGATTAAGTCCCAACCCCTGAATATCGAGTAGAGTTCTCTAATCAGCATGAACATTTGAGCATTACACAAAACTCGTATTTACCAATGAATCATTATTATCATCAAATCAATAACGAAATCTATCATTTTACCAACAATTTTTTTATTGCGTTATATACATAGAAGTAGTTAATAATGCTGATAAATAATAACGAATTCAGCCAGCACAAAATCAGAATGGAAAGCAATGTACATATCTTCTTTTTTATTGCAATTGGTATTTTATCCATTTTTTTTTTCTTTTGTCCTAGAACCCGATCAATACAAGAGACGCAACGGTGGCTGCATTATCAGATGCTCAATACGTAGCGCCGCTCGTTCAAAGTGGAGATCTACTCAGTGGTGGTCCCAAACCAGCTCCAAATGATGAGGACGAACCCAGAAGGCCGACGAAGACGTTCTTCTATGTCTTCGACTATCAGACTAAGGACGGATTTTATCCTCAGGTGGGTATTGTTTTGAATGTAAGTGAGTGTAGGATTAACTCCTAATGACTCAGTGGTGGTCCCAAACCAGCTCCAAGCGACGAGGACGAACCCAGAAGGCCAACGAAGACGTTCTTCTATGTCTTCGACTATCAGACTAAGGACGGGTTTTATCCTCAGGTGGGTATTGTTTTGAATGTAAGTGAGTGTAGGATTAACTCCTACTGACGCAGAGTCGAAGCGAAGCGTAGCAAAAAAGAGTCAGTGACGGTTACTTAAATCGCTCATTCTGTACGAATTTGCCATACAAATTCTGTACTAAGGAGCGATTTAAGTAACCATTAATGACTCTTAGTTGGGGCATACATAAGTTAAACATATTGCTTTTGTTCTGATGAAAATGCATTTTTGTAGTAAGTATGACTTGATACCACACTCAGGTTGGACTCCAGACGAGGGAAATCTTTAACGGGTAGTAGCACAGACACTATTTTTTTACATTTTTACGACCCTGTGGACTAGTTGGTAGCGACCCTGCCTGCGAAGCGAGGGACCCCGGGTTTGAATCCCGGCCGGGGCAGATATTTAAGTAAAAGATAAATATTTGTACTCGGGTCATGGATGTTATTGTGATGTGTTATGTGTTGTCCATGCCACCCGCGACACAGGTAATAACCTACTGCTTGATATGAGTGTGTAAGCGTTTATTGAAGTGAAAACTTCTTTAGTACGGGGGTGACTTGAAATTTTATGAAACGAAACTGTCCAGTGGAGACTAGAAATGAGTGGAGACTGGAGTTGAGTGGAGACTAGAGTTGAGCGGAGCGGAGCGGGGCGCAGTGGGGCGGAGCGGGGCGGAGCGGGGCGAAGCGGAGTGAAGTAGATTAGTGAAACCTACGTTTATCATCTTCCCGAAATTTTACATTCGTCTCATTATCTGAAAACAAAAATTTTGAAGGTTTCACTTCTACCACGTGTGAATTGCACACATTTTAATATATTTTTTTTTGTACCTACATTGACAATATAAAATCGTATATTTAGTTTTGAAACTATTAACTTGTTTTCGTATTTTTAACATCTTAAGAAAGGCTTGAATATGGCTTGAATAGGGTCTCAATAAGCTAGTGCGATTTATCACACCAAGAAAATTTTCAGTCATTAATAAAATTAGCTTTTTATAATATGGACATTCTTAATACATTTCAACCGGTCGCAGTCATTCTATTATGTAATTCGACTGTGATACGAACAATAAATATTTTTAACAATTTTGTAAAGTCACCGAAATATCTGTTTTAAATTTTTTATCTTAAATGCTCTGGCTAATTAAATAGCTCTGACGCAAACTTGTCGTTTATTTGCCCAATAAATGAATTTCCTGTATTTATTTTGGGACAATATCGTTGGCAGGTCGCCAAAGTTTCGCCACTTTTATCTTACTTGGCAAGATCTGGTTGCACGGTGAGGGATTGCCAATTTGGGAATAAAAGCTCCTAGATAAAACGCTCACTTTTTCAGGAATTCTCCAGTTCTGTAAATCCTTTCCTGAGCTTTACTCGATTCACAATAAATACGTGACGCTTTTTGGACTATTTGTTTTGAGGGGTATTTGGGAGTTTTGCAGGTTATTTAAGATTTACAGGAATTGGTTTGCCGTTCTGCTAGTATAAGTCCCAATAAATCTTTTCCTGTACATATTCGACCTCTAACTGAATCTATTGTATTCCGTTCTAAAAATGCGAATTTAGAAACGTTTCGACGCGAGAAATTGAGCATTGCTAATATTTTGAGTTCCGATACATTTTGTCTTATTTGTATTACTTTCAAGGTACGTTTCCGGACTGGATTGAGAGTAGGTACTCATAAGCAACGATTTGTTTGAAATGAATGGTATCTAAGTTAGGTAATTTACAATTATTTCGTAATTGTTTATATTTATTAGGCTCTACTGGTATTCATAGTATGATGGGCGACCGCTTGTTACACCAGAGCTGAAATGTACTCAGCAGAAGACGGTACCTACAGTCAGCATAAGAGTGAGGTAATGTAGGTCCTGTATGGCGGGCATAATAAAAGTAATTCCTTAATGTTTTTGTGATCATTATCTTTCTATAGTTTAATATTGATTAATAGGAAATGAATCAAGAACTTATGCCACATATCACACCAGTTACCCTATTTTCAAAAAAATTGTAAATAAATAAACGCTAACACACTCATACCCCCGCAGTAGGTACCTATGTCGTGGGTGGCATGGACGACACATTTAACATATAACACATCATAATAACACCCATGACCCGAGAAAAAATATTTATCTGTCACATAAATATCTGCCCCGGCCGGAAATCGAACCCGGGACCCCTCGCTTCGCAGGCCGGGTCGTTACCAAGTAGGCTACAGGGTCGTCGTCTGTCTGAATGCCTAATCTGAATTACAATAGTGTAAAAAGAAAGTTAAGAGCTTAATATGTAACTTAATATGTAACTAAATAATAAAATCAATGAACACTGTTATTTATTTATTTATTTACCTTTTGTCCAAAGAGAATGGGTGCTGTTCACGGCGAGGAATTACCATATATCTTCGGGGCGCCGCTGGTGGAAGGATTTGGCCACTTTCCTCAGAACTACACCAAGGCAGAAATAGCCCTGTCAGAATCTATTATGCTGTTCTTAGCAAATTTCGTAAAAACTGGGTAAGTTTTATAACTATGAGTATAAAGTTATCCCTGTAAAAATGATTTTTTTTATTTGTTAAGTGTAACGTTTACTACTATTGCCAGTTTTTTAATTACCTTTATTTATTAATGTAACTATACGACAAATAACCAAGCGGTAGAAGCCAGTTTGATAAATCACTGACGCGTTGCTGACTGAATATAAAACGCTACACACGCATAATCATCACTTTCGTTCAATCATATTTTTCTAAAATTCAATTGTTTAATCAAATTTCTCGTTTCAATATGTACATATATCGAAAAAACGATGTTGGATCCTATATTGTAAAAAATTCAACCCATCTCGTAAGATGACTGTCGTGTCAGTAATCTCATACGGTTGATCCTTAGATTATTTCGTGATCAGATTAAACACTGAAACGTTGAGGATTAGTTTCTAATTATATACAGTTGCTATCAAGTTATGTGGCATCTGACATCATGTCTAGGTTCTAGGAGTTAAATACCAATCGATTGTGTATTGTGTATTGTATAAATTTTATTACAAATGTTTTTATTGCAAGGCCATACCACATATTATTAAGTAGTTGGTACATTTTTAACCGACTTCAAAAAAGGAGGAGGTATTCAATTCGACTGTATGTATCTTTTATGATTGTTACCTCAGAACTTTCGACTGGGTGAACCGATTTTGATGATTCTTTTTAATCGAAAGCTGGTATTTGTCATGTGGTCCCACTTAAATTTGAGCGAGATCTGACGAGTAGTTTTTGAGTTATCCCTAATTTTGAAGTCGTTTATTTTTGTCAAGAATTATAGTAAAATAATATTTGAAAAATTTTGACTACATCAAACTTAAAATTACGAGATAATATTAATATGTAAAGGGGTATAAAACGAAGTCTTTTAAAGGTCATCTAAATTAACTTTTCCACAAAACATTATAGTGACACGTTGTACTAGAGGTGTTTATTTTTAATTAGACAATCTCTGTCAACGTACACATTCAATGAATGGTTAATTTAAGTCACCAAAGTTTATATCGTACATGAGTCGTGATACAGCTACATGTCAATAATTGACGAGGTTGCCGCCGGTAAATAAACTATTCTCAAATGCTCTCTGTGAATTGAACTATGAGACACGTAAACTACCTTCGGCAAATAGTGTTTCGATTTATCGAACTTAGTGAGGGAGTTGTCTATAAACGCTGTCAATATCCTTGTATTAGTATTATTTGTTTTTATCAAGTTAAAGAGGTTCTCAGTTTGGTTTTTTTTTTTATTACATCATAACCCCATTGTGCATTAACTGATTTGAAAATCACTTGGTCCCATACTTATCAAAATTCCATTCTCATGAAGGAATCCGTGGGAAATTGAGGAAACTTCTCTTTAGATATACCTAATATGGCTAGGAGTATGAAGCGTTATTTAATCTTTATAATAATTTTCGAGTTTAATTGTGTAGTATCTGACTGTTCGTTATTGGAACTGGAACTTGAATTATTAAAGAATAGGATTTATAATTTAATAATGTAAAGATTATGGTAACTGATGGAATAATATACTAACAATAGATATAATAAATCAACAATACTAACGCATTAGGTTACTGACCTGTAATGTTAGTATGTATATGGAATAAATAAATAAATAAAAATAAAATAAATAAAATCACTTCTTTTCAAAAAGAAACTGAAGTGATATCTGTACCTGATATAACTGACACTCGGGACAACATTATTTCATAGGCCAGTTCAGTTTTATCTATTCAATACTTGAGTGTCGTTGCTGGTTTATTTAGACCATTGAATCACTTTGTTAAGACGGTTATTAAAGCATCATCTGGCATTCAATGACGAAAACGTTCTACGGTATCTTTCAAAGGTAACATTTCCACTTAACAAGGTGTACGTCATTACGAATTTCGTTGGTAAATTTGAAGCAACGTAACATCTCAACTGGGTCAAGATTTTAACTTGATAATTTCCATCCTCTTGAGCTTGTCGACCGAAGATCTTCGCTTACATCAAAACTCAAGTAGTACCTTGTAACTTTAAAGTAAAAGCTTATAAAATCGTAAGTCCAAAGAAAACTCTTAAACTTCTTTTCATCTCTGGAATTATTTCTTCTTAACTCTGTTTTTTTTTAGGTTAAAGGTTTTCAAAGAAATTGCTTCTTAGTGATATAATCGTATTTAGTCCGTTAATAGGCAGATTGCCTATATTTTGATAAAACAACAACTGAAGAATTCAATCAGCTTTAGAAATACCGCGTACTTACAAGACGACTTGGAATAATATATTGTTCTAGTAATTACGAGTATATCTGTAAGACAAAAATAATCGCTCGAAATGGCTTCTTCCATATCATTACACCAAGACATTTTTAAATAACTTGTAACATAATATGTTGGTCAAAGCGTAATTATATCTGTAAAATAAAAATAATCGCATGAAATGGCTTCTTCCATAGCGTTATACCAAGATATTTTTGAATGCCTACATTGTAAACTAAACAGAAATTTTCTATCAAACTCCAGCATTAATATCCAATGTAAAACCAATAAGTTGGGTAAAACAACATATTGAAGAAGATAATAGCAGAATTCTTTAGCGTCGCGGTTCAAAGGAATGCTCGAGCTCACATTCTTCCAGGATCCGGAAAACACGTAACCCATTTGGTAAGCCTGTCGAACGAGTGATCGGGCAATGTGCGCAAAATATAAATATCAACCGATAAATAAGTGAAATGTAGCTTTTGAAAAAAATAGATCTAATTAGCGAATTACAACATTCGTAGTTTTATATAAATGGCACGCACGTAAGTTAGTTTTAATTAAGTCGGAAAGCAAAAAGCATAGGTTAAAACGCTTGTTAAAGTCTTCTATAAGGCAAAAGCCGATGACAGCCAACGATATAGGTATAAGTTAGTCTCTATGCCTTTTAGAATCTCTTATGAATTAATCGTTACGAATGTATGATACGCTTGTCTCATTTACCAACAGTCTGTAGATCACAGGAATACAGAGTTGTGTAAAGATCTTGTTCTTACATTAGTTTCTCGTATTCTTTGGTTAAACTTCAGTATTTATTTAACTTATATTTATTTAAATGTTTATAACTTAAGTCGCATTAAATAAGTGATTAATCCAGCGTAACTATTAAATAAACTTCGTTCCAATTAATGAAATGTAATTGTTATGAGCCAAGTGATTAATTTGTGCATTATTCATATTGCCCAGTCTACTCGTATAAATAATGACAAGTCAAATCGGGCAATGTAATTAGTACAACTTCATTAATATCACATTGTCTGGGCATTATGAATTATGTCCAATTAATTAGTTCGTCCATAACATACCTACATAAGATAAATAACTCTTGACAAAAATAACCGACTTCAAAATAATTCAAAAACTACTCGTCTGATCTCGCTCAAAAAGTGGGACCACATGACAATCACCAGCTTTCGATTTAAAAAAGAATCATCAGAATCAGTTCACCCAGTTGAAAGTTCTAAGATAACAAACATAAAAAAAACGAATTGAATACCTCCTCCTTTTTTGAAGTCGGTTAATAACTGATAGATACTGAAGAAAATTTTTTTGAAGTGTAAATGTCCATTTTTATCAAGTGTCATCATTCCAGGGACCCGAATGACAGCACTCGCCAGGAGGCCTTACTTCCGGCATCGCGGGAACGAAACAAATTCAGGGGCATCAACTGGGAGGAGTATGATTCCACGCATCAGAAGTACCTTGAAATCGGTTTGTATCATTAATTTGTTGAATAATAATAATAACGCTTCACACTCACAGCCCCACACTAGGATTCCCTGTGTCGTGGGTGCCATGGACAACACACTAGGCAAGGACATTCACACCCAGACCGAGAACAGAAATTAAAACTCATCATTCTTTCCGCCTCGCTGGGAATCGAACCCAGGACCCTTGGATCCTTGGGATTTGTATTACATCACTTTCAAATATTATTGAAAATGTATTCGATGTTGGTTTGAGAGCAATCGCTTTAGTTCACTTCAATCGATTAAAGCCTTTTGGAGGGTATTGAGACGTGTCTCGTTATTGAAATGGCTTAGAGTGTTATCTATCTCATTGCTCCAATGTAGACTAGGTAGTAGCCTATTCACTTTAATATGACTAACCATATGCCGCCATGATGGTCTAATGACTGCTTTAATAACAATAACAAGACCTGGCAGCTTTTGGAATCCTACAGACATTTTTTAATGTACATAGCCGACAGACGAGTAGACAAGCTATCTAATGACAAGTGGTTATTGAGGCTATGAATTTCCACAGCACAGGACTAGAGAAGAAAGAAAAAACTGGCTCTCAAGCTCCCAGCATGCAAACCACGAGTCGTTTGATTGACACTAGGAAGAGGGTAATAAAGCCAGGCTTCACGTAAAGATGATGTTAAAGATGATAAAACCAATGAACATATAAATGACAATAGTATTGATAAAATATAATCCTTACGCAGAGCCTTACTATCAATGATGGTTCTGTTGCTTCATACGACACTGACTCGACTTACGATTGACACAATACTTAAAGTGGCGCACTATGTCCGCTTTGCTGCAGGCCCGTATACAAGACCAAACAATTGGAAGTATATACATACGCCTAAAATATAACTGTACAAAGTCAGTGTCACAATAGCCGGCATTCATACGCTATGTCGATTTAGTTCCGCTGCATAGAGCGTCACATTCCGTTTGTCCAAAGCACACAACGGCCAGATAGTTCCGAGCTTGCTATAGTATAGCTACGTTTATACATAATAGTTTAGTGGCAAATAAGTGGAAAGTTATAATAAATTACATGACAGATTTTTAGAGAATCACTCGATAAGATCGCGAAGGTAGATTAAGGACAGAGTATTGATTACGGATGTTAAAGACATAAAAAATAGTTTCAATACATTTGTAGACCTCAAACTGTTATTGCTAAATTTTTTAGCCTTATTTATCGTGGATTACATAATATCTACTATTGGCATCTATTTCCATTATATGTTCTTAATACATACGTGCGAGTATAAAGACCATAAGAGAATAAGGGTTGTCTTCAAAATATGTTGTTGATCAGTATAAAATACTAAAACAAAATAGTAACGAAGTTTAGTTGATTCTTAAAAAATAACAATACACAGCTATAGGTTATCTTTTAATCCTTATTTTTGGAAATCTGGCAGCAATTCTGTCGACAACCATCCGTTAAAGCAAATAAAGAACCCAGCTTCTAACTACTCCTTACTTTAACTCTTATTCTTAAGCTTTGCTCAATTATTGTTGATCCTGAACTCAAATCTCTTTACCTCGTCATATTTCAACAAACCGTCAATAAATACGCGGTACATAGCTCGCACACTGTGTCGAGTTTAGTTCCGCAGGTTCCGCTGCATAGCGCGTCACATTCCGTTTATCCCAACTACCTACTGTGGACGCGGCTACTGGGTTGGCTTCACGTGATATAAACTGGAAATATTCCATTCATTTTAGAAAATATTTATGGTTGTAAGTTGACTTTTTATTCCACTAATTAATTGGTTTGAGTTTAAAAACCATGAATCTGTAAGGCTAGGTTGTTCGTTGCCGTAAAATGTGTTGGATTTATTTATCGTTACGTTGGTTCTCTACGCTAATAAGACGGGTTCAATGACTCGGAGCAATGCTTTGATGTGGATGCAACCAGAATGAGGTTACTAATGACTTTCATACGCCCCAACTCAGAGTCACTAATAGTAACTTTAATCGCTCCTTAGTAAAGAATCGCCATACAAATTCTGTACTAAGGAGCGATTTAAGTAACCATTAGTGACTCTGAGTTGGGATGATAATAATTTAATGTCAATAAAATTACAATACAATATGTCACATAAATATCTGCCCCGGCCGGGACTCTTTGCTTCGCAGACCGCGTCGCTACACAGGGTCGTCTATCCTTATCGTATTAAAAAAATTATAAAGAAAAAAAACTTGTTTAGCCTATAAATAGCAGTCAAATACACTATTTTAGTATGTCGATGTAGGTCAGTATCGCTATGTCTGTGCGTCGGCTGGATAACAGCGTAACAAGACGCGTTTAATGACGCGAACTGAATGGCGCTTTGTTGTTCCCTCGCGGAATGAGGTTATGAACGCGTTCTGTCAAGACGAACGTAAAGAGTTGGGAACTTATATTTGCTTTCCAGAGACCTACATGTTCTTTAGGTCTTTATACTCGTTATTTCGACCGCTTAATAAACGGGCTTTTTGTCTGTATTAGGTTATTAGGCAAAATTTAGATGATTTTGTAGCGATTTTATAAGCGAACTATGAGGAATCCTATAGCCAGAGAAAATGTGTGAACGAAACCAACCTTCACCCTCCGTATTATTAGTTCAATAGAAATTAATTATTAATTTACTTAATTTCTTTCATTTTGGTATTCATTACTGATGAAATCAAACTGATAAAGTTGTTTAGTGTAAATCACACGGAAATTGCGGAGAAATTGGATCTAAAATTCAAAAGAAAATACCTACCCATTTAACTAAAACCTCCCTTTAGCAGTTGGTTAAAAGCATTAATTTTGTGTAGAATGTTTTGAAATAGGTGAGAGTCGCTTCGGCAGCTGGTTAGCGGCTTAACAAGACGTGGTTAATGATCTGAAGCAAATGACTCTTGTTCTTCCTGCGTGGAATGAGATCGTCAAAGCTTTGGCGTGTTTGATTTACATATTCAAACCGGTTTTATTTTGTGTACATTTCATTTACCAGCGAAATTGTAAAAGATTTTTCTGCTTGCTATTAACATAACTATTTAATTTCTTTGACGTAAGATTCATTACAAATTAATATTAATAGGTATTCTAAGTATAAATAAAGTATTACTATCACTCGTTTATTCGACTATTTTTTGCCACTGTCTCATCTAGTCTAAAAAAAATTCAAATAGAATCCAGTGTTCTTAACTATAGCATTAGAAAGAAAGAAAGAAAGAAAGAAAGAAATTATAATTTCTTCTCTATTTGTTCATTATAATTTCTTCTTTGTTGCAGGTATAAAACCACGCTTGAAAAACCATTTCCGAGCTCACCAGCTCTCGGTGTGGCTCCGACTGGTCCCCGAGCTTCACCGCGCCGGCATGGAAGACGTCGCGGCTCGCCACAACCTGTTCAAAAACCACAACGAACAGGAACTTTACGAAGGCATCGTCCGTCCTGATCCCTTATCTCGAAACGTCGAGAACGACCAACTACGTCGTCCTAACGGCTCAGTCTACACCGACACAGCTCTGACAACAGTCGATACGATTCTCGCGACTTGCGTCACAATCCTCCCAAGCGGAAGAGATTTGCAAACTCTGAACGCTACAGATAATACTTTGGCAAACTTAGAAGCGGCAGGGTACGCCGCATACTCGACTGCTTTAAGCGTCACTATAGCGATAGGATGCTCCTTGCTCATTCTCAACGTCCTAATATTCGCCGGGGTGTACTATCAGAGAGATAAGACGAGATCGCGAGGAAAGCAACCGCGCTTCAACGAGAAACATTTCGAGACGATATCCGGGAAACACTCGCATTACCACATCGATCCGACCTTAGCTCCGAGCTTGGTCGTGGATGTGGAGAGACAGAATCGGAAGAAACTCATGGCGGAACAAAATATGGGAAGCTTGAACTTTAAAGGCCCGCTCGATGGCACAAAGTCGCCCAGTCCGACGTTGAGTATAGATAACATGATGTTACCTAGTAAATTAGGGAGCAGAAACAGCAGTTTCAGATTGCCCAATGTCAGTTATCCCCAAGTTGCTGGATACGCAACGATGCCCAAGAATATGAATCAGTACACTAGCTCTCCTCCGATTCAGGAAGGGAGGCAGAAGTACTCAGCCAATGGACAGAATGTGTCCGGATCACCCGTTGGAAGAGAAGATGCGAGAGTTCCTCATGCTACTCTTCGCAGAGGAAAGTCTCTGCATCCAACTAACCTTCCCCAAGCTGCCATCGATGAAATGAGAGTGTGACACAGTGATTCCCCTCGATAGGAATGAGACTAAGTAACTTGACTACTAGTGATGTGTGCATACCTGTGAGCCTGTTGGACTTTTTTAGAATAAAACCGTTATCGATTCTCCCAATCGCTGTATGACGATTATCGATTAAAATGAATTGTACGATTCCAGTTGTTTTTGTTGCTATCCAAAATCTTAAATTATTCATACTTCCAATCACTAGAGCTGATGTCGCAAGTTAAATAAAGATTTAAATTTTGAGACTCTTTGATCTAGCCAAATAAATGGAAATATTTACGTAACTAGCTGTGTATAATATTTTTTTGATTTTTCTTAAATTTTATTCTGTTTCCCTGTAACAAAGAAATTTAATAAGCGCATAAATTGACATTTGGACATTAAGTTGATAATAATTTAGGTAAGCTAAATTTGAATTGATTCAAGGATATCACTTAAATTCAACATCATTTATTTTAATCATATAGGCATCACGGATAAACTTATACAGATGAAAATTATTTTAAAATGTTGTTTAATTTTACTAAAGTGTTAACGTTTTGCGTTACAGAGTAACAAAAATCCAAACCTTTCGATTCATAATAGTAATTGAATTTGATACTGAATCCAACAGATAAATTATTCGCATAAGGCTAGAAGGCAAATACCTAAACTTCATGATGATAACATGCTTGGCTAAATCCATTAAGGAGATGCATCGACTTACAAGTACCACAGTAATAAACGGAAACATCAACGTGGTAATGAGCTTACCTTTCTAGCACACGAGAGTGGCCTCGCCAAAACCTACCTTTTCTCGAGGCGTTTCGTGGTCTTTCTAAATCCTTTTATCTTCGACTTGTATGATCATCAGCTCAAATTTTCAGTATAAGACACACCATTTTTGCTCATAAGTAAATACAATGTGACGTTCTTTTTCTTGTTCCTATAGTTTTAATTTTATTTAAACCAATTCCTATTTATGTCTTCTGTGTTAAAACCTAAAATACGTCAATTTACCACTGATTAACCTACAAAACTATCAAAACCTTTATAGTTACGCACGGCCGTGCAATATCCAATATTTCATACAATAGTGATAATGTTATTTCAATGTAAACACACATAAAAAGCTATGTGAATATAAAGAATACCGTCCATACATTTTTTCAAATGTGTTAAGTTAAGATTAGTTTACCAAAGCGAAACGAGGGCAGTTAACTAGTAACAAATTATCTGTTAGTGTGAACCCATTAAAGTAAATTTCGTATGATTGATTGGCTTACAAGTGTTGTTTAATAAAGGTGTGTATAAGATACGTTTTAGTGGAATGAATTCTCGTCACGTCATCGAAGAATCCTCTAGCCATCCCTCGTATCAACACTATTAACTATCGACTAACATACGTTATTGCGATTCTATTCGAGTTTGGCCAGGCAATCCTCTTTTCTTTACTTGCATAAAACTTAATTCATTTACAAATTTATTACGTGATTAGAATTAAAATATAATAAATATTATTTAAAATCATGTATGACATAGGTAAATATTAATATGAGGTATACAGTGAAGGAAAAATAATATTGTAAATAAACCTGTTAGCGTATATATTTGCAAGTATTTTTATATTAAAATCTAGGAACTGAACAACATCGCTACTTGAATAAAGTTACTGCCATCAATGCATGATGTAACATAATCAATGCACAACAACAAGGGCGTCCTCGACACGTTTCCGACCATGAAGAATGTGAACTAGTTAATAGCTGGCTGTCTATGATAGTAAGTAACCAAAATACGTGAAATATTTTCATAGCTAACTTTTTGGAAGAATACATAAATCGTCAAGGAAGTAAGAAAATATTACTACAATTCACAAGTAGTACCGTGGGTATAAGAAAACTTGGTATGTATGGAACCCAGTTTTAATTAATATTTCAAAATTATTCCTTAATGACTTTTGTTGAAAACTAATGTTTGGTACATAAGCTACTTCTATTTAAGTGTATCCAACCAACCCCGAAACTCAATTCTCTCAGTAAATTAAGCATAAGATCATTACGTCGTATGGGCATACTACGTTAGATAATAGTCGTAATTTATAACTGAAGAACCTTAAGTGTCACTCAATCTTAGAGACTTGGCACCAGATATGACGATGGTTACACTTGTCGTAGTCGGTTAAAGGGATGTGCACCGTGTGAATAAAATATCGATGAAGAAAAAGTTGTTTATGAAGTTACTTAGACTCACATTCGTGTCATCAACTTTGTAAAATTAGCCCACTTTTGATCTGGCTCTCCACACAATCATCAAACCGAAATATTTCTCAGAATAATAATACATATGTATCTAAATAACATGATTTATGTATCGGTCCAGTATGTTGGTGCAATGATAGAAACAAAGTGCCATAGATATTGTTATAACAATAAGTATTGCATTACTCCATATATCCATGCCTCCATACCTCCTCATAACATCAACAACAGTTATATAATATTTTGTATCTTCCACAACAACCCAAATAGGCCACTTGGCTTGTTTTACAAAGTATCCACTAACATTTTACCCCACCAAATAAAGCAATTAATGTTACAACTTTATTCCGATCATTACGTCATGCGCAACCGATAACAATGTAAGCCTATTTGCGGTAGAACATTTTACCGCTCTTTACGATGCCACATATTATCGATACGCTTATTAACTGCCCCATCACTATCTGTACTATTACGTATGCTGAGAACCGAACAAAGGGCCTTTATGGTCTTGTTTATCGCCAACCGCGGGATGTTGCAAGGGAAATTGATGTTTAAGACTTTGCTTTGGGCCATTAAGAGTACTCTCCGGTGGTGTGACAGTAAGGTCGATTGTCGCTTGCGCGTGTCTCGGAAGTGGTTGTTGTGTAAGGGCTGCTTCAAAGTAATTTGGTCTTAGTTGGTTCATTATCTTGTGGTTTTCTTTACCGCTTGATATTTAAACACCTACACGTTAGTTGAATAGCACCCGCGTCACGTTATTTGAATGGCATAACAAATTACACAGTTAAAATTATTCGTGGTTTAATAATATTACTTTGTTTGGAATACAATTACAGCACTTAAAAGTTAACAGGATAGTGTTATTTAACCCTAGAGTACTAACCTTTTTTTCACACCGCACAATACTAACCATCGCCTGGGAGGCTACTTTTTAGAAAAATACGTTTTTTTTCAATATTTTTAATTTCAAGGAAACAAATTTGTTATAACATAAATGGTCATCTTCTGTACTTCTTAAATCAATAACAAAAATATGTGAAATACAATAGATAGACTATCAAATTCAGCCTTAAACTTAACGCTAGTCACAACCATTTTGACGTAATCGTCTTTTGGTATTAATATGAAAAAAATAAATAAAATTAAGACAATTGGTAAAAAAAATATAACGAATTATTAGGTTAATGAGTAAGTATTTAAATTAAAAAGTTAATCTTACTTTATCAATCACAGTTTTTAAGGCACATGAGATCAAAATCTGTCTTCTTATTTTCTATCACAAGAGGAGCAGTTTGGAAATCTATATTCCTGCTTGTTCACTGCTGGTAGATGACTATCATTCCGGAGAGACGGATGTGTAATTATGTGTGATGATTCGTCTTCGTATAGGCTTGAGGGTAAAAACGTCGGGTCAACAACACTGTCATCCGAATCGTAATCTTCAGTTTCTATATGATCGTCTATTTCACTTCCTGAGTCGCATTCTAATAAAAGCCTCTCTATTTCTCTATCTTCTAGGTTCATCTATAAAGAAAATATTGATATTAATTTAAAAATATACAATAATTTAGAAGTAAATTCAAAAATAAAAAATAATTAGTAAATTTTATTTTTACCTTTAATACTAACGATCGCCTCCCAGGCGATCGGCATATCAATATCTCCGCTGCGGTAAGAGCCCGCGGGACGCGAGTCTGCTATCCTTCGGGTCGCGGGGGGAACCGAGTTGGCTCGGGCGCACGAGGTGTTACGGCCGCGCATATTTCAGAAAAAATCAAAAAATTGTCCGGGTGCGGCCTCCCAGGCGATGGTTAGTACTCTAGGGTTAAATAAACTATGCTATTATTACATTCAAATAATTTGATATTAATTATGTTTCACAGTCACTTAAATTCAATATTATTTTGTCAAATTGAACATTATTTACAAATTTGGGACCCATTGGTTATTTCAAAGTTATTCTTTCGTTTTGGGGCTTGAATAATACTCCCCTAATTTTTGTAAGTTGAATCTAATTTAAATTATTTTACTTAATGGCAAATTAGCATACATCCCCACTATGTTGGTACCCAGTTAGTTACTCTGATTACCGTCATATGACGGTACGGATATTTATTCGCCATTTTTTCTCCTCATTGACAAAGATACTTTCCAAAATAGTTGAAGATTAAAAACTTGACGTGCATAATGGTTTCTTTCTTTTTCTTCTCTCTTTCTTGGCCGGCAACGCATCAGTGATACCTTTGGTGTTGCTACGATAACCACTTACCATCAGGTGGAACGTAAGCTTGTTTGCCGGCTATTTTCATAAAAACGACCTTTGGAAAGGTATTTTAGGTAAGTTTTGATTGACCCACTTATTAATGTTGATTAGCTGAAATTCATTATTATAATCAAACGATAGCGAAAATCTACCATGTTAAAATTATTCAGTCCAATACCATTTAGGATTTTCGCAAAAATCCAATTTGTCTAATTAGGTATCCCACGACAGTAAACTCAAGATGGTAATTATTCCATTTATTTATTTATTTATTTATTTGAGATAACAACAGCCATACATTAGGAATGGCGTACTTAATATTGCTTACAAAAATTAGGCCAATAAATGTTATCTACTAATTACAAAAAATTAAATTTAATGTACTAAGTATTCATGTATTAAATTTAATGTAC
This sequence comes from Thymelicus sylvestris, assembly GCA_911387775.1. NCBI lineage: Eukaryota > Metazoa > Arthropoda > Insecta > Lepidoptera > Hesperiidae > Thymelicus > Thymelicus sylvestris. The sequence continues at coordinate 18,093,472 of OU426889.1, forward strand.
TCCATAATTGATATTTTAACGCTTCATTTTATTTTCTCCCTAAAATACAGATTCTAAGAAGTTTGATGCTTTGACGACGTGAAAAGCGTTAAGATTAAAAGGTTTTCCATTTATAAAGCACCACTTCAGTTTGTTTTGAAATTCTGTGAGTCGTTGAAATCTGAAACAGGGTGAACGAACTTCGAATTATAATTAATATCTTGTTATTTTACTAAGGTCTCGTGAAACAAACTCAAGGCTAAGTAAATAATTTTATTGGCAATCTCTATTCTGCTTCGTCGAGCTCAGCAAAACATTTAAGATTAAGTAATAGAATAAAAAATATTTACGCAATGCCTTGTAATTATTTAAGACGTCTTAATTCTTCAATGACATTATTTCAAATGAGATAAGTAACTTAATAAATGAGTTAAGTAACTTCAATAAATATAATGTTCCTAAAGCCTTCGAATATAATCTAAATTTTAATAACAAAAAATAACCGATTTCAAAGTTACTCAAAAACTACTTGTCAGATCTCGTTCAACTTTATGTGGCACCACATGACAAGCACCTACTTTTGATTAAAAAAAGAATCATTGAAATCGGTTGGCGTGATATTGAGTTATTCGTTCATTTATCGCGCACATACTTAATACAAATTTAAGTTTGGTTTTCTCATGGATGCCATTGTCAGATCTCAAAAAAAATTATGTGGGACCACATGACAGGTACCAGCTTTTGATCGAAAAAGAATCATCAAAATCGGTTCGCCCAGTCGAAAGTTCTGAGGTAACAAACATAAAAAAAAATACAGTCGAATTGAGAACCCTCCTCCTTTTTTTAAGTCTGTTAAAAATTAAGATGCATGCATCTTGATGAAACCTAACCACAGGATTTATAGTTCGTAAACGCAAATATCCTTTTACACCAGTTCCCTTGTAGCTGCGGCCTAGAATAAACAAGATCGTAAAACTTGTTCGGTTCTCAGTACGTTAGTGCAATAGTGATGGGATATTTAATCGTTATATCGATACGATGTCAACGTACATATTATATAATAACGTCAACGTTTTTACGTTTCTTTTATGCTTACGTTACTGGTGAACACAAATCATATAGTTGACTAGCTGACCCGGCGAACTTCATATCGCTTAACAAACTATTTTTTTCTAGAATGAAAGTAGCTAAGTTACTCCTTGTTAAATCAACTATCTGCCAGTGAAAGTCCCGTCTAAATCGGTATTTAAGAGATTAGCCGGAACAAACAGACAGACAGACAGGCAAAAATTGTAAATATCGTGTACCTATATATCTAAATGCACTTAGTAAAAAGCGGTTATTTTAATATTACAAACAGACACTCCAATTCCATTTATTTGTATAGATTGATTAACCTTAGATAGATTATCCTTGTTGTTAAGTTCATTAAATCAAAATTCTGTAAAATTCTGTTCTCAAGGGAAGAGAAAACCTGAAGAGAAGCAGACTAAACTTGGCCGAAAAAATAAATAGTTAAACATTGTAACGACAAGTATCAAACCAGGAAGGCTATTCAGTTTTGTAACTTGACAGCCGAGTTTCAAAACTGACGTTCGAGTTCTAGGATCACTTCACTTCGCAAGTGCTTAATAGATGATTAGATAATGACATGTCAATATAATGCAAGTTCGCTTTTGTTTTGTAACTTGACAGCGGAATACACGATGAGTTTCTAAATTGAAGTTAGAGTTCGAGACTCCCTTCACCTCGCAAGTGCGTGCCAGATGATTAGAGAATCACATATCAAAATCTCGGACTCGAACTTCAATTTTGAAACTCATCGCGGATTCCGCTGTCAAGTTACATAACTGAATAGCCCTCCAGTCTGAGAACACAACATACTCGTACAATAACGTCATGCAACTGCAGGACGCAACAGAAATAGCTATTTCGTTTTAATTTTCATTCGTTGCTCACGAACAATTGAAAGTTGCCTCGGGAAGCGTATCCGAGTGTACATTTCCCGGAATGGATTTGATATTTTCCGACGCTGGAAAAAGTTTGTTGACTTACCGTTAATTAATTAAACCGTAGGGATTACTGCGGGGTAATAGGAATAGTTGGGAATCAAAAGGAGCAAACTTTTGTGAGAGAGTAGGGATAATTTTGTAGGTACTGTTAAAAGTTTTTTGTTAAATTCTATGAATTTGGATTTGGCTACACTCTTATCTGAAGTATATTCTACTTGTTACTAAGCAGTAAAAACGTGACTCATGTTATAATATGATATTTGCAGTAGTAGGTATCTATATTTATCTTATCCTTCATATTTTGTCCCATCTTTGCCTAATACAGATAAAAGCCTTATCTGATTTTTCAAAGTATATTAAAATTTTACATAAATTATTGTGTTCAGATTTTTCCGATGTATTATAAATATATTGAGTTGCTATATTTATCTGTGTAAATCTCGGATTTCGAATCTCGGATCGGAAAGTTTCGTCATGTCCATCCGTCTGTCGGTCTGTCTGTCCGTCCATCTGTCCATCCGTCTGTCCAAAGCAAAGCGCCGAGACCCCTAGTGCTAGAAAGCTGTAATTTGGCATGAATATACATATTTATTAATATTCCACAATGGTAGAATAAAATATTGAAATACATTTTTTTTCAGAGTAACTCCCATACAGGTACCGTGAGGATTAATTTTTTATTCGTTACGTACTATATAATGACGGCCCATATCGTTGAAAAGGTCTTTCAAAAATATTATGGGTCTTCTAAGACCATTTTTGAAAAAAGGGGTCCGCTTGCGAAATATTTGACTTTATAGTGCTAATTTTGGTTATAGTGAATTGTCCCCCCTGTTGGCTAAACGGTTTGAGTTGGAAAAATGAAAGAATTCTCCAAAATAGGTAGTATGATGAATTTACAAGGAAAACTATCACGGCTATGTTAGCATAAGTTCACACGACACGCACTTGCCCGGTTTTTATTATTTAGAATAATTTTAACATTTAGAAGCGTAGCGCATAAAATACTCATTAAACTAAGCCATTTTATTTTTCGGCCGGCTTGACGGGAACAGTAGAATTAACCTTAGACTATACATTTCTTACCTCATCTGCGAATAAAAGATCACTGTTCTGATTAAAAATCGTTTAAGTAAAAGAAATATTTTTTTTTCTTTCTGGATACATTCATAATTTTTTTATCACTTTATCGCCTCATTTTGCTCCTAAAACTCATATTTTTCGCAAGAAAAAATACACGTAAATAAAGCACTAGTATATCATTGATTTATCGTAATCACAGATGGAATGGACAATGCAAAATAATAGGCACATCCCTAACACCCACGGCTCCTACCACTCATCAAACTGCTGAAATCCTTAACGTATTTTTAAATTTATTCATTCGTCAATAACGCCTACAGTGTAAATATCCTAAAATCCATATTTTTTTCAACAAAATATTGTTATACAGCCGATATAACAGACATAAATTATTCCTTTTCTATTCAAATTAGGAAGCCAGGAAGCAACGGAATCATTTTGTGTAAAAAATTATAGCGTCAAAACTCTGTCTGTATTCTTTCAATAATCATTCCAGATCAAAAGCATCCATAAAATTAGGTAAGCAGAATAGAAAGTGTACAAAAGGCATCGAGAAATTTAATTGGATAAACATTGTTAAAATAATATTTAAGAAGGAAAGATTAATTATGTTACTAACGCGTATAATTAGACGAGGCGCCTGATATTAATTTGTGAATAACAACGTTGTTTAACGTGTTTTAAATGACATTTTAAACGATCTTTAGCCAAGTTTTTTTAGGGTTCCGAAGAAAAATCGGAACTCTTATAGTTTTGTCATGTCCGTCTGTCCGTCCTTCTGTCCGTCTGTCTGTCTATTTGAAGCAAAGCGCCGACCCTTAGTGCTAGAAAGCTGTAATTTAGCATGTATATGTTACCGGATATCTGTAAAATTCAGCAGTCTATACAATACCTAGGTAATCTATAGAATATCTAAAACGTTCAGGTAACGCTTTGAATATTATTTATTTCATACTTCACCCAGGCATTCTATACTATACTCCATGCGTAGTTGGTAATGTGTGTAAAAGACAAAAACAAGCAAGTGGGAGAGGGGCGAGACGGCGTTTTTTCCTTCTATACAACGCTAGAAGAACGCAGCGATAGGAAACTGCTCGCGTATATATTGTAAGGCTGTTTTTAAATTTATTGTTACAATGCATACCTACACGAATTTTGCGTATTGATCGTGTATATTTTGTATCGTAGATCTCTGCCTTTTCACCGAATATTGTTTGGCAGATTATCACTTGCCAACTATTATTATTATTATTATTTGAAATTTCGGGCCTGGGTCAACCGTCCCAGGGGCCACTGCGACTAGATTTGATCTATTGTAGCCGTACCCGTTTCTGAGTTAGATCTGGTCTCCAAGTCCTATTGCTCGGACGAACAGTAGGATGTTCCTGGGTTCCAGATCTCTTACTTGACTGGGTGGGATTAAGTGGCCTCCTAAGATACGACTTCTGAAGTGATTTATGGCAGAGCAATCACAAAGTATGTGGGTGGGCGTTTCCTCTGCCTCGCTGCAGAATCTACAAGTTGCAGTGTTGCTCAAACCTATCAAAAGAAGGTGTTTATTGAGCCTGCAGTGTCCAGTGAGCAGTCTGATGAGTACCCGTAAGTCGGGTCGACTCAGGTTGAGCACTTTTCTTGAGTATTTCTGCGAGTATCCCGCTATTAGCGTTTTGGCCTGTCTCGCGCCGGGTTCTCTTCGCCACATCTCAGCTCCCCTTTTCAGGGCTATTGCTTTGAGTGCGGCTCGAGAAACCGCTTTGGAGATGCCCACCATAGGTTCAGGACCCATGGTGGGCGCCTCGGCCCCCCTCCTTGCCAGTTCGTCGGCCTTCTCGTTCCCGCGTATACCTTTATGCCCAGGTACCCATCCTAGGGTGACCTTGTTGTTGAAGCCTAATCGGTTGATGGCTTGTATTCCTTCTAGGACAAGCTTTGAATTGACTTGCTCGGACTGTAGAGCCAACAGGGCTGCCTGACTGTCCGAGAGTATCGTAATACGTTTATTGACATATTTCTTTTCAAGGTTTTCATGTACGCATCTTATTATAGCGTATAGCTCTGCTTGGAACACGGTTGCATATGTGCCTAGGTTTTGATGTATCAAAACTTTCGGTTTGTCTCCATAGGCCCCTGCTCCTGCTTTTCCTCCCTTGCGAGAACCGTCTGTGTACCAAGTCACATCGCTTCCTCCCAAGGACTTAGGTACCGATGCGTCCCATTCTTCCCGTAACGGTATGACTACGTTGAACAGTTTGTTGAAACTGAGCTGAGTATGAATAGCGTCGCTCGGCATCGCCATTACTGGGCATGCTACTAGATCTTCATATAGATTCCTCATAGCACGAGATTTCCAGCCCTGTTTCCCTCCTTCGACAGCGCGGAGTATAGCCGCTCTCGCCTCCCTTTGCACATGGATGTGAAGCGGTTCAATGTTGAGGACAGCCTCCATGGCTGCTATTGGTGTAGACTTTAGGGCTCCTGTCGTCATTCGGCATGCTAGGCCTTGAATGCTGTTAAGTTGTCTGATGCATGTTGCCTGGGTGGTTTTTCTCTGCCAAGTTATGCAGCCGTAGGTAATAATGGGTCTCGCTATCGCGGTGTATACCCATTTCACCTGCTTTGGTTTTAATCCCCATCTGGAGCTTGCGAGACGGCAACATGTTCCTAAGGCAATTTTGGCCTTCCTTGTCACCTGTGAAAGGTGCTGGTTCCAAGTGAGTCTCTGGTCTAACGTTATTCCGAGATACTATCTTGCCAACTAACGTTTCGCAGAATTTTATTTCGCCGAATAATCATTTGCCAACTTATCACATAATGTTGTTGTATTTCCCAACCTAACAGTTGCCAACTGTACGTATGGTCTGCCTTTTATAATGACACTTTTCAAAAGGCCAACTTATTCATTTACTTGTATATTGTTTACCAAATGATGTATTAAGTAAAGTAAAATTAAAAATCATTATATTTACAAAGTTGCATTATATGCACTTTTAGGGAGAATTTAGGGGTTTTTTGATACAAAAACAGGCTTCCAAACGTCTCCGGCGCTGCGGGAAGTGCAGCCCCTCCGCCCTTGCGTAACAAACTGCAGGCACTCCATGCTCGCCTACGCAGCTTCGGCTTTTTGGTCGCCTGCGGCGACCAGCCTCAGCCGCTTCGGCTCACATGGTGCCTGCAGTTTGTTACAGCGGGCGGGGGCTGCTCTCCCTCCGCGCCTCCGGGGTTCACATTCACTCTAGGGGTAGGGCAGACTAGTACCACGTGGGGTCGGGATTGACTAAGTCGGTTCTGTCACCAATTTTGAAAAATTATCCGCCCCCCACTCCCCCTGTCACGGAGGTTCCGATACACACACGATTAGTCCGTATGCGTAATGGCGCTGTACAATATGGAACAAGATATACTTCTACGTCTTCTACGAAGTATACGCGATTATTTGCGTACTGCTCGTGTATGGATTGGAAGAACTTAGTAAAAAAGTTAGTTCCAATCTATACGTGGTTAGTTTCATATCCCTGCGTTCTGGCCTTGTACAGAATGGCAAAACGCGGCGAGACGTGAGGGCAGGCAGTAAAAGTTAACATGCCACAAAGGGTTTTGGCTGCCATACCCAAACTTTGGCATTCTTACATTTAAGCAAGCTTCCAGCTGCGACATATCCTCTGGCCTTATTGGCTAGGTTTGGGATTTCTTCTTGATACATAGAAATGACTCGCTCATGCCTGTTATCTATGGGTACGCAGACGATAGCAGAGTGGTGGTGGAACGTATAAATCTCACAACTTGGGCTTTTGGGAAACAGACATAGTGACAAGTAATAATTTAAAAAAATATTTTTGAGTTCTAACTTGGTGTGTAAGTGTCCTCTATTCGAAATTTAAAAATAATATTAAATGTACAGAAAACAATCCCTTTCAGTTTTATCAATTTAGTGCTCACTAATCGAAACTTTGAAAAATATTCATTTTATTATAGTATAGTGAGTTAAACAAACACAACGTGCACATGTATCATCATCACCATGCGTTATACAAGTGTTCGAGCTCCTGGCAGTTTATTTCTAACGAAATATAAATCGACGTCATAATGTCATTGATGACTTTTCGGTATTAAGAATTTTCTTCACATTTTTACTGTAATGGCGTCTTCATTAATAAATATTGTTACAAGTTTTAAGTAATTTTCATTGGAATAAGTAAGTGCCTAAGCACACCCACCTCTTCGCAACATGGTCCTAGAGCGTGCCGGATCTGGATGTTTATACAATCATAATAAAGGATTACCGGATTTTGGAGAATTTAAAATCAAGAAGAGGAGTGGAGTGCAAGAGCTAAGCCGACTTGATTTGTGTTGAAACAAGCTGGTACCTATAGGTTTTACTTATAATAAGCACCCAACACTCATTCAGGTATTCATATTTAGTGATTAACTAAAATAAAAGGTGTAGTACTTAGTAGTACAATTGTAATAAGTCGTAATAGTATAACTTCAAACAATTATTGTTTTATTAATTTTGTTCAATAAAATAAATTGTTTAAAATTCATATATTTTAGGCTCAACATGTAATGTTATGTCAATTATAATACATGTTAGAAGTGTAAACGTGACATATTTTCTATAACATTACTTATCTTTAATAGGTAATTAGTATGAGTATTGCATCATTTTTTATAGTGGATTAATAATATGAAATATAGACAAATTATTTACGACAATTCATTATTTTAAAACAATTGTACTAATTATTATTGTAATCTTGAATGAGTAAAAAGTAAAACTTGTAGGGTGTAAAACTTATTACTAAAATTGTAAAATTCTCTTCAATTTCATTAAAATATTTCATTAGGCACTTATTTAATTAACGCATTATTCAATTATTTCCTGAGAAATATTGAGGATTATTTAACTTGTTTATTGTATAATTACATTTTTTACAATAGTGTATGCATTCCAGGTTGTCTTCCCTCGTCTTCCCAATGGCCACTAAAGATAAGGAGTTAGTTAAAAAACGAGCAAGTTTTAAAGGCCGGTTGACTGTATTTTCCAAGTACATTGATGCACTTGGTGCGGAAACCTTGAGTGATCAGGATGCCGCGGAATTACAGTTGCGTGTTGGTAAGATGGAGTCGTTGTACGACCAATATGATGAGGTGCAGTTACTATTGGAATGTTCTGTGGAAGACGCCAGTCCACAGTATGTCGAACGTTCAGAATTTGAGGCATTATACTATAAGTCACTAGCTAAAGCTCAAAACTTGTTATTAAAATATAATGGTAATGTAGATACGTCTGTAAATGACGATAAGATTTCGCATGTAGGTAACCATAAGCTCGTTAAGTTACCTACAATTAATTTACCCAAATTCAGCGGATCATATCACAATTACCTTGAGTTTAGAGATAGCTTTGTGAGCCTCATTCATTCGAATGATGATATCGATGATATCAATAAATTCCATTATTTACGTGCGTGTCTGGAAGGGGCTGCAGCGGTGGTAATCCAATCAGTCGAGTTCTCTGCTAAGAACTATGCTGTCGCATGGGAACTTTTGTGCGACAGGTATGATAATAAGCGTCTACTCGTACAAAATCATGTATCTGCTATATTTAATATGGAAACAGTTACAAAAGAATCATCTCTTACTTTAAAACATTTAATGGACAATGTTACTAAGAATTTGCGAGCACTAGAGTCTTTAGGTGAACCTGTCTCAAATTGGGATACGTTGTTAATCTATATTGTAAGTCATAAATTAGATCCAAAAACCTATCGTGAATGGGAGCAGTGTAAAGGTCGAATAAATAAAAATACTTCCATAACGTTTAGTGATTTTATGCAGTTTATGCGTAATCACGCCGACTTACTTGAAACATTGGAAACATCTCGTAATATAGATACAACATACAGGTCTACTTCTAAAATAGTAAAATCTATGATCACAATTCCCAGTTCTAATATAAACTCACCTAATAAGTGTTGTTTAAAATGTAATGGTGATCATAGATTAATTAATTGTCCGCAGTTCCTGGCATTAAGTAACGATGCTCGATTCAAATTAGTGCCAGCATATAAGATTTGTTTTAACTGTTTTCAAAGCGGTCATTTCGCTAACCACTGCAAAAAACCTGGGTGTAAACTGTGTAAACGAAAGCACAACACCCTTATTCATGTAGCTAGGCCTACCCAGACAGGAAACATTCAGAATGGACGTTCGAGCAGTGGTGTACGTGATATTGAGTCTTCGTCTTCACTTCCTAGGCAAGACTCAAATAATGTCGCTTTGTCGGCAAACTTATCACCTTCATGTAATATTAAACAAAGTGAGGTGTTGTTGTCAACTGCTTTAATAAAATTGTGTGACAACAATCATCGCGAACATATTGTTCGCGCAGTACTCGATAGTGGGAGTACATCATGTCTTATTACTGAACGGCTATGTCAACGGTTAAATTTGGTTACCAGACAGATAGATAAGTCAATTTTAGGTATAAATAACGTGGTTTCCCACGTAGGTAAGACGTGTCGTGTCAACATGAAATCCCTTGATGATGGATTTTCTACTGACCTTCATTGTTTCGTTTTACCATTAATTACCAATAATGTACCGTGTCGTGAAATTGGTTTATCTCATCTTAATATTCCCTCTGATATTTGCTTAGCTGATCCTACATTTTATAAGCCTGGTGATGTTGATATCTTAATAGGCGCCGATCTCTTCTGGGATCTGTTAGGGTCACAAATAATTAAGCTAGGCAAAGGTACTCCTGTACTTTGTAAAACTAAACTAGGGTGGATAATATCTGGACCAGTCGTAAGCAATCATATTGCATTATTATCTAACGGCATTAAATGTAATTTAGCTAAGATTCGTTCTGATGAAGACAATTATATTAATATTATTCGTAAAGATTTTACAAATAAACTCGCATTAGCTAAGATGCCATTGAGGAAATGGAGATCAAAGGCACCTCAAGTTGTGCCTGAATCCATTCAAACATCAATTAATTTAAATATTGGATCTCAGGAGCCCAGCAAGCTAGGTCTTCGCTGGCGTGCAGATTCGGATGAACTCTGCTTTCCAATTAGTGATGTTATTCCTCAAGGCAACACAAAGCGTGAACGATTTTATTGACTTCTCTCGTTTCTTTAATTATTTACGATTGATTCGTTCTGTAGCTTATGTTATGCGTTTTATTAGGGTTTGTAGAAAGCATCCTATGATTATACAGTCCAATTCTATTTTATAAAAACTTATTTTTGATTATGAACATAAAGGACTTATGCATATTGCTGGTCCATAATTGTTGTTGGCTTCAATAAGTCAGCTTGTTGGCCCATAAGAGGTCGTAATTTGGCCAGATTTACGTACCACAAGTGTGTGCGATGTAGACGTATGTCAGGTAAAATCGTAACTCGATTGATGGGGAACTTACCGCAGCAGCGTCTTATTTTTGGTAGTCATATTTTTGAAATAGTTGGAGTTAATTACGTGGTGATTATGTGTGCCAGTCGTCAAGGTCGCGGTTGTTAATTAATTAAAAGTTATATAGCGATTTTTGTCTGCTTTACAAACCAAAGCCGTTCATTTAGAGCTTGTAGGTGACTTGACGAACAATCACTACTTACTTGCTTTATGGCGATTTATCTCTGGTAGAGGCAAATCTATTCCAACAACGGCACTTCATTTATTGGTGCGTACAATGACTTATTGAAATTTCTCAAATTAAAAGGTCATTCTATAAGCAGTGATTTGGCCAACGATAACATTAACTTCAATTTCATATCAGTTTATTCTGCGCTTTTTGGCGATCTTTGGGAAGCCGGGGTGAAATCAACTAAATTTCACTTGCAACGAGTGTTGGGAAATTGTAATTTAACATTATTTTGAAGAGTACCACGCTCACGCAAATCGAAGCCATCCTGAATTCCAGACCGTTATCTCAACTTTCATCAGATCCAGCAGATTATTCACTGTTAATGCTGGGACATTTTTTAATCGGCTGACCACTTACATCTTTACCTCAGCCCGACTATAACGATCAGCCAACTACTCGTGTGAAAAGGTATCAACGTATTGAGCAATTGCGTCAACACTTTTGGGCTAGATGGAGCAAAGAGTACGTTGCTGAACTACAGCAGAGAAACAAATGGCGTTCCTGTAAGGACGACTTGAAAATAGATTCGTTGGTGGTGGTAAAAGAAGATGGTCTCCCACCCCTTAAGTGGCGATTAGGCCGTGTTGTTGTTGTCCATCCTGGAACTGATGGCATTGTCCGTGTTGCTGATATCAAGACGGCTGCTGGAACGATTCGGAGGTCTTTTAATAAGATATGCCCGTTGCTCCCTTCTTATTCTTCTGGTTGAAAGTCCAGCTTTCAACGCCCGGGGGTATGTTCGAGCTCCTGGCAGTTTATTTCTAACGAAATATAAATCGACGTCATAATGTCATTGATGACTTTTCGGTATTAAGAATTTTCTTCTCATTTTTACTGTAATGGCGTCTTCACGAATAAATATTGTTACAAGTTTTAAGTAATTTTCTTTGGAGTAATTAAGTGCCTAAGCACACCCACCTCTTCGCAACAACAAGACTGATGTTGCTATCCGGCACTGAGCCGATTTCTGCGGCACATGCTGCCGGCAAGATATCCGCAAAATATGTCGCCATGGCTTCATACCGCGCGGGATGATGGCGGCATAGTGTGTAGGAGTCATTAGACTGCATCTCCCCTTACCATCAAGTGGGATTTCGGTCAAGCATTAATTTAAAATGTATAAAAATTTCATTTCATTTCATTTCATTTTCATTTCATATAAGTAAATTCTTAATTCCAACCTACATCCAAGTTGACTACACATACCTACCCAAATCTATTAATTTTATTCATTGCCGGTGGACCTGCAGGTATTCTGTACAGTAGATGGGAAACGTATACATTACCTAGGTAAAGTATGTAATGGTGAATAATATTAATATCATTTAACACATTGCCAAAACGACCCAGGTATTATACACATTACCTAGGGATTGTGCTGAATACCCGCATTATACAGATATCCGGTAACATATATACATTTTATTAAAACTCCAGAATCGTAGAATAAAATATCGAAAAACATTTTTTTTTTCAGGGTAAAATACAGACAATGTAAAAAACAGTAAAATACAGGGTAAAAAACAGTAAAATACGGGTAAAAATACAGACAATGTGACGATGATTTTTTTATTCGTAACGTACCCTATTTAGTGTGGGATATCGTTGAAAAGGTCATCAAAAATAGTATGGGTATTTTAAGACCATTTTTGGCATAAGGGGACCGTTTGCGAAATATTTGGCTTTAAAGTGCTAATTTTGGTTAGAGTCAAGTGTCCCCCTCCCTGTTGGCTAAACGGTTAGAGTTGGACAACTGAAAAAATTCTCAAAGATAGGTTATATCATGAATTTACATGGAAAACTATCACGGCTAGGTTAACATAAGTAGTTAATGAGTAATAGTCGATAAACTTACTACTTCGGAACCCTACATTGCGCGTGGCCTGACACGCAATTGCCCGTTTTTTTACATGACGTCGTATGCTTTGCATGACTGCAACTCATCTGACGTTAAGTGGAATTGAAGTCTAGGATGGTAAGCAAAGCAACAACCCATAATTGTCCCACTGCTGGGCTCGGGGTCTCCTCTCACAATGTGAGGGGCATGAGGCCACAGTCTACCACGCTGGCCAAGTGCGGATTGGTAGACTTCACACACCTTTGAGAACTTTATGGAGAACTCTCCGGTGTGCAGGTTTCCTCACGATGTTTTCCTTCACCGAAGCAAGTGATAATTAACTTCTAATACGCACATAATATTTGAAAATTAGAGGTGCGTGCCAGGATTTGAACCCGGGCCCCTTCGTTCGGGAGACCAACGTTCTAACCGCTAGGCTATCACTGCTGCCATGGATGGTACACCAATGAATATTCGTTTCACTATAGTACGCGCACAAAATTATTTGGTAGTGATGTCTTCCAAACAAAGGATTCCTGTTTTTTTTTTCGCATTATTTCATAGATAAATGTTTCTAATATTTCATTCGTGTATGTCACTTGCACTAATATAAGATTATTTCTTAGGCTCCTTTTAGATTTTTACATTAATAAATAAATCAAAAGCTGTTTGTCTGTTTGTCATGATAACATTACTTTGTGATGATGTGGACGAATATTCATTAGAATTTATTAAAGGTTTTATTAATATTTATATTATAATGAACAGAGAGTGACTTGAGCCGCTGAATGACAAGCGTCAACTTGCAAACACACAGGCTTGCTAACTCCTGGACTCATGTGCGCTTTGAGCTCAGCCAACCACCGTGAGGAAAAGTTTCCTACGGGACTAATGACCCAAGGACCATTTGAAACCGAAGCGTACCGAGTGTACCTTTAGAGCGAAGACAAAGCGAAGCAAAACGATCGAAAAGTTCCTCCAGAATTCAAATTCAAAGCATCAAATGCTTCAAAGCATCTGGGTACTCACAGCAACTTTGGCAATAACCTGGAGAAAAACATTCGTGATCAATTCCTTTCGGGGCTCCATAATGAGGATGCGATCGCTGTTTACGGAAAAGCAGTCGACAGCGTTGTGGACAATTTATTTATAATTATTTAAGAAAATATATCAATCCAGGTAATAATTAAAGGAAACTAGAACCCTACTTTGTAAAAATTGCACTGTGAAATTAAAATATACATATTTTTAATGTGCTAATATTTTTATCTTCTTTCATTGGACGCCCTACATGGCACCTTGATTTTTTTAATTAATGACATCATGTCTTTCTATCTTTTTCTTCTCTCTTTCTTGGCCGGCAACACACTATCTTTGGTGTTGCTGATGTTCATGAGCCATAGCCACTTACCATCAGGTGGATCATCAGCTCGTTTGCGGTTACTTCTGTTGGAGGTTGTATATAAATTTTAAATATGTAATCTGACGGATGTGTAAAAAATAAGTAAATGGAATAGAGTTTGAAATAAACGTCTGAAACGAAAAGTCGTTTTCCTATATTATATCTACAAAAATCCCAGTATATAATGTAGGAGCAGCCACAAATTCCTACAATATCTGTTAATATTGAATTTAATCTAACGCCATGTAGCCTGTTATATCATAACAGCAGATGATCAAGACGTTTCTACCGATTCCATATTTGTCAAGTGAAATATGAAACCTTTTGTGTGACAGGCAAAGCATTTAAGGAGAACCACAAAGTAGATTAAGATAACTATTAAATCTATGGTGGAAATTCCATTTTTCAATATATAATTGAGAAGTTCGTTCATCTCGCTATTCTGCGCCATTCAATAATGAACTTCATTCCACTCATTATTAATTCGCGTTTCGAATATGAATGAGTATACAATGTGGAGTTCCGTGTAGAGCGAGTGTTCAAATAGAAATGACAGTGAATTACTGATTGCTTATAGCATTGATCAAAATTGATTTTCGTCAAATATACGAAAAGGTTCGTGAAATAAATAAAATGACATGAAAGACGATGCCAATTGTACTTTTAATAAGAACTATTTATTAAATATTGGTAGTAACATCGCAAAACTCACTATATACACAAAAACTCACTATATTATTATCTAAGATTCAATCGTGCTAAAAATTGTTAACCGTAGTGATTGCTTGCATCTGACACGTATCACTGAACTTTGATCGCTTCGAGCACATCTAGAACATTATTAATTCTTCATCGCCATGTACTCTATGAAAGCAAATATGCAACATTCAGTAAATAAGGAGGAATAATAGATGTTTAATAATCTATGGGGAAGCAACGACGTGGAAATATGGGGTTTTCAAATGTTGACTCAATAATATTTAGTCTTGATGACTGAGATGACTATTAAGTATTTCAAATTGAAATGTAAAATGTTCATTTGTAATTTAAATCTTAATCTAATGGCAAAAAAAATAATTAGCGAAAAACTAATTAACTACAAAATAATAAACTACACCATAGAAGAATAAAATTAAGAGTCGGGACCCATTCTAGAACCAATCAAATCTTGTTTGTTTTTCCCAAACAGCCCTGTAAAATTTATATGGGTTCCAACTGTTAATCCTTCTATGGTGTGGTTGTTTAGTATTAATTTTAACAACGTTCTAAACTACTGGGCTACCTTTTTTCTTTTTAGTTTTTTACGTAGTTGGCTTTTTTTCTGAATTTTTATTTTTATTTTACAACAATTATTATTTTATTTACACTTTTTAATTACGATTCTTTGCCTACTGAATTATAAGATGGAAAAATTCGCAATGTAGTCATTCCATTATGAGAGATACTAAATTAGCGAGAATGGTTGTTTAAAGAACTTTAAATCGTTATACCTACTCGTATATCCTAAACTGTTACTTAAAATAAAAAAATGATGATAGGAACAAAAAAAAACATTTTAATGAATACCTATTCAACGATACTCTACTTGACTTAATTCATTTTTTCTTTTTCATTTGACAATATGGCCATTTAACAACCAGATGTTGCTTGGATGAATTTTGATTATTGGCAAGTATTTTAGGGACACTCACAGGGTTAAGACGAATTGATTGACGTAAGAATCATCAAAATTTATCAACGCGTTTGATCACTGCAACGCCACATGGGAACAACCATACATACATAGACTGATAAACATATAACCCTCCCTTGCATCGCGTAATCGGGTAAAGCCGCATGAGGTTACCACATTCAAATTTCGAGTACGAACAATCTATTGATTGTATCCTGTAGAAAAACTTTGTGGAGCGTTACAATAAAACCGAAAGTTGGCTAAATTAACTTCGTCATCGGCCATTACGGGCTGATACGGTAAAAGCTGTCCTTTTAGACCCTACATTTTCGCAACCGTTGAATAACCTGAAAGTTGTAAGTGTTTTCTTTGTGCTGCCGAATGTTTGTCGTCCGGCCTCTGTCGCTTAAGGCTCTAGTTTTAAGAACAAAAATGAGCTAAAATCGAACTCTTTTTAGGGGCCAATATTTACAAGAAGCGCTTACATAATATTACAATAATACTACGATATAATTACGACACAGTCTTCTTCTTCTTCTGCGTTCCCGCCCACCTATGACGTAGAATGTGGATGTCTTCAAAAAAAGAGTGAATAGGTTTTTATTAAGTTAGTGCGCTCACCATCCTGGGCTACATCTCCACTTACCATCAGGTGGGATCCTGGTCAAGCATTAACTTATTTTAAGTAAAAATAATAATAATACCAATTTCAAAGATTGCTTGTTACCGGCTTTAAGCATTCTAATAACAAGCTTAATATTCTCTATGAATTAATAAATTACCAATTCATTTTTCATGCAATTATTTTTCACTTTTCATTGCCAATTATTGGTCTTTATTATTGATGATAGTTCTTTATAACGTTTTTTAATAACCGATATTTTACGTGATCGCATCGAGACCATCAAAAAAATCGGTTTTACTGTTCATATCATTCTCACTATAATTGTTCGCTCGCAAGCTTACAGTGGCTGAAGTATCCTATTAGTAGTAGCTCTAATACTCTGAACTTTTGTACCAAACATTTAGTTGTAAGTGGTACCTTGTTTTTATTTGTTAACGGATGCAGTTAAGTTTTAAGACCGCGTGTTTTTTAACTGTTTATTTGGCCACGTTAAATATGTGTATCAATAATTATATTATTATAACATCATCTCTTCCTTGCAGTAGGTTCCATGTATGAAGATATGAAACAACGCAATCAGTCATGATTCAAGAAATATGTACCTAATTAATTGTGTTTAACTCTCAATGTAATTGTCCGCCCGGCCAGTAATCGAACTCTTCGCTTCGCATATTGAATCACTAGTAATAAAAAAATCATTCTTACATACGTATTTGAATCAATTTCAGAATATGAACTGGATACAATGTTTTATCGATATTTCTATGAAAGCTCTCGATTGGTTTTAAGTCTCGTGATTGAAAAGAAAATCCATTGACATCGAAAAGTTATTATCGATGACACAACTGTTTATTTTAATCTTCGATTTCGCTACAAATTTTCGATCATCTGCAGTATTACAATAATGTTTGTAGCCGCAATGATGATGATGATGATGATGATGATACCTCAGAGCCGATTTCGGCTACAGCGATGCTTCGGGACTCTCTCTAAGTCTGAGTGACCGGGCTCAGATGGTCAGCTCTCTGATGGGCTCTCCAGTGACTTATGTAGTACATATACAGTAGCCGCAATATCGAAGAATCAACAAAAGCAGAGTGAACTTCGCTTTACACTAGGGTTGTCAATCGTAGATACGTATGTCAAAGGAAGGAATTAAGTGTAAACTACCCTCACACTTTCTTTCGTGTTTCTTGTGTCTTGGTTTGCAACGTGTTGGTCGCTTTTGATGTTAGTATATGGCCATGGGTGACAGTGACCACTTTGCATCCTGTGGCTCGTCTGTCTTTTGTCGCTTATTTATTGTACATAAAACATGCGAATAAATTGCAGTACGTTGCTTAATTTTGACATGTCAGAACAAGTATTTCGTAAACAAGCAACATTCAAAATTGTTGTTACTTAAAAGCAGATAATGATAAAAAATATTACAAAACAAGCCAATTTAAACATTCTAGTCTACCTGAAATTAATGTAATTAACTCATTTGATTTTCAAATACATAACATACCCAGAACTTACTTTAATTTACGTGCGGGTTTCAAGTTAAACACGCGTAACCTAATTTCAGAGTAAAGTGATGAAAATTATGTAATCCAATGAGCAAACCATATTACATCATAATAATATTATAATTATTTTTCTCATAGAATTTAATTTAATTTTGTATATGTCGACGCATTTGCGTTGAAGTTTATTTTACACAAATATTTTATTATTTATTTCAATTGAATTTAAGGTTGATTTGATTTAATTTGATTATTTTTTAAAATTATTGTTATTTAATTTATTGATGAATTATAATGAATCATTAATTAATTTAGGAATTTTACAAGAATATGTTGTCTAGTTAAAATATTTAAAAAGCAGCGATGGCTTTTACAGGTTTTTAATTTCAGTAGTTGTAATGACACATCTGATTGTTATGGCGCCATAAGAATCATTGTTTATCGTTGCTTTTTCAATATCCGTTTTGTTAATAATGTGTTATATAATGAGTTCATTAATCTACAGTTAATCTTAAAATAATTCGTGAATTGTGAACAATCAATTTGAATTATTAGAATTAAAAAGTTAAATCCTTTCTACACATTTGATTGTTTGGGCGGCCAGAGGGCGCCATAAGAATAATTGTTTATCGTTGCCTTTTCAATATCCGTTTTGTTAAAAATGATTTATAAAAAGGGTTAATTATTTCGACAATTATTCTAATATTAATTTGTGAATTGTGAAGTGTTAATTTGAATTATTAGAATTAAAAAGTGAACACGTTGTGGTTAAATTCCGGTGCCGGACGTTCGTTCGCCATGATGTTTTTTGGTTCGGTGACCGACGCGACGGTGCCGACCGTCGTTGAGGCATCAGACACTTTTAATTTTGGTTCTTGGACCGAACGGGCGTGTCTTGTAAGTACCACTTATTAATTCGTAATAGTTCATAGTTAATAAGTTTAAATTATTGTAAAAGTTTAAATCTTTTTGTTTTAAATAAAGTGTTTTGCGATTATTATTGTGTTTTCATCATCTGGGTCATATCATGAGTGAAAATAATGAGAGTAGTGACGCCAGCAATGCTGACGTCACTCTTTCTAAAAACTCTGTTGGAATAAATGCTTCGTTATATACTTATGAATTTCATTTAAAACTACTCGTCGCAGCCCTACTCTCGTGGATAGAAGAATAAAAGTAGGAACTAAGCTTGTTTACTATTTTCAGTTACATTGAAAAGTACTCCGTTCGACGAATTCAATACGAAAGTAAACCCGCTCGCTTTCATTCCTTTGGGGAGGACCGCTGTCAAAATCCCGCTTCAATCGGTCAATGACCCATGCACGCAATGTACTTAACTGCATGTCACAGCGCGACCAACTTATCTGTGAAATGGCGAAAATTGGGTGAATGGTGAAATGGGGAACTAATGGCGCCCCATTCATAAGTTCTTTGTGTTTATTCATTGACATTTACTACGTCTTGAATTGCGTCCAGTGATTGGTTCAATGCGTCCGACAGCGCCCTCCGTCAGTTCACAGATAAGTTGGGTGCACTGTGTGCACTTCATGTGGATATTGTCATAGACATATTTGTGCATGGATCGAGCCAGTGTGTTAAATGTAATAGAGTATCAATATTAGTAAGTTTACTATATATATCTTGTTTCACTTTTCAGTTGTATTCTCACTTGTGATGTACTTGTATTGATAAATGTACTTGTATTGACTCTGTTCAACATTAATTTCCCCTCCCATTCGTTATTACTATAAATATTTATATGATTGCTTTCTATGGTTATTGTACCGTCTTCAACCACTCTCAGCACATCCTGAAGGTTGACTGTTAGAGAATGCTACGTAGCGTTAAGTCCGCCAATTGTACCACTTTTTTTAGTTCAATAAAGATTAAATAAATAAATAAATGTCCTACTAATATTATAAATGCGAGAGTTTGTAAGGATGGCTGGATGTTTGTTACTTCTTCACTCAAAAACTACTGAACGGATTTTCATGAAATTCAGAAAACGGGTAGATCATGATTTGGAATAACATATAGGGTACTTATTTGTTATCCCGGAAAATGATTGAAGTCAAAACCCGATACTAAAATTTGTAAACATTATTGAAGTTGTTACAGAAACCTTTGAATGTTTTAATTAGAAACTTTTAACTCAGAGTCTAACATACTCCCAAGGACCTACGAACTACAAGATCTCGATTCGGTGGATCAGTTTGTGTATCTCGGCTCAATGATCACCAGTGATGGGGATTGTGAAAGAGAGGTCATTCGTAGAGCACAGATGTCAAAAGCTGCAGTAAAACGGTTAGAGAAGATATGGAAGAACAGAGGAATCAGCAAGACTGCAAAGATAAAGCTTATGCGCACCCTTGTCTTCTCTATCTTTCTCTACGCTTCCGAGACCTGGACACTGAAGTCTCGTGTACGAAATAGGATAGATGCGTTCGAGATGTGGTGTTGGCGCAAAATGTTGGGGATTCCATGGACAGCGCATCGCACTAACGTGTCTAACCTAAAAGAACTCAAGATCCGAACTCGTCTTTCTACTATATGTATGCAGAGGGTTCTCAAATACTTCGGACACGTGGCACGGCGTGATCCTGATAATTTGGAGAAGCTGATAGTAGTCGGCCACGTAGAAGGAAGGAGAAGTAGAGGGAGATCACTGACCCGATGGACCGATACTGTTAAACAGGCGTGTGAAACCACCGTTCACGCGTCCTTTCAACTTTCCCAAGATAGAGAAGCTTGGAAGATCCTAGTTGGAACTTTTGATGACCACGACCCTCAGTCATGAGGAAACGACGAAGAAGAAGAAGAAGAAACTCAGAGTCACTAACAGATATTTAAATCGCTCCTTAGTACAGAATTTGTATAGTAATTCTGTAATAAGGAGCGATTCAAGTAAGTTAGTGACTCTGAGTTAGGGCGTAGGATTTAGAAGTATTTTTTTTAAATAATGAAGGTATTTACGATATCAAAATCATAATCAAAAATTATATTATTTTACTAACTTCTATGTAATATCCTGTTTCATAAATGGATTCTCTTAAAACTATAAGCAAAGCAAAAGCAAAGCAACAACCCATAATTGTCCCACTGCTGGGGTCGGGGTCTCCTCTCACAATGTGAGGGGTATTAGGCCATAGTCTACCACGCTGGCCAAGTGCGGATTGGTAGACTTCACACACCTTCAAGAACTTTATAGAGAACTCTCCGGTGTGCAGGTTTCCTCACGATGTTTTCCTTCACCGAAGCAAGTGATAATTAACTTGTAATACGCACATAATATTTGAAAATTAGAGGTGCGTGCCAGGGTTTGAACTCGGGCCCCTTCGTTCGGGAGACCAACGTTCTACCGCTAGGCTATCACTGCTAAAATTATAGTAAAACTAACTGCTAAAATAAAACTATAGTATAGAAGTAAAGACATTGGTGCGAAGTAACTTAAAGTCGGTTATGCTAAACCTGATGGAGACGCCAGGTATCGATCCTGGTACCTCTCGCATGCTAAACGAGCGCTCTACCATCTGAGCTACGTCCCCGGCCACAGGAAAGACGAAAATTTGAATGGTAAGCGACTCGGCAATATTTTTATTTTCTTTATTAATGCGTTAAATGAAAGCATTTGTGTAGGTGTAATGGATGCACGTAGGAGCACGAAATTAGGTATCACACATACTATCTTGAAGTATGATAATCGTAATAGGTTTACTGTGAATAGCTGTACCGTACGAAGTAGATCAATACTAAGTAAATAACTTAATAACCTATCCGCGTGAACAACAGTAACCATTTATTCGAAAAAAAAATTAAAAAATAACTTAAAATTTAGCTAACTACTTACTTATCTAATTACTATCTAATTAATACTTGTAAACTACACATAAGCCTTAAAAAAAATCTGAATTGCAATGTACATTAGTTGAAATAACTTAAAATTTAGCTAACTACTTACTTATCTAATTACTATCTAATTAATACTTGTAAACTACACATAAGCCTTAAAAAAACATTTCTGAATCGCAATGTACATTATTTGAAGTAATTGAAGTACGAGTAAGTACCAATAACACCGTATAGCCAAATCAAATAATTTAATTTACGTGTCTCGCTTTACGTTCCGCTACGCATCAATGACTAGACGCACATTTTCCCAAGCAAACCCCGTGAAATATCTCATTCATACATACGAAGGCGTCATAAATTATTTCCCAAGGACACGTAAAGGGGCAAGAGATTGGCAAAGCATCAAACTGGAATAATGCCGCTAAGAATGGCAACGTGCCCGGGTAAGTCTTTGATGTGAAAGGGCTTTCAAGACCCGGGAACGATATTTTGATACGTGTTCTGTATACAAAATATGGGGACGGGAAGATTATCGGAATAGAGTGTGAATACAACATAAGAATAGTAACGGCTCCATTGACAATAGAACAATTTAAAGAAAACCTTTAGAGTGATTAATTTGAATAACTATTTTATTTAGTTATTATAAATTTGGTATTGATTTACTAAAAATATTAGGAAAATAGCTACTGTTGCTTACGTAAAGTATGCTACGGAATTATTGGACTTAGGATAGATTCGACAAAATTACAGTGTTATTTTGTGAATAAAACGTCATAATAATTATCTGAAAGTCATATCCTGTGAATGATGGTTATTTTATTGTGATTTTTTTTGGCATGGAAACGATGGTTAACATTATTGTAATCCGGCAAAATTAAATTGTCCAGAAAATGTTTGATTACGCTTATTTTTATTCTTATTTTAAGTAGGCTTACATGGTTGAAGTTTATTCAACATTTATTCTCCAGACATTCAAATAACTGTAATAGTTACACTGATATAAAAGTCATGGTATTTAATCGATTTTACCCTTAGTTTTCCTATACAGCTATAGCTATAAATATTAGCCATAACTATGAGTTATTATCTCGTGACGGACGCCTAATTGGCAGGATCGGAAGACACGACTAATTAAGACATCTTATGACGGATAATCCCATAATTTCGCAACTACGACATAGATAGTTTAATGCTAATAATCTTCTATTAATTCGCCAGTGTTTTTATTGTAATCGGAAACTACAGTCCAAATTTAGTCTATTAGGGGTTCATTTCCACTTCAACAAATAGTTTTTCAGGATCGTACAATGATAAAAAAAAACTACTACACTACTTTACCTAAATCACGACTTGGCTCAAATAAAATACCGAATCATCCGCAATGACGGGTGTATTTGGCAACGAGCTTTAAGGTACGAGAAATCCTATTGTTTCATGTATTCACACTATTCTCATAGGTTTTTATTAGGGTTCCGAAGTAAAAGTAGTGAAAAAATTTTCTAAAATAGGTTACTCGTATAATTATGACTAAACAAGGAAAACTATCACGGCTATGTTATCATAAGTAGTTAATGAGTAATAGTCGATAAACTTACTACTTCGATTTATATTGGCATGGCCTGACACGCACTTGCCCGATTTACATCCAATTCTTTTTTTGTATATTACAATCCCACCTAATGATAAGGCAAGTGGTGATGTAGACTTGCGTGATAAAACGCACTAACTTAGTATTCACTCTTACCTTTAAGATATTTATTTACTTATTTTAAGATGGTCAAACAAAATAACTCAAATTGGTTCGATATAATTTAATTCTAAACAGGCAAATTAATTCTTAGTCTTCCGTATACTAATTATTTATTTATGTATTTTTGTTGATTTTTATTATTATTAAGTATTTTAGCAATTTTTCTGTTATTATATTATAAAGTTACATTTGTTAAATTATTTAAAGATTTCCGCGTATTAAGCTGTCATGGTGTGCTTTTTCAATTAAACTTTCAATTCAATTAACCTTTCAAACGTGAAACCAAAACATCGTTCAGATCCACCGTATTTTCATTATCTGTAGTTGTGTTTTATATTCCGTTTGCGAGCGGCATTTTCATTCTCCACTGTACGTAATCTAATTTGAATACTAGATGTACATATGTGCAAATGATGTCATTACACTCCGTTACAATTAATTCATTGTTTGTGATCGTTGTTGGGCTAATTGGACACTATTACATTTATCCTTCATTTATATTAGCATCACTACTAGTTAAACGAACGACGAGGAGTCCCGGGTTCGATTCCCGGCCGGGGCAAATATTTATGTGACAGATAAATATTTATACTCGGGTCAAGGGTGTTATTGTGATGTGTTATATGTGTCGTCCAAGCAACCCGCGACACAGGTAATAACCTATTGCGGGGGTTTGAGTGTGTTAGCGTTTTTTTATGTAGCCCTGGTAGAAGTTATTTACGGGTTCATCGTTTACTTAAAGTGTGATTCAAGGTTCTATTACCTAAAGACAACTGTTTTCTTGACAGACTTGTAACGTGAAACTAGACAATGTACTCAAACTCGAAATTAAAACGTTGTTAACATACGCCCCAAAAATCGCTACAGAGTTCACCACACAAATTCTGTGCTAAGGAGCGATTTAAGTAACCGTTAGTGACTCTACACCTAATAATATGTTTATTATTGTGAGCCGGTTGAAGTAAAACGAATACTAAATCCTACAAGCTTACTGTAAAACGTCAGTGAAAAATTCATCAAAATCAGTAAAATTTCTTAGAGGAAACAAACATATCATAGCTTTTCTCAAAACATACGAATATTGTGAACTACTATGTGTCTCATAAATTTCCTCCAGACCCGAACCCAGAACCTCACCTGGCACGGTCCACATCAACTGAGCTACCAAGTCGTCATAAAATGTTCGGGAAAAGTAAAGAAGTGACACAAAACTCCACATATCAGCTGCATTTAACTGAACTAAGAATTACTTGACAAATATTAGCTCAATGACTGTGGAATGATTAAATTTTAAACAGTGGATTTAAATGCAAACATAATAAAACATATTTTGGATATAATAATTATGATGCAGCTGCAATTTTCATGAAAATTCCCGAAATATTTCTAATTTTACACTGAACAATTTCCACAAATTGTTCTCATTTTAAAAAACTTCAATTTCAGGCAAACAATTCAGTTATCAAATCGGAATTAACTAATTTGGTTATCACAAATACCGTGACATCGATTGTTAAATATAATTCCGATTACGTTAGGACTATGAATAAAATTTAACGGTCTATTAATCATGCCGTTAATTGGTTTCTGGTTTTGAAAATTAACGATTCCGTGCTTCAGAGGATCGTTAGAAAGCAGTCGTTATAGTCCTGTTTACAAGTAGTTAAGTAGGTAACTACATTTTAACTAAATTTAAAGTAAATTAATACTGGTAAACAGAAAATTTAGTATATTTTAAGTTAAAATTTAGTTATCTATTTAACTAATTAATACAAGTAAACCGAACATAAGCGTTTTGGAACTGTTCTGGCAGTTTTAAACCTGTTGATATATTATTATAACTTAGCTATTAATAAAAATAAATTTTTCTCCTCACCTATAAAAATAGATAGTAGAATGCCACGTGGCATAAGTCCGCAAATTGCAATATAAGATCAAAATAAATAAATAAATTGTTGATACTGAAAACAATTTTTACGTATTTAGATTCAAGTGATATACGATTATGACACTAAACGCAATGGGATACAGGCGATGAAGGCAGTCAAATTCGTCGGTAAATAGTCAATGCATGCCATTGAAAGTATTTCGGGAACGGTTACGAGATATTTGATGTGGTTCCCGAACGTAGTCGAATTCGCTTTAATTCAAATTGATTGAAAGCTTTGAGTGGTTGCGTAATAAATAACTAATATCTATCATCCTTTACTGGTTGAACGCTGGGGTTGAATTTTAAGCGTATGTATAACTTTGTGAATGCAAGGAATTGAATGCTGACTGAAATTGGTAAGGGCTTCTAACTTTGAGTTCAAGAGACCCTGTTCATGGTATTCTTACTATTGAACAGAAAAGGCAATTGCACCAGGTACTTCCATGTTGGGTAAGTTTTTTACAACAAAATACACTAAATTGAACACCAATTTAGATATTCATGTAAAATAAACATTGTAGTTTATCAAAAGATGATCTCCCACCAGGCGAAGTAGTGTTCCTAAGGAGCGGCCGAACTTCGAATGATCTAACATTGTATATATGCAAGCAATGCAGAAAACTTCGATACCGTGTTTCAGGTCTACGTGACGTCACAGTGTAACGTGCAGTACGATGTCACCACAGATAGTAAACTATACGCGACTTATTGCTAAAAGAAATCACTTCGAGACAACCCAAAGTGGAAATATTATATTATGTATAACTAGCTTTTGCCCGCAGCTTCGCCCGCGGTAGAGAGCGATTCTTTACAAATCCTACTTACTTTTACTTAGTTAGATTTTGTTGCCTATGACTTAAGTAAACATGTATCATTCGATTGATAGCGTGATTCAGAACTTGCAAATGAATTTTACTAACGCCATCTATTAACAGCATCCGGAACTTAATATCTAGCAAGTAACAAAATATCAATCTTCCCATGGGGATGTTATACCGCGGTACAAAATAGCCTACGTTACTCTCCACCCTCCTCACTATCTCCACACATAAAAACCATACCATATAACAGCTTCGTTGCGACGTGAAAGACGGACAAACAAAAAAACAAACACACTTTCACATTTACAATATTAGTATGGATTATACAAGTAAATAGAGAGGTAGAAGTGATTTAAATTGTACATAATTATGTACAATTAAACTATAATATAATATCCACGGAGACATTAAATTAAATAAATGAGAATTAAAATAAAAAATTGTGTAAAGATATTATATTAAGCTGGAATTAAATAGAGCCCCTCCATAGCTGCCAACATTTTAAAATATGTCAATTTCAGGCAAAGTAATTCCCGGCGTCAGGATCAATTGCAGATTATCTAAAAAAATCGTTTCTCAGATCCCGTATAAATCACTTCTAGACGGTTGCTGGCGATAAAATATCGAGGGATCGTTAGCAATTTGTTTAATTAATTCATAAAGACGGCTAATAAATTACGTTGCAAAACTGTGATTAGAAAGGCAGATAAATATTAGGGTAGGATGGAAGTTTGCTCAATTTGTGCTTTGGTAAGCCGAAATTAGAACTTGAATAATGTTTTATTGCAGCGGCTTACTTATAAAATTGGCTGCTATTCAGTGATACCACAAATAAAAAAAGACCGTCAGAATATACGACTCTTGTGGCGTAATGGTTAACATTCCGGACCACCGTCCTGGGTTCGATTCCCAGCGAGGCAGAAATTTAATGGTGAGTTTGAATTTCTGTTCTCGGTCTGGGTGTGTGTGCCCTTGTCTTTATGCGTGTCTTGAGACCGGTAAGCTCTTAATTACTCACATTAATGCTATGATACTAGCGGTTCTTAAAAAAGCAGTACAGATAATGCTATGATACTAGCGGTTCTTACAAAAGCAGTACAGAATTCAGAGAACTACGAGAAGTAGTTACCGTATCTTTTTGATCATACCGCACCCTCAGTGGAAAAAAGGCATAAGATGAAAATTTCAATTTTACAGGAGAGCAAAAAAAGCTGTTAAAATATCAGTAAGAATTCAGAGGAATTTACAGTAAACTATTTGTTGCACAAAACCGTCAAGATTAATGATAAAAACTTGAAAAAAAAGAGCATATGCAGCAAATAATATAAATAGTTCAACAAATCGTGTACAATGTTGTTAATATTATAGTAAGTGGATATGAAGTCTTACCATCGAATGTCTCGTTTCGTTCTTAAAATTTAAATTTATGCAACAGCCACATTAAATAAATGCACTTAAGTTTTAAGTCGCACTCAATTTAAAGTGTGCCAAACGGGAAGTATTCTATTTTCTCTGCTTAAGATTGCATCATTAAAAAGATTTAGTTGAAGAGTATGCAAATCACGGAGTTCAGTCCTTGTACCACTACTGACTAATAACTGAAGCGAATCAACTTAGCAGAGAGATTTTAAAGTGTATTTAGACCAAACGTACTTAAATCTAGAGTATATTTTCTTAAATACAATTTTTAATTTATCTCTTGTGTAAAAGAAAATGAATAGAGATGGCAATGACAAAATCATCTGTCTCTCTCTCTATTAACATAATTAGTTGTGGCGTGATTGAGGATGTGACAAGTTATTTACAAAGGTATCCTTAAACCTGCTTTACATAAGAGCTATAACGTTAATTATTCTGTAGGTACTCGAGGGTTAACCGTGTATCTCTACGTTTCTCAAGCATCGGCGGTAAACAGACTACCAAAATTAACTACATTATTGAATGCTGAAAAGCAACTTCAACGTCGTCTTAAATATACGTAATAATGTATAAGTAATGAGTTTTTGAAAAATGGCTATTTCCGTGTAGGGTAGGTACATAAACATTTTTTTTCAAGATTTTATTTTACCACTTTGTCGGTGAAATGAATATGTACATGTCGGTGAGCCCAAGAATCTCCAGTGAAGGTCCACGGACGGACCTCTTTATTCTACAACGCTTGTCCGATGCAGAGGTTGGCATATAAGAAATGACATATCATATTTAGATAAAGGAATTGTCAATAGGATAGAACGGAGGATTACTGATCACGTAATATTGAAGTTCTTTGGAATATTGATGTGAACGTTAGGAGAATTAGAAATATATCATGGTGCAAAGTAAAAGGAATATTATTGAATAACCAACTCGATAGAATACCCCTTTCTTCCACACACACATATATATTATAATCATATGCCTGACAACAAATTTCTAGTACTAAGGACGAAACGAAGGGTTTCTTTCGGAAAATGGCGGACGACATATTATGTATACCGACTGGTGACTTTTCTATTAGTTTATCATTATTTTCGTTAAAAATGGTTTGTATTTTCCCACCACCGCAACCCTAAATCAGTCAGTTCCAAAGGCTCCATAGGTGGTTTGGGCTGTTGAAATTGACGTATTTTCCAGACCGCTATAAAGTTTACGCGGCTATAACGCGCGGTATAAACGACAGTCGATCGTATAATTGATAGCTCACGGCGAAAGTGCCTACTATTACCTCCCTTGGGGATAATATTGCGTTTAACTAGCATCCTCTCGCAGTAAATATCGATCGTACTGAGTTTTATTAGTTTGGTACTCACTATTTTTAAGCGACTTCAAAAAAAGGAGGAGGTTCTCAATTCGACTGTATTTTTTATGTTTGTCACTTCAGAACTTTGGACTGGGTGAACCGATTTTGATGATTCTTTTTTAATCGAAAGCAGGTGCTTGTAGTCCCACATAAATTTGAACGAGATCTGATAAGCACTTTTTGAGTAATATTGAAATCGGTTATTTTTGGTTAGTAAAATTTAGATTATTTATTTTTAAAACTCAATACATACAGGTTTTCAATATGAAGTTTAGTATAATGAAGTATGCTTCTAGGCATACTAAAATTGTCAACAGAAACCTGTTGGTTATTTACGGGTTGAAACAATATCAAAGCTTAAATCAAGGGTCAATTTATAGGATAGTTTTCAATCCGGAAAATAGAAAACTTCCCATTGGACTTAGGAGTCAGTTTGGTGTGAAAGTTTTACAAAGAGGTTTGTAATAACTTTTAACGTGTTTTGTTGCGAGTTTTCTGAGCAAAAAAATATCTTCACTAAACAACCATAACAATATCCCAGGGGATATATTACATTTACTCGAAATATCGGTTGTGATTCCAAGTTAAAAAGTAAAGTTTTACCATGAACATGAGAAACCCTTTTTGTAAATACCACCAAGAAAAAAAAATCAAGAAAAAGAGCAGCTTCATAATAACCGTAATGAGTAAATAGTCACCGTCGCTTATGAATAAAATCAGCAACGCATTGTCGGCATTAAAAAAAGCAGAGGACCCGTATTAAACATGCAAAAAGGCGCGCGACTCATCCGATTTCACGTGATCAGTTAGTAATTTAGCATTAGAAATAGATAGAATCGTATTAAGATGAATGGTATAGACTATCAACCTATTAAACACCTGTCATCATTGCAGTACTAACTACGCAGGAGACAGAACAAGTCTACACCCTTAATAATAAGATTAAGTAAGTATAAAAATCAAATAGCATCTCGGTCTCAGATTTGAGATTGTTCTTTAAATTGAGGTTTTTCGTTAGACTGAAATAAATACACGAAGAAGGTGATTACAGAGAAAGATTAACGCAATGGGAAGGATCAACGACATCAACGACAATAACAACAACAACAACAACAACAACAACAACAACAACAACAACAACGACAACAAAATCCTCTTTATTATACACCAAAATTATTTCTAGATACATTTTATAATACAAAACATACGTCGTGTACGTATTTAGTGGTGACAATGTCACTTTATGCTCAATCTATGCCTTCCGATGCTACGAGTAGGTACGTCTAGTTAACGTTCTAAACGTTATCTTCACAGTTAATGTCAAATTGTTACTGATGTTTTGATTGTCAAATTAACATCTATTTTAATACAACTTTAATTATTATAAATCTAGCTTAAATCTGCAGCTTTGCTCACATTAAACAATAGATTGGAAGCTAAGGATTACTTTTTTGCTCGAATTTGGTGTATTTTAGTACAAGGTACTCACGATATATACTTTGTACGCTAATTCGAACCAGCCATGCATTGTAGGGCTAATGGGCACGGCTGAATGTATGCTACAGCCTTACTCTCTAGGCCTCCTCAAGAGGCCTCCCGTGCTCAAGAGAGGGCCATGAATGGGTTGAAGCCATTCGCCAATAATTCATCGAATACACGAACAGGCGAAAAGATACATATTTTGACTCCTCGTATTTTTGCTATCAACTTAAACGTTCAACTTAAACGTTTCTCAAGAAGTGTTTATTTGTTCCTTATAATTGGAGACAAAGCGGCAGGTTGCGATTGCGTTTTGCGAGTTGTGTTTTACTAATACAGGCCATACACGATCAAGTGTAGGTTCTTGTCAAGTCTGCAGTTTGACTTGTCAAAGCAGTTTGATTTGACGCGGTATCCAGTGTGTATGAGATAGCTATATGGCCAGATCGCTATCCGTGGCCATACACGATCAAGTTTACTGGATGCCGCGTCAAGTCAAACTGCAGACTTGACAAGTACACTTGATCGTGTATGGCCTTCATAACAAGTTTACTACAAAGAGCCCTTGACACACGTCAAAGCTTCGTACACTAATATAATTACAGGTTGTTAGTCTACGAAACAAGTACTACATAGGAATAGAAGTGCAATTAAACATGAGTCTGATATTATAGTTAAAAGTAATAGGTAGTAAGTTTCTTTTATAACTGTGAATATGGAAAAATTCATTTGTGAAAATAATCATTGAATAAACCTATACTTTTTATTCTATTTACTTTAATTTTTAAGGTTCCGAAGTAAAATCGGAACCCTTGCAGTTTCGTCATGTCCGTCCGTCCGTCTGTCCGTCTGGATATACATATTTATTTAAACTACAGAATCGTAGAATAAAATATTGAAAAACATTTTTTTCAGAGTGCCTCTCCTACAGGTAACTTGAGGATGATTTTTTTTATTCATCGCGTACCCTACAGTGTGGGGTATCATTGAATAGTTCTTCCAAAAATATTATAGGTCTTCTAAGGTCTTCTAATCAATTCGACTTTG
Organism: Thymelicus sylvestris; assembly: GCA_911387775.1. NCBI lineage: Eukaryota > Metazoa > Arthropoda > Insecta > Lepidoptera > Hesperiidae > Thymelicus > Thymelicus sylvestris. The sequence continues at coordinate 18,124,902 of OU426889.1, forward strand.
GAATGCCTTACCCAGTGACCTTAGAAATCTGTTCTCAAAATATTCTTTCAAGAAAGGAGTTACCGCTCACCTATTGAAATCGCTGAACATACCTAATTAATTGGTTTTATCTGATTTTATGTCATATTCATATTTATTCATTTCTAATCACTATTTCTAGTATAATTACAATCATCAACAACATTATTATTAAGTTATGTATATTCATAGTCTTATTTATTATTATTATTACTTATCTTTTTGTATGTTGAAATCCAAATGTAGTTTCTGCACATGTATCCTTTTCTTACTTGCACCGCTTTCATTGTTCTCTGCACATTCCTAAGGTTGACTGGTAGAGAATGCTGTTTAGCATTAAGTCCGCCTTTTTTACCACTTTTTTTCAGGGTCAATAAAGAATAAATAAATAAGATCATTTTTGGAATTAGGAGTTCGTTTACGAAATATTTGGCTTTAAAGTGCTAATTTTGGTTAGAATCAGTGTTTAGGATGTACATGTGTTATGTGAGTTGTGTGCAATTGCGTCCTAATTGTATCAGGCGCTGCGTCGCTTATATGGGCAATGACCCGTCTTGATTTTTTTTCCTTACTCACCGTCACTAATAAACGGATAGCTGCGAGAGCGATCAGACATCTGAATTTTATTTCTTCAACCTGAATTTTCCATGGTGCCCCAACATTGGTCCATTACGAGCCGGATGAAGATAATATTGTCCAGAAAATATAAATAATTGTGGTGAAGGCGAATAAATAAGGGAAGATACACTTTAGTGGCAAACGACGTGTCGACATCGAGGTTATAGCCAGCACACCGGCAGGCCGCAGGAGTCAAAGTGTATTTCCAGTGTTAAGCCAGTATAATTTTTATTTATATTTATTGCACCCAACACTCAATATTCAGGTAAATATTCAGGAAATTGTCTGAATGTCTAAGGTCAGTACATACCATTATTTTTCACTTAATGTACCTACATAGTTACGTTGCATTAGGTTTTTTCATTGTTAAAACAGTAGTTAGTGTACTTAAAATACAGTACAGTAGCTTATAGTTACATTATTTTAGCTATTTGTTAAAAATTAAACCTAAATTTAGCTTAATTTATTGCGTAACTGTGCCACTTAGTGGGTTTATAAAGTAATACATTGGTTATTAGGTACATAAGTAGGTAGTAAATACTTAGATATTTTAGCTCATAATTATAAGTAGCAGCTATTTATTATTCAATTTGGTAAATTCTTCAATTGTTTGTGTATTAATTACATTAGTAAAACTGTAGTTGAACTTAGTCCCACTTAGTATCTTTATAGTTTATACTGGTATTCCATCAATTATAATTGTGATTAGGCAATAATCTTATTTAACGTTTTTTATTGTATCAATTCCAGGTCGTTTGGCATTTGCTTCCCATAATGACGGACTTAAAGGAGCTGAAAAAGAAGCGTGGAATCTATAAAGGGAGACTAACTGTTTTTTCTGCCTTTCTATCATCTTTAAAACCTTCAGAACTGACAGACGTTCAGGTAATAGAACTTCAATTGCGTATCTCAAAATTGGAGGAACTGTTCAATGAGGAATTTGAGCAGGTACAGCTAGAATTAGAGCTTTCAATGGAAAGCGCTGAAAGTGAATCGGCGGAACGAATAAAAATTGAGTCACAATATTTTTCATTAATAGCTACAGAAAAGCATTTAATAAATTCCTTTTCTAAATCAAATGATGAATCTTCAATATCTAGCCGCAGAGGTTCTAAACCTGTACATTTACCTACTATAAATTTGCCAAAATTTAGTGGTTTGTATGATAATTGGTTGTGCTTCCGAGATACCTTTACTAGTCTCATTCATAACAACGACGACATTAATCCTATTAATAAATTCCACTACCTGAAGTCGTCCTTGGATGGGTCAGCAGCTGTAATGTTACAGTCGTACGAGTTTTCTGCTCAAAATTATGAAGTGGCTTGGAATCTTCTTTGCGAAAGGTTTGATAACAAACGACTACTTGTTCAGAATCATGTTACTGCCTTATTTAATTTGGAACAACTCAACAAAGAATCATCCACACATTTAAAACGTATGATTGATCAAGTAAATAAAAATATTCGAGCATTAAGTGCATTAGGTGAACCAGTTACTAGTTGGGATACTTTATTAATTTATATAATCAGTCAAAAATTAGATAATAAGACGTTGCGTGAATGGGAGGAATTTAAAGGTAATTTAGACAAAAATGAGTCAATTCTATTTACAAATTTCATTCAATTTTTACAAAATCGGGCAGATGTGTTAGAAAATTTAGAGTTGCGAAATGCAGTTCAGTCAAAAACGGTACCTGTTCATTCGCAGTCCAAGAATCACAAAATAAAAGCAATGGTTTCTGTAGACAAAGGGTCACCGACGTCACCGACTAATTCTTGTTGTCCGAATTGCAACGCAGATCACAGTTTACACACTTGTTCTCAGTTTTTGTCTCTTAGTAACAACGAAAGATTAAAATCATTACGCAATTACAAGGTTTGCTACAATTGTTTTCGTCGTGGTCATTATTCTAATAACTTTAAGAAACCAGGCTGTAAAATATGTAAACGTAAACACCACACGCTTGTGCATGTTTCAGATTATAAACAAAACAGCTGTACTGAAATTGTCGACCCGACTAACGACGGTCAGCGTAGCGATTCCAATGTCAAGGTCATGGCTCATCCCTTCACTCCCGTAAGCGGCGCCCCCGTAGCCCTCTCGGCTAACGTCATTGCGCATACGCACGGCGACAGCCTGCAGTCGCATTCAGGTTACCACGGCAATGTTTTATTATCGACGGCTCAAATCAAGTTATATAACAATAACCGTGAGTTTATTGCTCGCGCGCTGCTTGATTCTGGTAGCTCGTCATGTTTAATTATTGAAAGACTACAGAGACACATGAATTTACCATTCGTTAAAGTAATTAAGTCTGTCCAGGGAATAAATAACTCGGTTTCACGTATAGGTAAGATGTGTGGAGTACATATTAAATCATTGAATGAAAACTACTGTACCGAGCTTCATTGTTTCGTGTTGCCGGCTATTACCGATAATATTCCTGTGAGACATATAGACGTTCGTAATTTAAATATTCCATCGGATATTCAGTTGGCGGATCCTAAGTTTTATACGCCTGCTGCTATTGATTTAATAATTGGCGCAGATGGTTTTTGGAATCTGTTAGGACCGGAAAGGATATCCTTGGGTGACGGAAAACCGACGCTCTGTCAAACAAGACTAGGTTGGCTAGTTTGTGGCCCAGTTAACGGCGGCTATAGTTCGTCGGGTTTTTCCTCTCCTATTAAATGCAATTTTGTTAAATTGTCAATTAATGATAATTCTTCACCCTTAATTAATTATTGTGATGACATTCAAAACCAGTTAACGCGTTTTTTGGCAACTTGAGGAGGTTCGCCATCAGGCATCTGCCTACTCTGAAGAAGAGAGGCTGTGTGAAGAACACTTTATTAAAAACACTACGCGGTTGGAAGATGGTCGTTTCTGCGTAAGGATTCCATTGAAGGACTCCACAGACATGTTAGGAGATTCATTGCAACGAGCAAAACGTTGTTTTCTATCACTTGAGCGTAGAAATCAGAATCGTCCTGAATTTTATAAAATGTATAAGAAGTTTATGTCTGAATATTTGCTATTAGGTCACATGATTGAGAGTGATATTAATAATGTAGGAACCGACTGTTACTTCATGCCCCACAGTGGGGTGCTGCGTGAACATAGTACTAGCACGAAATTAAGAGTAGTGTTTAATGCGAGCTCGCCTAGTACTTCGGGAGTTTCCCTTAATATTATAATGATGGTAGGGCCTACCGTCCAAGACGACTTGTTATCTATATTACTGAGGTTTAGGTATTACAAATATATACTTTCAGCGGATGTAGAGAAAATGTACAGGCAAGTATCCGTACATCCCTCAGACAGGCATTTGCAACAAATTGTTTGGCGCGACGACCCATCTAGTGTCTTGAAGGCATTTAAATTGACAACAGTAACGTATGGTACCGCGAACGGAGGTTATTTAGCAACGCGATGCTTGAAGCAAATTGGTCTAGAGTGTGCTGATCAACGGGTCTCAGAGGTTATTACTCATGACTTTTACGTCGACGACCTCTTGACAGGTGAGGATGACCTTAAGAAAGCCGTCATTTTGCGTGATAAGGTTACTAATGCTCTTGCTTCTGCTTGGATGCCTTTACGGAAGTGGAAGTCCAATGAGCCCACCTTGCTTCCAGACGCGTCTATGCACTCGTTTCTCAACTTAAATATGGGAGAGACTGAGGTGACAAAGACACTTGGACTTTGTTGGCATACGCAATCTGATGACCTTCGCTTTCCTATCAGTATCCCTCAGCAGCCCGGGACTACAAAGCGTGACATACTAGCAGTCATAGCCCGCATATTTGACCCTTTAGGTTTATTGTCGCCTTGTGTTATACGTATGAAACACTTGTTGCAAAAACTTTGGTTAGAAAAGCTATCATGGGATGATTTGTTGCCGGACCACGTAAGCAAAGCCTGGAATAACATAATTAAAGCCTTACCAGTGCTTGATGAGCTGAGGATGTGGTGTCGTGTGTGAGTCTAATGAATTGTTAGAGCTTCATATATTCACTGATGCGTCAGAGCAAGCTTACGGTGCTTGTGTTTACGTGCGCAGTGTTAACGAGCAAGGAGTTCAGGTTCGGCTACTTGTCGCTAAAAGTCGCGTTGCGCCGATAAAACCGTTAACCATACCGCGCCTTGAGTTGTGCGCCGCCTTAGTAGGTGCTCGCCTTTATGAGAAGGTAGTTGGTTCAATACGCACTCCAGTCTCTAACGTCACCTTTTGGACTGACTCAATGGTGGTGCTGGGTTGGTTGAAAATGTTGCCTATTAAGTTAAACACGTTTGTGCGTAATCGTGTAGCAGAAATTTTAGAAACCACCAGCTCAGCCACTTGGAGACACGTTCCGACACACAATAATCCCACAGATTTAATATCACGAGGAGTAGACATCAATTCCATGCAATCTTTGGATATGTGGTGGAATGGTCCTTCATTTTTGCTAGAAGATAAGGACTCCTGGCCCTCACCTCCAAAACCTCATGTCTCTTTACCAGAAGTAAAGGCGGAAGTTTCACTTCATTCAACCGTCGTTGATAATAATAATAATTTTATAGATTTTAAACGTTTTTCCAGTTTGCTAAGACTTCAGCGAGTAATTGCGTATGTTTTACATTTCGTAAATGCGTGTAAAAAACGTAATGCGTCTTCTAATTATTTAAATACTGATGAGTTGCAGAAGTCATTAAAAATCATTATAATTCATTCGCAAATGGAATCATTCTCTGAATATAATTTATTATTATATAATGGTAGTTTACCTAACAAATGTTCACTTTTAAAACTTAATCCTTTTCTCGATGATGATAAAATAATGCGTGTTGGCGGTCGCTTGTCTAATTCAAATTACGCATACGAGAAAAAACACCCAATTTTAATACAGTCCTCTCATCATTTCGCCAAACTTTTATTTCTTGGAGAACACGTTAAATTAATGCATGCTGGACTTCAAATGCTATAAGCAACTATACGAGAGACCTATTGGCCATTAGGTGGTAGAAACCTTGCTAAAGCTACTTATAGAAACTGCGTTCTTTGTCAGCGTATGAAAGGACAAACTGTTGTTCCGCAAATGGGAAACTGGCCATCAGACCGACTTTCGCCAGCTGCTTACCCATTCCAGAACGTAGGTGTAGATTATGCCAGCCCTATTAATTCTGTTAGTCGTCAGGGCCGTGGATGTAGAATAGTTAAGGTACACATTGCACTTTTTATTTGTTTTACGACTAAAGCCATTCATTTAGAATTGGTGGGTGACTTGACGAGTCACAGTTATTTACAGGCTCTTCATAGGTTTATCTCGCGAAGGGGGAAGCCCCTTAATATTTATTCCGACAATGGAACAACATTTGTAGGTGCCTTTCATGAAATTTCTAAGTTCCTTAAAGATAATTCAAGTTCTATTCCTGAAAGTTTGGCTAACGAAGGCATTCAATTTCATTTCTTACCAGCCTATGCGCCGCATATGGGCGGTTTGTGGGAAGCAGGTGTCAAATCGACAAAATACCGCTTAATTAGAGTGCTGGGACATTGTCACTTGACGTACGAAGAGCTTAACACAACTTTGACTCAAATTGAGGCGATACTCAACTCTAGACTTTTGACGCCTCTCTCTTCGGATGCTGATGATTTGATGCCACTCACGCCAGGCCATTTTCTTATTGGACGGCCTTTAACTTCCCTGCCAGCCAAAGATATCGAAGACTGCTCTGTTCATCACCTGACACGCTACCAACGTATCGAACAACTTCGCCAGCATTTTTGATCAAGGTGGAGCAAGGAATACATCAGCGAGCTTCAGCAACGAGTAAAATGGCGCTCCAGTAAGGGCATGTTGAAGCTCAATTCCCTTGTTCTAATTAAAGACGATAATTTGCCGCCACTAAAGTGGAAGCTGGGTCGCGTGGTTCACCTTCATCCAGGGACGGATGGTATCAGCAGAGTAGCGGATGTGAAGACGGCTACGGGCGTGGTTCGACGAGCGTTTTCAAAAATTTGTCCCCTTCTAGACGTTTGTTGAAAGACTAGCTTTCAACGGCTGGGGGTATGTTTAGGATGTACATGTGTTATGTGACTTGTGTGCAATTGCGTCCTAATTGTATCAGCCGCTGCGTCGCTTATATGGGCAATGACCCGTCTTGATTTTTTTTCCTTACTCACCGTCACTAATAAACGGATAGCTGCGAGAGCGATCAGACATCTGAATTTTATTTCTTCAACCTGAATATTCCATGGTGCCCCAACAATCAGGTGTATCCCCCCTCTGCTGGCTAAACGGTTGGATTTGGACAAGTGAAAAAATTCTCAGAAACAGGTTATATGATGAATTTACAAGGAAAACTATCACGGCTATGTTAGCGTAAGTAATTAATGAGCAATAATCAATAAACTTATTACTTTGGAACCCTACATTTCGCGTGGCCTGTCACGCACTTGTCGGGTTTTTTTTAAGATCAGTCAAAAAACACCAAGGCAAACCAATGCTACTATTTGCCACTTCTACGCGTTTTGTAGCCCAATGATCAGTAGTAACATTTGCTCGTAGACAATAGCTTGTGTGGAGATAAAGGCGTATATAGCGCAGGATAATTGGGATTGGGAGTGACAGCAAACATCAAAACATTACACTGTCTTGAAGCATTCAGTTCTTAGCACGACGAGTATCTGTATGATTGTAGTCTGTGTTTCAACATGATCTTCCATTAAATAATGATGATTCATGTTCTATTCATAATGGGTTATACACTGGCAAAGCAGAAAAGTAAGTATCTAATAAGTAACGTTAGATCTCAAAAACTACTGAAAAAAAACTGGAATAGTTAGTTGTATTTTTTTTTGTCACTAGCGCTTTGATTTTGACCAAGGTTTTGTGACGTTTTCCCTTTGATATCACATGCGTAAGCAGTTTTTAAGTCAGTAAGCCAGGCTAGATGTTTTTAACCGACTTCAAAAAAGGAGGTTTTTATGTTTGTTACCTCAGAACTTTGGACTGGGCGAACCGATTTTGAAGATTCTTTTTTTAATCAAAATCTGGTGGCTGTCATGTGGTCCCACATAAATTTTATTGAGATCTGACAACGGCATCCATGAGAAAACTACATAAGTCGATAATTTGTGTTAAGATGTGCGCGACAAATTGACGAATAACTCAATATCACGCCAACCGATTTCGATGATTCTTTTTTTAATCGAAAGCAGGCGCTTGTTATGTAGTCTCACATAAATTTGAACGAGATCTGACAACTATGTAGTTTTTGAGACTTTGAAGTCGGTTATTTTTTGTTAGTAAAATTTAGATTATGTGTTAATAAATTCAGGCGGTGGACTGGCTTACGGGCAGCTGCAACTGGGGCGGTTTTATATTATTCTTAGAAATAAGAAGAACATTTTTTTCAAGATGGCGTCACTACCCTATATAAGGAGCAACGATGGCGGGCCTCAGTCATTTTGCCGCTGAACACCTTAGTGGAAACTCTGCCCGAATAAGCATTCGTAACTTTGTGATTAAAAATAGTGTGATACCGAATTTCATAAATTTATTAAAAATAATTATTAAAAAGTTGTAATCGTGATTTTGTTAATTAAATCTTTTTTTTTATGTTTAATGATCTTTAATTTCTAACATCAGAAGTGGGATTCGTGGGCCATTAACCGCCAGTGCCACATCTGACTTTTAAAAATTATTTTATTATCGGGCAGAGTTTGGCACAATGCCTCCTGATAGGCAACGCGGCAAAACAAAAGGGAGACGCCGTACGCGGACTCCGTCACCTACTAATCAAAGGGAGGAGATTTTGAAGAGGTTACAGGCACTCGAAGAAAGAACACGTGCTGGTACCGAGCCACGTGCGCAGTCAGAAGTGAACACGGAGGTCGGTGATGCCTTGGCGTTACCGCGAGCATCGCCACGTGCAGAGGCGCGGTCACCGACGACCGCCTGCACCACACCAGCGCCGGGCCCAGCAGCCCCGGCATCTGAGAGCGGGCACGCCGCCGCCGCCGCAACACCGCCACATCGAGGCGACATGAGTAACGCTGCTGAGCGTTTATTGGAAGCCATTAACTCTCTCCCGGTGAGATCGAATCAATATTTTGTTTCCGATTTTGACCCGAGTGTTCATGACGTCGACACGTGGTGTGATGAAGTTGACAGAGCTCGTAATTTGAACCGTTGGGACGACAGTGAATGCTTTGCTCGTGTAGGGAATTGTTTAAAGGGTGAATCTCGCACCTGGCTCAGCCAGTGGACAAGCACCAATCGTACATGGTCAAACTTTAAATTAGAATTAAAATCTCTTTGTCCACGCAGTGTCGATGTCGCGAGCATTTTATATGATGTTATGCGTGCAGAGTCTGACAAATACTCCACTTATGCGGAATATGCACGTAAATCTTTGCTAAGGTTGCGTATAGTTAAAGGATTGAGTAGTGAACTATTAACGGCGATTATTATAAGAGGTATTACAGATCCACAAATACGGGCTTCTGCCATGAACGCCAAATTAACCCCCGAAAACATCGTGGAGTACTTGTCAAACTTTGTAAATTGCGGTACATCTCAAGCAGGTGCCAGTAAGAGGAGTTATCATCACGTACCAAATCGATTTAAACCTTTTCATAATCAAAATAATTTAAAGCGTAAAACTTCCGATTCTAAACCTATTAAGTGTTATGAGTGTAGCAAGTTTGGTCATAAGAGTATTAGTTGCCCCAAGCGTGCAAAAACTGTTTCAGAAATTACTACTGACAGCCCTACGTTAGTAACACCCGCGGTTGATAAGTGTACTTTCTGTAAAAAGATCGGTCATTCGGAAAGCGTACGTTTTGCAAAAGAACGCGCAAATTCAAGAAATAAGAACGGTATTAATTTTTGTCGCGAGAACGAAGGTACTGCTAAAAATCTCGACGTTGTTGCTGCCGTAATATTGGGGGTACCTGTTGACATATTAATCGATAGCGGTTCGTGCGTTTCATTATTATCTTTAGACTTAGTTAAGTATTTTTCATGTCATATAAAAACAACGTATCGTTTATTACGCGGCCTAGGTGGCACGGAAGTAGAAGTAAATTCTTTTGTTACGTTGCCTGTGGAGTTAAATGATATAACTTTAGAGGTGGATTTTTATATCGTCGAAAGTAAATATTTGAATGTCCCTGTGATTATCGGTACGGATGTCCTTAACAGGAAAGGTGTCGCGTACATAAGAACCGGTGACTCTCAACGTATAGTGCGTAGTGCAGTGCATAACGTTTCTCAAGTAAGTGAAACTTCATTTTTTGATAAAATAAACACCCCCGTCACTGGTGTTGATAAACAACGATTAATAGATGTATTGTCGAAGTATTCGGATTATTTTCTGACCGGTACGGCTACTACTACCGTGAAAGACAGTGAGATGCAAATTAAGATAACCAGCGATATTCCCGTGTACTATCGGCCATATAAGTTGTCTCACGATGAGAAGTTACGTGTTCGCGTTATTGTTAAAGACCTATTAGACAAGGGTATCATACGTGAATCAGATTCAGAGTACGCCAGCCCCATATTACTCGTCAAAAAGAAAGACGGTTCTGACAGGATGGTAGTGGACTATAGAGCCTTAAATCGGATTACTGTAAAAGTTAGGCACCCTTTGCCCCTGATTAATGATCATGTAGATAGGTTAGGCGCTGCTAGGTGTTTTAGCGGATTAGATATGGTTTCTGGCTTTCATCAGCTACGTGTTAGCGAGGAGTCTATTCATAAAACCGCGTTTATTACTCCAGAAGGACACTACGAGTATTGCAAGATGCCGTACGGACTTGCAAACGCCCCAGTTATTTACCAGAAAACCATAACTAAAACGTTAAAGTCATTCATAGAAGCTGGACAAGTCCTTGTATATATTGATGACGTGCTGTTACTGACTGACACCATTGAAGACAATCTCAGATTACTTGATTTAGTATTAAAAACTTTGACGGAAGCAGGCTTTTCCATTAATTTAAAAAAATGTAATTTTCTTACAAGTGAAGTAGAATATTTAGGACGTATCATTAGTCGTGGTCAGGTACGGCCGAGTCCGCACAAAATCGAAGCATTAGTTAAGTCCCCGAGACCGAATAGTGTCAAACAGGTTCGTCAGTTTTTAGGTTTAGCGGGCTATTTTCGGCGATACATTCCTGGGTACGCTATCAAAACCGCTTGTATCGCAGCGTTAACTAGAAAAGATGCTAATTTTCATTGGAGCGATGAGCATGAAAATGCACGACAAGAAATTATCTCACGTTTAACCGATGAGCCTGTATTGGCAATATTCGATCCCGAGCTGCACACGGAACTCCACACCGATGCGAGTTCCATAGGTTACGGCGGTATACTCATGCAGTTACATAGCGATGGGCGTAGGCGAGTAGTCGCGTATTTTAGTAAGTTAACAGTCGGTGCGGAATCCAAGTACCACAGCTATGAGTTGGAGACCCTTGCCGTCGTAAAATCGTTACAGCATTTTCGACAATATTTAATTGGTAAACATTTTATAATTATTACGGACTGCAACGCGTTGAAAATGACTCAGCGCAAAAAGGATCTCCAACCCAGAGTTGCAAGGTGGTGGATCTACATGCAGGACTTCGATTTCACTTTAGAGTATCGTAAAGGGCTCCTAATGTCACATGTAGATTACCTAAGTAGGAACCCTGTCAATGTTGTTGATATTGTTCAGAAGCCTCAAAATTGGGCACAGGTAGCTCAGGCGGGTGACGAAGAAACGCTGACGTTGTTAGAAAAACTAAATAATGGCGAATTAGATAGTAGTAGGTATGTGAAACGTAATGATCTCTTGTACTACAAATACAATGTTACGGGCGAACAAACGCGTTTCTTATGTTATGTTCAGAAGGCTTTTCGTTTGAGCTTACTACGTGTATTCCACGATGAGCATGAACACTTAGGTATTGACAAAACTATTGATTTGATTTTGCGACACTTCTGGTTTCCCGGGATGAGACAATTCGTTATCAAATACGTGACGCATTGTGTTGTATGTATTTCACATAAACATGTGCCTCGAGCGCCTTTGCAGCCAATAAGCTCATGGCAAAAGAATACGGAGCCGTTTGATACAGTACACGCCGACGTCCTTGGCCCTTTGAAGGAGTGTAATGGTTTTAAATATGTTTTAATTATTGTTGACGCGTACACGAAGTACTGTCTATTGTACGGTCTACAAAGACAGGATTGTAACGAGCTGAAACGCGTCATGACTCAAACTATTTCTCTGTTTGGCTGTTTCAAACGTTTGATATGCGATCGGAGCCGAATGTTCGATAATCACGAATTTATCAAGTGGATAACGGATTATGGGGTTGAGGTGCATTTCATTACTCCCGAAATGCACCAAGAGAACGGACAAGTGGAACGATATTGCTGGACAGTTCTAAATATGATAAGGGTTGAAGTAAATTATAATAAGAATGATTGGACAAAAGTTTTGTGGAAATTACAATTAATTTTAAATATTACTAAACATAAAACTACCCAGTGTTCAGCCTTGAATCTTCTAATCGGTACCGAGTCTACTACGCCAGTTGTTAATTCCTTGATAAGAGATATTACTTGCGAGGGTACGAGCCCTAACAGGGAGGCTATGCGCGAGCTTCGACGTCAACAAGTTGGTGTCCTTCTTGATCAAAATAAAGAAAGTCAAGACTCATACGTGAACAAAAATAGAAATCCTCCGAAGCAATTTAAAATCAATGATTTGGTTTACGTTATTAAAAACTCCCAAAGTACTGGCAAATTAGACAGTGGTATGCGCGGTCCATATAAAATTATTAAAATTCTCCCTAACGATCGCTACGAACTACAACTGTTGGCTGGATCATACGGAAAAACAAGTCAAGCTGCTGCTGGGTACATGGTGTTGTGGCGTGGAGAGTGGACTCCAAGCACTTGTGCAGGATTTTTTGAAAGTTAGTCCTTACAAATACTTTTAAGTATTTTGTGTGTAGTAAACAACAATCTTAACCTCGCCCAGCTTTAGCTTGCCATCTTTAGTCAACTTTGTACTAAACAATTTTAAATAATTTTTTTCGCGATTTGATGTGTCGTTGGAACATACCCGTGTAAAACCTTGCGCACATGGTATTGGGGTGACCTGGACATATATTGTGCATTTAACAACGAGATATGCACTTCGGAGGTATCGGGTTGTGTCAGTGGGGCCCACACTGATTTCGGACCTGTGTAAACCCTGCCGATATTTAATAGGTATCGGGGTGACCTGTGTATGGCTGATATAAAACCTGGTGTGCGCACATTATTTTAAGGGTATTTGGTTGCGCAGGAACAGACCTTTGTAAAACCTATTGTGATGAAATTGCTTGGATGAGTTGTTCAGTACAAAGTTAAAAAATCTAATACATCGCAGCTATATGAAATAAAATAAACAAATTATTTTCATGACTTAGAATGTGTTGTAGTAACTAATGTTATGTCTTTCAGGTTACGATGAGGTGACCACTGATGACATGGCTGATGATGGAGACGGTGCTGGTCCATCTTCAAGGAGTTAGCAAGGGTTGCGAGGACGCTGCCCCGTCAGGAGAGGCCGTCTTAGAAATAAGAAGAACATTTTTTTCAAGATGGCGTCACTACCCTATATAAGGAGCAACGATGGCGGGCCTCAGTCATTTTGCCGCTGAACACCTTAGTGGAAACTCTGCCCGAATAAGCATTCGTAACTTTGTGATTAAAAATAGTGTGATACCGAATTTCATAAATTTATTAAAAATAATTATTAAAAAGTTGTAATCGTGATTTTGTTAATTAAATCTTTTTTTTTATGTTTAATGATCTTTAATTTCTAACATTATAATAACTGGAGTACTTGTTAGCTACAATATCATTGGACGTTTCTAGTCTAGCCTCGATGACTTACGAAACATACATCACAAAGCACAACGACTAAACTTAGTATTTCTTACACTTTGTAAAACTTTGTTAACTTCCATCGCTTCATTGTAATTCTTAATTAATTTTTAACGTCTAAACAACAATGAATGTAAAAGTTAAGTTAGATAATGACAGTTTAATTAACAAAGTTGCTTCGTAACAAGCCAAGGTCACTCGTTTGAGGTTCGGTTTTAATGAGCAAGGCGATTCTTCATTTTACGACATTCTGTTTTGCTTTACAAGTAAATTCATGAATATGAATAGAACTATAGTTATTTTACATTTTTAACATATTTGTTTAACGTCAGTTTTTATTACAATGTAAATTTTTATGTAGCGACCAAAATTTATACAAATAAATATCGGACAGAAAACCTTTTTGGGAATTTGATATTGAATTACATGAAACGGGCATCAAAATCATGTAGAATATTCCATTATTCCATTAATTTCACGTCACGGCGACATTCAACAGCGAGCAAAGTAGAAATTGAAAGTCCTCATAGTTTACGCATACAACATGAATCTACGAACAAAACAACATATAACAAGTACATAAGCTTAACTTAATGAGTTCCATTTAAATCCATATCTGAAATTTCATTCGACCGATCCGTTCCGACATGTAATGAGAATGTATGACAACCGACAAAGCAACCGGAATCCTTTGCCAATATTTCTCTGCCAATGACACGGTAATGCTGTGTGTAATTGGTAATATTTCGTGTTATTTCGTGTGAGTTACTGAGTTCTGTATTGCAGCTTTGTTGCAATGTATAGGTACTTACATTCTAATAGACAGTTACGATTTCTGCTACCCTGGTAGTTGCTCTGTGGTCAGGGTTTTCAACGCATTGGATGGACGCCAATAGGTCGTACTAAGAAAACTAATGCTTGTCGCCCGGCAAAAATGCCCCGTATTCGATATAAATATTATAATTTAGTTACATAGTATTTTTTTTATTATGAAAGTGACTTACAAAGTGGAAAAGAGAGAGACGTAAGCGGATACATGCGTATTACTACGTAAAACGCTTACACAGCTATATTGATTAAAAAGTAGTTAAAAGTACAATAATTATTTTTAAGATTACTTTATTACTTGACATAATAGCCACTTAATTTCATTTGATTTCGGGTTCGAAATAACTGTAGAACAGCCCATTAACTAAAACCAGAATCAAGATAAGTCAGTTATTAACCACTGTTCAGTAGAATCGGTCCCGCGGAGACCACTGTCTTGAACCGGAATTAAACCCTCAGACGGAATTAAATGGAACAATGACAAAACCCTTCTGGAGTTGCCAATGTTATTTAAAGGTTCACAATGAGATTTTCGTAAAATTGGCCGCTTTCTTTACTCCGACGAAAATAAAATACAACAAAATTCATTCACTTTTTGAAGTGAAAACTTCTTTATTACGGGGGTGACTTGAAATTTTATGAAACGAAACTGTCCAGTGGAGACTAGAAATGAGTGGATACTAGAAATGAGTGGAGACTAGAAATGAGTTGAGACGAGTTGAGTTGAGTTGATTTTACATTCGTCTCATTATCTTGAAAACAAAATTTTTGAAGGTTTCACTTCTACCATTTTAATTTATTTCACAATAATAACAGTTATTGATAATTTCGCATACAAGGTAATTTGATCTACTCTACGCACCATAATCCGTATGTAAAAATTCTGTTTAGGCGAGCTTAACCCCTTTAAACAAGAGTGTCGGGAATTAAGCCGTAATAAAATGCAAATTAGACCTTAAACCCTACTCGGTGTAAGTGATAAGAGGGACATTGTCATACGTGGTTCTGAGAGTTGGAATGACGTCAATTTAGGGGCATTATTTCCAAATGTCTTCGGGGATTCAACTTTGAAATTTCCTACGCATGAACCTATTTGATTGAAGCTGTCATACTTCGTTGTGTTATGTTAAATGAAATGAATACAAGTTTTGAGATTAGCGATTAGGAAAATGCAGCATGTTGAAGATAAGATGGAAATATGGGGTAGGAAGGTTATAGAAACAAACAAAAGTATCCTGTATATTTCTAAAACGATGGAGATAATATTACATTTGTGTGTATATCCTATTTGTACATGCTTATATGCTTGAATTCGTAAGTTCTATGTGTTTGTAAATGTACTCGTATCATGTAGGCATTTGTATGTCATCGCACTCATCGCCCTGCGTTCATAGCTTGTACTTATACGCGCTCATGTATAATTCATAGATTGTAGTTCTAGTTTTACAGGTACCGCAACCTGTGGGTCGGGGCGGTTCGCGTCGCAGCGATTAGCGAACCCATCTGTAGTGATAACGCTCCGGTATGCGAGATGAGTAGTTTCTTTGGTAAACTTTCGGTTGTTCCTTTCTTTTTCTTCTCCCGGGAACGGTAGCTTGTTGAAGTAAAGTTGTAGTTTTACTTGAATGGTGGCTGTAGAGCAACTTCGAATAAGATTTAGTTTGATTTAATTTCGTTTGCTTAATTTCTTCGTTTTAGTTACGATTAAATACGATACAATCACTTTTATACACAAGTTAAAATTGTAGCAATGTTAAGAAAATATTTTAGAAAAATTCGGTACGTATGCAATAAGCGAAAGTTACCTGTGGAAATATTAATTATTTGTTACTTTAATATAAATTTTCTGTAGATCTAAAGATCCATAGATCAAACAAGATAGGGCTTTTTAACCTACGGAAGGAAGAGATAGGTTACAGAATCTGACCACAAAATCATAGTTTCGATAAAGTAACCAGGTCATTTAGATTTTTGACCTACAAAACTACACTTCGTTCTACTTATACTCGAAGTACTAACAAGCTTGGAACATACTAATCCGTTCAATATCGACTCTGAACATGAGGCGGCTAAACATCGCAACCAACTTTGTAGCACATTATTAACAGCATATCATGTGAACCTTATTATTCAACCGTAAGGTTGACAATCGCTTAATTTCGAGTCGTATAAAAATTTTATGAAAGTAGTTTGTTAATCTGTATACAATACACGCTGACCTGAGAGAGTAAAACTTATAAGCTGCTTTTATGAATATTATTTATGTAGGATACTAGAAAGATGGGGTTTTGTTTTCGGAGCATTATGCTTCTCTCGCTGTGTTTTAGTATCCATAAAGCGTACTTCAGCTTTGCTCAGACTTATAATCTAAATTTTACTAACAAAAATAACCGACTTCAAAGTCACTCAAAAACTACTTGTCAGATCTCGTTCAAATTTATGTGGGACTACATGATAAACACCTGCTTTCGATTAAAAAAAGTATCATCGAAATCGGTTGGCGTGATATTGAGTTATTCATCTATTTGTCGCGCACATTCTTAATACAAAGGCGGTGGCCAACATCTGTATAGGCATTTGCCCCATTTGTGAAGTATAATGTACACATATTATTTTTACCTTACATTAAAGCTTACAATATCTACTTTGATAATTTTATTAATAAAAATCTCTAGAACTCGGGATTCTCCTTTTACGGGCAGTTTTACCTTTTGTAGTTTGACATTCTGCAAAACATATGTAATCGTGAAAAAGTGTTTTAAAGAGCGATTTTTGTATTAAATAAATACTATTTAAGACTTATATGGTTTTCTCATGGATGCCATTGTCAGATCTCAATAAAATTTATTTGTAATCACATGACAGGCACCAGCTTTCGATTAAAACAAGAATCATCAAAATCGGTTCACCCAGTCGAAAGTTCTGAAGTAACGAACATAAAAAAAACAGTCGAATTGAGAACCTGCTCCTTTTTGAAGTCGGTTAAAAATAATCCGAACAAAAATAATGTTCCTAAGTCAATTGATGTTAGCAGTTTTGTATGACTGTTTAATTCTTTCGTATTAACAAAGTCACTCCTCTAATACATTCACTGTTATCTAAGCAAAGTCATAGTCCAAGTACGGTTTATAGATCTCAGCCTTAGTAAATCTGTGTATGTGTGCGTGAGGTGTTTCAATTTCTCTCATAGCTCAAGCTCTCAAGTTCAGATTCATCACAATGGACGAATGGATGGAGTGGACTCACCACTTTGCCTCAAGACCTCTCACACTTGGTCGAGTATCTCATTGAGACACGTTACAAAATATTCTTTTTCCTTACCCTCTTTGTTACGATTGAATAGAGGTAAGTATGATGTAACGATGCTCTTTGCCCTATGTCTTTCCAACTTTTTGTTACTTTAGAGGGCCTTTAAATAGACATTGACATAATTCAGTTTTTATAGACACTCCAGTGTGCTGGAATAGCATAGTACCTACGATTAAGCATGGCATCGAATCAAATTGAATCATTATAGTTATGACTGATACACATGCACTTTATTTTGTTGTTTACGTGGACAATCGGGTGACCACGATCTATGCAGTTGGGTCGAAATATCAACGTACAAACTACCATGAGTTACTGTTTGATAGTAAAATACATGAAAAATAACGAAAGGAACCTAAAAATAATCTTTAAAATACCTGTTCAACAGTTCACGTGACTTTGTCCGATGATATTTTTTTTTTATTTTGTCGTCTGGTTGTCGCTGTGATTAATTTTGATTGTTGTCATGTCTTTATTAGTACCTACTTACAAAGTGACGAATCGCTTGACGTAAGAATCATCAATCCGTCAACGCGTTTGGACTCTACAGCGCTACATAGGAAAAAACATACATAGATAAACATGTACATGTAACCCTTCTTTGCGTCGCGCAGTCGGGTAATAATAGATTCTGACTTCCGCGAAACATCAATATAATCCAATAAGTACGAAACGCTTGCACAACCCACATAACATTTCCCAGTGATTGACAAGGACACGACCAAGAAATCATAAACAACTAGGAACCGAGGGCAGACATTTATCTGGCACGTAAATTAAGGGATGCGGCCGGAAAGAAATCTCTCTTATATTTTGTTTTAGCATTGGGATGAAGCTTTGTTTACCAAGCAGTGATAGCCTAGCGGTAGAACGTTGGTCTCCCGAACGAAGGGGCTCGAGTTCAAATCCTGGCACGCACCACTAATTTTCAAATATTATGTGCGTATTAGAAGTTAATTATCACTTGCTTCGGTGAAGGAAAACATCGTGAGGAAACCTGCACACCGGAAAGTTCTCCATAAAAGTTCTCGAAGGTGTGTGAAGTCTACCAATCCGCACTTGGCCAGCGTAGTAGACTATGGCCTAATCCTCACGTTCTGAGAGGAGAGGCTTTGCTTTTTGTTTACCTTGTTGGGCACAAGTGCGTTTGTGTTCAAAACCTGCAGCCATCTCGCAAACCATGATTGGCTCTCAGAGCTAGTATAATTTATTCCTTAACATATTTTTATGATGAAATTAAATAAGAAAAATATACATTAAAATATTAAATTGGGCACACATAACATATTTTGCGAATAGGACATTTTGCGATTTGGGACTTTCTGAGAATAGGACATTTTGAGAAAAGGACATTCTAAGAATAGGATATTTTGCGAATAGGACATTCTGCGAATAGGACGATCGGACATTATGCGAATGGGACATTTTGCGCCTGAACCATTGCTAGGTGTATTAAGCAATAGCTTGCACTGAAAATGGTTGGAGTGATAGCACAATTAATGCTGTGTCCTTTCAATTTATATTATTTTTGTTTACTTACATAATTACCTGTAATTGTAGTTTAGTAATTTTGTTGTGAAATTTGGCGAAATAAATATTTTCTTTTCTACTAAATGCACTGTAGCGCAACTTTTAATGAAGAAATATATGTGACTTTTTGAGTTGTTTTTCATCCCAACCAACATTGGCAAAGATTAATTTGAAGCTCGCGTCTATCATTGATCGATCCAAGCCGTTGACCTCCATCCGCCGCGATACGCGCCCCTAAAGCTTTTAACGGCTTTCCCGATAGACGCTAAGCCAAGCTGTTGTCATTTTGCCAGTCTTTACGAGCAACCATGATAATAATTCCAAAAATATATCAACGTGGAATCTGACGTAAGACAAAAATAAAGCATCCTGTAAAAGTCGGATTAGAGTCTCGTTTGTGGCCAGTCTTGGCTTTGAATCAGGCTTACACAATAAGTGCGACATCGTTTTTGTAATAATTCTTAAATGTTTTATGGCCAAATATTTTTTTTTTTTCAGTGTTGTAGAAGTGGTTGAAATTATTACCACTTCTATGTCGCTCAAAAATTTAAATTAATTAAAGAAAAATAAAAATAAAAAAACATAAATGCTCCGAAAGTAGGTACACTCTTTAGTATTTCATATTACATTGATCGTGATAGATCATGATACATCCAAAGTAATTTCATTCCAAAATTTAGCAATTTTTGCTAATGGACTCCATTATTTCTGCTTTCACATCATTGTTACAAAATGTGTATATTTTGGACTCAAACTAATCTTACCTTTGACGGGCATAGCAAGAAATTACTCCGATACCGGAACCTATTACAGCTTCTTATCACCTAATTATTAAGCAATGATTCATGTCTTCCGCATAGCTTCTCAAAGGACATCAACGTCCAGCATTAATTATTAATAATTTTCCCGTCAAACCTTCATATCCACTCCGGCCACAGCATAGATATAACAACAGAATGAATAGACCAACATAAATTGTACCTTCATGCAATGATAGGTCATGAGGACTAATCTCAGCAATCTTTTAAATTTGATAACAATAATGGACATAATGCATTATAATGTACAAATAACAATAATCTTATAAATCGATTAATTATAAGATGTACAAAATTGATCTTTAATCCCATGCCACCGGTAATACAACAAAATATAGTGTAAATATGAGAATGAGCGTTTATTTGAGCGTACATTTCCGTAACATGCCAGTGGACCTTTTTGCAGTTGAATTGTCTATGACTCAAGTTATTATGATACCCAATGCATATTTTATTCCCTTATGCGGCGGCATGGATGTTAGTAATGTTTTTGTAATAATTAAATAGCCACATATAACATGATACGTATCTTTGATGTCATAATTTGTTTGGTGTTAATTTTATTTGTGTCTTCTTGTTAGAGCATCAAATAAATGGTATTTAAGAATTCCCAATACGGCGGATAGTTTTGCATGATCTAGACATTCATTTTCTATTTCTGTTACATTATGCGATGGAACTTCCCGGTCTGGTTTTTTTTTTATATTATCTACGACCTATTGGCTGCCCTACAACCGCTCTCTGTAGAACATAGGATTCTTTTATAAAAATAATAGTTAAAAAAAACCTAAAAAACACGCTTTTATAGAAGATCCAACTAAAAAAAAATAGAAAATAAATTTGAATTAAGAATCGTGTAATTCTAAAAAAGCGTGGGGTGCTTTTAAAGATATTATCCCAAAAATCTACACATAGGTCAGGAATACCTAACAATGGTGATCTCCTTTGCTTTGTCAGTTGCACACTCACAAGTAAAGTCTGAATGACTTTGTACCTCAAAAACCATTAAACTAAAAACTCATTTATAAGACAAAAAATTCTAGTAAAATTTCAATTAACAGCTGCTCTAAGCATCAAATGTTTGGGGCAAGCGAAGCGCAACCTTTGAAGATGCAACCTTTTGTGAAAGTTTGCCTTTGTCTCGCCGTTCTTTACACTTGTTGTTTTTTTGGGAGCTTGAGTTTCCAATTAGAAGGCAGCTAATGACGATGTCTGCACGATTTTGGCTAGACCTTTTGTGCGAAGCAGAGCGGAGGAAAGGAAGAGAATGAGGAAGAATGAAAAAGATGTAACTACTTGGTTGAAATTTTAAATTTAATAAGGTTCAGCAATGAGAGAGTTCCTGCCAGGCTAAAAGAATCTGAGGATCTTTTTTATTTGTTCTATATCTGTATGGAAGGATTGCCCAAAAATTATGTTCGTTATAAAATTGTTTGAAAAATGTTATTACATTGGAAATTTGCTATAGCCGCAAAGGTTTTTAGAAAGATTTTGCTAAAAGTCACATCTCGTTTGGTAATAATTCTATGGGAGCCAGTTCTTTCTAACTTTTTTTCTCTGTCTTTCGTGATTGGCAATACATCAGTGATGCTTTTGGTGTTACTAATGATGGGCGACGGTGGCCACTTACCATCATAGCTAGTATGAACTTTTAACTTCTCGAGTTAAGCAGAATCTTGCAAAATTGATGATTAAGCATTACACTTGGCTCTCCATTCCATTCCAAACTTTTCACATGTAAAGACATGTGACTTCGTATTGGTATACTGCACATAATAATAATAAATGATGGTGTAAGTAACCGGTCTTGAGTTCAAGCTGCTGCCAATTAATGGACGAACTTATGGCACGACGTCGATCCAGGCCAGTTTAATAGTAATAATATCGCATCCTAAGTAGAAAAAAGGCATAAGATGAAAATTGCAATTTTACAGGAGAGCAAAAAACTGTTAAAATATCAGTAAGTAGTCAAACGATTTATATTACGATTTCTTGCACAAAACCGTCAAGTTTAATGATACAAATAAAAAAAAATTGAGCATAATAATATGCAGCTCTCTTCCCTCTTTCCAATCATATTAATAAATAAAATTCAAAGTAACACGATATATACTTTTTTTTCCACTGAGTGTGCGATATACCGTCGGCGTATAACTCCTGCATAGTACTAGAGAAGTCTTACCCCATTTTTAATTTTTAATAGGTAAGTGTAATAGATAATTAATGTTTATGACGCTCTTAGGTGGTTACAAAAACTCAAATTATCGTTAAGTCCTTCGCCTTTGGCCCTTTAATTTTTTCGTTAGCCTTTCAGACTGTAAAAAATCTAGGCTAATTTAGCAACGCTAGATGATTTTCAATAAAACGACGGGCCTGAATTAGACAAATTAAATTTTTGTGGAAAAAAGATACATTATTAGAAGAAACGTTTTTGAGATAAAAGTGATATAGCTCTGTTTGTGGTTAAACAATATTAGAGTCCTAAAAACTATAGAAAGCGACGCGAAAAATTCTGGGACGTGCCCCGGTTGATAATATAGGATTGCTAGGACTGGCAGCTTGCCAGGAATTGGAAAGAAGGCCGGAGGTGCACCAAGGTACTGTGACAGTGTGTAGTATTGTTTATGGACACTTTAATTTGCTTATACTCTGTTGTAGGACTTGGAACCTAAATATTTGCAATGAAGATATTTCGTGTTAAGCAGAGATCAGATTTTGTATTTATCATCGAATATCTAAATAAACGAAGTATAGCAAGATTAATAGAAATGCACATAGGTACAATTCAATATTATGCAACACTGATAAAAGTTTATTATTTATTTATCAAGTCAAAGGCAGGCCAGAGCTTAGATCAATAACTGACAAAAATCAAGCTAGTCAGAAAAAAAGCGTATAATTGAATATACGTAATTGAAAGTAATAAAATGCTTATACACATAAGCAAAACTGAAATATGAATAATTAAAAATATTAAAGTTTACAATACAGAAATGATTACTGATTTATTAAGTAATTAAATCGTGACCTCGTTTTCAATACAACGTCACGCATTAATAGACACTAAAGCAAATAATATGGATATTGTCATGGATCACATACAGCAATAGTTAATTAAGCGTTACATTAAATCACAATATGCCGTTGCCGTATTTTGGCCAATATCTGGTCGCTCGGTTGATCCGCGAAGCTCGGCTGCGGTTTACCCTATGGTATTGCCGTGGCCGAGCTTCTGCGGTGTGTCTGTAATGCGAGTCATGTTTTATGTCAATATGATGTACGGACGTTGGGTTTGTATCGTTAATTAAATGCCTGCTGTCAACGAATAGTTATGTCATCTGTTAGAAATTATATTTATTTTATAGGTGAATATTATAACTTTACCCGTGCGAAAAGTACTTTTTTAATTTATAGATTTTTAATTTTATTAACTTTTCGGATGGCTCAGTGAATTGAAAATTTTCAACACATAAATGGGGAATTTTCTGGAAATGTTACGAACAAAATAATTATGTTTTGTTCAAGTTTACTCGTGTAAAAAATTTAATTAACATGCAATAGATAGTTACCCCTTACAATTCATGGACCTAAGGTTAAGTACGTAGGAGCGTCTCCGCACAAACATTTATCAAATACCTAACATAAAGAATTAATAGCCAACTCAACGTCAACTCCACAAGTATTTTTTAACACTCCACAAGTAAGTTATAGCCGTATTCGGGCGGCTTAGAATACTAACCCCAATCTCAAGCCAGATGTGTGTTTTAAGAGGCGAATTAATCCGGCCTGCTGGTGGTAGGACCCCTCAAGAGATTTTATTGGTAACATTGATTTTAACTGTTAATTAACACCATTATTACAATTATTATTTCTCCATGGGGTTCGCCTGGATAGCTACCACCCTTGAGCATGAGTCAGCCGCCAAACGACTCATCGTGTTCCGGCTGGGGGTTTGAAAGCCAGTTCTTTCTTTCTTTTTCTTCTCTCTTTCTAGGCCGCCAACGGATCAGTAATGCCTTTCATCTTAGTGGTGACTTACCATCAGGTGGATCGTCAGCTCGTTTGCCGGCTATTTCCATAAAAAAGTGGCATATTTTCGTAAAAATAAATATAGCTTCAACCCATTAAAGGCCCACTCCTGAGCACTAGTCGATCCTGTTAATAAGGCTTAGAGCATACTCCACAACGCAGCACCAGTGCGGATTAGTGGAGGGGTTAGTGGCCAACCCAAGTCAGAAGTTTTCATGCCATCCGAGGGCCCTCCGAAGCACGGAAACGCTAAAGAAATGTTTGACTACCAACTGCTGCTGTTGATTTACTTTGTCGATCACTTATGATCGACATAAAACGCTAGGCTATGAGCACTAATAAATAAGTAATAATTATTTTCTGTATTTTTATACTTACAATTAATATAAGTTAAAGCTTAACACCTGATGGGAATTGGAAATATAGCCAAAATGGTGAGCGCACACTTGTAACGCTCACGCAATATCTCTCAGTGTGTCTCAGACATTTTCTGAAACATTGATGTCTAGGCACCGGATTGTCTTGTTCCTTGGCAGTATTTAAAGCTGTTGAACGCATGTTGAAATGTTTAGCCACATGTTGGTGCCATAATTACAATAAGAAACAACAATTTATGATCATAAGTACTACGACAAGATTTTTTTTTGTTGAAATCTATTCAAGGAAGTATCATTAGGGACAAAAAAAATTTAGCTTGTATGTCTGATTATGAAAATCTTTATAAAGACTGCTTCTTCATGATATGTCCATTGGTAATATAGTTCATATTGTAGTATAATTATTATAGTAGACTTTTGAAAATATGTAATACATGCACGTTGGAGTCTGATATTTGATCAAGCCAATAAACACATGAAATTCGATAATATCGACCGCCGAATTGTGTTACTTAAAAGTCTTAACTAAAGATTAACCTGTGGTTTAACTTTAAATATGTTTCTTTAATCACCTTTATGTCGACATAATATTTGGATCTTATGATACGATAACTTCGCTGTGCGCTTATTCTACTAACTTTCGGAATGGGTATTAAAATTAATTTATGAAATAATCGCTGGAATTAAATTGTAGCAAAGTTTGAACCACTTGAGAATTCTGAGGAAATTGTCGGTTGATAAGTTGGTAATTATGATAACTATAGTTTGGGTCCCATTATCGTCTTAAGAGTGTTTGAATCTTGTTTTAGAGATGATTCAGAAAGCAAAGTACGTGTTAAATTTTTAACATAGGTACAATAAAATGAACTTTGAGACTAAAAGAATTGATTCTTAAAACTTGTAACACTTGTTTTTACTTATTTGTTTGGTTTTCTTTTATTTTGATAACTTTTAGCTCAAAATACAATAGTTATTAAAATGTTTTAAGGTCATTATAATCAGGTTAAATATTTTGAATTGCAACTTCACTAACCTTCTTAGATTTAAATTTATGTTTTGGCGTTGAAACCTATGTACGAAACCTTAATGAATTTACAGGCGAGTTGTCCACGACAAAGGGAAATAAACTTGGTTTCATTAGACTTGCTAGCTACTGACCCACTTTGTTGGCTTCACATAACTTTAATAAGTCAGCCCAGTTCTAATTTAGATTTAAATTCGTTTTTAGCTCAGGCCTTTTGGAAAGAGAGAAACCCAATTTTTCTTACTCTTCATAGATTTGGAATTTAATGTTAAAAAACAGTTTTAAAGAAACGAAGATTTTCAAGAAAAACCGGCAAGAAACAACAACTTTTAAACAAGAGTGTTAACGAGGAGTAATCCTGACAGCAGCAGAAATCCAAAGCTAAAACTAGCAAATAGAAGCAATTAGGGAACAAGATATTTCCAATTACAGGACGTATTAGCGTGTCAAGTTCGGAGTAATATGTGGTCAAAAGATGCCTCTTGGGATTTGGCTGGGGTAGTGAGTATTATTTGTTTCTTGAAGGTATTTGCAGTTAATGGGTTGATAAGTATTTTGGAACTGCTTAGTCCAGTCAGATATTTGCAAACTTTGGGTTCCCTAATGCGAAGTTTTATTGGATTGAAGATAGGTAGTAGTAGTTTAATCCAGGAAAATAATGGATAATAATGCTATCAATAAACTATTTCTATTAAGGATAATAATAAATGTAATTTTAAACCAGAGCATAACCAATAATTACATACAGGTGTAACACGCATTAAAACCGCAAACAATGTACCAGATTACTGCAGTTAATAGCTAAATGCTTGTAATGGAATAAATATTAATATCTTTAATTATTTGAATGTTGGGCATCATTAGTGCTTTCATGCGTAACAGACTATCTATAGATAGTCTTTGTTAAATCGTATACATACGATTTTGAAGTCGGTCTCTTTTGTTGAGATTTGGGAAGTTTAATGTCACAGAGTAAAAAATTAAGCGGGTTCCATGCATCTTTTATTGGCCGGCACACACTCCTGATGCCTTTGGCTTATAAACACACAAACAAGCCACCTGATTGTAAGTGGTAGTCATTGCCCATAGCCATGGTCTGTAACACCAAAGGCATCATCGACACGTTGAAGGCTAAAAAGAAACGAACCCGATATACCTACAGTTACAGCCAAAAGCAAGTAAATCCTCGAATGACTTCCTAAGAACATCGCAATTTACCCAATTGAGCAAGTAAACGGATAAGCAAAACATTTTGTCTCCGTTTCCGAACTATTGTTTGCTCGGCACCGGACCGTATGTTTGGAGCAAATATAGAAGGGCTCGGTAAATATATTGCCCCATTTGTTAATTCCAAAGGACACTGTAAAGGATTTCTGATTGCCTCGATATCTGCGTTGAATCCCTTTGTTAAGCTCACAATACAATAATGGACGATTGTTTACATTTCCAACATTGTTAATATGCTATGAAACATTTGGGTTGTTTAATTGAAAGATGACGAAGCTAAAAGTAAAATATAAGGTCAGAGATGAGCTAAATAGTACAATTAAAGTAGAATAAATAAAACAGGGCAAGTGTGTGTCAGGCCACGCGCAGTAACTATTACTCATTAACTGCTTATGCTAACATAGCCGTGATAATTTTTCTTGTAAAGTTATCACATAACCTATTTTTGAGATTTTTTTCACTTGTACAACTCCAACCGTTTAGCCAGCAGAGGGGGGAGACACTTGACTCTAACCTTTGCAATTTAAAGCCAAATATTTCACAAACGGACCCCTAATTTCAAAAATGGGCTTAAAAGACCCATAATATTATTGAAAGACCTTTTCTACGATACCGCACACTATAGGGTACGCAACGAATAAAAAAATCATCCTTACGTTACCTGTAGAGAAAGTACCCCGAAAAATATATTTTTCAACATTTTATTGTACGATTGTGGAGTTTTAATAAATATGTAGGTATATCCATCCAAATAACAGCTTTCTAGCACTAAAGTCTCGGCGCGGCGCTTTGCTTTGGACAGACAGACGGACAAACGGACGGACATGACGAAACTTCCTTCCGATTTTACTTCGGAACCCTAAAAAGAAAAGTAATTACTTTTCACAGTGAGAATAGTGCGATATTTACGTGGTCGGGATTTCTTTTGA
Organism: Thymelicus sylvestris; assembly: GCA_911387775.1. NCBI lineage: Eukaryota > Metazoa > Arthropoda > Insecta > Lepidoptera > Hesperiidae > Thymelicus > Thymelicus sylvestris. The sequence continues at coordinate 18,152,529 of OU426889.1, forward strand.
TCTTATTATTCAATCTTCAATCATTACTCAGTTACTATCCTACATAATTATGATTATTACCTATAACTCAAGATTACCATCAGGTGGGATTGTGATCAAGCAATAACTTAATTGGATAAAAAAAGATTCAATCATACCGCAAAACATTGCAGTTTCGTATAAGAGGATTCACTCAAAAAGCAAAAGGGTTTTCTTCTTTTATCCTTTTTTAATTATATGTGTTAACTAATTCATAATGAAATTAATGAAATATGAAGCATCTTCTAAAGAGGGAGAGAAACTTTGCGTTGTTTTCACAAAACGAATTTGTAGCCGCGCTTTAGTCTACGAAGCAAGCGCTAAATTAGTTTATACAAAAGACAAAGGCATAACGAAGGTTAAATAGATTTGGCCGAGTAAAGGGCTCAGGAATCCACGAAACGAAAATTGCCATTCCTTTTCTAGGTTTAAAATTATTTCTATATTTATTTCATACTTTAAAATTCACTTTTAATTATAGGTCTTCGTTTTAGTGATGACTGCATAGTCCATTTTGCCGGAAAAACCATAATCCTACAAAAACATTCTATTCATCTATCGACAATGTAACAGATGTAACTTACACGGTTACCTCTCGATCCAACCACTTCACTTCATTACAATACCTCAACCCTACTCGAGCTCAAGCGAATAAACAAGTGGCCATTGCATTTTCTCATCACACAATAGAGGATGTTATTAGGAATTGCGTGTCATCGGTCCACTGCACACAAAAGCCGGTACAATAATGGCTCCTTTGATCTACCTTCCTTTCAATCCTACAATACACGCTTTCACATGCCTTTTGTAGCCTCAATTCGGCAATAAATCGCCTATTTGTAGGCCTTCTACACGTCTCGGGAATGATTTATTTCGATTGAATTATACGTATTGACAGATTGCGGATTCTCTAAAATATTATGGGGGATAGAGAAAATGTTATTGTTAGTTTATTATCAAATCATGGACTCGATTCCGTTCAATTTCGCCGATTTAATATAGTGGGTGGTTTTAAATGTTATAGTAATGTTACTGATAACTCCAACTAACTTTTTAGAGGTATTGGGGCGGCTTAGAATATTAATTCCAATCCACAACTTATGGGTGTCCTAGGAGGCGACTAAATCCGGCTCGCTAGTATTAGGCCACTTGGACAGTTTATTTAGTAATATTGTTTTTAATAGCATTATTAGCATTATTATGTCTTTGTAGGGTCCGCATAGCTACGACTCGTCGTGTTCCGACTGAGGGCTTGAAAGCCTGGTATTTCTTCGAGTTTCTTTCAGTGATGCCTTTGGTGTCGTTGTTGTCCATAGGCGAAGATGGCCACTTACCATCACCTGAATCGTCAGCTCGTTTGCCAGCTCTTTCCATAAAAAACTCAAAATTACAAAACCCAACATTGTGCGTCGCGCACTTCGCCGGTTATATATTCTCAGTGATACAGCGAGATACTACGGCAATGATAGCTCCTCCAAGAAATTAGTTAGCATTATACATACTTGTACTCGGTACATAATGTACGTACGTTACAGTTACTTTACCTTCCCACTCAGCTCACGTGCCACGGATATGAGCGTTATAAATCGCACCGACGTCAACGCCAGAGCACTTCGAGTGCGCCGTGATTAAAGTAGCTGGTTCGGTTACTTTATGTCAGCTCTCGTATAAATCTGATTTAAAATAAAACACAAAAAATGTTTCTGAATATCTACGTTGTATACTTTAAAACCATTCAACTGATGTGCCCCAAATTGGTTTCATTTGAAAGGCAATAATGCGAAGATGATCAACACCAGTTTAAATTCGGCACATTCTGTCCATTCATGAAGTCGATTTTTGACTTCCCACATGCAAATTTTTTTTAGCGTAGTACCACGCGCTGTGTATCTGCTAGTATACATTAAATATAGTACACTTTTAACATAATGTTGGTCTTTCTCACGGAGGGTCCTAATTAGATTCATACACGCGCATTCATTTCAGAAGGAATGACCTTAAATCCTTCAAATTGGGACTGAGGTTCGTGCACAGTGATGGGACAGTTATGAGTTGTAATTATGTTTATATAATATGTATAAGGAAATAATGATATTATTTCTTCCCCTTCAGGATAACATTGTGAAGACAAGAGACCAACAACTTTTAGATTTCTATGACTGATCTCCTTATGAGACTTGTAACCGATCCCAGTAGTGATACAGCAAATTACTACTATGAATTCCTGAATTCCGGCTTTCAATGATCTAGCAATTCAGTTGTTTTTCACTCAATAATGGTGAGGTTATCCTCCAAGTACCCTTTTTGGATCAGTGCTCTTCAGTCGGCTGTCAATAGGCATATTTTGTTCCTCAATCTGAAAATTAAAGCTGTACGATTAATAGACTATATTGATCTAAAACAATGTCATACATTTATAAATCATGAATAGAAAAGCGTCACTGCCCAACTGTACAAGGTTCTATTGAGCTGTCGTCATCAATTTCAACGGCCAGTTTCAGAAGATTGATTTTAGGGTGGTTGTGAATTGTTACGGGATTTATATCCGCCATAGTGGATTACTAGTGGACCCCTTGCGATTTGAATGGGTTAGCAATAGACGTGGAATGGGTTCTTTGAATTTTCCAGGACAAATTGTTGAAATGGGTATGCACTACGTCAGTTTTTAATTGTTAAAGCTTTGCTGGGCTCTGTACCACCCAAATCCCAAAAATCATTGTAACTGTTGATATTATGTTCACTTGCCAAACTATTGTTCTTCTTATCTAGCTGCATCACCTATTACAAACCGTGAAATCTTTTTGATTTATTTTGGTTGTAATCGAGAAGCCAATAAGGGATCCGTGCTTTTTTGCGGATTTTTCTGCAGGGATACCATTTCAAATGTATCTTTTTATAATATCTTTGGCATGTTAATAAATAATAAGTCAAGAATTATGTGGGCAAAGATTATTTTGCATAAAATAGTTATTCTGCGTTCCCGTCTGCAAACTTAAAGTACATGTTTCTCAACTGATGGTAAGTGGCGGTGAAGTCCAAAATGTTTAGCGAACTAACTTAGTAAAACTCTCCTCTCAGGAATACCGACGCGGCCGCTGGACTAGTTATTCCAATCCCTTGCAGCGCGCATAACAAATGAGAAAGCAAACCGCAACGTTTGTACCTATTTGCGTGGTGTTCACGAAGTAAGGATGGATACTCGCCGTACGTCAGATTGTTCCACGGAGGAACGGGAATGGGAATTATTTTGTACTAAAGCAAAGCTGCGCCTATGCTCAATATCTTTTAGATTAGTTCAACCAGATTTGGATCACCAATCACACATCTCCTTAGAATTATTCTTATGCAATAAGTGATGTTTGATGGCTTTCGCGGAATTTTCATTTATATCTAATAAATTTTAACAGTGTATTCCTTAAGTTTATTCCTCAAGTAAGTCTTTCAAATAACCGATTCATGAGTCATAAGTATGATTTATTTTTAACAAAATATCGAATTAAAGTGACAATATTTCTTAATTTTAAAGAAAACATGATGTCAGAGCAATGAGCGAGATCCACTAGAGTATTTTCAATGTTAGGACAATCCTTAATAATTTTACCTTACCCTTTAAATCCTTCTTACGTGATATTTTATAGGATCACGGAACTCAACTCCAGGCTATATCCCAGTCGGGCTGGCAATATTTTACGACACGCCTTAACATGTTTTGGTGCGAGTAAAAATATTTCATAGATGCCTGCTTCTGTTAGGTTTGAGTTAGGGCACCTGGAATTTGTTCACGACAGAACGTATTACCGCTGGTAATATTAAGCTGACTTTGTTTAGCTTTAAATTATTTTGAAGATATTTTCATACATTTTATGTTTACTTTTAAGTTTTGCAAGTACGTGGTCAAGTATTGTTAAGGTGCTAGATATGACATTGTAAAATACCCAACAAAGGAAATAAGAGACAAAATCCCATGATAAACAAACGAACCATAGTCGTGTTGAATGAAAAATATTACCACCATCATCATTACCATTGAACGCTCGTTGGCTGAAAATCATTATTCTCTTTGACATTGAAATTAATTTTGGCTGTTAAAACAACGAATGCACCAAAGAACCTTTGTTTGATCATTTGAATTCGTAAATCAATGAATTAATTACATTATGTAAATATGTTCCAAATAAACACACGTAATCATCTATTATTAGTTTTTAGTTTGGTATGTATGTCATGCGGAACAGACAAGGGCAGAAATGGCAGATAGTTCGATTAAAAACTAATTACCTGGCTGTCTTGGTCAATGCGTTCCTTGCTTTGGAGACCACTCAATGCCGTTGGTCCTGGTTATCGTAAGATAGGGTGGCATGAAACTTTCGACAGTTGGGTTGGTCATTAGCCCTTCTATCAACCCGTACTTGAGCAGCGTGGTGGAGTATACTCTAGGTCTCCTCGAGAGGAGTGACACATACTCAATAGTAAGTCTTTATTGTTGTAAGATGTAGCTATGAGCAAAGTCGACTTAGATTCATGTGACTTAATTGCTCCATTCTCAGCACTCTCAGCTAATTAATTAGTTAACGTATCAATTTTTATTACTGACCTTTAAATAAGCAGCAATTTACCGTCCAACGACACCGCAGAAAGCTACCATTTTTATCTAATTATGATCCAGAGATAATTATTCGTTTTGGTAAGTAACAAAGCCAAGTTTGTCTGTCGATATCGACACGTTGGGTTAATAACATCGCATTAATAATTCATGTGCAGCTACCGGCCTGAGACTTTGTAGCGAGCGTACAAGGCTTTGTATTAGGGCAAAAGTAATTAGACGTCCTTGCACTTCAATTACTAGTACAACGCGGGTTTATTGCAAGAGCGTATGCAAATTGATTTCCAGGCTTCCAAGTTTTGTAACAACAAAGTCACTAAAGTACAACAGTACTAACATGTAACAGTGTTATACTCAGGGCTTTATTGACAGATGAGGTTGAGGACCGAACAATGGGCTTCCTGATAAGGTAGCCATGACCTGTGGACATTTATTTTGTGACACGAATACAGCATGACCGGCAAAGCTTTGCTTAAACTTAAATATTCTATCCATCCAAAATACTCAAGTAAGTTACTGAGCAAGTTATAAAAAGGCAACAAAAATAATAATATCTATAATTTCTGCAAGATTAATGAAAATGCCCGTTGAAGACACTATTAAAATCCAAGATATAAGCGCTTCAATAAATAAGCGCCATTGTCACATTGCTGTTAATATCAGATAATTACACTATAATAAATTTTGTCACAGGTGGATGGACACGTACAAATAAGACATCATAGACATAGATAACAAAGACAGCACTAACGTAATACTTCATATACGTTCAATACGTAATAACTCTGGACCAAGTAACACAAATTGTGATATGAGTTTTAGTAACGATATTTATATTACAGGTATCTTGAAGTAGAGAGTGACTTTTACTGAAATTGTCCTCAACACAAATAAATAAATAGGTAATTAAAATATTAATAATAAGGAATTTTGTAGGCTTTACTATCACGACTTCATTGCCAATTACCAGCAGGTGGGATAGTTAAATAACAAGAATATTGTGAAAGAATAAAAAAAATCTTTATCACAGAATCACAAATAATGTCATCTTCAAGCAAATCAAGCATTGACATTTCCGGTGTTGGGTCGCAGCCAAGTTTAGCTTCTATACAGTGTATCTATTCAAATGAATAGTCACGAGAAAACAAAGGGGAAATTGGGTTTGTCTGTTAATCACAAACAATAAACTCGAGCGAGAACTAATCCGATAGCAACTTCCTCGCATATCTTGTTGCGAAGTTTGTCCAACTTGCGATCAGTTGCCGCTGAGGGGTAATTGACGGAATTATATCACTAATCGCCTTGTTTCACACAGAATTACCCACTGTGGGTTATATGGTGATACATGATACGGTTAGGACCCTATCTCATAATGGATGGCAGCAGGAATTGTTGGAGGTTGTATATAAATAAAATATGTAATCCGTCAGATGTGTGAAAAACAAGTTAATAGAATGAGAGTTTGAAATAAACGTCTAAAACGAAAAGTCGTTTTTCTATATTATATCTACAAAAACCCTGTATATAATGTAGGAGGAGCCCCATTTTCCTACAGGAATAACAAAGGTTTCTTTATTATGTTTTGACTTTGTTTATTTCAGTTTTTTATGTAACCGACAAAGCAGCTGACGATCCACTTGATAGTAATTGCCACCGTCGCCCATGGACATCAGCAACATTAGAGGCATCACCGATGAATTACTGACCAAGAAAGGTGTGAGACAAAATAATAGTAAAAAAAAAAACTAAAAAACACGTTTTTAACTAATATTTATTTTTTCATTTTTAGTTAGATTTTTTGAAATGAATTTAAGGTGTTTTTTTCGTTCATTTTTTTAAAATATTGAATTGTTATCGGTCCTCGATAAGTCTACGAAGTTTAAATGAAATCTGACCGTTTGAAGTTGGTCAAAATCAAGCCCAACGGAGTCGGTTACAAACTCTGAAGCTAATATTAAGCGTGTAAAAACCGAAAGATCTGGCTCCCAAGCTCCCAACCGGAATATGACGAGTCATCTAGTGGCTGAATCAAGCAAGAGGATGGTAGCCAGGCAGGGAAGATACCAGGAGCTAATAATATCATTGACCCTTATGTGAAGTCTTAACATCACTCTGGGCAGCTTCTGTCACCCTAGTATGCCGGCATGAGATTAGATCATTATTATTATGAATTATTTTTTCACCCTTTACATAACTGGAGGGTTTTCTTAAAAACTAAATTGAACTGCAAGAAAAACTTGAACTGTAAGGCAATACAAACATTCACACTAGTTATGTTTACAAAACCACGTCATGGTTGAAGGAGACAACCGTGAAACGGATCGTGTAGGTAAACTGCTTGTGTAGTTTGAACGGCAATCCAATAGACTGACGGGCAATGCATCTACGTTCAGAGCACTGACTGAGAGAGACTTACGAATCAGTGTTTCGGAATGCAAGAACGAGGATTTATGTAGGGTAACTTCACTTACAACATAGTGCTCTTTGTTTAGTGCCAGTAAATGTGAGGATATTTTGTTACTCTTTCAAGCAACTGAACGGCTTTATATAAAGTCCGGTTTACACGTATTAAGTAATTAAGTAGATAACTAAATTTTAAGTAAATTAATACGTGTAAACAGACAGTTTAGTAACTTTTTAGTTAAAATTTTGTTAACTACTTAATTACTTAATACGTGTAAACCGAACATAAAATTCAACAAACAGATCAGGGCAGGACAAACTATGATTTAGAATAGAACATAGGGAACATGATTTTAAACTTAACTCATCGTGGATTGAACATATTTTACTATACAGGTAATCACGATATTTATTTTGTACACCGATATTTTGATCCAGTTGCATGGACAGTGGACACGGCTGAACTGCGGTTGCGCAGAGAAACACTACTTACTATACCGTACTTACTCGTATTATACCAGCAAACGCAAGCAGAGCTACAGGAAGAACGCTAGTTTTAAATTTCTTTTGCAAACGAACGATCACTCTAAAAAAAAAGTCTCGAACAACCCTTTAAAGCCACAAACACATGCAATTGGCTGACGGTTAAAGTGTGATTGACGGCAGCGGATTACGATGTTCACGTGGCTGGACGTGTGTAGCCGGAAATATTGAGAAATCTAACCGTTGGGGGAAATGGAAATGGTTTTTTTATTTATTTAAAATACACAACAGCACGGGTGAGTGACTAACTCAAGAGTCGAAATTGTCATTCCGCTCAAAGGCCTCCAACGTGGCACAACGACTGTTATCTTACTATAAGGATCCAGACCGACGGCTTTATCATCCGAAGCATATAAGCGCTCAAAAATTTTTTTTCACTAGTGGTCGCCCATCTAACTATCAAATATGGCCGCTGTTGTTTAACTCTGTTGATCACGATCGACACGATAGGCAAAAGCGGCCAAGTGCGAGTCGGACTCGCCCATGAAGGGTTCCGTAGCAGCAAGTAACATAATATAAAAGTTCTTGAAGTTCGTTGTAACTTTTATCGAGGTAAATTGTGGTTTACGATTTATGACGTATTAAAAAAAAACTACTTACTAGATCTCGTCCAAACCAATTTTCGTTGGAAGTTTACATGGTAATGTACATCATATATTTTTTTTAGTTTTATCATTCTCTTATTTTAGAAGTTACAGGGGGGGGGACACACATTTTACCACTTTGGAAGTGTCTCTCGCGCAAACTATTCAGTTTAGAAAAAAATGATATGAGAAACCTCAATATCATTTTTGAAGACCTATTCATAGATGTACACACGTATGTTTTTGATGAAAAAAAAATTTTTGAGTTTTAGTTCTAAGTATGGGGAACCCCCAAAATTTATTGTTTTTTTTCTATTTTTATGTGAAAATCTTAATGCGGTTCACAGAATACATCTACTTACCAAGTTTCAACAGTATAGTTCCCATAGTTTCGGAAAAAAGTGGCTGTGACATACGGACGGACAGACAGACAGACAGACAGACAGACAGACAGACAGACAGACAGACAGACATGACGAATCTATAAGGGTTCCGTTTTTTGCCATTTGGCTACGGAACCCTAAAAAGGAATAAAATCGATATAGCAACACTTGTATACATGAGACGAATGACTATCAACGACCTGCGTCCTATTATTAAGACGGTTATAATTATTTTAGACTTTTATTAGGTATTTTTCTTTTCGTCGCATAAAAATGCCTTGGAACGCTGCAAATCCCGTGGGCGGTGGCTATTTTTGGTGGTAGCCCATACATAATTATGATCAGGGCAGACATTTATGCGACGGATAAAAATATTTTAATTGGATCGTGACTCCATGCCGCCTACGCTACGGCTTTCTAATATTAAGTTTAAGCTATGAGTATGTAAGCGTTTATTTGAGAGGGAGAACGTTCTGATTGGTCTCATACCGTTACTTAAAATTCGGTTATTGAAGTGAAAACTTCTTTAGTACGGGGGTGACTTGAAATTTTATGAAACGAAACTGTCCAGTGGAGACTAGAAATGAGTGGAGACTGACTTGAATGTTTTTTGAAAAATGAGAGATGAAGGTTTCACTTCTACTACGTGTGAATTGCACACATTTTAATTTTATTTTTTGGTAAATTTTCATTTTATTTATAGTTTGTATTTACACGATACTCCAAGATACACTCCAATTACACGATATACACCAATTACAAGACAGAAATTCAGTCCAAAGACGTCCTTCAAGACCTAATATTCAATTACTAACATCTGGACGCTCATTTAAACTAAATTCAAGAAATTATCATAAAAAGTAACATTCCAGATACATATTTAAAATTCAAGAATTATCCTACAGATAGGGTAATTCCAGGATTGTGAAAACCATTACATATAAAAGTAAATGTCAGAACCCAATTTTGTTTTCGCCAATAACAGCAAAATTATTCTATATGCTGAACCCAAGCGAAAAGGGCCTAATGTTTATTTAACTGGGACTTCTAACTGAGATGTAATGAAGCCCGATGTCGGAAATTGGATAGAGAAAATCCTTGTTTTACTGTTTTTTGCCAATTGTACAAGGTTGCCCGAGACCTACTGAATATAAGGTGCATCGGATAAATGTGAATGTGAAATTTATTAAAAGGAGATCGACGAAATTGGGCCTGCTTCTTTGTTCATTACAGAAACCATAATATCTTTAAAAAAACTAGATTTTTGTCTGATTAAATATAGCAAAGAATAATATAAAGTTACTTGGAATGTGTGTTAGGTTAAAAATTAGTTTATTCCAATGAACAATTTCAACGATCGATTTTTACTATATAACTATCGATTTTATGAAAAAGGATATTCAGTGAAATATCTAACATTTTACTGTCTACTGTGTTATGGTAAGCAAACTGGGAACTATCAAATAACAGGAATAGGTAAATAATTGCAATCACAAAAATGTTAACGAGAAATCGAACAACTCCATAGGTAGGTACATTTTTATTCGAATTATTCATATTCGATTTACTAGAAACAACATTGGAAGTGAAGCTACTTATTGCTAGTCATAATTATGTCAAAGTGAAACTGTCATCACGAACGATCGATTTTTTCATACTGTTAGTCAAAACTGTCAGTGTCTTTCCTTTACTTTCTTGGTTTTTTGTTTTGTTTTTCTTGCGAAATGTGGCTTTGTTTTACATACTCATACCTCCTAGGAAATCCAATTTTAGCTTAGCCCAGATGTATGGGGCCCATTAGTATTGGGATTTTAGCAATATCCTTTGACGCCGTGTCTTCACATTTATTCGATAAACTATAATCCTTTGCCTCTTTGGACCGCTCTCTCTCTCTTTTAACTAATTGACAGGCTCACATCACTCCGTCATCGATGACGTGTGACAGAATGACAATGACGGACATTACGAGACGTGTGATGCCACTGAGTGATCTACACGGTATGCCCCTTCTTTAACTGCGTTAACGTTAGGCCTTCTGTCCATGTACATGCACTTCGTACGCGTATCGTCAATTATCGTGATTGCCGATTGCCTATTAATGCCTATGATTTTAGGGTTCCGTACCCAAAGGGTAAAAATTTAAATTAATATTTTTTTGTACTTAAACATACCTATTGTTTTATTTTTAATCAAGCGCGTATGTGTTGTTCCTTTGATAGAAAAAGTGAATGAAAGAGATAGAGTATGTGTGAAAAAGATAGAGAGAGAAAATATAGATACTGTGAAAGCAGAATTATTATCTTCTTTCAATGTCTCTCCCATAAAGCAATGATTTTGTAGATGTAACTTTGTTTTAACGCGTGGCTTGAAATGTTCCAATTGCGCTATTAGGTAAGACAGTTTTGTGCAAGATTGCATAATCGTCCATTCTTTACAATTATCAATACCTTATCAAGTTATCTAACTACTGACTTTCATCTACATACATTGATAGACGATTAAGATTTAGCGTTTTAGAAATTCAGTGACATTTTCTTTTTTATTTTATGCTCTAGAAATCGTAGGAGTTTTGAAAGAAAATTGTTTGTCGAAAATGGATAAAATCCGTTTAACGTAATTTCAAGGATAAAACACGTAACTCATCAGAATACCGTTTTATAAATTAATTTATTTCTTCAAGAGCTTACAACAATAAAATATTAAGTTGTACCCATTTAATATCTTTTACCAAATAAAATCCTAAAATAACACACGAGGCAAAATGTTTTCGTTACATACAGCTGATCTTTCTAAGACGTAATTAGATTTCTATCTTGATTCTGTGGTAACGCTTAACTCGATTTGATCCAAGGCCCCTGAGGCTTTTGAAAGGTAACTTCCCTGTTTCAATAATGTACTATCGTTTTATCAGTAGATTACGGTCAAACTCTGTCCTCTTGGTGATAACAAGGAATGAATAAATATAATCGAGTTTCGAGATTTCGTCAGGTCTAGGATCTCAAATTAAATCGACTTTGTCTCAAAATGACTTCTTCATTTCTAATGTATCAGGCAAGTATAACACTACTTATTATAAATTATGATACACTTCTCTTTTTTAACCGACTTCAAAAAAGGAGGAGGTTCTCAATTCGACTGTATTTTTTTTTTTTTATGTTTGTTACCTCAGAACTTTGGACTGGGCGAACCGATTTTGATTATTCTTTTTTTAATCGAAAGCTGGTGGCTGTCATGTGGTCCCATATAAATTTTATTGAGATCTGACAATGGCATCCATGATAAAACCACATAAGTCGTAAATTTGTGTTAAGATGTGCGCGACAAATTGACGAATAACTCAATATCACGCCAACCGATTTCGATGATTCTTTTTTTAATCGAAAGCAGGCGCTTGTCATGTGGTCTCACATAAATTTGAACGAGATCTGACAACTGTGTAGTTTTTGAGACTTTGAAGTCGGTTATTTTTTGTTAGTAAAATTTAGATTATAATTTTATAGCTTGTTTCGTAAGTAAACGCTAAACGCTAACACACACATACCTCTGCAGTAGGTTATTACCTGTGTCGCGAGTACAAATATTTATCTGTCACATAAATATCTGCCCCGGCCGGGAATCGAACCCGGGACACCTCGCTTCGCAGACATACTACCAACTAGGCTACAGGGTCGTCAAAACTACCGTAACAACTAAACATAGTAATACGAGTGGCAAAGGCTGTCACATCAGACACGTATAAATTTAATTATGAAGACTATTCAGCGTCAATTAGTAGAATCGTTAGGTGTGATCGCTTTCACACGGTTGTTAGGGTTAGAATTACTTCGGCTTTACTAGATCAGGCAAATATTCATGAGATTATTGTCTGACTAAAATTGTGAGATTTAATCTCTTGGAAGTAACAATTTTGGGGGATAAAGTAGCTTTAATTTATCTACTTAGATTAAAAACTTAATTTTATAATAATTGTTTCCCGACTCAACTTTTCTATCACCTTCAACATGGAGGCTGTGGTGTGTGCAACGATTGCCTACGGACATTAGTAACAACCTAGGTTGCCGATGCGTTGCCGGACTTGCGGAAAAGAAAGAAAAGAGGATAAAATATATAACTGGCCCTCAACCTATTAGTATAGTAATATTTGAGTTTAGTAAAATTTTAGAAGATAATAAAGTATAGTATAAATTTCACAGATGTGATTCAATTAAATTTTACAGCAGAAATAACGCGACTATTTCAGGGTGATTGCACCGATTGATGACCGGCTGCGTTATGTGTAACTATTTGTTATTCAAAAGGTTTTTATACATCAGTTTCACTCTTCAATGTTTTTATTCCTTGGTGTGCTGCTATTGATGAAAAAACTATTGCGTTGTAATGGATATTAAAGTATCCTTAGTTGGTCAATTGATTTTATTATTAGTTGACATGTCATGTTTTTTATACCTTATAAGTTAATGCTTGATTGCAATCCTACCTGATGGAAAGAGGGGATGCTTGAAACCTATGCAAATGAATTCCTAAACCGAGAAATGGTCTTAATATACCCGCAATGTTTTTTAACCGACTTCAAAAAAGGAGGAGGTTCTCAATTCGACTGTATTTTTTATGTTTGTTACCTTAGAAATTTGGACTGGGTGAACCGATTTCGATGGTTCTTTTTTTAATCGAAAGCAGGTGCTTGTCATGTGGTCCCACATAAATTTGAACGAGATCTGATAAGTACTTTTTGATTAATATTGAAGTCGGTTATTTTTTTGTTAGTAAAATTTAGACTAAGTAAAGACTGAACAATGAGAGAAAAAGCGGCGAAGTGCGAGTTGGACTCGCCCATGAAGGGTTCCGTAGCAGCAAGTAACATAATATAAAAGTTCTTGTAGTTCGTTATAACTTTGATCAATGTTTTTTGCGGTTTAGGATTTATGACTTATTAAAAAAAAAACTACTTACTAGATCTCACTCAAACCAATTTTCGTTGGAAGTTTGCTTAGTATTGTACATCATATATTTTTTTTCAGTTTTATCATTCCCTTATTTTAGAAGTAACGGGGGGGGGGGGGGGGGGGGACACATTTTATCACTTTGGAAGTGTCTCTCGCGCAAATTATTCAGTTTAGAAAAAAATGATGTTAGAAACCTCAATATCATTTTTGATGAACTATCCATAGATACCCCACACGTATGGGTTTGATGAAAAAAACATTTTTGAGTTTCAGTTCTATGTATGGGGAACCCCCAAAATTTATTGTTTTTTTATATTTTTGTGTGAAAATCTTAATGCGGTTTACAGAATACATCCATTTACCAAATTTCAATGTTATAGCTCTTATAGTTTCGGAAAAAAGTGGCTGTGACATACGGACGGACAGACAGAGGGACAGACATGACGAATCCATAAGGGTTCCGTTTTTTGCCATTCGGCTACGGAACCCTAAAAATAAATCATCTCTACCTTACTAAATAAACAGCAGAGATACCAACGATTATTTACCACGGAAGCAAAATATTTTAAAAGCGAGAGTATTGCTTTGAATCCAGATTATTTTAATTTGTTTCTACCGAAACACTTTTTAGTATTCATGTTATTATGACAGCTGTTTTCAATAATTAATATATCTACCACAATCTTTGGATAAGTTAGTACGTAAAAAAATAACAACTAACTCTAATTTGTGAGTGTTGTTGGTTGCTATACAAACAAATTACTTGAGTGTAATAAATATTCTATCTATAGAACGGCGGTAGGTTGATACTAGACTCGAAGTAACTTAGAATTTTCTGCTGCAGCTACCATCTAGAATTTATTAAATTAAAAAGTCTAATTGCCTATCCTTAACATTGACTGCACCAATTTGCACTATATTAAAAGTGTGATTCAATTATTTCCCTTGATAATATTTTATCGAAGACAAAATTATGCATTCCGTCAGAGCGTTTACAAATTTTACAATTAATAAATTAAATAAATAATAATTCGAACATGCGTTACTCCAGGATTTATTTTACTTAGAAATATAAATAAGTTGTTTGAAATATTCAAGCCATTCATTCATCACAATAGCAAAGCAAAGCAAAGCAAAGCAACAACCCATAATTGTCCCACTGCTGGGCTCGGGGTCTCCTCTCACAATGTGAGGGGTATTAGGCCATAGTCTACCACGCTGGCCAAGTGCGGATTGGTAGACTTCACACACCTTTGAGAACTTTATGGAGAACTCTCCGGACATCACAATAGAGCCATTCACAAATCACTTCGGAAACTGATTCAAATAGGAGGAATAATGAACACAAATATATTTTGTGTAGCGTCAACCTGTCGTGTCGGATATGCAACAGACAACAAGAGTGTATTCAATATGGAAGTAAGGATTTTGTGCAAGTACGACTTGTAAACGTAATGTTATATTATTCAAAGCAAAGCAAAGTATTTATTCATAAAAAGGCAAAGTTATATTAAAAATTTCACATTCTATTTTACATGCAGATTTGTTGACAGAAGACATATTAGAACAAAATTGTAGAACAGTTACACTTATCATTTATGCAATATAATAAAAAAGTGATTTAGAGTAAAACCACGAATAACTTGGTATGTAAAAAAATTTCCAACCCAAGATAATATCTTGAGCTTCATGCAAAAACTTTTCAGACAATTACACCGAACCCCGAACAAGAGATAAGACTTTAAGTTTCCCTTTTCCCCGTCGTCGGTCAAGGCCCCACTAACACAATTTGGGCTGTACATTGATATTAAGAATAAATTAGGGCCAAACTTTATATTACATCGTGCTCACTAGTATTTTCTTATCAACGGATAACTTTTCTAACTTCCTGTAATCCAATTATGGAGTATCACGGAATTCCTTATGTATTGGTAATATTATTTTTATCCTTACTTTTATATTCGTTACTTTTAACATTTATGTGCATATAGGTACATAGGGTACACAAGGCTTTTAACTTGAATCTACATAATTATCATATATTTTAAACGTGCAATTTGCACAAAATGAGTAATGAACTCACTCAAAATATTAAAAGAACAAATCCAAACCCTCAAGTTTTACAAAATAAATTTCCTTACAGAGAATTATACAGGAAAAATTCAAACAGTTTTTTCAGGACCTAAAAACCGCGTTCATTATTTCTATTACCTGGTGAGCACGTAATTGTAATTAATTAAAGAGGGGAAGGAAGTGAGGAAAGAATTAGTGAGTTACGCCTCGTACAAAAGTTTCGTTCTAAAAGCAAGTAAATTAATATTATTCACCGTGCGTCTATTGATGATTACTACGTATACCACAGATGTAAGGGAAGACAATTCATTCATATAACTCAATGTTTTAAATACATTATACTTTCAGAGAAGGTATGACATTCATAATTAAATAATTATTACTTTATAAATGTCTACGATGAACCCGTAAAACTGAACTATGTGGGACTTCAATTATGATGCACATAAAACATACTTACAAAATAGTATGAAAGACACTCAAGTATTCATTAAACCACAGAATAAATAATAGTACTGATTAAATGATAAAGCTATAACGATCATATTAATATATAGAAGGGTTTTAAAGTTACAGTTATAGTAGAATAAGATGGTTTTGCAGTTAAACTTAAGTACAAAGTACCCTTAAACTGCATGTACATACGTTAACCTCAAGTTAAACACCAGTAAACTGAAAAGGAACACTTCAGTAGTTTCAAAACTGGTAACAAAGCAGAAACAGAATTCAGTATCGTGGCAAATAGAAGCTAATAAAACAATCGCCTCGCTACGTACCGTAAATGGACTGGTTCATTAATATCTACATGGCAAACAATTTTCCCAGTGAATAGATGTCGAAAATACATAGAAAACGAAACAAGAGCAAAACTACTGAATTGTAAAGCAAACTTATCGATAAACGGAAACAGAATCGAAACGTTTAATTATTCGCTAACTCACCGATTGTTTTCTAAAGATAATAATCATTTCATATTAAGTCGAACAAACTAGCTAATATTAAGTTGAACCGTATTTGAGTCGGATAGAATCCAAAATGACCTGGCACTGATTTGAATTACTAAGTTAAAGAGTCAAGGGGATTTATGGTTGGCTATTAAAAGTTTCACAGTGTAACCCGTATAAATGCAGAAGTTACATATTACTTACGTAGCGAATAACACGTTGTCATAATAACTTGCAAATCATCTTCATGTTACTTTTTATAACTGTTATAGCTATGGTGTCACGCAATGGTAATGTTTAGCGTAAAATGACGCACGGATAAGGCTGGAGTCGGAATGTAAAGGTTTGAGATTATTATGTTCTACTAGCAATAAAATTTCAATGTACACATCAAATAAGTTTCTTTTTACGTATGACAGAGAAAGACAAAATGAATAAAAAAATCTGTTCTCGGTTTGTGTGTGTTCTTCTCTTACCGATACATGAAATCATAGTGTGGGGCTATAAGTGTGTAATATTTATTTACTCATTTAAATGATTACAATATCGACTCAGACAATACGAGCCAGGAAAACAAAGTAAATGACACCGACCAAGTTCTCAGCTTTGCATAATCAAGTTCCATTTTATTGAATTTTCCAATAACCATCTGTTACCAGCGTTACTCAGGGTAACTGTATAGCAAAAGGCAATTAATTCCTCTGTACCCGCGAGCTAATCAAATTCCTACCACAGCGCTCCGAGTAAATCGGCTTCAGCACAATCGGCAGCAGATGTTCTGCTCAAAGGATTCTACATTTTTCTGAGCAAAAATTTTTAATTAATCAATGGTACTCTCGGTGCTAGCTAGAATTGAATTAATTATTGCAAGGAAATCCTTACGGAGTAGAATCTTTTAAATTTCCACCGTCTTATACATGAAGCGTTATTGTTAATCAATACATGAGTAAAATAATCGTTTATATAAATAATAATTGCTAATGATAACGCTATAGTGCGTGCTTAAAAAAACTCAATCCTATCCTACCGAGATGTTACACATCGCTAAAAAGCTGTCTGAACATTCCACGAAATAATTTGTCAAGATTTTTTTGCCGCTACCTGTCATCCATCAATGTACCCCATCGCGTTCCTAACCTTGATCAATTACTTATTAAAAACACAAGTAGTTGGACTATACACACTTAAAGAGTACCTAATAAAACTTAAAGTTATGTAGATTAGGGCAAATTATATTATATTCCAAGAAATATTAATCTCTTGTCAGCACCTAGCTTTTACAGTCATTGTAATAACAATGGGTATTGTATTGAACTTCAAAAAAGAAAAAGAAACGAAATTCCTAAAAATGATGAGAGCCAAAGTTCTAAAAGTAATTTTCACGTGTCATTCGCAGGTCTTTGTATAAAATTTTTGCTCACTAAAAATTTAGTTACAAATTAATAATTCTTGACAAAAAATAACCGACTTCAAAATTAGGGATAACTCAAAAACTACTCGTTAGATCTCATTCAAAGTGGGACTACATGACAAGCACCAGCTTTTGATTAAAATAAGAAAGTTCTGAGGTAACATATCTACATAAAAATACAGTCGAATTGAACACCTCCTCATTTTTTGAAGTCGGTTAAAAATGGACACGATTCGGCGCTTTCAAAGACAAATGATTTGGAAGAAAAAATAAATAAAGGAAGAAAGATATGAATTGTATTCCGTAAAAGAAGTCATCGTAAGGAAACTTTGAGGGTTCTTCAAATTGTATAAGGTAGTGTGAGGGTTTCCAATGCGCTTTTGGCTACCGTGGAGTGCTTCAGGGCTTTATCCAAAGAAAAGACTCGAGCCAAGTGTCGGGATAAATGTATGATATAAAAACACATTTTACTTTTATCATCAGAAACTGTTACTTTTTCTCTGCTGTGTTAGGAACCCTCTCAGAAAGTAAGTAAGAAAGACGAGACAGAAAGAAAGAACTAAACTCCGAAAAAAGAAAAAGGATAGACGACTCAATGATTTTTGGTATGTCTGTCCGATATGAGTGTTTGATCCTGCTAATCTCAAAAACTGCATCAATGATTTGGCTTTGCGCGTTTCACTTACGTTATTAAAATAATCTTGAGTATAATTAATGCTTGTAATAAAAAAGTTATATCATATTCAGGCATATTTTTCGAGTGTGGGTCGTCTGGGTATTAAATAATTCCCAAATCAAATCAAACGCCATATTACCAGTGTATGATAAAATTGTAATTTCTTGCATTTTTTTCATTTCATTTAATATCATTTCTTATATTCCTATCTTACAGATTCCAATCAAGAAAAGGTAGGAGAGAATAAAAGATGAGCAAAAAACACGGAATTCAATAGATTCTTCGCTGGAAATAAATTAAGTGAATTCCTTACCATATCATCACCGCTCCTTTACAATTCAATCATCCGTTCTTTATTTGTTCTTGCACTTCGGTTCTTGGGTTTTCTTTGACTGCAATCTGGAACCAAGCCGTATTCTTATTTGTGCTACTTGATTAAAATGTATGTGGAAGACCAAGGCGCTAGTAGTAGACTATAATAGTATTAGTTCAAGAGAGTATTCAAGCAACAACCCATAATTGTCCCACTGCTGGGCTCGGGGTCTCCTCTCAGAATGTGAGGGTTAGGCCATAGTCTACCACGCTGGCCAAGTGCGGATTGGTAGACTTCACACACCTTCGAGAACTTTTTATGGAGAACTCTCCGGTGTGCAGGTTTCCTTACGATGTTTTCCTTGATGTTCTCCAAGAGAGTATTAACTTAGTCAAACAGTAACGCAAATTTTTATAGTAGCCTATTTTGTAGATAATTTATCGTAATTAGCAAAGCAATTGGTGGAGCATTATAATATACCGTAAAAAATAAAAAGAAATAGGTAAGTCTTGAAACCCGGAGGTCTCTTGCCATAAGTAGGCTCTGCAGAGGGCGCGGCAGTGAAACGAAGTCATCATCATCATTGTTGTATGCCTAAATATCGTTCCGGATTATTGCGTAAGAAGTTAACACACCATGACGATGTAAAATATACAACAGCGTGCCTAAAATATTCGCATTGCGGGGCTGAATAGATTCCCTTCTCGATAAAAAGCAAAAATCGAACATACCTTTCACAGTTTTGTTAAACACATTTAAAAATAAATCTTAAGTACAGCTATGGTTTTTTTCGCAACCCTCTATCGTAAC
The DNA here is from genome assembly GCA_911387775.1 of Thymelicus sylvestris. Classification (NCBI taxonomy): domain Eukaryota; kingdom Metazoa; phylum Arthropoda; class Insecta; order Lepidoptera; family Hesperiidae; genus Thymelicus; species Thymelicus sylvestris. The sequence continues at coordinate 18,172,233 of OU426889.1, forward strand.
AATAATTACTTCGTATGCCTTTTTAAATTTTAAATTTTAGAGTTACTGTGCGAGATAGAAAATAAGAATAAGTTTACTTTAAAACTTAAATGAATTATTGCCTTTACTCAGAAATTTGTAAGTCAAATACTGCAACATAGGTATTAAATTAAAGAGCTCATCAACATCATATGGTTTTCGAAAAGGTATAATCATAAAAGCTTTTAAAAATAGCATAATAGTAGGCGGGTTTTTTTTAAGCAATTTAATCAAAGCATACAAAGTCCTATCTAGTCTAGACATGAAGCAAACATTTTAACGGTTTATTTTTACCATTACTTTTCGTTCAATATTCGCAGTAGAGTATATTGTTTATTTATTTGGTAAGACCTAGAGTGATTGGTTGGCTCAGCACTTTGTTTAATTAAAGCCAGTCTCAAAACATTTTCAGGTGAGCCCTTCGTGTAGTTATATGTGAAGTTGATTATCGTGTTTATTTCTAGTAATTTGAACGCAAGAACATAATTTTTTTGACAGATCGACCCTGTAGCCTATTTGACTTCGATTCCTACCTGGGACAAATATTTATGTGACAGATAAATATCAGAAATGACAGAAAACTCAGGTCATATGCGTCATAATTATGTGTTATTAGTGATGTGATAATTGTTTCAAGATATTTTATGCCCTAATGGTAAGACGTGTTGATGTAGTAATAATTATAAAATGTAATCTCCACGCTCCACGATATACCTTGCAAGTTTAAAGACGATAAAGTATCTCTTAACTCAACACAAATGTAAACATAAAATAAACAAAATAGTTTAAACCCCGCATAGAAGATAAACTAATATTTTAATACCGAACAGAAACGTTCGATATTCCATCGTCGTATGCTAAAACGAAACGAGCAATACTTAGGGCCATGGCAGACCGTAAAGGAATTCATAAAGTGGGGAGCGGATATTGAATAGTATCCAAACATGACATGCTTGAATAATTCAGCGAACGGTTCTCAGTGGATGCGGTGGAATTGCTCATAACGCGTTTTTGTAACTTGAAATTTTGAAAAAATATTTTTTAAGATTTTTGAAATTGCTGTCTTTCATTGAGTTCATGTGAACCTCCATATAGTGCCTTATTTTACCTTTGTGGTATGTTCAGTGGCCAATGAAATAAAAATCTTATACCTAAAGGCACTTCTATTGAACGTACGTTGTTGATAGATTTTAAAATTTATCTTTTAAAGTTCCATTTTATTAAAAAAGTTTTAAAAAGAATAATGACTACAATATTTTTCGCATATGATGTAGAAAATAGGACTGCAGAGATTTGACGCTTTTTAAATACTTACTACCAAGACAGCTGGCACTTATCTTGTCAAAGAAATAGTGTGATTCAGTTACAATGACATCATTTTAACGGCTTTCCTTACACACGATAAAATACGGTACAATCGTTGACGTATCCACTTATTGAGACCGGTAAGTACTTCAAATACCGATGCTTTTGGTACATTCATGACAGTAAAAATATTTCCATCACACAGAACCAGCTGCAGCGGACTGAATGAAAATTTTTGGAGTACATATTGTGATCTTGTCAGTTGAGTCGTGAGAGGGCATCGGATATTTTGCATTTTGCGTTTTCCGCAGCCCGATTCTTTTCCCATGGCTTTTTATTTTTTGTTAAAACAATTGCGGCTACGCAAGGACGGTGAATCGCAGCGGATAAATTGGGGCTTGTAAAAAATGAATTGTTTAACATTCGTTTTCCGGCTTATATTCAAATTTATTTTAATATTGGCCGGAAAAATATGACACTGTAGAATTTTTAGTCACAAACAATTACAAATGTAGTTTACTCGTAAACGATATTTTTTTATCCTCTGTAAAGACTGAATTAGTCATTCAATAACACACCAAATTGAACTCGATCACCCAGTCTTTACGCACAAATAACCAGAGTTTAACAACAATTCCTCGCTCAATATTAATCAAGATCTAATTTGTATCAGATTAGTCTGTTCAAAGCTCCGTTCATGTAAATCAGACGATCCACACATTACAAGCACAATCAGTTACAAAGACAACCGCGCCCATTTGCATGCAAAACACAACAACCCTTTTCAGTGATTAGTAGGGCTTCTACTATTATCATAATACATTAACGTTTCTCATACACAATGATATTCTTATATAAATTTAGTTTATTAGTTTAAGTTAAATGAATATTACTTATTAGTCTTATAGGCTAGATCGTAATATAAGTGGGGACAAGTGTCCTACAAGGGAAAAAAAAAAAAAAAAAAAAAAAAAAACATTCGTTTTCCGGCTTATATTCAAATTTATTTTAATATTGGCCGGAAAAAATAAGGCACTGTAGAATTTTTTGTGACAAACAATTACAAATGTAGTTTAAACGATATTTTTCATCCTCTTTAAAGACTAACGAATAACTAATTCAATAACACACCAAATTGAACTCGATCACTCAGTCTTTACGCACAAATAACCAAAGTTTAACAACAATTCCTCGCTCAATATTAATCAAGATCTAATTTGTATCAGATTAGTTCAAAGCTCCGTTCATGTAAATCAGACGATCCACACATTACAAGCACAATCAGTTACAAAGACAACCGCGCCCATTTGCATGCAAAACACAACAACCCTTTTCAGTGATTAGTAGGGCTGCTACTATTATCATAATACATTAACGTTTCTCATAACACAATGATATTTATTTTTTAAATATAGATTCGTTGTGCCCTTACAAATCAACCAAAAATCTGTTCCGAATTGAGCTACAACACACACACGTTTATCTTTTGTTTCACTACACCAATCACATAAGTATAATACACGAAGGCATTTTAACGCTGCATGTCAAATGTCATACACTTCTGACAACAACAAAAGCGTGCGTATCGTCTTGTATTGACAGAGCGACTATGAGATGAACAGTGAATTGCCTGTTCTTGCGCTCTTCATCGTCGGCACGCTAGTGACATAACTACATATACATAGACATAACTATTTTTTAACTAGCAGCATTATACAAATAAGAGAGGGAGTAACAGTTAACCGAGGGTAGGTATATAAGAAACAGCCTGCTGTCAACCATTCTCATGAATTTTTCGTGCCATATCTGTACAAGCTGTAGGTATACAAGATAATTTTGAAACATTAATAAAGTATTATTAAAAACAGTGTTTTCTGCGCTAACCCTCATAGTATGTTCATAGAGGATTCATCATTATAACCTATAAACTCTCACATATCAAACATCGTCGTCTTATCTCTTACAATGCAGCTGGGTCGAACAATCGGCTTACAAAATAAATATCGCGAGATAAGATTAAAATCATGTAAAATAAACATTATATATTGGCATAATAATTATCCTAATATTCAATTAAATTGTTATTTTCAACCGACTTTAAAAAAGGAGGAGGTATACTTGAATTCGACTATATTTTTTTATGTTTGTTACCCCAGAACTTTCGAGTGGGTGAACCGATTTTGATAATTCTTTTTTAATCGAAAGCTGGTGCTTGTCGTGTGGTCCCACTTAAAGAGCGAGATCTGAAGTGTAGTTTTTGAGTTATCCCATTGAAGTCGGTTATTTTTTGTCAATAATTATTATTGATAGGCAGCAACCCTGATGTTGAATCGAACAAGATACGAGGTACATTAGTGTGAACTATTTCGATTATTGCCTCGTTTAACGTACGTGTCTAGTATGTATAATATGAGGTATGGAAGGGAATTAACTGAATTTGTAGCAGACGTCCACAAGTTGCATGTGTTTTACAAAAAAAAAAAACAAATTGTTTGAACGAAAACTCTTAAAATATGAAGTAAGTATACGTACTAAACGTGATAATAATATTTCATGCAATACGGCGTAAAAAAGTCACGTTACTTCCAAGATATTTTTACAGATAAGTAGTCTTGTAATATAAAATTTGAACCATTTCTTTAATAATTTTTTTTCTTCAATAGGAGAGAAAACGTTAAAGTTATGTTTGATTGCTAATTATAATTAAATAGGGAGAAATGGAAATGTGACAAAAAATCTAAGTAAAAAAAATTATCATGCATTTATAATGATGATGAAGAGAGCCTATTATAGGTACATACTAGTCTATATTATCGGACTACCACATAAAACATATCTATAGCATAATTGGACGTAGTTTCTGAAAAACGTTCCAATCCACACTCATCTTGAAATTGAAATTGAATTAATACTTAAGTATTAATACTTAAGTGTATTACTTAAGTATTAATGCTTCCTTACTTAGTATACTTACTTATTATTAATACTTAGGTATTAATTACAATATATAAGTCCACGTCCAATTTTATTCCACTTTGGCATTGCCAAAAGTAACTTATTCAAACAGATTTCAGTACGCGATAGCATTCAACAATAAGGTCATAAATCTTCATTCGCGCCTAACTTATCTTTGTCTGCTTATTCAAATAAGTCATCGGACGTACTATGTATTATCAGTTCGCACGCTATTTGTGCTTGCTCTAAGCTACAAACGACAAAGTGCAAAAAAATAATAATCTCAAGTTTACCAAGAAAAAAATAATGCCATCAAAAACATAACTTGTAAAAAAACCCAAGTCTCGCAACTCAGTTCTTCTACCGTAAAAACTTGTGAGATCCATGTAATACCAAGTCGGTTCATTTATTCAGTTCCTACTTAAGGTTCCTTCTGTCTTAAGTTATTACGTAATTAGCTAACCTAACAAGTAACAACATCTTATAGTGACCATATCAATATTGAAAATATTTTATGTTTTAAATAAATAGATCGACTTGACCATCGCATGAAAACACAATGTATCTCACAAGTAATATCTACCTACATATTATATTTGTTTAGTGCGATTGCCAAGTCAATCTATTTATTTAAAACATAAAAGATTTTCAATATTGATATGGTCACTATAAGATGTTGTTACTTGTTAGGTTAGCTAATTACGTAATAACTTAAGACAGAAGGAACCTTAAGTAGGAACTGAATAAATGAACCGACTTGGTATTACATGGATCTCACAAGTTTTTACGGTAGAAGAACTGAGTTGCGAGACTTGGGTTTTTTTACAAGTTATGTTTTTGATGGCATCTCATTTCTTTTTGTAGATTGTCCTACTTTTTTTCCTTTTACAAGTTATCTTTGAACATAATTATATCTAGGTACCTATCTACACCTATTATTCCATTATATCTAGGTACCTATCTACACATATTATATACATGTACACTGATTCATTCACTGCAAATGTAACTTTGTTATACAGGTACAGTGATTCATTAACTGCAAATGTAACTTTGTAATCCTATACCTTTATATAGGATTACAAAGTTATTTATGCAGTTGATATATCTAGAAAACTGGAGCGAAATTGCAAAATATTTTAGTTTTTCCTTGATCTATACACTAAACACTAATTGTGTTCCAAATTTGAAGCTTCTATGTCTGCTAGAAGTGCCTTAGAGTTTTGATGATCGGTCAGTCAGTCAGTGAGTGACGAAATTAAGCAACTTTGACTAGTTATAATTCTAAAACTACTGAATCAAATTGAATAAAATTTGAAATATAGCATGTTTATACCATGACTGCTTGGTAGCTGAAAATTCAGACTTCTAGCTTTATCCACAAGGAAGTTATAGGGGGTCGAAAATGGCCTGAATTGCTTCGAGAAAAGGATGGTACGGCCGTGCCGCTTTTTTGCTCGACTTGGCGGGGGCACTGCCGTGCCCCCAGACCGACTACAAAATAGCTCACAAATTACTCGTCAGATCTAGCTCAAGTTTAACTGAAAGCACACGACAAGCACCAGCTTTCGATTAAAAAAAGAATCATAAAAATCCGTTCACCCCGTCGAAAGTTTTGAGGTAACAAACATAAAAAAATATAGTATAATTGAATACCTCCTCCTTTTTTGAAGTTGGTTAAGAAATTAAAAAGTCATACAATTATAACATGAAATCGAGTGATTAAAGTCCGAATAGTGTCATCTTTACGAAGCAAACACTAAATGCTTTTTGTAACCCAAGGTTACTTAATTACATCAGTGAAAACTGCATCCATATCACTGAAGCCGTGTCAAAGATAATCGGATATAAATAGGCCCAATAGGTTTTCCCAAATATCTTCCATGTAGTCCACATCTTGGATAATCCATTAGAGCTTGCTACGTACTACAGGTCTCTCCTCTTGATGAGGCCTAGAGCAGACTCCTGGCTACGTCAATACAGTGTGGTTCCAATGTTGGTGGAAGGGTCAGTGACTAACCCAAGTATCGGATGATTTTAAACCCCTTCAGGCCTCTGACATTGCTTAACGATAATTATGATAACGTTATAATATTAACCTGGATCAACGGCTTCAGTTTTGAATACGTAAAGACGACAATTATCCTTCAAATCACAGAAGCCTTTTTGCAACTAGTGGTATCTGTTAAAGGAAGCTTGGAGAATTCTCTACGAGGCGTTAGTAGGAAATCAATATTCAGTTCAGCTTCTATAGAACTAGATTGGAAATCTAAAAAGTTAATGCACCTACGATCGCTTCTCTCTCACTTCAATACCACAATCTATAATTAATACAATTTCGAATCAATTTATCTTCAGTAGAACGACGGGTGGGGATAAATTATTCATGTTCAATTAATGGGAACGCTGTACCCGTTTAGAAATTTATTATTCTCAACTTGTTTATTCTGCATTTCGTGATTTCACAGTTCACAGTGAATTTTGAACTGAAATAGTGTTTGCGATAACCTTTACATCGAACCGGGTGATTGAAATGGGGATTTCGTAGATTGTTTTAAATACAGGCGCTGTAGTTTGAGACCCTGTAGCCTAATTGGTAGCGACCTTGCCTGCGAAGCGAGAGGTCCCGGGTGCGATTCCCGGCCGGGGCAGAAGTTTATGTGATAGATAAAATATATTTGCACTCGGGTCATGGGTTATTACTATATGTGTCGTTCATGCCACCTACGACACAGGTACCTAATAACCTACTGCGGGGGTATGAGTGTGTTAGTATTTATGTATTACACAATTAGGATACAAACATAATTAAGTAACTGATACGAAAAATAAATGTATAGAAACGAGTCAAGTTATGCTGTTATGGTAAGGTCGCTGTCTCCAATTTAAGTAACCCCAAAAGCATCATCGATCCTTTGCCAGCAAGAAGGAACAAGGGACTTGTAGTCTTGTATTATTTCTTTCTGGTGCCGTAGCTTCATGGCAGCTAGTAGAATGCGCCATGACTGAGACAGTTTCACTTGGACTCAATCAAGGATGAACCAAGCTCGTACACTTCCTTTGCAAATATAAAATCCATCAATAGGATTCACATAAATCTGGCTAACAGCCAGGTTTCAATTAGTACCAATCAGGATTTACGTCCAATGAAAAACGTTTCGTTAAAATTTATTTTTGTAAAAATTGAAAATTTGTGTGTCACTTTTAACTAATGGCCTGATGCGATCTAAACTGGATTGAACCGGATTTGTCCAATTATTTTATGCAAAATTTCGACCCCATTTTTGGAATTGCCCTAAATCCTACAGTTAGACTAGGTTTATGATAAATGATTTTTATTAAAATGTTGCTATGTAAAAAACCCATTAGAAAAGATACTAAAGTAGATATTTTTAATTTATTTTAAAGAGTTGCGATATGAAATCTAAAAAGTTCAAGAGATGTAGACTTCCTCTATCATTATTTCCTACCTGTTGGAAGCCACTAAGTTCTAAGCCAACTAATGTAATCCCTGCTGTGCTTGTACATAATTTTATAGTTCTTAGGTTAGATATTGCCTTGCTCAATGATTTAAAGCATGATGTAATAAAATGTATTAGCATAAAATACAAAAATTGTGAAAATCATGTCAAAAGTATTTACTGGTTTCAATGTTTGAATCGTTACAAGTGTTTAAATTTTTAAATTGTATCAGATCTTGGTGAGCCAAATAGGGTAATGGATTCTCCACTCCATCCCTCTTGTGGGTCTTATTGCTATGGACGGATATACTCGTATAGTTAAACAGATAGATAAAAAAACCTAAGTGGTCAAGAACCGAAGTGTTATACATTTAACACTGGTTAGAAAACATCACGAAGAAATAAATAAATAAACGCATACACCTCCGCAGTAGGTTTTTACCTGTGTCGCGAGTGGCATGGACGACACACATCTGTCACATATATATTTGCCCCGGCCTGAAAGACTATTCTCTTTTGTAACTTGACAGCGGAGTTTCAAAATTGACGTTCGAGTTCTAGGATCACTTCACTTCGCAAGTGCGTACTAGATGATTAGTTAATGACATGTCAATATGATGCAAGTTCGCTTTTTTTTGTAACTTGACAGCGGAATCCACGATGAGTTTCTAAATTGAAGTAAGAGTTCGAGACTCCCTTCACTTCGCAAGTGCGTGCCAGATGATTAGAGAATCACATATCAACATCTCGGACTCGAACTTCTATTTTGAAACTCATCGCGGATTCCGCTGTCAAGTTACAATAATGAATAGCCTTGCTGGAATCGAACCCGGGACACCTCGCTTCGTAGGCAAGGTCACTACCAACTAGGCTACAGGGTCGTTTTTTGTTAAAAGTTAAATTTTGACTCAAAAACGATGAGTAAGGACTCTTTTCTATTTAGAATATTCCTGCTCTACAATGGATCCATAGTGAGAAAGAAACAAACAATTTTTAGTATCAAATGTCCTCACCCAATCAAAAGACACCTTTTTAACGAAAATAAAATTCAATCGCAGGACAGACGAGGTACCGTCATCAATAAATTCATAGCACTTTATCAACTAAGGAAAAAGTCATTGGACACATCTCATGAAATTTTATTTTTATCTACCTGTGAGATAGTTTCTTACGATACCTTTGGGTTCTTTTGTCGAATTTAAACCATACAGTTCAACGTTTTTACAGAATTGTTTTAAGCGTATGTGTAAAAGAAAACTTTTCATATTTTCGTCATCTTATTAAAATTCCTAAATTTGTGTGCAGTTCACACGTGGTAAAAGTGAAACCTTTAAAAATAAAGTATTAATTTAATAACGTGTATCAGTTTTAATTATCTTTCAAAAACTATTTTGTACTAAACGTAAACGTGTACCTATTTATGTACGCGCGTGAGAAGTTATACCTACTTCTTTGGCATCATTAAAATAAATATTTAACACTAGCTGTCTTGGCGAACTTCGTATCGCCTAACAATCAGTGAATGTACTTTGTTGTTACTTTTAACTTTTATAGTTTTGGTAGGTTTAACAAATCAGAGACCATTAAATTCCCTCTCCCCCTGCCCCTCCCCCTCCCGCTCCCTCTCAGCGCATGGGGAGGGGGAGGGGAGGGGTGGGGATGATACGAAAGAAGTATTTTTTAGAGTTAAGTGCCCCCCCCCCCTCTGCCTGCTAAACGGTTGGAGTTGGACAAGTGAAAAATTCTCAAAAATAGGTTAAATAATGAATTTACAAGGAAAACTATGAAGACTATGTTAGCGTAAGTAGTAAATGAGTAATAGTCGATAAACTTACTACTTCGGAATCCTACATTGCACGTGGCCTGAATCCTGACACGCACTTGCCCGGTTTTTTTAAACGCTTACACATTCATACACTTTATAACTTATTATCAGTCTTATGTCTCATCGTCTTTAGTCGGCTATTTTTATGTAAAAAATGTTTCCCTTCTCACCTTTACACGCTCCAAATTTTACAAGATCTTGACACAAATCGCCATCGTACTAAAATATTTTAGTGAGGAAACAGGTTTTAAGCCCACGCGACGCTTACATTTAGCGTGAAATGTAACGTCCCATCGCACTAGAATTTCACATAGCTTTAAAATCAGCAACTTGTATGTAACTATATACGAGTACGTGTTATTTTAATGGAAGCGGTGAGAGCTTTTTAAATGATCCCGTGGCTTCATGGAATTGCTAAGTTTTAATCACTGCCCCTTACAAATAACCTGTAGAGTACCTATTGGAGTATTGCTTCAATATAAGAACACTGCACTCCTTTTAATTGAGGCATGGAGTGTCACGCCACATCAGTGCGAAATATTTCTTATTGCGTTTATGAAAATGTGTCAGACACCTTTAGATTATTATCAAATGATATCAGCCTAGAAGTTCGACAGTACCCCATACTGACCACACTAATTAGTTGCTTCATGTAGATGGACGATTGTAACTTCAGAAGTTATACGGCCTTATTCATAAACCTATTTTAGCTATTGCACTGTTATAATAAAATTATCTTTCATCTCTTTCGTTTTTCATAACAGAGAAAAAAACAAAACACTTTATAAGTCTTTTATAAATAATTGGGTTAGATTTTACACTTGCTTACTAATTTACTACACAGTTTTATAGCTCTTCAACTTTAACGGAACCCTTACAAAACATTGTAACCCACTAAAAGCCGACCCTTTTTCCAATTGAATAGAGGAAAATATAAATGGAATAGAGAAGAGAGATATGGACGGACCGACATCCGGCCGATAATGTTACTGTTTCACTTATCGTTGCATTGGAAATGGGAACATTCTATTGCTAAGGAACTATTGACTGAGAAACAACTTTCCTCGTCGGTGGAATCGAATTTTATAGGCACTTGATACGAGAATGTTGACGCAAATCGAAATGGAGGAAATTTAGCCGTAAAGAGTGATCCTTATGTAAATGTATCAGGATTAAAAATTATTAAGCTTTTTTTATTTTTGTACTATTTATTTAAACAGTTCTTTCTTTCTTTTCTTCCCTCTTTCTTGGCCGGCAACGCATCAGTGATGACTTTGGCGTTGCTGATGTCCATGGGCGACGAAAGCTACTTACCATCAGGTTGATCGTCAGCTCGTTTGCCAGCTATTTCCATTAAAAAAAAATAGGCATCTTTGTAACCACGTAATTTATTATAAGTTACTAATTGCAAGTATTCCCCATCGATCTGGATTTCCATATCCATATTCATCCGTCATCTGTCCCACGGAACCCGCTGTTAAATTATTTCCAAACTGTAATTGAGTTGTTTCCTAAAATTTTTTTTTGTTATAAATGGAAAGTTCATATATAAGTTTTATAACAAAGTTATTTTAGTTTTTTTATATTCGCTATAATTTAAAAGTTACATCAAATCAAAAATACGTTTTTGAATCCAGTACCGAAAACACGCCGACAGTTCCCGAATAGACCCGAGCGCGCGTGTGACGTCACTTTGTTAATTGCTATTCATTGCAGCATACAGCTGATACTGTGATTTGACTTTAAACTGATAAAATCTTGATATTATCGTCAATATATTGATAAACATATTAAAAATGCTAAACCTTAAAAGTTATCGTGCTTGTTTTGTACCATTACGTGTGAATACTACAAAAACGATAATGTTAAATGTGTACATTTATTCGGAACCTGTACATTTAATCCTACTTTCCTACTTAATGTTATAAATCTGAAATTTTGGATGTTTGTGACTCCATCACGCAAAAACGGCTGAACGGATATAGATGAAAGGCACACAGATAGTTTTTGACCTAACTTACCAGATAGGATACTTTTTATCCCGGAAATAGACCTTTTCCCGAGGAATAAGAGGTTAAATTTTAGTTTTCGTTCATAGATTCATTATTAGGGTTCCGAAGTAAAATCAGAATTCTTATAGTTTCGTCATGTCATGTCCGTCCATCCGTCCGTCTGTCCGTCTGTCCGTCTGTCCGTCTGTCCGTCTGTCCGTCTGTCCGTCTGTCCGACTGTCCGTCCTTCCGTCTGTCCAAAACAAAGCGCCGAAACCCTTAGTGCTAGAAAGCTGTAATTTGGCATGGATATATACATATGACGGCGAGCGGCCTCTTTGGTTTTACAACGAGATGCTGTCATACTAGAAGTCATGAAGAAAACTAAATAACATTTAGAATAAGGAATGTGGCAATCTATTGAGAACAATACGTGTGGGACATGGTGGAGGATTCGGATAGCGATCACGGAGTTGTAGAGATTTTTATAGATGTAAACGTTAGGAGAACTAGAAATATAATATCATGGAGCAAAGTAAAAGGAATATTATTGAATAACCAACACCGTAGAATACCCCTTCTTCGTCATCAGAAGCGGCCCTACCTACGCCTAGAGCAGCCATCCAGTAATTATAAATTTGATGATAGAACGTGGAATATGGAACAAATGTTACTGTTTTCTCGGAGTAATAATCGGTGTTGGAAGAACTGAGGCGCCCAAAATGTCGAAAAGGTCGGAAAATAAATGAAGAATGACACTAGTTCGGATGACATTTGAAGAAAATTTTGCAATGAGAAATGAAACAATCCAAAACGCGACGAAACTTGAGACGCACACTGTTTACGTCTGGGTTTGAGAACCTACACAACACGAGGTCGTGTTTGATGGTCACGATGGCCGAAGGAGTACGGATCGAAGATAAGTAGCCCTAGTGTATTTTGAAATGTAAATTGTGACATCTTACATGTGAAAATAACTTTCCTTGTAATTTTCAGTTGTGGAAAACGATATAACGACGTGCCATCACAAAACAAGCGAACCAGCATTCAAGCGGTGGCAGTCCAGGTGACGGCAGCATGAACGCGGCCGGGAGAGAGCGACGTGCTGATGTATTCGGTGTACAACCATCTTCAAGCGTATTTAGAAAGGTGATTTTGTGAATTTGTTAAATGATAAAGAAACGTTTGAAAGCTGTCATTACTGTCTTGAGTGATAGAAATAATAATGAGCTTTTGCAAATAATTGTTGAATTGGAAAGAGATTTAAAGGTCCATATAATCTGTTTGAGGTTTTCATGAATGCCTGTAAGTCATGTACCAGTCGAAGCGGATATTAACTGTGATAAGATGTGATTTGTGTTGAATTGGATTGGAGATGAGAACTTGAGTAAGAAACTTGTTGTGGTGAAATGACGTCGAATGAGAATAGAAGGGGAGTGTAATCAGGCTTCTTAGTAGCGGTGCACTCCTGTGGTTTAAGAGACTTACTCAAGATTTGTTGTTGTTGTTACGTCAAAAATGAAATGAAACGACTATGGTACATGGCTCAAGGTAATAACATCATAAAGTTGTAAAGTATTGCCCCGTCGAGGTCAGGAACGGCCGAGCGAACAAGTACTGCCGTAAGATATTTCCTTGCAGAGTAACGACACATGAGGCCGTGTCGGTGTGCAGCCACAGCAGAAGTAAAGGCGTCCGATGGAGTCCATGACGAACACCCAGCGAACAAAGGGGTCCACCGGAGGCATGGAAGCGGAAGCGCTCGAGGACGAGCGCACGTCAGGATAGCCGTGACGGCGAGCGGCCTCTTTGGTTTTACAACGAGATGCTGTCATACTAGAAGTCATGAAGAAAACTAAATAACATTTAGAATAAGGAATGTGTCAATCTATTGAGAACAATACGCGTGGGACATGGTGGAGGATTCGGATAGCGATCACGGAGTTGTAGAGATTGTTATTGATGTAAACGTTAGGAGAACTAGAAATATAATATCATGGAGCAAAGTAAAAGGAATATTATTGAATAACCAACACCGTAGAATACCCCTTCTTCGTCACATATATTTATTAAAAAAATTGAAAAGCTCTTCCAAAAATATTATGGGTAGACCATTTTTGGAATTTTGGGTCCGTTTGCGAAATATTTGCTTTAAAGTGCTAATTCTGGTTGGAGTCAAGTGTCCAGGGGGGACAGTTGGCTAAACGGTTGGAGTTGGACAAGTGAAAAAAATCTCAAAAATAGGTTATAATAATATTATTATGATGAATTTACAAGGAAAACTATCACGGCTATGTTAACATGAGTAGTTAATGAATAATAGTCGATAAACTTACTACTTCGGAACTCTACATTGCGCGTGGCCTGACACGCACTTGCCCGTTTCTTTTATGAAACAACTGATGGTTTTATTTTATTAGGTTAGGAATTTTGCCACGTTGATCCTACTTCAATTCAATGAGGATTTGATGATGGGTTCTGGGGCTACAAAGTGGAACTCCTCAATGGTAGAGTAAAACGGAGCCGTGTTTAAAGATAACTACTACTACTATTACTATCATTAACATTGTAAAATCAGTAGGAACATCATTAAATAAATAAACGCTTCACATTCCTATGAGTGTGAAGCCCCTTACTAGGATACCCTGAGTCGTGGGTGCCATAGACAATACAAGGACACACACCCAGACCAAGAACAGAAATTCAAACTAATCATTCAAACCACCTCGCATCGTATCGAACCAAGTCAAGGGTCCTGTGACTCAGCGATGTGGCGTGGTATCCATTCGCCACACGGGTCATTGACCAAGTTGGTGTATTTCGGAGACAAAAAAAATTATATATTGTACCAGTTTTATGTATAAAGCGCGTACAAACCCATAACGCCGCAGTAGGTTTCCCTGTCGCGGGTGATATGGACAACACGTCACTATAACACCCAAGACCCGAGTACAAATATTTATTAGATATGGCCGGGAATTGAACCTGGGACCCTCGCTTCGCAGGTTGGATCGAATCGCTATCAACTAGGCTATAGGGTCATCGTATGTATGTACCTACTACTAGCATAGAATTTCTGTAGCATTGCATTGTGCATTTTTTTTATTAATCACATTCTTCATTTCTCTAAGGATCCATATCTGAAATTTACGCAGACGAAGTCGCGGATAGAAGCTAGTTGTATGATAAATGAAATATAATTTATCATACACCCCTGATTTCATACCCCTAACACCCTGCCCTGATTCCTCCCAGACACGATTTACTAGTAAACAGTGTAACCTTTTCTTTTGGTGTAAGTATATAATCAATGGAGAGTTTTATTATATTTAATGAAGAATAAATCATTTAACGTTTAAATTTACAATAAAATTACGTGGAATATCTTTTTGCACTAAATTTCGGATATTTTTAGTTAATTTACGTGTAGGAGCCGTTGAGACCGTACTATCGTGAAATTTCTTTAGCAAAGTGACGTCACAAATATGGCGGTCAAATTTGGCGCGTTCGTAGCCACGTGATTTTTTTTCAACTTTTATTTCGTTATTATTAATATTAAAAATAGTTTTTAAGCGTTTTTAACAATGCCAATCAATATAATTTGTGTTTAAGATTTAAAATACATTTAAAAAAAAAATATTTTTTTTAAAATGAACAACTCAATTCTGTCTATTTCTATACTCCTTTAATAGATTTTGTCGTAATTTAAAGAATGTTATTGAATCTATTTTATATTAAGGACATTTAAGGAATTTCCATCGTATGCTCAGCGAAGCGGTCGGGTAACTAAGTAATGAAATTCCGTTTCGGTTAACGGAATTGAATTTTTTATAAATTTGAGGTTCAAAAGTAAATACTTTAAGCTAAATAGCTTAGGCTAGGTTTAGTACTAGGAACTCAACTTATTATCAAATCGTATTATTGAAAATATATTAATGTAACCTTGAGTAGACTAATATTATTTTGGGAGCTAATCAGTGTTACCAGGTACACGGTAATTACCGTAGATGCACGGTATTTATGGCTAAAAACACGGTCTACGGTAATGTTTCACTACCGTGTACTTTTCTACGGTATTTTTAATTATGAATTAACTTGACAGTCAATATATAAATAATTATTCAGAAGGATTAATTTTAATAAAAAAAGATACGTAAAACGAAACGAAAATCCAGCTTGGGGGTTTGTAGAAATGTATGTACGGTATCTGTGTGTAGTGTATGGATGTGATTTGTAGTATTACTCGCGCCTGAATACCTGTATTTTCTCTTTATAAAACCAGACTGCACTCTCCATTCATACTTATGATTTACTTCAATATCTTATATTGAAATACAAATTTCGCGTACATATTCGTAATCATACGAACTGCAGATATTTATTCGCTCTTCAGTAGTTTATTCGAGCGGATATATCGCTCGCTCTCCTGTATGAAGATTAAGTTAAGTCCATTGGGAAAATATATCTGAATATAAGCAAACATTTTGAGATACGGAGATTTATTCACTTTTCGACTCAAATGTATCTTTCGTCAGCACCGTTGGTTTGGCTACCGAACTAGCGGAATTCTATTTTTGAATAAAATATACATACTCGTATGTCATACGTACAGTAGCCGCGCGAGTTGAGTGCAGAGCTTAGGAATGCGGCTAGTGTTGTTCCCTAATTGGTAATTAATTAGTGATATGTCGATAAATTGGAATTAGAAATTAACTATAATGCAATCATAAAAATGTGAATGTTCGTTACCAAGTACGACGTACTTGTATTGGAACGAAGTTCCTTATCGCGTGTTGCGAAAGAGGGCTATGCGGAAAATTTGGTAACGACACTTTTTGACAGGTAACGACACTTTTTGCCGTCGTAGTTTTTTTTACATAGAAAGCAAGCCAGAGTTCTAGGATAGCAAAGACATGCAAGCGAGTGTGCCAATTAATACCTTAGATTTGTTTTGGCACACTTGCTGCATGTTTTTGCTATCCTAGTACTGACTGCAAGGAACTTCGTTCCATCCGGGTGTCCCTTGACACCTCTCAAGTTTTATTTTTTTATTTTTAAAATGTGACTAAACTGAGTTGAACTGATTGATCTGAAGGACCGATAACTGCTGAGGAAGAAAGGTCCTCGAATGGCGACCACGCCTCGGAATAAGGAGCACGCAGGGAGCAATGAGGACGATGGATGGATGGAAATAAAGCTAAAACGGATTTTAAATTAAATATCCAAAATTGGTTTTTATATGAAAATAATATTTTACTATACAAAACCAATGCAATGTTTAACGGTAGCGTTAAAACCGAGTTTAAGCCTTTACGGTCCAGTCATTCTGAGATTCGCAAACAAAATATCAATGACGCCATCCCTACTTTGAATCCGCATCACTTTGTTTATCCAAAACTTTTCTTCGAAATGTCTTTGAAGAGTTACTCGCGAATATCTATTTGTAATATTTTGTGTCCACGTCTCTCTCCATAGCCATTCCGTTCGATTTCTGCAAACCGACAATTTGCTAGCACGTGAACCGTTTTCTAAGCAGAACTTTTGTTGGCAATTTTGTTATGCTGCTCGTAGACTCAGCTATCCAGTTGATTGCAGTAACACCTGCAAATTCGAAATTCGATTATTCGACGTGTTACGTAATTTAAAATTAAAAAAAAAAAATTTATGTTGAAATTCCGTTCGCAATACGTGTTGTCTTTGTTTCAACTGAGGCTAAAACTACTTGTGATTTTTTTTCTAATACTTTGATGATTTAGGAAAAAAAATGCTCGATATCGTATCTAGCTTAGTCTTGTAGAATTAAAATTGAGATAGTAGAAATGAATTCCAAAATTAAAACATAAAATATTTTTAATATTGATGATAATATCGACGGTTAAAAGGCGACTTGATTCAAGCGCCATTTTGCAAACTTTACAGGAGAGCGTTTTAAAGTTTATTTTTTGAGAAAAAAAATCATTGTTCCTAAAGTATACCATAAAAATTGACGAGTCTCCCCAATCATAAAGCGGCATATTTTGTGCTATTTTTTGATATATATATAACAAATAAAAGGTGTTTTTTAACGGAGTTAGATGTAACTTGAGCCATTTTGCACAATTCTTTGATCAGGGCAGAAGGAATCAAAGTACACGATTACTATTTATCTGTTCAAAGCAAAATAATTCAAGTGTACAATGACTTCTTTAGCAGATCAAGGATAAATGATTTAAATCACTCACCTATTTGTAAACTGTTCATGGATAAATGAGTTAAACCGCTCATCTAGTTATAAACTGTTCATGGATAAATGATTTAAACCGCTCACCTAGTTGTAAACTGTTCAAGGAGTAATGACTCAAATTACACAGTGATGTAATAAGATTTAAAGCAAATTGTTTTAATCGCAAGATTTATTAAAATTTGACTTGGATGTAGGGAAAACGAATGAAAGGACATTGTCAATTCAAAGAAAAGTAACTTAAATGGCATACTTTTAAGAATTTAGACTTTAAAGTCGATTTTATACAACGAAAGAATTAAAATTTAATAAAACAATGCTTTTCATGAATCATTATTTTTTGCAAAAAGAAAATGGTTCTAAATGATATAAAGACTTAAAACTGGTCAAGGATAATTAGCACAAGTCATATTCTTCAATATACTAGTTCAGGTAAGATTGATTCAAGCGACAGAGATAATGTTTGAATGTTTAAGGCAAAATGATTTAAGTAACATACACTAATAAATCTGGTTCAAGCAAAAAGGAATTAACATCCTTTGTTTAATTATTTAAGATCAAGTAAAAAGAATTCAAATGCCGATACCATTTCATTCCATCCGAGGATAAATGGCTTAAACTACAAATAGTAAGAAAAACCCTCTTTTTTCGTGGGTCTCTATATACATGCTTTGAAAAAAACAACCAAATTCGCTACACTTGATACCGCGTAAGCAAAAATGATACCCAAATTGGTCATGGAGCCAAGCGCCAAAAAAGTGCTCAGATTAACCTCAAACCCGGCTCCATCGACGCGCAAAAATTCGCCGATTCCAATGATGTATATAACTCAATATCGCCCAGGATGGCGCTTGAATCAATTCGCCTTTTAACCGTCGATATGGTCACTATAAGATTTCGTTAGGTTAACTAATTACGTAATAACTTAAGACTGAAGGACCCTTAAGGAGGGACTGAATAAATTAACTGACTTGGTATTACACAGATCTCACAACTTTTTACGGTAGCAGAACTGAGTTGCGAGACTTGGTTTTTTTTACAAGTTATGTTTTTGATGGCATTAGAGTATAATTTAACCAAAATTCTAAAAACAGAAACAACTTTTTAAAGTAAATTCTTTTTCTATTTCGAAGTTAATTTGGCCCTTGAGGCTATATGATAATTGCTAATGTATAATATAGCGTGATAAGCTTGATAAGATAGCATTATTGCAATAAATCATGGTGGAAATCCTTGGAGCTTGTATATTGCAGCTTCGTTATCTAATTATCACGAGAACTAGCTAATTTATATTGCAATGGCGACCGCTCGCGGTGTTGGCTCCCTCCGGGGCGTTGCTAATGGGAATGTCTCCCGCGACCGTCGCCATATTAGCTCCGTCCTGTATTACTCGTACGTATTAGTATTATGCTTCCCGCCCACGTTCGATAACGGTGACCGATTTTTTGTAGGGGAAAAATAGAACGTACTGATAGCAATAGTGCAACGCACACGTCCTGCAAAAAGTCGGTCAGAAATAATATGGGAGGAAAAATCGGCTCGATTATCGGTCTTACAAAAAGTCTGACGTGGGCGGGAAGCGTTATACTACATTTTACATGTAGACTGAATGTTCTTTGGAACATCTAAGAACATTTATTGGCACGCAGAAACAAACCGTTTTACTGATGGCATAAAAACTTACAAAAAATCCTTCATAAAATTATAAATACAATATCCGTGATAAATAGCTGAATAAAAAAATGTATCAGTATGCGACATCATTAACACTAAGGGCATTAACTACTAACGTAATACTACTAACCACGTTGCTGACTAAAAAGGAAGTATTTTTTCTTATTATATACAAATAGTTAGATAATACGTAAATGAACTAATGACAACAATTCTATTCGAATAGAAATAAAATTGTTACAGTCGGAAACCAAACTTTGTGACTATTGGCTTTCGATAAAATTATTTTTATGTAGGAGGTTAATTTTGATTAAACCATCTCATTTGAAAAGGATTTTATGGTGATTTTATGATACCAATCGAAGGGGTCATTCACAATGATCAATTTCTTTTAATCAACATAGTATCTTAAATTAAAGGAAGACCAAGAAAAATATGAGCTAGTTGAAAATTTATAATATATTACCACGCTGTATATAGATTAATGATAGTCTTGAACATATTTTTTTAGTCAACCCATTCGTGATACTTTTCTTTTCATTATGATATTTGATAAAACATATTTTTATCCGGTAAGCAGATGGGTGCAGACTGCAGAAACGCCTCTAATTCGGATCCTGTACTATTTCATTTTGTAAACAGATCTCTGCGGTGAAATTAAATTACTAGATATACAATTCTGCATATTCTTCGCGTATGCTGGTAATTCTGTGTGCTTTAGTTTTTGTGCAAAAATAAGTTTCCCGAGCTTTAAAAGCTTATATTTCGATTCGGCTTGAACTTCTTAACTTCTGTGCTTTTCCGTTTTTAGGATACCGTTATCGAAGTAGAAAGTACATTTTACCGTTACATTTCCATAGTAGTTTAGTTGGTCTTTTATCCGCTAAGCGATTAAGTTCATTGTTGTCTTAAATAAATTAAATAACAGCATGTTGTCCTTTTCAACAATCCAAAGCTTTTAGTTAATTAATTTTACTTGCAATGTTTATTAGATTCTTAGTTTGTTAATTAGTATTGTTTATAAGTTTCACTCCAGACGAGGACTTCCAGTTAACAATTTAACACAGTTATTATTACAATTGCATTCAATAATCATAGCAGGATCTAAACTCCATCGTAACCGGACCTTTACTCGGGGTAAGCTTCAAAGAAACTCCTCTACGGTGAATGGTAATCATATAACATTAAGCAAGTTTAAATGTGTGTTATAAAAGCATGTTAACTTTTAATTTATTTTTGAATTTATCGATATCCAACGCGCCAGCATCACGTGATTACTTGTAGGTATGTGTTTCTGTGACAGATATTATTGGAATTACAACATTGCAGCAAAAAACAACAAGAACAACACAAGCAGAATTGTCCGGAACCCTATACTTGTCATTCAAAAATAGCTAGATTTCTTACATTCTGAATAGGTATGAATTTACAACGTGTGCAGTAACTTCTTTAGAACCAACATCTCAAACACAGAATTTTTAACATCATTACACAGTTTTGTTTCGCTTGTACTTTTAAAAGGACACAAAGAAAAGAATAATAAAGTCACAGCTAACATTTACGCTGACGCCTCTAGCGTAAGAATTTTTACTGTTAGCACATAGCATTGAGTTTTAATTTTATTGCAGTGAACTTAAGGTTGAAAATCAACTAAAAAAGGGGTTAAAAAAGGTTCTGTAAGCTTGTAGGAAGTTTTTTGTGTTGAGCTAGACAAAATGTGAACGTAAATATTATAAAATTTTCTGACGTAGGCATGCTTGAGAAATTGGCAATGGATTGAGGGGATTATGGCCAAGTCTTACAAAATTGAGTGCTTGAAATGAATCTATATTCATCTTCTTTTCTTCATTCTTCTGAATCACAGATATTTTTAATATTATGCATACAGTAATTCAACACAGATATGCAAATTGTCTGTCAATAAATGTAACCTTGGTGCGAAAAATTTGACTAAGTAGGAATTTATATTATTTTTTTGCGATTTCAAAACTGTCGTAAGTTTCTGAAGGCTTCGTCTTTATATTATCACGAGATATACGAGATAGAGCTTAATCGCTAATAGCTATAGTCTAACTAGAATCAACCATGAGTGATGGACAAAGTTAAGCAACTTGCGGTTGCAAGTTATCGATGGGTAATGGCTAGTTCGAAATGAAGTGACCGCGCTTCGCAAGAGTGCATTAAGGATGGGTTAATCGTCACGACATTAAAGTTAAAGATGAAGTTAAGGCAGTTACAGTTCAATTTAATCGTCAAAAGATAAGTTAAGTTTTAGTCAAAACGCAACCCATTTTCGTATCATTCATGAGATGTATCGTGATGAGCAATCCACCCTAAGAAGGCATGAAAGGAAGATAAGATCTTCATTGTAGAGAATCTTCATGAATCCAATCGAGGTGGACAGAATAAAATTTTTTGAAGGGTATGATGACAGAAACATGTCGTAGGTACGTAAAGTTTTTTGAATACTTTCTCGGAGAAATGTACAGGGAATAACATTCAGGGGGAATGTATTTTCTATTCTAGGAATCAGCGATAATTATGTGGATCGTTGATGATCGTTGAAGAGTGAGAGCAATAGATACCATACTGAAAAACACAACATAAGCTTTTTGAAGTTGTATTTCTTTTGGACGTTTGGAAAAAAATATGAGAGTAAAATTTTTACGATGCAACAGCAAAAAAGCGATTTAATGAAGGTGCGTGATATGAAGATGAGCATTTGCTGAAGTTATTTTTGATTGCTAGCGCACGCTGGGTCGTGGGTGCGAGCGAGAGGTACTTATAAGAAAGAGGTAAGTATAACTTCTTACGTGCGTACACACGTTTTTTTCAAATTTTTTTTACTATGTAACTTTACAGAAAAATAAATTTCAATATCCTAATCAAAGTACGTCCTTGTAACAGCCTAACAAAAGCGTACACGTAACAAACATGATTAAATACGCGTGTCTCTTATGAGTTTTAATTAACATATGGGTTTAATCAAGCTCGATTTAATTACGAACGGTTGAAGTGGATGATACTGTTAAAAACTTCGTGTATTAAAAGACAGGGGCTTGTTTGTAATTAATCTGGCTTGAACAAAAGCGCTTTTGGCGTTGAAGGGTTTTGGAGCACGAAGTACGTAGCTCTGATATAATTATAGCTTGCTTCTGTTGCTATTACTATTGAATAAGCGCTCAACTCAGTTTTAGTTCAGTATAATATTATAGTTAAGTAGTTTAGTTTAGGTAGGCACTCGTTAAACAATTCAATGTTAGTACCTACATATACAGGGTTTTTTTGAGATTGTGCACAAACTTTACCAAATGATTCTATAGCATTTACTAAACATATCTTATACAGGTACTAGTGCATTATAAAGCTTAGTTTTTAAGTTATTGGTAATTCCATTTAATATGGGTGTACATTGTAAAAGGGTCTTTATTTGTGCTATGTTGCCGCTCAGTACAGTCATAATCATTCAAACTATACTTGTTTCATTTTAAATGTCATGTCATTATTGGCTTGACTTGTCAATAAAGACCCATTTAGATGGAGAGCTTATCGTCTCGAAGAAGCCACGATCGAATTAATAAAAAAATCTTTCTTACATTTACGCCTCTCGCTATTTGACGACAATTTCCTCGCAATGGAATATTGATTGTAAACTTAACTCCAATGACAAATCTCGCACTCAAAACGTTTTCAACCGTCTTGTATGATACACGTATGAATTTGAAAAATGTAAGTCGAATACAAGACGAGATTGTCGTAAGTAATCTTACGTACAATGTGTACCTAAATAGACGTAGGAAATTATCACCTTGATCGATAAGTTACGAATGTCATATGAGATAATCGTAGGTGAGAATTTAGTTATTTCCTGTATGTAAACATTTGATACGATAATGTTATGGCGATTATTACTAGTGATAGTAGTGTACGATAGATACTAGAAAGTCTCCGTCTAAATGGGCCTTAAAGTAAACAAACACGGTGAAACTTTTTGAACCCGTATTATTACCTATTTGGTTTTCAAAAGATCACTGGCCGCACAGAACGAAGTCGATGAGAAATAATTATTGTTTACGTCAAGAAAAGTTTACTCATGTCAAAGTTTTATATCAATCATAATGTGATGTTGCCAGCTTGCGTAAAGAGATTACACATTGGGCAATTTACGTTCAAGTATTTAGTTTGTATGAAAATGAAAAAAAAAAAAAAATTCAATAATGAATCCATAACGAAAGATGACCAATTTAATGGGCTGAATATCAGGCCGAAGTTTGTGCACAACGTCAGGAACACGGTGTATAATGTAGAATGGGAAGTTTATATGTGCTTTTAAGTAGGTACATTGAATTTGCTAGTTCAGCTCAATTTACATGTTCAGCAGCAATATAAAAAGAGGCTCAAAGTTTTGATTTTGCAAATCTTATCACCCAGGAATCTATATTATTACAATGCAATAATTTAAATTTTGGTAACAAAAAATAACCGACTTCAAAATTACTCAAAAACTACTTGCCAGATCTCGTTAAATTTATGTGCGACCACATGACAAGCACCTGCTTTCGATTAATAAAAGAATCATCAAAATCAGTTCACCCACTCGAGAGTTCTAAGGTAACAAACATAAAAAAATACAGTCGAATTACGGTTCGTAATTCGACTGTCTTTTTTTGAAGTTGGTTAAAAATTCAGGAAAATGCTTTGTTTTCAGAAAGATACTTTATACCATTTTAAGACGAATCTCTAAAATTAGATATCGTGCTGGAATATTCGTATTTTATTTTCATGACATGTCAGACATTATGTGCGAAAATCAGTATGACTTCTCGGAACATAAATATAATATACTTATTATAACTTCATAGCATATAACTTTTTAACGGAAAAAGTTTAAAGCTACCTAAAAACTGCTTTTAAATGTTTCTCTACAATAGTAGCATCATCAAACTTGACCGAGGCATATCTGGGCAAGGCCTTGCTTTGACTTTCACTTAACTTTGGCGAAGCAATGAATCTCATTCTACCTAATCTCAACTCAGTACATTCCCGAGTACTTAATAAGACTTCTTAAGTAGTACTGACTTGGCTTATAATGTTATATTACTTCTTCTGCGAGATTAATATCCGAAAGAGTCTTCAAAGCCAGTAAGACCCGGATTATGCGTAAGCTCGTGAGATGTGACGAAAATTTTTGTTATATCATCATTTCTGTTTTTGAAGCAAGTATATTATGTACCTGAATTATCATATTACTTAACCGAAGTTGCCTTCACCACACTCCTAACTTAATGTTTATTCTTAATATGTTAATAGTGAGACATATTATGTATTTTTATAATGGCTCCCTAAAGCATACTACATCATTAAGCTCTAATGCATCTAATCTATTCTATCTTCGTAACTGGGCTCTCCATAGAATAGGTCGCTAGGCACTGTTACTACAGATGCTTCTGGCTTGGCTAGCTTTAACCCATTAATGGCTCACTACTGGGCACGGGTCTCTCCTCTTGAGGTGGCTTAGACCAAACTCCACCACGCCGCTCCAGTGTAATTGGTGTAGAGGTCAGTGGCCAACTAGTGTCGGAAGTTTTCATGCCACCCGAGGGACTCCGGCATGGCTTAACGACTGTTATCTTACGATAACAACCGGGACCGATGACTACGTGCCCTTCGAAACACGGAAGCGTTCAAAATTGTTTTGCTTCTAGCATTCACCCGTCCAACTACGGAACGCGCCCGCTGTTGCTTAACTTTGTCTGTTACTTAGGATCGACACACGCCGCCAGCTATGAGCTTAGCATCTAATTTAGTCCAACTACTTCGAATCATAAGTGGTGAAGGCAACGCATAAGTGATGATGTTACTGATATCCATGTGTCAGTGTCACTTACCACCGGCTCGTACTCCTTTGACGGCTTTCATAAAAACAGTCAAAAACTGGGTAAGTGCGTGTCAGGCCACGCGCAATGTAGGGTTCCGAAGTAGTAAGTTTATCGACTATTACTCATTAACTAGTTATGCTAATTTAGCAGTGATAGTTTTTCTTGCAAATTCATTATAATATGACCAATTTTTGAGATTTTTTTCCTTTTTCCAACTCCTACCGCTTAGCCAGCAGGCTGGGGGCAAATGACTATAACCAAAATTAGCACTTTAAAGCCAAATATGTTGCAAACGCACCCCTAATTCCAAAAATGGTCGCTTAAGACCCATAATATTTGTTAAAGACCTTTTCAAATATACTCCACACACTACGCTATAGGGTACGCGACGAATAAAAAATTCATCCTCACGTTACCTGTAGGGGAGGTGCCCTAAAAAAATGTTTTTCAATATTTTATTCTACGATTCTGGAGTTTTTATAAATATGTATATCCATGCCAAATTACAGCTTTCTAGCAATAAAGGTCTGGGCGCTTTGCTTCGGCCAGACAGACGGACAGACGGACGGACAGGCGCACGGACAGACGCATGGACAGATGGACGGACAGATGGACGGACAGAAGGACGGACAGACGGACGAACGAACATGACGAAACTGTAAGGGTTCCGATTTGACTTCGGAACCCTAAAAACGAAGTGAAGAAGTAGTTATATCTAATACTATTAATACGGACAACATCATCAGACTTTTTATATAAAAATGCCTTTTTATACAAACGTGTAGTTTGTATATATTGTATTAAACCTTTCCTTTGATACCGAACCTTTTAGGATTTAGTATTATTATGCGTACAGCAGGATTTCCTTAATCCGAATCAAAATGAAACTGAAACATCTGTTGTATCACACTCAGGAGAGTTGTTTGTTATCGTAATAGTCGGCAAACAAGCCACGTTTGCATCCCAAAGCCTTGCTTCGCTATTTCCTCGTATGAACAGGTTTGAAGAAACTAGTTTCAATGAATTATCAGGCGTAATGTTGGTTTTAAACAAAGTGTAATTCCATTATAACATACTAAGTTTATGTCTATGTATTATTGAAAATATTGAACTGAATTTCATCCTATATTCCGTTCACTTAGTAACATGTAGAAAGTAAAGGAAGACATTTTCATGTCTTCTTATCTTTCTAATATCTGAACAATATATCCTCAACTATTTATTTACTCTACTAAACTTAAGTACGTGAGTATCATTTATATTGTAAAGTTATCGTGTAGTATAAATATTAACCCATGATTTTCTAGATATACTTTCTTACAGTTATTATTCATAAAAATATTTGATGAAGCAATTTTAGTTTAATTTTACAATTTCGAACTAATTGAATCTGGCAATAAGATAATTTTAAAGACATAAGTTAAAGGACTATTTATTTATCAAGATGTTACAGAAGCAGTATTATTACTATTATTTTAATCAAATATCCATCAGATAAGACGTGAATCAAATAGAAAGCAAGCGATGTGGAAAGAGTTCACAGAAATTACTTCAGACTTCAAAGGTTGTACCCTTGAGAGGACATTGCGATTATAAACAGCAACGTGATATAAGACACTGTTAATTTGTTTTGTGAGAACGTTTCTCTTATAACAAGCTATAAATAATCATTTAAAATGTATAAGATAATAACGTAGACAATTTAAATTAACAATTGATTAAGTAAGGCATTCACTTACTCACATTAATAAACGAATGAATGTTTTTTTTCAAATTCAAATTCAAATTCAAAATCATTTAATCATGTAGGTATCATTGATACACTTATGCACGTCATTTTTTTAATTTACCAGCTGTTTTTCACTTCAGTACTAAAATAAAAGCGGCCAAGTGCGAGTCGGACTCGCCCATGAAGGGTTCCGTAGCAGCAAGTAACATAATATAAAAGTTCTTGAAGTTCGTTGTAACTTTGATCGAGGTAAATTGCAGTTTACGATTTAAGACGTATTAAAAAAAAACTACTTACTAGATCTCGTTCAAACCAATTTTCGTTGGAAGTTTGCATGGTAATGTACATCATATATTTTTTTTAGTTTTATTATTCTCACATTTTACCACTTTGGAAGTGTCTCTCGCGCAAACTATTCAGTTTAGAAAAAAATGATATTAGAAACCTCAATATTATTTTTGAAGACCTATTCATAGATACCCCACCCCACACGTTTGGATTTGATGAAAAAAAAATTTTTGAGTTTCAGTTCTAAGTATGGGGAACCCCCAAAATTTATTGTTTTTTTTTTTCTATTTTTGTGTGAAAATCTTAATGCGGTTCACAGAATACATCTACTTACCAAGTTTCAACAGTATAGTTCCTATAGTTTCGGAAAAAAGTGGCTGTGACATACGGACGGACGGACAGACAGACAGACAGACAGACAGACAGACAGACAGACAGACATGACGAATCTATAAGGGTTCCGTTTTTGCCATTTGGCTACGGAACCCTAAAAACTGAGCGCTTCTATGCTTCGGAAGCCATATGAAGCCGTCGGACCCGGTTGTCATTGTCAGATAGTCATTAAGCCATGTTGACGGCCTATAAATGGCATAAAACCTTCCAACATTTAGTTCAGATACTAACTCTAGGTCATGTCTGGATGATAGATCCATGGCCTGAAGTCACATAAAAAGTCTCAATTTGCGCGTAATTGGTAGAGTGATAAAACTTCCATAAGTAGGTAAATGGGTAAATTGAGCGAAACCCATCAAACACGCGTTGAGTAAAACGAAACATTACTCAACTGGGAGAATAATGATGTGAATCTAGATTGTATCGTTTGTGATAAACATATAGTACAAAATGGATTTTGTATTTATTGGAATCGTTTCTCACAACGAATAACCGGCTAAAAATTTAAGACCCGAAAGTTGACTCATAGGAACATACTGGTGAGTTCGACATGCTTGCAACTAAATACTGTTTAGGATTCCGTAGTTATTTTTTACTTCATAGAAGTTACGATGCGGCATCACAATAAGTGCAGAACAGTTGTTGCAATCCATAAATTTCATCGTACGTCTGCGAAAATATGCGATTTCATAGATTTTTGTGTTGGGTCGTTCACAGTGTTGTAGTCTCACCCTTAATGCTTTAGCGATGTAGTTTTAGATGGACCTAATAATAATTAGTGAAACATCTTCACTTTGATCCGAAGACAAAAATCCAAAGAAATTTCGCATCAACAGTTATTCTTAACAGCTTGCTAATTTTCAAAGTTATCCCTTCATTGTTTATGTCAATACCTTGTTGATAAACGAATATTCATCATCTGTATTCCTTAATTAATTAAAGCCAACATTTATTTAGCTAAGTCTGTACTCGGATGCTTAGTATAATAACGGCTTTCTTTTTATCT
Organism: Thymelicus sylvestris; assembly: GCA_911387775.1. Taxonomy (NCBI): domain Eukaryota; kingdom Metazoa; phylum Arthropoda; class Insecta; order Lepidoptera; family Hesperiidae; genus Thymelicus; species Thymelicus sylvestris. The sequence goes on from OU426889.1 coordinate 18,200,977, forward strand.
TTTTATATTTACAGTACATTTTCGCCAATTCACTAATGGTATGAAAAGGTTACATAAACGCGCTAACGCGATGTGTAATTATTTCTATAAAAAATGATACCTTGCTCTCATTAAGGCCATGTGTTCTCATATAGCGCAAATATAACTAAACATGTGTCTGACAGAAAACATCATGCGAAAACCCGTAGAGAGTTCCGTTACTCAAAAAGAAAAAAGAAAAAAACAGCCAAGTGCGTGTTAGGCCACGCAAAATATAGGGCTCCCTTGTTGAAAGTTCATCGACTGTTAATCATTAAACAGTTAACCTAGCTGTGGTAGTTTTCTTTTTAAATTTATCCTAATTATACAACGTATAACAGGATTTACGCACTTTGAGAAAGTATCTTCCTCAAAATCGGCAACTGAATCGATTCCACGTATTTTTAATTGTTTTTTATAGCTTAATAATTTTTTATTTAAGAAATAAGTTATACTCATTTCGAACGAAAAGTGTGAACATTCTACCCAGCGGCGCACGCACACATGAGAGCGAACGAGCGCTACAAGGTCGGTGCGCGCGTCTGTGTGAGTACACCCCGACGAAAACAGCAGAGCTATTAGCGATCGAGCGATCATTACATAAAATATGTAGTAGGTAATGGTACGAAGATTAAATAGTAAACAAATTATGATTCTCTCTTTCCATCACATTTTTCAGGCTTTGTACTGTAGACTGTGAACAATTTTGAACTCATTGATTAATAAACCTCAAATTAAAGAACAAAATTATTTAACAATGTCAGTAATAAGTTTAAGTTTATTTAATACCTACTACAGTGTCACTTTTCACTACATTGAATGCATAAATGACGTACACCCTTAAACACCCCAATTAGAATACCTATTCAGTTTTAATCATAATACCTACACTAAAATATTTTTTATTAGCTTATTAATTGTTTATTCAAGAAATTACTTGTTCTCGTAGAGGGATAAGAATGTTCATAATATTCTAAACAAGCATACAGACTAACGCACACATGAGAGTGAGACCCACGTCACAGGCCACAACGCGGGCCGCGGGGGCCAGCGCGGCGCGCGCGCGTCGATAACAGCTGATGCACGAAAACGAATTCGACATTGTACATACCTACATTAGACATTGTTAAACACAACATGTTTGTTACCTGAGTACTCATTTCATTTAATTGGTTGGTGTGTTATACTCGTATCACTTACTGAACACATCCAATTAGGTAAAGATTCAAAGATTTTATTGAACATAAAAACATTATTATTACCTACATATGCCTAAAATAATAGTTAATCGTACTAAGATAAATTGTTTCATAAACAAATTATGATTCCCTCTTTCAATCACTTTTTACAGCTTTTGGACTGTCGACTTTGAATCATTTTAATTAATACAATGTCAATCGTTTTGGCATTAAAATGATAAGATACCTATTTATTGAAATATTTATTGTTTAGAAGTAGATATGTAGATAACTAAATTTTAAGTAAATTAATAGGTGTAAACGGATAATTTACTACCTACTTCAAATTTTGTACGCAAGTAAACAAGTGATTTAGAAATTTTTCTATGGGCGGGGCATAACACTTAACACGTTTGAGCAGACATTTTTTAATTAAAATTTAGTAAAATGCATAAGTTTATTAAGTAGGTTGTGAAGAATTGTATGAACTAAAGAGCTTTACTAAATTATTCCGTTTGGGCGCGCACTAAAAATCATTCACATAAAATTAAGTTAACTGCCTACAATCTACATAATACGTTTAAATCGGACTTAAGTAATAATACAACAAAACAAAAAAGACTGCGTGTTTAAAAGCTGTGAATTATTAAAATATTTACAAATATTAAACAACCATTTAAATTTAGTTACTGTAGGTAACTTACAGGTCTGATAATAATTGGTTTCTTCCCTCTTCGTCCTCATAGACTCCTATCAACTCCTGCGGCGTCGTCTTATAATGACATTTTCAAAATGTCCACTACCTTGTTCGATACACAATAATGCACGTTTTTGTAATTGTCGTTTAAGTTTATTTAATACTACAGTGTCACTTTTCACTACGTCAAATGCAGCTATTATTCCATTTTTTAGATCCTCACCGCTAATGGAATGTTTGAAATAAACACGTCCCCACAGAAAAAAGTCTAGTTGGATCAAATCAGCTGATAAGGCCGGCGCGTGCGGTGTGACTGACTTTTTAATTTTCTAAATCGTAGATTACAAAAGCCGCCGGTCGCCGGGCCGATCACACCGCCGGCTGGGACACTCTCGTTACGTCTCGCTTCCTCCCGACTGTTTTTAAATATGCGGAAGAGAGAAAACGTATGGAAGTGTGCGAACTTTCTTAATAATATTTTTTTGATCTATTGCGTTTGTAGTGTATTTCTTTAACGTCGTACAACTCGTACGTTTGGCAGTGTGTGTTTGAGGCTGTGGCTAAGTATAATAATGCTTGAAAGGACCCTATTGCATTGACTTAAGTTTCATTTTTGTTTGTTTCGACTGTTTAAAGAATTGGGTGACATCATTTACTTAATTTTAATTTCTTTTAGGAAAAAAAAATTACCTACATTAAAAATACGTGGAATCGATTCAGCTGCCGATTTTGAGCCATGTACCCTCCTAAGTTACATATATTTAAGATACATATTGTATACTACTGCCGTGATTTCACCATGATTGTTTACGCACTCCTTGCATAAGATTATAGGGTTGGTTAGGATAAGGCTTGTTCGCCTTGTAGTCACTTGTAGTCACGTCTTGTAGAGTTAGGAACATGGCGCTTAATTAGAAATAACGACGACATTTAACAGTAAAAACATTAAACGAGCTGAGTGAGTCTTGGCAGTCTATTTTACATGAAATGTTTTTGCTGGGATAAGTTTTTCTCTGCCTACTACTCGCCTTCTAGAAGACAAGTGCCTTAAATGATGATTATTATATTGCGTGTGTATTTAATTGTTGATTCCCATTAACTAACTAAACTAGTTAGGTAGTTAGTAAAACGGCAAACAAGACATTACGTGATTAGGTGGCGTTACTCTGTTGACATTGAAAGGATGAGAACAAATGAGGCATGTTATACATTTTGTAAACCTTTTGATCATCACACCCACTCTTTTTAATGTTATACGGATACCAAATGAGCTCACAGTGCCCCTGTCACCCCGTGTCGCCTGTGGATATTTGTGACGAGCATCAAAAAGGAGTGTACGAGGGACTATTGTTAGTAAATAAGTTTCGTTAGTATGAGTTGTTAATAAGAATATCAGTTAGTTTTTATGCTTTCGTAAGAGGAACGTAAAAGTAAATAAAAAAATACATTAAAAAAACATATAAACCCAATTGCGTAAAATAAACTAAAAAAAAAAACAAGCCCACTAGTTTAGAGCGTGCTTAAGAAATACCTATACGTACTTAAATACCCGACTGCTCGAAAACATAACCCTCCTTCTGGCACACTCGGGTAAAAGAAAAACTCATTGGGATCTTTCGTTCGACAGAAAAAAGGAACTACATTTGCGTCGTGAGTGATTTTGTTAATTTCCATTCATTTCCTATATGAATTTGCAACTACGGAGTCTTAAATAAAGAAAAATAATGCTTTCCATTAGATAGCCCGTCCGCTCACTTACCAGCTATTAACGAAAAAAAACTTTCATGCAAACAAAATTCATGACGAGGCCCGAGATTTAATGGTAACGGATGTAAGCGAGTTTTGGGTCATTTCTTCCAGTACCAAGAATACTTCCGAAATGTAAATGACGTTCAAAAATAATGGTTTATGTATTGTGGATAAAAAGACTTCGGAGTTTAAATATAATTAAAAGAAAATATAGAAATAAAATACAATTTTAATAACATAAACACAGAATTTCACTGTTCGATTTTTTTCAGTTTTTGTGACATTGTTTAAGAAATTAAGAATACAGTTTAAATAAACAGAGCTTTCATACTTTCAGGTGATTTTGATGGAATATTACAAGGTTTACATTCGATTTTTATCAACGATGAGTAGATAGAAAATAAAACTTACAATTTTCTTACTTTAATAAACGGTAATAAATTTTATGTCTCTTTCTTTCTTGTTTCGTGCGTATTTGTCAATTGGAATTGGATTGGATTTGGAGAAGGAAAGCATTGTTATAAAACCTTTGCACCTCTGATATCTCTCTTGAGAAAACACCTCCAAGGCTATTCTGTTTTGTCACTCGACAGCGGAATCCGCGATGAGTGTCAATTTTGGCAAGGAATTTTGACACTCATCGCTGATTCCGCTGTCGAGTTACAAAACAGAATAGCCTTGCTGAGCCTAGCAGTAGAACAAATGACTTGCAGTATAATAAGTGGTTAAATAAATCAGGCATTTGAATGTGGATAAAATTAAAGTGAGATCACATCATACTTGATACTAGTGCTCTGTTCTTGACTCTGCTCTCCTTTTCCGGGATATTAAGTGTCTTATATCTTAGTCTAGGCCATGGTCTACCTTTGTGCTAAATTTTGTGGAAATCTGTTCAGTAATTTTTGCGTGAAACCAATATATACATTCTCACAAACTTTCATATTTATAATATTGGTAGGATGACGCCGAGAATCGTTCGACAAGTTATAAGTCACTTCCCTCATTCTTTTCATATCACTTTCCACTACATCGTCAATATTTTCCCGATACTGTTGTTTGCCACGAAGACAAACTAAACTAGTTTTCCGAGCCATCAAACCTGTGTTTCCAATAAATTACAGAACAAAAATATTTGTTGTGCTAATGGCCGAATATCAAGCGGAAATATTTGCAGATGAAATGGACGTCCAGCTTAAAACATAAGCGGCAAGCGTTTTGTATTTGAAAGTCCTTTTAAGGACTTTTAGGTAGAGCATCATTAAAATTGGTTTCAATTTTAATTTAATATTTTCTAAAACATTATCCTAACAAAGTCTAACAGAACCTAAAGTACATGATTCCGTTCATTGATTTTTTGTCTCTAACACAGCTCCTTATGCTACAGATAAGTCTTTACAATATAAATGCCAAATTATGTCTTCCTATCATCAAATATTTCTTTCTTTTTAACCGACTTCAAAAAATGGAGGAGGTTCTCAATTCGACTGTTTTTTTTTTATGTTTGTTACCTCAGAACTTTGGACTGGGCGCACCGATTTTTATGATTCTTTTTTTAATCGAAAGCTGATGGCTGTCAAGTGATCCCACATAAATTTTATTGAGATCTGACAATGGCATCCATGAGAAAACTACATAAATCGTAAATTTGTGTTAAGATGTGCGCGACAAATTGACGAATAACTCAATATCACGCCAACCGATTTCGATTATTCTTTTTTTAATAGAAAGCTGGTGCTTGTCATGTGGTCCCACATAAATTTGAACGAGATCTGACAAGTAGTTTTTGAGAATTTGAAGTCGGTTATTTTTTGTTAGTAAAATTTAGATTATTCTTCTCTCTTTCTTGGCCGGCAACGCATCAGTGATGCCTTTGGTGTTGCTGATGTCCATGGGCGACGATAGCCACTTACCATCAGGTGGATCGTCGGCTCGTTTGCATTATTTTCATGAAGTCAAAGTTATTAAATTTTCACCGCCAAAGCGTTTGAATTGAACCGGTTGTTTATAGCGATATTCTCAATTCATCGTTTATTGATTGATTGCTGTGCCACTGTGATCTAAACTGGATTTGTATTCGGAGGACGCACTCGTGTTGTCATCTGCCGTTATTAGATTGTTTGAGATTGTACACAATTGTTTATTGATTATTTCGGAAACCGAGTGAATGTTGCTTGTTGAGGGTGAGGTTCTTAGATAAATATGTATAGGACAGTAATCATAATTTTACCAAAAACATCAACTACAATCACATAGTTCTAGAAAAGGGACCACTAATTAATCATCGTAAAACAATTTATAAAAATCGCTGTAATTTTGTCTACCTTTAATATTTGAGGATTTTAATTATTCATGGATAGCATCATAAGGTGCTCCACCCACTGAAGACGCGTCCCGCCGCGGTGCGCGGAGCGACGGATAACGCAACTGCGCGCGGGGCGATTTCCCGCGCGTTTCTGCGTCGGCAGTGTGTTGTGCTAGGCGTGATTTCTATATAAATTGAGATATTTGCATACAATGGTAAAATCTGCCATACCGCGCACCGCAGTGGGTGCAGTGCAGTGGGTGGAGCGCTTAAGAAATAAATTAGGAAGGTTACAAATATTCAAAAAAGTTCTATGTTCGACGATTCCTGATCTCCAAACCATGATAGATTTTACTAGTATTATCAACATACACTTAATCCGCAAGGTAAGTATAAATTCAAACTGCAGCTTGTTAAATTTTGCCACTAGCTATAAGATCCCAGTTACCCATCAATCTACGATAGACCGCTCTACGTAGCCGAACTCGGTCGACTGACATAAGCCGTTGGATTTTGGACGGTAACTGTCAATTAGTTTAAAACCGATAACGGTATTCGGTATGCAGAGAGAGCGACTAGCTAGCATTAGTGATATCTCCTCTTAATTGACAGGCGCCAAACGACTCGTTGTGTTCCAGCTGAGAGAACGAGATGTTCTTTCTTTCATCTCATTTCTTGGCCAACAACATCGGTGACATTTTAAAAGTTACTGATATCCATGGGTGACGGTTGACACTTATCATCTATTAGCTTGACTGGCCGTTTGTTGATTAAGCAGTCACTGATATACCATGTAGATGAATTTTTTATTCATCGTGAACACAATAGTATGGGACATCGTTGAAAAGTTCTTCCAAAAATATTATGGGTCTTCTAAGACCATTTTGGAATTAGTGGTCTGTTTGAGAAATATTTGGCTTTAAAATGCTAATTTTGGTTAGAGTCAAGTGTATCCCCCCCCCTCCCCCGCTGGCTTAACGGTTGGAGTTGGACAAGTGAAAGATTTAAAATAGGTTATATGATGAATTTATAAATAAAACTATCTCAGCAATGTTAATATAAGTAGTTAATGAGCAATAGTCGTTAAACTTACTACATCGGAACCCTACATTGCGCGTGGCACTTGCCCGGTTTTTTGTACTTAATAAGCTAATGCAACATAAACGAAATTTAAAAGATAGGTGACTTAGATGAAAAGCTAATACACGTAGATAATCACCGTAAGCAGTGATAGCCTAGCGATTAGAACGTTGGTCTCCCGAACGCAGGAGCCCGAGTTCAAATCCTGGTACGCGCCTCTAATATTAAAATATTGTTAGAAGTAAATTATCACCAGAGTTCTCCATAAACTTCTCAAAGGTGCGTGAAGTCTTCCAATTCACACTTGGCCATCATGGTAGAATATGTCCTGTACCCCTCACAATGTGAGAGGAGACCCTTAGCCCCGCAGTCGGTTAATTATGGGTTTTTGCTTCGCTTTGCTTTTTTACATAATCGAGCTACATTTTGCTTCAGATCCCGCCAAGCGGTCTTACTGAGTGATGAAACTACATTGTATTAACAAACATGAGCAATATAAACTTAACCGCAAACCCTCAAATTGAAATGAAATTAGTTTTATTTGAAGTAGGTTTGTTACAAACACTTTTCGAAAGTCACTCAACGCCATCGCTTCAACAAATCCCTACCGTGAGTGGTCCCGGTAGAAGAAGCGGCAAGAAACTCCAGGGATAATGTTGAAGGCGTTTAATTACATCTAGTTTTAACATTCTGTCATTAATTTACACAACTAGGTAATAATTTACGTAACCTTAATTTAATTGTCAACTAGGATTTAAGTTACGCGGATTAATCTGTAATATTACAAGCAACTTTGGAGTTAGTGCTAATTTTGTGAAAGCAGCAAGCACGCCCCTAGTATAATAATGTTAATTATTAAGCATTCGCCCTCTAGCGGATGTTATTAGTATCTTGTGCAATGCTGAGAACAATAAATTTATTTATATTATCTCTCATAATGTTTTGTTTAGAGGATATTAATTTGCTTTGTGTATTTTAAATAAAATATATGTACTTTTATCTTGATGTGAAGCAATGACTTTGTACCGCTTTTTTGTACGACAATTACGCGATGAATAAAAAAGCGGCCAAGTGCGAGTCGGACTCGCCCATGAAGGATTCCGTAGCAGCAAGTAACATAATATAAAAGTTCTTGTAGTTCGTTGTAACTTTGATCGATGTTTTTAGGGTTCCGTAGCCAAATGGCAAAAAACGGAACCCTTATAGATTCGTCATGTCTGTCTGTCTGTCTGTCTGTCTGTCCGTCCGTCCGTATGTCACAGCCACTTTTCTCCGAAACTATAAGAACTACACTGTTGAAACTTGGTAAGTAGATGTATTCTGTGAACCGCATTAATATTTTCACACAAAAATAGAAAAAAAACCAATAAATTTTGGGGATTCCCCATACTTAGAACTGAAACTCAAAAATTTTTTTTTCATCAAACCCATACATGTGGGGTATCTATGAACAGGTCTTCAAAAATGATATTGAGGTTTCTAATATCATTTTTTTCTAAACTGAATAGTTTGCGCGAGAGACACTTCCAAAGTGGAAAAATGTGTGTCCCCCTCCCCCCGTAACTTCTAAAATAAGAGAATGATAAAACTAAAAAAAATATATGATGTATATTACCATGCAAACTTCCAACGAAAATTGGTTTGAACGAGATCTAGTAAGTAGTTTTTTTTAATACGTCATAAATCGTAAACCGCAATTTACCTCGATCAAAGTTACAACGAACTTCAAGAACTTTTATATTATGTTACTTGCTGCTACGGAACCCTTCATGGGCGAGTCCGACTCGCACTTGGCCGCTTTTTTTGCAGTTTACGATTTATGGCGTATTAAAAAAACTACTGAGTAGATCTTGTTCAAACCTATTTTCGGTGGAAGTTTGCATGGTAATGTATATATCTAATATTTTATTCTACGATTCTGGAGTTTTAATAAATGTGTAGATCCATGTCAAATTACAGCACTAAGGATCTCGGAGCTTTGCTTCGGACAGACAGATGGACAGATGGACGGACGGACGGACATGACGAAACTATAAGGGTTCCGATTTTACTTCAGAACCCTAAAAACAACAACGTATCCTTAAAAGTTTTATTTCTCGATAACAGAATATTTTGTAAAGAGCTTCGAGTTCCTAATTGAAATGTAATGTAAAATGTTCGCGCAGACGCCAACGGAATTCAATTACAAGACGACGAAATTGCAATTTGGTTTTAATTGATTATCTGTTTAGATAGTCGTTCAATTTAGTGATTATAGCTTGGTTGCTATGTATAGATTACAACGGTATGGTTACTTAGCTCCTAGATTGTCTCTTCGTAGGTCTGTCCTTGTAATTAATATTTTGCGTGTTACAATTATTATATTTTAACCAACTTCAAAAAAGGAGGAGGTTCTCAATTCGACTGTTTTTTTTTTATGTTTGTTACCTCAGAACTTTGGACTGGGCTAACCGATTTTGATGATTCTTTTTTTAATCGAAAGCTGGTGGCTGTCATGTGGTCCCACATAAATTTTATTGAGATCTGACAACGGCATCCATGAGAAAACTACATAAGTCGTAAATTTGTGTTAAGATGTGCGCGACAAATTGACGAATAACTCAATATGTCGCCAACCGATTTCGATGATTCTTTTTTTAATCGAAAGCAGGTGCTTGTCATGTGGTCTCACATAAATTTGAACGAGATCTGACAACTATGTAGTTTTTGAGACTTTGAAGTCGGTTATTTTTTGTTAGTAAAATTTAGATTATTACAAGTTTCATTCGCAATGCTGATACAACAACGCATTCCTGATAGTTGAGTAACTGGTTTTCATGGATTGCAATGACCATTTATTTGTCTATTAGTGATTGTACTAGAAGCCAATCCTTATCCATAGGTCATTTGAAAATAATACAACAAATGGACTGTATGGATTCATAGTTCTTTATTGTTCACATTTACTTAAGGAAACCCCGCGATACACTCGTTAGCGTGATTCAGGAACCCGCTCAACGCCATCTATCGGCGCGTGTTGAAATAACAATTTGTACATTCCGCCCACCAAGGACAGAATGTCCTTTGCTACCGCCCACCGTGACGTGAATGAAACCCCTTAACTTAATGATATCTATATCTACAAATAATATAAAACACAAAAAATGTTTGTATGGATGTCCTTTACAGACCTTAAAACCCTCTAACCGATAAGTCCCAAAATGGTTTCATTCGAAAGGCAACAATGTGAAGATGGCTCGAGACCACTAAAACAATGTATTAAGCACATTTTTGATTTTCGACTCTTTCCATACAAAATTTTTGCGTAGTATCACACATCACACATCGGGTAACCACTAGTCTTAACAAAATAAATAACATAAGCTAATCACAAACCGGCAAAATCACAAGTTTGGAAGTTGGACGTTTTATTATAGAGTTTTTAACCTTTAAAGAAACAACCCTGGTTAAACCATCAAATCCCGAATGTTTTTTTACAACTTTACCAAAGAGCCATTTAGTGGGAGGCAAATCATCTTCCTTCACCAAGACAATGTCCCCGACCTTCGCTTCAGGAACCTTGTGAGCCCATTTGTACCGGTGCATTAAGTGAGTGAGGTATTCATTAGACCATCGACGCCAAAAATGTTGAAGCATCGCCTGCGTCAATTGCCAACGTTTCAACGAACTCATTTTGCATGTCTCATAACTCACTTCAGGCACCGTTACAATAGGTTCACCTATCAAAAAATGACCGGGTGTTAGTGGACTTGCTTCTTCCGGATCATTACTGAGCATTGTTAACGGTCTTGAGTTGAGACACGCCTCAATTTGGGTTAAGAGGGTCGCCATCTCTTCGTAGGTTAGCGTCGACTCCCCAATTACACGTTTTATGTGATACTTTGTGGACCTTATACCACTCTCCCACAATCCACCAAAATTAGGGGCCCTTGGTGGTATAAAATGCCAAGCAGTGCCTTGAGAAGCGAGGCTGTCAGCTATTTCTTTAGCCATAGATGATTTTTCCGCATCAAATAAATCCCTAAGTTCCTTAGCGGCTCCTACAAAATTTGTACCGTTGTCGCTATAAAGATTTAAACAACAACCCCGTCTCGCCACAAAACGTTTAAATGCCTCTATAAACCCTCTTGACGTCAAATCACTAGCTACTTCAATATGTATAGCCTTCGTGACCATACAGACAAACAGACAGATATAACCTTTGTATGCCTTATGCCCTCTACCCCTTGTAGTCCTTAACATTATCGGGCCTGCAAAGTCTACACCACTGTTCACGAAAACCCTAGCTGGTGTCACTCTCACTGAAGGTAAAGATCCCATAAGTTGAGTTTGTACCTTAGCCTTATGACGGACACAAATAACACATTTACGGACATGCTGCTTTATCATATTTTTTGCTCCGATTATCCAGTACGCTGAACGTAAATAATTTAACATCAACCTTACATCACCATGTAGAGTCTTCTTATGAGCATCGTCTACAATTAACCTTGATAAAGCCGATTTGTCTGGAAGGATAATTGGATGCTTCATGTTTTCGGTTTCCTGTGCCTTTGAGATTCTGCCACCAACTCTAAGAATCTTCCTATCATCAAGATATGGAGTTAAACACAACAGTTTGGATTGCTTCGACTTGATCTGTCCATGCTGTTGTAGTTCATGAATCTCCTGTTGGAATGCAACCCTTTGAGCTAACCTTACACACGTGTTCAATGCCTCGTCCAATTCTGATGTTGTCAAATATCCCCGTTTAGTATTTGAAATATTCCTCTTTGCCCCAAACCTTCTACAATAAGCTACTACTCGAACCAGTTTATTAAGGGAGGAGTATTTATCTAAAATCGAATCATCTACAGTGCCAACATGAACCCTTAGCTGCTCTTCTTCGTGTGTTTCATTTTTGCTGAGTCTCGTATATGAAATGTTTTTCTCCCATAAGAACCTTGGACCAAATTTCCACAAATGATGATGACAAAAATCAACCGGTTGAACACCACGGGACGCACAATCAGCCGGATTTTCCTTTGTAGAGACATGTGACCAGTGTGAAGATTCTAGCGTTGTTTGAATCTCTGCAACCCTGTTAGCTACAAAGGTCTTCCAATTACTGGCGTGTTTATTTATCCAGGCTAATACTACCGTTGAATCCGTCCAAGCTCTTACATTGCGTTTCGGTATGTTTAAAACCTCGGCGACCTCCATCAACAATTTAACCAATAATAGTGCGCCACACAGCTCTAAGCGCGGTATGCTCACTTGCTTCACAGGTGCTACTCGTGTTTTCGATGCAACTAGCCCTACATGTACAGCTCCTGACTCATTTATTACGCGTAAATATACAACTGCAGCGTACGCACTGTGAGATGCGTCCGAAAATCCGTGTAACTCGATGACATCATTCGAATTAGTGTTCAGCCAGCGTTCCACCCGAAACTCAGTAAGATGAGTCAACTCACTGCGGTAAGTATACCAATCTTTTATTATATCCTCTGTAGGTTCTTCATCCCATCCTGTTCCTGATATCCACAATCGCTGTATGAAAATCTTTGCTTTTATTACGCATGGCGCTATCCAACCAAGCGGGTCATAAAGGCGAGATACATCCGATATAATTTTTCTTTTTGTTACAGGTGCAGACAACGGCGGCAACTTCACCGAGTACTGAAATTCATCGCGAGGTCTGTTCCAGGTAAGTCCAAGAATTTTCACCATATTATCTAATTTAATCTCCAATTCTTTATTCTCTTTCTCCTCTATCCTATTATTTTCCTGTTTTAAATTTTGATTCATAACCTGCAATAACTCTTCTCTATTGGTAGACCACTTTTGTAGAATAAATCCCCCTTCCCTTAGAAGTGCATCCATTTCCTTGACTAATTCTTCCCCTTCTTTTACGTTTTGGCAGCCCGTTAATAAATCATCCATGTAGAACTCCTTTTCAACCTTCACCGCGGCTACAGGGTATTTTTCTTTGTAATCAATAGCCACTTGATTAAGTGTTTTTACAGCCAGATAAGGAGCTGGAGCTGTGCCGAACGTGACAGTGAGTAGCTTGTAATCCTGGATTGCATCTTCGGGTCTCTCTCTCCACACTATGCGTTGAAAATCGCAATCTTCTTCTGCTACTCTCACCATACGGTACATCTTCACGATATCTGCTATTATACATACGGGATATGTCCTCCAATTCAAAATCACATGCCGTAAGTCTGGTTGTAAGGTAGGTCCAATCATCAATGTGTCGTTGAGTGATACACCGTTTTTATTTTTACAGGACGCATCAAAAACCACTCTCACCTTGGACGTCGATTTATCTTCCCGTACAACCGCATGGTGAGGCAGGTATACTGCCTGATTTCTTTTATTATCAGGTTCTCGCACTAACTCCATGTGATTTAACGATAAGTATTCCCTTATAACCTCTGTGTATTTTTCTTTCAATACGGCATCGTTACTGAATCGTCTTTCTAAATTTTTTAATCTTTTAATAGCAATTTCTCGTGAGTCTCCATTTTTACAGGGCGGATCATCATCGCGAAACGGCAAACTGACCACGTATCTACCGTCCTCACCGCGGCACGTCGTGGCTGCGTACATCTCTTCACAGCGTTGTTCTTCAGTTGACAATATCTTGGTACTTAATAAAGGCTCGGACTCTAATTCCCAAAATCGTTTTATATCAAATTCCACCTGTGAATGCAATACAGTGACCTTCTCTCCGCCAGTATCCGAACACACCGGTCCAGACAATATCCAACCCAGTGCAGTACATTGTGCTACTGGACAACCGATGGGTCCACGGAGCAAACCTTCCTTCAATATCTGAGAGTAAACTTCTGCTCCTAAAAGGATGTCTATTCTGTTAGGTACATCATATGCAGGATCGGCCAAGCATAAGTGTCTTAATTCAACCCAATTGCTCAATGCTATCCTTTTACCCGGAAGATATGTTGTGATATTATTAAGCACATAAGCCTTTACTTCCAGTGTAAAATTGGGGTCTACTCTTGATTTAATTTTCAAGGAAACCATGTACTTTGAAACCATTGTGGTTTTGTCACCACCTAAACCCGATATCACACTACTTGCAGGAATCCTCTTAAGTCCCAAGCCTTGGACTGTAGCTTCGGTAACAAAGGAAGCTTGAGAACCCTGATCCAACAATGCTCTTAATACTTGGCACTGACCTACCCTAGATTCAGCTTCTACTAACGCTGTGGCCAACAAAACTTGACTGCTTTCTTTAGTCTTATTAGAGCAAGCCATATGACTTGCAGCAACTGTTGATGTCATATCCAACCCCTGTGAACTATTAGAAACCCCATTATCCTTCCCCGAAACCTCTGCAACCGTTTGACCTGAACCACATGAATTAACGGTCGTGCCGGGGACACCCCTTGGATGAAGCAAAGAGTGGTGCCTTTTCTTACAAATTTTACAGCTGATGGGCGTTTGGCAAAACTTAACACCATGATTACTACCTAAACAGTTAAAACAGATTCTATTTTTTGTAACGAATTCACGCCTTCTCTCATAATCCAAACTTCCAAACTTTTTACAAAAACTGAGCTTATGCTCTTCACCACACAACTCACATGTGAGTTTTGAAACACCTATTGTATGTAAAACTTTAGGATTACTGACATTAGGTTTTGAATGATTAAACTGTTTGTTCACATGTTTAGGTTCCATAAATTCCAATGCACGATATCTACTTGTTAAAAACTCCTTAAACTGACTAAAAGTAGGCAAAGAATCTGAAGGTACATTCATCGTTACATTTAACTCCCACTGCTTTCGCGACTCGGAATCTAACTTATTTGAAAGCAGGTAAATGACAATGATATCCCACTTAGACACGTCAATATCCACATTGCTTAATGCATTTAAACAATCGGAGGATGTATCTATTAGTTCCCTCAGATAGGTTGCCGACTCACAAGTTGCATTTTTTTGACTGAGGAATCGTTTTAAAATACAATGTGAAAGATACTTTTTGTTACTGTATCGTTTCTGTAACATATTCCAACATTCCGTATAATTCGCGTCAGACACCGGTATATATCTAATTAACTGTTCGGCCTCTCCGGTTAAAAATCCCTTTAAATATTGTAACCTTTGCACATTATCTAATGATGTATTGTTGTGGATCATTGATACAAATAAATCCCTAAATGTGATCCACTCTGTGTATTTACCAGAGAAAATGGGAATATTAACCTTAGGTAACTTTACAAGGTGAGATTTAATATTAGAATTGCTACACTCACCTCCATCATTGTTAGTTGTAGTAAGATCAGGAAGGTGACGTTTTAATTCACATTTATATGCCATATACTCCTCCTCAGTTTCATTATATTTATCCGCGGTAATATATGCCTCCATTTTTAACAATTGTGGATCACATTGTTGCAATAAATTTTTGTGACCCTTTCTGAATTCCAACCACAACTGTTCTAATGATTCTAGTCGAAGGTTGACGTAATCCTTCGTAATACGTTCTTTAGGCGACTTTCTAAAATTTATTCTAGCCTTAAATATACGACTTGAAAAGTCGTCTTGTAAGCTAAGTAAAGACTCCATTTTAGTCATAATTATTAACCAAACAATCTACTTTTAATTAAAAACAAAGTTAAAAGTTAAAGTTACAAAATGTACACAAAAATTACAAGTGTTTAAAACTATTTATTTCTGGGCGAAAACCGGCATGGATTCCCCGTCCATACGTTTTTACGTTAACTATTCTAAGTCATAAAACTAATGTTAGTAAATTTTCTAAGTTAATTTTATGTTAGTAAATTTGCACTATAAAGTTAAAGTCCTGAACTGCCTTGTAATAAGGTTGAAAATAATGAAGATTCTTGCTGTAAAAATTTCCAAGTCCAAGTTATGATCTTCTTTGCAATAAGGTTGAAATTCGCCTACTAAACACAAATTCAAAAGTACTCACAGTTGCACCTTCACTCACTAACAAATGCACCAATATCCGCTTAGCTTCGTAGTGTGTGACGTACGAGCGCCCTCGCTCAGTACTGACTCCCTTGCCTTGTAGTCGCAGTCGCTGACGTCACGTCCAGATCCACAGACCCACGAGTCACGACGTCACTTGCGGTGCGGCTCCTCCGTCTTCCTACCACGTACCGTTTGCCGCAGCGACCCACTGCGAGTACGGGTTCAGTGATGTGATCACACCACTGTGCACTTCCAAAAATATGTCCAAAAATCCAGCTCGAATGACCAATGATTGTACTAGAAGCCAATCCTTATCCATAGGTCATTTGAAAATAATACAACAAATGGACTGTATGGATTCATAGTTCTTTATTGTTCACATTTACTTAAGGAAACCCCGCGATACACTCGTTAGCGTGATTCAGGAACCCGCTCAACGCCATCTATCGGCGCGTGTTGAAATAACAATTTGTACAATTAGTTTATCGGCTATTCGTTTGCATAAAAATATGCATACGGCCTTAAGCTTACTCCATAGTGTCATTCCAGTATGGATTTATTTATTAGAATGTATTTTATTTATGTATTTAAATAAATGAGATTTCCTATGACATTCCTAAGCTGCCGACATGTCTTAACAACTGTCATATGGGCATTTTCGCCAAAAAGTGTACATTTCTTAAATTGTTAAATTTTTATTTTTTGTTGAAATTTTTACGATTTTTTGAATTACACTGTATGGTTATGTTATTTTCTTGCCAGAAAATATAATAAGGTGATAAAATACTTACTGAAATTAAAATTACAGGACATTTTCTGCAAGGCGGAACAATAAATTGTTCCATTCGGTGAGCAATACAAATGACAATATAAAGATATTTAAACACAGTTTTGGTAAAATTTGTCTTTATTTAGGTTCACTAGGGATACAGGAATATATTAAATTAAAAAAAACAGTAAAATCAACCTTAAACGTAGCGTTAGCGTGTCATTTACCTACGTCAGTTACTATTTGGTCATTTTACTTTATATTTTTGTCTTTTAAAAGCAAAAAAACCAAACAGTCTAAATCTTAGTATTTTTAAAGAGAAAACAAAACTATTCCTTAATTTTATAAAATAAAATAAATAACTTTTCTTGGAAAACTAATTAACAATAGGATATTTTATTTTTCCTTTTTTTGGGGACAGTCACGGAAAAGAAAGTTCGAAGTAATGGAATGGAAAGTAAGGTATCAGACACACACACTGTTAACACAAGTCCCCAAATAGGCGGCAGAAGTCTTTTAACTACTAGACTATCACAAAATTAACTTTACTATAAAACTATAGTGTACTTACTTATTAAATAAGTATATTTCATTCATATTCATGGTCACCTTGAAGAAAACATGATTTTTCGTTTTTCACGTTTATTTGGCAAAGTACTGATTTTACAGAAAAATGTTTTTCTACAAAAGTTGAAGCCCATTAAAAGACTGATATTTTATGTACATTATATTTTTCTGGTAGAGCCAGTGGTTTGGGAGAAAAATGCAAAACTCGTTCCGCATAATTTCTGAAAATTACTCAGCGTGTTGAAATACTCAGGTATTCCATACCAAAATTTAGATCAATCGGGGGTATGGGCTAAAAAGAAGTTTATCCATATTAATACCTATTGATAAGATTATACTTATGTGCAGTTTTATAACAAAGCGGGCCGGCTTCTGTCGCCTTTTGTGACACCCTAGTATGCCAGCATGGGATTGGGATCCATATTTTTGACCCCAATTTAAGCGTCGTAAAAGCCACCCCAATACAGTTGAATATACTCAAAAACAAAAGAAGACTAAAATAAAAATAAAGCTATTTTTAACCGACTTCAAAAAAAGGAGGAGGTTCTCAATTCGACTGTATTTTTTTTTTTTTTTTTTAACCGGCTTCAAAAAAAGGAGGAGGTTCTCAATTCGACTGTATTTTTTTTTTTTATGTTTGTTACCTCAGAACTTTGGACTGGGCGAACCGATTTTGATGATTCTTTTTTTAATCGAAAGCTGATGGCTGTCATGTGGTCCCACATAAATTTTATTGAGATCTGACAATGGCATCCATGAGAAAACTACATAAGTCGTAAATTTGTGTTAAGATGTGCGCGACAAATTGACGAATAACTCAATATCACGTCAACCGATTTCGATGATTCTTTTTTTAATAGAAAGCTGGTGCTTGTCATGTGGTCCCACATAAACATGAACGAGATCTGATAAGTAGTTTTTGAGAATTTGAAGTCGGTTATTTTTTGTTAGTAAAATTTAGATTATTAGGAATAAAGTTTCCAAAAACGTTTGCCGCAATAAATTATAGCGAATTATTATTATTATTAATTTTCATTACTTTATTCTACATAATATAAAATTTCTTATCATTTTTGACATTTTCTATTGATAAGTCCATTGATGTTAATACTTTATAATTTAATTGCATAATTGTCATACTTTGCTAATCTTTTAAAATTTAACATTCTTTCATTATTGTTTCTTGATGTATAATTATTTTATTATGGACCTAAACTATTATTATATGCCCGTATGTGGCACGGATATAGCTGATAATTTTTACCTATATTATAACATACTTACCTACCTGTGTACCTATATTCCACAATAAATTGATTTGATTTGATTTGAAAACAGTTCATATAATAATCTGACAGCAATTAGAAAAAACCATATTAAAACATAATAAAAAATATTTGAACTCAACCAAATTACCACAGCGTAACATCAACTTTATCTATTCCATTCCGCTACTTTTGCCCTCCACATAATACGTTACCACTAGCATAGTTTCGGAACCGAAGTAACGGATTCCCAAATAGAATATTGAAATTGAAATTTTGATTAAATCTAATCTATATATATTATAAAACTGTAACTCGATAATGTCTGTACATTGAAGATATTTAAGAAAATTTGGTATCAGGGGACTATATAGGAGCAATAGATTGCGAATCTGTCATTTTTAAAAATCTTGTCTGTCTGTATGTTTGACACCGCATCACGCCAAAACCACTGAATGAAATTGAGTGCGGTTTTCATAGTTGTATTACTGGTGGTCTAACTTAAAATCTGGTGTATGTTTTATCGTGATACGTCACTTAGAAGCCGAGATATCAATAAATAGGACTTTTTGATACGCCACAAAACTGCAGGAAATACTGAAAGTGCCCAATAGAGCGATATAAAAGATTGTTTTGTATCGGAAATATACGTTATTTCTTCAAAAAAATCAATGTGTACCATTTTTTTTTAACTAATTCACTGCATATACATATGCAGTGAATTAGTTCTGCTAATCAACAATAGATGTCAGTTTAGGTAACTAGAAGCCATAATTAAAAAATGTAAGTAGGTCTGAGAACGAGTCAACAAATCTTTTATTAAAATTAATGTATAAATATACATATTTACAATATTTAAAACATTGGGGTTTTAAGAAATTAGTTACCCTACTCAATCAATAACACAGATAACTATGTTAGATTATGCTTTTAGATTCCTATATTCAATTCGTTTTATGATGGTGTGGGTCAGAGTTAGTGATAATAATATGACACAATTTAGGAAAACTTTATTATCAAATATTGTTTTTTCTGTAGATTAAAAAAAAATCTTAAATTTTGACAAAGTATTACAATTTAGATTTTCTTATTGTGATGTAGGAATAGGCACACAGAAAGTAGATAATAATAAAAATACAAATCAGAATGAGTAAGAAATTAAAATATTTGCGAATAATCGTCTACTGGTGTCACCTACTGGTCAATGCGTACCAAGCCGGCCCCGCATAGGCTAACGATGACCGGACGTAAGTGCAATACAAATACTTAACTAAAATACTTTTGAATTTGCGAATAGCCACGTAAAAACAGACGAGCCACCTGATGCTAAATTGTCATCATCCTTCATGGATGACTAAAAGCATCGTCCGTGATCAGACTAAAGGCATATCACCCATTGGTTGTTATCCAAGAAAGAAAATAAGAATTATAAAATAATAAATTAAGAAGATGATTAAATTTCCATTTTGTCAAGTTTAGAGTGAGTCATTCATAAATGACTAAATCATAATTTAGCAGAGCTTAGAATTAATATGTATCGAGCTATATAAATAGTAGTAAAAATAAACTAATGTTATGGTAATGCAGGCACGCTGTTTAATCCACAAATGGCGAATCAGTTTAAATAATCAGTTTCTTTTGAAACGTTTTATAGGTATAAAATATACGTCTGGCATCTGGGCCAGGTTCTTGGACACTTAAAAATCCCAAAGTCATTCAGGAATAAACTCAGAGAGAACTAGAGTCTCCCGGTTGAGAGGCGGACTCTGCTGTCGGGCAGGGGATCCTTTTACTACCGTAAATCTAGCTGGTGCCGCGGTTCCGAAACTCCCCAGTTAGTCGGGGGACTTTTGACTCTTCCCACAGAAGCGTTTAGCTCTCAGGCAGTCAAATACGGAGGGGCGAGACGTTCCTGAGCGACTCATGTAGCCCGTGGTCGGCGTGATCAAACATTGACCGAGAAACCTGACATGGTACACCACAGGTACCTGCTAAACGGCGGCGGCGGCAGTTTGCGTGATTTGGTGAGCAACATGGGAACCGTCTTACAGGCATTACTTGGTCAGATGAAAACACATAATAAGTTGAAATGAAGGAAGAAGTAGTGCCAATAAAACACTACGTAATTAAAATGGAAGAAGAATTTTATTCGATTACTTAAGGTTGGCTGTTTATACTTACGTGGAAAATTTGTCGACGTCTATGAATAAATAGGAGCAGTCCAGTATTCCACTGTCATTAATAATCTCCAACTCCTACAATGTCCTGGTTTAATTTCGGGGAAGTGTAGTCGAAGTAAAACTTTTTTTTTCAGTTGTCTTTATTTATCTCAGTATATCTTAATTGACCAGGGATGAAGCCTTTGAAAATGGTAAGTGAAAAAATAATAGTAGGATGAAACCCATTGAAAAAGGAAGAGAATAATAATAACAATAATTTACGGGCGATCTGATGTCGGGAAGTGGGTGGGTTGGTGGGTGGTGGGGACTTGGGGAGGGGGATGAGTTTTTAATGGTGAAAAACGGTTTATCTCCATATCCGGCAAAACTACAAGTCGTATGGAAAAAAGTTAAATCGCAAAGTTGTAGGCCTAAAACTTTTGGATTTACACTTTTTTCATATAATCTCAAAATTGATGTGAAAAATTCATATAATCAAGTTTTTGATTTTTTATTTTTATCTTTTACAAAAAATAATCACGAAGTTTCGTGAAAACTTAACTTTTTATGTTCCAAACACACTTTAATTTTTTTTATTTAAAATATTTCTTTTTTCACGATATTTTGACTTAACATCAAAAAAGCGCCCTAATTTTTCAATCGAAAATTCTCACGTCAAAATATCTGCTTTTTAAAAAAGTCGGTGGGATTTTTTTCCTTGAAATCTCTACTTTTTGATGGAATAAAAAAATTACATTATTATATGGTAAATGTTGTGTGGTAGCTGCTACGAAATCATAGGTGGTAAGGCCCAACCATAGGCCATATTGTATTAGGGTCTGGGTTGGGCTGGGTCTGGTGGTGTATCTCAGGAACAGACTATGTAACTCCAGAATGGGTGGGAATAACAGTTTTAAAAATATTTGTTAATGGTCACGTTGACATAGCAAAACCAGTATAACATTGACCAATTCAAGATCTGATGGTGTACGTATATAAAATCCCACTAATATTTCTTAGGCGTATAATAAGATATTTTTTTACTCTCGCTAAAGCGGCTAAATGGATTTAGATGAAATTTGGCTCACAGATATTTCATATCCCGCATCAAAGAACAGGGTGCATGTTCATCGGGATCAGGTCGTTCGAGGGTCGGATATGGATCTGCTTCTTCATCAGGTCAAGGGTATAATTCAGTTTGGAAGTTAGGTTTACAGGTTATTTAGTGTTTTAGGGTTTTGTTCCTCAAATGAAAAAACATAACCTTTACAGGATCACTTCGTTGTCCGTCTGTCTGTCTGTCTGTCGGCCCTATTTTATCAGGAAGGCGTGGAGGTATCATTCCAAAAAAACTTTAACTTATTTATATTTTGGTTAATAGATCGCTTAACTTATTTATATTTTGGTTAATAGATCGCTATGTCCACGCATGGGAACGACAGTTTTACAGCGGCAAAGTTAAGTTTGTTACTGAATCATTTAATATTCGGTTTAAGTTCGGTTCTGTAAAACCCTCTGTGCCAAAAAACTCGCATTTCCCGGGATGTTTTTTAATTACTTTCATTAAATTCTCAAGTCCACGCAGACGAAGTCGCGGGTAAAAGCTAGTTATATATACTAGGAAAATGTTAACATATAGGTTTCGTTAAAACATTAGCTTTTCGATATAATCATTTCCATAAAAATATATTTACATTTACCTTGAGAAATCAGCAATTTCGGAAGGGAACTTCAAAATTGCTACGAGGTCGACTCAACTTTATTTACTTAATCCCTGGAAAACTACTGAAAAAACACTGACATAACCGTGCACAGATTGTCATGCCATTATCCAAAAATGATTTGCCATGCGTAATATTCGTCAGTTCTCATGGTAGAATTTACAAAAAATACAAAACCGCGGTAACGGATGGTGGAATTCCACCCGAACCATTTTTTGAAATTTTTTTTAAACTCTTATTTCTGCTAATTATCTGTCAAAAACTGAATAAAAAATGATTTTTTTATATTGTCGATATTCAGTTAATGTTATATAGCCCCAAATTTGAATGCTATCGAACATACAAAACATGTTTTATCGCATGTTTTGTAGTCGAAATCTGCAGGGGACATCGTAAAAACGATGGTCTTATTTTATTAAATGATTAATAAAAATTATATAAAGCAATAATTGCAACTTTTGTTGGTGTTCCCGTAAAGATTATTAAACAGAGAAACAGAAAAAAATTACGATTTTATCTTTTGGGCAATATAATTAAGAAAATTCGAAGTATGAAGTCAGGGGACACGGTAAAAACTAAATGTACACTTTTTGGCGAAAATGCCCATATATTTTATGTCGTTAACAACAATGATCGTTGAACGTACACTACAATACTAACGCCACTGATTATGAGTTTACTTTGAAGACACCAAAAACAACCAGCTTTGCACAGTTGTAAGACACCGAATATAAGGTGATGTCTTTATTCACGTGGGTTTATTTAATCTGGTGATTTAGGTAAGTCTAACGCCCTAACTCAGAGTCACTAACGATTACTTTAGTCGCTTCTTAGTAAATAATCACCATACAAATTCTGTACTAAGGAGTAACCATTAGTGACTGTTGGGGCGTTAGTTTAATTGTAAGAGGTAAATTAAGTATAATAAAAATAAATCAGAAGTTAACATACGAGTATATGCAAATCTACTGTCCAAGGTGAATAAAGTTTATTAAAATATTATACTGACTAAATTTATCATAACAAAAGCAACAAAGTGTTTGCTATTGAAAAGTAATCAAAGAAGACCTCAATCTTCCTTATGAAAAATTAATACAACCTAAAATTGACTGTTAACTTTAATACATTTGATATCCTTCAATCAAAGTTAAGTATGTTTTCAAAGAAATCCACAAATAATCTCCCGAGTAACAAAACGTTACGTAAATGCGAGAGAAGTAAGTTAATAATTCCGTAGAATTGACGAGGCTTGCAGGATAACTGATCTTGCTCCCGCATACCCTATTAGGAGAAGAATCACTTTCGATAAAGTACTTCTCATTATTTTCGGCAAGTTAAAGGGAATTACATGCACGAGTGGCTTTGAAATTGATGTTAGTGATCTTATTAAAACCAATGGGAATTAATCACAGATAACTTGGCTGTAATGTGTGGATTTTGGGAATGTAATTTGGTAACATTGGATTGAGGTATTTAAAATTTTAGAGTTGTTAATAGGAGCTTAAAGCAGTAAGATAGTCCTGAATGAATTGAATATTGAAAAATTTTTAAGACTCGAGAAAATCGAGTTCAAGACACAAAAATTGTGTTCAAGATAAATTAATGTGTGCAAATTCATTTCTTCCAACGAAATTCGAGATAAATTATACGCTGGTAACGAAGTTAGTTTTATTTTTTCTTATAGAGAAATATTGTCACGCGCTTTATTGAAAGTGACTCCAGCAAGGCTATTCACTTTTGTAACTTGACAGCGGAATCCGCGATGAGTTTCAAAATTGAAGTTCGAGTCCGAGATCTTGATATGTGATTCTCTAATCATCTGGTACGCACTTGCGAAGTGAAGTCATCCTAGAACTCGAACGTCAATTTTGAAACTCCGCTGTCAAGTTACAAAACTGAATAGCGTTCCTGTTCTGCAAACTAGAATTTTAATGCAAATAATTTTATACGTTAATTAAATTGAATTTTCAGTTAGATAGCTTGCGGACGAACTATTGAAGAATACTGAACTGGCACACCAACATACATAGGTACATACATACATAAATAGTCCTTCAACACGAGATACCTGGCAATTTAATCGTCTATTTTTCGCTAATTTGACTTGAATTTAAAAATGGATGACGATATTTCGACGACAAGATATACGATAAAGACGATAAAGTGATTTACAAATAGGCGATTTTGTTGTTTTTTGACATGACAACGTCTATTAAAACGATGAACGCTGGGTGCACGCACGAAAAAGAATGACTCACTGACACGTTTCGCGAGCGAGAGCGCGGAACAAGCGATAGAGAGGCACGATCGGCTACGATCGGCCGAAGCGCTCAATTTTATCTATAAAAGTATGCAATCATTTCATCAATGTTTTGTCATGACGTTGTCACGTTAAACTACCGTCCGTTAATCGACTTTACAGACATTTCTTTTTTAAGATTATGTCATGCATTAATGGCTATCGAGCTTCTTCTATTATTTAATATTATTTTTGCAGTTAATCTTACAAAATTTCCTTGTATCACAGGAAGATTTGAATTCAGGGTGAGTTGAATATGAAACAGCCTCTTTATGAAATTGTGGAACTTCGTCACGTCGCACTATTTACTAGCTCGTCTAAATCAATCCCGCTTTCGATCACACGCAACATCAGCCAACAATTTGGTAAACAAATGACGGTTGATTAGCTTTGACACGAAACCATTTTCGAATGCTAATTTCTCGTTTGAACTCGAAATTACAATTTATGATTGACTGTTTGCTTTTATTAAAATATAATTTAATTTAGTTATCAAAGTGTTGGTGCTTTTAAAAGGTTTTTATTTAGCCTATCCTGCTTATATTCTTCAAAATTCAGTTCCGCTGATGGCAATGAAGGTTTTGAGGGGAACTCTTCGAATAAAATAGAAAATTATAAAATAAATGTAGTGATTTTGTTTATGTGTATTACCGAAGACTATTTCCTTCGTCCGTTATATTTTTGGTAACTTTTTTGTATTATTGTTACAAATTATATTATTGTAAAAACATTTCGTAAGACGTTTCACTTTCAAAGCGCTTTCCACAAGTAGTTTTTCTTAAAATGATTCCCACAACAATAACTCGTCCCATCTCATGTTAACCCTTAAAATGAAACCGCAGTTAACCCCTCCATTGTGCGGGACAGGTGTAACTTCAAGCCAGCACTTAACAGTAACTATTAATAATCTACCGTCACTCGGGCTCACGGCTAAGACCTCGTGACGTGACAACGGAACGACGCCATTCGTTGCTGTCAGCGTGCTCCATTTACCTACGTCACGTGTGCTTGACAGATTGTTCCGCCTCTTGTTGCGTTGTAGCGTTCACTTGTAAAGGCAGGTGGATACTCGAACTACCCGTAAAGTCTGATATACGGACCTTTCGCAGCAGCGTTGGGAGTCCAAATCGTTATTTGATTGGGTTACTTTTATTTCCCTTAAATTTTTATTATACTGCCATTCAGCAACATGTTTGTTTTTTATACTATACCTCGAAGTGATCTCATTTAGTCGAGTTTTAATTAGCTGTGCGTGCAAAATAGGTACGTTTATTTAGCTTAAACTGTCGTATCGACCTTTTTTAACCGACTTCAAAGATATACTCTTCAACTACAGAAGTCTCTAGATCACCTAGATCCATTTTTGACAATAACCCTAATGTACAAATGATCAATCAAGGATCCTATAAAACGAGGAAAAATACAAAAAATCCTCACCGTAGCTCATTGTGTAACTTGAATTTATGTACTGTAAAGGGTATTAATATTTAAACTGAATTCTCGTGACCTCTCCGAAATGAACAAAGTAATTTATATCGCTCTTACACTTCCTCGAGTCACGTACGCTTGAAATATTGTACTGTGGTTTTCGCGACCTATAAATTGTATGGTCTGTTAAAATACTGTCACTCTTTGTAAACAGCTCCCATTTTTTCTCAAGAGTCTTTCGTACAGGGGTCTGGAAGTTCCAAGTGACTCTGCGATGAATTTACTTGCTCTAAATATTATAATTGTATCTAGATTAGTGTAGTCAATCAGAGTAGCAGTAATTTATTTCTTCTGGTCAGGCTGGGTCTCAAGAAAACTTTGGTTATTAGGAAACATTATATAGTATTTTTTTGTATAAAAAATTATTATTTTAATTACTTAAACCTAAATCTACTAGTAAAAGCCGCATGAAAATGCATGCAATAGTATTTCTGTAATTTTGCGTTTAAATTAAATCCTTTCCAAAAGTCTTGATTTGAATTTATTACCGCTTAGGCACAAAAAAACGTTAGGGAAGCTGACATTAGTATAATAATTTAAAAGATATGACTTTAAGATATTACTTTCTCATAATAGTCAACATAGTGTAGCCTGTATTTTAGGACTTTCTGAGGAAACCCAGTGGGACCGTTGTGGACCATGACTACTTTTACGTGACTCAAATAAGAACACTTATTTCTAAGGATTCATAATGAGAAATAAAAATACATGACTCTATAGAACGTTACAGCTCGCTTAATTCTCTCCAGGCGACGAAACCACAGGAATATCAGAGAAGCCAAGAGTTTGTCGGAAGCGTAGCTTTACACTTTATTATTTAGAAAAGAACATTGTGATATTACATTCTACAATGTATATTCGAGCATATTTTTTTCTACTGCAATATAATGTTTGTTAAATTGTACAGCCCATTCAATTTTCTTTTAATGTTATAAACAGCGCAGCTCAGTTACGAATGTTTTTTTTTTTATTAATAACACTAAATTTCGGTCAATTAGATGCCATCAAAAACATAACTTGTAAAAAAACCCAAGTCTCACAACTCAGTTCTTCTACCGTAAAAACTTGTGAGATCCATGTAATACCAAGTCGGTTAATTTATTCAGTTCCTACTTAAGGTTCCTTCTGTCTTAAGTTATTACGTAATTAGCTAACCTAACAAGTAACAACATCTTATAGTGACCATATCAATATTGAAAATCTTTTATGTTTTAAATAAATAGATCGACTTGACCATCGCATGAAAACACAATGTATCTCACAAGTAATATCTACCTACATATTATATTTGTTTAGTGCGATTGCCAAGTCAATCTATTTATTTAAAACATAAAAGATTTTCAATATTGTAAGGGAACTGATTTTTAACTAGCAACATTATACGATTAAGAGAGGGTAGCAACTGTCAACGGAGCATATATAAGGAGAAGCCGGCTGTCACCTGGATTCATTACTTTCCCGTGCCATATCATTATAAGATAAACACCAGTGTAATTTCTTGACTATCTATCAATAAATAAGTTATAATTAGAGTCAGTGTTTTTCTGGGCTAACCCTCATAGCTCAGAAGCCGGGATATTACTCACGTAAGTCTTTATAAAACTTGAAATATTTTATCTGAGTACAGTGAACATTTTGTAGTGTTAAATTTGAATTAAAACTGAAAATGGGGCGTCATAAGAAATCTAAGGATGGTGATCGCGAAGCTCGTTTACGTCGTAAATTATTGAAGGCGGTTGAAACTCGTAGACTAACGGAACGCTTGAAAAAGTTAGAAAAGGAGGTATTCCGTAATCAGTGTGATATTTTATCTAATTGTGACGCTGTTTCAAGATCCCATTATGAGAATTCTATTAATAGCGATGAACATAATATTTTGCCATCTACCCACATTTCACGTCCAGATATTTCTAATCAATGTCCACCGAATGTTTCTGCCAAAATTCATAATGAGGTACCATCTGCATCATCGGAGGTACACGGGATTCCGTGTAATATTGCACCGGTGTCAGTGAACATGGCACAAGTAACACCTACGCCGACTAATATATCCACGCCGGTGACGAATAATGGGAGCCAGACGGTACCCATTGACAACAACATTCCACCATATATTATGGCTCAACCGTCGATTGAAGATCATGCTAATCATATTGTATCTGGCCAAAATATTTCCCTACCGGAGTGTTCTAACCCTGTCCCCGTACAATCATCGTGTTCTTCTACCTTACGATACGTGGGGCGTAGTGATCCTTTGCCTGAATTCGACCCACAGAACTCGATTATTACTATGGAACATTGGATTAGAAAAATAGAAGGCATTTCTAGTATGTACGGTTGGGATGAAAAGACTGTTATATTTAATTGCACTTCTAAGTTGAAAGGTTATGCTCGCCAGTGGTATGAGCAATTATGTGAATCAAACTTAAGTTGGTCTGATTGGAAAGCGAGGTTATTAACAGCTTTTCCTTCTAACCGAAGCAAATTGAATATGTTGCGTGACTTGGTCAATACATTAAGACGTTTTGATCAAGATTATTTACAATTTTATTATGATAAGTTAGCTTTAGGTAACGCATGTGGAATACCCGAGTCACTGATTACGGAAGCTATTATTGGAACTATTAACAATGACTTGATAGAGGTTGGCGCGATTTCAGCTGGATGTCACGATCCTCCAAAGCTCTTGAAGTATTTATCTTCATTTGCTCATCCGGTTCAAAATTTAGTTGAACGTCATAAAAAAATCGGTGTCGGTAATTCTAACTTTAAGCCTGTATGTCATATTTGTAAGCGCCGCGGCCATATTGCATCTAAGTGTATAAATAAAACGCAAGACAAGCATAATAAAACCAATTTAATTTGTTCATTTTGTAGTAAGCGCGGCCATGTTGAGAGTGATTGCTTTATTAAAAATAAAAAGTGTAGTTATTGTAATAAAACCGGTCACGTTAAAGATGAATGCCTAAAGTTAAAAAATCGAATTCCAACAGGTGATAGGAGTAAAAGCAATACAACGCAGAACGTCCGTATTATTAAAGACGCATCAGGTAGTTCTAAATATTATCTGACTATTACCATTAATGATTATCCAGTATACGCCTTTATAGATTTTGGTAGTTCATGTGTTACTATAACTCAGTCGGTTGCTCAAAAGATAAATTTAAGCCATGTTGAGTGTTCTTCAAATGTTGTTATAAGTGGTTTTGGTGGATCGAAAATTATACCGATTGGGCAATGTCATATTAAAATAAGGGCAGATGAAGCAACTTGCGAAACTAACGCGTACATTGTACCTGATAGTGCTCAAGATATAGGTGTCATAGTCGGTCAACCGTTTACGGACTATCCAGACGTATATGTAATTAAAACACCGACTTCGTTGAAAATGTATAACGGAAATAACTTATGCGAATTACCTAATTTAGTTGATCCTGTAGAACGAGTGAAATTAGTAACAAATAATGAGATTATTTTAGAGCCAGGTATAAATAAAATTATTTTGTCATGTGATCAACCTATCTCAGAATCGGTTATAATTAATAAAACAACACACGAGTCTCCTTGCGCTGAATGTGTGATTCCATCATGCGAAACTGAGGTAATCTGTGGGAAATCTATATTGAGAGTTTATAATATTAGTAATAGTAAAATTCTAATTTCTAAGGGCAAATGTATGGCGCGTGCTACTATTACATGTGGTAAAAATAAATACAAAATAGGTGAAAATCTTAATCAAGAAATACGCGATAAGTTACAAAATATTTTAAATGATTTTTCTGATTGCTTTTCGGGAACTGAAAATAGACTAGGTAAATGTCCAGTCAAAATGCATATTGAATTAACCGACTCTAAGCCGATATATTATCGTCCGTATCGTATGTCAATTGCAGATAGTGAAAAGGTTCGAGCTATCGTCAATGATTTAATAGATAAGTCTATTGTAGAGGAGTGTAATTCGCCGTATGCTAGTCCCGTGATACTTGTACCGAAAAAGACGGGTGAATCTCGTATGTGTGTGGATTACAGGGCCCTCAATAAGATTACAAAGAAAGATCGTTATCCGTTACCCTTAATCCAAGATCAGTTAGATAGATTATCGAAGCAACGCGTATTCTCTAGTTTAGATGTAAAATCTGCATATCATTGTATACAAATAGATGACGATAGCAAACAATACACGGCGTTCGTTACTCCCGACGGCCACTACCAATATAAGCGTATGAGTTTTGGTCTAGTAAATGCACCGTCAGTGTTTCAAAGGGCCATGGATGAGGTGTTGGGCCCCTTGCAATTCCAGTGTGCTACAGCTTATCTGGATGATATACTTATTTATGCCGAGAACAATGACGATGCATTAGAACGGTTGAGAGCCGTCTTGGGTAAAATTAAAGACGCTAATATGACACTTCGGCTTGATAAATGTTCATTTTTAGTTTCACGCATCGAGTACTTAGGACACGAAGTATGCAATGGTGAAGTGAGACCATCCATGCATAAATTGGTTGCTGTTCGTGATTTTCCTACTCCTACTAATGTACATCAAGTACGCCAATTTATGGGCTTAGCGAATTATTTTCGTAAATATGTTCCTGGGTTTGCTACTATCGCACGACCTATTACTATACTTACCAAAAAGAATGAACCGTGGAGATGGGGAGAAGACCAGATACAGGCTTACGAACGTATAAAGTCAATACTTGTGACCCAACCAGTGTTGGCTTTGTTTAATTCAGAGTTCGAAACTCAAATTCACACGGATGCGTCGAAGATAGGGTTAGGCGGAATACTTTTACAAAAGCAACCTGATAGAGTTTGGAAACCAGTCGCGTA
This sequence comes from Thymelicus sylvestris, assembly GCA_911387775.1. Classification (NCBI taxonomy): domain Eukaryota; kingdom Metazoa; phylum Arthropoda; class Insecta; order Lepidoptera; family Hesperiidae; genus Thymelicus; species Thymelicus sylvestris. The sequence goes on from OU426889.1 coordinate 18,232,054, forward strand.
CGCAAGTAGGCAGACGACACCCGCTGAACAAAAATACCACAGTTTTGAGCTGGAAACCCTGGCCGTAGTTATGAGTTTATGTAAGTTTAAGATTTACGTAACTGGTATTAAATTTGTTATCGTCACTGACTGTAGTGCTTTAAGATGGACTTGGTCGAAACGCGACTTATCTCCGCGGATTGCAAGGTGGTGGCTTGAAGTTCAAAACTTTGATTTTGATGTTGAGTATCGTGCTGGTAAGTCCATGGCCCACGTTGACGCTTTGAGCCGGAACCCCACTCCGTCGGTATCGCGAATTACAGATAAAGATTTAATTGAGTCATTACAGTTGGATGATGATACAATACGTACTACAATAGAGCAGTTGAAAAATGAGATATCTAATAATAATATGAATGGTCTAGCTAAGGATTATGTTATTGAAAATGGGGTATTGTTTCGAAATATAAATAACGAAAAAAGGGTTGTCGTGCCTCGTAATTTACGGTGGTCACTCTTACAGACTTTTCATGACAATAATGGTCACGTTAATTTTAATAAAACTTATGATGCAATAAGGTCAAAGTATTGGTTTGGTAATATGCGACGTTTCATTCAAAAATATGTTCGTGGCTGTATATCGTGTCAGTATGCTAAGAGACCTACTGGGCGACGCGTAGGCCTTCTACACCCAATAGAACGGATTCCTGTACCATTTCACACGGTACATGTGGACCATTTAGGGCCATTTTGTAAAAGCCCTTCTGGTAAAATGTACATTCTTGCCATTATTGATTCGTTTACCCGTTTTATTTGGTTGGAGGCTGTGCGTGACGTAAGTTGTAAATATGTTTTGATTGCTTTTGATCAATTAATAAAAACTTTTGGTTTGCCTTCTCGTGTAATCAGTGACAGGGGTACAGCGTTCAATTGTAAAGATTTTAAGCATTACTGTCTTCAGAGACAAATTAAACATGTTATGACTGCTGTAGCTAGTCCTAGGGCGAACGGGCAAATCGAGAGGTTTAACAGAACTATACTTGATACCCTTGTTACTTACGTCGGGGATGACCAAAGCAGCTGGGAACAATATTTACCCAAAGTTCAATTGGGCCTTAATTCGAACATAAATAACACAACAGGAAAATCTCCTCTCGAACTGCTTTATGGTTTTCGTCCTAGGCTGGCTGGTGATATAATTGTACCTGCCGGACCTTCCGGTTTAAACGTTTTGCGAGAGGGAGCGCTTACGCGCTCTGCGTTAGCTTCAAAACAGGCAAAAGAACGCTTCGATAAAAAGCGACGTGATGGACCTTGTTTTGAAGTCGGTGATAAAGTTTTGGCCGAAAGAAAAATTCTACGGAAGGGATTACGTAGTGGAAAACTTATGCCTCGATTTGACGGCCCGTTTACGGTTGTTAAAGTGCTCCCTCACGATCGATACGTCGTTGAAGGTACACAGGGTCGAAAATGCCCTTATAAAAATGAATTGGCTAGAGATAAATTAAAACTTTTCCAACCAAATATTGCCGATTTAGAAGATACAGAATAATATAATTATTTGAAAAATGTTAATAATGACTTGTGTAAATTATATGATTTCCAATGTTATATTCTGGATTATGTTTTCTAATAAGGAATTGGCTTATTAAATTTGTGCTGGTCGAGCTCGTTATTTATTATAGAGGTACCTCTGGGCCTTATGAGGCCATGATATAACACATATAGGTGGCCGATCAAGCCCCATTGATTGCAATTATTGTGTTATTGTTAAAATCCGGAAGCATGCCGTAAAGTTACAATAAGCGAATTGGTTGACATTAAGACGTTAATCAAGGCTTAATGAACTGATCTTTAATTGACATTAAGAAGTCAATCAAACTACACTGGACTACACGCCATTAAGAAGGTTTGTGTTAAATTATTTATCGATTATTATGACAGCGCTTTATAAATTTGGTATTTTCTATAAGTCATTAAGAAGACTTATTTTATGAATTTCTACTGGCCATTAAGAAGGCCTAATAGCCATTCAGAAGGCTGTATTGTTTAATTTTCAGCTATTCACCTTCAGAGGTGAGTTTATTTTCAGCTAAGGTGATGATACCCTAAGACCTAAACTTCGCGGGTCGCGCAGTATATCAGGAAGGCTGACTGTAAGGGAACTGATTTTTAACTAGCAACATTATACGATTAAGAGAGGGTAGCAACTGTCAACGGAGCATATATAAGGAGAAGCCGGCTGTCACCTGGATTCATTACTTTCCCGTGCCATATCATTATAAGATAAACACCAGTGTAATTTCTTGACTATCTATCAATAAATAAGTTATAATTAGAGTCAGTGTTTTTCTGGGCTAACCCTCTTAATATAGATATGGTCACTATAAGATGTTGTTACTTGTTAGGTTAGCTAATTACGTAATAACTTAAGACAGAAGGAACCTTAAGTAGGAACTGAATAAATTAACCGACTTGGTATTACATGGATCTCACAAGTTTTTACGGTAGAAGAACTGAGTTGCGAGACTTGGGTTTTTTTACAAGTTATGTTTTTGATGGCATCTCATTTCTTTTTGTAGATAGTCCTACTTTTTTTCCTTTTACAAGTTATCTTTGAACATAATTATATCTAGGTACCTATCTACACCTATTATTCCATTATATCTAGGTACCTATCTACACATATTATATACATGTACACTGATTCATTCACTGCAAATGTAACTTTGTTATACAGGTACAGTGATTCATTAACTGCAAATGTAACTTTGTAATCCTATACCTTTATATAGGATTACAAAGTTATTTATGCAGTTGATATATCTAGAAAACTGGAGCGCAATTGCAAAATATTTTAGTTTTTCCTTGATCTATACACTAAACACTAATTGTGTTCCAAATTTGAAGCTTCTATGTCTGCTAGAAGTGCCTTAGAGTTTTGATGATCGGTCAGTCAGTGAGTGACGAAATTAAGCAACTTTGACTAGTTATAATTCTAAAACTACTGAATCAAATTGAATGAAATTTGAAATATAGCGTATTTATACCATGACTGCTTGGTAGCTGAAAATTCAGACTTCTAGCTTTATCCACAAGGAAGTTATAGGGGGTCGAAAATGGCCTGAATTGCTTCGAGAAAAGGATGGTACGGCCGTGCCGATTTTTTGCTCGACTTGGCGGGGGCACTGCCGTGCCCCCAGATAAGACAGTTTGCAGATTTTGATACCTACGTGAAGAAATAACTTTGAATTTGGGTCAATAAATAACTGCATTCACGTAGCCTATGTTACACAAATGAGGCAATAAGATTATTTTAATTAAATTTTAAAGAATATTCATTTACATCTCAACCAGCAGAATTTTCACACAGTGTGAAAAAATTCAAAGACTACACTCCGAATTTCGCTATTCAAAATTTCTCCATCCAATCTACTCCAACAACTCCAACTCGAAGTGGGACAAGAAAGCATTCGACTTTCTCAATATTTTTAGAGATTGACGTGCAAATAACTTGTTCAGCCGAAGTAATCGAAGCATATCGAAGAATCTTCGCCATCGCTGCATTGGCTCTTTGGAGGCAGATTCACGGGCAGGTGAGGATTTGTTCACGAAGCCAGAGAATGAGCGATTTTTGTTTATGTTGAAAAAACCACTCAATTTCATAAAGACAATATTGATAATAAATTTAACCAAATAATCATATTCATCAACATCATTATTCTAATAAGATTAGTGGTTATATTTTAAAGTGTGTTAACAAATATATACAGTAAAATAATTCGGTTTTGCTAAAGGCATCACTGTTCCATTGCTGGTTTTTTACTTTTTATTTACTACTGACACAAATATGATCTCTCTTTCTTAATATATACCTACTAGCAATTTATTTATGCTTGCTGGCGATGTCTCAGTGAAGTAGATATAAAATAGTTTCTAAACAAATTTCAGAGCTTATGCATGCTGTTAACACTGCCAGCATATGAAAATTCTATTACATTATTTCTACAGCACGAACCTTAAACGTTGACAAAAATAAATAAGCTTTATTTTCGTACAAATCGCTGTTTTACTAGCCGCATTTATTTTCTATGTTTACTCTGAATTTCTGGATTTCATTCCGTGAACTACCGTCGATGCCCGGATTGCTTCGTGTATGAACGACTTAGTTTACTGCGAAACGTATATGCTATGCTAGCTTTTATATTGTTATCGGTCTCGTATCGGAGGGGTGATGCTGAGAAACGATATTGAACTGCAGGAAATATTGTTTTGCGATTTGTAAGCGATTGTGAAAGTAATGGTTTCTCATAATAAGTAGATATTGATAAAGTGTGACGCTGGTGACTTGCCATGATTTTTATACATTTGTTTTTATAACTGTAATATTGAAGATATCCAGGAAAAAAGGTAGTATGAGTGTGTTAGCGTAAAAAAATAGGAATGCAGCAGATTTATTAACAAAGATTCTTAGTTTTTTTTATGTTTGTTTGCATCTAGTACCTAAGCTTCGGGTTATATTTATTTTTTGCGTTATTTCAATCATGCACATAAAAAACATGTTAAAATAAGGAATATTAACATTTTTCGAGTGCAACTACTATTTTTCGGAGCTAAGCGAAGGCAGTTACTAGTTTAAAACAAGATTCGGTATAATATCGAATCAATGTCGTTCCTCCGCATAGCCTAGTCGTCGCCAGCACGTCTCCTAGTGACCAATAACCCTGTGATTGGATTACGCGAGAAAATATTTTTTTTCGTCCCAACATCCCTTCGGCGAACAACATCTGCTACAGATATTATTATCGTTTTCAGCACGTTGTACTGTGTTTCTATAATATTATGTTACGTAATGGAAATAGAAAACGTTGAACGTGGCTCACCTGAATATAAGCGTCAATTGAGTCTTTAAGACCTTGGTCTGTTGAGTTTGGGATTAACAAGAGTTAGGAATATTTATATTATTATTATGCATCTCGTAATTTTCACTGGGTATGTAAACAGACTTACTTAGAACTAATTAGACTACTTTGGTAGACTTATGAGGGGACACAGGTTCAACAGGTAAGCCCATTTGAGAAACATTAATAAAGTGAGTGTGTGGAACTCAAGGTGGATACTAATCGATTGCACATCCTGATTCACTTATTATTATTTGTGACGTGTACGACTGTACGTGTAGTAATGTCTTTATATGTATCGATTGCGATATTGGCATTTATATAGTCATAGGGCCTTTTAAGGCCTCTTAATGGCACAGGTTTCTCTTTATCTTTCTTTTTCTTCTCTCTTTCTTGGCCAGCAACGCATCAGTAATGCCTTTGGTGTTGCTGATGTCCATGGCCGAAGATAGCCACTTACCATCAGGTGGATCGTCAGCTCGTTTGCTGGCTATTAAAATAAAAAAAATAAAGGTAGTATATAGAGCGTGTTTAACCACTCTTCATCAGTTAGTGAAGGAGAGTGGTCAATCCATCTGTCGGAAAATTTCTTTACCACACGAAGCCTTTGACATACCTAAACCACTATATGTATGTGTGTGTAAACTATGTAATGATATTAGCCAAGACTGGCGGATTAAAATACATTGTGAAGCATGAAAGCTGTTAAAAGTTAAGACCACTTACGATAACCCATCCAACAAGCGACCGCGCCTACAAATGTTTATTTCGGTCTTTTAAATCATCACATTCTGCCTTGCTATAGAGCACTTTCAAACAGAATTCAATTTCATTCAGTTTATTAAAAAAATGAAGTTTCGTAACTTTCATATTTCTAAACAAATCCCTAAAAAAATGTCATGTTAGTTTTAACCAAACGCAGAAGCATAAAGCATTGAACTGAAACATGTTTTTACTGAGCGCGAGTGGTGACAATCACGGCAATGTTAGGGCTTTGTTTTTAGTTTATATTTTAGGGTTCCACATCAAAAGGATACTATCGGGAATCATAAAACTTCGCTTTCCATCCGTCTATCTATCTGAATTATTATCTTATTTTTGCTGCAGTATTTTCACGTTATCAAATAGCCCAACGAAAGATTAAGCATATAAGCACTCAAAACCTTAAATATTACTTCGTTTAATTTTTAATTTCTCATCACATTGAATCAAAACCAAACCTTATAAATTAAAAATCTCACTAGCTAATTGTCATGTATCTTGTTGTTTCCCCTTCACTGCCAATGAATCGATAAATCGAAATTCTCCATAACGTTCCAACAATCTGCATGATGGGAATACCAAGTCGTAAATTTATACATGAATGTGATATGCGTTGAAGTTGGTACGTCAAATATATCGTTCCATTTCAGCTAAACTGCCAGTAGTAAATATCCCTTGATTGAATTTATAGAGATGTTCGCCTCGGTAGCTACGTAGAACAGATATCGATTAGAAATGTCAGTAATTTGTCCAATGATAAAGTTAATCAGGAGATCTTTTACATGATAAGGTATTTGAAAAATCAGGGGGTATTGTGGATAAGTTCATTGGTTTCCTTCAATCATGTCTTACCAGAGCAATCTAAAATCGCAGACAACTTATAATATTTTCTTCTGAATAAAACAATAATCTGAATTTTACCAAGAAAAAAACTGACTTCAGGGACTACATGACAAGCACAAGTTTTCGATTAAAAAAAAACATTAAAATCGGTTCACCCAATTGAAAGTTCTGAGGTAACAAACATAAAAAATACAGTCGAATTGAATACCTCCTCCTTTTTTGAAGTCAGTTAAAAACGATTTTATTAAGCTTACCCTGGGTCAAACACTGGATCAAACCCTGGATCACAAATTGCATTCATAATACTAGTAGAATAATTTTCTTAACATTGCAGTTTCTGATCTCTCATGGCGATAATTTTATTACAGAATTGCATAGCTTACGATATGACTCGATTTTCCGTCCAACAAAAACGAGATCAATGACCTTGTTACTCCGTTGGCATTAACCTGCCTACGAGTGAAAAATTATTGGTTCGATTTCCGGATTAGACATTTTCGTGGTAATATTAATGTTTCTTATCAAAGCGTGGGTAATCTATTATTATAAAAAAGAAAGATTTGATTGTTTGTTTGCATTGAATAGGCTCCGAAACTACTGAACCAATTTGAAAAATTATTTCACTGTTGTTGTTATATTTTCAAAAAAATTAGGGATCCTTAATAAAACTTCAATAAAGTAACCCAATGTGTAAAGATAGAAAGTAGAGATGAAATGCTTTTATAAGCACATCCTTGTGTCCTGTTACGACATTTCTGTTTGATATTTTACCATGTCCCATGTTATTTATGTATAACAGAGCATAAAATAAAATTGTTACGGCTCCCGAATGGAAATGCGTATAAATTTTGCGGTAAAACCTTATAGTTTAAGCAAACATGATATGCCTATAAATATGCCGGAGTTCCCATAAAGTTTGATGCAAAAGCATTGTTTAAAGGCCGAAATTGGTAGATTGGATGTAAAAACGAATATCGGTATTTAAAAAAAAATCTCCTGTGTTTTTTTATTTTTACTGGGCATTTTTATTTTATGGGCAGCAACAGCTAACTAGTGGATGGGTTCTATGATGGTAAATGGTCATCGTCTGTTATGAACATCCATAGGACTTAAATATATTAACCATTAGCCTACTAATATTACAACGATAAACGTGTAAGTTCCACTTTCGATAGATACACAATTACAAAAACAACTAAACAAAAATTATGAATATTAGCCCACGTAGATATCTTTTCATAGCCGAGATTAAAAGATATTGATACTTTTCATTCCGGAAAATGAACCTTTTTTTTAATGCTTTTAGCAGGCAAACGAGCAGACGGGTCACCTGATGGTAAGTGATCACCGCCGCTCATGGACATTAGTAACACTGGGGGCGTCACCAACGCGTTGCCGGCCAAGAAAATGACGATAGACCCGCTTCTTGAAGGACCCCATGTCATACCTACCTATCCGCGTGTTAAGAGGTGTACTATTAGGTAGGTATAGTTTTGTTAATATATTGTTAATTTAAGTTTTGTCTGCGTCATGATGTCTAGGTTTGAACCAGCTTTGAATTTTTTATCTAGGTATATATTTTTTTGTCTCACACATTTTTCTCATACCCAGTTACGAAGTTAAAGGCAAAGACAATAAATGACTGAAAATAAAACCATTATCATGAGCATTTACTTTATTATTGTAAGTACGTACTCCCCGTAATAATTATGTAACAGAAATACAATTATTATTTATATTACGAAATAAATGAAGCTAAACAATAATTTATTTTATTGAAACGAATTAATTTTGTGAGTCCCGTGGTACCTGGAATTGTAATTAGAATGTTGTTTTGAAATGGGTATTGGAAAGAATAACATGAATTAGTTGGATAATAAATGTTTATCAAATGAACTCATAGTTATATCGCTACAAATACTATAGGTACTCAAAGAATCTAATATAAAATACTAGCTTCCGCCCGCAGCTTCGCCCGCGTGAATTTCGGTCAATTTACATAAAATACCAAACAAAAAATAAAAACTTAAACCTTACTAAGGAATCACACTCTATGTGTTGGTGAAAATCGTACAAAAATCCGTTCGGTAGTTTTTAAGGCGAGCGTATTCGACCGTTGTAGGCATTTTGTTCACTGCCCTTTACCCCGCTCCCCTGAGTGTAAACTCGACCGCCACGCCGTGAGCCGGCCGCGCGCGGCTGTGAGGTTAATGACCCCGTGCGTAGCTGTAGATCCTACATAGCCTAGTTGGTAGTGGACCTGCCTGCGAACTGCGAAGCGAGGGGTTTCGGGTTCGATTTCCGGCCGGGGCAAATATTTATGTGACAGATAAATATTTGTACTCGTGTCATGGCTGTTATTGTGATGTGTTATATGTGTAGTACATGCCACCCGCGACACAGGTAAATACTTGTAACCTACTGCGGGGGTATGAGTGTGGAAGGGTTTTATTATTATTATTATTATTATTAGTAACTGCTCTGAGTTGGGGTGTAAGTATACTTTATTTTGATTTATTCATTGGAATTTTAGGTGTAATAAAATAAGAGTAATGATAATTTTAGCTTATCCAGTGGAGACTAGAGGTGAGTGGAGACTGACTTGAAATTTTATGATACGAAACTGTCCAATGGAGACTAGACGTGAGTGGAGACTGACTTGAAATTTTATGATACGAAACTGTCCAGTGGAGACTAGAGGTGAGTGGAGACTGACTTGAAATTTTATGATACGAAACTGTCCAGTGGAGACTAGAGGTGAGTGGAGACTGACTTGAAATTTTATGATACGAAACTGGCCAGTGGAGACTAGAGGTGAGTGGAGACTGACTTGAAATTTTATGATACGAAACTGTCCAGTGGAGACTAGAGGTGAGTGGAGACTGACTTGAAATTTTATGATACGAAACTGTCCAGTGGAGACTAGAGGTGAGTGGAGACTGACTTGAAATTTTATGAAACGAAACTGTCCAGTGGAGACTAGAGGTGAGTGCAGACTGACTTGAAATTTTATGAAACGAAACTGTCCAGTGGAGACTAAAGGTGAGTGGATAACAAATAAGTAGGTACTTACATACAAAATTGACTAATATCATCTAAATACTAACAAAAAATAACCAACTTCAAAATAACTCGAAAACTACTTGTCAAATCTCCCTCAAATTTATGTGGAACCACATGATACGCACCAGCTTTCTATCAAAAAAAGAATCATCAAAATCGGTTCACCTACAAATAAGTAGGTACTTACATACAAAATTGACTAATATCATCTAAATACTAACAAAAAGTAACCAACTTCAAAATCGAAACGAGCTTTTTTTTCAAAATGGCGGACTTGTAGGTATGCCAGGTTCCGTACAAAAATCTTCAAACCCTTTGGATAAGATATTTTACAAGTATGTTGAGAATGATAAAAAGTATAAGAATAATTTAAAATAAAATACCTAAAGATACGTAAAAAATAATAAAAACAAAAAAATTAAAATGTGTGCCATTCACACATTTTAGAACTTAGAAGTGAAACCTTCAAAAATTTTGTTTTCAAGATAATGAGACGAATGTAAAATTTCGGGAAGATGATAATTGTAGGTTTTACTATTCCACTCCACTCCACTCCACTCCACAAATTTAGACTTTTGACTTTTTTGCCTTTTTTGACTTTAGACTTTAGACTTTTTTGACTTTTTTTGACGTTTTTGACTTGACTGTTGACTTTTGACTTTTTTGACTTTTTTGACTTTTTTGACTTTGACTTTTCTTACTTTTTTCACTTTATTGACTTTTTTGACTTTTGACTTTTTTGACTTTTTTGACTTGACTTTTTTTACTTTTTTGACTTGACTTTTTTGACTTTTGACTTTTGACTTTTTTGACTTTTTTGAATTTTGACTTTGACTTTTTTGGCTTTTTTGACTTTTTTGACTTTTGACTTTTTTGACTTTTGACTTTTTTGACTTTTTTGACTTTTGACTTTTGACTTTTTTGAATTTTGACCTTTTTCACTTTTGACTTTTGACTTTTTTGACTTTTTACTTTTTTTACTTTTTTGACTTTTTTTACTTTTTTGACTTTAGACTTTTGACTTTTGACTTTTGACTTTTTTGAATTTTGACTTTTTTGACTTAGACTTTTTTGACTTTTTTTGACGTTTTTGACTTGACTGTTGACTTTTGACTTTTTTGACTTTTTTGACTTTTTTGACTTTGACTTTTCTTACTTTTTTCACTTTATTGACTTTTTTGACTTTTGACTTTTTTGACTTTTTTGACTTGACTTTTTTTACTTTTTTGACTTGACTTTTTTGACTTTTGACTTTTGACTTTTTTGACTTTTTTGAATTTTGACTTTGACTTTTTTGGCTTTTTTGACTTTTTTGACTTTTGACTTTTTTGACTTTTGACTTTTTTGACTTTTTTGACTTTTGACTTTTGACTTTTTTGAATTTTGACCTTTTTCACTTTTGACTCTTGACTTTTTTGACTTTTTACTTTTTTTACTTTTTTGACTTTTTTTACTTTTTTGACTTTAGACTTTTGACTTTTGACTTTTGACTTTTTTGAATTTTGACTTTTTTGACTTTGACTTTTTTGACTTTTGACTTTTTTGACTTTTGACTTTTGACTTTTTTGAATTTTGACTTTTTTGACTTTTTTGACTTTGACTTTTTTGACTTGACTTTTATGACTTTTTTGACTTTTGACTTTTGACTTTTGACTTTTTTGAATTTTGACTTTTTTGACTTTTTTGACTTTTTTGACTTTTGACTTTTTTGACTTTAGACTTTTGACTTTTGACTTTTTTGACTTTTGACTTTTGACTTTTTTGAATTTTGAGTTTTTTGACTTTTTTGACTTTTGACTTTTTTGACTTTGACTTTTTTGACTTGACTTTTTTGACTTTTTTGACTTTTGACTTTTGACTTGTTTGAATTTTGACTTTTTTGACTTTTTACTTTTTTGACTTTAGACTTTTGACCTTTGACTTTTGACTTTTGACTTTTGACTTTTTTGAATTTTGACTTTTTTGACTTTTGACTTTTTTGACTTTGACTTTTTTGACTTTTGACTTTTTTGACTTTTGACTTTTGACTTTTTTGAATTTTGACTTTTTTGACTTTTTTGACTTTGACTTTTTTGACTTTTTTGACTTGACTTTTATGACTTTTTTGACTTTTGACTTTTTTGAATTTTGACTTTTTTGACTTTTTTGACTTTTGACTTTTTTGACTTTAGACTTTTGACTTTTTTGACTTTAGACTTTTGACTTTTTTGACTTTAGACTTTTGACTTTTGACTTTTTTGAATTTTGACTTTTTTGACTTTTGACTTTTTTGACTTTGACTTTTTTGACTTTTTTGACTTGACTTTTTTGACTTTTGACTTTTGACTTGTTTGAATTTAGACTTTTTTGACTTTTTTGAATTGACTTTTTTGACTTGACTTTTTTGACTTTTTTGACTTTTGACTTTTGACTTTTTTGACTTTTTTGAATTTCGACTTTTGACTTTTTTGACTTTTTTGACTTTTTTGACATTTTTGACTTTCGACTTTTTTGACTTTTGACTTCAAGAAGTTTTCACTTCAATAATCATTTTTTCAAAACAATTTTCCATTTATTTCATAACGCGCCTAAATAAGGTATAACTTCAAAAAAGAAAACTGTCTCTCAAGCTCCCAGCCGTCACGACGAGTCGTTTGGCGACTGACACATGCTCAAGGGTGGTAGCTATCCATGCGAACCCCATGGAGAAATAATAATAGTAATAATGGTATTAAATTTAAAATCAATATTACCAATATAATCCCTCGAGGGGCCCTACCACCAGCGGGCCGGATTTAGTCGCCTTTTACGACACCCATCCGGCTTGGGATAGTATTAGATAATAATTGTGTAATTAGCACTTGACTTATACCAATACCCAAATACTATAATAGTAACTAAAGTATAAAAACGAAAAATTTTTATTATTTCAAATTACAGCAGTGTGGATACTTTGGACAGTACCTAATACGTAATATAAGTTCAGAAGGCGCGCGCGCCAAATTCGAAATTAAAATTAGTGTCGGAAATTCGACAACGTGCGGCTGCGATGCCGATTAGCACAGGTCCTACCTCGAAGGCGACTGGCGCGAGAGTAAAATTGAGTAAATTAACGCGTCGGGCGTTTCGTTGCTCGTGGAAAGGGAAAAAATAGAAATTGAAAGGGAAGTTTTTCAAAATTTCAAATTATGATCAGAAAGAAATATTGGTATCTATAGGACCTATACTGTGGTATATTTTTTATTATCTGGAAGCGATTAAAACGCGAATAAAACGCCATTTTTATGCCAGATTAGACCCCACTTTGTGATTTATTTCTATCCAATGAAATAATTGCTATCGTGTATCAAGTATGAGGGAACGAAAGAACAAAGACTGTAAAATAACATATATTTTTTTTAGAATTGTATTATGTACCATTTATGAACAAAACACCTTCAAAAATACCATTTCTTGGGATAATATCGCCTTAAGTTTATCGCGTTCATACAGACAGACAGACGAGGCCTGGGGACTTCATTTTATAATATGTATGGATTCCATTTTAATTTCCATTCCAATATCCTTTACCCAGAATTCATTCTTAAGACTTAATCAGGACTATTTTTTCACTTTCCATCAAACGTCAAAATCATAAAACATTGTCCTCACGAGTTGTCGCGTACTTTGCTCCAGATAAAGATTGACAATTTCAATAGTTGTATTTTCAATATTCGTGAAGTAACATCAAACATTATTATTAAGTTGTGAACTTCCAATGTTCGTTTTCATATTCCGGTAAATATTTGAATAGTAGACGGTTGCTGACGAATATCCAGAACATATCGTACTGAGTGCGACAAACGATAAATATTTAAACTAGAAAAAAGCACAGCTTTCCGAAGGCTTGCGAAGTTTCTTTAATAAAGCAACTTTCCGAAAACGTGGTAGATTCAAATATTTCACGTGTATTAATACCTACACGAAATAAATTATATTTCAGTTTGATTTGACAAAATTTTACACACATAATATACAAAGTGTAGGGTAATTATTGTTGATGAGAAATTTTTCATTTCTTTACTTTTGATCAACCGCATTCAATTCTCTGTAAACTTAATTCTAAAAGGAGGTGGCCAATATTTACCCCGGAAATGGTTAAAATACGTTTTTTTGTACAAGGTTTTAGTCCTCTGAAAAGACATATTTTCCATTTATTATAACATAACTAGAATTTTAATTTTCTTCTGAACTCCGCCGTGAGTAGTTATAATAAATTAACAATAATAATAAGTTGTATTGTATACAAATATACTTTTACTACCTCCATTGCTATCACCCCGGTCACTCACATGCGCGCAAATGTTTGACATTTTTACGAATGTTTGCACATATGTTGGGCGGCCAGGCAAATGGGTTCGCATATGAGTATACAAGCCCATTTCCGCTTCCTCCTACACTTTGTTCACGAATGTTCAATCTTGCTGTTGTTATTATGTTGTTGTCATTCAAATCCATTTTCTATACAGAAAATAAATGGTAGTACGATTAGACGCCACGAACCACGAAAAATTAGGAGATACATCATCACCTTTTTAGTCGTGTGCGCAACTGGTCGCACGAATGTGTGGGAGACTACACGAAGGTTCGAGGTTCGCGCGCTTTGATGTGCGACAAAAAACCGACACAGCTTGGAAAACCCCGAATGCCTCCAAAACTTCGCATAATCATTCGCGAAGGTCGTCCCACACTTGTGGGTTCGCGTATTCGCGCGAATGTGAGTGACCGGCATCACTGGAGGTTGACAATTGGCTGACAGAAGTGCGAATGTCTACTATATTGTCATTTGCCAAAATAATATTTTTCAGTTTCATTTCTGCAAAATATTAATTGTATTTGATTTTTTGCCATGAGGTGCATTAATTGCGCGGTTGATATTGAGCGCATGGCACGTCACTCCATATCTTCCTTAGCAAGAAACCTGCAATCCATATTGGTAGAATGGATCACTGCATTACAGGTATAGCATTTTTCTTTACTATTAAGTAGTGCTTACTACGACTAGGTTCACGCGGCAATGTACAATATTCCTGTTTTTTTAGCAATACGTTTAGAAAATAAGTTCTATTTTATAATAGGCTCCTAACATTTTTTCTTTCAACTTTTAGGCAAAGGCTACTATACTGTAGATGAGTACATAAATGACAAAGACGCATGGAAATGACCAGCTCTGCAAGCAGTTCTGTACAAGCTGTATATTTTTTTGTAATTAATATATCAATGTATTTTTATTTTTAAAAGATGTGTTGAGGAGATTTTTTACAGCTTTTCTTGTCCTCCATGACAAAGCACCTTTGCGAAAAGCTGGTTGATTAAAAAATTACGTGCATAAGTGAATCAATGATACCTAAACGAATAAATGATTTTGAATTTGAAAAAAAATTGAATGCATCACCTTATTTGCCTTATTTGGTACTATTGTTATATTTTATTCCTTAATTTTTACATATGTGTACCTAAATGTATAATATAATGAAACACTTAATAATATCAATATGCAGTTTTATTTATATTACGTTTGCTTGTGAATATTTACAGATAGGTAGGTGACAAGTTAATACGTATATTTTATTTAGTACTGCTGGTACTTCTTTTTGTAGGAATAAGGTCATAAATTCATAATTAAAGTAAAAGACATATATTAATTAATTATCCAAAAGATAAATAGTATTTATTTAATACAAAAATCGCTCTTTAAAACACTTTTTCACGATTACATATGTTTTGCAGAATGTCAAACTACAAAAGCTAAAACTGCCCGTAAAAGGAGAATCCCGAGTTCTAGAGATTTTTATTGATAAAATTATCAAAGTAGATATTGTAAGCTTTAATGTAAGGTAAAAATAATATGTGTACATTATACTTCACAAATGGGGCAAATGCCCATACAGATGTTGGCCACCTCCTTTACCAATACAAATCAAAACCTACCGACTTAAAATTATTTAGCTTGCAATATTTTACCCATATTCCATGCCATTTAACATAGTATCAAAGCTTGAGATTAAACAAAAGCTTTAATATTTCTCGCTCCTTTTGATACTCGCACAATGAGACACACACCTAAATATGCTTTTAATTAAATTTACGCTGTTGGAAGTAAATTGGTAAGTGATTTCGTACTAAGTGGTCTGCGCCATGGCTTTGTTAATTACGTATTGTGTGAAATATGATTATGAAAATCGTATTTATATAAGACTGGAAAGGAGAATGCCCATACCCAGTACTCTCAAAAAAAATAATTGTGTCACAATGACTTTTGTACTAAAAATTAAGTTAAAATATTTTAAATATTTTACCGTATTTCCTAAAAAAATCTTTTTGGGCTTAATTTTCTTAAATTAATAAGTAACTTTACTTCCGTTTTACAACACAAAAGCATTCGGCCATTTATATAGGAATTGGAGCCAATCAGGGATATTTTAAGATCCTTCGGGCCAATAGGTTGCGTTGATTCGATTATGACTATGATACAACAAACTAGATGGTGTTAGTGGACTGTCAAATGAATTTGATAATTATTACATTAAAAGTTAGATGGCGTTTGGGGACTGTCAAATGAATTTTAAACTTAAACGTATACGACTTAATGCGCCTGCATAGAGTCCATATTACTGTGTCTACTATAACCTAAATACAAAATAATTTTGTTGAAAATCTCATAACTCCTACGATTAAAATTGACTTAAGTTGGTTTGTGTAATGTATTAAGATAACTTATTCAAATAAAGGTATTTTTATCAGGACACAAAAATATTAATGTCAGTACATTTCTCCATACAAAATGGGCATTCTCCTTTAACCTCGGTCTAGTTTCGAATGAGATGAATATATCTGTAGAAATCCCGTTAGGGTTTAGGGCAAGCACATTTAATTTTGTGTTTAAGCCGACGAAGAAAATCTTTTCCAAATATTTTGATATTTGTCACACCTTTATGCGTTTCTATGTCGCAATTTAACATAATTAAGCTCTGAATACATTTGCCATCCACAATTCAGCCTTCTGCTTACTCAATCATCCACCTGTTAGAGTATACATTTATTTGTATCGAAAAATATGAGATTAAACGGTATAATCTTTAATAACTAGTATAACCAAATTAATCCGGTTAAATCATGTAATATCTGCATTATTAATGTTATCAATAGCTTATCTGTTCCACATACAGCTGGTTACGCTGAATTAGGGTAATGATGCTACAAGACGCTCGCAGTAGATTTCACAAGCATAATGCTGAGGACATATTGTATAAACCTGGCTTATATCCCGACGGTATATAAATATCGGACTTGGATATTTTCCTTGATCAATTTCAGCCTTGTTGTTAACCGATTTCAAAAAAGGAGGAGGTATTCTATTCGATTTTTTTTATGTTTGTTACATCAGAACTTTCGACTGGGAGAACCGATTTTGATGATTTTTTTAAAATTAAAAGCTGGTGCTTATCATGTGGTCTCACTTAAATTTGAGCTAGATATTGGTAATCAGCTCTGTTTTCAAGAAATATTTGAAAATATATTTTAGGCACCACCTTGTATCGTTGAACATAAATTGATTACGTCATCAAAAATTTACACTACATTTAAAATTCGTCACGTAAATGTATCTCCATTTTAAATTCGTCATCAAAATATAATTTCATTTAAAATTCGACACGGAAAATGGACATTCATTGGTGCAGTTTTTTTGGTGAACGCTGCATCTGACAATTACAGCGATATCTTGTGGAGAGAATTCTTTATACGACGATTTATCGGATGGTTTTTAAATAAAATGTGTAAAATATTTATTTATTGCTTTAAAATCATTTTAGAATCGTTAATGTACACGTTCGTTTAATAATGGTTGAATATTTCTAAGTTATTTCTCTAATTTTTGTAATATTGTTAGGGCTAGGAAATATTTATTGCGCTTTACATGGAAAAGTAATTTGAAATTTCGGCTGACGTTGGCACTGGGGTGAGCGACCGATAGAGGCAAAATTATGCCGTGAAAAGTTTATTGGTCACATTCAAATGTTTTCAGTAGTCGGTAAGTCATTTCACAGGTTTCCTGGTTAACTAACTTCCAACATTGACCCCTCCTAACCACTCTGGGGTAGTCTGGTGAAGTGTGTTAAGGTCGCTGTATGCGTAACGTGGACAGGGCATAAATATACGTTCGTGCCCCGTTCCCGTCCCGTCCGTGCCTCCGTGGCTTATGCGCTATAGTTTATATTTTCTATAAAACGATGTTTCCAAAACTTCACGTCTTGTCCCGTCCCCGTCCCATACCCGTCCCGTCCACGTCACATATGCATCGACATAGACTTCTCATTTACACGGACAGAAATTATCTACAGTGTGCCACTATAACTGATAATAATATGCGAATAAATTAGGTTTGCGGGAGCCAAGGTAATATCCATATTATGCTTGCAGATTTTTAAACTTGAAGGGTTACCCTGTTAATTTGTCTATCTTTATCACTATCACAATATTATTACTTCTTTTATTAACGCGCTTATTATTACAATATGCAGATTATTTATTTATTTGCGTTGCTTTCTACTTTTTATATTTTTATCCAACAATCTACAATTTGGCAGATTGGAACACGGCCTTTTGGCTTGTTTAAAGCGTGCAGTGCAATAAAATAGTTTCGTATTTAGTTTGGTTCTACGCATGTTGGAATGAAATATTCATAGTTAAAATGTACAAATATTGAGGATGAATAAAGTAATATTTATCCAGGGATATAGTTCTATGTGTACAGAATTCGTGAATATTCCACTGACCTTGGTATATTTGAATGTGAGCAGAGAATAAAAATGGGCTCTATAGTTTTGTAAAAATGTAAAAAAAATACTTAAAATTAGTCATTTAATCAATTCTTGGTGTTTAATATTTTTTCCACATCCATTGTACAAATCATAAATCATCATTATTCATGCTGATTTGCTTACCAAGGCTAATATTGAAATTTAAAAATTTAACGAAAGAAAGCAAATATAAGGTAAAGTAAAATCAGATAAGGAATGAAAACCACTACAAAATACTAATAAATCGTTAGAAAATAATGATTCATATCGAGCAGATATATTTTGTTTGACTCTCAAATTACTTATAATCCGTAACTTTTGATTGAATATAAATGTAACCACAATTTAGTTAAACTTCGATCGAAAAAATAGTGAGGTAGTTCTGCCATTTATAAGCATTTAGGGAATACAGTTTCACAGTATTTATACCGAATGCTAAGAAGGTCCCATTCAGCGATTTACGAAATAAAATTTACTTAACATTGCTGTCATAAAATAGGGCAGTAAACCGGCACTGTCATCTTATCTCAATATTTGGGGGTTTCGATGACTAGACTATTTTAGAAGCGACAATGTCCTTTCCTATAATTTAAGTAAAGTTATCATTGTCTTATAATGAATTTTCTTCTGTCATTTGTACATTTGTGATGAGTCTAACCTACCTAATACCTATCTTATAGAAATCTATAAAACAGACCAGCATAAATTCAATAACTGACACAGACAATATTGGAAATCAGAATTTTTCAGTTACATTAAATTCTTTCCGGATCACGTTACACAAAAATAAAATAATAACTTAATTTAGCTAGTTAATTACAATTTAAGATCAAATAGATCTAATTTATTTTCGTAACCGTTCAATTTATCTTTGATTTTATTATAATATACTGTGTTTTTAACTTTAGTAAGATATAGATACCTAATTATTTATCTCAAACACTTTAAGGTTTATTGAATCTTACATTAGTTATTTTGTGGCCATTGACTGAACGCAAACAAAAGATATACATTATGTTAGCTCGCCAAGTCGGTCTTAAATTTATTTAATGGCTGACTCATAAAGCGGGCAATAAAGCGATATTGTCACCGTATCTTGATATTCTTGGGTCGCTGAAGAGTCGGGAATCGTCTTACTTAGCTAAATGAGCGGTTCTCGTCAAACTTTTTTTATTGTCACTTTATTTCCACGAAAATAACACTTTATTACAGTCGTTATAATGATAAGATTAGAAATGTTTTTTATAAAGATACGCTTGATGAGGGTTCCCTTAAATATTCTTGGATCATTTGAAATGAAATATGAATAGATTAATTTTTTTATGCTAAGCGTGTTACGCTAAAAGTCTGATCAATTTAATATTTACTAATCAAACAAACTCTTCAGCTTTAGGTATAATGTTAATTATAATATGTACAGATTTCTTTTTCTAAACCATCCTTATTATACATTTTATCCTTTTACAGTGATGTTTATCATTTTATGTTTCTATCCATCCATATTCTATCGATCTATCCATTATAATAAATAAAATATCCATTTATCTATACCTAAATTAAGAAAGCTGCCCGGACAGACTTCGTTCTATCACAAGTTTATTTTATTTTATTAAAACCTTCCGTTTGCCTTAAGGAACATTGTAAGCTATCCTATCTTTCAAGTTGGATCAAACTGCACACGGTGTGCAAATTTGATTAAAAACGGTTAAGTAGTTTAGGAGTCCATCGCGGACAAACAACGTGACACGTAATTTATATAACTAACTAGCTGCCCGGACAGACTTCGTTCTGTCAAAAGTTTTTTTTTATTAAAACCTTCCGTGTGCCTTATGGAGAATTGTAAGCTATCCTATCTTTCAAGTTGGATCAACCTGAATACGGTGTGCAAATTTGATTAAAAACGGTTAAGTAGTTTAGGAGTCCATCGCGGACAAACAACGTGACACGTAATTTATATATATTAAGATTTAAGATGAATGAGATTTATTTATCTAACATAACATTATATTCATAATAAAATTAATTTTGTACGTGTGGTAGACTAAATGTTTATCATATTTATCGTTATTGGTTATATCTCAGTTCTTTTTACTATTTTCTTGTCTCGTAAGTTCTACAATATCTGTACATCGAACATTACTTTAGTTCAATTTCTATTCAAGTTATTTTCCCCAGATACTAACCGGTTATTGTTTATTGGAAAATAGGGTAACACTTTACAGCGCACATCTCTTTCCTTCTGTACCTTTTTATATATAAATCTCTCGGGGGCCTGTAAGCGCAGCATTCATGAATAAATCATAATCTCTGGGAAGTTGAATTTTGTGTAACAGGAAAATTTTTGGGTTTTGAGGATATTGTATAGGTAGAGGAAGACACAGAGGCTTTGGAAAGTTACATATTTAATTATAAGGATTTTTGTTCGAAATGTATACGAAGATTTTTTTCCTATTAAACTGAGATTGTTTAATAGGAAAGAAACCCTTTCTATACATTTCAAACAAAAATTCTTATAACAAACCTTGCGTAATAAACGTCATTATTGATAGCTTCATATGTATAATTTGAGCTTAAGCTTATTTTAAACGAATTCTATAAAAAAGTTAAAATACTACGAGTACAATAAGATCCCTTGTTCGAATACTGACGTTAGCGGTTGATAGAAGTAGCGAAAAAATATAAAAATTATTGCTCAGCTTTACGACCCAATCCATTCTGAAGACGCGAAGCAATGATTGGAAGCGAAAAACAGTAGCGGGAAAACGCTCGGATTTGGACTGTGGGGATTGTTGACAATATTTAGCTTTAAATTTGTTCGTTTCGGTCCAGTACATTATTCAATGCAATCAGTGACTTACAAAATTATTGAAAGCTTTCACGCCAATATCTTTTTCACTAATTTTATTATTGCTATAAATAATTTTAACTTATTGCTATAAAATCCAAGATACGTTACAGCAATGAGGTAAGTAAACTATGGGTGAAAATATACCCCCCTGTCAGATCTATCATTTGGCTCCAATTTTCAAAGACTTCTTGTATGAAGTAGAAAAAAAGTAACCTTAAGTCATAAAGAAAATCAGAAGTATTGCGGAGTTTTACAACGAAATTCGCGAATCTATTTCAGAGATACGACGCAATGATTGGAAACGAAAAATTGGAAAAAGTGCAGCTGGGAAGTGCACTGTTGGGGATTGGTTGATATTCTGGCTTCAGTTTTTTGTTTAGTGCTTGTTCACGTTAACTCGCGGGCGCATTTCAGTGCACTGCGATTTTAAAGTTATTGTTAGTATTAAAAGATAACTGCGGGATTGTGTTGCTCTAAAAAAGATCATTTCTGGAAAAAACCGTCAAAGTAATTAAGAATTATTAAAGTTATTTCGAGAATATATCATTTTGTTCAAAAAAGGAACAGTGATGTATGATTCAGTCACCAATCTCGTTGTGTTCCGGCTGGTGATGTCCTTAGTGTCACTGTCACTTACGATCAGGTGGATCATCAGCTCATTCGTCAGTTCGTGTCAGTTACATATAATCATTAAAAAAATATAACTTCTCTACTGACTGTACATTTGTTCCCAATCTTTGTCAATAGCAACTTATTCGTCATTGTTATCAAATATAATCTGTCTAATTGCTATTAGTTACCCGTATCGAACAGCAAATAGATTTCATACCCGTACACTATCTCTTTCAATATCAATAAAGAATATGGACAGCAGCTAGTAAAGATTAAAAAGCATAGATTTTTACGACCGATTCATATTAGAGGCACACGGCATACGAAATAGAACAAAAATTGGAGCGATTGAAACGGGAAAGCTGAACGTGAGATTGTTAGGAATGCTTCTGTTTTTCATTCAGTTTCAAATTTTTGATATGAAAGGATCCTTTTTGGGGATTTTCATGAGGTTTTTACCATTTTTCATACTGATGTTTTAGACAAATAAACCGGACTAGTGCTGATTCGTACCTAAAGGGTTCCGTAACGACGTGCAATATTAACTGTTGAAAAATACGATTATTTTATGAGGACTCCCTTTTATGACTTTATTTCAATTTTGTTAGATATTTTTGAGACCTTTTGTTAGTTTTTCTCTTTTATGACTTTATTTAACTTTTGTTAGTTACAAGAAAACATTTCAGAGTAACTACCTAAATCACATAGAACACTGTTCTCTTGTGTGTGTTGTGTGTAATTCCTAAAAACATCAATCGGTTGTGTCATTTAACACACAATATTTTTTGTTTCAATTCAGCTATCTGGCATTTAATACGTTTCACTGCCCAGTTCTTTAGAAAGTACGAGTAAATAGAATGAATACATGAAGTTTACTAAATCTATGTTCTTTAAAAAGGACAAATACTTTAATGATAAAACTAGCAAGAGTGTAATGGCCATCTAATGAAAAGTGGTTACGGTCGCTTAGCTTACGGCTATACGAAATAGAACATAGACAGGCCCTGAAGGAGAACTCTTTTTAACCGACTTCAAAATAAGCGGAGGTTCTCAATTTGTTGCGTAGGTATATATTTTACACCCATTTTAAACAACCCCATATAGCGATGATTATGATAATTATTATGATAAAATGAGCAAAGCTGTTTCAGCTGAGCTTCAATATGCGTTGCAAAATGTCAAGTAGTTCGCACATAATTAGTCCCCATTCAAGCCGCCTACAGCGATTGCAAAGTACGAAACTAATAATTCGTCGCCACCGCATCGTTGAAAGCGAGGCAAGTTAACAGAATAGCACTGCATTGTTGCACTTCGAGTATTGGCACTTATATTTTAGGTCTCAAGGCTGGGGGTACGAGGAACTCTTATTTATTAAAAGTATTTGAATCCGTTCCATTGCTTGAACCGTTCCATTGGGACAACTGAACGGATTTTCATGCAATTTAGCACAAGATGACATTCATGATCATGATTCATGATCTACCGGGAATTGAACCTGGGACCCCTTGCTTCGCAGGCAGGGTCGCTAATGTCGCTAGTGTCGCTACCAACAGGCTACTGGGTTGTAAATAAAAAAATAATGATAATTGTTTATTCATCTCCACAAATGGTTAATACAGTTAACTCTTAAGATAATAATATATGTATTACGAGTATAAGGAGTTTGCAATTTGTGGGAGATCTGGTGCCTAAACTAAGCCTGTAACATAGCACATTAGATCTAATATCTTCCTTTCCTTCTTGGTTATCCACTACAATGTTCCATTTCTTATAAGGTAGAAACATTTCAATAATACAATTGACTGCGCTTATGGATTTAGCTTCCCAAAAGACCCAAGCTCGGCTTCGGCATAGTTACGGCATTATTACAAGAGCAGCAAAACTTAATTAACTAATTGTTATTACAGCAGCCATGATTCAACCACAGATAGAAACCCAAAAACATTTCCTAACTAGGTTCAATTCCCTTCAGACTGTACGGTGCGTTAATTAAGGATGTTGAGCTCGTAATTATCTCCCTCGTAATTAGACGGGCTTGCTATATTTTTATGAGAATAGCCAACAAGCAAGCGTTCCGACTGACCGCGGACCTATTATGAACTTTTATAAAACCATTCATGTTCCAGGAAATTCATTTATGGGGCTTGGAACGACGTATGATTGGCTAAAAAGTTTCACGTGACCGCTTTTTAGCCAATCATACGTCGTTCCTAAAATAAGACACGTCGGTTATTCAGTGCAGACTAACGTTTTTTATTACCTCCTTTTTTACATAGCTACCACAGAATAGATATTACACTACTACAGACTACATATTAATACAAAGCCTTATATAGTATGTGAAGTAGATGTCGCTATTAGTCACATGACATTTTAATACTAAATTATACCTACAACAGATCCAAGCCCGATAAATGAATTGCCTGGAACATGAATGGTTTTATAAAAGTTCATAATAGGCCCGCTGATGGTCAGTGATTACTGATGTATTCACGGTCACATTAAGAAATCATTTGCATTGCCGGAAAAATAAATACTTGCTGCGACACTGGGTGAAAAAAATAAATCGTGATGTTCGTATGAGATCATTGGGAAATCATTTACATTGTAGAAAAAATAATTATACTGGCTATGGTGTGGTTTTGTCACATTACAATATCACAGTGTCACAGTCATAAAATTAGTGATTTTTCAATAGAAATGAGATTCAACAGTACAATAAAAATAATTACAAAAAATATCGACAACGTTATGCAATAAGTCGATGATAACAATCAGTAAATACAGAGAAGTATTTTTATGATTCTGATGAATATGTTTTCAAGCCATCGGATTATTCAAACCAATGATAAATAATATATCAAATGAAAGCTTATTTTTCGTGAAAAGTAATCTGGATTTTATTATGTAATCGTATTATTATATGCGATTTCAAAATTTTGCTGTAAGAGAGAATTAATTAGAATGACAGGAATTACAATATGTCGACCTCAGCTCGTACAAGGGCCAAGAAGAAATATAAAATACGGCTGTCGTCGGAAGGAGCGCCGAGCTAGCGAGGCGGTTTCGAAAGCGTCTCAATGCTGTGAAGGCATGTTCAGTGAACGACGCCGATTCCGCGAACACTTCTAGCTCTGCCGCCGATCTCGCAAGCACCTCTACCACTGCGGTACGTGTTACTGTGGACATAACGAATGTAGAACGATGACGTAGACATTTCACGTTAAAACCAACGGCCTTGTGCACCGACACATCCCCACCCGATTTTTTGTTCCTATCAGACAATCGTAATACAAAAATAATAAGGCTTTTGGATGACATAAAGACTTTCACCAATTCACACTAGAGGAAACTGGATATGCTAGATAGAGTTTGCTACAAGCCTTCTCATTTATGATGCGCCATTAATGTGGTTATAAAGCTTCTGCGATACAAAAGTTACTGTATTATGATCCTTCGATTCTGTGTAACGACCGTTTCTGGACCTTGAAATCTATCCAAAATGGAATTAGAAATAAAATGCACATAGTATAAGTGATACGTGTCATACACGAGCAAATGATTAAGCATAAAAAGATATTAAAAAAAGATTGGGGTGCATGCATACTAGGTTTAAGCCAGAGGCTTCATTAAACCACCGTCTAATCAGCTAATTCGTGTCATAACAATTGAATATTACATCGACTCAAATTCACAAGCTGCTTACGCCTAAAGGCTATTTAATAAAAAGCTCATATTTACCGATACATCATCCATAACTGCCATCCCCGGCCGCGTCGGAGCAATATCCGGTTCCATTGGCCCGGTTGCGTTTTGAGAACATTTAATGGGCCATTAAGTAAACGGATTACAGAATTTGTCATTCTTATGAATTTTAAGCAACTGTTCTGGTGTGTTAGTGGTAATATGAATGAAGAATGGGACTTGATATTGTGTCGTTGGACTTAATTTTCATGTGTTACTAGAGAATTGGTACTTACCGACTTATTATTAACCCCTGACGAAAAAAGAGGGGTCTTATAAGTTTGACGTGTCTGTGTATGTCTGTCTATGTATGTATGTATGTGTATGATGCCACTCATAGCTCCCAACGGATGAACCGATTTTGATCTAGTTTTTTTTGTCTGAAAGGTAACTTAATTGAGAGTATTCTTAACTATGTTTAGTGTAAATAAAAAGGTCGAGGGATTTTTAAATTTAAATTTAATATTATTTATTCATAAATGTTCATAGAGGCATAGCAAAGCAAAAGCAAAGCAAAGCAACAACCCATAATTGTCCCACTGCTGGGCTCGGGGTCTCCTCTCAGAATGTGAGGGCTAGGCCATAGTCTACCACGCTGGCCAACTGCGGATTGGTAGACTTCACACACCTTCGAGAACTTTTATGGAGAACTCTCCGGTGTGCAGGTTTCCTCACGATGTTTTCCTTCACCGAAGGAAGTGAGATAGAGGCATACCTCCGTACAAATATTGCCTGTGGCATGGACAGCACACATTGGTTAATATTTAGTTGTCACATAAAAGGTCATCCCCCACCGGGAATCGAATCTAGAACCCGTCACTTCGTGATTCATTCACAACTGAGCTACTGGGCCTACAAGGTCATTAACTATCACAAACTAAAAATATTTTTCTTCACATAATTCTAGTATGTATTATTTAAAAGTAATTAAATTATTAGGTAACGAGTAGACATGGGTAACTCAACCAAAACGCGTGAGCTGCAAAACAGGTCTTGAGTCACGAAGTTGAGCTGGAGCTGCGAACCGGTTCGTGATTCAGCTCAAGGACCTGAAAAAGTCATAAGAGCCGACAAGACATTTCAAATTTCAACCTAATTACTATTAGCATTAGGGTATATTATCTTAGTCGACGCTTACAGATCAGGTCCTGGTACGGCTCACAGCTCACGTGATCTGATTCACTCTTGAGCTGAATTCAGCTGCGACATTCAAATTTCAACCTTATTGCTATTATCATTAGGGTATATTATCTTAGTCGACGCGTACAGTTCAGGTCCTTTGAGCTGAATGAGGATCATTCATGAAGCTGAAAACCGGGTTTTGATGTAGCTAAGCGCTTAGGATTTGTTTTCCCTAGTATAACACTTTTTAAATTTTCAAAATCCATCAAGAAATGACAGAGTTATTAATTATTCAAGGTAGGCACTATTTAAATCGCGCGCGCTGCCTCGATTCTCTATGATGACGTCATTTTACGCCTCGGTCGGGAGCCCCGCGCCGGGCGCACTTTGACTTAGCTTACGCGAGCTCGTTGTACTGGATGTTTTAAATATAATAGTGTTTTGTTGGTGATTACTTCTCACTTTTTATTTTGACATCGTTCTTATCATGAAATATTTTTTTATAAAAGTAAAAATAACTGCATGTTATGGTACAAAACCATAATGAAGGTTGGCTTTGAAAGCGTTCACTCAGATAAATTGGCGATCGCTTTTTAATTATCCTATAGCCAAATTTTAACAGTAAAAATACATATAATTAAGTGTGCACATTGTACCTAAAAGTTAGACATCCTACATATATGAATACTAACTGCCCTTCTTTCGCTTAAACTTACCTAGGTGTTATTATTATTCGGGAAACCTGGGTCTTACTAGCTGCACTCGAAATATTTTTAGTTACGATTATTTATACAAAAAAAAACACATTTTTTTCTCAATAGGAAAAAAACGAACCTTTGTATTCTGTGATCTGTCCGTCCGTCTGTCCGTCTTTCTGTCGGTGAAGACAATTTTACTCAGGAAAGCAGGTATTCAAAACCTTCAGGTAGGCGACGTATGTACTTCCCAGTAACCTAGAATCATGTTTGGCAAGAAGCAATATCTACTACGACTTGTTGATCTTGTTATCCTGTGTACAAGTTAATGGGATCTCCATAAATATGTAGTTGCCTACATAAAAAGTTTTCTATCATTAGTTTACTACCTAGTAGCGTGGGAGGAGTGAACATGTCATTGTGTGTAGGTAAATGTAATACGTATATAACGTGTATGTATATGATGGATGAATAACTACTTGTATTAAGACTTTAAGACTGGGTACTTTTCTATATAAAATTGACGACTTCCTTCGCTCAGCGGCCTTTTAGGCTGACGTTCCCGGGTTCGATCCCCGAGCGGTCTTCAGTATGAATTTAATTTGGATTTTTTTTCTTGTGTTAACCTTTTTTTCCTAAATAACAATCACGCCACATATGGGTATGTATATTTTCCAAATATACGATTTTATGAATAATTTTATTTGAAACTAGTAAATGCCCTCGCTTCGCTTCATATTCGGTAAACTTTCATTAAGCTCACAATGTAATAAATTAGTAGACGGTACTCTTTAAATTAAATTTTCACCACTATAATACATAAGTGAAAATTGCATCTAAATTCGGCCATACCCGAGATTAGCCGAAACAAACACACAACAAACAGACAAAAATTCTAAAAAGCTAAATTTAAAAGCCAAGTCTAATCTAATTCTAAAAGTCTAACGCCCCAACTCAGAGTCACTAATGGTTACTTAAATCGCTCCTTAGTACAAAAATTGTATGGTGATTCTTTACTAAGGACTGGTTAGAGTAACCGTTAGTGACTCTGAGTTGGGGCATGATAGTTTTTCTCAAACATCTTTCACGCACAAACATCTCAGTTACTGTTTATTACAAGTGTTTTGATTCATTTTACCGTATTGGGGCCACATCGGCATAGAATAGACACAGCTCCCCCTCCCCCCAATGGGAAGGCTTCGCGTAAGGGTTAAATTATAAATAGGTATAGGTATTATTAATTATTAATAATATTACTGGTATTTTCATTAAGCCTGCGTGGCCCTCTTGCTTGATTCAGGCGACAAATGACTCTTGTTCCGGCTGAGGGTCTGAGGACCAGTAGGCACGGTATTACCACAAATAGGTATCTAGATTTCTAGAAACGAGTCTGTGGGTGTTACTAATGTCGATGGGGACTGTCCACTTATCATCGGGTGGGTAGTCTGTTTGGTTGCCGGCTGTTTATCTAAAATGTTATTATTTCGTTTCCTTTCATAATTTTATTTTCACTGTTTTTTCTAATTTTACCGTAATATATTAACTTGACATCATTTTGCCTCAGTCCACCGAAACAGACTAAACTCATGCAATCCCCGTTCGTCGCGTCGCGGTGTACGCGTAAAATGACGTCAGAGGCGATCTCGCGCTCGGTGCGCGTGTTTTTTCAAACTCGTTAGTAAAACCGCTGTAACTTCTTTATTTTTCGTCCGATTTTGAAATTTTTTTCAATGATGTTCATAGTTTTTTCATATCTACAAATCTGCATACTAAAAAAAAAATGTGAATGATCCTCATTGAGACCTGTTCGATCTGTTTTTGAGCTGCAGGTTAACAGATCACTTTCGTGGGACTTGAATCTTTGATCAAAGCAGATCTGATCTGAGTTACACGCCTCTAGTAACGATTAACCGCCCTCGCTTTGCTTCGGTTTTCCTATTTTTTACACCTTGGGTTACATTATTGGAGTTTTATTAAGGATCCCTAATTTTTGAAAATATAACATAGCCTATGTCACCCGGGGATAGTGTAGCTTCCCAACAGTGAAAGAATTTTTCAAATCGGTTCAGTAGTTTCGGAACCTATTCAATGCAAACAAACAATCAAATCTTTCCTCCTTATAATATTAGTATAGATTAAATGGCGAGAGATCGTGAGGAGAATAAAATCTTCCATTATAGCGACTACATGACTACCACGACCGCTCTGTCAAGAGCGAACGACTAAGAAGAAATTATACCCGTACTATCTAATTTTCTTCATCCCCTGGATCTAAAAACTAAATTTCAAGGTAATTTTAAAACATTATGGGCTATAAAACATAAATAAAGTTATAAACAGCTTTTTACAAAATAACATTTTCTTCTCCTCCATGACAAAGCACCTTTCCGAAAAGCTGGTAAATTAAAAAAATGACGTGCATAAGTGTATCAATGATACCTACATGAATAAATGATTTTGAATTTGAATTTGAATTTGAATTTGAACATGAATTTTTACTTAAAAACCGACCTAATAGAAATAACTATAAACTGTAAGTTTTGTAATATACCTAAAATAGAAAATTATTCGCAGATATAATTTAAAGAACGGAATTCTATCCACGAAAGCTCGACTTAGTCAGAAAAGTGCATTATTTTGCATTTTGCTTCATAGTCATAGCGCTTAATTCAGGGCTAACCTACCGAAAACTTTGCGAAGTAAACACGGCTCGAGAAGTAAACTATTTCTCATTTAACTTCCGTGCACACATATTAACTCGGCCTTTTGCACCGTACACTGTATTTAGGTTAAATAGAATTAACGTAATTGCAACGCACACTTACCCGTTCCCTTTAGTAATTAGTCAATAATTGCGCTTTCCGTTGTTTGTCAGGTAATAAGTGACCAGCTGACTAACAACATACGTTGTATTTTGTTTCAGTTACGTTCAAATATATTTACTTAATAAAATTTGTGATATCTAATTAGTAATTATGTCATACTTAATTAAATTAGGTACTAATTAAGTGATGTAATACTGATTCATTACGTGTAATGAAGTGTTATTGCGCCGTTCGTGTACGGATTATTTCCTTCATTATGTAGTTATTGAATTAAGAGGAATATGTACGTCATTTGTCATTGCCTTATATTTTATTACATCGGTCAATTGACTGGGGTGTGACGTGTAATAATATAATCATTTAGAAATATTTTGATCTGCTCACAATTTTTTCCACAAATGTCTATTATTTGGCACTATTATTATAAAACTAACTTAATTTGTAGTGTGTGTATATAATACATAGCTATTTTAAATTCAGAAAAAAATACATTTTACACATTTCACATTTCCCATTCCGTACCTTATATAGGACATAAGACCACCTACTTGTAACCTAATTGGAACATAGATACGCTTACATCTCTCCCAGCTCTATTCAAACGAAATTTCACGTATGAAATTTTCAACAAACTTCGCACATCATTCCAGGAGAAGGCTGTATAATGATTATAAAAGAATAAAACAGCCCGCTCTCAGCTTTATATAACGAGCAAAAGAGCAAAACCGGCATTTCGTATACTACATAAATACAGTAGAACGCTGAAACAGAAAATCTACTTTTTCACAGTATTATCTCTAAACATTATTACAGCGAGGTTTCGAGTACACAGTTACATTGTTTTTCCAAAGATTTGGTTAAATAGGCTCCGGTCTTTGGCATAGTGTAATGTATTCACAGAGACTACACATCTACACAATCAAATGAAAAAATTATGAGTAAAACGCAAAACGCAAATCGCCGAAAAAATAAAGTATTTTTTAGATTTTGATTTTAACACGTTTTTAACAAAAATGTTGCCTTTGATAAAGCGCGAATTGGATGGATGGGTTTAGGTAAGCGGCTAGTACGAGAACTATACTATACCTATTATGTATTCTGTGACTAACTTATCATTCACATTTCCGCCTCGCTGGGAATCAAACCCAGGAACCTTGGTATAGTGGCTCGGCATGATAACCATTCCGTCACACTGATTGTCATTTGTGAGTCGAGGGTGGTATAGTTAAGAATTTTTTTTTCTTCCGTCTTACCTCTATCATCAAGTACTCTGTGAAACCTAAAAGTACCACGTATCGCAGCGTCGCGCACAAATAGATTTATATGCAAGTGATATTATGAAATGTAGCTGCGTTATTTCATTATGAATTGTTGGGGGCTATTGTTTGAGATCGTTCCGGTCGTGTTAGTTATGGGGCGGCTTTGGTGCGATAAAACTCGTAAAAGGCGGCGAGGAATTCCTTTATGGCTAAACTGGATGTGAATTTGAATAATTTTGGAGAAATTAATTTAATTATAGGTGAAGCTATGAACTAGTCCTGTGGCTGTGGCTCGCCAGATATAGAAGTAGGTACTAATAGTTAAAACTTTGGTTAGGTCTATGGTAAATTCCTAGTGCATGTAGGTATTCAGAATGCCTTTTGATTGCTCTTGTCCTTAGATACTCGTTTAAAAGCAATAGAATAGACTTTTGGAAATCTCGTCACAAGTGAATCCGTATAAAATTTTTAGTTTATAAGTACCTATTAGGTATTACAAGTAACAGTAATAAAATCAATACTTATATTAACATCTACATCATTATTAGTATCAAGTACCAATTCAAATTCTAGTAGAAGATGTTTTACAACAGTAATTTTTACGAACATTATCGTCAAGTACCTATTTACAAAAGAAATACAAAGTATTTAAAGTAAATCAAGCGCTTAAGGCGAGTTTAAAGCGAGTTCGCGAGTCTTAACTAGCCAATACATCTCAGTCAGGGAACGTACTGAAAATGGTTCGTATTAAATCACGGGAAAGCTTGTTGAAGCTGTATTTCGCTGAAAAGAGGTATTTATAGCCAACGTTGTTGTTGACTTATACGTAATAGTTATTGTGTGGTACAGTCCTAAGTGATCTTAAGGCAACAGTAGGCGCGGTTGGTAGTGGAATGGGTGACCACTAATGACAAAAAAATATCCTGAGTTCTATCGTCTTTCGGAGGGTAAGTAAAGCCGTCGATCCCGGTGATATCGTAAGAAAACAGTCGTTAAGCCATGTCGGAGGTCTTCGGGTGTCATGAAAGACAAAAATTTATGTCACCATTATGTCACACACACATCACACATACAATATTTGTATAATTCCCAAATATGTTTTATTACTTTTATACTTACTTTTAGTATTGTCTACTATTAACTTTAAATTCGAGGATTTATAAGTAATATTCATATTAGTTTTTTAACGGCTATATTCTTTGTGTAACGATAAATTTTTACATTTTTACATTACTCTTGCTAATTTTATAGTTGTCACAAATATAGATAAATGAATTTTACCAAGAAAAAAATAACTGACTTCAAAATAACTCGGGAACTACTCGTCAGATGTAGCCCATTAAGTGGGACTACATGACAAGCACCAGCTTTTGATTAAAATAAGAATCATCAAAATCGGTTCACCCAGTCGAAAGTTCTGAGGTAACAAACATAAAAAACTACAGTCGAATTGAATACCTCCTCCTTTTTTGAAGTCGGTTAAAAATACCAAAGTTCAAGTCAAATTACACAACTCTAACGCCCCATCTCAGAGTCACAGATGGTTACTTAAATCGCTCGTTAGTACATAATTTGTATGATGATACTTTACTTAGGGGTGATTAAAGTAACCGTTAGTGACTCTGAGTTGGGGCGTAAGCTACTCGTATCTACGTCGTACATACGAACGACACCAAATAGAATTCAATAAGTTGGCACGACATGTTGCTCGAGTTTCATCAGCATATAACAATGAAAACATTTTCATTTTAATAATCTTTGCTTCTCCAACATACATTATTACATAACATACATTTGTCGGATCCGAGGAAACGTGAGGCACCTCGTGCAGTCGGTTAACAATGATAACAATTATTCTCGTTCGCAATCTCGAATGAGATTGCTCAAATATTTGTTGAACACACATTAAAGACGCTGTTTTTATAGGAATAGATGACATAAGAAAACGGGGTAAGGTTGTATGACGAAGGATGAAGACTTGATTACTCAAATTCAAATTCAAAATCATTTATTCATATAGGTCATTCATAATAGTGTAATAGGGTAAGGTTGTATGACGAAGGATGAAGACTTGATTACTCAAATTCAAATTCAAAATCATTTATTCATATAGGTCATTCATATAGTATATCGTTGATGCACTTATGCACGTAATTTTTTTAATCAACCAGCTTTTCGCAAAGGTGCTTTGTCATGGAGGAGAAGAAAAGCCGTAAAGAAACTCCTCAACACATCTTTTAAAAATAAAAATACTTGGTATATTTATTACAGACACTAGCTTGTACGCAACTGGTTGCAGAGCTCAGTCTCCATCTATCTCTGAACCAAAGCCAATGTCCAGTTCAATACCCAGCGAAGCGGAAGTTTGAACGATGAGTTTTTCTGTCCTAGTTTTGAGTGTGTGTTCTTGTATTTGTGTGTAGTCCATGGCACCCACGTCACAGGAATCCAAGAGTTGGGCCAAGGGAAGTATGAGCGTGTTACGTTATTTATGTATTTCTTGGTCGGTTGATCGGTGATGCCTTTGGTGTTGGCAAGCTTTTTGGGTGATGGTGATCACTGGTGGTCACTTATGGTGTTCATGTTCAAATTCCATCAAAATTTACGGAAATGCCTGACTTTAAATTTAAAACTCGTATTAAAAGCATACTTATGACGCAAGGATATTACAAATTAGATGATTATTTTAAAGACAAGACTGCTTGGACATTAGTTTTATAAAATATAGATTGTAGTAAGTAATAAGACTGTAAGTAGAAAAAAAACCCTGTAGTTTCTTTCTTATTCTTCTCTCGGGCCCTCTCACAGTAGGGCCTTGTTGAAGCATTGGCGTAGCTTGCATGACTTTCAAAAAGTGTTTGTAAACCAAACCAATTTTTAATAAAAAAATAAGTGGAATCTTACTTGTACTTCTTTAATCTATAATCCAACTCGCACTTGACCACGTTATCCAATCTAAATTGAAAGCAGCCCTTGAACTTTTACTTGCAACTTTTGATAACGTAACTAGGTACTGTTCTTTTCAAACAATATTCAAGTTCTTTTGAGCTGAAAATTCTTTTCAGTAAAATTCACAATAGAGTTATTATTTTCAAGAACTGAAATGAAAATTATTCGCGAAGTGGCATTTAGACTTTTGTTGTTTGAATGTTTAGTAGTTCACTCGAGTTTAAATACTCGATTAACTTATTACGTCTTAGATATTATTTCTGACTAGTTCGCTTCGCTTCGCCTCGGTAAGCCCATACTCGATAAATGTATGGACGGTAATATTCAAATTGACATAACTTTTTTATTGTGAACTGATTGGATAAATAAACACTAAATGTTACAAATTTCCTACAATGCATCAGAGAAAACCGCATCTAAATATGTTAAGTCGACAATCAGAAAAAAGAAATCCAGTTCTTTCTTTCTTTTTGTTCTCTCTTTCTTGGCCGGCAGCGCATTAGTGATGTCTTTGGTGTTGCTGATGTCCATGGGCGACGATAGCCACTTACCATCAGGTGGATCGTCAACTCGTTTGCCGGCTATTTCCATAAAAAAATGCAGTTTTATTATGTAATGCTAGTGTATTGATTAATACAATTTAAATATACAGTCGCTGCGATATAAGATGAATATTAAAAAAACCCAGGAAGATCATTAAAAAGAAGTCAGACATAAGAGTTTCCAGTCTATATATTTTTTAAATTTAGCCGATTGTTTATATAAATTGATAGTAGGTACTATTGTTAAAAAAATAATTATTAAGGGTTATCTTACGGCAAATTTATAAATTAAATATTGTGAATTTCCTTTATAGTATAAAACATATTTACTCCGGCTGTTAAAAAATGCTTTTGTCAGCAAGCACGAGAAAAATTGTTTGAAGTAGGTATAAAGATCCAAGGTAGCTGGGCTTTTTTCTTAAAGTTTGATGCAGTTCCTTACATACCAGCCTCATAAGTTATCGTCATGTATTAGTACAGAGAACTCATTACCACTAGCTCTCTATCACTTCAACAGAGACAAAATCGTTTCCTCTAGTGGGCAGTTATAAGTTGAATTATACGATTGGAAGAAACTGAACGAGCTTCGCACGACTGGTCTTCGGTTTACGGCAATCGAGTAAAGGCACGTCCATACTACGATCTGTAACTTATTATTTACTTACAATGATTTGTGTTCTGACCCAAATCAAATGTCATGCGAAATTTAGTGGGTAACCTTTCATAGTATATTGCAAGGATTTATTATCATAATATTTATGCTGTATCATTTTCTTATTGTTATGTGTCTCGATAAATAAAAAAATCTTATATTATGATTTTCATATGACTATGGCGGTATACCTAAAAGGTTATAAATGATTTTATTCATGAACCAGAGGACGTTGTCTGAAGGTGGACTTAGTATTTAATACCTAGTATGAACATCATTGATGTTAAATCAATAACTTCATGGAGAAATTAAAGCATTGATTACCATAGAAGAAGCAACCGGCATATTACCGAATTTTTTATGAGTAAAAAAATAATCGCGACTCATTCTAGAACAGACGTAGATAATTTAAACAACCTCTGCGTATCATGCTATATACCATTATTTTTCTTGCAAAATCAGATTATTTGAAGAACGTATTTCCCAAAATGTTTCGCCGTAACAATAATCTACTCAACCTCGTTAAAATAATGGCGTTTAATTTTGAGATAACGTGTGCCATAATTAACAAAAATATATCTACATTCAGCGAATTTAAAATTAAGTCCATTGTGAACGATACTTTACTCGGAATTTCCAGGGCAATGGAGAGTAATCTATACTATAATAAAACTCAAAGGGCAAATTTACTGTACATTGAATATTTTTTAAAAATTTTGATTAGGGGGCACTTCAATAACGTGTTAGAGCACAAAAATATTTTTTTTAGAATTATTGTCTGTCTGTCTGTCTGTCTGTCCGGGCATCACATCAAAACCCTTGAATGGATTTCGATGAAAATTGGTAAAGTTGTTACTAATACTCCGGGTCATATTTTAGGATACTTTTTATCCCGGAAAGTTAAAAGGTTTCCCTGGGAAACGGGATGAAAGTTTGTATGGAATATTTTTAAACCATCAACCGATTTACTTCAAATTTGCCACAAATGTTCCTTGCTTAAATTGATGGAAAACTTATTTTTCAGTTTTTCAAAATTTTGCAAAAAAAAGAAAAAAAATACAAATTAATGTCAATATTGCTTATTTTTCAATACCCGCTCCTGGAGGAATCCTTTGTGATTTTATCGTAGGTTTCAGTATATAAATTACTAAAAATAATTACTTCAATATAAATTCACCGTTTTTTAAATTTCCTTTTGCAAGAGGTACAAATAAGGTAAAACATAATTTCCGTATGCGAAGCTGCGGGCAACAGCTAGTGGCGAATATTTCCATGACCACTTACGGTTAAAATTTCAATAGTCAGGTTATAACTGGAATACCTCTCACTGGAATGGGAGGTTTCTCTTGCGGCGAGTCTGATCATTCCATTGATATTACCGCGATTTGGTTTTAGCTGTGGCTGAATTGAATAGTGATGCAATTTAATTGGTTAAATGTATGAAGCAAAGTGATGTCACATCTTATTATGTAATCTTCGGTATTTAAAATTTGGTGGTCTAGTTATACTTTGAAGTGAAGAGTTGCATTCTTTCTCCATAATAATATTAATATGCTTAATCCATAATAATAATAATAAGCCAGCAAAAAGCTTTTGGAAAAGCATTGAGCATTACTTCCCTTAATTTACTGTAATTGATTAATTCATTCACTTGATGTTAAAGCTTCATATTTGAAACTGAAACGCAAACAAAACACGTAGTAAATATCACTTTTAGTGACTTTATATAAAGGCATTTTGCTCTAGTAAATAGACTTTAACGCTTCAGGAAAAGTAAAAGAACCTTTGTATTATTCAGGAAAATAAACACCACCATTTCATTAATTTTCTTATCCATTGCTCCACATAATGATAATGTATCGCCTAATCCTCT
This sequence comes from Thymelicus sylvestris, assembly GCA_911387775.1. Taxonomy (NCBI): domain Eukaryota; kingdom Metazoa; phylum Arthropoda; class Insecta; order Lepidoptera; family Hesperiidae; genus Thymelicus; species Thymelicus sylvestris. The sequence continues at coordinate 18,269,542 of OU426889.1, forward strand.
GCCGTTTGTTCTTAGCCAACCTTTATTGGGTTGTCAATGGCCCATAAAAGATTTTAATGAGATAGCCGAGGCAGAGGCGTTAGGTATTACTTCCTCGTGGAGACCGTTTCAGAAATTTATGTTTGGGATCCAGGGATCAGGTTGCCTTAATGTACACGGTATAGCATTACGCTCAATTTAGGTTATCATTACTCCTGTAACGGTCGCAAATGTCATTACGGTAGGAAATTTCATCTTTTAAATTGCAGTAAGTGACGCTTAATTGTTTGCTTACCTGAGCAAGGGTTATGAGAGAGTTTTGGATATTACCTGCAATGATATTATAATGTAAAAAGAGGTAGATATGTCACTAGCGCGACCACAACGAAGAACGCAAGAACAGGCAATTGACCGTTCTGCTCGTAGTCGCTCTGTCAATTCAAGACGATACGCACGCTTTTGTTGGTGTCACAAGTGTTTGACATTTGACATACAGCGTTAAAATGCCTTCGTGTATGACACCAATGTGACTGGTGTAGTGAAACAAAAGATAAACTTCTGTGTATTGTAGCCCATTTCGGAACAGATTTTTTGGTTGATTTGTAAGAGCATAACGTATCTATATTTTTTAAATATAATTGATTACCTGAAGTTAAATTTCTACTTTTGGTGGCTGTGTTTTCGTGTTTTGTGGTTGATGCTCATTCCTAACAAAGTTTTCTTTTATTTATTTAATCTTTATTGACCACAATACAGGATTACGGTACAAATGGCGAGCTTAATGCATAATGCATTCTCTGCCAGCTAACCATTAGCCCAAACAAAAACACACGAAGAGCGGTATCTTAAGCAGAAGAAAAAACATAAATAATACTGTAAAAAAGAAATAACTACAACAAACCTTTTACTCAAGTCATTAAAATTTAGTCTTTCGTGTACACTGTTATTTCAAAATAAGTATAATAATTAAGTAAAATATCTTACTTACGAGTATTATAACATTGTTATGCCTATTTTATATTAAAAAGGTGTCTCTGTTTTTTTAACCGACTTCAAAAAAAGGAGGAGGTTCTCAATTCGACTGTATTTTTTTTTATGTTTGTTACCTCAGAACTTTGGACTGGGCGAACCGATTTTGATGATTCTTTTTTTATTCGAAAGCAGGTGCTTGTCATGTGGTCCCACATAAATTTGAACGAGATCTGACCAGTAGTTTTTGAGAATTTGAAGTCGGTATTTTTTGTTAGTAAAATTTTGATTATAAATGACAATGTTCTTCCTCAGAATAACAATGCTATCAAAGATATACCAATCATTGTAATACCTATATTCCATTGCTATACACAATTGCTTTTAAATTCGTTCCAAATTTTATTTTTATCAACAATAACTTTTTATTTACAAAGATTGTATCGCACACAATGATTGGAAAAGCTTTTAAAAGAAAGCATTTTAAGAGAAAATGCGTCAGTATCATTTCGACCGAAACATTTACGGCTTTTACGATACGTTTGATATTTTATCGGATATCTTATATTTACTTTTATAAAATGAAGCTGAAAATATTTCAGAAATAATACTTTTTTATCACTTTACTATGAAAGTTGTTAGTTTTTTTATGTAAGCTTATTTTTTTCTAACTAAGTAAATTATACTAATACGAATATTAGTAAATAAGCAAAGAAATTATTATGTTTAAGCATCTGAAACTGTGACGTTGACTGACACGTCGCTCTGTATTTATATTGTTTTATACTTCAAACTAAGGCATCTCACAGCACCATAATTGTTTTTTTCTACTTTCATTTATCTAGTAAGAACATTTGGGCTATCAAGATGCATTCAACTATGTCTTATAATATCTATAATTAAACAGGGTGGAATTTTGTTACGTCATCTGGAGAGAAAGTACCTAAATACACTGGGAAATTCACTGAAAAGAAACATTCATTTATTTTTGAAAAAAAGTAAAACTACATTGCAAATTTTTTGAAAATATGCTTGCCATACCCGGGAATTGAACCAGCTAAAATTCTAAAAACCAACCCTGTGGTTGGTTTTTAGAATTTTAGCTGGTTTGTACAATACTACTGGTATAATACTACTGGTTATATATATATATATATATATACAATAATACTACTGGTTGTTACAATACTACAGTATTTGTGGAAGCTGGTCCCTATATTAGGTTTAAAAACCTGTGTCACAGGAAACCAGGCCCACCGCTACAAGGTACTTTGTAAGGCTACAAATCATTTAAAGAGGTGTATATTTTGACATGTAACATGGAATATAGATTTTAACTAATTGTGAGTGACAACGAAGGGATTTATCTAACTTAAATATTAAACAAACATGGTTATAAAATGTTACACAACGACGTTGTACACACCCAATCATGTACAGCAGTCCAAAAACGCCACGTTACAACAACTCGAGAACAACCAGATGTCTAATGACAGTGTCATAGTGTCAAAACACTGCTGTTGTTATGTAAAACAATCCAATATATAAAATTTTCGTGTCACGGTGTTAGAAGTTGAACTTCTCCGAAACGGCTCGACCGATTTTGTGAATCTTAGTGCGCATATCGGCTAAGGTGGAGAATCGGACAACATCTATTTTTCATCCCCCTACCCCTAAAATTTTTTTGGCAGAACAACGTTTGCCCGGTCAGCTAGTAATTATATAATATTCTACAATGTACTACATATATAATATTTTTAAGCGATTTTATTCAAAAAGTCAAATCTTGGAAGTTTTATTAGACCTACTCGTACTTCCTATTATTCTCAGGAGTTGAAATTTTTCACATAATATTTTTTTTTCTGATGACAATGCATTTAAAAAAAAAAACTTATCTAGTTGGGGTTGAGACAAGTGAACTACAGTATTTATTTTTATTAGAATCTAGGTTGACGCTATAAAACCGTGCATTTAGTTTTAAACTATTAACTTGTTTAAATCCGTTGTTCATGGATGAATCTATAGCGGAGGCTAATTAGGTCCTTTGGATTACCTCGCTATAACATATACATATATTAATAAAAGCGGACTTTTGGTCTTATGGAAAAATATATTTTCTTTGACTCCGTCAGTAGGAATTTCTCTATCTACTAAACATCAAATTATAAAAAACATAAAATATAAATGTAGAAAACTGCCAGCATATACAAAGAGGATGAATGTTATATTACAAATGAGAAGTTATAGAATAGAATAAAAGATGCCGTACCGATCACCACATCATCCCCCCCGGAGACCGTTAAGGTCGAAAGAAATCGGGAAAGTGCACTCGACGTCCAGATCGCGTTGTGCGAGGCTGCACGTTCGGGAGAGCGCGAGTGTCAGACGGTACAGGTCTAATAACTTCGTTCCGTGCTGGTTCCTTGAGTATATACGCTGGTTTCAGTCTATCAATAGATACGGTGGTTGGTTTACCTCCAATATCTATCTTATAGAACTTATCTCCACGTTCTATTACTTTATAAGGTCCTGTGTATGGAGCCTCCAAGGATTTTCGAACAGCGTCACGTCGAAGGAAAACTTGCTCAGAAACTTGCAAGTCCTTGCTGATAAAAATAGGTGATGTACTGTGATGAATAACTGGCGTAGGTTTGATTTTCTGGATGTTGGCTCGTAAACGGGAAAGAAAATCGTTATAGTCCACTACTTCTTTAGCAGTGCTATGGAAAAATGCATTTGGCAAGCGTAACGTTTCCCCGTATACCAACTCAGCTGATGATGAACCAATATCTTCTTTCCATGCTGTCCGTATTCCAAGGAGAACTAGTGGAAGAACTTCTACCCAGTCATCATTGGTGTGACACATTATTGCGGACTTTAGTTGTCGATGGAATCTCTCGACCATTCCATTTGCAGCTGGATGATATGCTGTGGTATGCAGATGGTTAACGCCGATCAGCTTAGAGAGCTCCTTAAATAAATATGCCTCAAATTGTTTTCCGCGATCCGTTGTTATTTTCTCGGGACATCCAAAGCGCGCTATCCAACCAGTGACAAAAGCGCTCGCTACTGTATCAGCCTTGATGCGGAGCGGTATAGCTTCTGGCCAGCGAGTAAATCTATCAACTGCTGTTAGGCAGTACCTATACTCGTGTGAAATTGGCAGAGGTCCTATGAGATCGATGTGCACGTGGCCAAATCTATTCGACGGTGGCGTAAAAGAATGCACTGGAGATCGAGTATGTCTGGAAACTTTGGAACGTTGACATGAGAGACAACTACGCGTCCATGCGCTACAGTCTCTTTTAATGTTAGGCCACACAAATCTCTCAGTCATCAGTCTGACCGTAGCTTTGACACCTGGATGACTTAATCCGTGAACGCTGTCGAACGCTTGTCGACGAAATTGTGGCGTCAGATACAGTCGAGGTGATGGACTGGACACGTCACAGTATATACTCTTACTGGAGTCAGAAAATTTAATTTTCTGCAGGTCCAATGAAGACTCACTGTGAAGGAGCTGCTGTAGCTCGTTGTCCAGTGATTGTGTGTCTGCTAAAGTGTCTAAATCGATCACTGCTGTGATAGCGTCCGTACGCGATAGAGCATCAGCGACCACGTTATTTTCGCCCGCGACGTGTTGAATATTCGTGGTAAATTGAGACACGTAGTCGAAATACCGAAATTGTCGAGGCGAGCAATTTCCAGAAGCCTTTTTGAATGCGGACACAATGGGCTTATGGTCCGTATAAATGCTAAAATCCTTACCTTCTACCATATGTCTGAAGTATTTGATTGCTTCGTAAATGGCTAACAACTCTCTATCGAATGGACTATATTTCTTTTGAGCCGTAGAAAGCTTTTTCGAGAAGAATCCTAGAGGTTGCCATTTAGAGTTAACGTTCTGTTGAAGGACAGCACCGATAGCATTGTCCGAGGCGTCAGTCCACAGAGTTAGATCCGCTGACGAGTCTGGATGTGCTAATAGGGTAGCTTCAGCTAAGCTTGTCTTACATGTGCTGAAAGCTTCTTGAAGTTCCTGCGACCATGTGATAGGAGTACTAGGCTTAACAGCTGTCCCAGATAAAAGTTTGTGAAGCGGTGCTTGAACTTTGGCTGCTTTTGGGACAAAACGTCTATAAAAATTTGTCATACCCAGAAATCTGCGTAACTCCTTGATGGTCTTTGGTTGCGGGAAATTTTGGATAGCCTCTACTTTTCGCGGAAGTGGGCTGGTGCCTGCAGCTGAAACAATATAACCTAAAAATTCTACTTGCGGTTCACCAAAAACGCATTTCGCCACGTTAATTACGACCCCGTGCTCCTGTAGGCGCTGAAAAACTAGCCTCAAATGATCCAGGTGCGAGGTCTCATCTTGAGAAGCCACTAGTATGTCATCAATATAAGAATAACAAAATTCTAGATCTCTTAAGACTTCATCCATAAACCTCTGGAATATTTGAGCAGCGTTACGGAGTCCAAAGCTCATAAACGGAAACTCGAACATTCCAAAAGGAGTTGTTATCGCTGTTTTAGGCACGTCTGATGGATTTACAGGGATTTGATGATAAGCTCGTATCAAATCGATTTTACTAAAAACGGTGCAGCCGGATAAATTATGAGAAAAATCATGTATATGGCGTACCGGATATCGGTCAGGTATCGTTCGCGCGTTTAATGCACGGTAGTCGCCGCATGGTCGCCATTCGTTATTTTTCTTAGGTACCAAGTGTAACGGCGATAACCACGGGCTATCAGATCGTCTTGCGATACCTGCTCTTACCATGTCTTCGAACTCCTTCGTAGCGATGTGGAGTCGATCCGGTGGCAACCGACGAGGACGGCTGTATACCGGCGGTCCTGGTGTCGTCCGGATGTGATGAAGGGTGTTGTGCTTAACCTCACGCGCAGACAGGTCTCCAGCAGGACGGGTGATATCTTTAAACTGTGAGAGTAGGTCATGATATCGCGAGGAACCTGTAACAACTTTTATATGGCAAAAAGAGGATGGGGCTGGTGTGGCGAAGGTACTTAACAAGGTAATATTGTCTATCAAACGGTGATGCCTAGCATCTACTAACAAATTAAAATGTGATAAAAAATCTATACCTATTATCGGTTTCGTGACATCAGCTATTACAAAACGCCAAATAAATGCACGTCTTAATCCAAAATCTAAAGATACATTTATCCACCCGAAAGTATTAATCGTAGAACCGTTAGCTGCAAACAGTTTGTAATCCAATATTAGTCTACTTTGCAACAATCCGCGTTTAACATGTATGATGGTATATACTTTAAAACATGCGTGGCACCTCCCTCCCTCCCACAACGGAAACATGCACTACAATAATTAAACGTATATACCAACATACACACCAGCACCAACACGTGTTTCGCCCCGAAACGGAGCATCATCAGGGTAAGTTGACTCTACGATGGTTAGTCGGAAAGTGAGCATCGTTCACTGAGCGTGGCGTATTTATACCCAACTCGCCCACTGATTATCTAATGATGTTGTAATAATTAGTAATTAGTAATTAATTAATTATTCAATCAATTAATCAATCGATTAATTAATCAATCAATCAATTAGTGATTCACGCCGGCAGGAACCGGGTCTGACGTAATCTGGTGATGTGTACTGTTGAAAATCCTCAGTAAAGGCGAGTTGGATACATTTATTTGTTCATTCAGCAGTGTAAAACTTGGATTATTATTATGTTTTATTATTTCTAACTGCTCTAGTATACTTAATTTAAAACCCTTATCAGATTTATGTAATATATTATATGTATGGTTACTAGTTAAACTGTGACCTGATTCTATTAGATGTTTAGCGAAATTAGACTTATTCGCGTGACCATTCCTGTACGCGGCCATGAACAAATAAATGTATCCAACGCGCCTTTACTGAGGATTTTCAACAGTACACATCACCAGATTACGTCAGACCCGGTTCCTGCCGGCGTGAATCACTAATTGATTGATTGATTAATTAATCGATTGATTAATTGATTGAATAATTAATTAATTACTAATTACTAATTATTACAACATCATTAGATAATCAGTGGGCGAGTTGGGTATAAATACGCCACGCTCAGTGAACGATGCTCACTTTCCGACTAACCATCGTAGAGTCAACTTACCCTGATGATGCTCCGTTTCGGGGCGAAACACGTGTTGGTGCTGGTGTGTATGTTGGTATATACGTTTAATTATTGTAGTGCATGTTTCCGTTGTGGGAGGGAGGGAGGTGCCACGCATGTTTTAAAGTATATACCATCATACATGTTAAACGCGGATTGTTGCAAAGTAGACTAATACTAACTTAATAACAATGGATTTCCGCAAAGTAACGCCTGATACTATTAACTATAGTTTGTAATCCGTTTTGATGCATTGACTATTACGAATATATTTATATGGGTAAACGCATAAATCGGAACCGGTATCTATTAAATATTGCACTTTAGTTTTTCTGTCTGTCACGAAAACACGGCCACTGAATACTTCATTGCAGTCCCGCGCCGCCGCATTCACTGACTGCCTGTTCCGTTTCCCGGCTGGAATGAACACGGTGCGCGACACTTCGTCGATTTGCTCCCGAATCTCCTGTGATACCAGCACTGGTCCGTCTGGTGAGGTGAAGTGCGGCTTTGTGAATGACGTCGCCAGCGTGGAGAATACGCTCTTGTCCTTAAGCGAGAGCGAGCACCAGTAGATAATTCAGCTACCTTCTGCGACAACTCTTCTATGCGGCGAGACATTTTATCTAATACAGACATCATTGTGAAGTCTGACGATGAAGAAGTTACAACAACTTGCGCGTTGGGCTCGCCTTCAGCACTCGCCTGCGTATTTCCCATCATATTGTTATCTTCAAAAATATATTGCATGTACCTTTGTAACGGGTGTTCCGTCGGGTCACCAATTATAGCGGAGACTAATTAGGTCCTTTGGATTACCTCGCTATAACATATATATTAATAAAAACGAACTTTTCGTCTTATGGAAAAATATATTTTCTTTGACTCCGTCAGTAGGAATTTCTCTATCTACTAAACATCAAATTATAAAAAACATAATATATAAATGTAGAAAACTGCCAGCATATACAAAGAGGATGATTGTTATATTACAAATGAGAAGTTATAGAATAGAATAAAAGATGCCGTACCGATCGCCACAAATCAATTAATTGAAAAGGCATATTGCAAATTATACCAATTTGGTTCCGGTATAAAACTTGTGACGGCCGAAGCAATTACAGGCAGAGCTTTCAAATTAGTGTTTAATGGACCGTAGTAATCAATTAACAGAAAGTGCAGTGTTCTCGTTCGCCACTTCAGAGAGCTGGTACGCTTTTTATTCTTTATTCTTATATAAAAGGTTTTTGTATTTTATTCTGTACTCGAATACATTTTATTTGTATGTTTAAGTGTGCAATGTAAGCATTGAATAACCATCTATTTGTACTATTCGGTGTCTACTCTTCCGAAAAAATGTTACTTTATTGGATGATTCGTAATATTGTTACTCTTTAATCTGTCTTTTACCATTATAACTCGACATTTTCTTTAATTATACTTCATGGAAAAACCTTTGAATATCGAATACACAATTAAGGAATGCAAATCAATAAAATACACAAAAAATATCAAATCGGTTGTATTTAAATTTTGAGACGTTTTATAGATAATATGTATTATATTTTTTTTAGACTCAGTCATCCATTTATCACTCAGCTTTTGGAGGACATAGGTCTTCAATTTCGGGTTCGGTACTTTTGGATAATATCGTTCAGGGTAATTTTCATATTACAGACAAATTGGCAAATTGGGTGTGAGTTGTGTGGCACTCACCAATGCCATTATAGCCCGTGAGCCAGATAGTATTTTCTTGTCAGTCATTTCCTCTCAAGCGATAACTCGTGAAATACTTCAGAGAGTTGCATTATATAGCATGATGAACGTCAGCTGCCGCTCCAAGGGTGGGTAGGGGGGCGGCAGCCTTTCAATCATGTAAAAAAAATTGTTTTCAGTCATTTCCTCCCGACTGAAAATTTGTTAGATGATAGATAACGTAATTATTTAATGATAACAAAAAGTCAGCTGGCCATACCGTGGTGGATTATATGTCAGCTGGGCACGCGAACATGCAAAAAAAAAAATTTTTGTTCAGTGATATCCTCTCACTTGAAAATGCGTCAGATGATACTTTACATGTTATTTTGAGTAAATAAAAACGTCAGCTGGCTGTATGTTGGTGGAAAGGTCGTCAGCTGATGCAGTGAATGGTGGAGCTCAGAAGCCACCAATTTTCAAAATAACTATTGATACGTAATTTCCTCTCACTTGAAAATGTGTCAGGTGATAGTTTACGCGCTATTTTAAATAAACAAAAACATCAGCTGGCTCTAAGTTGGTGGAAAACCCGTCAGCTGACGAATGTAAATAAGCGATCGGCGCTCACGCCTGGCTTCTGAGCTCCACCATTCACTGCATCAGCTGACGACCTTTCCACCAACATACAGCCAGCTGACGTTTTTATTTACTCAAAATAACATGTAAAGTATCATCTGACGCATTTTCAAGTGAGAGGATATCACTGAACAAAAAATTTTTTTTTGCATGTTCGCGTGCCCAGCTGACGTATAATCCACCACGGTATGGCCAGCTGACTTTTTTTTACCTTTAAATAATTACGTTATCTATCATCTAACAGATTTTCAGTCGGGAGGAAATGACTGAAAACAATTATTTTTTTTACATGATTGAAAGGCTGCTGCCCCTTAGAGTGGCAGCTGACGTTCACCATGCTTTATAATGCAACTGACGTATAATCCACCACGATATGGCCAGCTGACTTTTTTTACCTTTAAATAATTACGTTATCTATCATCTAACAAATTTTCAGTCGGGAGGAAATGACTGAAAACATTTTTTTTTTTACATGATTGAAAGGCTGCCGCCCCCTACCCACCCTTGGAGTGGCAGCTGACGTTCACCATGCTATATAATGCAACTCTCTGAAGTATTTCACGAGTTATCGCTTGAGAGGAAAATGGTCAGGAAAATCTGTCGCTAGCTCACGGACCATTATGCCTATAAGGCTTCCTGTTTTCAACTATAAATAATCAATAATAATAATATTTTTTTATTTCATCTCCACAAATTGTTAATATAGTTATGTAACATACTTTAGGTAAGGTGTTTATAATTTGTAGATCTGGTGTCTAAACTAAGCCGAAGCCTGTGTCATAGTACACCAGGTCCCTCTCTCATTGTAATAGGTTAACATTAAGTATATAAATAATTAAATAAATAAACGCTTACACACATATACCTCCGCAGTAGGTTATTTACCTGTGTCACGGGTGGCATGGACGACACATAACACATCACAATCACACCCATGACCCTAGTACAAATATTTATCTGTCAGATAAATATCTGCCCGGCCGGGAATGGAACCCGTGACCCCTCGCTTTGCAGGCAGTGTCGCTACCAACTTGGCTACGGAGTCGTCAGTAAATTATAATAATCGCTTATTATTATAATACGTATATTCGTATACTATCATTTAAAACCACGCAAAACAATCATCCAGGAACAATTATTCTTAATTCTGCCTCTATCTCACATCTCCGTTCCGAATTATTTATTGTTTGTGTGTTACGGAAAAAATCCATTAGGATTTTACATTGTTTTCTGTCCCTTTCTAACAGCATGGTTAACATCAATACCTGTCTCACTCCTCTACATCCGCGCACGATAAAATGTAAATTCGGCTAAATTACCGCGTGCTTTATCGTAAGGCTGGTGGAGTATACACGACGATTTATTTTGGATTCCACAATTCCAACGCAAATTTACATTGCAGTGTTATTGAAGCACGCATAACAGTAACTTATAATTTCTACTATCTTATCTATCTTATCTATATTATATAAAACACAAAAAAATTGTCCTTATAGACTCTGAAACCACCACCAACCGATATGCCTCAAAGTGTTCACTTAGTTACGGTACGAGAGAAGAAAAAGAAAGAAAGAACTGGCTCCCAGCCGGAACACGACGAGTCGTTCGGCGGCTGACTCATGCTCAAGGGTGGTAGCTATCCAGGCTCCGGGAGACAGTTTAAACAACAAGTTTAAACTTTAAACTTTAAGTTTAAGTTTTAAGTCTTCATGCTTTTTGTGGTGTACAATGAAGCGTATTGTAATTATTATTAATAATAAAATCCTATCGAACACACTCGATTTGGAATAATTATTACCACTAGCAATCACGCATGATCCATAACAAACGATGTACGCAAATCGACGAGGTTTGAACGCTTCAAATATTTCGAAGCATCACCTGTAAATTCTCAGTATAACAAGTTGCTTTGTGTAACCGTTTGAAGGGTATTAGCTGTCCCAAACATGAGAAATGAGGCACTACGTCTTCTTGCTCAGTAGTTCTACAAAGTAAATTTTCTAGTAATAAGTTCGTAGACAAAAATATAATATGAAGTGCTTATGTGCACCCATTTGTGATAATTTTGCTAAGCAATTACTGTTTATCGTTAATATTCGTCGTGTTCCCGCTGGGGGCTTGAGAGCCAGTTCTTTCTTTCTTTTTCGTCTCTCTTTTTTGGCCGATTTTTCCTTAAAAATATTTTTTTTTCTAAATTAGAACAATTTTTTCGTATCCCATTTGAAGTAATGGACCTGCGCCCCTAGTTTGATATGTAGATTTAAAAGATTTGACCATGATTAGTGTATTGATTAATACCTACATAAAATAAAAGATTAGATTGAGACTCCCAACAAAGCGTACATTGTCGGTGCGATTCGAATTTAATTGAATGACCGAAAAATAGCTTGACGCTCACAAGCTCATGCGACTTTGGTATACCTGAGATCCATTTTCGGAATGACAGACGAACGTGCTTCTGACATAAACTTATTCGGAAACCAGCACGAAATTCGTCTAAAAGCAAGCGGATCTATCTGTCTGTACCTACCCATTTTTTATTTTTTTGTACCATTCAGGCCACATTTTTCAAAGTTGAGAACTCCACAATCTACGTTTCGACACCCATTTCCGACGTGAAACTTATTTCACTGATGGATTCGGTAGTGTTTTAGGTTTTTCAATCCTTTTATATGACAGACGTTTCATGGGAGAGCTTAAATTTAATTGCAGACTGGTTTTGCAGCCTGCCTGACATTTCCGTGTTTACTTAAAGATAACTTAGGTAAAAAAAATATAAAATATACAAGTACTTGTACCTACATATTGCTAAAATCTACAGGATTAATTTATATACTATAAATATTATATTATATTCATATTATGTGATTATTTCTCAACTTGTGGGTTTCTATTTAAGTAACTGAAAAAATCTACGGAATTTTTTTGCTACAATTTTGTAATAAAAACATAATTATTCTTTATTTTATTATAATAGTTTATTGCTAATTTTAAAAACCTTTGATAATCTTCTCGGGGTGTTAAGGTACAAGTTACAATATAGGCATTAAAATTTAAAGTTAAAACCTTTTCTCGAGAGTATATTAGCGGTATAAATGGCAAGAAATAAGCTCTTTTGGGTTAATGTTGCGTTATCTGGTAAGTGCCTAAAATTTATTGGGGCAAGGAATCTTGATGGTTATAAATGTAGTCTGAGCTATCTACGGCTTAGAGGACACGATTAATTATGATTTTACGGATTTTGCAGGCATTAGGTTGGATTCAATACCCATGTGCGATATTTCACTTTAATCTCTAAAGAAGAAAATGTCAGTTTGTGTGGAATACTTATCTACAGGTACATTGTATAAACAAGATTAGGAAAACTATTAGTGGGGCTAAGGGCTAATAGGGGATCTAGACCTAGATATTGATATTTTTGTTTGTGCGTTGGTTCCCGCTTATCTCTGCAATGAACATTATTAACAATTTTGACAGTTTTCTCTAATACATTGTAATAATCATTGCGTAATAAAGTGACATCATAAACAATAGATATCACGAGACGAAGCCTTGTTTATCTGTCACACACACGGCTGACCCGTCTGAAAATCGAGCCTAAGACCGTAAATAATCAATAAACGTATACACTCATACAAAAACAAGAACACACACCAGAGCAACAAAAGAAATTCGAATTCATCATTCAAATTTCCGCCTCGCTGGGAATCGAACCCAGAACCCTTCGAACACCCGAACGCCGCGGCGCCGCGGCGGTCGACCATGATAACCATTTCGCCACACGGGTCGTCAATATCATCAGAATGTATGCAATGTTATGGAAATATGATAAAAGTGCCTTGAATATACCTGATACAAGTATTAACCAGCGAAACCATTATAATCTCCAAGATAACCTCACCAATGTCCGACAGTTCAAAGGACCGTCGCCAAGATGGCAGCCGCAGTACCTCGCATTCCATTCTCTAAGAATTGCAATCTAATATCAAAGGAGCGTCTCGTAAAGGGATTCTTGCTTGCTCGGGTTCACCAGGAATGGGTAACGTCGCGTGAGTACATTCAAGTGTGGAATTCGATCCTTATTGATACGATACAAGATGGTGTCTTCGACATAAATCAGATATTCTTCAAAGTAGTTATTCCTACAAAAATTATATTTTCTTATAGAAACCATATATTATGTGATTCATCAGTTTCAATAAAAACAGTTTCAGTCTTTAAAATGCCTGCAATAATATAAAATGAAAATAATTTCTCGATTGATTGAAAAAGATTTGGGGCAATCGAATTCACTTCAAAAAATGTAAAAAAAACTAATTATAACACGAGACGACAAAAATATATACGTATACAAGGAACCCTTAACTAAGGATTAACGTTAAATATTATCCTGTATTAATCTATTTTCTTCAGTCAACGGTAAATAATATCGTAATTATTATGAGTAATAAACTAATATAATGTAATTAACATTATAGTTGCTCATTTCCTCCGTCAATCAATAGACCCGTGTACACGTCTATAGTTTCAATCAACACCATAATAAGAACGGGAAGGCCATCGATCAAAGCGTAATTGAAGCGTCAGAAACAGCTCCTGTTATTGCGAGGGAAGAGAACATAACTAAGACCTTGGATTTAGACTTGATAGCATAAATATGAATAGTTAATGTAGTTGATAAAGGTTTATAATGAGAAATGTTTAAATTGAGTTTTATCGATCGAAGTCTATCTATTGATTTTAATAATATATTTTGGGAAAATTATTGATTGGTCTATTATTGTGGGTAGTTATATTTTACGCAAGATCCCACATCAAATAATAATACAATGGCAATTAAAATTTTTGTCTATTTGTCTGTGCGCCTCTGATTTTATTCAAGCTTTTATAATATGTTTGGTGTCATAGTGTTTGATTTCAACCCTTTACCCTGAATGGAACATGGAGCAACTATTTATATATTTAATCTTTATTGACCACAACACAGGATTAAAGTACAAATGGCGAGCTTAATGCTTAATGCATTTTCTGCCAGCTAACCATTAGGCCAAACAGAATCATACGAAGAGCGGTATTATAAGCAGAAGAAAAAATACCTAGTCTTGCCATAAATACTGAAACAAAGAAAAAAAAATTTTTTTCTATTGCAAATAACATTTATTACTTTAACAGTGTGTTAGTTCAATACATAAATATAAAACAATTTAAAATATAAAAAGCTTATTCGAAATGGTCTCCATTGGCAGCAATACAATCCTTTAAACGTTGAGGCCAGTTATCAATTGAAGCACGCACTCTTTCCATGGGAAAATTCTTCACTGCCAATCGTATGGATTGTTTTAGGGACTCCAAATTATCATGGCGTTTAGAGCAAGCCGTACTCTCTAAAACTGACCATAAATCATAATCTAGCGGATTAAGATCGGGACTAGACGACGGCCAGTCTTCAGCTCTGATGAAGTCCGAAACGTTCGTTTCCAACCAAGACTGCGTAGACCGAGCTTTATGACCCGGCGCCGAGTCTTGCTGGAAGGACCATTCTTGGTTATTGAACATGGTGTTGTTAAGGGGCTTCACTACCTTCTCAAGAATGGTATCTTGATACACTTGTGCCGATGTTTTGATACCTTTTTCACAAAAGTATGGCTCAGTCACTCCTTCATAGCTAATACCCCACCAAACCATCACTGAAGTCGGATAGTGCCCATGTTGCACTCTGTCGACTAATTGAGAAGCTTCCTTAGAGCTTTGAGCATAAATACGGTCATTTTGTTTGTTAAAATGTTGCTCAATTGTAAAAAATTTCTCATCCGTAAACAAAATTTTTCTGTGACCTCCCTTGGCGTACCGCTTCAGTAGTTGTTTCGATTTTACCACCCTATTCTTTTTTAAATTGTCAGTTAAGAAATGACCAGTACGTCTCTTATAGGCTGCAAGTCCTAAGTCATCTTTTAAAATAGGTACGCGACATGGTTCTAGGTGCTATCTTCATCTCCCGAGATAAAATCTTTTGCTTTCGGACAGGATTTCTTCGAATTCTTTCCCTTACTGCTTTGACCACCTTTTTCGTACGAACACTACGTGGACGGCCAGATCTTTTTCTGTCACAAACAGAGAAGGTCTCATTGTACCTATTAATAGCCCGGTACACAAAGATTTTACTAATACCAAGCGTATGGAGAGTTTTAAAAATTGCATTTGGCTCCATACCTACTTTGTGTAATGAAATCACAGCGATTCGGTTCTCTTTATTACCCCACTCCATTTTAATATCGCAAAATATTGTACAATGTATTGGCGCCAAAATCAGAAAACTCAATGAACAATCATATAAAAATGATAGATTCCAAATTCAAATGCAATATTTTGTTTATTTTTAATTGTAACAGTATTTATGGCCAGACTAAGTATAATTAATATTGTAAACTAGAAATAACTACAACAAAATACAAACCAAAACTACAAATAAACTATTGTGGAGGCGTGGAGCATACTCCACCATATTGTTTCAGTAAGGATCGATGAGGGAACAATACAGTGTTCACAAGAAAAAAAAATGTTAGTTTAACATCCCATCTTAAAAACACTTGTGTGTTAGTTGAGTACCGAAGCAAAACCATCCAGTGGCATGGTTACTAGGAGCACAGAAAACAGAAGAGCTAGTACTGAATACCATTATCAATTTCAATAATGTTTAAAGAATTTGAACGTTGAAACTGAGATAATTTTCGCTATCGCTGGAGCTCGTGATGTCAGCTAACCTCAAGTCAGAGTGAGGTAAATGCGCTAATGGCGATCATAAACGCTTTGAGAGGAAATTTGGCTTCTAAATAGCTGAGAGCTCTAATGGCGACACTCAGCCTAGCTTGCATTATTACAAGGACACTTTGAAATTTCCTACTCCGTCCCATTAAAATTGTCACTAAAGCAAAGAAGTGAGTGAAGTTCAGATCTCTCTCTTTTGTCTCTTGATTTACATTGAACATTATATTTAGTGCCTTTGTTTTTAAAACAATTAAAATCATGATATATTAATAGTGTTTTATAGTCATGTGTTCGTTCTGTAATTTTGTCTGGGATCATTTTGTTTGTATAATTGTTTATTTTATCTCAGTGTCAGCTCAGCTACCAATGACATACTTGTTTTATAGTTTTATTATTATTATTAGTTTTATTTAGTCGAAAAATGATGATAAGTCGCCACCGTCGCCCATGGGCATCAATTACACCAAAGGCATCATCGATGCGTTGCCGACTAAGAGAAAAGTGAGAGAAATAAAAACAGTTTCCTCTCCTGAACAGGTGTGGAGAGGTTTTTAAAACAGGTACCTAATGAACTACCCTCCGCATGTTTCTGCGTGTTTTCAACAGTTTTGATTACAGTGACTAAAAGCCAGTAATAAACATTTGTACTTTCAGATGGCTTGTCTGCTAGTTATATGTGTATTTACATAAAAAACTACTCGTCTACCAGTAATCTCTTAGTTCATTCTATCGTTTTGAATTTAATATACGTTACTAAGAAAAAAAAACTGACTTCAAAATAACTCAAAAACTACTCGTCAGATCTAGTTCAAATTTAAGTGAGACTACATGACAAGCATCAGCTTTCGGTTAAAAAGAGAATCATCAAAATCCGTTCACCCAATCGAAAGTTCTGAGGTAACAAACATAAAAAAACTGTCGAATTGAGAACCTCCTCCTTTTTTTGAAGTCGGTTAAAAAATATAATGTCACTAGATTTATCTCAGCTTTTAAAAAATATTTGCTAAAGATAACGGAGACAATGGTGCTATTTTAGGAAACCACTTCAAAATGTATTTGAACCAGACATAATAACGCAGAGCTGGTGAGGAGCATTTACCCGGAAACCCTGAATGGGCGAGAGTCGAATTTACATTACTCAGTTCAGCCACCCGGAAACTGGACCAAACGGTGTTTGGGAAGTAAAAAATTACTAGATTTAGGACTTTTTTTGTAAATGTGAGTATTTATAAAGTATATTGTATCTAAGTGCATGATATACCTAGTAGGTAATAATATTAGGTATGTGTACTAACTGACCCATCCTTATTTATGCCATTTTCCGCTCTCCACGATACACGAATAAAAACGTTATTATAACAAAAAATTTTTATATAACAAAATTATTATTACTCAGAGACTTATTTAAAGTCTTATAATAAGACTCAGAGAATTACAATAAGACTAGTCTACCTAATCTAACTTAGTACTTGTCTTGGACTGTATTTTTTTTATTTTACCCTAAGGAACTTTGTAATGAGAAATTTTAAGCTTAAAATTGTATTTTAGCTCCAGCTTTTAAGACAAAAGCGTTTAGCCCATAAGGCTGATGGCTGAAAGATCTCAAGTTGCATTATTAAGCGCGTCCACTCGAAAGCGGATATAACGGAAACGTTTTATTTTGGAATAAAAATGTAACGTAAAACGTCATATTTTTAACTTTCAATTTGGTTTTTAAAGACACAAAAATCAGACTACCAAAATGTTATGAAAGTGCTGAATTGTGTTGTTTTGGTTGTAATGTAAGTGAAACAAGAGATTCTCTTCTTACGACTACGACTCGACTTACGACTGAGTGGGCATACTGGGCATGTATGAACATTATGTTTATTAGCCGACTTCAAAAAAAGGAGGAGGTTCTCAATTCGACTGTATTTTTTTATGTGTGTTACCTCAGAACTTTCGATTGGGTGAACGGATTTTGATGATTTTTTGTGTTTTTTTTTAAATCGAAAGCTGGTGGCTGTCATGTATTCCCACATAAATTTTATTGAGATATGACAATGGCATCCATGAGAAAACCATATAAGTCTTAAATTTGTATTAAGAATGTGCGCGAATGGATGAATAACTCAATATTACGCCAACCGATTTCGATGATTCTTTTCAAGAGTTTTTGAGTAACTTTGAAGTCGGTTATTTTTTGTTAGTAAAACTTAGATTACATATTTATTTTAAAGTATACTTTAGAACTTTATGTACTTCTGCAGTCGAAATTTGACCGTAATTCAAATCAAAATCAAATTGAAATCAAAGAGTTACTTTACACTGAAGATTCACGCAAAAGAAGTTACATAAATTGATTAAAATATTAGAAAGCAAGTTAGTTTTTTGTGTACTTTCGTTTAATTTTGACTGATATTAATTCGTGGAGATGTAAGCACATAAAGGCATGATTTTCAATGAATCAATTTAAAGTATAAGATGAAGCGTTTTACGTTTTGATATGCATGCCACTGTGGTGCAAAATTTTTGCCTATTTTATTGTTATAAATCATTGTTAATTGTTATGATTTTCTAATATTAATTTAGAAAAAAAAATTGCACATGATATATAAAGAAGGAGAAAACATTAAAAGATGCAGCTAACTGTATTATATTGTAGAAATTATAATATTTTAATTTAATTACTATAAATTATCTTAGTTTTGTTTGTAACAGAAAATATTTATTATTAATTTAAATATTACAAGGATGATAGAGTTTGTCTTAAATTAAGTAAAATTAATAAATTCCTTTTTTTTTTGATAAAGTTTACTCATTAGCTCATGACTTATACCAGGAATCCCCTTTTCTGAAACTGATTCGAAGCGACACTGAATTTTAACGAGTTTTGGGTTTGTGTATTTAGCAACGTTGTAATGTAAGTACATCGTCTTGTAGGGTATATTTTATGCTTAAAATATTCAATCCTCCAGATTGTTAGTTATACACATGTGGTGTTGAGTTAATTTGATACATTTGCTTTTAAACTATTCAATATGTGAAAACAGCTAAAAGGTTTAATTAGAATAATAGTTACTGTTAGTTAATTAATTAATGTTAACTGTTAATTATTAAGTTAATATTAGTTATATCAGCTATTTTAGCTGATATATAGCTGATAATATAGCTGCTATATAGCTGATGGCTAATGATTGCAAAAATCATCTATCGTGCTGATTGTAAAAATATGTCGCTTTAGGATTAGCTTTAACTTCTTTTATTAACTAAGTAAAATTTTACAATTGAACCGCTTCAAAATAAAAGTGGATTATATTGATAAAAGTGGTACACGATACCGTCAGATCCTATTTATTTATCTTTACTAAACAACTAATTTCATGTTTAAATATTAAGTATTTTTATTATAACAGTGATTAAAAAAAAAGAAAAATTAATTATTAGTCCGAGTTTCTGAGATTCAGAAACCATTGAATAGATTTTATAATTTAACATGTAAGTAATGTACTCTAACAATACCAAATATTAGACCCAATCTGCGATTATTTTTATGTAAAAAAAAAAACAGTAGGTACGTAGTAGATAAACTTCGATTGCTTTCAAACTCATATACTTTACTTTAATCTATATTTCAAAATGGATAAAAATATATAAGTTTTGTGCGCCATTGCAGACCTTTTCAACGTTTTCGTTTGAAAGTTATTTCAAATCAACCCCGTATTGGACACGAGGCCGCGAACTCTAAATCGAATTATTTCACTTATATTCCATTCCAATCTCCCGTATATGTTGAGCAAGTAAGTATTAAAGATGTACATATAAAAATTAATAAGTAAATAGAGATAGTAGGTAAGCAAAAATCTGCAATGGCGTCTTATTTGGAGTCTTATTTGGAGTACTTTGGGTACTTTGGGGTTTACTTTGGGGTAACTTTGGGGAATACTATGGGGTAAACGAGCTGATGATCCACCTGATGGTAAGTGGGTATAGTCGCCCATGAACATCAGCAACGCCAATGGCATCACTGATGCGTCGCCGGTTAAGAAAAAGAGAAGGAAATGAAAAAATAACTGTCTCTCAAGCCCCCAGCCAGAACACAACGAGTCGTTTGGCAGCTGAATCATGCTCAAGGGTAGTATCTATCCAGGCAGCACATGAGTAGTAAATTTCAACTCATTTGATCCAATAGATTCGGAGTAAATTGGCTGTGAAGGGTGGTCACCCAGACACAAGAGTGATCCTACAAGGGTTTCGTTTTTCGTATAAATAAATAAATAAACGCTTACACACTCATACCCCCCCAGTAAGTTTTCAACTGTGTCGTGGGTGGCATGGACGACACATATAACACATCACAATAACACCCATAACCCGAGTACAAATATTTATATGTCACATAAATATCTGCCCCGGCCAGGAATCGAGCCCGAGACCCCTCGCTTCGCAGGCAGGGTCGCTACCAACTAGGCTACAGGGTCTTCGAATAAGGTAATGAGAGCTATTAGTTAGTTATTACTGGTTAACAAGAGGACTGTCTGTGTACTGCTAGTATAGGTTAGTCCTGTTAGTAAATATTACTAATCGTTAGTTATTTGTCCCACGCTAACTTGGCCACAGATACCTCTGAAGATGCATGTTCGTCTTTTGTATAGTGTATAGGCGTAACCGGCATTAAAAATACTCCCGAGCGGAAAGCAATTTCCTTTAGACAATAAATTCTTACACTGCAGAAATAGGAATAGAAAGTCTTACACCTACCAGAATATACAACTGCCATATTGACAGTTTGAGTCTGTGACAAAATACCAAAAACATTTTGCTACTCATGGCTAAATTAAATTCCATGATCCTACAAAACGAATCTTTACATTTAGCTATTCTTTTGGGCCTCCTAGAATATGAATTATTCTGTCTTGCAATGAGCTAGGCAAAGGCAAGACGAAACGAGTGGCTCTAGTTAAATAAAGTTTCACTTGGATTACGATATTTACGTATGGAAATCCTCTACGTGGGTGGATCTGAGCTTTATGCCATGCGATTTATTCGCAGTGCCTCTTGGGGTCGCGTTTGTGTACGTGACGAGGTTGGAAGATTCCAAGCCGTAATAAATGGCCCATGCTTCGTTATTAAAACCAAAGAATTGTTCTCCGTCTCACAAATTTTCATTTTATACCGAATAGGCTCCCGAAGGAACCAGATTCTGTAACTTCCTCGATGAATACAAAAGGGATTATGGTAATGGATTATAAACTTCCTGTTTTAACATACGGTTTCCTGAGTTAATGTGAGATACGGTGTGTTTTCTCTGTATCAGCAGATACCGTCACAATTTTTAAGAAATTTCAGAATATCAAACCTTGGATTGAACATGTAGGTAGATTACTCGAACAATCTAAATATTGTACATTCTGACATTCTTACCATGGAGCTATTTATACGATCCTATTTAAGAGACCCTATTTAATAATTTATTACATTAATATCAAAGCATGCAGTGTTTACCTCTAAGTGATAGTGCATTAAGCTAAATACAGTGTAATATAGTTAATATTGTATGTTAAAATGTAACAATCGTTGGTAAGCCTAATAAAGAAAATAAAAAAATCCTAGTGGATAGATACCTAAACAGCGAATGTTTTACAATGTAGATTAACTCTTTTCCCGAAATTTCAGAAATAGGATTAGAAAACTGTCCTAGTTCCTAGTCTACTTTTTATCTCACACTTTCACAGACGACTTTACAGTCGTGCTAATCAAGAAACATAATCTAAGCGCCTATTGCCAACAGCGTTTATTGCTCTACATTTGTCTTAGTCCAAAAGTCTGCCTTCAGCTCGGGTCAGCTTGCTGAGGCAATATCGTAATCAAAACAGAACCAGACCAGACAAAGGGATAATCCATCTAGATTATTAATTCAACCTTGATTAGGGACTTGTTTCACAACGTAGTGTAGAGAGATGGTTTGAAAGATATAGTGAACGAGTTACAAAACAAATCAGTGTTAGGGAATCGTCACGTGTATTGCCTATAGCATTTTACTATGGCAAAGATGATAGTAAAAGAATGACCAATGGTTTTACGATTGTTATCCTGCTTACTTTACTATAATACCTTTTACATATACTATAATACCTTTTACATATAATCAGTTTTTAAATAGGCTGTACAAACTAATGAATACGATATTTTGACCCAGTTTTATAACTAAGCTTCTACAAAGTTATTTTGTACGATTAATAATAATAATAATAATAAATTTTTATTTCAGGCCATTTGGCCCATAGCCTACCTAATTACAAAAAGGAAATAACTTATTCTAATAAAAATGTTAGTAACAATTTATCTTATTCTATGTTAGTAATTAATTAACCGCCCTCGCTTTGCTTCGGTTTTTTTATTTTTTTTACACCTTGAGTTACATAATTCGAATTTTATTAAGGATCCCTATTTTTTTTAAATGTAATATAGCCTATTTCACCCGGGGATAGTGTAGCTGTCCAACAGTGAAATTTTTCAAATCGGTTCAGTAGTTTCGAATCAATGCAAGTTCTGAGTGAGTAGTTCTATTCAATGCAAACAATCAAATCTTTCCTCTTTATAATATTAGTATAGATAAGTTCTACTAAGAAATATCCTCGAGAAATTCCACTAGTGATAGAACCTTAACATAATACTACAGTCTTACCATACAATATATTATTATAGTAACACCGTTCAAAGGTTAACTGCATGGTCCTTCCATCAAATTCTTCACCAGATATTTGTCGCTTTACTCGCTTACCGATTTCAGTAGCACAAGTCTGCCTTAGGCTATGATACTGTAATAATATTTTGCTTATAATCAGGCTCAGACATGGCCAGCCAGCAGAAATGCGGCTAAACCAATACTCTGTAGATCTCTGAATTTCGTGCAGTTAGACATTTTGGGAAGTAATAATATCTTAGGTTTGTTATCTGTGCTAATAGTAATAAAACTGTAACGAAGCCGGTCTGTCGATAGATAAATTGGCCTCTTATTTATCAACAAATAATATAAATCAATTTACTCGATGTTACGTAAAGGCCAAAATAATGTTACTTTTTTTATCAATCTGTCTGTTTGTAGGAGTATCATGTCTAAACCACTAAACAGATTTCGAAGAAACCAAGGATGTAACTTCGGTTATCAACTGGCATACTTATTATCTAACGGTCTGGCCTGACCTTTCTTTGTTAAACAAACAATATTTCCTATTATTGGGCTCAGGTGGGAATAGTCCATTATCCAGAACGCTAAGAAATGCGAAAATATTTTCCCAAATACATATAATATTTTCACAGCAGCATAGTATATTAATATCTTAAAAATACTTTAAGAGCAAGTTTTTAAAATTGCGTATTTGTGCTGTTTGCTACTGAAGAGTTACCTATTGTGGAGCCATCCGTAGGATTAGATCACCATTATCATGAAAATTGCAAGATTTTACCCATACATATTACATGCTAACTAACAAAAAAGCAAATGAAATAAAAACATGTATTAAATAGAATATTATTCCTTGTAATAAAACATGATTGTACGCACATGATAAAGGTACCGTTACTGTTATAATAACCTAGTTCATTTGTTCACTTAAGCCTATTTACCCGACCCACGTCTCAATAAGAAGGCAATCATACATCTCAAGTGGAGCCCGTAATGCCATTTCCAGTCTCTGGCCAATTCGGCCGACATAATTACCTAATCATGGCACAGTTGCTGGCCAATTGCAAGTAGATAAAAGGCCATTTTATGTATCGTACACGGGAACGTTCGAACAAAAGGTTTATGATAATGTTTTCCGATTGCCTACAATCTATTGCCATTCTACTGCACGACACAGGTCAGCAAGGCTATTCTGTGAGGATATTTTTTTAACTCGACAGCGGAATCCGCGATGAGTTTCTAAGTTCCTATTCTATAAAACTCGACAGTACAGGTGGCGCCGCAGTGTCGAATGCGGCGTTGAGAAAAACTACTTGTTCAGGTTAATTTGACATTTTTGGTATTCGGTAAGGGATTTTTTGTCTCGACATCGAATTATGTCACTATCGAAGCTCGTGTCCAATTGTCAAACGAAAAGTGAGCTACGATTTCGAGTTTGTGTTTTAGAGAATAGCCCTCCTGTTCTACAAAATACTGCACTGACATAGTTAGTGACCAATCAGAGTTTTAACGATTCTAGCACGAAAGTCTGAATTGAACTGAATGAAGATTAAACGTGAGCTCCGAAACATACGAGTAATTACTAATGAGAGCACTTATTAATGATACTCGTTATAAACGCAATAAATCAAGAAAAACTATACTACGTTTACGTTACGTAAGAAAATATTATTTCTATAGATATTTTTAATAGTAATCAGGCGTTACTTTGCGGAAATCCATTGTTATTAAGTTAGTATTAGTTTACTTTGAAACAATCATTAAATTTTAAAAATTTCTGGCCAGCCGTGTTTCAATAGCTTTGTTTTAGTTTATGATTCGACAGGAACGCATTGCCTATACTTAAATACTTAGAAGCAAAATCTTAAACAAATATAGTTTGTTATATAATTTGGTGGAACACTAGGAAAGGATTTTTAGAATATTAATCCTTGGAGCGTAAAATAGCGTTAAAAAGTTGTTTGAAAATCCATTGACTTTGAATAGGCTCTATTTAAACTGGATTAAGAGAACCTTGGCTCAACGTTTGTAAAAATAACGCCCTAATTCAGAGTCACTAACGGTTACTTTAATATCATTTCATTGTTCCTTAGTAAAGGATCACCTTACAAATTCTTAAATATGGAGCGATTAAGTAACCGTTACTGACTCTGAGTTGGGGCGTAAGTCCCCAAAATAAACATGAAAGTTAGTTTGAAAATTCACCGATTAAGCAAGCACTACGAATACGTATTTGGTTTTCCTTTGAATTACAGGATAAAATATAAATTATCCCTTACATCTTCGGGTATATACAGAAAAAAGGCTAACTCTCAGCTTAATTCCAGAAATTAGTTTGTAGCTAGCTTTCATCGCGACATAGATGGAGTTAGTGTATTACGGTACGCTTCTCTGAGCGTAAGGGGCTTTAGCGAATAATAGCTACATCTTGAGTTATCGACTAGACGACGTAAGGTTTCTAGAGCCATGGGATTACGTACATTTTTTAGACTTGCTCGAGATAAGTTTTCGCTAGATTTTCGTCTACATAATTAATTGTTGAACGTTAATTTTCACCGTATGACACTATAATAATATGTGTTTGATGAAAAATAAGAAAACCGAAGCAAAGCGAGGGTGGTTTCTCGTTTTATAATAAAACTCAGAATGAGGAAACTTACGGAAGCCTTTTGTGTTACAAATCCTTAGTAGCCCCATAGGTACCACGGCTTCTCAAACTTCTCCGATGAATACAAAAAGGATTATGGAAATCGCTTCTAACTTCCTATACTTACTGTTTGCGATAATACATTCTTAGATCATTTTGCCTTACCTGAGCAAGAAAAAAATACAAAGCTTTACTACCTCGAGCTCAAACGACTATTTATTTCTGGTGTTCAATATTATTAATACATTAGATTAAGATACTAAACGGTTCCTAAGTAGCAGGGTCTTTAACACGTCACTATGACAAAGAGCCGATTTAACGGTCAGTTTGATATCCTGCCCAATAATGTGTGTGCCGAGTAGAATGGCTAGCAAAATTGTAATTTAACTAAGGGCCTGCTCCCACTGGTGGCATGGTTTTCCTATTAATATTCAAATCCATAATTCGCAGACAAAATTGACAAAGTGGTGCTATGTATTAAAGTACTCATAGCCCGGCGGCTTGCTTCGATCCTAAGTGATCAACAAAGTTAAGCAACAGCGGGCGCGGTCGGTAGTTGGATGGGTAGCAAGGGGCAAACAATTATTTAGCGGTTCGGTGCTTCGAGGGGCACGTAAAACTGTCGGTCCCGGTTGTTATCATAAGATAACAGTCGTTAAGCCATGTCGGAGGCCCTCAGGTGGCATGAAAACTTACGACACTCGGGTTGGCCACTAACCCCTCCACCAATCCGCACTGGAGCAGCGTGGTGGAGTATGCTCTAGGCCTCTTGAAGAGGAGAGACCCGTGCCCAGTAGTGGGCCATTAATTGGTTAAAGCCATGTGTTAAAAAAAGTTAATAGTAAGGGGTAAGTGTCAATATTTCAGTTTTTCACGATGCACGGAGAAAGTCCCTAATCGGCGAAAAGACGTTTTGTCAAAGTTTTTGAAATAAGGTAACGAACTTGAAATATTACAACTTTTAAAACTAACAAAAAAATCCGTTGCAATCTTCAGCAAAATTTGTGGCATTCTAATAGTCCTTTACCAATTATGGAGTAATTAAGGCATTGCTTGGCATAACGAACTTAATTTACCATGCTTGCTAACATGGTTTTGTGAAAGTTACTACCGTTTCGAGAAGTAATCCGATTTCGAAGTCTGTTTCATTAGTATGCAAAGTGGCATTAAGTCTTTGTTACAGTTCCATACAATAGTAAGAGCGTGAAGGAATATTGCTGTAATATGGTTGAATTCACTTTGTTATTCGAAACTATAACTTCTATAATGGAAGTTAATAAGCTATTACACATGTGCTGTTACTCTTAGTTTCATGCAGAATAGTAAAGTTACCATTGGTAATGTGCCAATTGCGTAATGTGCCATAATTATGGTACATTCTGTAGTAGAGAAATTATCTGGGATTTATAATGAGAATTATAAGTTTATAAAGAATTAATTCATCTAGTAGGGAGTTATCAGAGTTAAGTGTGTCAATAATAATAAATTAGTCTCCGTAGTTCTAAGGAAAATCAATAAGTGTACTAATATTGAAATAAACAGACGAATTAAATTTAACAATGTATTTTTATTTTTAAAAGATGTGCTGAGGAGTTTCTTTACGGCTTTTCTTCTCCTCCATGACAAAGCACCTTTGCGAAAAGCTGGTTACCTACATGAATAAATGATTTTGAATTTGAATTTGAATTCTTTGCTCTCTTTTTCTAAACCCGAAAAAAAATCTTGTATTGAGCAACCAATATTTTTCTATAATACTATCTACAATAACTCTACCGACGAGATTTTATTAAAATTTTCGGTATCCTCGTAAAACAAAAAGGTTACAGTTTATTTATATTTGGGGACCCACTAGCAATATTGGTCGGGGTCAAAGCGAACCCTTTCTAATAGATACGAGTATTAATGGAAACAAACAGCCCAGCCTCGTCGCGGACAAAGGCCAATGTTAACAGTGTTGATTTAATTTGAATAACAAGGTTTAAATGTTCAATTTATTATATCTTTACTGAGATTAGTGTTGATTAAATTAATAACCTTAACATTTAACACTTTTTGGATGATATAGGATTTTTCATTATATTTTTATTTAGGACGAGTATAGCTTTCAGTTTTAGTTTTAAAATTACTAACACTTAAATTAGGCCTTACTAAAAAATAAGACTGGTTTTTTTTAGTAAATTATTATTATTACAAGCAAGCTGATAGAACCAGTAATAAGTTATGATTTTGAGTTTGTGTGAGCGCATTATGATATTGGTTTTAATTGTAAATGCTAAATGGTCCTTCGAGCCGGATACAATTCAACCATCTACATAAGTTGGTTACGTTTATGAATAATGAACATACGTTTTTTTAATTCTTCCAATTTAAAACGCAAAAATTAACAATGAATTCACTTTTATCACCGATAGCAATTTCAATTAAATTAAAAATGCCATCGCATGAAGGTTGAAATAGTCGATTTATTTTTCCGTTCATTCGGTTCGCGTTCCAGACTGAGTTCTTGAATTTATCGAAAGGTCTGTCTTCCCAGAGTCAATATTATCTTTTGTTTCTGTGAAGCAGCTATCGTCTGTATTTTTCTACAGTGTTGTAGATATTTACGTTTACCTACCGTCTGTTATTTTTTACAGAGTCAACGGGCGATATTGGAATTGTTGTTAACTAGTTCAGTGAGTAAATTTTTAATAGACTACTTTTTATAGTCTCGTAATGAAAATGGAGCCCTTATAGTTTCTTTATGTCCATGCATCCGTTCGTTCGCAGCATAGCATAGAGACCCTTTGTGCTAGGAAGCTATAAATTGCACACTGTACAGTTCATTAAAACTACTAACGCCCCAACTCACGAACGCTTACTTTAATCGCTCCTTAGTAAACAATCACCATAAAATTCTACAGAATCTAAGGACCGATTTAAAGAACCGTTAGTGACTCTGAGTTGGGGCGTCAGTAGTAGAATTATATCATCAATTTCTAAAATATCATGGGTCTACAAAAACTATTATCCGAATTTATCAGTATCATATGATTACATTTTGCTTTTGCGAACCTTCTACTTACCCTTACATGCCTTTTGCCTACCCTTACATGCTACTAAATAAATGTTATTGATGTTATGTTGTTATTTACCATAAGAAAAGAAAAAAGAATTACCTATTTGATGAATATAATATTTTAAACAATAGAATTCTAACAACTTAACAAAAAAAATAACGTGTACATCTATGTATGTATACGATAAGAATACACAAAAAATTAACTTATTTATTTTATTCCGAGAATAATCTATTTTCATTTTCATTCATACTTATCCGGCCGGAGGAATATTAATCTCGTTGCTATTGTGTTACGAAGCCCAAAAAGTCCTTTCTTTAATAATGACAGTATTGTGAATGTATTTTAATTTTGCCGCGCTTATTGATTACGAGATATTTACAATTTTTCGCTTAGGAACATCAGATTTTGCGAAAAAAATATTATTTTTGATTGAAATTTTATTTAACTGAATTATTGTCAAAGTCCGAGAAAAGATATTATATTTCAAGTGACATCGTATTATAAAGATATAATGTATCAAATATATCATTCAGGACATTTATTAGTGTAGGCCATTGTAGGCCTAAATAACATTATTTATCAGTATTGATTCTATGAATATTTATTTGTTGGAAATAACTTTTGTGTGAAGAAAAATACGCATAGAATCTTATTACGAAAATTCGGATTCACAATATGTTTGTATTAAACAATTTTTAGAAGCACTCGATTTCGCACGTTGAAGAATGCTAAGAATTTTCAATACCTATACATGAAAAGGATGCCCGATGATAGAAGATGCTTAAGCATTCGCAGCTAAATACCGTGCAGATAGTCGAACCGATGTATTTGGTTAGTTGATATTAGTTTAACATAGCAACCTGAATTAGCGGAAACATGTCATAGATTATGGCAGTTTTTGACTTATAACGCATATTTATATTCAATTTTCATCTACATAAATCAATCGTGAATCAATGCTAATAGATTTTGTTTAGACTATAGAAGAATACTCACGGCCAATAATAATTTCTGGCGTGAGATAAAAAAGACCTACCTATCTCAGTTTTTTTATGTTGTGTAACACATATATTCAATCCTACATTTTTTATATGCAATGTCACAAATGCGCATTCTCCTTTCTGAATTTTGGACTTTGGTGCATTATCTAAACCTAAAGAATTAATTGTTTTTACATTGATTGATACGCCAGTGTAATGACGACCCTTGTGGCGCAATGGTTACCATGCCGGATCGCCGCGCCAAGGGTCCTGGGTTCGATGAATGATGAGTTTGATTTTCAGTTCTCGGTCTGAGCGTGAGTGTTCTTCTCTCCATGTGTTGTCCATGGCACCCACGAAAATAGGGAATCCTAGTGTGGGGCTATGAGTATGAAGCGTTATTTATTTATTTAATGACTATTTTATTTATTTTTTTACAGATGTTGAACACTGAAAAATTGTTCATTATAAGTTTCTTGTGAGATATTTTATAAAATTTTCGGAATTTGAAATATGATAATTGTTAGTTCCAAAAGTAATATATTTTAAAAATATAACTGTGATATTTAATGGTGAATTATAGTGTTTTACCTGCGTGAAAAGTGCTGCTGTAGCAGATTTCAACTGTAAAGAAACTTTGTACTTTATCTTACTAGTGCAAAGAGTGGAAAAATGTGAATTATGTCCTTAACTGTCCAAATGGATATGAGAAACTATTTTTCTTCGAACATGTAAAGTGAGGAAAATGGTGAGAATTTTTTACTGTATAGTTTTGTTATATTCTTGTTACTCTCTTATTTTGTATATTTCAGTTTTAGAGTTCCGTAAAGCAATGGTAAAAATGGAACCATTTGTTTGTATGTATTTTTAAGGCTTTGATATTAAATTAAATTAAATAACATTTGATATAAGTAATATAGTAACGTATGTAGTGGACATTAATGGGCTGAAGCGGCTGAAGCCAGCTAGCTTATAATGTCGTTCACTTGGCCATAACATTTATGAATGAGTGCTGTGATTCCGTTGAGTTATCGTTTCATCTTTACAAGAGTTTTATCGGCGTGCAGATGTCCAAAGCGGAAACCTTGTTAAACCCTTCATTTATCAACTGGGATTGAACAAAAAATCTCATGTCAGGAAAATCACGCAGCATTAATTTCCCAAGAGATGAGACTGTCATAGACGCGGAATGGTATACGGAAGTTGCGCCTCGTCTCCCGTGAAACGTTTGAGCATCATCCGATGATTAGGGTGCCAATTATGGCTTTGATTTTATCATCGAAATATCCACTACAATAAAAAAGTCACAGTCATTGTGGTGTAGTAAAAATAAACAAAAAATAATGGAACAATCTTTAGTAGTAGCTGTGCTAGTAGTCAAGTTAAATGCACTACAATTAATATTATTTTAAAGACTATATTAGCAAAATTTACTAGATTGTTAACGCCGCAACATACTGGCATGAATTTTGTGTCCGTCATAAATTGTTTAAGAACTCTGTTTTTTTAAATAATCAATTGTCAACTACGATACGTCTACGCGAACAAGAAAATTATATACGTTGAAACAATTTTTCTTTCTTTTAATGCGAATTATGCGAAAATACATTACGAAACATAAGCTGGTCCTTCGAGCCGGATATTTACGAAAATCAAACAATTTGAAGCGAACAATATATACATATTCGATGCGAACAATACGAATATTCTACTACGTTCTACATACGTTCTACGAGAAAATCACAATCGCCGCTACGTTATACCGAAGACGAATTACATGCATATCATCGATTCAAACAGTGCAAATCGGTGAGACATCAACCAGTTTCCTTCCCATTCCCAGGTACTTACCTGTGTTAATACCATGTTTTTCATAATTTCAGTACAATTTACGATTTTGATTGCCGCCATTTTGTGGATTCTGTGCATTACCTTCTACTAGTCGAGGTTTGGATACGTGCAATCGTAAGTACAATGTCATTTACTCCGTGTCTTTCCGTTATCCATCAAAATGAGCACGAGCAAATCAATAGTTCCAGAAAAATCTCCTCATAGTTCAAATAAAAGCGACGAGTTTTTAACCGATTTGAATAAAAAACGGGGTGTAATCAGTGGGAGATTAACGTATTTTACCAAATACGTGAATAGTTTAGATGCGCAACTTCTAGTATCAAATCCAAATAAACAAGTTGAATTAAAATTGCGTATTGAAGGAGCTTGTATACTTTTTAACGAATTTAATGCGATTCAAAGTGAAATAGAATTATCGGTGGACAACAATGACCTTTTCCATCAGCTGGAATTACGAGAAGGCTTTGAAAGTTCATATTATTCTATCATTGCTCAAGCTAAGAGTATGCTTTCGTCTGGTGAGATAGCTTCAAGCACGAATACCAATTTACACGCTGTAAAATTACCAACGATAGCTATGCCTACATTTGATGGGTCATATGAGCACTGGCTGGAGTATAGGGATACATTTATATCTCTAGTTCACAATAATAAAGATATTTTACCAATCCAGAAATTTCACTATTTGAAATCTTCGTTGAAAAGTGTAGCAGCACTAGTTATCGACTCACTAGAGTTTTCATCAAATAATTACACGGTTGCTTGGGAATTGATATGTAATAGGTATAACAATACTAGGTTGTTGGTTCATAACCATGTCAAGACCCTCTTTTCTATTCAAAATCTTGTGAAAGATTCGTTACGTTACGTTACGTACTCGTTAACTATACAAAAAGATAATATGTCATTAGGTGAGCACACTAACTGTCGTACACTAGGCTTAGGGTGGAACAACACTAGTGATGAATTATTGCATCATACTACTTTTAATAATACGAATAACGAAGTACAAATAACGAAGTGTTTTATTTTATCCAGTGTGTCTCAAATTTTCGATCCACTTGGCTTACTCAGTCCGACTATAATGTTAGGTAAAATCCTTCTTCAAAAATTATGGATCTTGAAGCTTGAGTGGGATCAACCCGTTCCAAGCGACGTAGCTAGTGTTTGGAACCAATTCGTAATATCCAATTTTAATTTCAAATAAACATTATTTTACAATTTTATTATTTCAATTCATTTACAATTATATTTGTTTATTTGTCTGGTTCGCTACTCGCGCTATACATTTAGAGCTGGTCAGCGATCTCACTACTGATGCTTATCTATTAGCATTAAAGCGATTCATTTCTCGTCGTTCAAAGCCTTCTGAAACATTCTCGGACAATGGTAAATGTTTTGTTGGACTCATGAACGAATTTTCAAAATTTCTATCTAATTGTTCACAAGATATAGTAAATTACGCGACTATCCAAGGCATTCAATTCAAGATTATACCGCCATACGCAGCTCATTTTGGCGGATTACGGGAAGCTGGAGTGAAGAGTGCCACCTCCGGCGAGTGGTAGGTAATGCGCATTTAACTTTCTAAGAATTTAGCACGGTACTAGCACAGGTTGAGGCCGTCCTTAACTCTCGACCTTTGACGTCTATTTCTTCCGATCCTAACAACCTATCACCTCTTACCCCTGGTCATTTCCTGGTTGGTCGACCATTGACTGCACCGGTTTGCGAAGACCTGGCGGAGATACCCATGCACAGTTTAACGCTTTACCAGCAAATCGAGCAAATACGTCAAGAATTTTGGAGGATTCTTGGAGGATTCTTTGGAGGATTTCTTGTCAATCGAATACGTATCAGAGCTGCAGACCAGATCGAAGTGGAAATCCAACAACTTCAACCTGCAAATTGGCACTCTAGTCGTCATCAAGGACATGAACCGTCGTCCGTTTGACCATTGAAAGCTACAGCTTCCAAGGCCGGGGGCATGTTAACGCCGCAACATACTGGCATGAATTTTGTGTCCGTCATAAATTGTTTAAGAACTCTGTTTTTTTAAATAATTTCAATTGTCAACTACGATACGTCTACGCGAACAAGAAAATTATATACGTTGAAACAATTTTTCTTTCTTTTAATGCGAATTATGCGAAAATACATTACGAAACAAGATTATTATAAATTTTCCAATTTCGAGTTAGTATTATCCTTTGAAATTTTAAATTTCATTTAAAAATAACTAAGTATTATGTTTACTTTTTATTTCAATGAACTGTTATCTCGACGCTTTTAAAACAATATTCGAACCTTTGATGAAACGGCTCTCACAAAAAATCCTTTTTATTAGCTAAGTAAAAAATTATCTAAAGTATCGGTTGAAAGTTTACCATACCTATTTTGCAAGTCGGTATTCTCTCACGACGTTAAGGCACTTTCGCAGCTTTTCCTAACGATGTAATTTATCAGAAATTTCCTTGAAATTTCGATAGGTATTTTAAAAGGCAACATTATTCCCTACAGTTTCAGACATTCGACTCAGGTGTAATAAAAGGCGTGTATTACATCCGACATTTTTCTCTAACGTACTCATCGACGCTCGCGTAAAATACTCCGAAATACCCGCTATATTTTCTCGCTGCCGGATTTTCGGGTCGCAAAAAGCAAATTTTTATTTGACGTCCACTATTGCGGCACTTTTATCAAGAGTTTTTTGGACTTTCATATTTTTTGGTGATTAATGTTGTTCTGGATTTAAAGATATTTGGATTAGGCAAATCGTTTGTGAATTCACTTGCTTTATATTATAGAAGTGTTCAGTAGTGCAGTACTTTTAGTGCATTCAAAAGCAAATTGGCTGGTTGATTGTATGGTACAAAATTGAAATTTAAGTTATTCTAAATAGTACATTCTGAGTACCCGACTAGGAGCATCACAGTGGGAGAGTGGATTTAAAACTAACGGTGACTTTTAGGGTACGGATCTCTCCCCTTAATTGAGGAGACTTATTAGCATACTCCACGACACTGCCTTGTGCTTGTTAATGTTGTTATTACTGAAGTTAAACAGTGGCCAGGGAGTTGCCTCCAAAAGTCTTCGAGATGGCGAGATCCCAGACGTAGCTAACCGTAATAATCTAAATTTTACTAACAAAAAATAACCGACTTCAAAGTTACTCAAAAACTTCATGTCAAATCTCGTTCATATTTTATGTGGGACCACATGACAAGCACTATCTATAAGGGTTCCGTTTTTTGCCATTTGGCGACGGAACCCTAAAAAGAATCATCAAAATCGGTTCACCCAGTCGAAAGTTCTGAGGTAACAAACATAAAAAAATACAGTCGAATTGAGAACTTATTTTTTTGAAGTCGGTTAAAAAGTGGTGTTCACGTCATATTTTGTCTTTAAAGCACGAAAGCTCTAAAAAGTTCATTACTTCTCATTTTGAGGGATGCTGTAAACTGTAACTTAAACACCCAGGTACCTAGTTTTGTACTTTGATTTGTAAATTTGTAGTAAAATGAAAATAAGAAAAAGCGGCCAAGTGCGAGTCGGACTCGCCCATGAAGGGTTCCGTAGCAGCAAGTAACATAATATAAAAGCTCTTGAAGTTCGTTGTAACTTTGATCGAGGTAAACTGCGGTTTACGATTTATGACGTATTACAAAAAAAAAAACTACTTACTAGATCTCGTTCAAGCCAATTTTCGTTGGAAGTTTGCATGGTAATGTACATCATATATTTTTTTTAGTTTTATCATTCTCTTATTTTAGAAGTTTACACACATTTTACCACTTTGGAAGTGTCTCGCGCAAACTATTCAGTTTAGAAAAAAATGATATTAGAAACCTCAATATCATTTTTGAAGACCTATTCATAGATTTTTGAGTTTCAGTTCTAAGTATGGGGAACCCCCAAAATTTGTTGCTTTTTTTCTATTTTTGTGTGATCTTAATGCGGTTCACAGAATACATCTACTTACCAAGTTTCAACAGTATAGTTCCTATAGTTTCGGAAAAAAGTGGCTGTGACATACGGACGGACGGACAGACAGACATGACGAATCTATAAGGGTTCCGTTTTTTGCATTTGGCTACGGAACCCTAAAAACGCTACTATGAAAATATAAGGTTAAGGCGCTGTATGACTACGATTTAAAAACGTTGATTTCACTCACACAACCGCATATCTGCGCTAATCTAATGTTACGTGACGCTGAATAGGGTTCAAAATTGCAAAGCATATTTTTGCTTACAATGTAACTAGACTGCGAATAAACATTTAATTTGAGGGTTTTCCTTAGATAATTCAGAATATACACATTAAATTCAATATCTGCCCGGTTAAAGTTTTAATAAAACCATATCGCACCTTTGGTGGAACAAGGGCTCAACTGCACTTTTGTAATTTTACAGGAGAGCCATTTTAAAGTTTTTTTTTTGCATTCCGAGTCGTATTATTCGTCTTTTTATTGCTTCAAAGTGTTTGTTCTTTGCATGAGATACGACCCATTTATTTGTGATTATGGCCATGTACTTTGCAGGTGTAAAATATTTTTTTGTTTAATTTTTGTCATTTTACGATTTTTTGTAAGATGTGCCCTTGTTCCACCAAAGGTGCGATATGACTATTATATTCTCAAAAAATAATATGTTGTTCCCGCTGAAAATACAGAGAATTTCGACGCTAAAATTTATTTTTGTACAGCAATTTACGATTTTTTATTGGAAATATTAAACAACTATTTGATATTCATTTCGGTTAACATTTTTCTTTAGACCTTTTTTATGCTCTGTATTTTTTGCGTGCGATATTTTCATTGGGTTTCCTCGTAGTCGAGCATCAAATAAACCCAGTTTTGTGAATATTGAGATCACACCGCGCCTTAAAATTAGTTTTTATAAATTGTTCCATTGTTTATTAACTTAAGTGTAATCTTCCTTCTAGCTTACAATCCTTTGTGGAAGAAAGTACAGAGAAAATTAGTATAACAACGTTTTGTCTTTGTAATAGGGTTCTTTGTCACGCTCATTAAATTATCTACGTTTATTACGTAGACGGTGACAATCTTGAGGGAAGAATAAATACATTTATTCAATTTAAGTGAAATTCAATGAGAGGCACCCTCCGTATATTCTTGAGGAAACATTTCCAACTCTTGGAACACAGTTGGTAAGCAAAGATATTTTACTATATTTTACTAGGTTCTTTTTGTTTCGGTTTGAAATGTCATAATTGTAACATTTGTAACATAATTAAAATCTACTATTAAAAGTTTTGAAATTTTTGTAAATTATTCCATGTAAACAGCCAACAGCTTCCAAATACCAAAAGCTTCACTACGCGTTACCAATCAGGAAAGAAGATAATTCTTGACAAAAAATAACTGACTTCAAAATTAGGGATAACTCAAAAACTACCGGTCGGATCTCGCTCAAATTTAAGTGGGACCACATGAATCATCAAAATCGGTTCACCCAGTCGAAAGTTCTGAGGTAACAAACATCAAAAACAGTCAAATTGAATACCAGGAGGTATATTTTTTGAGTCGGTTAATATGAGAGTAGAAAGAAAAATTGTGGGTAAAATACCTTAATACCAAGTGTATGAATAAACTATCAAAGAAAATAGCAGGTAAAAAGCCATTATTGTTCCGAGACACTAACGTAATGAATAATTTACTTTACACGAACATTCACTCACTCTGAACGGGGAGTCCCTTTTTCACAATTTGGCGCTTAGACGACAAACCTCCGTTAAATATTTAACCAGTTTCCTTTCTACCTAATCCTCTCTGTCCCGATACAATCTCCTTTGTACGGAACATCAAAGTTTTTTCACATAGACGTTTGAATTCCACGCAGATGTCTTCTGGATTACTTTTCAAATGACTCGAGCAAGGTAATTTCAACTCTATACTTTTTTCATGAAGTTGTTTTTCGATCGGAGGGTACTAGGAGATTTTTGCACAAAACGTGTAGCGCTGATTCGTATTCATTCTTAACGTGTTATTACGTAAAATAAGACAAGGTATAAGGCAATGTATACTGAAATTGGTTCCTTCTCAACGACGTGTCTGTATTAGAATGGAAATGAGAATAATGAAGAGGATTCAGATGTCCGTTTGTATTTGATTCACCATAGTTGTAATCCATACTAATATTATAAATGTGAAAGTGTGTTTGTTTGTTTGTTTGTTTGTTTGTTTGTTTGTTTGTTTGTTTGTTTGTTTATTTGTTTGTTTGTTTGTTTGTTTGTCAGTCTTTCACGTCGCAACAAAGCTGTTATATGGTATGGTTTTTGTGTGTGGAGATAGTGAGAGGGGTGGAGAGTAACGTAGGCTACTTTTTACCGCGGTAAAACATCCCCATGGGAAGATCGATATTGTTACTTGCTAGATATTTAGTTCCGGGTGTCGTTAATAGATGGGAAATAGAGAAAATTCATTTGCAAATTCTGAATCACGCTATCAAATGACACATGTTTACTTAATTCATAGGCAACTAAATCTAACTAAGTAAAAGTAAGTAGGATTTGTAAAAAATCGATCTCTACCGCGGGCGAAGCTGCGGGCAAAAGCTAGTTATGCCATAATTTCTTAGTACTAATCATCCGTTGAGTTGATTAGAAGAGGTTTATCGATCCATCTATTCTTGAGTCTGTTGATTTTACCCTACTCCTTTTTTACACTGCTAAATAATGGAAAAAAGAAATGACGTCATATCTCTCGTCTTGGAGTTCGCTTGGCTTCGTGTTATATTTTATCCCATCGAGCACATTTTTATCCCGACCGCACGCGTACTTGCATTAAAAGACCTTTACTGCAACCGTTACTATTTTTTTACTTGTTTTGAATAAAATGTCAGATAGTTTACATTTCAGTAATCGTTCAATATAAAAATACAACATTATCCACGTGGGCCTCAATTAATATTTAAAAACCCTTCTTCAATAGTCAATTTAACAAGCAATTTCCCAAGTGCCTATAGAAGCTGCTATCGAAAACATTATGAGGCTGGGAAGTAGATAAAAATCACGGTATACCAACGTCTTTTTATTAAAACCTTTCTCTATAAAGAAGACTTTAAGAGCAACCATAACCATTCGTAAGAATTCATGAGTGGGGTAGCCCATTGGCGTTATTTTAAGGCGAGCGTATTCGACCGTTGTAGGCATTTTGTTCACTGCCCTTTACCCCGCTCCCCTGAGTGTAAACTCGACCGCCACGCCGTGAGCCGGCCGCGCGCGGCTGTGAGGTTAATGACCCCGTGCGTAGCTGTAGATCCTACATAGCCTAGTTGGTAGTGGACCTGCCTGCGAACTGCGAAGCGAGGGGTTTCGGGTTCGATTTCCGGCCGGGGCAAATATTTATGTGACAGATAAATATTTGTACTCGTGTCATGGCTGTTATTGTGATGTGTTATATATATGTGTAGTACATGCCACCCGCGACACAGGTAAATACTTGTAACCTACTGCGGGGGTATGAGTGTGGAAGGGTTTTATTATTATTATTATTATTATTATTATTAGTAACTGCTCTGAGTTGGGGTGTAAGTATACTTTATTTTGATTTATTCATTGGAATTTTAGGTGTAATAAAATAAGAGTAATGATAATTTTAGCTTATCCAGTGGAGACTAGAGGTGAGTGGAGACTGACTTGAAATTTTATGATACGAAACTGTCCAATGGAGACTAGAGGTGAGTGGAGACTGACTTGAAATTTTATGATACGAAACTGTCCAGTGGAGACTAGAGGTGAGTGGAGACTGACTTGAAATTTTATGATACGAAACTGTCCAGTGGAGACTAGAGGTGAGTGGAGACTGACTTGAAATTTTATGATACGAAACTGGCCAGTGGAGACTAGAGGTGAGTGGAGACTGACTTGAAATTTTATGATACGAAACTGTCCAGTGGAGACTAGAGGTGAGTGGAGACTGACTTGAAATTTTATGATACGAAACTGTCCAGTGGAGACTAGAGGTGAGTGGAGACTGACTTGAAATTTTATGAAACGAAACTGTCCAGTGGAGACTAGAGGTGAGTGCAGACTGACTTGAAATTTTATGAAACGAAACTGTCCAGTGGAGACTAAAGGTGAGTGGATAACAAATAAGTAGGTACTTACATACAAAATTGACTAATATCATCTAAATACTAACAAAAAATAACCAACTTCAAAATAACTCGAAAACTACTTGTCAAATCTCCCTCAAATTTATGTGGAACCACATGATACGCACCAGCTTTCTATCAAAAAAAGAATCATCAAAATCGGTTCACCTACAAATAAGTAGGTACTTACATACAAAATTGACTAATATCATCTAAATACTAACAAAAAGTAACCAACTTCAAAATCGAAACGAGCTTTTTTTTCAAAATGGCGGACTTGTAGGTATGCCAGGTTCCGTACAAAAATCTTCAAACCCTTTGGATAAGATATTTTACAAGTATGTTGAGAATGATAAAAAGTATAAGAATAATTTAAAATAAAATACCTAAAGATACGTAAAAAATAATAAAAACAAAAAAATTAAAATGTGTGCCATTCACACATTTTAGAACTTAGAAGTGAAACCTTCAAAAATTTTGTTTTCAAGATAATGAGACGAATGTAAAATTTCGGGAAGATGATAATTGTAGGTTTTACTATTCCACTCCACTCCACTCCACTCCACAAATTTTGACTTTTGACTTTTTTGCCTTTTTTGACTTTAGACTTTAGACTTTTTTGACTTTTTTTGACGTTTTTGACTTGACTGTTGACTTTTGACTTTTTTGACTTTTTTGACTTTTTTGACTTTTTTGACTTTGACTTTTCTTACTTTTTTCACTTTATTGACTTTTTTGACTTTTTTGACTTTTGACTTTTTTGACTTTTTTGACTTGACTTTTTTTACTTTTTTGACTTGACTTTTTTGACTTTTTTGACTTTTGACTTTTGACTTTTGACTTTTGACTTGTTTGAATTTTGACTTTTTTGACTTTTTACTTTTTTGACTTTAGACTTTTGACTTTTGACTTTTGACTTTTTTGAATTTTGACTTTTTTGACTTTTTTGACTTTTGACTTTTTTGACTTTAGACTTTTTTGACTTTTGACTTTTTTGACTTTTGACTTTTTTGAATTTTGACTTTTTTGACTTTTTTGACTTTTTTGACTTTTTTGACTTTTTTGACTTTGACTTTTTTGACTTGACTTTTATGACTTTTTTGACTTTTGACTTTTGACTTTTTTGAATTTTGACTTTTTTGACTTTTGACTTTTTTGACTTTAGACTTTTGACTTTTTTGACTTTTGACTTTTGACTTTTGACTTTTTTGAATTTTGACTTTTTTGACTTTTGACTTTTTTGACTTTGACTTTTTTGACTTTTTTGACTTGACTTTTTTGACTTTTGACTTTTGACTTTTGACTTGTTTGAATTTTGACTTTTTTGACTTTTGACTTTTTTGACTTTGACTTTTTTGACTTGACTTTTTTGACTTTTTTGACTTTTTGACTTTTGACTTTTTTGACTTTTTTGACTTTTTTGAATTTCGACTTTTGACTTTTTTGACTTTTTTGACATTTTTGACTTTCGACTTTTTTGACTTTTGACTTCAAGAAGTTTTCACTTCAATAATCATTTTTTCAAAACAATTTTCCATTTATTTCATAACGCGCCTAAATAAGGTATAACTTCAAAAAAGAAAACTGTCTCTCAAGCTCCCAGCCGTCACGACGAGTCGTTTGGCGACTGACACATGCTCAAGGGTGGTAGCTATCCATGCGAACCCCATGGAGAAATAATAATAGTAATAATGGTATTAAATTTAAAATCAATATTACCAATATAATCCCTCGAGGGGCCCTACCACCAGCGGGCCGGATTTAGTCGCCTTTTACGACACCCATCCGGCTTGGGATAGTATTAGATAATATTTGTGTAATTAGCACCTGACTTATACCAATACCCAAATACTATAATAGTAACTAAAGTATAAAAACGAAAAATTTTTATTATTTCAAATTACAGCAGTGTGGATACTTTGGACAGTACCTAATACGTAATATAAGTTCAGAAGGCGCGCGCGCCAAATTCGAAATTAAAATTAGTGTCGGAAATTCGACAACGTGCGGCTGCGATGCCGATTAGCACAGGTCCTACCTCGAAGGCGACTGGCGCGAGAGTAAAATTGAGTAAATTAACGCGTCGGGCGTTTCGTTGCTCGTGGAAAGGGAAAAAATAGAAATTGAAAGGGAAGTTTTTCAAAATTTCAAATTATGATCAGAAAGAAATATTGGTATCTATAGGACCTATACTGTGGTATATATTTTTTATTATCTGGAAGCGATTAAAACGCGAATAAAACGCCATTTTTATGCCAGATTAGACCCCACTTTGTGATTTATTTCTATCCAATGAAATAATTGCTATCGTGTATCAAGTATGAGGGAACGAAAGAACAAAGACTGTAAAATAACATATATTTTTTTTAGAATTGTATTATGTACCATTTATGAACAAAACACCTTCAAAAATACCATTTCTTGGGATAATATCGCCTTAAGGAAGGTTATGTATTTGTGCCATTATTCTTAATACAGTAAGGGATAAGCAATTGCGCATTATTTTTATATTTTACATGATTACGTGGATTTTTATACTTGATAATCAAATGAAAATCAATTGTTTTAAAATGCTTCTGGTGTCTGGATGTATTGAAGATGCGGGTGTGCGTTAATGAGCAGGATGAGACAAATTTTAATCGATAGTTTTTTTCTTAATTCTCTTCAATAACTACCTAGTTTCTCCGTGGAACGATTTTGGGTTATTTGTGATGCTTATCCAGTAAATCCCCCTGAGCATCCATCCAAACAATCCATGCTAAACAATGATCGGATCATAGTTACATCTTTTTTCCACATACAAATGGACACGCAGGCATCATGTGGATGACGGACCATGGACATTCGTTACACCACATGCATGAAAATGAAAGAACAGAAAAATGGAAAGGAAAGAACTGGCTCTCAAGCCTCCAGCCGGAACTCGGCTTCACGGAAATATATGTAGTTATTTCACGAAGCCTAAATACCTAGCAGGGAAGCCGGCTTCTGTAGACTCTTATTTGCCCTGGTTTGCCAGCACGGGATTGAGGTCAATATTCTGGGTTCAAAACGGCCAAAGTATTCGCATTGGCATATTTTTAATATTCTACAGTAATCTGAACAGAGACATTTTCATAAATATATTCACAATACAATTTTTAATATACATCAACGATGCTTATTTAATGCCTAAACCCGCGCTTCAAAGTGCCTGCTCGCGGGTTATTGCGGCTAAAACGAAGCTTAGGGAAATTGCCTATTATAGCCGCATAGATTGACTTTTCAAGAAAAGCTGCGTATTTATAATAGTTGAAATATGGATAAAATTTTATGAATCTTCTTAGATGTTTTAAAGTCAATTTATACGTAAGTAACAATTTTTGTATCTGTACCTGAAGCATTTTTGCATATTTTTGTAAATTTTAATACGTGAAAACTATACGTCATACCTGTAGAGTAACTTTATCTACACAATATCTCACGAACTATCACAGCGAAATATCTCATCACAAAGACCAGAAACGCTCCAGAATCGATTTCCATTAATGGCAAGTAGTTTTCTTTACAACCATTCATGTACTGCGCTTGGCAAGTAATGTACTTCGAATAATTAGTGTGAGCTGGTTTTTATGGAAGTGTTAAGCTAGGTGCCAAATGTATCTAATTTACAGCTGTTTTTACTATCTAGACCTCTTTTAAAAGTTTGCCTAATCTTAGCAATAAATTAAATCAAATCTTGTGTAAAAAGATTGTTGTAAAAAGATAAATATAAAAAGGTAAATGGCAGTTTTATGGTGGTCACTCACGGTCATTCCATCGCGTCATTTTTGGAGCCACGCCAAACGACATATGTCAAAATGGCGCGATTGGACATACAAATTTTTTAGATCACGCCATCAGTTTTTCACATTCACGATCAAATTTTGGCTGTATATCACGCCATTTGACGCGATGGACTGACCGTGAGTGGCCACCTTAATATGTATGTTGTTTTTAATAGCCTGAAAACAGTATGTCATAAGTCTACAACACAGTTGAGTACCTAGTGTAGTAAGTGGCTACCGTCACCCATGGTTTAACTAAATTACAGCTAGGACCTTGTTAAACTATGCTGGTTTTGAATTATTTATCAGCATAAAGCCTGTACGATACAATTTCCAAGACTTGCTTGAAGCAAGCAAATGTTTTTTAGGAATAAAACTGCTTCTTATTATTGTTTCTAGAATTACCTTAAGGAGTTTCTTTCGGCTTTTCTTCTCCTCCATGACAAAGCACCTTTCCGAAAAGCTGATAAATTAAAAAAAAGACGTGCATAAGTGTATCAATGATACCTACATGAATAAATGATTTTGAATTTGAATTTGAATTACCTTAATAATTGTTAGTAATTATACTACGTACCTTTCTTCATTTTCTTTCATTTCTTAATCAGGTCTAACAAAGTATGTGTAGAATGGGGGGTCTCGCTTCTAAGATCTAACTAATTTTTAACTTTTAAAACACATTCCAATTGTAAATTTATATTATTCTTTGTTATATTTAATCAGGCAAAAATCTATTTTTTTTTAAAGTTATTATGGTTTCTGTAATGAAAAATGAAGCAGGCCCAATTTCGGCGATCTCCTTTGAATGGTGAGTTTGAATTTCTGTTCTCGATCTGGTTGCGTTTGATCTTGTCTTTGTGTGTTGTCCATGGCTTCATGGACACAAGGAATCCTAATGTGGCGCTATGAGTGCGTAGCGTCATTCATATTTAAAGAGTTTCGTCATTGGACCATATCCACGGCGGCGTCATAATTGATATGAATAATCAAGGGGAAAAGACCACGCGGTCGCTCACCTACCCGCAGGTCCGACCTAGTAAAGACCCTCACAGGTCTGCCGATAACCAAAGCTCTGAAGACCGCCGAGGACAGGACATCATGGAGAAGCATAGTGCACCGAGTGACTAACACTTCAAGCTAGACACGACCTTCAGCAATGAAGACACCGACTAAGAAGAAGAAATAATTTCTCCTTGCCCTCAATAGAAATGAACGGTTGTCGCTTCCTAAAAGTAGCACTCATAAGAAAAGCAAAGTGTCGCTCAACGTTAAGTTTGACTGACATCGGGAAGGGCTTAGAAACTTTGTAACGGCACTTCGATATCACGTGATGATTACCTACTGTGTTTTGAGTATCTATGGATAGCATGTATGGATGGTTTATGCCATAAAAATTATAAAAAAAAACCACAATGCGAGTGTGAATGCGAGTGTTGGAAGGGGTAGACCTAGGCGGACGTTTCAAGACCAAATTAGGGACGTCTTGAAAAAAGGCC
This sequence comes from Thymelicus sylvestris, assembly GCA_911387775.1. NCBI lineage: Eukaryota > Metazoa > Arthropoda > Insecta > Lepidoptera > Hesperiidae > Thymelicus > Thymelicus sylvestris. The sequence goes on from OU426889.1 coordinate 18,314,367, forward strand.
AGGTCAAGAGTACAGCAAACCGAAGAGCATGTATGAAAGGAATAATGAAAGTGGACGAAGCGAAAGAAGTATGTAAGGATCGTAGCAAGTGGAAAGAAGTGGTCTCTGCCTACCCCTACGGGAAAGAGGCGTGATTTATATGTATGTATGTATGTATGTATACTGCAGAATCTGTATGTTGATGTGATTCGTAATTCGTAATATGGTGAAGCCCCTAATTATCACGGAATATAAGCATGGCTTGCATTAAAATTGATGAAACCCACCGTCTTTCACTTATCGATCATTTTTATATGTTTAGAATATATAAAATTAGAATAAAAAAAAAAATAGATTTGGGTTTTCACGCTCGTTATTCTACAAAATAAATAAAATAAATCTCTTAGATCACAGCAACAAAGTTTGTAACAGAAAATATGTTCATAACAACGTTATGGAACTTTTAAATCCTGCTTCGTTCAAGTTAGACGCTTGCTGACACCTTCCGAGTTTTCTGTAGTTATACTTCTAACAAGTGAAGCATGTGTAAGTTACTTGTATCTAATATCACCGTCATCGTCTACATAACACATTTGTTCAGGTTACTCAAACTTGTAATACATTTTTGGTTCAAGGAAACATGTTTAAAAATGTTTTTTGAAGTGAAAACTTCTTTAGTACGGGGGTGACTTGAAATTTTATGAAACGAAACTGTCCAGTGGAGACTAGAAATGAGTGGAGACTGACTTGAAATTTTATGAAACGAAACTGTCCAGTGGAGACTAGAAATGAGTGGAGACTGGAGTTGAGTGGAGACTAGAGTTGAGCGGAGCGGAGCGGAGTGAAGTAGAGTAGTGAAACCTACATTTATCATCTTCCCGAAATTTTACATTCGTCTCATTATCTTAAAAACAAAAATTTTGAAGGTTTCACTTCTACCACGTGTGAATTACACACATTTTAATTTTTTCCTGTTTGATAACCTCTTTTAATTTTAGAGAGTTTTTCTTTCAATTAAATACGTATAACAACGGTATTATTGCAGTTATAAAGCTACTAAAGCATTTATATCCATATTATCTTAAAATCTCTGCTCCGATTGCTACCTAGCTTATACCCATTAGCGACCCACTACAGGGCAGCTCTGTCCTAATTAAGACGGCGGAGAGAGTACTCCACCGGGCTGCTTTAGTGCAAATTGTAGTAGGATTTAGTGGTTAACTTGCTTAACTCGGTCGATCACTTGCCTGACATAAGCCGCTGGTTTGAGCTGCTATGAGGGTTTCATTATTATAGTGCAATGATATCTAAAAAATATAGATACGTTACGCCCTTACAAATCAACAAAAAAATATGTTTCGAAAAGAGCTACAACATACACACGTTTATCTTTTGTTTCACTACACCCATCACAATGATATAATGTAATATACGAAGACATAAAATTAAAATGGTTTAAAGATAAACTATTATTTAATGCCTAAACTCATTAATTTTTCTAATATATTTTAAAACTTTAATATTTCAATACAAAATTGTGCCATTTTTTTACCAAAGAAGAATCGCCAAAAAAATACTATACATACCTAATACGTACTAGTTTCTGATTCAGCTTCTATGAAAACACATTCAATGTGTTATTATCAATGTTAAATGAAACCTGTATACGTAAGGTTTGAATTAACATTGATAATAACGTTAACAATCTGTAATATTAAACATTAGAAAGGGTTTAGCCGACTGTACATAACTTAACTTCTATAAATTCGAGTGCTCAAAGACTAGCCTAAATTACTTCTGATATTTATCTAAAACTTTCCTGCAAAGTTTTCAAAGATAGTTTCTGGCTACCCTAGTCTTTCCCTATTATGTCAGGAGTCTAGAAATAACACAAAACGTATTGTGATTATGAACAGTATAATCAGAAACATAACTTCTCTGCTATGTTCTACCTCCAGAAGTTATTATCGTATTCACAACTTTCGCGCAGTTAAATTGTAAAGCTGAAAGTATAAAATCGAGCGGAAGCTACGCTCGTTTTTATATGGTCACTTTTGTTCTGTAGTTCCGCACGGCTAGATTTAGCTATTAACTTTATCTTTTTATGTAGAAAAGAATGCAACGGCATATTATGGAAATGAATAGAAATGATGAGACAAAACATCAGAAGGATAGAGCAAAAAGGGATTGGACGTAGATTAAATGGGAAAGGATGAAAAGTACAAAGCAATGTCACTCTTATGTCTGTTTCTGATGAGTTATAACAACAAACTGAAAATAATTAAGCAACGAAATGTTTTTAAAGCAGTAGTAGTGGTATTAACCGCAATTTTCATCTTCATTTTATGGGAACGGGTTTGTATATCTAAAGGCTATTTCTAAGTATCTAGTGCTAAGGTTAAGTTTACAAATGTTATCATGGCAAGCTTGCCATTTTGGCCCTTACCTAGATGACGATTACCTGCCTCTTAAGGGCCACATAATTATCATAGTGCCCCGAATGCGATAGCTATTTTTATGGTGATAATGGTGATGGAATTAAAAAAAATTTACAATGGTTAACATTACTGGGAGAGCGAAGAAAACCCATAATTATTCCAACCTGTACAGTACGGCACAACTATTTTTAACTTTACGGAAATGTATTCCAACTTTATTTAGGCTTTAAAATAAAATTGTGATGTAAACTATTCGATGTAACTAAACGATTCACGCCTCGATGTGTTATATCATCAAATGATCACTAAACATACAAAATATTCAACATTTTGTTTTATAAACAACGCTTCCGTCAAAAATTATTACTAGTTAAAAAAACTTGCGACCACTCGCAAGGCTTTTTACTCGGGTTTTTTACTAGTCTGTTTGCTTTTTTTTTACCTCACAGCGTAAATACGAGTTCATCTCAATCTTGATTTATAATTTCTCTTTGATAGAACGGTCTGAAGTGTCCTTTTTGTTTCTTTCGTTTATTTAACTTTCATTATGTGCTCTGTCCACGAGAGCTGAAGGCGCATTTTAAAACAGGGTTCTCCCAGTAGGCAGTTTGCTGACTGGTTTTTACTTTGCAATGAATATATAAAGTCTATACCTAAACTCTTATATTATATTTCGTGGATACATTGTATTTGTTGTAATTGTATTTGACTACCCGTGGGACGTAATTGTCGCCATGCCGGACCCCCTTGTCAAAGGTCCTGGGTTCGATTCCCAGCGAGGCGAAAAGAATGATGAGTTTGAATTTCTGTTGTTAGTCTAGTATGTGTGTTCTTGTCTTTGTGTTATCCATCGCACCCACGACACAGTGAATCCTATTGTAGGGCTATGTTTGTATATCGTTACTTAACCTTATTCGTACCTACTATACATATCGGACAAACGTGCGTTGACCTATTTTAATACCAAATCATAACTTATGCATTGCCGACCAAAACATTATTTTCGTCACATTCTTATGATTATAATACAATTATTACTATTCTTATTTCTCCATGGGGTCTGTCTGGATAACTATCACCCTCTGGCTTGAGTCAGCCGCTAAACGACTCGTCGTGTTCCGGCTGGGGGCTTGAGAGCCAGTTCTTTCTTTTATCTTCTCTCTTTCTTCGCCGACAAATTATCCAGTGCCTTTGGTATCCCTGATTTCCATATGTAACCACAAAGACCTTTACTTGGCAGGCAATACCAAACGGAGCTACCCGGTCATTAAAAACCATATTACCTTGGATAAAATACTTTATGAAATAAATAAAATTCAACTATTTATTCAATTTGCGTGAAGCGGGTAAAGTTTTTCTTCGCCTAACCATTGTTAAATAGATTTTATTCCTAAAGCAAATATAACCGTTGGTAAGCAATTTAAACTTGAGCTTATTTTCATAGAAATTCGCTGTGTCGGTCCATTTTCGAGTGTTTAATTTCCATCACATCCACAAGTTTTGAACACCGAACTATTCATATAACAGTGAATTTCAAATAAGTATGTGCTGGTCTGTAGTTATTTGGAGTACAATACCGAACACCACAAAGTTGGAAGTTTTGCACTAACATACCTATTCGACAATAACAGCACTGCAACTCACTTGTTCCTTGTTCTCGGTTCGCCCGAACTACAGTACAAATAGTCTATTGGACCCGAATAAACAGCATTGCATTTTGTATGTAAGAGTATATACATATAAGTGGAAAGTTTATGTTGAAATATTACGACGTTATGCCGCATTTCATGACGAGATTAGGATTCAAATTATATTATGTTTAAGTGTAGAAAAGGATTTTTGGCCATATTTGTATTGTATCTTGGAATGGATGGAACGAAAGAATCTAATCTAACGTTATACTTGGTAAGGTACCATATTTTTTTGTGAAAATCTGTTGTAGAAATCAATATCACTGATTCAAAGGCTTCTTGAATCGATTTGAAATCTTACATGTCTCGGTTGTAATATTGTGAAGCAGGTTAAAATTTTTATATTGCTGATCCATATCAGATAGACCCCATATTTTTATGGGCTATTTCGTGACGATCTGTTACATTTTTATTTACCTTTTGCCACACGATTATCTCACCTAAGCTCATAAACGCATTCTGTACATTTCCTGTACTAATATCTCTTTGATCAACACCTAAGCTGGCGCAGTGCCAGCGGCTGCCCGTGTCACAAGATGATGTATTGTCCTGATCGCGCCTTATCATAGCTTTGTGAGCTCTGCTTTGATTTTAAAACCTTGCAGGCTTAAAACATTTGTGCAACACACACACATTTTTGTGTAATTCTCAACGAATCAGGAAGGCTATTCTCTAAAATTCGAACTCGAAATCGAAGCTCACTTTTCGTTTGACAGTTGGGCACGAGCTTCGACTGTGATGTAATTAGATCATCGAGATTATTAAATCCCTTACCAAATACCAAACATGTCAAATTAGCCTGAACGAGTAGTTTTTCTCACCGCCGCATTCTACACTACGGCGCCACCTGTACTGTCGAGTTTTAGAGAATAGGAATTTTGAAACTCATCGCGGATTTCGCTGTCAAGTTACAAAAACATCCTTACAGAATAGCCTTGCTGGTTCTACGAGTAATAGGGTAAATAAAGTCGAATTTAGGGGAGATACTGACATAAGCAGACAGACCAGCGTATTAGAAGGAACGACAGAAGATGAGGAGCATCAGCTTTGCGGGCAGATTGGGACGTCGCATTAAATGTTTTTGATTCTTTTCTTTTTAACAGTATAAAAGTTTATTAAATTTCGTGTGTATGTGTGGGTGCGTTTATTTATTTCTGGTGTAACTTAATCAAATACAGTATTTAAAATTTCACACACCTATCTTTTATGTACCAACGCTAAGCATCAAGATTCTATTGTATGTCTTTTAAAACAAAAGATAATTTATTATTATATCAGAGACGGCTTACAAAAGCTAAATGGATCAGTTCCGTCGAACCACAATTGGGATGTGGTTCCTGATCCTAGCTCAACCCGAGTAAATCCGGGTAATTTCGAAGACCCGGCTTGTGTGTCCAGTTTTGAACCGTTTAGTAATGGGTCTTTAGATATCATTAGGTAAATTGTTATCAAATTACTACTGTACTATCAATTAACTAAATCGCTTTGTTGGTATTAAAAACATCTGTTTAGTGAACTGGAAATGCTGCACGAAATTGAGTGTCTCAGATTACTAGATCTGTCTTTAAAAGATCAATTGATTCTGAAACGAACTAAGATTACTTCGATGCCGATGCTGATACTGTACGGAATTTCATGGTAGTTAGCACATATTATGTAGGTATACCATGATCTTGAATAAGACATAGGGTTTTTCAAAAAACGTGGGCAAAGTCGTGATCAGAGTGCTAGTAAATAAATAATGGCTTATGTGAAGGCTTAAACCATCAACAGTGCGGGCGACGGTCAAGCTTGATGGATCTGTGGTGGTCAGTGACATCGGATCGTCGCTGGCAACCAGCCAGTTGCGGGCAGATGTGACGAAGAACCGCAGATAACCATTGTAACTATATTCATCGATCAATGTATGCTTACTGCAGCTGTAAGTTATACTTCTTTTCGCGCGTTTGAAAAAAAAATGAGAGTAAATTTTTTACAATACGCATACACTTCGACGGCCAAAAAGTGACATGATGAAGTTAAAGGGGGCCATTGACGATGCGATCGATCGGTGCGATCCGTCGTTGCGACCGATCGTTCGTGTATGAGTGGCACTTTTGAACCGATTGATCGGTGCGATGTCCGGCAGATCGATCGCACCGATCGATCGGTTCAAAAGTGCCACTCATGGAGCGGTAACAATCTTAACATACACTACCGATCCGTCGTTGCGATCGGTCGGCAACGACGGATCGCACCGATCGATAGCATCGTCAATGGCGCCCATTAGCTGATAACTGACTCCTTTTACAAACAAAGAGTTACGTCAAATAAGTATCTTCTTACGACCGTACCTACATAAATACACGCATGTTTTTATTTGCACTTTTTCACTGTAAACACAGGCTGGGTATTGTTACTCCATAGTAGAAAAAATAATTGATGATTGAAATGCAATTATATTATAGAGCAATTAAAAATTTACATTTTCCTTATTTATTTTGATTACGATGCTATCAACCGTCGTTACCACGACAACATTCAAAGTTAGTTGTTGTGTACCGTCAATAAGTATATTGTCAGATAAGTTAAACTGCATGAATTTTTATTCGACTTCATCGGAGGCATTCAATTCAACTGTATTCTTTTATGTTTGTTTCCTCAGAACTTTCGACTGAGTGGACCGATTTTGATGATTCTTTTTAATCGAAAGCTGGTACTTGTGATGTGGTCCCACTTAAATTTGAGCGAGATCTGATTAGTAGTTTTTGAGTTTTTATGAAGTCTGTTATTTTTTGTCAAGAATTATTGATACAGCGATTTACTATTGGAATAATATTTGGTACTTATTAGAAACTAAAATTTCTCCAGAATAATCAAAGTCTAGAATAAACTTAATTAACAGGATAATACCTATATACAATTATTATAAATATTTATAAATGGTAATGTAGCTCCAGTTTACTTCAAGTAGTCATATTATAACAGTTGCCTAAGATTATATTACCACTGGGTTAAAATACGCAGTTACTCTACGCATTTATATCCTTGAATTTACGAACTAGCCATAGGGATGCAATGATGTATTAATTATATAATATCATTGTAGGGATGGCGATAATTTCCAATAATAGATTTAAAACGTGTTTTGAATATGTTTTAGTTATGAAGAATGTTTTAAACGAATTACTTTTAAAGATTTATTTATAAATTATATTTTTGTTATAATGCTTCACACTCATAGCCCCACACTAGGATTCCGTGTCGTGGGTACCATGGAAAACACATTAGACAAGGACATTCACACCCAGACCCAGAACAGAACATCATTCCATTTTCCACCTCACTGGGAATCGAACCCAGGACCCTCGGTGCGGCGATCCGGCATGGTAACCATTGCGCCCCACAATGTTCGTAATATTAATATTAGGTAAGTAGTTACTAAATGGAAGGGCACTGCATGACTACATGAAAATGCTTATCAGTAAAATGTTGAGACTGCCCACTAGTTCCGTTGAGTTGCTCTGTGACAGGACAACCCACTTCTAGTAAATAGAGGCTCGATTTTTCCTTTATTTAGATTAAAAATCGAGCAGGAGATTAGCTGGGACGCACATAAGCTTTTTTTAAGCATTTTTTAACAAAATTAGGTGATCTTTTAATAAAAAAATATAAAACAGCACCTAAGATTAAATAAATTACATTCAAATTCTCTTTGATATGAATTTAATTAATGTTTATTAAAATTCTTCCGAAAACAAAATTTGTTCTTTTGGGAAATAAATCTTCCCTGACCTTAACAAAACAAATTTCAGCGTTGTCAGCCCTAAGGCGCGGTAAGGAGCGAAATGATTGATCGCACCTGGCGTGCCCTTGACCCTTCCTACATTTGGCTAGGTTTGCAACTTGTGAGCTGCGCCAATACGAGTAGGTAATTGTTTTACCGAAGTAGTGTTAGCGGATCTTTTATATTCAGAGCTTAGCTTCGGTTTTCTCAAACTATCTTATACCAACATCCTTGGATTTAACCAATAATTGACAAATCCGCCCCAACGTGCCAAAAGCGGTTGTTCTTGTCAATTTATTTTTATTTTTTTACCAACTTCAAAAAAAGGAGAAGGTTCTCAATTCAAATGTATTTTAATTTTAATGTGTGTACATAACATGTAACTGGGTGTATTATGATTATTATTTTTATATCCAAAAGCTGGTGCTTGTTACGTGGTCCCATATCAATATGAAATATCAATTTCCCATATCAATATGAAACAACCTGTCCATTATCAATATCCCCAGGCCAAGGACGAAAATATCTGTAGCGTTTGTCCCAACTTTATTTTTTTATTATACTCTAGATAACAATAATCTAAATAATTCAAAATATCACTTCAATATATCACTCAATGAAGACAGTTTTTAACCGACTTCAAAAAAGGAGGAGGTTCTCAATTCGACTGTTTTTTTTATGTTTGTTATCTCAGAACTTTGGACTGGGCGAACCGATTTCGATGATTCTTTTTTTAATCGAAAGCAGGCGCTTGTCATGTGGTCTCACATAAATTTGAACGAGATCTGACAACTATGTAGTTTTTGAGACTTTGAAGTCGGTTATTTTTTGTTAGTAAAATTTAGATTATGGTTATCAATATCATCCCGATGTATGATTTCTAAAAATGCATTTTACATTTTTATCTACACGCTGACATTAGTTGTAATGGGGAATGAATGGACTATTTCAGCGGAAAAACACAAACTGATAGCTCCTTTGAGGTCTTTGAGATGTAGTTACTCGTAATTTATGAATAACAGATGGAACTGAATGAAAATACTGTATTTTACTTTTTTAAAGTGTTTCAATCAATTATTGAGAAAGTCTCTATATCAAATTTTATTTTTAAATTCGATTTTGAATCCTGTACAATTAACATTAGGTTCATTTTTAACTAACCGACAGCATGAATGTGAACATGCTTCAGATGAATTGAACCAATTTATCTGTACGTAATAACAATAGTTCCCTTTGTTAGCGAATTTCGTTTTCTGTTTGTCGCCAGATTTTTCTATAGATCATAGATACATTTTGTGACATTAAATTTGTTTATTCTTTAAAGACCGCTTGTTTATATTAATTGCTAACAAAGAAATTCCTTTTATCTATAAAATTATTAACAGCCCAGATACATATTATAATCTAAATTTTACTAACAAAAAATAACAGACTTCAAAATTACTTAAAACTATCTACTTGTCAAATCTCGTTCAAATTTATGTGGGACCACATGACAAGCACCTGCTTTCGATTAAAAAAATAATCATCGAAATCGGTTCACCCAGTCGAAAGTTCTGAGGGAACACACATAAAAAAACAGTCGAATTGAGAACCTCCTCCATTTCTTGAAGTTGGTTAAAAATGAGAGGTACCATCTATAATGACGTGGACATAAGTGGTTATAATGAATATTATAATGTACTACGCGTTTCCTTCAAGTTTGCCCTCGTCGACCGTTACGATTTCACAGCTAACGGTACTGTAGACAAAAAAGTAATCAAAAAATTTCACTGGCTTAAATAACAAATTACGTTTGCCACTGTGTAAAACATTTTCTATTTTAGTCATTGTAGCGAGAATAATCAACGAACGTAAAATAAATCAATAGAAAAATAATTTAACGAAAGTAACATCAAAATCAACAACAAACTCAAGAACGTACTCGCCGCACCGGACCTCAAAAATACGCGGGAAGCGTTGCTGTCCGTACTAAATGAGGTGCGGTACGAGGAACGGGGTGGAAGGTAAGAGCAAACTTGAAGGAAACGCTACTATTATGTCTTCTGTGACATACCGCAAATTATTCAGGGAATAGTTTTGTGCAGTCATTATACCAATTAAACATGTAAACAAAATTTCCAAAAAATATAATGTTTTGGTCTAGGGATAAATTTGGTATCAAAAATTCAATGAAAAAAATAAATTTTAATGCACAGACTAAACTTCTTTTAGTTTTATTGTTACCATAGATTGTTAAACATAGATGTCAGTAAACTCATAGGTACTAAAAATAAGTACAATCTAGTATTCATAGTCTTTAATAAAACGCTGTAGCAATTTTTCCCCACTTATCGTTTTAATGCATAATGCTATACAGCAGATGCGTATTACGTCACATTACTCTGTCCTAGCGTATTAAAACTTGTTGGTAGATGCGGAGTTAATAAAATAATAACAATGTTTATAACAGCTCTAGGCGAACCACTTTAGAAATTGTTTACTGACTTACGCTGTTTTTTTTTTCTTTTAGCAATTTTATTAGTAACAATTTAAATTTTATATTGGTGAGGCGTGTGCTTACCATACGTGGGTGCACCCAATACGGTAACTATAATATATGGGTGGTAGCACACTCGGAGGGATTATATTGATAATATATTTATTTAATTGTTAATTAATACTATTATTACTATTATTATTTCTCCATGGGGTTCGCCTGGATAGCTACCACCCTTGAGCATGAGTCAGCCGCCAAAAGACTCGTGGTGTTCGTGCTGGGGGCTTGAGATCCAGTTCTATCTTTCTTTTTCTTCTCTTTTTCCTGGCCGACAACGCATCAGTGATGCCTTTGGTGCTGCTGATGTTCATGGGTGACGATAGCCACTTACCATCAGGTGGATTGTCAGCTCGTTTGCCGTCTATTTCTATAAAAAAAGGACCAATAATATCCTTGGCGTTATTTTACATATAAGGCGAGCAAATTAACATCAGGAAAAGCTATACCGACGTTATTTTCTAAGGTAAAGAAACTTTAACGAAGTTTACTTTAAACCATCCACTTTGTGTACTGTTTTCGAGTGTTTAGCGTTTCTTCACAAAATAAACTTTTAATCCACTTTGTGCATCCATCTACTTGGGAAGGCTACTTCTGGCGGTTAGCCAGTTTGGTTAGTCGTTGTTCAGTTAGCTGTACTTCGGTTAGTTTAGTATAGTTGGTTCAAGTGGGTTTCGCTGTCGAAGTTTTGTCATCAATTCCTTTACAGCGTGAAAATTAAGCGACAAAATTAGACGTTAAAGGTCTTTGAACTTCGCTGTAGGTACGTTATGTTAAGTAAGAAATAGATAAAATATGCCACAAAATGTTCTTTAATACTTTCATCCAGCATACTATGTTCAGTAAGAAATAGATATTTCACACATTGCTTATTTTTAGCACGTACTTGATTTTGTTCCTGACATATTAAGTAATAATTCAACAATATTCATTTACAAAGCTGACTGCTAGACATCTAAAATAAAACGTAGCGTATTCTACTTTATAAAGACTGTAGACACAAATAACACATTTACGCGGATTAACAGTAGCGTTTGTTCTGAGCACTTGCTAGATTCTGAACCTTCTTTGTGGGATTAACCGCATAGACTATCTTAGACCAAACGGATCCATAACGACGATTTTATTGGATTGTAGTACTTCGTGCTATCTAAACCAGCAGCAATAATATGCATGCGACATTTTTTTTTTGGAAACAGCTGAAAAAGGACCTGACGATCCACCTGATGGTAGGTGGCTATCATCGCCATGTACACTAAAGGCATCACTGATGTTTTTCCGGCCAAGAAAGAGAGAAGAAAAAGAGAAAGATGGCGTGCAGAGCTTGAGAGTCTTTCTTTCTTTATTCTCTCTTTTTACATGTCCGCATCGGTGATGTTTTTTGTTGCTGATTTCCATGGATGTCATGGGCATTTCTATGAGTGGCCACGAGATAGTGGCATAAAAAGTATTCAAATCATTTTTTAACTTCTAAATACATATTTTGTTTAACACCTTAATATTCTGACTTCATTTCCATTTACCTCACAGATTTTTAGGACAAGCATTAAAAACATAAACTACAAAATAAATATTGAATAATATCTCACTCAAATTTAAATAATAATCTCACCTAAAAGTCTCTTTATCCACCAGTAACATTAATTATTTATTTACAAAATAATTTTATCAAAGAAAATGAAAGAATTTTCCAACATAAAAGCAAAATTGAATAACCAATTTTTGGTTCTTAATTAAAACATCAATCAGAATATTTCCCTACCGCTCTGCACAGTTTAAATACATTTAATTTTACTATTCAACATTCTGTCAAAACATCAACCCGACTTTCTGTGCAATTCAATTTTATCCCAAAGTTAATTAACATAGCGTTAAATAAAAACCGTGATTTTTGCAGTTCTATCAGTAATTGGGGTTAAATACATAGCAGTAACATTCTAATTTGTTCCATGGTCCTTCGAGCCGGATAATAGTCAACTATGGAAATAACCGTTAGGCTACAACAGGCATAACCATAGCGCTCTACGGCTAACGTCTTTATTATTAACAGCGCCGCACTAAGCCGCGCCTAATGATGATTTTATCACAGGAATTATTCATTAGGAGCCTAGAGGAACGGTTTTATAGCTTTTATTTTATTCATAATTTTTACATGCATTAGCTGTGAGACCGGAATATTTTTCTCTCCTATGCAGCTGTGGGAATATATTAAGAGACATACAGATTCAGTTGGGAGATTTTCTTAAACGAAATAAACTTAATAGATGGTGGCTTGACTTATATTTTCTTATTTAAATTTTAACTGAACCAGTTTCTGCTTTTTTTTCTTCTTTCGACATTCAATTGTGGTAATCGGATGACAATGCAATACAATAATATAATTATCTGTATAATTATAGTATTAAATACAATACAACATAATTTAGTGATGTGATAGAACTGGTCTATTGCCGGGAAATTACCTAAGACTCTCTGAATCGCTTATCAAGTTAAACATTGTATTTAAAATAAACTGACCTTTAGTCCCAATATAGTCTGAATACAATTTTTGCAAATCTTCCACCATTTCATATCATTCAAAATAACATCCATCGCGGTAATTTTGTTCGTCCAAAACACACTAGATTTTGATCTCTTTCCCCCAGTTACTGGTAAAGTGTCGGAGCGTCGACATCAGTAAAAGGATTAAAGGGATTAAAAGAACGTTTTGGTGCAAAGCAATGCTTCATGTTAGTGATATGCTGGAAGCAAGCGTTTACGTAATGCGTATGCCATCGCGTAATAGTTATGGGATCACTTGTTGTAACGTATCAAAGCCCTCAGTGTACTGTAATGCTAACACTGAGTCTTAGAATATTATGTTTGACTAAACATAATATTTAATACAGTTGTGGGCTATTACACACTCGAGATTTTTCTTTACCTTTTCCGAACTCGTGCGTTCTCTTTACTAATTGTCAAAATAATGTCTATTAAAAAGAAAAAACCAACCACAAAGTCTTTACAAAAAAAAATCATACAAGATTTATGATTGATGCAAATATTTCTAAAAAGAAGCTACTAATTTGTTTCAATATCAGATTTAATGATTTGATTCAATGAGTTAGGTTAGGTTTCATTTCATTTCATCTCATTAAATTTCATTTTCATTTCATATCAATAAAAAAAAATCTCCTGATGACTTGGCTGTATGGGCATAGTTCCCTTTGCCTACCCAGAATGGGTGAAGAATACAAAAAAATCTCTGCTTATATTCTTTTAAGGTTGGCGCCATTTTAAAATAAATTTCTTTTATCTATTAAATTGATTCATTTTTTCGCAACTGTATTAAAAATAGTTGTTCAGTACACGTGCGGAACCGTCATTGCAACTTGTTCCGAATGTCAACCCTCACCTTCGGCTGCGCCTCGGCTCGGGTAGAGATTTGTCGGAACTCTTTGCAATGACAGGCTTTCCGCACTCGTAATGAAATATACTATTACAATACTAGGGTGGTGAACTTACTACGCTAGTCAATTATAAGTTAGCAGATTTCAAGGATTTATAATCGGTAAAGACGTTATTTATGATTTAAATTTGGAATTTGAATTATAGCAAATTTCAAATTGGGGTTTGTATTTCACTCATAACAATCATAGAATTAATATTACTAGCGTATAGAACAGACATCGCGAACATTGGGTTCGGGGGAGTGCATTGCAGCCGGCCGGCTGCATTTCATTCTGTCACTCGGCTGTCACTCGGCTGCGCTCATTGCGGCCGCATGACAAAATTGTTTATGAAAAAACTGAAAAAATGCCGTCGTGCGTAATAAGAATGTGTCACAATTGCACGACAAAAAACAAAAAAGATAATGTTATCACTTTATCATCAGTAAGAAAACAAAATCTTAACTTAAATAAACTAAAACGAATTTAATTAAATTATTGAGCAATGTTCCCGCCATTTTGAATAAAAAAATCATAAGGAGCGTTTGAACTTGGCAAGCCACTAGCGTGTTAATGGACTAAATAAGCTTGCCGACGGGACGCTTGTGACCAATTTAAAGTGTTGGATTTTTTGACACGAATCAATGGTAATTACGTTTGAAATCGTTTAAACGCTTTTGCATGTTAAATAAAGTTGGAGTAAGAGCTTGTAAAGATTTGGAGTCGGTGACTGCTTGTCTTGGTTCGACAAGTGTCATATACAAAGTTACTCTATGGCAAGTGTGCAAACGAGGCTTCTAGTTTGAAAAGAGAACGGAGGGCAAGCCGGCGGTGGAACACACATTTTGTTTGAGATAGCGTCTCTATGTATTACCTCAATGATAACAATACATTTTATTACGTAACATAATACGTTACGTAGCAGCAAGTAACATACCTAATATAAAAGCTCTTGTAGTTCGTTGTAACTTTGATCAATGTTTTAATAAAAGTTTGTTTTTTAAATTAATTTGAGTTGATTAAATGAAAGGTAAATTGCGGTTTACGATTTATAAAAACTACTTACTAGATCTCGTTCAAACCAATTTTCGGTGGAAGTTTACATGATAATGTATATCATACATGTTTTTAGTTTTATCATTCTCTTATTTTAGAAGTTACAAGGGGGGCGGGGGCACACATTTTACCACTTTGGAAGTGTCTCTCGCGCAAACTATTCCGTTAAGAAAAAAATTTTATAAGTAACCTCAATACCATTTTTGAAGACCTTACCACAGATACCCCACACGTATGGGTTGGATGAAAAAAATTTAGAGATGGGGAACCCCCAAAATTCTATTGTTTTTTTTTCAATTTTTGTGTAAAAATCTTAACGCGGTTCACAGAATAAATCTACTTACCAAGTTTCAACAGTATAGTTCTTATAATATAGTTTCGGAAAAAAGTGGCTGTGACTTACCTACGGACCGACAGACAGACAGACAGACATGACGAATCCATAAGGGTTCCGTTTTTTGCCATTTGGCTACGGAACCCTAAAAAGTATGACTTCATCAAATTATAAATTTGATAGAATCCGAAAACGAGAATCTATAAAACAGGGTTGATAATAAGAATTTGAAATGTTAAAATACATTATTGAATATGCAATATTATGTACATTACAATGATATTGTACAGACGATTTATGAACAATTTATTATCTGTCTTGCTTGTCGTAAATAACGTTATATAACGCCTATCGCAATGACATAATATAAATTTATGGTGATTAAGCTCCAATCATCAATCAACCTTTACAGGTTATCCTTGCTGGACGTAGGTCTCACTAATTAACTATTCGTCCGGCCCTAAATAAATAAACGCTTACACACTCATACCTCCGCAGTAGGTTTTAAGTTTAACCTGTGTTGCGGGTGGCATGGACGACACATACTCGTATAATATTTATTTGTCACATAAATATCTGCCCCGGCCGGGAATCGAACCCGGGACCCTCTACGCCGGCAGAGTCGCTACCAATTAGGCTACAGGGTCGTTAACCTAAGCCTTTTGGAATTCACTATAATCACATAAAATCTAAGAGTTAATACTGGATACTGGTTTATTATAATGTTTAGATTTAGCTCTCTATATATTTGAATAACTGTGTAAAGACCATAATGTTAAAAAAACCCTTGACCGTTATTGTTGTGGCCTACTGTAATTCACGTGGAATATTTAGTTGCATGACATTATAAAATGCATCTTGAGAAGCATTTATTATTTCGGACTATTTGTTGTATAAATGATCATATTAGCTCAAGAAGTTAGTTAACTTCTTTATCGAAATAGCCAACAAATGAGGTGACGATTCATCTGATTATAATTGGTTGTCGTCGCCCATGGATATATCAACGACACCAGTTTAGCTGAATAAAATCTGAATTTTACCAAGAAAAAAATAACCGACTTCAAAATAACTCAAATACTACTCGTCAGATCTAGCTCAAAGTTAAGTGGTACTACATGACAAGCATCAGCTTTCGATTAAAAAAAGAATCATCAAAATCCAGTCGAAAGTTCTGAGGTAACAAACACAAAAAATACAGTCGAATTGAATACCTCCTACTTTTTTGAAGTCGGTTAAAAATTCAAGGTAGGTATGTATTTGTCACCGGAAAATAACAAGAACCGCAAATTTATAAATTTCCTAGGTTTGTAATATTTCTAAACGAATAATAATACAATTTACCTCTCGTTTAGAATCCTACGAAGGTTTATTAATGTCCTAGGAAGCGGTTCTTGTTACTTTCCGGTGACATATTCTAATATCAGAATAAGAAAGACAAACTAAATGATAATAAATAAATAATAAATAACGCTTCACACTCATAGCCCCACACTAGGATTCCCTGTGTTGTGGGTGCCATGGACAACACGCAGAGACAAGGACATTCACACCCAGACCGAGAACAGTAATTCAAACTCATCATTCAAATTTCCGCCTCGCTGGGAATCGAACCCAGGACCCTCGGTGCGGCGATCAGGCATGGTAACCATTGCGCCACACAGGTCGTCAAATGGGCTACATTTAAATGATGATTCATACACGAAATCTAAAATAATCCTGGATAAGGGTTGAACTTATCCCAAGAACAAAATCCGACATAAGGACAGAAGAGATGGGTCGTACTCTTGAGAACTAGGCTGGAAATTTAGCTTCGTACACAACGCAATATATTCTCTAAGTAGGTGTTTTATGAGGTATATTTTATCAATGCACAAGTTTAGGTAATAAAATTTTGAATATTTGCAATATGTGCTGAAACAATACTTTAAACTAATAATTAAATGTGAAGAGCAGTATATCAATATTTTAGTTGAAATTCTTACAGGCACAAGCTACAAAAAGCAATCCTTCAAACCAACTTCGCCAACAAGCCTTACATAAAAGCAAACGTAATCATTTTCTAAATATGATTTAACTGTAAACGTAAATAAACTGTTTCAGTAATTATAGTGAAAATTAAGTGATTACGTTTGTACCTGTCATTTGATAATCTCTTCCATGTTGTCGGCTACAGTGTATCATGATAATTTATCGACAATATCCTCGTTGTAATTTCACTGTGAATTTATTTGGAATTGTAGACAGTAAAATGTTTTTTTTATAAAAATTACCTATACTCTAACTACAATTATTTATATTTAATCAAACATAAAATAAATTGGATTCCTAAAAACATAATAACCTAAATTTTTGATACGACTTGTCCCAATTTTACCTCAGAACTATGTGAAATGATAGTCTTTAACTTAGGGCTTCAAGGGAGTAAAGGAGATAAAGCAATTGAAGTTTGTTAATTTGGTTGGATAATTAACACAAGAAGATTCACAGAATCCGCAATCAGCTGTCATAAATTCAAAACCCTACCAGTCATAAGCTATAGTCATCCCAACTAAAACAGTCAATGAACTGAGAAACAGCAAACAGAAAGCAGCTGCTCTCTAGAGGATATTGGTCCAAAATAACTTAGTATAAAGTTATTCTGAGCGGGTTAAACGAATTAACCTTTGAATGTGATGTCAACCGGAGCCTTTAGTGCGTCAAGATTTTAAGGGATAAGCAGAAGCGGATACGACTGTACTATTAATTGCCGTTTTCAATAACCTATCTTTATAATCTTGGTTAAGTATGTAGGTAAAGTAATACCTAACAATTAACACTGTAGTGTTGTGACATTTTGCTGCGGTAGTAAGTAAATTTTTAGCTGTTGAAAGTGGACAGAAATTCAGGAAACTATAGGCAACAATTTATAAAACTTTGGATGGCTTGCAAATCTGGTCCCATACTGTCATCACTTAGACAGGTATTATTTTCTCTTTGGACCTTTATAATTATGCGCTAGAAGTTCAAATTATTATTGAGTAGTATTTGTAAGATTCCACCAATTCTTACTGTTAATATCTATAACAAAAACATAATGTTCAATTGATGGAAATGCTGTTCATAAATTCCGTACAAGAACAAATGAATGCGTATGAATAGACTGTAGCACAGGTGACGGAACTTTTTAAAATGTTCTCGACTTGGACCACTGATCCAAAATATTTCAGTTTGGGGTCAAATGCTCCAGTTAAGGGCCAAAACCGCAGCCACTAGTTAACCCTATATTAAACGAGCTCAAGCACGGTTCGGGGAGGGCACTATGAAACCAAGTATTTGAATATCCGCTGTAATTTCACACGCATTAAGTTTCGAGTTGTGTTTCGACACTTTCGACGCGTCGTTATTTGGAAGGTATGCAAAAATGTCCCGGTAATGTTCTAGCATTTTGTACATTTTGAATTTCTAGTTTTTAGTAAGTTTGAACTTAGGTCGTTAAAGATGTACCAATGGCAAACTAACTACTGCATGCACAAGCAGCACTAGTGCAGCTTTTTAGGATTTTTAGCCAAATATTTACATCATTTATTGTGCCAGGCTGTATGTTACAGCCGTTTTAGTCGAAGCCATGAAAGAATATAAATCTGTCATAATGTATGTATATTTCGAAACTTTAGGCGTATTATAAAACTCTTGATACTTAAATCAAATTCTAGAAATTACGAAATATATCTATGCAACTATTTGCTTACCAATTTTATTAAAATTTTAGCTTCCGTAGTTTTGAAGATAAGTGAGGATGATAATTTTTTCTACAGGTTTTCTCCCATATTTTTAGTAACAGAAGCGAAACTTTTGAAGTTAAAAATACATTGCTGTCGAAAAAATCCGTTCAAAAAATTCTAAAGCAATCACGAGCTAATAAAACAGGCGTATCATCCAATAAAGCGTCTATTTCTATCGGATATACTTAACTTTAAACCAATGTTCATTACTAAACTTTTAATCCCAATAAACAATAACCTACTTCAAAAGTTAATAAGTGTTCAACCAAACTTTTCACTTTAACGTTGAGCACCTTTGTCTTTGAACTCCGATGACTTTTCAAAAGGAATCTTCCACTTCATCAATCAATAAGTTCCTGTTTTGAATTTTGAGATAGTTAATGGTTTTATTATTAACAAACTCCATTGTTTCTTGGCTGATTGTTGTCGCAATCTTAAGTAATTAAATATTATAAAATAAAGAAGATTTTTGTTCTGCAGCAGTTTTTATTTTGTACTGATAGTGGGTCATTCAGATACACAACATATTTCAAACTACGTCTAGAGTTAGTTGAGAGAAGCAAAAATCTAATGTCTTCTGTAACTTCTTTGTGTAATTACATCAAAAATTAGGAAACATTCTAGACGACTCTCAGCTTGCCTTCATTTATTTGGTTTCTGGTGTGTTTTGCTAAATACATTATAATTCTACTTTAACAAGACGTAATCGCCCGAAGCGCCTTCTGATATAAATAACGAGCTAAGTTCTGGAAAGCAGTGAAGCAAAGCAAAGCAAAGTTACGTTTTATGTTACAACTTTTCGCGTACATCTTCCCGTATGGTTTTAGGCCTTATGTTCTTATGTTACGTGCCTTAAATCTTGTAAACATCGTAGTAACTCGTAAAAGTAGAACGTAAAATTGTGTACGTGCTACCAGCGTTGCTAGCGCCATCCACGTCAGCTCATTTCATAAAAAAATCCGTTCAGTAGTTTTTGCGTCAAAGAGTTACAAACATATTCACATAATTATATTTTGTAATACTAGGTAGGACGTTTTTCTTATTGTCCAGTATCCTAATTATTAAGCCGAAAATCTTGTAAACATACAGCGATTCAGAACAGAACAGAACAGCAGTGATAGCCTAGCGGTTAGAACGTTGGTCTCCCAAACGCAGGGGCCCGAACCTCTAATTTTCAAATATTATGTGCGTATTAAAAGTTATCAATTGCTTCGGTGAAGGAAAACATCGTGAAGAAACCTGCACAACTGAGAGTTCTTCGTAAAGTACTCAATGGTGTGTGAAGTGTGGCCACTCACGGTCAGTCCATCGCGTCAAATGGCGTGATATACAGCCAAAATTTGATCGTGAATGTGAAAAACTGATGGTGTGATATAAAAATCTCTATGTCCAATCGCGCCATTTTGACATATATGTCATTTGGAGCCACGCCAAATGGCGCGACCGTGAGTGGCCACCTTACCAATCCGCACTTGGCCAGCGTGGTAGACTATGGCCTATACCCCTCACATTGTGAAAGGAGACCCCGAGTCTAGCAGTGGGACAATTATTATGAGTTGTTACTTTATACAGCGATTCTTAAGAATTCAATTCACTCGTTAGGTTTTCTAAAGTTTTAGAAGCATAACCTAAAAGTCACTATTTATTTTTATCTAGTGACTTTCATTTTATCGCAACTACGAACGTGAACAATTAAAGGTATTAGTTTGCTTTCTAAACAAGGAACAGCTAACAAATACTCGCGTCTTCGATAGCCTCGAAGCCTCCTCGATACTACACCCAGGCTTTGATTGCTTCCATTTAATACTCTTATTGAGTGTTCCTGTAGGTCGTAGCATTTTTGCTAGTTACTCTGTCTATCTGTCCATACAACTAAGGATTTCTGATTGGTATTCTTAACGCCCTTTGAAACTAGTAGGGAACCACTATCGCTTTTTTGTCAAACCTATGCCTTAATATCTACACATTAAAATGAGAAGGAATTTCTCTGTTTTTATTCTTATGTTTTAATTTTGTTATAGTAGTAGGAACCTACAAATGAGTCACCTGATAATAAGTTCCCGTTCCTGTCCTGCATAAGACGTGGATGTCTTCAAGACTATGTAGTTCTGTCAACCATGTCCTATTTGACTTAGTTTTAAATCCTGTATGTAATGATTTGGGTTAGTCCTGTTAATTATGTGTAGGTGTATAAATAAACAAATAAACAAAGTGTGAATAGACAATTAGTGTACTCACTTAGTGGTGTATCAGGGACTATAGCACGAATATTTGCGAGAAAGTATTCGTATGGTTAACGTAAGCAATTTGTCAAATTTGTATGGCATTTTAGGCATTTTACGCACGATAGGGGCGCTTTTGAAAAAATTCCAAACAAATTGCTTACGTTAACCATACGAATACTTTCTCGCAAATATTCGTGCTCGAGCTACTGATTCAATTTGTCAACGAAACGTTAAATTTTACGCATTCCAATATGCAATCTCCTGATAATGCATACAAGCCCAAAATTTTTTTAACTCTATCAGTGTATTATAAGGTACGAGTTCTCAATAGGACCAATTTCCTAAGCTAATAAAGTTACAGTACGTTTTTATGCCTTATTTGCTTAACTACATAGCTGAAAGTTTAACTTTAAAAATATTTAAAGTTATTAAAAATTATCAAGAGCTCTTAAGAATTGTTTATTTAGGAGTTTGGGTAATGATGCTTGAAGCTTTATTAGAAAAGTTCGTAGTGTAAGGATGCGGAACGTTCTTATGTTGTAGCGTTACTAATGGCATGGAAAGTAATCGGAAAGTAAATAAATTTTATGCAAACTTCCCATTTTGATCTATATAGCTGACAAATGATATTTCATCATTTCATAATTGATCCAGCGATTTGGTAGATATGAGATAATAAAGAATATTACCTATACATATAAGATACTCACAAAAAACAACCCTTCCTGTGCAGTCTTCCAATAATCTGAGCCCGAAAGCCCAAAAAATTATTTTTACTCTTCTTTTTCGCCCCTCATATATTCATAGAACAAAATCGTTTGTAATTTGACTTTAATAATGAGATGTAATCGCTCTAAACGTCTTGTTACATAAATTACGAGCAAAGTTTTGCGACGTATTGAAGCAAAGCGATGTAAAGTTTTGCTTTATGTTGCAACTTTACACGTACATCTTCCGGTAAGTAACCATCGTTCAGACAGGTGCTGAAATTTTGGAACGTGTAGTGAATAATTGTGTTATTTCAAATAACATTTGCGGTAATATTTGTGTAATTAGTGCGAAGCCGGCTTGCTTCGTGGTAGGGTGTTCACATAGAGTTATGAATAGGTGCAGCAGGGTGAGAAGGAAAACTAGTAATTTAGTTAATTCATAATTTTAATTTCGTTATTAGAAATTACATTTTGAAAACACTTAAAACTAGGGTGATTACGGTCGATGTTTGTACCGGAATAATCTGAAAGCTCAGGTGCCTTACCATGAACTCTAATAAAATGTGTCATGTTCAGGACAGGTCAGCTTGTAGCTAAAACCTGACAGGAGTGTATTTTGTACCATGAACGTTTGATATGTACAGATGACCTGCAATGCCTCTACTTCTGTCCTGCATCTTAGTCTATGACACTTCTATGACACGTGATATGTTCTGAAATAGAGCGTTTTATCGGTTTACCGGTTTTCAAATGAATGCGTAATATTGATGTTTTTAAAAGTTTAAAATAACAATCTCAATTGAAGATTTTGAGATTTGTTATAAATACTTAAGTGTAGTGATTTATTAACCTTTCGTTCTCTAAAATTACCAAAAAAATTATCGCTAAGTGATGCTTACATTTTTGAACGTAATCTTACACCACTTGACATGACTTGACACAGTGACATGTCTAAATGTCTATTAAAATGTGTGATTTATAATGCCGGTCACTCACATTCGCGCGGATACGCGCACCCACAAGTGTGGGACGACATTCGCGAATGATTATGCGACGTTTTCGAGGCATTCGGGGTTTTCCAAGCTGTGTCGGTTTTTTATCGCACATCAAAGCGCGCGAACCTCGAACCTTCGTGTAGTCTCCCACACATTCGTGCGACCAGTTGCGTACACGACTAAAAAGGTGATGTATCTCTTAATTTTTCGTGGTTCGTGGCGTCTAATCGTACTACCATTTATTTTCTGTATTGAAAATGGATTTTAATGACAACAACATAATAACAACAGCAAGATTGAACATTCGTGAACAAAGTGTAGGAGGAAGCGGAAATGGGCTTGTATTGTATACTCATATATGAACCCATTTGCCTGACCACCCTTCACATATGTGCAAACATTCGTAAAAATGTCAAACATTTGCGCGCATGTGAGTGACCGGGGTTAGGAGCGATAATTTAAAAAGCATGAAGTCCAATGAATGTTTTTAAAATTTTCCAAACAAATGATATGTATTTATTTTGTGATGATGGTGTATTTGAAATTCGCCATGGCTGCATCCCGTCGTGTTTCATCATCATCAACGAAATAGCCGAAACAGGACAATAAATGTTACTTTCGGTGAGCTGTAATATTTTGACGTTAACATATGCCACTTTCTGATGTCAATACGTCAACAATCGCGTCATGGTACACGAATTGCAGGGCAGAAGATCATTTTTGAAGTCACGTGACCGCTGTCCTGTTATGGTGACGTGGTCGCTGGCTGCCCTGTGTTTTAGCCAGATCATAGTAGGATATAGCAGGACAGGCCAATTATCGCCTAATATTGACCTGTTTTAAGAGTTCATGGTAAGCCCCCAGGTGTTTAGGTTCCCAGGCTAGTTTCCGCGAACCGTCATATTATGATATCTTGATTATACAAGTGATGGATGTGGCGATGCAAGATGCCTGCTTTATTAATTAATTATTTCTCGATGGATCTTGTATGTATTATATTGTATGTAGGTATTATATATTAATCTCGTTAGGCATATGCAACATAAGAATAGTATTATCAATATTACTATTATCATTTATATTGTTACTGGTATTATTATCTTTCCTTAAATTCTTTCTTCTTGTCTCTTTCTTGGCCAGAAACACATCGGTGATGCCTTTTGTGTCGCTGATATCAGAGACGATAGTCACTAACCGTTAAAAGAAGCAGAAAATTGACATTATTAATTGTTGGTTATGCTGTTTGCTTTTTAAATGGCTCTCTAACACTGCGATCGAAGCTTGCTTACAATCATTCACGGTTGATTCTAGAGGGAATCGGATATTTACCCAAATGGACATGAGTATTAATGGGATTAATCTACAGGGTATACAGCTTATCGAATTTCAATAGACAACAGGCCTCATTAGCGACCTTCCTGCGGATTTGCCCTCGTATTTTGGGATAATGTACCCTATATGTCAATGTAGATCATGTATGCTAAATGTAGATAAATGAAAATCATGTGTGCTAAATTTTGTGAAAATCCGTTCAGTAATAATTCTTGCGTGAAAGAGCAACACATATATCCTCAAAACCGTTCACATAATTATAATTATATAATTATATTTCAATTATAATTATTATATTAAATTATTTCAATTATAATTATATAATTATAATTATACATAACTATGCATAATTATAATTATAATTATGTATAATAATTGCATATAAAGGATAGTATAGTGGGATTTAGCGCATGACAATTCATAATTGTCTTTTATAGTCCGTAATATTTATTTAGATTAATGCGATTTAGTACTTGGGCTTTGAGTTTAAAAATAAACCAGCATAAACCGAATACTAGATAACGTTTCCCGAAGTGAGGCGACGGTCTAGTGGACTATAATTTCGTGATTTTCCCACGCATTTTACTCTGAGCGACACATCCTGCGGCAATAGAGGAGAGCGTTTATTTGTTCAGACTAATGCACATTTTATGCGGGCCGGGCATCATGAGTGGCGTGACGTGAGTTTTGGTCAAAGTCATAAGAGGAAGCGAATACATTTCATTTTTAACGGATTTCAAAATAAAAGCAGGTATTCAATTCAAGTGATTTTATTTTTCTATTCGACTGTAATTTTTGGAACGAAGTTCCTTATCGCGCGTTGCGAAAGGGGGCTAGGCGGAAAATTTTGGGACGAAAAGTTGTGACGACACTTTTTGCCGTCGTAGTTTTTTTTACATAGAAAGCAAGCCAGATATTTTCGTTTCTTGCAGTCAGTACTAGGATAGCAAAAACATGCAAGCGTGTGTGCCAAAACAAATCTGGGGTATGAAATTCTCTCGGCCGATGAGAAATTTAATACCTTAGATTTGTTTTGGCACACTTGCTGCATGTTTTTGCTATCCTAGTACTGACTGCAAGGAACTTCGTTCCATCCGGAAGTCCCTTGACACCTCTCAAGTTTTTCTTTTTTTTAAATGTTTGTTACCTCAGAACTTTTGACCGGGTGAATCGATTGATGATTCTTTTTTTAATCGAAAGCTTGTGCTTTTCATGTGGTCTTAAATTTGAGCTAGATCTGACGAGTAGTTTTTGAGTTATTTGAAGTCGGTTATTATTTGTCAAGAATTATGTTTTATGTAGCTCTACTAGCATACTATTACTTTCCTAGCACTTTATATTGTATTGTATTTTATTTCATAGTGTAGTCTATGTTATAGTGCTACGCAACATATAACCAACGAACGAACGCAATTTTACCTAGATTCTTATTTAAATCGCTAGGCTTCTTGGCATTTGCTTAATTTTTACAGACTATTCATGAACGATAGCGTGTTTTTTGACGTGATAACGTCTATTATAACGAGGAACGCTGGGCGCACGCACGAAAAAATGTAGCGTTCCGCGAGCGAGAGAGCGGCAAAAGCGATAGAGATGCACAATCGGCTACGATCGGCCGAAGCGCTCAATGTTATCTATAAAAGTATGCAATCATCAAACCGACTTAACAAACATTATTTTTTATTTTTTTATATTTCTTACACAACTATCATGTCCTTTTCAATATAAGACTAAATTATCATTTTATGAGATTAATGTTACATTGCAACTATAGCGTTTTCGATTGTTATTCCTTGGACCACCGTGTCAAACAAAGAACAATCTTACTCGTAACTCTAGTCATGTCGTAAATTTGAGTTGGAAAAGATTTCAGCAATAAAAGGATTCCCGCAGCAATTGTCACAGGAAAAACAAAAGGCCTAATTACGTATTGTTAACAAAGACGTATGATGACATTTGGAATTAGATAAGAAACAAATGTATATTTTTATTCCATGATTTTAAACTTAACTCATAATCGTGACCACGAACTGAGTCGAAAGTAGGCGTACAAAATAAATTATAATTATCGTGAGTATCAGTATAATTCTGAATAGGTATGTAGTTGTATGTAAGACCAACATAGATATAGATATCCAACATACAAATAAGCTTATAATAAGTACTAAATGTGGGCCTTTGTGTAGTGGAGTCGTTGTCGTGATAAGGTTATAAACTATGTCAATTTTACCCAGCTAATTTTGAACCTATGTAAAACCAGCTTTAAATTGTCCCTAATGTAATATTTCAGTCCACATTATGCAAACCGTTCGCTACACTGTTTTCTATCAGATCACGTTCATTGATACGGATAACGAGCTTGAAACCTAATTGGTTATTTCAATTAGGGGTTAAGCGGTTTAGGTTAGTCCAGAAACTGTAGGCCATGACATAAATTCTACTTTATGTTTGGATAGAGAGATTTTAACTAGACAGCAGTGATAGCCCAGCCATTTAAAATGACACTGATGCTCAGAATTCTTTATTTAATAAGGTTAAGTAGTCCTTAGTAGTAAATACGACTTAATAGTAAAAGCGATGTTGTTGTTATTTAGTAATTTATAATGATATCTATTAATTATAAATTACTAATTTATATTGTATTGTAATTAAATAAGCGAAAAAACGGTCCAATAGTGACTAAAATATATACGAGGCTTTGCTCGCGTTTTTCGAGATGTTTAAGCATTCTAATGTTTTTTTAGATCATGATCTCCCTATGTTCTAAACATGAAAATTCGTTCAGTATCTCAGTTTATCCTCGCAACGTAATATTAGTAGGATTACGTTGGGTTCAAACCATTAATCGCCAACTACAGGGCACGGGTTTCTCTTTATAACTGAGGAAACTCCACCATACTTGATTGGATTGGACGTGGATTAAAATTGTTGGTGAAAGGAAATGAATGACGAATAATGTTAAGTTCACATTAAAATATGTATTGTTAAATCCATTGAAATACAGAGCAAAATCACCAGTTTTCCCGGCATATTGTTCAAGTGGTCGATTACATTTTAACTTTAAATCATTTTATACAGAAAGGTTGTCTGTTATAAAGTTTCAGCGTATAAATTTATGAAGTGGCGACCGGTGTGTCTCTCAGGGCTTGATTCAGACTTGTTTATGGACTACGCCGTGCACAGTTCTGAATAGAATGTTTGTTGAGTTATTGTTCCTAGCCTATTTTATTATTTATAGCATTTAGAAAGTGATTATAACGTTACAGCTCCCTAAGGACAACGACCGTACATGTGAATAATAATAATAATATCATTTATTTTGCAAGAGCATAGTGTTATACAGGTGGTTTACATTTCTCGATTCCTTAATATGCTCTGCCTCCATAGGCGTGCAAAAAAGTAATTAGGTACTAATCTATATCTTATAAACATAATTTTAAACTCAACTTATAAGTGTACAAAAACTAACAATATTATTCCATTATTATTAAATTAATTACAAATTATTATTAAATTACATACAAATTAATTACAAATTATTATTAAATTAATTACAAGTTCCAATTACAAGTTCCTGTTAATGATTACGTTATTACCGAGATAATGATTGAATTATGCGGTGAAATGCTTCTAATGCGGGTGAGGCCAAACGAGCGCATTTTTTGAGCTGTCAGTCGCGTGAAATGAGTCGGTTTCCGGTTTCATACTAAGGTACAAACTCATTTTGCGTCACCATGTGGTACAAACAAAACTTTAGTATGAAGCAGATTGCAAGACTCATTTTTTGCGACTCACAGCTCGTTTAGCGTCACCCTTAGATGGTGAACTGTTATTTTTTACCCGGATTATGTTTCTGCCGAGATAAGAGATGCCACTTATAAGCATGGAGGGGATTTAATTATGTATGTTTTGATTAATTACCTAATGTTTCCATAATATCTTAATCGCGGAAAGTTATTGGACTTTGTGTAAGTTTTGTATTATTTTAATACTGCTTTTTAGATCCATTCATACGAATTGGTTTACAGATGAGGCATTAAAGCTATATCAATCTCTTCTCAATAAAAGACACACATTGAGACCCCAATTTATACGAACCGGCAGGTTGAGACGGTTGAATGCTAGCAGACACTTTACTTAACAGATAAATGTCAATCAATGACAGATTTGCCACGGATTTTGGTTGTTCCTGGTGTCTTAAATACGTCCTCTTTTTAATGGTACTGCGAGTGTGTGTTTATGTACATGACATATGCATTATGTATTGATGTTTTAGGCTGTGTTCCCAGTAGGCAAACTGTTAGCGGCCGACTGAGTTTGCGGCGTATCGGTTTAATACGCCCTTCCATATATATATTCCACAGTTTGCTAGTTTTGCGCTCACTATACGCAGTTTGCAGCGTTACGCGCGCCGACTGTCTCAGTAGTCGGCCGCTAACAGTTTGCCTACTGGGAACACAGCCTTAATATTTTACATTCAACGGGTATTTCACGATTCGCATATTACAAGACCTATCAGTTTATCTTATCTATTCTTTCACTACACTAGCGGAAGCTACGGAAGCTAAACAATCCCTGGGTGACATAGATTATATTCTGTTTTCAAAAAAATTTGGGATCCTTAATAAAACTCCAATATGTAACCCAAGATGTAATAAAACAAGAAAACCAAAGCAAAGCGAGGGCGGTTACTCGTATCTTATATAACAACTTCGACCCAGTTACATGGATCGTGGTCACGGTGAGAAACGTGAGTACCCGTTGCATTTAAAATGTTCAGTGTCCGCGATGATATAAGTTTATAATCATAATTGTTATCGTTCTAATTTGTAGGATAATAAAATTTATATAGTGTCTAAAAAAACAAGCATCAATAATTTCTATTGGTTGTATTAGTAACCAACTACCACTACCCATAAGTCACAAAAACTTATGCATATAGAAGTAAAGATGATAAAAATCTTTTATTCGCCTCATATTGGTACCCTAAAGAACACATGGTTACCATACAAAAGAATCTCTTTATAAATCCATTGTCAAGATTATAAAACTCGTGCATATTTTAGTCGCGTTACGTATCATTTTATTTGCGCTTCTAATATATCATTGTTGTATTCATACGTTCGTGAAATAAGAACGTCGGAACAGTCAACTGAATACAAAAGGTTTCGTTTTTATGTGTTTTTCTAATATGTACAAAAACGTTGGTGTGAATGCTAGTACATTTCGTTGCTCTGAATTTGTGGTGTACTTTTTCTTCGTATTTAATAAAGTGTAATATGTATAGCAATGAAAAGTCATTGTTATAAGAATGTAATAAAAATTTCGTATCGTCTGCTAACTTCACGAATTTATTAGATCGGACGAGGAGGGTCAAGTGGACATTCCGTTTCTTACATCCTTGAGAATGAGTATCCACGCCAGGTGACTACAATTTTTGCAAGAATTAAAACCTGTTGGTCTACGTATGCTGTAGTACATACATATAATAGGCCATTTTTAGAAGAGTCCCTATTTGGTAAACAATGTTACAGTATCTTTTTATAGTAATTTGTTATTCAAAAGTAAGGCCTACTATTACTTTTACACACTCATACCTGTGTCGTGGCTGGCATGTACGATACATATAACACATTACAATCACACCCTTGACCCAAGTATAAATATTTATCTGTCACACAAATATCTACCCCGGCCGGGAATTGAACCCGAGACCCTTCGCTTCGCAGGTAGGGCCGCTACCGATTACTATTCTACAGGGTCGTCAAAAAATAAAGGTATATAAATATGTATACCTAATGATTTAATGCCTAAAATTATTTTTTTACACAATAAATTATTTTTTCAAACTAATTGTAATAATTATTATTCCAATAAAAGTAGTACTAAGATTGTGTACCAAGTAAGATTTCAAGAAAAACGTACATAGCTATCTATCCTTTTGGCGTTGAGTCGAGTAAAAAAATACTAAGCTACATAGCTTTTGATTCTATTTACCAAGCAAGAAACCAAACATTTATATCAATTTAGATTTAAAAGCACAAACTTGAATGTGCTATTCATATAACATTCTCTTAAAAGGAAATGCTTTCTAAGATAGCATGTTTTCTTAAAGTGATACAAATTACTGTCTGCATTCATTTTGTAGAATTCTCATTATTTTACCTAGGTATTATTTTATAAATATGAATATGAAATATTAGAAATAATTCTACCTGTATAGCAGAATTGTATATTATTTTATTTTATTCTTGATTGAACCTTACATTATGTAATGGGACAAAAGGACTTAATACGAATAGCATTATCTGCCAGATAACGTTATGTTATAGGTTATTGTTGTTAAGATTGTTGTCAGAAGTGCTTGACATTTGATATCTTCATATTATACCAATGTGATTGGTGTAGTGAAACAAAAGATAAACGTGTGTGTGTTGTAGCTCTTTTCGTAACAGATTTTTTGGTTGATTTATAAGGGTATAACAATAGGTATATTTTTTGAAGTGAAAACTTCTTTAGTACGGGGGTGACTTGAAATTTTATGAAACGAAACTGTCCAGTAAAAACAGACAAACACATAAATTCTAAAGTGAGATAGGAAGCATTGTATAGGGGTAGGGTAGGGGAGTGAGGGGTAGGGGAGCGGAGCGGGGTGGGGCGGAGCAGGGCGGAGCGGGACGGAGCGGGGCGGAGCGGGGCGGAGCGGGGCGGAGCGGGGCGGAGCGGGGCGGAGCGGAGCAGAGCGGAGTGAAGTAGATTAGTGAAACCTACATTTATCATCTTCCCGAAATTTTACATTCGTCTCATTATCTTGAAAACAAAAATTTTGAAGGTTTCACTTCTACCACGTGTGAATTGCACACATTTTAATTTTTAAATACCATTGTCTTACAAGCGCCTTAATAACTTTTTTCTACTCTTTGTCCTTCTATTGTTCCCTTTCAACTGATGGCAAATTGTTACATTTGCCTATGGACATCAAAAACCCCAAACGTTGCCGAACGAAAGGTACCGGAATATCCACATTAATGACATTGACAACAATAATCAAATAGCTTATCGACTGAATTCGTGCGGAAAATAAGAACATTTTCTAGCGATATCTTGTTTCTCTTAAATAAAATTAACACAACGGCGGTTATACGGTTAGTAACAAACTTTCCGAGAGTAAAGTCTGGCGGCCATGTTTTAAAAGTGGCATCCTGTTCCTGTTAACGTTGTAACCACGTAGGAAAACAAAATAAAAACTTAATTAGATGAAATGCCTTAAATTTCATGGAGCTATTTTAAGTAAATAAACCACAGCTTCACTATGATTAGCTAGGATTTATTATGTCGTGAGTGCAATGCTCAGAATACAAAGACAAGAAGATATACACTCACAATCCGACTGAAAACAGAAATTTATAGTCAACATTTTCTGCCTTCCTGTGAGTTAAATCTTGGGCCCGTAGTAATAAACTGATCTCGGCTCAAGAAAATTGATCTATGATTTTTTTGTAGCCTGAAAGGCAGACGAAAAAGCATACGGGCCACCTAATGGTAAGTGGTCACCCTCGCCTATGGACATGAGCAATACCAGAGGAATCGCCAATGCATCGCCAGCCCTGAAGAAGAACTCTTTTTACACCTTTTTTGAAGATCCCCATATCATATCGCTCTGGGATCTTAAAAATGTCACATTTTCATATGATTTGACGTTAATTCAGCCTTTCAAATTGAATTTTGAGATCTTAAGATGGACATTTTTATACAAGCTTCGAACGGCAGTTCAGTAAGGTAGCTGGCTCATCAAGTATCAAGTTACAAGACACTTATCAAACAGAACACATGCAATCAGCATTACTGGCATTTGCAATCATTCCTTAGAAACTGTCATTTACAAATGCTACAGTCGCTACAGATAATTTCGATATCCGGAGCTGTACCAATATAGTGGCTTTGGCACAGAAACTGTCAAAACATTATACGCTCCAATAAATGGAAAAGCGAACTCAAACGCACATCTAATGTGAGATGTCGCTTCGACGGAGCTAATATCTTTCCATGTTACATCACGGAGTTCCTACACTTAAACCAGCGTATTCGGAAGATTTCCTTAGCATTCCAATGAAATAGGTTACCTGATGGCTAGCTTATGAGCATCTGTATCGCTAGACCCTCCAAAATTTACATCACAAGGTTACCTTACTTTTTGTATGGTTTGTAGTTTGTAGTTCGATTCCCGGTCGGGGCAGATATTTATGTATGTGTTAGATAAATATTTGTACTCAGGTCATGGGTGTTATTGTGATGTGTTATTATGTGACGTCCATGCCACCCGCGACACAGGTAAAAACCTACTGCGGGAGTATGAGTGTGTAAACGTTTATTTATTTAGTTATTTTTAAAATCAACCAATATCCAAAATCCAGTACTCACGCGGCTAAAAATATTATGTTTGGTGTTGATAAATGTAGGGAGACCCCATCCTTTCAAGCATTCGAGTAGTTTACCTTGTCAGGAAACGTGCATTTAATGAAATTTCAGACAACCTGTCTTGCAAACTGAAAGACGTG
Source organism: Thymelicus sylvestris (assembly GCA_911387775.1). Taxonomy (NCBI): domain Eukaryota; kingdom Metazoa; phylum Arthropoda; class Insecta; order Lepidoptera; family Hesperiidae; genus Thymelicus; species Thymelicus sylvestris. The sequence goes on from OU426889.1 coordinate 18,347,179, forward strand.
GTTGAAGGCTAAAATTACAAAGGTATTTTAAAAAGCCTGTGAATTTATTATCGGATATTGAAAATTAATTTTAAACTGGGGCTGCATTTAGTAGGTACTCGACTTTGATACAGACTAGTATTTCGTGGAATAACGTCCCATAATATTCATTGTTATCTGTCCCTGAAATATCATATTAGCCATGGCAGATATTATATTATTTATATTCAACAAATTAAAGCCTATTTTAGGACCAAAGTAAATTGTTAACAGCATGTTTGCTTATTTCAGACTAAACTCTGCCCTAAGTCAATATCTACGCGAGCTTGTGCTTTCCTTCAACTTCACAATATTTTATGAGCTTTTTTTTCTTATTTCATTTAATATTTTTTGAATTCTTCACAATATTTTATGAATTTTATTAGTTGAGATGTGCTACTTTTCTTTGTTCTGAGCAAAAGTTTTGCATACGTTAGTAAATCTAATCATAACGCAATATAATATTAGTATCATAGAATCGTTTAGAGGATATAAAATAAACACACCTTAATCGACCATATTTGTTATCTCTCTCTTACATTCTCTTCATCGTCTCTTATTTTAGGACACTTGGGCTGTGTAGACCTATCTAATCCGCTACAAACACCGTTGTTGAATTAATGAGTATAGTGACTCCCTCTACTGGGTACTGAAGACAAACTTGAAATTACCTTAAGTTACTTACCGAGATTTTTTCCATTCCGACCTGTGAACAAGATTGCAGTCATATTTCCTTCCACAGGGGTTTCCGCCATGTTTTATTCGCCTGTCAAAGTAACTCAAACTCCGAGTCGGTTGTAAATTTCACTATGAAATGACTTTCAAATTAATTCGATTTATCGAAATGGATTTTCAGTTCAATTAAATAATACAGAAGTTTTGCCATGGGAATCGAATTACTTTGTTTCCGCGGTTACCTCCAAGTGGTAATGCAAAAGTTTGTGGCGCGAGGTTCAAAGGTAAGGGTTTAATTTGTTTGTGTTGAGTTCAATCCGTAGTTTGTGCATGTTTAAGTAGTTTGGAGCGTTTTAGTCAGTTGTTTAATTAGAATGAAAACTAAATAGTTATTTGTCGAGTATGGCAGGTAGCATTGTATGGTCGTTGTCTGGCTTGGTTGGGGTTAACCAAGACATCTGCCAAGAAGCTAAATTTTTTAACCAACTGTATGTCAGTGTATAGCAGCAGTATTTTGTAACTCGACAGCGGAATCCGCGATGAGTTTCAAAATTGAAGTTAGAGTTCGAGACTCACTTCACTTCGCCACATGTGGCCCGCCGGGCTTTTGTGGTTGGCCACTACCCATCTGGTGTTACTTTATTTTATTTTTTTATTAACACCTAAATTGTTATAATTAAACAACTGATTGACGACAGAGTTGAAACGTCAGAAAATGTATTTTTTTATATACGCGGTGAAACGTTCTAAGTTGCATAATTTAATTTGTAACAATCACAAAAGCCTAAGAAATTATAACCAATTTTTTTCTCCGGCCCGCAACACCATAACTAATATTATTTGCTAGGCCCCTATGAGAAAAAGGTTGACGAGCACTGGTCTATAGTGTATAAATAATTAGAAAACATTGCAAAACTAATAATTATAAAAATATCGAATAAATTGAACCATCGGTATTTTTAATTTAACACAGGGACGTGATATCAAAAGACAGGCGAACTCAAGGGAAATCTAGTTCGTAATTGGACCACGGATGAATAGAATTGGAAAATATCGCATGTATTCGATACGCAGATAGCATAAAATTATCTGAAAAATAATACAATATGTTATTGAAATTATTATTGAAAGGTTTAATGGTGTAAATGATATATTATGAAATAATTCTTGACAAAAAAACTACTAGTAAGATCTCGCTCTTTAAGTGGTACCACATGACAAGCACCAGCTTTCGATTAAAAAAAGAAAAGAATCATCAAAATCGGTTCTCGCAGTCGAAAGTTCTGAGGTAACAAACATAAAAAACACAGTGGAGTGAATAGGTAGTCCTCCTTTTTTTGGAGTCGTTTATAAACAAAGAAAGAATACACTCCGCTTTAATATTAAACCAGCGAGCCTAATACAGCATTATATTGAACGTATATATGGCCATCATTATGATATAAGTTACATTTTATCAACCCTGTAACAGTAACTCGGGCCCTCTTCAACCCTTGTACGCCGAAAAAGGTTTGATATAAAAGAAGGCTCAAGTCAAGATTTTAAAATTCAGCGACTACTCACGGATACAAGGCAATATATATGCAAATGTTTACCACACGCTTATTTGTCGCTCGATTTGCTCCCGTCATTTAGGCAGTTAAACGAACTGAGAAACATTTATCAGGGTTTTCCAACATTTATCAGAGTTTTTCATAGCAGGTAATATTTTCGGGCTAAATGTGTGCGCTGAGAGGTTGAATCGCGGGTGCGGTCGGAATGACTTACCGGGGCCAGGTGGAATGGATCTTTATTGCTTTAAACGGTTGAGATGAAACCATTTTCTATTATTTGGGCCATAAAGAAATTGTTGGGTTTACGTTGTGAACATAAATATTTTTTATGAACCAAGCGTAGTTTGTTAATGTAGGGGTAACTTTCTTTCTTATTCAAAAAATATACAAAAAAAAATGTTTTATTGACATAGCGTTTAGGAGTTACTAACCTGAATCTATTATGCGTAGAAAGATAATCTAAATTTTACTAACAAAAAATAACCGACTTCAAAGTCTCAAAAACTACATAGTTGTCAGATCTCGTTCAAATTTATGTGAGACCACATGACAAGCGCCTGCTTTCGATTAAAAAAAGAATCATCGAAATCGGTTGGCGTGATATTGAGTTATTCGTCAATTTGTCGCGCACATCTTAACACAAATTTACGACTTATGTGGTTTTCTCATGGATGCCATTGTCAGATCTCAATAAAATTTATGTGGGACCACATGACAGCCACCAGCTTTCGATTAAAAAAAGAATCATCAAAATCGGTTCGCCCAGTCCAAAGTTCTGAGGTAACAAACATAAAAAAAAAATACAGTCGAATTGAGAACCTCCTCCTTTTTTGAAGTCGGTTAAAAATAAGGCTAAACTTTTTATCTCAAAGCAAGCGGATAATATACCAATTAAACGAGTCGATAACATTTGAATAAGCTTAAAAGCCATACCTATGGCGTGTAATAATTGATAATATTTATAGCATTATAAGAATACTATCGTCATTGAGACAGCTCAAACCAGGTCAGTGATATCGAGCATCCATCTTTTAAACATTTTCAAACAAACCAAGTCGAGAATTCAAGTATCTACTTCGATTTTAAGTGAAACATCTTCAAATGGGTTTGAGAAAAGTATTAGTAATCTTTGAGCAGTATGACTCACATCTTGAGTACCGAAAGGGACTCGATCTTAGTATTTCATGATGCCATAAAATATAAAAAGACATTTTGACTCAGTAGCTATATATTTCCACTTTGAAATGCTGTTGACTTTGTAACGTCAAGTATATAATTTTAAAGTTACACCATTGTGGACACAACATTTTGAATGCGAACGGATATTCACGATTTCGCCAAATACATCAAATGTTGGCATCATTTAAATTATACGGACAGGTTTAGAAAAGAGGCTTAAAAACAGTTCTTCCTAAGAGTCGTATTCCAGGTTTGTTACAGGTATCCATGGGCAATAGTGGATAGTAGCCTTTGCTATTCTATCACATAAAAAATCAGCCATTGCTATTCTATCACATAAAAAATACATTAAGTACGCTAGAATTTTTTTCAGATAACCAAAAAGATCAATTACTCGTATTTATCCATGATTCACTTGTTACTTCTGTAAAAGAACATCTCATATAACGTAGCTATAAAAACAAATTTAGTTCTATTTGAACTCCGGTAAATAAATTGCTACTCTTGAAAAACAAGCAGAGAAGTTTCATTAAGAACTGATAGGTATTTACTACAGTTCGATACGCCGTGATTCGTTTTTGTTTTTTTACTAAAATAGTACCTAGTTTAGAAAATTTCTTCGACGAATTTTGTTTTATACTGCGCCATGTTTTTAGATCTGCCATAATAAAGGATGTTCCAAAATTCACAAAATATTGAAACTTATTATGAAACATCGCTTTTTGTATTGTATTTTAAGTTAGATCTGACAAAATTCTCTACTTTCAGTGCGGTCCAATGAATAATTTAGACATTTAATATTTTTAAATATTCGAACTGCAGCCATTAATTTAGTAATTTGCTGCGGTCAGTGTTAAGTGTGGCTCATAATAAATAGATATTTTAAGCATAGTTAGACGACCCGTGTGGCGTAATGGTTACCATGCCGGATCGCCGCACCGAGGGTCCTGGGTTCGATTCCCAGCGAGGCGGAAATTTGAATGATGAGTTTGAATTTATGTTCTTGGTCTGGGTGTGAATGTCCTTGTCTTGTGTGTTGTCCATGGCACCTACGACACAGGGAATCCTAGTGTAGGTAGTGTAAGTTGGCGTCTTTTTACTGCAGTATTAACTTAAAGAAAGATATCTTCCGTTTCTTTTTCTTCTGTTCTGTTGAGCTCTGCTCTGTTCTGTTCCAAATCTTTTTCACAGATGAAAATTAATTTCTCCATTTTAAAAACCTTAAATTTTTAACTGTAAACTGTTTGACCCATAGTTCTAGAATGCTGCAATTTGGCATGGACATACATGTTGGTTAAAACTACAAACTTACAAAGTCATAGGATAAAATTGTAAATTTTTGAAGTGGAAACTTCTTTAGTACGGGGGTGATTTGAAATTCGATGAAACAGTCCCGTGACAGTAAAAAGAAACAGACACATAAATTCTAAAGTTAGATAAGAGACATTGTACTGGGTTAGGGGAGTAGTAGGGGAGGGGGTGAGGGAGGGGGAGTGGAGTGGAGTGGAGCGGAGTGGAGTGGAGTGGAGTGGAGTGGAGTGGAGCGGAGCGGAGTGGAGTGGAGTGTAAATAATTATCTAACTTTGCATCACTATGATCATTACTAAAACCTACAATTATCATCTTCCCGAAATTTTACATTCCTGTCATTATCTTGAAAACAAAAATTTTTGAAGGTTTCACTTCTACTACGTGTGAATTGCACACATTTTAAATTTTTTTTCCAGGGTGCCTCCCCTACAGCTAAAGTGGGGATGATTTTACTTCGTCTACCCCATAGTGTGATGTATCGTTTAGAAAGTCTTTCTAAAATATTGTGTGTCAGCAAAGACCATTTTTTGATTTAGGGGTAACTTTGCAAAATATAATGCTTAGTGCTAATTTTGGTTAGAGTCCAGTGTTCAAATGTGGAAAAATTTCGCGGCAGTAGTATGTACTTACATACGATGAAATCAAAAAAGAAAACTGCCACGTCTAGCGCAGCTTATGATGTTAATAAGAAATAGTTGATGAACTACGGGACCCAACATTGCGAGTGGCCTGACTCGCACTTGGCCGATTTATTTCTTTTTGTTGGCACAACATCACAGTACAAAATATGGCAGTAAAGTCAAATCTTGCGTGAAATTTAGGACACCCATTACTTTCAAATATTCATGATAATTATTTATGACCGAGAATTTATATGAAAGTTGGCAGCATAACGTACAGTTGTGTAATTGCAAATACTTTGCTCGATGTAACTGCTTGTAGTAAAATAGATTTAAATTTGTATTTCCGACTATGAATTGCACGGAAATTTAACTTATGCTTGATTACTGTACATTAGTGATAGATTTAACTGTTTTTAAGACCGTTTTCTAAATAGGTAGTGCTTTATGAATTTAGAATAATGTTTTCCTCAGAAATAATCTTAATATAACTATAATAAATTACGTGTCACGTTGTTTGTCCGCGATGGACTCCTAAACTACTTAACCGATTTTAATCAAATTTGCACACCGTGTGCAGTTTGATGCAACTTGAAAGATAGGATAGCTTACATCTCAAAATAAAAAAATATTGACAGAACGAAGTCTGTCCAGACAGCTAGTAATAATATAAGAAATAAGCCCACAGGGCAGCTTGTGGCGAGCTGTGAGTAGCGACACCATGGTCCCGAGTGCTCCCGGGGCCGGGGGTTCCACATTTTCTTATCTTCAAGTGAGAATTGAGGAATGGGCCCCCCCACCTCTGTGCTTGCCTTAACCGGCCGGCCAGAGTGGAGTCGCTAGAGCTATATACTCGGGGGCGGAAGTGTGCTCATGGGAGTTTAATCCCCCTTAGATGCTGAAATCGGTGTCGCACCTCTCTAAACCTCTAGCTGCTCACGCCAATGTTGCCCCCAGGCATGCACCGCTTTACGGGGGCCCATCTAGTGAGTGGCGGATCATCATCTGCCTTATTTTCAGTGTTTGTTCAATCTAAAAGACAGATGCCCATAGTTTCTCATAACCCATTTACCAGTCCTTCGGAATTACCTCCTTATAGCCCAATTAACAGCGTAGATTTGTGTTTTTAAATAGTTTCTGTGCTCATGGCGGAGATCGTTTTCGGATGTTTCAAATTATGTAATCAAAGATGATATCCGCCCTGTGTACCACACAAAAACGGTCTCAAAGGGGCCTCTACGCGTTGGACCTGTGTCCCCACGCAAGCCTTCCAAAATACCGGGTCCACTTACGTCTTGGACCCAAGATTCTATTGAGATACAAAATAAGAAATAATGAAATAATAGCCAAATATATAACTATATAGCTTTAAATTTTACTTAATATTAACTAATTAAGCTTTCAACACTAAATCCAAGATTTAAAAAATCATGGAACCCGGTCACCATCAATAAAGGACCAACAATTCCATTAAAGCCAATCACATCATGGAAATCTCCAATCGGGTAATCAAAGTGAATGAAGACGATTCGGGCGAGCGATGGCCACTGACTAAGCTTGATAGATGCCCGATCGATGTCTTGACAAATTATACAGAACTTAAGCCATTGATTGAAAATTATCTGTACCGTGTATAATTGTATTTACAAAGTTTTAATAAATATTTTTTTTTTGAAGTGAAAAATTCTTTAGAACGGGGTGATTTGAAATTCGATGAAACGAAACTGTAAAAAGTAAAAAGAGACAAACACATAAATTCTAAAGTGAGATAGATATTGTACAGGGTTAGGGGTAGGGTTGGGGAAGGGGAGGGGGAGGGGAGGTGGAGGGGAGGGGAGGGGGAGGGGAGGCGGAGGTGGAGGGGAGGGGAGGTGTAGGGGAGGGGAAGGGATGGGGAGGGGAGGGGGAGGTGGAGGCGGAGGAAACATTGTACAGTGGAAGAGGAGGGGAGGGGGAAGGAATGGGGAGGGGGAGGTAAAGGGGAGAGGAGGGGGAGCATTTCATACTTTAGTTACCATAAGCCTCTTATATATTTATCGAAAATGTGAGCTCTGAGTCTGAATAAATATACTCGTATGTGATATAGTAAACATACCAATAAAATGTAAAATAATTATCTAACTTTGCATCAATATGTTCATTACTAAAACCTACAATTATCATCTTCCCGAAATTTTACATTCATCTCATTATCTTAAAAACAAAATTTTTGAAGGTTTCACTTCTACTACGTGTGAATTGCACACATTTTAATCTTAATTAAAATTGTTAGCTTTAATAAAGAAATTTGACAATTTTGTCAGTTACATCGAATTAAAACATTTTTCATTCGTGTAACTTGAGTTGATTATAAGTAAATCAACATGTTGGGTTAAAATATCCTTCTTCAACCAGAAATATTTATCGTAGTACATTCATGATACACATTTCTGTGAATACTTAATATTATATTCTTATTGTACAAATATTCTCAATATCTAGATCAATAACGCTTCACACTCATAGCCCCACACTAGGATTCCCTGTGTCGTGGGTGCCACGGACAACACACAACATAGACAAGGACATTAACATTGACAGCATCAGAATCATAACAGTACAATTTCACGGGCCTTTGAAATCATGCAGCGTTAGATTTTACGACATTCCAACCGCTTATACTGTCGTGAATAAATTTGCATGGAATGTATCGACCGAGATTATTTCGTTTGATGCCGCTGTCTTAGTAAGTGCGTCCTTGGATTATTATTTGAAACCATAATGGTGGATTTTAGAATGTATACCTAAGTTTCTATTTGATCTCGGAGCTCAACACAAGGTATTGAATATTCCGTGTGCTGAGAAAACTAGGTATTGCTACTATAACTAGGTATTTTAGGTCTTCATCTTGTTCATAAGTAGGAACTTCTCTTTCTTATGGCTACAGAAAACAAGGTAAAGGTTAAGTTGTTAAGAAAATTATTATCGTTACTGACCCCCGTATTCAAGAACAACACTGTGAGGTCTCACAGTGCCATTAAAACCATTTCGTAAACAATACTTGATTGAAGTCCTTCGCTGTGCGTTTGTCAAAATCGATAAAGTAGCTGCCGAGCTACTTTACCGAACGCATAGTGTTGGTTTGACTTCTATCAAAATAGAAAGAAAGGATCTATTATTTGTATTGTTATCTTTGTCTTTTGCCTGTGTCAAATGACTAGAGTAAAGTTTGCCGCATCAAATGGACCAATAAGAGGGCTGTATACAGCTCTGTGCGTCCGCACAGCCTAGTAATACTCAAGGGTCGACTGTGAAACTGAAGGCTTGCCATGACCAACGCACTGAGAAATGCCTTACTTCGCATAGTATTGCTTCTTTACTTACACAAGTATTGTTCTTGAATACGGGGGTGAAAATAGTTAGTGACAAGTAGAAAATTTTCTTTGGAGGTCACGGAAAGTCGTTATGATTAAATAGCAATCGTTTAGTAATGTGGAGAGGCTATAAAAACATTCCACACGTGAGTTGTCACTACTCACTAGTATCTCCTTTACAGATACTTCGTGTACTGAATAAACATAAATGCCATTAAAGAATAACATTATAGTCAAAATTATCTAAGATGCCCATAATGATAGCTGCCATTTATTAATATGAACTAACATTGTATGGGCGTCTTCGAGCGAAATGGAATAATCATTTACTTGACATGAATAGTTGAATACTTACGGACGAAGGATTTTTCCAAAATTTGTTAAAAATCCTTACTCACTTTCATTGGCGTTGATTATAAATCATAGTAAACGTTATAATCTAGTAAAAATCCCTTCACATCATAATTTATGCAAAATTTATTAAAAATATTTGACGTCGAAACAATGATAGATGAAGAGGCCTAAAACAAAATTGACGCAAAGTGATGTGACGGCCTGAAACCGTTTCTAAAACCAATCATAATCGATACATTACTATAATCGGAATTTAAAAATTAAAATTGATTAATTTAATTACTTTGTTAAAAATGATTTACTTGCATTTGAATTTAAAATTAGGTACCCAAGAATACCACGACGAATTGGATGCTAACAAAGGACATTTTCCATTATGTATGGGCACTTCGCCATCCATGAACAGTAAAGACGAATTGGATGCTAACAAAGGACATTTTCCATTATGTATGGGCACTTCGCCATCCATGAACAGTAAACTGCAGATAATATATTATATGTAATTATGTAGCTTAGCTTTTTGCGGTATTCTTTTTTTTTCGACAAAATAATTATTATGTATACATGAATGTGTGTTACGAAATAAACAAGAATTTATTCACTGTAGTTTTTTCCCTGACGCTCATAATATTACCTCAAAATATTATTATGAAACTGAGCGGATGAGTTCATTCTATCTATCATGATCTATCTTTCTTTCTTTTTCTTCTCTTTCTTAGCCGGCAACGCACAGTGATGCTTTTGGTGTTACTGATGTTCATGAGCGACGACAGCCACTTACCATCAGGTGGATCGTCAGCTTGTTTGCCGACTCGGATATTTATTTCCATGCATATTAGGAAGAAACAAAAGAGTATTTTATTGGAGTCGTAAATACATAATATTGAGAATACGTGGTACGAGATATGTAGCTCAATTGGGGTAGCTGGGAGGTACCTAAATGTTACGGTTTTTAGTTTACAATTTAATTATCGAATCGATTAGAAGGTCTTACAATTTTGAATCGATTTGTTACAAAAATTGGTTTCTTTCGTGAACCGATTTTTTTGTACATCTCTAGTGTCACTGTGATTGCAAACGACAAATTGGGCATCTTAGTTCACGGGGACTATAGTGTGTGTTCTTAAATCCAATCCATATCCAATCCTAAACAACTCTAGCGAATGCTGTGCGCCTAGTATCACGCACCTTGATCATGTCGCTTTTTGTTTGTCGCATCGTAAATTTTTACTCTCATTGTTTTTCCAAACGCCACATAAGGAGTAAAAATTCAATAAACGACCTAAAATAAATTGAGAACATCATCAATCTAGTCGAAATCAATTAAATACTAGAGATACTATATTAGGGATAACTCAAACACTACTCGTCAGATCTCGCTCTTTAAATGGGACCACATGATTTGCACCTGCAGCTTCGGAATATAAAAAGAATCATCATTTTTGGAACTAAGTTCCTTATCGCGCGTTGCGAAAGGGGGCTAGGCGGAAAATTTGGTAACGACACTTTTTGCTGGTAACGATACTTTTTGCCGTCGTAGTTTTTTTTACATAGAAAGCAAGCCAGAGTACTAGGATAGCAAAAACATGCACACTTTTGTTTTGGCACAATTGCTGCATGTTTTTGTTATCCTAGTACTGACTGCAAGGAACTTCGTTCCATCCGGGTGTCCCTTGACACCTCTCAAGTTTTTTGTCATCACTTTATCAATATTACTTTATCTGTATTTAAGATATTATTTAGGTGCTCTAGCTTTTAAGTAAATAAATTTTCCTTTTCCATCGTTCAGCAAGATGCTAGCAGGCAGGCAGAGATCTAATTAGTATAAACCTAGAATTAGTACCTACAATCCTCGAAATAACTGATCAGCAAAATTAGGTAACTGAATCATATAATAGGATTAGCTATATGAACCTCGATGGCTTAATTCCGTACCATTGATCGGCTCCATCGGCTCATTGCTTACATTGCATCGCAACGCAATTCCGATATTGGTATACTAAGCGCTACTGCAGGCAAAAGGCAAACATTACATTGAAGGAGAATTCAAATAATAATTGAATCGTGGAATTATTTTACAACCACATCAAATCTATTATTTATTAGATAGATATAGATTTATTAGATCTCCGACCGATCACAGGCCTTCCAAATCAATGTAATGGAATTAAAGAAATAAAATAAAAAAATAACCGACTTCAAAATAACTCAAAAACTACTCTTCAGATCTAGCTAAGTGGAACCACATGACAAGCACCAGCTTTCGATTAAAAAAAGAATCATTAATATCGGTTCACCCAGTCGAAAGCTCTGAGGTAACAAACATAAAAAATAGTCGAATAGAATACCTCCTCCTTTTATGAAGTCAGTTAAAAAATACAATGTCCCTAGGTATACTAAAATATATTTCATGGTGTCTTTTTATAGCATCGGCGCCGTCGTTTCCAAGATAAGAAAGGAAAAAAGGTGGCCGAAATAATTTGTTTTGTTTTATTAAACAAACAAAACTACTTGTAATCAAATCAATGTGAATCTCACGTGGAATTTGAACGATGATAGTTATCATTATAATAATGTAGAAGAAGTCTACTCTGAGGCCAACGAACATTTTTATATTCTACAGTAAATTAAGTACCTACAAAAAACTTCGCATATTTCCAACAGTCGTTGTTCCTGGACATTTCTTAATATAAAGTCTGGCAATAAGCATAGTCGTAACCCACAGTCCAAATTATAAGGAAGAAAATGCTGGGATTATAAACAGTACGTAGAGAAATATCGCAAGATTTGAGGTACTGTGGTTTGTACGACGTCGAGGGAACGATTCTAATCTAGAATATGATCGCGATAACAATAATAGTTAACGTTTTAAAGGTCGACAAAGTTTTGTTTTAATACCGCGGGTTGGACATTAATGTTGTGGGGAGATGACAGCTATTGCAGTTCCCAAGGTGGAATTTGTGGGTGAAATTTTAAGAAATTCGCCATATTTGCATTTTCTTTGTCTCGCGAATTTGCTTCCTGACAGAATGAGCTTCGTAAGGCGAGATACATTTTGCATACCGCGCTAGTTGTGGAATAAATTACAGATTTTCTCGGTGGTTTTCCATTTTGTTCATTATGGATTTATATTTATGCATGCATTACGTGGTTGTGTAATTAAAAACTACTACGAACATGACTTCGTAGAATAAAGTGTAAATTTTTCAGCGACTGTTATAAATTTCGCGCTGCGACTCGAAATATAAAAAGTTCATAATTATCACGTTTTAATAAAAGCTGGCAAATGAACAAACTGGGCTTATAATGGAAAGTAGTTATCACATGAACGTGCATCATAACATAACATGAGACCATAATATCATAAAAGGATGCGGCAAATCCAATTAACTTACTAATTGGATTTGTTTAATATTAGCCGACCAACGAACTGGTGAACTTTCTGAAGATAAGTGATCACCGTCGTTCAACGACATAATTAACACTGAAGACATCACTGATGTATTTCCGAAGAAGAAAGAAGAGAGAAAGAAAATACTCTATCAAGTCTCAAGCCAAAACATTTATAGTCGATTGGCGGCTGACTTACGCTGTGTTCCCAGTAGGCAAACTGTTAGCGGCCGACTACTGAGACAGTCGGCGCGCGTAACGCTGCAAACTGCGTATAGTGAGCGCAAAACTAGCAAACTGTGGAATATATATATGGAAGGGCGTATTAAACCGATACGCCGCAAACTCAGTCGGCCGCTAACAGTTTGCCTACTGGGAACACAGCCTTAAGCAAGAGGGTTGTAGTTAATCTAACAGCCTTTTAAAGTGCTGGACATATAAAAGCTGGACATAGGTTTCCCCTAATTGGCGCCACTCCGACCGGTCCTGGGCTCTCTGAATACAGCAGGCATCACAGCTATCTAAACAGACTAATTTTAAAACACAGCAATTTGGTTTAAAGACATTTGCTACTTGTCAACCTTTCGTATTGTTTAAGATGTACTTTAAGGAGCTATTGATATTAATAGTTTTATTAGCAATAGTTTAATATTAATAGTTTAGCTTGCACAATCATATGCTAAATTATATTAAACGTGACTATTGCAAAATCATTCATATGAAACGTTCCTAGAATACGACACTATTCTGATGCCACGTTTGTAACATCCACCCTAATACCTACTATATTCATCCTTGTCATTTCCACTTAACTTAACAGACTCAGTTGTCACAGCCGATTTTCCTTTGTCATGACTATATGACAAGCACCCTAGTTATGAAATCTATTGATATTAGCATTGAGATCTTAGTGAAGCTTTACAACAATGTGAAAAGGACACCATAAGTGTAATCATTAAACTTTACTCATCTCACACTGAAAATTATCGTAACATAATCTAAATTTTACTAACAAAAAATAACCGACTTCAAAGTCTCAAAAACTACATAGTTGTCAGATCTCGTTCAAATTTATGTGAGACCACATGACAAGCGCCTGCTTTTGATTAAAAAAAGAATCATCGAAATCGGTTGGCGTGATATTGAGTTATTCGTCAATTTGTCGCGCACATCTTAATACAAATTTACGACTTATGTGGTTTTCTCATGGATGCCATTGTCAAATCTCAATAAAATTAATGTATGACCATGTGACAGCCACCAGCTTTCGATTAAAAAAAGAATCATCAAAATCGGTTCGCCTAGTCCAAAGTTCTGAGGTAACAAACATAAAAAAAACAGTTGAATTGAGAACCTCCTCCTTTTTTGAAGTCGGTTAAAAAATAATATTCTTAACTCAACCTTAACGTTACTTATTTTAGATAGATAGATAGATAACTCTTTATTGTTTGCACACCAAATATTATACAATCGTACAAGAATCACAGCAAAGATGGAATACAAAACAACAGGTGGCCTTATTACTACATAGCGATTTCTTCCAGGCAACCTATAAAAGAAGTATACTTAAGCAAGAATAACATAGAGGGTAAAATATTAAAACTTTGTAAAATACAAATTAATACATATCATAGTCGTGATATGTAAAAAACTATCATTCTTTACCACATTAGTTGGGAATAGGCAATAGGAATGAAAATTTTATATGACTTTTAACTTTTTGGGTTAACAAAGTGTCAGTAGATTACTGACAACACAATGCATTACATTTGACTGTTGTCTGAACAAAGTCCAAGTCTAAGTGGGGTTTATAGATGTCACTCTAAGACAACCTCCCTTCTCGGCTACGTGAAAAATAAGGGTTAAGATTTTGTGACCATTTTTGTCTCATTATCTTCTAAAAAAATTTAGGTCACTGAAATAATTTGCTTCTTCTATTTAGGATTTTATTGACAAAGTAAGATAAGATTTAGTTCCTAATTCTTGATTGTCTTTTCGAAAACATCAAAATTTAATAAAGCTACATATAAAGTACCTAATACTCACTGGTCTTTTGTAGATTTTAATATTATTTTAGATCATGAAATTGTTGCGGTTATAGTCTATAAATACCACAATTAACATAAAATCTGACAGCAGCTAAAACATTAAACAATTCATAGACAAAGAGCAGGTAACACAATAAACAGGTCAGATAATTAATTGAACGTATTATTCCGGTTGACATGATAGTTTAATTTTAAAACGTGATTAGTCATAATAAGTAGTCATAATATTGTGGCTGTTCTATTGTTTGGACATTTTAATGCTTCATAAAATAATTGGTTCACTGTCTATAATATATCCAACATGATATTAATGTGCAGTTAAATTAATTGCTAGTTACATTCAGCCGTATTGGGGCGGCTAAGCTACTGACCCCAGTTCTATTCCAGTACACTAGGTAAGATATGACAAAAGCCGGTAATATTCCTTAAGTACTTCCGTGCCCCAGAGGTCACGTTACACAAGCTCGTTGATCCCATTATGCTCCACAAGTAGAACAATTTCTAGTGAATCCGACTGCAAATATCTGAGTAGAGCAAACATTTTATATGACAAATATTATTTTTCTCAGGTCGGGAGTAAGTAGGTACCTAGTGTTATGAATGGAAATGATACACAGGGAATTCTAGTGCGGAGATGTGAGGGTAATGGCGTTTATACATATAAAAGAATGACGCATTAGAATGTATTTAATAATGTTAAATTTAATTATAGATACGCCCGTTACTATCATCTCTGTAATTGGTACCTGCGATGTATAGTACAAACGGTTACATTAAAGCAATCATAATGAATTCAGTATGATGATAAGGGTTCGTATCCTTTCGTGACATTTTAATTTACTAAAATAAACATGGCATACATAAAGACGGAAAATTATCTGAGAATTTTTGTTTGTATGTGTAATATGCGTAACACTATAAAATGGTAAAGAAAAACATTGTTCTTGTCTAATGTTGCACACTACTTGAACACAAATTACATGTCTACGGAAAAGCCAAAATGACATACATGATTTCGGCAAACATGTTGTAGGTATCCATGTTCATTCTTCATTATTTCTAAACTAGGTACTTAACATGACTCGACAAATAAGGTATCGTCAGATATAACTTGAATTTATGCCAGATATACCTAGTCCATATGACGTCAATACAAAAAACGGTGTGGGGCATAAAATGAAGGTCATAATTTCTACATTTAACAACAGTGCAAAAAATAGACGAAATACTACAATAACGCAACTAAGCAAACCCTGCGTTACGTCAGATCGCCGAAGATAAATCGTTTACGCGACAAGTTTATCTTGCTTCTCGAAGGCGGATTCAGTCGGTATCTGTATCCTTATGTCGTTCATCATTATTGTTGATGCTCCCGCGAACATTTTGTGGGTATAACGTTGCTGTCATCATTCTCATATCTATCAATGCATTTGGTGTGTTTTTTGTAGTACTGTTTTAGGGACTGTTGATAATTTTAGTTTTAGCTACTGTTGGTAATGTATTATCCCACCAAAAACATTCCGTAAAAAACTAGCCAAGTCTCGATGGAGCTGCTTGTTTATCTCTAAAAAGTAATGAAATCTAGACAAAGTCGTGCCAAGTCTAAGGTTCCTTACTGTGATTTCTTTATTATTATAGTTAATGTTGTGTGACTTGGCTGTTGAAGGGTACACAAGGGTACAAAACCAGGTGCTCCATGACACCATTGTACCAATCTGTCGCCAGAACCGCTACTCATTGCCGATGGAAAATTGCCACTTGGAAAATGTTGAGTATAGGCGAGTCTGAAACAGTTGAAATACGCAGCTTTATCAAGCCTACAATTGGTTATTGAATCAACGTTTTCCAAGTGGCAATTTTCCATCGTCAATGGGTAACGGTTCTGGTGACAGATTGGTGCAATGGTGTCATGAAGCACCTGGTTTTGTACCCTTCAACAGCCAAGTCACACAACATTAACTATAATAATAAAGAAATCGCAGTAAGGAACCAAGAGAGACTTAGCACGCCTTTGTCTAGATTTCATTACTTTTTAGAGATAAACAAGCAGCTTCATCGAGACTTGGCTAGTTTTTTACAGAATTTTTTTGGTGGGATTTCACTTATTTTTGTAGAAACGTGGGCATATTGATTTATTATATTAGATCTTCTTATTAGTTTTGTTGGGCTCTTGTGTTTTCAAATCAGGGTCACCAGGTACTCCAGATTTTCGATTATCCTAGTTTTTATAGTTTTCTCTTTATGTGGCCATTAAACCCTAACTCTGTACCAAATTTCAGCTCTCTGAGTTTATGGGAAGTACAAGTTCTATTCTGAT
Source organism: Thymelicus sylvestris (assembly GCA_911387775.1). NCBI lineage: Eukaryota > Metazoa > Arthropoda > Insecta > Lepidoptera > Hesperiidae > Thymelicus > Thymelicus sylvestris. Next base: position 18,363,997 of record OU426889.1, read on the forward strand.
GATCATGAGTGAGTGAGTGTCATAAATGCGAAACTTTGCTTTCGCTTAACTTCGTAACTAAATGACCTACAGACTTGAAATTTTGGATTTTAAGTATGTGATTATAGCTTACTGGATGACGAAAATTTCTACGTTCTGGTCTTATCCAGAGGCTCTCAAATAGGTGCCTGAAAATGCGGCGAAATGGTTCCAGTAAAGGATGGTACGGCAGTGTTTGCTTCGCGCTCGACTTGGCGGGGGCACTGCCGTGGCCCCCGATTATGCAAGTAACATTTTTAGTATCAATATATTTTGTGATTTAATTTACTTGAACTGTTTTTTTATTTTATATTTTTATAGCAAAACTATACCAAAATATTGAAATGAATAGAAAAATACTTCAAAATTGTTTAATTTATATTCTTGGAGAAATTCTCTAAAACGAAATATCTGTCAGCAAGCAGATGTGCTTTTGCCAATATCTCTTTCACCAATTCCGTGAAAAGGGAACGAAATATCGGAGGTAGAATTTAGGACGAAATATTTCATGTATCCCTGGTACGAAGTTCGGCTTTCTCGGTGAATTCTTACCAAATAAGATAAGACCGACCTAACTCAGGTAATTTGATGATCCAACGTAATATGCTACGAAAATTATTATCTGGTCATCTTGAGATACACTGAAAACTTGAAGAAAACATTGCATTGGCGAAAAAATATGATTATGAAATAAACTTGGTTCGTTAAGGTCATAAACAATAAAATTATGAGATAAGTGAAGTTTGTATAAATACGATAAAATATATTATATTAATTGTAATAGTTCATCCATCTATCAATCTGCATTTTTGCGTTCACACTTTCGTTCTAATTGAAACATAATTTTTGGTAATAGAAATCCTTGCATGATAAAAGTGGAGTTGATTTTATATTTTTTACTATTAACTTTATTTTACATCGTAATTTACACCAGTATTATTTTGGTCAACTTAGAAATTTGCTTAGGCAATAGAAAAGCTTAACATTCGAAGTGTTTGTAAATACAATTTGTAAGGAAATTAGTTGGTACGAAAGTATTCGTTAAAACGGAATACTTCGATTTTAGAAAAAAAAAATAACATGTTTATTTGTAGAGAAACAAAATAATAGATGAAACTTGAGTATTGAAACAAAATATACACTCACATAACTTTTTTGCCTAAAATCCGTTAGTACCAGGTTAAAAATTCACAATTTCTTAGTAGGATCAGTTACTCATCGTGTCAAGGTCGAATTGACGCAGATTAAGGTCGACAAAATTTTCATCAATGTACAGCCACAAAAGCGGCTTTAGAAAGTTGGTTAAGGAAAGTAATTTACCTCCGGATAACCTTTACCTTGACAAGATATACATATTTTCTTATAATCTTTAAATCAATTACGATTTAATTAATTACTTCAATTAAATATTCTATTCGTTTTACTTCAACGTTACATTTTAAATGAAGATTCATTTATTTGAAAAAATCTATAGGTACATAAAGTATTTTATCAGGGCGTATTTCTTTCTTTTAATAAGCCATTCTTTTATGCACATTCTCTATACGAAATAGTTTTGATGTTTCAGTCTTGCCAGATATTCCACGAATACTTTTTATTTAAACAGTTTCCGAGCAAAATGCTAATTGAGTCAGTCAGGTACTAATTATATTACAAAAGAAATTCCTATTCTAGAAATGGATAGCCTTCTGTTTCATGTCTTATTTTACTTTTCTGCTTTGATTGTTTGCTACTTTAATTATGTGAAAACTCTTTAGTGATATCTTCGATATTCGAATATGTGTTTTTGATATGACTGTGTCATTCAAAAGTAATTAAAAGAATTTTCTATGTCCAAACAACGTTTTTACTTTCACTATCCTAGTTTTCTAGTATTAGGTATATCATCAAAACTTTAGATTTCAAAATCTTGGACAAAAAATTTCATTGTGATAAATCGACAAATGGGATGATGAGTCGCTTCATGGTAACTGGTCACCTTCTCCCATGGATATGAAACACCATTAGCATCACCGATGCGTTGCCAGTCCAGAAAGAAAGGAGGAGAAAGGAAATACTGCTTCTCAGCCCCTGACTCAAGTAAGAGAGAGAGAGTGAGCTAGCCAAGCAGGCTTCACGGAATAATAAAACAAAGTGTACCCATTATTTTTGTTCATTCGTTTCCGTATCTTCATTTTACCAGGAGAAAGCATTCCGCTAAGTTATATCCATTATCCTTCAGCGCTGCCATACAAATTTGACCTTTAAACGACAGTCGCGTGTTTCCGTATCATGTTATTCATTGTGATATGATGCTGGTCGTTAAGGTTTGTGAGGTAATGTCCTTGCTTCATAGTATGTAATGTAGCGATGCCATCGGAAGCTATTCACTGAATACAGATCTTGAGGAGACCACCATAAGGTTATTTTTAACGAATAAACTTTTAGTAAATTACCACTGCTGGTACCGCACTGGTAAAACCAGCGAGAATTTTCAACATATAATTTTTCAAGTCAATATTGGGGCAACTTAGAATACTAACTCCATTCCCAAGTATTTATATTATGTTATCACCCAATAGGACTCATCTAGAGAAATGGATTATAATGCAGAACGCACATTTATCCGCAACGTTCGCGCCAGACGCATCGCATTTGTATGAAATCATAATATTATGAGCGCTCGATGCGGATGACATATGCGGACAAATGTGCGTTCAGCATAATAGTGTTGTTCTATCTAATCGCTGTCGGTAGTTCTCGAGCTGAAGGCACTGCGAATCATCTTACCTCGCGACGGTCGTTTGTCACACAAATCCCGCTATATGGAGGCTGTTTGTTTATTTTTCTCTCATACAGTCACTGTGCAGGAATGATAATAATATTAACAATGTTTATTGCAAGGAATGTGTTGTAAGTTATAACGGATGTTCTTGAAGTTTAAGTTGTGCGACGAACTAAGTTCTTTGAACTTTAATAAATAATAAATAAACAATTTTTATAGACACTGAATAGAATAGACCTGATATGATCCAATATGAATATCAAAGCAATAGTTTCTTTAACAAGCAGGGTAGCTAACAAGGTGGATAATAGAGACCATGTCATTTAAGTATAAAATTTGTTTATGAGGACGTAGAATGTTTGTTCGAATAACGAAGCGCTCATAGCCCAGCGGCTTGCGTCGATCCTAAGCGATCGACAAAGTTAAGCAACAGCGGGCGCGGTCGGTAGTTGGATGGGTGACCGCTAGTGGCAAAAATTTCTTGAGCGCTTCTGTGCTTCGGAGGGCACGTAAAGCCCGCTAAGTAGCTAGTTGTCATCATAAGATAACAGTCGTTAAGCCATGTCGGAGGCCCTCGGTGACATGAAAACTTCCGACACTTGTGTTGGCCACTAACCTCTCCACCAATCCGCACTGGAGCAGCGTGGTGGTATGCTCTGGACCTCCTCAACATGAGAGACACGTGCTCAGTAGTGGACCATTAATGAGTTGGAGCTACGGGTGTTTGTTAAGTACTCTTTCACATAAAACTGCTGAACGGATTCTCATGAAAAACACACAGGTAGATCATGGACTAACATATACTTATTACGAGTATCTCAATGCAATGCCACAGATAGAAAACTAATGAGGTAATAAACGTCAATATTAAATATCTTACCACATCCCAATTACAAAAGTATAAAAAAGCGTAATTCAAAATTTTCTCCCGCAAAGTTACCAACTAGATGCCTCAAAATAATTTTCAATTCAGACAAATTGGAAATGCTTTGAAGTTTCGTGGGAACTTTTTGCCGGTGTTTTAAAGTTAGAAATTGTATTTGCGTACGTTAACATAGAACTGTTACTTGTGAAACTCGAATAAATTGTAGACAAGCTATGCTAAAACTTTCAGTTGTACTCGTAGTATTCAATTTTGTGCCAGGTTCAAGACAGTTTTTACGAGGGGTAACTTTAAGTTACTTTTTTGACGCCAGGTGCGCTATTACTCGTATTTTGCATCCGTTATAAAGTCATTGTTAACATGTTTCATAAACGGATATAAGACTAGAAATACCTACACATAGCTAGCCTACTAGCTGTTGGACTTTATTTCACTTATGATACAGCATTGATGTATTTCTCCAGACCAAACCGTTTTCGTAAGAATAAATTGACAACAATAGCATATTAACAACCGGAATAACTTTCGATATGATATTATTGTAATGCTAGGGATTGTAGCTAATCCCCTAATCTTTAAATATGGATCTTAGCGTACCCGCAATAAAGTAAAGAACATTATAGTGTATTATTATATTATTGGAACTCCTTTTTCAGTTCATGTGATTGAAATTGCTAAGCACGACGCGACGATAGCCACAAACCGGCAGATGAACTATTGTCAGCTCGTTTTTGGCCATTCCCATCAAAAGAGTTATCTGTTAAGAAAACTTATTTCCTAGCTATAACTTCAGTAAAAGATTAATTTAAAACATGAAGTCGTTGTGCTAAATACTTTGTCCTTTTTTAACATTTCCACTATTCCCAAGCGTATTGTATGAATACGAAAGTTCAAGTACAATTGACATCAGTTTGCTTCAAACATTCCTAGTATTCTACATAATATAAAGCATGAAAATTTTCTATGCACCTGCGCTCTCCGTTGCTTTTTGTTCCACAACATTCCAATTTTTGTGTTGGCAAAATTGTGAAAGGAACAGGAAAATTGAGATTGTTGTCTATTTGTTCTTTGCGAGGCTAACTTTGGGCATTTTTAAATCACGCGAATTTTTGTCTTTCCTTTTACACGACAACCGTTGTATTTGTTTTTTTAATTAAAGTACAATTTTTGTTGCTGGTTAAACGTTAAACTAAGTTAGAGCTCAGTTAAGGTAAAATGTTAAATGTTGGTTAAGTGTATAAAGTACACATTCATAGACTTGTACTTTACTCGAACAGCAGTCAAAATTAAATGTAATAGAACTAATAGATGACTGACAATTTGTAAACATGATACGGTAAAATTTAAAGTCATATAAAACACCTATGTGAAGCTGAAAACTGAGTATAAAAAAAATGAATTTAATAATATTTATTCGATTGTATCAGGAGTGTACCGGATTGTACCGTAGTTAAAATCGTTTGTACCTCAAAGGGGTGAAATATATAAGGGTGGTAGATTTTGCTCCAAAACCAACTTGAAAATTCGAGATTTAAATTGATACCAACTCAAAGGATATCGTTTGTACCGGATTGTACCGGCAATAAAACTTGAAAAATGATGAAAAATTTTTTTTAAATTTTTTTTTTAGTTTTTTTTTTAGTTTTTTTTTAGTTTTTTTTTTAGTTTTTTTTGATTTATTTTTTTATTTTTTTATCAAAAGTCTGCATTAGGAGAAAAAAATTATTGCGTTTATCTGAAAACGGGTACAAATAATGTGGAACACAAACCAACGCGTGGAAGTCTTTTATTGAGTATAATATCTGTTAAGCCCGAAAACTACATTTCTGATCGGTTTTTCTCGCACAAAAATCGGGGTACAAACAAAATCTTTAAAGGTACAAAAAATTCCACACAACGGGCTCTGTAATACAAGTGGGTACAAACGGGTACAAACGATGGGAAGCAAACACCAACTCGTGAAAATCTTAAATAGAGTAAAATGGCTGTAAGGGTCGAAAACTACGTCTCTGACCAAATTTTTGTACAGAAAACTGGCAGAACAAACGAAATTTTTAGAAGTGCAAACAAGCACACATAATGGACTTCGTCACACAAGTGGGCACCAACGGGTACAAACGATGGGAAACCAACACCGACTCGAGAACGTCTTAAAAAGAGTAAAATGGGTGTAGTATCGAAAACTATATTTCTGATCGCATTTTCTAGAAGAAAACTGGTGGTTCAAACGAAATTTTTAGTGGTGCACACAAGCACCCATAATGATCTTCGTCATACAAGTGGGTACCAACGGGTACAAACGATGGGAAACCAACACCGACTCGGGAAAGTCTTAAATAAAGTAAAATGGCGTTAGAATCGAAAACTACATTTCTGATCGCATTTTCTCTAAGAAAACTGGTGGTTCAAACGAAATTTTTAGTAATGCACACAAGCACACATAATGCACTTCGTCATACAAGTGGGTACCAACGGGTACAAACGATGGGAAACCAACACCGACTCGGGAAAGTCTTAAATAAAGTAAAATGGTGTTAGAATCGAAAACTACATTTCTGATCGCATTTTCTCTAAGAAAACTGGTGGTTCAAACGAAATTTTTAGTAATGCACACAAGCACACATAATGCACTTCGTCATACAAGTGGGTACCAACGGGTACAAACGATGGGAAACCAACACCGACTAGGGAAAGTCTTAAATAAAGTAAAATGGTGTTAGAATCGAAAACTACATTTCTGATCGCATTTTCTCTAAGAAAACTGGTGGTTCAAACGAAATTTTTAGTAATGCACACAAGCACCCATAATGATCTTCGTCATACAAGTGGGTACCAACGGGTACAAACGATGGGAAACCAACACCGACTCGGGAAATTCTTAAATAAAGTAAAATGGTGTTAGAATCGAAAACTACATTTCTGATCGCATTTTCTCTAAGAAAACTGGTGGTTCAAACGAAATTTTTAGTAATGCACACAAGCACCCATAATGATCTTTGTCATACAAGTGGGTACCAATGGGTAAAAACGATGGGAAACCAACACCGACTCAGGAAAGTCTTAAATAAATTAAAATGGTGTTAGAATTGAAAACTACATTTCTGATCGCATTTTCTCTAAGAAAACTGGTGGTTCAAACGAAATTTTTAGTAATGCACACAAGCACCCATAATGATCTTCGTCATACAAGTGGGTACCAACGGGTACAAACGATGGGAAACCAACACCGACTCTGGAAAGTCTTAAATAAAGTAAAATGGTGTAAGAATCGAAAACTACATTTCTGATCGCATTTTCTCTAAGAAAACTGGGGGTTCAAACGAAATTTTTAGTAATGCACACAAGCACACATAATGCAGTTCGTCATACAAGTGGGTACCAACGGGTACAAACGATGGGAAACCAACACCGACTCGGGAAAGTCTTAAATAAAGTAAAATGGCGTTAGAATCGAAAACTACATTTCTGATCGCATTTTCTTTAAGAAAACTGGTGGTTCAAACGAAATTTTTAGTAATGCACACAAGCACACATAATGCACTTCGTCATACAAGTGGGTACCAACGGGTACAAACGATGGGAAACCAACACCGACTCGGGAAAGTCTTAAATAAAGTAAAATGGTGTTAGAATCGAAAACTACATTTCTGATCGCATTTTCTCTAAGAAAACTGGTGGTTCAAACGAAATTTTTAGTAATGCACACAAGCACCCATAATGATCTTCGTCATACAAGTGGGTACCAACGGGTACAAACGATGGGAAACCAACACCGACTCGGGAAAGTCTTAAATAAAGTAAAATGGCGTTAGAATCGAAAACTACATTTCTGATCGCATTTTCTCTAAAAAAAAGGTGGTTCAAACGAAATTTTTAGTAATGCACACAAGCACCCATAATGATCTTTGTCATACAAGTGGGTACCAATGGGTACAAACGATGGGAAACCAACACCGACTCAGGAAAGTCTTAAATAAATTAAAATGGTGTTAGAATTGAAAACTACATTTCTGATCGCATTTTCTCTAAGAAAACTGGTGGTTCAAACGAAATTTTTAGTAATGCACACAAGCACCCATAATGATCTTCGTCATACAAGTGGGTACCAACGGGTACAAACGATGGGAAACCAACACCGACTCTGGAAAGTCTTAAATAAAGTAAAATGGTGTAAGAATCGAAAACTACATTTCTGATCGCATTTTCTCTAAGAAAACTGGGGGTTCAAACGAAATTTTTAGTAATGCACACAAGCACACATAATGCAGTTCGTCATACAAGTGGGTACCAACGGGTACAAACGATGGGAAACCAACACCGACTCGAGAACGTCTTAAAAAGAGTAAAATGGGTGTAGTATCGAAAACTATATTTCTGATCGCATTTTCTAGAAGAAAACTGGTGGTTCAAACGAAATTTTTAGTGGTGCACACAAGCACCCATAATGATCTTCGTCATACAAGTGGGTACCAACGGGTACAAACGATGGGAAACCAACACCGACTCGGGAAAGTCTTAAGTAAAGTTAAATGGTGTTAGAATCGAAAACTACATTTCTGATCGCATTTTCTATAAGAAAACTGGTGGTTCAAACGAAATTTTTAGTAATGCACACAAGCACCCATAATGATCTTCGTCATACAAGTGGGTACTAACGGGTACAAACGATGGGAAACCAACACCAACTCGGGAAATTCTTAAGTAAAGTAAAATGGTGTTAGAATCGAAAACTACATTTCTGATCGCATTTTCTCCAAGAAAACTGGTGGTTCAAACGAAATTTTTAGTAATGCACACAAGCACCCATAATGATCTTCGTCATACAAGTGGGTACCAACGGGTACAAACGATGGGAAACCAACACCGACTCGGGAAAGTCTTAAATAAAGTAAAATGGTGTTAGAATCGAAAACTACATTTCTGATCGCATTTTCTCTAAGAAAACTGGTGGTTCAAACGAAATTTTTAGTAATGCACACAAGCACCCATAATGATCTTCGTCATACAAGTGGGTACCAACGGGTACAAACGATGGGAAACCAACACCGACTCGGGAAAGTCTTAAGTAAAGTAAAATGTTGTTAGAATCGAAAACTACATTTCTAATCACATTTTCTCGAAGAAAACTGGTGGTTCAAACGAAATTTTTAGTAATGCACAAAAGCACCCATAATGATCTTCGTCATACAACTGGGTACTAACGGGTACAAACGATGGGAAACCAACACCAACTCGGGAAATTCTTAAGTAAAGTAAAATGGTGTTAGAATCGAAAACTACATTTCTGATCGCATTTTCTCGAAGAAAACTGGTGGTTCAAACGAAATTTTTAGTAATGCACACAAGCACCCATAATGATCTTCGTCATACAAGTGGGTACCAACGGGTACAAACGATGCGAAACCAACACCGACTCGGGAAAGTCTTAAGTAAAGTAAAATGGTGTTAGAATCGAAAACTACATTTCTGATCGCATTTTCTCTTTCTCTCGTTTGTACCCGTTGGTACCCACTTGTATGACGAAGATCATTATGGGTGCTTGTGTGCATTACAAAATTTTTCGTTTGAACCACCAGTTTTCTTAGAGAAAATGCGATCAGAAATGTAGTTTTCGATTCTAACACCATTTTACTTTATTTAAGACTTTCCCTAGTCGGTGTTGGTTTCCCATCGTTTGTACCCGTTGGTACCCACTTGTATGACGAAGTGCATTATGTGTGCTTGTGTGCATTACTAAAAATTTCGTTTGAACCACCAGTTTTCTTAGAGAAAATGCGATCAGAAATGTAGTTTTCGATTCTAACACCATTTTACTTTATTTAAGACTTTCCCGAGTCGGTGTTGGTTTCCCATCGTTTGTACCCGTTGGTACCCACTTGTATGACGAAGTTCATTATGTGTGCTTGTGTGCATTACTAAAAATTTCGTTTGAACCACCAGTTTTCTTAGAGAAAATGCGATCAGAAATGTAGTTTTCGATTCTAACACCATTTTACTTTATTTAAGACTTTCCCGAGTCGGTGTTGGTTTCCCATCGTTTGTACCCGTTGGTACCCACTTGTATGACGTAGATCATTATGGTTGCTTGTGTGCATTACTAAAAATTTCGTTTGAACCACCTTTTTTTTTAGAGAAAATGCGATCAGAAATGTAGTTTTCGATTCTAACGCCATTTTACTTTATTTAAGACTTTCCCGAGTCGGTGTTGGTTTCCCATCGTTTGTACCCGTTGGTACTCACTTGTATGACGAAGTGCATTATGTGTGCTTGTGTGCATTACTAAAAATTTCGTTTGAACCCCCAGTTTTCTTAGAGAAAATGCGATCAGAAATGTAGTTTTCGATTCTTACACCATTTTACTTTATTTAAGACTTTCCAGAGTCGGTGTTGGTTTCCCATCGTTTGTACCCGTTGGTACCCACTTGTATGACGAAGATCATTATGGGTGCTTGTGTGCATTACTAAAAATTTCGTTTGAACCACCAGTTTTCTTAGAGAAAATGCGATCAGAAATGTAGTTTTCGATTCTAACACCATTTTACTTTATTTAAGAATTTCCCGAGTCGGTGTTGGTTTCCCATCGTTTGTACCCGTTGGTACCCACTTCTATGACGAAGATCATTATGGGTGCTTGTGTGCATTACTAAAAATTTCGTTTGAACCACCAGTTTTCTTAGAGAAAATGCGATCAGAAATGTAGTTTTCGATTCTAACACCATTTTACTTTATTTAAGACTTTCCCGAGTCGGTGTTGGTTTCCCATCGTTTGTACCCGTTGGTACCCACTTGTATGACGAAGTGCATTATGTGTGCTTGTGTGCATTACTAAAAATTTCGTTTGAACCACCAGTTTTCTTAGAGAAAATGCGATCAGAAATGTAGTTTTCGATTCTAACACCATTTTACTTTATTTAAGACTTTCCCGAGTCGGTGTTGGTTTCCCATCGTTTGTACCCGTTGGTACCCACTTGTATGACGAAGTGCATTATGTGTGCTTGTGTGCATTACTAAAAATTTCGTTTGAACCACCAGTTTTCTTAGAGAAAATGTGATCAGAAATGTAGTTTTCGATTCTAACACCATTTTACTTTATTTAAGACTTTCCCGAGTCGGTGTTGGTTTCCCATCGTTTGTACCCGTTGGTACCCACTTGTATGACGAAGATCATTATGGGTGCTTGTGTGCATTACTAAAAATTTCGTTTGAACCACCATTTTTCTTCGAGAAAATGCGATTAGAAATGTAGTTTTCGATTCTAACACCATTTTATTTTAGTTAAGACTTTCCCGAGTCGGTGTTGGTTTCCCATCGTTTGTACCCGTTGGTATCCAGTTGTATGACGAAGATCATTATGGGTGCTTGTGTGCATTACTAAAAATTTCGTTTGAACCACCAGTTTTCTTCGAGAAAATGCGATTAGAAATGTAGTTTTCGATTCTAACACCATTATATTTTAGTTAAGACTTTATACGGTGGGCGTAAGGAGAGATGAGTGAAACGAACGAGAGTAGATTTAAGACTGCTCTTTATTAGTAAAGAAATCAATTATATATGGGTTAAATAGTTTTACTACTACACCATCCATCCAAAAGAAAAAAAAAATGTTAACATAATATAATTGTTATACATTTTTTTTGCAATATATTAAAATATAACATACAGGTTTATTTTTCTTAAAATTACAATAATAAGTTCAAAATACATTTTTTTTATATAATTAATAAACATAGTATAAGTGAACATAACATAAACATAGTATAAGTGAGTAAACGAGAATAAGTTTATGAGATATACATTTATTCTTAAGTACAATATGTATTCATGTTTTACGTTTGGATATACAATTTTGTGCGATTTTTATGCACTAATTCAATTTTATTATTTTTTATTATCTCTACATTTGGTGATTTATCACTAAGTACTCTATAAGGTCCAGAGAACAGTGGACTTAATTTATTTCCCGTTTCATTTTTAACTAAAACTAAGTCATTAGCGTTATAAGTAATAGGGTTAGTGTATTTATCATAGGATATTTTTCTATTATTTTTTGATTTAAGTAAATTATTTCTTGCTTCTTTTTGGGTAATTTGTAAACGATATTTAAGTTCACATGGATAGTCATCAAAATTGTAGAGTGGTTCTACATGTGTAGTTAAATTACTAGGCAATGAACATTTTTTGCCGAAAACTAATTCATACGGAGTAAACTTTGTTTCTGTATGTACTGTTGTGTTAAATGCAAAAGACCAGAATGGAAGCCAACTACTCCATGTTTCGGGGTGATTATCAGTTTGGATTCTTAGAAAAGCATTTAAATTTTTATGAGACACTTCTAACGCACCTAATGACTGATGATGGTAAGCAGTAGAGCTCAGCTGCTTAATTTGTAATAATTTACATACCTCTTTAAATGTGGCTGCAATAAACTCCTTCCCTCGATCTGTGGTTATTTCACTTGGTACACCATATCTTAAAATAAAATTGTTGACGAAACTTTTCGCTACTTCTTCTGCTTTTTTAGAAGTTAAGGGATATGCTTCTACATATTTTGTGAGTTCGCATTGTAAAGTCAAAATATAAGAATTATTATTATTATCTACTTCAAGTGGACCTACTAAATCTAGATATACCTTTTCAAATGCCGTGCTGGCGGTTGTAGTAATTTCCATTGGCTCCTTTATCGGCAATGAATGCTTTAGTCGCTGACATTTGTCACAACGTTTAACGTAATTTCTAACATCATTATCTAGGCCAGGCCAATAATAATACATTTTTATATTGTTGATCATCCTTCTCATGCCAGCATGGCCACTACTAGGCAGGAGATGGAAATCATTCAGAATTACCTTTCTATCATCCTTATCATAAACCGTTTTTACATTATTTAATACGCAAATGCGTGGGCCTTTCCTATCTTTTATATTTTTTATCTCATTAATTATTTTTTTAATAAATTCTTTATTATCGTTTTTCTTTATTATACATACTTCATTTATTTTCAAATCATTACAAAAATCATCTAATTCTCTCACAAATTCGCGTCGCGTTATTCGTGAGTCAGAATTTAGAAATTTAATATAAATTATATTTTTCTTAAAATCATAACAGAATGTCTTACTTTCTTTATTTATGCTTCCTAACTTCCTTAATTTAGTTAAATCATTAGTATTTACCATATCCAGTTCTACGGATTCTACTGGTTTAACATGAGTACTCACGACTTTTGGTTGATCAGGCCTCAAGTCGGTAAGCACTTTGTCAAACGTAGAAGAATCTGAATTATTTATTTTTCGATATTGTGCTCGCGTCATGACATTTATATTATTACTCAATTCTTGTAAATCCTTAGATGTTAAACAGATTCGAGATAAAGCATCTGCAGCTGCATTATCTGAACCTTTAACATATTGAACATCAAAATTATACTCCTCTAACACTAATCTGAACTTCATAAGCCTACTCGATGGGTCTTTCATCCCAAACAAATAAATCAAAGGTTTATGATCCGTCCTAATTTTGAAATATTGTCCATATAAATATGGGCGAAAATATTTAACTGCCCAAACTATCGCGAGCAATTCTTTTTCTATAACAGGATAATTTGATTCAGCTTTATTCAGAGTTCTGCTAGTAAAAGCTATTGGTCGACCATTTTTATTTGATAGTATTGCACCGATCGCCTTGTTAGATGCGTCGGTTTGAAGAACGAAATGATTATGTTCCGAAAAATCTGGATAATCTAAAATTGGGGGAGAAATAATACGCTGCTTGAGTGTTTCAAATGCTTTTTGACAATTACTATCCCAAAGAAATTTGACATTTTTTCTACAAAGATAATTTAATGGTTGTGCTATCTCAGCGAATTTTGGTATAAATTTTCTGTAATAGTTTGTAAATGCAACAAATCTCTTTACTTCGTCGGAATTCTGTGGGCATGGATAATTTTCAACAGTAGCCACTTTAGCTGGATCAGGTAAAATGCCTTTATTTGATATTAAATGACCTAAATATAATATCTCCTTTTTAAGAAATGTACATTTTAATGGATTTAATTTTAAATTAACTTTTTGCAATCTTTCGAATACTTCCTGTAAATTTTTATTGTGAATTTCCAAATTTCTTCCATATACCACTAAATCATCAAGATAAATTAGGCAATTTACATTATTTAATCCTGACATTGCTAAATTCATCATTCTTGAAAATGAACTAGGACTTGTTTTTAGACCCATAGGCATCCTAGTCATTTGATACCTACCGGAATAGAAAGCTGTATATTTTCTACAATTTTCGTTTAAGGCTACGTTATAGTACCCTTGGTACAAATCTAGGTGAGAGAAATATACACTACCAGACAATGATTCTAAAATTTCTGTTATATCGGGAAGTGGAAATTTATCATCTTCTATGCAGTTGTTTAATTTACGGTAATCAATAACTACACGCCATTTTTTTTGACCAGATGAATCCATCTTTTTTGGAACTAATAACACCGGGCTCGACCAATCACTTTTACTAGGTTCAATAATTCCTTCTTTAAGCATACCACTAATTTGTCGTTCGATCTCCTCTTTATGGACTTTAGGTAGTCTATACGGTTTTGAGAAAATCGGATTCGTATTTGGTTTCAAAGAAATATTGTGAGTATAAATATCAGTGACACCCATTTTGTCTCCTGGACAGTAAAAAATATTTGCATATTTAGCACAAATGTTTTTAATACTACTTGTTTCTTCATTATTTAAATCATCCAATTTCAATAAAGAAAATAATGTTTTTACTCTACCTGCATTATTTTCAGACTTGCTAAAGGAACAAACATTATATTCACTAAGTTTATGAATTGACGGACTAATATTTGACAATGTTACTATTTTTTCCGTAGTATTCAAAATTTTTATCGGTATCTTTCCATTTTTCGGACTAACTATCGAACTAGCGAGATAAAGACCATCTTGTAACTCCTTTGAACAAACTACACAATCAGTTTCTAACTTAGTTTCAATAAAATGAATCGATTCACTACGTGGCGGAAATTGAAAAATGTTTAAATTATAATTATTCGTAACAGGTAGAACAATATTTTGATTTGTTCCAATATTCAAGGATAAAGTATTTTTGTTAAAGTCTAAAAGTGCACCAAACTTATTTAAAAAATCCCGTCCAATTATTCCATTGGAATAAATTGGTAACGAATGAAATACGAAGAATTTGTGTTCGAGAACAATTCCATCTAATAACAAAGGAATGTAAACATATCCGATAGTCTGAACTCTACCTCCCAATCCATTTATGGTCGTGCTGTCTTTATGGAATGGAATGTTTAGGACACTAATATGTTTATAGCTTACGGCCGATAATGATGCGCCTGAATCGACTAAAAATGAATAAATTTTATTGCACGATGATATTGAAATGTGAATATAACAATCGCTATTATTAGCCAAAATAACATGTTCATATTTATTCACGAAAAAATTGATCTAGCCTTGGTTCTGGCTCTGACGCGGAGTTTTCATGTTCATTCAATGTATTTACCGAATTTCTATTCACCGAACCTCTATTACCGCGGAATGACCTATTAGACGAACCTCGATTATTATTATTATAACGTCTTCGTTGTTCTGGGCCTCGCATAAAAGTTCGCGACGTTGACGGCTGCCATCCCCGTTGTGGCTGAAACTTACCTCGAAAACCGTGATAGTTGTTGTACCCTCTGTTCGAAAACGTTTGTCGAGGACCTCCACGAAAATACCTAAAGCTGTTGTTAAAGTTTCTAGAATTATAATAATTTCTTTTTGACATACCCATTATTTCTCCAGAAGTTGATGAGCTGCCGCTTTCCTCATCCTTGGCTGCTTGTATGGCATCCTTCAGGGAGCTATAATTTCTAGCACTAATTAAAGTACTGATCCTACGATTTCGTAAGCCATCAGAAAACTGTTTAATAGCCTGTTTTTCATTTATTGGTTTCAAAACCTTGTAGCTTTCCGAGTTTCCATCGGCTTGCGTAATCGTAAGGTCCACAAATAATTCAGTAATTTCTTTTCCAAAGTCTGAAACAGTCATATCATTTTGTTTACAACTATTCAACTTTTTCTGAATAGCGGTCGCACCTTTATTTGGCAATAATTCCTTTCTCATGTCATTTATTAACTCTGTAACACTGGAATAATTATCCCGAAGACGCAACTTGGCGGCTTGTGAAAGCCTGCTTTTTAATACAAAGTTAATTAAATTTTTCTTACAATCTGATGACGTAAGCAAGGAATCATAATACTCAATATTATCTATTAACTGTTTAATGCTTGTCTCATCATTTGTCATCGCAGGTAATAATGTCAATGCCGTTTTTAATTCGAAAGTATCCATTTTGGTACTTTTACTTTCAACACTTTGAGAACTACAGATTTCCAAAATCTCACTATGCAATAATTCAAACTTCTTACACGCGTTTTCATAAAGCGTTTTATCTGCACTTTTTATTTTTCCTGTCTTTAATTCTTTGTCAAAATTCAATAACCATGCAGAATATTGACTAAATATAGCATTAGCCTCACTTAACTTTATTACTAAAATATTCCCCTGTCGCCTACTTGGACCAATTTTAATAAGATATGTTCTAACTTTATTTAATTCGTCATATAATTGGTTTAACACAACTGCCATTACTCACCACCATAATGTAGAAATAATACGCTCACTAAAATTATTAAGTACATTTTCGTTAATCAAAATTACACAATAACCGAAAAATTATTACGGAATCAAAATAAGTATAGTTTAAATTTAAAGTTCATTACTTAAAATAAAGTCTTTGTTATGTTATTATTCGCGATACGTAACATGATAAGGCACTTAGAAACATAATATTACGGCTTTATTTATTCACTATTCACTACTTTTCACTTTACTCACTCACTTTTCACTTTACTTTCACACTTTAGAGGTGGAGAATCCGTCCTTGGGCTGAGACTGATACTGGGACCGATCGCCTACCATCCCAATAGGCAGCGGGGGCTGATACTGGTTGCGAAACAGGGATCGACGCAACGCGTTCCTGGTTACCTCGGAGTTAATCCATTTTATATGGCATCGCTTATACGCTCGATACACGCAGTAAAGTGTCCCCAAACATATGACCAACACGATGACTGATAATAATATATTAGTTGTGGAGAGGTGAAACTTAAATTCTTCCAACTGCGAATGGTTACTGCCGGCTGCAGCATTTTGTACAATAATTTTCTCTTCTTTGGACTGTTGTGCGCCCATCGTTTATTATTAATTTCCAAACGTTACCGTTCAGTACTTGCCACGAACGAAAGTAGATACACATTATTTCGATCTAATTATTATGACTTCATTTCACGAGTTGCAAATATTCCGCTCCAAATATGGGATACACGCGCATCGCGTTACCGGACTACTCCGACGGCGGGGTCGCCATATACGGTGGGCGTAAGGAGAGATGAGTGAAACGAACGAGAGTAGATTTAAGACTGCTCTTTATTAGTAAAGAAATCAATTATATATGGGTTAAATAGTTTTACTACTACAACTTTCCCGAGTCGGTGTTGGTTTCCCATCGTTTGTACCCGTTGGTACCCACTTGTATGACAAAGTGCATTATGTGTGCTTGTGTGCATTACTAAAAATTTCGTTTGAACCCCCAGTTTTCTTAGAGAAAATGCCATCAGAAATGTAGTTTTCGATTCTAACACCATTTTACTTTATTTAAGACTTTCCCGAGTCGGTGTTGGTTTCCCATCGTTTGTACCCGTTGGTACCCACTTGTATGACAAAGATCATTATGGGTGCTTGTGTGCATTACTAAAAATTTCGTTTGAACCACCAGTTTTCTTCGAGAAAATGCGATTAGAAATGTAGTTTTCGATTCTAACACCATTATATTTTAGTTAAGACTTTCCCGAGTCGGTGTTGGTTTCCCATCGTTTGTACCCGTTGGTACCCACTTGTATGACGAAGATCATTATGGGTGCTTGTGTGCATTACTAAAAATTTCGTTTGAACCACCAGTTTTCTTAGAGAAAATGCGATCAGAAATGTAGTTTTCGATTCTAACACCATTATATTTTAGTTAAGACTTTCCCGAGTCGGTGTTGGTTTCCCATCGTTTGTACCCGTTGGTACCCACTTGTATGACGAAGTGCATTATGTGTGCTTGTGTGCATTACTAAAAATTTCGTTTGAACCCCCAGTTTTCTTAGAGAAAATGCCATCAGAAATGTAGTTTTCGATTCTAACACCATTTTACTTTATTTAAGACTTTCCCGAGTCGGTGTTGGTTTCCCATCGTTTGTACCCATTGGTACCCACTTGTATGACGAAGATCATTATGGGTGCTTGTGTGCATTACTAAAAATTTCGTTTGAACCACCAGTTTTCTTAGAGAGAATGCGATCAGAAATGTAGCTTTCGATTCTAACACCATTTTACTTTATTTAAGACTTTCCCGAGTCGGTGTTGGTTTCCCATCGTTTGTACCCGTTGGTACCCACTTGTATGACGAAGTGCATTATGTGTGCTTGTGTGCATTACTAAAAATTTCGTTTGAACCACCAGTTTTCTTAGAGAAAATGCGATCAGAAATGTAGTTTTCGATTCTAACACCATTTTACTTTATTTAAGACTTTCCCGAGTCGGTGTTGGTTTCCCATCGTTTGTACCCGTTGGTACCCACTTGTATGACGAAGTGCATTATGTGTGCTTGTGTGCATTACTAAAAATTTCGTTTGAACCACCAGTTTTCTTAGAGAAAATGCGATCAGAAATGTAGTTTTCGATTCTAACACCATTTTACTTTACTTAAGACTTTCCCGAGTCGGTGTTGGTTTCCCATCGTTTGTACCCGTTGGTACCCACTTGTATGACGAAGATCATTATGGGTGCTTGTGTGCACCACTAAAAATTTCGTTTGAACCACCAGCTTTCTTCTAGAAAATGCGATCAGAAATATAGTTTTCGATACTACACCCATTTTACTCTTTTTAAGACGTTCTCGAGTCGGTGTTGGTTTCCCATCGTTTGTACCCGTTGGTGCCCACTTGTGTGACGAAGTCCATTATGTGTGCTTGTTTGCACTACTAAAAATTTCGTTTGTACTGCCAGTTTTCTGTCAAAAAATTTGGTCAGAGACGTAGTTTTCGACCCTTACAGCCATTTTACTCTATTTAAGATTTTCACGAGTTGGTGTTTGCTTCCCATCGTTTGTACCCGTTTGTACCCACTTGTATTACAGAGCCCGTTGTGTGGAATTTTTTGTACCTTTAAAGATTTAATTTGTACCCCGATTTTTGTGCGAGAAAAACCGATCAGAAATGTAGTTTTCGGGCCTAACAGATATTATACTCAATAAAAGACTTCCACGCGTTGGTTTGTGTTCCACATTATTTGTACCCGTTTTCAGATAAACGCAATATTTTTTTTCTCCTAATGCAGACTTTTGATAAAAAAATAAGAAAAAAATAAAATAAAAAAAACTAAAAAAAAAAACTAAAAAAAAATTTAAAAAAAATTTTTCATCATTTTTCAAGTTTTATTGCCGGTACAATCCGGTACAAACGATATCCTTTGAGTTGGTATCAATTTAAATCTCGAATTTTCAAGTTGGTTTTGGAGCAAAATCTACCACCCTTATATATTTCACCCCTTTGAGGTACAAACGATTTTAACTACGGTACAATCCGGTACACTCCTGGTACAATCGAATAAATATTATTAAATTCTTTTTTTTTATACTCAGTTTTCTGCTTCACATAGGTATATAAAACAGCTAACTTTATGGTTGATTTCGAACTATTACTTTTGTCTAGATGTTTGAAATAAGAAAATGAAAACAGTGGCACACTGGGAGTGCCGACAGAAGTGAAAACTTGAACAATTGCGTGTAGTTTACATACACAATATATGTACATACTTATATGTATACAGAGGTGTCGGTTACGGTAACAGTCGCGAGTTCAATTGTTTTTTCCCATCTCAAAAACGCCCAATGAACCTAAAGAAGTTTTCACTTCAAAAATTAAATATAAAGCAACTAATATTATGGTTAATTTAGGGCCATTATTTTTTTAATTCTGAGCAAAACCTATGCGCAGTTATAGATACCCTAACTTTATACATAAAATATCATTGCTCTGAGTAGGTACTCCCTCTCATCTTGCGACTTTAATGTGCTATTCACTGAATAAAAATTGCAATAACGAAAAAAATAGTTTCACGGTCTGCGTATTATGATACGATGACCAAGATGAAATTAATTTCACCGTGGAAGATCCTCGCCTTTAATTATATAACCTTTCCCAAATCCAAAAATCCGTAGTGGATTAACGCGACACAAAAGAAACCTATTCAATGCAGTGATTACTTTGTGGAATCCATTGTCCAATTTGTCTTTACTACCTTTAGTCGGTCAGGCTCTCCTAAGAATTGTATCTTATAATTAAAATCTCGGGCGAGCAAAATACGAATAATTACAATTTTCAATGACACCTATTTTCTGTGCCTAATGCTAATTGACAGTACGATTTGATTTCTACGGTTCTATAAGAATAATTAAATATGATGAGCAGAATAATCTTCTATTGCGCTACTTGACCGATAACAGGAGTCATGTGACCTTGCCCGTGGGCGGTGATTAACACTTAAGTTCAGGTGTTTATCTGCTTATTTATTTACATATTGATTGCCTACTAACATAATGTGAACAATGATAAAGAAAGATTACTTACGTATCCCGTATCTTACGTGTCAACGGGATGTAGGTGATACAGGAGCTAATTCTGCATCAGAATCACAAAATTTTATCGTGTGTGTAAGTGGCCACCGTTACCCATAATTCCGATGAACGTCACTAGCACCAAATGCAACACTGCATTGTCGACCCAGAAAGAAGACAGAGAAGGAAAGAACGATCTTTAATCTTTTCTTTAAACAACAGTACCCAGTACATCGCTACGTGTATCATTAACAATTAAAAAACTGGGTCAGGTGCTCCACGTCCGTTGCCATCATTTATTTTCGATGAATTACCGGCTACCGGCACGTCGCAAGATGGCGGACGGCGATCAATCTTCGTGCCGCTGAGTCGCAGGAAATCTCTATTAATTGCCAGTGCACGGCACTCGAGGGAGCAGCAGAGTTGAAGGTGTTGAAAGTGTGGGGAAACTCGCAACGAGTAATGAAGATAAGCTTTAAAGCGGAGAGGTGATTATTTAATGCCGTTCCATTGAGGCTAATGCTAACCTTGTGGGTGAGTTTGAGTTTTTAACCGACTTCAAAAAAGGAGCAGGTAATCAATTCGACTGTGTTTGTTACCTCAGAACTTTCGACTGGGTGAACCGATTTTGATGATTCTTTTTTTAATCGAAAGCTGTTGCTTGTTGGTCCAGTTAAATTTGAGTGAGATCTGACTAGTAGTTTTTGAGTTATTTTTTTCTTGTTAAAATTCAGATTATTGAGTACACAAACATTCGTCCAACTTCACCCGTATTAGGTACAAACATATTGCTTTGTAAGAAATTGAATGTATTTAGTTTAATTTTATTTCGTATGGTGTCTACGTTGACAAAAAGCTTTTAGTACGTTTGTCCATGGAGCGTCATCGTCGCGATTGCCTATTACATGCTTCATTATGCAACTGGCAAGCAATCGTCAGTTGACGCGTAGACTGTAGGCCTTATTTGACGTTTTGTACATTTTGCGTTATGTACATTTTGCGAGTTGTGTTCATTTTATGCTCCGAAGCGTTCAAATGCATTAATTTCATTTCGTACCTCAAAGGCTATGAAAATTTTACTATAATATGAGTAATACTCATATTATAGTAAAAATATATTCAATTATTATAACAAAAACCCTAAAAAAGATTTTCTAAACTGGCAATGAGCAAACAAAACAAAGCTTAGTTCGCAAAACCTTTGTAAAATCACCACATAAGATAATAGTCTCTTGTCTTCAAGTGTTCCTTCAGATTGACAAAGTTAAGGTCAAAGTATCACTTTGACTTTGCCTTTGACGTGCTTGTTACTAAGCCCTTTGATCTTAAGACTTCCCTTATATTTACTTTGATTCACATAAGCTTCTACGGTCATAGTCTGAAACAAAAAATATGGGTAGCGAAAATTCGCAATCTTTCGCTTGAACTAGTGTTTTTTTTTGTTTTATTTAATCTACCTATCTGTAGGTATATTTTTTACATGGCTGGCTTCAACCCATTAATGGTCCACTACTGAGCACGTGTCTCTCTTGTTGAGGAGGCCTAGAGCATACTCCACCACGCTGCTCCAGTACGGATTGGTGGAGGGATTAGTGGCCAACCCGAGTGTCGGAAGTTTTCAAACCACCCGAGGGCCTCCGACATGGCTTAACGACTTTTATCCTCCGAAGCACGGAAACGCTCAAGAAATTTTTGCCACTAGCGGTCACCCATTCAACTACCGACCGCGCCCGCTGTTGCTTAACTTTGTCGATCACATAGGATTGACGCAAGCCGCCGGGCTATGAGCACTTTATATTCTTTACATAGTCAAATATATTTTCTCCATGTAGGTACTAGAAACACTTCCTCATTAACTAACTCTTAATATCCGTTCCTCTGAAACAACTTCTTTTTAGTGATACGCATAATCATTTAACTAGAAACAGACATAATTTGGTTACGTCATCTTTTCGCCTAAGTAGGGTACAACGTTCTTATATGGGGCTCGGTGTACGTTTTTTCAATAAATTACCTAGGTCAATACGTGATTTACCTATCCAAATGTTTAAGAGATATGTGAAATCTCAGCTAGTAGGCAAAGGATACTATAGTATAAATGAATATATTAATGACAAAGACGCCTGGAAACTAATGCCGCATCCAGTTCCGCGTAGGTTAGAACGCAATATTATGTAACCATCCATGATTTTAAAAGATGCGCTGAGGAGTTTCTTTCGGCTTTTCTTCTCCTCCTTGACAAAGCGCCTTTCCGAAAAGCTGGTAGATTAAAAAATGACGTGCATAAGTGTATCAGTGATACCTATATGAATAAAAGATTTTGATTTGATTTGATTTGATTTGATTTTTTTAATGAATTGCAATATAGCCTTCCCGAATGTGGCTATCATACACAATTTTTTTTACACAAATAAGTTAATGCTTGACCACAATCCCACCAGATGGTAAGTGGAAATCTGGTCCAAGGTGGTGAGCACATTAACTTATTATTGTTATTAAAAGTCTATTTACTCTTTTTTTGAAGACATCCACATCATAGGCAAGTGGGAACGCCGACGCAGGCAAGTTATTCCAGTAAATAAAATCAAATTCAACTTGCAAATCCAAATATAAGTGAATTCAAACAAACAAAAAAAAAACAGCTTTATTATATTAAAGCACAGATATGAATGTATTTGTATATTATTTACTTTATGTAGACGAAACTTCTGATCAGTAAAAAGAGAATCAATTGAAGAAATTGAGAAATCAGGTTGTTCTCTTGACGCTGTAGTAAATTGTAGTAGAGTATTTCTTAAGGCGATACATGAAAATGTGAAAATGTCGCTGAATAGTATTTACACCACCGTTTATAAATCTCATCTGAATGCGCGACTCGTAACGGTTGAAGGACCCTCGGGCGTAGCATCAGTATGTTTTATATGTACGGGTCGGAAAACAGGGAGATGTTTTAGGGAGATGGCAAAAAATAAAACGAGACACTTCGTAGACCAATTCTAGGAGGATACGTACTCGTATAACTGAATGAAAAAATATTTTTAGAAGTTTTGGTTTAGTTGCGATATTATCATATTTTTCTAAATTGTTGTATTTTACGAAATCAAAAAATATTCGTCATCGTCAGACAGTTTAATTAATTTTTCAAATTATTCCATCTAAGGTTACATACTATTAAAGAATTGTATGTAATAACATTACGTTGATTATTTTAAAATAATTTAAGTTGTTTAATTTACAAGTAAAAGAAGCACGTAACTTTACTTTTTTAAAATTTTAAACACGAAATCTTATTGCGGTGGAATTAATTCGTAGACGCTATGACGAGGCTTTGATTCTTTACACCTATTATAATATATTTTAATTGAATATTTTTCTACCAAGCTAACTACACAGTTTTAAAATAAAATGTCACTAGTTCGTATTTCGTTTTAAGAGGGTCATGTTTCGATATTTCACCCGGACAAAATCTACGGCACTCAACTCTAAAATACAATACTACCTTCCGTTCTAATGGTCGTCGATCGTTTGAACTGGGTTGCGTTGCTTCATTTGAGTGGTTTCTGAGCTGAATCGCTTTCAGTTCAATGGATCGTTCGAGAACGGGAAATTGTTGGGAATGCATAAGATTCTTTCAAATGCGATTGTGCATACTTTATAAATAAATGTAGTTTATTATTAAACAGACAGCCTATATGTCAGTCGACAGTGATTCTACTGCAAATGCAGTGTTTTCAAACCCAACATGACATGACAACGTAACACCTACAATAATAATTAATACATAGTTGAAAAAACTAAAGACAAAATCATTTCAAAAAAAAAAAAAAATCACTTCATCCGTAGACCGTATAATACGGTCTACGGATGAAGTGATTTTTTTATAATCTGTGGCAGATTATAAAAAAAACGTGTGTAACGTACATTTCAGTGTTTTGCCATGAAAGAGAAGAAATTGATAAGAAAAGGTAAATAAATGCTTGAAAAACATAATACTACAACCCCATGTTACAGATATCGACGAAGCAATCCCGTAGAATTGTATCCACTTAGTACGTGGCGCGAAAACGACTTATTCAGCTACGCGTTGGGAATCAAACAAGCATATTGCATTAGGAGGAAATAGCTTAGCTTCTTAGCCTGTCTAAGTGGCTTTGAAATTAAAATTTTGAAGGCTAAGAAAGCAACAATATGTGAATGGTTTTATGTTTCAAGATCGTGTTAAAAATCTATAATATATAAATTACGTGTCACGTTGTTTGTCCGCGATGGGCTCCTAAACTACTTTACCGATTTTAATCTTTGCACACCGTGTGCAGTTTGATCCAACTTGAAAGATAGGATAGCTTACAATGTTCCTTAAGGCACACGGAAGGTTTTAATAAAAAAAAAACTTTTGACAGAACGAAGTCTGTTCGGGCAGCTAGTAATCTTTATATAAGGAGCCGACATCCGAGTTAACGATCGCTGTTCAAGGGCATTAATAAAACCATAGTCGCCACTGACGCAATTTCAGTTGAAAGCTGTAGTTTAGGATGGAATATAGAATGCTCCACTTTCACTTATCATAATCATAGTCACCACTTGCGATAATGGTAACTGAATCTTTTTTGGCAAATTCGTGACCAGAATAAAAGAATTAAAATGATTTACGTCATTTATTCGGAGAGTCTTCGAAAAAGAGAGAACGTATCACGTATTCCAAAAACTCAATTCATTCAATTTTAATAATTCTACTTGGTCATGTTAGCTATCATAAATATTATTATGTTATCATAATAGTAGGATTACGCCATTATATTAAACTTCCTAAATTTGGTTGAATTCATTATTTATCGTGATATTACTCACTAAACAAATTTTCTTATCAAACCTTCCCACATGTAATAGGTACTCAGTATTCCGAAAAGATAACCGTGGTTAAATTATACGCGTGTTGCCAACGAATTCTGTTTTTCTCGTCGATATCTTTCCTACGACCTCTGCAGGTCATTTTCACAGTTCACTTGCTTCTATTATCATACGGGATCAAGGCCGGCTGTGGAAGGAATGTTTACCAAACGTTTACGTAATACTCAAGTATTAGATGGAAATAAGTAGGTACATTTCTTAAATGGCAATAATATGGTAATGGTACCTAATCTATTCTATATCCTACTAATATTATAAATGCGAAAGTTTGGATGTTTGGATGTTTGTGTTGCAATCACGCAAAAACGGCTGATCGGATATAGATGAAATTTGGTACACAGATAGTTTAATACCTAGAATAAAATATAGGATACTTTTTATCCCGAGATATTGATCTGTTCCCGAGGGAGAAGAAGTAAATTAAATGGTAATAGGAAAACAGTTCTGACGTTTGTCATCACAGTGACATTTGAAAACTCAAAACAGCTGATTGAGTGATTAAATTAAAATAATTGGTTCATTGTTTTAAAATGTTTATTTACAAACATATAAAAATTTGCGGTGAGGCACATTGTGATCATTTTTATCATACAATGGAAGCTTTATTAACCATCGATCTCGTGTAAAATCAAGTAAAGCAAACACAGCATTTTTTACGCAAAATGAAGGCTGCTTTCACATCAGCGTTTGTCGAGCGTTCCTAGCGCCAAACGCTTGATCGATGAACTATAAAAAATAATAATTTTACGTTGAATAAATACTCGTAGCTTAACAAGGTTTTTCCCAGCTCTCAATATGAGGTGCGATGGAAATATTATATTACATCGTATCAGGTTTAATTAATTGCAAATAATCATCAAATTTTTTTTTAACATTCGTAAATATCTACTTTATATATATTTACTTTATAGAAATAAATATAAATTTTGTTAATCTATTTAGCAAATCATTATTAACGTGTGTCGGATGATCGCGTACGCTTATAAAATCCTAGTGTGTTGTCGGCCTTATGTCAATTCGGCCTTATGTCAATAGTTCTTTATTTTTTATTGCTGTGCATGCATATTATAACCAGTGCGTTAGCCGAACACTACAAAACTTAAATAAGTTTTTAATGAACAAGACCGTTAGTATACAATGGTTTTAGGTAGGAATAGATTCATTGTTTAAGAAGCGATTTTCATGATTTTTTCATTGTATTGGGAATTGACTCAAGTTGGTTCTACTTCAATATAGTGAGACTGTGGATTCTGGAGATAAAAAGTGAGCTTCTCAGTCGTAGGGAATAACTAAACTGTGCTTAAATACGTTCGCTGTTGTTATCGTTCGCATCACCAGGTATGGTGGTGTGTCTTAGAGACGAAATATGACTCCTCAACGGAACAATTGAAATAACTAAACAATTTTTAAAAATATTTGTTGGTCGTAAATTGAAGTGTAAAATCTATAAATCCGTCATAAGACCTGTCGTAATGTATGGATCAGAATGATGGGCTACAGATGGATGAGAGACGATTGCATGTCACAGAGATGAGAATGTTGAGGTGGATGTGTGGAGTGACGAGAATGGATAAAGTGAGGAATATTAGAGGAAGTTTGAAAGTGGCAAAAATGACAGAAAAGTTGAAAGGGAACCGAATGTCGTGGTATGGGAACGTGATGAGGCGAGAGGAAACGCATGTGACGAGAAGAGTGATGTATATGAATGTAATGGATAGACGAAGGAGATGAGGACGACCAAAGAAAAGATGGATGGATTGTGTTACAGATAATATGAAAGATAACAGATTTAGCGTAAAGATGACGGCTTATAGGGAAGTGTGGAAACTGGAAGAGGAAAACATATTGTGTCGAACCCAAATAAAAGTGGGAAATGGGCAGGATGATGATGAATATTAACACTGTAAAACCAGACGCACAGACAAATACATTTTTTTTAATTATAAGTCAATGCTTGACTACAATCCCACCTGATGGTAAGTAGCGATGTAGTATTGGTTTATGATAGGATCTATTTAGTACATAAATATTTTCATACCTTTCATACTTTAGGTACGATGATGATGATGTTTCGCGATGACCCGCAATGATTGCGAGGAAAAAACTTAATTTGGCATACTTTTAATTTTAAATCATAGTTTAACGATATATCAAACTGCAACTTCATCTGCGTAAATAAGGTACACAGACAAATGAATAATTTGAGAGATGACACATTCACTATGTGGACCATGAATCATAATTTATTTTTGACTACGGTATCGTGTAATTTTTTAGCGATATAGTCGATATGGCTAAGACGCTATATAATTTTTAGCTACTAAAATATATTAATAAGCATGGGGCAACCTCGCTCTTGCTACTCTATGGAGTACATAAAACACAGAGTCTCTTCGTTTTGTTTCGTTTTAATGCCCTTAATAAAGATGTCATATATGGAAGCATCCGTTAATAATACCGATGTTATTTAAAGTATGATAATTATGGTTCGTTTGTGTTACGTTAGTGTAAACATAATTCTCTTAATGGTTCTGCTGTTTGTTCTAATTGCGGATTATAAACCTCCAGAATAATAGTTTTCCTTTTATTTTCTGCGCATCGCAAAATTTACACGCTTTGTTAATTTTATCCCTTTTTAGAAGCTTGTGGCTACTGAGATTCGCGTGTTGTGACTCGCATCATACTCTAGCAACAGCCCATCTCCGTCATTTTGTTTCATGAGCATGTTGCTAACGTCATTTACCTGCCTGTTCCGGCGTAGCAGCTCTCAAGCTTGCTGAAATTATTCCTCACGACGTTTCCTTTGATTTTTATGACCCCTAAGCAGCTCGCTGGTACGCCAAATAATGAGCACGTTGCTGGTGTCGATGATGTGCCTGTTTAAGCAGCTTTTAAGGTAGCCTGCCGCTGAATTTCTTCCTCACTACATGCCCTATGATTTTTTCGAATCTTTAGCAACTTGCTAGAAGGTGAAATAATAAGAATGTTGTCGACATCATTCTTTGGGTTGAAAAGCAGTATACTGTAAATTTAATTCACAAACATCCAAACTTCTAAACCTAACATCTAAATTTTAGTAGGATCTGGATCTAATTCTAAATTCTCGCGGACGAAGTCGCGGGTAGAAGCTAGTATATTATAAAACTGTAACTCGATTATGTCTGTACATTGAAGATATTTAAGAAAATTTGGTATCAGGGGACTACATAGGAGCAATAGATTGTGAATCTGTCATTTTTAAAAATCTTGTCTGTCTGTATGTTTGACACCGCATCACGCCAAAACCACTGAATGAAATTGAGTGCGGTTTTCATAGTTGTATTACTGGTGGTCTAACTTAAAATCTGGTGTATGTTTTATCGTGATGCGTCGCTTAGAAGCCGAGATATCAATAAATAGGACTTTTTGATACGCCACAAAACTGCAGGAAATACTGAAAGTGCCCGATAGAGCGATATAAAAGATTGTTTAGTATCGGAAATATACGTTATTTCTTCAAAAAAATAAATGTGTACCATTTTTTTTTAATTTATGATTATCAATGAATTAGTTCTGCTAATCAACAATAGATGTCAGTTTAGGTAACTAGAAGCCATAGTTAAAAAATGTAAGTAGGTCTGAGAACGAGTCAACAAATCTTTTATTAAAATTAATGTATAAATATACATATTTACAATATTTAAAACAATGGGGTTTTATGAAATTAGTTACCCTACTCAATCAATAACACATAGATAACTATGTTAGATTATGCTATTAGATTCCTATATTCAATTCGTTTTATGATGGTGTGGGTCAGAGTTAGTGATAATAATATGACACAAATTAGGAAAACTTTATTATCAAATATTGTTTTTTCTGTAGATTAATAAAAATATTAAATTTTGACAAAGTATTACAATTTAGATTTTCTTATTGTGATGTAGGAATAGGCACACAGAAAGTAGATAATAATAAAAATACAAATCAGAATGAGTAAGAAATTAAAATATTTGCGAATAATCGTCTACTGGTGTCACCTACTGGTCAATGCGTACCAAGCCGGCCCCTCATAGGCTAATGATGACCGGACGTAAGTGCAATACAAATAATTAACTAAAATACTTTTGAATTTGCGAATAGCCACGTAAAAACAGACGAGCCACCTGATGCTAAATTGTCATCATCCTTCATGGATGACTAAAAGCATCATCCGTGATCAGACTTAAGGCATATCACCCATTGGTTGTTATCCAAGAAAGAAAACAAGAATGATAAAATAATAAATTATGAAGCTGATTAAATTTCCATTTTGTCAAGTTTAGAGTGAGTCATTTATGATTTAGCAGAGCTTAGAATTAATATGTATGGAGCTATATAAATAGTAGTAATAATTACTTTTTAACAAAAAATAAAACCAACGAAAAAAAAACTGAAAAGCAAAAAATAAAATAAACCTTTTAGTATTATAAATTAAGATCCGAAATTAACAGTAAATAAATAATTTTAAGACCGTGCCAAACAAACAACCAAAATTAATTACATAAAATTCATGATATTATGAGGGCAGTGGCATGCGATGCACACGGCAGCAGCAGCGTGGCGCACATCTTTTAGCCGTTTGTTTTTTCATTGGTTTGGCACCGCCTCAAAATTATTTATTTACTGTTAATTTCGGATCTTAATTTATAATACTAAAAGGTTTATTTTATTTTTTGCTTTTCAGTTTTTTTTTCGTTGGTTTTATTTTTTGTTAAAAAGTAATTATTTTTTAATTTTTAGTTGCTATAATACTTATAATTAATAATAAATTATTGATTTTATGAATTATAGATTCAGTTACCAGGTAAAAATGTAGTAGATGAAATATCAATCATCCCCTATTTTCGTACCTATAGGGGTAAAATTTTGTTTCGAAATTTAAACAAGAGTAACCTCAAGATATACACTATTCAATAAAAAAAGAATCATCGAAATCGGATCATCCATTACAAAGTAATTGGGGTTAACATGTAAAAATTCCGGGTAAAAAACGGGTGAATAATCAATCATTCCCTATTTTCGTACCTTTAGGGTGGGAATAAAATTAAAAAAAAAAATATGGGACCAATTTCAAGACATACCCTATCCAATAAAAAAAGAATCATCCAAATCGGACCACCCTGTGCCGATTTCTGCGTGATCATACATAAAAAAAAAAAAAAATATACGTGTCGAATTGAGAACCTCCTCCTTTTTTTTTCGTCGGTTAAAAATAAACTAATGTTATGGTAATGCAAGCACGCTGTCGAATCAGTTTAAATAATGAGTTTCTTTTGAAACGTTTTATAGGTATAATATATACGTCTGGCATCTGGGCCAGGTTCTTGGACGAAAAGCTCGGCAATGCGTAGTTGGAAGTTACACTTAAAAATCCCAAAGTCATTCAGGAATAAACTCAGAGAGAACTAGAGTCTCCCGGTTGAGAGGCGGACTCTGCTGTCGGGCAGGGGATCCTTTTACTACCGTAAATCTAGCTGGTGCCGCGGTTCCAAAACTCCCCAGATAGTCGGAGGACTTTTGACTCTTCCTACAGAAGCGTTTAGCTCTCAGGCAGTCAAATACGGAGAGGCGAGACGTTCCTGAGCGACTCATGTAGCCCGTGGTCGGCGTGATCAAACATTGACCGAGAAACCTGACATGGTACACCTCAGGTACCTGCTAAACCACCCGATCCGATCATGGAGACAGAGCGGCGCGGCGGCGGCGGCAGTTTGCGTGATTTGGTGAGCAGCATGGAACCGTCTTACAGACATTACTTGATCAGATGAAAACACATAATAAGTCGAAATGAAGGAAGAAGTAGTGCCAATAAAACACTACGTAATTAAAATGGAAGAAGAATTTTATTCGATTACTTTAAGTTTGGCTGTTTATACATACTTACGTGAAAAATTTGTCGACGTCTATAAATAAATAGGAGCAGTCCACTGTCATTAATAATCTCCTACTCCTACAATGTCCTGGTTTAATTTCGGGGAAGTGTAGTCGAAGTAAAACTTTTTTTTTCAGTTGTCTTTATTTATCTCAGTATATCTTAATTGACCAGGGATGAAGCCTTTGAAAATGGTAAGTGAAAAAATAATAGTAGGATGAAACCCATTGAAAAAAGAAGATAATAATAATAACAATAATTTACGGGCGATCTGATGTCGGGAAGTGGGTGGGTTGGAGGGTGGTTGGGACTTGGGTAGGGGGGTGAGTTTTTAATGGTGAAAAACGGTTTATCTCCATATCCGGCAAAACTACAAGTCCTATGCAAAAAAGTTAAATCGCAAAGTTGGTCAAAAACTTTTGGATTTACACTTTTTTCATATAATCTCAAAATTGATGTGAAAAATTCATATACCTACCATACCATATATCTTTTACAAAAAAAACACGAAGTTTCGTGAAAACTTAACTTTTTATGTTCCAAACACACTGTAATTTTTTTGATTTAAAATATTTCTTTTTTCACGATATTTTGACTTAACATCGAAAAAGCGGTAACTTAACATTAAAAAAGTCGGTGGGATTTTTTTCCTTGAAATCTCTACTTTTTGATGGAATAAAAAAATTACATTATTATGGTAAATGTTGTGTGGTAGCTGCTACGAAATCATAGGTGGTAAGGCCCAACCATATGCCATATTGTATTAGGGTCTGGGTTGGGTTGGGTCTGGTGGTGTATCTCAGAAACAGACTATGTAACTCCAGAATGGGTGAGAATAACAGTTTTAAAAATATTTGTTGATGGTCACGTTGACATAGCAAAACCAGTACAACATTGACCAATTCAAGATCTGATGGTGTACGTATATAAAATCCCACTAATATTTCTTAGGCGTATAATAAGATATTTTTTTACCCTCGCTAAAGCGGCTAAATGGATTTAGATGAAATTTGGCTCACAGATATTTCATATCCCGCATCAAAGAACAGGGTGCATGTTCATGGGGATCAGGTCGTTCGAGGGTCGGAGATGGATCTGCTTCTTCATCAGGTCAGGGTATAAATCAGTTTAGAAGTTAGGTTTACAGTTTATTTAGTGTTTTAGGGTTTTGTTCCTCAAATGAAAAAACATAACCTTTACAGGATCACTTCGTTGTCCGTCTGTCTGTCTGTCTGTCTGTCGGCCCTATTTTCTCAGGAATGCGTGGAGGTATCATTCCAAAAAAACTTAAACTTATTTATATTTTGGTTAATAGATCGCTATGTCCACGCATGGGAACGACAGTTTTACAGCGGCAAAGTTAAGTTTGTTACTGAATCATTTAATATTGCTCTTATGTTCGGTTCTGTAAATTTGTACAAAACCCTCTGTGCCAAAAAAACTCGCATTTCCCGGGATGTTTTTTAATTACTTTCATTTAATTCACAAGTCCACGCAGACGAAGTCGCGGGTAAAAGCTAGTAATGAAACTAAAATTAGAACTCCGGAAGTGTGTTTAATATTGACTTTTGTGTGATTTAAGTATAATAATAAATGCTAAAACAATATAAACTATAAAAAATATAAAAAAATATAAACAGTTGCCTGTGTCGCGGGTGGCATGGACGACACATATAACACATCTGCCCCGGCCGGGAATCGAACCCGGAACCCCTCGCTTCGCAGGCAGGGTCGCCTATAAATTGTTTAGTGTGAGTCTGCCTAATTTTTATATACAAATTTCCATAAAAAAAAAACACTTTGAGTAAGTAGCTATTAGAATACATGTTTACTGAAAAAAGCCATTACGATAAAGTAAATATACTTTTTCTTCCATATCATCCATATTTCGCTGCACTCGTAGACATTGCTCACTTGCACTTACATGTCTTAGGTCTAAGTGCGAGTGAGTGCGCAATATGTCAGCGAGTGCAACTTCAGATAATGCGAATACTGTAGGTGATTACAAAATCACACAGAAGGTAACTCATAGAAGTGTCCGCATAGCGGGTTTTTCCGCGACTGATTTAAAAACCGCAAATTTTTACAAAATGGCTCGTGGGGAAAAACCGCGAATAACCCATACAATAGGGATATTGATACTATCAGTAAATTAAAATAAATTTATGTTTAAAGTATCAAGGAAAACATTTAAACACCTAAAATATTATTCTTTTGTCGAAATCAATCAATATAAATTAAATATTTTAAAATGTTAAAAATAGTACTCACTGTCACGTGACCTCAAACGCCGTTTGGAGCTTATGACGTCATTGTTCCTATTTTATATGAAACTTCAGTCGACAGATAGTATTGAATATCGGCTAGTGACGTCACGTGACGTTTTTGGCGGGAAATTCGAAAATGATTTTTATTTATCAATTTTTGTTTTTAAATTGAAGATTATTATTTTTATAATATTTTTTTCGTGAATCTTAAGGTTCTATCTATAAAATGAAATTGAATCCTAAAATTAGTCAACATCCCTATTCAATAGGTGCGTCGCATTAGGCAGTTTAATTGCTATCACTAGCTTCAGTCTGCGGTTCCACCCATTGAAAAGTAGTGTCCTAACGAAGTAGCACATCTAACCATCTAAAAATAAATTTTAAAATCATTCTTAATTTTTAATATAGGTACGCACAGCGTACTGCTCGTTTCACGGTTTTTGACCAAGGTGTGAGCGGCTACAGTGGTTTCGCGGTTTCGCGGCTAACCGCTCGTAGGAAAAAACCGTAATACGGTCTAGGCTAAATCTAAAATTCGCCCACCTGCATGTCGCGCCTCACACTGAGGTTTTTGGAACGACGTTCCTTATCGCGCGTTGCGAAAGGGGGCTAGGCGGAAAATTTGGTAACGACACTTTTTGCCGTAACGAAAAGTGGTAACGACACTTTTTGCCGTTGTAGTTTTTT
Source organism: Thymelicus sylvestris (assembly GCA_911387775.1). Classification (NCBI taxonomy): domain Eukaryota; kingdom Metazoa; phylum Arthropoda; class Insecta; order Lepidoptera; family Hesperiidae; genus Thymelicus; species Thymelicus sylvestris. The sequence goes on from OU426889.1 coordinate 18,398,158, forward strand.
TTTACATAGAAAGCAAGCCAGAGTACTAGGATAGCAAAAACATATTTTTGTTATCCTAGTACTGACTGCAAGAAACTTCGTTCCATCCGGGTGTCCCTTGACACCTCTGAAGTTTTTTTTTTATACTTTTAGCAGGCAAACGAGCAGACGGGTCACCTGATGGTAAGTGATCACCGCCGCCCATGGACATTAGCAACACTGGGGGCGTCACCAACGCGTTGCCGGTCGAGAAAATGACGATAGACCCGCTTCAATTACCATCTCATCTCATAATCCGTCGACGCATTTGTTGACTGGATTAATTAAAACATTAGTTATTATAACATGAAGAGATTTTCCCAAGATAAATGACGTAAGTTGAATAGAATTGAGTAGAATAGAATATTTTTATTTCTAAGGCCACGAAAACAAGAACAAGAAATATACACTTAAAAAGAACACAACAAAAAAAAACATTTAATAGTAAGAATCAAACAAAAAAAAATGTACAGCTACATTACAAATACAAAGTTCTTGCTACATTATTGCTAAAGTACTAAATTGTTATTATCTTAGGAACATGCCTGTGTAAACGTGGGAGTAAACACATAAATTGGGTAATTTACGCGCGAGAATTACGGGAACCTTTAAGCTCTTGATCCGAGCGATGTCTCTATACTCTATAGAATGGAATGGATAACTTCATACCGTCAAATTAGCCGTACAATGTGATTACAAAGGAAGGTGTTACACAAATTTGTATGTCAACAAAATACCGATTTTGTGTAAAGACATGTTCACGAACACAAATTAGGGTTGGTTTAGGGTGAAAATAATTATATTACAAGTCACTTATACTATTATTATCTATACTAATATATAAAGAGGAAATATTTGATTTTTTGTTTGCATTGAATAGGCTCCGAAACTACTGAACCGATTTGAAAAATTCTTTCATTGTTGGGAAGCTACACTATCCCCGAGTGACGTAGGCTATATTATATTTAAAAAAAAATTGGGATCCTTAATAAAACTCCAATAATGTAGTCCAAGGTGTAAAAAAAAATAAGAAAACCGACGCAAAGCGAGGGCGTTTACTCGTAGTTAAATATATTAGGAACTAGCTTCTACCCGCGACTTCGTCCGCGAGAATTTAGAATTAGATCCAGATCCTACTAAAATTTAGATGTTAGGTTTAGAAGTTTGGATGTTTGTGAATTAAATTTACAGTATACTGCTTTTCAACCCAAAGAATGATGTCGACAACATTCTTATTATTTCACCTTCTAGCAAGTTGCTAAAGATTCGAAAAAATCATAGGGCATGTAGTGAGGAAGAAATTCAGCGGCAGGCTACCTTAAAAGCTGCTTAAACAGGCACATCATCGACACCAGCAACGTGCTCATTATTTGGCGTACCAGCGAGCTGCTTAGGGGTCATAAAAATCAAAGGAAACGTCGTGAGGAATAATTTCAGCAAGCTTGAGAGCTGCTACGCCGGAACAGGCAGGTAAATGACGTTAGCAACATGCTCATGAAACAAAATGACGGAGATGGGCTGTTGCTAGAGTATGATGCGAGTCACAACACGCGAATCTCAGTAGCCACAAGCTTCTAAAAAGGGATAAAATTAACAAAGCGTGTAAATTTTGCGATGCGCAGAAAATAAAAGGAAAACTATTATTCTGGAGGTTTATAATCCGCAATTAGAACAAACAGCAGAACCATTAAGAGAATTATGTTTACACTAACGTAACACAAACGAACCATAATTATCATACTTTAAATAACATCGGTATTATTAACGGATGCTTCCATATATGACATCTTTATTAAGGGCATTAAAACGAAACAAAACGAAGAGACTCTGTGTTTTATGTACTCCATAGAGTAGCAAGAGCGAGGTTGCCCCATGCTTATTAATATATTTTAGTAGCTAAAAATTATATAGCGTCTTAGCCATATCGACTATATCGCTAAAAAATTACACGATACCGTAGTCAAAAATAAATTATGATTCATGGTCCACATAGTGAATGTGTCATCTCTCAAATTATTCATTTGTCTGTGTACCTTATTTACGCAGATGAAGTTGCAGTTTGATATATCGTTAAACTATGATTTAAAATTAAAAGTATGCCAAATTAAGTTTTTTCCTCGCAATCATTGCGGGTCATCGCGAAACATCATCATCATCGTACCTAAAGTATGAAAGGTATGAAAATATTTATGTACTAAATAGATCCTATCATAAACCAATACTACATCGCTACTTACCATCAGGTGGGATTGTAGTCAAGCATTGACTTATAATTAAAAAAAATGTATTTGTCTGTGCGTCTGGTTTTACAGTGTTAATATTCATCATCATCCTGCCCATTTCCCACTTTTATTTGGGTTCGACACAATATGTTTTCCTCTTCCAGTTTCCACACTTCCCTATAAGCCGTCATCTTTACGCTAAATCTGTTATCTTTCATATTATCTGTAACACAATCCATCCATCTTTTCTTTGGTCGTCCTCATCTCCTTCGTCTATCCATTACATTCATATACATCACTCTTCTCGTCACATGCGTTTCCTCTCGCCTCATCACGTTCCCATACCACGACATTCGGTTCCCTTTCAACTTTTCTGTCATTTTTGCCACTTTCAAACTTCCTCTAATATTCCTCACTTTATCCATTCTCGTCACTCCACACATCCACCTCAACATTCTCATCTCTGTGACATGCAATCGTCTCTCATCCATCTGTAGCCCATCATTCTGATCCATACATTACGACAGGTCTTATGACGGATTTATAGATTTTACACTTCAATTTACGACCAACAAATATTTTTAAAAATTGTTTAGTTATTTCAATTGTTCCGTTGAGGAGTCATATTTCGTCTCTAAGACACACCACCATACCTGGTGATGCGAACGATAACAACAGCGAACGTATTTAAGCACAGTTTAGTTATTCCCTACGACTGAGAAGCTCACTTTTTATCTCCAGAATCCACAGTCTCACTATATTGAAGTAGAACCAACTTGAGTCAATTCCCAATACAATGAAAAAATCATGAAAATCGCTTCTTAAACAATGAATCTATTCCTACCTAAAACCATTGTATACTAACGGTCTTGTTCATTAAAAACTTATTTAAGTTTTGTAGTGTTCGGCTAACGCACTGGTTATAATATGCATGCACAGCAATAAAAAATAAAGAACTATTGACATAAGGCCGAATTGACATAAGGCCGACAACACACTAGGATTTTATAAGCGTACGCGATCATCCGACACACGTTAATAATGATTTGCTAAATAGATTAACAAAATTTATATTTATTTCTATAAAGTAAATATATATAAAGTAGATATTTACGAATGTTAAAAAAAAATTTGATGATTATTTGCAATTAATTAAACCTGATACGATGTAATATAATATTTCCATCGCACCTCATATTGAGAGCTGGGAAAAACCTTGTTAAGCTACGAGTATTTATTCAACGTAAAATTATTATTTTTTATAGTTCATCGATCAAGCGTTTGGCGCTAGGAACGCTCGACAAACGCTGATGTGAAAGCAGCCTTCATTTTGCGTAAAAAATGCTGTGTTTGCTTTACTTGATTTTACACGAGATCGATGGTTAATAAAGCTTCCATTGTATGATAAAAATGATCACAATGTGCCTCACCGCAAATTTTTATATGTTTGTAAATAAACATTTTAAAACAATGAACCAATTATTTTAATTTAATCACTCAATCAGCTGTTTTGAGTTTTCAAATGTCACTGTGATGACAAACGTCAGAACTGTTTTCCTATTACCATTTAATTTACTTCTTCTCCCTCGGGAACAGATCAATATCTCGGGATAAAAAGTATCCTATATTTTATTCTAGGTATTAAACTATCTGTGTACCAAATTTCATCTATATCCGATCAGCCGTTTTTGCGTGATTGCAACACAAACATCCAAACATCCAAACATCCAAACTTTCGCATTTATAATATTAGTAGGATTAAATTAGCAATTACTTCGTTGAAGGAATATTTCGTGAGAAAACTTGCACATCTGTCAGTTCTTAGAGAGTAATGTTCTCAAAGATGTGTAAATTCAAATATAAAGTCCGCCAATCCGCACTTGGCCAGCTTGGTGGTCTATTCCCCTCACAGTGCAGCAGTGCCTCGTTGTTAGAGGATACCCGAGCTAGCAGTGGGACTGTATTCGGTTGTAATGCGGACAGGTTCCTATTAATTAAGAATATAATAGGATATAATGCATAATACTTTATTTCAATGTCCACAATAAACGCACTTGCACAGAATAACTAAAAATAGCTAATTTGTAATTTAACTAGCGTAAATATAATAGTCACGCTATCGCAGTTAAGCTATACCATGTACGAAGTCAAGCTGTAATATAATTATAGCATTTGTTAGTACGTAGCGTTACCAAAGGGAGCAAAGTGGGTTGCGTTACCAACGGACTAATTAAAACAAATGTTGCTGACAAATGCAACATCCTTAGCGTTTTCAAACGAATTAGCGTGAACATGCAAAAGCATCCGAAATTATTTTGTTGGTGGCTAATCTGTAGCGAACTAAATATAGCGCTAATAAATGTTTTCCTGCTCTGGTAAAAGTTATGTTTATACAAAAGCTGTTAGCATTTTTAACCCCCGACGAAAAAAGAGGTAATTTAAGTTATTATGATCAATTTTTTTTTGCATGAAAGGTGACTTAATCGAGAGTGTTATTTGCTATGTTTGGTGTAAATATAACTGTCGGAGCTTTTTTAATGTAATTAATATCATTTCCAGAAAACGGACAAGCGAGGTAATTACACTTGATTGTAAGTGATCACTAAAACCAATTGACGTCTAGATCATCAAAGGTATCATTGAAGTAATACGGGCATATCGGCCATAGTACGCCGTCGATCCATTTAAGTGAGCTTATCGTGAGCATATAAGTGTATCGTGTTAATTTCCGTTAGGAACAGCATGGTTTTAGTATGTTACTAATAGTGGACAGGCTCCTTTAAACTAAAATCTAAAAAAATTGTATAATCATACTTTACATTAAAATTTGTCGTACACATAAAAAAAATCGGTTTTCGAATTTTTTCCTTTACTTGTGACTTGTGATACTTATATGTATGTAAGACATTGCTTCGTGTATTTCATGATTATAGGTCAAGGAGATTATTATACTATTTTGATCTTCTTGCAAGTGCCAAAACAACTCAAAAATACTGCATAAATTGTCGTACATAATACTGCATACTTGCTCCTCGCGTGGCTTGGCACATAACCAGCTTACATAATTTGTTTGTTTACAGCCTTTGTTGACTTACGCTAAAGATCCTCACTGAAAGGTCTTTATTTCTAGACTTTTATACAATTAGCTATTACAACAAATGAGAACTCTCTCAGAGCAGCTAAAAATTACGTTTTGTCTAAAAACTACAAGAGTTTTAAAGAGTTTACATTTAACTTTTTGTTATACTAGTCGATTGAAAATAGCACCCAAAATGAAATCGACATTTTTGAACGTAATACGACACTTAAACGATTATTTAATACATAGAAAAAAAGTCGGTTTACGGACGGTAGTTTAACGTGACAACGTCATGACAAAACATTGATGAAATGATTGCATACTTTTATAGATAAAATTGAGCGCTTCGGCCGATCGTAGCCGATCGTGCCTCTCTATCGCTTGTTCCGCGCTCTCGCTCGCGCGGAACGGGACAATGAGTCATGCTTTTTCGTGCGTGCGCCCGGCGTTCATCGTTTTAATAGACGTTATCACGTCAAAAACCTCAAAAGTTGTGTAAACAATTCACTCGTATTGGAACATCTGACCCCTCAATAATATACCTAAGCGCTCTACAAAACATTCGCCACTAGCGATAATCCAACTATACACCCGAACTGGCTAAACTTCAATCAGCAAAGATGGAGATACAAGCAATCCTAGATACAATATCCCAGATAATGAATACCCATTATCTAAATACTGCTGTTTTAAGGATAATTTATAAAAAAAAATAAAGCGACGTAGATACGAGATCGTAGGGCGGTAAAAAATGGCAGCTTTTGGCTCTAATGTATCTAGATTAGCGCGACGCACGGGAGAATTACTCAAATGTCGCCTTTATTAAGTGTCGAGGTTAATGATATCTATCGCTCATGTTGATGATACAATTTGACGATTGTAGCTGAGTTAATTGTACAGTCACCTGCAGAGAAAAGTAACACATCTTTTACTGTGTGTTTATTAAGAGATGGGTCACTTTTCTTTGCAGGGGGCTGTACCATGCTTGCGAAGTGTCTGAGTTCCATTCCCAAGATAGATTTACGTTAATGCTTTAAGATTTTTCGAACGCCTAGATGTATGATTTTAACCCGTACGTTACGTATGTAGTATATTTTAGTAATATTTGTTTTATTAATTCACTTCTATGTTAGCTTTTTTTAACCGACTACAAAAAAGGAGGAGGTATTCAATTCGACTGTTTTGTATGTTTGTTACCTCAGAACTTTCGACTGGTTGAACCAAGTTTAATTTTTTTTTAACGAAAGCTAGTGCTTGTCATGTAGTCCCACTTAAATTTAAGTTAGATCTGACGAGTACTTTTCGAGTTATTTTGAAGTTGGTTATTTTTTTTCTTGGTAAAATTCAGATTATCAGTATTGAGCCCATAATAGTTTCAAATAGACCGTTAGTCTAGTCAATGGCGCCAGGTTTTATTAGTGGCACTGGACTAATATTAGATGGTTATCTCGAAAGTTTTTAGCCTATAGTACTAGACGCTCTAGCTAGAGAGTTTATACCGGTTGATAATTTTGCGACTGAATCACCAGATATCAACCAGTTATACATACTCGTAACAATCTGTTGCAATGCTTAAGTACAGAAAGTATACGGGAGTACCCGCTATAATCTCGTCTATTGCGCCATGAACTTCAGTGACCATAAAACTGCAAGTGTTCGGGACTTACCTGTAATACCTTTGTTTTACGTCCCGTCTTATTGGCACTTGGGAAGTTTTATTGCTCTGGATCTTACGTAGTCCAATGAATTGTGTTGTATAGTGATCGGAACAGTTGAGCTGTGGGCTCAGTGGCACTCTGGATGGCTTATGGCACAATTTGATGTGTGGCCCCTTACTTATAGTTAAATACCCATCCTCAAACTTTATCTCATGGCTTTGAAAGGCTTATGAACTTGCGGCTCGTGAGTAACCATTCTACCTAATGTATGTTCATGTAGGTTTCTGTTACTGCTACTTTGAGGAAATAAGTCCGAATATCGTCGTATTTAATGAGTTAAATAAACAAAATATATGGTATCTAATAAATTATACACAGTTGTGATGGTCCGAAGGTGGGAGAGAATGCTTTTAGCATAAAGTCCGCCTTTGCTTTTACACTAAATTGTATGGTGCAAAGTTAAATAAAAATAAAAAAATAGTCTAGCGGTTTCAACGTTTATCTCTCAAACGCGAAGGTCTGAGTTCGAATCCAACACGCACCTTTAAAAAGTCATCTGCTTATAGAAGTTACGGCATATACCCTATGCCTATAACCTATAGGCATATACCCTTTACATGGTATGGGGAGACCCAGGCAAAGTTTTGGAAAACTAATGGTTGTGATGATGCGATGATGCATTGTATTTTCAATAACACGCGATAAACGATTAATTTGCTGATGCTTTAACAAAACTATACGCATCGCGATGTTCCCAGTTGAATAGCAATCATCCTATGCGAATTCCAAATACTTGGACTTGCATTCAATGCATTCATACGCAGTTCGGGTAGGGTTGACACTTTACATATTGAACAAGTTTACATTCTGGTTCTAATATTTTATGAATCTTTGGTCTTCATAATAATATGTTACTGTTGAATACTGAATATTGGTATGAATACTGAAAAAGTTTGATCACACTATTGTCATTTAAGTAATATAAATAAGCCGTAAATGAGTTGGAGCTTGAAGTACATATCCTGACCGTGGTATCAGGATATAATTCCCATAAAAATGTATTGTCATTGGAACTTAAACAAAAGTGAAATATACTTCGTACGATTATACAAAGTAGTTCCAACTTATTGTTAGCTTGCATATAATAATATGACCCACGCACTAAAAAGGCTAATTAAATAAAAGTTTGCAAATATAATTTTCTTAATACAATTATGTCAAGTTACAACCCTAGCCATTACAGGCGAAAACAAAACCTTGTCTAACTCGTGCTTCTGTTTCGTATGTATGTAGGTAATTGTACATTCGTTGGCTTCGACGGAATCTGCTCCGTTGTAGTTGTTCTAATAAAGATGTATTGTTGTTTGATATCTATGTATGTTTTAATGATGGTATTCACATCTCGGAAGTATCGATACTTTGAGTAAAAATAACTTATTTGTTATCGTATTAACTGCCAAATAGATAAGCAAGCCCCCGTGCTTCCCTAATTATGTTATTGATATTTTTGATAATAGATACATTTATTTTATGAGATGTAGTGATAAATTATTCAAGTTTAATAGTTTATACAGCTATTTTCATGACAACAAACAAGTACAACCCTCAGTTATACTTATGAGAAGTTACAAAAGGGATGATTAACTTTTTCCAAATTCAATCATGCAATATGTCCCAAGATTTCAAGCAAATGTTAATGGAAATATACACTTAAAGTGTGAATTAATATTAAGAAAAATGCATTATTTATGACTTCGTGTCGCCTGTGCAAAGTGCAACGTTTTTTGATGAGACTTGTACAGTTTTTCAGTACAGTTCTAAAGTTTTTACTTGATTTACCTAAATGTCTTTGCAAGCGATGGTTATAAACACAACTCAACAATATAATATCTTTACCTAAACTACTACTTTAGACTTTGATATGACTGATTGACATGTCGGAAATAATAAACTCAATCATGTTAAAAACTACGATGTGTCGATTATTTTCTTTTGCTGTTCGCAAGATAAAGCAGTATTCAAAAAGGTAACAAAGACAAAAAAATAAAAAACATATGTGATGGATTTAGGTTTCTGTACTTAATTTAAGGAGATGCATTACGAAATTGTATTTCATTACACATTGTATTTAAGAACTTTTATCGATAGAAACTTTCCCAACACTACGCTCTTTATTATAGTAGTGGTATATTAGTAGTAAGCTAGAGTATGGGCAGGTTTAATTAAAAGTTTAATAATTAACACAAAACTTCTCTTATTCAATTTTAAGTTTTAACTATTGTAGCTCAATTATATCTATATCTCCTCCTATTTGGAGTCGGTTAATTATTTTACGTGCTGTTTGGAAGCTTAATAATATATTATTTTATAATCAGTAAAATTTACCGCAAAAATGATAATAATTATGATGTGAAGAATATATTGCATAGCATTCTGACATGTCATATTCGCTCACCTTTATTTAACAAAACAAATATGTAAATAACTAGAAAATGAAACTAATTTTCATATTGAATACCCAAAAAACTGGGCCAGGATTCATGGCAATCGCATTACGAAGATAGACGGACAGCGTGACCGGAGTTTTAATGAAATTCCCGGTTTGGTACTCTTCAGAGAGAATGGCCCGTGAATAATATATCAGCTTTTTGATTAGGCAGCTTCCTTTGTTGTTTTAAAACACAGCCTTATAATCGCGTTTTTTATATTAAAATGCAAGTGAAGGTTCAAATGTGCTGTCGACTTTATTCACCTGGGTTAATTCACGCACGAATCTTCAGTCTACTTTTAGAAGACTTTATTCATTTTCTATGAAACGATGTTTCCAAAACTTCACGTCCCGTCCCGTCCACGCTACGTATGCATTGAGCTTTAAAAGGCCGTAGATCTTTCCAACACTTTGTCTGGATTATTGTTACTACTGCGAAAGCTTGTTGATGAAATTTTATAGGAGCGTTCAACATAGACCAATAAGTTATCAAGATAGAGCATGTAATAATAATACGGAAGATAATAATAAATGATATTTATCTCATAAGTTTAAAGAAAATTAATGCAATAAACAGCTACATTTATTTACTTTTAATAAGTCAGTGTTTTACGATAGTATTCGATGGTAACGTGTATCTCTTTTCTTAAAGAAGCTATAAAATGGCGGGTACTCCATTCAACGCTCCATATTTTTAAACCTTAAACCAGCCTCCGAACCCAGATATAGATGTAATTCTATAGATGAAGAAAATATTGTTGACTTGAACTCTTTTGAAGTTTCTTCTACAAAATTATCGCTCCATCTCTTCTCCTCATAAATCTATGATATGCACAGAGCGCTCATGTTTTGACAAGCGTTACTGTCAAACGCGTAGTGTACACAAGATGAACGCGAGGTAAACACTGTTCTAACCGCATAATGTGCAGTTACTCGTACACTCGGTACAATGTTTACGTCTAGTATAATTTGTGCGGTTTAGAACGCCTACAGCAACCATAGACCGTAGAAACAATAGACTCTAGCATATAAAGTGTGCAAACTGCCTACACTATTTTTAAGATTCCGATCGACTTTTATCGTATAGTAATATTAACAAAAGAGCGATGTAGTAAAGTAAAAAATAGTAGCGTTCATAGCCCGATGGTTTGTGTAGATCCTTATTGATCAATCAATCAATTAATCAATTCTTTATTTGCAGGAAAAAGGATCGACAAAGTTAAGCAACAGCGAGCGTGGTCGGTAGTAGGATAGGTGAACACTAGTGGCAAAAAAATATTCTATGAATGTTTCCGTGCTTCGGAGGGTACGTACAGGCGTCAATCGCGATTGCTATCATAACAACAGTAGTTAAAACATCTTTGAGAACCTAATGTGGCATGGATACTTCCGACACTCAGATTGGCCACTAACCTCTCCACCAATCCGCACTGGAGCAGCGTGGAGTATGCTCTAGGCCTCCTCAAGAGAGACCCGTGCCCAGTAGTGGGCCGTACAACGTGTGACTTAATATTACGGCCAATATTTCTTTTTCTTTGTATTCCTGAATACCTGTATCAAAGTAAAATTAAACAAAAAGTTCAAATTCCAGCTAAACATTTTGGGGTGTAACATATTTTAAAATATTAAACGCAAAATATACATTCAATTTTCCGGCAATATCTTTGAAGTGAATAAGAAGTAATAAATTTAATCGCGATATGGCTTCGGTTTCTAGGTACTCAACGAGGTGTGATGTAAACACACGGGATTTTGTAACGAATAAAAACGACAAAGTTATAAAATACATTCAAATACGTAATTTTACATTTTTATCAAAAGCGACCTAGCAGTAGTAGGTTGTAGTGACCCTGAATGCCCGATAAAGAATAATGTCATAGTATTTATGGGCATTTTCGCCAAAAAGTGTACATTTCGTTTTTACCGTGTCCCCTGACTTCATACTTCGAATTTTCTTAATTATAATGCCCAAATATAAAATCGTAATTTTTTTCTGTTTCTCTGTTTAATAATCTTTACGGGAACACCAACAAAAGTTGCAATTATTGCTTTATATAATTTTTATTAATAATTTAATAAAATAAGACCATCGTTTTTACGATGTCCCCTGCAGATTTCGACTACAAAACATGCGATAAAACATGTTTTGTATGTTCGATAGCATTCAAATTTGGGGCTATATAACATTAACTGAATATCGACAATATAAAAAAATCATTTTTTATTCAGTTTTTGACTGCTAATTAGCAGAAATAAGAGTTTAAAAAAATTTTCAAAAAATGGTTCGGGTGGAATTCCACCATCCGTTACCGCGGTTTTGTATTTTTTGTAAATTCTACCATGAGAACTGATAAATATTACGCATGGCAAATCATTTTTGGATAATCGCATGACAATCTGTGCATGGTTATGTCAGTGTTTTTTCAGTAGTTTTCCAGGGATTAAGTAAATAAAGTTGAGTCGACTTCGTAGCAATTTTGAAGTTCCCTTCCGAAACAGCTGATTTCTCAAGGTAAATGTAAATATATTTTTATGGAAATGATTATATCGAAAAGCTAATGTTTTAACGAAACCTATATGTTAACATTTTCCTAGTATATATAATTAGATTTAATCAAAATTTCAATTTCAATATTCTATTTGGGAATCCGTTACTTCGGTTCCGAAACTATGCTAGTGGTAACGTATTATGTGGAAGGCAAAAGTAGCGGAATGGAACAGATAAAGTTGATGTTACGCTGTGGTAATTTGGTTGACTTCAAATATTTTTTATTATGTTTTAATATGGTTTTTTCTAATTGCTGTCAGATTATTATATGAACTGTTTTCAAATCAAATCAATTTATTGTGGAATATAGGTACACATGTTATAATATAGGTAAAAATTATCAGCTATATCCCTGCCACATACGGGCATATAATAATAGTTTAGGTCCATAATAAAATAATTATACATCAAGAAACAATAACGAAAGAATTTTAAATTTTAAAAGATTAGCAAAGTATGACAATTAAGCAATTAAATTATAAAGTATTAACATCAATGGACTTATCAATAGAAAATGTCAAAAATGATAAGAAATGTTATATTATGTAGAATAAAGTAATGAAAATTAATAATAATAATAATTCGCTATAATTTATTGCGGCAAAAGTTTTTGGAAACTTTATTCCTAAAAATAGCTTTATTTTTGTTTTAGTCTTCTATTGTTTTTGAGTATTTTCAACTGTATTGGGGTGGCTTTTACGACGCTTAAATTGGGGTGAAAAATATGGATCCCAATCCCATGCTAGCATAGTAGGGTGTCACAAAAGGCTACAGAAGCCGGCCCGCTTTGTTATAAAACTGCACATAAGTATAATCTTATCAATAGGTATTAATTATTAAATAATATGGATAAACTTCTTTTTAGCCCATACCCCCGATTTATCTAAATTTTGGTATGGAATACCTGCGTATTTCAACACGCTGAGTAATTTTCAGAAATTATGCGGAACGAGTTTTTCATTTTTCTCCCAAACCACTGGCTCTACCAGAAAAATATAATGTACATAAAATATCAGTCTTTTAATGGGCTTCAACTTTTGTAGAAAAACATTTTTCTGTAAAATCAGTACTTTGCCAAATAAACGTGAAAAACGAAAAATCATGTTTTCTTCAAGGTGACCATGAATATGAATGAAATATACTTATTTAATAAGTAAGTACACTATAGTTTTATAGTAAAGTTAATTTTGTGATAGTCTAGTGGTTAAAAGACTTCTGCCGCCTATTTGGGGACTTGTGTTAACAGTGTGTGTGTGTCTGATACCTTACTTTCCATTCCATTACTTCGAGCTTTCTTATCCGTGACTGTCCCCAAAAAAAGGAAAAATAAAATATCCTATTGTTAATTAGTTTTCCAAGAAAAGTTATTTATTTTATTTTATAAAATTAAGGAATAGTTTTGTTTTCTCTTTAAAAATACCAAGATTTAGACTGTTTGGTTTTTTTGCTTTTAAAAGACAAAAATATAAAGTAAAATGACCAAATAGTAACTGACGTAGGTAAATGACACGCTAACACTACGTTTTAGGTTGATTTTACTGTTTTTTTTAATTAATATATTTCTGTATCCCTAGTGAACCTAATTAAAGACTAATTTTACCAAAACTGTGTTTAAATATCTTTATATTGTCATTTGTATAGGTCACCGAATGGAAGAATTTATTGTCCCGCCTTACAGAAAATGTCCTGTAATTTTAATTTCAGTAAGTATTTTATCACCTTATTATATTTTCTGGCAAGAAAATAACATAACAATACAATGTAATTCAAAAAATCGTAAAAATTTCAACAAAAAATAAAAATTTAACAATTTAAGAAATGTACACTTTTTGGCGAAAATGCCCTTATATGAGATATATTATATTAGTTCCCGAGGCTTACTTGTTTCTCATGTCTTATTTTTTTTGCAACCCAAGACAAGTGAGAGCTTGTGACATATAAATACATTTTCAACATAATATTTCAGATGTTTTAGATAATATCGTAACATACAGACGTAAAAAGATAGACTGACACAAATTGGGATAACTCAAAATACAAAATTAGGGATAACTCAAAAACTACTCATCAGATCTCGCTCAAATTTAAGTGTATCCACATGACCACATGACAAGCACCAGTTTTCGATTAAAAAAAGAATCATTCAAATTGGTTCATCCAGTCGAAAGTTCTGAGGTAACAAACAAAAAAAAATGGTTGGTTCCCTACAGTCGAATTAAATACGTCCTGCTTTTTTGAAGTTGGGTAATAAAATAAAAATATTTGGAATTTTCACTTTTATTTATTACCACCCTTAATTTCGCTTCGGCAAACTTATCCCTTAGTAGGTATGTACATACACTCGAAAAAGCTTTTTGGATGGAATTGCTTTGTTTGTTTTCTATTTGTGAACCATTTGTAACCAAACAAACACCCTAACCCCAAGCTAACAACAATATCAGAAAATCCATATTAAAAGTTAAAGTACTTTTAAGATTAGATAGAAAATACGCCAATTAAATAGACAAAAATTCTACAAGTCAGTGTAAGTTGTCTCAAATATTTTCAACGTACTGACATCGATCAGTTTGAAAGTGAAAGAATGTAAGTAAAGCTGCGTAACCGCACACAACTTTACATCGTGTGTTTACAAAAACCCAGGGGCGTGATACATTTGCGCGCCCACTAAACTTTGACATGTGGTAAAAGAACCGCCGCCCCAAGCTATACACGTAAAGCCTACTTTTTGTTTTTTCTTATCACGTTTCAGGTGGGCTTTAAGGAATTTACGTGTAACGACTACGACACGATTTTATTTAGTTTTTATGTTGTAAGGTAATTTCTGATAGATAGATATTGTAATACTTCATGACAAAGCACCTTTGCAAAAAGCTGGTTATTAAGTTAGTATTAGTCTACTTTGCAACAATCCGCGTTTAACATGTATGATGGTATATACCTCCCACAACGGAAACATGCACTACAATAATTAAAAGCTGGTTCATTAAAAAAATTACGTGCATCAGTGTATCAATGATACCTACATGAATAAATGATTTTGAATTTGAATTTGAATTTCGAGGCTTTTTCATATATTAATAGATCAGGTCTCAAAGGGATTATATTGGTAATTATTTCTCCTTGGGGTCCTCTTGGATAGCTACCACCCTGTTGCTTTAAACAGCCGTCAAATGACTCGTCGTGTTCCAGCTGCGGGCTTAAGAGCCAGGTCTTTCTTTCTTTTTCTTCTCTCTTTTTACCGGACAAAAAAGACATTTGAAAAAATGATAAAGATTTTAATCACATTGTCGTAAAAACTAAAAGCAACGACATAAAATTACAAAAAGAAAATAAGCTAAGAAATTGTCTCCTTGCCTTTTCAAATGATTTGCATAAAGAAATGTTTAGACTGTTCTCAAAAATGTCCTTTATATTTTGCACTCCGTCGCATTGGATCTGTGAATTGTTTAGCCAAGTTTATTCCGTAGTACGCAGACTTCTACAAGTACTATTAAGGGCGCTCATAGTCGGGCGGCTTTTGTCAATCCTGTGAACTGAACGACTGAGTTATGCAACAGCGGGCGCGGTCGGTAATTGATGGGTGACTGCTAGTGGCAATATCTTGCTTGAGGGCTTCCGTACTTTAGAGGGCATGCCGTACTCCTCTTTAATTAAAAGAAGACAGAAGTGTCTAATATTAGCTAGACGCCAATATCTCTATTAGCTAGACGCTAACATCTATATGAGCTGATGACAAGTGTTCATCGTCACCCATAGACAACAACATAAAGGAAGAACTGGTCCTCAAGCCCCTAGCCGGAAGATGAAGAGACGTTTGAGAGCTAAATCTAGCATGAGGATGGTAGCTTATCAGGCTTTACAGAGCAATTTTACTTCTGACGATACAAGTAAATTATGGTTCAAACATAGAAAATCATTTAGTACATACAATTTTAAATAAGTGCCATTTTCACTTTGAAAGATCTTTTAGTTGAAATGTTTGATATACTCTTACGTGAAAGCATTATCCCTCTCGTTTCAAGTCGTGTAAAATTTTATTATATAAAGGATTCTCGAAAAAAGTCGAAGGCGGATATTGGGCCACTCTTCGCTAATGCATTACCAAACCCTGCTTCCTTTGTTTGACCAAATGCGCCGCTCAAAAGCACTTCCGTTTCACCGCATTTTATGTGCGTAATAAATAGGATAAAATTTCTTCGGGGGAAAGGGTTCGCATATTGGTTGTTTTCTGTTTGAAATATGTACCCTCTGTGATCTTTTACGATGTTAGCATTATCTTTGAAATTAATAAAATATTATACTTTTATAAGTACATTAAGTTTAAAAACTAAAATCTGAGTACCTACAATTAAACCATGTCGGGGGCTTTCGGGGGTCATGAAAACTTCAGAAACTTGAGTAGGCTACTAAAAGGCATTAATCATTAATTAGATTCTTAAGTGATATTTAAGTGATAATTATTATCAGAGTCCATAATTAGTTATTGTAATCTCTTAAGTGATCCATTATTGACTCCAGTATAATAGTCATGACTTACCTTAGGAGAGTCTGTCAATATCATTTCTTTTTGTAAACTTACATGACGGAATCTTTATTAGGGGGCCGATCCATTACTCGAATCGAAATTAAGACAAATGCGACTCAATTCGGGTCTGCGAATCGTAAAGAAAGCACCTTGAAACGTTAATTTGCGTCAGTGGAGACATTGTATGGTTCTACTACTGAAGGTAAAAGAGACGCACGACAGAACGACGAACAAATTGTAGGTATAGTAAACAGTGCAATGAATTTTGAAGTAATGCATAACATTTGGTTGCAGGTTTGTGTCGTTAATAACGTAACTATTTACGCGAATATTAATTTTATCATTCCGCTAACTTTATTCTCACGATATAAATTATTATGTAAGTGTACCCCATTATTTCGACCCAATTTAAAAAACCGTGATCATGGCTACAAATAGGTGTTAAATGTTATTACTTGCAAAGAAGAATCAATTTTTTTATTCGTTTTTCGCTAACCTATCCGCGGTGTGACTCATACCACCGACTCGTACTTCCCACCTTATAAATATTAAGTGATGTTTTCCTTTCACAGGGTCTAAGAAAAGTTACGATGTAATTATTGAGTTTACTAAATAAATTGCGATTCCTTGACGCCAGCTATTTGCTTCAGTCATAATATAATTATAATAATTACATCATGATTTTCTAGAGTCTGCACAACTCGTATAGGAAATATGAGATAAAAACACTTGCATAAAATTACCAAGTCAGTAATTAGATATCTAAGCGATTGGAGCTGATGCGTGATGAAAAAATAAACCAGGAGTTCAGGACTGAACGACCGCGAAATGGTTTTATAGTTACTGCTTGGGTTACATATCTGGGATGAATATTAATGGTTAAGTTTCTAGTATTTGCTATAAACCATACGCTGATTTTCTAGCGATCACACTTCTCCTAGAATTAATAAAACACTGGAATAATTCGGAAGCGTCGTTGTTTCCGTTCGATTTATAATAACAGTATAACAAACAACAATAATAACAGGGTCTGAATAAACAATAGCGCTTAAAATAAATAACAAATTACATGTTTAAATATACAATGATCACTTTGATTCTGAATCTGTACGACAAGACAAAGCTGAAAATTAATAGAACACAAGACAACACAATGTGTTGTATGCTAGCAGAATACACGACTATATCCTCATACGATTGTGCCCGCGGTTGTCTCGAATGAATTCAGAAATAACATCGCAATGAACAAACTTCAGCTTTAGGAGGAATGCTTATTGATGCTTTTGAAGAATTTTAGTATGGAAATTCTTTAGGGGCTAAATGGAAAAATAAGATTTTAGGAGCCAAATTGGCATAGGTATGGTCAGATGGTTAGACGTGGGATTTGCACGTTGTGGCCTTGAAGGGTCCATAAGATTCATTTTCAAGAACCCCATGGCATTAGATGAGAGAAATAGAATTCTTATTGGCGTTAAATTGTTACATGTTACATTACTTTATTGCCTTAAATTAAGAGACATCGTCATCATCATTATAAAAATAAGTCCAATCAAATAATTTTGCATTTGAATTTAGTGATTTATTTATTTTTATGTCTACCAACTCTGTATTTATAGGAGACCCAATTCGACAAGGGGGTAATGTGATAAACATGACATCGGTTACAACATCAGTATACGTTTTTCCTTACAACCAATGTTAGCAAACAAACTTTTCTGTTGTCGGATAAGATGTGTTCCATGCCAGCTTGGTACGAACATACTTTGAAGGAATACGGAGGGGATCTTTTAATGAAACATTAAACATATTGTTTATGTGAACGAGTAGGAACATCGATAGGACTCAGTTAAGAAGTATTGTGCAAAATGAAGTTAAGTCGTTAGCGTTTCCTTGTGATTTTCACTCAATTCCCCTGCTCGTCTGCCACCCTGCTCAGTAAAGGATAAGTCATTATAGTTATCCCTCTTGTTAAAAGTGGGTGCTCTAGGCTCTTTAAGAGGAGAAACTCGTTCTCAGTACTGGGTCTTTAATGGGTTTAAGCCAAGCGAGAATTACGTTGTTTAGTTATTCTTAGGTAGTTCCTATGGCCACCTTCCGTCACCATCTGCAAATCAACTTCATGGAATAATACCTAATTGTGCATCGTCATCAGATTTAAGTATGCATGCAAAAAAGGTCAATCGGAAACCAGGAAATGGGTCAATTTAACTTGCGAGACTTGATTGCAACCAAACACCAGAACAGGTGAAAGTAAATAAAAGCTTATAGGTACTGTCTTAAAGCGAATCTTTCCTAAATTCAGTGAAGGTTTAAACGGTGAGAAACATAAATAATAAGTGACGGAAAATAATTAAAAACGACAATTTAATTTCCAATACAAAATGTTCCAAGCTGTGAAAAATTTGATGTCTTTTGTCAAATTGTCACGGGGGCAGCGAGACGGGGGGGGGGGGGGGTTGTTAGGCGGTACAAAGTTTGCCGGGTCAGCTAGTATAAAATAAATATTAGGTGTATATGTAAAATACTGAATGCGGATATCATAATAATATATGTAAATAAAGTTACTGTGTCTCGCAACGAACAAACTCGAAAGCATTTCATAATAAATCAACATTATTACATTCGAAATTTAAGATGTCTTGAAATGTATTCCATTAGAAAATAATTGAATTTTCGCCGTCAATAGTACTATAATATGTATGACACCGCATCCTCTGAGGGGTAATTTAATTTCGTTGAGAGAAACGATATAAAAGTAAAAATTGGCCGTAAAAAGAAGTGGCTGGATTAACGTGTGATACAAGTTAAGAGAGACAATATTATACTATTTATTTACGAATAATAAAATTTCAATGGAGCCTGTACAATATATTTTTTAGGATTTTTTTATTTGGTAAACAAGTTATCGAAATTGAGACCAAACATTAATTATCCTGGTTTTGTCTCTTTATTAGTCTATCTATATTTAATTTTTCCTAGATCCTGTAATAACTGCATTACAAGAGCTCCGACACTGTACAGAAAAACGTATAAAACATTTATCAGTAAAGATAAAGAACGATGCTACACACTGGGGTTAGTAATTGTAAGGAATCCTCCTTATATTGCGGATACCATGGACAACACAAAAAAGACAAGGACACATTCACTGAGACCGAGAACAGAATTTCAAACATCACCGTTTCGATGGAAATCGAGCTCAAAACGGGTGATCCGACAACCAATAACTCACGAGCCTCACGGATCGTGAAACAGTCATACTCGTAATACAAAATACTGTGCCAAGTAGCTGCTGCATGAGACTTACAAGTGAACTATTATAAATTAAAATAAATCAAAAACCCGTCTGCAAAAAAAAAACATAATATACCTTTTTGAAATCTAAGAACACTTGGGCTGTCAAGATGCATGTAACGATATCTTAATAATATAAATCGTAAAAAGCTATAACTTGCACCAAACGATTTCTAAGCGAGTTTATGCCTGTGGATGTCATAATACCTACATAATACTGACGTTTGTGCTAAGGTTTATATCACTCCGTTAGTAGAGTGCTCTCTGTAAGGACAATATTTTCTTATGGCTTCTGACATCGTAATGACGGCAAGGAAATATAAGTAGCAAAGGAATAAAATATAACTTAATATTAGATTTTATCCAACATGAATTTGACATTTTTCAAGCATAGGGATATATTTTCTTTACAAACACTTATTTAATCACACATTACTAGATTCTCAGTATCATAATTAACAAGGATAAATACAATTATTAAACATACTAATGAGACATCACAAACAACGACGACTCACGAACACTTATTTCTCATATAAATGTGAGTCTCTGGCCCAGAATTGAACTTGGGACCCCTCGCTTTGCAGGCATGGGCGCTGCCAAGTAGACTACTGTGATGTTACACATTTTAAATGAAACATTTTGAAGAGAAAACAAAAATTTCAGTAAAGCCTTCGGAAAATATCTATCTTTCCGTGAAGCCTACTCGGCTAGCGACCATCCTCTTTACAGTCGTCAAAGGACTCATCGTGTTTCGACTGGGTGTTTGAGAGTCGGTCGTTCTTTTTTTCTTTTCTTTATTTTGTCGTTTTGTCTTTGTAGTACTATTGTGGCGTTTTTTTGACCCTGCAGACCTAAAACGTAACATTGTTAGAACATTTTCCCGTAGCTGTGGTTCTTGATTCAAATTGCCCTTCACCATACATTATTATTATCTGAATCACTGACAAGCGTTGAGTAAGGGAACATCGTACGAGCGACATATCAGTCCCTGTTTGACAAATGCGGGAATTTGTTAAGCCTAATGTCGGGTAATCAATCAAACGTTTGCAGTATAAGGGTAGATGGGATGCTCTCGATTCACTTGATATAAAATTAATTATGTTATTGGAAATGCCAAAACATTTTAAATTTTATTGTACCAGTAGCTGAAAGAAAAAATATTTTTTGGCTGTTAAATTTATTCTTAAAGCTGATAACGAATGAGATAAGATAATCTTATAAAAGAGAGTAATCAGACTGTACATAGCAAAGAATAATCTAATTACATATTGTCAAATAGAATCAGCTCACCACACGAAACTGATAAATGGAACAAATTAAATACAAAAAAAAAATTTGTTTGTAAAATTCAATTAATTCTATTTAAAAGCAGATCTACATAACACGAATTAATTTTTCTCTGACAAAGACGAGAATACTTTAATAAAGAATGATTTAAGGTAGACTGAATGATATTTAATGTGATTTGCTCCTAAATGGAAATCGGATGAGCCCGAGACTTTTCTGTCCTTGAGGCAATTTCTAAAAGAATAATCTGAAATCTACTTACGAATGACAGCAATTATCGCGTCAATCACTCGCTACTCGCAGTATTTGGATATTTTTCAAATGATACTCCTTTTGGGGCATTAACTTTTTTCACGATTTTATTTGAACCTTCAAAGTTTAAAAGTGCTGTAATAAAATCTTGTGTGTTG
This sequence comes from Thymelicus sylvestris, assembly GCA_911387775.1. Taxonomy (NCBI): domain Eukaryota; kingdom Metazoa; phylum Arthropoda; class Insecta; order Lepidoptera; family Hesperiidae; genus Thymelicus; species Thymelicus sylvestris. Next base: position 18,419,690 of record OU426889.1, read on the forward strand.
TTTTGTAATATGATTAATTAATACATCATTATTAGGCCCTTCATAATAATTATGTTTCACCAAATCTAACAGTGGTATATACATAATTATAATATATCAGGATCTACTCAAGGATTTCACAAAAAAGTTTGTGTACACTGCTGAATTAATTTTATTAGTAAATTTTTGTTTTAAACAAACTCTTTAACTCTTAAATGTTTCACTAAAGAAGAATCATCAACAAAATAATTTTTATCCATAATCACGCCTTGAAGTCTTCTGTTCTTCTTTAATTGCCCTTTAATACAAGGTCCAGTTTCTTTAATCTCATTAAGTATCTTCTATGTTTACACTGCCCATTCCCGGATCACGTAGCCATGACGTCCTTCCGTTTGCCAAGTAAAAATAACCTTGTGAAGTCTTGTAACTAAAAGCTTTTTACGCGCTGAGAAACTTTCTTCTTTTTCTAATTAGTGTCTGAGATTTTCTAACAAACAATTTAACTTTAAAGAAGTGTAGGTACCCTTAAGTACCCTAACTTATCCGACGTCTCTAATATGTACCATAAAATTAAATCGGAGTCTTCTTTCTTTAGAGTTGTCCGACGGAGCATGAAGACATCAGCGGTAATTATAATAGTTTGATAAAGTAACTGAACGTGTAATGTTAGTTAAAGAGTTTTACTAACGAGGATTAACGTGTAGTAACAGTAATTATGCCTCTGGTAATGCGTCTCCATTAAACTACTCATGGAGTCTTAAAACTACTGATGGAGTAATAACCACATGACAAGACGTATAGAAGAAAGTCAGTCAGCCCAGTCATATATTGATGATTTCCTTCTAACTTATTAAAACAGACAAACTTTAAAAATCGATAGGAACATGTATGAATAACATTCTATGGAGAACATCTTATTCATTCCAGTTTAACTTGAACCCGGTGAAGTAGCGAAACTTTTCTAATATTTGCTATCAAACAGAATAGAACTTCTCTCCAAACTTGAGAGTTATTTGGGAACACTTGGATATGTTCTGTTATTACTTGTAATTGGTCGTTGAAGTAACTTTTGCTCGTAATTGTAATATCTCACGAGGTCTCGTCTGGTTTAATAAGTTATCACTCGGTTCTTATTTACGTACCTTATGGTTCCTACGAATTTTTGCGGAGTTAAGTAAGGTTTGCAGAATACTCGACTCTTGCTTCCCTTCGCCCGTTAGATCTAGCGCTACCCGAAAATTGTGTCCTGCACAGCATACTATCTACATAATAAGATGAGACTTCTATTTATACGACGTAGACATTATCTGCGTCTGTATCCGTTTCGCATAATATTTTTTCACTTGTAGAAAAGCGTATAAGTTTAGTTTTTTAAGTTCTTTTCTCTTTGAACGCTCAATGCTTCATAGGTTTATTCGTGCGCAGCCAGTGTCGAAACTCAATTGGATTAATTCGCCGGAGCATTCATTTCCCTGGCACCTGCAAATTGGAAGCAATCGTGTCGAACGCCTATGTGATTAAGCTGCTAAGGAAAGCATTGTGAACATTGCTTCCATCGAACCGTTTCATGAATTGGTTCTAGTCGTAACCCATGTTCAGATTTTTGCAATTTTTGCAATTACCTTGCGATAATACTTCTTTAGTATATCATTTAGAATAATGTGTATTCTTAATGGTATACTGAAGAAGGATTATCTTTTCTAGCAACGCAATATTTAAAAAAGAGAATTACATCTTGCTATCTATAACAAAAGACATGTAAAATCACAACTTGACCAGTTTAACTCAGATCTGAGAATATTTCTGTGGTCAAATAATGTGTAGTTCTTAATGATATGCCAGGAAGTTTCTTTAGGTCTTTTGTACTCCTTCAAGACGGTGCAATTAGCCGAAAAGCAGTAAAAAATATGTGTATTGTATATCATTGGTATGTATATTGTAATTTGAATGAGGCTTTCCAACCCATTCCTCAGGAATTAGATTAACGTGGCTTTATATATTAATTTTTAAAGCTGTAAGTGACTTTTCGGGAATACTAAAAACCTATTGCTATGAGCTATGTTTGAGTTCTTCAAATGATGATATTAAAAATTTACTTCGGGAAGTTTAAAGAACAAAGATTTTGTGGTATCATCAACAAATCGACGCTATATTTTAATAATTGCCCATAAAACTTCCCAACAAGGTCGTTATGAGTCGAATTGAGTTGTTAAGTCTTTCCCACCTTGATGAGCCATAATAGTCACTACTACCTTGGCTTACAGGCTGTTATTGTGTTTTGACACACAGTACAAATGTTCTGGATGACACGTGACACATGATTTTGGCAGTAATTATGTCTTAATAAGATTAATCTATCGCAATAAATGAGGTTCAGGGACACATTTACTCTTCCCTCTTCTGAAAAATTACTCTTATCTTTTGTTTATGTATGTTTCATATTTCCAGAAGATATTTACTACCTTTTATTTTTTAAATATAAGTACCCGAAAACAAGCCGACGAGCAACCCAATGAAAGTGATCACCGTTATCTATATCTATACTAATATATAAAGAGGAAAGATTTGATTTTTTGTTTGCATTGAATAGGCTCCGAAACTACAAAACCGATTTGAAAAATTCGTTCACTGTTAGAAAGCTACACTATCCCCGGTGAACATAGGCTATATTGTATTTAAAATTAGGGATCCTTACTAAAACTCCAATAATGTAACCCAAGGTGTAAAAAAATAAGAAAACCGAAGCAAAGCGAGGGCGGTTACTCGTCATATTATAAAATTAAAGAATCAAAATAATTATTGCAACTGTTGCTATTGTTACTGACTCTCCACGTCTTAATCGATTATAATTAATCGTAAAAAAGTTTAGTCCTGACTAAACTGCATATAGTTTGTACTATATGCAGTTTAATCTGGGTGGTTAAGCTGGGTGATAATTTGAAAATGGATGAAAACCTATAAGACCACAACATTTTGTTAAAATGATATAAATAAATGATAGTTATATCATTTATTTAAATCTAAGATAATAACTTCAATTCAATGTAGTTTCAAAACTGAATGCGCTTAAATCATATACCTAAGTCATAATTATACTTTATTCAAAATCTAATTATTTTCCTTCCATAATTTTTATGGTCTTTTACGGTATTCTATCTTAAATGTTCATCTCTTCAATTCTCCAACCAAATATTATACTTAAGAATAACCTACTCTTATATGAACACTCTACTCCTTAGGATGGACGAGCGGCACTGTATAAAAAGGAACGACGAGCTGGGAGTGTTTTCACTCTTCGTGTGGCTTTTGGACGTGACGGACTTATTTAGTTGTCAGGAATCTATTTTATAGAACTAGCTGTTGATAGTTGCGGTTAATATTTATCGTCTTCATTGCAATTAATTAATGTTTGTACAAGGTTCTGTTTAGGTAAACTTGTCGATTGTAATTTTATTAATAAATTTGCGTTTTATCCATAATTCTACATAATTATGTATTCGATTTGGCCTTAGACTAAGTTATATGTAATAAGTAACATTAAATTATGTTAATTGTTGAGAACACAAGAATTAAATAAAATAAAGTAATATTTTTAAAGGATTACGTGCCTTCAAATCTCACTGCATCACAAATTATAACAAGCCTTCGTTTCCCAAACCCAATCACGATTCAGTGCACAAAATATTTCAAACGAAGTACTTCCTGCTTTTTTGAAGCCAGTTCACAAAATAAGTCATCTGAGAGGAAGTTTTCTCATTTCCCTAAAAAGATTAACACTTTGCGCCGCACGTGACCCCGGTTGTAATTGCGTTTAGATATTCATTCCTACTCCGTAATTTTAATATTTCTTTGGGCGGAGATAATTCCAGATTTGAATTTAACATTGCATTACTTTACCACCCCTTGGCTGTTGGGTAATAAATTGGGTAACAAATGCTGTTATGTAAAATTACGGTGCAGTGATATTATCTTGTTGCTTAGAAAAAATGTATTTTTGAAATGAATACTTAGTTGTGATTTAAATCTTAAACTCATTACTTTTTGTTGACTTACATGGAAACAATACTATAATGATATCATAGTCCAAATCTAGTATAGTTTAAAATATTACTTACGCTACCAAATCAACGATATCTCAATCAGCCAATGTACCTATCGAAGTTAGTCCTTACATAAACCATAGAAGAAATAATAGTACTTATAAATAAGTACTTAAACTAATAAGACTAATAAGCTTTAAAATAGTTTCATAATCTATAGCAAAGCAACAACCCATAATTGTCCCACTGCTGGGCTCGGGGTCTCCTCTCACAATGTGAGGGGTACAGGCCATAGTCTACCACAGAGCCCAAGTGCGGATTGGTAGACTTCACACACCTTTGAGAACTTTGTGGAGAACTCTCCGGTATGCAGGTTTCCTCACGATGTTTTCCTTCACCGAATTATGTTTTATATAACCACTTAATTTGATTTACTTACATAAAGTCTTAACTTACATATCTACTTCCAACTTATTACTGTGTTCGCTCGAGGGACGACGACATTGATAATAATTGTGTATCATCTCATAACAGCCGTAAGGCATCAATAAATCTGATACTATCCAACGCTACCCGACTTGTTTTCGATAATTAATCGACATATCTGTAACTAAGTCAAAATGTAACAGAATTCCCACAACATTCACAGACGAGTTACCACGAAATTAGTGTCAATAACTTGCCGAACCAAAGGACCACGAACAAAGGGTTACTGGTTCATGCTTCTCGTATTTCTACTTAATTGACGCACTCTTGGATTTATGCCTTTGGATAAGGGTCACCAAGTAACAAGAGTGGGGTGAGTCATGCTATGGTACATTAGAGGAGGCTTAATGTAAGAGAGGATGTTGTCGTAGATAGAAGTTCAATATTAGAATAGGTGTTGGTATAGTAACATTTTTACTGACTACGAAAAAGGAGGATGTATTCAATTCGATTGTATTTTTTTATGTTTCTTACCTCAGAATCGGTTATTTTTTCTTGGTACAAGTCAAATTATAAGAAAACTAGCTTTTGCCCCCAGCTTCGCCCGCGGTAGAGATCGATTTCTTACAAATCCTACTTACTTACTTTTACTTTGTTAGACTTAGTTGCCTATGACTCTAATTTACATGTATCATTTGATAGCGTGATTCAGAATTTTACTAACGCCATCTATTAACAACATCCGAAACTAAATATCTAGCAATTACAAAATATAGATCTTCCCATGGGGATGTTATACCGCGGTAAAAAGTAGCCTACGTTACTCTCCACCCTCCTCACTATCTCCACACACAAAACCCATACCATATAGCAGCTTCGTTGCGACGTGAAAGACGGACAAACAAACACATTTTCACATTTATAATATTAGTATGGATAAATTAAATATTGTAGGAAAGATGGGTAGTAAAACGTAGAATTATCTTTATACAACTACCCCCAAAAAAGATTGCTTTACATGTAAGCACTCTATCTGATTTTCTTAATTCCACTGAAACTTCTGAATGCCCAAACAGATTTTGATGTATGGAGAAGTTTCAGAATACGGGCAATTATATGTTATCTAAAACACGGATTCATTGAGACAATCTCCGAGTTAATTGACATGACATGAGACGGAGATAAATCTGGCCCTAATAAGTGCTTACACGACTGCTTGTCAGAACATTGCCTGGGGGAGTAGCGTACGTTACTATGGCATAACAATAATAAGTTTAGTGGTGTTACTTTGTCGTTTTAACCGTATAGGGTAGCCATGCACAGTGGTCGGGGTTTATATATACCTGTATAGCTACCATGCTCGGTGGTAAAATGTTTTGTATGTGTTTCAGTCGCAGAGTTACACAGCCAAATACTATGCGATTCCTCGCTTCTTATCGGCAACGCACTGGTGATGCCTTTAGTATTACAGAGCTCCTTGAACGATGGTGATCATCATCAGATGCCTTGTCTCAATATTTATTTTTCGTCTTCTTTTCGTCATGCGGCAAAATATGATATTCTATGATATTCTTTGCAATTAATATCTTAAAAGGATTACAGATCTGGCATTAATTGGCAACTACCACCTTGAAGTTCTGCAATTGACTTCCAATGCATATGATCGAATTGGAATCTCATTCACAAAGCGTCCCTGGCGACTACTATTCGAATTGGATCCCGTAATTATCTCAAAGCAGAATTAAACGGCATGCCCGGTACATTCAGCATCAAACAGATAGTCAGAAATCAGAACCTGTTGAGGCAAGATAAATTTTTTTCAATCTATTTGTTTTTGAAATGAAATTAAATTAGGAATACGTAAGTTATAAAATTCGTGTAAATTGCAGGATAATATTTATAAACTTTAGGAACATGTTTCCTAAAGCGAAGAAAATTAAAAAAAAAAGAATTGAAGAAAAAAATTCGTGAAATTTGCAAAACGATCTGGTTTCCGCATTTTATTGAATAATTTGAGGTATTACCTAATAAATGGGACTGATTTTGAATGAATACGAGGATTTTCTTTCGTTTCGTGTTCGGACCCAGATTTGTGTATGCCCTACTACTGTCCTACTGCTGGGCTTAGGTGCAAATTTGCAAAGTTCACCTTGGAGATTGTCATGAATTGGGTTGCATACTAAAAAATGTATTCCAATGTATCGTACGCATATTCATCGACTATTCGTCTTTTAACTGGTAACGTCACAATTAAAACACCTTCGTTAAATAGATTTCACGGTTCATACGAGAATTAGTTTTATAGTAAACCAGGAAGTTAAACCCTTCTAACCCCTAAATTGGATAAGCAGGGTAGTATAGAGATTAACGACTTCCGAAGCAGGGTACTTTGGGAAGTTGAAAGGATGGGAAAAGCGAAAAGCCTACGTAAACCCACACACTGCCTATAGCAACAACATTTACTCGTAAAACGATAAAAAATAAAAGCAGGCGATACTCATATTTTCTCTTCAATACGATTTTCTCACCCACCCGCGTCGTTAACAGCTATTCATGTGTAAATGAGTGTTTATTCTTCTGTGTAGGTGTTTTTAATTGCTTTTCCAGTACCGTGGTATTTTTGTGGCAGCCCGTATTATTTCGTAATGTATACACAAGTTTTTTATTTGCTGTGCTCAACAGGTATTTCGTGAACTCTATAATTTCCATCAATTACATTATTCTTCAATTTTAATTAAACTATTTCACTTAAAAAATATTTATAGTTTGTCAAACATTACTATCTTTCACAGAACGATATCATAGTAGACACTGAGACGATATTATTATCTAGTCAAATTTATACGAGTAATAAAATTCGAACATAAAATGTCTTGGGAATATTCGCATTGCACTAAATTGGATTCTATCAATATTTGAGTGTGAAATGGAGAATATTTCGTTTTGTGGTAGGACATAGTTTAGGAATTACAGATATTTTGAAGCTTTATTTTATTCGAACCGTATCGTAACTTTTGAACTCATAAATGCACAGCAACGGCTTTGATGGATTTAATTTATTCAAATCAAACGCTAAACCAAAATGTGTTCTATTTTGAGCCTCATGGAACAGGTTCTGAAACGGTACTAATTTTATTCATAAAAAACGCAACTTCAAAGCCCCATGCAACGACCCGTGTGGTGCAATGGTTACCATGCCGAATCGCCGCACCGAGGGTCCTGGGTTCGATTCCCAGCGAGGCGGAAATTTGAATTATGAGTTTGAATTTCAGTTCTCGGTCTGGGTGTGAATGTCCTTGTCTAGTGTGTTTTCCATGGCACCCACGACACAGGGAATCCTAGTGTGAGGCTATGAGTTTGAAGCGTTATTATTATCCATCTTTTCCATTTCTAAAGCTATTTTAATGATTTTTTACATGTTTCTTTTTATCTTCATTTTTATCTAAACTTTTAAATAAGTATTGTAAATCCATTCCTCGTTCTTAAAGCCCCTAAATCATCATTTTATTTGACAATTTTTGTTTCTCAACTAAGTAAAAACATGAATATTTTACATGAAATTTGTTCAAATAAACTGTAATATTGATAGTTTTGGAACTCATGAAGCAATATCATAAACAACTCTGTTTCAACCGACCCATGTAAACATGTTTTGCTTGTCTCCCGAACTAAGTCTAGCTATATCATCGTTACGGGACGGAATATATTCAATACTAGCTGTTGCCCGCAGCTTCGCACGCGGAAGTTATGCTTATCATATTATTTAGTATCCCTTACAAAAGAAAATTTAAAAACAGGTTCATTTATATTGAAGTACTTATATTTAGGAATTTACATACTGAAACTTATGATACAATCACAGATCATTCCTCCGGGAGCGGGTTTGGAATAGTAAACAACATTAACATTTTTTTCTATTCCCTCTCCCTCTCCCTCTCTCCCCTTGCCCTCTTCCTCTCCCGCTCCCTGTCCCTTTTCCTCTCCCGCTCCCTGTCTCACTTCCCCTCGCTCTCCCTCTTCCTGTCCCACTCCCTCTTCCTTTCCCACTCTATCTCCCTCTTCCGCTCCTTCTCCCTCTCCTGCTCCCTGTCCATTTTTAACTTAAAAAATGACGAAGTTGCTTACTAAGTTCATTCCCCTAAATTAACTCTTTAAGGGATGATTTTCCGAAAAAAAATTCTAAGTTAACTTTTGTTTATTACTATAAACTTACATAAAAAAAAATCATATATTTTATAACTCCAAAACTGGCGAAGTTGATTTGTATGACTACCAACCCCTATTTTTAGGTGATGAATTTCGAGAAAACAGTGATACAGTTATTTTTTGTGTCTAACTATAAGCTTATGTACAAAATTTCACCCTTCTTACTTTAAAAATGACGAAGTTGCATACTAAATTAAATCCACTAAATTAACCCTTTAAGGGATGATTTTCCGAAAAAAATTGTAAAAGTTAACTTTTGTTTATTACTATAAACTTACATAAAATATTTCATATTTATAACTCTAAAATTGGCGAAGTTGATTTGTATGTAGTTGACTACCAACCCCTATTTTTAGGGGATGAATTTCGAGAAAACAGTGATACAGTTATTTTTTGTGTCTAACTATAAGCTTATATACAAATTTTCGCCCTTCTTACTTCAAAACTGACGAAGTGTCCATACTAACTTTCGCACTCTTAATTAACCCTTTAGGGGATGATTTTCCAAAAAAACATAATACTTACAAATTTTGTTTCTAGTCTGGAGCTAATATGTAAATTTTCATGTTTTTAACTTCAAAAATGACGAAGTTGCCTACTAATTTCAATTCAGTAAATTAACCCTTTAAGGGATGATTTTCCAAAAAAATATATTAAAGTTTACTTTTGTTTATTACTATAAACCTACATAAAAAATTTCAAATTTATAAATCTAAAACTAAGAAAGTTGGCTTGTATGAAAGTGTCTTCTAACCCTTATTTGTACCCCTTAGGGGATGAATTTCCAAAAATCCGTTCTTAGTGGACGTCTCCTTAGCATAAACTATCTCCCTGCCAAATTTCATCTTAATCGGTTCGGCAGTTTCTGAGATTTTTTGTTTAATCAGCGGTGTGTCGCTTTTCAATTTTATATATATGGATAGATCAAAGTTTTCATTGGCATCAACCTGATTACATTTAAATTCCACATTTCAAGTAAGAAATAAAATGGTTGTCTGTAAAGTCGGTTTACGGACGGTAGTTTAACGTGACAACGTCATGACAAAGCTCCGCTCCGCTCCGCCCCGCCCCGCTCCGCTCCGCTCAACTACGACCGTCTACGGCTTGCCTACGTCATCGGCTACGATACGCTGATCGTAGCCGATCGTGCCTCTCTATCGCTTGTTCCGCACTCTCGCTTGCTCGCGGAAAGGGACAATGAGTCATGGTTTTTCGTGCGTGCGCCCGGTGCTCATCGTTTTAATAGACGTTATCGCCTCAATAATATAATAAGCTATACCAGTATATTAATATTAGTATGCGGCCGCGTTCGGTAGTTGAATGGGTGATCGCTAGCGGCAAAAAAATCTTTAGCGTTTCCGTGCTTTGGAGGCAATTATATTGTATGTAAAGAGAGGTTTGGAGGCCTCCATAAGAGAAAAGACCAATTCTCAGTAATAGGCCACTAATGAGTTGAATACCTCTCTTTCTACTCATTTCAAAAACGGCGTACATATAGTTGCTTCGTTAAAAGTGTAGATTTTATCATTATTGCCTTTGAAATTCGTATTTGACGCAGTTCTTTAGTCTATAACTCTCTCTCGTTTGAGCTTGCGGCGTTTCTCGGAATCAAAGGGGTTGAAACCATTCTCCACGACACTAGACAAATGCAATCTTAACACGCCTTTGAGATCAGTAAGAGAACTTTATGTAGATTTCTTAACAATGTTTTCATGCACCGCAATACCTAGCCAGCGGTACCTTCGGGAAACAAGACAAAGTAAGCAATTGGTCCATTCAATTCCATTATTTTATTAGCTTCTTAAGCAGCTAAGTCTACGGGGTCATAAATAAATTGTTATGTTTGTTATGGGTATGTTTGTTATGAGGAGAGACTTCTCTTCATAACAAACTGACCCAAAGCATACTGCACCAAAGTAGATTGCTTGAGGGTTTAGTGGCCAAACCAAGTGTCGGAAGTATTTGAGCAGCGTGAAAGATTCGACTTTTTTTTATTTATTTATTTATTCAAAAATATTACCACTAACATTACAGGCATGTCCTAATTCGTTAGTGTATTTCACATAAATAAAACTTTAGGTGACATTATAATATTTACATGAATTTATAAATACTGGTTAGTAAATCATCATTAAAAAATTCTAACATGGCATGGCTGAACTACTGCTATTACTGCTAGTAAAGGCGATGGTTATCGTTAGATACATACTACTAATTTTATATATGTTACGTAATGTATGTAACAATACTTGACATACTACTAATATTATAAATGTGATTTATTAGGTTTTGTTACTTACCACTAAACGGGTTTTACGGACAAATACGGTTGCCGTGGCAGAGAGCTAGTCTGTACTATAGAATGAATGAATGAATTTATTTGTAATAGTATATGTGGAAACGTAGAAAGGTGGACACGCTAAAATTGCCAGTAGTTGCCAGTAGTTGCCAATAGTTGCCAATAGTTGCCAGTAGTATTGACTCATCCAACTACCGACCACGCCCGCTGTTTTTTAACTCGTTCAATTAATTTACGATCTATGAGCCGGCAAAGAATTCACAATTTTGCTAATGATATTATTATTGTATGCCTGGCAGTATCAATCATTCCATTTGTTTTAAAATAAGCAAACATAGACAGTCAGAGCGGTATTGGCATTACTGAACTGCGTTAATTAAATACATTTGCTCATGCAAATATCGTGTCAGTTAATGGACCCATTCATCTAATTGAAATTAGATTCGGTCGCCTTTGTTTATATTCATTTTCAATTTGTAAGTTGCTTGATGTATTGTGAATATTTACAACCAGATTATTAACTCGTTTAGCTTAGTCTATATTAAATTCTTACAATATAGATAACATTTTACATTGATAAAACATAATATTGTTGCTAAAATACCTCTATACGCTAAAGTGTTTGGCTTTCCCTGGTTGGAATCAGCAAGTAAAACTTATATTTGATCGAAGGCTTAATAGAATAGAATAGAATATAATTTATTTCTTCAAGTTAACACTGCAGTACAAAAAGGCAATATGACATCTTACACTATAGGTACTTATAAAAAAAAAGAATGTTGATTGTAGCAGTAAAAACTTGACGAAATAGGGCCACACTCAGCACTGGCCGCAGCAAGCCACGACCGCTGATTTTCAGGGCGACCCTAATTCGTGTAGTTCGATTAGTGACATTAAACGCAAAAAAAAAAAAAAAAAAAAAAAACAAGTCAACAATGTGCTAGACACCTAGCAGTTTTATTGATTGCCTCGTAACTACCTACATTAGGAATACGCCGTTTTCAGCGAATCCCGCAAACACGATTATTTTAATTAGTTCACGTACAAATTAGTTAGCCTGTGAAGCCGTGTTCCAAAGCAGTTTAAAAACTGTTGTTATTGAAATAAATAATCTATCACACAACGAAATGCAAGCTTTATATTCATCCGGAACAAGCGTCATGCAATTCGTAAAATTCAAATAATATTCCTTCAATCTGTACATATACGATACACACTACAATAGCACAGAATACACAACAATACGATGTTCCGTTCTTTTAACAACGTAAGTAGCAATGAAGTTCAGGACTAACTTAGTAAAAGCTTATTCAATCTTTTCATTACAAAGACATCATAATTATGTACATGGATGAGAAGGCCAGTGTCCTACACTTGGTTAGAGGACACATTATGCGTGCGCTTGAGGATAACTAAAAACGCTCATGACATAACGTAAACATCCTCTAGAGGCCTGCTCTTCAGTCAGATTCCTTCATTCTTCACTTAACTCAAACTTTGAGCAAAATAACTACCCACTTAATATTCAAGCAAGAAGTCGATCGGTCTAATTTCATATATCAATAAAACCATCCCATGTCATTTCTGGGTGTGGAAAGGGTCACGGATATTTACTCGCAGCCTCTGTCAAACTCCGTATCTATCTTGGACGGGTCTGTAATAAGATCTATTTGTTATCCCGAGTATCAAAGAGTGTGTACATTACTGATATACGGGTCTGAAGTGGAGAGAGCATGCTATAACCTGTTAGGAACTCAGCAAGAGATATGAGTTATCAGTAACATATAACAGTGTAGCAACCTAGCAACCCATAATTAATCATTGAAAAGGCTTGAGACTCAGTGACAGAAAAATGATGATGCCGCTGGTGGTAGGGCCCCTCGAGGTATTATATTGTTAATATTGATTTTAGTTGTTCATTAAAACCATTATTACTATTATTATTTCTCCATGGGGTTCGCCTGGATAGCCATCACCCTTGAGCATGAGTCAGCCGCCAAACGACTCGTGTGCCAGCTGGGGACTTGAGAGCCAATTCTTTCTTTCTTTTTCTTCTCTCTTTCTTGGCCGGCAACGCATCAGTGATGCCTTTGGTGTTGCTGATGTCTATGGGCGACGATAGCCACTTACCATCAGGTGGCTCGTCAGCTCGTATGCCGGCTATTTCCATAAAAAATTGACGAGGAAATAAGGTAATTTTTTTGTTCCTCGTTTCCTTCCGTCAGGTAACGCCTCTAATTGTAGAGTTCCGTAGTTGTATGAAAGTTGATCGACGAAATTCATCAAGGCGTGAATCTTTTCACATGTCTAAACACCAACGATTTAGTTGACAAAACTTAATTTTTGTAATTCCCCACACGATGAGTTAACCGAGAAAAAGATCATCATCACTTTACTTACAGGCAAATTGCCCCAAAAAATTTCAATATTTTATTCTTATTATTTTATTGCCACTTTTTTGCTTGATAAATATGTATATCCGTGCCAAATTACAGCTTTCTATAGCTAAGGATCTCTATGCTATGCTGCGGACAGATGGACATAAAGAAAATATTTTTGATTATTACTCGTTTGGCAACAATTCAACATACATTATTCATCAGCTGACTGATATTGGATTATCATAACGAAGATTAATATTTACATTAACAATTTTCATAAAAACAACGTTACACAATGTTCGATAAACTTTATAACCGTGAAATTAAGAATATTCGAACTCGTCGAGTGAGAAAAATAAATTCAGTCAAAATTCACGTGTTCAATTTCTGAGGGACTGAATATATGAGACAATAACATCCGGGCTTCGATATTCGGATATAATTTGTTGCGAAACTTTTTCCAATTTTTTTGAGAAAGGTAAAGAAAAGCGTTTACAAAACTACTGGGAAAATTGCAAATAGAAGCATGCACCAACAATTGAATATTGAATTGAATTGAATATTAAATTGTTTTGCAATATTTAGTTGAACATTATATTGTGTGGGAAGCCCGATTTCCCTTCCCGCATGCACCATAGCCCGCTGTGGGACTCTAAGCTTATGCATTAGGCCAATAGTGAAGCACCATGACGTCTGGGATGCGTAAGTCATCACTGGCAACATACACTGCTCGAACACCTTCGACTTCAGGCACTGAGGCAGTGTTTTGGACGACAAGATATGACGCAGTTTCCAAAACGAAGCACATCCAAGTTGGATTTCACGAGTGACATCTTTCTCGAAGTTGGACTTACTGGCACCCGGTGCCTTGTTGTTTTTAATCTGTTTAAGAGCCTCACTAAAATAAATATCGTTGCTACCCGGATTACAGTAAAAAATGACAGACAAGTCATCATGGTAAGAGGTTACCATTGCTTATAGATCAGTAGCGCTAAAAGTGTGTCAGACATATTTCCGACAACAGGAGATTTGTGGGATCTGCATTTTTTCTGATTCATGACAATTATTTCGCTACTTTACCGTCAAATGGCCTATCGGCCCATCTTATCAGATATAACTTCTATGGTTACTTCTGGAACTTTTATCGTTAAAGTTGTCTGGACGTCTTTTGTAAAAGTTAAATTAAAACTAAAATAAACTGTTTAGACGCTGTTCTGGGTACATTTGTAGGCTTTGAAATGAGTCAAGTTTCTCCCCGGTCGGTGTTTCTTTGGTTACTTTCAGTAAATTGAATTTTCTTTTTTCCTCTGCTTTGACTGTAGAAAGTATAATGGAATAGACACGGCGCATTATGTATGGGAATGGCTAGCATATAAGCAACGGTGTTTGACAGTAAATGTTATCACTACAAGGTCCAAAAGAAAACGCTACTTTTTAAAATAAATAGATTCTTTAATGCTCTAAAACATTTGAAATATGAATAATTTTGTTATGAGGAAATTAAACTGAAAGTCAAGAAAAGCATGATGTTTGATGCCCAAAAAATTAGAAATTCTAAATAAATGCAAATGATTGCAAATTCGAATGCAAATTATAAAGATCATGTAAAAAATATACAACAATATTTAATTAAATTAGTGTCACTTCTGCGTTCTTCCTCAGTCTGCCTACACTGCGTTTATGTCTTTGGAAACTTTTTACATGACGCGCTTGCGATGTTGGCTTAGGTAAGTATAACAAATATTAAATATTCAAGACTCTATTCACTTTGACTAATAAGTATTCGGTTTTCATTGTAACTTCCATTTAGACAGCTCGTCAACTAGTTTTTTACGGTTCACTTGTTTTGAAGCTGATTTGAGGAAGAAAACTGCAAATCTTGAATAATTATATTTTATTTTTCTTGGAGGGCAAAGCTCGCACATACACTTATTAGCACAGCCGGAAGTCAAGAGAGAAAAAAAACAAAGGATGTCATTAGAACCACAATTCGTCTGTGGATTGCACAGAATATACGATATATTATGTTTAAATTGTTTGGTTGGGTTCCCAACATTACTTAAATTTCAATTTAATCAAAAGTAACTGTATAGGGACTAAACCACTATCATACATGGGATTCATTTATCGTCATGCATGTAGAATGCATGCCGATAAATGAATGTATCCTACTAATATTATAAATATGAAAGACTGTAAGGATGTATGTGTGTTACTCTTTCACGTAAAAACTACTGAACAGATCTTCATGAAATTTTGTACACAGATAGATTATGATCTGAAATAAGATGATTGTACTGAAAATCCCGAAAATCGCGAGTAAATCCGTGTGCAGACCGCTAGCTTAATTATACAAGCTTTAAGCTTCAAGGTGCATTTGCAGATAAAATAAACAAAAGCGCTAATCGACAATCTTGTGCTAAACCCCAAACAGCAATCAATTGCCACCACCTCATCGCTTATGCAATCGCTAAACCCATCCATATTCAAGCAGTAAAGACAACGGACAAAGACAACAGCGGGCGCTAAACAACAACCCTTTCCTGCCGATGACATTATAATACCTCAATGTTGAACTAGAGTGATATTTGTGACTATAGCTGACCCATGCGAAAAATAATATTCGTGCGAATAATAATATTTGTGCAAATAAAATAAATGAAAACTTTGAAATGCCCATAAAAATAGTTTTGCGAAACGATGCAGGAATGTGTAATCAATATATTGTTACTATTAAAACACCACGAGGGGTAATAAGTGTTATAAAATACATCAAAATTTTTATCACGTACGATAACGAGTTATAAAGACACTAAAATCTGTTTTTAAACTAAGATACTTATCCGTTTTGTGATATAAAAGTTTTGGTTCACTTTCAAAGTTGCAAGTAACAAGTTATCAAGTGTTTATACTATAGCGAGAATAAACAGCTGCTTACTTGGTTTCCGTAATCTAAACGGTCCACCAAAACTTTGTTTTCAAAACTTAGGAAATATTTTATTTTATAATATTTTAATATCTTGCGTTTGCTTACTCTGCTGTAAAGGGTATTGCTTTGAGCCTTTTGAGAGCCAGAAAACGCTGATTAATTTTTATCTTGACTCGCGAATAATTTCATGGTTTTACGGATGCCTATGTCCGTGCAAAGTGGCAACCACTTTAATACCATTAGATAAGTTAACTATTACACGTTTTAATTTTTATCGCTATACAAATTTAAGCAAATGATACTTTTTTTATTTTTTGGCAACTGTTATTTGTTATAATTGTGTGCAGAACACAATTGCTTGTTTCCTCAACTGCAATTTTTGTTTTAAATTTAAGTTCTACTGAGATTACTATTGCTTCTAACTTTCTACATTTGACAAAGACAGTAACTAATATTAATGCAACTACAATTGCTATTTACTACAAAATCAACAAACATAGGCCATGGCCTATAAAATTATGGGAGCTTGCAGCGAAGGGTTAAGTACTCTATACATATCTAGGTGCTAAAGTTTCCGACCCTATAGTAATTACTTAAGCTCACCATGACGTCTCGTAATTTAAGACTCGAGGGATCATAAATAAACTTCAGGCATTATCAACACAATGGCTCCTGGTATCAGTTTAACCCTCGTTCTCCGTAGGCACGGGAGATTTATTCGCTGCAGGGTCGTTCCGACCTTACGAGACACGTACCTACCTGCGTATTTGAGTATTAGAGTCGGTAAAAATCAGCCAAGTGCGTCCGCCTTCGCCGTCAAGGGTTAGCAGTTCCTAATGATGTAATCTAATCTTATAATAATACTATGATATTTTGATTGCAGATTTCAGAGGTTGAGCTTCCAAATCCAAGGCTTGAAATTTGCAATCTATAGGTCAGTGCCATAAATAAAACCAAGGGGATATATGAACCGCCTTATTATTAGTATAATATAATAGTGATTGTATTTTGAAATCGTTTCAACTTACTAGGTACTTACTATAAACGCTAAGACCTATGTAAATGATAGTCATTCGCTAGTGTGATTCATAAATCATCACTTTCTTTCTTTTGCGTTTCTTCTCCTCAACGTACCTTCCCAAAACGGTGGAAAAAATAAATTACGTGCACAAGTGTATTAATAGAATACCTGCATGAATATTTTTTGAATTATAACTTTACAACGCCATCTGTTAGCACTCGTCAATATTAAACTCACACAGCTTGTGTAAAACATTTCAACAAAACATTAGGTAACTTGTCAGCCTTTTTTACTTTCCATGCGACAAGCTTTCAAAGCCCTTCTTTATTTGGAAACAAAATACAGTGCGGAACAAAAGTGTTGTGCGTGACTAAGAACGCATGATTTACTGTTGTTGCGTGAGCCAAGAACAATATTAGCACTGCTTGAAAAGATTTGAGTTTTTCGGAACTGTTTTGATCAACAGCGAACTTATTTTCTCCTCGCCTGTGCCAATATACGCCAGTAGACGAAGATTCATGAATTTTGAAGAGTTTTTAAAGCGATAAGAACTGCGTTATAAATAGATAGCATGTTAAGGCATCTATTACTAAAGTAATAAAATTTGCATTTTAGATACGCCATAATCATATTATTTGTATATGTGCTACAAACGTTGGCTACAACATAAGAATCATTAATCGAAGCCATTGAAGTATTATTCCTAGCGTATCGAACAGACACCGCGAACACAATGTATGTTCCAATCAATTGGCTCCGCGCGGCTTCAATTTTCAATGGATTCGTTCGATTTTGAAAGGAGAACAGGGGCTCAATTTTGAAAATAGAACCTCCCGACGGGGACATACATTTTGTTCGAGATGTCTATTCTATGAAATTATACTTCAATG
Source organism: Thymelicus sylvestris (assembly GCA_911387775.1). Lineage (NCBI taxonomy): Eukaryota > Metazoa > Arthropoda > Insecta > Lepidoptera > Hesperiidae > Thymelicus > Thymelicus sylvestris. Next base: position 18,437,861 of record OU426889.1, read on the forward strand.
ATCGAAGTATATCTTTTTGAACATCAATGTGTCGCTGAGTTCTCTGGTTAGGTATGTCATGTGCAAGACTCTAGGAGGGATTGAACTCATCTAAAAGTCAATGTCAAAGTAACCACATTTACCTTCTCCCACTTCCAACAATGCAATTGAAGCAAAGGAGAATGCCCATAGCCAGTACTCTCAAAAAAATAATTGTGTCACAATGACTTTTGTACTAAAAATTAAGTTAAAATATTTTAAATATTTTACCGTATTTCCCAAAAAAATTCTTTTTGGGCTTAATTGTCTTAAATTAATAAGTAACTTTACTTCCGTTTTATAACACAAAAGCATTCGGCTATTTATATTGGAATTGGAGCCAATCAGGGATCTTTTAAGATCTTTCGGGCCAATAGGTTGCGTTGATTCGATTATGACTATGATACAACAAACTAGATGGTGTTAGGGGACTGTCAAATAAATTTGATAATTATTACATTAAAAGCTAGATGGCGTTTGGGGACTGTCAAATGAATATTAAACTTAAACGTATACGACTTAATGCGCCTGCATAGAGTCCATATTACTGTGTCTACTATAACCTAAATACAAAATAATTTTGTTGAAAATCTCATAACTCCTACGATTAAAATTGAGTAAAGTTGGTTTGTGTAATGTATTAAGATAACTTATTCAAATAAAGGTATTTTTATCAGGACACAAAAATATTAATTTCAGTACATTTCTCCATACAAAATGGGCATTCTCCTTAATGAAACAATAAGGATAACGTTCATTTCATTGATGACTTCCAAAAATTTAAAAACATAAACGAGCCCATTTTGTCTAAAGTAACTAGATTTTTTTTCTATGTTCGTATCGCATAAGTTTTCAATGTCGTGAGCGAGTTACTCGGTATTGATGAGACAAGAGCTCCAAATTGGGCCTTTTTAGAAACTTTGGCAAGTACGAAAATAAATTAAAGTGCTTACTTAGAAATCGCGCGTTAGCGAGATAAGTTCAATTCTGGGACTTAGCATTGGCAGCCGGCTTATAGTTTCAGTTTGGCCTAATTTTAGTACAGTTTGATCTATTTTTAAAGAAAAAAATATTCAGTTATCTAGGCTATCTACTCATCTGTATTATTAGGTTTTCGTATGTCCAATGTATTCGTAAGTATTGTCACTCACGTGTTTTCCGTAGGTGCGAGTTAGGTTTTGATTTAAAAGATTTGTTGTTGTCGTTACATACCATACCTAATATAATATTACCTTTAGACATAGCACCTACACAATGATTTTCAATTTCGTTGAACTATAGAGTTGATCAAAGTCTTACCGCAGTCCCGCCGTAGCTTTGACTTATTATAATTAAATTTATATATTCATAGTCGTGTTCATTTATTAGGATAAAATAATAATGATTTACACATTTCAATTGAAAAATGTTCTAACCTTAGTTTTAGGTGGCAAATCCGAACTATTCTATACTAGCTTTTGCCCGCAGCTTCGCCCGCGATAGAGATCGATTTTTTTCAAATTCTACTTACTTTTACTTAGTTAGATTTAGTTGCCTATGACTTAACTTATTTACATGTATCATTTGATAGTGTGATACAGAGCTTGCAAATGAATTTTAGTAACGCCATCTATTAACAGCATCCGGAACTAAATATCTAGCAACTAACAAAATATTGATCTTCCCATGGGGATGTTTTACCGCGGTAAAAAGTAGCCTAAGTTACTCTCCACCCTCCTCATTATCTCCACACACAAAAACCACACCATATAACAGCTTCGTTGCGATGTGAAAGACGGACAAACAAACAAACACACTTTCACATTTATAATATTAGTATGGATTTTGGTTCGGATTAAAACGCCTTATAATATCAGAACTGTGTCCGTTTGAATCTATTTAGACTTAGTTTGACCTCCCTCTGGACCGACCGCAACCTGTAGCCAAACAGATCGGGTCGGCCGCAACTAATTTAATAGTTCGGGAAACTCCAATGGGTTTTGCGGTTAAAGTAACTACGACAAGATCAATGGGTATAATAATACATATTATACAAATCCTTTACATATAGAAATTGGGAACTGACCAACCTATTTTGTCCGAGGATATTCCATCCAAAGGATTCTATTGCTCTATTCTCCTTCCTTATGTCCAAGTCAAACTTCAGCAAGGCTATTCTGTTTTGTAACTCGACAGCCGGAATCCGCGATGAGTGTCAAAGTTCCTATCTTTAGTCGTTTGAAGTTCGAGTTCGAGACTCACTTCACTTCGCGAGTGCGTACTAGATGATTAGAGAATGACATATTATCAAGATGATGCAAGTTCGCTTTCGAGTCTCAATTGAGTGAGCTTCGATTTCGAGTTTGTATTTTAGAGAATAGCCCTCCTGCTCGCATCCTGTAAATAAAGTCTCATACTTGGGTTCCCAGTATTCCTGTTGGTAGTCTTACGTAGTTATAGGATTCTTAATTTTCCTGGCACATAGAAGGAATGTTAAACTGGTTCCAGTATCAACAGTGAAATGTAAAAAGCCTTTGTAAAAAGCAAAGTAGTCTGTGAATAGCTAAATATTTTCTTTAACTAGTGAAATGCTCTTTTCTTTACACTTTTTAACTTAGTTTTTATGCGGATAAACTTGTAAACGATCACTCTTTCAATCAAAGGAATTCTAAATTGACTCTTTGGAAATTAAATAGGTAATCATTTCAGTCACTTTACAATATTTATATCTTGCTGTTTTAGCTGCTGAAATTGCTTTGAGTTCCTTGCTTGTAATCTTCAAATATCGGTCTTCAATAGAAGTATTGTCTCTCACGATCACCTGAATATCTCTGTAGCTTCTTGAGCATATAAACCCGTAAGCTTACGCTTCCTGCGATTATATAGTTAGGTGTAATATATCGAGTTTGGGTGGAACTCAACCACAGTAGTTCAATACTCCGATCCAAACTTTGAAAACCGACGGGTATTGGTGCTAATATAGACAAAGGACTGGTAAAACAACATTAATAACAGATGGTTGAGCATTGAGAGAAACTGGACTTGTTAATATTGGCTTACTGCATAGGACGGGTCTTTCCTGACAAATAAAGGGGATGGAGAGTATGCCATAGTGCTTCGGTGCGCTTGGTAATGAAGTTTTGCCATTAGTACGTTTCCCGTATTGTACTTTTGGTAGTCAAAATATACCTGGAGGCTTCGCGTTGAATTAGATTTCTAGCCGGTCCAGTAGGAAATGATATCAGTTAAGACTTAAAACATGAGAGCTAGGTATATGGTAAAAAACTGGGACAAGTGCGAGTTAAAATCGTGTGGAGATGGTTCCGTACGTTGATTATGTATTTACCGTTATTTTTCGATTTTATTCATTTTCGTTGTTCTTTTAAGACCATAGACTTCTTATTAATTTTCCTGTAATATTTAAATAAAGAATTATTCTCTGTATTTTTTCTAAATTCTAGCTTCAGTAGTTTTCGTTCTTTCTTGAATAATTTTAAAACTATCCATTGTAGAACTATAAATACAATATAAAATATATTTGAGATCCTTACAAGCCCCTTCATTTCACATACCACACGATACGGTTGGCAAAAAAGTTTTTGTTTAATTTTGATTTCGTTAATTTTTTTTTCAAAATTCAGTTGTTTACTTTATACGATACTTTCATCTCTGAGGTACAAAAAGTATATGATTATCTACCAAATTTCAACTCATTTGATCCAGTGGTTTCGGAGTAAATTGGCTGTAAAAGGCAGACAGTCACAAGAGTGTTCCTATAAGGGTTCCGTGTTTTCTTACGGAACCCTAAAAAGAAGTATCCGTCATTGAATTGAGGCATCTACTGGGGTCAATCCAAATTCTACTATGTTCAGAAATGGATTAGATAATGGTAAGATAACGAATTAGTTTGACCTTTAATACCTATAATATTATTATGGTGAAGTTCTAGCTCTCTCACAACGTACTCTAGCTTGAGAAGCCATGAAATATTTTTGACATTTTTAGGTCTCAATTTAAATATATAGCTCGTCATCAGCACTTTATTTTAATCGTAAAATCATTAATATTCTCGGAGATTCTTATATCCAAGATAAATTTAACATCTTTTGGGACTCTGTAAATAAACTTTTATGGTTTAATATTTATAACCCCGCATTAGGATTGCATGTTTTGCAGTATAACATTGCCTATACAAAAGTAACATAAATATCATAGACCCTTACACAAAAATATTTATCTGTCCAGATGAAGTACGGAAATATACACTGTGGTTCACGGTATGTTATTCAAATATTTTCCTCGTCAAATAATATTTGATTCCCAAAAAAAACAATATTTTGTGAGACATTGCGAGTGGAACTGAATACTCTTCTCATTTATAACGCGCTAATCTTGATCATTAATCATTTCGTTTTCAGATAAGGTACTTGCTTGCCTAAACACCAAATGAGTTCTTATTTTGATGTCTGTTTAGCTCGTGTAATACTCGTGTTATTTTACAATTAAAACCAATATGTAAGTATAAGCAATGCTTATACTCTGAGAGAGAAATCTGCGAGCCGTCGAAGTCTTCAAGATTAAATGTCTTATTTTTACTTTTTTTACTTCCCATGTTTAAAAAAAATATCATGCCTACAATAACTCATTGAACTATTATTACTTTGTAACTCAATATCGTTTTCCAAAAATAGGAGTAGGAAAGTTATTCAAACACTTAATTTCTTTTATGTTTTAACTAAACACGCTTCTAGAGTAAATTAAACACAGTAGGTATTCCTTATTTAGCGACGATAAACAAAACGTGTATCTGGCCCATTATATGGATTCTCACATAATGAAACATCTTCATATCGGTTACATGAAAACATCACGCAGAATGTAAACAAAAGACGCTGTGACGCAGTTTACCTATTTCCTTTCATAAAAGTGGATATTATTTTCTTCTGCAAAAATGTAGATCTAGACACGCGGAGCGTGTCAAGTCAATTTCTTAGCTAACAGAATTGACGAGCAGCACCGTGTGTAATATTACACGAACCATTTGGAGCCACTTTTGACCACCTCATAACTCAAAAACTATTCAACATAAACCTGTCAAATTTGGTTCATTTATTAAGACTTGCGAAATACATACGTTTTCCAAATTTCATAAACACATCTCAAACGGTTATTTAGATATTAACGTCCAAAAATCGAGAAATTTAACACTGACTGACCTATAGACCAAAACTATATCCAACTTCCAGGTGACCTAGAAAGTTAAAATTTGGCATGCAGATAGGTAGTCGGGTGAATACAAAGGAATAAATCTGAAAGTAGTAAATTTTTATCAATTTATGATAATTTTTCAAAAAATTGATTCTATTAGGAACACTTACTTAAAATGCCTGAAATTTAAGAGTAGCAATCAAAATTGATGACATCTGGTCATTATGTGGATTCCAAGGTGAATATATAACGAAACATATCAGTTTTAGTACTTTCTGAAGCTTTCAACGGGAGGAAGATGTTCAGTGTCCCAAGTGCCTGTGAGAAGTGCACAGCACATATACATTTACGGGAAGATTAGTGGTTCGTCAGGAGACGTTATTTCCAGTGTATTACGTCGTTTTATTTTTAATGTGTGGAAAATTATTTTTCTCTAATCTACAAGATTACACCACAAAATTTTGTATTATTTCCGTAATTATACCAGTTTAAAGTAATTCGGAGTATTGTTTCAAAATTTATTGATGCACGATGTCATCGAACATAAACAACTTATCTGTACTAATAGTATAAAGAGGAAAGATTTGATTGTTTGTTAGGTAGTTTGTTTAATAGGCTCCGAAACTACTAAAGCGATTTGAAAAATTCCTTCACTGTTGGAAAGCTACACTATCCCCGGGTGACATAGGCTATATTATATTTTCAATAAATTAGGGATCCTTAATAAAACTCCAATAACGTAACCCAAGGTGTAAAAAAATAAGAAAACCAAAGCAAAGCGAGGGCGGTCACTCGTAACTAATAAGAGTATAGTCGACTTTCGTATTTATTACGATATTATAATTGGGATTTAGTATTAATTATTATTTCAATATTTAGCGGACATCAATAGTGGAAGATCATTACTTATAAATAATGAAATAATAGGTACCGTATTTCGGACCACGGCGCACTAACTACAGATTTAGTTGAAGAGCACTATAACAGTGCATGTATTAAAATTAATCAGTAACGTTATGAATAAGTACTTACTAATAATTTCTATACAAAAAGTAATGATATCCCATCAAAAACATAAATGTAAAGTGAGAGTCAATTTCAAAAAAAAAAGATTTGAGATCTAAATGGGTGCCAATTTCTGTGTAGAAAAGCCTAAAATTTTAGTCACAAGAACATGTAATTCAAGCTTTACATTTGACTTGGTTAGTTTTCTTTAGTTAGCAACCAACAAACCAAATTAGAGAAGAGTGTCATAAGCCATCAACCTAACAGATTTGACGAAGCTAATTACATAGATATAATATAGCCTAGGTAGGTACGTGAAAACTAACCAAGTCAAATGTGGAGCTTGAATTACATGTTCTTGTGACTAAAATTTTAGGCTTTTCTACACAGAAATTGGCACCCATTTAGATCTCAAATCTTTTTTTTTTGAAATTGACTCTCACTTTACATTTATGTTTTTGATGGGATTTCATTGTCAACATCCGCAAAAGAACACAAAACATCAATTATAAGACACTAAATCACTCGATTTGGTACCTACATAGATTTGATTTAGAATTATTGATTAATTTTAATTTAAAAAATGTTCTCATCCTTTTATCAATTTTATTTTTTATTTCTCAGAATGTTTATAATTAACTTTTTGTTATATTATCTGCTGCCCAATAACAATAAGGAACACAGTACATTAATTATTACAATCATATTATTTTTAAGACAACAAACTTTCAGTAGGATGCAACGCACGGACGGATTATATTGTAATGAATTAAAATCCTCAAATAATAACGTATTAACCACAAAAGATAATAAATATTATAAATATCGCATATCGCTCACGGTTGGAGTGAGTCGTTATTATGTAACGGAATGCAGTCCTGTCTCGAAGCGAAAATGTATGTTGAAAAAAGTCCCTTCTCTTCGCTATGAATAATATATTATAATAACATCACTAAAGTAATTTAATAACAACATACAATTCTTTGTATTTTGTAATTGGTATTTTATAAATTCTTAGTCTTTTTCTTCTTTTTTTCAACAGTACTAGCAGGATGCCAATAAGTTACCTTTCGTAACTATATTAATAATACTTAAATAACATGACAAAATTAACGGAGCTATACAATAATGATAAATCTACGTACAATAAATATGATGAATCTGTCTGTGACAAATAATCTAAAGAAAGAAGTTTAAATTTCTTGGTAAAAATATTGTTTTTCTAAAAGATAGTGTTTCTCAAAGGAAGGCGACGCTGGGCCATTAGTCGAAAAATACTTTTATATGAATAACTTAATCGGCTGAAGATAAGATATTGTCCAAGAGTATTATTTATTGTAAAACTACGCCTTGTGATATTGTAAAAGTATAAAAAATATTGTTATGCTAAAACTATAGAAAAAATCGCAATTGTTCTAAAACCTATACTAAACACACAATTTTAAATATATTGCAATTTCACAATAGTTAAGTAAATAAGCCTGACCGAGGCTTCCTTATAAATACGTTTCTAAGTAATTGCCTAATATAGATCAAATAGATCATTTATCATAACTCAAGCTACGTGTTGTACAACAAGGATGTAGCGATAAGCGATCACTAAACCTTACTCAGAGATATGCCGTCGACTTCATTCATCTGGGAAACTTCACCCAAAAAAGTAAGAACTGGCTATCAAGCCCCGAGTCGTAACACGACGAGTCGTGTAGGATGGCAGCTATCAACGAAGAAATAATAGCAATAATGGTATTAATCAACTATTAAACTCAATATTACCAATATTGTCCCTCCGAGGGCTCTACCACCAGCTGGCCGGATTTAGTAACCTTTTACGACACCCTAGCTGGAATTAGGGTTAATATTCTAAGCCGCTGCAATACAACTAAAAACCCATCTTCATTGTCAGCTGTTAAGGCTATATGATATCACATTAATCACATTTATCATTGGCCCATATTTCATTGCGAGCAGTATACCTGTTCTGCTGTTTGCCAGATAATCCGGTAATGGGGTGACGCAATCGGATATTTTCTTTCAGGAATGCTTGCAAACGTCTTCATTCAAATGCTTATGGAAATGATTTATGATTTGTCCCTGTTTCTGGAAAAAGTCCCCTTCCTGGAGGAAAAAGATACTCACACGATTGATGTTGGTACATCAAATTAATGCTTGCTGAAATAAAATGTGAATTGTAAAAAACTGGCAACAGTATCAGGAAAATTTATAAAAAGAAACGGGGACTGGAAATATCGTGTTAGGATGTTAAATGAATTTTAAAGGCGAATCAGATTAATTTAGGGTTTTAACTAGCCTTAACTAGCTAGCTTTTTAGGATAGACCGTGCGAAGTATTTTTACATGTTTCGGTTGCAGTGTTAAAGAGCCAGAAATAAATCCTGTCTCTCTGTATTACTGCCAGTGTTGCTTGACAATGGTTTTTTTAACATTTACCATAGGCTCGTCAGATAGTCGGCTATTTAAAAAAAAATCTCTGCACTTTTGGCATAATGTTACAAGTACGTGCCGCGTTCGACGTATCAGACCAATTTCAGAAGAGCTGCCACGCCGTGTTATAAATTTGTAATCTATCACACATGGCATCACAAAAAAGAAGACAACCCTGACCTTGTCAGAAAGGATAAGAGTTATGATCAGAAAGAGAGGTAACGTCTGTTGATTACATTTTACGACCAGCAAGGCTATTCTGTTTTGTAACTTGACAGCGGAGTTTCAAAATTGACGTCCGAGTTCTAGGATCACTTCACTTCGCAAGTGCGTACTAGATGATTAGATAATGACATGTCAATATGATGCAAGTTCGCTTTTGTTTTGTATCTTGACAGCGGAATACACGATGAGTTTCTAAATTGAAGTTAGAGTTCGAGACTCCCTTCACCTCGCAAGTGCGTGCCAGATGATTAGAGAATCACATATCAAGATCTCGGACTCGAACTTCAATTTTGAAACTCATCGCAGATTCCGCTGTCAAGTTACAAAACTGAATAGCCCTCCAGATGATTAGAGAATCACATATCAAGATCTCGGACTCGAACTTCAACTTTGAAACTCATCGCGGATTCCGCTGTCAAGTTACAAAACTGAATAGCCTTGCTGAATTGCATTTTATTGTGTCGGAGCAAGAGCCGCTATTTATTTAAATGATTTTGCGCAGTGACTCTTCTGTACTAATAGGTAGGTACTGTTAAGTATTCTATTCCTAGGGTACATTTGCCATAAAAATATTAGCACACTCATTGCCCTAAAATAGAATTTCTTGAATAGGAAGTGCCTACAAACTTCAGACCGAATAATGAATGTATAAGGCATTATTTGAAGCCTTTGTAAGATAAGTTAGACGAGTAAATCTAATTTGTGGTGAAAACCCGGGCAAAGAGATTACTGTAATTGAGTAAGTCTTTCTAATAGACTCCTACTAATTGAGTTTTCAAAGATATGTCAAGTCTGCTACAACACTTGGCTAGCTTGGTTAGCGCAGAGTAATATTTTTTACATTCGGGAATTAGTGGTTCTTTAAATATTTGAGAAGTTACTCTGAAGAAAAAGACCATAACCTGTTTTTCGGTGGTTCATAAATCAATGTGTCAGTAAAACACGAACAGTAATAAATAGAAAATTGATCAGTTATTTGAATCAGTTTAAAAATCACTCAGGGTGTGCAATAATTGAATTGGTGATAAAAATGATGGAATTGGCAGTTTGATAATCAGTTCGGTAGTTCAGCAGTAGCGCGGTAACATAAATGAATATCATTGACTCTTCCTGACATCTATTGGCGTGTAATAATACTATTATTGAGAGTAACTAACTGCATCAACGACACAGAGGTACTTCAGTAGATGGCGTTGTTAAGCAATACTGAAATACATCCAGATATTAACTAAATGATATCAGTAACTGTGGGTACCTACAACTAAATACTTTCCGTGATTTACAATTTAAAGGGAGACCCTTACTGATGAATATTCATCACGAACAAAACTTTCAAGCAATAATGTGTGGGAACTGTATGTAAAACGTGGCGCTTCAGTTTAGTTATGGAGGTTTTAGTTTGAAACACAATTCATCACAATGTGTTACTATTGGGGAAAGTCTACAATGATTTCTTTATTTAAATTACATATTGTAGTGTCCTTTGATGTAAAAGTGCATATATATAGGCTTGGCTCAATGTAATGTAAGTAACTATCTAAACTGACTGTGTCCAAAAATAGTTGCTCGTTACACTAAAGTTGTCGGACGACAAAGAAATTCTCATTTATTGGTTCTGTAGGGGAGCGTATATTTATGAAATGAAACTGTCACAAGCCCCGTACATATACATTTAATGTGTGAGATGCACACGCCAAGAAACAATGCTAATTGAGCACACAGTACACACCGAACAAGATAGTTATAGGAAGAACAATTATGCACAGAAATTAAGGGAAGTAGCAAGCGAATAATGAGTTAGTTTTAGAAACACCACTAGTAAAGCGTTCGCGAATTTGGAAGCGAGAGAGAGGCGCACAAGCAGCCTTCCGGCGTCATAAAGCGTGATCGGACGACTGGTCGGTTGCCGGCGGCTGCTCGCCGCCTTGCGCCTGCGACGCACGCGGTGCGGGGGGTAACGAATATACCCGAACTGCCGCCGAACGCCTTTGACGACATTAATATAAAATGGAACTGCACGTCCGTTTATTACATCGCCACATCAGCCCCCCTGGAGACCTTTAGGGTCGAAAATAATTAGGGAAACGGACTTGACGACCAAAGCGTGTAATTCTCGTAACGGGCTGATTTACCTCAGAAGGTTTGTCAGTCTCGTTATTAAGCACGAATGCCGGTTTTAAGCGATCGATTGCGCAATTTGAATTTTAAAATATTTTTCTTTGCGTTCGACTACTTTATACGGCCCAGCGTAGGGCGGTTGCAAAGGTTTACGGACAAGGTCTTGTCGGATAAAAACATGTGAACAGGATGATAATTCCTTGTAAACAAATGTTTTAAATGAACCATGGCGAGCTACCCTTGACGGTTTAACTTTTGCGATGCGTAATCGTAAACGTGTTAGAAAATCGGAGTAGTCGGGTACGAAGTCAATACCACGACTGCTATCAAAGAAATCGCCGGGGAGCCTCAATTGCTCACCGTACACTAATTCAGCGGTGGACGCTGACAAATCCTCCTTCCATGCACTACGTATACCTAGCAGTACTAGTGGAAGTACTTCCGACCAGTTGTCCTTCGCATGGCACATGATGGCTGCCTTTAGTTGCCTGTGAAAGCGTTCAACTAAACCGTTGGCAATCGGATGATAGGCAGTGGTTTTAATGTGCCGTGACCCTAACAGAGATGATAAATGCTCGAACAGGTGCGACTCAAACTGTCTACCTCTGTCAGTTGTAATTTTTTCAGGACAGCCGAATCGAGCCACCCAAGTACTAAGAAACGCCTTTGCGACGCTCTCGGCGGTGATTTCAGTAAGCGGTACTACCTCGGGCCAACGAGTGAACCTATCGACCATTGTTAAACAATACCTAAATTCATTTGAGATAGGCAAGGGACCGATCAAGTCCATGTGAACGTGAGAAAATCTGGCTGTTGGTACTGCGAAGTCGTGAGTCGGTGAGTGAACATGACGAGAGACTTTCGACTTCTGACATGCGATACACGAGCGCGACCATGTTCTGCAGTCCTTACGAATGCCGGGCCACACGTAGCGTTCAGAAACAAGCTTAGCGGTTGTCCTCGCACTGGGATGACTCAACCCGTGCAAAGCGTCAAACACCTGTCTCCGGAACTCGGTTGTAATAAAAGGTCGTTTAATTGAACCCGAGACGTCACAAACTAACTTAACATTACCAAAAAATACTTTTTCTAATTTTAACGACGAACCTTTTTTAATTAATGTATTTAATTCGGTATCTGTCAATTGCGAATTAGCTAGTGATTTTAAATCTATTATTTCTGCTATGGCGTCCGTCCTAGACAGAGCGTCGGCTACCACATTGTCTTCCCCTGCAATATACCTAATATCAGTCGTAAACTGAGATATAAAATCTAAATACCTAAACTGACGGGGTGAGCACTTATCGAGATCTTTTTTAAAGGCAGAGATTATAGGTTTATGGTCAGTAAGTATAAAGAAAGGTTTTAATTCTACCATATACCGAAAGTACTTCACTGACTCATAAATGGCAAGAAGTTCCCGGTCGTACGAACTATACTTCTTTTGCGCAGTGTTTAATTTACGCGAGAAGAAACTAAGCGGCTGCCATTCGCCAGCAATTTGTTGTTGCAAGACTGCCCCAATAGCAGTGTCCGACGCGTCGGTGACGATGGCCAGAGGAGCGGAGGAGTCCGGGTGCGCTAGAAGTGTAGCATTAACAATACTTGACTTACAAACATCGAAAGCCTTCTCCAGCGCTGGGGTCCAGTCTATGCTGCTGTTGCTCTTAACCGATGCACCACAGAGTAGTGCATGGAGAGGTGCCTGTATTCTAGCAGCGTGCGCTATAAAGCGACGGTAAAAATTGAGAGCTCCTAAAAAACGGCGTAGTTCTTTAATGGTTTTCGGCCTAGAGTAATTTAGTATGGCATGGACTCTGTCTTCAAGGGGTTTCGTTCCTGACGCGCTGACTAGGTAACCTAGAAATTCGACCTCTGGTACGCCAAAAATGCACTTGTTCGTGTTAAGTAGAATACCATGTTCATTAAAACGTTCGAAGACAATTTTTAAATGTTTTTCATGTTCGGTTTCATTTACAGAGGCTATTAATACGTCATCAATGTATGGAAAGGCAAAGTCCAGATCCTTCAGAACTTCGTCCATAAACCTTTGAAACGTTTGCGCAGCATTTCTGAGGCCAAAATTCATGAATTTATATTCAAAAAGCCCGAAACTTGTAGCTATAGCCGTTTTGGGAATATCTTCAGGTGCCACTGGTATTTGGTTATACGCGCGTACTAAATCTAATTTACTAAAAATTGTGCACCCAAAAAGATTATGCGAAAAATCCGCTATGTGCCTTACAGGGTACCGATCGGGAATCGTACGAGCATTAAGTGCCCTGTAATCCCCACATGGTCGCCACCCTTTATCTTTTTTAGGCACTAAGTGTAAGGGGGATGACCATGAGCTTTCCGACCTACGTACGACACCGGTACGTACCAAGTCCTCGAATTCCTGTCTAGCAATTTTTAATTTATCAGGTGCCAAACGTCGTGGCCTTGATGAGACAGGCGGACCGGGGGTCGTACGTATGTAGTGCTGCGTATTATGTTTACGGCACGCTCGCGCGGGTCTCCTACCGGTCGAGTTATGTCGGGAAACTGCAATAACAATTTATGGTAGGGACTGTCACCAGCTATAACTTTTATTTGAGGGCAATTACAAGCGGTAGCAGTTACGGCGGCTGATGTAAGCGATGTATTTGCGTCAATCAGGCGTGAGTTACGAACGTCCACGAGCAAGTTGTAAAAAGATATAAAATCAACACCTATTATAGGCTTGCTCACATCCGCTATTACAAAGCGCCAGTTAAAAGCACGGCGTAAATTAAAATCTAGACTAAGACTAATCCAACCATAAGTAGAAATAACAGTATTATTAGCTGCATACAATTCATAATTTGTTTTAAACCGACGTTCGTTATGTAAGTACTTAATTGGATAAACACACAAATCAGATCCGGTATCTATTAAATATTTAATATTAGTCTTTTTGTCCGTAACAAATAAGCGGCTTGGCACGGAATTAACACAGTCACTCGCCGCAACTAGCGACCGCTCGAATCGTTTTTTGAAAATGAACAAGGAGGTCTGCACTTAGCTGCCTTGTCTCCAAACTTGCGATGGTACCAGCAGCTGGTACTGCTGGACGACCTGGAACGGCTCCTGTGCTGCTGACGACGTCTGCTCGATGACCTGGCACGCGGGCGGAACTGATGATACGCCCGTCCTCGCGACGAATGCAACGAATCCACTTTTAAGGTAAGTGCTTCAAGCTTTTTGCTCACATCCTCCAACGTAGTAGATGTAGATGCTACGGCCACTTGCGATCTCATGAAGTGAGGTGACGCATCCATTATCTGGTCGGCGAGCTGCGCAACCTTGTCCAGTGGCGAGTCGGCCTGCGTGGCTATTATAGCTTGTACGAAACTGGGCAGCCTGTCTGCCCACAGTGTACGTAGGAAGTCCTCAGTAACCTCTTTATCAGCGAGTGTTCTGAGGTGCCGCAGGAACTGGCTGGGTTTTCTATCGCCGATTTCTTCTTTCGATAAAAGCTGTCGCACACGGTTCTCTTTTGACGCTGATAATCTGGCCAATAATTCTTTTTTCACCGTCTCATATTTATCTGTAGCTGGGGGACTCGTTATAACGTCTTCGATTGCTTCAGCATATTTTATATCCAACATCGATATCACATGGTAAAACTTCGTAGTATCCGATGTGATGTTCGATAAAGCGAACTGTCCGTCGAGTTGTGCGAACCATAAGGCGGCCTTATTCGGCCAAAATGGCGGCATCTTAACGCCAACACGGCACAGGGCGTGGTCGGCCATTTCGTTATTCTTGTCGCTATTCTGCTTACTGCCGTCGACTTTTGACATTTTAGCACCGGTGTTCTGCACGACTTTGGGTCACCAATTATGTAGGGGAGCGTATATTTATGAAATGAAACTGTCACAAGCCCCGTACATATACATTTAATGTGTGAGATGCACACGCCAAGAAACAATGCTAATTGAGCACACAGTACACACCGAACAAGATAGTTATAGGAAGAACAATTATGCACAGAAATTAAGGGAAGTAGCAAGCGAATAATGAGTTAGTTTTAGAAACACCACTAGTAAAGCGTTCGCGAATTTGGAAGCGAGAGAGAGGCGCACAAGCAGCCTTCCGGCGTCATAAAGCGTGATCGGACGACTGGTCGCCGGTCGGTTGCCGGCGGCTGCTCGCCGCCTTGCGCCTGCGACGCACGCGGTGCGGGGGGTAACGAATATACCCGAACTGCCGCCGAACGCCTTTGACGACATTAATAAAAAATGGAACTGCACGTCCGTTTATTACATCGCCACAGTTCGATGGATACGAACTCCTCTTATAGTTGAGGCTATTTTCATAAATCGTTTTCAATATATTCTATTGCTATAAATTAATGCATATACCATGTGACAATAGAAAACTTTCTGGGATGGTACAACTAGTTATACTATGGTACAGGTATGATACGCGCACACGTCATGTCTCAAAATATGATACATTTTAATCGCGGGTTGTTGCTAATAGCCTCGTAACTTACTTAATAGCAACGGATTTCCGCAAAGTAAAATCTGATACTACTACCCTACTACCTATAAGTTAACATTACCTACAAGTCGTACAGCTAATAAGAATCAAGCTAAATCAAGAATTACTTTCGTAACCAAACCAGACTTCGTTTTAATGTCCTAAGCAGGTATAAAAACTCATAAAGTACATTGTAATTTAAATATTAATTGGAAAGAAGGAGATTTAATTTCACAGACCAGTACGGCTGAAAATTTCCAGACACTGTGTACACAGCTTTATACACGGGCCGGTCTCATTTGAAATGGAAATTTTAGGTTTCCTCACGTGACTATAATAGTCTCAGTTTGACGGTCCACTTGCTGTAAAAATTGCGTTCTACTAATATCTTCTTGTATGGTGTTAATGCAAATAGTTAAAAATAGCGTTCGACCGACTTAGCAATAATAAAAATAGGCAGTTGTAAGGACTGCCGACAGAAGTGAAAACTCAAAACAATGGAAAAACTGAGTTATTTTTTAAAGTTTTAAATCAATTATTATAGTCTGAATTGTTTAAATTTAATTATTTGTAAAGGGCATTGAACCTAGTTCGAAAACCAAGAACTGCCGTTTTGAAAAATTTTCGTTTCAGCGGCCAGTGATAAAACAGTGTAAAACGAAGTAAATTATTACAACAAAAACTATTTCTGAATGTAGTTAAGATTTGTTTATTATTTATTTTGATAATCCAAAAAATAAAAAGTAGATATCGATTAACAATAAGAGAAGAAAAGAAAACAAAACAGAAATCTTCGAGTCGTAGCCTTCAGTAGATAATTAATTTCTGCAAACCCCATCTACACATAGAGGGCAAGTTCACGTATGAACTGAACAATAACCAATAAAAACCTTAAATAAAATACACAAAAAATGCAAATACATTTTATACAAAGATGGTTTCATTTATGTAGATTCCCGAACAGATTTCCCTACGGTCCGAGGCCTCGGCGAGTCATTAAGTTGCCGCCTCCCATTCAATAACAATTAAAACTCATCTCACATGAAAAGGAGAAGAATGGCCTCGCATTTCAAAGGGACTGATGGGATTTTTATAGATTTTGCAGTTTTATAACAAATGAAGGCGAATTCTTTCATTGTGAGCCTTATTGGTGAGACGAAATTAATTGTATTTTCAGTGTTAAGTTTAATTGAATATTCGTGATTCTTAATTTAATTGTGCGCTCCATTCATGCGTGGTAATATTTTCTTAGTGTCCTATGTCTATGCTAGTCAATGGTGGTAAGTATTACTTAATTTAGTAAGAGCTCTGAAAGTCCATTTACTCATTCCTTGACGACTCCTGAGCTGTCGTCCCACAGTATGATTTATTGCGCCAGAAGAATGAACCACAAGATACTCAATCCTTAGTTTTAGTCTTATCATAAAAAAAATACATTGTACATTCTAGTCAATAATAAAATAATTATTAATTTTATATTATCATTTGTGTTAGAATCTGCCAGAAATAAAAATGACAGTTCTCAATTTGATTCAATTTTACGACCGCAGCTTTATGAGAAGAAAAGGCGACTTCCAAACTTGGTTCAGCGATCATCACAGATAATAACCATATCGCAAACGACCGGAAAACTATATGATGTTTATGGACTTGTTTACGACTTTCACTAGTTTCTGCTATGGATATCATTTAATATGCGACCAGTGTACGTCCGTCCCATGTATAGCGTAGACCCTTACTGCTAGAAAGCTGTAATTTGACATGGATATGCATATTCATTAAAACTTCAAAGTGGTAGAATAAAATTACAAAATTAATCATTTTTTTAGGGTACCTCCCCTATAGGTAAAGTGGGAATTTTTTTTTAACCTAACAGTTGCCGCGTTGCTGAGGGGTGTCGTTGAAAAGGTGTTTGAGGTTCAGGTATCCTTGATAAATATTTGACTTTAAAGTGCTAATTTTGGTAAGAATCAATAATCAGCCCCGCCAGCTGCATTGTAGGCGATGACATGTAAAAAAAATCACGGCAATATAATAATTATGATGAATTTAAAAGGAAAACTATCACGTCTAGGGTAGCTTTTATAAGTGGATAAAGACGTGAAATCTTGGCTCAAATGTCAGGTATTTACTACAGAAGAATACCTCGTTAGAACAGTTCATCATCCAAACTCTTCGCTGCGAGCCACATCTGTTACCATCGTCATCAATTACGCTCCACTCGTCCCGAGCATAAATCTTCATTTTGGAATCCTACTGCTGACGTGAGTTCAAACGACCGAAATCGATGCTCGTACTAGGAATAATATTGCATTCTAACAGATTTGTTAATGTTGGTACCTTTAGAGTAAGTAGGGAATTGTTCAAATGAGGCGAAGAAGACGACGCAGTTTTCTTTTTGTTCAAAGTCTATAAAAAACAAAGAACAGCTATGGGATGTAAGAGCCTCTGTCCATCTTGAGTTTGAACATCATCGATCTATTGGCTTATGAATTCCTGTGTTCATAGTTCATCCTTCTTAACAGCGGATGAGCCTACGGCTAATGATTCCTTTTATTCATGTAGGTATCATTGATACACTTAGTTAGAAGTAGTGAAACTCTGTAGACTCTGTACCATCTAATTTAATTCCGATAGTAATTATGCGGTAGAGTATTGTAACCGCCTGGCAAAGGCAATACATTTGGTTTTACTGATGTCATTGGATTGCGATGATCTTCCGCATCTCGTCGTGATTTGGTCGTGATTTTTTCTTTAGGCTACTATTCACATAAAAAACACAATATCTGCTAGTAAGTAATCATTCGTGTCTATATAATTATAATTATGGATTCTGATGACATTCTTTTTGTAACATCTATTAAATTCTGGCATAGACTAGATATAAAATAACACCATGAGAAGAGTTAATAATATTCGATTTTAAACTAACTCATCGTGGACTGAAAATATTTTTACTATGAAATATAACGATGTGACCCCGTTACAGTATTGTAATTGGTGTTGATTTGTAAAGTGTTCCGAGTTATTGAATATTCACAATGTTCTCTCTCAGTGACATTAATAATTTCCCATTTTCGAATCTCGTTCCCAACGTGCGTGTAACGGTACAAAGCGACATTTGTAATGGAATCTCACGGATGCTGAACTAGATGAAATCGAATCGAATGGAGCAATAGGTTTGTACTTTAGATACAATACTACGAAATGGACTCCGTTGCTATTTCAAAGTGTTGGAGTAGTAAATGTAAATTTTCCTGGTATCGTTTTAGGTTACTGATGTAATAGATCTAGACTGTTTCATACTGCTTAGTGTAAAGAATATCCCTTTTCGGAACATAATAAATAACATTCACATTTTCATTATCCTACAACTATTATATGTAAATGCGAAGTTTGTAAAGATGTTTGGATGTTTGGGGTTGTATCTCGCGCTAGCCGTGTACAGAGAATATAACTTAGCACACAAATAAACCATGTCCTTGTCCAGACTTAAAAAAGCGGCCACGTGCGAGTCGGACTCGCCCATGAAGGGTTCCGTAGCAGCAAGTAACATAATATAAAAGTTCTTGAAGTTCGTTGTAACTTTGATCGAGGTAAATTGCGGTTTACGATTTATGACGTATTAAAAAAAACTACTTAGCTACTAGATCTCGTTCAAACCAATTTTCGTTGGAAGTTTGCATGGTAATATACATCATATATTTTTTTTAGTTTTATCATTCTCTTATTTTAGAAGTTACGGGGGGGGGGGGGGGGGACACACATTTTACCACTTTGGAAGTGTCTCTCGCGCAAACTATTCAGTTATATTAGAAACCTCAATATCATTTTTGAAGACCTATTCATAGATACCCCACGCGTATGGGTTTGATGAAAAAAAAATTTTTGAGTTTCAGTTCTAAGTATGGGGAACCCCCATTTATTGTTTTTTTTCTATTTTTGTGTAAAAATCTTAATGCGGTTCACAGCATACATCTACTTACCAAGTTTTAACAGTATAGTTCCTATAGTTTCGGAAAAAAGTGGCTGTGACATACGGACGGACGGACAGACAGACAGACAGACAGACAGACAGACATGACGAATATAAAAGGGTTCCGTTTTTTGCCATTTGGCTACGGAACCCTAAAAATAGGATATATTTTATTCCGGTTTTACGATCCCGTGGGAGAATTTAGGATTTTAGAATGGAAACCACTATTCATATACATATAACATTTAACTCCTTACCAAAACAAATTGGATCGTTTGAATTATTTATAGAAGCTTTTCAAAGTGACTTTATTTGCTAACATTAATGTTGTTTTGAATATACGAGGTGGTATAGGCTGTCGGCTGTGAACAGGCTGTAGTGGCTTCGTTCGTTTTAATTCAGCTCGTTCCATCAAGCGACACGTACCTCTTAATTAACTTGAAGCGGTCGCTTCATTATGTTGCTGTCTAGTTTGGGGTGGCTGCATATTTATCAGTCGCGATCGTTCAATGTGACATTGCGTTTATCTCATTTTATTTTGTAAAGGTTTCTTTTTTCTATTAATAATCTAAATTTTACTAACAAAAAATAACCGACTTCAAAGTCTCAAAAACTACATAGTTGTCAGATCTCGTTCAAATTTATGTGAGTATACATGACAAGCGCCTGCTTTCGATTAAAAAAAGAATCATCGAAATCGGTTGGCGTGATATTGAGTTATTCGTCAATTTGTCGCGCACATCTTAACACAAATTTACGACTTATGTGGTTTTCTAATGGATCCCATTGTCAGATCTCAATAAAATTTATGTGGGACCACATGACAGCCACCAGCTTTCGATTAAAAAAAGAATCATCAAAATCGGTTCGCCCAGTCCAAAGTTCTGAGGTAACAAACATAAAAAAAAATATAGTCGAATTGAGAACCTCCTCCTTTTTTGAAGTCGGTTAAAAATGCATAGTAAATAAGCAATAAAGCGACTGCGTGAAAAATGGTCTTAATAATGATGTCCTTCTTCAGACTCAAATGTAACAACTAACGAATTTACGTTTACCAAAAGTTCGTATTCATTATGATGCTGTCAATACATTTTCCTACTTTATTGGTTCATTTCTCGATCAGGATATTTTGATCTTACTTTAAATATAAGAATAAATTAAACATTAAGCTTGCCAATTGTACCGTGTTTTTGTGGTCAATACAGATTAAATAAATAAATAAATAATTAAGCATCTACATAAACTACGTACATAATAGGTATATTACAGTTTCAACACTATCTTCTTTTCTTTGTTTTTGTTTTTGGAGCTTTGTATGATTATTTACAAATGTATATTGTAGTTGCAATAGGTATACATCCTAATATAGTATAAATATCCACTTACCATCAGTTGGATCGTCAGGTCGTTTACCAACTATTCACATAAAAAATGACAGGTTTGATGACAACGTTTTCGTTCTAATAAATACGGAGCCTCCCTTATTGTATTTCCGTTGGTAACGTGAGTACTTAGTGGGGGTACTGTTTCATGGAAAATTTCAATTAAAAACAACGATCCAATTCTGCCTTACGGCTTCAATTTCCTCTAGAATTAATTTCATGTAGATTTCGCATACGTAGCTGCTATAAAATATTATGGCGTTATAAAACGTTAAGTTAAACCTCGCGGATTTATGTGAACTGCAGATTTTTCTATAGGCTATAATAAAATTGTGATTGATTATATCCATAATTGAAAAATATTTAGTTTGAAATTTAAACTGATATATTTTTTTGTGAATCAAGTTTTGATAATTGATTTGTGTTAATTTAGATTATGATAAAACTTTATTGACAATTGATAACAAACAATTAATAAAAAAACAATTGATAAAAAACAATTGATAAAAACAATTGATAAAAACCATTGATAAAAAACAATTGATAAAAAACTTTATTTACCAACCTGGTCCTGCTCATTCATAATAAAGAACGAATTTGAAATTAACAGAGTTGTTTCAGTTAGATTACAGTTTCATTACAGAAGTCCAGAAATGTTCTATAAAAAGGTAAAAAGCTTCAAAACGCATTAAAAGCAGAACTCATTTACTGCTCGTAAACGATAAAATTGCTTTCAAACTACAGGTACCAGTTAATTACAGCGAAACTTGCTGAAGAAGTTTCTAATGATACTTCAAGAGTAACCGTATTTTCCGTTAAAAATTCACTATTAAAATTATTGCGGGCTATTACCTTTTAAGAAGAGTTATCCAAAGGTGAACAAGATGCGATAGGTTAATTTCGAAGTTTTCAACTTGTGGCAAAACGCTGGGCTTCATACGTTCCTGATATATTAGACGACTCACGTTCACAATTTAATCTAATAGCAGCTTTAATGGCTAATCATAAGGTTGGATTTCAATTGGAACGAGAAGTATCTCCCGAAATAACGAAGAAATCCCAAGTTTACACGTTGGAAGTGAAATTGGTTCCTATGGTAGCAGCACTAAGGTCGGAAGCGTTATTTGTCAGAAGCGACATGTAGTGCAAACGGTGGGATCGTTAATAAATTTCATAAAACTTTTAATGGCTCCTTGAACAACTTTTTTTATAATGTTCCCTCCAAAACTTTTCCCTTGCGCCAAGAAGTTTCCGTGAAAAAATCGGTGAATAGATATCTGATCCACATTAACTTTTCGGTTCCGCGTTTGGGATTTGTGTGATAGTAAGCTTATGAGAAGATTGTCTCTTCTTTTATCATTAGGGTATGGATTTAGTAATGATTTAAAGGTATTTCTTTTTCGTGGACGTTGGCAAGATATGTTTTGTAACAGAGATAATATACTCGTACAATCCAAAATTATTCTGTTTTAAACCTCAATAGGACTAAAATAATATCATTCAAATCAGCAACGTAGGTATCTAATTTAATATTAAAATTAAAACTTTTATATTAGAAAACTTTCGACGCATCACCTTAGTTAAAATTATTATTTAAAGAATAGATGTTCTGCCTGCAGTTAAGTGAATTACTGCTCGCTTCACAGAAAAAAATCAGCCCCAGTTTGCAAAGTTCTTATTCATTAATACATAATACAAAAACAATTTTAAATCACTCTTGGCATAATATTGATATTTAAAAGTTTTATCATTTAAATTATATCTCTCTTGTGCAGCAAACATCATATATCTGGATACAAAACGCATACATTTTATCTTGAATAAAAGGATCAATTAATATCAATAAGACCATTTGATGTTACTGAGTTCAATTATCTAGGAATCGCTTCTTACTGGTAGGACAATATTCACATTGCCTCAATAAAATACATCGAGGGATAATTTCAAGTGATTAAAGAAATTGCTCAAGTTTTGGACCGCTTGCCGAAGTTTCCAGAACTAATCCAAGCCGTATATCTTCCTGGTTTGCTAACGGCATCATCGGTCAACTTTTAATGAATTTTATTTCCTTACCAACGGAAACTTTAATGATATAAGTAAGAAGAATACAACTTCCTGCTTCTTAGGTTGCTAAAAAAGAAAAAAATTTGTAAAACATACAGAATAAATATAAAAGACGAAAGAAATTGCTCTAACAATATAAATTTAAACATTATGCTTATGGTGATCTCTTTAATTTGATATCCATATTGAATTATTCCATTTATTTTTATTTTTTAACACTTCAAACAATGGCATCTCATACACAAATGCCATATTTGTTTTTTTTTATTTCACTTATCTAAGGACACTTGGGTTATCAAGACGAATCTAACAATATCTTAATTATATAAATCCGTTCAGCGGTTAGGAAGATACGAGGTAATAAAGAATATTACACACATACATACAAACAAACATACAAGATACGCGTAAAAGATACGTAAAGGAAAATTATGAATTATTTTGATGTAATTACAATTGCAAAAGCACCAAGAAACACTGCTTAATCTTATCTCTCGGCTCGAGTTCTATAATTTTTATCGGATAAATCAAGCTTCATAAAGTACCTTCTTCATTTTTCAGCAACTTATCCTTATTCCATTACCTTATTTCCGCATTCACGCCTTAATCAATCAGTCTTTCGGCCGGTATATCTTTTTACTTGTATTTTTCTACGATCATATTTCAAACCTTTCTCACAATGACAGTCATGATATTTTCTTACTGCGATAACCTGCTTGTGGTTATCTTTCTTATAAGTTTATGTTGTATGGCTTTGGATTTGATTCAAATAATATAATTGAAGTCCAGATAATTTGTAAAATGTATCCTAGGCTATTATCTGCAAAACGAAGGCACCAGGATTTCATTTCTCGTGGGAGCACACACTTATTTGACAAGTAAATATTTATTATAATTTTACTAAGATTAAAACAACTTGGATTTTGGTATGAAATTGGCCTCTTTTTAGTCGAATTTATTCCTAACATTAAAGCACATTAATTAGTTACGGGAAATATAAATGTTCTGAGATTTTAGTATCAAGGCCAAAATTTTTTTGATTTTTATGTCTGTCGTTTGACCCATCGGTAATTTTAAAATACATGAAAATCTTGAGAAATATGAGTGCTAATTATTTCAGTTAGGTATGCTAAACATAAAAGTGGGAAATAAAACTTTCCGTAGCCCGAGGGCCGAGCCTGCCCGAGCCTTAACATGGGGCAGAGGACAAAAACATTTTTTGTAACATTTTCAGCAAGGATTTCAATTTGAACTTTAAAACCACACAACTTTACGAGGCAGGGAAGCCTCAACTCGTTTTAATTGTCGCCGGCGTCCGTCGCGTAAGATTTATTTAGTGGAGACGTAGAATAAATGGTACACTAGATCCGACTGGGATTACAGTGCGACAAGAGTGATCTTAGGTGTTAATAGCTTTATATACAGTTACTGTAGCCTAGTTGGTAGCGACCCTGCCTGCGAAGCGAGGGGTCTGTTCGATTCCCGGCCGGGGCAGATATTTATGTGGCAGATAAATATTTGTACTCGGGTCATGGGTGCGATTGTGATGTGTTATATGTGTCGTCCATGTCACCCGCGACACAGGTAAATAACCTACTGCGGGGGTATGAGTGTGTAAGCGTTCATTATTTATTATTATTATTATTATTAACGAGTAACCGCTCTCGCTTTACTTCAGTTTTCTTATTTTTTCACATCTTGGGTTATTTATTGCAGTTTTATTAAGGATCCCTAATTTTTTTTGAAAATATAATATAGCCTATGTCACCCGGGGATAGTGTAGCTTCCCGACAGAGCTTTCAGAGCCTATTCAATTTTTGATAGAATTCGTTAATGTATTTCTTTCATTGCTTAAGTCAGCAATCCTGATTTTGACACTAAATTCATCACGTCACCTGCCATTGTTATTTAAATTTAACATCGTCTTCTTCTTAACAATCTAACAACGTCTTTAATGTTATGTGATTAACATTCGGAAGGATTATTAACATCTGTTGTTACCTCAAAGTATAAATTCATTGAACTCCATTACTTCATATAATTTCCATGGTTTCTTCAAACGACGCCGCGACGGTAGTAAAGTAAAATCATTATCGGATATCAGACCAAATGACTTCCTGAAGTCGTAAACTTAAAGTAGTAGTAGCTTAAGCCTTAAGCTGGTAGCTAAGTATTCATTGTCTTTAACTATCCTGGTTTAAAAGTTTCTCTAGATAGTTTCAACGCTTTCGTTTTAGTGACTTTTCTAAAGGTTCAATCATTTTGTGGATTTCAGAACAAAAAGACGCAATTTCAAATTGCCGCATCATGCATCTGTATCTACAGGATATCTGTACAAAATAAGACAAGAACACAGAAGAATACAAGAATGTGGTATGAAACGTTTTTCGATGAATTCACGCGGGTGTTTATCGAACAGATTAACCGCGCTCAACGCCACGACAATACTGTCACGAAATAGCAACTTTAAAACGTTTCCAACAAAAATCATTATCCGTATATTTGGGGAAATTTATAGTCTAAAGATATTGCGCGCCGCCTCGGGGCCGCGAATAAACTTGCATTTTAAACACTTTCAGCAATTTTCTCCACTGGCGCTGGTTTATGTTCTAGGAGAATATTATCAAAATTCCACTGCAAAATGCAAAACTTGAAGCGAAATATTGCTTGCAAGAAATTTATAATTAAGTGATTATGGCTTATTAAATTTCTAATTGGTTTCCGTATCAAATTGTACACAAAATAATATTTTTTATGTATTAAAAACTCAACAGGAAAACATACTAACATTTTGTTTTTACTAGTGATCAAAAGTTGACTTCCTAACAAAAGGTCTCCACTACCATTGAAGTATTATTACTAGCGTATAGAATGGACACCGCGAACACAATGTATGTTCCAATGAATTGCAGCCGCGCGGCTTCAATTGCCAATGGATTCGTTCGATTTTGAAAGGAGAACGGGGGCCCAATTTTGAAAATAGAACCTCCTGGCGGGGACACACATTTTGTTCAAGATGTCTATTCTATGACATTATACTTCAATGTCCACTACTAGGAATTTGTGTGATTTCATTACAGTGATATTTGGAAAGACATTTGTATGGCATTGTTTGGAGCCTCGTTCTTTTTGGGTTTTAATAATATTTTAAAATTCATAAAAGTTGGTATATTCTTAAAGATTTCTTTATAAAACTAACTTTGTATCTTGATCTTAAGTTGAAAGTTTTAGGACGCTATTACGGTACTTTAACCTTATCTTATGCTAAAAGTTAGTTACAGCCATATTATTTGAAGGGTGAGCATGGTACACTTCAAAGTGCTTGAATTTCGTAGACAGAATAAAATTAGTGACATTTCCGTCCAAATAAGAAGTTGGGAAGTCCCACAATATGTGCAAAAGCGCGCACTTATTCCGGGTTTGAGGCTTAATCGCCAGCGATTGAGAGTTCAAGACACTGTCGTCGGGAACCCTTCAAACGCAGTTATGGGTTCTGATAAAGGGTTTCGTCACTTTATTGTTTGGTGCGTCACAAGGGCGACGGTGCAGCGAGTACCTAAAAAAATGGTTGTCTGTAAAATCGGTACGGACGGTAGTTTAACGTGACAACGTCATGACAAAACATTGATGAAATGATTGCATACTTTTGTAGATAAAATTGAGCGCTTCGGCCAATTGTAGCCGATTGTGCCTCTCTATCGCTTGTTCCGCGCTCTCGCTCGCGCGGAACGGGACAATGAGTCATGCTTTTTCGTGCGTGCACCCGGCGTTCATCGTTTTAATAGACGTTATCACGTCAATAAAAACTGAATAAGCTATTGGATGGATGAAACAGTTGGTAGTGGTTGGTAGCCAGCCTGAGGTCGAGCGGTCACATGCAGTTGCTAAACAGTGCTACAGTCATGCTATATTATACCTATACCAATGAATATAATGCCTTTGAAATCTAAAAAGTATTCTTAAAATAATTGAAATTACCGGGTTATTCTCAGATTATAGAACAATCTGAGTGGATTATCTAAATTTTACTAAAAAAAACTAACAGCCTTCAAAATTACTCAAAAACTACTTATCAGATCTCGTTCAATTTATGTGGGACTACATGACAAGCACCTGCTTTCGATTAAAAAAAGAATCATCAAAATCGGTTCACCCAGTCGAAAGTTCTGAGGTAATGGTAATGATAATATTCAGTCAAATTGAGAACCTCCTCCTTTTTTTGAGGTCTGTTAAAAATAGTATTTTTTTCTTGGTAAAGAACATGTATGTGTAATTATAAGCTTTTATAAATATACCTAATATTGTGGATAAATTTGTCATTAAAAACAAATATAAACAGAATAATTTATTTTTACTTGGACCAACACCAATCAAACGGTAGGATGAACTCTTCAAAAGTCACATTGTTTAAAGTGTCTGTACAGATATAAAATCTTCAGATTTCAATTAGCAATTTATACATATCTTGAGTTGCTCTATAATTACATTATTTAATTTATTTGTATGAGTTTTTGTAACAAATTAAATCAGGCTTGAGCACCTAAAGATAATGAAGTAAATGTAGTTTTTAGTAACCAAGCTACGTAATTTTTATGCTTTCAAACGAACTAAGTATTTTTTATGTATTTTACCGATATTCACTTTGCTTTAATTTATAGATGAAAGTTAAACCCACCGCGGTTAAAATACTTTCAGATAATTTCGAATATTTCAAATATATTCACGTTTAACACCGATAGTAATTCTGACATTTAACGTAGTTCTCCGTGTAAAATAAACTTATCAGAATCATTTTCATCTTGCGTAATGAGACCGCACAATAATAATTTAGAAGGGAACAATGACGTTAAAACTAATAGCTTTAGATAACATCTCATTGCAGTATAACGAGCTTTCAGTTAAAGCGTATTATTTTATTAAGCCATTAGATATTTGTGCGGTATTTTTAATTTATAAAACAACCTGGCAGTAAACGACTACCTAGTAAAAATAGCTTATACTCTCATACAGGTGTGTGATACAGAAAAATACCGATTCGTCACTTTTTGGATCACGAATGATTGAAGAGAAATTTTGGTTTTTCGAGAGTCTCTATGTATCTTCAACAGAAGTTTCTCACAATTGTTTACAATAAATTCAAGGAGATTGATAAAAACTTAATAACCACGTTAATTTTAATGACGAAGGGATGTATACCCGCCGTGCGTCGGGACGTTTGATGGTGGAAAGGGGATGGCGGAATCAAATCATGTAGTTCCTGCGCACACTCTCCAATGTATCCTGTAGAATACCGAGAGGCTGGTAACTTTGCGCCTATGCTCGAGGCTCTGAAAATTGGTCTCAACCAATTTAGGGTCACCAATAAAATAATTTATGTAAGGTTTTAAAATAATATGTTATGGCATATTGGGTAGCAAAAAATAAATTAAAATTGTACTGAAAATGTTATATATTTCAAATGCATTTCTTAGTTACAAGACCTTTTGTTGAATAATTTCTTGATCAGTGCTCAGTAATCACCTCAAATATCAAAATTTTAGTGTCCCATAAAGCATATTTCAATTGTGTTAAAATTGCTTTCCCGTGTAGAAATAATTGTAATCGCCTGGAATGTTACCATTCAACGAATATTCCATTTGCATAATGGATATTCGACCCAGTGTATTTCAATTGAAAAAGCTGTTTTAAATTGGATATCAATTACAGGGCATTTCAAAGTTTTGGACATTACTGGAATGTTTTAAACGTCCTTCTTGTTTTAACGTAAAAATTTACAAATTAACGAACATAATTGGAAATATTTGAAGTGATTTCAAAATAAAATAAAACCTACTTATCAGAATAAAAAAACTTAAAGGTACAGTCATATTATTTACTATACGTTTATTTATTGTTAGTTTATTTTTCTAACAGTCCCAGTACTTGATTCCGTATCATTTGAGGATCCGGAATTCGAATGTTCTAAGCTACTTGAATCACTTTTATTTATAACACTTCCACTTTTAACACTTTTACTACTTTTATTAAGAACAGATGGTTTCATTGTTCGTTTTTGTTTTACTTTAATGGCTTTTTCTGGTGGCCTGTGTATGCTTTCACTTCTATGCGACAATTTGTTTAAACCAAAATTTGGTTTAATTTGAGCCGTTTTTTCTATGTCACTTACATCTGGTAGCCGTAAATCTGATATACATACATAATCATCCATACATCTAGGTTGCACTCGAACTGTGTTTAATTTTACTGGTACAATTTCCAGCTTTTTCTCAAATATGCTTTCAGGACCTTTAGAATCTAAAACGTCAACGTCCATCTCAGTCGGAGACTCCACACCACCCACTAACTCCTTTATAAGTTTGTCTTCTGCAATGTCATCAAAAATTTCATCATCAATATCATCATCAACATCCTCATCAGAACAAAATGACGAAAAAGATCCTAAGGATCCCGTAGTATGAGAATGAAAATCATCAGGTAATCTCACTCTAGGTGCGTTTGGTGGTATTTCTATTTGACTTTGCGATGCTTTGACAACAATCTTTGGTTCAGGAGTGCTAGGTATATCTGTAGAAGCAATTATGACTTTTGGATACGATCTTCCTTTTCCAGAATCTATAGAAACTGTATTAGGTCTATCACAATGGCTGAGAGTTGATTCAGATGATCTATTCCAAGATTTGTTTACTTCATTGTAAGATAACAGATTGTCAATATTTTCATAGTTCTTGATTTCTGGTATTTTATTCATATGAGATGAATCGAAAGAAGACAGTGGTTTAGAATTTTGGTATGCAAGACGACGCTCTAAAGTTGTAGTACGCGGCGGAGGTTGCGGAGGTACTTTTGGTCTGTCAAATTGACATTCAACATTTCCAATATAGCTACGAAATGTTTGTAACGCAGTTGGTTGCAGAGACAGTCTTTTCTGTGATTTTGGTAAGTCTGGTAGCACTTTAGGAAAGTTCCGTCTTTTAATAGTAAGTAAAGATTCTTCAGCAGATAAAGGTTGTATTTGTGTTTTATCATCCCTTGAAGTCATATTTATATCATTTCTAAATGTAACAGGTGGAAGAATGTTTGCGATTTCCGCGTCTTTCTGCATTTGTTTCATTAAAAGTTCATAGTTAACATCGGTTACGGGATCTGAAGCAGAATGTTTATGTGATATTTTCAAAGGCCTCTCACGCTCAAGTGATAATGTTACAGTATTTGTAAACGTTTTCTGTACTTCAGGTTTATCTCTATTTTCTTTATTTAGTTTTGGCTCATTAATTTCAAAAGATTTCATTAGTTCTATTGGTTGTTGATTTAATATTGAGTTTGTTCTAGCAGCTGGCGTAGCATCTATTGCCACGGAAACCTTTTTAGATTTAATACTTTCAGCACCCTTACTCATTAATGAATCATTGGACTTCTCTGTTTGTTTGCTGGTTAAAGATTGTTTATTACTACTGATTGAAGAATGAGAACCTAATGCTGATGTTGAAGTAGTTTTTTCAGAAGTTTTATTTCTATTTAGAGAAGTTTTTTTTTTAACAAGAACTTTTGGGCTCAATTTCTCATTAACTTTTGAAGGTTCTTCTTTAGATTTCCTAGAATCAGATAACAACTCTTCGGATCGAGTAAATGGTTTTGCCACGCTTATAGTTTTCTCGTTCAAATCCGAATTAGACTTCCGCAAAATTCCCGGAGAACATCTATGCATGACTTCGCTGGCAATCCAATCCCTTACTTTCGTATGCGCATCTAAAGTGCTAGTCGACAAATGTCTTCTAAGTTGGAACCGTTCTCTGAAACCGCCGGAGTCATCCGATTTCGGAGTTTTGCAAACCTCCTTTTTAGCTTTCTTACTATTCACGCGCATTTTGTTGATACTCATCGATTTAATGACACTGCAACCATTTTTCAAGGACTGCAAAGCACTTTTATTTTCCTTGGAGCTTTTTTGTCCGATCACATCGACTTCACCTATTTCTGCTCGCGCATTTCGGGTTGTTTGGAATGTTTGTTCTTGTGATCGAAGTTTTCGCTTTTTGAAATACAATACAGCGCATATGCTGATATTTACAACGAGGAAAAGTACTCCAAGAGAGATAATGAGTGTAATAGTAGCACTGGACGTTTTTACGGGCATGTTTACGGCTGGTTTCTGGGTCGTGTGTATGGCTTTTTCCATTAAGTTGGGTGGAACGGGTCGGGATGGGGTTTTTATTGACTGTATTTCTCGGTAAATCATATCTGTGTCCGGACGTTGTTCCGGCGGCGAGTAAGGTCGCAGTTTCCCGTACAGTGTTGATGAATAGTGAGGTGAGCTGACTTGCGGTGCCCATATTTTTCGGATAGGATCTGCAACAATAACATTTATTTTTTATATTAGACGTTGAATGAATAAAATCACTCAAACACTCGCGCTGTGATGGGATGGATGGTTAATTATAATAAACAACTATGATCTAGAAACAAACACACCTCTTACGTAAATTCTACCCTGGCTGAGAGTCGAACTCCCGACCCTTGCTATGCAGGAAAGATTTCTACAAATTGATTTATCGAGTCACCAGATTTCATTTCGTAAAGTACTCAATATTATGCTATACAGTTAGACATGTTATTTTTACTATAAAGGAACTCCTTTTATGGATAGTAATAATTTTCCATGTTTTTCGTCTCTTGAAAAGATAAAACATAGCTGGTTAAACATGGCCAGTTAAACTTATAGAATATCATTGGAATATCTACACAGGTTAAGTCTACTTTAGTACATACTCGTATTATTTGCAAATCCCCACAAACTTAGGGTCAGGCCCCAAGTCCCTAGCCTCAGGCCTCTGAATACCGCGACCTTCATCAAAAGAGATTATTATCTTAAGGGGCCAATTCTGTTCTATAACGTTTATTATATCTAATCAATTTAGCGACATCTAATTGAGACTTGCAGTGGCTCTGAATTTTATTAAGAATGTATGTTTTTTAAATTTATTATAAAGTACCTAAACATACACAGTATGTAACTTTTCATGATTTTAAAAGGTTTGCAAGGAGTTTCTTTACGGCTTTTCTTCTCCTCCATGACAAAGCATCCTTCCGAAAAATTACGTGCATAAGTGTATCAGTGATACCTATAATATGAATAAAATATTTTGATTTGAAAAAACGATACACAAACAACTAAGATTTAGCCGTATTGGGGCGGCTAAGAATACTAACTAAAATCCCACGCCAGATGGGTGTCGTAAAAGGCGACTAAATCCGGCCCGCTGGTGGTAGGACCCCTCGAGGGATTATATTGGTAATATTGATTTTAATTGTTAATTAATACCATTATTACTATTATTATTTCTCCATGGGGTTTGCCTGGATAGCTACCACCCTCGAGCATGAGTCAGCCGCCAAACGACTCGTCGTGTTCCGGCTGGGGGCTTGAGAGCCAGTTCTTTCTTTCTTTCTTTTTCTTCTCTCTTTCTTGGCCGGCAACGCATCTATCAGTGATGCCTTTGGTGTTGCTGATGTTCATGGGCCACGATAGCCACTTACCATCAGGTGGATCGTCAGCTCGTTTGCCGGTTATATCCATAAAAAAATAAGATCCAAAAACTAAGATTGATTTATTAGTACTTAACCTAAATTAAGCTTTAAAACCCGAGACATTTATGAATTAACTTTGAATAAAAATGTCCATAATTAAAATTGTGGTTGTAAACACAAAAAATCACTCCATTTATGTCGAATATCGACAAACAATTTTGCGAGTGCGAGAATCGGCACCGTCTTTAGGTAAAACGTTTTACTTCATGCGGGAATTATCTGCGTCGGTTATACTTACTAATTTATTCAGTATCCATTTGATACCATTAATAATAAAAAATTGCTTATTAATTCAATAGGAAAAGCAGTTGGATCCCAAGATTTTTGCACTTTTCGCACTTAAAGAATTATAATTACTTCGATTAGATTGGTAAGCATAAATCGGCAACTATATTTTGGCTTCCTTGAAATGAGGCAAAATGTAGGTATATTATTCGGATCACTCCCAGCGAACTACTCTACGAATTACAGCAACATTTATCATAAGATTATTATCACAAGACATGGTTTCGCTTCGAGCAAGGCACTCGGTGTATCTCATTGTATTGTTTTAGGTGAGTAATGGTGACCGAGAAGTCTGTTTTATTAAGCGGCAAAATACATAATGTTATTAAATTACAATTGCTGTTATGGAGTGTAATAATATTGTCTTAGAGATATTACGTATATCTACATGCTGGTAATTGAAATATTTTCTCAATTGTGCTTCTCAGTATTTGAAGTGACAAAATTATGAACACCTAAGAACTATATATGAGATTTTGGGAAGAAAAACGAGTAAATAAACTTAAGGAATTAATGGGCAGGATCGTTGGAAGCTGGACTCACTGTTACTGAGTCAAGACATAGTAATCAGTATACATGCGTGTCAACCTGCTTTTGTAAGTCACATTACCGATTTAAATCGTAATCCCTTTAAAACGACTCTTTTAAAAGACAACAATGTTTTTAATGTTTTGCGATTCCTAGAGCACTTAGTCATCGCTGCATTATATTTACTGCTAAATCAGATTGTAATGATCATTCTTCAATATAACTGAAGCCTTATCAGCAAGGAAAGAACCCTTAATCTTCTTCTTAGCTATCTTTTTCGGATCTTTCTTTCTATCCATACCTGTAATCCTGTGTTGCGGTTGGAGCAGCCTCGGTCTCTGCGTGGGCGGAGCAGGTGCAGGTGTAAATCCAAACAGTGGATCTATGACGTATCGACTCATTTTCTTGGGCAGAGTATCTATCCAGAAATTGGTGTAGTTGGATCGGTACAGACTACTGATGTAGGGTGGAAGGTCTGCAAAAAAGTCGGTATAATGCTTAAGACCATTTTATTTTATAAATCGTAACGAAGTTATGAAATTGCCACAACGTGATTCAGTATAATAATAGCTTATCATAACAATAATTGTTAATTTCTCAATTATTGAGAGTCTGGCCCAACTGACATGAAAAATTTCATCCACAGTAACAATTTGGTTTTTGAATAATAGAACCGACTTCAAAATTACTCAAAAACTACCTGTCAGATCTCGTTAAAATTTTATGGGACCACATGACAAGCACCTGCTTTCGATTAAAAAAAAGAATCATCAAAATCGGTTCACCCAGTCGAAAATTCTGAGGTAACGTACTTAAAAAAAAACTCGAATGGAGAACCTCTTCCTTTTTTTGAAGTCTGTTAAAAATGTGATCTTCGTTAGTGAACCATTATTATACTAGGTATGGGTATATCCTCTTTGCCGAAGCTGAAATGGCTCAAGAGCAACTACGCTAAAAGCTGCTTAATAATATGGTCTATCACTGACGAGTGACTATTACTACAATGATGGGTTAAAACGCTATGTAAATTATTATTTTAGTAGAGTTACAGTAGAATAAATACCTATTCTCAAGTAAGGTTGGTGTTCAACTGTATATTCTGGCCATTCCACGTTGTACTCACTCCATTCTTTCTTGTCAAAAGTGTAGTACTCATTTACGCTTTGGGTGTTAGGGGATCTGAAAATTGTACATGAGTATGAATAGAACAGTTACAAATAACGTTAATAAATATTATTGTAGTTATCCCTGTCTATTGCTTATTGAAACCAAATTTAAAAATACGCTTGGCTCCAATGTGCAAGTGGCTCAAACCAATGAATGGCCCACTACAGGTGAAGGATATCTCCTCATGTATATTGCTCTCGTGTATAATATATTGCTTTTTGTTTCGAATGGACAGTTGCTATTATCCCTAGCGGCCTTTATAGCTTCACACAAAATGTGTATTGGTGAACGGGTTTGAAGTCACCTGAAAGCCTGTGAGATAGCTTATCGACTGGTATATAAAGATAACCGGGACTGACGGCTTTACGTGACTTCTTTACGTGTTTCGATGTTCTCTTAACATTTAGATGGGAAAACTTAACATTTGGACATTTCTTCATTTGGATTTCAAAATTACTTCAAAAGTTATTTTTAACGGTAGTTAAAAAATCTTTTTCTTCTTCTTTAACTATCGATGAGAACTTTTAATATTTCTATTACCCATTTTTCACGAAATTAGTCCATAATCGCATGACCACTTCACTCAACAATTTTTCCTTCTGCGTGTATTCAGAATGGAAGTGAGTGTTGGCGCCTCCTAATGGGATCCCTAACACATAAGGCAGCTCTTCTCCATGAACGCTCTTATTCAACTGAAACAAATAAAATTATTCGTAAACAATCTTCAGATAATAAAGCAGATGGATCGTATGCTAGTTGGCCAGTCATTTATATATACGCTGCGCTGTGATTTGGTGGTTTCTCTCCTAGCCAATACATATAAATCCCGTTAGGATTAACAGAAATAAAGGTGAGTATGAATGACAACTTTCTAAAAGAGTTTTTAACAAACCTAGAATTTTAATATTTGCCTTTGACTTTGACTATTTAACTGTAGTAAACACATGCTGTTAAAGTATTGTTTTGTAAAGGGATTAGTGAGTGGCAAACCCTTTTTTTAATCTTAATAGAAAGGGTTTTAACGTAACAACTATCATGCCGCCTGGTTTGCTGATGATGGTGTGATGTCACCCTTATGAGAAAAGATTTTGTGCCGCACAGAGGCCTCAAGGCCTAACATTTTTAAAAGCCTTAGTGACAAAGTAAAGACTCAGAACTTTGTTCTATATTTTTTTCTCAGATCAAACTCATAATAACCTAAAAATACCTTGATATACCACGATAATTGGGAAAAATACATCAGAGAAAGCCTCTTTACGAAAGTTCTAGAAATCTGTACTGATTGTTAACAAAAATATCTTAAAGAAATAGAACAGCATTGTCCAATTACGGTCGGCTTTAGAGAACTCGTGTTTTGTTCTTGGAAGTCTGAAAACCGCACAGGTAACAAGATACTGTAACAACTAACTGTATAGTGTAGACTTCAGAGAAGTTATTATTTTAAGCTATCAGTCGTATTTAATAGCTTTCATCATTTTTTAACGAGCAGACAAACCTCCTTTTGTCTCCATGCGATCACCTTCATCTATTTTTTATGGAAATAGCCGGCTAACGAGCTGATGATTCACCTGATGGTAAGTGGCTATCGTCGCCCATGAACATCAACAACACCAAAGGCATCACTGATGCGTTGCCGGCCAAGAAAGAGAGAAGAAAAAGAAAGAAAGAAAGAACTGGCTCTCAAGCCCCCAGCCGGAACACGACAAGTCGTTTAGTGGCTGACTCATGCTCGAGGGTGGTAGCTATCCAGGCGAACCCCATGGAGAAATAATAACAGTAATAATGGTATTAATTAACAATTAAAATCAATATTTCCAATATAATCCCTCCGAGGGCCCTACTACCAGCAGGTCGGATTTAGTCGCCTCTTACGACACCCGTCCGGCGTGGGATTGGGGTTAGTATTCTAAGCCGACCCAATACGACTAAAAATTATGACGGCTATTAGGATAACAAAGAACAACACCAAAGGTACAGTTTATTACCGACCAAGAAAAAATAAAGCAGACAGACGAAAAAAGGTACCGTCTCTCATGCGGAAACCCTGGTATCAGAAGTAATGAAGTTTTCAAGTATTATGGATAGATCATACTCTCATCAATTCATTTGCCTATAATTTCAAAAAGTCACAATATTATAGTAACATTATAATTATGTGTATGCACCCATATCTACTAGTTTATCAAATGATTATGGATAGTTTATTGAAAACCTCCATAAAAGAACTACTTCCTCGAAAATTTTGTTATAGCAAGTCCCGATTTTCATACCATTGTCATCCTCATTTCTATACCATTATCCTAAAATGTGAACATGGACAATTAATAATGATCTATCTTTTATATTGAACTTGTAGTATAAAGTCTGGGAATAAGTTGCGAGAAAGTTCAAATTAAATTCTTTATTCTTGTTCTTTCTTCTTGCCATTGTTTCGAACACCTGTTGATGTTTCAATTTCAAGGATCGTCTTAATTAATAACAGCTTCTTCTTATTATTTTATTTATAGGCTACGAGTCACTATGTGAAGTGAACTTGGATTGAATAAGTTATGATTGTTATTTAATGTTTACTAAACTCGCGATTTATATTACAGAATATGTTTTTATATCATTTGTTTTTAAAAACATATATAATTTGTTTAGTTTTTTAAGGTTATTTTTAAGGTTAGTAGAAGTGAGCTGTCTCCAGCAACAATACGTTTCTTGTTGAGGTAAATAAATTTTAAACATATTATTACAATAATCTCTTTAGTTGATCGATTTCGCTATATTCTAAGCTTTTCACGTACATATTCTTTATTAATTTGTGTTTTTACCTAATCAAACTGATAAACTGACCCAAAATAACGCAAGATTTGAAGTAATTAGAATCCACAGGAAAGACTTTTTTTAATATTGTCATTTAATTAAGGGTCATGTAAATTCACAACAACATTAACTCTATTGTGGAAGATTGCTACTTTATAGAGTTCACTGAGAGATCACTGGTGTACTATACTATAACATTTTTAGGTTGACTTTAAAAGTTTATTTTGTAGTGTATGCTAGAAAATTGGTTTCCTGTCACGATTGATGGATCCAGACTATCACTTTTGTGTCTACATATTTTCACAGTGAAAAGCAAAAATCACCGGTTTAATCTTTGGTAAAATAAATTGTACATTCCTATCTGAAGCGATCTACGGGGTGATCAATACATACAACGCTTCTGTTTGCAGGGCTCCGTACCCAAAGGGTAAAAACGTAACCCTATTAGTAAGACTTTACTGTCCATCTGTCTGTTTGTCTATTTGGGGTGCATGGTGTCAATGAGTAGAAGGGATAACATATTTAAAAGCACCCCACGCTTTTTTTACAATTACACGATTTTTAATTCAAATTTATTTTCTATTTTTTTAGTTGGATTTTCTATAAAAGCGTGTTTTTTAGTTTTTTTTAACTATTATTTATTTAATTATAATTTTTTTTTCTCAAATGAAATCACATAATAATATGTCATAATGTTTCTAATATAGATTTAAGAAACATGTAAGGTATTAAAATTATTACCCTTCCTTGCAGTTGGGTAATATTATTATCTATATGTACATATATAAACATTGAAAAGAACCTTGAAAATATTATTTCAGCTTCGTAACGTATTCTATTAGAATACTATATAGAGTCTCCATTTCTCAATAGACCTACGAAAGCTATTGTACTAATTATATTAGCTGGAATTGAAATATCAATATAACTGGCAAGTCTCGGTTAGGTCGTGAAACTAGTTGATTATTTGATTTCTATTCAAAGATCGTTATTCTTAGATATTTAATGTCGTAGTTAATATAAAGGCTTTAAAGCTGAATGCTTCGTGATAAATAGAATTACAGCTAATTTAATGGCTGGTGTCTGAATATTTTCTTCTGTAAATCTTTCTCTTTGATAGCCATTGCGATGATTCGATAACTTTATAAGTCAAATAGGTAAAGAGGTAGGTAATTAGTTATTAAATTTTATAACTCAAGGTGATTGATATTTTATACATTAACAAAACACGATACACTTAACGCCACCAATTTTAACTAGAAGAAAACAATTGCGAACACATTAAAGAATTTTGTGTAAGATACAAATAAAAAAACATAAATTAACACACTAAATGTGTATTGCGACACATTTAGTGTGTTAATTTATGGTTTTATTTCACTAAATGTGTCGAAATGCTTTCAAGGAATGCTAACAATATTTACGATAGATAGACTTTACAACTCGGGGAAGACCTAACTCCAATTATAGTACGTTACACCAAGCGATGTCACGCAGTAATATTATTATCAAGGGTGATAATAATATACCACGTAGTAGCTCGGTAGGGACCGAGCCAGGGTAATAAACTAAACATAAGGTTTTTACAAGAAAGAAATATAATGAGGTATGTACGAGGCATATATGTAGCTACGTACTTAAGGCATTTGAATAGCGCGCGGTAACGAGCTGCTTAAGAGATACTGCGAGCTTTTAGAAAACTGATGTAAGTACGAAATAGTATATCTTAAAAGTTCATATATCAAAATATGTTATTAAAGTTTTATTGTATACTTTTTATGGTTTTAATTTTATTTATGAACTTCAAGAATCTGATTGACAAAAATTTTGCAAATGAGTATTAAATGTCACTTTGAATTATTCATTACGTACTTATTTCATTTAAATGCAAACTGGTATTTCGACCAAATATAATACATGTGGATTCTACCTAATCCAAGTAGATTATGGTCACGGAGATTGTCCTACGACAGACAGGTACAAAATCAACTCATCATGAGGGTCCGTTTGCATTTAAAATGTTTAGTGTCGGTGATGAAATTTTAAAATCAGATTTATTTCACTTTTCACATCTCTCTGGTAACGAGACGCATGACGGAGGGATGACTTAAGTGCTCTTGTAGTTTCTTAACTAG
Organism: Thymelicus sylvestris; assembly: GCA_911387775.1. Classification (NCBI taxonomy): domain Eukaryota; kingdom Metazoa; phylum Arthropoda; class Insecta; order Lepidoptera; family Hesperiidae; genus Thymelicus; species Thymelicus sylvestris. Next base: position 18,477,294 of record OU426889.1, read on the forward strand.
TTTGTAGGAAAAACCGGGTGTTTTTCAATCTTAAGAAAGCGGCAAAATTTATAATTCATAAAATATTATGCTTGGATTTTGCAAACAGCTTCCTTGTAGGGTTTGAAGTTTTTAAACTGAACTCAAAATTAATAATATAATTTGATAAAAGCTTAGCATATTTTAGCTTTGCTTACCAATGCTTAGCAGCATTTTATTCTGAATCATTATGTTCACTTTCTGATATTATCAACGTGCTTTAAATTATTCATGTAATTAGAAGACAAACGTATAGATAAGCCAGCTGATAGATAAGGTCGATACATACGTAACATGGACGGGACGTGGACGGGACGGGGACGGGGCATAAATATACGTGCGTGTCCCGTTCCCGTCCCGTGCGTGCCTCCGTGCCGTCTGCGCTACCGTTTACATTTTCTATGAAACAATGTTTCCAGAACTTGACGTCCCGTCAGGACCTCGTCCTGTCCACGTTACGTATGCATCGACTTCAAGATAGTAAGCGGCATAGAGATATTATACTAATAATAATATCTCTATGGTAAGCGGTCATGGACATAAGAAACATCAGCATCATTGATTCGATACCGGCTGAGAAATAAGACAAAGAAAGTAAAGAATTGTTCTTACACTTCACATTCTTACATTGAATGAAAAACCAATGAAGATTCACAAGAAGCTGTTTATTTGCGTAACTAGATATATTTATTTCGAAAAAAGATAATTAGCACATTAAAAATTTTAGATTAAATCTAAAGATTTTTCTTAGGTTCTGCCATTTAGGTTTTGCCTATATGCCACCTAAATACTAATAAAATACCTATTGCAAAATAACAATAACTATTTCACAAATAATACGTTTTTATAAGATCATAATATTCAGTAACGTAAGTTTTTGTTTAAGAAATTTCAGAGTTATAGAATTCGTTGCTATTGTAATATCGGGTGCAAAACGGATTTCCTTGTACTGAAAAGAATACCACTTTTACCAAGTAAAATATTAGAGCAGAGAGAATTGTTGAATAGCTGTGGGAAAGTATGAAGCTGAATAAATATAATGATTAATTTTATTTCATTTAGAACCAAGGGAAAGCAAAAGTGACAGGGTAATCTGCTTAACTCAGTGAACGTTAATGAAACTATAGATTAGCATAATAACCCCCGTATTCAAGAACAATACTATGAGTTCTCACAATGCTCACGGGCGCATAGGGTGATTCAAACCATTTCGTAAACAATACTTGATTGAAGTCCTTCGCTGTGCGTTTGTCAAAATCGATAAAGTAGCTGCCGAGCTACTTTACCGAACGCATAGTGTTGATTTGACTTCTATCAAAATAGAAAGAAATAGATCGATTATTTGTATTGTTATCTTTCTCTTTTGCCTGTGTCAAATGACTAGAGTGAAGTTAGCCGCATCAAATGGACCAATAAGAGGGCTGTATACAGCTCTGTGCGTCCGCATAGCCAAGTGAAGTATCACTTGGCTTCACTTAGGTATAAGGGTCGACTGTGAAACTGAAGGCTTGCCATGACCAACGCACTGAGAAATGCCTTACTTCGCATAGTATTGCTTCTTTACTTAGACAAGTATTATTCTTGAATACGGGGGTTAGTCTTGAACTGATTAGCTTTTCAATGTGGAGCGTCTATCAAACTTAGTCTAGGTTTGTTAGTTGCAAACCCTGTTGAATAATTGATGACACTATGGCATTAATTCCCTTCTCTTGACGGTCTCTGTACCACCCTGCAAACATTGGGATATTCGTGGTACGGTTTGCGATCTATCAAACGAATAACCAAATTCCTTGTAAAGGTCAACCCTGAATTTTTTTTAATGGTTGAAGTTAAGACTTCAAGCATTTCGATTCTACTCTTGGCCGGCATCACTTGATGGTGCTCTGGTTGTGGAGAAAGCTGGTCGACTTGCCGCTTCCTTTTAACTGGTAATTATTTTATTACGCAACTGGTATTGCGGAAACTTGCATAAATTCTTTACTTCGGCATTTTTCAGTTGAAATTTTGAGGAGTTAAGGAATCGGTTTCGGGTATTTTGTTGGTAAACGTACCCCCTAACTTTAACACAAAGGGCAAAGTAATCAAATGGATTTATAAAACTTACAGGAGCGTAATCCGTGCTGACAGAATTATGCCCAAAGACGTAGAAGTAGGATTGTCGGTTAGCCTTGCATTGGTAGTTGGCGAAGCTGATCGTCGGTGCCAGCGTGCGGGCGTCGCTGAACAGACTCAGCACCACGTCTCGGTTAGTTTCCACCGTCCAGCGTTGAGGGTCCAATTTACTTGGAGCGTACCTGAGGATTACAAGTTTCTGAACTATAGCTCACACTGTGTTGAGTATGTCGATGTAGACTTAAGTTATATTAAGTGAAACTTCGAGCAGTTTCACAACGGAGATAATCTACTTCTTCTGCTACTTTACCGTGAAATAACTTTGCAGTGTTGCAACTTTTATGTACTAGCAAAGTTTTTGCACCTATCCTCAGGTGCATTTATGAATATTTAATATTTTATAATACAGCATGTATTGTGAAATGTGAAAGAAAATACGCTCAAACGCTCACTATTTTCATGATTATGTTAACCCCAACTCGAAATAGTCTGCAACTTTGAATCTTAACTGAAACAGGCTAAAAATAACCCAGTAGAGGTAAGATAATTATTATTATATCCACGATGGATTGTAATAAATTGCCCGTTCGATAATTACTCGTATGTAGGTGTCTTCAAGTCAAGAATGAGTATGCGTGTGGTTGGTTTGTAGTCAAACTGGTAATTAAAGGAATCACTTTCGTCAAAATTCATAATGATATAAGCTATTCTCGAAAACACAAAGCCATTGATCTCAATACTCAGTCATTGCCAAAGGCTTAATACAGTACATTGATACATAATGACCGGCTTAGACAGATGGATTTGGTAATTTAGCTTGCACAAGCAATGTATTAAGGGCGATGGTTCCAGCAATAGATTTAGTATGAATAGCTATGGAATAGATCGTAAGCGATCGTCGTGTTTGAGCAACGATGGCAGGGTATTGAGTTCATGCATAGTATTTGATATAAGAGATTTTATATAACACGTAAAAAGGATCCTGTAAAATTTACTGCCTCAAAGCTGCTCTCAACCATCTAACTACGATTAGATTTTGAGAGTTAAATTAAATGTAAATAAATTTCGGCAGCCGTTTACTTTTCTTGCTCTAATCATAGCGAAAGCAAATATTGTAAAGTATCTCAAATACCATTCAATCAAATTTTAAGTAAAGGGGCTACGTTAATTAAAATACATGAATTTCAGAGGTTATTCAAGCTACAACACTTGAGCATTATTAGTGCCACTAATTAATTCATTCTCGTCATAACGAAGTCTAGTTGCTCTTTTAAACAAGGTTTATTGAGGCGCTGTAAAGCTAAGTTTATTAATGAATGTAACTACAATTTATTTTCAACGAAGTTGTTTGTTTTGTCTAGGAATAAGGCATTGTTTAATTCGGATAATAAACCACGTCAGTAAAACATTTCACCTTCAGACGTTCGTTGACTTCTCTGACGCGTTCATCTGACGCGTCTGTCGTGCCAATATTCCCAATTAAACGTATATTTAAAATGCTTACATTCCCTTATGAGACTCAAGGACTCCGTTTGAGTTCCGTAATACAAAACAAACGCTAGCAGTTAACACACTCATACCCCCGCAGCAGGTTATTATCTGCGTCGCAGGTGGCATGGACGACACATAATAACACATCACAATCACACCCATGACCCGAGTACAAATATTTATCTATCACATAAAGATCTGCCCCGGCCGGGAATCGATAATCTCTGAGGTTAATCTATAGATTTTAAACTTAAAAACAACCAAGTTAAACTCACTTACTGGCTAAGTATCTCCTTAAGGGCTTCCTGCTCAGCACCATCGAAGACGATCTTCGCATATTTCCTGATGAAGTCGTCCCGCTGGTTCTCCAACACCCCATGGTCCAGCTCGATCACTCCGAAGTCATGGTAGCTCTCCATCTCCGTCACTCCGCTCAATAGTTGGTACCTAAGGGTTCAGTGATTAAGAATCAAGTCTTCTTGAATAAATGGTATGATTAATCGATTTCGGTGATTTTTGAAGTGTTTCTGACTGACGTATTAGGGGCAACAAGAAAACTACATATTTAATTTTCTTGGCTACATGTACTTATAGGCCTTACCAAGCTTGGCGCACTCCGCACTTTTGATATGATGTTACAAGTATGTGCTGCGTTCGACGTGTCGGGCCAATGTCAGAAGTGCTGCCACGCTGTGTTGTACATTCGTAATCAATCACACATATTGTCACACAAAAGACAACCCTGACATTATCAGAGAGTATAAGAGTTATGATTAGAAAGAGAGGCAACGTCTAGCTAGATGAATATAACTGTTGACGATTAGCGCTGTGCGACCAAGAGCAAGAGCAAGTCGGAGCAAAAGTCGCTAAATGATTTTGCAGAGTGATTATTCTGTACCTTTAGGTATTTTTATGTATTATGTGGTCATACTATGAAGCAAGAGACCAGTAGAAATGGTAGAAATTGGAGATTTTGTCCCTGTACATATTGCTTACCGTCGTAGTTCCAGTGGATATATTAGCGGAAATCTGAGATGACAGAATTTAAACCTGTGTATTCAGTAGGCAGCAGTATTAACTACTACAAACGTTTGCCTAATTAATCTATATCTTTAACTACTAATATCCCCGCTACAATTTTATTGTTACGAACATCGTAAAGTCTATAAAAGCCACGTCCGCACAATCCACCGCAACTCCATATAAATCTGGTCGGTAACTTTTCTCAATGATACTCGATAACGGCAGTTTGTTAAAGTGTAGTGAATAGTTAACTGCTACTGGGCTTGAAATCCGAATGGAATATTATTTTCACTTAGCAGTAAACCTGGATATAAAAGATTTTTAAACACTGCAGCGTTGGGATAAAAAGTGCGCGAAGAGTGCTAATAGCCCAAGAGTTTAATTCAAGTGTTCATCCGAAGAATTGATCTGAAGAACTGAGGAAGTGATTGGTATTTGGGTGGTTGACTGGAAGTGGCGAAATATTTATTCGCTTCGGAGAATCATTACGATCAGTAGACTGTAGAGTGTCTAGTCGTCTGATGTTCTTCTATTGCTTCTGTTGCCGTTTCTAATTCATGCATTGCTTATTTAAGAACTTACTTGCTCAGGAGGTTGGGGAAAGACTCCATAGTCTTCTCCGGTTCGCTTGGTATGAACGAGCCGGCCACTGCTGGTCCCAGGGGTGTCTCGAATTCTCTGGACAAGATCTGCACCTTCTTTATTTCTGATAAGCTGTAAGTATGTAAATAATAGTTTAACTTGTGCCTTATTTAATTTTCGTACTATTTCTTTTATAGGTGGATGCAATGCACTCCATCGTATTATTTCTTTGGTGATATGCCTAGAGTAAATAGTGAAGAATATTTCATTCTATTCTATTAATACAATGAAATAATATTCGACTGCTTTTCCTCTTTACCCTTTATACAATGTTATAACATAAGGAGGAGCCGAAATATTATTCATACTAGAATCGAAGAAATGTTTTATTTTATGTTCCGACCGCATAGTCAAAGAAGTGTCAATGAATTCTATGCTTCTTCCTTGGTTAGGAACGCATATGTGATGGCCGTCGTCTACTTGTTGATGGCTATAACATTATATAGCCATATATAGCATACATCATTATGTATGCCATGGTACAGAGTACAGACACGTAGACGTCAAGCAGAAGATCACAATAGGAGAATACTGTAGAATCACAGGTCAACTTGTCTATTGGATTTGAAATTGGGGGAAGAAAGAATTGAATAACTAGTATTATTTAATTATTTGATTCAACTTACGGTTTATTCTGCAAGCACGTCATTAGTTGCTTGTCGGTTGGTTTGCAGCCCAGACTCTGTGCTACCTGCAAAGTGTACTGGGCCGGGTCTTTGGTCATCGCCCAGTCGGACAGCGCAGAGCCGGACATCAGGATCGCTCGGTGGAACAGGCCTGATGAGAACGAAGTTTTGTACTATTTCATTATACGAAAAAAAAATCTGTTTTCATTAAAAAGCAACGAAATATTCATCGATACAGTAGAGTAGAATAATCACAAAGAGTATTGACTAGAATTAACGCTTAGAGGCCTTGTCGAAATCATTAATATTTTGAGTACTTATACTTTAATATTCCTCCTACATTTTTCTCATTGAAAGCGAAGCGAGGATGGTTAGTACTTACTAATACCTACAATAGAAGATCCAAAACACATCGTCATTTACGAATTAACTCAATCGAAAACCAATTCAGCACAAACAATGAGTAGCAGTATTTCACCCAGTTCATCGCTAACCGAAGATTAATGGCGGGTTTGTACTTTGTGTGAAACATTATATTATTTTGATAATTAGTTAAACGGGAAATTTTGTCTACGTGCAAATTTGCTTCGTAAGGATGGTTATTTAAACGGTTTTAGCGGAATTCTTGTTTTTCTTATGATATAATATACAATCCAATTATGACGTCATATTTACAAAGTCACGAAATATGACATTGTGTATGGATTTTCTAATTTCAACAGCTGGCAAAACATTTAAAAACGAAATATGAGCATTGAGCAGTCAGCCGCCAAACTATCGTCGTGTTCAGGCTGGGGGTTTAAAAGCCAGTTCTTTCTTTCTTTTTCTTCTCTCTTTCTTGGCCGGTAACGCATCAGTGATGCCTTTGGTGTTGCTGATGTCCATGGGCGACGATAGCCACTTACCATCAGGTGGATAGTCAGCTCGCTTGCTGGCTTTTTCCATAAAATAAAACAAAAAATATAAAAAAGGTGGCATAAATTCAACCCCAGAAAAGAAATCATTAAATGTTTCTCTCAACTTTATGTAGTTATCCTTGAAGTAAGCCGTCTTATTCTCTAACTGTCTAAGCTTTCTCACCATTATTTAACTATCTAAGTTTTAACAACTTCGCTAACTGACGGAGTTGTAATTGTGGACTATCGATACAATACAATGAGTTGTATTTAACAAACTAATGACTCGCTTGGGGATAACTACTGCTTAAAAAGTAATTTATATCTATCTTAAGAGAGGGGTATTATAAGTTTGGCGTGTCTGTGTATCTGTGGATCTGTATCATATGGCTGCCTGTGACATCATAACTCCCAAACGGATGAACCGATTTTGATCTGCTTTTATATTTGAAAGGTGACTTATTCGAGTGTTATTAGCTATATTTAGTGTTAGTAAAACTGTCAGGTTGTTTTAAATTTTACTTAAAGATTATCACCAGAGTGTTAGGTACGTAAAATATAAAGCTATCGTTGTCGTGTCGTTCAATGAAATGTCTTGTATCAAATTCGATGACCCGTGTGGCGTAATGGTCCTGGGTTCGATTACCAGCCAGGCGGAAATTAAAATCATGAGTTTGAATTTCTGTTTTCCTACTTTGGGGCTATAGTTTGTAGCATGTAAATGTATGTAGTATGTAAAAAATTGGGTTCGACATACCGTTAGAAATGGGAGAGAGCATCAGAAAATTAACGCACGCAGCGCCAGTGCCGTGACCCATTAGTGTCACGGAGTATGGGTCACCGTTCAGATCCTCGATGTTGTCCTTGATCCATTGCAGCGCGGCCAGCTGGTCCAGCAAGCCATTGTTGCCGTATACATGCTCTGTGAGACTGGGCTTCATGAACCCTGGAGAAATCGAAGGATTATCTATACAAATATTATAAAGAGGAAAGATTTGGTTGTTTGTTTGCATTGAATAGGCTCCGAAACTACAGAACCGATTTGAAAAAATCTTTCACTGTTGGGAACCTACACTATTCCCGGGTGACATAAGCTATATTATATTTAAAAACAATAGGGATCCTTAATAAAACTCCAATAATGTAACCCAAGGTGCAAAAAAATAAGAAAACCGAAGCAAAGCGAGGGCGGTTTCTCGTTAAGAATAAAGAAAGGTATTACCCTTCGTTTAATGTAAGTAGGTGTTTACTTTACAATCATACCTAGTATCCCGAGCCGGAAGTTGATAGTGATTACCATCACGTTTCCGTAGGAGGCGAGGATCCTCCCATCGTAGGGATTCCCCGAGCTCCATTCAAAGGAATCGCCATGGATGAACACCAGAACTGGAAACTTCTTGGACTTTTGTTCTGTAAAGATCAAAATTTACTGTCATTGGGTTTGAATCTTCAATCCAAGTATTGGAGCCCAGTACCAATCCATTCTAATGGCATACTGATGTCACGAGATCAGTTGGGCACCTCTTCACTAATATAATAAACGTAAGAGTGAGTAGTTAATAATTAAATTTAATCCTGTAATTTTATAATTTATGTCTAATGTTATTGATAATGTTAATTTTAAAATATTATAATTCATATTGTTGGAAGGATTGAAACTATTTTAGTCAAATAACTCTCATGTAATGACGATGCAAGAAATAAAAGGCTTTTTTATTTTTATTTTAGTTTATTTATTTATAACAGTGAGTAAATTCGTACGCCTTGGCAATTTAATCACTAGTTAACGCAATCAGCCGGATCTCCTTTTCGAAGTCAGTTATAAAGGGACAGCAACTTCTTCCAAACCGCTGAACTGATTTATATAATTAAGATATCGTTAGACTATTAATCCTTCTATGGTTTAGTTGTTCAGTATTAAATAACAACATTCTAAAGTCTAAACTACTATGTTTATTTTTCTTTTTAGTTTTTGAAGTGAAAACTTCTTTAGTACGGGGGTGACTTGAAATTTTATGAAACGAAACTGTCCAGTGGAGACTAGAGATGAGTGGAGACTAGAGATGAGTGGAGACTAGAGATGAGTGGAGACTAGAGATGAGTGGAGACTAGAGATGAGTGGAGACTAGAGATGAGTGGAGACTAGAGATGAGTGGAGACTAGAGATGAGTGGAGACTAGAGATGAGTGGAGACTAGAGATGAGTGGAGACTAGAATTGAGTGTAGTTGAGTTGAGTTGATTTTACATTCGTCTCATTATCTTAAAAACAAAATTTTTGAAGGTTTCACTTCTACCACGTGTGAATTGCACACATTTTATTTTATCTTAAAAAAGTATTTTCTACACCCGTAAAAGGCCTTTCATTTCTTCTACGCGCGATATACACAAAAAATATTATATAAGAATAATCTTTTTATTCAGAAAAATGATTGTTATAACTTTTACAAGAACACGTAAACATCATACACACAACTGAGGAAACCTTCAATTGAGACAATCAGTCACTACCTTTATGGACGCCAAAAATGATAAAAAACTGTATACGTTGTCATACGTTGTCTTTACAGCCCGCGTCTAGGACACGACCTTGATACGACATCGAAACAACTTCTAATGCCATTTCATTTGTCCGTGCGGCGCAATGGTCACCATGCCGGATCGCTTCCCAGGGTCCTGGGTTCGATTCCCAGCGATGCGGAAATTTAAATGATGAGTTTGAATTTCTGTTCTCGGTCTGGTGTGTGTTCTTGTCTTTGTATGTTGTGGCACCCATGGCACCCACGACGCTGGGAATCCTAGTGTGGGGCTATGAGTGTGAAGCGTTATTATTATTATTGGGTGCCTGCTTGTTTTCTTAATTAAACTATTGAGGAAAACTCATAGCATAATATGAGGCCTTCGTTATTTTTGTTGATTGTCCTAGCAGCCTTAACAACGATTTAAGGACAAAAATAAAATGAAATAAAAAATCTCTTAAGCGCCAGATGTTTATGAGCAAGGCAGGTCTTAGTTATAAAACTTTATTCAGCCTCAAATCTTTTAACAGAAGCAGATGTCTCCACCTCCTAAATACTTCTATCCCTAGACTATGCTTAGACGCGTTCAATCAGTGTAGCGTTGAATAAGTCTTAATTAAGATAATTTATTATAATGAAGTTTATGTTATACCCAATATATCAGATGGTTCCACAACTAGGTAATAGGCTAAGCGCCTCTTTCACAATCGTCAAGTAAAGTCATAAGTAGTTACTTGCTGAATAACGTTAATCGGCAAGTAAAAGTCACAATTAACTTTTACCAGTTTCACAATATAAAATGTAGTTCCGAGTAACAACTTGGCGGTTAGTTGAATGATTTGTCATAATGCGTTCCATCATTCGGTCAGTTTGTGCTTGCCAGATGTCAAACACGTGTCAAATCGGTTAAGTGCCAGTCCGTCCGTCATTACTACGAAGGTTTTGTATATGTTGGTGTTATTAAAATTCGCAGGTAGTTTTTAGTTTAGAGTTTTGACCGATATTAAATTAGTAAAACATGGATATAATCAAGAGAGAAAGAAGTGCTAACTTTACTCTGTAACAAAGATATATTTTAATATCAATTGTTTAAAATAATAATAATAATAAGAACTACCGAAAGCATCCTGAAGGATGGCACTACCGACATTTGTCGAGCTTGTCGCCATCCCGGTGAGTCACTCAGGCATGTGCTGTCGGGATGTTCGGCTCTTGCTAACACTGAGTATCTGCACAGACACAACCAAGCGGCCAAAATCCTTCACCAAGAGCTTGCTCTGAAGTACGGTCTCCTGGATGAGAGAGTGCCGTATTATAGGTACACATCGATTCCAGTACTCGAGCGTGACGGATTTCGGCTCTATTGGGACCGGTCCATCATCACGGACAGGACGATTCTGGCGAATAAGCCTGATATCGTGCTGATGGACCGGGCACAGTCCAGGGTGTTTTTAGTGGACATCACCATCCCACATGACGAAAACCTCGTGAATGCGGAGACAGAGAAAAAACGAAAGTATCTAGATCTGGCTCACGAGGTTTCCAGCATGTGGCATGTGGAGTCCACTAAAACCATCCCAATCGATATATCTGCGAATGGGCTGATCCCAGTGAGCCTCGCTAACCATATGAGGCGACTGGGGTTCCGCGGCAGTTCGCTCGCAGCCAAGATGCAGAAAGCGGTGCTGCTAGACTCGGCTAAGATAGTCCGTCGGTTTCTCAGCCTGTCGTCCTGACCCCCGGCCGTTTGGTCTCCCCTGCCGAGGCGTAATCCTCCACCCGCTACAAGTATTTATTTATGTAGAGTTTATGTAAGTTTATTTATTGATATATATATTTATGTTTGTTATATAATTTTTTTTGGCCCTGTATGTATATATTTTGTACGCGGGTGTGAGAGTCGAAAATATAATAATAAATAAAAATAACTAGACAAATTCTTGGTGTTTTTCGTGCAAATTTTTCGAAATCGTCTATTTGATTATCTATAAATGAAATAAGTAAATGTTTAATAATTTTTTGTCAAATAAATATACTTATAAGGTTAGCTATAATAGTTTTTTACTTCACTGCACGTACCGTTACTCGTCTTACTCGTCAGTTAAACAAACTAATTGGCAGATGATGTTACAAGTAAGTTACTGGCTACTTTACTTGTCAGGTAGCGCTATTCGGCGATTGTGAAATGCGTATGCATAGTTACTCGTCACTTTAATCGGCAATTAGCCTACTCGGGACTTTACTTGAGGGTGGTGAAAGAGGCCCTAAGTTTTATTAATTTGCATATAATTTTAGCAATACAGACTTTTATGTTGATTTCATCTCAGGATATAATTTTCTAGTCCTTTGAGGCGGATAAAACATATTAACATGAGGCTTCGGTTCGTTTACTCGCGTGATACTCTCATTGCTCTTTGACAAAAGCAATTTAAAATTTATGAATGTCTGTTACTTTTAAATTTGAATTACTTAAAGATGCGTTTTTGATTTTGAATTGAAGTAAAAATTTCAAGATACAATTAAACAATTATTCATAAGTGTCCTAAAATTTTATTGTATTTTAGGCTCTCTAAGGTAGTCTCTTTCTCAGTAAAGGCAGAAGCAAGGCAGCATGTATAATTTTTAACCGACTTCAAAAAAACGAGGAGGTTCTCTTTTATTTTTTTTATTTTTTGAGGATTTTTTTTATGTTTGTTAAGTATTATTATTATTATTATTTGAAGTTTCAGGCCTGGGACAGTTGTCCCAGGGGTCACTGCGACCAGATTTGATCTATTGTAGCCGTACCCGTTTCTGAGTTAGATCTGGTCTTCAAGTCCTGGTTTATGTTTGTTACCTCAGAACTTTGTACTATGCGAACCGATTTTGATGATTCTTATTTTAATCGAAATTTGGTGCCTGTCATGTGGTCCCACATAAATTTTATTGAGATTTAACAATGGCATCCATGCGAAAATCATATAAGTCTTAAAATTTATTAAGTATGTGCGCGACAAATGGACGAATAACTCATATAAGGTTATTCTGTTAATTATTATGTTATTGATGTGAATGTTTTTGACATAAACGAAATAATAACATTTATATCACACGGCCCACAGTTGATGTTTTTCCATATAAACACGGCTTTTTTATCTAATCTACAGGGCCTTCCAAAAATTTTCATTGGCAACACTGTTTATCTAGACACGCGGAGCGTGTCAGCCAATTTTCTAGCTAACAGAATTGGCGAGCAGCACCGTGTGTAATATTACACAAGCCATTTGGCTCATTTATTAAAACTTGCGAAATACATACGTCTTCCAAATTTCATAAACACATCTCAAACGGTTATTTAGATATTAACGTCCAAAAATCGAGAAATTTAACACTGACTGACCTATAGATCAAAACTATATCCAACTTCCAGGTGACCTAGAAAGTTAAAATTTGGCATACAGATAGGTAATCGGGTGAATACAAAGGAATAAATCTGAAAGTAGTAAATTTTTATCATTTTATGATAATTTTTCAAAAATTTGATTATATTAGGAACACTTACTTATAACGCCTGAAATTTATGAACAGCAATCAAAATTGATGACAGGTGGTCATTATGTGGAATATATATAAGGAGTGGAATACCACCCTTAATTTTTTTTAATAGAAACATATCAGTTTTAGTACTTTGTGAAGCTTCTAACGGGGGAAGATGTTCAGTGTACGTACGTATTATTTACGAGTACGTATAGATTACTGAGACGTCAGTAGCCGTTATTTCCAGTGTATTGCATTGTTTAATTTTTAATGTGTGAAAAATTATTCTTCTCTTAATTTGTATGGCATGTACACCACTAAATTTTGTACTATTTCCGAAATTATACCAGTTTAAAGTGATTTGAAGTATTGTTTCCAAATATATGTATTATGGCACGTATCTCATCGAACACAAACTACTTATAACTAATAAGACTATATTCGACTATCGTATTTATTATTATTATTACTACTATCGTATCGTATCGTATTTATTATTATTATAACAGACTGGTATTTAGTATTAATTATTATTTCAATATTTAGCGGACATGAATAGTAGAAGATCATTACTTATAAATAATGAAGTAATAGGTATTTTGGACCACGGTGCACTAACTACGGATTTAGTTGAAGGGCACTATTACAGTTAATGTATAAGGTAACAAAATTAATCAGTTACGTTATGAATAAGTACCTACTAATAATTTCTGTACAAAAAGTAATGATATCCCATCAAAAACATGAATGTAAAGTAAAAGCCAATTTAAAAAAAAAGAATTGAGATCTAAATGGGTGCCAAGTTCTGTGTAGAAAAGCCTAAAATTTTAGTCACAAGAACATATCGTATCGTAGTCGAAGCGTATAAATAATGTCGCGCGCTATTTTCTGCCTGTAGGCAAAAGTTTGACTACATATCGGAATCCTTTGAGATTTGTGAATCAATTTCACTGGCCCTAAAACATGAATGTCAATATTTTACGTAGGTAACATTATTACAGGTATTAGATACATTTTTACACCCTGTTGGTTTCCTTTCATAGGTATCTTTTATCTTTATAAACAATACCTACATGTGTAGGTACATACCTGTAGAAGCATTATAATTTTGATTTAAAGTTGTGGTTCAACAAATCGACAATGTGGTTCGACAAAATGTGGGGCATCAAGTGTAGGGCGTACTCGCGTTCATGTTAGCGGCTGTTATGTACGGTGTTTGATGTTTGGTCCTCACGATTGGTCTGAATGAATAAAATATGTGTTTAAAATAGTCCCTTAAAATATAACATGTATAAAACCCAGACATTAGTAGGATATTAGTAGAATAAGTAAAATGACAATACGACATGACGAAAATATAGTTCCAATTTTACTTCGGTACCCTAATCAATATATGTACCTTTATAAAAGGCAAAAGTGATTGACTGATGTATCAACGCACAGGCCAAACTTAAAATTTCCACACGTATTCTTCTTCTTATGACGTAGGCATTCACTAAGGAAGGATTTTTCAAAATTTAAGGGGGAGAAATAGGGAATAAATAATAATTATGATAAGCATAAATTTTCGCGTGCAAAGCTAGTAAATGATAAAAATAAGCTGTACTATCCATGTTTAAGGGGATGGAGACGCCAGGTATCGATCCTGGTACCTCTCGCATGCTAAGCGAGCGCTCTACCATCTGAGCTACGTCCCCGATAGGAAAGAGGACTAAAAAGCCTTATATTTGTTGCTCGTGGCATTTCCCGAATGCTCTTAATTTCACAGTTATCTTACACCCTTCAGAGATCGACTTTCCTAAAACGTTTGTAACCAGAAAAACAAATGATTTTCATTGTAAAAAAATCGTGTTTAAAACAACTTTTCAACTTCAACTAAGAGATGAAAATTAAAAAATTCTTACTTAATGCTCCGCACACTATTTATGGAACCTCGTAAAACTATACTCTATACGTTCTACTTTTTAACCCCCCTTTGCCACGGGTAAATAAATAATATTAACACATTTCAAATTTTATTTACCGTTACTACAGCGTCATCTGTTGTATTATATTGGAACTAGGTACCAACATGACATGTACAAGAGTGTAACATGAACTAACGCCATCTATTTTTTGGTATAAAACTTGCAACATTATAATTTTTACCGCCATCTATAATAATTTCATTGTACCCTCTCATGGTACGGTCTTTGGGAAGGTTCACAAACGGCTACATTGCGCCATCTGTTTGTTAATTTTAGAATTTATTCATATACAACATTTCCATATTAGTTTCGAATGTAAATGAACAGATGGCCAACAGCTCAATGAATTAGACCAGGTATGATTTTTTTTTCTATATTAAACGACTATTTGGGCAATCATTACGTATTTGGAGTTTTTCAATAACAATTTTGTTATGCATTTATTAATATTATAATTCGAATTGTATAATTATAATTTTGTCTATATTACCACTTTTTTAATCGAGTTCAAAAAAAGGAGGAGGTTCTCAATTTCACTGTATTTTTTTTTTCATGTTTGTTACCTCAGAACTTTGGAATGGGCAAACCGATTTTGATGATTCTTTCTTTAATCAAAAGCTGGTGCCTGTCATGTCCTCCTCCTCCTCAGTCGTTCACTCTTGACAGAGTGGTCGTGGTCGATGATGCTCTGTTGTCATTGGCTCAAGCAACCCTTGCGATGCGTCTCCACTTATTACGGTCTTCAGCGTCTCGGGCATTCTGGACTAGGTATAGAAGTCTGTGTCGACGCCTGTCATGTAGTCCCACATAAATTTTATTGAGATCTGATAATGGCATCCATGAGAAAACCATATAGGTAAGTCTTAAATTTGTATTAAGGATGTGCACGACAAATGAACGAATAACTCAATATCACGCCAACCGATTTCGATGATTCTTTTTTTAATCGAAAGCAGGTGCTTGTAATGTGGCTCTAAATGTCTACAGAATGCTTTAAAGTAAAGTATAAATAAGCCTTATTAAAAAGACAACTCGCTGCGGAGAATTTGAAACACCCTTATGTTAAATTCTTGAACTTAAGAGATTATTTTGCCACAAAGTAGCTAATATAAAACTCTCGAATACAATTAATTACATACATACACATACATACACATACATACACATACATACACATACATACATACATACACACATCACAGGCGCGCGCGCACACACACAGACACAAACACACACACACACACACACACACAAACGCACACACATGCTCCAGGTTGTAATTAGTGTTAATTTTATAGTTTTTAATATTTTTATTTAATTTTTGTTTTTCTTTAATGAGTTAGAAAATTTTCTTTATATATATATTCTTTATGGCGATATTTATGTGTCAGGTAAATGGGGAACCAACAACTTTTGTCTCCCGCATAAGAGCTCAGGGAGAAGGGGCCGGCTGAAAAACAGCACTGCACGAGATCTTTTTCTCGTGCCTAAGCTGAGCCGGCTCCCTTTGCCTCAATTTTGTTTATTGCTTCTTGTTTTAAAAAAAAATGTATTTTATGTTTTTAAAGGCAATAAATGTTTTTATTATTATTATTATTATTAAATAAATTTGAACGAGATCTGACAAGTAGTTTTTGAGTAACTTTGATGTCGGTTATTTTTTGTTAGTAAAATTTAGATTATTAATACTTAATAAGTGAAAGTTTATATTTATGTATATGCGAGACGATTTCATTTAACAAAAAACCAGTCCGAGGTTTAAAATCCGTGGTTTTTATCAATATAATCTTAAATTGAAATTTAAAAAACCACCGACAGTTCCATTTACGCCAGTCATAGTTAAGAACACTCTCAATTACAGTAGGTATGTACGACAAGAACGTGACCGGCATGTTTTAAAATTTTGGACTGAAGTTTATAATAATCTAAATTTTACTAACAAAAAATAACCGACTTCAAATTCTCAAAAACTACTTGTCAGATCTCGTTCAAATTTATGTGGGACCACATGACAAGCACCAGCTTTCTATTAAAAAAAGAATCATCGAAATCGGTTGATGTGATATTGAGTTATTCGTCAATTTGTCGCGCACATCTTAACACAAATTTACGACTTATGTAGTTTTCTCATGGATGCCATTGTCAGATCTCAATAAAATTTATGTGGGACCACATGACAGCCATCAGCTTTCGATTAAAAAAAGAATCATCAAAATCGGTTTGCCCAGTCCAAAGTTCTGGGGGCTAACCATGAACTCTTAAAACAGGTCAATATTAGCCGATAATTGGCCTGTCCTGCTATATCCTACCATGATCTGGCTAAAACACAGGGCAGCCAGCGACCATGTCACCGTAACAGGACAGCGGTCACGTGACTTCAAAAATGATCTTCTGTCCTGCAATTCGTGTACCATGACGCGATTGTTGACGTATTGACATCAGAAAGTGGCATATGTTAACGTCAAAATATTACAGCTCAGCGAAAGTAACATTTTATTGTCCTGTTTCGGCTATTTCGTTGATGATGATGAAACGCGACGGGATGCAGCCATGGCGAATTTCATATACACCATCATCACAAAATAAATACATTTCATTTGTTTGGAAAATTTTAAAAACATTCATTGTACTTATGCTTTTTAAATTATCGCTCCTAACCCCGGTCACTCACATGCGCGCAAATGTTTGACATTTTTACGAATGTTTGCACATATGTGAAGGGTGGTCAGGCATATGGGTTCGCATATGAGTATACAATACAAGCCCATTTCCGCTTCCTCCTACACTTTGTTCACGAATGTTCAATTGCTGTTGTTATTATGTTGTTGTCATTAAAATCCATTTTCAATACAGAAAATAAATGGTAGTACGATTAGACGCCACGAACCACGAAAAATTAAGAGATACATCACCTTTTTAGTCGTCTGGTCAACTGGTCGCACGAATGTGTGGGAGACTACACGAAGGTTCGAGGTTCGCGCGCTTTTACGTGCGACAAAAAACCGACTCAGCTTGGAAAACCCCGAATGCCTCGAAAACTTCGCATAATCATTCGCGAATGTCGTCCCACACTTGTGGGTTCGCGTATTCTCGCGAATGTGAGTGACCGGCATTATAAATCACACATTTTAATAGACATTTAGACATGTCTCTGTGTCAAGTGTCAAGTGGTGTAAGATTACGTTCAAAAATGTAAGCATCACTTAGCGATAATTTTTTTGGTAATTTTAGAGAACGAAAGGTTAATAAATCACAACACTTAAGTATTTATAACAAATCTCAAAATCTTCAATTGAGATTGTTATTTTAAACTTTTAAAAACATCAATATTACGCATTCATTTAAAAACCGGTAAACCGATAAAACGCTCTATTTCAGAACATAAATTAGTACAAATCAAGTACCTTGCATGTCATAGACTAAGATGCAGGACAGAAGTAGAGGCATTGCAGGTCATCGGTAAACGTTCATGGTACAAAATACACTCCTGTCAGGTTTTAGCTACAAGCTGACCTGTCCTAAACATGACACATTTTATTAAAGTTCATGGTAAGGCACCTGAGGTAACAAACATAAAAAAAAAATACAGTCGAATTGAGAACCTCCTCCTTTTTTTGAAGTCGGTTAAAAATAAATATCAGGCTTAATAGAACAATCCTTTCCCTAAAATGCTTTGTAAGAAAACTTAAGTGTTTCCTCCAATTTCTTGTTATTATTTTTTACAATGAGTGCCACGTACGCTTCCAACGTAAAGCTGTGTTTCATTGTACTCATCCGAAAGGACCCAAAATATTCTATTACCAGACCATCCACTATATGAAATGCCTTTTCAATATGTGCAAGGCCTTCGTGAGCACGTGGATGAAAAGTAATTCACAAACAAAAACCATCGATGGCTCACCAGATCGTGGCAAATCAAAAAAGTCGTCTGTCGCAGACGACAAACGTATTTTTCAGCTGTTTGCCAATAATTCTTTATTATCACATCGTTCTGGACAAGAACAGTTGAAAAAAAAGGGTCTGAATAAATCATTAGACAATATTAAAAAGCGTTTAGTCGAAACTGGAGTGTAATATCGAAGCACTTTTAAGAAATCTTTCCTTTCCGAAACGCATATTGAAGAAGTCGGTTTTAAAAAGGCTGTATTGGGCGTGCGAAAACAATGACCGATTGGGTGAAGATATTTTTTTTCAATGAAGTTTCATTTTGAACAGCCGATTGCATGACTCAATTTTGGACTACGGGTGACAACAGGATGGTGGTCCGAACCGTAAAACATCAATTAGTGGTGCATCCTTGGGAATGCTTCAAATAAAATTATTTCAGAAATTTGCAGTTGTGTATTGGTACTTTGGATACTCAGATAATGACGATAATTTACGAAAAAGCACTTTTGCTGTCGGCCAAGACGATGTTTCCACGTCACAATTATTTCTGGTTTCTAAAGGGTTTAACGACCCTAAACAGCGAAGTCGGCTTTGTACCACTTGAAAGGCGGAACATGGTATCGACGTGTTGGATTGGTCCTCACAGTCCCCTGATGCCAATCCAATTGAAATTTTTATTCGTAATATTATATTAGTAATATTGTTCGTAAATAAAGATTAAAGGAAGGGCAAATGATACAGTAACCATAGCTGAACTAACTGGTGAACTGAAAACTGTGTGGAGGTCTTTACCTCGCAGTTATGCTAAAAAACTTATGGAAAATATGCCATGGCGATGGCAAGCGATTATGGACAATAGTGTAGATTGGATGCCATATTAATATTAAAGCATCCAACAGCAATAAAATAACTAATTGATAACAATTTTATCGTTTGATATTTCTAAGTTTTTCATTAAAATTTGCCGGTCACACTCTTATCGTACATAGTGTAAGTCACCTTTTAAACAAAACAAACTAGATCAAAATCGGTTCATCCGTTTGGGAGCTACGATGCCGCAGACAGATAGATAATATACACAGATACGTCAAACTTAACACCCCTTTTGTTTCGTCGGGGGTTGAAATGATGTTTTGTTACTTACATATTTAAATGTGTTAAACATTAAATCCTTCATCCAGTGCGTTAAAAGCTATGTACATTTACCTGAAGTTAACAAATCACATCAAACAACGCCGTTTCTGTTAGATTTAAGGCAGTGGAAATACCTCGCTACCGTGTTTCCCTAATGCAATACATTTCCTACGAAGAGCACTTTCTTTGATGCTTCCTCTACCGGGCAGCTGTTTATCAACGCTTTTAGATGAAAGAGGTTTTTATTCAGACATTGTCTTATGACTATTGTTCTTCTAGTAAAATATTTTGCTTTTCCTAATATTTTTGCGGCTATGTTTGTTCTTTTCAAGATATAGTTTTGTGTAATATGCGGTTATTTAATATTCATATTGATGAAGTTTTATACTAGATTCATTGAGTCGCGGATGTCATGGACACAAAAGAAACATGAAATAAGTGCAACACTCGAAAATAAATATTTATCGATCACAGAAATGGTTTCTCTACCCGAGAATCGAACCAACTACACCTCACCAGGTAAAAACATTATGCATGAATAAGGTCAGGGCTAAGGCGTAGGGACTCTGGCCATAACTAAAAACAATACTACACACACACACAGCCGTATCAGCTGTATCAATTATACGGGACCTCCAGGGGCCCCCGCTAACACCGCCAATAAAAGCTCGCCAGCGGCCTACGACTGCTACAGTTGGCACTCCTTTTATATTTGACAGCTGACGTTGAGGGGGCCCCACAACAAATATTGATATGGGGGCCTCCTTAGGGCTAGCTACGCCACTGACTCACACCCAGACCAATCCTACTTTCTACACTAGGTATTAGATAAACTGTTGACCTATACCACCTTACTGGCGGTGCACTTAGTAGGTAGTGTAGGCAATGATATTAAAATGTAAAAAAGAGGTAGATATTTCACTAGCGTGCCGATGCCGAGTTGCCGACGCGACGATCAAGATTTAAGAGCGTAAGAACAGGCAATTGACCGTTCTGCTCGTAGTCGCTCTGTCAATACAAGACGATACGCACGCTTTTGTTGTTGTCAGAAGCTTGATATTTGACATACAGCGTTAAAATGCTTTTACGTATACGTAATATACCAATGTGATTGGTGTAGGAAAACAAAAGATAAACAAACGTGTGTGTGTGGTAGCTCTTTTCGGAAAGGTTTTATTGGTTGATTTGTAAGGGCATAACGTATCTATACCTGACCTAAAATGCTTCTGGCTTGAACTAGAGAATTACAACAGCACCTTACACATACAAGTAAACCAAATCCCATATTATGTTATCCAACAATGGTAGTTAATCAATTAACCCCTTACAAGACTATTACAACTTTTCCTTTCTAAAATAAATAATTAACTGCCGAGCGTCGATACGTGTCAATAAATAAGCAATTTAACATGCAAACTCATTCTGTTCAGCTTTCTTTGTTTAGATTCTTTTGTTTGTGGAAAATTCACTTGATTTTCCAATGCTAATATCATTCGTTGTATCGCGTGATCTTTATTGCCAGGGGTTAAAGTAGAAAATCGCGCAAACGACGCGTCGTAGTGAGACGACGATTAAAAGTAGCGACCCATTTTGTAAACAATGTGTCGATATGCTTTGTGTGATGAAATATTTGGTTATTATCAGCTATTGTGGACGAAGGAGGTAGGTACCCTCCATAAATTATTGTTTTGTCGCATTGTTCGTTTGGAGGCAATTTTAAAAGCTTCGTCGTAATTTAAACGGGTAGAGGAACTGTTTGTATACCTACTGTTTCGAACGTCTGACTTACTGTTTCAGTCAAGAGAATAGGCGACTTGAATGGAGTTACCAGAATAACTGAATACCGAATAATAACCATTTCCTCAGTTACAAGTGCGTTGGGTGGACGGTAGAAAGAGTAAGGATACCGTTTTGACTATGGAACTATTAAAATGAATATAACTTCTATAATCCCTCCAAGGCGGCTTACCACCAGCGGATTGGATATAGTAGCCTCTTAAAACACCCATCTGGCGTAGGATTGGAGTTAGGTTTCCAAGCCGCCCAAAAAGGGGTTACATACATAACTATAAATTATTATTTATAATATGAACTATCACAGCTGTTAAGTTAACGAGTATTTTGATGTGATAACGTCTATTAAAACGATGAACGCCGGGTGCACGCACGAAAAAGCATGACTCATTGTCCCGATCCGCGCGAGCGAGAGCGCGGAACAAGCGATAGTGAGGCACGAGAAATTTTATCTATAAAAGTGTGCAATCATTTCATCAATGTTTTGTCATGACGTTGTCACGTTAAACTACCGTCCGTAAACCGACTTTACAGACAACCATTTTTTTATTGTGAAGAAAGTTAATGGTTTTACTTATAAGATTTACTTGTACGGAACCCCCAAAAATAGATCATAGCGAAGCTGTAAATATTTCAACACTCATCACAACCGGCGCTAGGACCATTCGATGAGACAAAAATAGCACTTCCGTCCGTTTGTGTCCAAATTCTCACAACTAAATATAACCATTTTTCTTATGTTTCGTTGTTTATACGTACGTTAAGAGGAATGTCAGCCAGTTCTAGAATAAACTGGCCAGTACAAAATTAACTCACGTAGGGTTTCATGATGTCAACGAATATTCTTCTTTTAGTATTTTTATTGGGGGTTCCTAGATATCACATAATTATAAAACACTTGAAGATATTTATTTATAGTGACTTAATATCAAAAACTACTCGTGGTGACAGAAAGTACTTTAAGTGGTAGGTACTACATGAAAAGCACCAGCTTTTGGTTCACCCAGTCGAAAGTTCTGAGGTAAGAAACATAAAAAAATATAGTAGAATTGAATACCTATTCATTTTTTGAAGTCGGTTATAGATAGAGGGGTGATTGTTATTGTTTGGTACTCAATAATATTATTGTAGAAAAAAACACCTTCGTGCCTTATTTCAAATTTGGTATACTGACTGAAGAATAAATTAATCCCATCAAAAACATAAATGTAAAGTGAGAGTCAATTTCAAAAAAAAAAAAGAATTGAGATCTAAATGGGTGCCAATTTCTGTGTAGAAAAGCCTAAAATTTTAGTCACAAGAACATGTAATTCAAGCTCCACATTTGACTTGGTTAGTTTTCACGTACCTACCTAGGCTATATTATATCTATGTAATTAGCTTCGTCAAATCTGTTAGGTTGATGGCTTTTTTTTTTTTTTTTTTTTTTTTTTTTATTTATTTAATCAGCTTATGTACTATTACAAAGTTTAACATTCTGCCAAACTGAGATCCAGTTTGTCGGCAGTAGTTCTCGTGGATCACTTCACTTCCAAGTACATTATTATCTTTATGACTACAATGACTATAATAAAATGGTACATATTCTTCTATGTTACTAACTATACTAATAATAATATAAAATAATTCTTCTGTGCATATATGTAATATGTATGTATTTATTTAATTATACTCTATCTATGTATATATTTGTATGGCAAGTTATATATTGTATGTATCTGTCTGCATGTGCATATGGATATAACATTAAATTCCGTCGCTGTGTTCGTAGTCCACCCGATGTTTAGCATCCGGGAGACTACGGACAGAGGGACAGGTAATGCTTTCGCAACATTGTTTTGAGTGTGACTTTATTATTATTGTTAATAGATTCTGTTATTTGTTTGAACATGTTACACGGCAGCTTGTTTATAAGGACAGGTGTTATCCACCGCCTTTCTCGCCTCCCGTAATAATTATTTATTTTAGGTATAATTAATTTAGGATTTTTCGATGCGCGGGTTTGGTGTGTGTGGCCTCTTTTCTGTATGTAGTCAGATTTGTTGTGTTGTTCAATTATAATATTCATTTTTACTTTCAGGTCTATCGGTAATATGTCACAAATTTTAAACAGTTTATCATATTCTTTGTTAAGCGATTTTTTAATGTTATTATCAACTAGGAGTTTTAAAAATCTAATTTGCAGGTTTTTTATTTTATTGAGATGTACAGGAAAGGTGAGACCATACGCACCCAACCCATAAGATATTACCGCATCAGCCAATGTGTAATAAAGCAAGTACATTAGGCCCCTACTGACCGTATACTGTAGATTTTTCATGCTACATAAGATTGATCGTAATTTATGGCACTCTTCTCTAATTTGGTTTGTTGGTTGCTAACTAAAGAAAACTAGCCAAGTCAAATGTAAAGCTTGAATTACATGTTCTTGTGACTAAAATTTTAGGCTTTTCTACACAGAAATTGGCACCCATTTAGATCTCAATTCTTTTTTTTTTTTGAAATTGACTCTCACTTTACATTTATGTTTTTGATGGGATATCATTACTTTTTGTATAGAAATTATTAGTAAGTACTTATTCATGACGTTACTGATTAATTTTAATACATGAACTGTTATAGTGCTCTTCAACTAAATCTGTAGTTAGTGCGCCGTGGTCCGAAATACGGTACCTATTATTTCATTATTTATAAGTAATGATCTTCCACTATTGATGTCCGCTAAATATTGAAATAATAATTAATACTAAATCCCAATTATACTATCGTAATAAATACGAAAGTCGACTATACTCTTATTAGTTACGAGTGACCGCCCTCGCTTTGCTTTGGTTTTCTTATTTTTTTACACCTTGGGTTACGTTATTGGAGTTTTATTAAGGATCCCTAATTTATTGAAAATATAATATAGCCTATATCACCCCGGGATAGTGTAGCTTTCCAACAGTGAAGGAATTTTTCAAATCGGTTTAGTAGTTTCGGAGCCTATTCAATGCAAACAAACAATCAAATCTTTCCTCTTTATACTATTAGTACAGATAAGTTGTTTATGTTCGATGACATCGTGCAACAATAAATTTTGAAACAATACTTCGAATTACTTTAAACTGGTATAATTACGGAAATAATACAAAATTTTGTGGTGTAATCTTGTAGATTAGAGAAAATAATTTTCCACACATTAAAAATAAAACGACGTAATATACTGGAAATAACGTCTCCTGACGAACCACTGATCTTCACGTAAATGTATATGTGCTGTGCACTTCTCACAGGCACTTGGGACACTGAACATCTTCCTCCCGTTGAAAGCTTCAGAAAGTACTAAAACTGATATGTTTCGTTATATATTCACCTTGGAATCCACATAATGACCAGATGTCATCAATTTTGATCGCTACTCTTAAATTTCAGGCATTTTAAGTAAGTGTTCCTAATAGAATCAATTTTTTGAAAAATTATCATAAATTGATAAAAATTTACTACTTTCAGATTTATTCCTTTGTATTCACCCGACTACCTATCTGCATGCCAAATTTTAACTTTCTAGGTCACCTGGAAGTTGGATATAGTTTTGATCTATAGGTCAGTCAGTGTTAAATTTCTCGATTTTTGGACGTTAATATCTAAATAACCGTTTGAGATGTGTTTATGAAATTTGAAAGACGTATGTATTTCGCAAGTCTTAATAAATGAGCCAAATTTGACAGGTTTATGTTGAATAGTTTTTGAGTTATGAGGTGGTCAAAAGTGGCTCCAAATGGTTCGTGTAATATTACACACGGTGCTGCTTGTCAATTCTGTTAGCTAAGAAATTGACTTGACACGCTCCGCGTGTCTAGATTCCTACCTTTATGAAAATCTCATTTATTAGGAAGACTGTTATTAAATTTAACAGAAATGAATTGATTATTACATTTTAATTATAATTATAATTGAAGTACAGTTTACCTGGAATTTCCTAAATAACATTCATTATTATCTACAAACTACTAAACTTTGAGTACCACTTATAAATAAGGCTCTTCAACAACTGAATAATTTTCATTCCCTCTTCATCATAGTTCCATAATTCGAGGGAAATTCCTACCACTAATACGCGTATTTACAGAGATTCGTAGTTTGACCCAAATAACTTGGCAACGATTAGTTTAAATCGGGGGCGTTAGGTGTTCTAGTGTTTTTAAATTATTTGTTTTTCATGTTCACAGTGTATGGCTGTTTGTAAGACTTTAGTGGCCAGATTTGTAATTAATTTATATCTAGGAATATTATAGATTTTTTTTGTGAGGAATAAATAAGTCACACTTTTTTCGTGAAACTCTGAACTCTTCACGACTGCGTCTACGCCGTACGCCATAGAACACATGATTTTATTTAAGAAATATTTTTTTATCTCCAAGGCATTGCAGATTTGAGTACCTATTGAATATTAATTTTTATAAACCGCCACGCGTTCCTAAGAAAATAAGGTTGACAGACAAACAAACAGACGGACGGAGAACGTAACGATATGACAATTTTTCTTGAGGAATGAAACATGTATGGAACCCTAAAAATTGTAGATAAATTATTATTATTAACACTAGATCAACCTTTCAACAATCGTTTAACGTTGAGTTAATAATAATTTATGACTGTTTTATAAAATCATTCGACTATGTTTAAAGTTGAAACAATAATTGGGTCAGTAAGTCAGTGTTCTGGTCCACCTTTTAAACGAATGTGCGCTCTATTTTAAGACTTGGATCGGTGGACGGATGGACATTTATTTATCTGACGAATCGGATTGCCAGCAATACATTGCTTTGAGGATTTGATAACATAACGTCTCTTTTAACGCTCCTTTGTCCGTTTGTCGGAGGCATTACTGCGTTAAACATGAGATGAAAATTGTTTTGAACATGCCTTCAAAGATAAAATTGTAAATCTTCTTGAATCTTTAATTTCACATTCACAATAATAAGATTGTCCCCTCCGTTACTGAGTACGCCCAAAGCGTTAGCGCCCTAGCGCGAATTATTGCAGTACTCATAATCAAAATTTTACCAAGAAAAAATAACCGACATCAAAATAACTCAAAAACTACTCGTCAGATCTCGCTCAAATTTAAGTGGGACTACATGACAAGCACCAGATTTCGATTAAAAAAATTATCATCAAAATCGGTTCACCCAGTCGGAATTTCTGAGGTAACAAATAAAAAAAAATACAGTCGAATTGAATACCTCCTCCTTATTTGAAGTCGGTTAAAAAGTTATTTAAATTACATGTTTAAGTCCACGTGACTATGAAATAATAACATAACGTGTGTAGTGATATGGTTGTCAGAGCACAAAAATGAACAAGATTTAAGGTAGAAAGACTTATGTATTACTGTCAAACCTCATCCGACATCCGGCATCTGTCATCCGTCAGCCGTCACCATCCGTCATACACTAAATATTCTCAACGTCATCTGTCAACCTGTCAAGAGTTTCTCCGCACCACCGCAGTTTAGTCGTGAACACGATCCATTCGACTTGGTCAAAATATCGGCGTACACAATATCGTATGAGAGTAAACTGTATTTAGTCCACGATAAGTTACGTATAAAATCATGGAATTACAACTATAATGTCTTCAACGTGGCTTAGCGACTGCTAATGATAAAAATAAATAAATAAAACAAATAAACGCTTACACACTCATACCCCCGCAGTAGGTTATCTTTACCTATGTCGCGGGTGGCATGGATGACACATAACATATTACAATAACACCCATGACCCGAGTACAATACATGTCACATAAATATCTGCCCCGGCCGGGAATCGAACTCGGGACCACTCGCTTCGCAGGCAGGGTCGCTACCAACTAGGCTACAGGGTCGTCTAATACAACTAAAAGTGTTGTTCCAAATTTGAAAGCTTTCAAGAATTTTAGCATAATTTATTAGTAGTCACCGCGTCGTACCTAAACGGGTGGAGACACGTCTTGACTCCAACCAAAACTTAATTATTATTAATTAATCTAGTAGATTGTTTCTACAATATAATATATTTTTATAACAATTCCATTCTTTTCATTTTAATCTTGTATCCAAAAACATTCGTGTAATTTTAGTGCGATTGACCTACAAACTAATTTTATACCAACCCATATTAGTTCAATTCAGTCAATAGAGTCAGCAGATAAACGAGTTATTTGTTCATCGAATCGTGTTGGTGGCGCCACCATAGCTTTTTATTCGTATTTTCACTGTTGTTTGCTTAAAGCGAGATTAAATTCACTATACGGAGCACGCTTAATTGATCCTCAATGAACGAACGTTTATTCAGTATGAGTGCATTAACACGGCTATTCAAATTGTAATACAAGCCAACTGTACATTTATTTATATGTATAGTAATTGGGATTAGTGTAATAACTCTAAAACTGAAACCTGATTGACTAGGATACTCCGTCAGTCAGTGTTAAACCACAGTAAAGGAATTATTTATACTGTGGTTAAACGCCTCGCGTTCCACCTGGACGCTTTATATTTACATGAAAAACCAGCCAAGTGCGAGTCGGATTCCCGTACGAAGGGTTACGTACTATAACTAATACAAAATTAGACACTACATTATAACTTTTTTTTTAATTCTGTGAATATTTCAATCGCCTGTTGCAGAAATAAATCGAGTAAAAAATGGCAAAAATATAAGTTTTTTGTATAGAAACCTCACATAAATATTTATTTTATTCCGTTTTTAGTATTTGTTGTTATAGCGGCTACAGAAATACATTATCTGTGAAAATTTCAACTGTCTAGCTATCACGGTTCATGAGATACAGCCTGGTGACAGACAGACAGACATACGGAGAGTAGAGTCTTAGTAATAGGGTCTCGTTTTTACCCTTTGGGTATGGAACCCTAAAAACAAAACTCTTGTAATGACAAAAACATTGCTACTATCAGGAGAGCCGTGTTACATCCAAATTTGTTTAAAGATCGCTCATTATTAATCCCATGGCCCAGTCAGCAGTGAAAAAACACGCATAACGAAAGTACAACCACATTAATATCCCAATCATCCCAGGAGATCATATAACCGGGATAAAATATACCAAGTTTTCTTATCCTGTCAAGGTTCATCTTAACCCTTACAATGGTTAGGGCGCGATGATAAAACAAACATTCATATATCTTTATCTTAATCTTCTTTATCTTTATCTTAATTTTAATATTGACATTAGTGCTTTTATTAATTATGTAATTTTAATTATTTGATTATTTTTGTTGAATTATTTGATCTTAATTGATTTAATTTGACTTTTAGTTTCAATAATTTTTATAATTTGGAATGTATTTTTAATTTGTTTTGATGCTGTTAAGTACCTAGTTGTAATTTTAATCTAATGTGTAATTTATTGTAATTTTAATGCAATGGGCTTTTTACTTTCCCTGTAGTTTTTAAAAATTGTAATATTAATTTTATTATGTATGGAATTTATTCTGAGATAAATAAATAAATAAATATCTTCACAAACTTTCTTTATAATGTTATGCAAGCGTTCAAATGGTTGAATTATTAGCTTTTTATAAGCTCCATGAATAAAAGTTTTAGGGTTCTTACGGTTCTCAGAGCTTCAAAACTTTCGAGGGTCTATTAACCTCTCTATCTGTGTTGAAGTAATCTTAACGTTGCGGATTTTTTGAATACAATCCGGACAAAGTTGGCTTATGAATACCTACTCAAGCAAAGGTGGTTTTGAATTAACTTTGTTTGGAATACGTTTTTAAAACGCAACAATTATTTTATGTACATTTAAATTTTCCATATCATTATGATGACACTGTCATTATCTTGAAGGTATTACTCGTACAATGTATTATGATATCTTATTCGTAGGTTGGTCAAATCCACGCTTTGTCAATGATAATTATTTAAAAAAATATAGATACGTTTATGCCCTTACAAATCAACCAAAAAATCTGTTCCGAAAACAGCTACAACATACACGTTTATCTTTTGTTTCACTACACCAATCACATTGGTATAATAGGTACACGAAGGCATTTTAACGCTGTATGTCAAATGTCAAGCACTTCTGACAACAACAAAAGTATGCGTATCGCCTTGTATTGACAGAGCGACTACGAGCAGAACGGCCAATTGCCTGTTCTTACGCTCATCATCGTCGGCGCGCTAGTGACATACATATCTACCTCTTTTTACATATTAATATCATTGCCCTTTGTGTAGTAATGTGCCTATATGCATACCCAGTAGATAATAATATTAAACTTACTGGACTGCTACTTTATTTCTCAATTCTTATTTTGCAAGCAAACTCAAATTCATATTGTTGAACAATGATAAATAAATTTATTAGTTTACATTACTAGGATACGCAAACAAGAACTATGTTTCAAATAAATATTATTAGAAATTAATTATTCATTCCGTATATTTTATACGCGCTGTAGGTTTTTACCCGTGTCACTAAAAAAATACTACTCTAGAAATACCTTTCTATCACGTTCTAATATTTTTATAGTAAACACTTACAAATAATTGGTTCTTTCCTTTTTTCTTATTTCCATTTAAAAAAAAAACTTTTAACGCATTAAGTTGGTAATACGGTTAACGTGTATGTTGTTATATACTTTAAAACATGCGTCTTTGAACGCATAAAAGAAGTGTTCATATTCACTAGTCATTTGTCCGCGATGGACTCCCTAAACTACTTCACCGATTTTAATCAAATTTGCACACCGTGTGCAGTTTGATCCAACTTGAAAGATAGGATAGCTTACATCTCAAAATAAAAATAAAAACTTTTGGCAGAACGAAGTCTGTCCGGGCAGCTAGTAACTATATAAATTAATAATACTGCTCACCTCTGTAAGGCGTGTAGATGTTTAGATAGAGGCAATCCTCCGACTCATGGGCTAAGAACGGCCGCAACCTCTTCATATAGTGCTGCCGCCCGAGTGAGGGTGGGTTGCCCTTTTTAATCTGCGGGAGAGCTTGAGGGCACACAGGGGCGAAGCGGGTGGCCATCTTCACGCCAGGCCAGGGAGGAGCATTGACTGAAACAATTGAAGAACTGTTCATTGAAGGAGGGTTTAGGAAGACCGTTATCCCGTGGTTAGTTGTGTCAAAGAATATCGAAAATAGTAGTTCAGTGCATAAAGATGTCGTTAGTGTAGTGTGTCATGAAAGGAAAACGATCAAGATGGAAGGTAGATAGACATCTGTCATTAACGTCAATTGAGCTGTCAAAAGTTTCTACCCACTTGTCAAACAAGAAGAGAATGAACTAGGCAAGTCGGTTTTTATTGTATCATGGTTTAAACGATCACCGAAAGACGAATTACCTCCAGCAAATCGTTTAATCCTTTGGAAGGAAGAACAAGATATCTTGATGCCTTAGTAGCATAGGTTTTAAAATCAATAATTATTTCTTAAATTAAACACTAAATATTTATACTAGGTACACCAATATTTATACAACTACTGCAGCGAAGAAATCTCAGCGACGTTTTAGTTTGTAGAATAATTCTAATAACTTTTATGTAAAACAGAGAAAAAATAATTTGCATACAAATGAAATGTAAACCAAGCCGTTTATCGGAAGGAACATTGAATTCCCTCGGCTTGTGTTTCGTAACTATTTTACCATAATGTCGTATAAACGGCGGAGAAATGAGTGTTATTTGTAATTTTCCAGTATTGCCGTGGAATTCAATTCTATCTCTAATAGTATCTCAGTGAAACTGTTACAGAGATTTATTTGTTTATATAAATGATTATTGTAATAAGGGTTTATGTATTTAAACAATAAAAACTAATATATCTCGTGTCTAAATTTAATCTCTTTCTTTCTTTTCCGTTTCACAATCATTAGAAAAATTGAGGATTATAATGAAGAGGTCGTTTAAATAAGAATGAGTTACTACTATAGAAACTTTATCAACCATCGAAATGGTATCAATAATACTTCACTTCACTTGATTGCGTCGTACTCGAAGAGTGCAATCCAATGTGTTAGCATAAATAAATGTATATTATATTATGACAGATGACAAATCAAGGACACCTGGATATTAGTATCAATTTTAAAAAGGAGAGTTTCTTTCGTTATTTCTTCCTTACTTGACAAAGCACCTGTCCTTAATGGTGGCAGAATAAAAAAATATAGTATATAGTTTTAATTCAACTACTTTCTATCTGCAAGTGCTACGTCCAACTAGTGAACTAGTGAAATGGTACAGATATCGGAATAAGATGAAAATGTAGCTTGATATTAACATTACGGGATATAGTATACGATAACAATATCGTATAGGAATAATGCAAAAGCACTCTTATGATACTCGTTAGTTGTATTTTAGAAAGATATTATTATCATAATGATAACCATTATTACAGTATTGTTAATTTAAACAAATTAATCAAAACGAATAATTGTTATACTAACAGGCCTGATCTCATATTGTGAGGGGTTCAGGCTAACCACAACGCTAGAAAGTATTGGTTGGCGTACACACACTTCATCGAGAAGATCGTGAATAAATTTCGTCGATGTTTAATTTGTAATAAGTAACAAATATTTGTTTATAATTGTTTTGTAACTCATTATTTTAGATTGTTCAAAGAAGTTTTTTCGCCGTTTCTTTCTGTGTACTTCAAGCATACTACTTTCTTGACTTGACGACTTGGACTATTTTTACCGCCTTTATAAAACAACACCACGTTGCAAAAAGAAATTCACTTTATTCTGTAATTAAACTAAAGAACACATTTTTCCTATAAAGAAAGATGAAAAAAGAAAGACAAAGGTCGTCACCCATTGTTGTGACTAAAATCTTATCTTACACCTATGCATAATCCTCAAATCATATCCAAGCAACTGTCAAACAATCAAAAAGTAATGATGTTTGTTATTATTTTACCTATCTACCAACATATTTGGATATTGAAGATACATAAATTATTGTATCCGGCCGTTAAACATTCGCCTTACTGAGTACCGCTCTTTAGTGTCAAACGCTCACCTGGTGGCATGAATCGCAAACTGCCGACAGGTGGCGCTGCGTAGGGAATCCCCAAAAACATTTCCACGTTCTGTAAGTCATACTGCTTGCCTGGCTTCACTATTAACCCCCTTATTGCCCCCTGTCTCAGATGATATTCCCTTGTCAAACGTTTTTCTTCACCACTGAAGCTTCGGATATCCTCGTACACCTTCG
The DNA here is from genome assembly GCA_911387775.1 of Thymelicus sylvestris. Taxonomy (NCBI): domain Eukaryota; kingdom Metazoa; phylum Arthropoda; class Insecta; order Lepidoptera; family Hesperiidae; genus Thymelicus; species Thymelicus sylvestris. The sequence continues at coordinate 18,510,142 of OU426889.1, forward strand.
CTGCTCCTTCGTCAGCCATCGGCAGTATAAGCGAGACAACAACACAAATAAACAAATTGTGATTTATAAACGGAGTCGCGTGCCGCTGAGAAGCCATTTTGTTGATCTCTAACTATTTTCTCTCATTGCAAGATCTGGAAATACTCGTGGGTTTTATTGTCCTCTTCAGTTTATTTCCAACGAGGGTATGAGTCATTTCAGGGTTTATTTTCGCGTTAAACGGTAGACAGAATGGGCTGAAAATTGTTGTCCAATTAGACCTTTGGTGATCTTAAATCTTTGTGATCGTTATTATGATGTTTTAATGTTATTTCACTTTTGTCAAGTTTGTTTTAAGATATACCTATGTCTGCAATATAGTGTATTTCTTATTCGATTTTTCCAGCCTTTAGTTATCACAATTTTTTGTTACTTATTTTCAATGGCGATGGAATTATCCTCTATGTCTATGTATTCTACAAAATTAACATCATGTGTTATTTTTTGTTTAGTACCACAATAATTTAATTTAAAGTAATGGCAAACCAATGTAGCTGTTGCACTGAATTTACTATCACTTATTCCTATTTCACTATTTTCTCATCATCACACACCACTTTAGTCACTTTGACAATCACTTCCGTTTGTACTTCCTTGTAAACTTTATTCACAATAAATTTTCTTTTAAAACTTTATATTAAACGAGTTATGTCAAAAAGAAAACTAAAAATGTCTACTAGAAAAATTGCTGCAACACTTTCATCATGTTTGTAGTTATCGTTTACATTGACATTAGTTTTTTCACCCACAACATCGACATCGCTTATTAGCTTGATTTCTTTAGAAACACCGTCTATTTTTATCTTAACATAGCGATCGTTGTGAACTCAGTTCGTCGACTGGACCGTTTCCAAGCTATCCTCGCTTATAATACCGAAATACAACGGAATGCGAGCCAGAGGGGCGAACGATTCACGGATTATTCGAATTTTATATGCATGGTACATTGACATGTGAAGTTGTTAAGTACCTATTTGTGCCTTTTAAGTTACATAGTTTTCACGGATTTTTTGATATGGAGTTTAAAACCTTAATTATTCTCAATCACACTAAATCAAAACTCCGTCAAATGCATGTTTAAGTATTCATAAAATAGTATTCTATCTTAATTTAAGAATTGGCACCAGTTATATACAAACTGTACTAAAATATTTTAACATATTCTAGCACTTTGTAAATTTTATTCAATAATAAAAAATGTATCGAGACCCGTTTGAGTGGAGTAAACATATTTTATAACTCCACAACATTTCGAACTGTAAATTAAACATCTTTAAGGAGTAATTTTATGTAGTACTCGTGCGCAGATGCACTGTAATAAACTATGTTATATCTCAATTCTCAAGATAGCTAGCATTTATGTCATGTGGATCGCACATTAACCCTTGTACACACGGCATAATACGATGTATCGTATAGTTTGGGAGTGGGCGAGATGTATGAGGATATTTTTGTCCCCTCGCCACGTGCTCACCTCAACATCCGGACACATGAACGTGAGGAAGTGAGGAACCAAATCACTCATGTGACAAATAATAATTTAACAGATTTTATGATTAAGATCTGCCAAAATATGTTTTTTGAAGTAGTTGAACTCGTTCTACTGACCAATATAACACTTTGAGTAGTGAGTATTTTAGTTAAATTATATTTTTATTTTTATGAAAGCAATATAACAAACATCAAACTTGTATTATTTTATGATTAAAGCAGATCCGTGTTATCCGTGTAGAGTAGCTATACTCAACGTACGGTGCCAAGCTTTTGCAGTTGGTCCATCTGGGGTTACTCTATTTTATAATAACCGCGAAAACCTAAAAAATCAATACCAATTTTTTATTTCTTTATTTTGCAGCAGCATATTGTCGTCACGTGTTTGTGACCCGTATGAAAAAAAGGCTGATTACCACTGCAAAAAAAGCAAAACATAATTAATTTATAAACTATGCAATATTTAACATGGAAAAGGCACAGTAAAGTAGGTTTATTATTTCAGTACATATGGCAAAACGGAGTTTAAGATTTGAAACTAAACAATAAGAAAGAAAGTAGGTATTCCGTTTCATTTTTTTTATTTTCATTTTACTTTTTCCAGTAAACAAGTATTAATAAATAAACAATATGACAATTTCTAAGCATTACATATCAGAGTGTACATTTTAATATTTAAGACAGACATATTTTTAAATACACCGGCGCGGCCTTATAGCACAGTTGTTATTTATTCATGTGCTTAAAGTAAGGCTTATTTATACACTGTCAGAGGTGAATAGCTAAAGAAACACTTGAATTCAAATTCAATTCAGGGAATATTTTTCCAACTAAATGCTTACAGTGATGCTCACACTAGAAAAAAGATTATGTATCGTGAGCATCGTATTTCTTTGTAATTGTTACGTCAACTTAAAATATATGATTACCTAGATAGTGCCTATAGACTTGTCTGAGTATAACATTTGGATTGTTAATTATTTATCGTTGGATATCTTTCAAACATTTAATTATTAAGAAATTTAGTTAAACATGAATCTTACACACAATATACCTACGCATACAAAAAATCTGATAAAAGTTATTATCTTTATGTGACAAGATGATGATAATGAGTAAAATTCCTCACGAAATATTCCTTCATTAGGTAGCTGATACTTTCCTCCCTATTTTTATACACCGTTGAACGGAAAATAGCGTACGCCAATCACTGTCAACCTCTGTAAAGTGCCAGTAGATTAATAAGCAGTTGACTTCCAAGGCGCCTTAAAATAAATATTGACCTAGAATAAGGCATGTTTGGCAAATTCTGCGTAGTGCGCTAGTGGCTTGTTGATGTAGCGATTCTAATAAACACTGAGAGAGTGAGACGGATATAGAATATAATATAATAGAAGAATATAGTAGAAGAAGGTAGTGTAATATAATATAGTAGAAGACTTAAAAAAGAGGTAGATTGAGATATTGTACAGTCACCAAAAGAATTATGTATGCAGGACATTATAATAAAATCATTCCGTAATGTTTAATATTACAAATTTTTATGTTATTGTCATTAAATGAAATCCTACGTATATACCAGTATTTAAAATTGATGATATTAACACCTACATTCTGAAATATACGACATTGTGGAACGTTTTTGTATCACGCCTTGCATAAATGTTTTGTTGACGGTACATAAATGCTTATTATTAGTACCTATCAGGAAGTTTTTTAAATGTAACGGGTACCCCCGATTCCACGTTACTTGTAATGTAAATTTATCGTAATATTTAAAATAAGTTTTTTTATCTATATTTTAATCATATTATAACTTATTAGGTAGTTGCTGATTAAAAGGTATTAATAAATTAGACCTTCAAAACTAGCGATTGCATAATAATTATGTATGATAAATAACTAAAATTCATTATGTGAATAGTTAATCCTACTTAATAATATTCTACCTGAATAACAGATATTTGATGCACAGATAGTTTTTATCCCGGAAAATGGATCTGTTCCATAGATGAGATGTAACTATATTTTAGTAATGGAGGTTTCTGTAAAACATAAATTGGAACTTAATATTTTGACTGCTCATGATGTATCTAGGTACAATAGAAAAAAAAAACATATTTAATATAAATATTATTAGTGCTTTCAGTACATTTCATACAAAGAACATTTTGTTATAAATGAAGCCAACCAACCCGCCATGCCTTTTCAAACCATTCCCCAACCTTCAATTCAACCTGTGCACAAACAAAAGACTTATTTTGCTTGTCGTAAAGGTCATCTTTTGCAAACAAAAACAAAACTTTCCTAAGAAACGTAAACGAACTCTGGCGAGTAAAGTTTAATTCTTTACTAAGCTCGGCATGAGCTAGGCATGAGATCCACTCACCCAAAATACTCGCGGACAGGAGAAAAACGACTCGCGACGCAGCTGCTGTGTTCCAGAGATATCGATTGCAAAAAGGGCTCAAACAGACGGAGTTTGGATGAGATTGAGTTACTGTTTGTTTGTAAGCAAAGGAATATCCCAATTCCTTATAATTTTGTGATTTGGAGCGTTCGAGCGTTCGTAGCTCGATGGAACGATGACCTGGTTATGACCGACTCAATTTTATCTTTCTATTACTTATTTTTAGTCAGCTGTTGCTTTGTGAATGTCAAAAAGCTATGATATATCGTTTTATGTGCAAATATATGTACAAAAAGAGGTAGATATACCAAGTGTGCGTAGAAATTCAGTCAGTCGAATTTTGAATCCATCTCAACACAAAAATGTGTAAGATAAGTATTAAAACCTGGGCCGCCAGCAACTTGAAGTTAAGAATGTGACTAAATTTATCTTCTTTATTATTTCTACAGTAAGTAAACATTTATTTGTTCCACAAAGTTGTAGTCAAAAATCTCCATTCCATCCAACTTTGAGTCCAAAGTCAATTTTAGCTAAGATTTTAAACAACTTGTCTCTACTAAGATTATAAACAACATAATAATATCCTCTACAAACGACATATACAAAACTTAGGGAAAATTTAAATTCAAATTTATTCCGATAATTATTAATTCCGATATTACATGGATATTACAGACGAGAGGTCTAATTTAATTTGTGGTAAAAATCTAGATTTTGTCAGCTCTCAGTAAGCTGTTTTACAAATGCCACTAGAGGAATTATAATTATTTTATACTTATAAAGACATGCTACAAATTTAGGATATCTTCTGATCTTTCCGTCACTCAAAAACCTAAATCCTAGAGGATAATCCTGGCTTATTTTTTGTTGCGGTTCAGCGACAAAAATCCTTTACGATATTGACAGTGCAATTCGTCGTAATGCCGTGTACACACAACCGCTAACCGGCGCAAATATTTGCGTCGCGACGCAGATGCGCCGGCTGGAAGACGGTACGTCGTTAAGCGGATTGCCTTTAGTTGCCAACTGGACTTTTTAAGTAAGTGACTAACGTGTTTGTAAACAGATAATGGGAAATGAGCATAGCATTCTTTGGAACTATTTGATGTTGTATGCAAAATGAAAAGTTTGTTTGTAACTAAATGTCACCTAGTCAATTTTCTATGCTTCTATGTAAATAGCCGCCAACGACGACGAGCCACTAATGGCGAAAATACGACGATATTTATTGTTTGCATTGTTCAACAAATGCAACAAAAAAATGCGTTAGCTTGTACTCAATCTTGGGAACAGACTCTCTTTACACCTACTGCGAGTCATAGAATCGACATCACAAAAATAACCAGGGGCGGCTGTACTTTAAGTGCGCTCGTGCGCCGAACTGCCAGATTTTAATGATTAGAAAAATAAAAAAATAAATGTTTAATAGTGTCTGATTAACGATCTATTCAATATTAACGAAATTATGATGAACCAATTTAAGCTCTTTGATAAAGTATTAAGACTCATTATCGCGAAAATCGCTGTAATAAGGTTCACGGTGCGCTAGCCAAAGCGCACGGCGAATGCTCATACAACTTCTATGAGATGCAACCGAAAACGCCTGGCGCGTGAGACAGAGCTAGTTCAATAGAAAATGTATGGCGAATTAAGACCACTCTGGTGCGCCGCACCAGAACCGAAGATTACCGAGGTTTGACGAAATTCGCGCGCGCTACGTCGGTCGCCGCGCGGCCGGCGCCCGCCGCCTATTATAAAAGGAGTTGCGTTTGTTTACATTCTGCAAGGATTTTCAGTATTTTAATATTAAAGTTACTGAATTGTGGGACATTGTGTGTGAGTAAATAGGTGTGAAAATGGGTATTAAACTTTAACATCGACTATTTTGAAAGCAATAATGAAACTTTTCAACAAAAATTGTAATTAAAATGGGCAGGATTATTTTTCAAACACTCATTTAAGGACACTTTTAAGACGAATATAACGATACAAATCCATCCAGCCGTTGAGAAAATCATAACCGTTCTTTGGCAGTCGTTAAAAATAAAAATACGCTGATACAGTGCACCACCACTTCTAGGATCCACCAGCCGCCACTGAAAATAACTATAGTTCTTGGTAAACTGATCCCGTAAACTTATATAATACAGACACTTTACGTAATACAGACACTTTTATTATTAGTTGTTTAAAGAAATCCCGATGTTGACAGTATAGTTACTGTAATGCTGGGTACACATGAGGGTAAATATTTGTGTCGAAGGAAACAGATGCGTCGCTCGCGACCGTTTGCGGAATAAGAAGAGATATTTGTTTATCTTCATAGATAGAACATTAGATTCGTCTGGAGCGGTACCAGGAATTACGATACCACCAGCTAATTCTGTCGCTGCATAATGCAATTTTACGATTTCATTAAAGCGCTATAATATGTGGCAGGTGAAATAATTATGTACATGAACATTACAATACGGTTTGTCTAAAAGATAACTATAGCTTTATGAGGCTTTTATTATCCGTAGTAATATAAACAAAATCAGTTAGTTATGTTTCTGTCCCTTTGTCTGTCAGTTTGTCACACACGATACTCTCAAAATTTACTGAATAAAGTTTAAAATGATGTTAAATACCATACCACACAAAAAAATTTTTGAGGTGGGGGGGTGCAAAATATTGTATAATGAAATAATGCAAAATAAACTCTGCGATTAAATATTAGTATAGTTTTGCGTCACACGTCAGAAATATGCAACATGTGAATTTGATACTAAATGTGAGCAATTTTTATTGTTTCATTTCCAAGTATTAAGACCACATGCAAAAAAGTAATGGGACAATAAATCCGATGAACAATGCCACATGGGACGGTATATTACGTCGATGACGACTCACAACGCGCTATACGAGTTGTGGGGTTGCGTGAGGGTTCCGTACTTTAACAATAATAAACGAACCATACAATGGCTGATTTTATGGTTTATGGCTCGGGTAAATTAAGAATGTCGAGTGTAAACTTTTAACTTCTGACGTAAAATGAGTGTAAAAATAACTCTTGACAAAAAATAACCGACTCCAAAATTAGGGATAACTCAAAAACTACTCGTCAGATCTCGCTCAACTTTAAGTAGAAGCACAAAACAAGCACCAGCTTTTGAAAAAAAAATCAATCATAAATATCGGTCAACCCAGTCGAAAGTTCTGAGGTAACAAACATAAAAAATACAGTCGAATTGAATACCTCCTCCTGTTTTGAAGTTGGTTAAACATGTGTATGTCTGTGTCTGTACCGTAGCTCCTTAATGAATGAACCGATTATGATGCGGTTTTTATTGAAAGCTAACGTGATCAAGATCGTTCTTAGCCATATTTAGTGTAAAGAAAACTGTCGCAGATTTTTATATTTCATTTTATTTATTTATTGTCAAACGATTTTGAGCTTCTATTACACGTTGGTTAACATCTGGGTTGTATGTATTTAAATGTTTGTTACTTCAGAACTAAACAGAACTCCATCATTTATCAACGACTTCCAAATTGCGAAATCAATTTTAGTTACCCATTGCGAAGCGATTTTAAATTAAATAAATAATTATTAATTTTCCAAGGAATCCTGAAACTAATCACAGTGAGATCATAAAATTGTGCGAATCTTAATGAGATCATCTTTTTTATTTGTAAGGGAAATAATGGACGAACAGTTCTTCAGCAGGTGTTAAGTGTGTTAGTGGACCGCATCACATGGAGACAATATGAAACACCTTGTATATCTACTGACTTTCACGCTTTAATGATATGAGTACATTTTTAGGGTTCCGTACGAAAAACAAATTTAGTTCTGCAATGGATATTTTAAAATTATTTAAGAAAGAACGAAAATTAAAGACGAACATTGACCCCTTATCTCCGAAGCTAATAAGGCTAGAATTTTGAAGAAATACAGAAAATATTTCTTTACTTATATTTTACAGGAAAACCTATAAGAAGTCTATGGTCTTAAAAAAGCGGCAAGAATAAAGAACAAAAAATAAAATAAAAAAATAACGGTAAATAGAGCAGACGGGTACGTGATGGTAAGTGATCACCGCGGCCCATGGACATTAGCAACATTATAGGTGTCACCAATGCGTTGCCGGCCTCGAAGAAAACAATAGAAATAATAATTTCCTTGCTGCTAGTTAATCACGATTCATAAATAATCAACGTACGGAACCTTCTCCAAAAGAGATAAACTCGCACGTCTTGTTCGGTTTATATTATTTGTTACAGAAGTATAGCAAATAAGCTTGCAGTGACAACACCCCCCCCCCCCCCCCGCGCCAATTAAGGACATCCGTGACAAACCTGAAATAGTACTGTTGGATGACCTGCAGTGAGTTACTAGCCTTACTAGGCCCTGTTCTTATTAGATGTTAATAACTAATAAAGTTAGTTATTATTCGTTGATGCGAGGAATCAGGAAGTTAGGAGGTTGTTAGTAAATATTAGTAATAAATAGTAATCATCCAGTTAGCAGTCGTATTTATTCCACTCGAGAGCTGATGGTCGGCTCTTGTACTAGGGACTGAAATTTTCAACTTCATAAAGTAATCGTATGAATTATTGTGTGAACTGAACTACCTATTTGTTGTAAAACCCCTCAAGTTTGTGTTCAAAACAATATGGCATCACGGATCACGACGAGCCGTTTAGGTGCTGATTCGAGGACGAAGGTGGTACTAGCTATTCTGGTAGGATTCACGGAAGGATAATAATATCAGTAATATTATAATCCTCATGTGAAGCCTTACCACCAAACGGTATGAATTTATTTACACTTCTTAACCTCACCTATGGTACTCCAAGAGCAGAAAAGAAAAAGCCCTTTCCACCGTTTCGTTCCTACTTCAAGCTTCATTATAATTTTCAATTCTAATTACCGAACAAACGATTAGAAATGACAGAGCATTCTACACCAAACAAGGCCAGATTTGGTATTCAAATGATTCCCGAAAAATGATAGGAGGAGATACCAACGACGTGGCAACGAGATATTAAGATCGCATTACAGATATGGTAATAAAATGGCGACAGAATTTCTAATTCATCGCCAAGAAACTGTATTACTAGTAGCGTTGAAGGAGAAACTATTAAACTCTTTTGCCTAATGTTTCATTAGAAATCTACAATAATATTATACAGAGAAAAGATTTATATTTTTGTATGTTTTTTAAAGAATAAACTCATAAACTACTGGACCGATTTCAAAAATTATTTCACCAATAGAAAGATACATTATTTCCGAGTGACATAGGCTATATGTTTATCGTGATTAATAATATTTTTTTACTTTATCACATAAAAAAATTTGATGCCTAGTGAAGTGAGTACGTGAGCTAGTGTGATAAAATTATTAGTTTCTCTCACTGCTTCTTCTCCATAGCACTCTTATTGTGTGGTTATCTGCTTGATTTTGACCGCAGAACGGGTTTCTCGTATGTTATTAATAATGGAAGTTTCACGACGCGTAATTAGTCTAAACAATATACAATGTGCTCTTTCAATTTGGCCGTTTTGTATTTTGTGCAAGACTGCAGCAATCTGACATCAATCGTCTAATTGGAAACGTATTACTCATATTATACTGCAGGACGGTCGTTTAGTGATGTCTATTCATGTTAGATATCAGTCAAACGGCAAACCATGGACTCTGACGCAGAAACATTACCTAATGAGCATTCGCCGCACTAGTCAACAATGAAACGAACTACGCTACGCACTACTTTCGCGACATTGCCGTCTGTCGTCGTGTGTTAAATTGTCTCGAGTTGTGATGGGTCTAAAGTAACTCGAAATGGTTCGTGTATTATTTATTACACACGTCGCTGCGTCACCTTTTGCTTTGAACTTGGCTGGATACGCTGCCACGTGTCTAGATCTATTGAAATAAAAACCATTTACTCTTGTAATAAAGTTACACAATTTGCTTAAAGGGTAAATCACAAGTCTGTGGGGTAATGTGAATCTCCATTATTATGATTTAATCGCTTGCACTATCTCAGTACGACACTTGGGTGAAAGCAACAGTTTTTTTTTTCGTTTCTCCCTCATCGTGTTTATTCAAATTAATTGCGTTTTTATGGTGGCAGCGAAATCGCTACGGAATATTTTTTGGAACGTTTGTCGCCGCGAAAATTGTTCTCTTGATACGAATCTGTTATTTCGCTGTATTTATTTTTACTTAAGGCGAGCGTATTCGACCGTTGTAGGCATTTTGTTCACTGCCCTTTACCCCGCTCCCCTGAGTGTAAACTCGACCGCCACGCCGTGAGCCGGCCGCGCGCGGCTGTGAGGTTAATGACCCCGTGCGTAGCTGTAGATCCTACATAGCCTAGTTGGTAGTGGACCTGCCTGCGAACTGCGAAGCGAGGGGTTTCGGGTTCGATTTCCGGCCGGGGCAAATATTTATGTGACAGATAAATATTTGTACTCGTGTCATGGCTGTTATTGTGATGTGTTATATGTGTAGTACATGCCACCCGCGACACAGGTAAATACTTGTAACCTACTGCGGGGGTATGAGTGTGGAAGGGTTTTATTATTATTATTATTATTATTAGTAACTGCTCTGAGTTGGGGTATAAGTATACTTTATTTTGATTTATTCATTGGAATTTTAGGTGTAATAAAATAAGAGTAATGATAATTTTAGCTTATCCAGTGGAGACTAGAGGTGAGTGGAGACTGACTTGAAATTTTATGATACGAAACTGTCCAATGGAGACTAGAGGTGAGTGGAGACTGACTTGAAATTTTATGATACGAAACTGTCCAGTGGAGACTAGAGGTGAGTGGAGACTGACTTGAAATTTTATGATACGAAACTGTCCAGTGGAGACTAGAGGTGAGTGGAGACTGACTTGAAATTTTATGATACGAAACTGGCCAGTGGAGACTAGAGGTGAGTGGAGACTGACTTGAAATTTTATGATACGAAACTGTCCAGTGGAGACTAGAGGTGAGTGGAGACTGACTTGAAATTTTATGATACGAAACTGTCCAGTGGAGACTAGAGGTGAGTGGAGACTGACTTGAAATTTTATGAAACGAAACTGTCCAGTGGAGACTAGAGGTGAGTGGAGACTGACTTGAAGTTTTATGAAACGAAACTGTCCAGTGGAGACTAGAGTTGAGTGGAGACTGACTTGAAATTTTATGAAACGAAACTGTCCAGTGGAGACTAGAGGTGAGTGCAGACTGACTTGAAATTTTATGAAACGAAACTGTCCAGTGGAGACTAAAGGTGAGTGGATAACAAATAAGTAGGTACTTACATACAAAATTGACTAATATCATCTAAATACTAACAAAAAATAACCAACTTCAAAATAACTCGAAAACTACTTGTCAAATCTCCCTCAAATTTATGTGGAACCACATGATACGCACCAGCTTTCTATCAAAAAAAGAATCATCAAAATCGGTTCACCTACAAATAAGTAGGTACTTACATACAAAATTGACTAATATCATCTAAATACTAACAAAAAGTAACCAACTTCAAAATCGAAACGAGCTTTTTTTTCAAAATGGCGGACTTGTAGGTATGCCAGGTTCCGTACAAAAATCTTCAAACCCTTTGGATAAGATATTTTACAAGTATGTTGAGAATGATAAAAAGTATAAGAATAATTTAAAATAAAATACCTAAAGATACGTAAAAAATAATAAAAACAAAAAAATTAAAATGTGTGCCATTCACACATTTTAGAACTTAGAAGTGAAACCTTCAAAAATTTTGTTTTCAAGATAATGAGACGAATGTAAAATTTCGGGAAGATGATAATTGTAGGTTTTACTATTCCACTCCACTCCACTCCACTCCACTCCACAAATTTTGACTTTTGACTTTTTTGCCTTTTTTGACTTTAGACTTTAGACTTTTTTGACTTTTTTTGACGTTTTTGACTTGACTGTTGACTTTTGACTTTTTTGACTTTTTTGACTTTTTTGACTTTGACTTTTCTTACTTTTTTCACTTTGACTTTTTTGACTTTTGACTTTTTTGACTTTTTTGACTTCACTTTTTTTACTTTTTTGACTTGACTTTTTTGACTTTTGACTTTTGACTTTTGACTTTTGACTTTTTTGAATTTTGACTTTGACTTTTTTGGCTTTTTTGACTTTTTTGACTTTTGACTTTTTTGACTTTTGACTTTTTTGACTTTTTTGACTTTTGACTTTTGACTTTTGACTTTTTTGAATTTTGACCTTTTTGACTTTTGACTTTTTTGACTTTTTTGACTTTTTTTACTTTTTTGACTTTAGACTTTAGACTTTAGACTTTTGACTTTTTTGAATTTTGACTTTTTTGACTTTTGACTTTTTTGACTTTGACTTTTTTGACTTTTGACTTTTTTGACTTTTGACTTTTGACTTTTTTGAATTTTGACTTTTTTGACTTTTTTGACTTTTTTGACTTTGACTTTTTTGACTTTTTTGACTTGACTTTTATGACTTTTTTGACTTTTGACTTTTTTGACTTTGACTTTTTTGACTTTTGACTTTTTTGACTTTTGACTTTTGACTTTTTTGAATTTTGACTTTTTTGACTGACTTTTTTGACTTTTTTGACTTGACTTTTGACTTTTGACTTTTGACTTTTTTGAATTTTGACTTTTTTGACTTTTTTGACTTTTGACTTTTTTGACTTTTGACTTTTGACTTTTTTGACTTTTGACTTTTGACTTTTTTGAATTTTGACTTTTTTGACTTTTTTGACTTTTGACTTTTTTGACTTTGACTTTTTTGACTTGACTTTTTTGACTTTTGACTTTTGACTTTTGACTTGTTAGAATTTTGACTTTTTTGACTTTTGACTTTTTTGACTTTGACTTTTTTGACTTGACTTTTTTGACTTTTTTGACTTTTGACTTTTGACTTTTGACTTTTGACTTTTTTGACTTTTTTGACTTTTTTGAATTTCGACTTTTGACTTTTTTGACTTTTTTGAATTTTGACTTTTTTGACTTTTTTGACTTTTGACTTTTTTGACTTTTGACTTTTGACTTTTTTGACTTTTGACTTTTGACTTTTTTGAATTTTGACTTTTTTGACTTTTTTGACTTTTGACTTTTTTGACTTTGACTTTTTTGACTTGACTTTTTTGACTTTTTTGACTTTTGACTTTTGACTTGTTTGAATTTTGACTTTTTTGACTTTTTTGACTTTTGACTTTTTTGACTTTGACTTTTTTGACTTGACTTTTTTGACTTTTTTGACTTTTTTGACTTTTGACTTTTGACTTTTGACTTTTGACTTTTGACTTTTTTGACTTTTTTGACTTTTTTGAATTTCGACTTTTGACTTTTTTGACTTTTTTGACATTTTTGACTTTCGACTTTTTTGACTTTTGACTTCAAGAAGTTTTCACTTCAATAATCATTTTTTCAAAACAATTTTCCATTTATTTCATAACGCGCCTAAATAAGGTATAACTTCAAAAAAGAAAACTGTCTCTCAAGCTCCCAGCCGTCACGACGAGTCGTTTGGCGACTGACACATGCTCAAGGGTGGTAGCTATCCATGCGAACCCCATGGAGAAATAATAATAGTAATAATGGTATTAAATTTAAAATCAATATTACCAATATAATCCCTCGAGGGGCCCTACCACCAGCGGGCCGGATTTAGTCGCCTTTTACGACACCCATCCGGCTTGGGATAGTATTAGATAATAATTGTGTAATTAGCACTTGACTTATACCAATACCCAAATACTATAATAGTAACTAAAGTATAAAAACGAAAAAATTTTATTATTTCAAATTACAGCAGTGTGGATACTTTGGACAGTACCTAATACGTAATATAAGTTCAGAAGGCGCGCGCGCCAAATTCGAAATTAAAATTAGTGTCGGAAATTCGACAACGTGCGGCTGCGATGCCGATTAGCACAGGTCCTACCTCGAAGGCGACTGGCGCGAGAGTAAAATTGAGTAAATTAACGCGTCGGGCGTTTCGTTGCTCGTGGAAAGGGAAAAAATAGAAATTGAAAGGGAAGTTTTTCAAAATTTCAAATTATGATCAGAAAGAAATATTGGTATCTATAGGACCTATACTGTGGTATATTTTTTATTATCTGGAAGCGATTAAAACGCGAATAAAACGCCATTTTTATGCCAGATTAGACCCCACTTTGTGATTTATTTCTATCCAATGAAATAATTGCTATCGTGTATCAAGTATGAGGGAACGAAAGAACAAAGACTGTAAAATAACATATATTTTTTTTAGAATTGTATTATGTACCATTTATGAACAAAACACCTTCAAAAATACCATTTCTTGGGATAATATCGCCTTAACGTTGCGCATTTTATATTTTCTCGCGCGCTATTGTGAGGTCGTTAAGCTCCTTAATAGACGCTAGTACCAGTCTGTTGTAAGATGAATTTTTAGATTGAAAGTGATTTTAGGGTCCCGTAACCGAAACCCTTGTAGTTTCGTCTTGTCTGCCGGTCTTAAGTCATTTTTTGCCGATATTTTTTTTACAAGACGCGTGACCTGATGATAATATTGTAACCACATCAAATCATATGACGTGGTTAAGTCAAATCGAACACACAACAACATCGAAGGGAATCCCAAGAGGAAAGACTAATGTACAAACCCCGATCACTGCTTATAGAGTACTTTATTTGTGTGTTTTGAATTACGACAAAAATAATATTACAATGACAAGTTTGTTTTCCTCAAATATGAGGAGGGTTCCTAATAATGAAACCGCATAAACATTTTTAAATTATGATAACCCATAATTTAAAAATATTTGGAACGATACAGGTTTGCAATAAGGCTTTCCCAAGTAAATCAAGGTTAAATAATATGATAAAAACTTAAAAACGTCAAAAGACGAAGTTCTAATCCGGTAACCAAATTATTCAGAAGCAATCAAAACTTAAATTTAAGGGCGTTTAATTAAGTTATGTAGAAATTTTCTCCACTTTCCGGCGATTAATGAATTAATGAGTTGAGACTTCATCCAAAATTCATCAATGATAATTTAGATTCACCACGGGAATATGAATTGACATCAGTAATTTGCTTTCAGGTTAGTTAGTTCGTGATTTGGTTCACTTATTTTTTTCATTATATCAATGGGTTAACTTCGAGTCATACCTTTAAATTGTGTTCACTTTCGCAACTTCATAAAACCGGTTCAAAAATACAAATCGCAACTAGCCATTACAGTTAAAATAAAGAAACCAAAGATACGTTATCTTAAATAAATAAATAAAATAAATAAAGTTGAACATTTTTTCCTTTTCTTAAACTAATAAAAAACTAATAATTTTGTCTACCATCTAATGACTATCTCCTTCTCACAGGGCTGCTGGATGAGATTTCTTAAAGAAATAAGCAGTTCCTTTGTGCAAATTGTGTTATCATTGTTGTTTTATGTAAGATTTCCTTCGTGTACAAAAAAAAAACGTGACAGCGTTTTGTTTTTTAGGGTTCCGAAATAAAATCGGAACCCTTATAGTTTGTCCGTCCGTCTGTCCGAAACAAAGTGCCGAGACCCTTAGTGCTAAAAAGCTGTAATTTGGCATGGGTATACAGTCATATTTATTAAAACACCATAATTGTAGTATAAAATATTGAAAAACATTTATTTGGCTTATAAGTGCTAAATTTAGTTAGAGTCAAGTGTCCCACCCCTAAATCCCAAAAATCCCAAAAATAGTTTATATGATGAATTTAGAAGGAAAACTATCACGGCTACGTTATCATTACTAGTTAATAAGTATAATCGATAAACGTACTACTTCGGATCCCTACATCACGCGTGGCCTGATACGCACTTACCCGGTTTTTAATTTGTAAATTAAATATAATCAGTAAACAAAGTTCATAATTTAAAAACGTTACTTTATATACAAGCTTTAATAGTGTCAATGTACTAAATAAAAAGGCGAATTTAAATAATAGAGCCATCCTTGAGCCATTAGAAACAAAGCAATAGTTTTATAAAAGTTCAACTGCGTAAGATGAGAGAAAGTAGTT
This sequence comes from Thymelicus sylvestris, assembly GCA_911387775.1. Taxonomy (NCBI): domain Eukaryota; kingdom Metazoa; phylum Arthropoda; class Insecta; order Lepidoptera; family Hesperiidae; genus Thymelicus; species Thymelicus sylvestris. Next base: position 18,526,124 of record OU426889.1, read on the forward strand.
CTAATAAATACACTTTGTAAGGCGTCATCCAAAAATATTATTATTAAATAAACTAGTAACGAACAAAGCAAATAAAAGCTTGTACGAGTAAAAATACAACTAAGATCCTCCTCCTTTTTTGAAGTCGATTAAAAAAAACAATCGAATTTCAAATTAGCTTCAATTTCAACAGCGAAAATCCGTACACCAGATATTCAAGGTTAATTAAAAATCCGAAAAAAGGTTTGGAGTAGAAATTGGATACAATTATCGAGGATATTGGGACGTCCATACAAATGAGATTATCAAAGCAACCCACGAATTAATTAATGTAAATGAAATCACTGATTGTTTCAAGCATGTTTTGAAATTTTTACGTGTTTTACACGAAACAGCCCCAACGCTATTAAGGGTAAACAGTGAGCGTATAAAATTAAACAGGTACCAGCCATAAAAGGTTAAAACTGATTGGTGTAAGGTATGAGTGACAGCAACTCAAGAGCTGTATCTTGTTGGTAGCCTAGGCACGTAGTAGGGAAATTGGACATCGGTGTTTCGGCACAAAGATTCTATATCCAACCTCTTCTTATTTTGCTACATAAAGATAGTTGGAACGAAGAAAGCAAACAGTGAGGAGGAGTGAGGAACTTACGCATCTGAGAGTCTAGACACGCGGTAGCATGTTAAGCCAATTTCAAGCTAACAGAATTGGCGAGCAGCACCGTGTGTAATAATATTACACGAACCATTTGGAGCCACTTTTGACCACCTCATAACTCAAAAAGTATTCAACATAAACCTGTCAAATTTGGTTCACTTGCGAAATATATTATATTTAATGTAACAAATATAATAAATACAATAAAACATAATAAATGTTTATTTCCATTACATGTGGAAGTACATAGTTGTTACTACACTAAAATGTAAACGTTTTGGTTGTTTCGGTTGCAGAATCAGTACGGACATTGCCTACGGACATGAGCAATACCAGAAGAAAGCCAATACAAACCCAGCCTTGAAGGAGAACTCTTTTTACACCTTTTTTGAAGAACCCCAGGTCATAGCGCTCCGGGAATACCTCAAAAGGAAGCTCATTGCACAGTTTCCACATATGTTGCAAAAATGATAATGAGAATCGGATTACACGAGTCCAATTATTTATCGGGTGTTTATATACGAAACCTACCTTAAAATATTTTCATATTCTCATCGCTATATCTAAAAATCTTGTACTACACGTCAAAATTACATTGTCGGATCTTCATTAAACAAACTTGTTTACAGAGGATTGTGTAAACATAACCGCGGGTCCCAGTTAAATTTGACTGTCTAGTTAAAACTTCTCACGGTCACTCATTTGTAACTGGGCTTTTGTAATTAGGTTAGAATTATAGTGGTCAGTGCCTTGTCTGTTGCTATTCATACATGCGACTGGCGCTAACAATGCAGTCACTGCGATATGCGATTATTTTCAAACATTCCTCCTGCGTGCGTCTTTGTGCGACATTTTTAACCGACTTCAAAAAAGGAGGAGGTTCTCAATTCGACTGTATTTCTTTTTTTTTGTTTTGTTTGTTACCTCCGAACTTTTGACTGAGTGAACCGATTCTGATGATTCTTTTTTTAATCGAAAGCAGGTGCTTGTCATGTGGTCCCACATAAATTTGAGCCAGATCAGACAAGTAATTTTTGAGTAATTTTGAAGTCGGTTATTTTTTGTTAGTACAATTTAGATTATGTTTGCTAACGCATGAATGTCGCAAAATCTCAGACAAATAGGTATAACCTAGAATGTTACAGAAAAGCTGGGAAACTTGATTTGTTTCGTATTACTCGAAACGAAGAGGTACAAAGGGTGAGCTAAAATACAGCTCATTAGCGTTCTTCACAACGGCAAAAATAAGATGCGACTAGAAATATAAACGTGAAAAATTGGCCCCAATTTGGTACAAGTAAAGTAGGTTTTTTGTTGACTTTGTCACAAAGAATTGAAACCTTTTTTGTGCGTGTAGATTGAAAAGGTTATTTCTTATGTGGGTGTCTGATATTAAAAGTGGTTGCTTCAGCGCTCAGAGATCCCCAAAAGATATAAAGGGGATCTAACGAGCAGGGGAGGCTGATTTATACTCTAAAGAAAACCTTAATCCCTAATTTGGAATAAGTAATTATGCATCAAGACTGGCATATGCAAAACTATGTATATCTTAATCTTAATATATATAAATTACGTGTCACGTTGTTTGTCCGCGATGGACTCCTAAACTACTTAACCGATTTTAATCAAATTTGCACACCGTGTGCAGTTTGATCCAACTTGAAAGATAGGATAGCTTATATCTCAAAAAAAAACTTTTGACAGAACGAAGTCTGTCCGGGCAGCTAGTATAATATATAAATTACATGTCACGTTGTTTGTCCGCGATGGACTCCTAAACTACTTAACCAATTTTAATCAATTTTGCACACCGTGTGCAGTTTGATCCAACTTGAAAGATAGGATAGCTGATATCTCAATTTATAGTCGCAATATTATTTTATTGCAAATTTTTTGAGAGAACGAAGTCTGTCCGGGCAGCTAGTATCAATATATATCAAAGAATTAATCGTTTTTGAATCAATTCCTAATTCAAAATCATTTGAAATGAAATGAAAGGAATTTATTCGAAGTAGGTTTGTTACAAACACTTTTCGAAAGTCACTCAACGCCATCGCTTCAACAAATCCCTACCGTGAGTGGTCCCGGGAGAAGAATGATAATTATAATTTAATAATAATGATAATTTAATAATATCACTGATAAACTCTTGAAGGATATCGTCGTCAAGTGTAGGTATACTTTTTTATGTCCTGAAATGGTGCTTCCAACTGGTTTTAAACCTCACCAAAATTCGATCCTATTCCATTACAGCGAAGTTTCTGAAATCTATTAGTCTGATAACAAGCTTTCTGAAGAAGCGAGATGAATTAAATCAGGCAACTTGTTCGACGCAGATAAGCAAACATTGGTAGAAAGAAACTTGTTTTAGGTCGTATCTGCCTGTTTGGATGTTATCGTCCCATTAGGACAAATCCCTTCGCAACTTACCGAGAACTTCCAAATTGAGAACGGTTCAACTGAGAACTAAGACTGACAATTATTGTTCGAGTTAATAGAATTCTCGTCTCTTTGTTTGACTAAAAACTACTGAACCAGTCCGGAAGCAGTTTGGAGTCTTCCGAAGTTTATCGTCACAACTTACATATATGTAAATTATTTGTCGACCCTGTAGCCTAGTTGGTAGCGACCCTGCCTGTGAAGCGAGGGGTTTCGGGTTCGATTCCCGGCCGGGGCACATATTTATGTGACAGATAAATAACTATAGTATAGATTTAGTAGGATACACCATGCAGGCTAAGTGAGTGTTGGCTTCATTATATCTTCGAGAACATAGGGAAATTTGTCATATCACCTCAATCATAGGTTTTGCGAAACGAAACCAGTGGTTTTACTGGTTACCTTTACTTTTGATATTTAAAGTTACTAATTACCTGTTAAAACATTGTTAATTAAAGTATTTAATTAACTTTTTCATTAATGTGTCGACCACACGGGGAACTGCGTTTGATATCAATAGTTAACCTATAAATGACACTATTTGTACAAGCGACATTATGTCATTAACCTTTATTTCTATTATTCATACTTGTTCAATGCTATGACGGTGGAAAGGCATTTCCACATGATACCGCAATAGTTCATAATATATATACTAATATTATAAAGAGGAAAGATTTGATTGTTTGTATTGAATAGGCTCCGAAACTACTGAACCGATTTGAAAAATTCTTTCGCTGTTGGGTAGCTACATTATCCCCGGGTGATATAGGTTATAATATATTTAAAAAAAAATAGGGATCAATAATAAAACTCCAATAATGTAACCCAAGGTGTAAAAAATAAGAAAACCGAAGCAAAGCGAGGGCGGTTACTCGTAATATGTAGATATATTGTGTAAATTAAATTCTCCTCCTCATGTATTTCAATATTAATCTCGTTTTATCAGTTAGAAAACTCGAACTCACGATTTTTCGACTTATTGTTAGTTGAATAATTTGACGTCTTATGATTTTGAATGTCATCATGCCTCTAGCGGCTCTAGCTAATTTGTTCATACTTAATATCATATTAATATAGATTTTTCCCTCCAGAATTAATCCTCCAAATATTATACCTAAATATTAAAGTTTAGCACATAGTTAGACCATAGTCTGGAATAATACATAGGATACTGCTTATTATCCCAGAAAAAGCCGTAGACGGACTCTAGTGTTAATTTGGTAGGTATATAGATGACTCTTGTCTAGTTTTACGTTCTAGCAGAGAGTATATCGCTCACCCAGTAATACAATGGCACATCTACGTTTGTCATATTTTACAGAAACGAAGATCAAAAATTTTATAAAAATATTTAAAATTCATTTATGGGTTCTTTTTTTTACAGATTGTATGGGTTTGGTTACTAGTATAGAAATTAATACATATTTACCACTATGTAGATTATGCACTTTTAAATACGTATATCATATAAACTCTATAAAAATAGCAGTGATAGCCTAGCGGTAGAACGTTGGTCTCCCGAACGAAGGGGCCCGAGTTCAAATCCTGGCACGCACCTCTAATTTTCAAATATTATGTGCGTATTACAAGTTAATTATCACTTGCTTCGGTGAAGGAAAACATCGTGAGGAAACCTGCACACCGGAGAGTTCTCCATAAAAGTTCTCGAAGGTGTGTGAAGTCTACCAATCCGCACTTGGCCAGCGTGGTAGACTATGGCCTAACCCTCACATTCTAAGTGGAGACCCCGAGCCCAGCAGTGGGACAATTATGGGTTGTTGCTTTGCTTCTATACCATATAAACTCAATTTCGCATTTTTAGCAGATGTGCCATATATGGTTCGTGGTCGAAAATCAGGTCTCTTTTGTTTAGTTGATCACCAGTTTGATTTTAATAGAAAAATCAGACAAGAATAAAGTTCTGTATCAGGATTGACTGGCGACACCCTTAAATCCGCTTTGCGGTGTTCCGATTTGTTTAATCCGGATGTATTCCCTGCAGAGTACTATTAATGCGAACCGGGCGATAGTATGAACGATTATTGTTTTATCAACCGGTTTTATCGGAACTTTTATATATATTATGCTAATTTACCGTTTGGGAACGTTTCCCTTAGGCACAATTTGGTAGTTGTAATCAAAACTTTGTAAATATTTTACAACGTAAATTTAATAGTCATGTTTATAGTATCATAACTAATTTACATAATTATTCGACTAGAAATTATGAGATACGTTTTCAAATGTTTAAGGTAGGTATATTAAAAGAGCCGTTAAGCAAACTTCAAAATAATTACCCCATACTACAGAAGAAATAATAGTAGGTGTAGTAGTTGTTGTACTTACGTGCTCCGTAATATTTGGATATAGTGATATGGTTGACTTGCATTAGCTCGTTACGTCACCAGTGGTAGGGGAACACGTCTGCCTGCGTCTACGGCTGTCTCGTGACTGACTCAGTGTTGCCCCACTACCCGTGCTCTCGAGATAACATGATTACTGCTATAACCATAATAGCAGTACAAACACTACATCCCTTCCTTATTAAAATCTTTATTTAATATGGAGCCCGATCCACAGTCGACTCTGCAGTTGATCGCAACTCAAGCCTTCAAAGGCCACTCCACGTCTATACCATTCAATATTCCAGTTACTTAGACAAACACATTTGTAACACGCACTATATGTATGAAGCAGGCTACGGTTTGTAAACTTGAGCCTTCTGGGTGCCTTCACTAGCCTCAACAAACTCAAACTGTCATATGCATGCTTCGTATAGAATTACTTATGTAGATTATACTTTCACTGCAATTATTTTAAACATTGAAACAACACCTGAGACTTTTTTCGTCTTACACCTTTCCCATTCACACCCGTTCTCCTTCTATCTTTATTAAATAATAATTATTTACATCACCTCTTAGCTTTTCATACTTCCCTCTTTCTTCTCTCTTTGATCAAGATCGCCAAGTTATTAGGTTTCATACCAACATTCAAACAAACCTCGTCATTTCTGTCTTTAAATAGACAACTTACTGGTAAAACAAACACAGGAAATATGAGAAACTCGATGAAAATTTATATTATTACTAAAAGTGGTTTACTGTCAACAACAGATTACGTACAGCTTACAACCTGCTTTCGTTTTTTAAAGACTAAAGTTTTACTTGCGAGACAATCCTCTTATATACGTAATATAAACTAGGTCCCACCGACGACCATAACACGCCAACCATGGCTAGACTCGCAACAGGAATTTCCTTTATTTAGGCGTCCTTCCTGAATGGACGGATCCAACGGATCCCAACGGACCCAACGGTGTCACATATGAATCAGACACTGCCGATACCAATCATTCACACACCAGTCATTCATTGAAATACCTCGTCTATTCATTATCTTTATTCTACATCTCAACTCCATCACGCCAAATAACTAATATGTTTACAAAATAACTACATTTTGTATGGTTTTCAAAGTTATGAGGGCCCATACTGCTGTCTAGTCAGTAATGATTTCAATTTCAAGAGGTCCATACACACTTTAGTTACTATGATTTCAAATCATGGGACCTATACTGCCGTCTAGTCAAGTAATGTATGTATGATTCTAAATTTCATGAGGTTACTACTTCCATCAAGTCAATGTATCAATCTCAATTTCATGAGGGCTCATACTGCCGACAACTCAGTAATGTATGATTTCAATTTCATGAGGGCTCATATTGCCGACAGCTCACTTCAATTCAGTAAAGTATGATTTTCAATTTCATGAGGGCTCATACTGCCGACAACTGAGTTGCGTATGATTTTCAATTTCATGAGGGCTCATACTGCCCACAACACAGTAACGTATGATTTTCAATTTCATGAGGGCTCATACTGCCCACAACACAGTAACGTATGATTTTCAATTTCATGAGGGCTCATACTGCCCACAACACAGTAACGTATGATTTTCAATTTCATGAGGGCTCATACTGCCCACAACACAGTAACGTATGTTTATGTTAAGCAAAACTAAACTTCATTATTATTGGTTGATTTTACTCTGATTTCTATGACTCTTCGAGATAGAGTGCCTTTTAAATTTTACTTTCATTGTAACTTTAGCTTGAATACAATTTTTTCTTTAACTCTGAATTTAACTAAAAACACAGAATAAATAATAGTATTTATAAATAATTATAGAAGGTGCACTAAGAAAAATTCCGAAAAATCATTTAAATAAATAGTGACTCTGGCTCCAACGCAATAAAGTGTAATTCTGATCGCACAGTGCTAATCAAAACGCGTAATGAGTTGCCTTCCTTTCTAACACTGTCGCTTATCCTCTCTGGCAATGTCAGGGTTGCCTTTTGTGAAAGAATAAAATTAATCTGAAAGTTTATCTTTATGTGTTACACATGTATTATTATATATGTGTAAACGATAATTAAATATATATCAGTTTGGACTTGATTATTTAACATCTTACCGAAAAACACGCATCAATAATAATACACACACATGTAGTACTCCGTGTCACAAAAGGTATGTACGTTAATTGGTATCGTAAGGCATTTGCTGCCTAATACACAATCATTTACGATTTACGATTTCATGTAGGTTCGTACTACCTGACACACACAATTATGCACGATTTACAATTTCATGTAGGTTCGTACTACCTGACACACACAATTATGCACGATTTACAATTTCATGTAGGTTCGTACTACCTGACACACACAATTATGCACGATTTACAATTTCATGTAGGTTCGTACTACCTGACACACACAATTATGCACGATTTACAATTTCATGTAGGTTCGTACTACCTGACACACACAATTATGCACGATTTACAATTTCATGTAGGTTCGTACTACCTGACACACACAATTATGCACGATTTACAATTTCATGTAGGTTCGTACTACCTGACACACACACTCACGCACGATTTACAATTTCATGTAGGTTCGTACTACCTAACACACACATTATAGTTATTGCAATAAGTACATTATGCACCAAAATTTATGACCTATCAAGTCCATCAAATTACTCACGTCAACAATCCTTCAGGCAGGTAAGTACTTAATTATGAGTTTATGACCCCGAAATCAACCTAAGTAGATCAATAATTGGTAGCGCCATTATAGCTAATTAGATTAGATTACCAAACTTTAATTGTAATCTATTAAAATTATTAATTACTAAGGTCATAGCATTGGTATAATCTGCAAATCTGTTTAAAGAGGACTTCTCGATTTATAACTAAATACATCCAGCTTAATAAATATTTTTTGGACGTCAGGAGAGTTTCTCCTTCACGATTTTTGTGGAATTCTGTCAAAACCAAGGCTCGGCTTCTCCAGGGCTATGAATTTACTACAGCATAACAAATCGTGCGTCTTCAAAAGGGCGCTTTCCTCAGGCTACAATAATAAATAGCAACATTTTAAACATTGCTGCACCCATTCGAACAAATACAATTATTGTTCTCAATTTAAAAATAAAAACTTACTCCTTTTGTGCACGAATAACTCAATGATAAATATATAATATGATTTCCGTGACAAAACTTAGTTTAATCACAGTAACAACACAAGAACGCGTCTAGCTCGCAAGCGCTTTTGACCCTCACTGCCTCAATAGATTCTATAAAATTCAACACAAAAACTAAATTAGAAAAATAAACTTGTCTCATCGCGAAGATTTGAATTTCGGTGTCGTGGCTTGTATAATGGTTCCTAATAGGAACGATGATAGGAACTTCCTATCATCTCCCAATACGCAATGATATTCAAAATATAGATACGTTATGCCCTTATAAACCAACCAAGAACTCCGTTCTGAAAAGAGCCACAACACACACACACGCCCATCCTTTGCTCCACTACACCAATCACATTGGTACAATACACGAGGGCATTCTAACGCTGTATGTCAAATGTCAAGCACTTCTGACCACAACAAAAGCGTCATGTGTTAACAGAGCGACCACGACCATAACGGTCAATTACCCGCTCCCGCGCTCCTCATCGTCGGCGCGCCAGTGACACATCCACCATAGAACCCTAACGATGTTGCTATTCTTATGACGGAATAAATGTTTCTTTCCTTCTTACGCTACCGCCCATCAAACCGACTTTATTTATGATTACCCACATTATGTTATTATATTTTCAGCCGTGTAGTGCAGCCGTGATAGTCAAATACCAAAAGGAAAGACTGCTAAAGAATCACAAAGAACTTACAAGCTGAAATAGGGACCCGGCGCCGCAACGTTAAATTACGTTAACCGTATTACAACAGCTTGTGATAGTTTATGTATATTATTTTCAAAAGAAATACAAGTGCATGGCTGCATGTATACCAAGGCGGCTAGGCATGTATGTATGTTTGATACTGCCAATGTAATACTTTCATAACAGAACATAATTTTTATCAAACAACTTCAGTTCCGTTTTTTATCAGAATTCATATCAAGACGACTGCAATTATTTCAGTTTATCATACCTACACATGTACTTTGTAACTAAAGCAAAACTACGTTTGAATGAAACCCAGGACCTGCGTAGAATATAACTAATAGTCATAAAAACAGCTAATTTTATTGACAATTACCCTTACTGTTATAGTTTTATGGCCGTGAAGAAGCAAACTCACTCTCAACAATTAAACTTAACTTGCATGTGCGGCCATCTATAATGGTAGTAAAATCTATACTTTATAAAGCCGAAGAGTGCTAAATAAACAGCTAGTCCTAAATAAATTTCACTAATTTAGGGAACCCTTTTATTCTTGAATATTTTAAAGTCCCTACTCCTTTATTTAAGTTCATAATTTGTATAATGTTATCTCCTTTTTAGTACTAAGTGTTGCTGTGCAACACACACACGCGAGAGTGGATGCCGGACACCATTCGCTCATTTAAAACAAAAAATGGCGCTTTACAAAATAGTAGTTTTTCAGTATAGCCATTCAAAGTTTTCAACTCAACATTGCGATCACTATCTATGAAGAAAACTGAAATATATCGTTGCAATTAGCCTCTCTCGTCAGTTCGCCCAACCTACTTTTAGTTAGGCACTAAAAACATGCTAGTAAATAAGTAGTTATTCAAAAAAAATATATTCAGAAAAAGTTCCGCATGATGCCACTTTTTCTCATTGGCACACATACGCAACCTTAGCCAAACACGCGGCACCACACGCAATACTCCATTTATGTAGCAATCCCTCCAACAGATCGATACTGTGCATTGAGGTATAAGTATACATAGAGAAGACATCTCGAACAAAATGTGTGTCCCCGCCGGGAGGTTCTATTTTCAAAATTGAGCCCCTGTTCTCCTTCCAAAATCGAACGAATCCATTGGACATTGAAGCCGCGCGGCGTCAATTCATTGGAACACACATTGTGCTCGCGGTGTCCGTTCTATACGCTAGTAATAATACTTCAATGATACTGTGTATTATATTTAAAACGACACAGCTAAACACTAAATATCACTTCTTATTTAAAAACAAAACCTGCCTCGCTATCACTTTCAGCTAAATAAGTGACACTATATCCAAAATGTCATTTATGTTATTATTACTTCAGTAGCGTGAATTACGCTTATAACACAAAATGCCACTTTTTACTCACCGCACAGTTGTTTTTACAATGTCAATCAATGCCATTTTTCAGAAAACAAAGGGAATTGTGTAGGTAGCGGTAATGGCGGCAATTTTTATACCTAATTAGAGAGAGAACTTCGATAATTATGATGATTTTGCTCAATACGTTATTTAAAGTTACAGCACACCTAAACAAATTCTCGAGTTAACTATTCGGCACTAATATTAACATTCGTCTGTTGATTATTTCTTGCATCGACGTGTTATTTTCCTTTCAACTCTTCCTTTATCAACACAAAATAAAATATTTATTGCACTGACCTTTTGACCTCGTCGCCATTATGTAGTAGTTGTTGTACTTACGTGCTCCGTAATATTTGGATATAGTGATATGGTTGACTTGCATTAGCTCGTTACGTCACCAGTGGTAGGGGAACACGTCTGCCTGCGTCTACGGCTGTCTCGTGACTGACTCAGTGTTGCCCCACTACCCGTGCTCTCGAGATAACATGATTACTGCTATAACCATAATAGCAGTACAAACACTACAGTAGGTACTTATAATAATATACTAAACTTTAGTATCTTTGGGCCTAAGTCTCTTCTATTAGTAACAATAATATTATTACAATAATATGCTCAGCGATTCTGATTGTGTGTGAGAGAGACTGTATTGTATGTTTTTTCTTTCTGTCTCTTTTCTTTCTTGGGCAGCAACGCACCGTTGAAGACTGATGTCTGACGGGCGTCGATGGCCTCTATGGTACCATCAGATACATTAAAATAAAATGTGCATGTGTGTGTGAGTGTGTGTGTGTGTATGTTTTCTTTACATTTATATATCCAATTTTATTTCTTTACATAGGCCTGCTCCCGGTTAAGCGTTATGCTTTTTAACCGACTTCAAAAAAGGAGGAGGTTCTCAATTCGACTGTATTTTTTTTTTTTTAATGTTTGTTACCTCAGAACTTTGGACTGGGCAAACCGATTTTGATGATTCTGTTTTTAATCGAAAGCTAGTGGCTGTCATGTGGTCCCACATAAATTTTATTGAGATCTGACAATGGCATCCATGAGAAAACTACATATGTCGTAAATTGACGAATAACTCATTATCACGTAAACCGATTTCGATGATTCTTTTTTTAATCGAAAGCAGGCGCTTGTCATGTGGTCTCACATAAATTTGAACGAGATCTGACAACTATGTAGTTTTTGAGACTTTGAAGTCGGTTATTTTTTGTTAGTAAAATTTAGATTATTGTTAGCTCGCAACGCGTTAGTAACAAATATATGGACGACATTGACTACCGTTAGGAAGCTGTACTTATTTGTTCTTTATTATGCGCAAAACACAATGTTTCTACAAATTCAAACAAACCGATCTGGCTGAACGTTTGAGACGGTTCAGACCCATGTCACAAGAGATTGTGTCAGTAGCCAACAAAGGTTTTTTTTTATCCAAAATGTCAGTTCCACATACATTGTGAGTAATAAAATACAAACCTTTTTTAATACTGGATTTTAAAATTTAATTTCGACGAGATTATAATTATCTTTTATCAATTAAGGTTTACATTCTAAGCTTATTATTGCGTTTTGTTGCCAGTAATTAAAATTTTGGGGATACACTTTAAAGCGACATAGGATTTTTACACAGTTAATTTAATTTATTAATACATTCTGATAGATGGTTTGACTTTCTTTTACAAGTGACTAGTTGAGAGTTTAGAGGGTCCTCGATTTGATTTTAGTCGAAGTCTAAAACATTATTATATATTATTAAAAATCTTTATATAAATTAAATATACACACAACTATAATATTTTCGTGTACAATTATGATGATTTGGCTTGAGAGTCAGATCTTTCTTTCTTTTTCTTTTCTCTTTCTTGGCCGGCAACGCATCAGTGATGCCTTTGGTGTCGCTGATGTCCATGGGCGACGATAGCCACTTACCATCAGGTAGATCGTCAGCTCGTTTGCCAGCTATTTCCATAGAAAAATGATAGTCGTTATCAGAGGTTAGCTATCCATACATCCATACTCCAAACATCCATACATCCATACAAATAAATATAATTGGAATATCTGTTTGTAATATTAAAATATCTGTTTTTTACTAAGTGTATTTGGATGTATACACGGTACATATACCAAAACAACATTTTTTACAATTTTTGTCTGTCTGTCTGTCTGTTTGTTCCGGCTAATCTTTGAAATGGCTGGACCGATTTTGACGGGAATTTCACTGGCATTTCACTAACAAGGAGTAACTTAGGCTACTTTTATTTCAGAAAAAAAAGTTTGTTAGGCGACACGAAGTTTAGCTAGAGCACGAGCACGAGGTTAGCTAGTAATAAATAAAGTTCAATACAAAACGCCAACGCTTTGGTGCTGCTTATATTCTTCAGCGTCGAAGGCCGCTTACCATCAGGTAGATTGCCAGCTAATTACATAAAATGCAATACAATTATGTACCTACCTAATTACTTCTTTATCTAAATGTATATTTTAGGTATTGTTATCTATGGTGTCTACCAGTGAAATTCCACTTCTTATCAAAGAGCTTTGAAGGTCCAGTAATAAAATGGTTTTTATTGTTGAGTGCACAAAGGATGAGGTGCGCAATATATATTTTTGAGGTTTTTGAACTGGACGGGATTTAGAAGAATGAGGGACAAACGCCCGTTGAATGTGTCTTTGTGGGATCCTTTACAGACTGATATATTGTTTGCTATTTGTACCTAATGTTAGCTGCTGAATAGTACAACAACTTTTCCGCGTTCTTTTCGCGCAGCAAGTGAATTGCGCGAACTTTAAAATTAAGAAGCTCTGTGAGGGAAGCCTAGGCATTATTTAAATGCTCATCGCCTTAAATATCGACTGATTTGAGAAACTATCGAGTATTTCGATGAATGGATGTTCAATATCAGCATAATAATATTATAATTTATTGGACGCTTCTGTGACTCAGCAGGTACATTCATTAAATCATTAAACATGTCGGAGGCCATCAATGAGACTTGGGTTTAGAAAAACTCTTAGTTAATATGCTCTGGAGTAGCATGACAAACAGTCTACAAGCAAAGCAAGGCAACAAAACTCTTCAACTATAAATTGACCCCCACGCTCATAAATGGAGAACTTTACAGTACAATCAACAGAAGTTAGAAACCATAGTAATGTACTATTTGAGGTCAGTCAACCATGATCTCAAGAACTAAGCTGTGGTGGACTGACTCATATAAACACAAAACCTGTTATAGAAATACATACAATAAACAATGGAAACCTCAAATCAAATTAGTATTCTATTTCAAATAAAGTGCGGTTTTGTATAATCTGGCTTAACTCTAAACCCCTGAATAATGCGAATAGCAATACGTTTAGATTTAAATTGCTGTCAGTTTATGTAATGTATGTTATGTATGTAATGTAATATAATTTATATACATACCTGTGTATTTAAAATCAAAATGACTTTGATTTCCACTCCAGTGAGGTATAAATACTGATAAAAAAAAAGAAACAACAAGCAACACTTAAATATAACCCTCGCAAGTATTCGAACCAGGGACCTTTCAATCAATAATCAGTTCTATCTACTGACAATTCTGGCAAACAGAAAATCTTTCAAAGATTTAAATCCAATTCTCACTTCACGAACTTTTCCCGCATCACCAGTTCAATAATTTCACCTCTGAGTATGACAGTACAATTTGTGCAAAATGAGAGCCGCGAAAACTGAATGAAACAATATTTTTATCTGTGATTGGGACTGTTGCAGCGGATGTTCCATTTATAGATAGCTGCGTCATGTGGAGTCAGTAAAACGAGGATATGGCAACAAGCAATAACGTGAGGTGAAGAGGAATAAAAAGTAAAAGGAGATTGGAAACATTGCAGACTTACTAGAAATGTTTAGGAAATTGTTGTTTAGGAAATTGTTTAGGAAAAATCCACCAATAGGATTAGTGCTTTTTGCAATGTAAAAAAGCAAAGTAAAACTCTTTGAAATCAAATTCAAAATCAGTCTACAGGCTCAGAATATAAAATAATGATAAACATACTACGGACACAAATTATTTGATTCTACCATCATTTTGGAAACGTTTGTCGGAAGCTTGCCATGGAGGGAAAGAAGAACTGGTGAAGAATGAAGAATAACAGTAGGTAATCCTAGATTAGGGTTTCTTCTTCGCACATCACCTGGCTCTATTCTACACTAGCTGCGTGTTTTTTTTTACAGAATAAGTTATGTAATGCTTGACCACAAAAACCACCTGATTGCCAGTCATTCAGTATAGCAAAGAGCAATACAACTTGACTTCAAATCCACTCTAATTCAGTCCAGCGGGCCTATTATGAACTTTTATAAAACCATTCATGTTCCAGGCAATTCATTTATCGGGCTTGGAACGATGTATGATTGGCTAAAAAGCGGTCACGTGAAACTTTTTAGCCAATCATACGTCGTTCCAAGCCCCATAAATGAATTGCCTGGAACATGAATGGTTTTATAAAAGTTCATAATAGGCCCGCAGGTTTGAAATACCATTAACCATTACAATTAACCATTAGGTGGCTCGTCCGCATGTGAAAATATGATGTAGATTGATGTTAGATAAAGGTTCCAAAATCTGCAAAAAACTTGAATAGTTGACACCAGATGTATAAAAATATAGAAGCTACGGAAACATCCAAAGATTTTATACTCCATACTACCCTTCATCATCCAATTTCGATTTATATAATATGGACTGACATGATGAGTTTCAGATAACAAACTTGCGGGTAGAAATGAAACAAGCAAACGTGGGTTACGTGGGTTTGAATGAATAATCTATTGTTTCGAAGGGTTTATTGTACAGGTATAAAATAGAAGAACAGAACCTGGGGAGATGAGATGATGTCAGGAGAGAAACTGTTCCTTGCGTACTATGACGTAGTTTCATTAAATTTACACTTGGGAACCATCCATAAATTACGTCACACTAATTTCATGACTTTCCATCGCCCTAGTGTGACGTCACATATTATGAAATTTTACACCTAGAAATTATTAAAATAAAACAGTAGTTCCGAAATAAGTTTTATTTCCATTAATTGTTTTTTTTTATATTTACCTTTACATAACAATTACTGGATTTTGTAATGTGACGTCACGAAATTTAGGACCCCCTCCCACCCCTTGTCACACAATGTCATAAATGTCTCCCCCCTAACATGTGACGTTATTTATGGATGGCTCCTTGTCATCATAATCCACGTCATCACACCCTATACCTATCCTACTGCTAGGCGCGTGTCGCCTCTCACGACGTCATTGTGAGTGGTACCTGCTAGGCTGGTCAAGTGCGGATTGGTAGTTTGTACTTACATTTGAAAACATTATTGAGAACGTTTCGTTTCGTATTCACGATGTTTTCTTTCACTGAAGAAAGTGAGTTACTTTTAATATGCACATCACTTTTGAAAATTAGATGCGTGCAAAATTCGCTCTGGAGACCAACGTTCAAACCGCTATCTATCAATGTATATCAAAATTACACTTCACAAATACTTTCTCGGGCTTACTTAATTATACTTTTAAAAATTACCAAAAGATATGCAATTTTTAAGGTCTATTTACGTAAATTTATTTTATGTAATTTTTAAGGTCTAAAATGTTTGTTGCATGGTAAAGCTTAGCGGCATGACATGGGATTATTTTAATGAAGTTTACTATATTTTCAGTAACCCTATATTCTATACATATTTTATATGTATATTCTAATGGTATTTTTTTATCTAGATACATCTCCCTACAAATAATTCAACATTTATCGTTAGCAAAGACGGAAGACCGTTTTAATTTCTGATCGCCTCAAGCGAGTAATTATAACAAATGTCTGAGATTTACTGAGGTTTTATAACAGAGGACATTTACTTTGTTACAAATTAGGTTTTAGAAATAAGAGAATTCTTCATGCTATGCCATTGTTTTTAATACACATTACTTGACATTACACTTACATAGAAGTTAGTTATCTTTTGATGCAAAAGTTGTAGAAAATGTTGTAAGCAATCTTGTTTGATTCCTTGAAAATTATTGTCGATTTTATGGAGAGGTCGAGTTGCAAGAGAGAGAGAGATGTTTGGTTTGCATGAAATATTTGGTCTACAAACTTTATAACTTGTATCTATACTAATATTATAAAGAGGAAAGATTTGATTGTTTGTTTGCATTGAACAGGCTCCGAAACTACTGAACCGATTTGAAAAATTCACTGTTGGGAAGCTACACTATCCCCGGGTGAAATAGGTTATTATTATATTTTCAAAAAAATTAGGGATCCTTAATAAAACTCCAATAATGTAACCCAAGGTGTAAAAAATAAGAAAACCGAAGCAAAGCGAGGGTGGTTACTCGTTTAAAATAAAATAAATAAAATAATAACTAGATTGCTCCATGTTTCGTTAAACAAGATTTAGATTTCACAAAAAATATTTTTCATCAGTTTAACTAAAAAAAAATTGATTTAAAAGTTAAAAACTTTCACAGCAATATAACCCAAAGGCAATTTTTCAGAAAAACTATCCATGTTACCAAGCTTCGTTACCATTTCATTGTGGAAGCTGAAACCAACCGACCGCTCAATCGTTATTGCAATTTGGAACGTGGCTCAGAGATCCTCACTCCGATAAGGAATAAAGCAGAAACCTTCATTTTTGCTAATGTTCTCTCACTGAACAGAAGATTAGCAACGCGTTCCAATGTGGTATGTTTTTAGAATAGTATTGGTTTTGGTTAGCGCAATACTATCGATATGGTTTAAAATTAATAAGCTGAAAATTCAACGGCATATTCACATAGTCTGAAGGAGAAATATAATCTTCGGGAAAGAAACGTCTTCAAATTACAAACGTAAAATGTACACAATAATTAGAAAAACCTCACAGTTTATGTTCTTTCAAGTGTCATGTAAAAAAAAAATATATTTTTTGTTGAAGCACGAACAAAAAAAGATATCGTATGGAACCTCACAAGAATTATTGCCACGTCCTTGTTAGTTTTCATCTGGTCCGCAACCACCGCGCATTGCGTTTTCGTATCGTTTCGTATCTGTAATCATTCGCCCATTGTCTGCAATCATATCGCTGCCTTGGAGTTCGTTTTAGGAGCTTGATGAATCTGTGCAAACTTTGGAATTCTTGGAGGATTCACGTTACTGGCATACAGTTTCGTGAATTGTGAAATAAAATCATACTGAATGAAAACGACGTTGGATTGGGCTGAAGTATACTCCACTTAAAGATTGTTAATAAGTTTTTTACGATAGTTAGATGACGTGTCAAGTGCTTTAAGTTTCAATTTGTATACGTATTTACCACAAAAGTGCAACCATAAATTCGCACCTAGTACAATTAAAATAGTGTAGCTGTCGCAAGTGTGAAAGTGTAAGAAAGTGTGTGAAAGTGTGTGAAAGTGTGTGAAAGTGTGTGAAAGTGTGTGAAAGTGTGTGAAAGTGTGTGAAAGTGTGTGAAAGTGTGTGAAAGTGTATGAAAGTGTGTGAAAGTGTGCATAAGCAGAAATATGATAGTATTTTAAGGAAGGAAAAAGACCCTACCAACACGCAAGACACGCACAGCATAGCACTATTGTTTTTTCATTGTCATCAGAATACATCACGAATAGGAGCGTTGAGTAATCAAACCTTTCCTTGCGGACACTCTTCAATTTTTGACACACTAATTATTATGTCAATTAGAAACAACTTACTTAAATATTTTTTTATAAAAGTGCTAACTAAAACACACAGTCTGAATTAGTGTAACATAAAAGTTGCGTTCATTTTAGATGGCAAAATAGTTAGCTGGTTCAGCCCAGTCAGAAGGGATTACTACCTGTCAATTTCACGAGTCTCCGGATTATGTTGTGCCATGTTCGTTAGATACCGAAAATGTCAGCCTATGAGATTATGTTGGCTGCAAATTGCAAAGGGCGAAATTACGCTTCAGTCGAAATATGCTTCCATTTAGTTATAAAGCTTCATCCATTGACGTAGGATTTTTGAACCATTGCGCAGCATTGGAATCATTGTTTTGTTTGAGTTAAATAAATAAATTTAAATTCATGCGAATAAATACGCATCAATTGGTTAACCAGTTGTAATAGCTTAAAATAAATCCTAAATTCCAAACTCTGCTATCGCTGTAACCAAGGATAATCGGGAACTGAAATCGGTTCTTGACAAATCCATTTTCTTTGTTCTTATTCGTCAACACGACAGTCCAAAGGCTATAATTTATCCGATAGTAACATTAATTGAATTGCCAGCAAGTTTTCTCACTTTCAGATGGCTGTGGAGAAAGTTGTATTCGCCCGAGGGTTGTCTCAAAAATTAGCGCGGTTCGCGAAGAACCTTTCGTGGCGCAAGTTATAAGTTATTAGAAGAAAGCTTACTCAAAGTGGTAAGGTCTTGAAATATAGCCAGATTTTGCTTTAAATTACGTACAACCTGCCTGGACAATGTTCTGATGAATATGAAATGAAAATGAAATGGAAATGAAAATGAAAATGAAAATAAAAAATGAATGAAATAATGAATATGAAAATCCTATATGAATGAAATCGTATAATATCAGACTTCGGTAATATTTTGAAACCTCAATATTTGGAGGGAAGAATTTTATAGCTGAATTTCATCAGTATAGGAGTATAATAAAATGTGTAGAATCAAACATCAAATTCTCAACTAAAATATTAAGCATAATAAAATTATTCTTAAGACTAATAAATTCAAATTGAATTATTAAATGATGAAAAGCAATAATTATGAGACACACAAAACTATTTTATCCTCTCTTTATATTATTATGTAAAAAAAATTGTATGCTTTGTTAGAACTCTAATTTTACGACTTGGACCACAACTTAGATACTTCTAAGTCACAGGGGTGCTTTCGGAGTTTTGTCGGGGGATTAAGATAATTAAAATACTTGATGCTGAAGTTCTCGCCCGTGGCTTGCGGAATTAAAGGGAGTGCGTTGAAAGACTTTTTTCTGAATAATTTGAATAATAGCCATTAATTCGATTGAGGAAGTACCACCGTTTTACTGGCTAAGCCTGCCTTGAAATACTCCTTCGTTTCGTTTCAAAACCAATGTAGAGTTATCAGTCTCACACTTTTATGGATATAAAAAGATAAATATGGATATAAAACATGTATATATGCGTATTAATAAACTTAAAAAATAACACTTGCAAGATCTTATAATACAATTTAAGGTTTGATTACACACGGATAGACACCTGGACAGGTGGAATTAAATAAGCTTTTGCAATATTTTGGCTATCGATTTTTGGGCTAGGATTCAGTGAGTAAGGATTTTCTACTCAAACGGAACGTATCATATACGTTCTATGATATTCCACCATGTGACAGGACAAAGGTTTGACTTAAAATTTTCACTACTTTAGTCTAAAGACTTGTTAGATACTATAGCATACTAAATATATATTAGTAATAATCTCACATGATACAAAATTGTACGCGAGAAGTCCCTGAAAGTGATTAAAAGTTTACGAGAAACAACAGCGATCCCTTTATCGATATTGTTATTGAAAATAATAATTGAATTAAGTATTTCGTTGAGTGCTCCAATTTCGTTTCTTTGCCAAATAGTTGCATTTGGCTCTCGGCTGGCCACAAGCCAGGGTAGGAGGTTTTTCATTTAATTCTTGCTTCGGGATCCAACAGCTGCAGCTGCCTTAACTGCAAAAAAGAAATCTTGGTCGGACTCTCTAAATGTTGGTTCTTAATTGCAGTAATCTTTTGTTTTAACCGTTCTTAGAAGCCTTTGCACAGCAACCTTAATGAGTGGCAGGGTTATACCAACATAACTAGGAGTAAGCAGCAACAATAGAGCAGAAGAGTAAAACGATGGTACAAGCTATAAGATAATAAGAAAGAAATCATCAAAACATGGAAGAAGAAATTTAATAAAATAACCATCTAGTCAAGAAGAAATCAAATTAAACTTTTGTAAAATATCCAAAAAAATCAATTCAAACCGTAAACGGGATATTAAACATGGTAATCAAGAATAAATAGAAGGTCTTAGCTATGAACGCAGGTTCAACTCATACAAATTGTCCCTATCTACTCGTACTTTCAAATGTCAGAAAGTTTGGTAGCAACTTTGCACAACAAGGGAAATTTGTGAAGCCAGCACTGGCCTACTTAGTTATATAAATAGGCCTCGGAGATAAGCACTTGGAGAAACAGTATGGATTAAATATTTGAATACGGTTTCGAGTGAGCTGCGACTTTAATTAGGTTTGTAGGACTGTAGGGAAAATCAGAATACAGTGACATGAAAAAAATGAGGCCAAAAAATATTTTCATTTTCCAGTATTTCAGTAACCTGTTTTAAACAACGAATATTCTGCCTTAATGGATTTAAACGTAGCACAACGGTCCTTGTTTTTTTAACCGCTATCATAGGTTATTCGGACATTATTTTATTTTCTTTACTTAAAAGAGATAGATCCAATAACTTACTCGTATTCCCAAGGTCTGTTTGTGTCGGTGTGAAAAATACAAATGTTTATTGTACATTCCCCTCGCTTGAGTAAACAGCTTATTCGGCTTAACGACAAAATGTTTCATCTTAAATTTAAGTAGCAAAACATCCCCAAGTTTCATTACCACACCGCCCATTAATTACAAAAACGTAATTTCGGCAACATTTTAAAACATGAACCGTGTAAACGTCCCTAAAATAAAGATGCCTTTTATATAAACGTTTTCGCTCCAAACGCTTAAGTTTTATAGGTCTTTGCATAATAATATAGAATAAATTAATTATTACCTGGTAACTTGCATAATTTCTCGGCTCCGGTTTGTTTAGGACTTGCCGAGGCTCTAGATTTTGTAGAAAAAATTGTAGGTGTGCGTTTGACCTCGAGAGATACATTATCGTAGTCTTTGGCCATGTTTTTATCATAATAATATAAACATATTTATAATTTGGAGTCTAATGGTGAACGCATATATTTTGTCGTTATGCGTCGGCATATTTCATCCGCATCGGGCTCTCATATGATTTCATACAAATGCAATGCGTTCGGCGCGGACGGTGCGGATAAATGTGTGTTCAGCATTAGGAAAGTTTCGATGAGCCATCCTAAACCAGGGTTTAGGTTGGTGGCAGGTCCCGTCTGTTGGAGGTCGCTGACCTCAGTATCAGTTTAATGAAAATTGTTCTCATGGTGGAACGGTTCTTATTCCGCCTGGTTAGCTATATCATTTATTCGTATTTAATCAGTTCGGTAGAAGTTAAAGCGTTAAAATATTTAAAACAAAGCCAACACGGAATTATGCTATATAAAAGAAAATATGTTTTCATAAAAAATTAAAACAACTACAACACAAAAGCACAAACCCCATGCCGTATAAATAAAACAAATAATTCCCTATGGGCGAAGTGTCACAGTACAAGATAAAAAATAACAATAATTTTATTCGCTTTCCTTTAACTTTATGACAAGTGTTTCAAGTACCGCAAAGTTTACAATGTTTATGGTGTCCGGGACATCGAAAATGTTTTTGCAAGAATTATATTTTCCTACTAGGGAAGCATAGAAAAACTTAGTAAGCGTGAATGAAGTGCATGCCTCGTACACGGTTTTAATAATGTTACGTACTTACGTGTGAATCACTCTCATTTATTTATTTATACAAAACGAGTAATCGCCCTCGCTTTGCTTCGGTTTTCTTATTTTTTACACCTTGGGTTACATTATTGGAGCTTTATTAAGGATCCCTAATTTTTTGAAAATATAATATAGCATATTATGTTACCCGGGGATAGTGTAGCTTTCCAACAGTGAAAGAATTTTTCAAATCGGTTCAATAGTTTCGGAGCCTATTCAATGCAAACAAAAAATCAAATCTTTCCTCTTTTTTAATTAGTATAGATATAGTATAAGAATGAAAGGCGGACTCATTAAACACTTCACATGATTTGGTGTTAATTGACAGAATTGCCGACATGTATACCTACTTACATGTCTCAAGGAGTCTAGCACCTACAGGATGGTGTCAGAAAATATTTGACTACTAGCACAGAAGAAATAATAGTACTTGCTACTAGCAAGTGCCCGGGTATTGCTAATACTGTCAGCGTAAGGTGGCGCTCGGGCGGCCATGTTTGCTAATAAACAAGCTGTTGTAGTTAATTTGTCAGACGCTGTCTCGTGCGGTGTGAGCGAGAGGTGGAAGCGTTTCGTTCTTTCTTCTCTCTGTCTCTTCTTTCTTGTCCAGCAATGTTTCTTTTATGCCTTTGGTGATACATAGGTAACGGAGACTTCCACGTACCATTGGATAGCTCGACTGCTTCTTTGTTAGTTACATGAAAACATAATATCTTACCACAACAAATGTCATTCGATGGATTTCAATTGATATACGAAGTAGAATTGGCAAGTATTGAAAAATCCGATTCGGTTGGAAATCTGACAGAGTGATAGTACAGACTTCAAATAACTTAGTCCTCATGAACTATTATTTTTCTTGTACTTGAAAGAAAGGGCATCCTTAAACCGTATATAATAAAACAGATTATCAGACTTTACAGTTCTATGTTCATGTTTAATGTTAAATACATTTCTATATTTAACCTTTGTCTAATGATGTACCATTAGCTTTTCCAATTCGCTTATAGCTCAGACTATACGTTAAATATCACTCCGCGGTTATGGTCCCGTAGATATATTACGAGTGAAATTTATCACTGCGTTCCTAACAAATTACATGTGAAAGGGTTTCTCTGAGTGTTCGCTTATCTGTACATCAATAAATCAAAGAGAATTACGGCGTTTTTCTTCTGCTTCGACATAACATTTCATAAACTGCTGTCTAATGTTCTAAAAATAGCCGTACTTAATAATAAAAATCCTACTGAATACAAATATAAGAGTTTGTTAGAGTAAAAGTTTATATGTTTGGATTAATATTGCTTCAATAACGCAAAACGGCAAAAAACCATTTCATGCCACACTTCAGCTCTTTTTTAATGTTCATAAAAATTTGACTTATACTCGTATTCACATTTTGCCGACGCACTATACGTTACATAAAACATTTCTAAAGAATAACATTACACATTTATAAAAGCGATAAATAAACGCACGTAACTCGCGATCCATCATCGTGGTATTGCAGGGCGCGTGGTTACCGCCGGAAAGCCGCACGTTAGAGTCGTTCACACTGAAAGCGTTTGGAAGCTGCGATTCTTGCACTGGGTCGAAGTGATTTATACCTATATCTATACCTATACCTATGGTCAGCACTATATCTTATTCTAGGTCATTGTCAATTTGTGTGCTAAATTTTATGGAAATCCATTCACTAGTTTTGGGTGAAAGAGTAACTATATCCAAACAAACTTTCACATTTATATTATTAGTAGGATTCAAGGCAACTTACGGCCGTTTTCAATAAAATTTATTTGCTCATTATCTTTGGATACGTTAGCAGGTAAAATAATGACAAGCATTATGCATGTTTGAAAGTTGCTACGCAATGGATATGTTATAGGCAAACTCCGAAGCTCCGGCGCTCCTAGGTTGGACTGGTCAATCCTCAGGTCAGACTGAATGACTTAGTCAAAGCCCAAACAAATGTAAATTTTCGGCCTTTGACCAAACAATTTTCGTCAAACCTGGGAGAGACTAATTTGGTCAGGCAAACGTCAAAACACAATTTTATTAAATCGGGGTTTGACGAGTCAAACTCCGATATAGGTATGAAGTGTCTTATCTTCGTATATTTGGAAGCATTTTATCATTTAAGCAGCTTTCAAGTCTTAAGAACCGCTTAACTCTGCCAGTTCTGACACCTGATTGGTCAGCTTACGTGATTTTCACTTTTATATTTGAGATGCTTTGAGAGAATGCCGTGTGGCATTAGGCCCGCCTTTTGTACGATGTGCAATAAAGTATAAAATAAATAAATAAATGCTTTGGAATATACGGAGGTTAGTTTGTAAGATTAGGTATAAAAACAATCGGTCGGAACACCGCGAGAGACATTATGAACCTGCTTAAACATGTTCAGATCAACGTTTGACCGAGTTTTGCAGTCGCTTCTAGGATTGACTAGGCCAAAACCGAAACAGAATAATTTACTTTCGACGTTTGACTGAAAAGTTAGGAGCTCCTGGGTTTGACTAAAAATACTTCAGGCAAAGGGCGAAATTGAAATGTATTTCGGGGATTGCCTGATGGCTTTGGCCAAACCTAGGATAAACCAGTCCTTCCGCGAAGAGACTGTGTATCGGACTTTGACTATAACAGATATATACAATATTGAAAACGGCTTTAAAGTTACCCTTAGTGTACTTTGCCATACAACTGACGACGTTTTTGAACTCTGTATAACCAATGTATAACTGGATATTTTATTCTCTATCCAGTATCCATCTTCCATTTTGCAAGTGAAACGATTGAAGCTAATGACAGCTGGTGAGAAAGTATCTTCTCGAATCTTTTACTTTCAAAAGAGTAGTAAGTACCACGAAATTAATTTTCAATCCACTCTTTTTAATCCACTAAACCTGACATTAAAAACAAAACGTAATAAAAATAATCTTCAGTTTTGTTCCTTTTCTCCTCGAGAGAAACCTAGTAAAAACTTACCTTCTAATAATATACGCGCGATAGTTGATACCAATCTGAAATCACCACAAGTCCACTTAACGCGAGAACGACCTCTAGCACGCAGTAAACGAAGCACAAAATCGACTGCAGCTATCAAAGAGTCACGTTGTTTGTAAACGGGTTAGCTTAACCACAGTCTAAAAAATGTTCATATACTGCTCCAGCCGTGCTTGGAGTGCAGAAAAATTGTTTTTCGCAATTTTACGTTCTGTGGTCACGTCCCAGACATAATATATTACAGACGGCAGTTGTTTTTGGATTAAATGATTAATGGCACGGGTTAAGAATTCTTATTGTAAGGCTAGGGTTTTGTAGTCGTTTTGGTTCAGGGATTGTAATTTAGATGAAAATTATTTAATCCTTTCAGTGTTTTGTTCACACATTTACCTATTTATTTTTATTTACGTTCGAGTTACCGACGTCGCTTCGCATCGGGAAGTAATTATGCCTTAGTGTTCATACTCGTAATATTCGAAATACATTAAACTTCACTATGAATTTACGTATTAAAATGTTTGAATTTATTTAATTTTGTAAGTCAATTAGGAAATGTGCACGTTGATCCAGTGTATCACCTTTTCTTTTCTAGGTCTGCTCGAGATTTTTCTGTTAGAAACAAGCGTATTTGTGTACATAAAATGTTAAATAAATAAAGTAAATAAATCTACTGAACTTTAATATGTATAAAATACTAAAATATTTTGTAAGGATGTCCTCTATATGGACTCTGAAACCATCCAACCCACATCGGTTGGAGCAAACTGGTGTCATGCGAAGACTGTTTGAGACCACTAAACAATGCATTAGGAACATTTTCGATTTTCGACTTTTTCCATACAAAAAAAATTGCATAGCTCATGACGGAGTATCCACTAGTTAATAATAAGTGTGTTATTATTGGTAAATTAAAATGCACTAGTAATCTACTCCTTAGAACAGCGAATGCAAAACAAAATTACATACACAACGTCTACTTTCAATTCTTCGAAAAGCTTGCATCGCATGCGTCACGCTTTTCATTTCAGTTTGAGTTTAACATGAAAGTTAGATGACGTCACTGCAATCTGTAACATTGTATCAGAAGTGGAATATTTTACTCACAGACATATATACTCTGGGTATACATGTTTGTGATTTTACTCGACGAGAACTGAACAATGTGCTCTGTGATTCACCAAGTTGAAACGTGTTTCGCGATGAGCTGCGATAGCTAGCCTAGTTTATGTTTGCTTTATGTACTTGGTAAGTAGGAAGAGTACTTTGAGTACAACGTTTGAATTAATAGTTTCTTTCTTTGAAATGGGTTAACAACTCTTGAATGAAAGAAGTAAAATCTAGAACCCATGCATACGGTAAAAACGCGATCACGCGCAATGTATTTTTTAACAGACTTCAAAATAGTAGGAGGTTCTTAGTTCGGCTGTATTTTTTGTGTTACCTCAAAACTTTTAGCTGGCTGTATTGATTTTGATGATTCTTTTCGTAATCTGGTGCTTGTCATTTGGTCCCATTTAAATTTGAGCGAGATCTGACGAGTAGTTTTTTAGTTATCTTTAATTTTGTGAATCATTTTATATGTAAATAGCTTTAGTCAGCAATTGAGAAGTCGTTACCCATAGATATCAGTGACACCTAAGCTAAGGCAGAAAAGATAATCACCAGTAATCACTTCTGAATGTTATGTTTTATTATAGTTAGAATTATGTAGACTTCAACGAACACTATCAAATAAAACTGGCCAAATATTAATCAATAAAACCCTTCATGATTCAGAAAAATCTTGTACTCGTTCATCTCCATATCTTATATGTCGGCATATAGTAAATTAAGTTCTTATAGTCCGTGAGCCAGATAGTATTTTTTGTCAGTCATTTCCTCTCAAGCGATAACTCGTGAAATACTTCAGAGAGTTACATTATATAGCATGGTGAACGTCAGCTGCCGCTCCAAGGGTGGGTAAGGGGGCGGCAGCCTTTCAATCATGTAAAAAAAAAATTGTTTTCAGTCATTTCCTCCCGTCTGAAAATTTGTTAGATTATAGATAACGTAATTATTTAAAGGTAAAAAAAAGTCAGTTGGCCATACCGTGGTGGATTATACGTCAGCTGGGCACGCGAACATGCAAAAAAAATTTTTTTGTTCAGTGATATCCTCTCACTTGAAAATGCGTCAGATGATACTTTACATGTTATTTTGAGTAAATAAAAACGTCAGCTGGCTGTATGTTGGTGGAAAGGTCGTCAGCTGATGCAGTGAAAGGTGGAGATCGCTTATTTACATTCGTCAGCTGACGGGTTTTCCACCAACTTAGAGCCAGCTGATGTTTTTGTTTATTCAAAATAGCACGTAAACTATCACCTGACACAATTTCAAGTGAGAGGAAATTACGTAACTACAATTATTTTACTTTAGGCTCTGTGCACGCGCTCTTATATGTACTAATCGAATCAATACTCTCATATCTATTTTGGATAGGAATCAATTACGTAAAAATTGATAAATATATAAATAAAAAAATGAAATTTAAATTTATTTATTTATTTATTTAAATTTCGTTTCAAAAATAATCATTCATCTGCTTCGCTTTCACTTTGACTCGTGCCACTCTCATCTTTTTCTGATTCACTATCACTGTCATCAGAGCTGTCCATTGTGGCTATTTCTTCATCGTCATCTATATAAAGATAAAAAATGAAGTATTTATATCATTTGTATTTTAATAAATTTTTTTTGCATGTTTGCGTGCCCAGCTGACGTATAATCCACCACGGTATGGCCAGCTGACTTTTTTTTACCTTTAAATAATTACGTTATCTATCATCTAACAAATTTTCAGTCGGGAGGAAATGACTGAAAACAATTTTTTTTTACATGATTGAAAGGCTGCTGCTCCCCTACCCACCCTTGGAGCGGCAGCTGACGTTCACCATGCTATATAATGCAACTCTCTGAAGTATTTCACGAGTTATCGCTTGAGAGGAAATTGGTCATGAAAATCTGTCGCTAGCTCACGGACCATTAGTAATCTATCAAAATTAAAAAGAAAAAGGAACTGACATTACGGTAGACAGATTGATATAGGATTGCGAAACGAAAGAAAATCTAAATAACGTTGAATTCATGAAACCGGGTGTTATCAGGCAATAAACGAAGAGTATCTTTGTGCCTGTCGAACTGTGTGTTTTATTTAGTATCCTGGCAGTGCTGACATATAACTACACCCACAGAGAGAGAGATCTATGTTCATAGTATTGAAGTGCTCTTTGATACATGGTTTACAGAGATGATCTGAACATACGAAAGCATACACTCCAACCCAGCCTTCTACGATATATATAGCATGCCTTCCTCTTCTATATAGATAGAGTTTATAGCAATCACTCATAACAGATATGTTAAAGCTATCGGAGCAAACGGACAAACACAATGTCGGGGATCACATCGGCGGTCCCACAGGAAATACGACGAGTGGTACATTACTGCGATTGAAGTCACATGAGTTACTTTAGTTCCAATATTACAAATAATTCGAAAAAATCATGGCTTGAATATATTGGGGTTTGAAACCAGAGCTTCCAATGTCTCCGGAGGGGGTTGCTCGCATAGAAATAAGTAACCGATATTATTTTATAGATGCTTCTGCTTGAAACGATTCAGGTTTGACCGATACATCATCCCAAATGATGGTCATCATGAGCTTCTCATTCGTATGTTAGATAAACTGTGGTATTCTCATACTTAATTTGAAGTTGTTTCAAAAAACTTTTCTTCAATAACAATTAACATATTCCTTTAGATTCATGTGAGAATCATTATGAAATATTCACATCTCTGACTAGACTCTAGTACTTCTAAAGAGACATTCAAACTCTTGCCCCTATTTTTAATAGGAATTACCGGAAAACTGTCGATCCACCTGATAGTAAGTGGCTATCGTCGCCCATTGACATCACTCATCAGCAACACCAGAGGCATCACTGATGCGTCGCCGGCCAAGAGAGACGGAAGAGAAAAAAAACTGTCTCTCAAACCCTATTTCCATAACCACTTAGATTGTTTGACTGTTATCAGATTGTGACCTACAAAATAATCGTAAAACGTATGCAAAACGCTCAGCGTCCCCAGAGAAATAACTGTGAGTGTCGATACGCGGATATCAGTCAAGCGGTTTGGGATAACGTCTTCCGTCTTTTGTTGTGAAATAAAATTGTTATGTTGTTTTGTTTGTAGATGGAACGTTTCGGCAGAGGATACGTACCATAAGTGATAAGTTTTACAACTTAAATGTAGCTAATCTGGTGCAAATTTGTAGAAAGAGTGATTTTTAAAGTAGACGACAAACAGATGAGTCACTCGATGATAAGTGGTCAAACATAGACATCACAAAGGTAACTGATATAGTACCGGAATTGAAAGAAAAGAGGAGAAAGAAAGAATTGGTTCTCAAGCTCCCAGCCAGAAAGAACACAATGAGCCGTTTTTCAGCTAGCTCGAGCAAGATACTTGCTGGGAGCTGGCCAGGCAAGCTTTTTCTTTCTGATGATTAGTGATGATCACTCAACAGGAAACTCGACTTAACGAGTTATTACCATAATACCATAAACAGAGTAAACACTAAACGCTAACACACTCATACCCCCACAGTAGGTTTTTATCTGTGTCGCGGGTGGGATGGACGAAACATATAACACATCACAATCACACCCATGACCCGAGTACAAATACTTATCTGTCAGATAAATATCTGCCCCGGCCGGGAATCGAACCCGGGACCCCTCGCTTCGCAGGCAGTTTCGCTACCAACTAGGCTACAGGGTCGCTAATTAGTTATTTTGTCTCGTATGAAGAAAGACCCATGAACGAGGATAAAGAAACCATCTATTAATCTCACCGTGTTTACTCGCATTCCTTCGTCAAAGTTTAACGAGAACTTTATTTGTGATAAATTAGGGACTAATAAGTTTATCCTATCGATATCCTGCTTAAAAGAATAATTGCTTGAGAGACATTTTGCCGAACTAAACGTTAAATATTTTTTTTCCGGTTACACATTGATATCAGAATGTTATTTAGAAACTGGTCGTTGTTTTATTAGGTTATTTACAACACATACACAAATCATGATGACATATTTGCGTAGCACTTCATTAAAAATCTAATTACTTGCATCCTTTATCAACGGGACGTGCAACCCTCAACTGCGGGACGGGGAGATTTTTATCACAATTTAATTACGTCGTATCGTAGCATTTTGGGCTGCGCCGTATAACTTTGTGGATGGACGGCATTCAAAGGGTTCGAGTTTAATTACACTTCTTTAGCACAACATTTTAGAAATAACTAGCTTATGAAGTTGACGGGTTAAAGCTAGGATGTAATGCATGTTATAATTTATGCAAAATTATTAAATTTTATACTGAAATATGTTCATTGGAGACATGTGATTCAAGTAATATATATAGATAATTTGTTAGTCGACACACAACAAAACGACACTGAAAACCAATGACTTCATATCTGAGGAGGGGCCGAGCCCCAATGAACTAATATACTAACGTACATGGAAGCATCTTTGATGCCTCAAAATAGCGCAACGAAAACTCAACCGCAGTGGGCCGGGCTTATATACTCAACCAAAACGCGAATCAGTCAGTTCGGTGTCACTCGTTCGGACGGTCGTTGGATTTATGTGTCATAAACAAGATTTATATAAAAAAATAGTATCAAAATGCCTTCATGTGTTGTGAAATGGTGCAAAAATCATACAGATCATCGTTCCAAGGGTTCAGAGAATCGTGGAATCACATTTCACGTGTAAGTATAACGAAATCTAAAACTACAAAAATCTATTTAACTTTCATATGGATGTTTTTATGCAAAATGTAGTTAGTATATTTTTACTAACAATTTATTAAAGGAATAAAATTCGTTTTATTTTTAATTTAGATTCCCACAAGACCCGAGACGTAAAGATCTGTGGATAAAAGCAATTAGAGAGACTGGAAAATGACTGGATACCTAGCAAACATTCGGTAATATGTTCGATTCATTTTAAAGAAGAAAATTTATATTTGTCGAAGAAAGGATTCCAGATGATTTCTAAAAGCGCTGTACCAATTTGTACTGTGAGTATCCATTTAGTTTTTTTTACGACTTAGTTGTTGTAGTAGATAATAACTCAGTATAAAATATATATACATTTTCAGATGGTGCATTCGAGTGAAAAATCACACTCGACAAAATCTAACACTTGGCAGCCGTCAAGTAACAAAGAAGTTCAAGTCATCAGATACATCCACTAGGAAGTTAATCTAATCTGTACTTTAGTTTTCGTGCTAATTTCTTACGGTGTGGTTTTTATATGATATGATGTACATTTTCAGATGATGACTTCTAGTGAAATATCACAGGCATCTCTATTGGAAACTAAGCAGGTGGCAAGTAATGTAGAAAATGTTGCAGGAACTTTAAGTCCTCAGAAACGTCGATTGGTAAGTAAATCTTAATTTCTAATACGCTTCGCCTTTACCTTGGTTTTCGTGCTAATTATTATGTAATGGGTTTTATACGAATTAAGAGAGCTACCCGTGCAACCATCCCAGTAAAAATGCTGTGCATTTGAAATTGGGTTTTAAGTGTTTAACTTTTTTTATTTTTCAGGTCTCCTGTCCAAGCTGTGGGCACGACAAAACATTTGGTCTTCAAAACAATTTATCAAATATTGCTAGTGAGATATTTTCCAGCATTAAAAGAAAACTTGGAAAAGGCAAAAGGAGTATCGTAAAGTACACTCCAGCATTAAAAAAAATTGCAATCTTCCGTCGGCAATCCTTATAACTGCCTATTTTTTACTATTGTAAAACAAATAACGTGTACAAATAATTATTTTTGTAATAAGAGAAAAAATTGGTATTATTAATATTTGATATTATATAAAACCATTTTTATTATTGTTTTATTATGATTGGTTCCCTCATACATAATAACATCCACGGAACTGACGACCTGACTGACAATGCGACAACGCATTAGACAGTACACTGAGGCGCGAACCAATTGCCGTGATCGGGTCAAGCCGAGAACCAATCCCATTTGGCGATTTCGCATGGTTCGACAACTACTTGACAATAGACCAATTGATGAGTTTGTATACCGTAGTGAGTGGTTTGTGCATGTATACTTCGTATTTGTGTGAGTTTTGGTGCTGATATTTAACGTTAGAATGTATGGAGAGGCTTATTCCATAGTATATTCGTTCACTGCCGAGCCCCTACTGATTTATTCGGAACATTTGTATGTATCTATATGCAAACGATGCAGAAAACTTCGATACTGTGATTCAGCTTGGCGTAACGTATACTGCGGTTTGCGATGTCACCACAACGCTTTGCACTTTGCACAACTCTTATTCTTACGTAAATCCTAGTAAGTGACTACTGAGTGTATGAGCGACAATCTCATTATTGTAATCATCTCAACCCATCCTTATATTTTATCAAAAGTGACTAACTGTCGTTATCATTATTCTATCAACAATTTTCAGTTATTATTAGTTAACCTACTATTATTTTATTATTTACAAGAATTTTAAAAAGTAGCCTCTATATTGCAATATAACCTCCTCTATTTTCCAGAGAAAGTCCCATTAAATTCGGTTCAGCCGTTAAAGAGATTAGCCCGGACAAAGAAACAAAGGAACTGTACGAGAAAATATACTACTTATAATAGTACCAAAACAATCAACAATTTACCACTTGGGTACTAATTCAATTGCCAATATTTCTTATGTCATCTAAACCATCAGTGACAATATCCATGAATGCTCAATGTGGCCAGTGAGTCAGGAACGTGTTAAAAAGTTTTTCAAAGATCGATTAACGCTTCAACAATAATATCAGCGTAGAATTTTGCCAACAGGATTTTTATCAAATTACATGCTATGATTGTTAATTTATTTTCAGTTTCCATGTAAGCCTCAATGATACCTATTCGTGACAAATTAACTTCTAACTCATAAAACAAATAAACATTCTACTTAACGCCCGTAACAAAAGGCGTAGGAAAAATAAGGTTGAAATAAATCAAAGGTATGTTTCGCACACTCAGTAATAAAATTCCATACTCACCAATAAGAAATAACCAGCATTAAAACTGGCATGGGTGCAACGTATAAATATGCACATGTAAACGTGAGCCAAGTTCGCCATTAGTTTAATATTCCTTATTTTATATATCACTACATATTAGTGAGTTCAATAAATCAAATAAAATTGAGGTCTGTTTTTGCTTTTAAAACTTATAATAAACTTTTAGTAATTGTAATAATTATTTATTAGCAGTGCCTCTATTTAATACTACCTAAAAGTTGATTTGTTACTTCTACATGTAGATTATATTGATAAAGCAGTTGGGGATGGGAATTTTAAAATGGAATTATTCAAACATAATAATCAGGCTATACGAGATCACTAGACTATTTAGTTAAAAACTTTTTAATTTTTGCAAGTTCTTAGTCACTAACGAACTTAAAACCAAATCAAAACAAACTTGGTCTCTCAACTACACTACCAAAACGTTCATACATACTCCTGACCCCGCAAATTTTATTCACCCGACCAACAGTCACGTAGGAGTGCATCGGGCGACAAAGCATTTTTACAAGCTCGAAACTCGAAAATAAAATTACTCGGAATCATATGCAGGGTTCTTTTACTCCGTACGAATTTGCATACGCAAATTTTATGTAATAGATCTTCTTTTTAAGTTAGACTTCTTATCTGTAACTGTTCTACACGTTAAGATAGACTTTTGAAAGCAGATAGTAAAATTATACAACCGTAGGATGTTAATCTTGTTGCTAAAATAAGCAAACAAGGAGAAGGGTCAATTGAAAGTAAACAAACTTCCTTGGCATGGATATTCAATTATCAGGTAAAACATCAGCGACACTTTGCTGATCAAAAATAACTTGGCAACTAAAACAATAATCTAAATTTTACTAACAAAGAATAACCGACTTCAAAGTCTTAAAAACTACATAGTTGTCAGATCTCGTTCTTTATGTGAGACCACATGACAAGCGCCTGCTTTCGAATAAAAAAAGAATCATCGAAATCGGTTGGCGTGATATTGAGTTATTCGTCAATTTGTCGCGCACATCTTAACACAAATTTACGACTTATGTAGTTTTCTCATGGATGCCATTGTCAGATCTCAACAAAATTTATGTGGGACCACATGACAGCCACCAGCTTTTGATTAAAAAAAGAATCATCAAAATCGGTTCGCCCAGTCCAAAGTTCTGAGGTAACAAACATAAAAAAAAATACAGTCGAATTGAGAACCTCCTCCATTTTTGAAGTCGGTTAAAAAATAAAAATAAATTTCACCATTATTTTCAGCTACCATGTCGTATGTTTGAGGTGTATGAGTACGCTAAAGTTATATTACTGGGTGGTACAGACCTCGACTATTTCCATTAAGAAGTCTGACGTCATTGCTTGCTTGGTTGATGTAACGGTCATCATGATTAGTGTTTTTTTTCGACTCAAATCTAAGTGCCTGGTAACATAGCAAAATCCTATTGATATTATAAAAGTGATTTTTTTTAAGACATAGGGTACTTATCCAGGAAAACGCAAATAAATCCGCAGGCGGAACGGTACTTATTTTGTAAAGGGGATTCCTGGTGTACCAAAATACAGGCTTCGGCTTAGCTTGGACACCAGATCTCCCACAAAACAAATTACCAAAATATACTTTCATGTAAATTTAGATCAATAAGAACATCTGGATTGTAATTATAATTTTTTGTGTGGAGATGAATAAAAATTATTATTATTACTATTGAAAAATGAACAAAACAATAAAAAAGTTCCATAAATTTCATAATTATTAAAATAAGTATAGCTTACTGTAATGACAATCCATTAAATCTGCTACTGTAAGCCCCGCTCACCTCGCATCCCTAGACTACCCGCAGTTTGCTTTTCCATTTCAAGCTCTTGATTCCGCAGCTAAATCATTTGCGTTTAACAATTGCTTGTTGCTAAAATATTACGATGACGGAGCATGAATCGTGGAACGGTACATTAAAAGCAAGTAAAGTAGAAAAAGGGAGAAAAGGTTAACAGTTTAACTTATCCGCGTAAGATACTAAAAAGCTACTCGGGTAATGTTGCCTCATGTTTTGAAGCGTGGTAGTCTCGACGTATATTCGTCTATTTTTAAAGCTTCACTGATACATTTTTTGTAAATACAAGCAGTCATCTCGGTTACTACGGCCTAAGGCATTGCAGATGCATTTTTGGCTAAGTACGCAGCTAAAGACTTCATTATTTTACTAGTTTTTCGATATTGTCCTTTTCCATCACATTACGAAAGCAGACCTAAACAAAGTAGTTATGTGGTGCGATTTTAAAGACAGGTATGGTACAATTTGAATCAAATATCACTTAATTTTGAGATGAAAGAAATTATGCCACTTGTATTACTTGCGTCGTTTAGATGATGTTAAAAAGATATTATAAGTGTATCAGTGATACTCACTCGTATATTATGATTTTGAACGTGCACTCAAGCTTCGTAGATTTAGACCTTAAACTAAGTTATTAAGAAGACCTACGTCCAGAATAGAAACATTTTTGAGTTATAATGACGGTCATATAATGTTGAACACCAGGTTCTAGCGTCATGAATTCTGTCTCATCCCGAGTCATAGCAGAAATACCAAGCATAGTACTGCGCTGCATGACTTTGCAGATTGGTATTCCGTACAGCTGTGCACAAAAGAAAAATAACTCGAGCACAAGCACTTGCGAAATGCGCGTGATGACATTGACTGGAAACAGTTATGTCCGAGCTTCAAAGAGTATACAGAATTTAACAATCACCTCTTATTACCTGTTTGTGGTATGTTAACAAGCTGGATTGCTTCACTATAGCACGGGTATTTCCACTTGAGAGCGAAGCAGAGTAGCCCTAAAAGTCACAGCAGATTGCCATATCTTTACACCGTCATTCTATTTCCCATGTAAAAATTTATGGCGTCGTTATCCGCGACACGTCAATTCAAATTTGGATAAATGTAACATCAGGCACGTACACCTGAATGAAATATACGGGATCAAGTTATGCGCGGTGACAGCGCTTTTTGACTGAAAATTGCGGATTTATAAAATTTGCAAGTTTGTACATAAATTGCGACAAAATTCAAAGCGAATGTTACATACTGGCACAGGGTATGTAAATTCTAATTTCCATCCATCCATCCATCCGATTACGATTATTGTATACGATTTTAATTTAGTTTTATTGAGATTACCTTGACTTGAGTTTTATTGAGAATATTTATTTCATGGTTCATAATAATTGAAACTAACCACCACCGAGACTAAAAATCATTTACGAAATTACCGCTCACACTCTCCCGTGTGTTT
Source organism: Thymelicus sylvestris (assembly GCA_911387775.1). Taxonomy (NCBI): domain Eukaryota; kingdom Metazoa; phylum Arthropoda; class Insecta; order Lepidoptera; family Hesperiidae; genus Thymelicus; species Thymelicus sylvestris. The sequence goes on from OU426889.1 coordinate 18,562,966, forward strand.
CCTCGCTAGATCTTCAGCTCACGTGCAGATCTACCACTCAATATATCAGAGGGACAGTGATTGCGGGCACACGTCAATACTAACGTAGACTTGGGAATAAGACGGCTCGACTTTGAGACACCAACATCAATAATGTATTGAAATTTTGTGCAATGCTCCGAACAACAGAAGCAGTAAACTGGATGTCTCTATCAAATATTTATGGGATACAGTTGCCTTTGGTTTATTGATTTGTTTCAGCTAACCTTAGCTGGAGCAACACTGGATTTAGTTGAAATGACAGATTGAATTCGGATTCAAAGTGATGCTCAATGTTATGTGTTATTTTGTTTCTATCTCTATTGTTGTAAATATAAATCCTATTTAAAGGTAATGAAATTAACATGAATATGAATTGTTACAGAGTGCAATTTCAGGGCCTTGATATGTGCAAACATTAATCAATACCCGTCTGAGGGTTAACATAAAATCGTTGGCACCCATTAAAATTACGTACGAACGTATTTGTGTTGATGATTATGGGTTCGACTTTTAAGAAACCGTTCAGCCTCGCTTCGGTTTTTGCATTTGGGTTTTTAGGTCATGTTTTCGTTATTCGCTAACGAATATGATGTAAAAGAATTTTCGCTGTTGTTTCAGCGGCTTCAACCCAAACTGAGTAAATGTTTTGCTTGTTTTAATTATACTCATAATTAGGGCATGATTAAATTTTTCCCAAGGGGCTTTTAAAAAGAACATAATGATATGAAAGAAGCTTCAGCGTATTACTTAGGAATTACATTATATACTTATTTAACATTGTTTTTTAACGTTTGTTTTCACATACTTTCACATTGTCTGATTCTGAGGACAGTATGTTTTAAAATTATTCTAAGAATACTTTAACTAAGAAGTTATTGACAAAAAGTCATAACGACAAAATACAACAAAAGAAATAAAATTCTCCATCTTTATTCACCCAAACTTGTGTTAGGAAAAATTAGGAAGGAGGCTCAAACTTCCAAGGTCGGATGGAACTCTATTGACGCAAACAGAATCCCAATTTGAGATAAGGGCGCCATCTTATCAACGGAACTCATTAGGACGTTATTTATATCAGTAGTGCCATGTCCTTTCTCCGTCATCCAAAGTTCGGGCCGGAAATTAGAAATGAAAGGAAAGAAATTTCCATATAAATTTTGCTTCATGATCTTATGTGTCTATACAATACAACTGATCAATAAGGAGGTGAAGACCATGGATCCTGAACTATCTAGTTTTTCCTGACGGTTTTTCACCATTTCTTGTCCTCCTTTACAAAGCTCCTTTCCGAAATGGTGGTAGATTTAAAAAAGTGACATTCATAAGTGAACTTCTGACGCCTATATTCAAATTGTTACAGTTATTTATACTCCTGGTTAGATATAACCTCCTTAGATCGACAGTGATTTTTTTGGTGATGCCTTTGGTGATACTGATGTCCATTAATGAAGTTGACCTCGTCAGCTCGAATGTATGGTTTTTTTGTTTCACCTGATGGTAAGTAGCTATCGTCGCCCATGGACATCAGCAACACCAAATGAATCACCGATGCGTTGCCGGCCAAGAAAGAGAGAAGAAAAAGAAAGAAAGAACTGGCTCTCAAGCCCCCAGCCGGAACACGACGAGTCGTTTGGCGGCTGACTCATGCTCAAGGGTGGTAGCTATCCAGGCGATGGTATTACACGATGGTATTTATATTACACAATATAAGTCGTCTGGAGATCTGTAGATTATTATTAGTAAGTCAAAGTCCTATTTTCTAGCGTGTTAAAATGCTATGTTATGTGACTTTTATCTATGTGTTAAAGTCGTGAAGTTTGCAAACTAATTAACACTGCAGGATCTAGCTTAATTAGTCCCATGACTACATATCATAATTCCTACTTATAATAAAGTGTAAGACAATATTGTAATCCCAGTCATAAAGGAAATCTTAAGGGCTTGTTAAAGTTACAGCGATTTTGAGCTGAAACCTAAGGCTGAAACTAGGAGTGCTATGAAGTATCCAAATGTCACCAAATCACTTCTAATTGTAATGTGTCATTATTTAATCAAATTTGAAAGTATCAAATATACAATCGTTATTATCTGAGAAATGTTTCACGTTGAAAATAGGTATTTACATTTTTTTTTCGTGAAATATAACAGTCAAATGATCTTAATTTTTATTTTTGTACGTAAAAGCATTGTATCATTTATGAATTTCGACACTTTCGAAAACATTACTCAATTTCTGCATAATATTCAATGAAAAAATGGAGAGGCGACTCAATCCGAATCGAAGTCAAATTAAGTTCTTGTTCAAACAACTGGACCATTAGTGCATAAGGAATTTAATTAACAACGGTCTTAAATAAACCGCTTACATATTCCCACGTCTTTATTCAAACAACAGAGCGAAGCGTGTGGAAATTACAACCAGTAAACAATACAAATAGGTGCATTCTCGCTCCGTCAGTGCTACTACATACTCGTAGACTCGGGGTTGTAAATAAAATACCAGTGAATAAACTCTTAAGAATATGAATACGTTTCAACTTTGAAACACTACTGGCTCAGTGTAATAAGAATATTATACAATAGCAAAAGCAATTTCACATTGCATTTGAAGCTCAAGCTACAAACACGCTTAATTAAATAGGTACCTTATAAAGTAGTTTAGTAGTTTCTGTTTCTAAGTTATTTATTTTCGTTATTATTATAAGGGTTCTGTAGTCAAAGCATTTCTTAACTTTTGCCCGCCCACGACTTAGCTTACAGATTAGTACTAGAAAGCTATACATTGACGTGGGCAGAATTAAATCTTAAAAAATATGGAGATATCCTTAAACGTAAAGTTGTATTTCTTCCCTAATTATGAGGTAGTTACCGTTAAAAACATTGAAACGTTGCGAGCTATGAAGACCATTTTGGATTCAGGAATCCGTTTGCGAAATATTTGTAATATGTTTTCCAATTTTATCCCTTTCGCGGGTCGGCGTTCCCATTTCAGTGAATTCGAAAAATATTTATTGAAATAGCTACGAAGCAAATTAATAAAATATATTTTATTAAAACAAACGTAATTAAAACGTAGAAATGCAATAATTTATTTGCTTTTCACGGAGATATTTTATATTAGTGACTAAAAAAAATTGTAGTACATATTCTACAATTTATAACTCGCTAACATGGATCGTGGTTACGGTCAAACTGCGGCAAGAAGTTGTTTTTTTTTTGATGACAATTAACACAAATAATTATTACACTTTTAGATGTGTAGGAAATCATCAAATCAGTTTACAAAACAACAATTGTTTCTTCAGCAGAAAATAATTTCGAGTATACAAAATAATATAATACATATTATTATCTTAGAGTTGTCTCAAGAAACAATACGTTGAATGAAGTGACAAGTCCTTAATAAAACTAAGGCTTGCAATCCACGTAGTGGCACTTCTTACGCACTCAGTACGAAATCTGTCCACGGAACAATATCGTCGCCTTTGCTTATTCCCTATATTTAAAGTCAAAGTATGCAAGTCGAGTTTCCGATAAAGTTTATCGACTAATATACAGCGATAACAAGCAACATGGATCTCAAAACACGTGCGTCTCGTTTGCCAACATCAGTCGCCATTTATTTCTCGAACGTTGCTTCGATCAGTACGACAGAAACGGGCCGTAGGGCTGAAAACGCTTTAAGATTTTCAAGAAGTTCATTCACATCAGCATCTACTTGAGTGCATCTTATTCTATAAGAAGCTAAATTTAGTAATCCAGGGTCTTATGAAACCTGAAGTTAAGCCGAAGAAGAGCCAGCTGATAGAAGTTTAGTTTTCAAACCAGAAGAACACCTGCTTCTGCAAAGATGAATAGGTTTCAGAGATCTCATATTTCGGACTGGCCTATATCAGCCGTTTATGACACAAGCAAACTTTTATATTGCTTTCTCGGCAACTTCGCAGTTTGTTGGTAATATTTCACAAACATGACCACAGGCGATGAGCGAGAAAAGAGTTAAACAACTCATAACTTACATTTTGATGTCGCTGATTCCCATGGGCGACGATAGCCACTTATCATCAGGTCGATCGTCAGCTCATTTGCTATTTCCATAAAAAATTAAGAATCTTTACAAATAAAAGAGAAACTCTTTCTATCCATAATCTCTGGATAAATCAGTAAGTAAAATAATAATAACTGCTACTGTAATATTGTGATCACAAGTTGTGATTTTGGCAGTTGCTAGACAACTGACTGGAGTATTATGGACAGATCCTTCTTCCTACCCCTGTGTCTCTCTAATCTCTCACACATACACAAGCGTACTAACACTTCGTGAATATTCCAAACCAGCTAACAAATTACATGATGCATATAAACTTAGCTAGGTCAACTAAACTAGGTTTTTTAAGCCAAGAGACGTCGATCATTTTGGCGAAATTGATGATCACAGTGCATCCCAAGCAATAACATACCTATATACTATTATTAATAAGATATCTTATTATAGCTTCGCTTCTAAGAAGGAAAGAGCCACCAAAACTGAATTACTCTTTGTCGACATTTTCGTAGCTCATCGCCCAACGTCAACGAGGAGACAAAGTCATCAAAAGAGGAACTTTCTGAAATTTTTCAGACGAATCTCGTTTAAGTTGTTGTATTAAATTGTAAACTGCCGCTACTGTGATTACTGCAAAAGTTTCCAAAAGTCAATTTTGGAGTGTAATGGGAAATGGCGGCTATATAGGTTGCGACGTAAGTTTTTAAGCTTAATGGATATAGTAATCGAAAACAGAGCTGTGTGACGTTTTACAGTTTGAAGTAGTAATACGTTAAGAAATTTAGACTTTTATAATTTTGGAACAATACTTAGTTCAAATAATTATAGGGTATAACGAAAAAAAGGAAAAACGGAACCTTTATTGATTACTCGTGTGTCTGGGTGACCACCCTTCGCAGCCAATTTTTAATCGTGGTATGTTTAATTTTTATGTATGACTTTGTCCCAAAACAGAAAGGTTGCTTGATTTACAGGTTTTATTATATTTTAGACTAGCTGACCTGGCGTACTTCGTAATCCCTAAAAATCTCTCTCTTCCTTTAAGTTAATTTTGTTTTCTAACTATAAGTTTACATATTAAATTTCACATTTCTGAGTTCGAAAATAACGAAGTTACGTACCAACTTAATATATCCCCTGTTTGTACGCCTTAGGGTGGATTCGACCAAACTTAAACTTATACACGAGTAACTATACAAGAAATAATCTATTCCATGATTATAATCTCGAGTAAATACATAGCCGTTTTTCCACGTAATCGATAGTATACTTGCGTTACGAATAACAATACGCGAATAGCAGAGTGAATGGTGAACGAAAATAAAACCCGGCAAATAAATGTTGTCCTACAACGGGATAGCGTAAGAGCATACATTATGTCAACTCGATTTTGCCGTATTATAGTGTGAAAAAGTAGCTGTCATGTAAGCTAGCTAGCTGTCAAACGTTTTATTTGTTTTTTGTTTGAGGGAATTGTCAAGTTTTCGGCCGCGTTCCACTAGACGCTCATAACGCTCACAACGATCAAAATATCATACTAATTTGACAGTTGTGAGCGTTTTGAGCGTCTAGTGGAACGCGCCCGTCGTGTGGTGACAGAAATCAGATGATTGGACTGACTGACGCCATTACATTATTCTACGAATAGCTCCGTTATTCCGTGCGAAGCGGCGGTATAGAAACAATTCCCGAATAGGCCCACTATTCTTAGAATTGTAGATGGTAAAACGTAAAATTGATTTTCTCTCGATTAACTGACGATTTATTCTAAGATTAAGATTTACTCTTGTTTGGTCGAATCCACCCTTAGGAGACGAACTTCCAAAAACGCGATAGCCTATAACACTCACAAATAACGCTTTTCATTCATAAAATAATTTTAAAATCGGTTCTGTAGATCCAGAGATTACCCCCTACGACCTCACAAATTTTACTTCTTTATAATATTAGTATAGTATAGATAAACAATCAATTGTATTGTACATGTTCGCTTAAACATGTATAGGTATGCATGCTCATTCTCCTATGTATGGATGACATTTAGCAAAGTTTTAAATCATTAAATCATTTAATATTATCTTTATTTCAGCAAGGACAAAAACAAGGAAGAATCTTCGTTATCCTCATTTGATCACAGTAAACAGAATTTTCGCTGCGAGTATTTAAGGAATTTTCCGTTCCTCAATGAACAGTGACTGAGTATCTGTGTGTGGCTCCCGATGCCGCGATACCGTAACGCTCAATACATAACTTTTATTGCTTCCGCGATAGGTTATCAGGAATTTATCTTCGCCTGGTGTTTATTGCAGTTCAACTACAACGATTAAATGTATTTTTCTTAGAATAAATGTACATTTAAGAAGAACTTTGACACTTAATATTGCACACGTGGTTTTATGAGCTTATTTCTGAGAGATTTCATTATTTTTAACATGCGTATCAAAGGTACAAAAGTATTAAATTTTATCATATTTGTAGCTGGCAACCGATTGCCTATCAAAAATTGCGTTGACGTACAAACCAACATTAAGCATGTTCTTATTACGTAATCATTATGAAATACGCTTTTGACAACGAAGGATAATGCTACAGCTATCTCAGGTCGTGTTAGAATCAGGTTGGGTTAGAATCTATCTGACGGTATAAAGGTTTAATTTGATTTTAGTCTTATACCGAAAACATTACTAACGTCAAACTAATTTACACTCAATTACTTCTCAAGTCTATTGACCTCATCTGATTGTGAGACAGACGATTGTAACACCAAGTCACTCAGCGTGCTATATGTGTACTGTGGTGCTATGGAAAGAGCTATGTTAGGTATTTCGCTACGGGATAGGATTCGTAACGACCAAGTTTGTACTTGAAGAAAAGTTATAGATCACAAAGTTAACCAACGAGCTCTTCTCTGATCGAAATATGAACGCAGGGTTGTTTAGTGAAGAAATCCATACTATTACTATTTACTATTATTTACTTTATTTACTATTTACTATTATTTACTATTATTACTATTTTACTATTATAATATTATAAATGCGAAAGTGTGTCCGTCTTTCACTTCGTAACGGAGCGAAGTTATGGTATGATTTATGATGGTTTTGGTAGGTAGGAGGCTGGAGAGTAACGTAGGCTACTTTTTACCGCGGTAAAACAAAAAAAAAAAACTCATTCCCATGGTAAAACAACTCATCGTTTCTTCCCTTAAGCCCTGAAGCCGCGGGTAATAGCTAGTGTTGACAATAAACATAGTCTATCACGCGATGATCGTTTCGAAATTCTTCAAATTAACCGTGCATAAATAAGCCACAAAGACCCGTCATATTACCTCGTATGACATAACGATCCCAGGGGAAATATATCCTTGTGCCGGGAAATTGAATTCTAGAGCAACATGAACATCTTTCCCGGGATAATTTTTTCATGGCTCGACTTTCATATGCGTCCTATTAAATGTTTTAAAACATCCTGCGGGAAATTTGATTTTCTGGTAATTTTGAGGTGCTTGGCAGTGTAAGAAGTCACTTTGTAATTCAACGTATTTGTACAGACCGTTACATTGTTTAGCGCAATTTGCCTTTGAGAACATTATGTGTATTTGTGAGATATGAAGATCTCATTACGTTATCCTTTATCAAAATTAATTGATTATTACAAACGTCCACAACTCGAAAACATTTACCTGTCACAATGTATATATTATATGGTAAACATAAAATATGTACTTAATGCTTCTTTTTAGGTTATGTCTACTTATCTCTATGTAACATTTTGGGCAGGTCTCACTCTGAGAACACTAACAAAAACGTAATAATACATAAATCGAGCTACAGAAGTTGTCAAGTGACCCAAGTGGATCAAAGCCACCTGGGCTTCACAACCATAGTAAGCCGTTGAAAATAAATCATTACTGAATATTATTTACAATCATTCAAAATATAGGGATCCGATAAATAGACTCTGTTGATCCACGAATGCGAAAGCTCCAAACCCGTTCTTGTTTGAACAATAGATCGGTGCGTATGACTACAATGGCAAGTGTGTACAAATATTTGAAACTTGTTAGTGCTCGGAAAAATCGTGCCTGAAATTCGATATTCGAAATTCGATTGTTTTTTTTTAAGATCCCTGCGTCCCTTGAATTAATATTATGCCTGTACACGTTGGCACGTTTTCCTTCGTTTTCCTTACTTGCAATTATGTTAATATTATGTCGGTATATGTATTGGTCGCATATTAGTAAAAAATAGCTGAATTGCTGGACCGTATATTCACATTTTAGCATATTTAATTAGTCAAAAAACCACAAACATGTATACCCAGAGCAAAAAACTCACACACTAAGATTAATTTATTATATCCAAGAATAGTAAATACGTGCCAATCGAGAGGTTCTGTGTTTAATTTTGTAAAATATTGATATTCCAGTGATTTCATCATCAGTCATACACACGGCGAGGGTGAGTTGAAATTCTTCATGCTGATTTAATTTTAGTGTACTTTACCAAAAACAACATGTTACATGAGAGAAAACTTGTACACTTGAAAGTTACCCAAATTCTTCAAACAGATGACAAAAATAAATAATTCCAAGTTTGAACTAATCCCGTTACTCCCCCAAATCCTGACAAGGCACTTAGATTGTACCAACATGGAGTCGTTCTAGCTATCACGTGAAAACACGGCAAAAACATCTTTCCGAACATTTCTGAACACGCAGACTTACAAAAATGTTATATCATGGAAATTTTAATCCGACCCGCATAAAACGCCGGGGGTGCCTTCCCGGGTTATTATAACGTGATCCCAGTACTCGCCTTCCAATAAAGGTAGCGTTTAATTAAACTTATAAACTTCCAACACGTGCGACATTTTGAGCTATCAAATTTTATGTGAAGTGGGCCTTATACGGGCTTTGACGTTTGGTCGGATTCTATCGTTCGATTTGAATGTTCGGTTGTTTTGTTATATTCGCAATAAAGGTTTCATATATTGTACTATGGATTTTCGGTATTCTCCTACTCAGTTCGGTCGTGAACCCTGAATTCAATCAAAATTATTTTGTATTGCTTTACGCTTATTCATAAAAATTTTCTACTTGCAGACGCATCTGTTTGTTAAAAGTTTATCAACATTTCTCTTCGGGTTAATTTTATTAATTCCAGTCTTGTTTTTGTTTACTTAGCACATTTTTCCAGTCTACATTTACTTTGCTATATTTTAAATTCTTTGAGAGTTCGTCCTTATATTTTAATAAATATTCTGCTGTCATTGTCTTGAAGGATTACTTTATTAACGCATTTTATGATAGTGTCAATAAAATTCAAGAACGCAATAGCTATATAATTACTTGGGATGTGGAGCAAGTGACAAGCAAATGGTCTCTAGAGAAAATAGAATTGTTGCAGAAATTAAATAAAGCTGTTCTTTGGTGACGGGCTTACAAGACAAGACACATAAGTATACCCAGACCGAGAACAGAAACTTATTCATCATTCTTTGCCACACTTTGAATCTAATGGGTACTGCACTTCGAATGCCAGTCCAGCATTGTAATTATTAGACTATTATTAATATATTATGCTTATTATTAGGAATATATATATAACTTTGTGGTTAAAGCTCGAGCTAAGACACTTATATTAATGGTTACATACGTAACTTGCGCAGTCTGATTTTAGCATTTATTCATTTTTAAATAATGAATACTTCTAATCTGTTCATTTTATTCATTTATTGTTAATATAAAATTATTATTTATTGAATGCATTTTGTTTACTTGCAAATTATATAATAATACCTAATAATTCATTTATTTCAACCATCTAAGGATCATATCATTACAATTACAACACACCAATTAATTCATTCAATTCATTCATAACATAATAAATTAAATTAAATTACATTAATTAAGTAAAAATTAAATTACAATACATTAAATTAAATAAAAACATGTCATACACAATTACATAAAATTTACTTATTTAATTACATTATATTCACAATAATTCAAGTCACAATTTATTACAAAAATACAATTTATTTATATACGTAGGTCATGTGTATCATACTGCAGTGATTAAGATAACGGCAGTCATACCTTTCCGATAGTACTCTCAAGATCCTGTTCGGGCCGCCCCGGACTCTGCGCAACAAGGACGTACATCGTTTTCTTATTAGCGTGTAAAAACAGTCTACACGCGATTCGGCAAACATCCCTGATGCGCATGATAATATTTAACTAAAATAAAAAGCCGTCAGTTAATAACTTTCAACCAGCATTTGCTAAATAAACTTACTGGAGCTAAGAAGCGAAAATTGTTCGCGCGTACTTGTTTTCGCTTCAAACTGTCGGTCTGTTTCTGAAGGGCTCTTTTTTATTATTTAACGTGACAGGGTTTATTGCACGCTTCTGTCGTACAATGTTCCTCTTGTTCTTGCTTGTTTGGATAGTTCGAGAATCTGTTTCCTTGTAGAATCAGTAATGCCAGTATTGTGGAGTGAATGTGTCTTCAGTTTCTTTTATCGTGTCTTGAGCGGAAATTCTTTGTTTGAACTTAAGGAGATAAAAATCTTACCTGATTTTTATCTTTTTAAGTTGCCTGGGTTAGTCGTGTTGAATGAAAAATTAATCTAGTTGTTAATAGGGTAAACAGTATGATACATTTCGTGTATCCATCCTTGAGTCATTGCCAAACTCATCTGGCCGTGTACCGGGCATCTCAAGGCATTATGGAGTGATATCAGATTCCTGTAATTGATTGTTAGTATATTATTATTTTCAACCAACTTCAAAAAAGGAGGAAGTATTCAATTCGACTGAATTTTTTTATATGTTTGTTACTGGGTGAACCGATTTTGATGATTCTTTTAATCAAAAGCTGGTGCTTGACATGTGGTCCCACTTAAATAAGAGTGAGATCTAACAATTAGTTTTTGAGTTATTCCTAATTTTGTAATCGGTTATTTTTTGTCAAGAATAATTCTCTATCAATTCGCTGGCAGTTTTGCTACCTAGGTATAGATTACCTAACTATAATAAAATTATAATCATACTTAAATCGGACTCGTGTACTCTAATTAACTTAAAAGTTGTTCAGAGACCTATCTCTAACACACTTTGATAATAAAATCGATAAATACATTTCGAATAATTACTTACTTAGGAATAGAGAATTCGTAAAGCCTGTATGAATATTCACTTATTCCGGAACAAGACTACAATAGTGTATTGAGCGAGAAATAGCTCGTATTAACTCTAAAACACTATTTGAATATCAATTGATTTAATTATTCCGATTCCGTTTCAGTTATTGTGTTATAGAGTAGGTACACAATGATAGAATTTACAGTTTCCGTCGTTTCTAACTGGAAATTAATGTATTTGGTCTGATCTTTAATACTTTTTAAACAACCTATTTATGGATTGCTTTAAAATAATAATACTTTTTTTTCAAACAGATTAGGAAACGTAGCATTGATATTCAAAGGCGCTTAAAGTACATACAATGGCGGACATAGAAAAACCAATTCAATATCTCTATTTATAAATCGAAGAAACTTACATAATCCTGCAGGTATAGATCAGATAATGCAATAATGTGTTATGATTCTATGAGTGTTTAAGTTCAAGTTGATAAAAATAGGCAACTAAGTTAATTTAGGTAAACTATCTGCAAAATTTTGTGTTTTTGACTTGATATAAAAGGTTTCATTTTGGGACCCTTTCCATTAATAGTATACTCGTATTCTAGTGTTTTCGTTCACTAACAAAGGCTGGATTCGAATTTAGAATGCCCAACAAATTTCCGACCGGTGTTCATGTATACGAACAATAAATTAATGATTGTTACATTTAGCGAACAAAATGTTACGGCACTACAAATGGTACTATTATTTATGTTTTATAGAAGTTGATCGATCAGTGCTTTAGAACGATTTGCCCCAACAAGATCGCAATTTCTCATCACATTTATGTCATGTCTACAATCTTGTAAACGCTGTTGACAAGGATAAGGTCTATCGGATCAGTTAGTAAATTATAATAAAACCGGACAAGTGCGTGTCAGGCCACACGCTATGTAGGGTCCCTAAGGTGTAAGTTTATCGACTATTACTCGTGAACTGCTTAAGCTAGCTTAGCCGTGATAATTTTCCTTGTAAATTCATCATAATAATAATGTAACCAATATTCGTGAATTTTTGAAGTTATACTTCTCATGCGACTTGCAAAACGTTAAACGTTTAACGCTGTCATGCCATGGACGGGGTATGAAAGCACTGGATAGATAGCGCTAGCTTTTATCTTTACTTCTTTTAAAATTTAATGTTATTATTTATACAAATCTCACAGAGTCTCAACAGCGTGATTCAGGTTCCTGAACAACGCCATCTAGTTTGTAATTTGCTCCAATCGCGCAGGGGTTTGCAACGCAAACTGTTCTTATAAACACGTGTCCATGGCGATGCATGTAACTTATGCATGAAGTTCGCGCGCAAACTTTGATGGGAAATCACGCGAGCTAAGCCCCCCGTGACAGGGGGCGCGTGGGGCTGGGGCCCCCATTAAGGAAGAAGGGGGCTCGGGGGGCGAAGCCCTATTCAATGAAAAAGCTATGGTAATCCGAAACGGAATGGGTTAGGTTAGGTTTGTATACTTTTTTACGCGGAAATAGGGACCCCGCGAAGCGGGGTTCCGTCGACATTTATGATACAGTATAATTTTGTTGCATTGAATTGAATTTAGTTGCCATTATCAAGATAAGTATTGCCTCCTATTGAACACGGAAATAAATAGGCACGTATACCGACTATGCGGAGTGTCGACAGGGTTACAATCAGTTGTATAAGCCCCAATATCTCCATCAAGTGGGACCTGGCACCGTTGCCTGGAGTGATAAGAAGTATATACAGATAAATTGTAATAATTTCAATTTAGGACGCCGAACATACTTTTTAATACATTGAATATTTTTTGTAGTGAGCAGAACGCTTTAATCAGCAGAATTAACAATGTATGAGGAAGTTTGGAATGTATAAAGGATTAAAGAAGCCTGAAGACTTGAGAAGCATTTTATGTCAAGGAAATGAAACAGCGCTATGCACGTCTTATTTCCTTGCATGTACAAGTTTTACTTATCCATTATTCGCTTCTCCACATTGCTAAAATACATCTCTCGAGTCGAACGTACCGAAGTGCCGGAAATCGCAAATCCATTTATTGTATAGAAGACAAGTGGAGTAGGGAATTGAATCAATTGATTTCCATACACGTCAAATCGGCAAATCTGACTGAGATGAGAAATGTGTATGAATAATATGAAATAGGTTGATGACTTGCAGAAGATGAATTTGTGATAGTTATCAATATAATATTCTGTACCACTCTTAGTCCATCTTATCTGTTTGTATTAATTTTTAATGATCAAATTTGAATGAGTTAAGTTTGAAAACCAACACCCTATTTTTTTAATTTTAAATAATTTTTGCTTTAAATTATGCATCTGGATGCGAAATAAACTTCTAAGGAAATGTCTATTCAGGGTAATCTAAAACCAGTACTAATAAATATAACCGCTTAATTGTTAAAAAATTTGACATAGTTATTCCTAACACCTCTGATCCAAAATAAATTTCTGAACCCAAAATCCCAAACACTAAACGAACGCCAGTAAAGCTGGGAACAATTTAATTGAAGCCTGGTCTGCGACGGACAGCCACGTTAGCGCGTTCTCAGCGTAATTTGGGAAGTTTCTCCTGAGCACCTATTTAACTAGCTGATACGGCAGGGAACATGTATTGGTTTACGGTATTTCAAAGGGCTACTTGGATTTAGTAAACAGTATGAGGGTGGAAAAATGACCCTTTAAGAGTTGTACAATACTTGCATGTGCTATAAAAATACAACACCTGTTAAATCAGTGTGTCTGTCTGTCAGTTCATCTGTCATTAACGAAACATTATCAAAAAGCCCGAAATAGTAATATTAATTGTAATTGTAAGTTTATTTTCTAAAGGTAATGTATCTTTTAACACGTTCGGTGCGTTAGGGATCTCTACGAGATCCCGTGCAGAACTTTCATACTGTGCGGCGTCAAAAATCGTGTTCTTTCACTCTGTGCGGGAGGCTATAACATCTAAAGTTCTATGTGTATGATAAAGACAAATATACATATTTGCTTCCCGCTTAAATTTTGAATCAATGGTGTAATAAAATATTTTAGGGGTCGACGAGGTCCCTACCGCACAGAAGTGAAAATATATTCACTCCTCGCGTTGGGGGTTTCCTTTGATACCCGTGAATCGTGAGCCCCGTAGCCGCAAGGACGGGAGAGTTGGAGGCAGGAGCACCACAAGTTTTGTTTTAGGGATGTTCATGTATCGATCGTTAAGTTCGCGTTTCGATATCAAATTATTACGCTCGTAAATACGACAATGAGTTATTTTAAAATGAAAAACTTGACAAGTGCGAGTTAAACTCGCTTGGAGAGAATTCCGTACGTTGATTTTATGTATTTACCGTTATTTTTCTATTTTATTAATTTTTGTCATTTTTTAAGACTTCTTATAGGTTTTCCTGTAATATTTAAGTATATATTATATATATAAGTATATATAATATTTAAATAATTTCCGTTCTTTCTTTAATAACTTTAAAACTATCCATTGTAAAACTATATAAAAATATGTATGAGATCATTAAAACAAGCCCTTTTATTTGACATACAACGCGATACGGTTCGCAAAACAAATTTGTTATTTTTTTTTTTTCAAAATTCAGTTGTTTACTTTATACCTTCGTCTTTGGGTAACAAAAATGTACATGAGTACCAAATTTCAACTCATTTGGTCCAGTTCTATTGAAGTAAATTGGCTGTGAACGGCGGTCGCCCAAACGCACGAGTGATATAAGGGTTCCGTTTTTCGTTTTTTCGTACGAAACCCTAAAAAGTGCGGGAAGTATGTAAATAAGTCAACGTCGGATTATACAGGAACGTATACATCGGATGTTAAAATAAAAATTATGCAAAACATACAAATATCCCGCCAGTGGCCAGTGATAGTGATTCGGATTATGAGATGTTTAATCGTCCTGGTAAGAAAAAAATAACATAAACGTGTACTTACGTACGCGCGTGCGAAGTTATACTTCTATGGCTTCATTAACAATATTAAAAAAACAATATAATAATAATAATTTTTCAAAACGAGCGTTTTTAAAAACGCACGTGACGTTTTTTGTGACCGTCGTTTTTGTGTCACCGTCCGTGTTACAAATCTTAAAATTTCACTCTCATTATTTTTTCCATTTATTTCACAACGCGCCTAAAGCAGTATAACTTCAAAAACCTTCATCACAAACTTTTCCTTTATAACACTTTTTTAAAATATTAAATTATTCATATGTACCAATTTTTTTGACGTGATAACGTCTATTAAAACGATGAGCGCCGGGCGATCAGACGATCGGCGTATCGTAGCTGATGCCATAGGCGATCGTAGTTGAGTGGAGCGGAGCGGGGCAGGGCGGAGCGGAGCGGGGCGGAGCGGAGCGGAGCTTTGTCATGACGTTGTCACGTTAAACTACCGTCCGTAAACCGACTTTACAGACAACCATTTTTTTAGCTATCGACAACTGGGATTTTATTTTATTCCCATCACTAGTAGCTACACATATTGAACCATCATCTGTTGCGGAACGGGATACAACAGATCCCTAATTTTTTTTTTGTAATAGCAATTTACCCTAATGTCAGAACTGCGTGCGAACCTACCAAAAGATAGAGTCATAGCCTATGTTTAAGCCACAAAAAACTCATAAATATATCATTGGTTTTGACGAAGATATTAATTATTTTCAAAACTGCTATTTTAGGGGGCTGAAGAGGTCCCTAACGCACCACAGGAAAGTTTAGTTAAGGGGTTTTTGAGGTCCCCATAGCACAGGCTGAAAGTTCTTTGAAAGTGTTGACGCAGTGAACGTGTTAAACATAATAATAATAAAACTGTAACTTATACTACTTACTATTAGTACTTTTATAGTTGAAGTTATTTAAGAAAAATAAGTTATAATTTTTAAATTTATTGTCTGTCTGTCCTGTTAATATATGAAAGAGCTTAATTGCCCTTGCAATCCATAATGGAACTCAATAATTCCTTAACTATGAGAAATTATAAACATATTAATCTACAATGAGTAGTTATTGAATTGTCTACAAGACTCAAGAAAGTTATTAAATAAATCAAGAAAGTAAGAACTTGATTTAGTTTCTTGAGTTATTAAATAAATCAAGAAACTAAACCAAGAAAGTTATTCATTTCCTTGGATAGATTTCTTAACTATCGCTCGCCCGAACATCTTTCTAACCAAAAGACAAAGTGCTTCAAAGCTACCACGCTTGGCGACGATATTGCACGGAGCAAACGCACAAAGTTTTTAGTACATTTAAAAAGTTTAAAATGTACGGTAAATGGAAGGCAATCCATACAAACTTTTCCGTTGCCTTAACCCGTTTGGGGAGAATTTTTTAAAAATCTTTGTTAAGTAATGTATATCAAGCTTAAATCGAATAAGGATGTTTTAAATTATCATAACTAATCTGATGATATTTAGTGTGTGTGATAGTCTGTGCTTCTATAAAAATTAAGAATTATTACTAAGTGTCTATCATTTCTTAAGAATTTTGTTAACCGAAATAAATAATTATTAACGACGAAACATAATATTGTTAATGTATTATTTCAAATGTAAATCGTCGAAAAAAGCTAGTCATTTTAACAGTACAGTCTCTCACAATTTTATATTCAGGTTTGATAGTAGGATTGTGAAACAATATTATATAATATAATTCGATTTAGTATGTATATTTATCTAAAGACAAAGTTCTTTAGTAGCAAGTTTATTGGTAAAGAAATTTGATAAAAATGCTACGTTTTAGGAACAAAAACTAAACTTTCGCTTTTGTATTTAATAACTAATCTCTCCATTGAAAACCAATTTCCTAGAAGTTACGCTAAAAGGCTAAAAGCTTCGACATGTCAAACGCATTAGCGCTGTCATTAATGGCTTTGTACGTAGGTGTTTCTCAAGGCACTTTTATAGCACCGCTGATATTTTAATCTTAATATTTGCAAACCTTGTCCCCAAGGACTTGATACCGCGTATCTGCATCAATATTATTCGGTTTATTACTCCATATCGTTTTCATAACGTTCGAAGGTGTGTTTGCTCCAACGTGACCGTAATACGAGTCTGGGTTTTGCGCAGTCGTTATCGACGAGTTATTGTACTTAGGTTCAACCACGTTCGAATATTGAAATGTAGTGTTTTTGCTAAATGTATTATTATTTAAGGTAGAGCTAAAGTTGGTTGGAATTGTAAGATAATACCTTTTCTTTACCAAGTTTCTATTACTCTGATAACAGACGTGGTTAATAAAAGGCAAGAATTGTATCAAGTAACAACTAATTCATATCTTCCAAGAAAATATTAGAAGAGGATTCTTGAAGACATTCAGAAAAAAATTAAAAGAGGAATACGGAACTTCCTTGGTTTCAGAGGAAGAGCAATAAATCTTCCCTTTATAAAATCTAGGATTACAGCACTTCTTTTCCCGTCGGAGCGATGATAAAGAAGCCTTTATAATGTACAGGTTAGAAAAGTAAAGTTTTGACTTTTTGAGACATGTCTGTCTAACCTATATAATGAGGTTAAATATTTTTCTTTACTAAATACCATTTCAGAGACATGAATGATTTCTATTAAAATATTATCGGCTTCAAAAATAACGAGTACCTACTTATGATTTTTGTTCTTTCATCGGCATTTTGCCAATTTAGTTGAAAAACGGAGTTAATAATCAATTATAATTATTCGATTATCATGTTTCGATTTGCTACAGTGCAATATAACCATCATGAATATATAGGACCACACATATCTGTACAAAATACAATTATTGTCATGGACACTACAGTTCTTGAATGTAAAAACATAGAAATAATAACTGATAATAATATTTTCCACACTAATTAATTTAAATTGTATATTTATTAGTAAATAATGCTAATTTTTCAATGGTTATGTTACAATTAATTTACATCTTAAATTGTTTTTATACATATAAAATAAATTGCACTTAAATTTTTTTGAACGGTTTTTTATTTTTAAGTTAAAAAAACCATATATGGGTGAATTTCCCAAGTGCATTTTTGAGACGGCGAGGTTGAAAATTAATGTGTGGAGGTAAACTACAATTATGCATAATTTTATATAGGTAGTTTAAATAGTGATCTACATGATAGCAAAGTATTCAGATGTATTTAATACATAGATTCTTAATAAAAAAATATCTAAGACCTAAAATCTAATTCCGGTGTACTGTCCGACCTCCATTTATTTACATATTTTATATTTTTAATTTTTTTTGGTAAATAAATTTTATTAAAAAGGAATGTTTTTTAGTAATACATTAAATAACACAACTAATATATATTTACGGAGTAATTTAACATAGTGCAACAGTTCTTAAAACATCTTTTAAAAATGTCCTACAAAAAAAAGCAATACCGGTGGCGCATTTTGTATACTTCATATCTTGTTACGAAACGATTTGGAAGACACCTTACTGGCTCTCCCCGCACCGTTCAGTTGTGCTCTTGCAAACTGCGTATTAGGATGACCGACTGGCTGCGTAATTTTGCTGTCAAACACGTAAGTACTCACTGCGGTGGCGCAGGAATACAAAATCATCCAATTCCGATGTCATGTATATTAGTAAAAGTACAAAGCAGATTATCAAGAAATTTTATGGAGGCTTCCATTAAAGGTTTTCAGCCATAACTGCAAAATAAAAGTTAACCTGAGAATAACGGTGTTCTTTAAAATTCAAGTTTTGACTCTAATTCTAAGTCCGGTGGCCTAATCTTGGTGGCTCCGGTGGCAAATCAAAGCGCATAGGGACGTGTATAGACCAGTGCCGATAATTTTTGAAACGAAAAAAAAATAATCGTAGGATGAAACCCATTGCAAAAAGGAGAGAATATAACGAAAATTAAAGGAAAAATAATTTACGGGCGATCTAAGCTCGGCAAGTGGGGGAGGGGGGGTTTAAGGGTATAGTTATATATAAATAGATTTTCTCAATTTCCGGCAAAACTACAAGTCCTGTAGAAAAAAGTTAAATAGCAATGTTGTAAGTAGTAAAAAGATCTACAACTTTTTTATTTTCACTTTTTTACATAACCTCAAAAATGTGAAAAATTCAAATAACCAAGTTTTTGGTTTTTTATTTTTATCTTTTACAAAAAAAATTTTTCACGTTTGGTGAAAATTAAACGACAACTATTTTCGCAAAAAAATTTCGGATTCGAATTTTTTTTTGCCATTCATTGTGTACAATTTTGAGCTATTTATTAAAATTTACACTTTAATTAATCGAAAAATCTAATATTTCATGTTACTTTGTTAGACAAAACAATTACAAAAACATAAAGGTTGCAAAAAACATGCGAAAATAGTTGTCGTTTCATTGCCTTTTCGGAGAACATTTACCATAGTAATTTATAGTTAGTAGTTAGTAGTAATAGTAGTAGTTAGTAGTTTATAGTTTTTTTATATACCATTAGAAAGTAGAGAATCCAACGAATAAAAATCTCACCGATTTAAAAAAAATAGATATTTTGACGTGAGAATTTTCGATTGAAAATTAGGTTGCTGTTTCGATATTAAGTCAAAACAAGGTGAAAAAAGAAATATTTTAAATCAAAAAAAATACTGTATTTTTTAATAATTAAATAAATTTAAATAATGTTAAGGACATACAACGGTAAGTTTTCACTAAATTTCGTGAAAATTTTTTTTTGTAAAAGAAAAATAAAGAACCAAAAACTTGGTTATTTGAATTTTTCACATAAATTTTGAGATTATGTAAAAAAGTGTAAATACAAAAGTTGTAGATCTTTTTATTACCTACAACTTTGCCATTTCACTTTTTTCCATAGGACTTGTAGTTTTGCTGGAAATCGAGATAAACCGTTTTTTACCCTTAAACCCCCCATCCCCCCTCCCGACCTTAGATCGCCCGTAAATTATTTTTCCTTTTTGTTATATCCTCTTCTTTTTGCAATGGGTTTCATCCTACTATATATTTTTTTTCACTTTTTACCGTTTTTGAAGCTATCGGCGTGTCTAATCACCGCTAAAAAGAGTCCGTTCATCTAGACTCCTACTCTTCAAAATGTATCTTTAAAGAGTTTAAAGTATTAGATGATCTTGCCTTTATTATTCCTCATTGGCATAATCAATTTCGGTGGATTAGATTCTAATTCCAGTGGTCCTAATTTTGGTGGCATTTGATAATGTAATTTGAAAATATCTCCGGAACTAATAAAAAATTTTCCGATATCTACTATGTGACTAATTATTATTACTATTTACATATTATTTATGCCAAATAAAATGTATTAGAAACAGCAGGTTTAAATTTAATCAATTTCGGTGGCTCAGATTTTAATTCCGGTGGTCCTTTAATAATTTCGGTGGCATTTGATAATTTCAAATGGAAATATCTCATGAACTAATAATTTTTTTTCGATCTCTAGTATATGATTAAGTAGTACTAATATTTACCTATTATTTAAGCCAAAAAATTTTATCAGAAACAGCAAATTTAAATTCGCCACTGTAATTAGGCAAAATTCGTGTTTGTTGAAATTGACCCATATACTGCATATAAATTGCAATTGGCTACCGTGTCTCATGTGACATGAAGTATGAACATAACAATCATGGATTACAAACAAGCGATTCTCAAAAATAAACATTTTATCTGCGACAGAAACGCATGTTCTGGGAATAGGAACAAGGCTCGATAGCGTGGTCTCTACGCTCATTACGTAGTTACGTTGTATAATGTGGAATTTTAAATGTTGATTGTCCTCGGAAAACAAAAAAGACACTATGAAAAGGGAAAGTTTTAACAGTTTAAGCTAGAAAAATGGAGGAAGTTATACTTACAAATATTGTCAGCTAAAGGAGTTTAGTAAGGCTAGTATTGATAATAATAGTTACCCGTTAACAATATTAGGAAGGAAATTAAACACCACAATACTGCACGAAAAATTTTCTCTTTCTTTACTTCTCAAGGCTTTGTAGTTACAAGGAATATTAAGCAGTATCTTTAAGCTTCAGTTCTTATAGTATTACGTTTCTTAAAACTTAGTTAAGCACTCAGGAACATCTGAATGTAAGCCGCGTCTCCGTTTGCTGCATTCAGCTCCCAACGCTAAGCTTTGCGGGGATATTAAGGCTCCAGTCTCCACTGGATTCAATCCTTTATTTTTAATGGACTTCAAAAAGACGAGGTTACTTTAACTTTGACTTTATACATTTGGTATTAATGTTTAAAAAAATACTAGGCTGTATTTAACAGTCAGTTATAAAGACTAATTGTAAGATATTATTAAGAACTAAATATACGAGTTTTTATTTACAGTTTTGTATACTTTAAACGTATTATATTTTCAGTGGACTGAAATTTATAGGAAAATTAGTTTACAATGAAAATGCGTGAAAATTTTAAAGTTGGCGGTCTGTTATTTTTTTAAACGGTGGGAATTTCACAATTACTAATATCATACCTAGCCTTTTAATTTTCACAAATCTCTCCGAGTAAATATGTGACGCACAAATCGTTTCATTGCAAAATCTAAAAGTAGATACACTCAAAATAATAAATTAAAGGGAATTGACATCCAAAAGTTTTCCTCAATTATCATGCCATGGCAATGGCGTTAGAGATAGTTAAAACATCCACGATATTATTTTCGCGATGCATTCGGCAATTTCATCGTTGCCTTTTACATTGTCCTTAAAGATAATGTACTGGCGGATCGATAAACACAGGAACATAACACCTGCCAAGAGAACTTGACGCACTTGTTACTTATACTAAACGCAAAGACTCGTGGCAGGCGGAGTAATAAAACGTGCAAAAGAGACGGCACACATCATTTTCTCTCTCGCACTTGCACTGATTATGGAAATTAAATGTTTCGCATCTCTGTGCCTGTGCGCCGTCTCTTTTGCACGTTTTATTACTCCGCCTGCCACGAGTCTTTGCGTTTAGTATAGTAACAAACATTCAATGTAAGTTAAACAAATAAACAACAGCTACAGCGATGCACTGCAGCTCCCAGTCCCACACAACAAGTGCACGGCACTCGAAGTTGATTATCCGGTCGGAGCGGTATGTTTGTGTGCAATTAGCCCAAATTGTCTCCGGTACGGAACGAACGGCTGTAGGCTGGTTACATACATGTAGGGTAATTCAAGCGTTTTTGTCTACTATATCGTGCTTTACGGTGTATAAATATATTTACTCAATATTCAATAACATGGTACATAATACATGTCACATCCTACACAATAACAACCCTAAAAGTGTATTGCAATTTTCTAGACGGTGGACCAATTAATTTTATTTCCAAATATTTTCTATTCCAATTTAAATTAAATTGAATAAATTAAATTAAATTATGTTACATTATATAGTTATAACCATTTAACCATATAAAATGTATTGTTTGATTATCGTATTGTAGTTAACGTTATAAAGGAGTTTAATTTAATGTCAATTTCTTACTATCCTATTATTTTGTTAAAATATTTAAAAGTAAAGTATTGGTGTATAATTATTAACACTATTGCATATAATACGTGGTTAAATGTCTTCTACACTTATAACACCTATGTAAAACTACATTCTGACAATAAAATGATAAAAAAAATAAAAAAAATCACCCAACAACCTCTCGACTACTGCTTAGCGTGTCGCCTGCCTAACATCCTCTCAGTAATTAGCAGTAAGCACTGCACTCGGGAGCGTTCTGGCTTGTGAGACGAATTTTATGTTCCAAGTAGGGCTAGTGTTTACACCCGATATTGTTTGGGTGCATACATATGTGTATGAGGTATCCATGATTATCCTACTGCTTTTTGAGAGTTCTCTTACAACCTGTGGTACAGAGAATTATCACCGGTGACGGCGGCGGTTAGATCAGAAAGATGTAACTTATTTTTCCATATCTGAAAATTTCCAAA
The DNA here is from genome assembly GCA_911387775.1 of Thymelicus sylvestris. Classification (NCBI taxonomy): domain Eukaryota; kingdom Metazoa; phylum Arthropoda; class Insecta; order Lepidoptera; family Hesperiidae; genus Thymelicus; species Thymelicus sylvestris. Next base: position 18,586,137 of record OU426889.1, read on the forward strand.
TAATTTGCTGTGCAACTTTTAATTGCAATACTTCTGGTATAGCAGATAATAAATAAATAAATAACGCTTCACACTCAAAGCCCCACACTAGGATTCCCGGTGTCGTGAGTGCCACGGACAACACACTAAACAAGGACATTCACACCCAGACCGAGAACAGAAATTCAAACTCATCATTCAAATTTCCACTTCGCTGGGAATCGAACCCAGGACAAAGTGACAAAATAATTGAAATCGTTTCACGCTAAGTTTCAGCTATTTCCCTACCGTTGTAGATAATAGACTGCACCGAATCGTACGTCATTGCACAGATTTCTAACGGCCGGTCTCAATAATATACTAACAGATGGAAGACTGTGGATAGGGCTACCATTAGTATGTCATCTGTCATATTTGTCAATTTTTCAGACGCAAAAATTGACATATTTTCATATTTGTCAATTTTTCAGACGCAAAAATTAATAAATATGACAGATGACATACTAATGGTAGCCCTATCCACAGTCTTCCATCTGTTAGTACATTATTGAGACCGGCCGTAAGTGTATAAACGTACTGCTACGTGTATGAGTGGGGCGAGTTCAGCTTTACGGCTTTTGAGCTCATGACTGACGAGTGCTATCTTTTACTGCGATAATAACGAGAAAAGGTACAATTTTATGTGAGTAAAAGTATAATTTTAAAGCTTTTGTAAGGAAACGTTACGTTTGTTAATACTTTAGTTACTTATTGTGTTATAATTATTGTAATCGTTTGAGATTATAAGCTAGACTGGATAATTTACACGAGATCTTAGACGGCAAACTAAAAGAGGTATTATTGTAATAGTAAAGCTGTTGCTTTACAGTTTTAGTTTCTTAGTAGCAGTATCAGTTTAAGTTAGTTTAAATTTAGTCAATATGCTGGAAGGACTTGTTTGAGACAAAAGGATACATGACTTCAATCAATGCAAAACAAACAAACAAACTGCCTGATTATAAAGTAAGATCAGGAATTGGAGGCAATCACGCAAGTAGGTCAACTGTGCAGCAGTTTTTATTTCAAACTATTATATTAAGCATGATTAAATTAGCCCATTGCAGTAGTGGTTATAAATTATATTATCAGTTTTATAACTCAATCATTTTAATGGTTGGCTGAAGCACTCATACTTTATGGCCATGTCGGTCCTACGCCAACCTTGTAAAGCAACAGCGGACGCTGTCGGTAGTTAATTTTTTTTTAATTTATTTATTATGAAAAGAATATACATTCATCTTAGTTGGTTAGTTTTCTGTCAAACTGTTGGCCAGTGAGTGACTGTTAGCGGAAAAACTTCTCGAGTCTCCTTCTGTCGGTAGCGTATTAAGTATCATGACTATATAGCCAGTCAATTAGCAATTCCAAAGGTAACTGAGTCGCATAACTCCTCCGATAGTTGGATTAGCCTGTAACTCCTCTATCAAATAACGGGGTGAAACGAATGGGTAACACTGTAAAAAACACCAGCAATATTCGAAAAATCGTTATTATTTTTAGGGTTCCGACCGCCGTTCAAAGCCAATTTACTCCGAAACTACTGGACCAAATGAGTTGAAATTTGGTACTCATTTACTCGTACTTTATTGCGACCCAAAGACGAAGGTATAAAGTAAACAACTGCAAAAAAAAATCAACGAAATCAAAATTAAACAAAAATTGTTTTGCAAACCGTAGCGTGTGGTATCTCAAATAAAATGACTTGTTATTATTTTTACCGTTTTTTGATCATAGGATCAAAAAACGGTAAAAATAAATAAAATAGAAAAATAACGGTAAATGCATAATCAACGTATGGAACCCTCTCCAAGCTAGTTTAACTCGCACTTGACAAGTTTATTTATTACTGAAGTAATGAGTCAAATACATCTTACTGATTCAAATCCATTTTATGTTTGATTAAAATCATGCCCGTAATTCAAATTCTTTTCTAAATTTCTACTTTCCTCAATGGCTTTGAAGAGTTGATTCAATTCTTTACCGTCTTTTTAATTTTTATTCAGATGCAATGAGATCTCCAAGAGTTTTTCAAACGAAGTGCAATTCTTTGTAAGGCGTGAGGATGGTCTTTGATTTATAGCGAAGTCTCTTGCAAATGGAAGAAGCTGATAATGCAGTATGAAATATCTCTTCATTCTATGATAAATATTTTAATTTGAAAATTGTATATGATTATATTTCACATTATTGAATTCGGTGTGATTTTCATTTCGTAAGTGAAAACTGTAATGTTACTTAATATTGTTTTGAATGGATAGTAGATATTGACCTTATTGACATTTAGAGTTTCTTGCAAACATTATTATCGTATAGGTATAAGAATTTTATGGTATGAGTAAATTAGGTTCATATTTTTTTTAAATAATTTAATAATTTAAAAGGGCATTGAACCTAGTTAGCATACCTTCAAGTACCGCCATTTTGAAAAAATTTCGTTTTGGCGGCCAGTAATGAAACATGACTGTGTCAATCGACGAAGTAAGTATGTATCAGTAGCTCGAGCACGAATATTTGCGAGAAAGTATTCGTATGGTTAACGTAAGCAATTTGTATGGCATTTTTTCCAAAGCGCCCCTATCGTGCGTAAATGGTACTAAAATGCCATACAAATTTGACAAATTGCTTACGTTAACCATACGAATACTTTCTCGCAAATATTCGTGCTCGAGCTACAGATAAATATTTGTTGGCAAGTCCTAAGCCTTTGTGATGTCTTAATTATAATTATGTTAAGTTCAATGTCCATGCCACTTGCGACTCGGCATTTTTTAATCGGTTTTATTTAACTTACTTGTTTTTGTGGATTAAAGATTTCTTTATTCCTGTTGAAAATGCATTTTTATAAGCAGAACTAGGTACACTTACATTGAACTCCAGATGAAGGAACTTCTCAATTTTTTGTACTAGTAGCTAGGTTGATACTATAAAGCTAACTTTATAAAATGTATTTAGTATTTAAACTATTAACTTGTTTGATTATTCAACTATCAAAGAGACCATTTTGTAAAACAATGTTTCTTAATCTTTACCTTTAAAGTAAGAAACAATTGCTTCATCTTACAGTTGCAATAGAAAAAACACTTTTGCAACATTTACAGAAATGTAAACGACTTACGAATGAAATTCACTAACCATTTTCAAGTGAAAATGTTTTTCCCACAGCTCAGCAGAATTTAATAATACGGTCTCCGGCAATACTAGAAACTAGAATCATTACCTGAGGCACTTATCTTCACTGAGGTAGCTTCAGTTTTATTAAAAATATCCCGTCCATGTGTTTTAACGACTAAATTTAACGCGGTATCTCTCAAACGTGAGAATATCAGTGGCTCGAATAATTTCCCCATCTGCAGTAACAGAACGTATATATTTATTATATGGGAGACGGTAAAACTTGAATTTATAGCGTGGCACGTTTCAGCTTAAAATTTGGCTCGGAATTTGCCTAATTTAGCTTGACTTATGTTACGGTCGGCATGCATACAGAATTCAATGATATCTTAAATTTACATTCGGGCTGTTTACCGCACTGAATGCGTTGTATGCGTATGTGTTGTGATACGAATCCCGTTTAGCTAAATATGTGGTTGAAGGGAAGTTGAATTTAATTACCTTGTAATGAATGTTTGTACTGACTTCCAGATTTAATCAAGATCAGGAAAGATAAAAAATATTTTCATTTCGAGTGGATTGATGTTCGAAGTGCGATATATGGGCGAGTTTTATTATTGACAGACGAACCAAAATGTATTGATATAAATGGGCAAGCTTTATTTTTAAGAATTATTTTATGTAAAGCCGACAAACGAGCTACGCGATTGTAAGTGGTCACCTCCCATCGATATAAACCACTCTAAAAACATTCCTGATCAAGAAAGAAAAGAGAAAAGGTAAGAGAAAAAGATAAACGAAATCCATCACAACCCAAGTAATAAATTCTTCAAACCGCATTATAGAATTCCGTGTTGTTGCTTTTTCCAATCTCTGTTTTTTAATCCGTCCACAGTTTAAACAAACAGTCAAACTTTGATTAAAATCTCCGCAGTTTCCATACCGATGACGTACGTCCGATATTCTGAAACTGCTCTATTTGTACGGACAAATACTATGTAATTTTTTGCCGCAGTGTCAAAGTTTCAAACAGAACATCACATCCCCTCGCCGAACTTTAACAAAATCGTTTTTTTATTATTCTTAATTTATTTATAGAGGGTTTAGTCATATATTTGACTATGTCACCCTCGTAAGGCTATTATCTTATCCAAGAAATACTCAAAAAATATAACTGGATCAGTGTCTTGGCCTTTTCTGAACCAGTAAAGGCCGAGACACTGTTACAAATACCAACTTGGTTGTTTATACATTTTATATTACGGCGTATTTCTTCATTCCGAACACATTCCATCAACACATGTTGGACGTCCTCAATTACTTCGCAGTCTACACAGTTTGGTTATCGAATTTTTAGATTATGATAGTTAATTCGGACAGTTTCTTCGTGAACAAACCACAACCTAAAACCGGTCAAGTGTTAGGCCACGCGCAATGTAGGGTTCCGAAGGTGTAAGTTTATCGACTATTTCTCATTAACTACTTATGTTAACATAACAGATAGTTTTCCTTGTAAATTCATCATATAACCTATTTTAATTCTTTTTTTCATTAGCCCATGCCATCCAACTGTTTGGCTGTTTTCTTGATACTAAGCAAAATTTGCACGAAGCCAATTATTTCGCAAACGGGCCCCTGAATTGAAAAATTGTTTTTAAAGGACTGTTTCAAGGGTACCCCACACTATGGGGTACGCAACGAAAAAAAATCATCCCCATGTTACCAGTATGGGAAGTACCTTGAATAAAATATTTTTCAATATTATTTTATTCTAGGATTTTGGGATTTTAATAAATATGTATATTCATGCTAAATTACAGCCTTCTAGCACTAAGGGTCTAGGCGCTATGCTTCGGACGGACGGACGGACGGATGGACGGACGGACGGACATGACGATAGTTTAAGTCCGTTTTTTCTTCGGAACCCTAAAACTTATGAACGCTTGCATAAATACAATCTAATACTGCTGCAGCTGTGGACGTAAACTACAGCTAATTATTATGCGAAATCACTCAGCTATTAGAAAAAATCATCAAATTAAATCAAATAACAAATTCGAATAAAGTGACCTAGTATTTTCTCTAACATTAACAAGCCAAGTACACACGTAGTTGGTGAATTTCCAAATCACATGGCTAAACATAGAGTCAAATTACGAAAGCGTAAACTTACGATGATAGTGAACGATATTAAAGCTGCTAAAGTACGCTCGGCTAGCTACGTTCGGTCAGGGCGCCTCTCAATCCAGCCTAGTTAGTGTCCATTAAGGCAGCAATTTGCCTACAAATATTGTGGACTTTGCACTCAGATTAATCGCACCTTTAGCGCCCGCTTGTTTGAAATTGGGATTCAAATTCTTATTAACCGTACTGGTAACGTAACTTGCACAGAGAGATTTACTTGTATCGGTTATTGAATCACTAGATGATTTTTTGACGCACTTTAAAGTAATGTTTTTTTAAAGTAATACTTTTTAGGCGCGATGGAAAAAATGATGAGAGTGAAATTTTAAGATTTGTAATACGGACGGTGACATAAAAACGACGCTGACGGAAAAGGTCACGCCCGTTTTGAAAAACGCACGATATGAAAAAATGATTATTATTATATTCATTATTGTTTTTTTAATTATTTTTTTCAGTTATGGAGTAACATTAAATTTGCCCAGATTTTCATTCAATCGCGGTAACACTTGCACGATGAGCAGTCACTATTTAGAAACATTTATTAGCCAGCCTTTTAAGCATTTCTTGTAGGAAAACAAACTAAAATAAGATAAACATAAACATAATTTGTATTTTTGACAATACCGTGAGAAAGGAACATCCAAAACACATTTCCTCACCTTTTCCCATTCAAAGTGAGAACATCTGTTTCCTCTATTGATATGCTCGCGTTGTCATCACGCTTTTGCAAAGAAAAATGCCTGTCGGGTCTAATACTATTATACGTAGGGATGGGAGTGTACTAAGATTGTGATTTTTTATTATTTATTTTTCTAAAAAACGCACATTTCTCTTAGAACTTTAGGCTTCTTATATCTTGCAAGGTTTTGTATTAAGGCTTGTAAAAAATTTGGGCTCTAACAAAATTTGACGATGCGTATGCTTGTTGCTTCTTACATGAAATATCAAGAAGGGGTTTGGCAGCCGATCTTTCGGTGCATATTTAAGTTTAAACTCATATTGTGACAATCAACAACAATATTGTCTATATTAGCTTGAAATCCAGACTAGCTATATCTTGCAACATATACATTTATACCACTATCGCCTTCACTAAAATACTATTTACACTGTAAAGAAAGGAAGAAAGAGATTATTTAAATATCAATTTATAACTGTTAATCTTGCTATGCTACCAAAATGCCGCTATAGTCGCCAACTCTCAGCCAAAATAGTTCTAAATTAAATACCAGCACGAATCGGAACATCCCTAGTGGCACGACATACATATTTTACTGCCAAAATACATTTTGCATGATTCATGGCGGGTCGTGGCGATCTGATACCGGGTTTCACGTTAACACAAACTTGTTTCAGGTGTGATGCAAGCTTTGCGCGATTTAATGTTTATTTCTTAACGCTTGAAACAATGAGACATATTTTGAATCAAAAAGAAAGTTTGTATATTCATTAAAAAGTATGATTTAAGTGCCTAAAACTTGCCTAAAATTGACGCATGTATTTCTAATTATTAAGGATGCCTACAGTACTGTTTTCGTGGTCAATGAATCAGATTGCAGGTTGCTCTTTAAATTCCCGAGGATTTGTTACAAGAATAACGATCACAGTGGATCGACATCTTAATTTAGCCCTTTATAACACGGAAGGACTTATGAAAGCAAGTTAGCATCCACAATGCAAAGTAACACTCTAAATCTTAGCGCTAAATGTTAGCAAGTCGGCAGTAGCAAACACCGTACATTACTTAGAAGGGTTGTTTGTGAAGCAACAAACATAGAAATAAATATCGTCACCGTACGGACTGGAGCTGATTATGCGAAACGATACATAAACGAGTCGAAACCGAGTTTTTCAAATGGTGATTTACCGTTACGTAGCCTAGCCGCCAATCTCGTATACTCTCAAGTATGCTTTTCTTTTTGTATTTAAATTACTTAAAAGTTTTGGTATGCGAACTATACCTATCTTGATTTGGTTTCATTTAATTTGATTTAATATCATATGTTTTAGAAATCCTAATTCTGCCCTAATCCTAACAATATTGCAAATGCGAAAATTTCTTTGGATGTAAGGATTTTTGTTACTCTACCACGCAACCATTTACAATTCTATTGAAACTTTACAATAATATTGCTCTTACATCAACATATGACATGGTATTTTCCATATGATAACAGCTCTAAGTATACGGTTATTTAGATTTCATGATTATTATGAATAATATCATTTTTAACCGACTTCAAAAAAGGAGGAGGTTCTCAATTCGACTGTTTTTTTTTTTTTTTTTTTATGTTTGTTACCTCAGAACTTTGGACTGGGCGAACTGATTTTGATGTTTTTTTTTAAATCGAAAGCTGGTAGCTGTCATGTGGTACCACATAAATTTTATTGAGATCTGACAATGGCATCCATGAGAAAACCACATAAGTCGTAAATTTGTGTTAAGATGTGCGCGACAAATTGACGAATAACTCAATATCACGCCAACCGATTTCAATGATTCTTTTTTTAATCGAAAGCAGGCACTTGTCATGTGGTCTCACATAAATTTGAACGAGATCTGACAACTATGTAGTTTTTGAGACTTTGAAGTCGGTTATTTTTAACCGACTTCAAAAAAAGGAGGAGGTTCTCAATTCGACTGTATTTTTTTTTTTTTTTTTTTTTTTTATGTTTGTTACCTCAGAACTTTGGACTGGGCGAACCGATTTTGATGATTCTTTTTTTAATCGAAAGCTGGTGGCTGTCATGTGGTCCCATATAAATTTTATTGAGATCTGACAATGGAATCCATGATAAAACCACATAAGTCGTAAATTTGTGTTAAGATGTGCGCGACAAATTGACGAATAACTCAATATCACGCCAACCGATTTCGATGATTCTTTTTTTAATCCAAAGCAGGTGCTTGTCATGTGGTCCCACATAAATTTGAACGAGATCTGACTGACAAGTCGTTTTTGAGACTTTGAAGTCGGTTATTTTTTGTTAGTAAAATTTAGATTATTTGTTAGTAAAATTTATTAATATCGTCTTATTCTCGGATATCAAAATAGGTCCCTGAAAAGAACAACATACGAGAATACAACGCAAACAGCTGCGGTAATAATACGCTAAACAAATACAAGTTCAAGAAATCATATAAATTTTGACAAAGCAATTTGAAACTTAAAACATTCGACTCAAAGATGTTATTGGAATGAGTTTTTCGTTGAACAAATACTACGTTTAGACGTACAAAGTATTGGACGACCTTATTGAAATTGCATATAATATTTTGTTATGTTGTTTGAATTTGCCTATTATTTGAACCATATTTTGTTAGACATTAATATTGGAATGAAATAAATATTATACATTTTGGCGGATTTCATCAACTAATATGATAGGTATTACTTTATTTCTACAAAGCTGTAGCCTAGTTGGTAGCGACGCTGCCGCTGCTGTCTTGGGTTCGATTCCCGGCCGGGGCAGATATTTGTGTGTCAGATAAACATTTGTACTCGGTTCATGAGTGTGATTGTGATGTGTAATATGTGTCGTCCATGCCACCCGCGACACAATATAACCTACTGCAGGGGAATGAGTGTGTTAGCGTTTAGCCTTTCTTTTTCTTCTCTCTTTCTTGGCCGGCAACGCATTAGTGATGCCTTTAGTGTTACTGATGTCCATGGGCGACGATAGCCACTTACCATCAGGTGGATCGTCAGCTCGTTTGCCGGCAATTTCCATAAAAATATGGAATAATAGCCCTCCAATAGTTGACGAATGACGACGAATTAAAATAATGATAATAATATGAAGGTAAATAAAACATTTATAAAACGCACTTGAAGACTTTATGTTTACTTATGCCTTCGAATTAAATGATCTTAATCGTTATTACCACGAGAAAATTAAAAAAACTAATACAAATACAAATACCCTTTATTTGTACACCAAATACAATCATCATCACAAAGAAAAATAAAACAAAGTACGTTATTCAAAGGGCGACCTTACCGCTAAGCGATCTCTTTCAGGCGACGTTTGGGTAGAGGGGAAAAGTCGAAATACATAAACATTATGTTAATATTTATGATGTTTTATTCGCATGAAGCCCTCATAGTGATATCTATGTGATCGACCAGTCAAGAAACAACGGGCAATAGTTGGATGGATGACCACTGCTAGATGCTTCTTGTTCTTCTTGTTCTTCTTGTTCTTCTTGTTCTTCTTGTTCTTCTTGTTCTTCTTGTTCTTCTTGTTCTTCTTGTTCTTCTTGTTCTTCTTGTTCTTCTTGTTCTTCTTGTTCTTCTTGTTCTTCTTGTTCTTCTTGTTCTTCTTGTTCTTCTTGTTCTTCTTGTTCTTCTTGTTCTTCTTGTTCTTCTTGTTCTTCTTGTTCTTCTTGTTCTTCTTGTTCTTCTTGTTCTTCTTGTTCTTCTTGTTCTTCTTGTTCTTCTTGTTCTTCTTGTTCTTCTTGTTCTTCTTGTTCTTCTTGTTCTTCTTGTTCTTCTTGTTCTTCTTGTTCTTCTTGTTCTTCTTGTTCTTCTTGTTCTTCTTGTTCTTCTTGTTCTTCTTGTTCTTCTTGTTCTTCTTGTTCTTCTTGTTCTTCTTGTTCTTCTTGTTCTTCTTGTTCTTCTTGTTCTTCTTGTTCTTCTTGTTCTTCCTGACTTCTTGTTCTTCTTGTTCTTCCTGTCCTTCTTCTTTTTCTTCGTAAAGCCACCGTTCCCAGTTGTTATCGTAAGAGAACAGTCGTTAAGCCATATGGGAGGCCTTTGGGTGGCATAAAAAATTCAACCAAATCTCCCCTGATTCATGCTAAGCTCATAGGTAAATTACCGAGTAAATCAATTATTGATAACTTTCAAATGGATAATTTGGTAATAGAACAACATTACAAAATCCATTACAAAATAAATTATTAAAAAAAAAATGCTTTGTACCACTGTGGAATATTCGTAACAGGTAAATATGGTATCTTCCAAAACAGAAAATTGCTTTTACACTGTGTTACATTATTATCAGTGAGCATTACTTCAATAAGCGGGAGCGATTTACGGATTCGTTGGAAAATGGATGAGTTAACTCGACCGATACTTAAGATTGCTTTTAGCATTTAAAAAACCGGGCAAGTGCGTGTCAGGCCACGCGCAATGTAGGGTTCCGAAGTAATAAGTTTATCGACTATTACTCATTAACTACTTATGCTAACATAGCCTTGATAGTTTTCCTTATAAATTTATCATTTAACCAAATTTGGGGAATTTTTTCAAGTTGGATAAACTTCAACCGTTTAGCCGGCAGAGGGAGGGGACACTTGACTCTAACCAAAACTAGCACTTTAAAGACAAGTATTTCGCAAACAGACCCCTAATTCCAAAAATGGTCTTAGATACGCGACGAATAAAAAAATTATCCTCACGTTACCTGTAGGGGAGTTAACCTGAAAATAATGTTTTCAATATTTTATTCTACGATTCTGGAGTTTTAAATACATATTTATGTATATCCATGCCAAATAACAGCTTTCTAGCGCTAAGGGTCTCGGCGCTTTGCTTCGGACAAACGACGACGATATTTGCTGATGCAGTCTTGGTTGGTACAACGCAATAACTTTTCCAAAGCCTGATCAAGTGACCTTGCCTTGAACACGCTCACTCATGCACTTTGTTCAAACCTTTAAACTAGATTCCCCAATAGACGTGTGAATTATAAATGCTCGTCGGATATCTCTCCGCAACTTTCCGAATAACGTCGAATTTTATTTCGCAATACCGAATCACTTACTGGCTTCACTGACTCTAAAACAGTGCAAATGTTTTATTTATGTGACAGCTTCTTACTTTATCGCGTTTGATGGCAAATTCTGAAGACACACTTGAATGTTTTTGATGTGGTGAAGATGAGCATATACGTATAATATTCTTTGAAGTTACTGGGAGGGTCTTTATAGACTACCGTGCCGTAGGCGATCTCTCCCGGAAATGTTTCTACATACAAGTTAAAATGACAATCTCACTAGGCAATGCCAACGATGATAAGTGGCCATGCAGACTTAGGGCGTAAGCTAACTAACTTGTAAAATCCGCCATCACTACATTGCCCGTGCCAGTACTGGGAGTACCTACTCGTACATAATAAAATTATAGTCCTCAACCGACTTAAGGCGATTTTATCGACATTTGTAATTTTATTATAAGTGTACTGTTAAAATACTCACCACTATTTAAAAATCCATGAAGTCGTTCTTAATATCTTTAATTTTACTAGCTGACTAGGCAAACGTTGTTCTGTCAAAATTTTTCTGGACAGAGACACTAGCGGTTTGAAATATACTTTACATTCTCTTAAATCTAACTTTACACAAAAAACATTTCATAAAATTCGGTCAAACCGTTTCAGACGTGCAACCACAAACAACGTGTCACGAGATTTTTATATGTACATTTAGATGGCAATGTAAATGTTTCAAGTGTATTTTATTAGCATCGTAGGAACATTCGTACCCACTTCTTGAATTGAAATTCAACCCTGAACCAATTAGTAAAATTTTATTCACTGTGTAATTGCCAGATATGAGTTATTATTCAGTTTATTGACTTGTTTGTTCAATAGCGAATGGGTAGTGAAGTCTTGCTGTTGGGATTCAAAAGCTTCGTTCAAATACTTTGTATTGTTTTGAATAAAGTAATAAGTTGGTAGTAAATAGCCGACAAACTAGCCAGGAGTCATGCTGTGTGTACTTATCTATTGTTCCTTTAATTGCCTGTGCTCGATTATAGATTAAAGTGCATTTCAATTTTTTTTTTAATTTTTCAAAATTAAAAATGTTATATAAAATGCAATGTTTTATATCAACTCGTAATATTTATTGTAATTGTCAGCCTTTCGAGGTCCACTGCTGGACATAGGCCTCCCCTAATCTACGCCACTCAGACCGGTCCTGAGCCTTCTGAATCCAGCGGATACCCGCTGTCTTCTTCAGGTCGTCGGTCCACCTGGTCGGGGGGCGTCCTGTGCTCCTTTTACCGAGGCGTGGTCTCCATTCGAGGACCTTTCTTCCCCAACGGTTATCGGTCCTTCGAACTATGTGGCCAGCCCATTGCCACTTCATATTAATATTTATTTACCTGTAATGAACGTGATTACAACGCTTAATAACGGTAAATAAGCTTTTTGAAATTTTTAAACACTCATTTCAATGCTATCAACATTATATAGAAGTGCAGACTTCCTTGAACTGTACTCTACGCTTAAGTTAATACGTATTTTAGTCACCAGAGGCCGCCAGCAAGTGAGCGGTTTGAAAATGGCTTGAACATTTTATTTTCATAGTCTTCATCATCACCAGGAAATACTTCCCGCAGTGCTTCATGTTTCAAGAAAAAAAAATTAAAGAAATAAAAAAGGTGTACCTACAATGTTAGCTTCTACGCATGACTCTAGTTTAACGTCATGGTGATGATGATGAAACTGATGATGATGATGATGATGATGATGTTTCACATCATCAGAATAGGATATACCAACATTATTATTACCATTAGATGGCGTTGTTACTGATATGCCATCCAACGCCATCTAGATTTTGTGTCACTAATTACAAACATAACACATAACGTAACGGAAACAAAATATTTTACTCCTCATAAAATCTGATACCACGGGCTTAAATTTGTTAAATCCAAAAGTACTGGAAGTCAGTTTCCTCCGTTGTAAGCAGAAAAAAAGTGTTACTCAAAACCTGAGACTGAAAACACATCAAAGCACGATGGATTCACGATTAAATCGCAAACCACTAAACCCTGTCTGCCGGCTATAAACGCTTCACGCATTATTCGTTCTCATAAATCAAGGGTGGTTAATGTTGTTAGCTGATATGATAACCATAATTAAATTCTGTACTCTGACTGCCGTGCATTTCGGTGTGATGTTAGGCTAGAGTCGCATAGTAATGAATTACTTTGACAGGAAATATTTTACATTTGACATTGAACATTGAATTAGAACCCAAAAGAACATCGTCATTTTGGTTAAACTAGATTGAAGTCAAAATTTCAAAAAAAAAAAAAAATCTTATTTGAATTGATTGCACATAAAAGCTTTTTTCATGATCCAAATACATATATTTTGTGCTGTCAAATATAGTAATATAAGTAGGATATTATTTTCTTAGTCAAAAAACAACACAATGTTAGTATAAAAAGTGCTTTTATGGAGGCCATACACGATCAAGTGTACTTGATCAAGCGTCAAGCGGACTTGACGCGGCATCCAGTACCTACTATACTTGATCGTGTATGGCCACGGCATAGCTATCTGGCCATATAACTATCTCATGCACACTGGATGTCGCGTCAAGTCAAACTGCAGACTTGATCAAGTACACTTGACCGTGTATGGCCTCCCTTAGGAAAACCGAAAATTAATAACGAATATTTTACCTATCACGCGAGTCCAATTAAAATCGGACTGGTTTTAAGATATTAAATTTAAGAACATTGATGTTACATGAAGTTACATTGCAACTATTTAAAAAGCAGTAGTTTTCACAATTAAAATAACGAATCCCAAATACCAACAGAGACTCATAACATTTAATTGATCTATTGTCAGCCGCCCTCAGTATTCGCGACGTGTCCTCCCAATCAAATTAATTGATTCGTTTCCCCTTAACTGCATCACGTGACGTGTTTATACTCACAGCCACACGAAAATTGGCGTCGAATTTAAGTTGTTAACGGTAAATCATTTGTTACACTAATTGTTTCGGGTTCTTGTTTAAAGTTAAAAACTCAAACTCTTACTCAAATATTATGTTTATTCGAATTAGGTTTGTTTACAAATTCTTTTCGAAAGTCACTCTACGCCATCGCTTCAACAAATTCCTACCGTTTGTGGACCCGGGAGAAGAAACGGCAAAAAACTACCGGGGTTATTTTTTTCTTACAGTTACAGACAGCATGCCTCTCTCTCTTTTATGCCTCTCAGACTCCTTTTTCTCCTCTCCTATTTCCAAACAAGACAGTTTAATACTACTTTTTATGCCTCTCAGACTACTTTTTCTCTCTTTTCCTCTCCTATTTCCAAACAAGACAGTTAAGACATGTTGAATTCATTATCTAATTGTAAGCCTCTTTTTTAATATCATCGATTGTAAGACGCAAAATCATTATTTATCTATATTTACTATCATTTAACTTTAACCCGTATTTATGATCATCTATACGAACCTAGTCTCAAATGCTGCGATGTAATGCGAAGCGAGTAGGATTTATGCTAGAAATCTCTAAAAAGTTTTATGCTAGAAATTTCTTTATAGGCCAATGGTATAGAATGCATTGAGATTAATGCTCGCCATTAGTTCCGTGATATTTTAGTGCGGTCAATAAAGGCTAAATAAATAAATAAAAAGGTATTGTTGTTTGTATTTGGTCTAGTATTCAACCAATGAACAACAACAACAAAGGAATTGTGTTCTCTTTATTGGGAGTGATATCACGTAAGTTGAAACGTTGTTCACCCGCAGAGGTAATCGAGTGTGAAAACTCTCGCCACCTCTTGTACATATTACAAATTGATTAACACGTTTCTGGTGAAGGGAAATATCGTGCCGTGTAATGGTTACGTGGGGTAAGGGTCCTGGGTTTGATTCCTAGCGAGGCGGAAATTTGAACGGTGAATTTCTGTTCATGGTCTGGGTGTGTGTTCATGTCTTTGTGTGTTGTCCATCGCATCCACGACACAGGTGAAGCGTTATTATTTATTATTACTATTATTGTGCACATTGCACATCTGAGAGTTTCACTTAAGATCCCGCAAGGTATATCAAAGTAAACATCATGTGATGACTGCCAATCCGTACTTGGATATTGTAAGAGAAAGCCTGAACCCAGCAGAAAATAGTTAATAGTATCAGGCGTTACTTTGCGGAAATCCATTGTTACTTTGCAACAATCCGCGGTTAACATGTATTACATTAGTATATAATTTAAAACATGCGTAGCACCTCCCTCCCTCTCACAAAGAAACATGCACTACAATAATTAATTAAAAGTATATACCAACATACATACCAGCACCAACACGTGTTTCACCCCGAAACGGAGCATCATTATGAAGTTGACTCTACGATGGTTAGTCGCAAAGCCCAGAGGTTCACATGGACTTACAGTCCCAACACCCACATTAACGTCTACAAAACGCGCTCGCCAACTTCTCTGTTAGAGTAGAGATTATGCGCTCCATTTAATTCCCCGAGTTCGCTTCAGCTGCTCGTCAAATCGGATGTGAAAGCCTGATGTAGGTCTCTGCGGGCCTGCTTTGTTCCAACGAAGTATTGTTTCGATATTAGTCTATAACTAGCGAACCCCTATTAATCTTCTAGGTTAATAACAATAACACATACATACAATACGACCCCGCTAGGCAATAGCAATATTTTTTGCATTTATGTAGCGGCATTCATTGTTTTATGTGAGTAAATGGACAACAAATAAATTATTACAATTTATTAATAGTAATTTATTATCTGTTGGTAACTGATCAACACCGCCCATAGGCATCAGTAACATCAAAAATATCAACGACACTTTTCCAACCAAAAACCTGAAGAAACCGCATTGTTTCTAGCTCTCAAATCAGATATTGTGACAGAACTTTTCACGGTCGACTTTATAGTGAAGATGGTTACTAGCAAGGCTTGTAAAAACTCTACTAATTGTAAGTAATATGCATAAGTACGAGTACCATCGGGATTAATCTGGATACCAAGGACGTAAATATTATGAACTCTTGATAGTTCAGAATTATTTGTTAGAGTGTTATAAAACTGTAGACCATAAAACAATATGATTCCGGACTAGAATTAATTTTTTATACACTTTTGAAGCGGCCTATCCCCTACTTTTCGAGAAATCGTCAAAAATGAGCATATCTCTGAATCAATAGACTTTTTGGTAAAACTTTATTGAGATTTTATGTAGTGCATGATGTATCCTACTACCCCTTTACGGGATGCATATTTGTAAATACCCGTTGCTTCAGCCATTCGGGACGTTTCGGCTGCCGTTCGGGCGTTCGTAAATACCTGACGTGTTGTGACGACGGGCCTACTATTTACCACACGCCTATTAGAATAATTTGGTACGCATTTCGAGGTTAAAATACTATATTAGTGACAATTTGACAACTCACATCATATTCAAAAATTTTCTCCCGAACTCCCCTAAAATCATTCAACCTAACCTAACTGATTCCATTTCAGCAAGGCTATTCTGTGTTTTAACTTGACAGCGGAGTTTCAAAATTGAAGTTCAAGTTCGAGACTCACTTCACTTCGCAAATGCGTACTAGATGACTAAAGAATGACATGTCAATATGATGCAAGTTCGCTTTTGTTTTGTAACTTGACAGCGGAATCCACGATGAGTTTCAAAGTTGAAGTTAGAGTTCGAGACTCCCTTCACTTCGCAAGTGCGTACCAGATGATTAGAGAATCACATATCAAGATCTCGGACTCGAACTTCAATTTTGAAATTCATCGCAGATTCCGCTGTCGAGTTACAAAACAGAATAGCCTTGCTGTTCAGAGGTTTTTTCTTGGTAGGGGGCTTCGCCATTTGTATTTTCTATTATTATTATTTGAAATTTCGGGCCCGGGACGGTGCGACCAGATTTAATCTATTGTAGCCGTACCCGTTTCTGAGTTAGATCTGGTCGTCAAGTCCTACCGCTCGGACGAACAGTAGGATGTTCCTGGGTTCCAGATCTCTTACTCGGCTGGGTGGGATTAAGTGGCCTCCTAAGATTCGGCTTCTGCAGTGATTTATGGCAGGGCAGTCACAGTGTATGTGGATGAATGTTTCTTCTGCCTCACTGCAGAATCTGCACGTTGCAGTGTTGCTCAGACCTATTGTCATTAGGTGTTTATTGAGCCTGCAGTGTCCGGTGAGCAATCGTGTCCAATAACCACTAACCCTATATATTTTCCATATAAAGCAAGTAAGCCAGAGTAATGTAATCATCAGACAGCCAAAGGAAGGTAGGTCCGTTTGAACCGTGACTGCATTTACGTGCATGTGTTCGTAAAAAATCTTTAGTCTCTTCGTGACGCAAACTAGCTCTAAGTGCTGCTTCGGAACTCTGGAATTCACCTTTACAAAGCGGTACTTGAATGAGGAAACCTACAGAGACGACATAGAAAGAAAATTCCAAAGCTCATCTTAGAGAGGCACCTTAGAGTACAAAATTATTGACTTAATGTTTTGGAGAACGTCGAGAAAAAAAAAGATGTATTTTGAACACACATTTGTAATTTCTGAAGATTTTTTTAAAAAAGATGACGGTTTTAATTTTATATCATCATAACGGCTGCATATGTCATCCGCATCGGGCTCTCATATGATTTCATACAAATGCAGTGCGTCCGGCGCGAACGGTGCTGATATATGTGCGTTCACCATTAATCGTAATACCCCATTGATAATAATAAGAACTAACGTAATGTACTGCCTTCAACCTTATCAATTGGCCAATGTCGAACGCTCATGACCTATGACACCGGAATCATCTAAGTCAAATGCATCTCTACTACAAAATTTCAAAGAAAGTGTTTAACATTTAAATGAATAGTATGAAAGAAAAGATTGCACGGTACGCCGAAGAATTTCCTCTAAGAAACTTGTAATAGCAGCGCAAATTGAGTGAAACGCGCTCACTTCCGCGTTTTAGTCGCAACTTCGCGAGTTCTGAAGTAGCACTTAGAGCTTGTTTGCGCCGAGCAGAGATTAAATTCTTTGTTTACAATGCCCTGACTCATTATAATTCTGCTATTATTTAAATAACTAGCGGTCTGCCCGCAGCTTTGTTCTTGTTTCTGGGATAATAAATATCCCATAACTTATTCCAGATCATGGTGCGTTAAATTTCATGAAAATCAGTTAAGTAGTGTTTGCCTCTTTTTTGTTTTGTTTGCTTTTGTAAGGGTGTACCTCACAAACTTTCACATTTATTATATTAGTGGGATGGATAAAGCCAAGTAAGAGATATGATGTCTTCGAAAGAATCCCGAAAAATAAAATGTCTCATTGTCAAACCGTAAGAGGCCATGGACATAGATGAACATTCACCTTTTTAATGGTTTCATCTAAACAAACCTTAACAAGATAAGAACAGACATAAAAAAATATCGCCTTTTGACTGCAGACTTAATTGAACGCACTCAATTCTGCTCGGAGCCTCGACAGAGTTCTATAACAACACTAGAACTTATTTGCTTTGAGCGAAGAGTGAACTTCTTCCATCCGCTATGATTGTAATGGTATGCATCCACTAGACGATGCACCTCGACCTCGAATAAATCAAGGCACGTAGGTACTTTAATATTTTATTTTGTTAATTAATAAGCTTCTGTATTTTTTGTGCATTGTTTTCAAACATTTCTAATATCAAATAACATATACAAGTAAATAATTTTATATACCTAAATTCTGAAGGAATTTAATTACCTACCTACACAGGGCTACTTTATATAAATGTGTCGGAATGTGAAGTCTGCCAACGATGGTCGTCATGACCTATAATCTTTTGCTGAGGAGGAATAACCCAGGCGAGAAATAGTTTTAAATTGGAATGAAATTCAAGAAGGACCTATCCATCATTAAATCCAAGTCTTCTATACTCGCTGCGCACTCTCCTAAACTGAAAGACAAACGAATTTATGGCAAGCGCTCTCTGTTCTTATAAAAAAGGAGACACATAATATTATTTTTGCTTAGTGAATACCAAGCTTAATGGTTACAAACATAAAGGATTTTTTTGCATATAGTATAATCATTTATGAATTTCTAATTTTTACTTAAAGCTTTAAAACAAAAGATGTGTTATACAAAATATATTTTGTACATTTGAATGTTTTGCGTTAAGCCGCTTTCTTTATCAAGCAGTAAGGGCTGAACGTTATTTGTATGAAAATTTCTAAATCGGATGTACTCAAAAAATGTTTGACGGGATTCTTTATATGGATATACCTAATTCCCTTTTTATTTGTGAACCAATTTAAACAAAGCAACACAAAGGATGAGATCTATGAACAAAGATATTGGTCCTAAATAAATTTTAACGTTAGGTATCTGTTTTATATGACTATTTTTATATTAAACTTGTTTTAACAAAGAGACAGACAAGATTAAGAAATCTTGAGTTAGAAATTTTCTTTTTCATTTTTATATTACTCTTATTACAATTGTTTTTCTTGTACAAATAATCACCTTCAGACTGTACCGAGTCCTCGGGCAATTTGCAAGAGTAATAAACTAGGAATACATTTACCTTTAGAATACAAAGATCAAAGCCATTTTGTAATCCCGAGGAACATCTTTTGTTTGTTATTTGGTATTGCTTATAGATTGAACTGGAATAAAATAAATGAAATAGATACAAAAATGAAATGGATATCTTTCATCCTTTGTGCTGTTCGAATTGCTTCAGAGTTTTTTCAGTATTTTAGTAAATTCTTGTATTTAAAATTCAGTGGAGTTTTTATAGTTTAAGTTAAAGTCATCTTAATTATTCACACGTCTTTGGATTGAAATCAAATACTTATTTGCTTGTAATTCTTCAAAATTATTAATAACCAGTGTGTATAATTTCAGCGTTAATGCAATATATTGAAATAGATTTGCCAAAAATATAAAAGCCAAGAACATAAGTGGGGATAAGAAAAGAATAATGAGAGTTTATGATTATTTAGAGTAAATACATACGTAATAACTAAAATTTAAACCTTCAGTAAACACAAAATATGGGAGTACAATATTTTTATTATTTTGTCTTGTTACTTCCTTAGCATATACATTATATAAGTGCATGAACTTGCAAGCAATACAATGTGAATTTAACTCTAAAATCCCTCACATACAAAAGAGTACCGGGTCAATGATAACATTATCAATAAAATTGTAGATTGCCTCTGGATTCCGAACAAAAGTAGCCTTCTCGGATAAATAAACCAGACTTTTGTACGAACCTTGAACAAGATTAAACGATACTTAAAACACTGAATATTTAGTTATTTACAACTCTTTATTTAATTAATTTTGTTTATTTATATTATTTCATGTATAAGATATACAAAGATTTTTTTCAATGTTGTTTACGGCCGATCACTTAGAATCGAAAACAAGCCCACGGACTTTGAGCTCTACAATACTATACTTACAATTATTTAATAATGAACGGAACAGAATAATGACTGTAACTTGCAAGACTTTAGCCATACATACATACTAAGTAATGTGCAAGATAAGAAAAATAAAAACTACCAACAAAAATAAATTTAATGGAAAGATTCCATCTAAGGCGCTCCACCCACTGAAGACGCGTCCCGCCGCGGTGCGCAGAGCGACGGATAAGAGCCTGTCCACATCTCCACGTCACGACGTCGTCAACGTGGAACGTTGCGGTAACGTGGCACGGTACGTTGACGTGCAACGTAACGTAAAAATGCACGTCACGACGAAGCACACAAGACGTATTCTGCTTCGGCTATTGTTAAAAAGACGTAGAGAAAGGTTGAAGAAAAAAGATGTGAAAAGACAATACTGGGTGCACATATCTTTCAATTATGAATAGTGATGGGAATCATTTCACTAGAAAATACGATGCGTTGAAAACTTACGACGACGCGACGCGCCGTCCCACTGCGACGTTGCTGTACCGTGCACTAGCACGACGCGGCAACGTAACGTGGCACGTTATCGCAACGTTCCACGTTGACGACGTCGTGACGTGGAGATGTGGACAGGCTCTAACACAACTGCGCGCGGGGCAATTTCCCGCGCGGTGCCGCGTCGGCAGTGTGTTGTGCTAGGCGTGATTTCTATACAAATTGACATAATTGCATACAATGGTAAAATCTGCCATCCCGCGCACCGCGACGGGGCGCGGTGCAGTGGGTGGAGCGCCTAATTACCCTTAAACATATATTTAGATTAAATCCATCTTGTTTACAATTACACTGCACTTGATTTATTAATTTATTATTCTTACTAAATGATTAAAACCGTATGCGATAGCAGCTACAACAGAATAAAGCTTATGAAAAATGGCATCTCCTGTCGAAACCAACGTGAATTTGTAAAGTTTAGAGTGTTTACTTAAAATTTCACACCGTCCAATTAACTTTATGAAATACTGAAGTGATATAACGTAAAGATTATGTGTCCCCAATGTAGGGAAGACACGCGACAACAAAGATTATTGTGTACGAACAATGTATTTTAATTGGGTCAGTCACGCAACGCCATTTTTCATTTGTTTATTTCAAGGGTACCTACCTACTGTTACGACACGAAAAAAATATAAGTATTTCATTTATCACAAAGTTAAGTCCATTATTTATTGAAGCCTATTGCATTCCTTGCCGTCAAATAGGTATACGACATTTCGGCACCTTCTATCACTTAAAATCAAATTCAAATTGGCAGAATGTTTTGATTATGGAGAAAAAATATTTGTGAATATTTTAATTCATCGCCCAGTGTTTTGTTACAATTATGTAGTTGAATACTAATAATAATATTAAAGAAAAATATTACTAAAACCTTTTCTCGTAAAATATGTTGCCAAGTCTCACTAGTTCTGTAACGTTAAAATCGAAGTCCCTTATTCTATATGGCTCGACTTGGGCAAAAATTTAAATATTTGTTAACCAGTAGTTGCGACCGTGACACGTCATCGAGATCATCTAGCACATGTCTAAGCCGTTTAAGCTTTGCCCTTCTGCCAGCAACATAGGAATGTGAGAAACGAAGGGATCACCTAAAATGAGTCAACCTATTAGGTTCAGCTAGGATCGATATTTCAAATGACTAAAGTTCGGATTGCCACTCCAGAGAAACATTTCTCATTCATTTGTTTAAATGTCAATAAAACAATATAATCGATCGAATGCAATGTCCGCGAAATATCTACATTATTCATTCGAAATTCAATCAATTCAAAACAGCGAAAACAAAGAAATGTCACTAATGAGAAAATAAATTGTTTTCAGCCAATGCAAATTCTCTTTGCATTTCCTGAAAATTCGACAGTCAATTGAAGGATATTGACAGAGAGAGTTTTTTACTTAAACAAATTATGTTTTCCAGGATTTCCGCAAAGTAACGCCTGATACTATTAACTATAACAAATTATGTTTTTGAAAATAATTATTTTCAGGAAGAAGTTTCTCGTATTTTATTAGTGATGATACTTGCGTGAATCTTATCAAAAATGCGTAGATTATGTCAACCACCATGTTGAACTATGGAAGATTCAGTTACACCGAAGATTAACCTTAGCCTCAGTTATGTCGAAGATTAAGACAAGTAAGCGAAGATGCTTAAGAACTGTGGAAGATTCAATTATATCGAAGATTAACTTCGGACTCAGTTATATCGAAGATTAAGACAAGTTAGCGAGGATATTTAATTTGTTGAAATACTATTACGAACAACCACAGATGCCAGGCAAATGATGATAAGGCTTGCATCTTTTCATCGGACCTTAAGATCAAAAGTTTCCACCACATTCCCTTGAATCCATATAAAATGGGTTACGTCAAAGTAGTCAAAGAAGAAATAAAGACGGCCATACACAATCCGCTTGGATCGTCCACACGGTCTGAAAGATCACTGTTTGATTTGCTTTAACTCTGTTAAAGACAGGCCATCAATCTTTCTCAATGCCCGAACCTTCACAGCCGAACGGATAACGGACTTTGCCAAGTTAACTGCACAGTTTAGTAATCTTGACTGAAGTTATTGTAACTAACTAATCTTCGGTTGTACGGATGTTGTTTGTATCGAATTGCGTTATGTAACAGCCTTATTTTGTTTAAGCAAATATTTCAACAAAATAAAGCATGGAGCTGCCATGAATCACATCACAAACACGTGGACGCGAAAAACGAAAGATAAGTGGCCATACACCGTCTTACTGGATGCCGCGTCAAGTCCGCTGCAAACTTGACAAGTATACCTACTTGATCGTGTATGGCCATCATGAGACTTCTTGATGGGGATGTAAGTAGGTTCTTTCTTCTTCTCTCTTTCATGGCTGCATTGCATAAGTGATATCTTTGGTGCACAATCAGGTAATCAGGATCGTTAGCTCCTTTGTCGCTTATTTTCATAAATTTGTGTTTTTCCTAATAAACGTTTAATAAGCTGTTTTGTCTTTGATTTAATTAATTGTTGTTCAGTCAAACAGTAAATGTTTCTCCTAAAACTACAGGTCTCTAATAAAATGTACTGTATTTAGTGTCCATAACGATGAAAGTATACACTATATTCAGTCAACTATGTATAGAACTGACTAACTTCTCAGTAAGTCCGACAACGCTCCGGGCCCCGGGGCTAGGTAAATATGAAATCCTTGATAAACTTAATACACCCACGGTCCCCACTCGTACGTTTGCTCTAGAGATTGAGTCAATGGACGACACTATATTGACATTACCCTGAAACCTTAATCTCTTGGTCATAAGGTTTACATTAGGTTGCTCTCTGTAATTTTGGCCCGGCGCCCTACAGTCGGTCGTATTTGGTGCATCCGATATGTTCACGATAATCTCGATTTGAATAATACGCCGTTTTTGTTTCATTGTTTCCCCTATCTTTGGCCTTTTCTTGTTTATTCTAAGTTGATCTTTGGTTGGTCTGTGTCAATTTCCACAATATGTAAAGAATTTGTCTACTTTAAATATGAACGTGCCGCCACTAAATATTTTGTTACAACCTGTGAGTGGAAATATTTACTTATATTTATTTAA
The DNA here is from genome assembly GCA_911387775.1 of Thymelicus sylvestris. Lineage (NCBI taxonomy): Eukaryota > Metazoa > Arthropoda > Insecta > Lepidoptera > Hesperiidae > Thymelicus > Thymelicus sylvestris. The sequence continues at coordinate 18,610,249 of OU426889.1, forward strand.
TACAACATTACTATTATCAGAGCTAAGTTTGCTTGTCTTTCTATACCTATTAAACAGTATGCCATTGCTAATTGTGTCTACAATTATGAAATGAATTGTTATGATGAGATTTGGTTTAGTACTTTTTTAACATCATTGACGTTTTTATTTTGATAACTTTCCAATTTTTATCAATAAAAATAATTAATATTATTAAATTGATCATGGCACATTTAAGATTTGTCATATACGTTGCATTTTCATTATTTACAGAGCAATTATTATTTACAAAGCATTATTTACAGAGCAGAGCAAGTTTATCCATTGAACATTATAAAATAAACCTTCGAATTTAGCTCTAATACCTACTAAAAATATAACTTCAATGCGAGATATAGAATCCATACTTACTTACAAAGTAATTTAAACTTTCCTTTATTTTGACAATACAATTATACACTTGGTTAGCAGCGTGCATGTAAAAACAAAAATAACATGTAGCCAAGTAAAAAATAGTTCTCTACACAAAAGTCTTAATAACATCGTATGAAACAGTTGCACCGGAATGATAATTGCTTTTAAACTAAAAATACCTCATCTAGCTGTTTTCTCTTACAATTTTATCTTTTAAATTGTGACTCATTCCGCCTTTGCGTTCTGGAATTTTTGATGTGGAAAAAAACACATTGCCTCCAGTTTTATGGCTAACAGAAGTGGAGGAAGAAAAACATGTTTATGTAGTTAAGTAAATTGTTAAGTAGGTACAAAAATATTTGAGTTGTAAAAAATGTAAGGTTTAAGGTTTAAGATCACTTATTTCTCAAAAGATTTTACAAATCATTTACTGAGAAACAAAAATGTCATACATTTCTTAAGCGTACTTACAGAAAGTGGGTAGTTTAACATTTGTACTGTGATCTGAAACAAAACTGATAAATGACTCACCCGGTTTCACCATAGAATTGTACTCGTGGTTAGCTAATCAGAGCTTTTGTGGATAAGTTTTGGCTTGGATAAGTTTTGGCTTTAAAAAATGTAGTGTGTAGGTTACGTGTTTCTAAGCATCAAATACGGCAATTCTATAAAATAATTAGGTACTACTGATGTAATTTCATCCAGACATTACTTCTTCATCCAGTTATAAAATTATTTCTTGAAATATTACACTGTACTTACCTTTATTATGACCACCTTTATATCTTTTAGTAAATTATGGAAAACAGTGCCGGTGGCGTTAAATATGATGATACTAACGCTCCAATTCAGAGTCACTAATGGTTATTTAAATCGCTCCTTAGTACAGAATTTGTATGGTGATTCTTTACTTAGGAGCGATTTAAGTAACCGTTAGTGACTCTGAGTTGGGGCGTTAGTATTCATTTGTTACTGTTTGTTCTCCCAAAAACTAGGAATTAATTGTAAACATAAAGTAAACAAGAAATAATTAAACGGTTAAATTAAATATATGGAACAGATATAAATGTGTTGCAATTATTTCAGAAGTGATAATTAATGGTAATTTTGATAAGTATCATGTTAACGATATTTATTGTTGGTAATGATAATAGTAAAATTTTAACCACTGGACAGTTTTATAAAGTTTTAATAATTGTTAATCCATCTATTTATCCCGTACAGCTGATATGTATGTATCAAAATTAGTTTGATAATTTATATTGATATATTATGTTGATAACACTTTGAAATCTATCTTTATTGAATTGGAATTCAAAAATACAGACTGCAACTACTGTGTTCTTTTATCACACAATTATGAGGCAAGGGATATTATAGTGTAGACGAGTATTCAAATGAGAAAGACGCATAGAAATGACCAGGAAGGCTATTCAGTTTTGTAACTTGACAGCGGAGTTTCAAAATTGACATTCGAGTTCTAGGATCACTTCACTTCGCAAGTGCGTACTAGATGATTAGATAATGACATGTCAATACGATGCAAGTTCGCTTTTGTTTTGTAACTTGACAGCGGAATACACGATGAGTTTCTAAATTGAAGTTAGAGTTCGAGACTCCCTTCACCTTGCAAGTGCGTACCAGATGATTAGACAATCAAATATCAAGATCTCGGACTCGAACTTCAATTTTGAAACTCATCGCGGATTCCGCTGTCAAGTTACAAAACTGAATAGCCTTGCAGCTCTGTAACCAGTTCCGCTCAGATTAGCAAATATTATTGTAATATTTTCTTTTTTGTAATTTAAAAAAAAGTAATCCCGAGGAGTTTCTTTACGGCTTTTCTTCTCCTCCATGAAAAAGCAACTTCAGAAAAGCTGGTAGATTAAAAAAAATGATGACGCGCATAAGTGTATCATACTTTAAGTATGAATAAAATACTCGTATTTTTCATTTGACTTTGACTTTATCGCAGTAACAGGTAAGGTAACCGATTGTAAATCTATTGGGATTTCCACTGTTTCCTACTAAACACGTTATAGCGACTGAAACGTGAAAGTAGTGATATGAATCTGCAGAATTAAAGTTCTCAGCACGTACCGAGCCGTGTAGCTGGCAACCTGCCGATCTCTCTTACTTTCCGTTAACATTGTAAGGGTGACGACTCATCATGAGTTACTTTATGATGTAGAATGCCTTGCTAGCTAAAATCATTTGTTTTATTGTCGAACGTCATTCACTAAAATGCGAATCGTGTAGGCTCTATTCAAGTTATGTTTTTCTGTTACGGTTCGAGAGGCCTGTGACAGAATGGATAGGTAAACGGGCAGATGGATGGACGAACAGCCAGATAGAGTCCTGTGACGTACGGATAGACGGACGGACAGTGAAATCTTATGAATAGGGTCCCGTTCATACTTTCGGGTACGGAACCTTAAAAATAGTTATTCCCTGTTCACAAATCTTAGAGACTAAAATGACAACCACTAATGTCAAAGTTCGAAATAATGATACCAGCTAAATTTGTGCGATCTACTTTTTCGGTTTTTTGAATCGTAAACTGTTTCGTAAGAATGGTGACATATTAGTAGTGACACGCATATCTACCTAGATATTTAGTATTTGGCTAAATAGTATAAAATTAGCTGTATACCGAATGTAACCATAACCAAATACTCGTTGTTGTAAGCAAAATAACTTATAAATTTATTAAGTAAGAGCAAATATATTATGGATATAATTATGAATGATAACGGTTGCTTAAACTTGTTTTTATACTAGTTTTAGGTACTCTTCAATAATCACACAAATAGTCGACCTTCCTTATAAGCTGTGAAAATTTTTCCGATTTACTTTTCGGTTTATGGTCATCACTATTTAATTTGCGCCCGAAACTGGTCACCCATGAAACGTCAATTTAGTCTCTAAGATTTGTGAACGGATTATACTTGCTTTGGTAAAAGAACACGTCCATAATTGTCCGTAATGTTCTCAAATGTATGTAAGCGAGGGCTCATTCGGTCAGTGCAACGGGTGGATTAAGACCCAAACCTCCTATAGATACGTATTCATAGTAATAATACAATTGTAGCGATAGAACGATGAAATGCTGTTAGTGTTTCAGCATCTTAAAACGTTATTGTCAGGTCAAAGATTTTTTTTGTATGGAAATAGCTGGCAAACAAGCTGACGATCCACCTGATGGTAAGTGGCTATCGTCGCCCATGGACATCAGCAACATCAAAGGCATCACTGATGCGTTGCCGGCCAAGAAAGAGAGAAGAAAAAGAAAGAAAGAACTGGCTCCCAAGCGAACCTATTGGTATTAGCTAAAATGGCTACGGTTAGAAAAAGAAAAATAATAATTAAGAAAAATAATGTTACGATATTTATTTTATATTGTATACCTGTCTCAGGTAGGACATAGAGACCTGAATAAAATTGTATTTGTACCAACCATTATGTACCTATTGTCCACAATAAAGCATCTTTGACTTTGACTTTAGGTTAGGTACATTTTGTAAAGGCGTTTATTAATATTCTTATTCTTACACGAATCAAGTCACAATGGATGGGATGGTAAAAATATTCACAATTAGGTATGTAGCGCACTGCCCGCGCATTGCTCGCGTTTTCTGAAACAGTAAGTACCTTATTCTATTCTAGATCATGTTCTACATGTGTGGTAAGTTTAATGATGATCCGTTCAGTCGTTTTTGTGTGTAAGAACAACCAACACCCATACATCTTTCTTTTTCTTCTCTCTCTTGGCCATCAAAGCATCAGTGACGCCTGTGGTGTTGCTGGTGTCCATGGGCGACGATAGCCACTTACCATTAGGTGGATCGTCAGCTCGTTTGTCGGCTATTTCCATAAAAAAAGCTTACAAAATTTCACGTTTGTAATATTTGTACGATTATATTGATATTATTCAATAAACATCGTGAGGAAACCTGCACACCGGAGAGTTCTCTATAAAAGTTCTCGAAGGTGTGTGAAGTCTACCAATCCACACTCGGCCAGCGTGGTAGACTATGGCCTAATACCCCTCACATTGTGAGAGGAGACCCCGAGCCCAGCAGTGGGACAATTATGGGTTGTTGCTTTATTCAATAAACATCAAAGAATTCAAATAACTACACAATGAAAATCAATGTAAAATAAAAAAGTCTTGCGTGTAAATGATCCGATATTGAATGGAAACTATTAACTGCATTGCGACGAAAATTCATGAACGAATGAATTACGAATTTCATACTGTGATAAAATTTAAATAAAGGCTTAATGTGTATTATCAAGAGATTCGGTGTGTTGTTTAAACTTTTTAAACAGTTTGTCGTTCGATGAGTAATTCCAATAACAGTTTCATTTTGTTCATCTTTTGCGTCATTGGACAATATAATAAGTTTAATACTACGAAAAGACTATGTTTGAATAAATGATGTAGTGTAGTTTTAATCTTAGGTATTCGTATTAGAAACTAATTCCTAAGTAACCGCACTCCACAGAATGTTTAGACTTTAGAAAAGTGAACCGATTGAAATAAAAACACTATTATACCATAGCAATAAATACGAATATAATTATACAGTGTCATAAACAGCATCCAAATTGGTTTAGCTGTCTCTGAGATTAGCGGGAAAAACTTTCAACCAATTTGATGAAATTAAAAAAATTAAAAACAAAATTATTCATTGTTGCATTATAAATATTACCAAAGATTTTTCTCGTATTTCAAGTACGAACCTCGAAAAGTTTCAGTTTTATTACTACAGATGAAATAACAGGAATAGGTTCACCTACTATGTTGGCACATCGCTCAGTTCTATACGTCACTTCCGAAGCTATATTGAATCGATAATAAAATAAAATTGCTTCCGCAGACCGGCAGTCTGACTCTCTTTATATTCCATGTATTTCTTACATCGATCGGAAACATAATTGAACTGATTCAAACGAATTTTCATACTGTTGAACTTCAGTTTCATTTTCTGAATAAATACGCTTCTTAGAAGTTATTTCATTCTTATAATTCTGTTCTATGTTTTATCCAAACCAGCATTGAGTAATGAAAGTTACCTAAATATTATTATCATGTACCTAATCTTTTATCAAAATGCTGAGAAGTTGATCGTAAATTAATGCGGGCATTCATCATTTTTATAAGATTAGAATATTAAGGTAGGTGAAGGACATTCAAATTTTTTGTTCAGAAATGGTTGACAACAGTTTTGTTAATAGATAAATTATTCTTTAATTATTTAGAAAAGGTTTTGTTATTCAGGTAAGTAAGGTCAATAAGTGCATTTTATAGTGATGCTGATCAGTGATCACCTTTCATCATAAATGTCTTAATGTCATAGGTGTCTTCAAGAGGAGATTGAATATTTCATGTTGGAATTCATCGCCACTTACTTAGGTGGGATTGTTGACAAGAATTAAAAATACATAATTAATGCACAAAAACACTTCTATCTCCTCTTTGTTCTCATTCGGAAAGGCATTGTTGTTGGTATAGATACAACATGTTTGTGATGACCATGGACGATGGTGATTACTTCACTATCAGGTAGTTCTTCTGTTCGTTCATCCATAAATAATACCATGATAATGATATGACTATTTGAGCTGGCCGTTTGCGCGCTCTCTGACACCCAGTTTTCATTACGCACGCTAAATATGTAGTTTATTTGTATTAACTTAGTTGGGCAGAAAGTTTTGCATAATGGTTTTGGAAAGAAGCCAGAGTATGACGCAGTTTCGTGCTATATGATACACTACACTAAACCTTTGCGTAATGGTAATATCTGATTTTTATATCACATTTTTTCGTACATTATTGCTATCACTTTACTCACTTATTATTCTCTAATAGTCTTCTCATCTTCTCTTTACTACATACATTTTTTATGATATCTTACTTCCTACTTCTTACATAAATTATATAATATAATATAATAGTTATAAATGTGAAAGTTAGTGCGGATGTATGGATTTCATTACGCTTTCACGCAAAATGTTGTTGAACGGATTTTCATGAAATTTACCAAACGGATGGATCATGCATGATCTGAAATAATATATAAGGGTACTTATTTTCACGGATAATGCAGGTAAAGCCGCGTTCAGAATCCTAGTCATTGATAATTAAATATCCGGGAAACTAAGTTTGCAGGATACAAGAATTTCTCGTTTAATAGTTGAATAGGTTGACCGAGCTTTGCTCGATATTTTAATATTGCTTAACAACGCCATCTACTGAAGTAGCTCTGTGTCGTTAAAGCAGTTAGTTGCTCCCAATAATAATAGTATTATCACACGCCAATAGATGTCGGGAAGAGTCAGTGATATTGTAGCAGTTTTCATTGCCTGAAAATATGCATAAAACATAATTTTCTAAAAGTGAAACCTAGCTAGTTCGATTTATCACCCCCAAAACTCTCTGCGTACTAAATTTCATGAAAATCATAGGCACCATTTACGAGATTCCGAGAATATATCTATAAATATACAAGCAGGTATATGATATAGGTATATTACAAACACTTCTAACGTGAGTATGCACTATTTTATAATACACACAGCGTTTCTGATAAAGATAAAAACTAACTATAACGCGAAACCTTTCTACATGAAACTAAAGTTGACTCCTGGAAAAACTATAAAATGTGATGGTACCATCTAGGTAGAACCGTACCACTACCGCTCAAACGTATGGAAGTGCTGAACAAATAGGTATTGCATCCGATTTACATAAATAAATGGACGGTGCATTGCTCGCAAAAAGCAAATACCGTCTTTTGTTTTTTGGGTTGCGACGTGGTTTCAAATGACATCGCTGCACGGAACAGATCGTGATTTCACGATAACTGTGCAATGGTAGGTACCCAAGGGGTAAAAATGGGACCCTATTACTATGACTCCACTGTCCATCTGTCTATCTGTCTATCACTCATTTAATACGCATTGAATATTAAATATTATGATATAATTGGAATAATGTAATTTGATTTAATTTATTATTATTATTATTATTATTTAATTTTATTTATTTAAATTTGGTACAATTTATTGACATTGATTGTAAGTTGATATTAAATTAATTCGTTATTATCTGACATTTTGACATTTGCATAATTTTAGTAATTATATTTTGACATAGGATTTTTAAGTTATTAATGGGTGCTAAATTAATTCATTATTATTTGACATATTGACATTTGTGTAACTTTTATTAATATTGGACATAGGACAGTATGTAGTAGTAGGTATTGATAAGTATGTAAAATGATTTTTTTTTATTGTTAACATTTAGATTTATTTTTGTTATATACGCTAACGCATTAGGATTTCCCTGTAATGTTAGTGTATCTTTGGAGTAAATAAATAAATAAATAAACAAAATAAATCACCAGGCTGTCTGTATCTCATGAACCGTGATAGCTAGACAGTTGTTTTCACAGATGATGTATTTCTATTGCCGCTTTATCAACAAATACTATAATCTGAATTTTACCACGAAAAAAATTACCGACTTCAAATTAACTCAAAAGCTACTCGTCAGATCTAGCTCAAGTTTAAGTGAGACTACATGACAAGCACCAGCTTTATTAAAAAAAGAATCATCAAAATCGATTCACCCAGTCGAAAGTTATAAGGTCACAAACATAAAAAATACAATCGAATTGTACACCTCCAACTTTTTAAAATTCAAAAAATTAGATTATTACTGGTTTCTCTTCAAACGAATACCTAATATTTCATTGTAGCTTCTAGAAGTATGGTGGACCTACCAACAGTAACGAGTAAGAATAGATTTGTATTGATGAGATAAACAGGCACATTTAACTGTTAATCAAATGAAGCACACCACCATTTAACTAAACTAAATAATCTTTTATGCAATTTAGATTCTCCACAATTCTCCACGGATATAAACTGGTTGAGAGAGATATCTATGCTAATATAATCAATTTTCCTAAACAAAACGTTATTCGTCACGGTAAAAATGGCGTATTGATAGTATCGCGGGTAAGTAAACAACAATGTAACTGTATCGAGTTTTCATATTTATTCAGGCGCATATTGGAATGAATTGTTTGTAGCTAGAGGCTCTACACGTGGTGCGCAATTGGTAACATTTTTAGAATAGATTAACGAGGTAAAGAGATGGAGTAACTAAATATATTTAGTGCGACTTACTAGCGCTTTGCCGGTGTTTTCAGTTTTAGTTTTCGCGTAAAAAGGTAACAAAATTAATAATTTTCCACATTTATAATATATGTAGGATATGGCGGCTACATTAGCGGTAATTGGCAAATATTCGTAGTATCAAAAAGTTACGTGGTGTCAGGAACAGGCAAAGTTGAAGTTTTTTCGCAAACATCTGAGTACGAATATTTGTTTGCTAATGTACAGGTTACATACAAAATTGCTTTTGTCTCGTGATTTAAAAAAAATGCCACGTGAAATATTAACAAGATCCTATACAATTGATACAAGTATTGATTCCGTTAAACCATTTCCCTTGTAGACTAAAGACTTACAGGGCTCAAAGTGATAGGCATTGTAATCTAATAACTAACTTCTTTTTAGAAGTAGACATCTTTCGCTAATTTACGTAATACTTGAAAATTTAAAAAAATTAAACAATCTAAATTATTTATTCTATCTATAGAGGACTTTTTTTATTTTATTCATGTCGTTGCATTGCATGCCGCTATAACGAGAAAAATGCTTCAGCTTTACTTGTTTTTGCTTGATACAAGTCAGTTATTAATTTATTTGCATTATTTTCCACTATTCTATTAATTACGTGAGGGGAAAATATACTCGTAAAATCTTTGTATCTCAGTTGAGGTTGAAATTTTGAGAAAAAGTAAACCAGTATCTTCTACGCTCGTATTTATGGAAACTTTATAACTTTGTACGCTCCATCTTTCCTTATCATTAATTCTAAGATTTCAAGGGATATTTGATACCCTTTGTAATATTTATTCAGTCGAAATTAAATGTTTGGTTCAATGTTTAGTACAATCGTACCTCACTTTATTTTGTTTCAGTTTCAATTACAAAGTTGCTTAATGTGATTTTTGATATATGAATTTACGAAAAGTTATTAAACCCCGTACTTCTATTCCCTATTATACGGATATAGACATACACAAATACTTTATCAAAGACACAGAAAATTATATTGCGGTTGGTATGATTGTGTAAACGATTATGTATTTATTATTAGTGCTCTGCGCGTGTTTTCCAGAATATATCTTATTGCAGATAATGATTTATCTGCGTGTTAAATTTCATGAAATCTATTCAGTACTTAAGCGTGAAACAAACTTACACCACATACAAACTTTCACATTGTAATATAAGTAGGATTAACTTATTACTTCACGTAGTTGATACATAATTTTCCCGTGACGTTTGCTCGATATAAATCAGGGTGCACTTGTCACAGCAGTCCCATAACTGGTAAGTTACGTCCCGATCACCTGTCGGCCTTGGAAAGAGTTATTACGGGACGTATTCGATGACCAGTTTGATATACGCTTCAACTCAATTGGATACATTAATTTATAGGAGGTAGTAGCATTACTAATGATTTTTAACTAACCAATTTCCCTAAAAGTGATCTATAAAATTGAAATTTAGTTTATTTATTACTACTGGGCACGGGTCTCTCCTCTGACTAGACTAGAGCATACTCATCCACGCTGCTCCAGTGCGGATTGGTGGAGGAGTTAGTGGCTAACCCAATTGCCCGAAGGTTTCATGTCGTCGAGGGCCTCCGACATTGCATATCGACTGTTATCTTACGACAACAACCAAGGCTGAAGGCTTTACGTGTCCTCCGAAGCACAGAAGCGCTTGTTAGATTTGAATAAGAGATGGGTATGGAAAGTTAAGAAATGCAATATTAAATTAATGTCTTAAAGCGAGAATCGATAAATGTTTGTAACCTATACCATTATTAATAAAGTTAAACCACAAAACACAATGACTAGTTTTATTTCATGATGATTAACTTTTTATTTATCATGGAGGTAAGTAAATAATACACATATCTGCGGCAATTAATTTATTGAAATCCTTGGTTCGCAATGTGCTTTAATTCTGTGGAGAAGAACCAAGAATAAACTCCATCACAGCACAGAATTACCGCAGTAATATTATATCATTTCACATTTCATATTTGTATCAATATTATCTACACGTTATAAAATGGAACAACAGTATGACATTATTGAATTGAAGGCTGGCAGAATCGCAGTTTAACCTTACAACATCATGACAATACAATCGTTTCAATTGAAATGCTACTATAACAAACAATAATTAAATAGACTGGCAGAGTAACAATATAAAAATATCGAAAGTACTTAACTTCTGTAGAGGGGCTGCTCTGTTCCGTAATCGACACTGAATTCCACCGAGACAATCTCAAACACCCGCTTTTTACCAACCGAACTGTCTACCTCCACACCATAATATCACCTAATATCGCCTGATATTCGTAGACAAAACCATAAATAACTTGTAATGTTGTATAAAAATAGTAATAAACAAATACAATTTATAATTGAATTAAAGTATTTCAAATCTATCAAAATTAATGGAATTTTATAATTAAAATATTTCTACCAGCAAACAATTTTACTTCCTGTTACAAATAAAGACCTATTAATAAAAATTATGAAGTAATAGACATTTTACATTATTATAAATTTTCAAATAGATTATTTTGATTTTACGTATGTCGTATATTACCAAATCGTACAATAATAATATTATATCTATCTTATTACCAAATTTATTTTAATCTGTTATTACAGTGTTTCCTGTTACGATGAATATAAATAATACAAGTTGGAAAAATATTGCAACATTATCATTAATAGATATATTTCCTTTTTATAAAAATCTTATTTCATATTTTCTATTTATTGAGCAATTTTTACATATACCTACATTATACTTAAATATACAATATCTCTCACGGCCAGACTGACTATACTTCGCTCTCGAAGTACTAAAAATACTACATCGTTAAACATGCTAAGTACATAAAAATACCAAGACAATTTAGTTTCTACTACTTTTACAATTACCGTTTCTTTTCACATTATGATGTATTTCATTTCATTTCATCACATTTCATTTCATTTCATCACATTTCATTTCATCACATTTCATTTCATTTCATCACATTTCATTTCATTTCATCACATTTCATTTCATTTCATTATTAAGATTAATATATTTCATTTCATTTCATAAGGGTCCACCAGCCTCCCACCTGCTGCACATGAGTCAGGCTAGGGCTTCTAAATCAGTAGACATTATCAGCAGTTCCTTCAACCTCTGTTCTAGCCTCCCACCTGCTGCACATGAGTCAGACTAGAACTTCTCAGTAGACATTGTCAGCAGTTCCTTCAACCTCTGTTCTAGCCTCCCACCTGCTGCACATGAGTCAGACTAGAACTTCTCAGTAGACATTGTCAGCAGTTCCTTCAACCTCTGTTCTAGCCTCCCACCTGCTGCACATGAGTCAGACTAGAACTTCTCAGTAGACATTATCAGCAGTTCCTTCAATAATTTGATCCAGCCTCTCACCTGCTGCACATGAGTCAGGCTAGAACTTATCAGTAGACATTATCAGCAGTTCCTTTAGTAATCATCACATCTCAAACGATCCTTAGACAATTATAGTTGCATTTCATTTCCGCAGACAAACTACAAAATTCACACATCCATTGTTTTCATTTCAACCCATAACACAATTGTGTTGACAAAATTTAAACTAATAAAATCGAAGATACTAAATACCGGTTCCGTTTGGCCATCCAATTCAATACACATAGTACAAAATTTAAGATGTGATGATCACCAGCAATAACCGTAGACAATATTAAATTGCTATCGTTACTTATTTATGACTTATACCTACTTTTATTAAGTATTACTTATTTGAAACTAAAAAAAAATTGTCAAATTAATAGAATTAGATCTTTCAATTTACTTAATACAATTCATTTTTTATCTAAGCAGTATGTTTCCAGTATCTAAGGTCATCATAAATCATTGTGGGTAAATCCTAATGATTATATTATGTAATCGAGCCTTTCTATACTACACGTAGGTACATCCTTGCTATAGGTACTATCACTGAGGCTACACTACATAATACTTATTACTGTTAGAAACTAATCTTACATAAGATTTGCGTATCCAATGTTATTCATGGATATTATCCCAAAATTAACCTAAAATTATGTGTATACCTATACAACAAAAGAAAATATCACGACAATATTATAAAGAGGAAAGATTTGTGTTTTTGTAAGTTGGTAATGAATAAACTCAAAAACTACTCGACCGATTTCAAAAATTCTTTCACAAATTGAAAGTTACCTTATTCTTCTTTTTTTTTTGCAAATTGGTTCAGTTAGTAATACATAAATCTTTATATCGTAAAACCTTTTAAAACTTTTATAGCAAATCATAATAAGTATATCATATTATCATCGTAAATGTAATAAAAGTAAGAAGCTAAAATTTCTTCAAGATTATTTGAAAAATGTCTAAAACAGATTCCAATGCAATTTCTACAAAATATCTATTGTGCAAATTTTATTTTAATCGCACCAAAAAAAAACAAGTGTCAATTTAAAGAACACCTCAGAGTCACATAACGGTTACTCAAACCGTTCCTTAGTACAGAATCACAAAAATTCACTCTCCAAGTCAGTTTACGTACAATTAAAGTTAAGTATACAAATACCTTTAATTGACTATTTTATGGTCGATTAGTATTGAGTTTTTTTTTTTAATGTCAAGTAAAATCAACCACTCATCATTGATATTGATAATTAGCAGTACCTACTCTCATAAATAAAATTGCGTATCCTGTTTAATTTATTTCAATTATTATCTTAATTCATTATTTTCACTGTTCATTATGAATTTGTAGTAAATGATATTATAATAATGATATGACATGATATTGTTTTAATTATTGTAAGTGGTATGAACCGAAATAAATAAATTTAAAAAGAAGAAATAAACTACTTTGCCATATTTTTAAGTAAGGAAAAACAGTAAACGAATTTCTTGTTATCATTTTATTATGAATCCTAGTTCTAAAAGGATTTAAAATAAATATTAACTTTTATTTACTATCAACGTATTTTACATGTGGCTACACAAACCCCCCATGATAATTATGATTTACTATCGATAAGGTAATTTGACGTTGATCCGCACCAGGGTCACCGAAAGTAGACAATATGACTGAGATGAACCGATACTTTACATACCTATTTAATGTCAATTACTTACGGACTCCTTACGACTAAATAAACGAACCTTTCCGAGTTGGGCCGTAAATATTTTACCTACCTATTTAAGTGTGGGTACTACAATGTAAGCGAACTAGCGACTACCAGAAATTATTATTAGTATTTTAGGCACAAAAAATTTTGAAGTTTACATATACCTAATTGAATCCGATTAACTTATTGGTTAGCCAAACAAACCAAGCGTAAAGTAATTTGACTTAGAATTTAGAACATACCTACCAAAATTATAATTCGTATTTTTTTAAAGTTTTATAAATATCTCATGTTTATTCCATAGCAAACTACGTCTTCCTATTGGATTACCTACTTTTTTATTTGTGTAATTATATCTACTCAGTTATGCATAATCTAATTATTAGAAGATTAAATATTATTCCTAATCATATTTATCCTATCGATTTACAAGATTCAATTATGTATCTTAATGGCTTTAATTAATTTTCAAATAAATAACAAAATTGTCATCAGTCTACAGTGTATATTCGTATTATATTACAAAATATTGTCGTATATTTATTTATACTTGTTTCTCTAAATGTAAGTAGGTGTAGGTACTATCCAACTCCAAGGATGACACCCGTAAACATTTGAACTAGTTCTATGTTCCTATAAAATATCAACCATGCCCCATGTACATATATGAAGTGGAACGAAATAATACAAAATTAATTAGTTTTTAACATAAACTTTATCCTACTTAGCACTATCTAGAACCCGATTTCAAATAAATCTATAAAACACAAAAATTCTTTGTACGGATTTTGTTTAAGGACTCTGAAAACATCCGGCCGATATAACCCAAACTGGTCCTATTTGAAAGACAATAATGCGAAGATTGTTTGAGACCACTAAAACAATGCATTAGGCACATTTTAGAATTTCAACTTTTCCTATACAAAAATCCTAAGCGTAGTAGCACACGCCGGGTATATAATACTAGTATTTTATAAGCTTTCTAATAGTTTTATTGCTATTAATTTTAGCTAACCCTGCACAAACATTAACTTCAAAATTACAGAATAATTAAAGGATAGCTTCATTTAATATTTTATTAACAATCTGCGATAGATATAATTATAAATAAGGTTTTGTTATTGTTTTTTTTTTTAATATCACATTAAGTAAAAAGATTAAAAGATACTTAGAAATAGTAGGTGTACTAAAGTAGGTATATTTTTTTTAACAATAATATGTTTTTAATTCAGAATAAATTCCATATCGCAATTTGTTTATAAGAAGTTGTTTCGAAATTGTTACGATTTTTTTTTTGATTTTGATATTGAGATGTTTTTAGTTTTGATTTAAATTGATGTTAATTGTAGTGGAAATAAAGCCTTATTTACCTATAATTGTTTTTTTTATTTATATAATACTATAGATACCAAAGGACAAAACAATAGGTTATGGTCACAAAATATGACACTATTACTTTTTTTTTCATACATATGTGGAATAGTGACACTAAAAGACACTTTTTTTTATATACCTGTAAATTTCTCCTGTAAATACTATTGTTATAACTAAATTTAACTAGAATCTCAAAGAATGTTAAACAACCAACTGCAATTCATAACAAAAGTTCCCCAAAAGCACTTTTAAGAACCTTTTCTGAGACTTAACATTTTATTAAAACTTTAAAGCGAATTCCTGAAAAATAATGTTTTTCGTTTAGTGACAGTTTGATTTTCAAGGTGCGATATTTCTCTTAATAACCATTTAAGCTCTTATGCCTCTTGCCTTAGCGTTATGAAATTATTAAGTAGTAAACGGCCCAATATCCGTGAAGTTTTGATATTCACGAACTTTGCAGGTCTGTTATGCAAAAACTAATAACCTTAGAAAAACGAGATATATATGACTTGGTAGGTAATTTATTCTAGTTTTCAGATTATTGTATCGTTTCATTTTAGTAAAAAGATTTATGCACAATAATTCGAAAAATATTAAAAATAAGCCTTTTGTCCCAGTATCCGTTAAATTTGTACTAGTTTTCGTTAAATAGTCCTGGAATCCGGTAATTTTTACCGCGAATTGAAACTTTATTGCTTGACGTTAAAGTTCACAGAAATGTTGAAATGAAAAATTCATACCAAAGAAATGTTGAAATGTTCATACCAAAGAATACACATTAAATAAACAAAATATGTATATTTAAGACAAATTATACATACATAGGTAATTCCTTTATTAAATCGTATAATCATTAAATTATTTTAATATGATTTATTTAAATCAACTATCATTAGGGAGGTATTTATGAATCACATTATTTTTGAACTCTTAGCTATGCACTACTTACTGCAATTATTTGTGAAATTGTAACTATTATAACTTTAGTAACAAATAGGTATATCACTAACCTTACATGAACAGTATATTAGCTAAAAAGCACTTAAATACGCTTACAAAATAGAAGAATTGAACTTGCTATCACCTGCGGTCAGCAACACGCACTAGCCAAGCGTGGTGACTACCGGCTAAAAACCCCGCATGATAGTCACAAATGAGCCTCGGCCCCCAGTCAACAGGCAGGCAACATACAACACCAGGACACTGTGGACCGACGACAAGGTAAAAGAGCTGGAAGAAGAGAAACACAAGTTATACTGGAGTATTGTGGGTTTATCTGAAGTCCCAAGTTAGGGAGGAGGACAGGATAATACTCAAATCCGGAAACTTGTTCTATCACCGGGAGGGCGAACACCTGTCCCAAGGTGGTGTCCAGTTTCTCGTCCACAAGTCCCTCGTCAACAACATTGTGCAAGTTGGCAGCGTGTCGCCCAGGGTAGCGTACCTTACACTCAGAATATCCAAACGGTATTCTTTGAAGGTCGTACAGGTATATGCGCCAACTTCGACACATCCCGACGATGAGGTTGAGGTTGTGTCTGATGACATTAGTAGAACCATCCATACCTCGAAAACTCATTTCACAGTTGTGATGGAGGACTATAACGCAAGACTAGGCACGCGAAATGACAACGAGATGAAGGTGGGACCCTTCGTATATGGACGACGGAACCAATGGGGACACTAATTGCTGGCAAATTTCATGGAGAAGGAGGACTTATTCATGATGAACTCCTTCTTCAAGAAAAAGCCGCATCGCAAGTGGACCTGGATAAGCCCTAATGGTTCAACAAAAAGCCAGATAGACTTCATTCTGGCAGACAAACGGTATATATTTAATGATGTCTCTATGATCAGCAGGCTTAAAACCGGAAGCGATCACCGCCTTGTAAGAAGCATATTAAATATCGACGTCAAGCTGGAACGGTCACGCCTGATGAAGTCTACGCTATGCCCAACACCTGTCCAAATCCAGGGTTCCGAGAGCTTTTAATTCGAACTCCAAAATCGTTTTGCGTGCCTAGAATCATGCACGTCAGTGGACGAGTTTAACACCAAGATAGTAACAACTGTCCACGAGGTAGGATCGAAGTACTTCAAGACCCACCCCAGTGGTATATCTCAGGTTCTCTCAGAACAAACCCTCGGTCTAGTGAAGGACCAACGAGAACTATGTGTGCAGTACTGCAGTGTCAGACCTCTATGGCGGAGTACAGACGGTTCAATGAACAGATCTCCAAGTGCAGGCGACGCGATTTGCGAAAAAACAACGCAATTCGCCAGAGATCTGTCTATTGGGCAAAGTCAGCTTACGAGGTTGAAGACCGAGCTCGGTACCTTAGTGTCATCGAAACCCGTAGTTCTGAGTGAGACGGAGAGATACTATGGATGGTTTAATGCCTGCTCTCAAGCTCCAGCTCCCCTCGAGGAGAGCGATAAGCAAGCCAAACTAGCCCGACACTACACAGAAGATATCCCGGACGTTAGCCTGTATGAGATTAGAGAGGCTCTCAAGTAGCTTAAAAACAACAAGGCACCGGGTGATAACGGAATCACAACTGAGCTGTTAAGAGCTGGGGGGAAACCCTCTTAGCAGCGCTCCGAAAGCTGTTCGATTCCGTCATTAATACTGGGACTACCCCGGAAGCGTGGAGCAGAAGTGTGGTGACTATGTTCTTTAAGAAAGGGGATAAGACCTTTTTATAATCATAATCATAATCATTTATTTGCTATAAATGTGGTGCTGTAAATGTGGTGGTGGTGGTTTAAAGAACTACAGGCCCATAGCACTTCTGAGCCACGTTTATAAGCTGTTTTTGAGAGTGCTCACAAATCGCATTGCACGCAGACTTGACAACTTCCAGCCTCCCGAACAAGCAGGATTCCGAAAAGGCTACAGCACCATGGGCTACATACACACACTGCGGCAGATTATACAGAAGACCGAGTTGCCTTTGTGGACTATGAGAAAGCCTTTGATTCTATCGAGACCTGGGCAGTACTAAATTCTCTTCAGCGGTGCCGGATCGACTACCGGTATATCGAGGTGTTGAAGTGTTTATACACATCAGCCACCATGACCGTCAGAGTACACAACACAGCAACAAACCCCATCAAACTGCAGAGAGGTGTCAGCCAAGGGGACGTCTTATCCCCAAAACTGTTTACCGCTGCGTTGGAAGACGTGTTCAAGCTGATGGAGTGGAAACGACTTGGCATTAACATTAATGGCGAATACATCACACACCTGCGATATGCCGATGATATAGTCATCCTGGCGGGACCCTGGATGAACTTGGTACAATGCTCGGGGACTTGAACAGCGCCTCACAACGGGTGGGTCTTAAGATTAACATGGATAAGACGAAAATCATGTCAAATGTCCATGTCACACCCGTATCGGTTGTTGTTGACGGCGCTGCTCTCAAAGTTGTAGACGAGTACATTTACCTGGGCCAAGTAATCCAAATGGGTAAGTCCAACTTCGAGAAAGAAGTCACTCGTAGAATCCAACTCGGATGGGCTGCGTTCGGAAAACTAAGTCATATCTTGTCGTCCAAAAAGTTACCTCAGTGCCTGAAGTCAAAGGTGTTCGAGCAGTGTGTGTTGCCAGTGATGACATGCGGATCCGAGACGTGGTGCTTCACTATTGGCCTAATGAATAAGCTTACAGTCGCCCAGCGGGCTATGGAACGAGCTATGCTCGGCATTTCTCTACGCGATCGAATCAGAAATGATGAAATCCGTTGACGAACGAGGGTGACCGACATAGCTCAGACAATTAGTAGGCTGAAGTGGCAATGGGCTGGCCACATAGTTCGAAGAACCGATAACCGTTGGGGAAGAAAGGTCCTCGAATGGAGTCCACGCCTCGGTAAAAGGGGCACAGGACGCCCCCCGACCAGATGGACCGACGACCTGAAGAAGACAGCGGGTATCCGCTGGATTCAGAAGGCTCAGGACCGGTCCGAATCGCGCTTGTTAGGGGAGGTCTATGTCCAGCAGTGGACTTCCAAAAGCTGATGGATGGATGGAGACTTTTAACTGAAACTTTCAATTGAAAAATGATTTTCTTCTTCCTTCGACAAAACTGTACCCGGTCCCTTGGAGCAATTGACGGGATAGAGACCACGGATTATAACATGCAACGTTGACCGTGGGATACCGTACTGCGCGTGGCAGCAGCTGAAATTGAGGTCCCTTTTTTGACTGCCTCCATGGCTTTTAATACAGCCTTTTGCTTCTCAGTCTTAGCTGAAATTAAAAAATGAAACATTTCTTGCAAGTCTTGCCACATGCCTTAATATCCATCTCAGCTACCAATGATATTATAGAAATGCTACAGGAAAACGAAAAAACAACCAAAATAAACAAGGTAGGTAATTATTATTAATTCCAAGGAATGTGAGACTTTAACTCAAGACAATAAGGACCATGACAGGTTTAGGAGCAACTATTAGTTCACGAATCAGTATCCGGCAGAAAAATATACAGTTTCAAGCTAAAATGAGACCTATGTGAAGGCAATAAGGTTCAATAAAGATAGTTTAACGGGTTTTGGTTCAAGTTTGATGCGCGTACCAATATCCGGTAGAAAATGTACGATTTTGCCGGGTACTAGGTCAAGTAGGGATTTATGTGTACCAATAGATGTGAAACGCAGAAATATTAACATTTTAATTAGATTCACCTCAACTTGTAGGTTATATCGCTAGATAATTCATTCAAATATTACAGTAATGTAATCCTGTTACCGTATCGTTATCCGCAGCAGTATGGAAAGCTCAACAATATGACGCGGTGACGTCCTAGTTCAGTAACTGAACTTTGTATTTTTGTAAAAAAATCCTATAACACAACTTTCATGTCAAACAGTTTCGACGCTATTGCACTTTTTAGACAGTTTTACCATAGCATTTGTACAAAATATTACCAAGAATATGTTGCCATTAACAAACTTTAATGTAATATTGGTAGAATGGTGCACTGATAGAAAAACTGACTAGTTACCGGATACTCGGACATTACCGAGAATACGTGCTTCTACCCTATTTATATTTAGGAAAATGATTTCTCAAAATTCTATCTGTGGTCACCGCTATGAAACAATTATTTATTAACATAATTATAAGAAGACCATAACTTAACTATATGAAAATAAAAAAATAAAAAAAATTAAAACCCTCAGGACAATACACTAACACTTAAAGCAGTTTTGTTTTTAGTTACCTAAATGTTAGATACCTACACACTGATTCAACCTACAAACTATGGAAAAAAAAGTTAATTATCGAATGTTAAACAAATAAAATACCTACCTAAATAAAAACTAGTTGTGAGTATTCTAAAATTGTGCACATCTGGTATATTGTGTTGATAAAGAATAGGTCTCTTGTTTGATTTTGTTCAATTATTATTTTGCCATAATAGATATTATTTTTCTTTGGGAGCCTGGCGCACTAGTCTTTCCTTGTCGGATTTGTAACAATTTATGTACCTACCTAGTGTTTATATGAGGTATATAAAAATAAGCAAATATAAAAATTATGTATGTATAGGTACTATTTATGTCCGAAAATTCATTTCCTTGTAAACAGTAAACAATTAGGTAGTCACAACCGTATAAAGATTTAATTTGTATACCTACCTACTTTGTGCTATTTGTAATTTCCATTTAAATTTCAATCAATGTTACGTATATCCTATTGTTTGAAACCTCTATACCTACTGTACCTACGTAAAAAGTTTGAAAATTTGTCTTCAATTCAAACCCGGTTGTCTATTCTAAATTAAATAATTCATAGGTTTTTTTTTTTTTGATGGCCGGTCAGAGAGAATTCCGCATCCTTATTGTATGTTTTAAAATTACTTAATGCACAGAAGAAACAAAAAAACTTAAAACTAAAACAAAGCCCTCTAGGGGCCTTACCGCCCTTAAAGTCACTTCGGTGCTGTTCCAAGGCGATTCCCTCGGTTACTTATTGAGATGTTTCGATACTAGTTGTTCGTTCCGTTGTAGCAGATCCTTACGTCGAAGACTGGATATATTATTTCATCGTCATAGTTTCGCTGGTCCAAGGCCGTGATTTTTCTTCTATTCTGAAACTTAAATAAACACATATTAGGATACATATATTATTTAAAACGCGAGTCCGATTCCTACACTTCTGATGTTAGATTTGAATAAGAGATGGGTATGGAAAGTTAAGAAATGCAATATTAAATTAATGTCTTAAAGCGAGAATCGATAAATGTTTGTAACCTATACCATTATTAATAAAGTTAAACCACAAAACACAATGACTAGTTTTATTTCATGATGATTAACTTTTTATTTATCATGGAGGTAAGTAAATAATACACATATCTGCGGCAATTAATTTATTGAAATCCTTGGTTCGCAATGTGCTTTAATTCTGTGGAGAAGAACCAAGAATAAACTCCATCACAGCACAGAATTACCGCAGTAATATTATATCATTTCACATTTCATATTTGTATCAATATTATCTACACGTTATAAAATGGAACAACAGTATGACATTATTGAATTGAAGGCTGGCAGAATCGCAGTTTAACCTTACAACATCATGACAATACAATCGTTTCAATTGAAATGCTACTATAACAAACAATAATTAAATAGACTGGCAGAGTAACAATATAAAAATATCGAAAGTACTTAACTTCTGTAGAGGGGCTGCTCTGTTCCGTAATCGACACTGAATTCCACCGAGACAATCTCAAACACCCGCTTTTTACCAACCGAACTGTCTACCTCCACACCATAATATCACCTAATATCGCCTGATATTCGTAGACAAAACCATAAATAACTTGTAATGTTGTATAAAAATAGTAATAAACAAATACAATTTATAATTGAATTAAAGTATTTCAAATCTATCAAAATTAATGGAATTTTATAATTAAAATATTTCTACCAGCAAACAATTTTACTTCCTGTTACAAATAAAGACCTATTAATAAAAATTATGAAGTAATAGACATTTTACATTATTATAAATTTTCAAATAGATTATTTTGATTTTACGTATGTCGTATATTACCAAATCGTACAATAATAATATTATATCTATCTTATTACCAAATTTATTTTAATCTGTTATTACAGTGTTTCCTGTTACGATGAATATAAATAATACAAGTTGGAAAAATATTGCAACATTATCATTAATAGATATATTTCCTTTTTATAAAAATCTTATTTCATATTTTCTATTTATTGAGCAATTTTTACATATACCTACATTATACTTAAATATACAATATCTCTCACGCTCAAGAAAAGTTTACCACAAGCGACCACACATCTAACAACCGACCTTAGAATAATAACGCCTAGAAACCTATTGCGAGCACGAAAAACGCGCAACTAAAACTTAGCCATATCTGGCTAAGTTTGTTCCGCGAGCTGTCAGTGCTCATCGTCACGTTAAGTCGAACACAGCTCGCGAAAAATAATTCAAAATGACTGTCTGCACTATAAAGAAGTCTTCTAGCACATCAGACAAACAAAATAAAAGTGATAAAATTTCATTTCACAGGTAAATACTTACATTTTATAGATTTTCTGTACGTAAATCGACTAAAAACAAATAATTTGAAACACAATAACCTATCACTACACAGTGTTGCTAGTTGTGGGGGAAAAATTGTACACAATGTTTTTAGTTGGTTCTTAATATTGAGTTTAAAGAAAGTTGGTAAGTATAATCCTACTAAAAATACAAAGATCTGTTTAATGCATTTTCACAAAAAGGATATATACACAACGAAAAAAGGTTTGCGAAAAATACGCCGTGGTGCTGTGCCAGCAAAGGTACCTAAGGTCCCAGATATGTAAAATGCATTAGCTCATGTCAAGCTAACTGCTTGAGGATGGAGCGGCCTCCGGCTCCGCCGTTAAGTTGGTGTTTAGGTACTTAACAATGAAAAGGTAAAATTCAGGTCAGTCAGTAAATATCCTAGACTTCCTAGAGGTTAATTGTAAAACTATATTGTCAGCGATGTCAACTTATACATATATATTATGAGACATGTTGAATCAAAGCGAAAACTTTTTAAGAAACAGATACAATTACAGGGCTTTTAAATGGGAATGTATTGCTTTAATTTAAGAATGGTTAAATAAATACTAAATTTCAATATGTTAAACGTTTTTTTTTTATTATTGAAATCCTTATTCACCGATACTTCCTAACTATATCATTTGATATCAAACATGTTTTTATAGTAGTTGTCATATTTTTTTAAATCAGATTATAGTTTTGCGTCTCCTGCAACTAATTTTCGCGAAAAAATACAAACATCTACACAAATATGTTTTGCATAACATTTGTCTATGATTTTTTGGTTTGATAACGTTTTGTATAAATGTTTCACGAAAATGTTTCTCACAGAAGATGCGTCTTAATGTGAATTTACACAATCATAGGCATTTAAATTTAAATGCATTAAACGGCGGCATTCATCATTAGATTAATGGTTGATAAATTTGCTGTTATTTTAAAAACATGTAATATATTTATGAATATAATCATATTCATGTTATGTATTTAAAGATCATATCAAACACATGACAAATCATCGCATAACAAAGCAGCACGTTTTCCCATTTTTTGTGGGTAAACGCCCGATGATGGTAACACCGGAGCCATATATTTGTGTGCGTTAGAAGAGCGTAGATACATACAGCTTACGCACACAAGGATAATGAAATGGCACGCGTTTACGCTTATGTTTTGTTTCAGACGCTACTTCTAGGCGTTATGGGCGCTCCATACTCGCGCGAGAATCTCGCCGAGAATCTCGGCAAGAATCTCGGCGAAAATCTCGGCGAGAACTTCCTTGGGTACACACTCGCAAGGTTCTCAGTACAGTTCTCACGCTCGATGACTATGGACGCCGAAGTAACTGCTGCGGCAAGCTTATTACTATGCGCATTTGCATATTATAATTACGCTTATATTAAAGATAAAAAACAAATTTAAAAAAAGAATAAATAAATATTGAAATGTCATCGCGGCATCGGTCCTCGATAAGTCCACGAAGTTTTTTTATGGAAACAGCCGGCAATCGAGCTGACGATCTACCTGATGGTAAGTGGCTATCGTCGCCCATGAACATCAGCAACACCAGAGGTAAAAGCGAAAAGTAAAAGTAAAAGCGAACCCCATGGAGAAATAACAATAGTAATAATGGTATTAATTAACAATTATAATCAATACTACCAATATAATCCCTCCGAGGGTCCTACCAACAGGGGGCCGGATTTAGTCGCCTCTTACGATACCCATCCAGCGTGGGTTTGTGGTTAGTATTCTAAAGCCGCCCCAATACGGCAAAAAAATTTATTTGTTTTGTCCATCGAATGTTGATAGGTAGGTACGTAGTACCTACGTAACGCACTAGCCAAGGCATTGAAGGCATGCGATGCGTGCAGCGGCCGGCATCAGAATGAGACAAAAATCGCATCAGTGATCGCAAAGGTCCACACACTGTCGATTCATCGTTGCGATATTCATAATTGCATGGATTTTTGTTGCGATCGCCGATATCGTCTGCGATCAAGCAAATCGTTAACAATCTCATACACTACCGATCCGTCGTTGCCGACCGATCGCAACGACGGATCGCAACGACGGATCGCAACGACGGATCGCACCGATCGATCGCATCGTCAATGGCCCCCTTTAAAATGTAGTGATTAAGTACTCTGTGTGCAAGACTGTGCGGTTGCCTAGGTAACTAAGTAATAAATTATCAACACAAGTTCTCGTCAGTTTCTCGCGCGAAAAAACCGAGAACACGGCGAGAACCTGCGAAGTTTATGTGAATCGGTTCCACATTCATGTTCTCGTTTTTTTCTCGCCTTCTCGCGAGATTCTCGCGCGAGTGTAGAGAGCCCTTTATTATTCTAAGCAACCGACCGTGACCGCTGTTGCTTAACTTTGTCGATCACTTAGGAACTATGTAAGCCGCCGGGCTATAAGCGCTAGGTTATAAACGTAGTGAAAAAAATAATTAACAATTTTTGTTATTTGTATTATAGATACTGAGCTACTAATCCCATCTTATAAAGAAACATCGCAAGAGCTGCAACAGTCAGGGAGTCCAACAAAAATCATCACAAAACCACGATAAGACTGCCTAGAGTGTACGGCTGGAGGGAGAGAAAAAGAACAGGAGAGAGAGAAAGAGAAAGAGAGCGAGAGAGAGAGAGAGAGATAAAGAGAAAGGATGAGAGACGGGGAGAGAAGGAGACACAGGGAAATACATTTTGTTATATTTTCGACCTCGACTCGACCCATAATTATAATATGGATTACCTCATTACAATGTCAAAAAACATGTTAAACTAGGTATAATGAAGATGATTCCTTGAAAGATATTCTCAATCATTTATCATTACGGATCAAGGTGCCAATCTGAATGTGAAGAATGAATAATAGATTCAGACGAGGGAGATGAGATCTCAAGTGCGGTCCGATAAGACGGCTCTGTATTCAGTATTCACGCTCATGCAAACGCATGCGGCCTCTGATTAAACCGGGAACGTTACACATGAAGAATTAAATCAGAATAGATGAAAGAATTAGTGGTTTCTATGCGGCTTTAAAGGGATGGATGCTGTTTTTTTTTATCAAACATCTATTTAAGGCTCAGTTCAGCATGAAGTATGAACCCTTAAATTAATTGCTCGAATGGTTAACTGCTTGTAGTATTTTTTAAATATAAGTGTCAATTAATCGACCAAGTTAAGTGCAAGCGGGGTTGGTGAATAATCAATGTGATAAATCCATTTTTAAATCGACTTTTAAATTTTTTATGAAAATCAATTCAAAGTTTATTTCAATTGTAAGTCGTAAATGCAAGGAAATAAATAATAACTTCGAAAGAAAACAACAGATCTATAAACTTCCATAGTTTTACGAATATAAATAACTACTTCTCCCTAGACTTGACTCTTGATGTGGTTGGGGTCCTATTTATTCTGAAAGAAATTCTTAATGTAGGAGTAGTTTTTGTAGAGATGATTTGTAATGTGCGACAATATCAAAATGCCTGTTACCATGTTTTATTGTAAATATGGTAAAAGCACTGAGACGTTCCTTTCGCATTTCATAACTCCAGCAACTCCATCGCCGTAACGCCTGAATTTTTTATTACAATCGATCCCAAGCGCCGAAGTCAGTTGGAACGGTGAAAAAGTTTGCGAAATAAAATTGATTCATTGCGATGAACTCCTATGAATAAATGTAGTTGGTGAATGGACTACGAATAAATTTGTCAAGTAGTACTCTGCCGCTCACATATCAGCCAAATGTGTTGAAGTGCCGAATTTGCGCCATTCGTTTTGCAAAAATCCGTGCGTTGGTTTTTAATACGTGTATAACTAGTATAACCCATAATGTATGTAAATTAAAATAGTCTTAAAATGTTTTTCAAGAAGTATGATATTAATTAATATTGACTAAGTTAATTTTTAGTACTTGTGTCTCGTTATCAAAGAAACTTTATCATGTTCTATACATAACTTTAGTTTAAATATAGCCGAAATAAGTTATTTTTAGCTTTACAAAAATAAGAAGACTAACAAGATGTTTAAGAACTCAAGTCTAAAAATATTACTTTTAGAAGATGGGAAACATTTACTTTAAGCCTACGTGTATTAGATTAATAATTAATTAATGAAGACGAGAGCTCTAAGAATACTTTTCTTTAACACATCTACGATTTTGTTGTTTGTATTATTTTTTTAATTTAACCAAAATTAATCTTGTTTCGCTTCACACTGACTTCAAACATTCCAATTTACCAATCATTATAATATTTTCATTAAACTATATTTAGTTTGTTTCGTTTTTCAAACCTATATCTCGTCTTCTCTCTATTGACCTCAAATCAGTACATTCAGTCATTGAAAAGTGTGAATATCCCCTCAAAATGATTTTTATTTTTTTCAAAACCGCAGCGAAATTGTCAATTTATTGTCATTCCAAAAATGGCTTTATCAGTGGAAAAGATAACTAATACTCGTATTGAAAAATTCATACGAGCATTTTTATTCCTGGAAATTTGCAAAGCATATTTCTGCAATGGAGAAGACTGATGAAAGGAAATCCAATGCGACTTTATCTTCATTTTGCTTTACGCTTTTTTTAATTTCAATTTTTTATTTTGTATTAGCAACGTACCAATCTTCTACGTATTAATGTTTAAATTTGTAGTTAAATCGAGACTTTCATCTTTGTTACTTTTACTGAGCTTTTGCTTAAAAGACTTTGATTAGTAGTTAGGTATGTTAATTAAATGTGACTTGACGTGGATGTCTTCAAGAAAAGAGTGAATAGGATTTTATTAAGTTAGTGCGCTCACCATCCTGAACGACATCTCCACTTACCATCAGGCGGGATTGTGGTCACCTTACATATTTTAAGTAAAAAATCCTCAAATTTTAATAAATAGGATTAAATTAGTATTAGTCTACTTTGCAACAACCCTTGCAGGATTAATGCAGGATTGTTGCAAAGTAGACTAATACTAATTTAATAACAATGGATTTCCGCAAAGTAACGCCTGATACTATTATCTATAATAAATAGGAAATAAGGGTGGGTGGGGTACAATGAGAGTTACGATATACTTTATTTGAAAATCAAAGAATATTTAAAACTTAATGATTTGCATTTTAAACTTCACTAAAAATACACTAAGCTAAGGCAAGCGAACTCTTAGCACAATGATTATTCGTACTAAATCGTACTTCTAAATCGAAAAACTGCGATAAAATTAATTTCTAGACGTCAATAATGTGTCAAACAATGATTTAGTTTGAGGCCCCTATTAAATAACTGATCTTTTAGTATTATGATCTCTGTTATCTCAAGATTTGGTTTGAGATGTTGTCATACGTCAGATCGTATGTAAAAATGACATTTGATAGGTATACTATCTGAGATCTCGCCTTTGAGCGAGATCGGTTTATTAATAGGGGCCTAAGTATTAGGTACAGTTTTGACACACGTTTCGCAGGTATTGTGCCGTTTTCTAAGGCTCAGTATTGCTGGACTTCAGGGCATTTTACTAAAAGGACAGCAGTTCTGTTCAGTAGTTCTACTCTTCTTTTTAACCGACTTCAAAAAAGGAGGAGGTTCTCAATTCGACTGTTTTTTTTATGTTTGTTACCTCAGAACTTTGGACTGGGCGAACCGATTTTGATGATTCTTTTTTTAATCGAAAGCTGGTGGCTGTCATTTGGTCCCACATAAATTTTATTGAGATCTGACAATGGCATCCATGAGAAAACCACATAAGTCGTAAATTTGTGTTAAGATGTGCGCGACAAATTGACGAATAACTCAATATCACGCCAACCGATTTCGATGATTCTTTTTTTAATCGAAAGCAGACGCTTGTCATGTGGTCTCACATAAATTTGAACGAGACCTGACAACTATGTAGTTTTTGAGACTTTGAAGTCGGTTATTTTTTGTTAGTAAAATTTATCTCTTCATCTTTTGTAGTAGTAGTATAGTACGAGTATACTTTATATAAATACCCTCCCAATTTTCATCATAGATAGCGAAGAGTATAAGCTTAATAATTTGCTAATACATCAACCTAATAACTTCCATAGTGACTCGCGCCCGAAATAAATCACATGACACTGTCGCGGCCGTACCCTAATATAACTTATGTTGCGATTGCGTGCGTCATAAACGCGAAACTATTCGATAGAATGGAAATTAAGTGACCGTTATTCAATAACATTAGGGATGTTTCTATGGGCGTACCTAGGGAGGCAGCTGCGTCGTCTTCATTTTGTATACCAAGGGGGGTTAACCCTAGGGCCGAAAATTCTGATCAAGCTCCTGGGTCAGAAAGATGCACATGAATGTTTCTAAATGGAATCCTACTAAAATTATAAATACGAATGTTGAACACGTATGGATATTTTTTATTCCTTCGCGTAAAATCTACTGAACGGATGTTCATCAGGAAGACCAAATAATAACTAGTATAAATGTAAAAATAAAAAAAAATACCTGCCTGCTATTGAAAGAAGCTATCATGATACTTGTATCTTTTTGAAATCCTTATGATGAGCTTTTTAATTTGATACCCATATTGCATTATTTGATGTATTTTTATTTTTTGAAAATTCAAACACTGGGATCTCACAGCCACCATATTTGTTTTTTTTCATTTCACTTATCTAAGAACACTTGGAAGATACGAGGTAATAAAGAATATTACATACATACAAGATACGCGCGAAAAAAATAACCCTTCCTAGCAGTCAGGTAAAAAGATGGAATAAGCTGTTAATTAGTTATACATGTCTCCTTCATCACTTTGAACATAAATATTGCTTTATCGCTATTAAAATATAATGGTGTGAAGTAGTTAATTTTGTTTCAAGCTTTAATGTTAAAACTTTCAAGGAAGTAGAAGAGAGGAATGAGTTCACCACATACGATTAGCTATAAACGATATAGTTTAACCCTGTATCTAAAATATGTTTTTGACCTTCACACTTATAGTTCAAGAGCCCATGGCCACTAGATCTCAATTTTTCTATGGAAATAGCCGGCAAAAGAGATGACAATCCACCTGATGGTAAGTGGCTATCATCGCCCATGGACATCAGACACCAAAGGCATCACTGATGCGTTGCCGGCCAAGAAAGAGAGAAGAAAAACAAAGAAAGAACTGGCTCTCAAGCCCCCAGCCGGAACACGACAAGTCATTTGGCGGCTGATTGGGTTTCCAATAATGCAATGTAAGAGCAATGCAGATACATTTCAATCCCCTTAAATTTACTCATCAAAATACTCACTTTAAATAGGTATTTATTATTAAATAGAAGGTTGTGCCGAGAAGTTGCAGACATGGTTATGTATCCATACGCTTAATACACTGTCTGATTGTTTGTTATTACCACCTTATAAAGAACTGATGGAATCCACTTGATCATAATTCATTGAGAAATGAGCAGGTGAGCGATGGTTACCCCTAATCATTACAATGGCTATTTTCATTACAATTGGATCGATACCAAACATAGCTATTCGTTTTTATCATTTGCGGCGACATACACAGTATTACGAGTACGTAAATCATATTAACGGTGTATTTCCACTTAGCACCTATATTGAATTGGCTCATAATATAAATGGGTGAAATTTAATTCTCTACAGCAGGTCTTAATGGCGAATAAATTAGCCAACGCTCTGAATAAATACTGTATAAAAGATGGAATGAATTATTGAAATTCTCTGCCGCAGTGCAGTTTTTAGCGCTTGGCGTAACTGCCTTAATCAATGCGATCTTTCGCTGCTTTTTATGCAAACTGTCATCTTGTTGGTGGTAGCAAGGTGCATGGCAGGTGGTTGCATGTACAAATAGAAGGAGGTTGACGTACCCAAGGTCGAAATTATAACCAAGTAGGTACTTTATATATATATATATGGTATAAATTAAAAAAAAAATCTGATATTTTTTTGTTTTTTATCATCTATAGCAGGAATTGGCACACAATGGTCCGCTAGCCAACTCCGGTCTGCTGACAGTTGCACAGTTGGGCTAGCTTCGTTAAACCTCAAATTCACTATGTCCAGTTCAATGGAGCCGTCATTATGATAAATTTCCATGACCACATTTTTATTGCTTTACACACAAAAGCTACATCCGTAAGTTATTACAGGAAGATATGGAAAAAGTGTAACAAAATTTCCTGAAATATGATCGAATAAAAGTCATCATGGGTCGCCAAGCCCGAACAATACAATAGGAGCTGAGATCGGCGCCCTGCCAAATAAGCACCGTGGAGTCTGCTTTCATTCTGTGAAATTATAATCTGCACATTTTTATAAGAAATGCTTGATTTGAGCTTGGGTCTTAAATATTTGTTAAAACATACTTCCTTGGATCTAAGGTCCTTCAATTTCCTAATTAAAGATACTTTTTTTGAAAACAATTTAAATCGAATGAGCCATGAATGATGGAATTGTAATCTTAAATTTTACATAAAACTTTGTTTTCGATATTAATATTTAAACTAATAAAATGACATTTTTTAACAAACAGTTGAATACTTGATTTTGAATTTTGTACGATTTAAAACCTTATGAAAATCGTTGCAGCCGTTTCCGAGACTCAGATTATTATTTAATATTATAAAAGAATTGCTAGTTTAAAGATAGAAGTGCTTTATTGCTTTATTTTTAAAAGTTTATTAATATTTGACATGACTTTACATTTATCCGACATTATACTATAATACGCATATTATTTACTACAGCTATTAAAGTTGTAAATTTTAGTAACAGTCTACATTTTGTTGAAAGACGTCGATTCCAGACAACCTTACTATCTATACCTAGTACGAAACAGGATACTCACCGCCCGGAGCAAGAGTGTTCGCACTGAAGTAGGTGATGCCTCTTAAGTAGCAAGTAAGTTGTTTGAAGTTTGGGGGAATTTGGTAGCGACGCTGTCATTGACACTATAATATGATAATAACGGAACTTGAATGAATAATTTTCAGTTTTAAGACAATATTCTTCCGTTGCCATATTTTTCGAGTTGTTTTGTAGTTCGCTCGGTGTAGCGGTGGTGTAATCAGTGTCTTATCTACTCTATACGAGACACCAGTTTTTACTGCAATCACTCACTGGTATATCTTTACGCGTCTACCAACAAATATTTAGTTAGTAAATATTATCTCGGCCATCAAAGTGATCTGTTAAGTAGACCCATGGTTGTAACTTCTAATAGCTTTAGGCACATTGTATTAATTTTATCGGAGACTTGGTAACTATTTACTTTGCCTCAAGCATAATAATAAGTATTATATTTAAGTTGAAGTTCACAAAATGAAAGTTAGATAATATCCTAGCTGGTGTTTTCGGTATTTAAATACGGTTTTGATAATTGCGGAAAGAAATGTTATTTCAATGATGAGTGGATTTGGACTCATAATCCAGGTAGGTTTTAGTCATTGAGAAAAGGTATGCTATTCTAAGTATTGGGCACTGTACGTCACACGATGACATCACGCCGAAATGTATAACGCTATCGAAGTTTTTTACATCAGTTATATATAAACAACGCCCCAACAATGTAAGATCATTTAGGGTTCGACCGCCCTCCAGGCAACACCATCTCGTCTGGTGAATATCTCCCTTTGCCAAACCACCTTTACCTCGTCAACACAAGACAAGAAACCGACATTAAATAACAAGGAACTCGTTACAACTACAATCTTCTAAGTGTAACCGAGAGTGATTACGAAAACTAGCAGAGGTAACACACATCTCGCAAGGTAAAAACTCGCATTAGTAGCGTATTGCACGATGAGCTACTCGTACTCTTTTTGTAACTGTAGGAAATTTTGGCACGCAGGTGATTAACGTATACTTTCTGCCTATACGAGTATACATACATGTATATTAGAGTATACAAGTAGAAATTATACGAATCACCTGTGTGTTACGTGCGAGTAACGTATAAAGTGCGTGGCAAAAGATGTTTTTCTATTTACTAAACAGGAGGGCTATTCTCTAAAATACAAACTCGAAATCGAAGCTCACTCAAGTAAGACTCGAAAGCAAACTTGCATCACATTGATGTGTCATTCTATAATCATCTAGTACGCAATTGCGACATGAAGTGAGTCTCGAACTCGAACTTCAAACGACTAAAGATAGGAATTTTGACACTCATCGCGGATTCCGCTGTCGAGTTACAAAACAGAATAGTCTTGCTGGCAGGGATAGAGTCCAGCTACCTCCGTAGATTGGTCTATATAGCTCGGCTGAGTCTCTGAAGGATCGTCCACATTTCCGCGTGAAGCTATAAAGGCTGCTAGGGCCAACGGCAAGCATCCATTCGAAAAAACAAGGCAGCTTGGATTCAAGTATCAATGAATCCGTCAAATCAATGGTTTCGGGGGCGATAAATCGATCTAGCTAGGATTCATTTTCAGAAAATGTCATTTTTATCTGTTTTTTTGCGCAATTAAAAACTACTACAATAGATTCTTTAGATTCTTCCTGACATCTATTGGCGAGTAGTAACACTAAAGCTACTTCAGTAGATGGTGTTGTTAAGCAGCACTAAGCCAATGAGTGTTTGGTTTGAGGTTAGACCAAGAAAAATCAATTCTTCAAAAAAAACCCGATATACAAAAAAAAACCGAGCAAAGCTCGGTCATCCGGGTACTATTGGTTAAACAAAGTATTTCTTGGAAATTCCTGATAATTCTGTCCAAAATTTTACTTGAATGTTTCCTCATTGGCACTCTTATCGTCTTTCGGTAACAGAACCGCCATCGATCAAAGGTTTCAGTTGATTTATTCGAACAGGAAGACAGAATCTCTTCTTTGATATATTATTTCAGGTTTTGCGAAATCGGATTTGGTTCTTCTTCTTTCGTTACAAAGCCCTGAAATTAAGTTTACAAAACGTAAAAAGATTCATCTTTTCTTTGTTCCTTGTAAAACTAGGAACAGTTTAGAAAGGAACCGTCAACGTTAAAATTGATCTTAAAAATTAGCTCTCAGTAGATATTTTTGACATTTATCAATGAAAAGAGCTTCGATCACTAATAACATAACTAGTGAACGAAGGAAAAGAGATTGTAATGAGATGGACGCAATATTAAAATATGAGTCTCTCCTAGAATTATAGACTTCACTTTACATTAAATAGATACAATATATGTTTGCGTCACATGCCAAGGCAAGTTTATTTATCCCACAATAACATTTTTATTTCAATGGAAATTTTTCGAAACTTCGTTAAGCGCGATTTTTTATTGAATAATGTCTTTAATAAACTTTATTACTTCATAACATTATCGTACAGTTTTATCCATTCCGTTTCTCTATTCTGAGTAGTTGCTAATCACCCCGTGCGTCATTTCCGAGCATTGCAGAAAAACGTGCATGTCCCACGACACGCAATACGATAATAATGCGAGTGTTACCCTAGTTTACCCTTTTCGCTATATGATTGAGCATTATTTACTGACCCACACGAGTTTTATGATTGTTTTTTCTTGAATTTTATAAATAACTAGTCACTTTTTGGTTTGGAGAAGCAATGTACGTAGTTTTTGAGTTATTTTAAAGTCGGTTATTTTTTTTAGTAAAATTAAAATATTTCGGTGGCTTTCTATGTGACATGTACCCCTTCAAATTTAATGTGTACTGAACCTGATCAAAAGCCCGAAAAAAAGGCAAAGTTATGATTGACCGGCCAAAGAAATCGTGTAAGTTTTAATAAAACTAACTTAAAAAGACAAGTTGTCTTTGATTAGTTAATTCAATTGAAGTATTTTATTCATAACTTATTATTTAAAAAGCCTTCGCATATTTATATTTAAAAATTTCAACCCCGTCGGTTGGCAATTTCAAACGCTGCAAAACAGATTTTTGAAACAAATAGTACGTGCATACAGGAGCGGATATTAAAATATTCAGAAAACATGACGTGGACACGCGGCCCTCTTTCGACAAAAGATTCACCGTAAAACAAAATGAAACATGAATTGCCTTGCCCGCGTTGTTTTTGAATTTCCTCTTGTGCGATCCATTTTGCAGAACAGTGGATTGGCGGCTGTAATCTGAACACACTTTTTGGGATGCAAATATTTTTCGGCAGTATAATTTTAAGTATATTTCTAAAATCCAAAGTAACCTTATCATGTTACATAACATCTTAATTTCTAATCTTTGGAAGTTACTAAGCTCTTTAACTATCCTGGAAGCACCTGTGTATGAGAAGATCTTACATTTGCGTAGGCAACACCTTCTACAAAGTTAGAAGTCACGTAAATTACAATAATGAAGAGGCTGTTAACGGATTTCTTCATGCGTTACGGATATGTATAGTCTGTGGTGACCACGCACGTAGCACGTATGTTTGTTGACATAAAAAATCTTTATTACACTCAACAAAGATAAAGTTGCTAGCTTTATTTAAATAAAGGCTACTCACGCAAGGTTGAAGCTACTATTTTGACCTTTTGCATAAATTGTGTTCATGGTACAACTACGATAGCAAGGAAAAACTGTTGACTGGTGACAGCGGACAGGAAACATGGCGAGCTAAACGAAGAGGGTGAGGTAACAAGTCGTGTTTTGAACACACGTAACAGCTTCATGCAATAAAGTACATGTTTTTATGTAATTAACACAGGCATTCGTTACCCATTTATTTTCTGTGCCCAAAAAGTTTCAGTTTCAATAGATAACACTACTATCTAACGCTATATGGCGAAAGGTTATTACAAACTAAATGAAAGAATTTTAAAAACAAGACTGCTTGGACATGAATTTAATAAAATATTATAGTGTTAGTCTAGCTTCAACCCATTAATGACCCATTACTGACCACGATTCTCTCCTCTTGAGGAGACCTGGAGCATACTCTACCACGCTGATCCAGTGCGGATTGGTGGAGGAAGCCCGTGAAAGAAAAACACTGAAAAGTATTTGTAATAATTCGAATTTTACCAAGAAAAAATAACCGACTTCAAAATAACTCAAAAACTACTCGTCAGATCTAGCTCAAATTTAAGTGGGACCACATGACAAGCACCAGCTTTCGATTAAAAAAGAATCATCAAAATCGGTTCACGCAGTCGAAAGTTCTGAGGTAACAAACATAAAAAAACATTACAGTCGAATTGAATACCTCCTCCTTTTTTGTAGTCGGTAAAAAACCAATGAACATACCAACCAATGATAATTGTTTGTTCGAACTCGAACCCTTTAATTTCTACAGACGTATTGTACATACACCTTAATGTCTCTGGTGTAATTTATTGACTGTACTTTTTGAAGTGAAAACTTCTTTAGTAAGGGGGTGACTTGAAATTTTATGAAACGAAACTGTCCAGTGGAGACTAGAGATGAGTGGAGACTAGAGATGAGTGGAGACTAGAGATGAGTGGAGACTAGATATGAGTGGAGACTAGAGATGAGTGGAAACTAGAGATGAGTGGAGACTAGAGATGAGTGGCTAGAGATGAGTGACTAGAGATGAGTGGAGACTAGAAATGAGTGGAGTCGAGTTGAGTAGAGTTGATTTTACATTCGTCTCATTATCTTGAAAACAAAATTTTTGAAGGTTTCACTTCTACCACGTGTGAATTGCACACATTTTAATTTTTAAACCTCCAACCTATTCGTACCTGTCAGCCAGTAAGTTTAGTTTCTAGGTTATTACGCTCAATTTTAATAACAATCAGTCAAGAATAATAAAGATTAATAGAGTCTACAAACTTTTTATCTTTCGTTATTAATTTGAAAACTAATTAACAGATTCTTACCAGATCAAAAGTTCGCCGCAAAAATATTATACTTTGACGAAGTATCAATCACTGTCAATCATGAATAATAATCCGTTAATAAATCCTTGTTTGAAATTGTTTGTGCTTCAGTCGAATGACAGCGTTTGTTAAATGAAATAACGCTGTTATACATGGCTTTAGCCAATTAGCGACCACAACCATTGTAACCTCACCTCGTATTTACGAGGAGATTACTCCTTGGTTGGACGGAATCATGCAAATCTCCATAAATTTGTGCTCATTTGCTTGGTTTCGATCATTTAACTTAGTAAGAAAGTTTCTCCTTTTAGTTCAGTAGACAGTGCTCACAAAAGCATATTATGAGGTTTATAAACTACATTTCTATTTAATAAATCCACAACGCAATACTCACCGTTTAAAGCTCTGTGTACACTTTTTCTATCTTCATTCCGTTTTTTACGTATAAGAAATCTAATATTCCCGTTCAACCCCACCTCATTGAATAGCTCTCAAAGAAATAAAGGGTAAGTCCAACCGACCCACTTATTCCAGAGCAATACTGATTTTTAATTACGTACTATCGCTCTGCCAAGAATCGTAGACAGGCTGGGAATGCTATGTCATTAGCTTGATTACTTATACATTTAGATTCGCATGCATTCTGCTTTATATTTACATGGTCTGGCAGTCACTGATAACCAATGTATTGAATAAGATCATTTATGTTAAGGAAGAATGTGCATTTTATAAAATTAGAAACGTGACATTTGCTTATTTTATGGAAATGCAGCCAGTGTTAACTTTCCATTAACCTTCGCTGTAATATGCAAAAAGTATTTTTGAAGTACTTCTTTTGATGCACTGTGTAAATTAGATGAATGTGAATTTTTCCGACTGTTACTAAAGTTGCGCGCACGAAGTAATTCTAACGATCTACTACGATCTGCCGAAGCGCTCAATTTTATCTATAAAAGTATGCAATCATTTCATCAATGTTTTGTCATGACGTTGTCACGTTAAACTACCGTCCGTAAACTGACTTTACAGACAACCATTTTTTATTCGCTTTTAGATTCGTTCAAGTGTTTAATGTATCATTTCAGTGTCCTCAAGCGTATGCAATACAAAATACTAAATAGAGGTGAATTTGCAAGCACAACTAGATTATTGATAAACGCAGTGACGCGGTCTTTATGTGTTAATGAGTGTATCGTGGTTCCTACGAGGCTTAAATTACCTGTGTTGTTGCTGGATGAAATTACATTTTGTACCATCGGGACCGATAAATTATTGTTGATGTTTTGCTTCAAAACAATGTTCATTTACGCAGGTAATTAAAGTCTGTGTGTCGTTTGCGGAAGTTGAGGTTAAATTTTGTATGAACGCTGTAATTGTTGCGGTGATATCCACATTTTTAATTTAATTTAATAAAAAACCAGTTTGACGATTAACTTATCTTATTTTCACGATTTGAAGTTTTAACTTATGATGATTAAACATTTATTATACTCAAAATTACCTAAGATGCCCATAGCTGCTATTTATTAATATGAACTAACCTTGTATAGGCGTCTGAGCGAAATGGAATAATCATTTACTTGACATGAATAGTTGTATACTTCCAGACAAAGGATTCTGTTAAAATTTATTAAAAATCCCTAATGGTTTTCATTGGCGTTACTTACAAATCATAATTATTAAACGACAATGACAGAAACATGCAATGACATTTTTATTTTCCATGCCGTACTAATGTATTGAGCAGATACAATGAAAATGAGCACAGTAACTGGCCAATTTATTAACCGATTGCAAAATTTT
Source organism: Thymelicus sylvestris (assembly GCA_911387775.1). Taxonomy (NCBI): domain Eukaryota; kingdom Metazoa; phylum Arthropoda; class Insecta; order Lepidoptera; family Hesperiidae; genus Thymelicus; species Thymelicus sylvestris. The sequence continues at coordinate 18,648,526 of OU426889.1, forward strand.
TTTTGCTAAGAAGGTTCGACCAATTGTTTTTTGAGCTTGGCAGCGACTTAAAACATTTCCGTAGATAGCGTGTATAAAAGTTCTTTAAGTAAATTATTAAGTAGGAAGTTCAGTTTTTAATTTCGAAAGCGGTTCAATTATGTAATTAAAAATAGTCTTAAAAGACCCATAATGTTTTTAGAAGACTTTTTCAACGATACCTCACACTATAAGGTACGCGACATAAAAAAAAATTCATCCTCACGTTACCTGTTGGGAGGTACCCTGAAAAAAAATAAAAAAAATGTTTTTCAATGTTTTATTCTACAATTCTGAAGTTTTAATAAATATGTATATCCACGCCAATATACAGCGTTCTAGCACTTTGCTTCGGACAGACGGACGGACATGACGAAACTATAAGGGTTCCGATTTTACTTCGGAACTCTTAAAAAAATATAACATAAAATGCATTACTTAATACAGTATTCTTTTAATTGTTCAGAACATTAACGGTTGCAATTATTTCGCAAAATACGAGTTTAACAAGATAATAACGAGTGAAATAAGAGCTTGTCTACACAAAGAATGAACGAGAGCAAATTACTGCAGGAAAATATGTTCCTGCTATTGAAACGTGACACGCTTGACTGTGTTTGCAGAACAATTTGTTAGGTAACTATTGTTAGCCAGGTATACAAAAGTAATTGAATAGGAGTGTTGAGAGCTGCATCCAACCTTGTGCAAGTCATTCGTGATTCGTGATGTAACAATGAATGTGGCAATTGCTTGGTTCTTCCTGTTTGAGGTCGATGAGTTTGGTCCCATTCAGTTCAATTGAGATGCCGAACGAGTTTGATACGAAATCTGTCTACTCTTATTTTGCGAATTGTCTACATTGAGTAGACCAGTTATCTCATGTACAGTGATTATTGCTACCGGTAGATAATCAGTAACATTGAAGATATTGAGCATCTATCCTTAGGTCGCATATAACACCGTTAGGGACACAGATTCTAGATACATGTCTGTGGCTACGGACGACGCGATTTGCCACGTCGTTCATGATGCGTACCACGAAAGACGTCATCACCACTTACCCTTAGGTGCGATTGTTGTCAAGGATCAACTAATTCCATGTAAAAAAAGGAGTACAAAGGATCATTGATGAAGCTGCTCAAACACAAAGAGAAAAGAGTTTATTACAAAAAGGTTATGAAACTGGAGTCTGAAAACACGAAAATAAAAGCGAAAATTCCCGTACTGTAGAGATTTGTTCCAAAAAACACATGAGAATACGTTCGTTTGTTAACGTTAACTTCTTTATTAAAATATGGTGGGATTTTCTAAGCTTTTTAAACTTGTTGCTGTAGATGTCCCCGTGGTAACAAACTGTAAAGCGTGAGTAAGCTGTGAACAGCGGTGAAACGGTGAAACTGTAGGTGAAACGACGCGCCAATCGCAGATTGATACGCTTTAACGACTAGTACTGGCCAACTCGCAGCGATTTTTGAATCGGGAATGTTTTTTGGTCTCCGCCTATAAAGCTGCTATTTCTACAAATCAACAAAGATCGTGGTTTTCTTGAATGTTGTTGTATCGTATTGTAAACTGGGTCCATATCTCATATTTATGAAGTCGGTTAATTATGAATATTAAAAAAACGCTTTTAAGCGTGCTTTTTAACCGACTTCAAAAAAAGGAGGAGGTTGGACTGTTTTTTTTTATGTTTGTTACCTCAGAAATTTGGACTGTGCGAATCGATTTTGATGATTCTTTTTTTAATCGAAAGCTGATGGTTGTCATGTGATCCCACATAAATTTTATTGTGATCTGACAATGGCATCCATGAGAAAACTACATAAGTCGTAAATTTGTGTTAAGATGTGCGCGACAAATTGACGAATAACTCAATATCACGTCAACCGATTTCGATGATTCTTTTTTTAATAGAAAGCTGGTGCTTGTCATGTGGTCCCACATAAATTTGAACGAGATCTGACAAGTAGTTTTTGAGAATTTGAAGTCGGTTATTTTTTGTTAGTAAAATTTAGATTATATTTATATGCTCTAAAAAGAATAAAATAAATTTAAAATGAATCAAATCCTTCAATTTATTACATTTTACAATTTATGGTAAAAGCTTGTTTTGTATTTGTGATCTTATGTAAGTTTATTCAGGCTATCCGTAGAAATCATACGGCAAAACGAAAATTTACATTCAAAATTGAAACACAAATTAAATAGTACTATTTATTCAACAAAATTTCACAAATTAAACGTAGTACTTACAATTTATTCAACAAGGTTTGTATTTAATAACCATTACCAATGAATTAATGAATCAACATTTTCCTCAAAAATGTAATGTAACTTAAACTGGAGTGTAATTACTGCTTTTAACCAATTAAAGTCCGGAAGCGGCCGTCTTGAATGCAATCAACGCAACTCAATTACGGTACGTACTATTAGCTGATGGTTCAATTCGCCTCGGCTGCTTCCGGCCTTTTCACACTTTTACGTTCCTATTAAAATTAAAAATTTACCATAAACCGCAGATGTCTATATTATTAGCTTTCTGTTGCATTCAAATCGTTTATTCAAAATGTATCAATGATATATTATGCACAGTGCTACATATCAAGCAGGTCTTTGTATCAGAGAGAGCTCTTTGAACATTTGAAAGGTATAAATAAGGCTTGTACTAAAACTTTCAATTTATTGAAGAAGTACAAATTTATTCGACAATTATAATTATAATTAAGAGTATGATATCATGGACCTCGAATATCAGAAGTTTGTTATCAAATAAACTCAAATACCAATTTTGGCAAAAATATGAATTGATGCTGAATGCATTTAGTGTATGGTACTTCATCCATCCATCCATCCATCAGCCCTTGAAGGTCCACTGCTGGACATAGGCATATTCCTACTTACGTGTACTTACACGTACGTTACTTATAATTATTGTTAGTGCATATTTTCTTTATGGACAGAGGGAGAATGCGTAGCAACTAGCAAGAACGATATATCGAACCTCTGGAAATGATTTTGTTAAATACAACTGTATCTTTGCGAGCGTGTTGTAGTTTCAAAGATGAAAATAAGATTAGCACTAACATAGCGAATCTATTTAGCGAATTGTAACACCGCGATTTTTTAAAGATACCCCGCACTATAGGGTACGCGACAAATAAAAAATTCATCCTCAAGTTAGGGGAAGTACCCTGAAAAAAAAAATGTTTTTCAATATTTTATTCTACGACTTTGGAGTTTTAATAAAATTATGTTTTATTAGTTTAACAAATATTCATGCCAAAGCTTTCTAGCTTTCTAGCTCTAGTCTCTGCGTTATGTTTTGGACAGACGGACGGACGGAAGGACGGACATGAAGAAACTATAGGGGTTTCGATTTTACTTGGGAACCCTAAAAATTGTAACAATTATTATCCATAAATATTTTAATATCGAATACATTAAGATGATATTAAATAACATCTTCAAAATTATTTATTAAAACAGCTGTTTTATGCACTTGGACTCACTGTATTTATTATTATTCTCCAATACAGATAATAGTTAAATGTACAAAAATGTACATACGCCACTCACACGCTAAACTGTACAATGAAACATTAAAGTTTGAAAACCAATGCATAATCCATTACAACGTAAAACGTACTGAGCTTCGATAAACACCGATAAATATCGGCATGTGTATATCGCGCCGCAATACCCGGAAGTGGTGAACGATAAATTCACTGGCAAGTAAAATAAAACGGGGCTTCCGTCAGCCGTACTATGATATACGGTTGGATATTGCAGATATTACTTTTTACCTTAAATATACTTTGCAACAATCCGCGTTTAACATGTATGATGGTATATACTTTAAAACATGCGTGGCACCTCCCTCCCTCCCACAACGGAAACATGCACTACAGTAATTAAACGTATATACCAACATACATACCAGCACCAACACGTGTTTCGCCCCGAAACGGAGCATCATCAGGGTAAGTTGACTCTACGATGGTTAGTCGGAACTTTCCGAGGGTAAGTTGACTCTACGATGGTTAGTCGGAAAGTTCCGACTACCCTGATGATGCTCCGTTTCGGGGCGAAACACGTGTTGGTGCTGGTATGTATGTTGGTATATACGTTTAATTACTGTAGTGCATGTTTCCGTTGTGGGAGGGAGGGAGGTGCCACGCATGTTTTAAAGTATATACCATCATACATGTTAAACGCGGATTGTTGCAAAGTAGACTAATACAAACTTAATAACAATGGATTTCCGCAAAGTAACGCCTGATACTATTAACTTAAATATACGAAAATGTCCTAATGCTGCTTTTGTTACTGTCTCTACTTGCTGGATAATTTGTATCGTTTTTAGCACGTGTCAATAAAAATATATTTTTGTAACCTGGGTCTGTTTTTATTCTGATGATTGCAGATTTAATTTTTTACTGTCAATATACAAAATCTACTTTAAGATGCATTGACAATAACTGACATAAATCGCTACGTCAAGATAAAATAAGACTTTTTTGGTTTGTTTCAATAACTTGAATCCCATTTGCAAGCTCTAATTTATCATCAAAATAGCAACGTCATTCATGATAATCCGCCTCGAAGGACCATTTGAATGACACTAAAGGTAATGACAGCAATTTTAGAATTTAATTTACAAAGGCTAACAAACAGTCCCAAAGTATCAAGAAACCTCTATTTAATCCTAAGAGCCTTAATCGGATCGCTTGAATTAAATAAAAGGCCCAGCGTCTCATAAAAGGGTTTCGGTGTACTTCTAAATAAGACGGTTAATGCTAGGGGCACATAAGTGTTCTTAACTACGTATGTGAGGTACATAAATACTTGAACAATCAAACATTAATTTGTATGGGGGTCGTTGAACACAACAGAAGGTAGAATACTTGAAAATAACTCTAAATTTAAAAATCCCCTACAGTTACAGCTAATGACCTTGAAACGACTGAACAGATCTTCATGAATTGCTAAAAACCATTTCGATCACGTCAGCTTTCGAACAAAAAAACCGCATCATAATCGTGCCATCCATTTAACTATGATGCCACAGTTAGACACACAAACACACAATCAAACTAATGGCACCCCTCTTTGATCATTTGACATGTAAAACGTTACCCTGATGGGAGAGTTGATTACAATTGCCCACAAAATCCCTCGCTCAGCATGCAGTTTTCAAAAGTATTCCCCGTGTATTATGAGAAATTTTCTGACGAACTTTTTAATCGCATTCACAGAGTAACTATCACTCCTTGGCTCGCTGCTTAATAACTTTTTTACACTAAATATTTGTTTATAATACTAATAGTTATTCACGTTAAATGAACAATAATATTTTTAAAACATTTTCTGACAAATGCCAAACTTTTAAAGTTATGGCTTCATACGAAGGCCAGTTTTCATTTATTTTCTTTCATATAAAATCCTCGTATATTACTTTATGGCCTCTTTCTGACAATTAAACATGTAATGCAATTGTTATGTAACTATATTTATACATTTATACGAGAAGGGAAAGCCATTAAACCACTTCCTAATAATACGATAATTCCTAATAATACCTAATAAGACTCTGAGAAACGTGTTAGTAAATTCATAAAAAATACCTTAACAATTTATGAAAATAAAATACTGTCAATGTGAATAAACTGTTTGAGATGTTGAATTACCGTCGTCTTTAATACTGACGTGTACACAAAATTAACTTAAGTAATTCCAAGAAGGTTTCGTTTTTATAAGAAAATTCACGTTTACTTCCTGGACCGTTCAAAATTGTCACCAACTGGCAAGGACGGAGCTTTTCAGTTTTAGTATACCTAAGTGCATGCATTTCGGTGAGAATACACCAAAATTGCATTATTTCCTCCTAGTTCTATTGCACCGTCGCCAGGCGGGCTCTTTGTCTCGGCAAATGGAAAATATTGTTCTTTTTGCTTTCAATTCGCAGTGGATGAGAAAAGATAGGTGCATTTTTTGCGATATGTGGAGATTAGCCTAAATTTCTTATTGCTAAAACGATTTATCTGTTTGTTTTTTGTATAGATATGGTTGTATCAACTGGGCACGCAGTTAACCTAGAGGTCATTCTACAAATATTATAACTGTGATAGTTCGTGATGTATGGATGTTTGTTAGTCCTTCACCTAAACACTACTGTACGGATTTTCTTGAAATATAGCACACAGGTCAATCACATTACGTACAGCAAGGCTATTCAGGTTTGTAACTTGACAGCGGAGTTTCAAAATTGATGTTCGAGTTCTAGGATCACTTCACTTCGCAAGTGCGTACTAGATGATTAGATAATGACGTGTCAATATGATGCAAGTTCGGTTTTGTTTTGTACCTTGACAGCGGAATACACGACGAGTTTCTAAATTGAAGTTAGATTTCGAGACTCCCTTCACCTCGCAAGTGCGTGCCAGATGATTAGAGAATCACATATCAAGATCTCGGACTCAAACTTCAATTTTGAAACTCATCGCGGATTCCGCTGTGAAGTTACAAAACTGAGTAGCCTTGCTGGTCTTAAGAGCTGAGATGAATCGACTCCTCTGTTACCATCTTGCAATGTTTAGTAATTCAAAAAACATCTGCTTTTTTTCTTTCATTCCTATGTCCTAATCTGTAAAGTTAATGTCAATTCAGGCTAATTTACAATATTTATTGAAGTTATACTTCTAATGCGACTTCCAACAACGTTTGCTCTACAATGGAGGGGGTATAAAAGCACTGGATAGATGGCGCTAGCTGCTCATTTTACTCTTCATATTATGTTAAGAAATGGCGTTAATTACCACTGTTTTATTTTTATTTAGTACAAAATAGTTTTTGAAAGATAATCGCACGTTCAACGCTCCTGGGGGGAGGCGAGGGGAGGGGAGGGGAGGGGTTTAAATATTTATTTAACGATGCCAAAGAAGTATAACTTATCACGCGCGTACAAAAGTGCGTGTACTTTTACCTTTTACGTTCAGCCCTCTAGCATCCCACTTCTTGTTAGAAATCGAAATTAAATGAAACGAATCACGCGTTTGAAAGATTAAAACACTTAAAAGCTTACAGTTTTAAGTTCAATAAAGGAGGGCACACAATGGCCATAGTATAACAAGGCGGTATCATCAAGTCCTGATACAAGACATTAATATCATTCTTGTTACAACGCCTTAGAGTTGAAATTTGCGTAAATTAGACGTGAATTTATATGGGTTCGACTCTGACCTTCTCAATGGGACTCTAACGGCATTGTGGGGGATTCAGGGGGATATCGGCGATTACCGAGTGAGTCGTAGGTTCCGGAGCTCAATCGATGTGACCTTTAGGCTGAAGTGGCTTAGTGTGCGATATTCAATATGCATGATTATTTATAATACCGGTTCTTAATTCTTATATGTTTAGGTGTTTTAGCGACACACTGTATCGTGCAAAATTGTTGATAGTGTCCGTATTATATTATTGGCTAGACCAGCAGAAGTGAATTTACAGAATTTATTTGTACACTAATTATTTGTACTCTTAGTTAGGAAAAGCGTGTTTATGGCTAAGCTTTGAACAAATGATAAGTATTTGATCGACTGAAATAAATATGATTGAATTGATGAATCGAAACTGTCGGCCCAGATAGTAATTTTAACGTTATAAATGTTTATTGCTCTTTGAAGAAAAAAATACTGAATGTAATTTTATAAAATTTAGCATAAAGACAGACCATGTTCTGCAATAAGGTATGGAGTACTTATTATCCTGATAAAGTGGGCTAAGCCGTGGGTTGACCGCTAGTATTACTATAATAATACTAAATAAATACTCTGACAGGTACAGTCAAAATGTGCAGTATCAATAGTGACACCATAAAGCCTTATAAGCGTTAAATTCACACACCAATTCCCAGTAGTTACTGAGTTTACTGACTACAGCAAAGCGTTCCATGTTCAGCCTAGAACCGATTACTCACGACCTAATCTCTCATTTCCCAAAGAACGGTCCAAATTAGAGGAAGAGAATAGGACGAGAAAAAAAGACGATTATCGCTGTAAAAAATTGCCGATTTTCGAGCGCGGTACTTTCCGCGGTAATAAAACTTCTGGCCCGGACGCGGCGCCGCCCATCTCTCATTTTGTCGTAAAATCCCCATAGAGTCAATGCGCACTTGGATTTTGACATATTCATTTTACATAATTAATTTAAGATGACGTTGCCTTGCGTGTGTTTCATTGGCGTTAGAATTACGTTTGTCATGTTAATTTAAATTAATTTAAAAACAATGAAATAAGATCTAAAATAAAACAAATATAAAAAAATGACTTCCTTTTTTGACCTTCTTTACAATTTAATGAGATTAATTAATTCTAAAACTAACTAACTTCACCTTACAACTTTTTTTTCACTAATAATAATAAAAGTTTTACTACATAATTATCAACTCACCAGTGTTATCTCCTCAAGTTCCCTCCTTTTCAACCAGTTCTGCGCTGTCCTTCTCCAACCCTTCGGCAAATCCTCTTCCCGTCTAATAATCTGCCTTCACTGCTTACAATACTACTTACACAAATTCCAATGTGGGAAAAATACTACATTTCTAATACCACAGTGAGTAGAGACACCAATGGGGCGTCGCAGCGAAAAGCGTACCCTTAATTTTTAGCGGCCACTTAATTTAGTCGGTTAAGAACCGGCCACTGAAAATTCTATATTTCCTCTAAAAGGTATAAATTACATTAACTAAGATGTTAAGAGTTAAATTACTTGGTAATTTATTAGTTCACCCTACTTAGACGCGTTGGTGAAATATATTTATTATTGCAAAATCTTAGTGACTTGTGATTTATTTTAGCGAAATGAAGCTGGTATGAATTATTTTCAAGACTCTGGTACAAAACGTGATTTATATATTTGACGAACCGTGTGGCGCAATTGTTATCATGCCGGAGGGCCGTGCCAAGGGTCCTAGGTTCGATTCCCAGCGAGGTGAAAGTTTAAATGACGAGTTAAAATTTCTGTTGTAGGTAGGGGAGTAGTAGAAGTTTTTTTAAGGTTTTGACTTTCATAAGATTCTTAGCGTAAATACTGCTGCGTAAATAGCTGGGTATCGAACAAGGGACCCCTCGCTTCGCAGGCAGGGTCGCTACCAACTAGGCTACGGGGTCGTGTATAGTCCTGTTTGGTACAGAACACTGTTTCCTGAAATATAGACTGTTTGTTACAATTTCGTCCGTTTCTCAGCAGGGAGAGTACATTATGGGAGGTTGATAAGTACATTAGACCCCATGATACTGCGTAAAGACATTTTGGGATAACCCTGTAATTAAAAAAGTACATTTACAATTTGAAACACGTTCATTTCGCTGGTCATCTTTCTAATATAAATTTTGCTTGTTTGTTAGTCTTTCATGATAATCTAAATTTTACTAACAATAATTACTTTTTAACAAAAAATAAAACCAACGAAAAAAAACTGAAAAGCAAAAAATAAAATAAACCATTTAGTATTATAAATTAAGATCCGAAATTAACAGTAAATAAAAAATTTTGAGACCGTGCCAAACAAACAACCAAAATTAATTACATAAAATTCATAATATTATTATGAGGGCAGCGCGGCAGCGGCATGCGATGCACACGGCAGCAGCAGCGCGGCGCACATCTTTTCGCCGTTTGTTTTTTCATTGGTTTGGCACCGCCTCAAAATTATTTATTTACTGTTAATTTCGGATCTTAATTTATAATACTAAATGGTTTATTTTATTTTTTGCTTTTCAGTTTTTTTTCGTTGGTTTTATTTTTTGTTAAAAAGTAATTATTTTTTAATTTTTAGTTGCTATAATACTTATAATTAATAATAAATTATTGATTTTATGAATTATAGATTCAGTTACCAGGTAAAAATGTAGTAGATGAAATATCAATCATCCCCTATTTTCGTACCTATAGGGGTAAAATTTTGTTTCGAAATTTAAACAAGGGTAACCTTAAGGTATACACTATTCAATAAAAATAGAATTATCGAAATCGGATCATCCAGTACAAAGTTATTGGGGATAACATGTAAAAATTCCGGGTAAAAAACGGGTGAATAATCAATCATTCCCTATTTTCGTACCTTTAGGGTGGGAATAAAATTTTCAAAAAAATATGGGACCAACTTCAGGACATACCCTATCCAATAAAAAAAGAATCAGCCAAATCGGTCCACCCTGTGCCGATTTCTGCGTGATCATACATAAAAAAAAAAAAAAAAATATACGTGTCGAATTGAGAACCTCCTCCTTTTTTTTTCGTCGGTTAAAAAAAAAAAAATATACGTGTCGAATTGAGAACCTCCTCCTTTTTTTTTCGTCGGTTAAAAAATAACCGACTTCAAAGTTACTCAAAAACTACTTGTCAAATCTCGTTCAAATTTATGTGGGACCAGATGACAAGCACCTGCTTTCGATTAAAAAAGAATAATCGAAATCGGTTAGCTTGATTTTTTTTTTTTTTTTTTTAAATAACGCTTCACACTCATAGCCCCACACTAGGATTCCCTGTGTCGTGGGTGCCATGGACAACACACAACATAGACAAGGACATTCACACCCAGACCGAGAACAGAAATTCAAACTCATCATTCAAATTTCCGCCTCGCTGGGAATCGAACCCAGGACCCTTGGTTCGGCGATCCGGCATGGTAACCATTGCGCCACATGGGTCGATGTTGACTTATTCGTCAATTTGTCGCGCACATTCTTAATAAAAATTTACGACTTATGTGGTTTTCTCATGGATGCCATTGTCAGATCTCAATAAAATTTATGTGGGACCACATGACAGCCACCAGCTTTCGATTAAAATAAGAGTCATCAAAATCGGTTCGCCCAGTCCAAAGTTCTGAGGTAACAAACATAAAAAAAAATACAGTCGAATTGAGAACCTCCTCCTTTTTTTGAAGTCGGTTAAAAAAAGTACTGAACGGATTTTCATGAAATTAAGCACACAAGTAGATCTGGAATTAAGGGTACTAATTATCCTGGGAAAAGCTCTAGTAACTTATATTAAATATTATTCAAAGTATTTATAAAAAGTATATGCTTGTGTGCCAACAAAGCCACTCCACAGCGCATCTAAGCGCAGATCTCGTTTCTTTCAAAGCGATTACAATTCATAACTAAGCCATTCAAAGCGGGCGCGATTGCCCTCTTTGTCCAATTTCCAATTTAAATCCTTTCGTACGGAAATTCATACGTTCGTTTGTAGTGCTAATAACGCATAGGGGAATTTACAATGATTTACAAAAGATAGTATAGGATGAATGACTAGCTGTATGGTTTTTTACTTTACTTGGATTTGTAACTTTATTCAATTAATCACTAACTTTATACTGCTCTATATACTGCAGTATAAGTCTATTGCTTAATTCTTGATCGCACGACGATGGTATACGTTCTTGACCCTTAAAAATCATGTCGTCAGATAAAAGGAAAAGTTTTTTTGTTTTTTTTAATTACGTATTTAAAGACACTTTAACTACATATACTAAGATACTTTTCTATACAAGCTTTAGCCCGCGGCTTCACCCGCGTTAGAGTGGTTTCGAAAGGAAATGTTTCATTAATTAATTTAGATTTAAAGAACCATATTAGTGGCTTCGTACGCGTGAATATCAATTTTTCACAAATCCCGCGGGAACCCTGAGCTAAAAAATTGCGAGTGTATATTCTAACAAAATTGTCATATATTGAACCATACAAGTTCGTAAGATTTGAAGAAAATAGCGTGTGTTACACGTACATCATATAAACAAACAGATATTTTCAGTAACTCTACAAAAAAATCGCCCCAATTTTATGGTAGGGTTTAGTCCTTAAATTGCATTAAGCTATATATTTTTTTCCAAAAAAATATGGACTGTATTGGTGCATGGAAAAATAATTCATGCGAATTTTTCCGGAAAAAACGGGTCCGTTATAGTGTGGAAACGTCGATCAGGGAACCAATTAAACAGTTTTGGTTTTTCCCAACATTTTTCAGCGCTGTGTGATGCAACAATGAATATACCTATTTCGGGTTAGACGCAGACAGCTCTTTCAATCGTGTATTCAAAACGTGAACTAAGTTTAGCCGCATTGTTTGCCTTAACCCATGTCGTATTCTAGAATTGTGTTCTCAAATTTACTGGACCATGCAAATGATACGTTTACCACTCTGAATCTAGAAAGTTTGTCCATTTGTTGTTGCTCTTTGCAAATTAACTATCGGTAAATACAAAATATAATATTCGTAGACTAAACGTTGTATATATATATCTAGAGATATACTTCACCCGTTTGTTAAGCATGAAAATCCGTTCAATAGTTTTAACTCGAAAGAGTAATAAATATGGTCACAAACTTTAACCATTTATAATATTAGTAGAAGGTAACAAGACAAGTCTGAGATTAACTAGATGGTAATGGACCCATCGTCTTCCAACAAAAGGAACCGTTAAACATACTCGGAGATACGAGTGAGTTGTTTACAGAATACATCAATTGTGACTTTTGAGTCGTCCAATATAATTTGACTAGCGTTCTGCCCGCGGCTTTTCTCGCGTTTTCAAGGATAATAAGTAATCTGTATGTTATTCCAGATGGTCTATCTGTGTGCAAAATTTCATCAATATCTGTTCAGTAGTTTTTGCGTGATGGAGCAACAAACATCCATAAATCCTTATAAACTTTCACATTTATAATTAGTAGATTTGTTCGATAAAACTGCACGAAAAGATCTACTCTTCGCTAGTAACAATAGCCACTACAAAGGTTAAAAAAGCAGCTAAAATTGAAAAAATGGAAACTCCAAACGAAACTTGAACATCGTAGCTAAGCCGAGTGCAATCCTGTTGGAACGCCGAACCAAAAATCAACATTCTGCCTATATTCTAGACTGTGAAAAATTCTATCGCGTTTGACAGAACTATTGATAAACGGTTTTCTGAATTCCTTTATTTATACCTAACAAACAGAAAATATAGTTAACAAAAAAAAACTTTAACTTAGTAAACAAAAACCATAATATGCAATATAACAAAAAGCTGAAAAAGCTAAGCTTCCGAAAAGCTGGTAGATTAAAAAATGACGTGCATAAGTGTATCAGTGATACCTATATGAATAAAAGATTTTGATTTGAACAGAAAGTTTGTACCATGTATGGGTATATAACATGGCTCCTTCTACTAGTATACAGCTACTGCATTGGAGTGGAACCGACGTTTCCAGATTGGTGGCTATTTTACTATAGTAGTGAAATAAAAATCGAAAAAAAAATACCAAGCGTAGATTTATGGAATTTAGTGTGAGAAGCATGAAAAGGTGATCAGACCATCTACAAACGGCTTAGGAAAACACGCGACGTATGGTTTGGATGGTATTCCGGATTTTAAATCTCTTCTAGGAACAACTGTGGAAAGGTTTCAACGTATTTCAAATGTATGTAGGTTTTCTGTTTTCTCCTTACCTTTCAATACGTCGGCTTTTGCTGCTACTAATAGCGTGATGGTACAACACAGATACAGATAAAAGACTAAACTATGCTTTAAAAAGTTAAAACTAAATTATCTAGTACGTAATAGGTACGTGATTTATTTAAAAAAAGAAAAATCTTCGTCAAAAAAATGTGCACAATAAGAAGACTTTACGACTGATTATTTTTATTTAAAAAACTCTTTCTAACATCAAAATATTTCCTAAAATCTGGACTAAGCGAGAGTTAAATCTTTAGCTGGAAATATAAAACAGTTTAAAAATAAAAATACATTTTCTAAAACAACTTTTAGCTGTGTGTGACTTTAACTTCCTGATAAAGTCGAGCGCAATCCTATTGGCGTGTCGTACAAAAATCAACAGAGCAGCTGCCAACGACTCGTTTGCTGAAGAAATCCGCTGGAGGTGAAGTTAGAGGCAATAGAAATATAGGTTTCATGCGGATTTCCATCGTAACCAGGTTATGATTAAAACGATGTTTTACGTGTAAACGATACTGTTATTCTGACGCTTAATTTTTAAACCGACTTCAAAAAAGGAGGAGGTATTCAATTCAACTGTATTTTTTTAAGTTTGTTAACTCTACACCGTAAAAACATTTTACGGAATATTATTTGGTCAGAAATGATATTAAATATTCAACGGGGCGTTTCTTAGTTAATGTAATTTACTTAAAAGAATGTAGTGAGTGAACCATGTGCTTTCATAGTGAATAGTACCATCCTTGTATTCTGTTGTACGCTGAATTATTCAAGCCCATAAGGCTTGACATTATTATTTTAATTATTTTAAATTATTTTAATAAAGGCGTTGAGCGGTGGTATTATAATAGGTACCCATTTTTTAGTACTTAGTGCCAGTAATCTACATTTGACTGTCGTCTGAGTAAAGTCCAAGTCTAAGAGTGCATTATAGATCTCTCCCTAAAGAAATCCTTTTTTAAAACCACATTAATTTTATTTCAAAATGGGTAAACGTAAACCTCTTCACAGCTACTCGGCAAGCGATAGGCGCCGCGTGCAATGGCGTCGATATGCCGAACAAAAATCAACAATCCCATAAAATCCCACGAAACTCTTAGCTGCTGTCTGCTGAAAATGGAATTTAAAACTGTATTTTGGGTGCGGAAAAATAGATTACTATGGTGAACAAGAGATTTATTTGTAAGTTTAATTGTATTAGTAACTGTTGAAGTGATTAAAATATAATTCAATAAGAGCAAAGATCATACATAATTTACCATAAATGTTGATCGCTTTGATTGACGAAGATCGATGAAGAGAACACAAGATTATGTAGGTATATGCGTGATAATGAGAGAGAAACAGAGAGAGAGATAAATCATCAGTATTAATCATCATAGTAGTATATTATATTATTGCAAATTGGCATTTGTGCCACTATATAACAAACTTGTATGAATCAATATACGTCTCGTTCTTCTCCTTCTTCTTTCTAAGATGATGAAGAGAGAAGAAGTCTGCCAGGGTTGGGATGTAAATTTATCACCTACCAAATAGAATTTCCACTAATAATACCATACTTGTACTGTCAATACCAGTAGTAATCCCGAGTACTATCGTATCGTGAAGTACACAATTCTAGATGTACGATAGTGAAAACGTCGAAATTGTTCCGAATTGCTTTTCGAGAAAATGGACACATAATTACGATTTTAGCAACGTGTCCATAGAAAGGCGATAAGTATTTTTTTGTTTTATAATTCCCTAAAAAAATCATTGCTGGTTTGTGAACAGGATTCATTAAAATCACACTATTACCGAAAAGGTGCATCTGATAAAATGTTCATTTTATTAGGAAAATAATGTTTTCCATTAATGCTGCGCAAGCAATTTTTGTGAACGGTGTATAACAAATAAACTAAACTAACTAAACTAAAAACTAAACAAAACTAAAAAGCTAAAGCTTATAAAATTCCTGTGAACGATTAAAGTCCGGCTTAGCCGTATTAAATAGTTAAGTAGATAACTTAATTTTAACTAAATTTTAAGAGAATAATTTTTAGTGCGCGTCCAAACGTAATAGTTTAGTAAAGCTCTTTAGTTCATACAATTCTTCATAACCTATTTAAGTAATTACTTATGCATTTTACTAAATTTTAACTAAAAATTGCCTATCCAAACGTGTTAAGTGATACTTAACAGAAAATAGAAAAGTTTCTAAATTACTTGTTTATTTGCGTACTAAATTTTAACTACTGAATTGTCCGTTTACACGTATTAATTTACTTAAAATTTAGTTAACTACTTAATACGTGTAAACCGAACATAAGTACATTAACCTTAATGACAATATACATCAAGAAAGCTCGAGTATTCCATAACCCCACAAGGATCCCAATAAGGTATCTAAAAGACACTGAAACAGGGCGCCATAGAGCTCATTCGTCGTTTGTGTAGCAGGGATGAGTAGCCCCGAGCGATCGGTTCACAAACGCCCTCTGCCCTGAACAAGCCTCACTGTGTTTATGAAGACTACGGGCCTTTGGTCACTGACCCTTGCCGGTAAGGGCTCTAGGGTATTTTTCACTAAATACGGCGAATACATAAATTATTTGTTTATTTTTTAATCGACCTCAAAAAAGAGGAGGTTTTAAGTTCAATTGTACTTTCTACGTTTGTCACCTCAAAACTTTTTGAAGTTTATGTTTTACCTAATCAAAAAGGTATGATTTCAGATTGGTCAAATATGTTTTTCCATATTATTCTGATGATGGAATTGAATTAAGAGAACTTCTCAAATATTATAGATATACACTATCGCGATTTAGATATTTTTCGAAGCCTTGTTCTTTAAAGTTGGTTATTTTGATAATATTGTCTTGAAAAAAAATTTATTTAAATGGCACTCGGGGACTGAGTAGGGGGGTGTTAGGTTTTATTTTCGTTACGGAATTTCTTGATTCGGTCGCCGCGCTCAAAGCCCGCGATAAAAGCTATGCAATAGCTTAAAAATTACTAAGTTAGTATTAGTCTACTTTGCAACAATCCGCGTTTAACATGTATGATGGTATATACTTTAAAACATGCGTGGCACCTCCCTCCCTCCCACAACGGAAACATGCACTACAATAATTAAACGTATATACCAACATACATACCAGCACCAACACGTGTTTCGCCCCGAAACGGAGCATCATCAGGGTAAGTTGACTCTACGATGGTTAGTCGGAAAGTGAGCATCGTTCACTGAGCGTGGCGTATTTATACCCAACTCGCCCACTGATTATCTAATGATGTTGTAATAATTAGTAATTAGTAATTAATTAATTATTCAATCAATTAATCAATCGATTAATTAATTAATCAATCAATTAGTGATTCACGCCGGCAGGAACCGGGTCTGACGTAATCTGGTGATGTGTACTGTTGAAAATCCTCAGTAAAGGCGAGTTGGATACATTTATTTGTTCATTCAGCAGTGTAAAACTTGGATTATTATTATGTTTTATTATTTCTAACTGCTCTAGTATACTTAATTTAAAACCCTTATCAGATTTATGTAATATATTATATGTATGGTTACTAGTTAAACTGTAACCTGATTCTATTAGATGTTTAGCGAAATTAGACTTATCCGCGTGACCATTCCTGTACGCGGCCATAATCTAATTTCGCTAAACATCTAATAGAATCAGGTCACAGTTTAACTAGTAACCATACATATAATATATTACATAAATCTGATAAGGGTTTTAAATTAAGTATACTAGAGCAGTTAGAAATAATAAAACATAATAATAATCCAAGTTTTACACTGCTGAATGAACAAATAAATGTATCCAACTCGCCTTTACTGAGGATTTTCAACAGTACACATCACCAGATTACGTCAGACCCGGTTCCTGCCGGCGTGAATCACTAATTGATTGATTAATTAATTAATCGATTGATTAATTGATTGAATAATTAATTAATTACTAATTACTAATTATTACAACATCATTAGATAATCAGTGGGCGAGTTGGGTATAAATACGCCACGCTCAGTGAACGATGCTCACTTTCCGACTAACCATCGTAGAGTCAACTTACCCTGATGATGCTCCGTTTCGGGGCGAAACACGTGTTGGTGCTGGTATGTATGTTGGTATATACGTTTAATTATTGTAGTGCATGTTTCCGTTGTGGGAGGGAGGGAGGTGCCACGCATGTTTTAAAGTATATACCATCATACATGTTAAACGCGGATTGTTGCAAAGTAGACTAATACTAACTTATTAACAATGGATTTCCGCAAAGTAACGCCTGATACTATTAACTACTTAAAAATTACATTACAACATACAAATTAATAGATTGTAAAGTAAACTTTTTCAGTCTCTTCGTACTTTCTGGTTTGTCAACTATGTTATATGATACATACTTAACTTATAAGAAGAGAAAACGAATTATAAGACGAACTGTACATACCTAATATTATATGTATATAATTAGTGTAAATAGAAAAACTACAAGGAAGATACGCAAAAACCATTGTTAAAGTTCTTGTGCAACACTGTTTTAATTTTTCGTTCATTTAATTTAGTCTTTCTTTGTACCTAAATAATTAGAGTGAAATAAGATTCGAAATAAGATGATTTCGAAATAAGATTCGAAATAAGAAATCGTTCTTAGCTCGACGAGTGTCGATCGCATCGTAAGTGATCGATCGAGCCAAAGCAAGTGCTGGTGCGGTCGGTAGCTGAATAGATCGTCAGTTGAGCACTTCCGTTCTACGTGCTGCTGAAGCGACTTCGTTGTGCTAGTACATTAAATATTGTACATTTGTATTATTTTTAACCGACTTCAAAAAAAGGAAGAGGTTTTCAATTCGACTGTATTTTTTTATGTTTGTTACCTCAGAACTTTCGACTGGGCGAACCGATTTTGATGATTATTTTTTTACTTGAATGCTGGTGCCTGTCATGTAGCCCCACACAAATTTTATTGAGATCTAACAATGGCATCCATGAGAAAACCATATAAGTCTTAAATTTGTATTAAGAATGTGCGCGACAAATGGACGAATAACTCAATATCACGCCAACCGATTTTGATGATTCTTTTTTTAATCGAAAGCAGGTGCTTGTCATGTAATCAGACATAAATTTGAACGAGATCTGACAAGTCATTTTTGAGTAACTTTGAAGTCGGTTATTTTTTGTTAGTAAAATTTAGATTATCTAATGATAGTAAGACACAAAACCTGTCCTCATCCAGAAGTTATCAAATGTATCTACTTGGACTCGTAAAATTTTCGTATCATCAGTAAGATATACTCGTACTATACACAAGTTGATACACCAATATCTAATATCGATATAAAAAAAACCGTTTTGTTAATTAACAGACCATTCGAGTTCCAACCGCACGCGATATTAGTCTATATTAATATGCAATGTACGTCCGATCCGAACAAATGTTTCGTTCTCACCAACATTAGCATTCATTAGCATAACAATAAAATTTGAATTCAGATTTGAATTTCAATAAACAGTACTAGTCTGAATCTAGGTCATTCTCTTCCGACGATAGCCGTCGACCTCCAAACTGTCAAGCTCTGTTCCCTTAACAGGAAAAAATCGCCGCAAAAAAGGCCGCACTTGCAATAGAGACGTAGACAAATTATGGGTTAATTCTGTTCTGGGCTACCCGGTTCAAAATGTGTAGATTTCAGTGTTAAAGAAATTTATTCTCATACGAACAAATAATTGACCATGAAATACAATAAAAACAAATTAAAATCATTAAAGAAGAATCACCATAGGCACAAACAGGATCATTATAGGCCTAGACAAAAGGAGTAGGCAAATATAGATCCGGTTATCACTTACACCGTTATTCCATGTAACTTCATGAGTTGTGGTAAAATAATTGTGCCACACAGTTACCTTATATGTTTTTTATTGGACGATAAGTATCTGTTGCTGTAGTGAAAGATAAAACCACTTTAGATTGCTTAAAATAATGTATGGTTTGAGTATAAGTAGGTACTCGTATAATGTGCCTTACACAATACATTTGCTCTACGTTATCACACTCGGTAGAACACTAACTTTTTTCCAGTTCGATTGTTCGTGATTTCGATTCCCAGCGAGGCTATGATTGTGCAGCGTTATTTAATGATGATCATTAATCAACGAACGAAATCGTCATTGGCGTGTTTATATAAGGTGTAAGTAATCTTCATGAAATTTCGCCACGTCGTATCTCAAATACCGACTTTAGCGTACCGAGTTATTCTAACCCTACCACCCACGGTTGTGTAAAATAAAATAAATTGTCACACAAAACCCTGTTTCATGATTCCGGCGTCTCGTGTCACACCATATTCATCATTTTCATACGACCTCTTTTTATGGTGCTTATTGTTGAAGTTATTTTAAGACCTTGTAGGCCTGTTTGGTACCCTAGCCTGCTGTACTAGAGATCGCAAGTAATTAATAAAATTATTGTGATTACTGGTATTTTTATATTTCCGTGAAGCTTGGCTGGCTAGCTACCATCCATTCGCTTGTGCCTCTTCTAGTTTCTTCTCTCCTTTTTCTTGGTTTGCAATGCAACGGAGATGCTAATGTTGTTACTGGTAACCATGGGTGACAGTGACCACTTCATCAGGAGGCACGTCGTTTATCAGGTAGTTGAATAAAATATTACGTTATGTACTCATGTACTTTCACATCCATCCTAATCTCTTGATTAATTATCTATTCTGCATAGAGAATGACGGGAAAACGAGCTTTTAGATTCCCGGTAACAAACATTAGTCATCACATTTCTATTTACGTTTGTCACAGATACGGGATACTTTGTAGGGATTGTTTTCCGAGAATTTGACTTAATTTTGATTGGAAATATTTTTTATGGAAATAGCCGGCAAACGAGCTGACGATCCACCTGATGGTAAGTGGCTATCGTCGCCCATGGACATCAGTAACACTAAAGGTGCCATTGAGTGCGATCCATTTCCTTAGTTCTTGCTTACTATAGAAAATTGTAATGCTTACTATTTTTAACCGACTTCAAAAAAGGAGAATATTTTTAATTCGACTGTATTTTTTATGTTTGTTACCTCAAAACTTTTCACTGGGTTAACCGATTTTGATGATTCTTTATTTAATGGAAAGCTGGTGCTTGTCATGACTGTGGTCCCACTTAAATTTGAGCGAGATCTAATGAGTAGTTTTTGAGTTATCCCTAATTTTAAAGTTGGTTTTTTTGTCAAGAATTATTTATTATACTTATACTTGTTATCTGTAACCCCGTAGTAAGTATTTGTTGGAATAAAATTTTATTTCTTTCTTTTGATGCATTAAACACCAAGAAAAAGAGAAGGAAAAGAAATAAAACATTACTTAACGTTTAGTGGTATATGGTAACACCTTTTAGCTCCACGTCATTCGCACACACATATGAAGGTGTGCTTGTGTGCACAATACCTATATAAGATGTCGTTGTCATGTGTACCAATGAAGAAGCGGCCTAAGCTAACATGATTTGCAATAATACATTCTAAAACATCCTGATGAGATTACCCTCAGATCCGAGTATTGCGTTGGAAGACTTTAGCTTCCGGTCCAACAAATAGGTCGAGAACTTGGTACTTGTTTTCGATTCATTGAACGTACTGTTTGAAATGTTTTTGTTAACAATCCTAATTGAAATGGTTCTTCCGGGTGAATGGATCAAGGGAACATAGTCTGTTTGATGTAGATTGGTCATTGCAGCTGTTTTGCACAGATTATTCCTTAGTCGGAAAGAAAAAATATTATAACAGTTGATATTTGTCTACTTTGCGACATTTTGCGAGCACAACCTTCAAATATGCGTGGAACCTACTTCCCGTAAAGGAAAAATTTACTGACAGTAAATTAAGTATAATTTTTCCGCTATATCACACTTTGGTGTGTGCTGCCACTACGCACCCACACCACATTACACACTACACACCAACTCTACCATGCCCACACATAGCAACGAAAAATCCAAGTCGAAAATCGAAAATGTGTCTAATGCATTGTTTTATTGGTCTCAAACCATCTTCGCATTATTTCCCTTCAAATGAAACTATTTTGCGGCATATCGGTTGGATGGTTTCAAAGTGTTTAAAGGATATCCGTACAAACATTTTTGTGTTTTATTATATTTCATGAAGAGTCCTGATGATGCTTAACTTCAAATCCAATCACGCGAACTTTGAGACGTTCATCTGACCTTTGTAATTTTTCCCACCAACAACACTGATAAAATAATCTGAAAACGCCACTTGAAGGCAAACTGCAGATCGTAATTTTTCATGGTTAAACAATAACACTGATCTTAAAGAATACAATTTTCAAAACAAAACGACATCTAGAAATACTATTGTAGACACAAATGAACAGCGGAATCAGACAACATACCTATTAGAGATTTACGTCAAGAATTATGTCAACTACAATAAACCCGCATGTTGGGTTTAACTAAGCATTAATTGCCATATGCTCAGCTCACATTCAGGGCGTTACATCACTTCGTCGGCATTACTACGTTAGTCACTATTACGGCAACTTTGTCCGCCTAATTCTGTTAAAATGAACTTAGTGATCCAAAAGACGATGATATCTTGACTAAAGCGTTAGTGTGCTTGAAATTCTACGAAGCATAGATTTCCAATAGATTTTGATTAAAAAGGCGAAACTAAGATTACAGGAATTGTACAAATAGATTTTGATATTTGTACTAGTAACATTGAAGCATATAATTTAGCTTTGCTGATAAAAATTTAATTTTGAAAAATAAATAATAGTATAATTATGATGAATTCACGATTTTTTTTCGATTTTATTTACAGTTTTTGACTATTCGGATTACGTCTAGAATGGATATCAAATATTCAAACAATCAATTAATATTCATCATGTTTTCGTTATTACATACTAAATAGTATATTTATAGACATATAATATGTACCTGTATGTAATATGTTTTCAATTAATAAGCAGGTATTATACTGGATTACGTCAACTACACCGTTCAGAAATGAAGATATGGGAAGCGATACGCGCGTCTGAAACAATCGTCCCGCATGTTCGAACAGCGAAACGTCAACGTGTCATGTGAAGCCGTATATTGGTGTAAAGAGATATCAAGATTTCAGATTGACGTCTGTTTTTATGGATTGACGATTGTTGCAAACTCGTCACAAAGTTCGCATTTCATGGCATTTTACGGAAATTAATTTAATACATATTATAGCGTCTTTAGTAAGCGAAATTTAGCAATGTTATCCTATTGTTACCACCTTTATGCAAATAAAATATTTGATTGCTTAATTGCTGTTTGTACCTACCTCAAAACTCCGTCATTTATCAACCAATTGATAAAATTATTTTTTGATTTGCTATGAAGGGGATAAGCAGTGATAGCCTAGTGGTTACAACGTTGGTCTTCCGAACGCAGGGGCCCGAGTTCAAATCCTGGCACGCACCTCTAATTTTCAAATATTATGTGCGTATTAGAAGTTAATTATCACTTGTTTCAGTGAAGGAAAACATCGTGAGGAAACCTGCACACCTGAGAATTTTCCAAAATGTTCTTTTAAAAAGGTGTGTGAAGTCTACCAATCCGCACTTGGCCAGCGTGGTAGACTATGGCCTGTACGGTACCCCTCACATTGTGAGAGAGAGAACCCAATCCCAGCAGTGGGATTGATGGGGATAAAGAGATTAATGAGGAATTAAGGAACTCCTCAAATGCAATGTGGTGATTTAGAATTAATTGTGCTTTTCGAAAATTGTTCCTTAAAATTAGGTTATTTTTTTGGTAAAATTATGATTTTTGTTTAGCGGAAAATCAGTGAACAATATACACGACTGTAGTGGCTAGGAGGCTCTCAATTCGATTGTTTTTTTTTATGTGTAATAACCTAATAACTTTTTACTGGGTATTTTTTTATGATTCTTTTTGTATTCTAAAGCTCGTCCTTGTCATGTGGTCCCATTTGAGCGAGATATGACGAGTGGTCTTTTGGATTATCCCTAATTTTGAAGTTGGTTATTTTTTTACAAGAATTATACTAAGGATGCCGAGAGCTTCTTACATGAGAGTAACTTATTTATTATGTAGATTTTGACATAGTAGATATGCCTAAGAGTAAACTATATTGCTCTCTTAACAAACAGGCATATCATGTGTAAAGTCTATATTAGTCCACATTCAAGTAAGTAAACAAGATAACCTGTGTATATTTGATAGAAATTGTGTAATTATTTGACTTGCTTCATGACGCCTACTCAATATGATGTTTTAACAGGGTTTGTTGACATTTCCTAAAATAAATAATATTTTCTGAGCAATTGGAATTAAGAACTATGTTGCAATAAATCTAAGGTTCAAAAACCACATATTACTTTTTTAGGAAATCTCTGAGTGGTGAAATAAGTGGCTATCGTCGCCTATAGACATCAGCGGTACTAAAGGCATCACTGATACGTTGCCAGCCAAGAAAAAAAGACGAAAAGGAAAGAAAAACTAGACAGAAAGACTAGTTACCAAAGTACTAGCTTCCAAAGTATTAGGGCAGTTACAGAAAAATACCCACCTTTAAAATTTTCAACGAGTTTGTCACGAACGTTTGCACTTCAGTCAAGTGACTCGTAACGCGTTGTCGGACAGCTCCGACGGGTAGTTACTCGATGGGAATTTTGTAACACATTTTTAGATTTATTATTTTTCAGGCAATCCAGAATACTACAGCGAATAGTACAATGACCACTTGACACCTAAAGTTATAACGAACATGTCATGAATGTTTGCACTAGTTCAACGTACGAACGGCACAAAACACGTGTCGGACAATTCTAGCTAGTAATTACTTGACGTAAACGCTTTGTAATACTCAGAATACTCAGTCGGATTTATTTTAACGATGAGGCGAATTGACGAGTGCGGTTTAAGCTTAGCTTTTAATTGTACTCTATAGATGTTAGTTCAATATAAGTTAAACAAAATCTCGTTACTTCGGTTAGCCTTAAATAAATTACTGTTTTGACAAAAATACATTAGCAACTACAGGGAACTGACGTCATAGCTTCGTCATTTATTTGGGGTGTATTACGAGCTAATGTTGGCTTGGACTCAAGATAGATGAAGTCCATAACACCCTAAAACTGATTGTATGCCCATGTTTTAAGATCGATAACACAATACATTTTCTTTTTAGAAGTCAGTTAACACCATGTGTGTGTGTGTGTTTGAGCGATGCTTTGATTGTAGGTTGGATTCAGTTTTTTTTTTCAAGTAGATATTTAGTCGACATACGACAAAGCTGACAACTAGCATGGCCCATGGACACCAAAGGCATGGCAGGTTGCCATAGAAAAGAAAGACAGAAGAAAGAACAAAGAGTTTGAAAAATGAGATGATGAGACAGAAGGAAGAGTTTGAAAAATTAAGCAGAAATTTATTAAATTAAATTGAATTCAATTTTGTTCAGCGGTCCCATACAGAATACCACTATTGTTAAAAAGTTTATCTCCACGACGATATGTTTCAACTCAGGATCATTAAAAGTGAACAAATGTGAAAATTACTCCTCACCGTTTCACGCTCAATTAGTGCCGGCACTATGCGCTTTGCCGCTGAATCGTCCATTTGTTACTCGCTTTGCATGAAAATACATAATTTAATACGATTTTTGTGAAATGAAAATTGCAATTTAGTGTACCTAGAAATTCCTTTAACATCTTATGCTGACGGAACTGCAACTGATTTTCGTTCTTATTGTATAGTGCATAGAGGTGAGCCGTGGTTGCGAATTCTGACCATATGTTGACCGGACAGCCCTTTGACACGCAATTAGTCGCAACGAGCTTTGTGGAGCTCGACTGTTGTAATTTTAACTTTCATTTGCACTCAATTTTTGCAGTAGTCGGCAAAAGGTTATTATGCAGGAGGTTTGCATTCAAACCGTTTAATAAAATTCTTTGCGCTTGTTTTAAATCATGAACCTACTGTATGTTTTCGGGACTGAAGATATTTGGCTTTTTCCTTCATTTAATTCCTTCTGTGAGAATATTGGGCCAATTATTACTAGCGTAAGTTTTCATCTTGATGACAAGGAAACCCATCTTTTGATGTTTAGAAGCAACTATTTTATTAGTTACTTCGTAACAAACTTCATAACACCATTAAGATGACATAATTATTTAAGATAGAATATAATTAAAAATGTCATTAATCGTAGAGTACGTAAAGATATTTTTTTTGTATGTGTTTTTATTTTAAGTTAGAGCGATTGTAAAAAATAACGCTAGAATTTCATAAAAAATACCACTTAAATTCGAAAATATCACAAAGAATCATTGTGATTCTTTTTGTTGTTGTCGGCGCAAACAATATTCAAAATATCATTCTAAAAATAACTCAGTGTGTACTTGGAATTCGACAAAAATAAATACAAAGAAATCCGTACCAGTTCACATTTAGTGTTCTCAAGTTCTCAAGTTCTCAAACTTCAACAAAACAACTCTCAAAGTACTTTACAAGAAGTCGCTAAGTATGGTGAACTTGCCCTTACAATTTTTTAATAGCTCCAAAAGGAAAGTTATTAATGTCGGTCGATTCATTAATGATTAGACAAAGACGCCGAAACTTTCCTCACAGACTATAAATGTCCCTAGCAAGTCATTAATAACTATATTATTATACTAACTAGCTAAACACGGCTACGCTTCGTTGTAAAAACTTTGGCATAACGGAAGAAGGAAAGTAACTGTACCAAATTATAATCAAAATAATTGTAATTTTCTTTTCCCTTTTGAGCTTCAGATTAAACAATTAAAAACAACTATTAAAATACCAGCTTTATAAAAATAGAAAATCATACATCATCTACACAAAAATCGATCACTTACCTTCCTGTACAGGTCCATTGCGGTTACTTAAATTATTAAACTTTTAAGCCCTAGACACTTCTAGAAATCCAAGTAAAATAATATCTTACTAGAAAAATGTACTCTTTATTCCTATTGCAACATGATTCAAAAGCATTAATGCATCAATGCCATAATACCTCAGCGGTTAAGGCGGAAGACACGCGAGAATATTATTTGGAATATTTTTACTTGGTTCTCGTTGTCTTTTGTATTATTGAAACCGTCTGTGTATCAACAAACAAGAAACACTCAAACGAGAACAGAAATTCAAACTCATCATTTAAATCTCTATTTCGTTGGGAATCAACCCAGGACCTTTGGTACGGGGTGGTAACCAATAACTATTACACCACTTGGGTACATGGGTTGTCAACTTCACCAATCACCTTGTTATTATGCTTATTAACCTTATCTCTTTTACCAAAACGGTTTCCCCAACAAAAGGTTTTTTTTTTTTACACAAATAAGATAATGCTTGACCACGATCCCACCTGATGGTAAGTGGAGATGTGGTCCAAGGTGGTGAGCACATTAACTTAGTAGAAGCCTATTCACTCTTTTTTTGAAGACATCCACGTCATAGGTAGGCGGGAACGCCGACGCAGGCAAGTTATTCCAGTCCTTCGCAGTGCGTATAACGAATGACGAGGCAAATGATGAGGTATCGTTCATTTCTTCGACGTTTCCTATCCAGTGGACTGTATCTAGCCTAAACCGACTCACTCATTTGTTTCATCCAGCGCCAGTCTAGCCCACGCTCCGGCATATAAAAACTTCGCTCGCTAGCCGTTCAGAAGTTTTTCCCGGTCCGTTGCGACAATGACGGATTACCCTTACGTATTGGAAATAAATGCTTTGTACGAAAGTTTTTATTGACGGTTTATATACATGGTAATTTTGACGAAAATAATGAAGTGTGCTAAAGGACTTGGATTTATTGTGAATTATTTTTAATGTAAATATAGGGTGCGAATAATTTATATACATTCATGTGTTAAAGATGATTTTTAACCGACTTCAAAAAAGGAGGAGGTTCTCAATTCGACTGTATTTTTTTTTATGTTTGTTACCTCAGAACTTTGGACTGGGCGAACCGATTTTGATGATTCTTTTTTTAATCGAAAGCTGGTGGCTGTCATGAGGTTCCACATAAATTTTATTGAGATCTGACAATGGCATCCATGAGAAAACCACATAAGTTGTAAATTTGTGTTAAGATGTGCGCGACAAATTGACGAATAACTCAATATAACGCCAACCGATTTCGATGATTATTTTTTTAATCGAATGCAGGCGCTTGTCATGTAGTCTCACATAAATTTGAACGAGATCTGACAAGTAGTTTTTGAGACTTTGAAGTCGGTTATTTTTTGTTAGTAAAATTTAGATTATTCACTGGGCTACCAACCTGCTCATATTATAATTATAATGGGCAGGCCTCAGATTATAGATCCAGGGCAGGCTACATAACTCGAAGGATTAATAGTAATCAGTTTTCAACTGATGGCATTTTGGTAATGACGCTCCCGATCAACTCCAACCGTTTAGCTGGCAGGGGGGCCACTTGACTACCAATCAATCTACCAATCTAACCAAAATTGGCACTTTAAAGCCAAATATTTCGCAAACGGACCCCTAATTTCCAAAGATTGTCGTAGTAGACCCATAATATTTTTGAAATACCTTAACAACGATACCCCACACTATAGGGTACGCGACGAATAAAAAATTCATCCTCACGTTACCTGTAGGGGAGGTACCCTGAAAAAAAATGTGTTTCAATATGTTATTCTACGACTCTGGAGTTTAAATAAATATGTATATTCATGCCAAATAACAGCTTTCTCGCACTAAGGGTCTCGGCGCTATGCTTCGGACAGACAGATGGACAGACGGACGGACGTACATGACGAAACTATAAGGTTTCCGATTTTACTTCGGAACCCTAAAAATGATCCATACATCTGAGTATTTCTCTTTCTATTACCTACTCGATAACTCATGTGTTGTAGGCCAAGCACTCAACATGAAACTCGTTATTTCTAGTATAAATTCGTTATTTCCAAGTAGCTCTTAATGCTTTGTGTAAGAGTTAAATTGCGCAATAAATATTTTACAACCAAACTATTTCAAGAGTACTCCCATTATGTTTTTCTTTCATAATAACTACTACCTACTCGTAACTTGTCGTGTAATGATAGGTTGTGGTACTTCTGGTTGTTCTGCACAGGTTACTGCTCCCAATCAACAATTCACATTCTGATACGAATCTCGACATAATATGAATATTTAAATGCAAAATGTTGCCAGTTAGAAGTCAAGGTGAGATCTATAAAGCACACTTAAGCTTTACTCAGACTAAAAATAATTTGAATAGAAATATGACTTTTTTTTTACCCACGACGAGGCGGTATATGTGTTTAAGGTTAGAGTTTGTTTGTTTGTTTGTTTGTTTTTTTGTATGTCTGTTACCTTTTTTATGGAAATTATTAGGCCGATTTCATTGCGGTTTTGGAACGAAGTTCCTTATCGCACGTTGCGAAAAGGGGCTAGGCGGAAAATTTGGTAACGACACTTTTTGCCGGTAACGACACTTTTTGCCATCATAGTTATTTTTACATAGAAAGCATGCCAGAGTACTAGGATAGCAAAAACATGCAAGCGAGTGTGCCAAAACAAATCTAATCAAATATTAGTTAGTGAGAAATTCTCACGAAATTTAATACCTTAGATTTGTTTTGGCACACTCGCTTGCATGTTCTTGCTATCCTAGTACTGACTGCAAGGAACTTCATTCCATCCGGGTGTCCCTTGACACCTCTCAAGTTTTTTTATTTCTATATCTGAAAACTTCAAATATCTTTTTCTTTCTACAAATATCCGAACAAAAATAATGTTTCAACATCAACCTTAATGTTAACCGTTTTATACGACTTGTTATTTTTTCGTATTAAGAAAGTGTCCGTTATCTCGTACATTTGAATGTTGTCTAAGCAAAATCCAAGTCTAAGTACACTTTATAGATTTACTGAATATTCAAAATATTCTGAATATTCAAATCTTGTAGGAATTACAGGGTCGTCACTATCCCGAACATAAACGCAGTGGACTTTTTTTAAATCTTAATTTATTTATAGATTTATTTAGTCACATCCATCCATCCATCCATCCAATTTATTTATAGAGGGTTTAGAATTATGAGTCATCCATCCATCCATCCAATTTATTTATAGAGGGTTTAGAATTATGAGTACAAAATGAAAAATGTCGTATTTGGTCAACTTTACTGTCACTTGCTTCAGTCCTTTACAGATTTAACGACAGATCATCGATTGTCGAGTACTGTATAAATACTAAATAATTAACTTACTAATACGACTGCAGGCCACATAACAAACAAATTGAATAATACATGTACATATCTTTGAACTTAGTTCTGATAAAATGGTCAAAATGCTTCAGAAGTCATACTTTCACTCGATCACTTACCGTCTGACCAATTTAATCATAGATTGTATCACTTTAGATTTAATGCTGAAAACCCAGGTTTAGAAATTCTGATTTCCTCAGAACTTCTATCCCATCCATTCGCAATTGAATAACAAGTTATCCAAGCCATATTTCTTTACGGAGATCTATTGTATCGTAAACACAATTTTGAACGTATACCCAATGTTATTTTCTTTTGCAAATTCAATAGCACGATCCTAGAAATCGGATTTCTGAAAAACGTATCGTTTCGACTCAAAGTTCGTCCCTAGGCGGCGGGAAAGATAAATTGTGCGTTTTAGTACGATTTTGCTCTAAATAAATATAAGATGTGTGAGAAGTGATCTAGATGGAATACAGAATACATTATACTCAATACGTGTTGTTGTTATAATAAAAGATTACAAATAAAACTGTCTACGTTTGTGATAAATATTGGATTTATTTTATTAACGTTTATTCAAATATTATGCCTATCATATATGTATTCAATTCGACTGTATTATGGCTCAGAATTTTCGACTGGGTAAACCGATTTTGACTATTCCTTTTTTAATCGAAAGCTGGTGCTTGTTATGTAGTCCCACGACCATGTGGTCGTACATATAAATCAGTAACACCAAAGATATCAACTATGAATCGTAAGTGCCAAAAAAAAGAGAATAATGAAAGATAGAGACAAAAGTACATACGATAGAAAGAGACATTGGGTTTTTATCAACTTTTTGATAACTACAGGGAAAGCGGACGCATTTTGACGACCTTTCAAACCACTTGATGAGTTTCGGAGCTGACCGCGCCATAAACGGCGACCACTATAAAACCCGATTCAGAGGGATATAAACTCCCTCACTGTTTGAACTATCACGAGCATTTTGCTTTGGTGTCGTAAAATCTTGTTAATATTTAACATTCCCTTGTTTGCAACCATTTTCAGGAATTTCGTATGCATTGTATGTTATTAAACGGTGTAATCTTTGGCCAGTGGGTATTAAGCATAATATAACGTGAGTATTCTGATTATTAAGTTAGAATTTATGTACTTTGCGACAATCCGAGGTTAGTCTGATGGTATTTATTATATATGAATACACTAGCTGTTGCCCGCAGCTTCTCATGCGGAAATTATGCTTATCATTTTTATTCCCTATTTCACCCCTATTTCAACCCCCTTGGGGGTTGAATTTTGAAAATCCTTCATTAGTGGATACGTGTGCGAAATTTTAAGTTTCTAGCAAGGGTTAGTAAGGGTAGTAAGGGCCTGTGCGTTGATACATCAGTCAATCACTTTTGCTATATAGTTGCTATACAGGAGTATATACGGCCCGAAACGGAGCATCGTTAGGGTAAGTTGCCTCTACGATGGTATTACTAAAAGCAAATTTAGTAATTATGATTACCAGAACTGCTACACAGTTTAAAATGAACTTTATGTAGTAGTTTCTGTAGTCATTTTTGTTTTACGTTGGTATTTACATTTATTTATTTATTTGTTTATATACAGCAAATTCAATATTTATGTTCAACATAGCAGCAACATAATATTTACTTAATGTTTCTCTTTGAATGATTTAGTTAAACTATTAAAATCACAATTTTGTTACGATCAGGTAAATTAATATCACAGAGGCAGACTATATAATATGTTTGTATTGTCTTATTTGTATTGTCCAATGTCCATGTCCTACACAATATATATAGTAAAATTTAGATTATTAAATCTAAAATCCAAACTAATTTACCGCACATTAATTTTAGAGCGAAACAAAAAAACGTGTGTGTGCGCACGTAAGAAGTTATACTTTTTTTGGCGTGTTAGAACAAAATAGCTAAAGATTTCATACCGTATACCACAACTCTTTGTTTGTAAAAGGAATCAGGTTATCAGCTCACATCATGTCATGTCGCTTTTTGGCTGTCGGTGTGCGCGCGCATAGTAAAAATTTTACTCACATAATTTTTCCAAACGCGCTAAAAGAATGACTTCAAAAACAATGGTTATTTTGAACGCTCAAGTAACTTGCTAACACAAAGTATAATTACGAACTCTTAGCACGGTTCCTAGTTATTATTAGAGATAGTCACCCACATTGATGAAGTGTACTCAAGGAGGTAATTTCCTCTTCGCGATGTGAGGTCACGTGCTGCGTGCATGAACACCTCCCCGGCTTTATTAGGGCCATTGAGACCGACACCATGCATACTTAAATATGGGTGTTAATTAAACAGAATTTTTGTCTATAGTGAACCGATTAAATGAACCAAAAACATAGTACAGTAATGAAATGCAAAATGAAGTTTAATATAAGTTATTTAGCCGTATTGGGGTGGCTTGTAATTCTGACCCCATCCCATACCATATTATTATAATGACTTGTCGTAAGAGACGACGTAAGCCGACCCGGTGGTAAGACTTTAACATAAGGGTTATTATTATAATTAATTATTGTTAATTCAATAATATTTTGATTTGATTCAGGAAGGAAGTAAGGTTTTACTATTTTTATAGGTTGAATGTTCTCAATGATTATCCGCGTTTGCACTCATTAATAATTTTTGACAAAAATTACTGACTCCAAAATTAGGGATAACTCAAAAACTACACGTCAGATTTAAGTGGGACTAAGCTACATAGCCTAGTTGGTAGCGACCTTGCCTGCAAAGCGAGGGGTCCCGGGTTCAATTCCCGGGCAGATAATTATGTGACAGATAAAAAATTGTACTCGGGTCATGGATGTTATATGTGTCGTCCATGAAACCCGCGACACAGTTAAAAACTTACTACGGGGGTCTGAGTGATGTGTAAGCGTTTATTTATTTCTATAATAGGCATCGGTGACCTCTAATAATCAACTGGTTTAATATTATTTTCTCAGTTTATGTAAAAAAACGTAACAAAATTTTATGACCCTGCCATATCTACGTAAACTAATACGACTTTGCGCGTTAGGCTGCATATGTGGCCAATAAAATTAATTGATATATCAAAGCTAGACGTGTTGCATTAATGCCTCTTTTAGTGCGCTTACGACGTGACGTTAGGACGTAGGTATGACAGAGACTACACAAAAATTGTATAGTGTTGTTTGTATGCAAAGCACACGCCCCTAAAACACTCGCACTTACTTGGCTTTTAAACAGAGATTGTTAAGGCAGATACTATCAATGATCAGCAGATCACAGAGACTTGGCTGGCGTTCAGAAAACTTTGTACTCTAGTTCCCGAGTTCGATAGTTCGGGGGATATATTTCTCGTGACTTTACCTGAATTACTCAATGTTATGTACATTACTTTTAAGGAAAGTAAAATACAATATTTAGATGCGATATTCATAATATGATTTTTTTAGCTGTAATTTAAAAAGATTTAAACATTTATTTGATACTGTAATTTTATGTTACCTACTTGTAACAGTTAAAAATTCGTTTTAAAAATTGATTTGATACTGTAATGTTACCTACTTGTGACAGACCGTATGGACGAAAGGCAATAACAGAAGTTCGTGTTGGCCGTTACTAAGTCTAGCTTGAAAACTACATTCCAATTCCTAACTAAACTCTCGTAAATACTACAAAATAACTCGTTCTGTTAACCAACATTATAAAACCAAAGAAATTGACACACAACACGTGAATGAAAATACAATTCAATGTCATGCACGTCAACAACATGTTGTGCTCCACTAATAAACAAATCTATAAATAACATCTATAAATGTACCATTTGTCTGTCAGGTCTATTTCGTTTTGTTTTCTTAATAGTATGACCTTGTCTCATCGTTAAAGATACATCCTAAACGACTGCGACGGTGCAACTCAAATGTCATAAGTGATCGATTTTCCATTGATTATGTTTTCAGATTGGAAATGATTAACAAAATAATATAGAGTAAATTAAATTTTTATTGATTTTTTACTAACAAAAAATAACCGAATTCAAAGTTACTCAAAAACTACTTGTCAGATCTCGTTCAAATTTATGTGGGACTACATGACAAGCACCAGCTTTCGATTAAAATAAGAATCATTAAAATCGGTTTGCCCAGTCCAAAGTTCTGAGGTAACAAACATAAAAAAAATACAGTCGAATTGAGAACCTCCTACTTTTTTTGAAGTTGGTTAATAATCTTAAAACATATAAGTTACACGTTTTTGTAATCACCTTAGAAAACACTTCATTTTAAATATCTCATACGATGGGATTGACAGAAAATGAAAGAACAATTTGAACACCGTACAATTTGGCATTCAAAATTCACCTTTATTTCACTTCCCTAAGGATAATTGGGTTATGAAGACCTATCTAAATATGTATTAATTATAATAAATCCATCCAGCGGTTCCAAAGATAATAAGGTAATATGAATTTGTGTTGTATTGCTCAGGGTACGTTTCCACCAGAGAAGGGCAGTGAGGTTGGTTCTTAAAAATACATCCTTCGCTACGCATCTCTGGTGGAAATAGCCGGCAAAAAAACTGACGATCCACCTGATGGTAAGTGGCTATCGTCGTCCATGGTCATCAGTAACATCAAAGCCATCACTGATGCGTTGCTGGCCAAGGAAGAGAGAAGAAAAAGAAAAAAATAAAGAACTAAAGTAAACTATGTTATTCTAAGTCGTCCCAATACGGCAAGTGGCATTAAAAACAATGTGCTACTACGTAACTTTGCAAACGATGACAGTAAAACAAAATATCAGTTTTACGTAACTCGTAGTCAGCTGACAATGTTACTTCTACCTTATTTGAAGCTCCGAACATAGTCGAACAAGGAAAATCTTACAAGAAAGTATTCATCATGACTTGCAATGCAGAATAAATAGAGCAATAACTTAGAAACAAGAGGCTTCGTTTCGAGTCTAGGGACCGTTTTCCATAATGCATCCCGTTAGAAAACTAATACTTTTGTGCAAACACGCACGCCATTTTAAGACGTAACTCAAGGGCCAATGGCATCAGAATCCCTTGACGGAATCCAACATCTGTTTGCAATTGTATCTCACTCAGTTTACACAAACTCAATACTGTTTGTTGTTTAGATCACGTTGCATAGAACGTGCCCTAAAATACGGGCCACGTTTAAATTTAGAAATATTCTTTACAACAACAATTGTATGGGAGTTAGTTAAATAAATATTCGTAGGAATTTCTATGAGTGATTTCTGCATTGTCCTTTATAACATTTTCATCATAAAAAATTGTGATTTTTGTATTGCTGGAAGTGCGGTTAGAGGAGAAACTAAAGTATATTGGTATCCCATGTTGGTTAAATATGAGTTAGTTCTTGCTAAAACAGACTGTAAAAAAACTTACGTAAGTTAGATTATAGATTGTAAATTTAACTAAAAATAATTATATGTATAAAGGCTAATAAACTGAAACCTCCGAATGTCTAGGTCATGAGTTCCACAGACATTCACATAAGATTTTATAATTACCCAAGATTAAAAAACAACAAAACCATGAATCCATATGCTATGGCTAGCAGGCAAAGGTACAATCAACTTAGTCAAAAAGTCTTCAAATACTATAATCTAAATTTTACTAACAAAAAATAACCGACTTCAATATTACTCAAAAACTACTAGTCAGTTCTCGTTCAAATTTATGTGGGTTATGACAAGCACCTGCTTTTGATTAAAAAAAGAATCTTAAAAATCGGTTCACCCAGTCGAAAGTTCTGAGGTAACAAACATAAAAAAATACAGTCGAATTGAGAACCTCTTCCGTTTTTTGAAGTCGGTTAATAAAATTAAACCCACTTACCACACCTCCACCACTTCAAATTAAAACAGACTTCAAACGTCCGAACGCACTAAAACCGCTGTAAGCC
The DNA here is from genome assembly GCA_911387775.1 of Thymelicus sylvestris. NCBI lineage: Eukaryota > Metazoa > Arthropoda > Insecta > Lepidoptera > Hesperiidae > Thymelicus > Thymelicus sylvestris. The sequence continues at coordinate 18,684,299 of OU426889.1, forward strand.
GCCAATTTACCAGGGAGCGACAGTAAAAAAAGGTCGTTTAAAATGTAATTATCCCATTACATCACTTCCTCATCCTATCCGGTTTCTTTACCCTTGCTCGGTTAATGGTTCTGAATTACAATTCTCCCAATGAACATTAACCGCCGGCCGTATTTACCTCTTGAGCCACATTTACCTGCCGTTGCGTCCAAAGGGACTCAAACAATTAATCGCCTTTGTCTCTCGAAGAGATTCTAGTGTATAAGCTTCGAGACTTATAGAATATTCGCACCTGTGAAGTAGAAGATTGTTGTGAAAACTGTGTAAAATGTAACCAAATATGATAGAACAATTAATCGGACCATTTTTTCGAAATTAGATTGGTTGAGTGATGTGTTATGAGATGTTGATGGTTACACATGTACCTCATGCGGTTCATATTCCAATATTTAAAAAAAGGAACTATATTTATTATTATTATTATATTTTCTAATTAAATAAATTATTGCGTAATTTTTGGTACACCCTGTATTAATGTTTCAAATTCATTTTATCGTTTCCATTTTTATAACAAGTATAAAATTATCATAAGGTAATTGGACCAAACACAGAAAAAGAAAGCAATTAGCCGAGCGAAAGCTGTGCATTTATACACTCACTAAGTCTGTTTGTTGTTGTTGTTAAGTAAATTCATAACGAAAATATAGGGTGTTCCAAAAATTACGCAAGACATGAACTTGCTTCCGTTTGCATGGCATAGTAATGTAGACAAAGAAAAAAGCAGTTTTACTAATTAGTAATACTAACAGTTCAGGGTTAGTGAAGTGGAGACCTTAGAACCGCTCACTTTCATTTTTGACAGTATTGACGACCCCTGGCGTAATGATTAACGTGCCGGAACACTGCCGCGCAGTGCCAAGAGTTCTGGGTTCGATTCCCAGTGAGGCGAAAATTTGAATGATGAGTTTCTTTCACGGTCTGGATGTATTTATGTAATTGTCATTGTGTGTTATCCATGTAACCCACAGGGCTTCCTATTGTGGAGCTATGAGTGTGTAGAACTATGTTATGGTATGGTGTTACGGTAGGAATATTGATTGGACTATACTTCTTCGAATATTAGACTAATCGAGCAGTAAATGTCGTGTACGCCAAATGCCCTAATTATTCCATTTACTCATTCGTTATACTTTAAATTCAAAATTTTATTACAATACTTAAAACGATGTATTCTGATTAATTTATATGTTGTGTAATATTTGGATCACTCTTTGATAACATTTGTACTGAGAAACTCGTAGTTTACAAAATCGCTACGAAATGCTACGGACGATATGAAATGCTACAATATTTACGTAGCACCTCGTAGCACCTCGAAGCTTAAATTGTATTTAATATACCATGAATATACCATACCATGCATATTTAATTATTTTCAGTAATATTTTCTAAAGTAGGTAAATCAAAAATATATTAAATTCTTTGTGTTTTTTTGTGCACATGTGACGTTTTGTGAAAGTTGAATCACTATATTTTGACGACCCTGTAGCCTAGTTGGTAGCAACCCTGCCTGCGAAGCGAGGGGTCCTGAATTCGATTCCCGGCTGGGACAGATACATGCCACCCACGACACAGATATAAACCTGCGGGGGTATGAGTGTGTAAGCGTTCATTTATTTATTTATATAAAAATATTTTTTTTAACACAACAAAAAACATTGAGTTACGGAATTAGTTGTTCTTTTATTATTTATTCATACACCAACTTTTCTATTCATTTACTCTCGTATAATGTCTAAAGCTAACCTATTAGTTTTCAAACACACGCTTCCTCTGAGTCCTGGAGGTGAACACTTTACATTATCAATATAATAATGTGTATCGAAAATCCCTTTACCACGTATCGGCTTACATACAAGGTGGACTCAGTGCCTTGTCTCGCTTACCATAACGACGTTGTTAAGCTACGAAACAGCTACGAAATAGCTACGAAGGTCTACGATATTGCTACAGCGTAGCACTAGTATAGAAATTGTGTTCCGAATCGACGGCAAAGTAAAAAGAGCTAATATGAAAAAACAGAAGGGGTATTCTATGGTATTGGTTGTTCAACAATAGTCCTTTTATTTTGCTATAGGATATATTTCCAGTTCTCCTAACGTTCACATCAATCTCTACCGACATATACAAAACGGTGCCGTCGACTTTATTCACCTGGTTAATTCACACAGGTGTCTTAACGCCCCAACTCAGAGTTACTAACGGTTACTTAAATCGCTCCTAACTACAGAATTTGTATGAAGATTATTTACTAAGGAGCGATTTAAGTAACCATTAGTGCTGAGTTCGGGCGTTTAAGCCAATTTCAGTAGTTACTCGATACTTATTTCGACGCCAGTAAAGAATTAAATACGTGCCAGGTCTAAAGATTAAACAAAAATAATAATTTGTTTAGTTTAAACAAGTTTAATACAAAACACTATTGTTTAAAACTTCGCAAAACAATTATTAATCAGAATCAGAATCAGTATCCTACTAATTGGTCAAACTACACGCTGAATGTTTGACCGGAACAGAACTGCTAAGGAGAGTTTTGTGTAATGTTCACCGCATATTGTACGGCGGATGCTGACGCAGCAGATTGGTCTTGTATTCGACTATTGGGTTAATATGCTGAGAATATGTTGCGGAAATACACTGGCAATATAACAGTTACTTTACGTGATTTGCTAAGCATAGATTCATAGTTCGCTTATTTAGAGGCACATGTTAACGACATTAGGCATCTCAAGCTAAGTATAAGTACGTGTTTTTCAGAAAAGAACGGATATTTATCAAATTTAGGACACAGGCAGACGTTGTTTTGGAATAACTTGTAGCTACTTATAGCTAATCAAATCAAATCAAATGTTCTTATTCAAAATTGGTTTGGTTTACAAACACTTTTAGCCGTATTGGGGCGGCTTAGAATACTAACCCCAATCCCACGCCGGATGAGTGTCGTAAAAGGCGTCTAAATCCGGCCCGCTGGTGGTGGGGCCCCTCGAGGGATTATATTAGTAATATTGATATTAATTATTAATTAATACCATTATTACTATTATTATTTCTCCATGGGGTTCGCCTGGATAGCTACCACCCTCGAGTATGAGTCAGCCGCCAAACGACTCGTCGTGTTCCGGCTGGGGGCTTGATAGCCAGTTCTTTTTTTCTTTTTCTTCTCATCATTGATGCATTTGGTGTTGCTGATGTCCATGGGCGACGATAGCCACTTACCATCAGGTGGATCGTCAGCTCGTTTGCCGGCTATTTCCATAAAAAAAAAACTTTTTGAAAGTCATGCAAGCTACGCCAACGCTTCAACAAGGCCCTACTGTGAGAGGGTCTACTAGGAGAGAGAGTTTGTTTTTTCCTGCTCACAGTTACAGAGAGCACTTTTCATCTACTACAATCTTTATTCATAAAACTCATGTCCAAGCAGACTAGTTTATAATAATATAATTACAAATCTCAAAAGCTTCAAGCACGTTAAGCTAGTGACGTTATTTTAGGGTAAAATCCAAATGAAACCTAACATACATCAGTGATACATAAGTGATCCCAAACGCGCCTCAAGGAACACTGGAGGCAAATATCCGCCTCGTACACAATGTGTTGTGAGCTAGAGCTCAGGACAAAGGTCTTTTCTTGCCGCACGTCACTTCACTCCAGCGGTTCAATCAACAATTACCTTGAAAACCCTCGCTGGTGTCTGCACATGTATATCTATCTATACATGACACGTGTTATACATGTATATATATTGCTTAAGCGGTGAGTGGCATCTGTAGCACTCTATTTATTTATTTTTATTTATTTATTAAAGGCACGTTAACTAGGTACATTATTATACATTATTATGATATAGACCAAAACATTTTTTATACGTACTTAAATTAAAGGCAAGCACAGCATTTACATAACTAAGTGTTTCTAAGTTTCTTGTAACTAAGTAACTAAGTTTCTAGTTGCTTCTTAATGCTGCGAGGTTGAGGTCGTTGTTGAAGCGACGTCGTAAAATGACTTTGAAAAAGTGTTTATAACAAACCGAATTTGAATGAAATTATTGATTTTTATTTTCATTTTATGCAACGCCCTGTTAGAAAGACTGGTTTATCTCCCATTTATTTATTCCTTTAAAATTTTGGCAAAATTCTAACCATAAAAATACCTTTATTGTCATAATGTAACAATACAGAAACACAGGTAGAGTGAGGCTTCCGTTTAAATAATGTTCCCTTCTAATATTCTTAATCCTCACATCTGTCCAACTCAACCCTTTGCGACCTACTGACCCAAAATATAAGGAACAAACAGTTCTGGCTACGACAATGGAAACATTGAAAAAAGGATATTTCACAGAGATCACACGGCGCGAGGCGGTGAGGCCGCGGGAAACTTTATTACCTCCTATTGGTTGGTATTGAGTTGGTATTGGTTGGCGTCGACAGACTTCTATAGTCCAGAATACCCGAGACGCTAAAGACCGCAATAAGTGGAGACGCATCGCAAGGGTTGCATGGGCCAATGATAACAACGCATCATCGTCTCTCAAGAGTGAACAACTGAGGAGGAGGATGAGGATTGGTTGGTATTATTTCTATTTGGTTTTGATTGTGTGCCGTAAACGGCAATAACCGGCCGTAAGCGGCTTATTAACATATGAAATTTTGGTAAAATAATGGAATTTTACAAGTTTAAATTTGAGCAGCTTTCACGAGTATTCTATGATTTGTTTACAAATAATAAGCATTCTTGGAATTGTCTTTGAAAGCATTCCTGTAATCGCTGTAGTATTTTTTTATTAAACTATTTTGGATCATCGGTCTGGGTGTAAATGTCCTTGTCTATGTGTGTTGTCCATGGCACCCACGACACAGGGAATCCTATTGTGGGGCTATGAGTGTGAAGCGTTATTATTATTATATTATTATCGGCATCGCGTCTTTATAAAAGTGAAGCTTAAATTATTTTGTAAACTAAACAAACTCTTTTGTGTAAATTAAGAACATTGTTGTTCAAAATATTTAAGAATAATATGTTTACAACATAAATAAATAAAATTATAAATTAATTGTGTTTTCTCAAGTTACTTACACGATTATAAAACACGAAAAATCTTTTATAAATTTTTTGTCAGTCTGTTTTTTGTTTATTCGGCCTAATTTCTGGAATTACTGAACCAATTTTAATGGATCTTTCACCCGAGAATAGAGGAGACGGGTTCCCACGGGTTCGAGATTCACGCCGGAAAACTACAAAGCGAACTTAATCGTGGGCACAGTTAATTATTATTATAAACGCTCTATTATAAAAAAAAATATTTTCATTTCATACAGAATTGATTTTCGCTATCACTTGTCACTTGGAACGCAAACCATGCTTAAGGTGTAAATACGAATGGTGTCCCATCGTTATAATAAACGGACATTGCAACATATCACACAGCTTGTGAAGTAGGAATCATTTTTTCCCCGCTGTAACCCGCTGTGGTCGAAAAAAGGAAAAAGGTCGTAATAGCTGAAGGAAATTTGTTAAGTTCCTCATAGAAATGAATCACTGTGTACATGGATTGTAAATGGACATCTTTTTTTATAATATAACGCAAACAATAACGGATTGATAGACAACGCACAGCTTAAACGAGTGGACTTAGAAGAAAATTTGAAATTAAACTATGTACAGAGGTTCTTTAAATAGTGGATAGCGACAGTTCGGAAGCTTAGAATGTATTTTTGATAATTCATCACCCAAAAGAGTAATCGTAAGGGGAGAGGCGTCAGAAATTCATTTGGGAAAAATAAAAAGACTGACGGTTTGTCATATTGTATTAATATTAAACCTATATTAATTTAATATCAAACAGAAAATTTGTTCACAACAGTCATAAAACTTAATGTTGGTATAAGGCAAACGATAGATTTGTGTACCTTCTAAATATTATGTAGTTACGAGTCGCGTAGCCTCAGGCATTCAGGTAGGTACTTTGTCAGGGCAGTGACCGTTTCAAACAACGCATGTGTTTTTAGGATATTTGAATATTCATGTTTCTGTAACTGCTGTTTGGGCTTGTTCTATGTATGTTTCCATATTTCATTCTATTTTAAAAAGGTCGCTTATTTCATAGACAGTTCTAACTTAAATACGAGGATGTACACTGCAACTGGTTCCATGGATCCATGGATGGATGGATGGATGGATGGATTTATTTGGGCAATACTGTCGTTGAAAAGACTCCATTGATCGGCCTGTGCAGCTTCGTAACTATTAATGAAATGAAATAATCTTTTATTCGTGTAGGTATCACTGATACACTTATGCACGTCATTGTTTAATGTACTAGCTTTTCGGAAAGGTGCTTTGTCATTATAACCCTTTTTTAATTGTCATCACTTAAAAATGTGAAAAAAGCTAATAATAAAAATGTTGTTTATTTTATCTGGAACCTGTAACTTCAACCCATTAATGGCCCACTACTGGGCAAGGGTATCTCCTCTTGAGGAGGCCTAGAGCATTCTCCACCACGCTGCTCCAGTGCGGATTGGTGGAAATGGGAATCTAAATATTTATTTTTTACCTACTATTTTCTGGAACTCCCGGACTAACAGAATTCGATTGCTCTCACTATTCTTCACACATATTATCATCAGTCCACTTCGGTTTATTATATTATCGAGGTATGCTATTCAAGAACTTTTCTTTCTACTGCCACTTCAGTTGGCAAAATCTTCGAAATATTACGGTGACCTTTGTTGATCTCTGAATTTCATTGCGAATTCATTACGAATCTTGTCTCGTAACGCAATACCTAGCCTAGCATAGTTCTCTAGAGCGCTTTGAGTTACTTCAAGCCTTCAGATGAGCCCAATAATAAACGAACACGTATTGAATACGTTAGTTATCGCTGGCAACACACGTTCCTCAATCTTCACACATGACTTCATGACTTTATAAACAAAGATGATTTATTTTAATATCAACAAGTTAGAGAATAATTATGAGCTATTTAAGGCAAGTCGAGCCTACGTCACTTTTCTATTGAACAAATTGACAAAACTGAAATGCACTCCCCATCGATTGATTTCGTCTTTTTTACGGAAATTGACGGCAAATGAGCTGACGGTCAAAGACCAAATACATCACTGATGCGTTACAGGCCAAGAAAGAGAGAAGAAAGGGAAAGAAAATCTCCACAAGAATCGAATATTCTTACGTTTTTTTACCACATGCAATGGGTTTCCAGTAGCAGTAATACGGAAACTCTGTATAATAATTAAATAACATATATATTCATAACATTGGATTCGCGAGTACACACTCAGTTCGGACGCACACAAATCTCTTCAAAAACTCCCAGTTACACTTAACATTTGACGAAGAAAACAGTGTCTTTAATCGACATCAAATAGTGTAGATCTATTATTCATATTGGGTCGAGTGTGGAATGGACCATGAGATCAAAGTCTAAATGAATCGTTAATATCTTTTTACCGTTACAAAGCTATGACCATGAGTTACGTTTACAATTTTGAGACGAAATATGAGAATATTATTGGATTTATGTATGTTAAAGTGAATACAGCCATATATTAAGTGTTTTTATGAAAGCTTTTAGTCTGTCTGTCCAAATCAACCTCTTGCCCGTTATGCATCTCATAACATAACATAACATCTTAAATTCAGATAATTTATATCCTCTTAATTGGTGTTAAATAAATAAAATAGTATGTTAAATATTGATAATAATAACATATGATAATGACAATTCTACCATCAAGAAAGTGTAGATACAAATTGGTCATATTGGTAGTCGTCGGCGTCTTTATCACCTGGTTTCGGCCGTCGCGTGTTTTGCTTCCAATGTCTGTAAATCGCCTGACCAAGTTATTCCGTGATTTATATACTTGAAAAGAATAAAATCAATGCTTACACATCGTTCCGAACTGCTATGATTATTAGATCATGCTCAAATATATTATGTTAAAAATATTTAATTTAGTGATAACTCACTTGAACTGATTTTCATACGAAGCTGATAATTGCGTTTCATGGTCTATACTTATTGTATAATATGTAAATCAAAACATACTTTTTATATGAAGAGACTTATCCCACTCACTCTGAGGTGCGTGCTAACCCTACTCTTGACCCACATACGCTTGCCCGAGCACAATTATCACGCACTTCTTGCTTCGTGATTTAATACTCTGTTCGAATATTTACCTATCCCTTGTTATTGCTTTGTTTGAACCTATTATTAAGGATAGATAACGACGAAGTTTCCTAATAAACAGTTATTGCTAAGTATTAATGAGAAACACAATTTTGAAGGGCAAGTTGCATAAAACAAAGTATGTATCTATACATTTTATTTAGCTGTTAAATTGATCATTTATATACTCATAATTTTCAATATTTGTGTTTCTAAAGTCTTAAAACTTTGCAAGCTCTAATTTGAACGCACATGAAAGTTATAAAATGGTAATCGTCTTGTATTGACAGAGCGACTACGAGCAGAATGGTCAATTGCCTGTTCTTACGCTCTTCATCGTCGGCGCGCTAGTGACATATGTACCTCTTTTTACATTAAAATATTATAGAATAGTAATAAAATATACTTCTACAGAAGTAATCAAACATTACCCATTGTATAAATTGAACACTACGTTCGAAAATCAATTAAAGCAAAATTGTAGAGTTTGTTAAACTTAGTTAAATAACTTTTAATTAGACTAAGCTAAGTGTTAAACTATGTAGCATTATTCAAAACATTATTAGAAATATTTGGGATTGAGAAATTAGGAATAATTATAAGTAAATCTCAACAAGGTACAAAAACAATTTGAACCTCACACTTCGTGTGGGGTCGTTCATGAAACCTCAACGAGACACCTTAAATTCATCCGGAAATCTCCCAGGCACATTTCCTTGGAAACTGTATACACATGTTTATTTCTTTACTCAAAGAAAGATGGCCGGAAAAAACGCCGAAAAGGCTATCACGGGCCGATTCTTTGCACACCAACAACAACAAATACATTTCGACATGCGCAAATCAACTTTATTGCTTTGAAATAAGAGTCATGTTAAAAGCAAAGTTATGTTGGCCGAGACCTGGAACTGTAGTGTCGTAAAAATAGCGTTTCGTTTATAGTCATACGATGATGACCGAATTTGTTCCGAACATACCCGAATAAGAGTCAAGTCATGTCTAGTTTAGGATTACGGGTGAGACTTCTTGGGTTTATGGCGGAAATTTAATAAGACCTTTTAACAGAATTAGCAAAGCCTAGCGTGGAATAAGGTGAAAAGGGATTTACGATGCAATCAAAGTCTAATATTATTTCACAGCATACCTCGTAGAAAATTACATACGGGATGTTTAACTGAATATTATTGGAACGAAGTTCCTTTTCGCGCGTTACGAAACGGGGCTAGACGGAAAAAATTAAGACGAAAAGTTGTAACGACACTTTTTGCCGTCATTATAACACTTATAGAAAAACATGCAACCAGAAGTCTTCGATGTTGCGACATCAGTGACACCATACATGCCACACACATTTTTAAACTGTAAAATTAAAACATCTTTATTCAAATTTTACTAAAGGACAATAAATACACTAGTTATACACCCCTGTTACTGTCGATTGGAAATGTTATTTGAAACTAAATTCTTTACAGTCAAGTTTCATAGAAAAAGAGAGAAAAGTCGTTGTCAGGTAATAGTTAGATAATTTTATTAATTCTTAACGCTTGACTCAGGTGTGGCGACTATTATAGAAAACCTTTCAAGAAAATATTTCTCTTCGACTAATCGATAAAATATTTTATTAGGTATGTTATGTTTAAGTTTTATTGAACCTCATAAAATGAACCTTTTATACAAGAAAGCAAATGTATAAAATTAAATATTTTTTACGTGTGCCAATCAAAAATATAACTCAGAAGAATTATTTATTTGGTTCACTTAGTGATACAAGTACAACCAAGTTGGCTACAAGATCAAAAATTATCATTGAAAAAATGTTGTCCTTAACTTATAGTTTAAAAATTATTCTATGATCGTTGTTATTTCAAACAAGGTGTCTGGAAAATGTAACATATTATAGCATAACATAAACATCTGTCCAATCCGACGTACATACATCATCTAAACGAGAGGCTTCGAAGCGTGCAAATTTCCCCCGACACGTAGAAAATAAACGTGGCAAGACATTCACAATAAGTCACATCAATAAATCCGCGACACAATAACAGAATTAACGCGATTTATCGTCGTGCGATTTTCGGTCGAACCCTAACGAGACCGAAAGAATCGGATGGGATCGGACGCTTTCGGGCGCCTTCGTTTTTCCCACCCGAGGCTGCGCGGAAGGGTTGCGCAGTAGGCGAATGCCTTCAAAACGGGCCAGTGCTTCGACGCGCGTTGCCGTTTCAACTGCGCCCGATATCCGCTTACGATAAAAATAAATTTCAAAAACCGTACCCAAGATCGGATCGCGATCGCATCCGTTTCACCGGTGAAACGGATCAGTGTTGTGTGTGCAGTGCAATGGAGTTGAGTGAGTGCTTTAGACTTTTCATGGGAGTGCTTAACGGAATTTCGTAATGGTAAGTGTTAAAACATATGACATGTAATATGTATGTTTGTATAAGAGGGTTTCGGATAACTATTAATTTCTTATCGGTAAACGGATTATAGACATATTAAGATGACGAATGTTTTATTTTGTACGTTAAGTTAATAATTGAATTAATGTTGTCATTTGCTTTAACGATAATTTACTTACATTGCAACATTGTCAAGTTCATCGTTCGTGACGTAAATAGTATTATGTCGTCATGCTTGACACAACCTTAAATAAAAGTAGTACTCATACAAAAGGGCTAGTTTTTTTTACTAAATTAAATGACAGTACGGCCGCACTCAGAGTCACTTAACGGGTACTTAAATCGCTCCTTATTACAGAATCACACAGAAAATCACATACAAAGTCTGTAAGCATAAATGAGGATAGAAGAAATATACATACCTACATACATTCTTCTTATTTAGTACTTAAACTAAAAGATACATGTCAGTTGTCATTTCCATAAAATTCGTGTATTCTTTATAATAGGTAGAGCCCACAATACGCTAACATTTCTTTCAATTTAATGATATTTATGTTATTCCTGCCGCGTGTAAGAAAGGTTGTTAAGAAAGTTGGATTATTCCCATTATTACTTTGAAGACGATCATTTCTGATGCCTGTATCGAACCTACTTTCAACGAAAATACAAGAAATAATAAGAAGCAGTCTTTAGGATTTTGAGGAGCTCTACAGAAATGTATATTGTATAATCCAAATATTTATTTATTTACTGTTTAATATACCACTAAACGTAGCTTTAAGTGATACAAAAGGTGGAGTTAATTATTGATTTAAATTAATAATTGATTTAAATATAAGTGTAACAGCATGTTTATAAAAGTAGAAAATGTAGAAGAAGAGATAAACCTGTGTTTATACTGTTTATCGGATAATGATAGAAATTAAAATACATGCTAGAAAAATATGGTCGTTATGTTTGTCCTTCTTGGCTACTCCTGAACACTGATATATTGGCATGATTTGAAGTACAAGTTGAAGTCACAACCCATAATAAAATTGTCCCACTGCTGGGCTCGGGGTCTCCTCTCACAATGTGAGGGGTATAGACCATAGTCTACGCTGGCCAAGTGTGGATTGGTAGACTTGACACACCTTTGAGAACTTTATGGAGAACTCTCAGGTGTGCAAGTTTCACCACGATGTTTTTCTTCACCAAAGCAAGTGACAATTAACTTCTTATACACACATAATGAAGATTACAGGTGCATGCTAGGATTCGAACTCGGGGCCCTGCGTTCGGGAGACCAACGTTTAAACCGCTAGGCTATCACTGCTATTGTCATGATTACCTAAATTACTAGTAGATAATTTAGTAATAAGATTAACTCAGCAAAGTATTTCAACTCTATGAGACAAATGTGTTTTTTCCATTCTTGAAACAAGAACCGATTTGAAACATTTTGTTTCACGGACGGAATAAATGGTGGTAAACCTTACAACTGTTCTGCCACAAAGCCTGGTATAAAACATTGTTTGTGAAAAATTTAAAACTCTTCAAACGAATGCTTTTACGCGGTTTTATGGCTGGTTTACACTGCACGCAGTCGAACTGGACAGTAGACAGCGAACTGTTCCATTGCATAACATATAAACTAAACAAAGGGCGACAAACAAAATATGTAGAAAAGAAATGTAGGTACATAAATTAACCTTTGATTAGAATTTGTGATTGTTTGTTGTGATATCAATAAAATTGGTTAATTTTGATTGAATGAAAATGCTGTGTGATTAAATATTATTAGCTGTAATCAAACTTAATTGTGTTAATTACTCCTAATTACGAGTATAATTTCAAATATATCGTGGGAAAATAGACTTCAATTCTCATTTTATTATCATCTGATAGTCTATTTATAACGTTCTGAGGCCCGCATTAATAAACCAATGTCGACTTAAGTACGTGATTTCAGATCATACATAATATAGACAATTTTACTTTTACATAAGAATATAATATGACATATTTCAGCATCTCAAACAGAATATTAAGATCGTAGCTTATCAATATGAACCTAAGAGCTTGTTAACTAGCTCACAATTCTATTACTTCTATGTAGGTAGTGAAAAGACCAGTTATGTCAATGTCAAAATAGTAAATACCCATTTACCACTTACAAAATTTGTGGAATTAACTCGCAAGTTACTCTGTGTGAATGAGGCATAAATAACATTCGTTTATCGAATAGCATTCAAAACATGCTTCGTCTGTTCATACTCGTACGTGTACGTGATATGTGAGACGTGAATTCAGTACAACTGAATTCAAAGCACTTTGAATTGAAATATCATAAGCTCGGATCCTTTGAAGATATTATTTTACTTCTGAAACATTACACCGAAATGAGAACCATTTCCTTTTGAAGTCAGTTAACAATTACGTGTCTTCGCGGGATTTGTTATTTGGCTTTAATGTGTCGATCAAAGTCATCATCAACATCATCATCATCATAATGCATTACAACTACTCTCAATATGAAGCTAATTTATACAATCCATAGATCACCACGTTTGGATTGGTTTACACACTTTTTATAAGTAAGGCTTAAGAGCCAGTACTCTTTGCCTATTTGCTCTATTCTCTTTCTTGGCTGTGGGCGACTATGACCAGGTGTCAGGTAACATGGCTGCTAGGCAGGTTATCAGTTGGCTTGTCTGCTCGTATATTGGCTATTTACATAGAACCGCTCTAAAATGTATACGTACGTGCCTGATAAGTGATTATCTTCTTTCATTTTACCGAAGTTATTTGTAATCCGATTAAACTTTGAAAAGTAATAAGTGATTTCAAGATCCATTCCAAAACTACGTAACAGGCATACATTTACTTTTACTAAGTTAGTGCGTTTTACCACCCATGACTACATCACCACTTACCATCAGGTGGGATAGTAGTCAAGCATTAACTTATATGATATAAAAAAAAAAAAAATACATTCATTGATCTATCAATATTTTCCACGCCAATAAACTTAACCGTTTTTTGCTACAGCCTATTTATAAACCACTATTTTACTGATTACTCCACCTGCTATGTTTATTGCCAGTGGTTTGAATATTACGCGGTCCTACGAGCGATGATCCCTCAAAGGTACAGCGAGTATTCACAAAGCTGTAGCTCCGTACTTAATCCATTGCCCGACCCTCATCACGATAGCTATGTATGTATTGCTTGTGCTTTGGGACTGGTGTGTTGTTACCCTAATTGCAATTTAGACTGCCTCGTAATCTTGTCCGAATTGACTGTTTCCCATTGTACTATACCATTGAGTATTTTTGGGGCTGAAAAATAATTGTTAATTGGGTTGTGTGGAGTCCGCAAAATACACAATTTTTTTACTCGTAGCTACGTTTTATGAAGGGTATTTGAGAAAATACTAGAGCTGTTTCTCAAAATACATTTTGTAATTTTGCTGTGCAAAACAAAGTTATTTATGTTAGGGTGACGACCCTGTAGCCTAGTTGGTAGCGACCCTGCCTGCGAAGCGAGGGGTCTCGGTTTCGATTCCCGGCCGGGGCAGATATTTATGTGACAGTTTAATATTTGTACTCGGGTCATGGGTGGGATTGTGATGTATTATATGTGTAGTCCATGCCACCCGCGACACAGGTAAATAACCTACTGCGGGGGTATGGTGTGTAAGTGTTTACTTATTTATTTCAATTGAGTAACAAAAGATAAAGGCAAAATATTATTTTCAAAATCCATACTATATATACTATACTATACTATACTATACTATATACTATAATACTATACTATATACTATAATACTATACTATATACTATACTATATATATACTATACAGGGTGTCCCGTAAGTAGTGGATCAACCGAAGGTGGCAGATAGCTTGAAGGTTGAGCTATCATATGTCAAAAAATTACCTCAGTAAAAGTGTCACCGTTTTCGAGATATTGACCATTTTATAAAATTTAGAAAATTCGGCTCCCTTACCCTACTTTTTCCTGTTGAGTCCATAAATGAGCAGATATTTTGATATTTTTTTTTCCTAGAGCTCTCAGATAGTTGCTTTATAATTATCAGTATGTAATGTTGTTGAAATTATTAGGAAACGCTGAGAAAATAGCGTATACTTTGGATTTTTTTGTTTTTGATTTTCTTCGATACAACTTTGATGCGAGGTGGTTGAAAAAAAATGTACGGGGCAAGTATGCCCCGGTATTATAAAAACTTGTCTGTTTAATGCAGATTTTAAAAAAGTACAATACAGGCTACTTTGATAGGGAAAATTTTCAAGTAAAAGCCATTTCAGTGTCAAAGGGGTGAATTTGAATCAAAATTTATTTTATTGTTTACTCTTATGGGATGCAGTTTTTCAATAGTTTTTGCTTAATATTATGTTACGTTAAATTAATGCTCTAATAAATATTTAAAATGATGATTATTTTCCGATATTCCAACCATAAAAAGAAATTACAAATTACTTGAAAAATATTGATTATTTCAAAATATTGCTGTGATTTACTGTTTTTTTGAATACTAGATTATCAGGAAGCCTTGTAAATTATTGTTTTAAGATTATTTTTTTATGAATATTCAAAAAAAAAAAAGAATGAGAAAAAATGTAAGTAAAATATTTATTTTTGTGTATTTTATCATACAAAAATTATTTTAAAGCAATAATTGACAAGGTTTGCTGATCATTTAGTATTAAAAAACAGTAAATAATAGCATTATTTTTTGAAGAAACAATATTTTTCAAGTATTTCTTAGGTAATTTGAAATTTATTTAAAAGGTAGAGATATCGCAAAATAATCATTATTTTAAATATTTATTAGAACATTAATTTAACGTAACGTAATATTTAGCAAAAACTATTGAAAAACTTCATCCCATAAGAGTAAACAATAAAATAACTTTTGATTCAAATTCACCCCTTTGACACTGAAATGGCTTTTATATGAAAATTTTCCCTATCAAAGTAGCCTGTATTGTACCTTTTTAAAATCTGCATTAAACAGACAAGTTTTTAAAATACCGGGGCATACTTGCCCAGTACATTTTTTTTCAACCAACTCGCATCAAAGTTGTATCGAAGAAAATCAAAAACAAAAATTTCCAAAGTAGACGCTATTTTCTCAGCGTTTCCTAATAATTTCAACAACATTACATACTGATAATTATAAAGCAATTATCTGAGAGCTCTAGGAAAAAAAATTATCAAAATATCTGCTCATTTATGGACTCAACAGGAAAAAGTAGGGTAAGGGAGCCGAATTTTCTAAATTTTATAAAATGGTCAATATCTCGAAAACGGTGACACTTTTACTGAGGTAATTTTTTGACATATGATAGATCAACCTTCAAGCTATCTGCCACCTTCGGTTGATCCGCTACTTACGGGACACCCTGTATATACTATATACTTACTATACTATATACTATAATATTATAAATGTGAAAGTGTGTTTGTTTGTTTGTTTGTCCGTCTTTCACGTCGCAACGAAGCTGTTATATGGTATCGTTTTTATGTATGGAGATAGTGAGGAGGGTGGAGAGTAACGTAGGCTAAAAGGCGTAAAACATTCCCATGGGAAGATCGATATTTTGTTTGTTGCTAGATATTTAGTTCCGGATGTTGTTAATAGATGGCGTTAGTAAAATTCATTTGCAAGTTCTAAGAAAAGTAAGTAAGTAGGATTTGTAAAAAATCGATTTCTAACGCGGGCGAAGCTGCGGGCAAAAGCTAGTTTTCTATATAGCATTACCTAATTAATATCAGAAACATAAGAAAGAAAAAGAATGAGTTTGTAGATGAGGTATTAACTACTTGCATAACTAGTACACTTCCCCATTTCCTTCATGACTGTCAATGCGTTAGCTTGAATGTTTCTGCTACATCGGCAGTAACCATCCGACCTGACGCTCGTTTTCATAATATTTACGTAAAGAGAAACGTACCCACCAAAACGAACTTCACAAAAATGTAAATTTAAAAATTAATCATCACAAACTTATGATAATAACAGCACGGTCCAGCGCAAACCAAGTAAATAAAGCAGCGCAGATAGAAAACTTCTAAAACTCGGTAAAACCAGTTACACGAATATCGCAGCAACAACGAAACACAAAGTTTTGAAATTCCATCTGCAGTTTTCCACTATCTACCCACTTTTGAATTCTGAACGCAAACCAGCCATTATGTAACTAAATCGGAACAAAAATAGAACAGCAATTTATTAAAAGATATGCTTTTTCTAAACTCCGCATAAATCTGTAAAAGTCATGAATAGCCATTGCAGTGCTTTTGTGCTGGTAACATACTGTTATGAAATATTGAAATAGCGTTTTGGCGAGCTGGATTGTGTAGAGGTCGGGTTCGTTCGCATAATGCATTTACCGTTTGGTATATCGTTTAAAAATCATTTTACATTATACCGTACCTGCAGGTGACGCACAGTTCACAATCACATCACAGTTACTGGCAACGCCGTATTGGAGTGGCTTAGAAAACTAACTCCAATATCATATCAGCAATTTGTGGTAATAAATATTATTGGCTTCAACTCATTGCTGACCTACGCCCTGAGGATACCCCACTGCATATTGGTTCAGGAGTTCACTAACTTGCCACTGTCAACCCAAGTGTTGGAAATTCTCATTCCGCTGGCTTTACGTGCCTTGCGAAGCACGGAAGCGGTCAATATTTTTTTTCCACTAGCGATCTCACATCCAATTACCGCTTAACTCAGTTGATCGACTGTTGATTCAGAATCGACACAACCGTCCGGCTACGAGTGTGCTGAATAGTGCAAAGTTACACCATGGTCTGGACACACATGATAACTACTTATTATCTCGGTGTGTGTAGTTTCACCACTAAAGTCAACATTTAATTTCAGTTTGATTCAGTCTACGACATTTCAATACAATCCAATCTAGTCCAGTTTAGTCCACTCCTAAAGTACACTCAATCCATTTCAGTCCACTTCTCGCCAGCTTATACATTACCGGGTTCCTTCAGGCTCCTTCAGTACACCAAATCACGCCTGTCCATTTCATTCAAGTCCGCTCCAATTCACTCAAATACGTCTAGTATTCCGTTTAATTGTAGGTATTCCATTCAGTAGTTATAGAGAACCGCAACTTTGCTGACTTAACCTCATCTGAGTAAGGAAATCCGTGTCCTATTGCGATTGTAATAAGTTGAATACAAATGGAAATGTATTATTATTAAATTATTGTTCTTGTTTATAAAAACAGTAAAACTCAGAAACAAAGCAATTGAAGGCCATGGACGTGGAAAGAAAGTTATAACGATGGAATTAATGAAGTTACTTAGTTAACAACTTGTTGTTCATTGTTTTTGTAATTAGAGTATTATTTATGCCGAGTAACGTAAATAAGACGTAAGTGGACGAGTAAGTGAAAAATGTATGGTGTTCCTCAATGCTTGTACGAATTATTAGAAAAATACCTAATGCTCCTTATTTACCATTCAAATAAATAGCTTATTCAGTTTGTTTAAAAGCCATTGCAATAAACACTGAAACTACATTCAAGTTAATACCTTCAGGAGTTTTTAACGGACGTCCAAAAAAAGGAGAACATTCTAAAATTTCAAGCTAAAACAAGAATCCTCAAATTGGCTATTTGACAGTTATCACGGTAAAATATGAAATGTGTTAAATATGGTTGCTTATTGGTTAACAATAATTATACAATACGTTTCTTGCATGAAAATAAATTGTAAATATTTTTACTTTTGAAAAATAGATTTGAGTTTTTTTACCTGTGGATACGAGAACCGAAACGCGGGCGGCCATGATTGAGCATGTTATGACGTCACAATTCAAAAAATAAAGCGCCGTGTACTACTAACTATATCGTGTGCACTGTGCAATTTACTGAGAAAATTAATAAGATATATTTTGATTTCTGCTTTTGAGAGGTTTTGTAAAATGGAGTCAGGCTATACAAAAGCTGACAGTGCGAATTTGCCTCAAGTTGATTCATTTATGGTCGCAAATTTCTTTGCGTGTAACCCTGAGTTTTGCTCTACCGAGTTTCGGAATGCAAAAACCTCCTTTTAAGTACTGAAATTAATAAAGTAAAATTGGTCAGTCTTGCTAAGTGGTCACAGGTGGATTTTTTTGTAAGTTTTTCCTCAACGTCCCCTTAACGACACCATATTACTAATGATTTTAAATTACTTATAGGTTATGTTTATGAACAATATTAGGTTAGGTTTAATTTGTTTTTTTAGTAAATCAGAGGCTAAGTTGATTTCTTCTAAATACTTACATCAAAGTAGTCCTCACAAAAGAATATTGCTGTTATATCAGATGTTAACTCTGCGTCTCGACGTGCTAATTGTAACCACTGCTTTCAACGTTGAGGGCATTTAGAAACGTGTAGGTATAAACAATTTGTCAGGTTTAATTGTAGTACTTCTACACATAGGCACTGCACACGTCTTGTAGCTTGTCATTTTCACAATTCCAGTGAAAAAGGTGTAAGTTTTTCACTTAAAATATCTTCAGAGTTAGAGCGTAAACTTTTGTTAATTGAAATGTGACGTCACAGCCAGCAAGTGACAGATGGCGGACTATTTTCGCGCAAATTTAAAATTAATGGATTAAAAGTTATTTTTTTCCTACTAAATAACACTTTTATGAGAAAAATAAATATTGTAAGAGGTATAAAATAAAACTACGAAAATTTTTAAATATTTTTACAAAAATTGTCTAATAGCCAATTAGTTTGAAAGCAAAATTATGCTAATTTAAACTCACCTCACTCAACTAGGTATCAAAATAAAACAAGTACTTTCCCTCACAGTAGCATAAAAGACAAAAGCAAATTAATGAAGTACACAAAGATTTAATAAAACTTAAAAACACATGACTGATGATAAAAACCAATAGCTTTTAACAGCTTCCATTATCAGTATCCAAATGGCCAATATCGTAGACACGGCAGATGGCGCAGCTGCAACGAATTTCAAAGTACAATTTCAAGTGGAATGTGATGTTCTACGGAATGTGCTCTATAACTGGACTAGAGAATTGTTTTTACCCTGGACATCCGAACACCTGGCGTTCAATGCCAATTACGATTGATTCATCAGACATTCATGAAATTTGCTAATTTATTCATGTGATCCCGAATTTCGATTCAGTTTTGCGATCGCAATATTTCGATATAAAGCTTTTTTAATAAGATTCCTTTATATACAACTGGGAATCGCTTCTATATTTCCTCTTGTCTCCGTGTCCTTATGCGGATTTTAGGATTATTCACTTGATTAAAGTCAATGTTCTTATACCTTCATCCTTAAGGCTGTCCTATTTTACCGAATTAGATAGATGTCTGATCACGTATGGATGGGTAAATAATTATATTGTGTGTGTAGTTAATTTTCTCTTAACAAGCTGACGATATCCCTGTATCGCAGTTGATAGTGACTCGTGAATAAACATATCAAACGATAGAATATCGTTGTAATAATTCTATCGATCGCTGGTGTTTGAAACCTTAGATCTTAGCAATTTCTTTTTCTTTTCTCTTTCCTGGCCAGCAACGCATCAGTGATGCCTTTGGTGTCACTGATGTCCATGGGCAATGTAAGCCACGTACTATCAGATGGATAGTAAATAAAAAATAAAATAGAATGGGATTTTTAAACGTGTTCAAAACAATGCGGCCGCAAAAGTTGTCAGATCAACCGCATTGATTTAAAATAACCTGTTTTACTTACCTATTTGGAATTTATTCCTATAAAACATAAAGCCAATCTAGATCTTTGTAAACGGTATCCTATTGACATTAAGGCCAATGGGAACGATTACACGTTCTATTCTTGCCTTTTCTGCCTAAGGAAAACGTCTACACCAAATATTGGCGTTGAAAGCCAGACATCCGTAGGGCGCGGTCCATTACCGATCCCGTATAAAGGATTCGCACTCAAAGCTATTTAAGTAAAGGGCTAAGTTAATTTAGCAGATAATGGTATTTTATTTTCAAGGTTTTGAACATCCGAAAAAACCTAACCTTTTATTTAAGCATCTCCCGCGTATCTATTTCTCCGTTGTTCTGAATTCCTCACGATCTCGGATTATTTCTCGGATAAAGGTAGGTAGTACATGCATACCTATCTGTTTCTATTTCAGTAGCAGTGTTCATAACATAAAATTTAAATTTCATGTTTCGTCTTAGGTTTTTTTGGTTGGACGGTCAAACCACAATAGAAGATCGCCTGGCATCTGTTAATACTTCATATTAACTAACAAAGGTGACTACGGGGCGCGACACAGGCGCCACCACATTCGTGCGGCAAAAGTGTGTATTAGTGATCTGTGGACTAAGTTATCTGTGCGCGCGAGTGACAAGAGACTGACGTTAAAAAATACGAACTTGAGACGAACGATGATCGTGGCTACAATAAACCTATTAACTATTCAGACAATCAGTGCGACAGTGCAGTTAAATACAATATATGTACCTAATTAGAAGATTCTACTATAAAACAGGTAATTACAAAAAATATTTTCCAATTAATCATCACTCCACTAAACACATCTTATACTAACAAACCTGCATTTACTGAAATCCATTTACAATGGATGACTAAAACAAATAATAACCTCTTCCTCGACTGGATATCGAACCTGAACCCTGCTTGCTCTAACACATGTCTCCAGATTTCATAAAACACGCTTCCCACCACTAATTGCTAGCCATTCATCATCTATATCAATCAACAGCATCAACTTCACAAAACAATATCCGACAATTATACAACGAGCCACCAAACGAACAACAGCGAGGCGCGCAACTGAAATCACTATTTGGGTCAATGAGCAAAAACATCAGGGAATGATGCCGCTGGATGGCGCGTTTGGGTCAGTTGCATTCGGATAATGGGGGGGCGAGAGTGGGGACATCAATCAATGCAGCAATGTGACAAAGTAGATACAACCTTATATGTAGATAAGTATACCTTAATATATAAGGCTTGTGGTATTTATTTCTGCAGCGAAATCCCTGTTGATCAACGATCTATACAATGTTCGACCGACATGTGACATGCGATCGTGAGAGTCCTCCATGTTTTAAAGGTATACGTAAAGGTACTCGTATGCGTAGTCTGTGAATTACATTCTTTACTCCTCACATCTTGAGAGAAAACCAGAGTATAGTCTAGCAGTGAGGCATTTGTATGTTACGATGGACACTGTACATGAATATGCAAGAAAAAATCCAACAACTGGAATAAATTAAAAAAATTAAAAAAAACCGCCTGCTATAAAAAGCTATCATGGCATGCCTTTTTGAATCCTTATGGTGAGTTCTTTAATTTGATACCCGCATTGCATTTATTTAATTTTCATTGCATTCGATTTAATTTTGTTTTTTGATACTTCAAACAATGGCATCTCAAAACCACCATATTTTTTTAATTTCACTTATCTAAGGACACTTGGGTTATCAGGACGAATCTAATGATATCTTAATAATTATATAAATCCGTTCAGCGGTTTGGAAGATATGAGGTAATAAAGAAAATTACAGGCATTCATACATACAAACATACATTCATACATACATACATACATACATATAAGATACGCGCGAAAAACTTAACCTTTCCTGGCAGTCGGATAAAAAGTATGATGATAAGTCTCCTCTTTCATTCATCGCTTACCAACACAGCAACATATTTTTCTAGTCCGTAAACCGAATCTTTAGAAGATTATTCGAATCAATATTCGAAGTGCAAGATAAGAAGCCCCTCAGTGCTACTTATAGCGCTTACAAACGATTTCTTCGACGTCGATCTGAGTGATCTTTAAGAGAAGCCATAAATAAAATAACAGTTTAATTTTTTATTATACACAACACGATATTGGAATAAAATGTTTCTTAATCGAAGTTACAATATGTATGTAAAGTACAGCGCTTATTATGATCATTGTTGAAAAGTAAATTATTCTTTTCAATTACAAAATTTGAATTGCATGTGCCTAAATTAAAAGTAAAAAAGTTTAAAGGAGTAGAAGTATTTTGAACGCATGCACTGCAAGGTGTGAATATCATGATTAATTCATAATTTGTCATGTACAATTTTTTTCTTTTTTTCATTGAATATTTATTTATTTATCACTCTAATTAGAATATACAGTTTTATTAAAACTAATTGAATTAAAGTAACAAAAAATAAAATGTTCTTATAATTCTTTTTTGCTATAAATGTGGTGGTACAGTGTTGTAATGGTATGGGTACATTTTATTTACTAAGTTGATCTTGTTTGATGCTACTCTGTTGCTTCATGTTGAAGATATTAGTTAGGAATGGCAATTACTCATTAAAGGGATTGGGAGACGTGAAAGCTAACATAACATAACCTCAGTAAGTCAGTAGCTTAGAAATTAACTTGTCTACGGTAGGGTTATACTTTTGCCCCTGGAGGAAGAATTTTTATGTGACATACGGGTTAAGTTATCGATATTTGAAATAATGCGTAAAAAGTTGATCTAGGAGAGAGCATCAAGTTAACAGGCTTTTATCTAAGTTGGTGCCATTGAAACCCACACTTAAAGCTATCGGCGTAACAGTCAATTGAGTTTCAAGTATCATATGTTTCAAACAGGTAATCCTATCATAGACAATTTGGCAAACAATTGTGTTACTATTTGGGATTCCAGATTGAAATACAGGGTGGATATCAGTTGCTTACAGTTTAATAGTTTCAAATTGTTGACGCGACTTAAGTTGATTGACTTATTATTATAGGAATGATACATGTTCCTATAGTACTTCTAGCGTATGAAATTTATTTAGTTTTTTTTATGCCTTAAGCAGGCAAACGACCAGACGGGTCACCTGATGGTAAGAGATCACCGTCGCCCATGGACATTAGCTACACCAGGGGCGCCACCAATGCGTTGCCGGCCACAAACAGTTTTTCATGGATTCTGAAAAAATGCTATAATTTGAAATTAAAACTCTTATATAAATAGGTAGTCCAAATTCTCGTTTTCCAGTAATTGAAACAAGAAAGAAATCAAATAATTTATTCATTCAATTTACTAAGTAAAACGTTAATTTCGTTCTTCAGATTTTTTGTATAAAATACCTCTCTTTATACTCACAATTTATTAGCTTTTTCTATATCACTGAACGATTAATATTTTAATGAAAATACTTTTTAACAAGAAAAAATATCGTTAGGGCAAAGAGTTAAGCCTTTCACATTTCAAACAGCCTCAATTTAAATACAGTTGGATATGAAAACTGCTCCGCCTTTTATTTCCACTGCGGAATTTATAACGTGAATATTACGCAATAGACAGATTCTATGGATGCATAAGTATGTCATATAAAAGTGGTTTAAATGTTGGGCTTTCGCGTAAAACTGGGATCCGATCTTACACACGGTACTTATTATTTGATTATATCTTCATAGAAGAAATCAATTAATAAAATTGCTCCTGTATAGTTAAATAGACTGATGGTCTGAATGAGTAATATGGCAATTCAATTAATAAAACGCTTACACACTCACACCCCCGCAGTAGGTTTTTACCTGTGTCGCGGGTGGCATGGACGACACATAATATAACACATCACAAAAACTCCCATGACCCGAACACAAATATTTATCTGTCACATAAAATATATCTGCCCCGGCCGGGAATCGAACCCGGGACTCCTCGCTTCGCAGGCAGGGTCGCTACCAACTAGGCTACAGGGTCAAATAAATAAATATATATCAAATAAATAAATATATTGTGTAAAATTAGGTAAAGCTTAGCTTAAAGCCAGAAATAATGTGGTCCCTTCCTTTTTAGCATACGTCGGAGATCCTTTATGTTACCGACATCCATGGCCAACGGTAACCACGTACCATTTGTCAACTGCTTACACAAAAAGTGCACTTGCTATAATGAATCTCTTTGAGAAACTTAAAACAGTCTACATTTTGCTTTCTTCAGCTTTAGGCTTTTTTTGAAGCCGTAAAGGAACATGAAAAATGATCGCATGAAGACAATACATGCTTACGACTGTCGCAACTCCAACGTTCTCTTTCTGTAAATTCATAGGCATTCGTTATAAAAAGCGGAGATCTGATGCAGTATCTTTCCTATAATACTCTCAGAGAAAAGTAAAAACGTTTGAATTGATAAAAGATAATACGTAATTTCAAAAGTTTTGTATTCATAATATATAATATGTGTACTTAGGCATTTTTTTAATTTAACTTTCTTGTTTATTTTCTTTAATGAGTTTATCAAAATAATGATAACATGATGGATTAAAGAATCTCAGAATTGTAAGTAATGAAGTAATTTCCAAGAGTAAAATCTTCTAGTTGGTTATAGGTACTTATATGGGCAGGAAATAATCGAAATCAGAGCTTAATTATGATCCCTTTAGACCCTTAAAGCTCATAAGGATTTGCTTAGATCAGCTACTATTTTTAGCTATTTTCAATCATAATTAAAATAATCTTGACTCTGCAGTAAAGTAGTTTTGTTACCTGTGTAAATAAAAATACGAAATAGCCTTTTTTATGAAACGAGTACACACCCGGCAGCAGTTTTTAAATAAAAGATTGCCATTATCCAAACGATTGTAACCTGAAAAACGCTTCACCTCAAGGCTTCACCAAATGATAGTGAAGGGTATTAAAGTCTCGAGAGACGGTAAACGTTCCCGTTTCCGGAAATATATCAGAGCGAGATAGTTCTCGACAGAGACACAGCGACTGGTCTCGGTAAAATTACTCGCCCTTAAAATTTATTGCCGACATCACCAGTGGATTTACTCGCAAAAGGCCAAGCACAGGAGATTTGAGGCCGAGCGATGGCTAGATCCGTTCGGATATACCCCTGGAATGTATTGTTTGAGATAAAACCGTCCTATCCGTTTTTGCTTACGCAATTGATATGTTCTACACGTATCAGGAATATGAGGATCGAGCCTAATTTATGTTCCGAGTTGCCTAATCAAGTTTACTCTCCTAATTGTTTGATCAAACATAGTTGATCTCAGTATATAGAAATCGAAGCGACTTCTCAATAGTTGGCTCAGTCTTGATTAGATTATGATCAATAGAAAACTATTGCGGATATTATTTCGGTGATAATTTGGTTTGTTGTTGTATTATAGGACGTTTATAATAGAAATCGTTCGACAGGATATTATTATTTTTGGTAGTGAAAAGTGATATGGATGGTGATTCGTTTACATTTATTTCATCACGAAAGTCATCTCAATAAATCAAACTAATCGTTAGTCAAAAGCTATAGAATGACCGTCAAAATATGTGATAACTAATCACGGTAATTTTTATGTAAATAGCGTACAACAGAGATGACGACCCGCCTGATGGTAAGTGATCTTTGTGGTCCATTCGTAAAGTTTGAATGAGTTAGTTATATTATTCATTTATCTAACCTACAGTATACGAAATTCAACAATGCATCATCGTTGCAATGATGGCCAGTTCCACGTCCAAGAATATAGTTGATACGAGAATAATTGATCCAGATTTTGGGTGTGAATAATTAATAAATCTAACTCTTGTTTGATGATGAATGATTCTCGCATAATTCGGATCAAATGCCACGAAGTAAGTCGACATCAATCCATTCTCATTGGAAACTCAAAGGAATCGACGTCATAACAACGCAATTCATTACCTCCACAATACCCACAAGGCGTTTTGTCGATGAAAGACCGCCTGAAATCAATTGCTTCCCAGAATAAAGTTTTCTTCAGATTCTGTTTTTGATATTATTGTTAGGGACATTTTTATGGATATATTTTATTACGACGATGTAAAAAAACTCTTGTTGCTTATACAATTTGTGCGAAATCGTTGTAACATCTGACAATGAATATTTTATGGCTCAAAGTGAAATTTGCGACGAAGTACTCTTTTTGTTTTGAAAGTACGACTTTACTGATTCATGTTTTAATAAATTTGCTAGAATATAAATAGATGTTTTCTGTATAATATTCTGCGTAATGTGGGTAAAATGCCCGCGTCTTTGTGCGTTATTTTAATATAACAAACTTTCACTCCTTATTTCACCTTCATAGGCGAATATTAAAAAAATAACCGACTTCAAAATTAAGAATAACTCAAAAACTACTAGTCAGATCTCGCTCAAATTTAAAAGCGACCACATGACAAGCACCAGTTTTTGAATAAAAAAAGAATCATCAAAATCGGTTCACCCTGTCGAAAGTTCTAAAGTAATAAACATTTCTTCATTTTTCACCCTAACATTACAGGCTATAGCCCAATGCGTAAAAAAATACAGTCGAATTGAATATCTCCTCCTTTTTTGAAGTCGCTTAAAAACTAGCACAGTAGCATTTCTCTGTATAAAAATCCCACAACGTATGGTTTCAGACCAGTTGATAAACTCTCAACATTTTATTTTTATCAATCGTCGGTATCGGATGACACGCGATATGAAATCGTTGCGATATTGCCATGCGATATTGCGAATTCCGATACGAGCTACGATTCAACGGGAGCTTGTTAGCTTTGTCTCTCACAAAGTTATCAAGAGTTATCAAGTTAAATGCTTCAAGTAATGGTAAACATTGGAATTTTACCGGATTTTTTACCTGTTAGGCTTCCACAATGAAGGTTATGACGATTTTCAACTGTAAATATCACCAGATTACGTCAGACCCGGTTTCTGCCGGCGAATTATCAACAACATCATTGGATAACCAGTGGGCGAGTTGGGTATAAATACGCCACGCTCAGTGAACGATGTTCACTTTGCGACTAACCATCGTAGAGTCAACTTACCCTGATGATGCTCCGTTTCGGGGCGAAACACGTGTTGGTGCTGGTATGTATGTTGGTATATACGTTTAATTATTGTAGTGCATGTTTCCGTTGTGGGAGGGAGGGAGGTGCCACGCATGTCTTAAAGTATTATATCATCATACATGTTAACCGCGGATTGTTGCAACGTAGACTAATACTAACTTAATAAGAAAGAACTGGCTCCCAAGCCCTCAGCCAGAACACGACGAGTCATAAACGGTAACTTAAATCGCTCCTTAGTACAGAATTTGTATGGTAATTCTTTACTAAGGAGCGACTAAAGTAATCGTTAGTAACTCTGAGTTGGGACATTAATATTATATCTTGCAATGCTATCACAACAGATGGATCGCAACCGCGATATTGGAATACAGGATTATCCTAATAGGTACTACAAGTCAAGCCACTACAGAGATTCGTTTGACCAAATTCTCTACCGGCTGAAATCAAGACCTATATTATTAAGTATTCTATGCCAAGACTGACGGATTTTAGCTCCTCTCCGATGTGAATAAGCTCTATACTTAGTAAAGAAAAACGTACTATCACTACTTAGGTATACATTTTGTTTTTCTCCCCTATCATGCTGAGTTTAACTGTCTGGCTCTGAATGGTCGAATTATCAAGCTTTTTCTTCGACTGAGCTGGAAGGCTATTCAGATTTGTAACTTGATAGCGGAGTTTCAAAATTGACGTTCGAGTTCTAGGATCACTTCACTTCGCAAGTGCGTACTAGATGATTAGATAATGACATGTCAATACGATGCAAGTTCGCTTTTGTTTTGTAACTTGACAGTGGAATACACGATGAGTTTCTAAATTGAAGTAAGAGTTCGAAACTCCCTTCACCTCGCAAGTGCGTGCTAGATGATTAGAGAATCACATATCAAGATCTCGGACTCGAACTTCAATTTTGAAACTCATCGCGGATTCCGCTGTCAGGTTACAAAAGTGAATAGTCTTGCTGATCCCACGTCATCTTGAAACGAAAACGTACATCGGATTTAAAACAATTATTCAATAACTTTTCAATTGACGCCGTTGTTATTAACACTGAAACTTTTTTGATGACGTCAGAGATTTAAAATGGCGCATGCAGCGTCACAAAGGGTAGGGGACGCAAACATCACTAAGAGGGTGGATATCGATTGGAAAACTAGACGCTTGATTTATGAAGGCCCGCATTCATATTTACGAGGTATTCTAGGCTTATTTAGAGATAGGTTTAGTTATTGCTCGCTTTTGAACTGTGATTCAACCCCAATTTTTTTGTTATTGTTCTACAAAAGAAAGGAAAAATATTATTTAACCTTTCTGAGGTCAAATCGATTACGCTTTTGGTGTTAAGGATATTTGGTGGCGATAATCATCATCAAGCCATTCATCTCATCGTGTTACGTTCTCCATACTAAAAAAACTTCAGCTATTAAGCTAAATAAATAGAGCAAACTAACAGTAAACTGCAACTATAACTATTGTAATAGTGCACTTGACCAAGTTGTAAGGAGCTGTATTCACCTTAAGTTTTGTTCCTTACGGGCCAAACTATAAGGAGCTCTGTCTACCATTAACATCAAAGTAAAAGAAGTTACATCTACCGTTAACACCAAGTTTTATGGAGATGTATCCACCATCAAGATCAATCTCTCCTTCCCGTGGTCTTCTTCACTAAACAATTACTGACGAGCCTATGGTGCCTGTCCATTCTGTCGGAGGTTGCTAGTCTCCGTACCGACTAGTTTATATACTACAGTACTTTCGTTCCTTCGTACATTTTACCGCTGAATCGTTACAAAACCAGTAGCCATGGACGAACTCAGCATCACCTCATCTGTCCGTTAAAAAGGAGTAGGTAAATAATTAAAATGTGTGCAATTCACACGTGGTAGAAGTGAAACCTTCAAAATTTTTGTTTTCAAGATAATGAGACGAATGTAAAATTTCGGGAAGATGATAAATGTAGGTTTCACTAATCTACTTCACTCCGCTCCGCTCCGCCCCGCTCCGCCCCGCCCCGCCCCGACCCGCTCCGCTCCGCTCCCCTACCCCTCACTCCCCTACCCTACCCCTGTACAATGCTTCCTATCTCAGTTTAGAATTTATGTGTTTGTCTCTTTTTACTGGACAGTTTCGTTTCATAAAATTTCAAGTCACTCCCGTACTAAAGAAGTTTTCACTTCAAAAATGTTTCAAACTTCTTTCTTTCAAACTTTGAGTAACAGTTTATATTTTGACCTTGGTGGATTCTAATTCAGATAACAAGAACACTTGTTAGAGCCAAGATCGCTTCTACAGCAATTCTCTTTGCGTTTCGTGAAAATCCACTATCTAGATGCATATTACGTCTTTACGGGCGCCTTTGTGTCAGACTTAAGTGAGATAATATCTTCGAACCTCGTGAATTCTGCACTCCGGTGCATTCAATATTGCTATCACGTCCTTCAAAACAAAATGCAATCTGGATTTTTATCTTTAGCGGTTGTAAAATAGTTTTGTCGTCTGAATGCGTAATGTTTTTGTATTTTTCCGGTCTGGGTCCCTGATGAGTGCCGTACAAGAAGGATTTGATAAATAAATAAGATAAATAAATTAACATCGCTAAGTAAATTTTAATATCTGTTTTCCGTCATCCATGCATCATCCACCAACTATACTATAGTCAGTTCCAGTCAAGCAATAATATAACAATATGAAATGAAATGCATTTGAGTTTGAGAATTACAAGAGGTACGTTCAGGATGCGAACACAGACCTCTAATGTTGAAGGCCAGCATTAAAGTTACTGGGCTATCATATGATGAAATGTGGTCGTTGAGTAGCAATACGGGTAACAAGTTTGGTGTTACGAGTTTCAGAAGCAGCATTCGCCAACGCTTTTTATTTCCAGCTAATGAGTTTCGCTGGCCTTTCACATTCCAACTGTTTTTCCATTTATGCCACTCGGTCAGGAAATTAGTTTCAGTCAGATAGATTTATGTGCCACGGTTTCATAGGGTTCCGTAACTAAGATTCAATTTGAACTATTAGATGATGTATAAAAAATGACTGTAAGTTGAGTTTAAATTTTTTATTCTAAAATGCGATAGCGAGAAAGTGAAACGTAATACGCCTAATTAAAAATCCGGGTGAAGTTCAGAACTGTAAATTCAAAATTAATTTTATAAAGTTACAAAAAGAATGTTCTTGGTTAAACGCAGAATTTATTGAGGCTAAGAGTTTTGTGGAAATTAAATATTATAATTTTAATTAACAAAAATTGTGTTAATTACTCAAAATATTTAATATTTTCAACCTTAAAACGAAAGTAAGAGCCAAGTAGTAAAACACAACCAAATGAAAGCGGCGAGAAAAATAGTATACCTACCTCAATTCTCGCGTTTAATCGTTCAAAATTTTAGCAATTCATTTACAGAAAACTCAGAATTTTACGTATGGAACTGATTTAATAAGGCGCTCCACCCACTGCACCGCGCCCCGTCGCGGTGCGCGGGATGGCAGATTTTACCATTGTATGCAATTATGTCAATTTATATAGAAATCACGCCTAGCACAACACACTGCCGACGCGGCACCGCGCGGGAAATTGCCCCGCGCGCAGTTGCGTTATCCGTCGCTCTGCGCACCGCGGCGGGACGCGTCTTCAGTGGGTGGAGCGCCTTAATGTTGCAACATCTACATTACAATTCGCAATAATTCCATTTTTGACACGTTGTTTTATTACGACGAAACTAAATAAATCTTTTATCTATAAAATGCTATACTAACTTAAGAAGAGCCCCATTACAGATCTATAACCAAATAACTATTTGTACCTTTTTCGCTAATCCCTAGACGTCCTGATTATCCGCTGTAAAATAACTAAAATAAATCGTCCATTTCCCTGTTAATTATCGTTCAAGTTTCTTTGTCACGTTTCCTTGGGGGACGTTTCTCAAATCTCGTCATTATTTCTTCGATTTTCCTTGAAGAAAAAGGGAAGTAATCCAACACGATCAACCGAAGGCGTTTTCTAATCAGAGGTTCGTGTTCACGTTCTACTTATCCGTTTATCTATTAATTTGTTCGCTGGATGAGGTCTCCTCAAACTGCGCGATCACGACTTGTTGGTGCTCAGATACAATAAAGTCTGAAGTCGGAACACTACACACCGTCGAGTATTCGTATCGTATATTGTGTTGTGTTTTACTCAATTCTTTACGTTTTTAACCGACTTCAAAAAAAGGAGGAGGTTCTCAATTCGACTGTATTTTTTTTTTTTTTTTTTTATATGTTTGTTACCTCAGAACTTTGGACTGGGCGAACCGATTTTGATGATTCTTTTTTTAATCGAAAGCTGGTGGCTGTCATGTGGTCCCATATAAATTTTATTGAGATCTGACAATGGCATCCATGAGAAAACTACATAAGTCGTAAATTTGTGTTAAGATGTGCGCGACAAATTGACGAATAACTCAGTATCACGTCAACCGATTTCGATGATTCTTTTTTTAATAGAAAGCTGGTGCTTGTCATGTGGTCCCACAATTTGAACAAGATCTGACAAGTAGTTTTTGAGAATTTGAAGTCGGTTATTTTTTGTTAGTAAAATTTAGATTATAATATACTCAATCATAATGTCACTTGAATAAGAAGGAATTATGGAAGCGTAAAAGTATTTGTATTTATGAATAATTGTTGGATTTTTTCTAATATTGACACGTTACATTTTTATCAAAGGAATGGTTCATAAATATCCTAGTATGTTGAAGAATTCAATAATAAACTTGCCAATACCGTTGATTCCGTGTTTACCGTTATTTTTCTATTTTATTCGGAGATAAGGCGGGAAGGGGGGGAGGGGGGGCGGGTTAAGGTCAATTTTTGGCTTTAATTTTCGTTCTTTCTTGAATAATTTTAAAACTAGTTATTTGTAGTTATTTGAGATAGATGCTTTGTTATTTTTAACATGCACAAAGAAAATATCTGAAAACATGACTTAATTTTTTATCTACAAGGATTACTTGCAAAAAGGTCGTAGGGAATGAACGTGGCTTAATCATACCAACCTTTACTTATAACGGCATCATTAAGGTACTAATGCGGAAGGGAATTAAGAAGCGCCTTCGGTCGTAATGACCCCGTTTTAATTCTTTTTGCTCACAAACTGGGAAGAGGAACGAGTGATGTATGAGCACGTCTGGCTTCTGGGATTTGTGGCTATAATTTGTTATAGGTTTTATGAGTGCAGAATATTTTTGCCGGAATTACACGTTGATCGATTGGGGACAATTTTATACGTAGTGCAAGGACGGTTACAAATTGCTACTTGAGATTTTATTGGTGATTGCACACATATTTTTTGATTTGTAGGTAAGCACTGATTGCTGAGGTATTCTATAGTGCTTACTAATATTATTTATAGTACTGGGTCTCATATGAATTTATAAGCTTAGCTAAGACTAATTAGGTCATATTGCTTTATAATTTTAAATTAAAATTTAAAAAACTCCCGACAACTTTATTTACCCTAAACATAGCTTAGAAGTTAGAACACTCTCCAATAAGTCACCATCGGTTCATCCGTTTGGGAGCTACG
This sequence comes from Thymelicus sylvestris, assembly GCA_911387775.1. NCBI lineage: Eukaryota > Metazoa > Arthropoda > Insecta > Lepidoptera > Hesperiidae > Thymelicus > Thymelicus sylvestris. Next base: position 18,717,370 of record OU426889.1, read on the forward strand.
ATGCCACAGACAGTCATACAGATACACAGACACACAGACACACCAAACTTATAACACCCCTCTGTTTTCGTCGGGGCTTAAAATGCGGCGAAATGTGTGACTAATAAAAATTGTGATTATTATTTAATGACCAATAAAATATTCAGTGATCGAATGTTATTTCCGTTGTAACTTTTTGTAGAGGGATTTAGCATAGCGCAGATGCTTGCTCGTTTCGGGGCATAAAATACATTTCCCCAAAAGGAAAGGGTAAGATATTGTTCGAGATGAATCAGATTCGGGTTAGCGAATAGTTATTAAATATTAAAGCTTCAGAGGAAAATGCTCCGCCATTTTGAAACAGGAAAAAAATGTGCTATACCGAGCTGTTTTATCACAAAAAGAATCCTTATTATCTGACGATGTTAATGGTATCAAATTTAACTAGAAACGTGTGTTAGTTATATTTTTAAGGAAATAGCTGGCAAACGAGCTGACCATCAACATAGCAAGTGCCTATCGTTGCCCATGGAGAGCAGCAACACCAAATACATCACTGATGCATTGCCAGCCAAGAAAGAGAGCAGAAATAGGAAGAAAGAACTATCTCTCAAGCCCTCCGCTAGAACACAATGAGTCGTTTGGCAACTGACTAAAGAGCAAGCAAGAGATTGATACCTGGGCAGACCATGGAAAAATAATAAGCATAACGGTATATACATTTTTTTTTATACACTCTTAGCCCAACACTAGGATTCCCTGTTTCGAGGGTGCCATGGACAACACAGTTGACAAGTAAAAAAAAACACAGTAGAAAAGGACATTCACACCCAGACCGAGAAAAGAAATCAAACTCATCATTCAAATTTCCGCATCGCTGGGAAACGAACCCAGGACCCTCGGTGCGGCGATCCGGCATGGTAACCATTGCGCCACACGGGTCGTCAGATTGAACTATTAAAATGAACATTACTAATATAATCCCTCTAAGGGGCCCTACCACCCGCGGGCGTGAGATTGGGGTTAGTATTCTAAGCCGCCCCAATACGTCTTAAATTTTTGTATAAGCTTAATATATCATCATTAACATCATCTTTAGACAAAATGCGTATTTTTAGATAAGCCTCTAATAATAGGTATTGAAAACAATTTTAGATGACATTCTAGTTTGACCCACGCCTTAGAACATTCTCTAGTTGACCAAAACAAACAAGTTCGTAGCATAGTGTAGAATCTCTTTTGCTAACAAGCTCTGATCGATCAAGGAATGTGTGAATAGAATACATTAAGAATAAGACAAGGGTAGACATCACAGGCTTACTCGCCTATTTACTGATATGCGTCGGAATTTGGTATGTGGACCTTCTTTATTGATGTAGAATCAGATAAGAATGCATTCCGCCTACGGAAATTACAGTGTCACATCTACATAGTTCCGCTTGGGTTACAAGTGTGTCATGTCCTTTATGTTAACTAGTTTCTACCCGCGGAAACTGTGGGGTCACAAAACTTTAAACATAATAATATAAAAAAGGGTGCGTGTACTTTTGTACGCGCGTGAGAAGTTATAATTATTTCTTTGACATAATTAAATAAATATTTTATTTAATAACGAGTATCAGTTATACTTAGAATAATAACGCCTAGAAACCTATTGCGAGCACGAAAAACGCGCAACTAAAACTTAGCCATATCTGGCTAAGTTGGTTCCGCGAGCTGTCAGTGCTCATCGTCACGTTCAGTCGAACACAGCTCGCGAAAAATAATTCAAAATGACTGTCTGCACTATAAAGAAGTGTTCTAGCACATCAGACAAACAAAATAAAAGTGATCAAATTTCATTTCATAGGTAAATACTTACATTTTATAGATTTTCTGTACGTAAATCGACTAAAAACAAATAATTTGAAACACAATAACCTATCACTACACAGTGTTGCTAGTTGTGGGGGAAAAATTGCACACAATGTTTTTAGTTGGTTCTTAATGTTGAGTTTAAAGAAAGTTGGTAAGTATAATCCTACTAAAAATACAAAGATCTGTTTAATGCATTTTCACAAAAAGGATATGTATACAACGAAAAAAGGTTTGCGAAAAATACGACGTGGTGCTGTGCCAGCAAAGGTACCTAAGGTCCTAGATATGTAAATGCATTAGCTCATGTCAAGCTAACTGCTTGAGGATGGAGCGGCCTCCGGCTCCGCCGTTAAGTTGGTATTTAGGTACAATGAAAAGGTAAAATTCAGGTAGCTATATCCAGGTTAATTCTAAAACTATATTGTCAGCGATGTCAACTTATACATATATATTATGAGAGATGTTGAATCAAAGCGAAAACTTTTTAAGAAACAGATACAATTACAGGGCTTTTAAATGGGAATGTATTGCTTTAATTTAAGAATGGTTAAATAAATACTAAATGTCAATATGTTAAACGTTTTTTTTATTATTGAAATCCTTATTCACCGATACTTCCTATATCATTTGATATCAAACAGGTTTTTATAGTAGTTGTCATAATTTTTTTTAATCTGATTATAGTTTTGCGTTGCAGGAGGCAACTAATTTTCGCGAAAAAATACAAACATCTACACAAATATGTTTTGCATAACATTTGTCTATGATTTTTTTGGTTTGATAACGTTTTGTATAAATGTTTCTCGAAAATGTTTCTCACAGAAGATGCGTCATAATGTGAATTTACACAATCATACAGGCATTTAAATTTAAATGCATTAAACGGCGGCATTCATCATTAGATTAATGGTTAATAAATTTGCTGTTATTTTCAAAACATGTAATATATTTATGAATATAATCATATTCATGTTATGTATTTAAAGATCATATCAAACACAATGACAAATCATCGCATAACAAAGCAGCACGTTTTCCCATTTTTTGTGGGTAAACGCCCGATGATGGTAACACTGGAGCCATATATTTGTGTGCGTTAGAAGAGCGTAGATACATACAGCTTACGCACACAAGGATAATGAAATGGCACGCGTTTACGCTTATGTTTTGTTTCAGACGCTACTTCTAGGCGTTATTATTCTAAGCAGTTATAATTATCTTTCAAAAACTATTTTGTTAACCGACTTCAAAAAAGGAGGAGGTTCTCAATTCGACTGTATTTTTTTTATGTTTGTTACCTCAGAACTTTGGACTGGGCGAACCGATTTTGATGATTATTTTTTTAATCGAAAGCTAGTGGCTGTCATGTGGTCCCACATAAATTTTATTGAGATCTGACAATAGCATCCATGAGAAAACTACATAAGTCGTAAATTTGTGTTAAGATGTGCGCGACAAATTGACGAATAACTCAATATCACGCCAACCGATTTCGATGATTCTTTTTTTAATCGAAAGCAGGCGCTTGTCATGTGGTCTCACATAAATTTGAACGAGATCTGAAAACTATGTAGTTTTTGAGACTTTGAAGTCGTTTATTTTTTGTTAGTAAAATTTAGATTATGTTAAATAAAAACAAGAAACATTAATCATAAATTATCTGAACAAATATTACTTGTGTACTACCTAATGTTTACACAAGTACAAACTAGATGGCGTTGTTCAGGAATCTGAATCACGCTGTTGAGACTCTGTGGGATTTGTATAAGTAATAACATTAAATTTTAAAAGAAATAAAGATCCAGTGCTTTCATACCCCCTCCATGGCAGTGTTAAACGTTTAACGTTTTGCAAGTCGCATAAGAAATTTGACAGATAACTTATTAAGTCCGCTTCACATTTGAGGGGATACGAAGTATAACTTCAATAAACGTCCTAATCATCCCAGGGAAAGACAAACCAGGTTATCCAGGATAAAATCTCTTATTTTCTTCTCCTAGACATAAACTATCTGTGTGTTTCATTATCTTTTTTATCCATCTTAATCTCTACAGATTTTCGCATTCATAATAAGTATTCGTAGGAAGCAAGTAGGGTTAAAGGGAATAGGACTACTTATTACGAGTATAAGTACTATTGTTTCTTCTGTGGTAGGACCTAAAATTAGAAACTCATAGCTGCTCTTTCTTTTGGCGAAATAAATATTATTTTCTTTCTTTCTATTGATAAAATACACCTTACTTGAACTTGAATTTGATAGACATTATTATGTGTCGGGGGTGTAAGGTATAGACTATAGAGGATCCGCTCAGCCTTGAGGTCGTGCTAACCTTGCTTACTCGTGTTGAATAACGAATGAGGCAATAGTGTTCGGTCCATTCTTGTGTACTGTTTACTCCTTAGTTTTATCTGTGGTTTTATCTCAAAGATACTCATGCATACAGCATAGAGGTTGGGTTATGTTTTTCGCGCGTATCTTGTATGTATGTGTGTGTTTGTATGTATGTATGCATGTAATATTTGTTATTATCTCATATCTTCCAAACCGCTGAACGGATTTGTAAAATTAAGATATCGTTAGATTCGTCTTGATAACCCAAGTGTTCTTAGATAAATGAAATTAAAGAAAATACGTTGTGAGATGCCATTGTTTGAAATATCAAAAAACAAAATTAAATCGAATAATGCAATATGAAATTATTATTTTTTATTTTTACTTGTCCAGTTAAATAATTTATTTTCCGGTTTTCAGTTTATGGTTTCTATAATTAGTAAGAGCAAGCCATGACTGAGAAACTAAGAAACAATAAAATTGTTTATAAACACTCAGTGAATACGGCTTTACATGACAACGAACATAGACATGTAAATTGTTTTTGATAATTACTAATACAAAACACAAACATACTAAACATTGTTTTTGATAATTACTAATACAAAATTGTCTCTGAGCTTTTTAGAGTCATATTGCGAAGTTCGTTTCATTATATAGCTACCTCGAATTATATAGCAAATTGTGTTAAGCGATAAAACATGTTCTTCGTTCACCGAGTTATTGAACGTTAATCTTTTAAACTGATAAGCACGAACAAGCAAGGGGATCGAACGAAGCGTTGGATGTTATTAATTTTTGAGCATTTAACTGGGTGTTAAAGCGAGAACCAATGAACGCGAGTTATTGATGCTACGTGACCCAAATACGGTGCATAGTGACCCCGTCGGGAGGAAATTGGGAGCCGAAAAGGTCCCCGTTGGCTTAATTAGTCAGCTATTTTCAGTATCTTGTCTTTAGCGATACTTCACACCAGCCGATAGGATACGATATCGTTTTACGGCCGAGGCACGATAAATCGTTAATGAATCGTTTGACGTGTACATATATTAATAATAATATGTACACGCAAAATATGTTTTTGAGTTATTATAGCCGTATTGGGGCGGCTTAGAATACTAACCCCAATCCCACGCCGGATGGGTGTCGTAAAAGGCGACTAAATCCGGCCTGCTGGTGGTATGGCCCCTCGAGGTTATTGAATTAAATCGATATTGGTAATATTGATTTTAATTGATAATTAATACCATTATTGCTATTATTATTTCTCCATTGGGTTCGCCGGGATAGCTACCACCCTCGAGCATGAGTCAGCCGCCAAACGACTCGTCGTGTTCCGGCTGGGGGCTTGAGAGCCAGTTCTTTCTTTCTTTCTTTTTCTTCTCTCTTTCTTGGCCGGCAACGCATCAGTGATGCCTCTGGTGTTGCTGATGTTCATGGGCGACGATAGCCACTTACCATCAGGTGGATCGTCAACTCGTTTGCTATATACATAAAAAAAATAAAAAAAAATTGTGTAGTTTTAGCAGCTATGGATACTACCTACATTGAATATATAGAAACGAGTGCTTAAAATGAAATTCAACTTTTACTCTAACTCTTCCCTCGTCTCCCCAATTCTACTTTCACGCCACTATCCGCGACTATCCCCTCTTTACCCACCCTCCTTCTACGCTACGCTTTTACTTACGTAAGTGGATTTTACTTTATATCAGTAATAGGCTTTGAAGGCAATCTTATGTTTTTCGGCCTATCCCCATTTCACCACATAATACTATGAGGTTGCTGTAGTTAACTTAGTTCCAGTAAATTCTCTTTTTTCCTCTCCACTCTACTTAACTCTGCCTCTGACTCCTCTACAAATACTCCAATATACCTTCTTCTCATGACATGAGTAGGTACTTCTAAAAGCATAATAAGACGACCCGTGTGGTGCAATGGTTACCATGCCGGATCACCGCACCAAGGGTCCTGGGTTCGATTCCCAGCGAGGCGGAAATTTGAATGATGAGTTTGAATTTCTGTTCTCGGTCTGGGTGTGAATGTCCTTGTCTATGTTGTGTATTGTCCATGGCACCCACGACACAGGGAATCCTAGTGTGGGGCTATGAGTGTGAAGCGTTATTTATTATTTATTTATTATTTATTATAATACAATATATTTCACGTATGCTAAGCCTAAAGGAGATTTATTTAAAAATATAGACATTAAGTTATACATCTTTAATTTTATCACGTTACAAAACAATAAAAAATTTAAAACAACATGTATAACTTTCCAATATTGAAAACTATTTCAATTAAATTCATACTGCGTATTCGTTACTCTCCTAACAAAGGTAAAAATATGAATAATTCAGAAACTCAGTTCCATTTTTAGGGTTCCGTAGCCAAATGGCAAAAAACGGAACCCTTATGGATTCGTCATGTCTGTCTGTCTGTCTGTCTGTCCGTCCGTATGTCACAGCCACTTTTCTGCGAAACTATAAGAACTATACTGTTGAAACTTGGTAAGTAGATGTATTCTGTAAACCGCGTTAAGATTTTTATACAAAAATAGAAAAAAAAACAATAAACTTTGGGGTTCCCCATAAATACAACTGAAACTCAAAAATATTTTTTTCATCAAACCCATACGTGTGGGGTATCTATGTATAGGTCTTCAAAAATGATATTGAGGTTTCTTATATCATTTTTTTTTAAACTGAATAGTTTGCGCGAGAGACACTTCCAAAGTGGTAAAATGTGTCCCCCCCCCCCCTGTAACTTCTAAAATAAGAGAATGATAAAACTAAAAAAAATATATAATGTACATTACCATGCAAACTTCCAACGAAAATTGATTTGAACGAGATCTAGTAAGTATTTTTTTTAATACGTCATAAATCGTAAACCGCAAAAAACATCGATCACAGTTACAACGAACTACAAAAACTTTTATATTATGTTACTCGCTGCTACGGAACCCTTTATGGGCGAGTCCGACTCGCACTTGGCTACTTTTTTAAGGTTCTAACGGTTTTTGTTTGTTCTATTGCAAACAAGTAAGTATGTCGATTACTGAACATACGAAATCTTTGGTATTTTAATTATTTTGTAAACGCGACGGTTTAAAGTCTTATTCATAAACGCTTAATAAACCTATTTTACGTATTGTTTTATCTTTATCATTTTTCATAAGATTGTAAGATACAACAACACGCATTAACTTATTTTAAGTAAAAAAAAAACACTATTAAACTTCTAAACCTTGTTTTTTATGAATAAGGGGGTTAATTTTTAAGGTTCTATGCATACTATCGTCAAAGAGTTATAGAAAGAACCATTTATTTTGTTAGCCTGATCGCGAAGTTCCACTGGTCGATTCAGTGGCTTTTGTTTGTATGTGTTTCTATCAATCGGACAATCATTATAAACATATCAAATTATATTGGTAATAGAACTGCTCCTACTCAACCAGTAAGAAAAAAAAACAATCGACTGAATTTTTATTAATTTTTAAAATTAATATCGCATGGTAGACTATAATATATGTTTGTAGCGCGACTTCCAAAGTATTAAGTATGAAGTATGAATAATGCATTAACGAGCCGGTAAATTCGTCCGCCACACATCTGGGTCACACCGCGAGTGACGTACCGTGACGTGGCGTGGCGTGGTGTGACGTGGCGTGACGTGGTGTGACCCACCGCGGTGAAATATATCCCGGCGTAACGGAACTGAGAACAAAGCGATGCTATTTGGAAAGTAACATAAAGTACTGTGTAGTAACGTTGCTATCGGTTTAAACCTACAACTTTGCGTTGATACACCGTTGTACGTAGCTTGTTTTTGGTTCTTCTTGCCTCAATTTTCGGTTACGTAATCAAAGGGTACCAATGGGATCCTATTTATAAGATTTCGATGTCCATCCGTCTGTACGTCCATCCAATCAAGAATCTGATTATTGTACTTACTTATATTAATTGTAACGCACAATTTCTACGTAACATTGCAATAAATATAAGTTCAATTATCCATGTTTTCCTTAATTAATTAACCACAACAGACATTGGCCATAAACGTTTAAGCTACAATTAAATTTTTATTTCAACATCATTTCGTCCATTCATATTAAATTAATAGGCTCTCCCCTCACGGTGCCCATTACGCAGTCTCCAATTTGTTATGAACGCATCGTTTCATTATGCGAAGAACAGATGTTTTATTTAATTTCATCAGCAAATATAAAACCCTATTAAATTTTCACGGAGACGGCAGAAGACCGACTGTCCATTATTAATGGAACTCGGGTAAAAATCGTAAAAACGTTCCAACATGGGGGCTTGCTTCATAATAAATTTCGTTCTAGAATATTCCAATTTCTACGTAACTACCGAACGCTGTGAAGTTTGAGTTTTTACTAAGGAAAATTTGACCGGATTTTGAACTAATTCAAGGTGCTTTGTTAAATGGTATTTTTGCATGTACTAACCAAAAAACAACTGAAATAAAATAATTTAGGCCACTACGAAATGAACTTTTGAGTTCTCATTTTTTATCTCTTACTAATTGGATTCATAAGTGATTCTGCTTATTTCGTGGGTTTATTCAAAGTTATTTAAGCTCATACAAATTTCGTAAATCATTTGTTAATAAAAGCCTTATTCTATTACAACGATCAATATCGTCAAAAGCAATTTTCCATTGGTTTATCAATATTTGAATCCAATCAGATTCAACCACCATGAGCGCTTAATTGAAGTTCAATTAAGAATAGCTGCGCTATCCCGATGCGGTGTTTTGAAATGAGGAGTAATTCGTGAAGAATTAGTAGTTGCAGACACTACACGGTTTAACTGAGGTCACACTGTTCATTCCAAAAACATTAAACCATTGAAATAAAGTGAAATAGAAAGCACTATACCTACTCATGCATCTCTGTGACGATCATTTGAGTAATGTACTAATCTGATACGCAAACTTTTCTCAAATGATGGAAGATAGATCTTAAGGGCTCCTACACACTTCCGATTCTAGAGCATAACCTACAGTCATCGTTTCTTCAGATTCCGTAAGTGTTGTGCAGATTTTTAAGTTTATTGCCATGACAAATATTAGCTTAATAATAACTTTCCTATCGGAAGATTTTATGATCAGTTTGTCTGTAGGCTTGTCGCTTACTTTGTAATTGGTAATTATTCAAAACGTCCATGAGAGTGGGCACTAAAAATTGCCTCTATTGCCTACAAAACTCCATTCATTCAAATTAGAACATACTTTTCTCCTAATTCACTGTTTGACCTTTCCTATTCAAACTTCGTACCTTAAATAAAGCTTTATGATAAATGGTAGCTCACTCAAAATAGCAACCGCACACAGTTAATATAACTTTGAATGTCAAACCCACGGTTACTAAATAGTTCTGCTAAAACAAATACACAAAGCCTCGCTGGGGTCAAATACTTTGCGTGACAACTTTAAACAGAGCTAACTATTAGCCGCATGGTATATAAATCATTCTATATTTATATACGTTCGTAATTTTAAACAGAGCTCATTCTCATTCTATTTTATGTACCTTTATTATTATAAAGACACACTTCACATCAAAATCAACATCTTTTTCACAAGTAAAATTGCTACTAATGTAAGAGTATAAAGACTTATACCTTGTTCACAAATCTTAGAGACTAAAATGACAACCACTAATGTCAAAGTTTGAAATAATGATACCAGCTAAATTTTTGCGATCTACTTTTCCGGTTTTTTGAATCGTAAATTAAGTCGTAAGAATAGTGACATATTAGTAGCGACACTCATATCTACCTAGGTATTTAGTATTCGGCTAAATAGTATAAAATTAGCTGTATACCGAATGTAACCATAACCAAATACTCTTTTTTGTAAGCAAAATAACTTATAAATTTAGTAAGTAAGGGCAAATATATTATCGATATATGAATGATAATGGTTGCTGAAACTTGTTTTTATACTAGTTTTAGGGACTCTTCAATAATCACACAGATAGTCGACCTTCCATAAAAGCTGTGAAAATTTTTCCGATTTACTTTTCGGTTTATGGTCATCACTATTTAATTTGCACCCGAAACTGGTCACCCATGAAACGTCAATTTAGTCTCTAAGATTTGTGAACGGATTATACGTAATCTTAATATCCAATCTGTATGGCTATCATAGGTTAAAATGTAAACCAAATGCAGTTTCGTTAAAAAAATCATTAAATTTAATAGCGTTATTAAAATGGTTGTAACCCGTAATTATTTTAATTGCAATTCTAGGCAACCATTTTAGGGCTTCTTTGTAAGTGGGTAGAGCAATAAGGTAATTGTTTTATTATTTAATTAAAGCTGTAGTGCAGTGGTCTGTTTTCAGTGAGTGCTTAATTGGGGCAGTTGTAATTGGCAGGCGTTATGTATGCGGCTGTATGCGGGTACCCACGACTAGCGTTACTGGCGTGGTTTACGCCCTAGTTACAATTACTAACCAGTTTATACAGCCTTAATTGTAAGTCATGTAAATAAATATTATTGCACATTGTGACCTAAATGTGCACCTTGCCAAAACTTAATCAAAATAAAATTCATAAGATATCCAGGTTTTCCATGTGCTAAAATTCGTGACTTTGAGTTAGGTAAAAAGGACTACGTAGGTCACAAAAAGCCTCACTTTTCAGTGCGGGTTTATATCACAATGTGCTATAACGATACTTGTGACCCCGTTAATGTAGGTACTATTTTAATTGCAAAAAATTTTTCCATTAAAATATAACTGTAACTGATCGAAAAATACAGTTTATAATAAATAAAATTTATACGAAAATATTATTATGAAATAATGAATAAATAATGTAACAAAAAATAAAAATAACAGTAATTTATATTGCACAACATGGTATAAACTTCTACAGTCCCCATTAAAATAAAGTTAATAACAATTGATATCGACTCGTCAAACAGATCTCACATAATTATAACGAGTATGCAAATTTGAAACAGCATATTTAAATTTAAAGAGGGCAAATTGTTTGGTTGTAATTTTAAAGGAAAATTTTGCGAGAAATTTATTTTGAGAGAATTCCTGCGCATGTTTCATTTGAAAGCGCAGTTAAGCATTTTATTTGTACCTTATGCCTGAATTATATTACTTAACAGTCACTTCATTTCTCCTGCTATAGAATTTTTAACCGACTTCAAAAAAAGGAGGAGGTTCTCAATTCGACTGCTTTTTTATGTGTTTTGATGATCCTTTTTTAATCGAAAGCTGGTGGCTGTCATGTGGTCCCACATAAATTTTATTGAGGTCTGACATGATAAAACCATATAAGTCTTAAATTTGAATAAAGTATGTGCGCGACTAATGGATAAATAACTCAATATCACGCCAACCGATTTCGATGATTCTTTTTTAATAAAAGCAGGTGCTTGTCATGTGATCCCACATAAACTTGAACGAGATCTGACAAGTATTTTTTGAGTAACTTTGAAGTCGGTTATTTTTTGAAAGTAAAATTTAGATTATATTTTAACACATTGTCGCCTGGTTAGAATTCATAACATACACTCTTCTCTTTTGTTACTTATATCTTGTAAGCTAAGAAAATAAGAAACTCTTTATGTCAGTCCATAACTCTTCATAAGATCTGATAAGTAGTCTACTCGATAAGTTCAAAATGGTTGAAATTAGAGATACTGCTCTTAAAAATACGTGCGATAGCTCATTCTGTTCGGAATGATGTCTAGAAAAATGTTTCGGAAGCGTTTACCAGCACGTAAAAAATTGCAAAAGTTATTGACAAAATAAAGTTGAAAAAAAAAAGTATTTTGTTTTTGGTAATCACTCCGAAACTATTAATATTTAAGAAATTTTAAAACAAGATTCTTAAAGTAGAGGAAATTTCCAAACAATGACTCGCGACTCTCGGAACTCTATCTCCATTATTTATAACTTTAATTTAACGCTGAAAATGGGTCTCCACGCTGCATTTTTAGGTTGCGCGTGCGGCGTCAAAACAGAGTTCGTCACACTCAATAATTTTTTAAGGTATTAATTATTAATTTAAAAAAATAAAAAAAATATGGTGTATTCCAAACACTTCAAAGAATTTGCTCCCGTAGGAAATTTTGCTTAAAGTTAATTTTTCAACAAGTTAGACGATTGTTAATTAACTAAATTTTCTCGAACTTCCATTTTCATTGTACATTAAAAAAAATGTTTAAGTAATTGTCCTATAAATTTTTCGCTTCGTGGAGCCCTTCTTATATACATGCTTAACGAGATCACGTCATAAAAGTTTAAAAAGTTTTAATACTTTGTGTATAATAATTTTATAAGTTGAACAAACAATTTTTTCGTTTTTTTATCGAATCGAAATTAAAAAATTGAAAAATGTTTTTATCTGTACTTTGTTATACATCGTTGTTTTTTTTATTTTTAGGTGTTTCAGAAAAAATATATAAAAAAGTTGAGAATTTGTTTATAAAAAATTGTTAAGTTAAAAAACAATGAAATTGTTGATAAAAAAAATATTTTTTTACATTTCTATTAAAGATGGTTAATTATAATTTTTAAGAAAAAAAAATATTAACTAATTATTCAAACAATAGAAATATTAAAAAACAATTATAAACAATTAAATATCATTATTAAGAAAAAAATTTTTTTTTCAAAAATCATAATGTTTTGTAAAGAATAAGATATTAAGAAATTTTTTCTTGAAAGCATTGAAATAGTCTATTTGTTTATAAAAAAAAAATTATAAAAAAATGAGGGAATTTTTTTTTTCAAGTCATTAAATGTCTTTTATGAATGCCAAAACGATTATGTAATAATAAATTGAGAAAAAAATATTTTCAATAATATTATTTGGATTTTTCATTTTTTGTTCAAGTTATAAAATTATTATACACAAAGTATTAAAACTTTTTAAACTTTTATGACGTGATCTCGTTAAGCATGTATATAAGAAGGGCTCCACGAAGCGAAAAATTTATAGGACAATTACTTAAACATTTTTTTTAATGTACAATGAAAATGGAAGTTCGAGAAAATTTAGTTAATTAACAATCGTCTAACTTGTTGAAAAATTAACTTTAAGCAAAATTTCCTACGGGAGCAAATTCTTTGAAGTGTTTCGAATACACCATATTTTTTTTATTTTTTTAAATTAATAATTAATACCTTAAAAAATTATTGAGTGTGATGAACTCGGTTTTGACGCCGCACGCGCAACCTAAAAATGCAGCGTGGAGACCCATTTTCAGCGTTAAATTAAAGCTATAAATAATGGAGATAGAGTTCCGAGAGTCGCGAGTCATTGTTTGGAAATTTCCTCTACTTTAAGAATCTTGTTTTAAAATTTCTTAAATATTAATAGTTTCGGAGTGATTACCAAAAACAAAATACTTTTTTTTTCAACTTTATTTTGTCAATAACTTTTGCAATTTTTTACGTGCTGGTAAACGCTTCCGAAACATTTTTCTAGACATCATTCCGAACAGAATGAGCTATCGCACGTATTTTTAAGAGCAGTATCTCTAATTTCAACCATTTTGAACTTATCGAGTAGACTAAAGTCTTTGAAGCACACACTCATACCCCCGCAGTAGGTTGTTACCTGTGTCGCGGGTGGCATGGACGATACATATACCTAACACATCACATTATCACCCTGCACCCGAGTACAAATACCTATTTATCTGTCACATAAATATCTGCCCCATCCGGGAATCGAACCCGGGACCCCCTCGCTTCGCAAGCAGGGTCGCTACCAATCTCTCAAAAATAAATTGCAAAATAATTATTATAATCGTGTTAACATCGCATGTGTAACTCATAACATATGAGTAGGTCACAACAAAGTTTTAACATCTAAGACCTGTACTATCGAGTACCGAGTAACTGTTTGATGTTGTTAAATCAATAGCAGGCAAATCTATGTATGATGAAACCTATCCACTGACCGTTTAACCACATCTTGTAAGGTTTCTAAGCAATATTCGCGTGGTCTCGTGTAAATCTCACTCAACATTAACAACCGCTTAGCTCCCAATAGTCAATAATCAAGTTAACTTGTGTTTAACTTGTGAAACAAACAAACAGTTTTACAAAGTATCTAATGGACGTTACATATTAATGCACCAATTTAAGTTAATTGACAAACAAAAAATTAGCAAAAAAAAGCTTTACCGAAATTTTTATCCAAATATTTATCGACGTACCTATTAATACAGAAAAAATATGGTATTTATTCGACGATGGTATTTACAAACACTTTGAAAGTTAAACTACGCCCGAAAAACGATGATGATTCCGATGTTATTTTTCTATTTAATTTGAGGAAATAGGAGAGTAAAAAGAGAAAAAAGTATAAATAAATAAGGAAATTAATTATATCTTTCTTTGACTAAAATTCGCTATTAAATTTCGACTTCTGGCCTAAACAGAACCGGGTTTTGATCGACGATTCAGTCGGTGTTCCGGTTATCTGGATTACGATTAACGATCTCACGAGACTGTGACTGATGGGATTTCGGTAACAGGATAATGGGTATATACCGTGTGGATGTTTTGACGTTATCACCGGATAATAATAAATCGGTATTATAAAACGATTTTATTTAGCTTATCTTCTTTGCGCGGGTCAAATTTAGAAAGCTTAATTAGATCTACTTCCTCTTATTCTAAGGAGTTGAATCATATCACTTAAGTTATGATGACAATGTGTTTAGTTTTTGAACTAAAATTACACAAAAAACAGTTTTGATTGTTTTACAAGGATCTAATAATATTATGAAGTAGACTTTAAAACCTTTCAAGTAACCATGTGTATAATAGTGTTTTAAATGTCGGTAGGTACTATTTAAAAGATATTGAAAACTTTATACAATAATCCGAAATAAAAATTTGAAAAACCCACGAAAACCTCTGACAGTTTTGTTCAAACTAAACATAGCTAAAACACTCGATTAAGTCACCTATTAAACAAAAAACGAGATCAAAATTGGTTCATCTGCTTGGGAGCTATGATGCCATAAACATATATCCACAGATACACAGACACGACAAACTTATAACACCCCTCTTTTGTTGTCGGGGGTTAAAAACCAAAAATTACTAGACTCCTTGAACACGTAACATGAATTTAAATAAATTCACACATTAATGACAAATGAATTAAACGTATCCTATCCGTATTTGCAAAATAGCTGATATACCTAAATAAATTGATTACCTACTTAATTAGTACTTAAAACAACATTGACTAACGTTCCATAAATAGCACATGGAAGCCTAGTATTTGACAGACAAATAGCGTATTTCAAAACGCAATTAACCGGAAACTATGAACGGAACATCAAACACGCTTGTTCGCCATTACGAGGGTAGCTCATACGTGACGGGAATGGGCCCCGATTGTTTATTTATGAATGATTTAACGTAATGATGATATTTCCAGTTTATTAAGCCATTTTAGTTCTAATGGACTTTGTGTTAAAGATGAATAAAGTTGTGAGTGAAAGATTTAGTACATACCTAGGTCAATATGCGCATCGAGACCTCGAGCTGGAACTCCCTTCTGGCTGGGGAACGTTCAGGACCAAAGTTCGTCGACTACTGTATCGGTGTCATGAAAGCAGTGGCACAGCAAAATAAATAGAAATATTAAATATGGTTTAATAATTTATTTAGTAAGTATTATATATTATAGTATATTTTTATTATCTATAATAAATAAAAAAAAATAATAATCAAGGTCTCTGAAAAATAAAAATCAGGGGGATAAAAAAACAACAAAAAATTAAAAGTACATACTTAGAAAGAGCGCGACTTTCTTTTATATTATACGTCACATTGAAGATGTCAACAGTTGAAAACTTGAATCACTTTAAAAGTATTCTACTGTAAGAACATAGGTGTAAGTTGAAGTAAATAGCATTTATCTTTGAGCCCAAGTTAACTGATGCCAGTTTTAGCAAAATGAGATCTCCCGCCAGACGAGGCATCATAGGAAGCGGCCGCGTTCCTACTGATCGCTGTCGGAACTTGTAGGTATATGCAAGCGTTGTAAGACACTTCAATACCGTGATTCAGGTCAGTTGACCAAACTTATCTAATTGGAAAAGTACCTACCGTAAAAAACAATGGTGCCAGCTTGTATTTCTATGAATGTATGTATATTCATAAGCATTGTATTTGGTACAGCAGCAAAGAAATGATGATTTAGGTATAGGAATAATACTTGTACCGAATATTTATAATCTAAATTTTACTAACAAAAAATAACCGACTTCAAAGTCTCAAAAACTACATAGTTGTCAGATCTCATTCAAATTTATGTGACACAACATGACAAGCGCCTGCTTTCGATTAAAAAAAGAATCATCGAAATCGGTTGACGTGATATTGAGTTATTCGTCAATTTGTCGCGCACATCTTAACACTTTACGACTTTTGTAGTTTTCTCATGGAGGCCATTGTCAGATCTCAATAAAATTTATGTGGGACCACATGACGGCCATCAGCTTTCGATTAAAAAAAGAATCATCAAAATCGGTTCGCCCAGTCCAAAGTTACAACATAAAAAAAAAATACAGTCGAATTGAGAACCTCCTCCTTTTTTGAAGTCGGTAAAAAAATTAAAAGTCATATTATTAACTTACAATAAAAGCAATTTAATGGCGTAACTTTCATGTGGTGTCATAAAAGTATTTAATAGTTTAACAATCCATCGTAAGTTAAATTCAATGATCTGAATTCTCAAAATGTTTAAAATTTGATATAATCCGGAAGTAAAATTTATACGTAATAAAGTTTTCAAATGTTGTCCAGCAAGAAAAATTGGTAATTCCACGTAAAAGGAAACATTGTGCGTATCTCTACTCTCAGTTTCTTAAAATGTCCTTGTTGGAGGCTCCAAAGGTTAGTCAAGTCTGCCATCATCGTGGCCAACAAAGGCTTGCCTTCTGAAAAGGGGACTTGAACTAAGCAGTGAGCCAGTTGCTCAGAGAGATACTCAAATCTGATAATATTTATTTCTAAAGCTACACCTTAACACCTCATTGGTTCTAAATTTAGGAACAAATCCATCATCTGTCACAGCTTCAAAAGAAACATACCCAGAGGGCCTCACAATAACACATCTGTAATTTCATGTTTTTTGTAACCATTTGTTCCACTAACACAGATCAACCGATGATTTCAAATATGAATGAATTTATTTGAATAAAGAAATATCCCTAATTTAATAAATTAAATTTGCTTGTTTTGTAATTGTAATTTCTGTATTTTTTATAAGCTTTATTTATTTATATAATTGTTTACGTATGTAGATAAATAACTTCACCAAGTAAAAATTACCTGCTAATCAAGACAGTTAAATTAGCTTTAGGAATTACAAATTACCAAACAAAGGTACAAAACCTTAGGTACATCTTGTCATTTGTAAGTTATTGTTTATGTGTCGACTGGGTGAACCGATTTTGATGATTCTTTTTTTAATCGAAAGCTGGTGCTTGTCATGTGGTTCCATTTAAATTTTAACTAGATCTGACGAGTAGCTTTTGAGTTATATTGAAGTCGGTTTTTTTTGGTAAAATTCAGATTATAATATGATACCGATATTTCGGCTCACTTACATGGATCGTGCGGTCCCGGATTGTCTCGCCGTAATATCGGAAAACCGCTATCATAAAATATACGTATGAATCGGAAGTAGGACCCGTTGCATTTAAAATATTTACCCGCATTTAGAACATCTTACCCAATACAACAAGGGCATATCGTTGCGCGTTTCAATCTATTGTACCTACATCGAACATTCGTATGATTGAAAGTAGGTATATCAATCATCAAACTTTGGCCGGAGTTTATTGCTTTCGGGAAATTGGTGTTTTTATGAGTTCTCAAAAGAAAATTTCCCCGTACTTTGTAGGGTTCAGTTCCAAACAGCAAAATAACTGATAAAATGTCTGTCTTCTTTAAATAAATATTTATATGCATGTAAAGTGCTGAAAAGAGTTTGTGATTTTTTTACTCTTGTAAATTTGGCACTAGGAGATATTTGATGATCAGTCTAGACGAAG
The DNA here is from genome assembly GCA_911387775.1 of Thymelicus sylvestris. Classification (NCBI taxonomy): domain Eukaryota; kingdom Metazoa; phylum Arthropoda; class Insecta; order Lepidoptera; family Hesperiidae; genus Thymelicus; species Thymelicus sylvestris. The sequence continues at coordinate 18,735,622 of OU426889.1, forward strand.
AGCCTGTATTTTTTTAACATTAATTAATAAAAGCTTCGCCAACGTGTTGTTACCCGAAAAGAAGTCAGTAATCCATTTAATAGATAGAGATTATAGACGTATAAAATATATCACGGTTGATTCCAGAAAAAAATAACGCTTCACACACCCACACGAAGATTCCCTGTGGCGTAGGTGCCATGGACAACACACAAAGACAAGTAAATTTACACACAAACTCAATATTCCACCACCATATTAATTTCCACCTCGCTGGGAATCGAACCCTTACCGCGGCGATCTGGCATGGTAACCAATTAACCATATTGCGCAATACGGGTCGTCAAAGGAGAGTGATAGTTAGGTAGGTAAAGATCCCTATCTCTACGCGTGAGTAACGTGGGGATTAAACTAAAACTTCTATACTCCCTGGTGCATTCATCAGGATGTACTTATTTAAGGCCAATTGGCTTATACTCCTGGATCCAAAACGTTATCACAAAAACTTCATAACTCTGAATATTTTGAATGGAGTTTAGTTGAAATTTCCTAAATGTAGTAGAGTGGATTAAAACCTCAGCGTGCGCGATCACACTTGACCGTTTTTATATTACACACAAAACGAGTAAGATCGAAGGTAACCGCTTGCGGGCGCTGATTTTTTGATGTACCCATTTCTATTTTATTGCAGTTGAGCTGTTCTCTAGACGTAATTCAGAATTTTAGGGCGCCTTGGCGGCCATTAAATTTACAGCATCGAATTAAGGTTAGTTATTAACAAACTCATTACTTATTTCTATCAGCGTAAATCCTTTTTATGGCTCATCCGGAGCTAACTAAATTACAGAAGTTTAGAGCATACTGCAATGTGCTTCGACACTATAATTCAGCAAGGACACAAAGGACAATTACCTCGAACCGAACTACAACTTAGAAGTGTCTTTTAGACTACTGTACAATAAAATTAAAGTCTGTTTAACTTGTAACGCATTGGCCAATCGATGTCTGCAAGTGTGAATGTAGCTAGGGTGTTTCACTTCTCCAATCTGAGAGGAAATCAGATCCCAATGGTGAGAAGGTTACAAAGACTTACAAGAAACCTCTTTGTTTGCAAAGAGTACCTTTTTAGGTTACAGTTTCTAGAAACCATAAGAAATGATCCTCTCCCACAATAGGGGCATCGTCACAATAAAGGAAGCTTGAAGCATCGAGATCTAACTAGTAAAGTACTTATCATAAATTCTCAAGAAGCTTCAAGGCTATTAACGGCAAGGTAAAGGCAGCAAATTACTGAAGCTGTCGTTAGATCACACATAATAATACCCCACGATACTTATCCTACGACCGGTAGAACCTTATAACTATGAGCGACTTAAGATTATTTTATTACCTCAAATAAAAATTTCAAATATATACGATATCGTTAAGCCAAAGCCGTAAATTCAAACCTCAATTTTGGTCGCCATAACCATAGCAAAACCCATCAGATCGTTTCGAACATCTTTCGCTGGGTTCGCATTGTTACTTGCGAAACACATTAAAAACTGCCATAAATCGAAACTTTTAACTCGTTTTTCAACTCAAATAAAACTTGACACGGGGTCGTCAAATATAGCTGCGTCAGATGCGCTTTATATAGGACGATTAGATTATAGATAAGATTATAGATAAGATTGCAATATAATCCTGCAAAATGTACTCTAATAACTAATTGCCTAAACCACGCCTCATACTCCCCACCTTAGGTGACAATTTACCCCTATTTAATTACTTTTATTCAGTTTAAAATGAAATGATAAATTTATACCCCAAACTCTTAACCCAAATAATTAAAATATGCACTCGGAATTAAAAGAGACGTTAAAACCATTGAAAAATTTGAATTGCTGTGATAAAAATTCAATTGGATTGAACTATTTTAATGGGCTGAATTTTGAAGTTACAAATCACCTCACTAAAATACGAAGATCCGCCCGATCGTATCGCAGTCGTGAGACATAAAGATCCCGTCTACGAGATTTGGGGTCAAGTTATTATGGGCGGCGAATTGTGGCGTCACTCTAAAACACCTAGGTAGTGTATTATAAAGAAGACTGTTGTGGTACCACGTTCCCGTTTTAATATCTTTAAAGATAGTAAAACACAAGAATAATAAACTTGGAGAGCAGTTTTATTTTCAGGATTTTATTTTCTAAGAAGAACAATGTTTAAGAAATGTTAGTGCGAGCAGCGTATTGAAATGTTGCTGTTTTAAGACATTTTAGAGAAATATAGCAGTCGATAACGGTTATGGACGAAATTTTAAAATAAGGTTATATTTCTTACTTTAGTTCGAAGCAAGCTTGATTTAATAGTGCCTTAAAAAAGAGATATTATATCTATTAGCAATGGGTCTGGGTAATTATGAAAATAGTTGTGAATGAATTTCTGATAACGAATGGGACAAAAGAAATTTTGCTACAAGTCTGATCTAGACACGCGGAGCGTGTCAAGTCAATTTCTTAGCTAACAGAATTGACGAGCAGCACCGTGTGTAATATTACACGAACCATTTGGAGCCACTTTTGACCACCTCATAACTCAAAAACTATTCAACATAAACCTGTCAAATTTGGCTCATTTATTGAGACTTGTGAAATACATACGTGTTCCAAATTTCATAAACACATCTCAAACGGTTATTTAGATATTAACGTCCAAAAATCGAGAAATTTAACACTGACTGACCTATAGATCAAAACTATATCCAACTTCCAGGTGACCTAGAAAGTTAAAATTTGGCATGCAGATAGGTAGTCGGGTGAATACAAAGGAATAAATCTGAAAGTAGTAATTTTTTATCATTTTATTATAATTTTTCAAAAAATTGATTCTATTAGAAACACTTACTTAAAATGCCTGAAATTTAAGAGTAGCAATCAAAATTGATGACATCTGGTCATTATGTGGATTCCAAGGTGAATATATAACGAAACATATCAGTTTTAGTACTTTCTGAAGCTTTCAACGGGAGGAAGATGTTCAGTGTCCCAAGTGCCTGTGAGAAGTGCACAGCACATATACATTTACGTGAAGATTAGTGGTTCGTCAGGAGACGTTATTTCCAGTGTATTACATCGTTTTATTTTTAATGTGTGAAAAATTGTTTTTCTCTAATCTAAAAGATTACACCACAAAATTTTGTATTATTTCCGTAATTATACCAGTTTAAAGTAATTCGAAGTACCTATTGTTTCAAAATTTATTGTTGCACGATGTCATCGAACACAAACAACTTATCTGTACTAATAGTTTTGATTGTTTGTTTGCATTGAATAGGCTCCGAAACTACTAAACCGATTTGAAAAATTCCGTCACTGTTGGGAAGATACACTATCCCCGCGTGACATAGGCTATATTATATTTTCAATAAATTAGGGATCCTTAATAAAACTCCAATAACGTAACCCAAGGTGTAAAAAACTAAGAAAACCAAAGCAAAGCGAGGGCGGTCACTCGTAACTAATAAGAGTATAGTCGACTTTCGTATTTATTACGATATTATAATTGGGATTTAGTATTAATTATTATTTAAATATTTAGCGGACATCAATAGTGGAAAATCATTACTTATAAATAATGAAATAATAGGTACCGTATTTCGGACCACGGCGCACTAACTACAGATTTAGTTGATGAGCACGATACCTCCTACGTAAGTTGTTGTATCCCCAAAATCGCAATTTTACAGTAGAGCATTTTAAAGATTCAAATTGGAATAAAAACTGCATTTATCATTGTATCTTTGTGAAATTTGGTATATGTATGTAATTAATGGTATTCTTGATTACTAACCAAGTCAAATGTAAAGCTTGAATTAATTGCAGTTAATTTCTATACAAAAAGTAATGATATCCCATCAAAAACATAAATGTAAAGTGAGAGTCAATTTCAAAAAAAAAAGAATTGAGATCTAAATGGGTGCCAATTTCTGTGTAGAAAAGCCTAAAATTTTAGTCACAAGAACATGTAATTCAAGCTTTACATTTGACTTGGCTAGTTTTCATTAGTTAGCAACCAACAAACCAAATTAGAGAAGAGTGTCATAAGTCATCAACGTAACAGATTTGACGAAGCTAATTACATAGATATAATATAGCCTAGGTAGGTACGTGAAAACTAACCAAGTCAAATGTGGAGCTTGAATTACATGTTCTTGTGACTAAAATTTTAGGCTTTTCTACACAGAAATTGGCACCCATTTAGATCTCAATTCTTTTTTTTTTGAAATTGACTCTCACTTTACATTTATGTTTTTTGGCACACTTGCTGCATGTTTTTGCTGTCCTAGTACTGACTGCAAGGAACTTCGTTCCATCCGGGTGTCCCTTGAAGGTGTCTCAAGTTTTTTTTTCTGGAAATGGTAGAGAATTATAGGAAAATGCAAATAATGCGTATTCATATAAAGTAGGTACCTATATTTCTTTTTCTTTTAAGAGATACAAACTACTCTTTTATAACTCAAATCCCGTTATGATTTTTATTCGGTGTTTTATAAGTGTCACGTTTTACAAAAACCGCTATCTTGATTTAACAAATGACAGCTGTTGTAACCAAAAGAATTCACCTGAAGGAATGATTTGAATAAATTTCACGTATATTGTAATAAACTTCTAAAACCGAGGCTCGTTGAATCCGGTCCGATTTATGGCAGATCCGTTGGTCATTTAGTTTGGTTGAGTTAATCGAGTTATTTTTGTTTTACCGCAGTGAGATTGAAGTAAGCTTAGATGTATAAATGTTTCTATATTTGCGACGACAAAGACTATTTACCATCAGTTAAAAAGAACAAGACGCCTTTGAGGAAGTAGATTAAAGTTTGATGATAGTACAAAAAAGAGAACATGACTTATTCAGGAAGAACACATGTCTAGGAATAAACTTCCGAAGACTATTCTACTGCCTTAGTGAAATTAAATGCAATTGAAGTAATAGATAGGATAGTAAAGAAGACAATGGGAAAACGCTTGATTCAGACCAGCCCTGGAGCGGTTGAAATGGTGCCAATTAGGGGAGGCCTATGTCCAGCAGTGGACTTTTAAAGGCTGTTAGATAGCTTAGATGGTTATGATAATAATGATGAGGTGATCACATCCAAGAATGTTCCTTACGGCTCCGCACATCGTTTATATGGACCAGTATTATATTGACCCTTAGCCAACAAACCTCTAGTTTTAATTAACCAACCGAGATAGCCGAAGCACTCGGCACATCGCGTTGCCAAGTCCCCAAGTTGACACGCTGATGTTTACTGCGCACTAGTTGGCACTGTTCCTTGGTAGGTTAAGGTATTAATTGTTAGATACGGTCATGGCAGTGTTCTATTAACATTATAACAATTAGGCTCGACTGTACAGTACAGCTTTTCTGGTTTGTATTTCGCTTAACAGAGGTTTGCGGGTAAAATGTGGAAGAACTTCTCTTTACTCGTATGTCCACAATATTGCAGCGCAAAAATGTATATGCTGTTGATAGTTATATACTGTCAATACAAGACAGAATAACTCTGATGTAATTAAAATGTATGAGAAGTCTGTTTGCTTTAAGGAATAACAAATAAATTGGTAAGTTGTATGAACTAGTGATTAAGTACTCAGTGGTATGAACCGTCAATAACTGTTGTTAGATACATCGCCTTCAAAAAATGACTAACTCCAAGAAGGTTGTATTCCATCTTAACAAACTCGTTTTGTTTTAACGTAAAGCTTAGTGCATTACCAAACGAAATTTCAAAAGTTAAACGCAGGAGGTAACCTCATTCCGGAATTAAGTATTATGCTGCATTTGTAAAAGAAATCCCTTGATCTTACGTAACTAGAACCACAGTCCGAACGTCTTATAAATCCCAGTTAAAGAAATTTGCTTTTAAAAGAACCATTTAAAGAAAGTACCTTACTTGCTAAGCTGCTATCCAGGTATTTCGTTTCACAACACTTTTGATGTTTTGGTACAAGCTATTGTCACGCTGTTTTGTAGTTTATCTCGACGAGGTAAAGCTGATTTTTATATGGTTTATGTTTGTAGTACCGCATTTCGGAAGGCAGTTTCTTTGTTATCAACTATTATAAAAATGCTGAACTTAGTTCACCTAAAAGTAATGTTGCTACACTACATAGAAATCATCCTGTTTTCGCACTTTTATTTCATTTAAATGGTACGTAGTAATGTGAAACAGCAACATATTTGGAATTTAGTTTTATATCTTGATGTAAGTATTATTAATAGAAATGCTATTTAATTATAAAATATTTTATATTAATTGCTTAATTATTAATTATTATGTTAATTCATATTATTATTCATAAGTATCATAATTTGAAATTAGATTTTTCACTTCATCTATTAAATCTTATAAATCACAGTTGTGCAACAATGATACAAAACGACTATAAACTTGTAAAGAAAGAAAATAAAGAAGGTATTGTAATAAATTAATAGAATGACAAATCGCAATGACAAACGATGTAGACCGTTCATCCGACAAGGCTTTAAAGATTAATGGCTACGAAGTAACTTCTAAATGATTGAGAAAAGGCTCGATGAAGTCTTCTAAACAGTTTTGATGAGAACAGGACACGGCACCTGTTTTAATAGCTATTGTTGTTTCTATAGCTTATTGAATTTTATTAGTGTGGCTGGTATTTTGAAATCAACATAATTATCTATATATATTATAAAACTGTAACTCGATAATGTCTGTACATTGAAGATATTTATGAAAATTTGGTATCAGGGGACTATATAGGAGCAATAGATTGCAAATCTGTCATTTTTAAAAATCTTGTCTGTCTGTATGTTTGACACCGCATCACGCCAAAACCACTGGATGAAATTGAATGCGGTTTCCACAGTTGTTTTACTGGTTGTCTAACTTAGAATCTGGTGTATGTTTTATCGTGATAGGTCGCTTAGAAGCCGAGATATCAATAAATAGGACTTTTTGATACGCCACATAACAGTAAGAAATACTGAAAGTGCCCGATACAGGGATATAAGAGACTGTTTAGTATCGGAAATATACGTTATTTCTTCAAAAAAATCAATGCGTACAATTTTTTTTAATTTATGATTTTGCAGTGAATTAGTTCTGCTAATCAACAACAGATGTCAGTTTAGGTAACTAGAAGCCATAATTAAAAAATGTAAGTAGGTCTGAAAACGAGTCAATAAATCTTTTATTGAAATTAATGTGTAACTATACATATTGACAATATCTAAAACATTGGAGTTTTAAGAAATTAATTACCCTAATCAATCAATAACACAACTATGTACCTATGTTAGATTGTGCTATCAGATTCCTATATTCAATTCGCTGTATGATAGTGTGGGTTAGAGTTAGTGATAATAATGACACAATTTAGGAAAATTTTATTATCAAATATTGTTTTTTCTGTAGATAAATAAAAATCTTAAATTTTGACAAAGTATTACAATTTAGATTTTCTTATTGTGATGTAGGAAAAGGCACATAGAAAGTAGATAATATTAAAAATACAAATCACAGTAAGTAAGAAATTAAAATATTTGCGAATAATCGTCTACTGGTGTCACCTACTGGTCAGTGCATACCAAGCCGGCCCCGCATAGGCTAATTATGACCGGACGTAAGTGCAATACAAATAACTTAAATATTTTTGAATTTGCAAATAGTCTAAATTGTCATCATCCTCCATGGATGACTAAGCATCGTCCGTGATCAGATCAGACTAAAGGCACATCACCCATTGGTTGTTATTCAAGAAAGAAAACAAGAATGAAAAAATAATAAATTATGAAGATGATTAAATTTCCATTCTGTTAAGTTTAGAGGGAGTTATTTATTATTTAAATAGTAGTAAAAATAAACTAATGTTAAGGTAATGCAGGCACGCTGTTTAATCCACCAATGGCGAATCAGTTCAAAGAATGAGTTTCTTTTGAAACGTTTTATAGGTATAAAATATACGTCTGGTATTTGGGCCAGGCGCTCATAGCCCGGCGGCTTGCGTCGATCCTATGTGATCGACAAAGTTAAGCAACAGCGGGCGCGGTCGGTAGTTGGATGGGTGACCGCTAGTGGCAAAAATTTCTTGAGCGTTGCCGTGCTTCGGAGGGCACGTAAAGCCGTCGGTCCCGGTTGTTATCATAAGATAACAGTCGTTAAGCCATGTCGGAGGCCCTCGGGCGGTTTGAAAACTTCCGACACTCGGGTTGGCCACTAACCCCTCCACCAATCCGCACTGGAGCAGCGTGGTGGAGTATGCTCTAGGCCTCCTCAAGAGGAGAGACCCGTGCCCAGTAGTGGGCCATTAATGGGTTGAAGCCATTTGGGCCAGGTTCTTGGACACTTAAAAATCCCAAAGTCATTCAGGAATAAACTCAGGAGAAGTAGAGTCTCCCGGTTGAGAGGCGGGCCCTGCTGTCGGGTAGGGGATGCTTTCGTTATAATAAATCTAGCTGGTACCGCGGTTGTGAAACTCCCCAGATAGTCGGGGGGGCTCCTTTGACTCTTCACGCAGAAGCGTTTACCATTTAGCTCTCAGGCAATCAAATACGGAGGGGCGAGACGTCCCTGAGCGACTCATGTAGCCCGTGGTCGGCGCGATCAAACATTGACCGAGAAACCTAACATGGTACAGCAGGTACCTGCTAAACCACCCGATCCGATCATGGAGACAGAGAGGCGCGGCGGCGGCGACAGTTTACGTGATCTGGTGAGCAGCATGGGGACCGTCTTACAGACATTACTTGCTCAGATGAAAACACATAATAAGTCGAAAAGAAGGAAGAAGTAGTGCCAATAAAACATTACGTAATTAAAATGGAAAAAGAATTCGATTACTTTAGGTTTTGCTGTTTATACTTACGTGGAAAAATTTGTCGAAGTCTATGAATAAATAGGAGCAGTCCAGTATTCCAGTAGTCTGAATTAAACTAGCATTTATAATCTCCAACTCCTACAAACTCCTGGTTTAATTTCGGGTAGGTGTAGTCAAAGTAAAACTTTTTTTTCAGTTGTCTTTATTTATCTCAGTATATCTTAACTTTCCAGGGCTGAAGCCTTTGAAAATGGTAAGTGAAAAAATAATAGTAGGATGAAACCCATTGAAAAAGGAAGAGAATATAACAAAAATGAAAGGAAAAATAATTTACGGGCGATCTGAGGTCGGGAAGTATGGGGGGGGGGGTTGAGTTTTTAATGGTAAAAAACGGTTTATCTCGATTTCCGGCAAAACTACAAGTCCTATGGAAAATAGTTAAAAAATGGCAAAGTTGTAGGTAATAGAAAGATCTACAAGTTTTCGATTTACACTTTTTTCCATTTAATCTCAAAATTTATGTAAAAAGTTCAAATAACCAAGTTTTTGGGTTTTTATTTTTCTTTTACAAACAAACAAATTCATGAAATTTGGTGAAAACTTAACTTTTTATGTTCCAAACACTGTAATTTTTTTGATTTAAAATATTTCTTATTTCACCTTATTTTGACTTAACATCGAAAAGCACCCTAATTATTTTCAATCGAAAATTCTCACGTCAAAATATCTGCTTTTTTAAAAAAGTCTGTGGGATTTTTTTCTTTGAAATCTCTACCTTTTGATGGTACAAAAATACATTATTTATGGTAGCTGCTACGAAATAACAGGTGGTAAGGCCCAACCATAGGCCATATTGTATTAGGGTCTGTGTTGGGTTGGGTCTGGTGGTGTATCTTAGAGACAGACTATGTAACTCCAGAATGGGTGAGAATAATAGTTTTAAAAATATTTGTTGATGGTCACGTTGACATAGCAAAACCAGTACAACATTGAACAATTCAAGATCTGATGGTTTACGTGTATATAAAATCCCACTAATATTTCTTAGGCGTACCTATAATAAGATATTTTTTTACTCTCGCTAAAACGGCTAAATGGAATTAGATGAATTTTGGCTCATAGATATTCCATATCCCGCATCAAAGAACAGGGTGCATGTTCGTCGGGATCACGTCATTCGAGTTCGGAGATGGATCAGCTTCTTCATCAGGTTAAGGGTATAATTTAGTTTGGAAGTTGGGTTTACAGGTTATTTATTGTTTTAGGGTTTTGTTCCTCAAAAGAAAAAACATAACCCTTAAAGGATCACTTCGTTGTCCGTCTGTCTGTCTGTCTGTCGACCTTATTTTCTCAGGAACACGTGGATATATCATTCCAAAAAACTTAAACTTTGTTACTGAATCATTTAATATTGCTCTTATGTTCGGTTCTCTAAAGTACAAAACCCTCGGTGCCAAAAAACTCGCATTTCCCGGGATGTTTTTTAATTACTTTAATTTCATTCTCAAGTCCACGCAGACGAAGTCGCGGGTAAAAGCTAGTTTTGATATAATTATAAACATAGAACCTTGTGATATGTTATGTTTCAGTTGATAGCTCCTATTTATTAACCGACTTCAAAAAAGGAGGAGGTACTCAATTCGACCGTATTTTTTATGTTTGTTACCTCAGAACTTTCGACTGGGTGAACCTATTTTTATGATTCTTTTTTTAATCGAAAGCTGGTGCTTGTTATGTGGTCCCACTTTTGAGCTAGATCTGACAAGTAGTGTTTGAGTTATTTTGAAGTCGGTTATTTTTTTCTTGGTAAAATCCAGATTATACAAAACACGGTTAATTTAGCAAATAAACGCCCATTGCGTTGAACACATAAACATTACGAAACGTTTATAACACGTCTATAGCGAGCGCTATACACTTTCAGTGGTGAAATGATTAAGGCTGATTGTGAACTATGCATGCGTTGTTAATATAATATTATTGTGTTTCAGAGTTAATTAGTATAACTCATGCGTGAAAAACTTGGAGTTGGTATTGGTCGTGATTTAATTAAGTAATTGCGAGGCATATAAACGGTATATTTTATCACTTACTACTATATTACGCATTTTTGATTAGCGCTGTGCGACCTGAATTACACTTTATTGCATTGGAGCAAGAGTCGCTATTTATTTAAATGATTTTGCGGAGTACGCCTTCTGTACTCATTATAAGTACTATTATTTCTTCTGTGATATTACCAAGGACGAAAGTAGGTTTCGGATCTGCAAGGCTATTCTGTTTTGTAGCTTGACAGCGGAGTTTCAAAATTGAAGTTCAAGTTCGAGACTCACTTCACTTCGCAAGTGCGTACTAGATGATTAGAGAATGACATGTCAGTATGATGCAAGTTCGCTTTTGTTTTGTAACTTGACAGTGGAATCCACGATGAGTTTCAAAATTGAAGTTAGAGTTCGAGACTCCCTTCACTTCGCAAGGGCTTACTAGATGATTTGAGAATCACATATCTCTCATCGCTACATCTCGGATTCGAACTTCAATTTTGAAACTCATCGCGGATTCCGCTGTCGAGTTACAAAACAGAATAGCCTTGCTGAAAAGATAGAGATAAATTGAAATTACTTCATGCTAGGTGAAAAATATCATTTAATTAAAAAGTTTCTGTGTAAAATATCTTTATGATTTGTGAGTGTCAGAAGTGTCAGAGCGCCTACTAAATAAATAGATATTCAATTTAAATTAAACGTTAGTTGTCAAAACAAGCAATTTAATTCACAACAAGCAATCAGTTAGTTCATTTGATAGGTAAATAAATAACGACTTGTATTGTTTCCGCCATTTGAAACGTTTCTGTTCAACAGCTAAATAACGTTTACAATTGTTCGTTTGTTTCGCCTTAATTTAGGTGCCTTACGAACAAGGCGTGTATAAAGAAACAGTACTTTGTGTAATTTTTATAAATTATTTCATTTTTGATTTTCATGAACCAATTAATCTATGAACAAAGCACGCCGGTCGTACTCAAAACAGTGAATTTCATATTTTTTCCCATCGTATCTTCCTGTCAGATTTTTCTTTTTGATGTGTTTGATTTGGTACCTAATTTTACAACAAAACGTAAAATATTATATTTTTCTTACTAGATTTAAGGATTGCTACCACGAGTACTATGTAATAAAAATGTCACAAACTTCGTCAACGTTGTCATGGTTAACATTTTTAACACAAGCGATATTAAAACCGCCATGTTTGTAGATACCCTAATTATTTACACTGGAACTAAACGGAATGGCAGCAACTTACCCACACTCGCAATAACTAAAGGGAAGCTAATTTGGAGCGAGTAGTTTGTCGCCGATAATTATGCTCCACATTCGTATTCATGCCTGGAAAATACATTTCATATACTGCCTCGGAAATTGAGATAGAAATAAACACGACTACTTATTATACAATTAGAGTTGCGTTAATACATGGCAACGAGGTTATGTGATGGACTCTTCTAGAACCAGGACAATGTATCATGTTTCAGCACCAATGTCAATATCTAAAGCAGAGCAAAGTAAAGCAACCACACATAATTGTCCAACTGCTGGGCTCGGGGTCTCCTCTCACAATGTGTGGGGTACAGGCCATAGTCTACCACGCTGGCCAAGTGCGGATTGGTAGACTTCATACACTTTTGAGAACTTTTTGGAGAACTCTCCGGTGTGCAGTTTTCCTCACGATGTTTTCCTTCACCGAAGCAAGTGATAATTAACTTGTAATACGCACATAATATTTGAAAATTAGAGGTGCATGCCAGGATTTGAACTCGGGCCCCTTCGTTCGGGAGACCAACGTTCTAACTGCTAGGCTATCACTGCCTGTCATATCTACGCTGTCATGTCAATATCATCACCATGTCAATATCTACGATGTCCTTAATTACTTACCACGAAGACAATGACCGATATATACCTTAAACCTATGAATCTTTCTGCAGACAATAGGTACGGAATTCACGTACAATACCCAAGCGATAGGAGACAAACGGGGCGTGTATCCATTGGCATACACAGTACAAGTTATTGCCGCAATAAATTTGATCCAGATAAACAGGTTCTCGTAAAACCTTGGGAAGGAATCGCCTTTGCCAAAGGACATAAAGTTTCTGATAACCGTTTGAAGGTTAGATCTTGCGAGGACGAGGTTTCTCACTAATACCATCTATGCAGTTAATTTACTTACGAGTATCTCGAGAGATAACATTAATTAATATAATGAATATATAATACATAATAATAAATAAATAACGCTTCACATTCATACTTAATTATTTTATTATTGTTATTATTATAGCCCCACACTAGGATTCCCTAAGCTGTATCGTGGGTGCTATGGACAACACACTAGACAAGGACATTCACCGCTTTTATTGTTCTCTGCACATTCCTAAGGTTGTCTGGTAGAGAATGCTGTTTGGCATTAAGTCCGCCTTTTGTACCACTTATTTGTTAAGGGTCAATAAAGCATAAATCTATTACTATAATAAAACTCAAAGGGCAAATTTACTGTACATTGAATATTTTTTTTAAATTTTGATTAGGGGGCACTTCAATAACGTGTTAGAGCACAAAAATATTTTTTTTAGAATTATTGTCTGTCTGTCTGTCCGGGCATCACATGAAAACCCTTGAACGGATTACGATGAAAATTGGTAAAGTTGTTACTAATACTTCGGGTCATATTTTAGGATACTTTTTATCCTGGAAAATTAAAAGGTTTCCCCGGGAAACGGGATGAAATTTTGTATGAAATATTTTTAAAACATCAACCGATTTGCTTCAAATTTGCATCAAATATTCCTTGCTTAAATTTATGGAACATGTATTTTTCAGTTTTTCAAAATTTTGCAAAAAAAAGAAAAAAATACAAGTTAATGTGAATATTGCTTATTTTTCAAAAGCCGCTCCTGGAGTAATCCTTTGTGATTTTATCGTGGGTTTCAGTATATAAATTACTAAATATAAGTACTTCAATATAAATTCACTGTTTTTGAAATTTCCTTCTGCAAGAGGTACAAATAACGTAAAACATAATTTCCGTATGAGAAGCTGCGGGCAACAGCTAGTAAATAAATAAATTCACACCCACACTGAGAAACTCATCATTCAAATTCTGGCTTCGCTGGGAATTGAACAGTAGTGACAAGTTATTGTTTTTGAATTGGTAGGGCTTTACTCTAACGATTAATCTCATACAAAGGTTTTCTAATGTGCGCAAGGTTATAATTGATTTACACAATATTGAAGTTAGTTGAGCCAACTTTGATTTACTGTATAAATCTTGGCTTTACTGCAAATCAAATAATTTACTTTATGGCTTCCATTGTATCATTATATAAATTAAATACTACTGTGAAATTAAATCTTTTCAGTTTCACGACACTGTAGAAACAAATATTTTAACTGTACAGTCAGCGATTGTTTGTATTTCTGGAAAGAGTTACCGACCGAATTCAAACAAAACATCTTTCTGCAGTAGACAAACAAGGAGGATAATATCGTTTTCTGTAAGTGCGAGCAAGACGGCATAAAGTAGAACAGCCATAAACAAATCACTCCTTTATCTGCAAAGGCAGAATGGGGATCACATTTCACATTTTCTTTTGCACGTTTTTAAAGCTTTTCGAACTAGTTTTTATGTTGACTTTATAAATTGTCTCTGCATTGCTCTGCAGTCTGTTTAATTTAACAAGTTACTTTATGTACTGTTTCAAGTAATATTTTCAAATAACATGTACATACGTTACTGATCAAAGCAGAAACTCTACGCGGAAGATAAAGTTTGCTTTTAGATTTCAGATTGAAGAATGTGTGGTTGTGTGTAGATGATAGATTACGAATATGTGACAGCCTTTATGCATTTTCTGAATTAGCTCGACATCGCGACAAGTACTTGTAACTTCATACTGAAAGTGCGGAGTGCGCCAGGCCTGATATTAGTTATTAGTTGTTATGCGTTGAAGCGCTCATAGCCCGGCGGCTTACGTCGATCCTATGTGATCGAAAAAGTTAAGCAACAGCGGGTGCGGTCGGTAGTTGGATGGGTGACCGCTAGTGGCAAAAAAATTCTTGAGCGTTTCCGTGCTTCGGAGGGCACGTAAAGCCGTCGGTCCCGGTTGTTATCATAAGATAACAGTCGTTAAGCCATGTCGGAGGCCCTCGGGCGGTTTGAAAACTTCCGACACTCGGGTTGGCCACTAACCCCTCCACCAATCCGCACTGGAGCAGCGTGGTGGAGTATGCTCTAGGCCTCCTCAAGAGGAGAGACCTGTGCCCAGTAGTGGGCCATTAATGGGTTGAAGCCAGTTGTTATGCATTTACAAGTGCATAATAATATGTATGTGTGTATAGTCCTTAAATGCATTGCGCTCTTTCGTGGCATGTTGCCAGACTAATTGGATTCTCAAAGAACTTAAACACTTGAAGACCAATTTTAATTTTCTTATGGTCCTAAAAAATCATCGTAGTACAATTTACTCACAATCAGTATAAAAGCAAAACGAAATCCTTACAATTTAAATCTTACGTAGTTATTTTTAAATTTCATTGTGAGTGTCGTAATGTTTCTTTGAACATTGAGAATAATTAATGACCTTTTTGATAAAAGCAACTATGAACCCTACTTGTAGCTACAAAAGGTCCTGTAATAGGATACGTAATTATACCACTTACCATCCTAATGGGTCACCTATATGTAGATTTGTAAACTCAAATTAATTATGTCCAGTCTGAAGGTTTCTGTGCCCTTGTACATTCCTTAAGTGTAAGAGAGTTCACATATATCCTTCAGGCTGTAATTAGACGTTTGAAGGACAGAGTAATTGAGTATCCTATAAAAATCAGGCAGACCGTAAATCAAAGAGAAGTCATATAAATTGGATTAACGAGTACTCTCGACAGTATTACCAGTTCACAACCAAAGATACTAGATTACAATCTTATTAAAACAGACTTTCTTGATGAGAATCTCTTTGGTGAAGTCGTAATTCCTGATGAAACAAATGTCCAAGTTAATTGGGTCACGTTTGTTACAGATACCTCAGTAAATGTTCCCGAGAAGGTACATCACGCAAAATGGCCGTCTTATAGCACCAGGCAGACCACACTACGACAAACTGTGGCGGCGGAAGCGAAAAAATGTTAATACTCATCTTAGCTTACTTCATCACATTGCCAGTACTGACTACTAAGTTCGTTAAAGGAGATACAGTTATGGAAGACAAAACGCAACCTTTGATAAGTTCTAGAGTAGTGAGAACTAAGTATGGAGACATTCGTGGGTTTATAGTGACACCAGAGTCGAGGTATTTGGAACCGGTGGAAGTATTCCGAGGAGTGCCGTACGCGTCTCCACCAATAGGATCGTTGAGGTTCATGCCTCCAGTGTCAGGAGCCCAGTGGTCAGGAGTGAAGATAGCTGAGGAGTTCAGTCCAGTTTGCCCGCAAGTGCTTCCAGATATAAGAAACGAGACGGCCGTTTTGAAGAGAATATCAAAAGGCAGGTTGGAGTACTTAAAAAGGATTCTGCCGTTTCTAACAAATCAGTCAGAAGATTGTCTTTACCTCAACATTTATGCGCCGGCTCAAGGTATTTGTTTTATTACTATATTTTTAGTTAGTTTATGTTTCACATCCAATGGATAAACTATCGTAGGATCAGTAGCGTTTGTGTCTCGCTAAATCTTGTTACAGTTAACCGAATATACTGAACGAACAAAAATTAAATTTATAGGATTTTCTACAAGGAATATAAAATACGGATTTGAAGCAAAAAATTCCATATTTTTCAAACAAGTACTTGATGAAGATTTGAACAAAATATATAGAGTAATATATAAAACGTAAGTTTTTGAAATTTTCCGTTTATCATATGGAAAAAGTCATAAAATGAGTAACTTTCTTCAACGAAATTTTGCATAGGGTAAATAAAACGCAAACTTACATGAGTGGCAATAAAAGTTTCAACATCAACATACTCGTAAGTTGCAAAGGAGTTGACTGTTAACAGCTTGCAAAATTCACTGTTATAAGTTTATAATATAGAGATAAAATTGCTTGGAATTTAAAAAGCCAAGAATAGAAATTCACATAAAAATTTTGTCACGTATTTTTTAATGAAAATAACCAGCAAAAGAGCTGACGATCCACAAGATGGTAAGTGGCTATCGTCGCATTTATTGAATACTGATTACGATACTGATTATTACAATGAAGTAACAACCAGACATAGAATAGAGTAATATAATATAGTAAACCTCAATAATTAATTTGTTGTTATCATTTTGGAAGTTATGACGTTACATTTAATGCAGTTTCATTTTTAGGAAATGTAAAATGACATTAAAATTTAGTACATAATGAAGTATGTAACGACAGCAGTGTAAAAATTCATGATCTGGCTGTTACATTACATATCGAACATTTAAAGAAGCCATAAAGTTTTAAATCACGGATTAAGATAGTGTTGTTGGTAAATCAAATATATCAGGTACTTCATCGTCATTAATGGTACACAACGAGCCATATTGTGTTCTCGTAAATTGTAAAATGAACATTAACCTGGGAGGCGTTGCTCGTAAAGCAAGAAATACGAGCCATACATGCGAGCACAGTTAACTAGTACTCCACTGGATTTCTGGTTTATCAGCTAACATAGATACAATCCATTAAAGTCACAATACTAACAATGCACGACATGGGTTTGTAATCTAAACGCCCGAACAATTACAATAGTATAACTGAACTTAACCCGAATATTGAAAGTTCTTATACGATACGTCGATACACCAACTTTCGACGTTAACAAACTACTATTTTGTAATATTAACTAGAACTTTATCATAACTTTAACGGATAAGAATTTCAGTCCTTTAGTATTTCTTGATGTTGCTTAATTTGTTAATATTGCTTAGATAAATCACTTCCGGTTGAAACAACCCGTTGGTCTTAGCGTATATTCTTTTTGAGAATATCAGCTTATTTGTTAAGGAGTGCCGAAAATAGTTATACATATTGAACCATTCATTTCAGTATGTAGATCTTCTTCAAATATTTTATTTCATTTCCAATATTTAATTTAATAATCTCATTATTCAAAAAACTTTGAGAGCATCAACGGGAAAATAATCAATTCCAATAAATATTGAGCAAAAAATATCAATTTACATGCTTTATCTTTCAAAAATCATTTCTTGAAGTCTGAATTTTAATGTTATCCGAAGATTTATATTTTTATTGCACGTTGTGCACGTAATCTTGAGCTCTCCGATCTTAATTTGGGATTCATTTCATCACATAAAATCCTTGTTATATTAAATCAAGTTGGCAGTTTCTAGGACATAATAACTTGTTTACTGGGCTCTTAAGGACACCTCTTGGAATTTGTTTTTATTGTTCCTGAAATTACCTTTTTATTATTCTGTGATATAGTATCTTTATTACGTAAGTTCTGGAGTAAGTTATAATATTTAAAATCATTCAGGCTACTAAAGATTATGAAGACAAAGTGTACGTAGTCATTCATTTATGTTGTAGGAAAAATAACAAAGTTGAAAGTTATAAAATTGTAACGCATTTTTCTCAAAAATCATTTTCAACTTTACATTTTGACTGAATGACTGAAACATGGAGTTCGCATTCAAAAAATATTATCTCAAAAGTTAGAAGCAAAAGGGATCTGTGGGGATTACAAAATGTTTGTACTACGCGGACAAAAATTTGGCTTCATTATTTAATCCATCCCTTTGAAGGATTTAGGAGATTAAATATTTTCTCTGAGTTAATTTTGCTGCAAAATGTAATTATAGAATTTTAAGCAAGAGGCGAAAGACGAAGACAGAATGTAATGAATGAAGATCAAGATAAAAATCGTAATATACGTACGTAGTAGATTTTAAAATAAGACCCTAAAAAGAACTTACCAAATTAACCTTGTTAGTTACTTAAAAAGTAAATCTATCTTGAAAATTGGGATACATGCTATTTCCTTTTTTAATTCAAACAAGGTTTGCATGTAGGGTTTTCTGTGTAATTTTGTGGTCAAAGATAACATGTCACATTTAGTTCAAAAATTTTACTTTATTGTTGTGGATTATAAAAGTATAACTGAACTGAGATTATGGACTAAAGAAAAGTCAGATTTGATAGCAATGATACTATGTTAGTGGATCTGAAGTTTTGCTTATTTTCAAATTTATGAAAGTACTTAATTTGCTTCATAAAACTTCTATAGATAGGTGCTCGTGTTATTTTATTAGTGTCAGCAGCATACTCTTTAACAGTCTTAAGTCTTCAGTCAGAAGTTTACAGTCTTCAATAAAAGTATTTTTAATGAAAGCAAAGAGCCAGCACAACACAAATGTTACCAGAACTGACAACTGACTAAAAATCCAGAAAAAACTAAAATCCATTTGAGCTCTTTAAAATTCCCCACATATTCACGAAAGCGTATTTCCAAAAAGCTTGGCTCTAGTTGGATATTACGAGCGGTACGAATACGGTATTCAACGTCGCAATGCCGTCTTGCCCGATTTTGAGCCGTCTTTTGTTAGGAACCTTCCTACTGGTTACATTGAAGGTATGTGTGCAGCTTTTTCCTGATTGGCCTAAAAATCTGGTCGCTATATTATGCATGGACTCTCACTACACGTACAATTTGCAAAGTTCTGGGTCATTTCTTATTAGTGTGTAATTTAGGCGTTGAATTTCTTATGACCTTCGATTTTTTTGTCGAAACAATATGCAGGAATAACTACTTGTAATGAGATGAACAAAACCGGTGAAAATACTTAAAAGATTGTTATTATGCTACTCTAGATGAATCTCAAACTTGTATTCTATATCATCATATAGTCTTATATTATGGAATCGATGAAGAATTGAAGGAACTCATAATACCATAATACCTGTACACCTATACATACCTAATAAGGCAATTTTGATATTGATTTTGCAAACACTGATTCTTTGAAGTCGGATATTTTTATGGTAAAATTTAGATAATTTTTCACATTCTTAAGACATTGTAATGAATAATTTAATTTACTTAAGTGTGAGGTAACATTGTAATTTTGGTACGCCATGTAGAACGTTTTAATAATGCCAAGTGTCTAGACGTATCTCGTACGTGGTTAGTTATAGTCTTTTCTTTCCACGAAAGGGTAAATATCAAGCGATAAAGTATTTGAGCATAGACCTAGTGAAAACTTTTGTAGCATTAAAAAAAATAGGAAATATTAATTTTCTCTGGGCGAATTTCACCAAATAAGTTGTGAATAAATAAATGGTAAATCAATATAAGCCAGCTGAAAATATAAATGCAATAGATAAAATCTTTGATTTTCATAACATTGCTGGTTTATTATGTCAACCAGCTGCAGCGTTAGCATGACAACTGAAAAGCAGATTTAACATTTCTTTCGTAAAATATCGTTTGATCGAATTATGGTCATTATCATGTCATGCTTATCATTATCACACATTGCTACATTGAAGCTTTGTATTACGATAGTTAAGGACAGTTTTAATACAAGAGGCGTCACCGATAAGTTCAACAGAAGATTTCAGGCGCCATTGATTTATCTGTTTTTGCAAACTACCCCATTGAGTAGTTAATACTTCATAAAGCAATACTTGTTTTTTATAGATAGATAAATGGTGTTAAAACTTCACTGGAAAAATGAATCCCAAATAAGTTATTAGTGAAGCGCTCATAGCCCGGCGGCTTGCGTCGATCCTATGTGATCGAAAAAGTTAAGCAACAGCGGGCGCGGTCAGTAGTTGGATGGGTGACCGCTAGTGGCAAAAAATTCTTGAGCGTTTTCGTGCTTCGGAGGGCACGTAAAGCCGTCGGTCCTGGTTGTTATCATAAGATAACAGTCGTTAAGCCATGTCGGAGGCCCTCGGGCGGTTTGAAAACTTCTGACACTCGGATTGGCCACTAACCCCTCCACCAATCCGCACTGGAGCAGCGTGGTGGATTATGCTCTAGACCTCCTCAAGAGGAGAGACATGTGCCCAGTAGTGGGCCATTAATGGGTTGAAGCCAAGTTATTAGTCCTTATGGAAACCAACTAGTTGATTACAAAATGGATTGAACTAACATAGATACATTAATTAGACTTCAATTGTAATTGGCATTTCCCGCAAACGTCGGCTGAAGACAAATGTATCTTCTGTCCTATACACAATGGTAGACGAAATGTAATTTATTGGAATAACCTCTGTAAATCAATACAGGCTATCTGGATATCACTTATTGATATAATTATATATTGATATTATTCAAACATAAATACAACATGTATGTAGTTTGTATAATTATGTATGTGTGTAGTCCATCAAACGTGATCTATTATAACATAGCAACCACAATGTCCATTCATTACTATTTAATTTGGATTAAATGGCGTCGATTTGCATTTAATGAATTATCCATTAGAATTACACACATAATATATTAAACACATTACATTTTATACGTTATTAGTTAATTAATAAATGTCATAGTGAATAATTTCAACCAATAAATAAATTAGTAATATTTTGAAAGTTTGAAAAATAAGATTCTTCTTGATGTAAATCTATATAAAAATTGTAACTGCGGCTTTTAATTAATGATAAGACTCGTTTGACTTTAATAATAGATTTTTATTACGTCAGCATAGTTGAATTCGTATTAAATTTCATATCTGTGTTGTTTATCTTTGAAGAAATGAAATGACATGAGAACACCTTATTGCACTTAATAAAGGTACAATATGGGGGCATAACGCTAACACAGCAGTTTCTTCCAACCAACTGACAGCGATGAAGATAATAGAAGATGATAGAAGGAAGTAGTTCTCATTAAGCTTGTAAGATTTCACCCCTATATACTCCAGTTTTCTAAAATAGTTCAACTAACAAGGCAAGTTAAATCAAAGCTTGTAATAATGACAGCAAAATAGATATAATTCCCAGCTTTGCCAACATTACATACACATTGGTTCACAAAACAGAAAATTTAGTACCTACCACTGCAGTATTCCCGAAGATTCTAATTGATTTCCAGTCAAATAAATGCGGTATAAAACTGCAATCATAAAGACATAATGCCGATAAAATCGCGTGTGGAAGTTCTAAACTAAAATATTTGGCAAACCCGCAATTTCTACTGGCGAAAACTGCCTAAATTATATGCTATAACTTTGTAATATCTCTCTCTTATAAGTCATCTACACATAACATGAGAACTCACGATAACTATCACTTACTCAAATAGCATTTTTAAGCCTTTAAAGAATTTAAAATATGCATGAAATTTCTTAATTTCTTTATAGAAATGTAAAATTATAATTTAGCACATGACTGTAGATAACAGTTACACGAATTACGTTGTTTTGGAAATTTATGCGCTCAGGGATGAAATTTTGTATGAAACTTCGTTATTTGAGTACTTGGAAATGTGAAAATTAATTTATGATCTCATGGCACATGGTTAAAAACAAAAGTAATCTAAAAAAACTTGAAATCAACTCTATCACAAACTACCATTTACTTTAAATATAAATGTTTTGTATTGCCTTCTGAATAGAAGGCTAGTGATTTGATGGCAAACAAGCCGCAATGATTTCAGTTAATTTGGTGGGAGTTAATATTTTAGGTCACATTGACTGTATTTTCCCGTTCGCATCAATGTGATAATTCTACGAATTTGACTTCCAATTCTCATTTGCAAGCTTTCATAGTAGAACAATTTGAAACGTAAAATATATGTCCACAAATACATAATAAAATGATATACATAATAGTTTTATTATGATACTCACAATCAGTATTTTTCAGTAGTTATCGATGGTGCCTTTGGATATTTACAACATATGAGTAATATTTACTTCAAACATTACTCTTATTATAGTGTGTTATTCACTTTTTGAACTTCACGTTATTTTGTCAATTTATATAATTACGTAATAACAAAATTCAATACTGCAGAAGGCGTTCTTTTTGTATTTATTAAAAGACTAGCAGCCCGCCCCGGCTTCGCTCGGGTGTAATTTTATTTTTAAACATTTAGAGATATATTTATAATTTTATGTTTTGACGACCCATGTGGCGCGATGGCTATCATGCCGGATCGCCGCGCCAAGGGTCCTGTGATCGATTCCCAGCGAAGCGGAAATTAGAATGATGAATTTCAATTTCCATTCTCGGTCTGGGTGTGAATGTCCTTGTCTAGTGTGTTATCCATGGCACCAACGACACAGGGAATCCTAGTGTGGGGCTATGAGTGTGAAACGTTATTATTTATTATTTGTTTTTAATTAATATCTTCTTAAAGGACATAGGTATGTGTTTTTTCTTTAAATTTTAAATTTGTACTTGCCAACCAATTGTTATTTTTATAACATATACATTTTACTCAAAAAAATTATTTGTAATGGGTTTATTTTTTTACTTAAACAATTTTTTTTACATTCCTCTATTTACATTTTTGTACATACATACATTTATTTACATTTTATTGCTTTAGTAAATAAAGGACTACGCTACAGTTGCTTTGCGTGGGGCCACACTGGTCATTGCGCGGCCGCGGCGGTGGCGGCGGTGTTTGTTTTCCTAAATTTGTATTATCTTCTGAATGGAATGTCCGATTTGAGTAGTTCAAAAAGTTATCTATAGGTATTGAAACAGTTTTGAGTATGAAATTTGGATAAGGATTAATACGAAGGTATGGTTTTCATGATCTGATTTTGGTCATCTTTTTTATTAACTGTTAAAATGTAAAAAGTGGTTATAGTGACATAACGACAATAGTTGGACATAATTATAGTATCACGAGGTTTTTTGTAAATATTGATATGTTCTCTAATATTGTAAAACATTTTTAACCGACTTCAAACAAAGGAGGAGGTTCTCAATTCGACTGTATTTTTTTTTTTTTTTTATGTTTGTTACCTCAGAACTTTGGACTGGGCGAACCGATTTTGATGATTCTTTTTTTAATCGAAAGCTGGTGGCTGTCATGTGGTCCCATATAAATTTTATTGAGATCTAACAATGGCATCCATGATAAAACCACATAAGTCGTAAATTTGTGTTAAGATGTGCGCGACAAATTGACGAATAACTCAATATCACGCCAACCGATTTCGATGATTCTTTTTTTAATCGAAAGCAGGTGCTTGTCATGTAGTCCCACATAAATTTGAACGAGATCTGACTGACAAGTCGTTTTTGAGACTTTGAAGTCGGTTATTTTTTGTTAGTAAAATTTAGATTATTTGTTCTATCATCAATAGTTTCCGCACTAAACAACTGCCTGCTTTCCATTCGATATAAACGTTAACGTTAAAATCGTGTTGTCGTGTGAACGACTGCCCGTATACGGGGAAACCGTATACGGGAAAAAATCGAATCGAATGGACGCCGTGTGAACGTAGCCTAACGCGGGAGCAGGCAACATACAACTGTCCATGAGAGAAGCATGGGTTTTTCACATGGGCGTAGCCAGGGGGGGGGGCGGTTTCAGGGGTTCAAACCCCCCCCCCCCCCCCCCGAAAAGTTAAACACTGACATTTTTATGTGCTAATAAACCCTAAAAAAAACATTTTTCTAGACGTCATTCCGAACGGAATGAGCTATCGCACATATTTTTAGGAGCTTTATTTCTATTAAACACGTTTTTGACTTTTTGACTAAACTAATAATAGATGGCACTACATACGTCGTGAGAAAAAATAAAGTCTCAATTTTCTTTAGGTTTATTTTATGTACTTTTAGCCGTTGTATTTTCTTGAACACCCCACCCCCGAAACCTGAACCCCCCCGAAACTAAAACCTGGCTACGCCCGTGGTTTTCCAGATTAACGCCGCGAATACTTAAAGACTGACTCTGTGATTTATTTTGTTGATTTACTTTTACAACTGTTGATCTTTCATTATCTGCAGTCGATCGGCGACGATATAGCGGATAGCCATCGTTCCCGGTAATTATTTCTGCCACTAATTCCCGTGGACACCGTTTCGAAAATTGACCATCAACCATACATGGTGAATTTGAATTGAGATTTCCACATGGGCCATGAATCATGTTTTTAATAACAACTTCATGTAAGCCTGGATTGACTTATACATCAGGAATTTCAGTAGATATGATTTGATCAACTTCATTTGGTATCAACTTTATTTTCTCAATTAGCCAAATCATGATTATGAGCATGAGGCAACCTGCTCGCAGTGCGTAACGTCTCACCAAATACACTGTGTTTTACAGTTAAATCCATTAAAGATTTCAACTTTAGTCGGAAGACTCGTGCAGTAATATCATGGCGATCAATCGGTGATTGGTCAGGTAAAAACTCCTGTTTGATTTCTATTCACTAAAGACTGCATGTGAATGTGATAAATAAATCTGCAGTGCCATACACACATAATAACAAACATACTTATGTCATGGCACTTTGAGCGTATTCATGCATATGCCGAGGACTTCCAATATAATATGTTGCTGGAAGAATTGTCATCCGCCCGACATTGTTTGGATTTCCATCGGTAGTAATTGCATCTCGAAGGTGAATACATAAACTCGTCAGAACGTAGTTTGGTCTGGTTCAATCTGATGAAGGTTATTTCTATGTTTACATACATATCAACAGCATATTGATGAAATAATTGCCGACATTTCAATATGTGATTGTCTTTATTTTCAGGAACCATCAGACGGTATGAGTAAAATTTATTGTACTAACTTTTTTATTAGTTTCAGCTCCTGTAAATAAGATAATGTTTTGATGACAGTCATTCAACAATAACTTAATTGTAAACAAAAACAATGCAATGACACTTTATAATTGCCTGTATTAGGATTTATCATCTTGATTGAGAAATGATAACCATCTTCACCTTTCCAAAATAATATTGGATATTGTAACGCGTCATGAGAGATGTGATTCATGCACACGCTGTAACTGATCATTTCTGCGATGTAAATCAATATCACGGGCTTCCAGATTTTCTCCAACCATTACAATGGCAACTTCATAAATTTTTGGTGCATTGAAACGTCTTGCATGTTGTCCTACAGGAGTTTTATCAGCTCTGATTACAATTTTATAACTATCAGATGGCATGTGATCCAATGCAGTTTTAAAAAATGTAATCAACTGATTTAAGTAACTTCCGAGGGCCTTAAGGAACATACAAAGAAATTACCCGAATTTGTTGAATATCGGGTACTCTTACAGAATTAATTTGCGTTTTTCCACCACTTTCAAGGTGAAATTAATGAAATGCTGAATTTATATTGGAGGACATAGATACGCAAAAAACATGCTCTTGAAAACAAAATAAGAAAATAGAATATATCCATTCAGTTATAGGGTTGTGAATTAATGAAAAAAATAACTTAAGGCATTTTATGGCCTTTCCATGTAATATAAGTAAAATTTAAGAAATGCATGTATTACTCTTTTTGTACGGAGTAAACGTTTTTTTATTATTTAAAACAAATCAGCTGACATTTTTTATTTTTCCATACAAAATGTCCTTAAGGAACTCTTTGGTATGGAACCCTAAAAAATAACTTAAATGCTAAGTTGAAGTATTTTCAATATCCTAAATAGTCCTGTTAAAATTCGTTCAGTAGTTTCAGAGATTTGGCTAGTACTTACTGGACATTGCGCGGCGGCGGCGGCGATATTTATTTTCCTGAAGTCGTAATATCTTCTGAATGGAATATCCGATTTGAGTAATTTAAAAAGTAATCAATAGGTATTGAAATAGTTTTGAATATGAAATGATTTATTTGGATAAGGATTCATACGAAGGTATAGTTATCATGGTCTGATTTTGGTCAGCTTTTTTATTAACTTTTAAAATGTAAAAAGTGGTTATAGTGGCATAACTACAATAGTTGGACATATAGTATCGCGAGGTTTTTTGTAGATATAGATATGTTCTCTAATATTGTAGAACATTTTTTTGTTCTATCATGAATAGTTTTCGCAGCGCACGCGATGTAAAGAATATTTTAGGTAATTTTTTACACATTATTGAAGTTTTAGTAAGGATCCCTAATTTTTTTTTAAATATAATATAGCCTATGTTCACCACGAATAGTGTAGCTTTCTAACAGTGAAAGAATTTTTCAAATCGGTGCAGTAGTTTCGGAGCCTATTCAATGCAAACAAAAAATCAAATCTTTCCTCTTTATATATTAGTATAGATACATAATTAGCTTGATGTAATATAGAATATATCTATGTATAATTTGTTGTAGAAAATTGCGGAAAAAATTAAGATGACTTATAGGGGATCTTTCTCTCTGGTATCATTGGATTATCTAACAATATATGATTTGGCAAGTATTTCAAATAATATCCAGATTAATCTTAGGTTTACAAAAGTTGCTTTTTTCAATATTTCGTTCATTTCACTTTTTAATCCCTGTGAACTGTTACGTTATTCGACTTACGTGTTTATATGTAGTTAATTATTTCAATAAAATTTAGGCGTGACGACCTAACGAACTTAATTTTGAATAATAGCTGCATCAGTCTCAAATAACACTACAACATTATTCAAAAAACCCCAAGGGCTTTAGCGAACAATGTTTTATGAATTCTAAATCACGCGATATTAATTTAGATTTGGATTGTGACTGTGATTTATACAATACTACGTTGAATTTGATGGACGTTTCGTATTCATGGGCGCGTGCTATGATAACCAATGACAAACGATCAGTCTGAATAGAAACGAAACAAATGTATGCCGATTTAATTTCTACAACTTTGTGCATATTAATGATATGTGACAGTTTGCCAACTAATGCAACACATTGCATGACCATACAAATTAGTTTAATTGAATAACGCAGAAATTAGATTTAATCATCTGTCAGAAATACGAATATTTTTAACCGACTTCAAATAAGGAGGAAAATATATTCAATTCGACTGTATTTTTTTATGTTTGTTACCTCAGAACTTTCGACTGGATGAACCGATTTTGATGATTCATTTTTAATCGAAAGTTGGTGCTTGTCATTTGGACCACATAAAGTGCGAGATTTGACGAGTAGTTAGTTATTTTGAAGTCGGTTATTTTTATAGGTATAGTAAAATTTTGATTATGATTTATAAAGTCATGCTATTTACTATGCATATTGGATATATTTTGTACGTTTTCATTACCATACTTCTTTTCTTCATCGTATTTTTAATGACCTTGCAAACATTATCCGATTATTATAATTATTATATAAAACACACACACACACACACACACACAACCACTCACACAAACATATAAACACATACACACACACACACCACTCACCTACGTATACGTATACAAGTACTCACTTGACACACCCACACACACACCCAGACAAGAATAAGATAGAATTAAAAGAAATTGTTACCTTAAATCTGTCCGCGGGAGGACATTGGTGACCTGTAACTCAGGTTCTTCGGATACCTACTTCAGGCACCAAGTTCTCACAAAGTTGATCTTTGGAAATAAGTTCTTTGTTTGTAACTAATTTAAGTCTACCTACTGTAAAATAAGATCCTGTTGTGAGAGCAAATAAAGTATTATTATTATTATTATTATTTAAGGTGAAACGATGATTTTACTTGACAATTCCGAATATTTACTTCCGCCCATGATAAAAATGAAACACAACAAGGATAATTATAGAGATATAGATGATTTTCGATATGAAAATGGTATACCAAATATTTCTTTTTAGTTAAAACTAAAATTTCTGAAGGGCAATTGATTAAAGTTAGGTAGTGAATATAAGAAAAACAAGTTTAATATTCGTTTCTTAAACAAAGATTTTAATTGAAAAACTGATGTAAGATACTTAACGATAATTCTTACGTTAATTTAATTATTTGTCTACTTAACTCAGTTGATCTTTCGAATTACACTTTGTTTTAATGTTTGTATTTTCTTCGCAATTTAGAAGGGCATCAAACATTGAATAACTTTGCTAAATAACTTTGTTTTGTCTATCATTGGATGCCAAATTATTTCGTAAACATTTAATCAAAATAAATATGTTTATAAAATATCTCTGCCGTCAAATTTTGACCATCATTCAATAAGTCAAAGGGTACTTTACATTTATTTACATACAGTGCTTTTACATTATAATTTTGTAATGTGATATGTTATTCAATGCATTTATACACACATATTATTCGTTAAAATTAGTTTTCTGCACTTATTTTTACTTTAACTATATCAAATCACATTCTTCCTGCCTATATTATCGTTTTTAAGGAAAACAAAGTTTTCTTTCCATGTTTTAATTAAATAGTTTGGTAATAAGCCTCAAAATAACACTTATTTAAAAATCATTTTAGCCAAGAAAATATGATACTTTTATATTGTACGAGTATAAAAGGCAGACTTATTTATAAGAACTTTATATTTTGGACCTTCATTGGCGATCTTTTTATTATTGCAGTTGTAGGTCCTACAACAAATTATTCTTCAGGAATGTCTATCGTCCTTAAATTTCTTTTTAAGATCCATAATCCGAGTCACACACAAATCAGTACAAATAGTACCCTTACCCAAAATAAAATGATAGAAAATAAACGTAAAATCAGCTAAAATAAAATTCTTTCCGTTGGATAAAACAAATATCCTCGAGGCAATATTGCTTTTGGCTTTGTTGCTTATCGCCACATTGGATTGACAGACAAACCTTTTTAACCCAAGCGGGAACCTAAGAGAAAAGGTTTCAAATCTAATCCATAATATAAAACAAAAAAAAATATCTGTAGGGATGTCCTTTATAGACTTTGGAACCATCCAACCGATATGCCCCAAACTGGTTTTGTTTGAAAGGCAATAATGCGAAGATGGTTTGAGACCATTAAAACGATGCATTAGACACATTTTCGATTTTCGACTTTTTCTATACATTTTTTTTTTTCCAAAGTAGTATACGCCACTCAGCCAGATATATACTAGTAACGTATAAATAATAAAGCGTTTATATTTTGGTGGTTTCAACAAATATGTAAATCATCATATAAAATACTTTTCCATCGATACCGATTTTTGTGATAAACAAAATCTGTGTCTTAAAATTTAAACTAATATTAGACCTCAACCTCAGAGCATCGACTCCAAAAAATACTAGTAGCAAAAAGATACGACGATGTGTCGAATATTCGAGGAGAAAACTCTGTCTTCCATTTAGAAACCGGCGATAAAGTAAATAGCCCTTGCTCCGTATCGCGGATTTGTTCGAACTGACGGCTGCTTATCACTGACGGCGGATCGACAGAAAAAGATCGGTCCGATTCTTCAAAAGATGTTTATCTATCCATAGGCTCTTTACTATCCGGACGACGAGAGCACTGCTTTGAATTGAGCCGTTCTATCCACCATCAAGTCACGTAAGTATCATCAAACTGCAAATGATATCTGATTCATGTTTGAATAATAATAATAATAATAATAAATAACTTTATTTTCTCAAACACACAGATATTACATTTTATATGTATGCAGTAAGTTGATTTTTTAAATAGTGCGGCGGATATTACATATAGTATGTGATGCACAAACCCTACACTAAGAAAACTTGTGTTGTAGGAGTCTGCTAACCCTTCTGAGTGACTGTATAGCCGGTAAGTAATAACTTTACTAAAATTATACATTTGAAACATATTTATAAAACTAGACAATGACGTTGCAGTTAAACTATTTTACTACATAAAATCTGTTGCATGTGTGTGTGTGAGTGTGTGTGTGTGTGAGTGTGTGTGTGTGAGTGTGTGTATGTGTGTGTGTATGTGTGTGTATGTGTTGTGTGTGTGTGCATGTGTGTACGTACGTGTGCGTGTTTGTGAGCATATGCGTGAGTATAATATGAGTGAGTACGCGTGTATAGTGTGTGTGTTGCAAGAGTTTAAACCTAGTGCTTCATACAAGTAAATTCTCCGTATCTTCATAATTAAGACTTTTTAACCAGTTAGTAACTTCAGCTTTGGCATCTATGTAGTTAAGTGTTTTTAAATCTTTAACATATTTGCTTGCTTTATTGTACAAAAACGGACAAAGGTATGTTTGATGGCGTCGGGCAAGCATTGTGTTAACACTTGGCACAGTAAAAACTCTATCTTTTCTACGCCTATGACTGTATTTTAATTTTTCATGTGCAGATGTGTTTTTGTGTTGGGCCATAATAAGGTCCAAAATAAATAATTGGCGTACCGTAAGCACATTACAGTCATTATATAGTTCAGCAGTTGGGTATCTTATGGGCTTGGATGTAGCCACTTTTAAAACTGCCCGTTGTGCACGTTCCAATGGCAGAAGATTTGTTTTACTGGCACCAGCCCAGCTGGAGTTACAATAAGATAGGATGGACCTACAAAGTGCATTATACATATTAAAAATTGTTTGTTTGTCGGCCACCTCTCGGATGTTCTTAAAAATATAAATAAGTTTACGGACCCTGCTTGATAGGATGTCAATATGGGGTTTCCATGAAAGTCTGTGATCTATGGTCACTCCGAGATATTTTATATTTTGCACGTTATCTATTGAAGGGCATGAACAATTCACTGAATCGCAATTGTAGTGTGCAGTTATATTTATATTGGGAGTTCGGCCACGTGTATTAGAAAAGGTCATAAACTTAGTTTTTCCCACATTTAGTGTCAGCAAGTTCGTATAAAGCCATTCTGTGACTAATTTAAGACCTCTTTCAGCATTAGTCTTTGCCTCTTCCCAATTGTCGCCTACAAATATTAGTGCAGTGTCATCAGCATAGGAGATGATTTTGCCACCTTTCAAATTAAGATTGCAAAGTTCATTGACATAAATTAGGAAGAGGGTAGGACCCAGAACACTACCTTGAGGTACTCCACAGTCAATATTCTCCTCTACACTTGTTACATTGCCGATTTTCGTCTTTTGGGTTCGGCCTTTTAGGTAATCTTCTAAAAGACTAAGTGGGTTTCCACGAATTCCAACGCGTTCAAGCTTGTTAAGGAGCATGGGTACAGAGACAGTGTCAAATGCTTTGGCAAGGTCAAGGAATATTCCAATAACCTTCTTTTGTCTATCCAGTTGATCAACTACAAAGTTAGTGAGGGTAGAAACGGCAAGTTCTGTCGATCTGCCCCTCCGAAAACCATATTGTGTAGCTGCAAGAAGATTGTATTTCTCCAGGTAAGATATCAGCCTGTTATTAATAATTTTCTCAAGAATCTTTGATATTACTGGTAGGATGGAAATTGGCCTGTAGTTATTGACACTGTCTCTGGAACCACTCTTATAAACAGGAGTTATAATTGAAGTTTTAAAAATTTGGGGGAATGTACCAGTTGATAAACACAAGTTACAAATATGACTTATAATAGGTGACAAAATAGGAGCAAATTGCTTGAGAAGTTTAGTTGGAATTCCATCCAATCCCACTGCGCAATCATTTTTTAAGCCCTGAATAAGGACGGAGACCTCATATTCATCTGTTTCCAGTAAGCCAATTGAGTTAACTTGAGATGGAAGTTCTGCCTGGGATCTGTTAGGTTCAGCTTGTAGTGTATTTTTTAAGTGTTCACACAAAGATTTCCCTACATTTGCAAAATATTTGTTGATATAATTAATGGATTCCAAAGAGTTTGAATGAGATTTTAGGAGGTCTTCATTATTAATCTTTTCTTTGACAGTATGTGTAATTTGCCTAATGGTGTTCCATGTTTTTTTAACATTGCTTTTGTTTTTATTTAGTTCAGCTCTAAAGTAATTATTTTTAAGTTTTTTCAATAGGTTAGTACAAAAATTTCTATATCTGGAGTATGTCAATTTTAGAAGTTCATTGTTTGGATTTTCCTTTAGACGTAAATGCATTCTGTCTCTGTTACGAATACATCTAAGGATGCCTAATGTGATCCAAGGTTTAATGGTGCGCTGACTATTAGGAACTTTGAATATCCTGGAGTTAGTTTTCATAATCTCAATTAAGTGATTAGTGAGCAGGTTGGTGGCTACATTAGCATCACATGTACCTAAGATGTCGGCAAAATTTAAAGACCCTAGACGAGTAGCTATTTTATCATAGTCTATTTTAGTAAAGGATTTTACCTGAATTACACTTTGTATATCTCTTTTTCTATTTACGATGTTTAGGAGAACAGGGGAATGATCGGTTACAAAGGTATTAATAACAATTGTATTGTTCTCAAGATTACTTTTTAACATAACATTTTGTGAAGTTGTGTTGTGTGTGAAGTTTGTTCTATGTAGAAGTCATAAGGCAATATTTCGCGTTGTACAATTTCACACTGGATAAAACTCTCACTTGATATCAATAGTAATGCTCAATGCACTCGCAAAAGAAGGAGTAAAAAGTAATTGTGTGCGGGACAAATAGTCGCTTTGTTCGATAATCTAAAATTTACTAACAAAAAATAACCGACTTCAAAGTTACTCAAAAACTACTTGTCAGATCTCGTCCAAATTTATGTGGGACCACATGACAAGCACCTGATTTTGATTAAAAAAGAATCATCGAAATCGGTTGGCGTGATATTGAGTTATTCGTCCATTTGTCGCGCACATACTTAATACAAATTTAAGTATATAGTTTTCTCATGGATCGCATTGTCAGATCTCAATAAAATTTATGTGAGACTACATGACAGCCACCAAATTTTGATTAAAAAAAGAATCATCAAAGTCGGTTCGCCCAGTCCAAAGTTCTGAGGTAACAAACATAAAAAAAAACAGTTGAATTGAGAACCTCCTCCTTTTTTTGAAGTCAGTTAAAAAGAATTATGTATTGCAGAGATTTGGTAATTGGATGGACGTGGACTTGTTGGTTTTTGTTTTATGGGAAACAAAATTGCTATTTGCGATTATTACGACCGCTTAGGCATTTCGATGGTCTTCTATATTATATTAATAATATTCTGACACTAAAGACTATAATAGAGCATTCGCGAAGGACTGGATTCAATAGCGCGTCGATGTTTTCGTTGTTCAATCCCAATGAAGTCTTCAAGTCAAAAATGATTAGACTTTTACATACTACATTACTAATATGACATTATTTTCAAGATATAATATAAAAAAATTAATATACTGCAAAGTGTGTATGTGTTATTACACTTTGCGTTCAATAAGTAGATCCTTTTAAGTACCTATTGAGAAATAAAGTGGATAAAATATTCAGTACATAAAATAACAAATTCTGAAAAGACACACTTTAAATGGAAATTCCGAGTATTATTGCATTTTGAAAGGGGAGCAGTGATTTAAATATAAATTCAGCAGACCGGTTTAAATCGTTGGCCTAGTAACTCTAACTTCTGGCTAATATTTGGTTAGTGTTCAAATATTTGCTTCAGTCCATGTGGATTACGTATGTAGATGTTCCTTTAACATACTAAACTAACAATATATTTATTTATAGAAGGTATATCTTAAAGCATTACATTTACCGTATCACGGCGTAAATATTTTACAAAATGACATGTATTAAATTGCTTCTTATAATATAAACGAGAAAAACCTACTAACCAAGCTAGCAGACGATTTTTCATAGTGAAATTCGATTGTGTACAGATATTTGTTACCTACATAATAAACTAGTATTTTTAAACTAGTATTTCTTAAAATACTAGTATTTCCTAAAATACTAGTTTAAAGTACTAGTAGCAATTGCTACTAGGTGAACAACGCCGATGAGAAATTTAATACCTTATATTTGTTTTGGCACACTTGCTGCATGTTTTTGCTATCCTAGTACTGACTGCAAGGAACTTCGTTCCATCCGGGTGTCTCTTGACACCTCTCAAGTTTTTTTACTGATATGGATCGCATTTTATATGGTTAGTCGACAAGCGAACAGAACCATATTGTGATGGTGAGTAGTCAGTGGTAGTGGTGCGTGCCTATCGGAAAGCCTGACTAAATAACATTGTTTGACCTTTATTACATTACAGTCTTTTACAAGCTTGTGATCAATGTCCTTAATCAAAACCGGATGAATCAGATTTCTCGATGACGCTCCGAAGTCTCCAGTTTAGTCGATGGCTCTCGAACGGCTCTTAAAGGCTCATCTGTCCGTTTCCCTTTATTGCTTCTTGCCAATACTCATAAAAACAATATATCAATATCGGGCCCTTCTGTTACACGTCCTCTGGGCTATCATCAACTCTGGAATATATTATGTTTCATTGCAGTATTAATACAATAGTTTTTGGACTGTTAAACAGTATAGTGTATAGTATTTGCATGTTTTATGAATCTTATTATGTATTATGTATGTTCGGATGAAAATGTAT
Organism: Thymelicus sylvestris; assembly: GCA_911387775.1. Taxonomy (NCBI): domain Eukaryota; kingdom Metazoa; phylum Arthropoda; class Insecta; order Lepidoptera; family Hesperiidae; genus Thymelicus; species Thymelicus sylvestris. Next base: position 18,770,794 of record OU426889.1, read on the forward strand.
ACTTGACTTCAGTAAAATTTCCGATAGAAATTTTAATTCGTTTATAATTAGACTACAGCGTGAGAAAATGTGTATTTATGACACAACAGGATTCCCTGTCCTGTGATTTACATATTTGACTTTGACACTAACACGGTAAAAATGGTGAGAACATAAATGTTTGCAAAAGAAAAATTGCAAATATTATTATATGCGCTACACATTGAGATGTATGAAGTAGGTGAATAAAATAATAAAAAAATGGTTCATTCAATAAAAACTTTATACACAAAAATAACACTACAATAGAACCTACTCTTAGTTTGAAGTCGATTAAATGGGATTACATACATAATACTTGTCAAAATATATTTGGTTCACAAATTCGGTTCCATTGCAGATACCTATATAAATATTAACAACATACGGATTATCTGTTAACAAACATATGGGCTTTGAATATTAAGTCTTTCAGTAGAAACTAGAAACTGTGTAGGCTGGTTATGTGTATACTGAGACAAGAAGGTCAGCGATGTTCAATTCATGACCTTATTGCTTATTCAGCCGAATGTATTGAACCAGCTAGACCGTTTCTCGACCACTTAAGAAGAGCTGTTGAGAAATGAAACAGTTGGAAGTTTTCACTGGAATTGTAGACCATTAGGCAATTTGTATTAATTTAAAAAGCCATAAAATACTTAAGAAAGTCTTTATCTTTTGGGTACCCTTCTACGATTACCAGGGAATTAGCGCCCAATTCTCCAATCTTGTATACGAAATTACTTTTATGATCTTCTAAGCTATTATTTAGCTATCAAGAGTTGTCCAACACTTAGTACTCCAAATTATAAAGATTTCATTTTCAGTAATTAATTTCACAAAACATTTAATTCTAAAATTGGTATTTATTATAGTAATGTCCTTACGTCCAGAGTTATTAATGGTGAACGCACATTTGTCCGCCCCGAAAAGTTATTAAGAGCAAGAACTTTGATAAAATTTCAATTGTTTTAAATGGAATAATTTTTTTAACCTGCAGAGCTAAACAGGCTGTGACACTCGGCTATAGGAATGTCCATTATAGATGCATTGCAAGTAATTATTAAGTTTTCCAATCAATTAGTAGTAACTATAAATACTAATATAAAAATAACCAAATTTCTCGATTAAAAATACTTAGCGTTTAATGTTCTCAAGCATTTAAAAAACTTGCTAGAGGAAATCTAAGGAAGAGGAAGCTTGCCAACAGCGTTTAAGGGTTGGCAATGCATCAACTTTCGTAAATAGTGGTGGAGAAATCTTGAGTGCAGATAAGGTTACGGAAAACTGACGCATTCGTAATGCAGTGCTAAGTGATATTTGTGAACAAGGAATAAGTATATTTTTTAACGCTTCACACTCAAAGCCCCACACTAGGAATCCCTGTGTCGTGGGCTTAAAGGAAAGGCTTAAAATAATATACATATAAAATAATAAAAGTATTGATACCTACGTCCAGTGTCATGTTTTGTCTTTTAATCGTTTCTATAATCAAACATCTTTTGACTTTCAACCTTCTTTTCAATGTTTAGTTCTATGTCGACCCATGTGTGCGATGACAATAATGATAATGATAATCCTATGCTTTACATGTGAATGTATGTGAAGATGTTTGAATATTTGTCTCTCTTAACATAATTGATGAAACTTAACACACATACCATGTCCAGAATTAGAAATAGGATTTTATTTATATTATGCGTTATTAAGTTTATGATTTCGTTTTATTTAACCCGAATTCTGTAAGAAAAACACTAGTGTACAATATGTGTTACTATTTGTAATTCTAAGTTCTTTTACTTTACTGTTAGTATCGTAATTCATAACTGACAATGTATGTTTCTTTCAGCAGGTGTAAGAGACGCAGTGGCGCGGTATCCAGTGCTAGTGTTCGTCCATGGGGAGAGCTATGAGTGGAGCTCGGGGAACCCCTACGACGGGACGGTGCTTGCCTCACACGCTGGTCTCGTCGTCGTCACTATTAACTATCGATTGGGAATCTTGGGTAAGTCTTATTCGCTCATTATCGCCAAGTTAGCCAAGTTGGTTTGGCTTGAGAGATCTTTTTTTCACTCTTTTTTGGCGGGCAACGCAGAAGTGATGCCTTCTGTGTTTCTGATGTTCATGGGTGACGATAGCCACTTACCATCAGCTGGATCGTAACGTGTGCCGGTTATTTCCATAAAATATTTTATAATTATATTTATTACTTATAGATGACCCCGTTGCTCTAATGGTCTTGTCTGTAGAGCGAAGTGAAAGGCAGACGTGTACACGTGATTTGTTATTAGTTAACTCCACAATATTACTCCAGTGTGAAAATGCAGAAGGGTTAGAGGCCAACAGAAAATCCAGTGATGGAAATTTATTATATCGCCAAAGTTATAGCTCCATAGAAAACAACCGAAGCCTGTGAATGTTGTTACCCGAAATATTAAGTGACATAACCAAAATTTATTCCGTGTAGTTGACAACAAACTCGGTGATAGTATCTCGGCTATATCATCAATAATCACTGCATCCTATGTCTCTCGAAGATGATTCGAGTTTATGACGGTAATCGAGTTTTTGCGACATTGCCTCATGTCTGCTACGTAGCTATATAGAACTTTATGGCTTATTTATGTGTTTAATCGGGTTTTATGTCATGTAGTGATCCCGAGGGATCATGTGCGTTGACTTTCTAGTCAGGTTCTCGTATGTGATGTAAGTGGAAGTGCTTTTTATATTTTAGTAATTTTTAGAGATGACAGTTTTGTTGTCGTTAACTTGGAGATAAAATGTAACTGTTGCAAGAACTTCTTATTCGTTATGATTATCTTGCAAAGTTTTATCACTTTTAGGTTAATACAGCTATTGAGGAAACATGTCATGTATAATGCGTTAAGTGTATGCACACGTGTGTTTACTTTTGTATGCACGTAAGAAGTTATATTTACCTCTCACTTATAAGTACCTCTCGTTCGCACCCACGACCCAGCGCACGCTAGCAATCCAAGACAACTCCTAGCTAGTTGTGCGTCTCGTATACAGGCCTAGTATCATGCACCTTCATCATGTCGCTTTCTGGCTGTCGCATCGTAAAAATTTTACTCTCAAATTTTTCCCAAACGTCCCATAAGAATTATAACTTCAAAAATATGAGAATTATAGCGTTTTTGACCGGAAATGCATCATTGATGCCCTTTTTGTTACTGGTGTCCGGACGAAAGTGTCACAATTACATGGCTTTTTTTTATGGAAATAGCCGGCAAACGAGCCGACAATCCATCTGATGGTAAGTGGCCACCGTCGCCCATGGACATCAGCAACACCAAAGGCATCACCGATGCGTTGCCGGCCAAGAAAGAGAGAAGAGCTGCTCATTTGTCTGCTGTTTATATAAAAATTTAACATAAAATAAGATGCATTCAGACTTTACTAATGGTACCTAATCAGTTTTGAGCGAACTTAAAATTAACTTTGGATAACTAAAGAGTAGGGAATTTTTTTGATAATGTCGATACTTGGAACTTCAAAACTGGTAAAGAACTTAACAAGGCAAACGATAATAATGCAAGAAAGGAACAAAAACGAAATGAGAAATGTTCAAAGTTGATATAAAAGTACCCTCATGAAGAATATAATAAAGTTGTCAAATGCGTCTTACGAGTCACGTCTTAAATGAATGATGATCATAGCTGCAGATTAACGTCCTTCATATAATCTAGGAAGGTTTCTTGCTGGGGAATAATGGCTGGACCTGCCATTTAATTTCCTTTTTATCACTCTGGTAAATGAAGAATTTTTCGTATAAACTGACCCTAAGGATTCTATCTTCTTTGTCCTTTGTTATGGGTTTATTTTGTATTTGTATCCGTCTCACGAAATTTATTAAGTGTTGTTTGCAACACATGTTCTCTTAAATAATAATAAAATTAATCGCTTACGTTACACGAACTGTTTTAGTTAACTTAATAGAGTATACGAACCATCGCGATGTTTACGAACATAATTATAAATGTAATGTCCTTCAATACAATGTAATTCAAATATTTCTCAATTGCTCTGAATGAAAATAAAAATGAAACATTCGCTTCGCCCGATTTGGAGCTTTCAAAACTCCTTAGAATTATTGTCTCGGACGATAATATTGTACTTAACGAGGCAATTTTGCTTTATTGCGGTCATTTTGTGAAGGCCGCGCCTTGGGGTGGAAATGACGCCTATAATAGCCTTGCGAACCATAGATGTCTTGTGTGGATAACATGATCTTTATAAGATAAGTGGTTTTGCTTTGATTTAGTAATTTCATTGCATTGTACTCCTGTTCATTTTCTATTAATGGTATTTAGCAATTTTCTATTTGCTGAATACAAATAATATAAAATAACGTATGGCAATATTTTAGAAATATCTTACTGGTCATCAATTGAACAAACTATGATGATAATAAAATTATCGATATATAGGATCTGTGTTACCTATACGTGCATTATACCTGCTACGCAGGATAAAGTATGGATGTTAGATTAAAATTTGCCTGTCTGATATAATTTTATTTTAATAATTTTTGCGAGCTCGAAATGTCCTAACTTGGCTTTTATGTTACTCTTTATCAAAATTTAGAGAGGTCCTAGAACAATTTAGACAAACATTTTGGTAGTGTAACTTTTGCATCTTTGGATGCTGGTACGGTATGGATGGTCATGCGAATTACTTAACTATTTCTCTTGTCTTCAAAATGATGCCATACTATTCGATACTTCCGACAGTCAAAACATTTGTAAGGGAATAGAGGAACATAGTCGGCAAATATTATTTTGTAATGGACATGTGCTGCGGTGGCCGGTGATCACAATAACTTGATCCTCCTTGTGTTGACTACTGTGAAGTTGGTTACATTTTGTCTTCAGAAAAACTTGTAATCGATAGTGATCTCAGATAATTATGCCCACAAAGGGTTTTTAAATTAAACACCACAGAAGAGCTTCATTCAGTTCCGTTTTAATAAAACCTGCTTAGAAAATTTAAATTTAAAAAATCATTTTTCTAATAACCGGTTTAGTTTGTGCAATTAAACTAAAATATGTACTATTATGTGTTCTGTGCCAAAAAAAAATACTTGTTAGCTGAATAAAGTCATAGCTGTAATACCTAAAAATTATCTTTTTTTTTTGGTTTCGGAATGCAGATAATGTAAATCAAAAGAGTTAAGTCTTTGATGTTACGGTTTTCTGAAGACAGTGTGAACCAGTTTCGCGATTTAGGACATAATATTAAATAGGTCTTTTAACTTTTAAAACAATAAAATCTTAATGTATAATTTCTCTCTCAAATTATTAAATAAATTACATTATGTTCTAAAATTCTATCATTCTGAAATTATTCCTTGTGAAGACAATTTTATTTTCTTTGTCGCTATCAAGAACTCCATAGTTCTGAACTTCTAATATGTCTGATTTAAAACGATCTGACTGTTGACAGTGGTAAGTGGCCAAGGTCGTCCATAGACAATACTAACATTAAAGACATCAGCAATGCGTTGCTGACCAAGAAAGAAGAGAGAAAAAGAGAGAATAAATGAAGTATTTGTAGACACGGTAGCATTTGAGAACTCAAAAACCGAACGATTCGAACGAATAATATACCTATTTCATGTTTTTAACTTCATAAATATGTAAACCGTATTTTTTTCTCCGTCTCTCGTACCTCCTCCCAGTAAAACATTTAAAACGTTCATTTTCCTTTTATTGGCATTGAAGTATGCCAATAATCTTTATTTCACATCATTGCGTACCTAGGCGCCTACTTTATCAGATATTTCATTAAGCTCTTTATCAAAATATGCGTCTATAAAATGATTTATTATATTATTATTATCAAAGAATATTATTTAGCATTACGGAAAGTTTCGGAAATTGTTTCAATAAATTGTTGTAAGTATTCATTGTTCCATTAAAAACAATTTCGCTTCTTAAATAGCTCGCTTAATAGGTTTCCTGGCATAAAATATATCCTTTTCGTTCTGTTGTTTGACTTTAAATTTATGGTTACAGTAATGGCGTGAAAATTATGAAATATTAATAAATATTTGGTTTTAGTTTCATTTGTACTATACTGGACACTCTGCACTTTCTTCGTTTCGAAATTCCTATTCTTTAGGTTAGCAAATGGTGAATTACTCTTCTGAACAGGAATGTTAAAAATATAATAATTATGTTCATCGCACTTTATAATTTTTGTCATTATTCCTAATTGAGTATGAATTATTAATAAAATTGTAAATCAGAAACATATAGGTATATTTATTTCAATTTCGACATAAAAATAATAATGTTAATTTATCCCTATTCTGTGAGTAGAGAAAGACTGCATAAGTTTTGAAACCATATTGTTTACTTAAGTTTTTCATACGTACAAACTTACCCCCAAAAGTTCATACGGAAACGGATATTACACTTTACTACTGTGCAGGGACTGCCACACGGGATATTATAGTTAAAGTTGTGAGAACAAGATGCATGAGCCTTAAAGTAATATCTTTGTAAGGCTTCAACTTCGACTTTTGAAGTTTTAAAAAAATTATTGCAATGTATGTAATATTTAATTTTGTGCGATACGTGTAAAAGGTTAGTTTTACTCCTATAGCCTGGCTCGCAGAACTCTTATTATTTGTACAAATTTCCGCTTTATACGTATTAAGGGTTTCCTTTCAAATCAATAAGTCATTTGGTTTAGATATAATATGGTTATTGAATCATGTTTTCAAAGACTTGATTTTGAATATGTTTCGGCTGTGTCCATTATTTTTATGGAAATACACAAGCTGCCAATCCACTTGAAGGTAAATGGCTATCGTCGCCCACAGACATCAGCGATACCAAAGGCATCACTGATGCGTTGCCGGCCAAGAAAGAGAGAAGAAAAAGAAAGAAAGTACTGGCTCTCAAGCCCCCAGCCGGAACACGACGAGTCGTTTGGCGGCTGACTAATGCTCAAGGGCAAGGACAGCTATCCAGGCGGACTCCATGGAGAAATAATAATAGTAATAATGGTATTAATTAACAAATAAAAATCAATATTACCAATATCATCCCTCCGAGGGACCCTACCACAATGATATATTATAAATAACACTTTTAAATAAATTACAAAAAGTGTAATTGAAAAATAGTATAAAAGAAGAATTGTCTCAACCAATAAAATCTTGTTCTCTAATATTTTGCTCTTTGCGGAAATTAAATCATTTCGCCAAGAAACAAAATCTAATAGAGTCGGCCAGAACGAACGTGGTCTGACTGCCAACACTTCTACCTAGAGACCAACATCCTTAAGCGTCACTTTGTGGATTTATTATCTGTGACAACACGAGTCCTAGAATTAGTAAGGAGTTACGTCATGTACGATTTTTTTCGACATTACAGATAACTTAGGTACTGCTGAGTTTCATTAGATCATCCAAATCAGCAATATATAACTATTAGCTACAATTACTTATTTCTGTAATTTAACGACTCATCTTTGTTTGCTGCTGTTTCTTTCTTTGCTGCTGGTTGCTTCTGGCTTATCAAGTTTGCCATGACACGACATGTTTTAAAGCAAATGAGAAGGAAGACAAAATGTACTAAAAATAAGTAGTTTTGCTAATGACAATAACAATATTAAACGTGATTAAAATACCTGAGTAATTTGATGATAATAATTAAACATAAGTAGTACTTAAATAATTAATATTATAGTAGAAAAGTTTTGATGAAGGGACGAAAATTTCATTATATTTAAAAACAGCGAATCATTTAAGCAAGCTTATGCATTTGTTACTCATACCATTCAATATTGACAGTTACTAGCAATAGTGACTATAGTTGTTGAAGTTAAACGCTATGAAAAACTGCGTAAGCCTTTAAATTGTGTGTGGAGTTTTTCAAATGTAATCGGGCATCGTGGTGGACAATAGCATAAGCTTCCACATTTCCTGAGGAGACCCAAACATTGAAACAATTACAAATCTTATGGGTTTATAATATTCTTTCTACCTGTTGCAACTCAATATTATTTTAAAAATGTATATATTTAAAGTATATTCCGTTCGATATCATTGAAGGATCAAATCCTATGCCGTGTAAAGGCGAGCCTCATGAAAATTTAAAATATTTCGCTTCTCGCCTGAGCTGAGCTGGTTTTGGGATTTGCACCTGCAAGGCATTCAATATCTGAGATTTGAATCTGTTGAACTTTTTTTATTCGGTACTAAATATTTTTATATTTTGGTACTCAACAATTTCATTTATCAAGAGTATTTATCTATTGAACCATTATTTATTGATCAAGATTAAATATCTAGGTGTACACGGCGAGCTTAATGCTCAATGTATTTAAACCAGGGATTGGGATTGACAAAATTGGACAAAAGCGATAGAGTTGAAGAAAAAATATATTATAAAACTGAAGTAAACGTGGACATAATCATGAGTTTGGAGCGTACTATATGGCAGCGAATGGAACTCTTACGTCAAACGTACCAAGTTTCATTGTGAATTTGATCATAAGCCATAATTACAGAAAATCTCTTGAATAGGTATCTTTATTTTCCACCGTGGTTTGTTTATCGTCATACTTATTGGTGTACTTAGTAATAACAAAATTGTCAACAAACATAAATAATGAGACTCAATTTAAACATGTTTCGCTTTGAAATAATGTAAATAATTGAAGCACGTAAATAATTACGTGTACCTCCTACACATTCCTCGAAAATTGTTTGTTCTCAAGAAACATGTAATCTTCAGGTAAATTCCACGACGTAAATCTTAGAGAATTGAACAAGACGGCTGTGAAATTAAAATAATAGTTATCTTGAGAATCCTTCTCTTTGATGCCGGCTACCGCGGAGAGAAAATAATTAACTGAGACAAGTGCCTCTTTCGCGCGGTAATGGCGTCTTGCCCCACGACTTCATTCACAATTAAATTATTTTTGCATAGAATATTCTCGCCACTCACCGTCTTTTGCTAGGTTTCCTCCTTTTGCCGTTTCAATCAATTTTACGTCTGAGTTTAAAGCTTTGATGTAACTGACTAACGATTTAGTTACGATGCTAGATTGACAAAAGTTATTTTCACCGACTTAAGTTTGTAATAAAAAAAAGTGTTGCATTCGGGAACTGCCGCGGTAAAGCTATTGCATAGCATTTGTTGCGAAATAAAACCTGACACCCCCCACTTGCAGTCAGTACTAAGATAGCAAAAACATGCAAGCAAGTGTGCCAAAAAAAATCTGGGGTATTAAATTTCTCATCGGATTTGTTCACCATTAGTGGCAATTAATTAAAGCGAGTACTAGGCGAACAGAAGTAAAATAAAAGCTATGCAATAGCTTAAAATCTTAATTTTAAAAATACATGTGTTACAAACAAAGATCTCTGGTTTGATCTTTGTAATTTGTAAATTATAGACCTTTTCGGGTATAAAATGCTGTCTGAAATAGAACAAATTAAAATTGATAAGATTAACAATTGGGTGAATATCAAATCGGCAAATTTTACGTGTCCACGTTGAGAATCGAGGTGTAAAATGATAGAATGTTTCTGATTTTTTTATATAGTAAACTACGTAACTTCTTTTAATTGGGGCCACATTGTTTTTTTAAATATATGTGTATATAAAAAATCAGGGTAAAAAAAATGCCTTAAAATTCAAGTTTGGTGGTATGTCCCAGCTCCATTTTTTGATATAATTTCATTCACCACAGTAACAATTGAAGTTAAAATAAAAAATATATAATTTCGTTAGTATACACATAAGACACACTATCTAAAAATAACTAAACCATATTATAAAATGTTATGTAGCATCACAGGATACTCGATCAAAGTTTGTCCAAGAAAAAACCAAAATCTTGGGTGCACTTGTTCAACTTACTAAAACATGAACTTTCTTGCGTATGCGATCATTTAAGTTTTATTATTTCGCAGGGCATAGTTGTCTGGTAACGTTTGAGTGTAACGGGTATGTGATTAGAGCTATGACTTCCCGCCAAAACAAAAGTACCCGCTTGGGTGGCACAGGGGGACAAGAATTGTTCAATTTTTGGTGGATCGATTTGCTGTTTATTTTAAAGTGCTTTTATAGTAAGCTACACAATATAGGTAGTGATTTGGATTACGCATAAAACAGTTATATAAATTTAATTGTATCTTAAGATCCCTATTTTTAAAGATTTTTTTTATGCAGGATCCGAGTTTGGTGGCTCAATTTTGGTGGATTTGGTGGCGTTTATGCGTGATCAAAATTTAAAACGAGCCACTTCAGCGAAACTAGAGCTTCAAAGTGTTCGCCAGGGATCTGTCTATTGGGCAAAGTCAGCTTACGAGGTTGAAGACCGAGTCCAGCACCATGTTTTCGTCGAAATCTGAAGTTCTGAGAGATGGTCGTATGCCTCCTCTCAAGCTCCAGCTGTCTGCGAGGACAATAACAATCAAGCTAAACTGACCCGACACTACACACAGGATACCCCGGACGCCGCCTGTATAAGATAAGAGAGGCTCTCAAACAGCTTAAAAAGAACAAGGCTCCGGAAAATGACGGATTCACAATAGCTTCTAAGAGCTGATGGGAAACCTCTACTAATGACGCTCCAATAGCTGTTCGTTTCCGTCATCAATACTGGAACTGCCCCGGTAGCGTGCAGCAGAACTGTGGTGACTCTGTTCTTCAAGAAGGGCGAAAAAGCCCTTTTGAAGAACTATAAAGGCCCATTGCATTTCTGAACCACGTTTGTAAGCCGTTTGCGACTTTTGCGAGGCAGGTTTGACGACTTCCAGCCTCCCGAACAAGCAGGATTCCGAAAGGCTACAGAACCATAGACCATAATATAGACATACTGAGGCAGATTATACAAAAGACCAAGGAGTATAATCTGTTGTTATGTGTTGCTTATGTATACTATGAGAAAGCCTTTGATTCTATCGGTATCGGTACTTAATTCTCATATCGAGGTGTTGAAGTGTTTGTAATCATCAGGTACCATTTCCGTCAGTGTATACGACACAGCTACGAACCCTATACAACTGCAGAGAGGTGTCAGGCAAGGGAACGTCATATCTCCTTAACTGTTCACTGCTGCGTTAGAAGACGTGTTCAAGTTGATGGAATGAAAACAACGTGGTATCATCGTGGTCAATAGTGACATCAGACACTTGCGATATGCCGATGATATAGTCTATCTGGCAAGATCCCTTGAGGAACTTGGTAAAATTATAGGGGACTTGAACAGCGCCACAATCGGTGTGTCTTAAGATGAACATGGACAAGACGAAAATCATGTCCAATGTCCATATCATGTACCTACGTCCAACTTCGAGAAATAAGTCACTCGTAGAATTCAACTCGAATGGGCTGCGTTCGGGAAACTGCATCATATCTTGTCGTCCAAAACACTATCTCAGTGCCTGAAGTTGAAGGTGTTCAAGCAGTGTGTGTTGCCAGTGATGACATACGGCTCCGAGACGTCGTGCTTTATTATTATTGGCCTTATTCATATACTCAAAGTCACAAAGCGGACAGAGAGAGAAAAAGCGGATAGAGAGGGCTAAGCTCGGTATTTCTGTACGTGATCAAATCGGAAATGACATAGACGAACAAGAATAATCGACATAGCTCATCGAGTACGCCGGCTGAAGTGGCAATGGGCTAGCCACATAATTCGAAGGACCGATGACCATTGGGAAGAGGTCCTCGAATGGCGCCCACGTCTTGGAAAAAGGCGCATTGGAAGCTCCCCAACCAGGTGGACTGACGACCTAAAGAAGACAGCAGGCACCCTCTGGATTCAGAAGGCACAGGACTGGTCAGAGTGGCGCAAGTTAGGGGAGGCCTGTGTCCACCAAGGGCTGATGGATTGATAGATGTTAAATAATAATATCTATATTTTTTAACAATAGAGTTTTATAAAACGATGAAAGTTATTGATAATTCCCGAGAATTCGTGATATTAGCCACTTTGAGCTTTATTTTATTGATTTTAGAGCTTTTGTGACAGAAAAATCCAATTTTGGTGTCACTGATTTTCAATTTTGGTGGGTAATTTCGATTTTGGTGGGCGATTATCAATTCTGGTGGCCACACTAAACTTTGAACTTAAATATCTCAAAAAGTTATCGAGATATTCTCAGACCTCTTGAAGGTTCTTATAGCTTAGACTTTCTATTCTTATACCAGGTCCTCATTTTTCACGAAAACTGAAGAGAAAATTTCGCCACCAAAGTTGAAAAAAAATGCACGTTTCTGATATTCACCCAATTAAGCCCAGCCCAACCCTAACAAAATAATAATATTATTAAAAGCAACATGACAAAACAAAGAGGTTGTTACAGAAATACATATAAAAGCTGAACATGTTCTTAATTCTCTAAATACATCGGAGCTAAGTGGATTACAAGCAGCTGTTACCAATATGAAATTGTTCAGTTGTCTCAATAAGGTGGTTGTTTGTACAGTACGCAACTATGATACCTGAGAGTTACGGGTATTTTCCTTGTTAAACAATAGATTCGGTATATCAAAGAATACTATGTTATATAAATAAATAACCACAAAAGGTACCAAACTTCGGTTGAGTATTGTGTTTTGTTTCGAAAATATTTTCGTTATTTGGTATCTGATGACAAGGACTGGTTGTTAGCCGTGATTTCCCAGTCGACGCGACGCAGCTTCAAGACATTTTGTTTGATTTTTAATTGAAGCCTAGTTTTCGTATTTATTCCGATCTGCAAGGCTATTCTGTTTTGTAATTCGACAACGGAATCCGCGATGAGTGTCAAAATTCCTTGCTAAAATTGACATTCATTCCGCTGTTAAGTCACAAAACAGAATTGCCTTGCTGATGGCGATTCAAATAAAAACAAATACGAGGATTATCTCGAGCTTTATCAAGACTGTAATTTTTATAGCAAATAAAAAATAATTTTAAGTACATTTATTACTTGTTACATTAAGTTCTTTCCAAACATAGTCATTAAATGAAACCTTTTGTTCCAGGTTTCCTGAACCCTCGCTCAGACGAGTTCCCTCGGTCACCAGCTAACTACGGTCTGATGGACCAGATTGCAGCACTTCACTGGATCAAGGAGAATGTCGCTGTCTTCGGCGGTGACCCATCAAATGTGACCCTCATGGGGCACGGTACTGGGGCAGCGTGTGTCCACTTTTTGCTGACCTCCTTGGCAGTGCCTGAAGGTGAGATTGATAATGAGCTTTTTTTATTTTAAGTACTCAAGTAATAGTCATTCCATCTAGTAATACAGTTCACAGTCACGTATAAAATAAATCTGCAATAGAAACACATTACTATCCTATATAGGTCAGAGGTAAGTGTATTACTGCAATTTTATAGGTTGGCCTTCTAGCCAGTTAATTTAAAACGCTGCACTTTGCCAATAAATCAAAAAATTTCCAAATTATTTGCTGTAGTAACATATTATTATTATTTCTTGTGTAGTTAGGGTATCCCCCATGATTTTTACCTTTTTTCGGAACAGACTATCATTGTATTGAAAGAGCGTTATAACTAAAGTGTAACTAGAGAATGACGCACTGGTTCATGATTTCTAACAGTGAATTTCCTTGAATGTGGCAAAACTATAATTGTAACATTTATTTACTGCGTACTGTAGTACCATATTATTTACTATAACCATTAGATTATTATTATGTTGTAACCGTATGATGTATGATACGTACAAGTAAGTTCACTAAATATCGTACACTCCATATCAAAATTCTCTCGTAAAGAGGAATTTCTAAGAGCATTTTCATGACAAGCCATTCATCTTTCAAGTAATGTTTATCAACTGGGCTGAAGAACCGCCTTCGTAGTTTGCGACTTAAAGAATCCCTTTCCCCTTTACTCTGACGCGTATCCGTCATCACATAGATAATATGATGATGTTGTTCACAATATTAGCAACTAGTAAGCGCTCTCATTTCGCTTCGGGAAACCTTTTAAACCTTATGCTTAAATGCCACGTACTCAGTGTACTCACTCGTACAAATTTACCCCAATCTAACAATAAAAGGAACCGCGTCCAATTCTGTCAAGCTGTTTCTGAGATTAGCTATTAAAAGGTACCTAAAACATGTATAACGTAATTATTAACGTAATATTCATGTTCCATGTATAAACTTTCTTTAACAATTTTCTTTCCTCAATAAATTTTAAAATTAAAAATTATTTCTTCTTTCACGTTAACCACCTAGCCACGTCCAAGCCTTTATAACACTTGATAAATATTAATAATATTATGCAATGATATTGTATGTATTTCACATAATGTGTAAATATGCTCAAGAATAGCACAACAGTTTTGAATAACCCAAATAAATAGGTACCTCTTGTGTTATGTAAACCGATCCAATAGTCCCTTTCAACTCGCACAATATTATAACAGACCCTTACTGAATTCTACTTTGTACCAGTTTGAGATAGGGTTGCAATAAATTGCTTTGATCTATTGATCCATTGTCGTCTCCTTATTCTTCCATAAGAAAATGACAGCTTGTGCCAACTCTTTTAGGGTTCCGTACGAAAAAACGAAAAACGAACCCTTATAGGATAACTCGTGCATCTGGGCTACCGCCGCCGTTCACAGCCAATTTACTCCGAAACTACTAGACCAAATGAGTTGAAATTTGGTACTCACGTACTGTTTTGTGACCCAAAGACGAAAGTATAAAGTAAACAACTGGATTTTGAAAAAAAAAATAAAGAAATCAAAATTAAACAAAAACGTAAACAAAAGTACGTCAAAGGCTTGTTGTAAGGATCTCAAATATATTTTAGTTATAGTTCTACAATAGATAGTTGTAAAATTATTCAAAAGAACGAAAATTAAAGCCAAATATTGACCACACATAAAAACTCACGCGATAAATCCTAATACGATTAGATTGGATACGTTCAGAATACAAGGGTGAGTGTGTGAAGTCGAAACTGTATTTTTATAAACGTCCGAATTTGCAGAATCAGATGCAAACGACGGATGACGACATAGCCCACATAATTTTGACAGGCCATAATAAAGAATGGCAACAGCATGTTAGCAACGACGGACCATAGAAAAATTGAATCCTATCTTTCATTACGTATTTTGCAACCTTATCTTTAATGAATTAAAGATTCAAGATCATTCATTATTACTTCAATATAGAGAAAACAATTTAAGATACAATTAAAAGATGACGATCTTTTAATTGTATCTTAAATTAATCGGACTATGCTAGTGCCGTGACAGTATATCCTAATATTTTACTCGTAGCGTACCACTACCACCATTTCATTGTGAATACAAAATATTATTCATAAACATTCAAATTACAAGTTTCCGATGCAATATCTCATTAATTGCCGCAACCGGAAAGAATAGCTCTCGGAACAAAGAAACAATGGTCCGTTTTCCGCCATTCCATCGGAATTGTTCCGAACCCGCCATGAATATGCAAAATAGTTAACGTTACGACGAATCGAGGTTTTGCTAGTGATGTATCATCGTATAGTGAGATCATGACTGTGATATACCTAAATGACGGCAAGATATCAAAACCTATTCGGTTCCACTAAAGATCATTACCCTAACAAAGCTTAAGTAATGATTTTCATTGAAATTTTCTAGTGAAAGAACCCAACGGAGTCGTCATTCTATCTTTCGAGATTTGATAAAATCCTCTAGGGAAATGATCAAATCACGGATTTCTTCATTTCCCTACGACATATATAAAAAGTAATAAGATTATTGTAATCTTAATATATATAAATTACGTGTCACGTTGTTTGTCCGCGATGGACTCCTAAACTACTTAACCAATTTTAATCAAATATGCACACCGTGTGCAGTTTGATCCAACTTAAAAGATAGGATAGCTTACATCTCAAAATAAAAAACTTTTGACAGAATGAAGTCTGTCCGGGCAGCTAGTTACTATGTAAAGAGGTAACCTTATTCGGATAGGATACTAGCGTTTATTCTATAGTGGTCGGTGGCTTGCGCGGTAAACAACCGACATTTGAGCAGAGGAGCCACCTGATGATAAGTAGTTATAGTCACCTATGGACAGACATTGCCGACCAACTGGCTTGCAGTTTGGCACAAATGGAAATGTGGAATTTGTACACTCTTTTAATGTCTAAAATATACCATCCAAAATACAGGGAATCCTAGTACAGAGTACATGAGTCTGAATTACTACATTCACATAAAATAAACCTGTTTTGTCCGGTTACTCGGTTATATCCGATAAGTGGTGATATGGTTATGGATTAACGAATTCTGAATTATTATTTTTTAGCAGAATAAAGTCTATCAAGTCAGTTGTACATAAAAATTTATATATCCAAAAAACACATTTCAGCCTCATTCATTGCCGTAAATCTAGGTTTATTTCATGGAAATATTTATAAACTCGAAAGTCTTATTACTCAAATTAAGTTTTCATGAGCATTAATTGCAATTTAGAAACCGTAGCGCCGCGTAACGCTCCGGTGAGCCAATATTAATGACTGTTGGTTTGGCATAAAGCATCCTGTATTAATCTACGTCAGCATTTACTACATTAAGTAGTTTTGCCATATTTCTATCAAGCTCCAGTATAAGCTTAATACATAAATAGAATTTGCTAAGTGACTTTGCTTTCAAGGAATTATCGGTGCATTAACCTAGTTACTACCTGCTCGTCCAATAAGCTATGATAGTAATTAATTACTATGTTTAAACATAGGTGAATAATAATAATAACGCTTCACACTCATAGCCCCACACTAGGATTCTCTGTGTCGTGGGTGCCATGGACAACACACAGAGACAAGAACACTTGCACAGATACCAAAAACAGAAATTCAAAGTCATCCTTCAAACCACCCGCTGGGAATCGAACCCAGGACCCTTGGCCATGGTAGCCATTGCGCCACACAGGTCGTCAAACTCAAGAAATATTTATTAGTCGATATTAAAATCCCTATTTTATTGAAGCGGCTTAGTTTACACTGACTCTAATCCCATGTCGGCATAATGTCGAAAGCGGCGACAGATTTAAATAAAATCCCTTAAGAAATAGATGTTTTGGTTTCCATATTAAAACAGATAAACAGACAACAAATTGATCGTATTAGAGTTCTATTTTTGCCTTTTGGGATACGGAACTCTAAAAATACCTAAAAGTTTTTTTTTTCACAAAAATACGAAAGAAATATAAACTCCTTGTCCACATAACCTACATTTGACGACCTTGTTCCATAAGATGATTCTTGCGAGATAATAGCAATAAACCGAGAAAATAATTATTTAAATTTTTTCTTAGTTATTCTTTCAGCTTACAAAGAGAATTATCCAGCCTGGTTTTCTTTACTGAACAAACGAAGCGAGTAGAATTAAACCTGTCCTAGTAACATTCAGGCCTGGAATAGTTGTAGCATGTAACGGTATTATAAAAGCCATTCGGTTGCATAATGGTCGCATTTTGTTTAACCCCCGTATTCAAGAATAATACTTGTCTAATTAAAGAAGCAATACTATGCGAAGTAAGGCATTTCTCAGTGCGTTGGTCATGGCAAGCCTTCAGTTTCACAGTCGACCCTTAAGTATCACTTGGCTATGCTGACGCACAGAGCTGTATACAGCCCTCTTATTGGTCCATTTGATGCGGCTAACTTCACTCTAGTCATTTGACATAGGCAAAAGACAAAGATAACAATACAAATAATCAATCTATTTCTTTCTATTTTGATAGAAGTCAAACCAACACTATGCGTTCGGTAAAGTAGCTCGGCAGCTACTTTATCGATTTTGACAAACGCACAGCGAAGGACTTCAATCAAGTATTGTTTACGAAATGGTTTGAATCACCCTATGCGTCCGTGAGCACTGTGAGACCTCATAGTATTGTTCTTGAATACGGGGGTAAGTCTACCTTGCTGTTTTTATAACACTAAGTTAATTGTACCTACCCGCAATCGTCTGTGCGAGGTTTCGCTCAGTAGTTTTGCTAGGGCGCCTCAGGTTTAGACGATGTTTCTTGTTCGATTAATGTAACAATCAACTAACTGCATTAACGACACAGTACTTCAGTAGATGGCGTTATTAAGCAATACTAAAATACCGAGCAAAGCTCAGCCATCCAGATATGTATTTCAAAATTAAATGAAAATTCAGTAGATAGTTTTGAATGGGCAACAAATATTTATTCATCCTCACAATCTTTCACATTTATTGGATTTACACTGATGTACAGTAGTAACCAGTAACTACCATGCTTTTAACGCAAGCAACATAAAAGAAAAGCTACGAATTGAAATGATAAATTATTTTTAACAAACTGTGTACATAACTCAGCTAACAATATAACCTAGGTCTTTGTAATTTATTATAAGCAATTTATTTTTAGCCTAGACATAACATTGATAAATTACGCCCTAAATTCAATTTACGCTTTAAACCCGCAATGCCCGCGTGCCAACCTGTTTTCTACATACTAGTACTCAACCTAAATATAATGAAGGCGTTCTCAAATACTTTAACGAACAAAAAGATCAGTAATTTGATTGAGTTTTTAATCAAGCACATCATGTATTGCCCACTACATGATTAGTGTATGGGTTGAATGTACAGCAGCTTTACAGAAATGAATAGTTATTCATTGCAGTTGCAAACACTTTGCGACTGACCATCGTAGACAACTTACCATGGACCATGCATGCTAAATACTAAAAAACTTACCAATATAGCAAGTTAAATAAAAGCTTATATAATAAGAAACATTTTGGAGAGTGTGCGCAAGAATTATTTGAATTACTTCTCCCTTCCTCCACCGAACGACACGACGCGCGACGCACGGCGGGTATCCACCCTTTCGTGGTGAACATCCCACCGGTACGGACGACGCGGTTTGCGTCATCATTCATTATGCGCACCGCAAAGGATTGGAATAGCTTGCCTGCGTCTACGTTCCCGCCCACTTATGATGTAGATGTGTTCAAGAAAAGTGTGAATAGGCTTTTAATAAGTTAGTGCGCTCACCATCCTGGACCACATCTCCACTTACCATCAGGTGGGATTATGGTCAAGCATTAACTTATTGTAAGAAAAAAACAACGTATTTAGAGAAAATTTCTAGTAAACCTGCGAAGACTACAAAAGAAATAAAAGGGAATAAGTATTAGGACTGTTTCACTGTCAATTTTTTATCGATTAAGAATATTCGTTCATCGAGAATAAATTCGAATTTATTACATTGGGAATGCCAAATAAAAACGATGCTCACTTCTTTCCAACACAATGCATACAAAATATGATTGAACGAAGTCACATATCAAAAGCCAATTCTGGATGCAGCGATTTATATCGAATAATTTTATTTTATTGTACTCGATATCGGAACGCGATCTGTTTGGCGTTCCGAGGTTATTTCGTGATCCACCGTAAAAGGCTGATATTTATGGCTTCAAGATTTATTATGTGATGACGATATTCTAAAATCTAGATCCTACTAATATTAGGTCTTCTTCTTCTTCTTCTTCGTCGTTTCCTCATGACTGAGGGTCGTGGTCATCAAAAGTTCCAACTAGGATCTTCCAAGCTTCTCTATCTTGGGAAAGTTGAATGGACGCGTGAACGGTGGTTTTACACGCCTGTTTAACAGTGTCGGTCCATCGGGTCGGTAATATTAGGTACTATTGTATTATTATAAATGTGAAAGTTTGTATGGACGTTTGATAACGCAAAAACTACTGAATGGATTTTGTTTAATTATTTAAACTTTATTGAGCCATACAAAATGCATTGACGACCCTGTAGCCTAGTTGGTAGACCCTGCCTGCGAAGCGAGAGGTCCCGGGTGCGATTCCGGGCCGGCGCAGATGTCACAGATAAATATTTGTACTTGGGTCATAGGTGTTATTGTGACGTGTTATATGTGTCGTCCATGCCACCCGCGACACAACTGAATTCTATTTGGACGTAATATTTAAAATTCCTAAACTAACGTTTCAACTCAGAGTCACTAACGGTTACTTAAATCGCTCCTTAGTATAGAATTTTTATGAAGATTCCTTACTAAGGGCGTAAGTATAGTAATTATTCGACGACCCGTGTGGCGTAAGCGTAATGATTACCATGCCGGACCGCAGCGTCGTGCCAAGGGTCCTGGGTTCGATTCCCAGCGAGGTAGAAATTTTAATGATTAGTTTGAATTTCTATTCTCCGTCTGGGTGTTTGTGTTCTAGTCTTTGTGTGTTGTCTATGGCATCCATGACACAGGGAATCCTAGTGTGTTTCTATGAGTATGTAACGTTATTTCTTTATACCTCACTGCGCAGTGATAGTAAACGATATATTTTCTTCGATCCTTCTTTTCTTTTCACCTGCAAGTACTAGCAACCGCATCAAACAACGCAACGTAAACATAATAATTATACCCCACATTGAAACCTCTGCCAAAGTTAGTTGAACTAAAGAACGCTTCAGCTGTATAAATGAATAAACTCGACGCTTACCGCTCGTAAATCTTGTTCAGTCTCGCACTGTATGGACTGAAATCTGTCCCCGCCACTGGATTATACCGATGAACACCGACAAGTGAACCATTCATCACCGCGCTCGGATTAGTGCTGTATTACTGTGGGTTCTGAGTAATGTTCGTTATGGACTATTTGAATTACTGCGGCTCTCAAACATGCTAAATTGTACTCAGCATTCAAAGTATACGTGTAAAAGACGTAAAGAATGATAAAAAAAGAAGTAAAAATAATGTCTGTAAAGTCGGTTTACGGACGGTAGTTTAACGTGACAACGTCATGACAAAACATTGATGAAATTAATGATTGCATACTTTTATAGATAAAATTGAGCGCTTCGGCCGATCGTAGCCGATCGAGCCTCTCTATCGCTTATTCCGCGCTCTCGCTCGCGCGAAACGGGACTATGAGTCATGGTTTTTCGTGCGTGCGCCCGGTGTTCATCGTTTTAATAGACGTTATCACGTCAAAAACATTTCACATTTTACGAGATTAGCGGTAGCAAGGCTACTTTGAAGCGCTCGCAGCCCGGAGACTTGTGGCGATCCTTAAGTGATCGATCGTGTTGATCAACAGCGGGCGCGGGGTACTTCGATACCACTAGTGGTTTCTTCATAGCTTCCGAGCTTCCAAGGGCACGTAAAGCCGTTGCTCCCTGTTGTTATCGTAAGATAATCTTCGTTAACCCATTTCGGACGCCTTTGGTCACGAATGCCTCCACCAATCCGCAACTGACCTTTGCGGTAGCTTCCTCAATCGTGCAACAGAGTGAACCACGAGGAGGGAGGTTGTCTTGGATGGATGGAGCTTGTTAAAACGTTAAACTACTTTTACATATAAACTACATGTCATTGACCAACAAGTATAGGAGCAGACAGTTTACCTAGTAGAAAGTATATAGGTACGCTACTATTATGTTACTTAAATTATGAGGTCAATTTGACGGCTTTACCTTTATGCCTTATACGCCCATAATTCAGAAAAATATGAGTTTATCCCAAGCACCATATGAGAAGGTATAATTTAAATCCCTCGTCACTGTAACACTCGGTTTCACATTTTTCAACTCGCTACTGGCCTTGTTTGCACGAACTCCCGTTGTTTATTCAAAACACGTTTTCAAATCTACTACAGACTTATTGGGAATTCTATTTTTTCCGCCACCAAACTGATTTATTCGCTGTACATAAATGGGGTGAATGAGCTTTTGTTTGTTTTTGCACTGAAAGCCTCTGAAATTCATAGCAGCAATTTGTTGTTCAAATTATAAAATGTTTGCGATGGAATGTCTAATTTCTTGTTATTTTGATCGCGACTGGCGCAATCATGGCTGTTGGGTAAAGGTCAAGACGTCTTCTGTTATGGGATACTAAGAAAACAGCCGCTCAGACAACTTAATTCCATAAAGTTCTTTCTTTCTTTCTTTCTTTTTCTTCTCTCTTTCTTAGCTGGCAACTGGTGATACCTTTGGTGTTGCTGATGTCAATGGACGACGATAGCCACTTACCATCAGGTGGATCGTCAGCTCGTTTGCCGGCTATTTTCTATTTACATAGTTTTATTTTATTTCCATCTAATATAGATAATATTAAATTGACATGACTTTCTATATTTCGTAAGTATTTTCATAAAATGACAAAAAAACTAAATTCTTTAACTACTTTCTCCTTCCTATCTACCACGTCTATGTTTGTCTAAGCTTCATTTAGAAACTTCACATTGTATTATTTTTTTTGGAAAATAAAATAAGTAGATTTATTTATTTATTTATTTAAGTATTCATGAATTTTTGTTTTATCCTTGAGACGATTAAACGACGATACAACCCTTATCTGCTGTTTCAGACAAACTAGTTTTAATTACTACAGAAAATGAAAAATATATTTTTTTAACTCAATGGTTTACAGTTTACACTTCCTATACAATGCCATGATACTTTTGGGTAACCTTGTTGCTTTACATTACCCAAAGTGACTTATAAATTATAATCTTTGTAAAAATTTCAGCTTTTAGAATATTTTACTTTAATAATACTGAAGAACTACCCTTTTACATAAATAACTGAAGTATGCATACTTAATCCAAAGCGTAAACCAGCTTCGCACTTACTCATATTTACTGTCGCTCGAGCCATGCAAAGTAAAACCTCTGAATACCAAGAATTGCATATTTAATATCCAACTACTGGGATCATTGTGAATTCATTTTTCTAGCTGTGGATCTGCGACCTTAAAGTTTTTCTATCTACACTCTATTGTGTTGAACTGATTCCTTTGTAATCTGCTACACTTTTCTATTTCATTTGTTAGAGAAAGCGCTTTATGATGAAATGGTTTTCCGCCTCATTTTTTCTTGAATCTCACAAAGTTTTGTGTACTAAAAAATTAAACTATGCTACTAGATGATAAATATTATAAATCAGTTATATGATGATTTCCTATCTAAATTAAATTAGCATTCATTAGCTTAAATTCATTTCTTGATCTGTAAATAAAAATTGAGTTTGAGATATGTTGAATTTCATAATTTGGATGAGAAATAAAATCCACGACATTAAGATTATTTTAATAAATAACATTATTGTGAGAAACATCATTTATACCCCTTTCGAAAACAGTTTGCTCTTCAAATGGAATGTCAGCGTAGCTAACGACGCTTTCACAGCCTTCATCTAATTAAATAATTCTGTTTTTCTGCGGATCTCAAGTATTTGTTTGTGTCAAGAATTTTCTAACTTTAATTATAAGTGGGTTTTAATTAAAGTTAGTTCGGTACTTATTCAATATCTTTGATTTTACGACTATTGATTTTGTGTAACCGATAGAAGGAAAAAAGATTCAGTGAAAGGATACAGTATAAGCGATCCTCTTTCCCATAAAGTGAATGAATATTGTCATCAAGTGCATCAAGTGCAGTTGATGTCCTGTCTACCGTGGATCCACTACATCCACCCTTACATATTACTATAGATTTTGCATGTGAAAACAAAATGCCTTATTGCGCACAGTATATCAGATATGGCTTTTACAGAGCAGACTACCAGGTCATTAACGCCTATTTAGCTTCAATTAATTGGGTTGAGTTGTTCGCTGAAAAGAGTGATGTAAACGAATTGGTAGGCATTTTTTATACAGTCATTCGTGAAGCGATAAATAAGTTTGTTCCTATCTTAGGTCAAAAAAATAAGAAATACCCGCAGTGGTTTTCACATCTATTAATTAGACGATTAAATGAGAAAAATAAATATAGAGTCAGATATAAAAAATATAATAATCCTTTAGATTTGATGTCTTTTCAACTATTGACTGAGCGCTGTGCTAAAATTACTACCGAATGCTATCGTAATTATCTTAATTCCGCAGAGAATAGAATATGTAGGAATCCCAAATATTTCTGGTCATTTGTGA
Organism: Thymelicus sylvestris; assembly: GCA_911387775.1. Taxonomy (NCBI): domain Eukaryota; kingdom Metazoa; phylum Arthropoda; class Insecta; order Lepidoptera; family Hesperiidae; genus Thymelicus; species Thymelicus sylvestris. The sequence continues at coordinate 18,794,760 of OU426889.1, forward strand.
AAGAAAGACGCGGTGGTAGCAGTTCATACCCAGCCACATTTACGGACGGCATATCCGAATGTTCAGACGGTAAAGACATTTGCAATATGTTTGCTTCTCAGTTTATGTCAGTTTATAACATAGATGGTTGTGACGACACATACAACGATCCTTTTAAAAATCCCTTTATTAGTCATGCATTCAACGAAACACTTGCATCAATACACATTAGCAGAGATGGAATCCTTAAAACCTTAAATTCTCTAGATCTTAATAAAGGTGCGGGACCTGATTGCATCCCACCATACTTTATTGGCAAATGTGCTGATAATCTTGTCACTCCATTATACTATATCTTTAATGCTTCTATCAAATCAGGCATTTTTCCTTCAGTGTGGAAGACGGCAAAGGTGGTACCAATCCACAAATCGGGAGATATTCATCTTGTAAGCAACTATCGACCAATTTCCATTTTGTCCAGCTTGGCAAAAATTTTTGAATCCTTAGTATGCCCGATAGTCCAAAAACATTTTGAGAAATACGCTTGTGATGAACAGAATGGTTTTTTAAGGGGTAGGTCAATAAATACAAACCTAGCATCTTACATTGAGGACTTAATTGTATCGGTAGATGATAAGAAGCAAGTCGACGCAATTTACACTGATTTTGCCAAAGCTTTTGATAAAGTTGTTCACAAGATACTAATTACGAAACTTAATTCATATGGATTTACTGGTAAACTCTTAGATTGGCTTCGCTCTTATTTGGCAGATCGCTCATTTTTTGTTGTTGTCAATGGTTTTAATTCTAGTCCGTGTAACATATCGTCTGGTGTTCCACAAGGGTCACACCTCGGCCCCATATTATTCAACGTGTTTATCAATGACCTGCCACTTTGCTTTAGTCATTCCACTCCATTGTTGTTTGCAGATGACTTAAAACTGTATAAAATAATCAACAGTTGGGAGGATATAATAAACTTTCAGAAAGACCTAGACGCTCTGGTAAGCTGGTGTAAACTTAATAGGATGGAACTCAATGTGTCAAAATGCTTACATATCAAATTCACAAGAAAAAATATTTTTATTCCATCTATTTATTTTATTAATGACAAGCAAATAAGTGAGACAAGGACAATTAAAGATCTAGGAATTACTATTGACACTAAGCTTACTTTTGTACCACATATAGATTCAATGGTAAAGAAAGCCTCAAGAATGTTGGGTTTTATTATAAGGTATTCAAGATTTTTTAAAAAAGCTTCAACCAAAATCATTATGTATAACTGTCTTGTCCGAACTATTCTGGAATATGGGAGTGTTGTTTGGCATCCTCATTTTGCTACACATATGCTTCGCATAGAACGGGTGCAGAAGAGATTTGTTGGGCATCTTGAGTATTCTTTAGGTAAAGAAAGACTGGATAAGTACTCATATAAAGCTTCACTGAATTACTTCAAAATGTTAAACCTGGATACTCGGAGAGACGTTTGCGACCTTGTCTTTTTGTACAAATTAATTAATTACCGTATACATTGCCCGCGTCTCCTTTCTAAACTCTCCTTTAGAATACCCCGTAACATGCCCAGAAAACCAATACAACTCTTCGCACCCCCGCAACGTAAAACAAAATTGGGACTTAACTCCCCTATTAGAAGGTTAACCATGCTTTACAATAAATGTAGTGTATGCACGGATAGGAATGTGGATATTGACATTTTTAAGATGCCTTTAATAGCCTTCAAGAAGGCAATAATATCAGCATTATAACTTATCATAATATGTATTGTTTAAATTCATAATACTGTTTAAATTATTATATCTGCTTGTATCCATTTTTTTTTTCTCTATGTTCAATAGTTCCTGTACTATGCTGTTTGTATTTTTCAGAGCCACAAAAGGTGAAACTTTTTATTTATGTTATTTTTATTGTGCCTTTTTTTTTCTTTTTTAGTTTCCATTTCATTTCTTTTCACGTTTACATTTTTTGTGCATGTGATGTTTACCTTTAAGTGGTGGTACATTTATTGTTTTGTTTATTTTACGGATTAGATTTAAGATTTAGTAAAATGTAACTACCGTTGGTAAACTTAATAAATAAAATAAAATAAATAAATAAATCAAGTTCCTTCCTTTAGTCATAAATCTTTTGTTTGGTTAGAAAATGCCTAATGTAATAAAATATCAATAAAGAACAAAAAAATCATGTAAAAAGTTTGTTGTCATAAAATTTAAGGCGTGACTTGACTTAAATTAATCATTTAATTATGGGACGCGTAATGTGATAAATGTTTGTATCAAAAGAGCAATAATTTAAGAACTCACCTTTAAACGTTTTGTTCAGATAGTAGGTGCAATAATTTACCATTTCTTATTAATGTCGAACTCAAATCCCACGCCGTAAGTAGGTATATTAAAATTTATGGGTCGTAAGATCGGCGTACAATGAAAAGATAATGCTGTGACTAAAATATTTGTCGAAAAATATATGTAACTGAGAAGAATTTCATTATATTTAAGTATGAAGGCTAAAGTATTATTTTAATATGTTCATTCAATTCTGGGCCAAATAATAAGCCAGTATAGACATTATTACGGTACAAAGATAAATTTGTATTTCTGTGTTCATATTTTTTTGTAACAAAAATACAACTTAAGTACACTGAGCTTAATAAAGTAGCCAGTCTTCAAGCAACTTGTTTGGAGAATAATCCAGGGCATGCAGAAATGTTTCTAGAATTTCCGTAAGAGAAATGGAGCTAGAATAGCTGGCCCAATACCGGCGTTTGTATGCAGTCTTGTGAAATTGCAAGAGCGAAGGGATATTGTGGGCCCGTCTTATATTATACCAAGTTCAGAATATGAATGCAGCAGTCAACTTACAAATAGTTAACTAGTTATGAATATCTGTGTTTGCGAACCAAAAAATACTTATTCAAATTTAATATCAATGTATATATTGTGTCTATGTATAAAATTGTTATAGCAAGTTTTTGTTGACTTGTTTGTGTGTGCAATTCTTGCAAGCTCTATTCGTTTCAACTACTTTCTTTTATCTCAAGTTGTTGAAATTTTACATTTTGCTTTTGTTCCGATGACAACGTTAGAGTTGGCTTCATAGACAAACTCGACGGTGAACACATAATATACATGACGGCGAGCGGCCTCTTTGGTTCTACAATGATTGGCCGATGCAGAAGCTGTCATGTCAAGAAGAAAACTAAATATTTAGAATAAGGAATGTGTCAATCCATTGAGAACAATACGTGTGGGACATTCTATGGAATTGGAATAGGGATCACGGACTAGTACAGATTGTTATTGATGTGAACGTTAGGAGAACTGGAAATATAATATCATGGAGTAAAGTAAAAAGAATATCATTTCATAACCAACACCGTAGATTAGCCCCTTCTTCGTCATACATATTTATGCTTTAGTGTGTGGTGACATCGTACACGTCACATGGTGATGTCATGCTCACCTGAATCACAATATCGAAGTTTTCTGCGCTTACATATATAACGTTCTGACCAGATCAGTCAGGCAACACCACCTTGCCTGAAATAGTAATGTAGATAAAATCCACTGTTATCCCTAATACACTTGTTTAATTTGGTCATTTAACTCTTGCCACCCTAACAAAAACAACGATATATGACGTACTGATAATAGTTTTTATTAACGAATCACGGTATGACGGGATGTCATTTATTTTTGTTATTAAAATAAAATTACGAATCAAATCATAAAATAAATACTGCTGTAATACAAGTACACAAAACTAATAGTTATGGTATCAATCTCATCAAAGAATCCAATATCAATAAATATTGTAGCGGTTATTGGTAACAATAGTTCTTTTACAAGTATAATAATATATTTTTCTTGATTGTGTGGTGATACATACGAAAACAGAGCTCTGAATATAATAACAATTTACGACAATGTTGTACGTTAATACAGTAAATATAAGTCATTTTATTCTATTAAAAAAAATCATATTGTTGGGTCTGAAAAAACTCCTCCATAAAGTATGACATTTTCATTCTCATTAAATCATGTTTCTTGTTCAATTAAAATAAGGAAAATATTAAAATTACTAAGGGCTAATTCGGTTGTATATGACGGGCTCTCCATTATTATGTTTCAACTCAAGAAGGTTCTTTTTATTTTTATCATCCTTTTTTTATTATTCTGTAGCTTTTTTTATTATTTTTTTATGCTTTTAGCAGGCAAACGAGCAGACGGGTCACCTGATGGTAAGAGATCACCGCCGCCCATGGCCATTAGCAACACCGGGGGCGTCACCAAAGCGTTGCCAGCCAATAGCCTTGAGCTTATTAAAGTTAAATTTATAGTTTTATAAAATTTCCACATTATTACATTATTATCTTTCACATTTCTTATCTTGTCATTCAATATTAAGGTTCGCTCGTTGCTTCCGTTTCTATAAAAATATTACAAACAGAGTCAACTTTCTTTATTTTTGCTTTATTCTGAAACCCGCCGGATTTCGTTCAGAACAATGCTATGTTTTATTCATGGGGATACTTTTGTCTAGTATGGGTATGTACCAATGGTATGACAATATCTCCTTGAACTCTTCGTGTCAAAGATCGTCTATTTTTTTGGATATTAACTATTTACATTTTAATGCCATGGTTCAGCGATCTATGTATTCGTTATTACTACTTCGATCCTGTTTTGTATGGATGCTGATATTTATCTCATTCTCTTTTTTAACCGACTTCAAAAAAGGAGGAGGTTCTCAATTCGACTGTATTTTTTTTTATGTTTGTTACCTCAGAACTTTGGACTAGGCGAACCGATTTTGATGATTCTTTTTTTAATCGAAAGCTGATGGCTGTCATGTGGTCCTACATAAATTTTATTGAGATCTGACAATGGCATCCATGAGAAAACTACATAAGTCGTAAATTTGTGTTAAGATGTGCGTGACAAATTGAAGAATAACTCAATATCACGTCAACCGATTTCAATGATTCTTTTTTTAATAGAAAGCTGGTGCTTGTCATGTGGTCCCACATAAATTTGAACGAGATCTGACAAGTAGTTTTTGAGAATTTGAAGTCGGTTATTTTTTGTTAGTAAAATTTAGATTATTCTTATTTTGTAACCTTGTTCGATAATAGGAAAAGCATCCGTGTTGACCTTAATTTATGGCACTTGGAGACAACACACAGCTTGTCCGCGATGCATAGCTCTGGAAGTTGGGTTTTATCCAGAATTTTTCTGAGCTCTTCGGGGAAATTAGAGCGCACTTTATAGCTACGTCAGTAACAGAATTTCCTATTAAAGTTTTTGTGAACTTTGCTGTTTAGACGCTGCACTGGATAATTTGTGTGCGAGTAAATTATGTTATTTCCTGGCTGGGGATTTTCTTAAACCAGTCAGTGGTATGTCTGTCAATATACTAAACGTTCTTCTCACTTAGCACCTTTCTTTAGTGAATCGAGCTGATTAATTCTAATAAACTTTTTACGAGACTTAAGTTAAAATAGTATTATACTGCCATACGTTTAAATATGTTTATCAGTGGAATTGATAATTTTAAAGTCGGATGAAATATGCTAAGATATTTTTTCTTGTTTCAGGTCTCCTCTTCCACAGAGCAATCCTGATGTCAGGTTCCGGGCTCAGTCCGTGGTCACTAGTGGCAGATCCCAACAAATACGCTGCCCTAGTTGCAACACATGCTAACTGTTCTCCAGGTAATACCCTTGCTATTACTGATTTCCATGGGCGACTATTGGCTATAGTGGCTATCCACTTAACATCAGGTGGATCGTCAGCTCGTTCGCCACCTATTTCCATAAAAAGAAAACATTGCGACAGATTTTTTCTTGATGGAATTTTTGGTTTCAAATAGTAATAGTTTAGTATAATATTATGTAGAAAATGTCAAAGTACTCCTTACTAAAATTAAAGAGTACTAAGAAAATATTTTTGGAAATTCATTTCTTAAGGGTTTCAAATTTAATTTCAACCAAATAAAATATTGTGCGATATTGCATTGACCATATTATAGTAGTAGTTATGAGTAGTAAGTGTGTAGTTATAATGAACTTTCTCTACAGACCTCACGCCGCCCGCCTTGCTGAGGTGCTTACGAGAGCGCCCTCTAGAGGCTTTGCTGTCAGCACCAGTGCAAGCGCCTGACTTCGCGTACGCGTTTGGACCTAGTGTCGACGGCGTTGTTATAGGTAATATTAATCAGAGTACGTAAATATAAAGCACAAAGCTTCTTTATCAGCGCTAGCGGCTAGAACATTGTAGTTGAAATACAAAAGAGATAAATACATGGGAAGTTAAGTGTTAAATATTGTGCACAGCTACTGAATTTGCAATGATAGTTATTGGTTTAGAGACTGTTTGTTCTATTTTTTCGTTGTGTTCCGGCTGGGTTCTGGAGACCCAGTTCTTTCTTTATTTTTCTTCTCTCTTTCTTGGGTAACACGCATAAGTGATGCTTTTGGTGCCAGTGATGTTCATGGTTGACGATAGCCACTTACCATCAGGTGGATCTTCAGCTCGTTTGCCAGATATTTCCATAAAAAAAAAACACTGAAAGTCGTGAAGTATTGACCTCTATGTATGTAGGTACTTGTATGTCTGTAATGATAATAATCTTAATAAATAACTGAATTATTGTACTCAATTTTCTATTTAGATGTGTATCACTATTACCTTCCACGTAAAAGTCTTTGTTATTAAGATGTATATTATTTTACTAACAACAAAAGTTGCTTACATTGTCGTCTGAGAAATAAAATCGCTTCTAACAATTTCAGTATTCCAAGAAAGTAACGTGAACTGATCGTTGTTTAACTTTATCAATTTATCTCACGATTGATACCAGCGAGCTGTTTTTACATACATGACCCAAATATAAAATCTTCATGAACACAGTATATAAAGGCTCTTCCGAAATCAATTAACGCTGAAGAAAGTTGGCAAGTTCCAAGGGCTGCGGAGATAAGGAAACTTTGCGGATTAGAAGTGGGGACAGGGCGTGACGAGAATATGACACTGTGAAGTGTGTTTGTTGAAAACTGTTAGGTTGTTCTACACTTTTATGTATACTACTGGTGGTATTTTATTATATTAAGAGCCTAGAATTTTTTTCCTCCACTAATCCTCACTGGAGCAGCGTGGGGGAGTATGCTCTAGGCCTACTCAGGGGAGAAACCCGTGCTCAGTAGTGATCCATTAATGCGTTGAAGGCAGCATTTCATCATCGCAATAAAGCAGACGGACAGACGGACGGACGAACATGACGTAACTATAAAGGTTCCGATTTTACCTCGCAACAATAAAAATGATGAAAGGAACCTAAAAATAATTTTTGAATACCTATTCAACGATTGGACCCCACTTGACGTATATCGTCAAATTTTTTTTTGTCATTTAGACAATATGGCGTCTGATTGTTCCCGTGGAGAATTTTAATTAATTTAATGTCTTTAATGACACTCGCAAGGTTAAGACGAATCGATTGACGCAAGAATCATCAAACTCGGTCAATACGGTTGGTCTACAACCCCACATAGGAACACACATACAGACTGATAAACACATTACCCTTTGCTGCGCGCAGTCGGGTAAAAGGGGTGCAATAGTTTTACCTTTACGTGATGATGTCCTACTAATATTATAAATGTGAAAGTGTTTATAGATGTTTGTTACTTTGAACAAGTGAACGAATTTTCATGAAATTATGTGCACAGATAGACCATAATCTAGAATAAGATACAGGGTATACTAATTCGTCAAAGATGATCCTCCAATCTATAATACTTCAAGTTTGCCGGTTGTATTGTATACCTATCACAGGCTTCACAGCCGTCATAATTAGGAGCCGCTTGGCCGGACCACGCCGAAGTGCGCGTGATCTGAATTCTACAGACTTCCAACAAGTTTAGTTCAGCCGGACACCGGCCACCATTTCAGTAGTTGTCACTTGTTAGTTTGATTTCATAGTTTTGGGCGTCGGTACGTGACTTGTTTGAAATGAACTGAACAATTTTTTGATGCAAGCTTGGTTTTAGCTGACTGGAACAAGTTTACTAATCGTCTTGTCATAATCCTCATCCCGCATTGTAACGAATGGTTGAGGCAATTATTGGCCACATTGGTCGACTGCAAATAAAGAGACTCTTTAAAAACATTGAAGTACTCTCAAATAACCAATTCAAATACCAGGTCTGCTGGAAGAAGTTCATTCTGAAAAAAACAAAGTATTGTTCTAAATGTCTGTTGTTGTCAATTGTTCTTAATGTCGAATCAATTAAAGTTTATTCTTGTACATTACATTTTTAAATAAATAAATAAATAAGCATGTACGATAATGTTTTTGTTATAAACATAACGATTGTCTAACACAATACAAGTACACTCGGGTTCAGATCATCCAAACAGTTGACCAACATTCAAACCATTAGGTTTCAGATAATCCTTAGCTTAAATAACAAACATTAATTAAATTTGTTTTTACTCCACAGAATTCAGTTGAAATGCCGCAAATATAATTTTACTGGCATTCCTCCACACTAAAACATTGAGTTGAAAATAATACGTTCCCCGATTGTGAAATCGTGTATACCTCAAGTATACCTTTTATATTGCTCGCGCTGATGAGAAAATCATCATCCTTCCAAAGGTTCAGAGGTATATTTTAGAAACAAACCATAACTGCTTTATTACCGACTTCAAAAAAAAAAACGAAAAGCAGTAGTCCATTGCATGTTTCTTTTTTCTTTTTTCGTAACGTTTGTTACCTCCGAACTAAGTCATTTATCAACCGATTTGGAAGATCTCTATTTCATTTAAAGGGTTTTGTTTCCAGATTAGTCCCATATTTTTTTTGTATATTTCTGATTATAGGATCCAAGATGAATTGACAATTCCTATAATATTATGGATATACATATGGCGATTTTCAAGACCATTTCTTTGAAGTCGGTTAATAGGGTTCGGTAAAAAACTAAATCTTTCGGGATCCCTCATTAATAAATTGTATTTTTGTAATTGTGACTTGAATTGTGAATATAATGTTAATTAATAAGTAAATTTTATATAATATATTGTATGACATGTTTTAATTTAATCTATTGTAATTTAATTTTTGTGAAATTGTAATGATATGATCCTTAGATAGTTGAATTAAATGAATTATTATTATTATTATTTTAATTACAGACTCAGTCGATAATTATGTTGTTAGTAAATTGTAGTTAAGTATGTCCATTACTCTGTTAACGACCCTGTAGCCTAGTTGGTAGCGACCCTGCCTGCGAGGGGTCCCGGGTTCGATTCCCGGCCGGGGCAGATATTTATGTGACAGATAAATATTTGTACTCGGGTCATGGGTGTGATTGTGATGTGTTATATGTGTCGTTCATGCCACCCGCGACGCAGGTAATAACCTACTGCGGGGATATGAGTGTGTTAGCGTTTAGTGTTTATTTACTACTCTGTTTTGACAAGGCCATGGAAAAATTGTTATGCGCTATATACTCGTACGTCACAAGAATCCTTCACCTTACAGGAACCCTTCTCTAGAAAGTATCAAAGCGTCAAAGCCTGGCCCATAAACTTCTCAACCCAATCCAAACTATGAGTGTTGCAAAACTTCGTACGTTGCGGCCGATAAAAATATATTTCTCGAGTACGAAAGAAGCATAGTATTGAAGCCTGATATCATCTGCAAGTGTATAGATCCGGAAATAGCATTGTCACCGTGCATAATGCGTTTCGTACAATGATATTTAAAAAATATAGATACGTTATGCCCTTACAAATCAACCAAAAAATCTTACTGTAATTACTAATCTCTTAACTGAATATTCCCAACTTTTACCTCTTTTCCCAGGAGAACAAATCCATTTCCCGGGAAAAGAAGTTTGCCAAGTTTCAATTTCTTTTGTTGTTTTGGCGTTGTACTTACGAGTACTATTTCAGACAGATGTACATTATATTTTGACCTTTGTACTGAAAATAAAGATAATAATATTATTTTATTATTACCCGACAGCGCGACGCAAATGACGGTAATGTGTTTATCAGACTATGTCGGTAGTCGGTACATATGTGACGTTGTGAAGGCCATTGGTTGACCGATTTTGATGATTCTTACGTTGATCGATTCGTCTTAACCTTTCAAGTATAGCACTAAAGACATAACCAGAACACAAGGAATAACCAGACGCCATATTGTCCAAATGAAAAAAAAAATTCGACGAACTACGTGAAGTGGGATATCGCTGAATAGATATTCAAAAGTGATTTTTAGGTTCCTAGGTCCCGACTGTTAATCTTACTATGGTGTAGTTGTTTGGTATTACTTTTAACAACATTCATAACTACTGGGCTTGCTTTATTCTTTGTAGTTTTTTACGCAGACAGGTTTTTTTGTTTTTGAAGTGAAAACTTCTTTAGTACGGGGGTGACTTGAAATTTTATGAAACGAAACTGTCCAGTAAAAAGAGACAAAGACATAAATTCTAAAGTGAGATAGGAAGCATTGTACGGGGGTAGGGTAGAGGAGTGAGGGGTAGGGGAGCGGAGCGGAACGGGGCGGAGCGGAGTAGTGAAACCTACATTTATCATCTTCCCGAAATTTTACATTCGTCTCATTATCTTGAAAACAAAAATTTTGAAGGTTTCACTTCTACCACATGTGAATTGCACACATTTTAATTTTTTTATTACAATCAATTTTAAATTGTATTGTAAATTTTTTTGGCAGAAAAACGTTTGCCAAGTCAGCTAGTGAACTATAATAAAAATAATATTTACAAAAGATATATTATACATTTTTATTATTACTGCAGACATTGCAGTTTTCTAATGTGAGTTTTTTTATCATCGATTTAACTTTTGTAAGAGGATTAAAAGCAACACCATTCCTCTTGACACTTAAAATAAAATCTAGTTTCATTTAAGTGAGATTACATGGAATGTAGCTGTTTCTGAAACTTTTTAACTCTCATGCAGCAGATTAGAAAAGTTTGGATAACAAGTCCATAATTTAAAGTTGGTGCACTTTAGAGAATTAATTTCAAAGTAGTTTACTACGATGACAGCTCGAGTTTTCTACTATTTGTTTTAAGTATATGAAATTATGTTTCTCTTACTGTAATCATACAAAATGTTTGTGGCATAACTGTCCTAATCTAATACCTTTAAATGAGCAATTCTTGTATATAAAAATTCTCGGAATCTCAGAAACGACGCCTACGCTTTTCATGAAATTTAGTATGCAGGGGGTTTCGGGGGTAATAAATCTATCTAGTTAGGATTCATTTATAGAGAATGTTGTTTTATCCGTGTTTTCAGGCAATGAAAAACTGCTACAATAGACTCTTCCTATCATCTATTGGCGAGTAGTAACACTAAAAATATTGTATGTAGAAATTATCCGGCTACCCCGTTTTCTCAGTTGCCGGCTAAGTTGAATGTTATTGATTGACGACCTTGACGACCCGTGTGGCGCAATGGTTATCATGCCGGATCGCCGCACCAAGGGTCCTGAGTTCGATTCCCAGCGAGGCGGAAATTTGAATGATGAGTTTGAATTTCTGTTCTCGGTCTGGGTGTGAATGTCCTTGTCTAGTGTGTTGTCCATGGCACCCACGACACAGGGAATCCTAGTGTGGGGCTATGAGTGTGAAGCGTTATTATTATTGATGTCTATGAAAGAAGATGACCACTTATTTTGGTGGCTTGACTGTTTATCAGTTAGAAAGAAAGAAAAACATTTATTTACAGCTATGACAGCACGATCAAGAATATGAAAGACAGAAAAATCTTAAAATAAATAAAACAACTCCACTAAATAATTAATCTGAAATAAAACGGACAAACAAAAAATACATACAAAACCGTTAGGAAATATTAACAAAATTTTTGTGGTATGTACAGTGATTCATGTACCGAATTCGGCGTACGTATTTACATTTAAAATCCCTAAGCTGATACATCATTTTGAATTGTTCCAGCGACGTGTGAAATTATAGGCTTATAGACGAATTTATCAATGTCACGCACACCAGGAAATCATGGTGACGCAACCGTTTCAACACCAGTTAAAATAACCTAAATTTTGCCACAAAAATATACGGTTTTGAAATAAAAAGTGTGAATATAAAATAAATAAAAATTAAAATGTGTGCAATTCACACGTGGTAGAAGTGAAACCTTGAAAATTTTTGTTTTCAAGATAATGAGACGAATGTAAAATTTCGGGAAGAAGATAAATGTAGGTTTCACTAATCTAGTTCACTCCACTCCGCTCCGCCCCGCTCCGCCCTTCTCCGCTCCGCCCTTCTCCGCTCCGCTCCGCCCCGATCCGCTCCGCCCCGCCCCGCTCCGCTCCCCTACCCCTCACTCCCCTACCCTACCCCTGTACAATGCTTCCTATCTCACTTTAGAATTTATGTGTTTGTCTCTTTTTACTGGACAGTTTCGTTTCATAAAATTTTAAGTCACCCCCGTAGGTACTAAAGAAGTTTTCACTTCAAAAATAACATGAAATCCAGATCGGGTGAATAGTTTTAGAAATAATCGTGAAAATACAAACGGGTCAAGTACAGAATCTCCTTTTTTGAAGTCAGAAACATAACATACGAGTAAAATGTCATGAGTACAGTTGAAAGGAATTTTATGAGCGCACTACCTTGTTGGTCACTGACGGGTCGTATTAAATTTGATGGTGTTAAGTTACAAACATCCATAACTGACCAGAATAACCCGTAACTATCTACTCGTATATCAGCTATTTGCATAAAACAAAAAGTTCCTTCGCTGTTTTGATCAGAAAGCTTTATTTTGTCGCGATATTCCTGCGGTAGCCAGCCACATTGGACGTCCGAGCTCTGTTATTAAATCGCCCCGCAAAGTTTTCTCATCTCGCGCGATGCTGACGATGTTTCAGTTAGATCACTTCGTTGTTCAACAAGGAATCCTTTTGATACCGTTCCATTCTTACGCTGACAAAGACAATTGCCTTTGCGATGAAAATTTACGGAAAGGGAGTTGTTTCTCCAACGGTAACGAGCTGTGAGGGGAAGTTAACGAAATGTGAATACGGGAGCATGTTAGTCAATTTCGGGTAATTGTTTTCTTTTGACTCGGGTGCTGTGTAAAAAACAGTCATTTTAAGGCAAATTAATTTTAGCTTTGGAAACATTTTTAAATTTAACTGGAGCAGGTGTTTACAGTGTTTTTAACATAAAATTTTAATCAATTATATTATTCGATTCCACTAAATTTTACTTTAACGTGATTTTCGGTACTTGTACGTTTACTTATTCAAATCTCTAACGACAATAAAATTGACGAATAGGTACCGCCGATAAACTTATCTACGTCATCTTTAGATTTTACTGATTCAGAAATGTGGTTAATATGAAGCAGAAGATTAATAAAATTATTATAATTTAAATGCTAATGTCACAATTTATTACGCATATTATGCTGTCATTTCTATTTCGTAAATACAATTACCATTTCTCGCCTGACGCTTCTATAGGACATAACTATTTACGTGAGTGTCTTTGTGATATGAGCTAACTTGGCACAAGGGCGACGCGAGTGGCACGTAATCAGTTGCGGCGACCATATTATTTAACCACGACGCTTACATTTTACGCGAGGAATGCGAGCAAGAGATTGTTGCCGACATTTTCCAGCCAGGTATTCCACAGAGAACATGCGTGATACTGGAATCTTTATTCCAGGTAATATCACTTGTCAGTTACGAGACGATAATAACAATTTGGCAAAGTAAGCCGAGTGAATTTCGTGGGACTGACTACATAAAGAACAGCTGTTACGTTGGCGGTAATTGGATATATTTTCTCTATGCCGATTTTTAAACAATTTTTGTTATAGCCTGAGGGGCTGACGAAAAAGCAGATGGGCCACCTGATGGTAAGTGGTCACCGTCGCCTATGGACATGAGCAATACCAGAGGAATCGCCAATGCATCGCCGGCCCTGAAGGAAAATTCTTTTTACACCTTTTTTGAAGAACCCCATGTCATAGCGCTCTGGGAATTTTAATATAATGCAAAATTTTGGAGGCGCACCCATCCATTTAGAGTCCAATCTAACCTCTTAGTGCACTTTACTGGTCTCTGCTGAACAAAGGAAGAAGCACCAGGTTCCTTTTTTACTTACCTGTTTATTGCGAGGTCCAATAGAAGGAACCCATCTACTCTTCAAAAGGGCTTCTCTACTTCATTTTTCATGTGAATAGCCAACAAAAGCCGATCAAAGCTGTGTCAAACCCTTAAAACCAAGTCCCACAATATGGGACCTATATAGTATCTTCGACGAAACTACATGCTGAATTTGCTTATTCTGTCCTGATGATGTTTTTGTCCACAGATACAGGCGACCTTCTCATCAACCCGGACACCGGTTACGACTGGGGCCAGGTGGTGAGGCCCGTCTTCGGCAAGGCCACAGCAGTTAACGTCATCAATGCTGTCCTCATGAGGAAGAGTGCTGTAGCTCAGCTTACCAAGTATGTAATATATGTATAATATAGTACCTACTGTTGCTTCATATTTTTATCGTGATGTATTATATCGCAATGTAAGTATTGCATTTTTTGAGGACAATGTGAAAAAATTTATTTTTCTTAAACCTCATACTTTTGGGTATTTAGTTTGAAAACTTACAAAACCCTTCCTTGATTTATTTCATAATTAGTTAACTTAAAAGTAAAATACGCTCTAATTACTCTTAAATGACTATTAGAGGGATTATTTATAAAGTTAGAATCGATAGAATCAAATAGTAAATATCGTTTCCTGTAGAGTTGCGGTTTTTGAGATGTTATCGCAAATAGACGATGACAAAATTACGTAAAGTAGTTTTCTGACGAACTGTTGTTTCCAAATATATTAAAAATAAATCATTTTCCTTTAAAATTGCTTTTCGACAAATTTAGAATACTGAGAGAATCATTAACAATGTCAAATTGTTCTACTGAATGTAGATACAGTTTAATTATATAAATTGCACATTAGAATGTTAATTTATTATGAACGCATTCATGTCAAAACCAAACAAGTCTGGTTTGGCCACATTCAATACGTCATTTATTACAACGTTTCACTAAAATAACTGAGAGCAATATCGACATTACATTAATAAGTATGATTATATTATTATTGAAAATATTATAACTAATTTATTTGCAAAACGTAATTCTAAATTGCGTGTTAGTATATTATTAATTACTTGAACAGTTATATTATGAGTGATCATTAACGTTTTGCGTGTCATAGTTGACAAAAAACTCAATAAATTAAATAAATAACAATGAGTTTTTGATTAAAATTGTTCACCAATGTCACCTACATCAAAATGTCCAATATAACTAGTGACACTTCATTATATTGCCACGGCCTCAGGCCACGGCAATCAAATCGAGCAAATAGTCTACGAGTATACGGTACTAAAGAAAGGCACGACTCGCCTACTTATATTGCATATAGTAATTTCTTCCAGACTACTTCAAATTGTCAAAGACGTCTCGAGGAAAACGGCGTCGAATGTTGCCTTTAGAGAATGGCACTGTAATTTTAGCTAGACGTAGCTTTACTGACGGACTCCTGCTTGAGACCTTGCTATGG
The DNA here is from genome assembly GCA_911387775.1 of Thymelicus sylvestris. Taxonomy (NCBI): domain Eukaryota; kingdom Metazoa; phylum Arthropoda; class Insecta; order Lepidoptera; family Hesperiidae; genus Thymelicus; species Thymelicus sylvestris. The sequence continues at coordinate 18,810,408 of OU426889.1, forward strand.
CTCAATAAAATTGTCGATAGCTCCTTATCTATTTTCCTTAGCGAGAGAGAGACAACGATGTATTAATGAGTTTATGATCAGTTGTGAAAAAGGGGTTAAGTAAGAGATCATCTTTATTCCAAGCTAATCTCATTTACTTGTGATGCATTCCAAAGCGCTAATTCCGAATCCCATAAGCTTTGGATAATAATCCAAGTTATAATATTTTGCTTGTGTTTGAAAATACTATTACTTTTTATAAATCCTGTTCTCTAGATACGACCTCATGCTGGGAGTGACGAAAGCAGAAGCGTATTTCGCGTTCAGCGGCGATGACGTACAATATGGGATCGAAGCAGACGGACGGTCCAAGATACTGAAGTCATTCGTCAGAAACACCTACAGTTACCACCTCTCAGAGATCCTCGCGACCATCATCAATGAATACACGGACTGGGAGAAGCCAGTGCAGCACCCTATTAATATTAGGTATTATTCTTTTGTTAGAAAATAGTCAACTTATTACTATTATTATTAATCGTAATTTGCTTTGCTTCGTCTTTTATTATGCGTACCGCAAAAAACTGGAATAAATTGCCCGAGTGGGTGTTCCCGTCTGATTATAATGTGGGCGTCTTCAAGTCAAGAGTGAATAGGCATCTAATAAGTTAGTGTGCTTTACCATCCACGACTTCATTACTGCTTACCATCAGGTGGTTTTGTGGTCAAGCACTAACTTAATCTGCATAAAAAATTGGGTTTGTGAAACCAACAGTACTCTTAATTTATAATCCTTATATAATTTATAATCTTAAGGCAAATATTTTTATATATTAATTTTGCTTTTTCAACGTTGAAGAAGTATTGCACTTATTGCAGTTTATAGTTGGAAGTTTATTTTTTAAGATTAAACTCTTTTAATAGCTGAGCACTGATATAAGATATTTTTGGAACTTTATAAATGTGCTTTGAAAGTATACATTTAAAACCATTGTTTGCAAGAGATTTCAAGGGGTATAAATCTTCTGGTTTCATATTGTCAGAGCCAACTTTCAGCGTTTCGAAATCCTCATTGAGAAATCCACGATCTTAAGTTCTTTATACCGGTATCAAAGATGACTTAACTTTATAGTACACTTAAATTGAAACAACTTGGAATTCCCAACTTCCTGACTAGATTTTTAAAATAACTATGAAAGTAAAAGGAGCCTTACTGCAGTGTTTTCTTGAAACGTAAAATTGTCTCTGTCAGGGTTTTGTGACTTGTAAAGTGTTGTAAAATATTTTTTACAATATATTGAATTAAAATATCGTTGAACTACTTATTAAAAGTACTATTTTTTTTTATAGCCTGAGGGGCTGACGAAAAAGCAGACGGGCCACCTGATGGTAAGTGGTCACCGTCGCCTATGGACATGAGCAATACCAGAGGAATCGCCAATGCATCGCCGGCCCTGAAGGAGAACTCTTTTTACACCTTTTTTGATTTCTTCTATGGTTGAACTTCTAACCTGATGAAAGTCGATGAAGTCCATAACGGTAAGCGCACGAAATTAGCAAAATTACCTTGTAGGAGACCGCGTCAAATTATAAGGAATTAATAATACTACTGATAATTAAAGGAGAATGCCCATTTTGTATGGAGAAATGTACTGACATTAATATTTTTGTGTCCTGATAAAAATACCTTTATTTGAATAAGTTATCTTAATACATTACACAAACCAACTTTAGTCAAGTTTAATCGTAGGAGTTATGAGATTTTCAACAAAATTATTTTGTATTTAAGTTATAGTAGTCACAGTAATATGGACTCTATGCAGGCGCATTAAGTCGTATACGTTTAAGTTTAAAATTCATCTGACAGTCCTCAAACGCCATCTAACTTTTAATGTAATAATTATCAAATTCATTTGACAGTCCCCTAACACCATCTAGTTTGTTGTATCATAGTCATAATCGAATCAACGTAACCTATTGGCCCGAAGGATCTTAAAAGATCCCTGATTGGCTCCAATTCCAATATAAATGGCCGAATGCTTTTGTGTTGTAAAACGGAAGTAAAGTTACTTATTAATTTAAGAAAATTAAGCCCAAAAAGAATTTTTTAGGAAATACGGTAAAATATTTAAAATATTTTAACTTAATTTTTAGTACAAAAGTCATTGTGACACAATTATTTTTTTGAGAGTACTGGCTATGGGCATTCTCCTTTGTAGTACTTTATTCAGGTAACATATGAATTAAGTAACGCTATGAATTTACGCATTCTTTGATGTAACCTTAATTTGAAACACATTTTCAGCTCCGTTTCCATTTTGTCTGCAGCTATGATCCTAATAGGTTGCAAAACTTGCAAAGTTGTAAACCGTGAGCTAATTGCCCAAAATTCCACAGGGATGAAACATTGGAAGCTCTGAGCGATGCACAAGTAGTCGCTCCGACGATTCTCACGGCCGATACACACTCGGCGTTGCGGAGAAACTCCTACCTTTACGTGTTCGACTATCAGACGAAGTTTGGTGACTACCCTCAGGTATGCTTTTTACGTTTCGCTTGTCATTTGACAAGAATGTTTCGTATTTCGTGAAATACAGCTCGAACTTTGTTGTATCATCTATATATATTATAAAACTGTAACTCGATAATGTCTGTACATTGAAGATATTTATGAAAATTTGGTATCAGGGGACTATATAGGAGCAATAGATTGCAAATCTGTCATTTTTAAAAATCTTGTCTGTCTGTATGTTTGACACCGCATCACGCCAAAACCACTGGATGAAATTAAATGCGGTTTTCACAGTTGTTTTACTGGTGGTCTAACTTAGAATCTGGTGTATGTTTTATCGTGATACGTCGCTTAGAAGCCGAGATATCAATAAATAGGACTTTTTGATATGCCACATAACAGTAAGAAATACTGAAAGTGCCCGATACAGGGATATAAGAGACTGTTTAGTATCGGAAATATACGTTATTTCTTCAAAAAAATCAATGCGTACAATTTTTTTAATTTATGATTTTGCAGTGAATTAGTTCTGCTAATCAACAGCAGATGTCAGTTTAGGTAACTAGAAGCCATAATTAAAAAATTAAGGTAATAAAAAATTAAGGTAAAAAGTAGGTCTGAAAACGAGTCAATAAATATTTTATTGAAGTTAATGTGTAACTATACATATTTACAATATTTAAAACATTGGGGTTTTAAGAAATTAATTACCCTACTCAATCAATAACACAACTATTTATGTTAGATTGTGCTATCAGATTCCTATATTTAATTCGCTGTATGATAGTGTGGGTTAGAGTTAGTGATAATAATGACACAATTTTCTTATTGTGATGTAGAAAAAGGCATATAGAAAGTAGATAATATTAAAAATACAAATCACAGTAAGTAAGAAATTAAAATATTTGCGAATAATGCAGGCACGCTGTTTAATCCACCAATGGCGAATCAGTTCAAAGAATGAGTTTCTTTTGAAACGTTTTATAGGTATAAAATATACGTCTGGTATTTGGGCCAGGTTCTTGGACACTTAAAAATCCCAAAGTCATTCAGGAATAAACTCAGGAGAAGTAGAGCCTCCCGGTTGAGAGGCGGGCCCTGCTGTCGGGTAGGGGATGCTTTCATTACCATAAATCTAGCTGGTACCGCGGTTGTGAAACTCCCCAGATAGTCGTGGGGGCTCTTTTGACTCTTCACGCAGAAGCGTTTACCATTTAGCTCTCAGGCAATCAAATACGGAGGGGCGAGACGTCCCTGAGCGACTCATGTAGCCCGTGGTCGGCGCGATCAAATATTGACCGGGAAACCTAACATGGTACATCAGGTACCTGCTAAACCACCCGATCCGATCATGGAGACAGAGAGGCGCGGCGGCGGCGGCAGTTTGCGTGATCTGGTGAGCAGCATGGGGACCGTCTTACAGACATTACTTGGTCAGATGAAAACACATAATAAGTCGAAAAGAAGGAAGAAGTAGTGCCAATAAAACATTACGTAATTAAAATTGAAAAAGAATTCGATTACTTTAGGTTTTGCTGTTTATACTTAGGTGGAAAAATTTGTCGAAGTCTATGAATAAATAGGAGCAGTCCAGTATTCCAGTAGTCTGAATTAAACTAGCATTTATAATCTCCAACTCCTACAATCTCCTGGTTTAATTTCGGGGAGGTGTAGTCAAAGTAAAACTTTTTTTTCAGTTGTCTTTATTTATCTCAGTATATCTTAATTGACCAGGGCTGAAGCCTTTGAAAATGGTAAGTGAAAAAATAATGGTAGGATGAAACCCATTGAAAAAGGAAGAGAATATAACAAAAATGAAAGGAAAAATAATTTACGGGCGATCTGAGGTCGGGAAGGGGGGGGGGGGGAAAGGGGTGGGTTGAGTTTTTAATGGTAAAAAACGGTCTACCTCGATTTCCGGCAAAACTACAAGTCCTATGGAAAATAGTTAAAAAATGGCAAAGTTGTAGGTAATAGAAAGATCTACAAGTTTTCGATTTACACTTTTTTCCATATAATCTCAAAATTTATGTAAAAAGTTCAAATAACCAAGTTTTTGGGTTTTTATTTTTCTTTTACAAACAAACAAATTCATGAAATTTGGTGAAAACTTAACTTTTTATGTTCCAAACACTGTAATTTTTTTGATTTAAAATATTTCTTATTTCACCTTATTTTGACTTAACATCGAAAAAGCACCCTAATTATTTTCAATCGAAAATTCTCACGTCAAAATATCTGCTTTTTTAAAAAAGTCTGTGGGATTTTTTTCTTTGAAATCTCTACCTTTTGATGGTATAAAAATACATTATTATGGTAGCTGCTACGAAATAACAGGTGGTAAGGCCCAACCACAGGCCATATTGTATTAGGGTCTGGGTTGGGTTGGGTCTGGTGGTGTATCTTAGAGACAGACTATGTAACTCCAGAATGGGTGAGAATAATAGTTTTAAAAATATTTGTTGATGGTCACGTTGACATAGCAAAACCAGTACAACATTGAACAATTCAAGATCTGATGGTGTACGTGTATATAAAATCCCACTAATATTTCTTAGGCGTACCTATAATAAGATATTTTTTTACTCTCGCTAAAACGGCTAAATGGATTTAGATGAATTTTGGCTCATAGATATTCCATATCCCGCATCAAAGAACAGGGTGCATGTTCGTCGGGGTCAGGTCGTTCGAGTTCGGAGATGGATCAGCTTCTTCATCAGGTCAAGGGTATAATTTAGTTTGGAAGTTGGGTTTACAGGTTATTTATTGTTTTAGGGTTTTGTTCCTCAAAAGAAAAAACATAACCCTTAAAGGATCACTTCGTTGTCCGTCTGTCTGTCTGTCTGTCGACCTTATTTTCTCAGGAACACGTGGAGATATCATTCCAAAAAACTTAAACTTATTTGTATTTGGTTAATTGATCACTATGTCCAAGCATAGGAACGACAGTTTTACAGTGGCAAAGTTAAGTTTGTTACTGAATCATTTAATATTGCTCTTATGTTCGGTTCTGTAAAGTACAAAACCCTCGGTGCCAAAAAACTCGCATTTCCCGGGATGTTTTTTAATTACTTTAATTTCATTCTCAAGTCCACGCAGACGAAGTCGCGGGTAAAAGCTAGTGCTTAATAAAACTTGAATACAATCCGTTCAAATGACAAAACTTCATCACGGAGTCCAGATAACACATTCATTAACCGACTGCGAGATGAATTTGTTACAGTGAAATTTTTAAACAGCTCAGTTAAAGCTCATCTCCACAATCCATATAAAACCATTGTCAATTTTCCATAAATTATAATCCATGCATTCATTCACGAAACAATTATGCAATTTTACTAAATTTTGTGCCACAATGATTCAATTAATATTAAAATAAATTAATTTAAATGAACGTTTATAGTAGCATTATACTGTAATAAACATAAATTATCATAATCATCATCTTAATTATGATTTTGTGAGGTTTAAAAATCAGAATATTAATTGAATATATCAGTTTATTGAAATAATGGGTTACTTCAATCGATTTCAACCCTGAAAATAATTTAGTTTGGGTATTGTGGTAATTTGTTCCTATTGTACAGTGTCATAATTCTATTGCAATACATAATTATTATCAATAATACGTTTAGAACAAATTAACCCAAGTATCACCACATCCATTATGTTGTCACAATTAATTTTATTTATAAATTCCCAGAGAATCAATTAGTTTAAAGTTTCTACGTGGATCAATAAAATTTTGCTTGCTTGCTAAATGCTCGCATTGCTAGGACACTTTTACGCTATGCTATTTTAGACAGTTTAGCTCGAGCACGAATATTTGCGAGAAAGTATTCGTATGGTTAACGTAAGCAATTTGTCAAATTTGTATGGCATTTTAGTACCATTTACGCACGATAGGGGCGCTTTTGAAAAAATGCCATACAAATTGCTTACGTTAACCATACGAATACTTTCTCGCAAATATTCGTGCTCGAGCTATTAAGTCACACATCTTACACTGTAAAAAGATACTTAGATCATAAACGGCATGATATTAAAGCGTGAGTTTAGGTCACACTGTGCTATAAAATAGTATACGATTCTCGTGTCTTGAGTGGTATATTATTATTTCGCGGCGCTAAGCTCCCTGTTCAGACCACTTTACGCACCGTGTCGTAATCTACTATTGAATTCAAGTGATATCTGATATATCGATATACTTTTCTTTTATTTTCTAGAGCGGTAAGTAACAATAAATTTCTTAGCACCCCATAGGTCAGTTAACCCATAGCTCATGCGGTAATGACCCGTGCAATAATGGTGGATTCCGGGTTAGATTCCTGGCTGGCCCGTTATTTATGTGACACATAAATATATTTCGTTCTTGGGTCGCGCTTCGAAGGCTGGTTTACGCGTGTAAGTTTATACTTCCCCTACAGACCTATTGCGGGTGCATGAGTGTGTATTGAATGTATGTATGTGTGAATTAGGGTCACGCATTAATAAAATCATTCTGGACAAAAAAAAAATAACCGACTTCAAAATTAGGGATAACTCAAACACTACTTGTCATATGTCGCTGAAATTTAAGTGGGAGCACATAACAAGCACCAGCTTTCGATTAAAAAAGAATCATGAATATCGAATCACAAAGTCGAAAGTTCAAACATAAAAACATAATAATTACTTTTTAACAAAAAATAAAACCAACGAAAAAAAAACCGAAAAGCAAAAAATAAAATAAACCATTTAGTATTATAAATTAAGATCCGAAATTAACAGTAAATAAATAATTTTGAGACCGTGCCAAACAAACAACCAAAATTAATTACATAAAATTCATAATATTATGAGGGCAGCGGCATGTGATGCACACGGCAGCAGCAGCGCGGCGCACATCTTTTCGCCGTTTGTTTTTTCATTGGTTTGGCACCGCCTCAAAATTACTTATTTACTGTTAATTTCGGATCTTAATTTATAATACTAAATGGTTTATTTTATTTTTTGCTTTTCAGTTTTTTTTTCGTTGGTTTTATTTTTTGTTAAAAAGTAATTATTTTTTAATTTTTAGTTGCTATAATACTTGTAATTAATAATAAATTATTGATTTTATGAATTATAGATTCAGTTACCAGGAAAAAATGTAGTAGATGAAATATCAATCATCCCCTATTTTTGTACCTATAGGGGTAAAATTTTGTTTCGAAATTTAAACAAGAGTAACCTCAAGGTATATACTATTCAATAAAAAAAGAATCATCGAAATCAGATCATCCAGTACAAAGTTATTGGGGTTAACATGTAAAAATTCCGGGTAAAAAACGGGTGAATAATCAATCATTCCCTATTTTCGTACCTTTAGGGTGGGAATAAAATTTTCAAAAAAATATGGGACCAACTTCAGGACATACCCTATCCAATAAAAAAAGAATCATCCAAATCGGACCACCCTGTGCTGATTTCTGCGTGATCATACATAAAAAAAAATATACGTGTCGAATTGAGAACCTCCTCCTTTTTTTTTCGTCGGTTAAAAAATACAGTCGAATTGAATACCTCCTTCTTTTTTGACGTCCGCGGTATAAAAGGGAGTTAAATACTTTTGCCTGTGGACTGATGTCCACTGATAAAACTGATGTAAAACCAAAGGCAACTGATGCTACAATAACTTTCCCTAATTGAACTGTAATCTAACGTCGCCCAGAATCCGAAATTTATTCTGAAGCTTTTTGTTTTCTTGAAATATTTTGATGATAAAATACTAGATAACTAGGATAAAGAAAGTAAAAACGTTGTTTGGACAGAGAAAAATCTTTTTAATTACATTTGAATGACACAGTCATATCAAAAAACCCATATTCGAATATCGAAGATTACTAAAGAGTTTTCACACTTCCCCTCAAACAACATCCATCTTCAGATATCCTCACATCACACCACTCTACACACACCCACACTCAGATCGCGCACACATTTGTTAAATGCCACACGACCTAATGGTTTTGTCAGCACATCTGCTGGGTTATCCTCCGTACACACATAGTCCAGATGTACAACATTCTTAGCAATACAGTCTCTCACATAATGTGCCCTTATGTCTATATGTTTCGTCCGTCTATGCGCTACAGGATTGTACGCAAGTTTAATAGCACTCTGATTGTCTACGAATATACAAATAGACCTAAGACATTCACCTCGTATAAATGCATTCAGCTGCCGCAAGTGAACTGCCTCCTTTGTTGCCTCTGAAAGTGCAATATACTCCGCTTCCGTTGACGACAATGCTACACAAGCTTGTTTCCGGCATTCCCAATTAATCAACGAGTTTCCGCATCTAAAAATAAATCCAGAGTAAGATTTCCTATCTTTGATGTTCCCTCCCCAGTCAGCATCTACAAATCCCGTGATGTCCTGCACCGGTGACTTGGAAAATATCAAACCGAGATCCCTTGTACCTTGAAGATACCTCAAAATATGTTTAGCGGCTTTCCAGTGACGTTCCTCACAACAAGAGTTGTACTGCGCCAAGAAATTTACCGCAGCCGCAATATCCGGGCGTGTGTTACAAGCCAAATAGTTAAGCGACCCTATGAGCGCTTGATAACTACGAGAGTCTTGGCCGGACAAGAGCTTACCTCCTTCCCCTTCCGCCAAGGCTTTATGGAAATCCATTTCCATCGGAGTTTTCGCTGGTTTGCAGTCGGACATACCATATTCATTCAAGATCTTCGAAATAAACCTCTCTTGACTCAAATATATACCGGTATCCGTCCTAGACAAAAGCATACCCAAAACTTGTCTAGCTTCCCCTAAATCCTTTATCTTGAAATGTTTACGAAGATTGTCTAATAATACTTCTTTCTGCTGTTTGTCTTTGTAAAATAATAAAAAATCGTCGACATATAAAGCGATATAAAAATTATTATTTTTGTAAAGACAACTATCAAAGTCACAACGTTTGAAGTTTAATGACAATAGCACTTCGTTTACTTTTTCATTCCATGACCGAGAAGCTTGTTTAAGGCCATATATTGCTTTTTCTAGTAAGCAAACTTTTCCTTTTGAGTTTTCGTCTATGCAACCCTCCGGCTGTCGCATATAAACCCTTTCATGTAAATCACCGTTCAGAAAGGCGGTATTTACATCGAAATGACTGATGTACATGTCCTTTTCAACAGACAACGATAGCAGCAGTCTAACTGTCGATCTTCTCACGACTGGTGAATAAGTTTCAAAGTAGTCGACACCGTAGGACTGAGTGAAACCCTTCGCCACAAGTCGAGCTTTGTAGGTCTTGTTCCCATATGCATCATACTTGTATTTGAAGATCCACTTATTTCCCACGATTTTAGCTCCAGGTGGCTTGTCGACGAGCTTCCAGACTTTATTCTCGCACATAGAATCCATCTCTTTCTTCATAGCTTCCTTCCAGTTATCCTTATCTTCCCGATTCAAGGCTTCTTTAACTGTCAAAGGCTCCTGCTCTACTGTACAGCATGTAAGTCCATGAGTATTTCCTTGACGAATTCTGTTACGCAGAGGATAACGACATTCAACTTCGTTTGACTCTCCTCTATCAATAGTATCTTGAACTTCAACGTTTTCCACCATGACATTTTCTGCTCCGCTATCACCCGTTCCACCCATTTCCACTTCCGCATCCTCATAAACTTCAGCTTCATCTGCAGAACTTAACCCTTGAGAAGTATCTGCACAACCAGGTGACGAACCTGACTGGCCTTCTACCTTTGCAAGTTCCCAAATTACTTTAGTACCTTTGTCATCACTGTCTACGAGTTGACTAGAATCCCCTGAAATAGCTGTAGAGTCCTCCAAGAAAACTACATCCCTTGCTCTTACAATGACGCGTGGATTACTGGGATTTATGAAACGATATCCTTTGGTTTCTTCACAGTAACCAACAAAGATATGTTCTACTGCTTTAGGGCTCCATTTAGTCCGAGTTTCCTTGGGCACGTGCACAAACGCTTTCGTTCCAAAAACTCTAAAATGATCAATAGGCTGAGCCTTCCCTGTCCACAACTCCTCAGGAATCTTACCATTGTTACCACTATGAGGCAGCCTGTTCTTTGTATAAACAGCAGTATTACATGCTTCTGCCCACAGTTTCACACTCAATCCCTTTTCCGCCAACATAGCACGAGCCATCTCCACGATAGTGCGATTGACTCGCTCCACTACGCCGTTTTGTTCAGGAGTGTAGGGAACAGTCAATTGATGTTTAATCCCCTTTTGCCGTAAAAACCTATCAAAATTTTTATTCACAAATTCTTTACCATTATCTGTGCGTATGCACTTCAATCTCAACCCGGTCTCTAATTCTACAGATGCTAGAAAACTTTTAAAATGATCTAAAACTTGATCTTTTGATTTAAGAAAATATACAAATGATTTACGTGTAAAATCATCTAAAATAACTAGCATATACCGAGATCCACCGTATGAGGGTTCAGACATAGGACCACAGATATCTGCGTGAACCAGTTGCAATCTTTCGATTGCCCTTTCAGCCTCACCAACTGGAAAAAGTAAACGGTGTGCCCTCCCCTTAATACAGGCTATACAAGGCTCCATTACACTCTTTCCAAAATCCATACCTGGAAGCTTACGTAAATCTCGCTCATTAACGTGTCCAAGCCGCCGATGCCACAACATCAAAGGATTACCTGCTTTTAATGACGCCAACGCAGCCCCATCTACAACCACCTGACAACCTTCAAGCTTGTAGATACCTGAGACTTCACTTGCAGTAGTCAAAAGCTTTCCCTTGAAATGACCTGGAATCAAATGGTGAATTAGCTTGCACCCATCCCTGTCAAAACTCACTTTCCATCCTTTCTCTACTAATTTTGAAACTGATAATAAATTAACACGCAAATTAGGTACATACATGACATCCCTCATAGCAAGCATTCGTCCATTTATACTCACCATGATGTCACCTTTACCCGCGCATTCCATCTTATCATTATTCGCACATTTCACGTCACTCATACCAACATTAGCTATTAAATCTTTAAACAAGTGTTTCTGAAAAGTCATATGTGAAGATGCCCCACTGTCGATGTACCACTCCGTCGGATTGAAGGAGTCCCCGGCGCTGAAGGAAGACAGGCTCACGACGTCCTTCGGTTTGGAAGTCGAATCTGCTTTCTTTCTTTCAGGACAGTCTGGTTTCTTATGTCCATATTTTCCACACTTAAAGCATTTAATTTTCATGTTCTTGTCTTTGTCCCCATTCCGTTTCTTACTCACACTCAATGCCGAGTCCGCTGAAGACGATGTATTACAACCTTGACGTGAATCCTCCTGTAGTAACTTCTGCCGCACATTCTCTGAAGTCAATTTCATCCCAGAGTGTTCCAGTGCCATTCTCATAGGCCTGTACTCTTCAGGTAGTCCTCTCAGTAACACGACAGCTACAAGATCATCGTCAAATCCGGTGGCAATATCCCTCAGTTTTTGAGAAAGTGACATAACCGCAGCAACATATTCATGCATGGATGAGTGTCTCTCCAGCTTCTCATCCAGCAACGCATTCATGAGGGTAATCCTGCGATTGACGCCTTTATCCTCAAATGCTTTAGCTAAGCTATCCCAAGCGTCTTTGGCATACTTTGAATTTTGTACGTACGCGTATAGTGTAGGTTCCACATGCAGACAAATCAAAGCTAATGCATCTTGGTCCTTCTCGATGGCGATGGAGTCTTCGGAATCCGGGTACTTTGACGTATACGTGAACAATTTTTCTCGTATGAGAATCATTTTTATTGCGAATTTCCACGTAGAATAGTCATCTAGACCGCAGAGGTTCTTGATGGCGAATTTTGTGGATAGGGCCATAACCTTTTGATGATAAAATACTAGATAACTAGGATAAAGAAAGTAAAAACGTTGTTTGGACAGAGAAAAATCTTTTTAATTACATTTGAATGACACAGTCATATCAAAAAACCCATATTCGAATATCGAAGATTACTAAAGAGTTTTCACAAAATATAATAATAAGAAGAATATCTTGTTACAAATGAAAAGTAAACTGAAGTATTTCCAAACCAAACAACTAGCTTTTAAGGGACCAGGTAGAGGAGTAGCCAAGTTACACTGAACGCGGATATGGCCCGTTGGCACACATCCCACCCTCGTTATAATACGTGCCGAGTGTTTACCAATGCGAACACTTGCCAAAATATACGAGCGCTCTGATGTTTTAAATTTTGTTTTATTGATCTCGATGCGGACCGGCCGGGCGGCCATGAGAAACGCTTACACGAAAACCACCTCGAACCTCAATGCTCTGGGGTTCCCATGAGTTAGGTCCGATACTGAGGTTGGTAAAAAACATTGCAGTTTGTAACGATTTTCGAATTAGGGATTTGTTTGTTTATGAAATGCTTTAAAGTGCTGATTTTTATTAAAAAGAGTTTCCTTTCCCCCTTTCTGCTAAATTGATTTTAGACATGTGAATAAATTCAAGGAAGTACCTACTATATACAACAAAAATAGGATGACTATCGCATCAGTTAGATTAATCACAGTTAGTAACTTAACAAGTTACGGAGTCTAACTCTATCCTGCGCATGATCGAATTGTAACTATTGTAATTTTATGCTTCACTATAATCTCACTTGATGGCATGTAGTGGTGGAAAATTGTGATTTAGTTATTTTATAACTTTATAATTGTTTGTTATAAATTTTAGGTGTATTCTTTATTTTTCACATTTTTACTTACAATACTCTTAAATTATAATAGGCATGTTAATAATTCATTTTTGATGCTGTCGATACAAGCTAGGCTGCTCGCATATTTTAACAAAATTCAACGTCATCGGTCAATTCATCGCTCGTTAATTCAAATTATTAAGTGCACAATTTAAATGTTAAGCGTGATTTCATAATTAACGTTTTCCAGTTCACGAATTTTTGATCCAATCAAAAGTTATTTTGTAATAAAATTTTACCCGTGACGCGTGTCACCGGAGCGAAAGCTGGATAATGACGTATTATCCACCTCATAATTCCGGTGGCCCGGATTGCTTCGTTTTAAAAACTGCTGAAACAGGACAATGGATGGCTTTATTCCGTAATCTGTAGTTATCGATACACTTCTGACTTGGCCAGTAGCTCACAATCAGATAATGATGCAATAAGGCGATCAGTAATTGTCGCTCAGTATTTGTCATTATATTTTCACAAGTAATTATAATGTATTATTGTATTGTGTGTTTAACTTGCGTGTTTGCAGCATGTGTATCATACATTTAAATTATGTGTCCATTAAACAAGTGTCCCGGCAACTAACTAAATAGTTAGTTTCGTTATAAAATCTCAGTAGATCCAGTCACGGTTTGCAATTTAAAGTTGGAAATACTCCGCTCTTATATTCAAAGTTCACGTGAACACGTGATTCAGTCACTTGCCTCACCGTCTATTGAGAAAACTTTTGCGAAGTGTAAATAAAACTATGAATACAAGTTAGTTTACTTCTATTGTTTGCTTCACATTATTAGATTCAGACTAAAGGAGAGAAAAGAAAAAATATTTCCATGTGTACGTCATATACTATTAGGATGTGGTGTTAAAGTATTTTTTGTCTCTCATGTACGTATTACAAGATATACATAGATATTATTCGTGATCATGGTGTTTTCAAATGACAAGTTGAGTTTTTCCTTACGTCCGCTAGGGGCGTCACTAATCAACTCATACATGTAAATTATGCTACGATTACCCTCAAATATGGGAGAATCCGAAAGTCCGTGAACTTATTACAGATATAGTTTTTCGCACGTTCGCCGGCACTGAAACAGGTGTCGCATCTAAAGTGCAGTTTAAACCGCCTTTAGAAAAGCCAAAGTCATTTGGAGTGGGTTTGTATCCTGACCACCTCATTGGCTCAGTCTCGTTAGTAACATTCGTCCGTGGAAACGACGCAAACTTGAGAGATTCTGTATTAATATCAGCTAAGTAAACCACCTATTAAACAAGATCTCTCTTTACGTTGTAACAGCTGGCGCTCGGAGATCGTTTTGTCTGGCAACCGTTTAATTACTTGGCTTGGCTCAAGGCGCTTGATCACTATGAACTTTGGTACCGAATGGAGGGTAGTTGGGACTTTCTTTTTGTTTTTAACAGTTTTATTAGCGCTTCTCTTATTAAGAAGTTCACTTCAGTGTTTTTTTATTACGCCCGTTTGGTATTTCTACTATGTTAGTTCTGAACGTTTATTTTATACATCTTTCTTCTCATTCTGTAATATCATCTTCGTTTTATGACTAAACATTAGACAACATCCAAGAATTAGCTATTTACAATCCAATATATTTAAGACCATAATTAACATTAAAATTCGTTCATATTATTATTTTGTATTCAATTCCAAAAACTCATGATTCGAACTTTAAATAAAGAATTAAGAAATATTCACCATTCGAATTTAAATAATATCTGGAATGAAATCGTTTCTGTAGACGTTCCATTTCACATTTAAATACAGCAGGGCATGAAAGAGAACGTTTCTTCATATTTTAATATTGCCTTTGTAAATCGGAAAGTCACAAGTCAAATGTTAAGCGATTAACTTGATTTCAGGCGATGAAAGAATAATGATATAAAATCATTGGAACATAAGTTATGCAAAGAAATTATTATAATTGTTTTCTCGGTGGTACTTATGCATGACGATAAGATTCTGTCCTTGATACCATTCGCGTTACTGATGTCCAAGGGTGACGGTGGCCAAATATGTAATTTGTGGTTGCTTGCTATAATCATAATCATAATCATTTATTTGCTATAAATGTGGTGGTATTTTAATACAATATGGTTTTCACACATTTAGCTTTTCCAAGCATGCAAATATTTAAAGTATTATAATTGTAACATTTTATTCTAATAATAAATTAAATAAAATTGTAATTAATGTCAATAGGTGTAATAAATGTCAAATTATAAATTCATTAAATAGTGATGTCAATCTGTTATTAATAAATAAAATGCTTAAGTAATAATAATACGTATTAAAAATTTAATTACATTAGTGTCCTCAGATATCATATTATGAGTTAACGATAATATTTCCAACATTCAGTGAACATTAAGTCTACCGTTTGTTGCCTGTTTTAATATTTAATTTAAATAAACATTGAAGTCGTTTTTAATTACAATAAAAAACACAAGATCGGTACTAACGATTTCAAGTCAGATAACATCATCCTCATTATAATCGCTAGCAGTGAAACAGACCGAGCGATAACTTCGCCTTATGTCAGGACGTCACAAATGGAACATCAAAAGTCGTAAGATCGAGTCTTTATTTCTATGTTTGTCATATAAGTGTGTCGTCGTGTAAATACTGCCGAGTACCGACAACATTTTGTCAACAACATTATGTAAATTGTATGGAAAATACAATTTTATTCCTGTAACTTAGCAACTAAGAAGAAGCTGACAAAACGCTCGAAACTGCCCGAAGTTGACAAAAGTTTCACGTATGCGAGAAATTGTGCTGTTACGAAAGATTTGTATTGTAACCTTTTCAATGCATACAATCCTGTATACAACGTTTGTCAAAATACTGCAAATATACAGCTGTACAGCGATTCTGAAGTTTTTCCACTCAATACTATAAAAATATCAAATATGAGTACTACAATAATACATCTTATAGGGTACATAGACAGAGTACAGAGAGAGTAAAGGGAAGTTGAGTTCGCATAGTCCATTACTTTAAGTGTGTCTAGGACCTATTAAAATTGTATGCTGTGCATTATGCCTACGTCTTTTCCCAAGATCTACAATAACAGTATTGGTTTAGAATAGGCATGATGACAGTAAGTAAAAATCACTAAAACTATGTATTCATTTAATGAAACTCTATTAATGGATTACAAAACACGCATTTATCGTATTATTATTAGCGATTTTCACAATATTTTTGATAAAATAAAACTACAAAATACGGCAAGCCGCCATCTTAGCTAAAACGCCAGTCAGTCTCAATTAGCGCGAATTACGTCACACGCCTTAAAACAAATGAATATCACCATACTAATAATGACGGATTGTCTTTTGTTTTCCTGATAACTGACGTCACTACCACGCCCTGACACTTTGAAGCGTTTTGGTGCAAATTTTAAACTTATAAATTGCAATGTATTTATTTTATACTAAACCTTATTTTTTTTGCGGAAATATGACATACGTTGTAATTATAATATATTTACCAACAATATAGAACAGTATTTCAAAATCTGTCATCATGCCTATTATAATATGCAAAGAGCGTAAAGTATTTTAATATACGTACCTCGAGCTGCACCTAGTTTAAGTCTTTTCGTACCCGTGGGTTAACTAGTTACTCCTGCTTAACAAAGGCTTCAGTCACTCTAATTTGAATTTCACATTCAATTTAGCAACAGCCCTTGGAGCGACCCGTCAATTATAAAGTTCACTAATTTAATAAATATGTTATAACCGAAACCCTAATTCATCCTTTCCCTTTCATAGTGTTTCATAAATTAAACCAAAAATCATCGCTTAAAGTTTCGGTGATAGATAGCGATTGGTTGTGAAGAAAGTTGGCTTGAAGTTGAGCAATTATATTAATTAACCTTTATGTCCAACTAGTCCTATTTAGCCTTGGAGAACTGAAATACCTTATCACTACGCATGAATCAGTTTGGATAAAACTAGGTAGTACAGAGCCCAGCGACCTTCAACAGGAAGGACCTGATAACATAGGCTTGACCCTGACTCTACAGGGGGGTTTTATCCCAGGGGACTGACTTGGACTTAAGATGGATCAACGCCACTTAAATTTCTTATTCCTTGTACACCTCAGTTTTTGGAGTGAGAAATTAAATAAATAAATCCTTATTTCTCTAACAGCGCCAAGGTTGCATTCATGGAGAAGAACTCCCATACATCTTTGGTGCCCCCCTGGTAGGAGGCTTGGCGCACTTCCCCCGCAACTACACGAAAGCAGAAGTCGCTCTCTCCGAATCCGTCATGCTCTATTGGGGCAACTTCGCCAAAACCGGGTAAGTGTTCTTGCCAACTTCCTTAAGATCCTCACTCGCATCCTTGACTGCGGAGTTTGATATTAACTCGAACTCGTCTTATTAGAACGGCTGGAATTTCAAATTAACTTTTTCAATTACAATGTATTCAATATGGCTAATACTTTATTTCGTGCTTTTGCGTAACAGAGAAATTATTTAGACACTTGATGTGTTACTAAAATGTTGTATCGAAAACTTGTGTCTCATGTACGTTAAAAATTGCCTCCTGACTTTGATAGAATAAATGCTGATCAATTTATAAAATAACGGTTTTTCATAAGACTGTATCATAAATAGTAAATTTAATATTAAATAATTAATTATTAATTTTTTTTCACACAGAAACCCGAACGAAGCTCAAGAAAGTGACCCCATCAGAGCTGGCAGACAGGAGCGAGTCAGACTGAAGAACATTGAATGGACTGCTTATGAGGCAGTTCACAAAAAGTATTTGAATATTGATATTAAATCTAAACTGAAGAATCATTATCGAGCGCACAGGTGAGCAAATCTGTTATGAATTAAGTTATTAATATTGCTACTGGTACTAAAATAACTGATACTAATATTTTTCTGCGGTTGGCTACAACCGTCTTCTTTATGTCAGCCGCCAAACAACTCGTCGTATTCCGGCTGGAGGCTTGAAAGCCAGTACCTAGTTTCTTTCAGTCTTATTTCTCTCTCTTTTTTCGGCTTGCAATTATAGATCGGTGGTCTTTGATGTTGCTGTTGTCTACAGGCTATGGTCACGTCATTTACTATCAGGTGGCTTGTTTGCTTGCTTGTCTGGCTATTTACAATAATAAATAATAATAAAATATTCTTATCAACTCAAAAGTATTTTAAAGCTTAATTGCGTGGTACCTTACTCTAAAAAACCTCATGATTTAGTCACGATGTTAGTACTACGAAAGAGAAACGTAATTTTTACATCTTAATTTTAAGGTGCTCATATTCTTTTTTAATTGCCCACAGATTGTCATTCTGGTTGAACTTAGTACCAGATCTACATCGACCAGGAGGAGAGGATGTTCCTCAATCGCATCATCAGCTTGAACACGAGGACTCGTCTCTCCAGCCAATGTTGAAGACGTTTACTCCAGCATTCAAGAAGACAACAGAAGTGGTGTTAACTGATACCGGTGTTGCAACCAAAGTTCCGCTGTTGGCGATATTGAATGTAACTGCACCAATGAATTTTAATGTGATCGGACTGAATATCGGAACGCCTAGTACTGGCGCGGAAAGTAAATCGGACACTTCAACAACGGCGCCACCGGAAGATGGATTTGCTGCTTACTCCACTGCCCTTAGCGTAACTATAGCGATAGGATGTTCTTTACTAATTTTAAACGTTTTGATATTTGCCGGAGTTTATTATCAGAGAGATAAGACACGAATGAACGGACAGGAAGGTCATTCGAATGGATCGCACTTGAAGAAGCGAGTGGAGAATGGTCAAATGCCGAATAATATTTGTGGGGATTTAGAAAGCGCCTTATCCTATCAAACTAGCTTGAAAAATGATCCGGCTACGATCTTGAGCCATCACCACACTCATTCTCATCATCAGCTGCCACCGCCTGAATTCGCGGATTTGCCCAGCAATAACGTGGCTGGGATGGCGACGTTGCCTCGCGCTCCACCGCCGCCTAAACTCGGTAAGAGCAATATTAATACTCTAGCCAGTGGTCAGCTGCAGGAGAACCAGCCGTTGCTCTCAGCGCACCAGATGCAGATGATAAATACGAACACTCTGACGAAGAAGAACACGCAACTGAACGCGAAGTCGAACATCACAATGGAGGAGTTGAGAGTGTGACGTCAGCGTGCCTGACTGCAGCGGGCCGGCAGTTGCAGTGACGTGGTACACCACGACGAGATCGTGTGACTTCCGCCGGACCTTCTCGAGTGCGTCACAGACTATATTTGACTTTAGTGGCTCACTTGGATTTAGAAGGTGTACATTCGTGACTAAGTGATAAAGTGACAGTTTTAAACGTTTAGAATATTACCATATCCATGGTCGAGGAAATAGATGAAGTGTTAGAATTCGACGTTACGGACGATATTATCTAAGGTCAATAATGTGTAAATGATTGTAAATATATATAGGAGAAACTGAAGTGAAATTTGTATATACGAGAAAGAGGTTCAGCCGCATATCCATCCTAATTACGATTTAAACTAATCTCGAGATTGGCGGAAGTTTATAATTAATGGCGTGGTGCGATTTCTGTCTGTTATCGAAGTTTGGAGATTCGGTTCTGTATATACTAACTTTACACTGTCATAGCTGTTATAAATTATATATTAGATGATAAAGTATAGATAGACAAGGAAATATTAGATAGTTTACCGCGGTGCATTAAGGCACTGAAAGGGTATTTTAAGGTCAACGATTTTCCAATTTCGATAGTAGGCCTGAATGGCGTCTGATTGAATATAGATAATTTCTGTGGTAATTAGATAATTATATTGAAAGTTGTTAAAAGAAACCAATTTCATTATGCGACGGGTTATATTATCGATTTAGAAGCAATACTTATTTTACTGTGGAGCTAACTTTAATTGAATAAAAACATTCTCAACTATGCTCACTAGAAATATTGTTACGGTAGAAATATTTTCCTCAGAGATCGAATTTGTTTCGTAATCCTATAAACTGATTATGATTTCGCTTACTTTCTTGCATATTTAGATAGAATCCACTCGAAAAAAATTGAAATGTTTGCTTTCACATTTCTCAGTGTTAACATGTTTCTAGTAAGCAGACCGTCGTAGTTTAAGTTTTAACATAGACGGACCAATAGTTTGTTGTATATATGTAAATAGATTTAGAGCGATACAACAGGTTGTAAACCCATTAATTAATCCTTAACTAATACTGACTGAAAACCGTCAATAACGTTTCAAAGTGCTTGTAACTACGTTAAAATGTCTCAATAAGTAGGGGCCTTTTATGTAACACCAACGTACCTACTGTTACCAACAATGTTAACAATAATGTTTGTTTATTAAATTAAACTCAATTAATTTAATTATTATTACATTCACTATCAACAATGATTGCAGTTCTTCTAAAGATGGTAATATTGACCATACTACGATGTTGTCTGTTGTGAGTTCGATAAAAAATTAACTTATTAAAAATTTACATTAGGTAAGTGAATATTAAAATAGGACACGGTTCTTTAAAAAAAGATAAATAATTTATGGTTATTGAATCATGATAAATCCCAGCAAATAAGATTTTATCGTTAAATTTTTCGTCATTCAAAACCTCGACAATGAAATTTCTGGACGTTTTAAAAAGTTAATCAATCACCTTGTTTTTAAGGACGAAAAATGATTGACAAATTCACGAAAGGCAAGCACATTGCGTTATAAATCGTAGCTCAAAGACGAAACTTTTTTACTTCAAATTACTTCACTTTTTAATTCAATTACATACTTACTGAAAAGGAATAACAATGAATAGATGAATTTAAACACACTACAGATTAAGGGGTTCGAACATTAAAATTTATCTATAGTCAGTCTACAGACGAGTCTTAAATTATTAAAATTGACACTACTGTTTGTGCAAATAGTAATTTAAATTAGTTTAAAAATGATTAATAGTAAACAGAAATTAGTTTTAGCATTAAAAGTATATGTTTATAAATTATTTGAATTTTGTGTCAGTGTTATTTTTCAATTACAAATTACCGTTAAAAGTCCACTGACCGCTATCAATGCAACTGGTCAAAATTTCAACGTAAGTATACATTTTTTGAGCATTTGTATTAGATTAAAACAATGTATGTATGAACATGACAGCTTAATAAGTGATGTATGAAAGCAGAGCTTTTATTGAGGGACTACGTTTAGTCTTATTGAGGAGAATACAGGCGAATTTATCATAATTATCAAGCTCTTAGCTAAATTCCGTAATCTAGGTACGTAACCTACATACCTACCCTTTCAGAGGGTGAACAAGTAGGTATTCTCGCCTCAACCACGCTCATGTCATTTAAATGCGAGTAACCAGAATTAACATACCTTTACCTATGCCTTTGAAAGATTAGGTGCATGCGGATTTCTTCTCGATGTTTCTTGCGTGCTAATGATAAATATTTCTGGTTTTGTTGCGATAAAAACAAAAAAATGCAAGTCGATTTAAACGTCTAATAATAGGTATATTGTATGGTTTGGGATTTTAACGTAATAAAATACTTAACAGTGACATAAAACGGTAGTTTCTGAATAATACAGTATTTTTCTTTATTTTTTAAGCATTTCAATAATTAATAGTTTTAAATAAAAATGTAATTAAATCACCCCTAAGTCAAGTGTAGATTATAATAGCAAATAAAGAGCAAAAAATGCAATAGAATGGACTGCAAGTCATTGCTGATTACTTATAATCACATCAAGATGAGACGAAAACAATATTAATAATTTTTGTGTAAAACAATTTATTCAATCTGAAATGATTTTTTTAATATTCATAGAGATTCCAAAGGCACAATGATCTAAAAATGTATAATTTATTGTAATTAACTACAGTTACTTGATATTTTAAACAAAAATGTTGTAAATTGACGGGGTTTGTATAGAAACTCGACTTACCGAAATACAGACTTGGAACTTGTAATAAAATAATTGAGTTGAATATTTATTCTGTATTATTTAATAATCCTGATCCATAGTGAAAAATAAACTTGTATTTTCCCACCTTCCCCATGGGTTTGAACACGAGACAATTATTACACTCACTGGTATGCTACCTTTACATTACAGAAGTAATAATACTTGTTTTAAAAATAAACACACAAAATATCAATATCAAGCACAGAAAACTTAAAAGTACAAAATAATATCAAGTAAGCCTTTGACACAGGCTACTAACGACGACGAAATAAATAATAAAACATAACACACTCATAGCTCCACACCAGGATTCCCTGTGTCGTGGGTGCCATGGACAACACACAGAGACAAGAACACTATTAATTTAAATATTTTGGGCTCAATTCAAATTATGCTGTCCAAAATGGTGAACTTATATATTAATATTCTTTACCAGACGACCAACATACCAAATAGATTGAGACGAAAAGCGTTAATTCAGCGGCAAGCACGGTAATTACCCAACCTTTTGTCATGAACATCCTGCCTGCCTGGACGACGCGGTTTCCCTCGTCATTTGTTATGCGCTCTACAAACAATTGGAAGGAGCGTCTTCAAGAAAAGGGTGACTCCTTATCTCCACTTTTCATCAAGTGGGATTGTGGTCAAGCATTGATTTATTTTAAATAAAAAAAAATGTAATGTATACAGTGATGAAGATATAATAAAAAGTAAAGTACATTCGTAAGTATATAGTTACATTCATGATCTCTTTCTTCTATCCTGTAACTGATCAACAACACGTCATATACCTAAATTTTATCTGATTTAAACTTAAAAGTGTTTATGGAAAAATATTTCTTTATTAACCTCCCTGAAATTTTAGAGGATCCTATAATTACATTTATACATACCTAATGATAATATTCAACAAGGTTACGTAAATGTAGGTACATAAAGCCTAGGCTTTAAACCTCAGTTTTCGACTTTGTCGGTACTCTTGTACTTGTCGGCTTTTGTCCATCTATTACACTCTTTAATAGATCTATTGTGTAAAGTTAGACTGTCCAAAGTTTGCGAGCAAAAATTGTGACGTCTTATTCCTCCCAATAACATATCGTTTGGCCGGTAACTGGAAGTTTGTTGATGACAATAAAGCCTTCGCTTCTCATTTTGCTGTTAGAAAACTATTAAAAAGTTATTTATTTAAGCGGTCCTCAGACTACTTAAGCGTAAATTATACCGAAACGAAATTTATTAATGGAAGCATAAAACCTCAATAAATTTAACATTTAGCCGTTTCTAATTATAAAAGGAAATCTTTCAGTGAATTTATTATCGCTTTCATTCGCAACCTCCGCGCCGCATAAATTATTTAATGTCCGGCGGTAAACAATATCCGCTGTTATCCAAACGGAAGAAGCTCTTGTACCTCCGCTTTTGCTTCAAAATGGTATAATTTAAAAGCGTAACTGCAGGTACAATAATATTACAAGCATTATAAGGCAGAGTCGTAGGTACTTTGCCCACGTTTTTCCAGGCTACTTTATAGTACCTATACCTACCCTATAATATGTTATCCCAGATGGTCTACCTGCATGCTTTTCATGAAACTCCGTCCAGTCATTTTTGCGTGAAAGATTTAAAAAACACCCATACAACAAACAAACAAACTTGTGATAACAATGTTGTAGGTACGTTGTACTCGTACGTACTTGCTAAGACTCGTTCAGGCTGGAATTTGAGAGCTACATAATTCCTTCTCGGTTACTCTCGGTGCCTCTTATTACTTTTGGCTTCAGTGAAAGCTTTGGTGTTGCAATCCATCTTGTCTACTCATTCGTTGGTATCTATTTATTTATATAAAACACAAGAAATATACGTCCTTTATAAACTTTGAAACCATCCAACAAATGTGCCCCAAGATGTTTACTGGGAATCTTTCCGTGAATCCTGCCTACATGGCTGCCACCCTCTTGCTAGGCAAAAAATTATGAGGAATGATCTGTGTCTGTAGTAAGCCATTGATTGGTTGATGAAATCGAAGAACCTACATAGTAGTGCCTCTACTCCAACTGAAACACAATTTCACAGTAAACCCAACCTTCGTCAGTTCATCAAGAGAGTTCACCATGAACATGAAAGGAAATTGTTTGAAAAATATAAATTGAGCCTAAAATACAACAAATGCCGAGCCTCAAACCTAATACAGTCGATTAGTGAAGTTTTATAAAACACTATAGAACGTTACTCCATTAGCTTTAGACCCACTGAATTTTCACTTGACTTCACTTGCCCATAATGCTACGCCATTGAGCAAAATGGGTGAATACCTTTGCACAGTGGGAAAGGTATAAGAAAATAGAAATTTGAATCAAAATTCCAGCTAGTGCCGTATTTAATAAGTGAAATGAATAAACCATATAATAATATGCTTCTCGTTTTAACCTATTAATAATATTTTACATTTTTATGGTTGTGCAGCTCAATCAAAAAATATTTTGGAATGTAGGTTTCTCTATCGCCTATTAAATTTCAGATAATATTTAGTTCTGTTAAACGAATAAAATAAAATACATAAAGATATACTGTAAAATGTAGGACAAAGAAATTAGGATGACTAATTAGATTCTAGCATTTCAAAATGAAACACCGTTATGTATGCAAATACGAGCAACTGCCGCAGCAAATGGGTTTTATGCTGGACGCAAGAAACAAATTTAATCGTGTCTGTCTCTTGCACACTTTTATTATGACATGAAAGTAATAAACGTGTGTTCATATTTCATCCTGATTTAGTAACATAAAATGCTTTTTAGTATTACAAATACTTTTAAAACTATTAAGATTCTCTTATAATACTTGTTTCAAAGTCTCAGAGAGATCACTTCTCCTTTTGTGCTGCATCTTTTGTTGAGATGCGAACTACCATTTTTCTTAAGATGAAAAATGGAAGAGGCCATGAGGCTTAGCTAGTTACTCCTGTTGATCCTGATTGAATCCCAATGTTACCCATATGTTGGTCTAGTTATTTCTCTGTCTGCCCATACAACCAGACTTTATATAACCTGCAATATATCAGCCTTTGGCATTTTGGTCTCATCAAGTTTTCGGATATTTACATGAAAAATATATCGACTGTAATAGAAACTCCACTATAATTAAGTCCATAATATAATTATAAGAACATTTATAAATGCAACACAAGTTTAGCATACAAGGTAATAAATAATATAATTAATATGCGTTAAAAAGTTACATAATACAACTAAATGAACAATGTCTTACAGGAAATATCTTAATATATTGTATAAGTATGTATCTCAGGATTTTAATGAAATGAGTATAGAAACTCATTTTTGGGTACCCGTTTTTATTAACTTATGTATATGCTTGCAAAGTTCTGTATATAAATTAAGTTTAAACGGCGTCAGAGTTATACTGCTTTATTAAATTTTTGGCCCAATGTACGCTCCCTGGGGAACTCCTTATTATTCAACCATCACGCCTTCCTCCGGGATAGAGCAGGAATACGTTTATGTAAATAGCTATTATGTGTGAATAGATTCTCTCTTCCATTTGCAATATAACACGACACATCTCCAGAGGCATTAGCTAATAGTATGAAAGTACTATTTTAAAATATGACTAACGTCGTCATATTATGAAACATCATATTATAGAATAACTTTTGCTAAGACGATATTTTAAGGTCTCTTGATGTTCTTCTTGTTGTGTTAACTATAACGGCTAGGGTAGCTTATGTAGTAATAGGTGACGCTTCACTGGACCATACATTGCGAGCCTGGCACGCACTTGGCCGGTTTAAATAGAACTGTTGTTGAAGTTATTTTCGATGAGATATTAATTTACCTTAAGACAAAAATAAAGAAGACTGTAATAATGTATTCTCATCAATAACTAAAAAGGCTTTTAAGGTAATAAATAAGAATCAAGCAAACATAAAACAGACACAAGATAAAACAAGACACTGTTACAACTATAAGAATATATAAAGTAAGTTTGAAAGCGTTAAGTACTTTAAACTCACTACTAAGTCTTGGTATTACAAAGAGAAGATAAATTCTCACAGAACCCGATTTCGAATTCAACAATGGGTGAGGCTATAAAATATTCCGCCGAAGATTAAAACGGCCTTATATGATATGAGATAAAACACATTGAAAATTCCACACCATTCGTCTGCAAGTATTCAACTCTACGGAGGGCACTTCGGGACGCGTGTCGTATCAAACGCGTCTTATAAGTCGATGCAGTTTAGCTCAATGTGAATTTCCCAAAATTCAATATGTGTAATTTGATTCTTCGTTAATTATTTGCCTGTGTTTTTTGGGATATTACGTATCCTATTTTATTCCAAAACATTGTCTACCTATGTGCGAAATTTATTTTTTTATTTTAATCCTTTATTGCAATTTTATACAATGGGAAGACTAATAATGCCAAGTGGCATTCACTACCAGTCAACCTTTGGTTATGATGAGAATGTGTGGTAGGCTTAAACATTAAAAATTCAAGATTAAATTAATAATTATAATACAACTAATAAACTTAAGCTGTATGAAAATCCTAAATAAATCAATATAATAGGTACATACATAAATACATCAATATAACATACAATATCCTTACATAAATAAGTGTCTACATAAATAAATAAATATTTGTATATTGCATAATTGACATTCGAATAAATAATGTTAACAGGACTCTAAATAGTGCTCTCGAACAAGTTTTTTAAAAGTAGTGATGCACGAAGCTTTCCTAATCCGTTCTTGTAAGGCATTCCAGAGAAGTACAGCCTGAATGTATGATGGATGAGGAGGAAAGATGGATGCATGGATGGATGCATGGATGCACTGTGATTACGCTGTGATAAGCTGCATACGCAAAAAGGTCATTCAAAAAGTATTGAGAAAATTGTTTTTTGTTGTTTTTGAAAATTGATAGTAATGCGGTACTCGTAAGGCTTCAACCCATTAATGGCCCACTACTGGGCACGGGTCTCTCCTCTTGAGGAGGCCTAGAGCATACTCCACCACGCTGCTCCAGTGCGGATTGGTGGAGGGGTTAGTGGCCAACCCAAGTGTCGGAAGTTTTCAAACCGCCCGAGGGCCTCCGACATGGCTTAACGACTGTTATCTTATGATAACAACCGGGACCGACGGCTTTACGTGCCCTCCGAAGCACGGAAACGCTCAAGAAATTTTTGCCACTAGCGGTCACCCATCCAACTACCGACCGCGCCCGCTGTTGCTTAACTTTGTCGATCACATAGGATCGACGCAAGCCGCCGGGCTATGCGGTACTCGTAAACATAATTAAATTGTGTAATGATAAATTTTATTATCAGTGGATCGTGTTCCCGTAAGTTAACTAAAAGAGGTTTTTTAATTCCACTTTCGACTGTTTTTTATTATCATTTGCCTCGTCAAAACCTCCAACGAAACAATACGTAGACTGTGAACGTATCAATTTAATTTTGGAACCGTAGTTCGATCAATTATTTTACTATACCGTGCTAATAAATAACAATAAACGTAAAAATCCTACGCCAATTAACGTCATACTCAACGAAATAATTAATGTGCTCATTAACGTCACTTCCGCTTGGGTAATCTACACTTGGGTGGAAAAAAGTTGACGGCCGTCCATCCCAGTGAATTATAACTCGATAACCTTCCGTTAGTATACTTAGTTCTTTATAAAGGATATTATTCGACTACGAGTAAGTACGTAAGTTTATCGACTATTATGGGCGCTCCATACTCGCGTGAGAATCTCGCCGAGAATCTCGGCAAGAATCTCGGCGAAAATCTCGGCGAGAACTTCCTTGTGTACACACTCGCAAGGTTCTCAGTACAGTTCTCACGCTCGATGACTATGGACGCAGAAGTAACTGCTGCGGCAAGCTTATTACTATGCGCATTTGCATATTATAATTACGCTTATAATAAAGATAAAAAACAAATTAAAAAAAAGTGGAGAAAAAGAAGACTACTTAACTACTTAATACGTGTAAACCGAACATAGCCGAGCATTTTTTTTCTTTCTTTCTTTCTTTTTTCTTTAAATATTGAATTATCATCGGTCCTCGATAAGTCTACGAAGTTTGGAAGAAGTCTAACCGTTTAAAGCTAATATAAAGCGTGTAACTAGGTTTTTTCTTTCTTTCTTTCTTTTTTTTAATATTGAATTGTCATCGCGGCGTCGGTCCTCGATAAGTCCACGAAGTTTTTTTATGGAAACAGCCAGCAATCGAGCTGACGATCTACCTGATGGTAAGTGGCTATCGTCGCCCATGAACATCAGCAACACCAGAGGTAAAAGCGAAAAGTAAAAGCGAACCCCATGGCGAAATAACAATAGTAATAATGGTATTAATTAACAATTAAAATCAATACTACCAATATAATCCCTCCGAGGGTCCTACCACCAGCGGGCCGGATTTAGTCGCCTCTTACGACACCCATCCAGCGTGGGTTTGGGGTTAGTATTCTAAAGCCGCCCCAATACGGAGAAAATTTTATTTGTTTTGTCCATCGAATGTTGATAGGTACGTAGTACGTACCTACGTAACGCACTAGCCAAGGTCCACACACTGTCGATTCATCGTTGCGATATTCATGATTGCATGGATTTTTGTTGCGATCGCCGATATCGTCTGCGATCAAGCAAATCGTTAACAATCTTAACATACACTACCGATCCGTCGTTGCCGACCGATCGCAACGACGGATCGCACAGATCGCATCGTCAATGGCCCCCTTAAAATGTAGTGATTAAGTACTCTGTGTGCAAGACTGTGCGGTTGCCTAGGTAACTAAGTAAAAAATTATCAACACAGGTTCTCGTCAGTTTCTCGCGCGAAAAAACCGAGAACACGGCGAGAACCTGCGAAGATTATGTGAATCGGTTCCACATTCATGTTCTCGTGTTTTTCTCGCCTTCTCGCGAGATTCTCGCGCGAGTGTAGAGAGCCCTCTCATTAACTACTAACATAGCCGTGATAGTTTTCCTTGTAAATTCATCATAATAATATAATCTACTAGCTATTACCCGCGGCTTCGCCCCCGTATTCAAAGGGAAGTAACAATAAGTTGTTTAACATGCATGACTCATTCCTAGATATGATAACATAATAATAATAATAATTCATAAATAAGTACCACGGTACCACGGTAAAAAGTAGCTTACGTTACTCTCCAGCCTCCTACCTATCCCTACACAAAAAATCATACCATAACATCGCTGCGTTACGACGTGAAAGACGGACTAACAAACAAACACACTTTCGCATTTATAATATTAGTATGGATTTTTGATAATTTTTTCACTAGTCCATCTCCAGCCATTTAGCCAGCAGGGGATACTTGACTCTAACCAAAATTATCAATTTAAAGCCAAATATTTCGCAAACGGACCGCTTATTCCAAAAATAGTCTTAGAAGACCCATAATATTTTTGAGAGACCTTTTCAACGATACCCCACGCTACAGGGTACGTGATGAATAAAAATTCATCCTCACGTTACCTGTAGGGGAGGTACCTTGAAAAAAAGTGTTTTTCAATAATTATTTTATTCTACGATTCTGAAGTTTTAATAAATATGTTTATCCATGCCATGAGTTGGGATATGTTTAGAATAGCGCAGGCAAGTTCTAGCACAAAATAAATACAAACACTAGGAAAATTCATAAGCTCACTCAAGCAACGCACAATAGACACCGTGTATATACACCATAGATACATATACACCATGATAACATACAACTACAACAGGATTAAGACAAAAGACTTGCTTGACGATTTCAACTAAAAAAAATATTTAGCTGGACCAGCGCTCTTTCGCCTCGCTCTAGTAACAACTAACTATTCCAAATTAGCCTAAGTGTTGCAAGTGGGAGCAGAACGCTAAAATAACTCTCCGAAGAAAGAATACAGAAGTTTCGACGATTAAATTTCATTTGAGCGTTTCATCCACTACAGAACTGGCGTGAGGATGGTGTGTGCCATTCAGACGCAGGATAATTTTATTCAGCTATGTTGAATACTTGCAAATAGGGATGTCCAGCGTTCGCGCGATATCGATAATTTACGCAAAAAGTAAGTATGAGTTGAGATCAGTTGCTGTTAATAGAATCAGTATATTGATGGCAAAAGAAATAGTTCAGTGCTTTGGAAGCTCATAAAATTCGATGCAACCAATAATACTCTAATTGATCGATGTCTGTACATCAAAGTTATTTGCGAAAAACCTTTAGTGGGAGTAGGTAGGGGAAGCAAAAAGTATAATGTAATTAATTTCATTACTAACAAAGCAGTTTCCACGTAGGTACATACCTCTGATAACTAAGGAAGATAACTTTTGTTGGTTAAATCTATCTATGTATTATGTTTATCTTATTATTTTTCTTTTTCAAACATATAATTATTCTACTTTTCACTTTTAAATATATTAAGCGCTTAAGATAAAAACAATAAAAATAAGTATTACATAAACTAAGTCAAGTTATGTACTCGTACATAGCTGGTGATATTCATAAATATATTAATGTGTATAAAATATTATAAAACTTATCACACTGATGTAATGAAACCGCGAAATATGAACTCATTTATGAACGCATGAATTTATGAACGCAGAGCCTTTTTTACCAGTGATTTAAAATTGTAATTTAAACATCGACAGTCGATATTTGTAACCTATCCAGCCTACTTCCACGCGAGTTCTTTGTCAGTCCCGCGGATCCTACAAAAACATGCAAATATTGAAAGCGTAAAAGCTACCGAATTCGAAAGTGCTTTCAAACCCTTTAATGGCAAAACAAATAGAACTCCCCTTGTCTTATATTGACTTGCCACCCCTTAAACGAGACAATTTAGATACGCTTTCTGAGATACGGCTGAGTTATGCTGACATTTCACAATATTATTATATTATTGAAAAGTTGAATATTTATATTTAACTAGCTGCCCAGACAGACTTCGTTCTGTCAAAAGTTTTTTATTTATTTTGAGATGTAAGCTATCCTATCTTTCAAGTTGGATCAAACTGCACACGGTGTGCAAAGATTAAAATCGGATAAGTAGTTTAGGAGTCCATCGCGGACAAACAACGTGACACGTGATTTATATATATTAAGATTAAGATTTTATGGGACAAAATGCTATGCTAAGGACTTCTAACAAAGCTAAAACAATAGCTGTAAGGTCGCTGTAGATTTGTTAAACCATCTGTCCACATACATTACATGAAACAAAACTGTTAAAATTCCATCCACACGTCATGTTTTAACTTTAAATATCATCAATTTCGATTGATAAAATTATGGTAAGGTTGAATAATTATCTTGAATTGTTTCTTTTCATCTTTTAAAACGGTAGCATGTTTATCTTAAGGTCGCTAAGAACGAATATTAAGAATTTTAAAAGGGATGAAAAAAAGTTATTTATAATCAAAAGTTATAAAAATAAAAAAATCAAAATTTCCAATTTCATATCACCAACAACCGACCCTGCCAGGATTTGAACCTGGAATCTTCTGATCCGTAGTCAGACGCGTTATCCATTGCACCACAGGGCCTTGGCTTTGGTTGAAATTGTGTATATAATACTGAATAAAAAATATTTGAAAAAGAAGTACATGTTGAAGTTCTACTTTAAACTGTACATCTATAATACTGCACAATATCCTTGCCTCTTCACTGTAACAGAATTTTCCGTGGTAATAACACGATACGATATTATCTGTAGATATCAGCCTCAAGAAAGAAGAGTGTCAATCTGTGGTGTCAATTCTAAAGTATTTACTTTTAATCTACGAGTATTCATACTCTGAAACTTTGTTAAGTTTATAGTTAATAGTATCAGGCGTTACTTTGCGGAAATCCATTGTTATTAAGTTAGTATTAGTCTACTTTGCAACAATCCGCGTTTAACATGTATGATGGTATATACTTTAAAACATGCGTGGCACCTCCCTCCCTCCCACAACGGAAACATGCACTACAATAATTAAACGTATATACCAACATACATACCAGCACCAACACGTGTTTCGCCCCGAAATGGAGCATCATCAGGGTAAGTTGACTCTACGATGGTTAGTCGGAAAGTGAGCATCGTTCACTGAGCGTGGCGTATTTATACCCAACTCGCCCACTGATTATCTAATGATGTTGTAATAATTAGTGATTAGTAATTAATTAATTATTCAATCAATTAATCAATCGATTAATTAATTAATCAATCAATTAGTGATTCACGCCGGCAGGAACCGGGTCTGACGTAATCTGGTGATGTGTACTGTTGAAAATCCTCAGTAAAGGCGAGTTGGATACATTTATTTGTTCATTCAGCAGTGTAAAACTTGGATTATTATTATGTTTTATTACTAATTGATTGATTAATTAATTAATCGATTGATTAATTGATTGAATAATTAATTAATTACTAATCACTAATTATTACAACATCATTAGATAATCAGTGGGCGAGTTGGGTATAAATACGCCACGCTCAGTGAACGATGCTCACTTTCCGACTAACCATCGTAGAGTCAACTTACCCTGATGATGCTCCATTTCGGGGCGAAACACGTGTTGGTGCTGGTATGTATGTTGGTATATACGTTTAATTATTGTAGTGCATGTTTCCGTTGTGGGAGGGAGGGAGGTGCCACGCATGTTTTAAAGTATATACCATCATACATGTTAAACGCGGATTGTTGCAAAGTAGACTAATACTAACTTAATTTTGTTAAGTTTTATGTTATAGGTATTTAAAAATTTTAGGACGGCCTGATACAATGTTGTGGTGTGAGAACCATTTTAATTTAAATTTAACCATTTGTTTGTCGGTGAAAGAAAATATCTGAAGTTCAATACTTTCACTGATTTTGAAATGCATTATTTAAAGAGAGAAGAACCTCAGTTAATACAAAACGAGCTCTAAAGAGCAACTAAAAATCAGTAAAAAGCGAAGAAACAAATTGTTTTCCACCTATAACTAGAGATGTAGCAGCGATTAAGGGAATGAGAACACGTGTATGCCGTGACAGTGAAACATTAAATGGAATAGAGACAAAGAAAGCTATCCAGTTCGTAACAGAAACGTTTTCACTTATACTAATTACTGAACTATGTTACTGATCGTGCTTTGGAACGTATCGTGTCCCAAAATTGAAAATTAGATATCGTGATAACAGAACATTTAGGAACAACATAAATTGGATGAGGAAACTGATAACCACACTTTAGAGAATAATAATTGAATTTCGAGTTCGAAGAAGATGTATGAAACTTGATGAAATTTCACTGAACTGTCATCATACATACAGACATATTTCGTAGTTATTCACTGGGATAAATTATTTTAATGAGTATCTTCTATTTAGGAATTTTAATAAATAATATATAAATATTTACCTTGGCAACCCATTATGTTTTATATAACATTCGGGATCACAATGAACTAGATTAATCGCTCACAAAATTTTTGTACTCGCTCTTTGCAACCTTATGTCCTATGTCATAAAATTGAAATTCGCGTGCAGGAAAGGAGATTAGTGACTGACGATTGTTGTTTAGGCCATAGAGATGAGAGCAAAACGTGATAGCACTAATAAATTTGTTGCTAAAATTGCAATCATATT
Organism: Thymelicus sylvestris; assembly: GCA_911387775.1. Lineage (NCBI taxonomy): Eukaryota > Metazoa > Arthropoda > Insecta > Lepidoptera > Hesperiidae > Thymelicus > Thymelicus sylvestris. The sequence continues at coordinate 18,844,263 of OU426889.1, forward strand.
AAATATTGTAGTATTTGTATAATACTATAGAGATGTAACTGCCGCTAACTGAAATTCAAAATGGTTTCTAGCATGTAGGTAAGGCTGTAGTGTAGCGGAAATAATCTTAATATATATAAACTACGTGTCACGTTGTTTGTCCGCGATGGACTCCTAAACTACTTAACCGATTTCAATCAATTTTGCACACCGTGTGCAGTTTGATCCAACTTGAAAGATAGCTTACATGTCAAAAAAAAACTTTTCACAGAACGAAGTCTGTCCGGGCAGCTATATCTCTATAGAATTATTATCAAATATTTTACTACTGTATATATTTGGGAAGACAGCATATTATGAAGGAGAAGAAGGAATATTCATTCAATTCATATTCATATGCACAACATGGTCTTAATCAAACAAATTATACTCGTGTGCGAATTGAGAGACTTCATAAATCTTTGAAACATTACTAAGAGATTTATGTAACATACACTACCTACATGTTACATAACATTATCTACACAAATATTATCAACGACCCCAAATCATTTTATCTGTCATGTACCTACTCGTAAATGTCTATGCGACCAGGAATCGAACCCAGAATACCAGGCTCAACGTCCATCTTTTAACGTATTCACTTAAGACAGTATACATGTCCTATAAGTATTATCATCGAAAAAGAAACTAACATAAAAATAACAATATAAAAAAGTTCTGTCGTTACGCAAAATTTCGAAATGAATTCTCCGTTGTTAAAAGTAAATGTTCACAAAATTTGTCATCATTAACAATTCCGGAACTTCACTTGCCTCAATATACATAATTAATTACCAGAAATTCGTTTCATAGGCATTCTTTGGAGTAATACTTCCTTTTGTTGAAGTTTTGGGTAGATTTTTCGAATTATCTTTATTTTTAATAAGCCGAATAATATATTGTTGCTTGATTCCTAAAGGTGTTTCACGAGCAATCAAGTCACCTAAGAGGTCATCTTCTATGACATCAGTTGGCTTCATCGACATTAGTCAATGAATAAAACTATCTGAGGACCCGTTTATTTCTGGCTCTCCAACACTGCAACCAAACATCGGTTAATTTTCACAGGCGGGCAACTAGCCAAGCGGTTAGCATGCACGACTAATGTTAAAATTTAACAGAGCCCATTAATCTCCGAAGGAGGTCAAAAAACATGTATTGAGTAGAAAGCTTGCTTTTGAGGCTGATGTGATGTACCTAAATCTGTCAACGATATTCAAGACACGATGGAAATAGCTGCCTATATTGGTATAACCTTAGAAATATCTCCATAGTCTAAACTATTTACTACAATCCTCTATCGTTTGACCAAATACCTTACTTAACTTGTATAACTTGAGGAACATTCCTCTTTAAACGAACTGGTACGGATTTCTACTAGAATATCCATCCAAAGTGCGAGTTGCTAAAGTGATTGTCACTTCATTGAAGTAGATATTTGTAATGATCATAGAAAAAAACAATTCAATCCAATTCACCAACAACGATGAAAATGGAAAATTAACCCATGCAAAAAGTAATCATTTAAATAAACTGATTGCGAAAATAGTCGACTAGACAACCAGGTCACAGTATTGCCAACTGACTACGTTTGCTTGTAATTCGGAAATTTTATTGTGAATTTGATTCCGGTACACTGGCACATGGTACATGGCAATTAAATATGACTTCTGGCTAGCAATGTGCAACTTGCCATGTGTGTGATAAATGAAAAAATTGGCCAGTTTAGAGAAAATTTAGGATTCATACTGCGACTTTGTATATCCCCTGGTTTGCGAAATTTTCAGAACTCATGATAATAGATCTTATCCTGTAATTTTAAACTAACAATCTATTATTTGTATTTTCCGTACTTTACGCTATTTGGTTTAGTAGTAGTTTGGTTTGTAGTTTATATTTTGCCTTTTCGTTACTAATTTTAAAACGCAATGTTCCCTAAATTCTTTATATTAATAATCATACTTCATTTACCACTTTTTAAATTTTATTGAGTATGTAGAATTGTTTTGTGGCAAGTAATTCTGGCTGATAGACGAGGGATTCTAATTCTTGTTTTCTAATAGTTTTTGTTATATTTGAGTCCAATTTCGATACCCTATATCAATCTCAATCAATCAGTCCTCTGGTCTATGACATGTATGCTTACCTTACAAACATTAGTAATATTCATTACGCGTCAATCAATATCAGCACGCGAATTAATAGCAAAGGACAAGCTATTATAATAATTAGTAGAGAATTTAATATGCGCGTGACTTAAGCAGAGCCTTAGAGTAATTTGTTGTGTACAATTACAGCAATTATCGTAATTTGTGAACTTCCATTATACCTACTATACGACCTTTCACAGATTATCGGAATAATTAATTAATTAGTATAACAGTAATATTGCCTTTAAATTGAAGTAAGTCAACGCTAAACCGGTCATTTATTATTATTATGCACGATGCAAAGTTCAGGCAAGCAAAGACTCCAACTACTACGCACGAGTGCCTTTGGATTTATCTAGGTGATTGATTCAGAACCCAGCAATCAATTTTCCGTTGGTTAGCAGGACTGCCCACTACAAAGGTATTTTTTCCATGACTTTAAAAATAGAGCTCCTTACAACTTTTGTCAGCTGAAATCAGCTGAATCGACCACCGTAGGCATTGTACAATGGCATACAATAAGCCTAGAATTTCTTCATAATAATTATGTTTGTAGCTACTTATTTCTCGTACAGTCAGCAAAAGAAGGGCATGAAAAAAAACATAAACGTTCTGTAATAAATAAATAAATAAAATATTAGGGTTAGCAGACTAAAGCACATAAGTCAGAAATCTGCTTTATTTCTTTAATTTCATGTGTCCTTTTAACATAAGTCCACTTATGTTGTTTATAACGTCGCAAGATACGAAAAGAAAGATGCGCTTGGAAATGTACGCATCAGAGTTCAAATTGAAACGAACGGCTTTGAGTTATGTGCTTTAGTCGGTCGATGTATTAATTTAAATCAATATTCAGATTTCTGTCTTATGTGCTTTAGTCTGCCAACCATAATTTATGTAATATTACCGAACGTTTTTGTTTCATGCTCTGCATACCTAATTCGTATCCCGACTGTACATATCTTATCCCAAAGCACTACTAAATTTAATCACGAATGATTATTGCCATGCAGATTAAAAAAGACAGAATCAGATTTCTTACACAAAAACACGATACGGAATTTTATTGCAACAGTAGGTACATCGTTTTAAGTTCCGTCGGGGGATCTAATTGAAACCGCTCGAAGCGTATTGCTAGTTCCATTACTGTTGCAGGTAATATTACGAAGAAAATAAGAACAGAGGAAGAATATTGTAGTGTAATGCTTTGATTAGGACACGCGACAAACCCAAAGGTATGACTTTTTAATATGTCGCCAACAATAAGCAACCCTCATACGCTAATTTGATACCACCTCCTATGGACATTTATAACTGAAGGCATCACCGACACAATATTTTCAGGCTGAATGAATGAATGAATGAATGAATGAATGAACGAATGAATGAATGAATGAATTTTATTTGTGTATTGTTTAAGGAAATGAATACCTACTTATTAGTACCTAAAGCATAACAGTATTTGGTGTATTGGTAGATGAAAAAGATATGAGAAATTATATTATTGATCGACTGTTTCCTTATAGCAAGGTATATTAATTGAATAAGCAATCAGCATATAAGGGACTTAAAAAAGAGTTGAGTTGAGACTAATTCCAGGGAATAAAATATCCTTGGTAAAGATATTTATTTCTTATGAATCAGATATTTAACAGTGTTACTAATGTAGTAGTGTAGTTCCATTATTAATGATGTAACAAAGAAGCAAGGCTTTCGTCGCATTTTTTCAAATTTATAAGGCGTTATAACATTTTTAAGTTAAGCACATGATTTTCCTCTAAAGTTGAGTTTACGTTTTTGTCACAGGGCACTCTGACCACTCAGGCATATCTACCACTCGGCATGAATATGCATACTTACAAAAACGATCGTAATGATAATGTTTATTCATTTATAATATTTTAAATAAGTTATAAAAAATAACAAGTTCTCAAAATCACATTCATTCATTCAGTAATAAAATATATTTGAGAACAGATGGCAGTTTCACAGCCGATTCCTAGAATTCAGTGAGCGTTTGAGTAATTAAGACTCATTTAGGTAACGAAAATAGTTATTTAATTAACCTTTGTCAAATAAACGTTGTTTTAATTACTTCATAATTTGTGAAATGACGTAACAACTAGCGACACGCCCCGTCTTCGCACAAGCACAACATACGAGAATTTAACCTACGCCTACTAAGCCTTACAAAATTATTTGTTTTAAAAGAGGACCACCGTGGAATTCCTTTACTATCTAAAGAAGTCAAACTATTTCCCAAAGCTAGTATACATTGTCGTATTGCGAGGGCGTTAGTAAAAGCTTTGCGAGAACAATAAAGTTAATTTCACGTTCGGAAATTGGTTTCCGCGTTTGTTTTGACCTCAAACCACGGAAGACAAAAGCTAACATCAAAATGAATGGTGCTTGTAAAGAGTAGGTATTTATTTACTTACGAGTAACCGCCCTCGCTTTGCTTCGGTTTTCTTATATTTTTACACCTTGGGTTACATTATTGGAGTTTTATTAAGGATCCCTATTTTTTTTTAAATATAATATAGCCTATGTTCACTGTTCCCCCGTGTGGTGTCCGGGTTCACTTTGTAGAATAGCACCACTCCCGTTCTTCCTGGGATGTCGTAAAAGGCGACTAATAGGACAAATCCAGAAGATGGGCAGCAGCATCTTTCTGTATATGACGAATACCAGTCAGGTCTCCTGCGGTCACCAACACGCACTAGCCAAGCGTGGTGACTATCGGCTAAAACCCCCGCATGTTAGTCACGGATGAGCCTCGGCCCCCAGTCCCCGGCAGCCCCGCTATTCCTAGTTACGGTAGCGGCTATGGTAACGGCGGGGCAGGGGGTGCTAAGAATCGCCGGCAGAGATCGGGCTACCAATCCAAACGACGACTTCTGCACCTGGCAACATATAACACCAGGACACTGAGGACCGACGACAAGGTAAAAGAGCTGGAAGAAGAGATAGACAAGTTAAACTGGAGTATTGTGGGTTTATCTGAAGTCCGAAGACAGGGGGAGGACACGATAATACTCAAATCCGGAAACTTGTTCTATCACCGGGAGGGCGAACACCTGTCCCAAGGTGGTGTCGGGTTTCTCGTTCACAAGTCCCTCGTCAACAACATTGTGCAAGTTGGGAGCGTGTCGGCTAGGGTAGCGTACCTTACACTCAGAATATCCAAACGGTATTCGTTGAAGGTTGTACAGGTATATGCGCCGACTTCGACACATCCCGACGATGAGGTTGAGGTTATGTATGAGGACATAAGTAGAGCCATACATACCTCTAAAGCTCACTTCAATGTTGTGATGGGGGACTTCAACGCGAGACTGGGCACGCAGAGCGGCGCCGAGACGAAAGTGGGTCCCTACGGAATTGGACGACGGAACCACCGAGGACACTTGCTGGCCAACTTTTTGGAGAAGGAAGATCTCTTCATGATGAACTCCTTCTTCAGAAAGAAGCCACAACGCAAGTGGACTTGGATAAGTCCTGATGGTTCCACGAAAAGCGAGATAGACTTCATTCTGGCAGACAAACGGCACATATTTAATGATGTCTCTGTGATCAGCAGGTTCAAAACCGGAAGCGATCACCGACTTGTAAGAGGCACATTAAATATCGACCTGAAGCTGGAACGGTCACGCCTGATGAAGTCTACGCTTCGCCCAACATCCGTCCAAATCCAGGGATCTGAAAACTTTCAACTTGAGCTGCAAAATCGTTTTGCGTGCCTAGAATCGTGCACGTTAGTGGACGAGTTTAACACCAGGATGGTAACAACTGTCCACGAGGTAGGGTCTAAGTATTTCAAGACCCACCCTAGTGGAAGATCTCAGGTTCTCTCAGAACAAACTCTCGGTCTTATGAGGGATCGACGAGAACTACGTGTGCAGTCTCCAACCTCTATGAGGGAATACCGACGGCTGAATGAACAGATCTCCAAGTGCAGGCGACGCGATTTGCGAAAACACAACGCAAATCGTGTAAAAAACACAATTGAGCGAAACCAGGGCTCCAAAGTGTTCGCCAGGGATCTATCTATTGGGCAAAGTCAGCTTACGAGGTTGAAGACCGAGTCTGGCACCGTGGTTTCGTCGAAACCGGAAGTTCTGGGAGAAACTGAGAGATACTACGGACGGTTGTATACCTCCTCTCAAGCTCCACCTCCTCGCGAGGAGAGCGACAAGCGAGCTAAACTGACCCGACACTACACAGAGGATATCCCGGACGTCAGCCTGTATGAGATTAGAGAGGCTCTCAAACAGCTTAAAAACAACAAGGCACCGGGAGATGACGGAATCACAACCGAGCTACTAAGAGCTGGAGGTAAACCCCTTCTAGTGGCGCTCCAGAAACTGTTCGATTCCGTCATTAATACTGGAACTACCCCGGAAGCGTGGAGCAGAGGTGTGGTGACGCTGTTCTTCAAGAAGGGGGATAAAGCCCTTTTGAAGAACTACAGGCCCATTGCACTTCTGAGCCACGTTTATAAGCTGTTTTCGAGGGTGCTCACAAATCGCATTGCACGCAGGCTTGACGACTTCCAGCCTCCCGAACAAGCAGGATTCCGAAAAGGCTACAGCACCATAGACCATATACACACACTGCGGCAGATTATACAAAAGACCGAGGAGTATAATCTGCCGTTATGTGTTGCCTATGTGGACTATGAGAAAGCCTTTGATTCTATCGAGACCTGGGCGGTACTAAATTCTCTCCAACGGTGCCGGATCGACTACCGGTATATCGAGGTGTTGAAATGTTTATACTCATCTGCCACCATGTCCGTCAGAGTACAAGACACAGCAACGAGCCCCATCCAACTGCAGAGAGGTGTCAGACAAGGGGATGTCATATCCCCAAAACTGTTCACCGCTGCGCTGGAAGACGTGTTCAAGCTGATGGAGTGGAAACGACGTGGCATCAACATCAATGGCGAATACATCACACACCTGCGATATGCCGATGATATAGTCATCCTGGCGGGATCCCTGGAGGAACTTGGTACAATGCTCGGGGACTTGAACAGCGCCTCACAACGGGTGGGTCTTAAGATGAACATGGACAAGACGAAAATCATGTCGAATGTCCATGTCACACCCGTACCGGTTGTTGTTGACGGCGCTGCTCTCGAAGTTGTAGACGAGTACAATTACCTGGGACAAGTGATCCAAATGGGTAAGTCCAACTTCGAGAAAGAAGTCACTCGTAGAATCCAACTCGGATGGGCTGCGTTCGGGAAACTACGTCATATCTTGTCGTCCAAAAAGTTACCTCAGTGCCTGAAGTCGAAGGTGTTCGAGCAGTGTGTGTTGCCAGTGATGACATACGGATCCGAGACGTGGTGCTTCACTATTGGCCTTATGCATAAGCTTAGAGTCGCCCAGCGGGCTATGGAACGAGCTATGCTCGGTATTTCTCTACGCGATCGAATCAGAAATGATGAAATCCGTAGACGAACGAGGGTGACCGACATAGCTCAGAGAATTAGCAGGCTGAAGTGGCAATGGGCTGGCCACATAGTTCGAAGGACCGATAACCGTTGGGGAAGAAAGGTCCTCGAATGGAGACCACGCCTCGGTAAAAGGAGCACAGGACGCCCCCCGACCAGGTGGACGGACGACCTGAAGAAGACAGCGGGTATCCGCTGGATTCAGAAGGCTCAGGACCGGTCAGAGTGGCGGAAGTTAGGGGAGGCCTATGTCCAGCAGTGGACCCACAAAGGCTGATGGATGGATGGATGGATGTTCACTGGGGATAGTGTAGCTTCCCAACAGTGAAAGAATTTTTCAAATCGGTTCAGTAGTTTCGGAGCCTATTCAATGCAAACAAAAAATAAAATCTTTCCTCTTTATATATTAAGTACAGATAACTACAATAGTAGTAAATTAAATTATCTTTGACCTCACACTTGAATTTCTTTAGAAGGCTTCTAACTACCTACCTATTATAGACACAAGATAAGATGTACTTATGAGTGTTTTGTATTCAGACGTAAGTTATTAGGTCTTTACCTATGAAATTGGAGATTTGTATGAAAATTTTAAAATATAAAAAAATGATATTTTTTTAATTTAGCTAATCAAATTACTGACCCAAATTATTTATAATAATATACAACTTTGCCATATTGATGGCAGTTTGTTTATCGTATAGCAGTGATAGCCTAGCGGTAGAACGTTGGTCTCCCGAACGAAGGGGCCCGAGTTCAAATCCTGGCACGCACCTCTAATTTTCAAATATTATGTGCGTATTACATGTTAATTATCACTTGCTTCGGTGAAGGAAAACATCGTGAGGAAACCTGCACACCGGAGAGTTCTCCATAAAAGTTCTCGAAGGTGTGTGAAGTCTACCAATCCGCAGTTGGCCAGCGTGGTAGACTATGGCCTAACCCTCACATTCTGAGAGGAGACCCCGAGCCCAGCAGTGGGACAGTTATGGGTTGTTGCTTTGCTTTTTTGCTTTTTTGTTTATCGTTTTACACATTTTCTTTAAATATTTTAAAGTAAGCTTTTCTTTCAAAATCAAAGTAATTTGACATCTGAAACTATTACCATCCATTGTGTATTAGATCAACTATTTGTACGAAAAAATTTTACCCAATCATTTGGCCCAAAAATTTCACAGCTCACAAAACAAATCCATATCGCAAGTCGAATATTATTGAATACAATGAACCTTGATTACCATACAAGTCGAACATATCAGTAACAATGGGGAACAGTCGTAACATGACACGCTTCAATGAAACCGACAGAAAGTTTATTTAACTTTTTGAATCATGACCCCGTTTGGTTCACAGAACAGATATTATTATGTTGGAAGTTTGATCGACATTCTATTTTAGCGCTATGAACAACGAAATTATTACTTGACAATGGAATTCTTATAATTTAAAGCCAACTACTATATACAGGTGTCCCCTAGGTGTTTTAGGAAAATTAGAACGCGTTTTGTAGCTGCTGCAATTAATGACCAAGTGTCTAAATGACCAAGAGTGTTGATGACGTAGGTCTTAAAGGATAAGCGTACGACCCTAAAATATTGATCAGTAAGCATCTACTAAGATAATCGTATATGATTATTAAATAATGTTGTACATGATTGATAGTTGAATATGACCGGCAATCAAATAATTTCCGGCATCGATGGTCACTTTATTGAGTCGTTCTACGTTTTCATTGCTAAGTCATTAATCTAAGTCATTGTGAAGTCGTTAAACCTCGTTATTATTAAGCCTTTTAAGAGCAACACTAAGAGTAAGTTAGTTTCGATATCCACAGTACGAAGATAGTTTAAGTTTTATATGATTTCGACCTATGGCCTACGTATACCTACATATTGTATTAACTGAAGAGAATGTTTGTTATTATTAAGTCACGTTCACTGAAGAGAAAATTTTATTAAATCGATATTTTTCTAATAAAAATCTTGGTAGCATTTGGCCCTAAAGGCTATAGCAATACGTTAAAGGGTTTCTTAAAAATCTATGTCGATATGACAAAAAGTCAAAGATGTATGCCGACTGGATTAATACTCCACCGCAATGATGACTTCTGAATAATTGACATCTGAATAATTAGGACGACAAAACATTAACATGAAAAACAGGACATGATCCAATGAATAATTTTAAATGATTATCTTGAAAAACTGATGATAATTAAAACAAATAAAATCGATGAATAAAATATCCCTCTTATGTAGTTTCTTTAACCTTATCCTTTAAGGACTTGCCACCACACCTTATCAGTTTTAATATTGACTATTGTGCATAAAATTATAATTTTTCAAATTTATAATCTACATGTATCTATCTATATATAAAAATACAATAAATGTTCGTACGGATGTTCTTTATAGACTCTGAAACCATCCATCTGATATGCCTCAAAATGGTTTCATTAGAAACGCATTAATCCGATGGTGGTTTGAGACCAATAAAACAATGCATTAGGCATATTCAGCCCATGGATAAAGTCGATATTCCACTTTCCCATACAAAAATTTGAAGATAATAATATGTAAAGATGGCGCATAATACATACTATCAACACTAATCTGTCGTTGTCATCAGAAAAATTTTTAGAGCAGTGGAACACTCCGGGTATCCACTAGTATATTAAATATTTACGAAATGGTCTTTCAAATCCGTTAGTTATTGTCACCCCAGCTGAAAACACGTAATTTACATATCCGACCACGGCCTATGAGTTGCAGGCAAATTATATAATTTGGCGACACCTCCTGAATACTAAACGAAATCAATTTAGTGATTCAGTTCCGCCAACCTCTGTTAGAGTCTTTGAAGTCTATTGGCGGGTTTAACTATTATGTATTTTATAATGGGTGTTCCTGGCTGAAGAAGAAATAATTTGTGTTTTGTTATCAACCAAAAATTATACATTCTAATAATTATTTATGGTTAATAGTATCAACGGATACTTTGCAAAAAAATCCTTACTATTACCTAAAGTAAAATAAAAAAAATGTGTGTGTTAGTTCCGACGCACGACTGGTATTAACGCCATCTAGTTTGCTCTAAATTTTCAAATTATTGTAATAAAAAAATATTATCACTTCGCACAATATTTCCGGTTTGAGGAGGATTTGATTTAATAGGCTACTTTAAACTACCAACCTATATCTGCTTACAAGCGATATAATATCAACCTTACTGAACTAGAATCTCGACAGTCTGTTGCCAGCATGGCATAATCTCCGTGTAATGCCACCGGAGCCTCTACATCACTGGTATAGACATCGGTGCCAAATGGCGATGTATTTAATAGTCCTGTCATGTTTGTATGACGGCTTGTGGATTGAATTTATGCTGATTGATGGAGTACCGTTCGAAATCGGAAATTAATCATTAATCGCAGTATTGGAGGAGGATAAATCCGTGGGGAACTTTGTGGATATTTTGCAGCATTACATCTTGGATATTTGTCATTGTTTTAATATGCAAGTTTCTTTTCAATCAGAGGCTTTGCAATTTTACGCGAGTGTCTGTGGTTGACGAAACCTAATCACGGACATTTGATTGTGATTTTTAAGTTAAAGTTTAGCTCTTGATCTTAAAAATTTTCAAATCACACATCATTACATACACATTATTACGGTCCCACTCACCTGTGTGAGTCTATCTGTATAGTATGAATATGAATGAATGAATATACTATCTGTATAGTAAGAATGAAAGACAATGATTCGAGATCGGTAGTATCTAACCATATTTATAACTGAGTCATGTTTTTGAACTCAGCTTTACATGAAGCTTCTCTTAAGAATGGATGTAGAATTTATGTCGAAGTATTCTATGTTAAGTATTTTACTAATCTCATTGTGTTATTGAAGCATCCTAAAGCTCTACGGGCTATAATTAATTAGAATATTTCTCAGGACGCGCCTATAATAATCTCGAACTGATTTCGGTACAATTTCATTTTGATGACTTTAATTACACGAGGGGAGAATTTGTAACAAGGTCCGTGAGGGGCAAAAGTTAGAAATAGATGTGGAAGCTTTTGTTTTCACCTTGATATAGGCGCTACTTTGTCTTTTATTCAATTTAGGCATGATTAAGACTTGAATACTTTTATCTCTACGTTGCCACTTTGCGAGGAAGATATACGTATAATAATCTAGACACAACGTCTTCATTTGATATCAAGCGCTTTCTCAATGTATTTGCTTCATCTAGACTTTAGCTAAGGCCTTCCGTCCACGTAGCACGTCATACGCATGTTTTAAAACGTAGATACGAGTACATCTGTCTTCTCATTGTTTAAGAAGTTAGAGGAGGAAGAGATTAGAAAGCTATTGGTTCAACGGAACACAGATCTTCAGAGAAGGAGAGAGACTCATTACTGCCACTGGAATTACTGGAAAAAAATTGTAAATTACTTTTATTATTATTCTCCATAGTGAATATTTTCATAGCGACAAATTTTAATCGCTTGCAGCAGTTGAAACTTGCAATAAATTAATGAAAACTTTTATGAATAGCGTTTTATTTCCTCAAAAATGGGGTATTTTTTTTTTAATATTTCACATTAATTACTATAAAATAAAAAACATATAAATTATGTAATAATATGAAAGTGTCTCTAGTAGGTATACTTTCTGCTATAACGCTAACAATTCACATTATAATCGCTCTCCGAATCAATGCCGGTTCATTCTTAGAGTAACCTGATAGAATTTAACTTTGGATTGCTTTCTGATGAATGACGTCGGTATAGTTTGACGTCCAAGCCTATTCCTTTATTTGTTTTTATTAATACTAATTGTTTTTTATTAAAATACATCGACAATCGTGAGAATTACAACCTTCCACACGAAGGTCGGAGTTTGCAGCATACTTGCTTATGCCAAGAAAACACAGAAGCATTGAATAAGCATCATATTCGCAAATTCAGCGATGGCACTACGCCAAATTCATACAACGATAATACTAGTAATTTAAACCTTCTAATCGTTAAAAACCTCCAAACTCGTATCATCAAAACCATACAGCTAACCCCCTCAATAAATCACTTCAGGGCGTTATTAAAAATAAGCCGAGCTTTAGAAAGGCAACACATTAACATGTAAATGCTACGTCACATGCATCAATCAGGTAGTGAATAATGAACGCTTATTTTGGGCTCATTTATATGGATTAGGAAGCACTTTTGTTGTACAATATTCTATTACCTCCTAAACCCAGGTACTATTACTGTGACGAAACATATTAAATTGGCAATTGGACTACAAAGGTGCGGTAAAACCAGATGCTGTGAGGTGAACAAACAGGCAATTTAGCATCGAATTTAGTGTTGCTACTCGTACACTAAAGTATAATGACTTTGTCTAGTCCAAATAAAGATAAAATTTATTCATCCGATCAACCTATAGTCTATTGCTGAACATAGACCTCCCTTGTTTCATAAAAAATGTAACCTGACCAAGTGACCACTAATAGACACCCCGCAGACTGCTGATTTTCAATTGGCCGATAGTTTGATCGGGTTCTTAATCAGTACGGGGGTGTATGCAACTCTGACTGATATTAATGATATTGTGCCTCTTAATCCAACGGCTTCTAAAGATATCAGACTGATAGTATCAGTCCAATCAGTCAAGAAAAATAAAACATTTTGTAACCATTTCTACTGAATTCAACTTACGTTTGTAAATTTCTTATAACTTTTACCTTGATTCTATTCCCGGAACGAGCGAAGAACATTAGTTCCATCACGGTTCGGTTTCGATCCATTGGAAATTTGACCGAAACATGAGTTCGACACGATTCGTCTATCGGTTAAACTTGGAGAAGAAATTATTTATTGGGGAAGGAAACGTACTAGTTTCAAAGTTTAGCGTCTTGGGATAAATTTGGATATTTTTGGAACAAAGTGAAATATTTTTCGTTAGTTAAATAAATATAAAGTAGGCCTTCAAGCTTTATTGGAATAAGGAAAATGTACTTCTTAAGGATTATGTTGCCCATCTTAAATATATACATACATACCTACATACATTTTGTAATAAATAGATGATCGACGTTTGTATGTATGTGGAAGATATTTGAGAAAAACATATTTTGTTCCAGCTTAATCAATTGCGTGCAATTTTCATTACAAACAATTTGTCTTCAAAATTGTCTCTTAATTTTCTTGATCAAGTCATCAATGAGTAATTTGTTCAAGAGTTTCTCCCCGCCATCCCGCCATCGCGCCATCGCAGTATTGCCGTGAGCACGATCCATGTACCTAACTCGACTAATAAAGTATAAATCGGGAATAGGTACCCGTTGCGTTAAACATTTTCAGAGTCCGCGATGATATAAGTTTAAAATTTAGTTTCTTTAAACTTAATTGCTGGTATTTATTATCTCCACCAATCCACACTGGAGCAGCGTGGTGGAGTATGCTCTAGGCCTCCTCAAAAGGATAAACCCATGCCCAGAATTGTGCCATTAATGGGTTGAAGCCAATTGATGGTATTGCGTCATAACAAGGTACCTGTTTTGTTGGAAAATATGTATTACATACTCTGACAATTTCTAAAAAAGAATGTTATCCAAAATTTAATCAAACACGATGGCATATTGAAGATGCCAAGATATTCGGTAAAAAAATCGAAGGAACATTTATTGAAGTACTTCAAAGCGCCATTTGAAAGTTGATTAAAACTTTGCGAATGGTATCGCGCGACCCATCGTGTCGTATCGCTTCCCAAACAGTCGTTACATCTGTTGGGGTTCCGATTACATTTACATGATATCAATTTGCCTACCTACCATCAAAGAAGGTAATAATGGACATAATATCAGCACTGGGGTTGATAGCAACTTACTATAATTTATTCGAAGATTTTTTTATGGAAATATCTGAGAAATGAGCTAACCATCCACCTGATGGTAAGTGGCTATTGTTGCCCATGGACATCAGCGGCACCGAAGGCAAAGAGAGAAGAAAAATAAAGAAAGACCTGGTTCTCAAGCTAAGAAACTGAAACGATAATCATTTCCCTCTGTTGCTGTTGAAAATAAATTGGAGGTTTGAGAACAATTGAATAAAAAAAGATGGCGCTTTATAAACCGTGAAATATAGACAATGCATTCCACCTCCCGTCAAGACGTACACTTTAGTCCTAAACTCACATTACCACATCTACCTTCAATCCTTATCTTGAAAGGGTTTGGAGCACAGCGCACAGATAACAATAGAACGCGTTTAAAACTAATTATTGTTAAAAGTATATTTATACGATATCACAAGATTAATAATACAGGTACTTTCTTAAGTACCTGTTCAGTAATTTCTGCCGAGCGCCATGTCGGTATGGTGGTTCACAATCTTATGAACTACGACTAAATTTAGTCGTTAGCAAATTTTGGAATTCAATCTCAGTAAGCATTATTATTAAATCTGGCATTTATTTGTTTTCTTTCTAAACCAAAGACGTTATCATTTTGTATCCCAAATGTAACTTTCAAACTTTGATTTTGACTACGATTTGATTTCAAAATGAGTTTAAAGTGTTAGATTTATAAGTGTTTAAAGCTAGCCGAACAACTATTGTTAAGTACTCTATGTAGTTATCCGTACTTAGAATTTGGGTACGCGCGCTAATGGATTAGAACCGTGTTCAATGCTATTGATTTAGGCCGCTTCCTACCACAGCCTACCCCAAGTGGAAATACAAGTTTATAACTGCTTAACAACTTTACATGAAGGTATAATCTTAAATTAAAATTAAAAAAAACCGCACAGTTTTATTTACACTAAACATAGCTAAGAACACTCGATTAAGTCACCTTTGAAACAAAAAAAACTAAATCAAAATCGGTTCATCCGTTTGGGAGGTACGATGCCACAGACAGAAATACTCGTACATAACCTCAGATACACAGACACGTCAAACTTAAAACATCCCTCTTTTTTCGTCGCCGGTTAAAACGTGTTATATATTGTATATTAATTACTAGTTTCACAAAAAAAAATCGCAATCATAATTTTATTATAAACGCCCCAATCATATCAGGGGTACTTAAAACTATATTTATTTTTTCTTGCCCTGAACATGGACAATTTTATTGTATAAAAAAATTAAGAGATTTATTACTATTAAATTGGTACTCGTATGATATCACAGTAGGGTTGTCCTCACGTAACCTGGGAATGATTACTCGCCCTAATTCTTTGCAGTTGAATAATAACTCATTATGAGCCCATTCAGGAGACCCGGAACACATCCCTGGGGAATAAAAGAAAGTTTACATTATCTTTCGTAAGCGCTGCAGTATGACCTGCATTTGCATCTTAACACAGAAATGTTTAAAAATATCGTAACATGGAAGCTGAACTATTACTTTTAGGAAAGAAATACTTTATTAGATTCTATCCGTTGTGATCAATGCCCATATAATATTAAAATTTGAGGAATAGTAGAAAAAAGTTAATTTTAAAAAAACCTGCCCCGCATAGTCCTGAAAGATTAAGTAGTAATTAACTCCTGCTACTTGCTAACTGCTTACTTACTTTTTATTCACGAAAAGACCTGTTACGTGGCCAAGCTTAATAGTCAGAGAATTGGTTTTTATTCCTAAAAATATTTTACAGAGCATCATGACATGTGTACGGAAGTAATAAATGTACATTTACATGGTATATATGTATAGGTATATACCAAGGTTATAATTATAACCTTAGTTATAACTTAAGTTATTTAACAAAACAAAGAATTAATCAAACACGGATAATGAATGATCTGTCGCAAAAGAATGAAAAGATCAAAACAAAACTGCGTTTATCGGATAAAATAAGATGATCTTAGCTTCTAGCGACGAGTGGCGAAAATTATCGGAACTTCTTTGTCACGGGAAGTTAGTTTTATTTCATCTTCTAAAAGGCGAAGAGAGTTTTTATGTCAATAACTGTCTAAAGAATAAAGAGGCAAACCTGCGGGCTGAAGCTAGTAACATATAAATGCACGTTAAGAAATAATTAGCAATCAATTTCAAGCACTGGTCATATTTGTATATGTCGGCGAACGACCTCTTTGGTTCTACAACGATCGGCCGATACAGCTGATGCTGACATACTAGAAGAGTCATGAAGAAAAACTAGATATTTAGAATAAATCAAATCAAATCAAATCAAATCAATTTATTGTGGAATATAGGTACACAGGTATGTTACATAAGTAAATTATCCGCTATATCCCTGCCACATATGGGCATACAATAATAGCTTAATAATAATATCAATAATAAAATAATTATACATTAAGAAACAATAACGAATAATATTAAATGTTAAAAGTATGACAATCAATAATTTAATTATATAATAATAGTCAATAATAAACAATAATCAAAAATTAATAATAATAATAAAAATGCGCTATAATTTATCCGTCATGAATTCATTAATTGTATAATAACACTTGTCAAGGAGGAGATTTTGCAGTCGTTGTTTAAAAAGTTCAGTGTTGGTTGTCGTTCTTATTATCTTAGGTAATTTATTGAATACGGAAGGAGCTTTACCTAATATATTTTGTTTATATAAGGTTGTTTTACATACCGCTGAACATATTTTATCGTTATTACGACACCTTGTGCGAAACTGAAATAGTTCTGAGTTATTTTTAACGAACATAGCACATTCTAAAATGTACAAGCTTGGCAAAGTTAGAATTTTTAATTGTTTAAAATGTGGTTTACATGAATCCCTTTGCTTAATATTACATATCGACCTCAGGCACATTTTCTGTGCTTTGAAAGCACGCTCGCTATTTGTTGAGTTCCCCCAAAAGATGACACCATATCTAAGCGTCGAGGAGACGCATCCGTGGTAGGCTGTAATAAGCGTTTTTTGATTTGCAACTTTGCGTAGCATGCGTAATGCATATGACAGCTTACTGAGTTTCTTACACACAAAGTCTATGTGTGATTTCCATTTCATGTCATTGTCAAAGTATACCCCTAAAAATTTTGTAATATCTATTTCTTCAATATTGGTCCCTTCATAATTTATGTTAAGTTTTTTTGTGCAATTATTTCTCTGTGTAAAGTACATAATTTTCGTTTTGTCAATATTTAATTTCAAATTATTACGTTTAAACCACTCAGTTATGGAAGGTAATGAGGAATTTATGTCACTTTCAAGCTCAGAAATGTCTTTGTTACTATATAGTATGGTTGTATCATCTGCAAACATTGTTATGTGGTTGCTGAACATTTGAGGAAAATCATTTATATAAATAATAAACAGTAGAGGTCCTAGAACACTACCTTGTGGGACCCCGAATTTAATTTCCATACGTTCTGATGTATGATCAATGATACATTTATTTTCCATTGATAATGATCTAACCATAGTGAATTGTTCTCTGCCAATCAAATATGATTTGAGAAGCTCATATGCATTTCCTCTGATGCCATAGCTATACATTTTTTGTAGTAGTATATTGTGATCTACATGATCAAATGCTTTTGTTAGATCCATATACAGAGCTGCTACTGGAATTCTTTTATCCATTTTTATTAATATCTCCGTGAGTATGTCATAAATTGCCATATTTATTGATTTTCTCTTCCTAAATCCAAATTGTTCAGGTGCAAGAATATTATTGACTTCAAGAAACGAGTATAAGGAATTATATATAACTTTCTCAAAGATTTTTGAGAAAATTGGGAGTAGTGCAATAGGACGGTAATTCTCAAGAAGCGACGGATCGTTTTTTTTGTAGAGCGGTTTTATAATAGTAGTTTTTAATATATTTGGAAAAATTCCCTTTTCAACAGATAAATTAATTAAATATGAAAGAATTGGAGCAATAATTTCAGAGGTATCTTTTATTATTTTTGTTATGATGCCGTCACAGCCTGAGCTTGCAGAGTTCTTTAAGGAAATAATTATTTTATGTATGTCTTGAGGTATCGTCGGAGGAATAAAGATAGAATTACAATTGTTGAATGTCAATTTAGGAAATGTTTCATTGCTATTTTTTTCACAATTAGCTACGTCAATAAAATATTCATTAAATAGGGAAGCAATAGTTTGTGGATCGTTAATTATTTCACCATTAATATTTAAGGAAAGAACTGTGTTATTAGGCAATACATTCTTTGATTTATTTATAATATTCCATGTAGCCTTTGTCTTATTCGAGGACGTATTTATATAATAATTATTTTGCGACTTTTGTGTTAGTTTAATTATATTTTTGTAACGCTTATTATAGTTCTTGAAGTTATTTTTATTAGTGGCATTGGGGCAATTTCTACATTTCCAAAGCAGTTCTCTTTTACGTTTACTACAAATTCTGATACCTCGAGATATCCACTTTGGTTTAACTTCATTCGATACTCTTATTTTCTTTTGCGGAAAACAAAGATCGTATAGCAACTTATACCATTCATGGAAAAAATTAAAAGCTATATGAGGATCTGTCATGGTGTAAACTTCAGAGAACGTTAATTGTTTTAAATATTTAACAAATTTTTTCCTATTCTCTGGCGAGTAGTCTCGTCTTTCAATGAACCAAAATTTTACATTGCAAGTTTTTTTCACAGGACATGTCAACACCTGCGCTGTATGGTCTGATAAGGCCAATTCTAAAATTTCATGTTTACAACCCTTTATGTTATGCGCGAAATTGTCAATACATGTGTTGCTGACTCTGCGAGTGGGTTTTCTAACTTCTATTTTTAAATTGTACGAAGATAGCAACAGTTCCAGTTCTCTTGAGTATTTATTATTTTTCAACATATCTATATTAAAGTCTCCACAGATAATTACTTTCTGACTACATTTTAATAGTTTAGATAGCACGCCATAAAGGCTATTCAAAAATGTCTCATAGGATACAGAATTTATTTTGGGAGGTCTGTACAAACAAATAATATTGATATGGTGTTCTAGTAACTCAATCGCTGAGAGTTCTATGATTCCTGCTACACAAAAGTCTTTTACTTCGCATAATTGTTTGTATTTATGTATATTTTTTACAAAGATGCAACATCCACCGTGTCTGTTGTGCCTCATAAATGATGAAGCCAGACTAAAATTAGGTATCTGCAAACTATATTCATCACCACTAATCATGTTGTGTTCAGTAATACATATTACATCTATATTTTTACCACTATCCTTTAGTTCTGAAATACCTATCGTTAATTGGTCAGATTTACTAATGAGTCCATTAATGTTTTGATGTAAAATATTGATATGATTATAGACGAAAAAGAGTGTTATTTCTAATCGAGTTATTAATGTTTTCCATGTCAGCGGAGGTTCCATTTTTCATGTCAATATTTTCATCATTTTTCAGCGTCATTTCGTCATCAATATGGCATTTACAAATTTCATTACTAACAGTTTGCGTGGCTACACTACAGTAAGTTTTACAATTTTGTCTTTTAAGTTGATCTTGATAATTGTCCATTCTTTTTTTATAAGACAGGCGTAACACTTCTCTCAGTAGTAAGCGCGTCAAGTTACTTAAAAATAATCCGTGGCTAGGTCTATTTCTACTATAATTTAAGTCAATATATTCTACATTACTATACTTACCACATATAAATCTTAACTCATAATTTAATTTTTTTACATTAAGATACATATTATAGGGTATTTCACATACAACTACATTTGTGTTAGTTATATTAGATAACCAAACATTAAATTTAAATTTAAATTCGAATGGGTTTCTATCATTAGCCCCGCCTAAAAGTATAACATAGTCATTTTTATTCAAATTCAGTATTTCACTTTTCATGGTTTGTACTATATTTGTGAGAGGGGCATTAGGTTTTACGAAACTTGTTACATGATAGTCACACCCTAAGAAATGTTGTAGTTTTCTTCCAAGACCGCGACCTTGTTCATCTGCGATAATGACTACATTGCTCTTTACTACACTACTGGCTGCCGTGACGGTTGTTTGGGACAGGTAACCCTTTTTATCATGACGATCGGTATCTTTTCTTTGTGTCAAAGTTTCTTCCCTTTTTGGAACATCTACAGGAGGTGTTTGAATCTGTAACTCTTTGTTTGGGCTAATCTGTTTAAAACTATCTGCCTTTGACAATTTGGACGCATCATGAATCGAGTTTGTGTGATGCAATTGGTCCTTTAGAGGAATAGGTGCTCGTATATCATTTGTAGGTAACGGGCTATTCGTTGTGCTGAGAGATTTACGAGATTTTTTTTTGCGACCAATTAGTGGCGTTGAGCAATTTTCTTCCTGGCGAGCTAGTTTTTTATATATATCAATAATCTTGTTACACCTTTCAATTTCTTTTTTGAGGGTTGTGTTTTCATAACTCAAATTATCAACTTCCTGGTTTGCTGCAAGAAGATCTTCAGTAAGTTTATGGATTTTTTCAATTAATTCTTGATGATATGGGTTTTCATCTATAGAAGTGTTTGGTAAACTCATAGTAGTTGTTTCAAAAAGTGTTGATGAGTTTGAGATATTATTCAATGAGCTTGTTCTTCGAGGTTCTCTAAATGTTATGTTTTCGGATTCCATTTTTATTTATATTTATTTATTTATTTATTATTATTTTAATTTGATTAGAAATTTGGTATTTCAATTCTATATCTTCTTGATGTTAGTTCCTGCATTCAATAGTGATTTTGACGATGAAACTTAATGAGAGACCACTGGCGCCCTCTGCTAACAAAGCTGAGGTAATTGTATATATCTTGTCCCTTAGTGGTTTTTTATTTTATCTTTGTAGCATTCGTTTCTGTGTACAATGTTCTATTTAATTTTTTGAGTTAACTTAAAAATTTAAAATCTGTCAAATCAGAAAAAATCTGCTTGTTGGGGGATTCGATCTCGGTACTCTCGTTGCATCGATGTCGTCTGCTATGACCACTGGGCTATGCAGTGAATTGCTTGAAGCTTCGAAAATCTCTATCAATATTTATTGCACGATGCAGTCGCTATTGCGGACTTCGTGACCATATATGGTAATTGTTGAGGCACATGCACTGATCGATGAGTCACTCTCCGCTTGAGGCGCGAACCACTTTTTGTTATGCACTTTAGTGAAATGTTTATTTTAACGTATTCTAAAACCGTATTATTGTATTGTTTTGTATAATTATGACACTTAGTCTATAAATATTACTTTAGAGTTAGATTCACATGCACTTAATCACTATTACAAGCAAAAATAAATATTTTTTACGGAGCTCAGACTTATGCTGCCGCACGCGAGCGGGACGCGCGATAAGGAATATATCAATCTATTTGGAACATACGTAGGACAATCTAGGGGATTCTATTAGTGACCACGAAGTAGTAGAGATTGTTAATGATGTGAGCATTAGGAGAACTGGAAATATATCATAGAGCAAAGTAAAAGGAATATTATTGAATAACCAGTAACATACAAAACCCCTTTTTCCACATATACTTATAATCCTATAAAACTTTTTGAAAGGAACAAGTTAACGATACAATCATAGGGTATTGTAACGTTACAAAGATACTACCGGTTACAAACGACCATAAAATTTATTAATGATGAAACTAGACATTTACCTATAGACAAACGAAAGCTGTAAAAGGCTGTAAAAACTGCAAAAGGCAAGAAATCAGATACGAAGTTCGCTTCGACTCCGACTATTGTTAGTGAAAATTACCGGAAGTTCTTTGTCGTAGTAAATTAGTTTCATTCGATTGTGCCGACCGGTCGCCGGGTAGATAGTTTTTTTAGGAATTCTACTGATCCCAGAACGTTTTAATTTATTTTATTATTATCAAGCTTTGAGAAAATAATCGCTATCTTCGTATAATTGGTATCACTGATGAGAAACACGTAATTTTTTATGGTTTTTGGAAAGGTGATTTGTGATAGAGGTATTCTCGTGTAATTATAATCCTCAGGTACAAATTCATAATACAGTGCTATAATTTATCTTATGACCGTATTATTATTGGACCATGTTCCATGGTCCTTCTTCATTCATTATGTTGGGATGACAAGGGATCACAAATATATTGATTAAATTGTCCCAAACCACAGATTGTTTTAGTAGTTTAGTGTATTAATTGAATAAAAGATTTATGAGCTGTATTAAGCTCCTTTATTTCCGTGTCTATGACTTAAGATTGTTAAATTTATTAAAAAATTTGATATTAGTATCTATTTATAGTCTTAAGCCTAACTTTAAGACGATCCAGTAGTTTATTTAAGGTTCCTGTCTTCTAAGAGGCAGGCCCGATATTTATAACAGGTTCAATTCCGTGCTCAAATTATTTCTAATCTTATGATTTAATCTAATCTCTTATTTTTATTTATAAAAAGTAATTTTAGTATTTGGTGATAACAAGTAAACGTTGAAACGGCTGAACCGATTTAACTACATATTTCTTGTATTTAAAAGGTTCGTAATATTCCAAAGGTGGTTGTTATGGGAAGAAAAATCAAAGTGTTGGATTAGGTTACGAGGAAGGCCATACTAATAAACCGTCTGGCGTAATGGTCCTGGGTACGATTCCCAGCGAGGTGGAAATAGGAATGATGAGTTTGAGTTTCTGTTCTCGGTCTGGTGTGTGTTCTTGTCTCTGTGTGTTATCCATGGCACCCACGATAAAGGGAATCTTGGTGTGGTGTGGGGCTATGAGTGTGTAACGTTATTACTATTATTAAAGTGATGAAAATTATTCACCTACTATAGGAACAGGACAAAAGCTTTCGAGTTAACTAGTCTCGAATATAAATGTTATGTACGCCAAATATATTTTTTTGTACCTACTAGTTGATACCCGGTGTGTTCCACTACGCTAAAAAATATTGTATGAGCATAGTCGAAAATCGAAAATGTGCCTAATGCATTATATGAGTAGTCTTCCACCATCTTCGCATTATTGCCTTTCAAATGAAACCAGTTCGGGGCATATCGGTTGGATGGTTTTAATTGAAGTCTGTAGAGGACATCCGTTCATTCATTTTTTGTTTTAAAATATGGTTTTTAAAATATGTATAAACAGATGGACACTAATAAAATTCCAGTTTCTGGACGTGTGACTAGCTGAGTCTTTTAATTCGATATCATCTAACTGGATCGATTAAATACTCGAATATGGTTGATTGTACCTTACACCGTGCAAACTAAGCCTCAAATCTTCGCTCCAATCACAAAGCAGTGCCACTAATTAACTGGCAACACTTGAACAGAACTCAATATTAATTGAGGTTTATCTCGTTAAACACAATCAAGCAGTTGTGGGCTCAGGCCCTGGAATTAATTTGAGAGATGAAAATGATCAGGTTAAGTTGTATTGATATTCTGTTGTGTTAGTTGTTTCAGATACTAGTTCGATTGGTACTACGCCTGAAGAATTGATAGGGCCAATTTTACCCCAGTTATTTACACAGTCCAAGTTATTGGAGAAGGGTTATATTTTCCGCGCGTATCTTTTAAGTATGCATTTAATGTTCTTTATTACATCGTATCTTCCAAACCGTTGGACCAATTAACATAATTAAGATATCATTAGCTTCGTCTTGATAACGCAAGTGTTCTTAGATAGGTGACGTTAAAAAAACTAATATGGTGTCTGTGAGATTCCATTGTTTGAAGTATCAAAAAATACAAATAAATCGAATAATGCAATATGGGTATCAAATTAAAGAAATCGCCATAAAGATTTCAAAAAGGTTTATTATGATAGCTTTTTTGAAGGCAGGAGTTTTTTTTTTAATTTTTACATTTATACTAGTTGCTACAAATCTAATGATGAGGAATAATTATTATCAGGCATTCATAAATGGTCTTGATCTGACAGAAATCGTTACGTGAAGAATGCTCGCGGTCAGAAACAGTACCTAATCGCTAAACAATTTTGTGACGCGTTCTGATTCTGATTGTTCAATAAAATTCGTTCTACCCACAAAATCGAACTAAGACGTCACTCACAAAAATGCAAAAATCATTTTTCATAATCGTAGTTAAAAATTCTTTGAAAATTTAACAATCGAGCACAAACGAATTCATTCGATAACGATGACCCGAATCATATTTTCGATGATGCTTCAGATATTTTACAATCGGTTTTGAATTTTGTTCGAATTCATAAAATATTCACGTTTTCAAAATCGATCTCCGCCTTTGTTTAATCAAAGATTTTAAACACTTTATTTAAATTGAGAAGTGGGTTCATTGTTTCTTGCAATGGTCAATATTGGATAAGCATTGATTTCTCAAAAAAGTCATATAAAACGGAAATCGTTGAGGTTGAATTAGGTAATGATATTTAAAAATTCTTTACGTATAATGTCATTGGAATTAAGACCATTACTTTTGTTCATTTGGTTGGTAACCTTAACAATAGTTTATACTCTCTCTCGTTTACACTCATATTCAAGTCTTAGCCTTAAGAAGTTAATTTATTTTTATTACCGCATACCTATAAACCTGGCGATGTGAACTATTCACCCTTTGTATGTCCTTCAGTATTTACATAACAAAGGAATTATGGCACTGTAATATGTAATAAAGTAAGTTTTATGCCCCCGTCATTGTCTGAGGAGGTGATTCCTTATTTTCTGATATCCGTATCAGAATTGATGCTCGAGAGGGATTGGAATTGTAGGTTAATATATTCCTATGAGATGGGGTGCGAATAACTGAGGAGAGAGACATACACAAGGACAATATTTAACGTAAATAGTACGCAAAAAGACTTACGGTGTCAATGAAAAAAAGCAGTAATCTTGTGTTTTTAAACCGAGCTTAACCTTTGTTCAGATTTTAAATGATCCGAACAAAAATCAACTTTCAAATTTTACGTTTTATATTGTAAGTTAAATAAAAGCTTGTAAAAACATACGAAAATCTGCATAATAATCGTCTCAAGGGCATTTAATTCTCCTCGCCTTGGTCCCTGGCGTGGTTACTGTTCTCGGACCCCTCATTCTGAGTAACGTCGATCCCAGCTGCAGAACAGTTATGGGATGTGATAAAGGTAGCCCAAACAGTAACAGCACCGCTTGCAAACCTTTCCCCATAGAATTGAATTGAATAGGCCGGCGACAAACATCCAATTTGGAGGCTTCTCATTGCAACGTGTCGCGCGTACAAACGACTGATAGATATCCTGATTCTTATGATGAACGCGACGGTCCCAACGGAGCTATTGTTATGTTACTCTTGTTAATTGTTTCTGGCTCTGGAGAATAACTTTTTTATATTCATTTATTCATTTCATACAGACAATTTTAATGTAAATATTACAGATAATATTAAATCCAATGCGTTTACAATGTCTTCACGTATCGCTTAACTGTTCTGCGAAAAACAGCAGGTGTTGAATGGAATATATCCAGAGTCGGATCCCATGCTAGTACACCATTAAGCAGAGTCAATGCTCGAATGCGGTGACTTTCTCATCAACATCAGTCTGCAATGACGTAGGTACTTACATTACGTATATTAGTAGTGGATAAAGAAATTAATTACAATTTGGGAACTTTTTTGTATGGGAAAAATAAAAAATTGACTTCATGAATGGATCGAATGTTCCTAATGCGCTATTTTAGTAGTCTCAAACTATCTTAGCATTATTGTCTTTTAAATGAGACCAGTTTGAGGCACGTCGCTTGGATGGTTTCAGAGTCTATAAAGGATATCCGTACAAACTTTTTTTGTGTTTCGCAGGCAGGCTCGCTACCAAGTAGGCTACAGGGTCATCATTGTACTTATCAAATATTTTCACGGCTAAAAACCACACAACAACGTTATTTAAGTGTGAATAATACAAATTGCATTACACGTGCTTGCTACGTAGACTAGACGAAGACCATGCATATCCTGAATAATAGTTTAGGATGCTGATATGGAATTCCTCGTCAGTAAAGCTTCTTACCTCCTCTTTGAGAACTCCTTGTAAAGCCTCTCAAACGCCTTACCCAAATACCTACGAATAAACTTTCTATAAACTATTATTATTATTATAATATCGTAGATAGAATTCTAAATATATTCCTTCATTTATTACCGAGAAACATTTAGAACTTAGAGATCATTATTTGCAGATAAGTACACTCTTACAGAAATTTTGCCCATAATGTTGGGGAAAAATAGCAACATTGTGCAGAAAGCGTGCGTCGCTGAATAAATTCTCCATTCTCGATTCCCGGGCAGACTCTGGCAGACAAAACTCCTAATTTGGCGGCCTCTCCGTGTCCGATTGACAACGAACATCCGACGTGCTACGCTTACGAATTACAAGATCCTTGCCTTATAATGTCTAACTATTTACTTCCAAAAAGTAACAAAATAATCCCAATAATAAACACTGTATAAACAAATTGTAGTTTTAGTACCGACCATGACGATCCGTGTGGCGCACTACTTACCATTTATCATTGGTTCGATTCCCAGCGAGGCGGAAATTTTAATGACGAGTTTGAATTTCTGTTCTGGGTCTGGGTGAATGTCCTTGTCTAGTATGTTGTCCATGGCACCCACGATACAGGGAATCCCACAGTGGGGCTATGAGTATGTATAGCGTTAGTTTCTGTACAGTTTGGGTGATAAGAGGCGGCCTTTCTAATCTGTCTTCAACTATTACTAGATTGATCAAAGTAATTTAAATACTTTTTGCACAGAAGTCCGTACAAAATACAATTCTTTTAGTCTATGTTTTTGCTGTGATATTATAAGAAGAAAATAACATGACGTTATTCGTTTATCATTTTCGATGAACACTGAAATGATAATAAAATTAATATATCGTACAAAATGTGTTGTCATTGTATGAATGTAATTATGTATTCATGAAGACCAGTGTCTACACTCAGGCATTGATATAGTTCGTGAGATCCTCTGGAGACTCACACAAAATTAGCATCGTGTTCACCTCCACGGTACATAGTAAGCGAATTCCAATTTATATAACGTTGTAATACAAGAGCCTATAGTAGGGTCGATTTGCAGCCGATACAAATGTAAACAAACCCATAACGTCATTTTTTAGAGTTTTCACCAATTGAAATGATGTAGTTTGTCTAAAATTTAGACTCTAAATAAAACGCATTTAGTGTACAGATTCGTGTCAGTTGGTGAAAAGACCTAGAAAACATTGTATTTTAATGGTTTGTTTACATTTGTATCGGCTGCAAATTGACCCTACTATAGTTATGGTAGTCTTCCTTATAATATTTCTTGACGTTTGTTTCAAGAACAACAAGGTAACAACATCAAATTATTTAGCTTTGTAATATTGCCAATACAACTCCGAAAGCACTTAAAATCTTCGTTTTCTGTTAATTTTAAAACCATTCCATAACACAAACACTTGTTTACAGAAGCCATGACAATAACAAACGTAAAACTCAGACCAAAACATTACAGCCATTAAGGCTCCGCAGTGCCTCTCAAACGCAAATTACTAAGCGCAAATATTAATAGCATACATAAGCGTAAATTGTCGTTCATTTCACGGCGGTACACAACTCTGAACGGGTTGTGTACGTCCGTGAAAAATTACGCGCCGGATGTGCCGTTGTGTCCCGTTTACTCCAAAATTTAACGATGATATGTGTGGTTTTAAGACTTGTTTTAATTCATATGAAGCTACGTATGGTTTGCGGAATAGGTTTGAGTTTAAAAATTCATTTTGTAGATTTTTTCAGTAACTATGTACCTACTAATGTAATCGTAGTTTAAGCATAATTTTGTCCATTCCTGAAGATTTTCCTATCTGGTTAAGTGTTTGTGTCTGCAATTGATATGGTAAACAAAAGTGAGCTTAAACAGAAGTTATATTTTGCTGCGTGTGTTGATGAAAGCAGGGTTAAAAAAATCCGAAATTAATTTCATTTAAGTTTCACAAAACTGAAATTATAAAACACACAACTTATATTTTTCTAAGAAAATTCTGGCGCAACAGAGAAATAGCAATGAAAAAACATAAGCGTGACCAAAACCTTTCTATCTTTTCGGTCTTAAGTAAAATTTGTGTCACGTACCTGAGAATAGTCCACACAATATCTCCGGTCAAGTAAGTTTCTCACGACGCCAAGGTCCCAATTCCCGTAGCTCCAGTGCTCCAACCAGACCGTCCTTCCCATTAATGATCGATAGCGCTCGAAGGCGACTCGTAATGGGATATTTAACCGCTTTAGACGCCAAAGCGAGCTCATTCATCTGAATGGCCAGCTAATACTAACGAGATTTCGTTACCAATTTGACGACAAAATGGTTATCGGTGAAACTATAATTTTTTTACCGAATTCAAAAAAGGAGGAGGTATTCAATTCGACTGTATTTTTTATCTACGTCAGAACTTTCGACTGAATCAGCCGATTTTGATGATTATTTGTTAATGGAAAGCTGGTGCTTGTTATGTGGTCCTATTGAGCGAGATCTGACGAGTAGTTTTTGAGTTATCCCCAATTTTGAAGTTGGTTGTTTTTTGTCAAGAATTATTAGAAAACTTTTTCGTTATTGACTGGCTCAGCTAAATTGCAGTTTTAACTATTATTGCACGAAATATAAGACTTCAAAATATAAAAAAATGTGTACCCGGTTATTTCAATCGTTGTCGAAAATTTCATATTCTCCCGCTGCAAGAGAGAAGGCGAATTGCAGATCTTGCTTATCTTCTAAGTATCGCAAATGGTTCGGTCGACTGTCCTGAACTGCTAGAGCGTATCGGTCTGAGTGTGCCCTATGCCTTCCTGAGGAGACCTTGTTCAGTGTTTATACCGAGAAGCAAAACTAAGTATGATTACCACCGTTATTTTTTGCGAGCGAGCAGGTTTTTCAATGAGACCACCAATATATTAGATGTTGATCTGTTCAACACTTCAAGTCATCGCCTAAAACGGCTTATGGCCGCACAATTTTTTGAGGACAATCAGAACATTTAAGTAAACATTGTAAGCCTAACATAATATTTTTATCTTGTATTCTTTTTAAGTCTGTGTCGCTATCTGTGCATGTGTCTGTTTTACTACTTTTCTTTTAAACTATCTGTGGAAACTTGTAATTGGCCTTCAAGTAACTAACTACTCATTGATTCTCTTTTGTATCTAGCCGTAAGTTTCCTGTAATAAATAATAAATAAATAAAAAAATAAAAAAAATGTTTACTCACTAGACTGAGAAAAAAGCAAAGCAAAGCAACAACCCATAATTGTCCCACTGCTGGGCTCGGGGTCTCCTCTCACAATGTGAGGGGTATTAGGCCATAGTCTACCACGCTGGCCAAGTGCGGATTGGTAGACTTCACACACCTTTGAGAACTTTTATGAAGAACTCTCCGGTGTGCAGGTTTCCTCACGATGTTTTCCTTCACCGAAGCAAGTGATAATTAACTTGTAATATGCACATAATATTTGAAAATTAGAGGTGCGTGCCAGGGTTTGAACTCGGGCCCCTTCGTTCGGGAGACCAACGTTCTACCGCTAGGCTATCACTGCTGTAAACTGTAAGACTGAGAAAGCACAATTATAAATAATATACTACCTACATAATTGTGTAAATAGTATTATTGTTGTTGTATTGTGTGTAAACAGTATTATTCTTGTCTATTATAAAAGTTACTTGAAAAATAAATTATGCAGTTAAAAAAAAAGATTTGAGACCATTGGTCATCAAAATACTCTGACGCATAGTGCAATTAAAACATGGTTGATATCACTATCTATTTTCCAAAAGATATAAATGAACAACAATGGTTGGAAAAACAAAATACGATGCATAATAAAAATCCCAGGAAAGTAAAATAAAAACTACATTGTTCCCGATACCGAGGCGTGTCATAATCCGTTAGTAGAGATAGATAATTTTATCCTCATTAAACGGCGAAACGAGCCTGTTTATCTGGACTATCAACTAATATTATGTTAATGAGATTGAACGAGTAAGGGTTATTGATTTGAATTTGTGTAGCACGAGAAGTTTGGAATTGATATACCCAAAACGGAACTCCTACGATTCCAATAGGGGTCGAGTGCTTTGTATTAATTAAATATTAACAATAAGTAACGAATTATATCATGAACCATACATTATGTATAATTATTTGACGACCCTGGAGCCTAGTTGGTAGCGACCCTGCCTGCGAAGCGAGGGGGCCCGGGCTCGATTTCCGGCCGGGCCGTTAAGTGACAGATAAATATTTGTACTCGAATCATGGGTGTTATTGTGATGTTTTATATGTGTCGTCCATGCCACCCGCGACACAGGTAAAAACCTACTGCGGGGGTATGAGTGTGTAAGCGTTTATTTATTTATTATATTACGTATAAAATCAGTGATAGAGTAGTGTCTTCAGTAGTGTATTGGGCTATAGTTTGTATACCTTACATTGTCAAAGCCAAAGGAGACTTAAAATTTTGTAATGAAACCATAACATTAAGCAGGATGTAGGTTGTTACTTTTATTATCTAAGCAATAAATCAAAACCGAGGAAAACCTGTATATTAACTGTAAATCGATTTGACGTAAAGCATATTAAAGACAACAACCATAGAGTAACTTTGCAACAACACATGGCCCTATCCAAATGCCTCATAAAGTTAGATCACGCCTGAAATTGCCCAATACAGACTAGACGGACGTGGTAAATTAGTTAATTTTCCTTATTTATCTGAATTTTACTACGATAGCGTAAACAATCTATACTTAATTATGTTATAGCTATCAGATAATACAGAATAATAGTTTTTAACCGACTTCAAAAAAAGGAGGAGGTTCTCAATTCGACTGTATTTTTTTTTTTTTATGTTTGTTACCTCAGAACTTTGGACTGGGCGAACCGATTTTGATGATTTTTTTTTTAATCGAAAGCTGGTGGCTGTCATGTGGTCCCATATAAATTTTATTGAGATCTGACAATGGCATCCATTAGAAAACCACATAAGTCGTAAATTTGTGTTAAGATGTGCGCGACAAATTGACGAATAACTCAATATCACGCCAACCGATTTCGATGATTCTTTTTTTAATCGAAAGCAGGTGCTTGTCATGTGGTCCCACATAAATTTGAACGAGATCTGACAAGTAGTTTTTGAGAATTTGAAGTCGGTTATTTTTTGTTAGTAAAATATAGATTATTTTTAATAGTTTTTTATTTATCTCCACAAATTGTTAAATCAATGGTAGGTACAATTTTCTCTTATAATAAAATAAGGAGTTTACAATTTGTGGGAGATCTGGTGCCTAAACTAAGCAGAAGCCATAGCACACCAGGTCCCCCTCGAGCCCTCCCATTAAACTTGTAAGAGTATTTGTACATAATATGTACAATATGTACAATATCAGTTTTCAAATTTAGAGTTACAAAAGGTTTTAAATTAAATTTACAGATACAAAAGTTTTGAATTAAATTTAAAGTTACAAAAGTTTTTTAATTTATTTTCTGCCCTAAACAAAGTTAGGTACATATTATTTAGTTACATGTACAATTTATGTTGTAAAGTTACATAGTTAACAGTTTTCAAATTATCATCTAAATTACAAGTGTGAGATGTATGTACACGTGTTAAAAGTTTTGTATGTACACATGTGTTAAATTTTTTGTATATGTTAATGCATGTGTGTGTATGCAATACAGCTCTCAGATATGTTATGTTAAATGTGAACTATTATGAAAATAGCATGTGATGACATTTAATTCAATGATACAACTTTAATTCAGTGTGTTGGTGATTGTCATATGTCCGGGTTCTGAATACTCGGGAATTGAGTATCAATGGTATTGAACCCGGTTTCCTAAAATAGTGGTAGATACGAATAGACTCGAAAGTGGACTGTATTTAAATGATGATAGGAATTTAACTGCGTTAATGGAGCGTTATACTATGGATTGTTCATACTCGATTTTGCAAAAAATCTTTAATAGTGTCGTTGAAAATCTGTGTGTAAAAAATAACAAGGGTAACTAACATAAATAAAGTAATCTGTAATATTAGAATACCAGTGCAATCTATCTAGTTTAATGATTTAAACATTGTTACAGAAGACTCAAAGTCATTTATTTTGTTACTTGGTCTCAAAGACAGAAAGCTTCTATACGTATAGGTTTGATGTGATGAAAAATCATTAACAGAAAATAAAAACAAACTTCAAATAAATGTGAAATTTTAATAATCATTTCTATGTTTCAACTGAAAGGTCAGGGTCAATGGAAGGTATATAAAAATTTGAAATCCGAGTAAAATCGACTGACACAGTTGGCGACGGCAGCGTGATGAGGCTCTCGAATGATCTGTCATTAGTGAAATGTCGAGTATTTTATTTATTTTATAATGAATTTGCAGTATATTTTCTTGTGTTATATTTATACGTTGTATTTAACAGTGAGTGAGCTTGGTTTTAACCCATTAATGGCCCACTACTGGGCATGGATCTCTCCGCTTGAGGAGGTCTATAGAATATCCCACGGTATTTTATGTAATTTACCGTTGGATATGTTATCCAAAGCAAAAGCAAAAGCAACAACCCATAAATTGTCCCACTGCTGGGCTCGATATCTCCTCTCACAATGTGAGGGGTTTTTAGGCCATAGTCTACTACGCTGGCCAAGTGCGGATTGGTAGACTTCACACACCCTTGAGAACTTTATGGAGAACTCTCCGGTGTGCAGGTTTCCTCACGATGTTTTCCTTCACCGAAGCAAGTGATAATTAACTTCTAATACGCACATAATATTTAAAAATTAGAGGTGCGTGCCAGGATTTGAACTCGGGCCCCTTCGTTCGGGAGACCAACGTTCTAACCGCTAGGCTATCACTGCTTAGTGTTATCCAAAATACATAATTATGTGCAAAACTCACAATATCTTTAAAATCAGGTTTCTGGTATTTATTATGAAAGATGAGTGATAATTATCTATTGAATCGTAGATCTTTCTTGGAATTCGATTTTACTCTTATTATGATTGTCTTCTAATCTAATGATAAGAATGCACAGTAAAAGATAGGTACAGAAGGTAGCAAATCTTCTGTAAACACTTTTTTCGTATAAATTTGTTAATATTTTTTTTTTTCGAAAAAACGCAATACTTCACTAAATTAAAGATTATGAAAAGAGAGCAAGCTCGTAATATTTAATCAGTACACTAAAGTTAGTTAAAAAGTTAACAAGTGTAGTTTCCGGATGATCCCATCTATAACTGGAAGGTGTTTAAAATAAACGAAACTAAAAATTGGTTTAAGTTGCCAACTCGGAACACGAGATCAACTCGAAACTACTGCTCGAGTGGTGTCGCGCTAGGTAAACTATGGATTCAGGATGATTAAGCTAAAAATATTTTTCTGTATTACTTTCATGTACCTATTGCTAGGTACCAAAATGTTACAAAAGTAAAAAATGGTTAATGCCCGTGACAGGTTAAATGGCAGGTTCCGTGGATGAACAAGTAGAAATATGTATTTATGTATTTTTATAATTTATTTTAAAGATTTTTGAAACAAGCTTCTTAGCAAAATAAAATGTTTCAAATTTTAGTGGATAAATACTGTCACTTATTAAATTTTCTGTCAATATCAATCTCAATATTTAAAACTTTTAATTGAACACATTTTACTATACTTAATACAAATTAGCGCAAACA
The DNA here is from genome assembly GCA_911387775.1 of Thymelicus sylvestris. Lineage (NCBI taxonomy): Eukaryota > Metazoa > Arthropoda > Insecta > Lepidoptera > Hesperiidae > Thymelicus > Thymelicus sylvestris. The sequence continues at coordinate 18,878,527 of OU426889.1, forward strand.
TGGACAGTAGTTAGTCTATGTATGTGTATGTCTATGTTAGTGTATGTGGTTAATGTAGTATGTCGTAATATGGTTAACAAAACGCAAAAACAAACTAGACGGAAAGTTGATAGACTTATGTACTAGTATCAATTGTCACCTGTCATCCTGTCAAGTTTCTACGCGCCACCGCAGTACATCCGTGACCACTGGGCAACTGGGTAGAAATATGGGAATACAAAATAAATATCGTGAGTACTCGTATTATAGTAAAATGACGATAAATTAATATTTTTTGGTTGCAGGTGGCAATTCACACTAGATTCTAGTTTGCTTTTACTTCTCCAAAAACATGTTAAAATGATTACAAGTTCCTAGTTTACGTGTTTACGCTATTTTATTGCTCTGCAGAATGAAAGTTAGGATGAAACTAAGGCACAAGCATGAACAAAAAGCGCACGAGTTTGGTTTTATTTCGCAAATAAAACTCCATTTTTCGCATCTATTATTTTTATAGTTACAAGATTAACCCGTTTCATAGATTTCTTATTTACCAAAGATACCGGTATTATTAGATGTAAATTATTGTTTCTCCCTTAATTTTATATATTTAAAACTTTCTTGTTAACTTCATTCTTAAGACATCAAATTTTTGTTCATTTTAAACACATTAGATACAAATTACAATAAAAACATACCAAAGACTAATTAAATATTTTGTGATACTTACAATCCTGAGGGAACAGATTTATTTCGTCCTGAAAGTACATGACGTACATATATAATGACTCGGTTTCTATTTATTCAGTTAATTCCCCTTGATACGTACAAAATACGAAAAAACTGTTTTAGCATTACATATTTGGATTCAGTAATAAAAATTTTATCGTTATATTTATTCGTTATGAGAAATATTGAAAACATAATTATTTTTAACCAACTTCAAAAAAAGGAGGAGGTTCTCAATTCGACTGTATTTTTTTTTTTTTTTTTTATGTTTGTTACCTCAGAACTTTGGACTGGGCGAACCGATTTTGATGATTCTTTTTTTAATCAAAAGCTGGTGGCTGTCATGTGGTCCCATATAAATTTTATTGAGATCTGACAATGGCATCCATGATAAAACCACATAAGTCGTAAATTTGTGTTAAGATGTGCGCGACAAATTGACGAATAACTCAATATCACGCCAACCGATTTCGATGATTCTTTTTTTAATCGAAAGCAGGTGCTTGTCATGTGGTCCCACATAAATTTGAACGAGATTTGACTGACAAGTCGTTTTTGAGACTTTGAAGTCGGTTATTTTTTGTTAGTAAAATTTAGATTATGAAACTGAATAGACTTTACGAAGTTTGAAATGAAATTGGTGCATCAAACTACAAACTGGACTTTGGCAGATAGCTTCTTTAGCCACAGAATATATTTTTGACGTGATAACGTCTATTAAAACGATGAGCCGGGCGCATCTTTGAAAAAATGTAGCGTTCCGCGAGCGAGAGAGCGGCAAAAGCGAGAGAGAGGCACTATCGGCTATGATCGGCGTATCGTAGCGTAGCGGCGTAGCGTATTCGTAGCGGCAAGCCGTAGGCGATCGTAGTTGAGTGGAGCGGTCATGACGTTGTCACGTTAAACTACCGTCCGTAAACCGACTTTACAGACAACCATTTTTTATCATTAAACCTACATTGCATCGTATTCGCATCAAAATTAAAATGAAGCACTGTGTATAAATTATAAAAATATGAATAATAAAAACGATACAATTCATCTGTTATTCAAAATTTGTGAATATTCAATACAGAGCCGTTCTCGCGGAGCGATGATAGTCCTCGAATAAAGTCGTTTCGTAGATAAGTTTTGGGTTCCCTATGACCTCGTTAATCTTACTTATATACGTGTGACTTAAGTTAATAGAGGAACAGCTGTGCCAAGTACAAGAAACATTACATTGTCCATGTTTGTGTTTGTTTATTCAATACTCCTACTATTTCTCTTGCCTTCTCTTCTTCTCTCTTCGAAATATGGGTATTATAAAGTATGAATGTGCTGAGGAGTTTCTTTACGGCTTTCTTCTCCTCCATGACGACAAATTACCTATCCGAAATGCTGATAGATTTAAAAAATACGTTTAAAAAATAATCGTATAAATGATTCCAACATGAATAAGTAATTTTGATTGTAATATCAAACCAAACAGTGTTGCTTAAAAACGCCATCTACTGAAGTAGCTTTAGTGTTGCTACTCGCCAATAGATGTCAGGAAGAGTCAATAATATTGTAGCAGTTTTTCATTACCTGAAAACAAGGATAAAATGACAAATTCTGAAAATGAATCCAAGCTAGATCGATTTATCGGCCCCAAAACCCCCTGCATATTAAATTGCATGAAAATCTACGGCGCCGTTTCCGAGATTCATAAAATACGTAAGGGAAGTGGTAGCATTGGTAGGTCATTCTCATTATTTGTGGTAAAAAATACGCATCTACAGGATTTAAACATAAATAGCGCAAAATTCTAAAGACGAACTCCCGGTCCTAAAAAAGAAACAGTTAACAGAAATAGAGCCAAGAGTTGTAAAATGAACAGAAAGAAAGGAAGTTTTTAATCAAATGATGTCGCTCATACCTCGCTAGCCTTTCATAATTTATACCGCTATAAAACAGCGTCTCCTTAATCGATTGTCGATAGTTATTTTACATAAACGCTTCGCTGGGTTATTTTAGTGGAAAACTTTCTGCTGAACTAGCGTTTGCCGCAATTCTGCCAGGATGCACTTGGGAGACGAATAGATTAACATTTTCTTAGGAACTAAACCGCAGTAAGCGCTATGCTAAGCAGTTTAGACTGGATGAATCGACTTGCTGAATATTTAATAGCAATTTTAAATACAGAGTTTGTATAAATTGGACCATTGTAATGAAGATTGCATGAACAAGTTTGCAGGAGATAAATTAATGGAATAAGGACACTAGCAATGTAGACAATTAAGTTCTGTGATGGGACTGTAATGCGTGTAATCATAATCTTAATAATACTGTGATCAAAAAGTAAGGTGAAATTGTCATTTAAAACTCCCAGGCATTAGGAAGGTAGGTAATTTTTTTTTTCTAGGTTGGTAGGACTGTCTATAACATTTGCCAAGCGACTTTTTGTCAAAAGGTTTGATTATCTCCGAGTTACACGTATTTTTGTAAACAACCAAAAGTGAATTTTTCGATTTTTACAATGAGTGATTTTGTTGAGCAAAGAACTTGCATCAAATTTTGTTTGTGGAACGAATATTCTTGTGCAGACACGTTGAAAATGTTGCGGAAGGCCTTTGGTGATCAAACTATGGCACAAAAAAACATTTATTAGTGGTAAAACGAGTTCAAAGCGGACCGAGAACGCGTTGAAGACGAACCGCGCTCTGGACGACCATCAACGTCTGCCGATGAGGGCAGACGAGGGCTACGTCCAAAAAATCAAAGATTTGGTGCTTGAAAATCGTCGACTGACAATTAGAGACCTCGTTGATAGTGTTGGAATATCATTTGGCTCAGCCCAAGCCATTTTGAAGGATTTTTTGTGTCTCAAACGCGTCAAGTCTCGATTGGTGCCAAAATCGCTCAATTTTTTGGAAAAAAAGCGTCGCGTTGATGTGTGTGAAACTTTGATGTCTGACTATCAGGACCACCGCAACCACCGTATTGGCCTTAGTTGCCTCCACGCGACTTCTGGCTATTCAGCAAACTCAAAAGGCCAATGCGGGGACACCGTTTTGACACGATTGAGGAGATAAAAACCGAATCGAAGAAGGTCTTGAAGGCTATACCGAAAAAAGACTATTTCGACTATTTCGAGGACTGGAAAAAGCGTTGCCAAAAGTGCGTTTTATCGGACGGGGATTACTTTGAAGGGAATGAAATTGATTTGGAAGAATAAATAAAGAATTTACATTTTATAAACAAATTCACCTTACTTTTTGATCACAGTAGTATATACTAGCTGCCCGGACAGACTTCGTTCTGTCAAATGTTTTTTTTTATTATTAAAACCTCCCGTGTGCCTTAAGGAACATTGTAAGCTATCCTATCTTTTAAGTTGGAACAAACTGCACACGGTGTGCAAATTTGATTAAAATCGGTTCAGTAGTTTAGGAGTCCAACGCGGACAAACAACGTGACACGTAATTTATATATATTAAGATAAATTACGTGTCACGTTGTTTGTCCGCGATGGACTCCTAAACTACTTAACCGATTTTAATCAAATTTGCACATCGTATGCAGTTTGATCCAACTTGAAAGATAGGATAGCTCACATCTCAAAATAATAAAAAACTTTTGACAGAACGAAGTCTGTCCGGGCAGCTAGTAGTATTTTAAATGTGAGTTTGTGAAGATGTTTAGATGTTTGTTCCTCAATCACGCCACAACTACCAGGGGCGTAGCCACCGCCGTATCAGCCGTATCAATTATACGGGGCCCCCAGCTTATAGGGGCCCCCACTAATCCTAATAAAATGCTCGCCAGTGGCTTACGTCCGCTACAGTTGGCACTCCTTTAGGCTTTAAATATTTGACAGCTAACGTCGAGGGGGCCCCTCAACAAATATTAATACTTTACTTTTAATCACGGGGAAGTTCAGGGTTCCTGCGATATTTGTAAAAAAATCAATATCCACGTGTGCGAAGCTACGTTCTATAAATCTAAATTAATTAATTAGAAGTTTCGTTTCGTAACCACTCTATCGCGGGCGTAGCCGCGGGCAAAAGCTAGTGCTAAATAATGAAAAGTGCCAATCGCTACCCATTTAAGTAAACTACAAGGAAGAAGAGTGGGATAGAGAGGCTTAATAATAATATTGATTATAATCTTTATTTGAAGTCTGACCACCAAGCGGGCTGGCTTGTTTCGCCTCTTACAGCATCAGCATGGGTAACAATTTAACGCATATTGAGGCCAGCAATGTACTAAAAGAGTCGTTGAATTTGAAGCCAATATCGTTGTACAATTAATATGATATGTACATCAGTTGAACTTTGTTATTATTTGCATTTTCATTTAAAAGCGTCTCAAATCTGCTCTAAATATGCGAAACAGGATTATGTCAATTATGGATCGCATCATCCTAAGCGATCTCAAGTTCAAACCCTCACATATTCGATTTCGTATTAATCTTGTATCCCGTATCAAGATTATAATACGGCGCCTCCAATTACACGCTACGGAAATATCTGCTTTACTGCCTAACTTGCTGCTAATACATATTGCTAATTGTTTCGCCTGAACATGCTCAGCTTTTAGAGGTGAAATTCGGTTGCGATAATTGGGTTAACGGGCCTATTTCATCTTTACCCCTTGGGTCTTGTATTTCGGGAATTACATGGGAGTTGTCTTGGGTCTTCATAAAAGACTATTTTGTACGGGTTTAATGCAATGTTCTTATTACTAAATGTCTTCATAAACGTCATTAACGGTTACTTTAATCGCTCCTTAGTAAAGAATCACCATACAAATTCTGTAATTTCTTACCGAAATGGTCCTCTTAATTTTAATGCGAGTATTTTTAATCGACGAAAAATGAGGAGGTTCTCAGTTCGACATGTATTCTTCTATATCCGATATTGATGATTCTTTTTTTTTAATGGATGGGGTACGTCTTGAAGTTGGTCCCATTTTTTTAACTTTATTCCTACCCTAAAGGTACGAAAGGGGATGATTGATAATTCACCAACTACATTTTTACCTGGTAATTTAATCTACCACCCATACCACATTATTATTTTTTATAGCTACCAAAAATTAAAAAATATTTACATTTTAACAAAAAATTAAACCAACAAAAAAAAACGAAAAAGCGAAAAATAAAATAAACCATTTAGTATTATAAATTAAGATCCTCAATTAACAGTAAATAATTTTGAGGCGGTATCATACAGATGAAAAAACAAACGTGAAAAGATGTGCGCCGCGCTGCTGCTGCCGTATGCACTTATGCATCGTATGCCGCTGCCCTGGTTTTACGCTTTATGTAATTAATTTTGCTTGTTTCATTGGCACCGTCTCAAAATTATTTATTTACTGTTAATTTAGTATCTTAATTTATAAAATGAATTATTTTATTTTTCACTTTTCAGTTTTTTTTGTTAAAACGTAATAAAATTATTATTAGAGATAATTGTCACATTAGCTACACCCAATGTGGACTGGTTACTAGTGACACCGATAGCCACTTCTTTGCGTAGTCCTACCTAGGTCTTTTCAAAGTACCGTTTCTACGGATGAAAATTCAAGATCATCAAATTATTTTGTATTTATTTTGCTGCATAAGGCGTCCAACATCAGAGCCCAGAAATTCAATTCCTTGAATCATGATTCAATGCACATACAAATTGTATGTATTAACATCAGTTGAACATACAATATAATTTTAATAGTCCCGTAACTCATTAGGGTCTGCACATTATTTGCCATTTCTCAGAACATTTCTTACAAAGTGTTTACTTCAAAATTCTTTTGTTCTCTTGAAGAACCTTTCCTTTGACAAAAAAAGGTTTTAAGAGTTTCCAACAATCCCTTTAAATTGTTAACTAATTATAAGTCTTCAGGAAGCTATATAAGAACCGACGTCCTTTGAGAAAATTAGAATAGGCACTTTTTAATTTTCCTTGTTTGTCCTTCTCTTCCTACCCACCTTTTTTTCTTAGTGTTAGAATTTCATGATTATAAATTAAATTTGATTTTATAATACCTCAATGACAGGTTAATTACAAAAGACGTCAACTATGGAATCGCAAGATTCAGTGTTATGGTGCTCCCTCACCGGGAGCATTCACGTGTAATGTAACATTATAGTTTCGTCTCTGAGCATTACATTACAATAATACCTCCCTGACTGACGAGCATTCGCGTGTAATGTAACATTATAGATTCGACTTTGAGCATTACATTACAATACTACCTCCCTGACTGACGAGCATTTGCGTGTAATGTAACATTACAGATTCGACTTTGAGCATTCCATAGCAAGATGTCAGAAGTGGAGTGGTCGGAAGTGGAGCGCATTGATGTTACAAGTTGTAACAAGATATTACACATTGTATCATTACAAGGTGCGCATTGTAATGCTCGGTTCTCCTCCTTCACTGGTGTATCACCGTTTTGTATCATTACAAGGTGCGCATTGTAATGCTCGGTTCTCCTCCTTCACTGATGTAATGCTCAAAACTGTAACGTTACATTACACGCGAATGCTCCCGGTGAGGGAGCACCTTTAGGTATCTAATACTTCTTGACTTCAAGTGTAAGTAGTAAAATTTCGAACTATTAAAACATTGCACTAACAATATCAGTTAGCGAATTTGTATTCAGTTCTGCTTCCTATGTCTATTGATTTTAATTGTTAATTAATTCCATTATTACTATTATTATTTCTCCGTGGGGTTCGCTTGGATAGCTACCACCCTTGAGTGTTGCGTCGTGTTCCAACTGGGGGCTTGAGAGTCAGTTCTTTCTTTCTTTCTTGGCCGGTAACGCAAAAAAAAATTACGTCACAAATACGTTGGGTACCGGTCAGGAAAATTTTTTGTACTGTAATATTATTTGTTGTGGACAGTAAGGTTAAAAAATCCAAGAACTTTAAAAAACTAAACACGCTTTTATAGTATCAATTTATTATTCATCAAACAATTTAGATATTTTCCTAATGACCCTGATTCCTTATCATCCTGATGATCCTAGTCAGGACATCAGAACGAAACTAGTATATAATATTATTGTATTGTCATCGTCCCTTGACCACTGTGCAAACGGAGCTGGAAGGCTATTCAGGTTTGTAACTTGACAGCGAAGTTTCAAAATTGACGTTCGAGTTCTAGGATCACTTCACTTCGCAAGTGCGTGCTAGATGATTAGATAATGACATGTCAATACGATGCAAGTTCGCTTTTGTTTTGTAACTTGACAGCGGAATACACGATGAGTTTCTAAATTGAAGTAAGAGTTCGAGACTCCCTTCACCTCGCAAGTGCGTACCAGATGATTAGAGAATCACATATCAAGATCTCGGACTCGAACTTCAATTTTGAAACTCACCGCGGATTCCGCTGTCAAGTTACAAAAGTGAATAGCCTTGCTGATCAGACGTCTTGAAATCTTGAAATTGGTAAAATTTACGTTAAAAGATTCCATTAAATACATGTTAATATATAATATACACATGTCAAGCGAATAAAAACGTGTTAACGTGTTAATAAAGTAAAATAAATAAATCCGAAGGATTAGAATGTACCTATTTAATGAGAATTAAATTAACACGTTTGTAGATAAGAGTTTTATTGAGAACGATTTAAAAATTCATTCGATGCGGCTCTCTGCGTCCTGCGATTACGAGTCACTTGAATTAAAGGCTTTTCTTTGCAGTGAGGGGATTTAAGCGAAAACTTAGACGTAACGTGGACTTATCTCGAAAGCTTCACCCATGTGGAAATTTGAACAATACCAAAATGTCATGGTGTAATGGAAAATTTTAGTTTTATAGAAATGTTTCATAGTAACTCCCACGGTGTGTTTGAAAGTCTATGAAAATAAAATAGATGTGTTTGTAGTACTGCACTCCTTTTCCACACAAACTTTAACTACCTAATTATAATAATAAAAATAATTACGGTGCAACGGTTTTCTCTACACCAGATAAATATTTATGTCTTTGTGGATGTGTTATTTAAATATCCATAGGAACACGGAATCGCAGTGCTGAGGCGTGTTTATGTAAATCCTATGCGCTAAGTAACTGTTTCTCTGCACAATCAACTTATACAAAATTAGATTTACACTATTCTGTGTCTCCTTTGTGTTATATATTTGAAACGATGATCATTAATAATTTCCATGTTGTTTTAAGGACAAACCTCATAGCTCGTCCACTCGACCGAGCCCTACTAAGCGCGATAACGCCTCTCTTATTATAAGGCTGAGACATAGTGAGAAACGAGGAAATCATTGACAGCCAAAATTTATTTTAATAATCATTTTTTATGGCAATAAAATCTAACATACTTTTTCTTTTCATTGTTTTTTATATGATAAGGATAGCAAAGGAGCCTGCAGTGCTACTGTCCCTTGCCGCCTGACATCTGTGACAAACAGAAAAATATCATACTTATTGCAGATAGAGAGCGCAGTACACGAAATTGAAGCCACCAAAGCAAATAAAATAAATAAATAAATATACGCTTACACACTCATACCCCTCCAGTAGGTTTTCACCTGTGTCACGGGTGGCATGGACGACACATTTAACACATCACAATAACACCCATGACCCGGGTACAAATATTTATCTGGCACATAAATATCTGCCCCAGCCGGGAATCGAACCCGGGACCCATCGCTTCGCAGGCAGGGTCGCTACCAATTGGGCTACAGGGTCGTCGAGACAAACATTATTTACGATTTAGAAAATTTACTATAATTTTACTATAATTAATAATTATAGTTCTCAAGCGTTATTAATTATACTTATAATAATTAAGCGTATTACATGTAAAATTTAATACGCTTGAGAACAGCTATAAACATTAATTATAGTTCTATAATTAACTATAAATATTATTTTTATAGTTCTCTCTTCTAAATCGTAAATAATGTTTGTATTTGCTTTAGTGGCTTCACTTTCGAGTACTGCGCCTCTGAATCTACCTTATTATTCCTTAGTAAGACGACAGTGGAAGTTACTAGCAGTCTAATAGGTTACTCTGGTTAGGAAATATTAAATTGAGCTTAATTATCTGCTAGATATCACCATACCAAGGTGAAATAGTGTGTTATCTTTCCGCTCCCGCTTCGCTCATCGCTCCGCTCGTCACTCAGCACAAGGCCGACGTTTCAGGGAGACTCTCTAATGTCCTTAAAGTGTGTTTATCGAAGACGTCTGCATACGTGGCAGGTTTTGTGTGCTTAGTTTTCGCTTTCATCGACATCTTACGCTGAGGACCCATCTCAAATATTGACTATACAGCCATCTTGAATATTAACGGTTGATTGTAAAGTTGAATTTATTATGGATCATTTCATTATGGATCCATAATACGTTCACGTCATTTTCTCAAGGTTAAACTTGGTGTTACGAAATTCCGTGAATATTTTGATGGAGAAGAAATAAGAGTTGGTAGATTTCACAGATCTTTGAGAATATTATAGAGAGAAAGGAATCAATACATTCAATGCTAACCTCTCACGTTCGTGGTACCCCCTGAGCTAAAAACGATGTAATGATACCAGAAACTCCCTTTTAGAGGTCCCTGGCATCTGCAGTTTAAACCCGTTCAGTGTTGCCAATGAAAATTTTTGGAAGGCCGTGTACATTAAATAAAAAAGCCGTGTTTATATGGGAAAGGATCAAATGTGGGCCGTAGCAATCCAATTACGCCAATATATACCATCGGTTCAGCGCTCGAACTAAAAAAAAAAAGGTCATCGGCAGTGAATTTCATGCCCACAAAACGAGGAATACTTTTCATTAGCCTAAATTAACATCAATATAAGCCTAGTGGCGCTGTTTTAAGGGTTTTAACATTCGTTAAATGTTTGCAAAACAAATAAAATTGACTTTTTGAAAATTTGCGAAAAGCCGTAGAATTTGCTACGGCAATAGGGTTCCAGCCGTAGCCCGTAGATTTTGTGATTTTTTGGCCTGAAAGCCGTAGAACACGGTAATAGCCGTAGCATTGGCAACACTGAACCCGTTGGTATTTGTCCGTGGTAGCAGAGTTCTTTACGTAACTAACCAGCTACCAACTTCCTCAATCGATTTTGTCTTTGGTATTACATGTACCTACCTAGTATACGAATCTTGTTACCTGAATCGGGAGATCAACTATCACATCCCTCGTTCATCTTACTTGCACTACTGTAGTATTGACCATCGATATAACTGGATTTCTTCATTACATTACCAACATTAGTCTGAAGTTTTGCTCTCAGTAACAACATAATTAGACTGAGTGGCTTCACATGGTGAGTGGCGGAAATACACGGGGCAGCATTTGAAATCCTTTGAGTTTATTAGCTATGCATTATATATGTACGTACATATTACTATTAGTAAGTCGTACATTCGATACCAAAACAGAATAGTTTTTAAACAATATAGACTACAAAATAAATCTATTTTTTAAACCATCAGCCCCGCGTCAGACCTAGCGCACTCCGCACTTTCAGTATGATGTTACAACATACTGAACTGTTCGACGTGTCTGGCCAATTTTACACTTATCACACAAATGTCATCACACAAAAAGACAACCCTGACGTTGTCAGAGAGGATAAGAATTATGATTAGAAAGAGAGGCAACGTCTAAATGAATTTATTGTTGACAATACTGTTGACTGTTGATAATATAATGATTATAATGAGATTGCAATGAATGAATAAAAGTATTTTCAGAATTAATGAAAAAAAAATGACTAAAAATAGTTTAGGGAACATAAAATTATATGAAAAATCGACTTTGTTTTAAAAGAAACAAGAAGTATTTATATGAATTTATTATTGGATAATTATAGTATGTCATGTGTTCTCTCTTTGTGTGTTGTCCATTGCACCCACGACACAGGGAATTCTAGTGTGGGGCTATGAATATGTACAGTTATTATTATAATTTATTATTTATTCCAGCAGTTTTACACCAATATTTCTGCAATTGACTTCAGTTCTACCATGAAGTCCGGAGGTCAATCGCTCTTGGGGCGAAAGGCGTAGGCGTTATGAATTAGGGGTCATTTGTAAACGGCCTCTTGGGAGCTATTTCTCAAAGTCGGCCTTTCTGTCTATATTGCTATAAGCACTTAATTATTATTCCTTTTTGAAGTTATACTTCTTTAGGCGCGTTATGAAATAAATAGATTAGATTCTATTCTCTACTTTCTGCAGTTTTCCCCAAATGCAAGTTGGAGATAGCTTAGTTAACTACAACACCAATACATACTATTGAAAGAAATAGAAGCCACAAAGCTGCTGCACTGCAAAGTATTTGAGACAGTCAAATACCTGAACCTTCAAACGTTTAAACTTTTGTATTGAGTTATGTAAGGTCCTCTAGTTAGATAAAGTTTCGGATAGCTTTGTGCTACAGAGGCTTTTACCGCAACTAATTAAAGATTCGGTAATTCCAAGCTGGCAGACGGAGAATTAAAAGTTTACCGAATACCGAATACAAACGAGACAATCAGTAATGAATTGCTCCGCTGTCAGTCTAAAGTTCTAAAGCCTTTTTTTATATAGCCTGAAGGGCAGATGAAAAAGCTTATGGGCCACCTGATGGTAAATGGTTACCGTCGCCTATGGACATGAGCAACACCAGAGGAATCGCCAATGCAACGCCGGCCCTGAAGGAGAACTCTTTTTACACCTGACACACCAGTCATATATTAGGATTAAAAAAACTGGACGACAAAAAACTTGATTATTCCTAGGCTAGCCTAGGAATAGATGCGCTAGCGCATCTGTGATGGCTTGGGCGTTACTGATGTCCATCTCAATGTCCATGGGCGAGTGACCAGTTACCATCAGATGGCTCCTCTGCATGCTCGTTAGATTTTTTATGGACTATAATAAAATAACTGTCCTAATTTGATTTATCTTCTTTAGTGTAAAAATTTTGGAGGCTTGTGAGTGATATTATCAACTATAGGTACGCTATTCCAAGGAAACGCAGAAAAGCAATTATCATCCTATTAATCATCTCAAAGAACATTCATCAAATCGTATGAATATCGAGCCCAAATATATGAAGATGAGATAACCAGAGTGGTCAATATTTGAACACTGACAAAGGCCTGTTGTTTTAAGTCCAAGCCTAAGGCTACCGCCACTCCTGAAGGCAATTAGTTGAGGAAAATCAAAGTACTCAAGCTGCGTTTACTTAAGTCCCTCTCTGGGTCGAAGTGATTCCAAGTTTTGACTAAAAACTAATCCAATTAGTGTCGAGTGCTTTAAACTAAACTTGTTCACAGAAAACTAATCGGTTTTGTAGAAAATGTAAATCACCTAAAATGACCATAAACGTTTTGGGAACCAGCAGTTAATCAAAATTAGAAACAAATCACCTCCTTCTAAAGCTTACTTGGCAATCATCCTGTAATGAAACTTTTCAACTCAACTTCTACTACTGAACTGAAATTTCTGAAATTAAATGAACTGTGATGAAGCCTAGCAACTTCTTTGACCATATAAGGGACAGCTTTAAAAACCTTCAGATTCAAAAAGGAAAATAAATAGCCAACACAAGAGTCACCCGTGGACTCCAATAGCGTTACCGACGCATTGCTGGCTAATACTGTACGAGACTAATAAAACTACTCATACAGAACTCAGTGATCTCCAACAGGAAACACATTACACCGTGGCTCCATACATTGAACATCAAATTGCATGGTCCAAAAGCGAGAGAAATGGGCTTGTATTCAGTTATTCAACTAAAATAACTAGTCACTGGTGATGCTAATATTGCTTCTTAAGCAATAAAAATAACAACTTTGATCACGACTCAAATAAAACATGTCCAACGCCAATTGCTGCTAGCAAATACGTGTCCATTCAAAGCAACCTGTTTACTGTTTAATATTCACGAAGGGGATAGTATCGGATTGGATCCCTGACATCTTCGGATGCGAGGGGTTATCGGATCCAACTACTTACAAATTTGCGTGCGGAAATCGTCTTTTTCTTTACAACCGGCTGAACGGACAGGGTCGGGTTTACTTTGTTAATTTATTCAGGGACTTGGAGGCAGCGAAGGTATATCGAGCTTTATTGCGGAACAAATTTCAAGGTTTTCTGATTCACTAAACTGACAGCCTGTTCCCCACTAAATGGGCATTTAACAAATTGGAAACAGTATTCGTAGACCTGGTGAATTAATTGAAACCATTTGGGGTGTAAATGAGACTTTTGGTCATTAATCTAGTTCAATCTTTCCTCTATGGGAAGTATTATTATATTTTTTGCTGGCTTGCCGACGTTGCTTTGCCTTAGTCTTTTGGATGTCCAGAGACTTACTACACACAGTTACTTACTAGCACACCTGCTAGTTGTTAGTCAGGTCAAGGAATGTTATAGTATCTCTATTTTTATATGGAAAAATAAATACAGTAAGTATTTATTTGTAATCGTGCACTGATTATAATCAAATCTGAAATATATCTGTACTCACGTATATTTAATGTGTATCCTATCTCATTATGTGCATCCATACGAAATAATAATGATATTATTTCAAAAAATTTGCATACAAAATATTTTACAAGAGTTCCCATGTAAAAGTCGTACTTTTAAAGAACTAACCTTTTCTTCTTTCTGAAACCACCGCCACATCGGCTGACCAATTGCCACTCCAGTTTCTAATCTTTTCCTATAACCCTGGCAATAGCTACCTTTATTAACATTATTGAAATAGAATCGTGTTTTATCTCCCTTTGATAATAGGGATCTAATCAAATTTCGTTTCTGCTGCAAACAAATTTAAATCGTTAAGACAAAGATTTTTAATGAAAAAAATCTTACAAAGGAAAATGTTCAATGGTCTCTTATATTTTTTTCTAAGGACGGGAAATTGTTTGGTTTCGGTTATAATTATAGGAACCAAACTCGTTTATGACGAAATCTTTTAACAGCAGATGCCTGGACAAGTACATACTAATAGGGAATTTGGTTTTAAATGCCAATATAACAGAAACAAACTAAACAAAAATAATATTATACATACAAATAGCAATCAGTGGGTTGGGATTAAACAGGGGGGTATTCCTGTACCCCTCAATGAGACCCCTCAGGATCCTTCCTCAATGAGAGGAATCAAACACCATAACCGAGGTTGAAGCGTAACATCCTTGATCTAATTTCTTTCTAATTTGAACTCATTTCTATGTCCACAATTCCAGATCTAGCGATAGATAAAGTGCTTACAGTGTCCGACTCCCACTGGCACTAAATGACACTGTTCATTAAATCAGTTTATGCTGTCACTAAGCAGCAACCACATCGTTGAATAAATTCACAGAAGCAATACTAGTAAAGTGTGGGAGACATGAAGCGCGGGACCGCATTACTCGAGTAAGTCCGCTGACAGCCAGATAATGCGCCCACATTTGCAGTAATGCAGTCACCGTTGAATTTGTTGCTCCTTCTAAGCGCTTTTGAATTGTAAAATTACTTCAATTTTATGCAACGTCTGTATTATTATAGTATATTGTGCATAAAAGAGCTGAACGGGACGGTAGGACGGAAGAGACGTCTTTGACGAACATAAAATTTCAGTATTCGAGATAAAGGCTGATGTACAAAACTGTAAAGACTACAGAAAACTTTAACGAAATGTTCCTTGTTCGATTCCTGGCCAGATCAGATATTTATGTGAGCGACAGTAAAGCAATTTCCTTATATAAAAATACATTGCATTGCTAGAATAAGAATAGTAATCGACTTTAGAACATAGCACATACTTTCACTGTTCTGGAGAATTTGAAACGTAGCGTAAAATCACCGTTGTCATTGAAGGCGATATTCCTTAACTCATGGAATCACCTTTCTGGACTTTAGTCAGCAACTAGAAATTACCTAGATTAGTCGAATAAAACTGCTAGTATTAGGGATCTTTTTGGGTCCACAAGTTGCTCATCGCTTAAAGAAATTACACTAGGTGAACAGAGTGATCCAGGGTTCACTTTTCCGCAGCAAAGAAAAGTTTCACTGCCATCATCATTCTCAACATTATTTCACCAGACCACAAAAGTCTTGTCTTGCCAAATAATTGTATCATGCTGTGTCAACCCCATTTCAGTGAGCGACCCTTTTGGGTACAAGCGTACCCTTTGAGTGCGTCAAACGCTACGTTTGTGCAGTAATTACTCTAGCGCTTTCCCTTTAAGCTATACATGTTGACTGTTCAGCGAAAATGGGTTAATGAGTGATAATTATTCTAGTGCAGTTAACAAATGGTGGCGGGTTGGCCTATTTTGCTCTGAAATTAAAACAACGGCAGCTTTATTTATTGCCATATTTGTTATTGTAATTTTGACAGATCTGATGATTGGAGGTTCATTTAAATACGTCATTACGTTTAATTATCTTTTATGGATACACAATACTTATTTATTTTAATACACATGTGCGTGTTGCGTGCAATAAATACCTAACTTGTAATTGGTAGTCCTTTACGGTTTTTTTATAGTAAATCTATATTCTAATAGCTTGATTATAAAATAAGGGAGGAAAATTGAATTTAAATTAACTTTTTTTGGTTAAAGATTGGAATGATATTAAATGGAAAACGTGAAGTTTTTTTTGCAATATGCACTCGGAAAATACGAAAAATTGCCATCTCATAAACTTTTACATTATATTTCATGCCTTAGATGCACCTTAGATGCGGATTAACTTGATTTTGATTTCATTTGATTAAACGTTTCAATTGAATAGATTACCTAGAGAAACTTCAAATGAGCATAGTTCAAAATTGTCCCAGGAAAATTTCTTCATCATGTCGGTAAATTTCTTCAATAACGCGATTTAAAAATGTCTAGAAACGGTAAAAAGTTAATGAAAAAAACCTAATTATTTCTTCGAAATAAGAGAAATATAATTTAAAAAATATTTCCTTTTATGACTGCAAGAAAAATGACTCGTCGTAATCCAACCAGACTGAGAGCCAGTATTTTTCTTCTTTATTCTGTGGTGTCCGGGAACGCATCGGTGATGCTTGTGCTATGTGGGCGAAATGATCTTATTGGGATTAAAAACAATACACTTGCCCTCTTTTTCACGTTTAACTTGTTTTACTACCGCTATACTACTACTATTCTACAAATTAATCTACAGAGTTTCCATATTCACACATATTTCATGTTTTAGTAGAAATTCAAACATTAATTGCTTCCTCTTCCGTTGGAGATTTGTATTCAACTGGATTACCGGTGCTAACTGCCCCAACTACAAAGCTGAGCGCACGGCCGTGTTTAGCGAGTCTAGCGAGTAAGCCATTATTTTTTAATAGAAAAATTTCAACCAATTTTCTCAGACTTTCTCGTTAAATATTAAAATTTGATTCCTATGCAACAAATTTAAAGGCATGATTTGCGAAGCTTATTAAATAATTCGATTATTGACTAAGGCGCTCCACCCACTGCACCGCGCCCCGTGCGTCGCGGTGCGCGGGATGGCAGATTTTACCATTGTATGCAAGTATCTCAATTTATATAGAAATCACGCCTAGCACAATACACTGCCGACGCGGATACGCGCGGGAAGGCGGCCCGCGCGCGTTTTCTGCCAATCTGCGCGGGAGCGCGGGGCGTGCCGCGGGATATGACAGATCGCGCGGTGAACATATGAGTTTATGCCGTCGTAATCTGCTACACCGCGCGGGGGAGCAGATTACACCGCTAAGTAAGGCAGATCTGCGCCTCCGTCGCCGCGCGCGTTGTCCGTCGGTCCGCGCACCGCGGCGGGACGCGTCTTCAGTGGGTGGAGCGCCTATGACTTGACGTAGGTAAGTGTATTATTGATACTCATGGGAATAACATTTTAATTGTTTTCCTTTTGTTTGAAACGTAATTATTATATAAACTTTGAGCTTCCTGTATGAGGAATAAACTTAACGAAGTTACGTCTACAGAAAGGAAGAACTCTGAGCAAAACTGTTCAAGTGTTAAGGTACTTTGAAGTGCAGGAAAAGTTTTTTTGTTAGTTATTGTGAATTGAAGATATACCTATGAATATTAAGGAAAGATACATCGCAGTGTAAATATCACAATTTTAATTTGAACTTTTTGTAAAGGAGTCTGAAATTTTGCCATTTTTTTCTTGGTTCAAATATACGTATTAACTTTTTAACCGACTTCAAAAAAAGGAGCAGGTTCTCAATTCAACCGTATTTTTTTTTATGTTTGTTACCTCAGAACTTTGGACTGGGCGAACCGATTTTGATGATTATTACCCAAGCAACAAGGATCGGTCACGACAAATCAGAGTTCACAGCACGAGTACCAAGAACACATAAAGCCTAAGTGTACTCAGTAACTGAAGGAAAGCGTATGGCTGCCAACACCGACCTCTGCGCAGCCTTCATAATGGAGTAGGTAGGTTGCCGCAAATTATGAATTCATACGTATATACAGAAAACAAAAGCTATTACGTGCCGAGGGCAAGTTTTAATTAGTTCCAGCCGCTAGCCGCTAGCCCACTGAGACTGAATAAACATCTTTGGCCCTATTTACATCTTATATCTTCTTTATTTAGGGCTGAGTTTTTTAACCGACTTCAATAAAAGGAAGAGGTTCTCAATTCGACTGTATTTTTTTATGTTTATTACCTCAGAACTTTGGACTGGGCGAACCGATGTTGATTATTCTTTTTTTAATCGAAAGCTAGTGCCTGTCATGTGGTCCCGCATAAATTTTATTGAGATCTGACAATGGCATCCATGAGAAAACCATATAAGTCTTAAATTTGTATTAAGTATGTGCGCGACAAATGGACGAATAACTCAATATCACGCCAACCGATTTCGATGATTCTTTTTTTTAATCGAAAGCAGGTGCTTGTCATGTAATCCCACATAAAGAACGAGATCTGACAAGTAGTTTTTGAGTAACTTTGAAGTCAGTTATTTTTTGTTAGTAAAATTTAGATTATTATGGTCGATACTAAGGCCAGTGTAAGTGCTTGTTCACACTGAACTCGCGGGCGCGGGCGCGGGCGCGGTAAACGATACATACAACGCGCGCGCGTTTTGATGTGAACACTTTCATAGTAGGTCATATGTTTGATATTTCGCTACCGCGCCCCCGCGATCACGCCCGCGAGTTCAGTGTGAACAAGCACTAAGGACACCTAATCTATAATTATATAGTAGAACTCGTTAATAATTACGTCTATTGTATCAGCCCTGACTTTCAGCAAAAATTGAAGATGCATTGTATCAACAGCTAATATAACCGTAAAATCAATTTTTACAAGCATTTAATTTTATAAAAATAAGTCGTGTAGCATACTACATTTGTACATATACAAGAATGTTAGATACGCAATACACTGGCTTCTTCCAAAGTGACAAAATTGTCTACTTCCAAATAATTTAACACTTACTGACAACTACTAACTAAAGTCTAGAATAGCTATATTAACTTGCAACAGAAGCTTCAAGCGGCCCGTCTTTGGAATGCACTTCCAGACAGAATCAGAAGACCCGCTGGTAAACCTCAATCCTCCTAAATCAATCTTAACGTTCGCCATTTTGTATGATTTTTTAAATAAATAAACGCTAACACACTCACACTCCCGCAGTGTCGCGGGTGGCATGGACGACACGTATAACACATCACAATCACACCCATGACCCGAGTACAAATATTTATCTGTCACATAAATATCTAATACACGTATAACACATCACAATCACACCCATGACCCGAGTACAAATATTTATCTGTCACATAAATATCTGCCCCGGCCGGGAATCGAAACCGGGACTCCTCGCTTCTCAGGCAGGGTTGCTACCAACTAGGCTACAGGGTCGTCAAAATGTTTCGTATTAGTGTCAGTCATCTAGGACATTTGACTGTAGTCTGAGCAAAATCAAAGCTAAGTGCGGTTATAGATGAAGTGAAGTGACGTCACATTTGACAGGACAGAAATCAGTGTGTCGCTATGCATCAATTAGGATTAAATGCTAATGCACTAACATAGTTAACTCGATCTACGTACACCTCTTGCTAAGTGCTTTACGCCATTGCTCTTTGCATAACTTATGACATTCTAAATATATTTATAACTTATTCAAATATATTCATCGTAGTTTTGGGCTGCCCAGAAAGATTGAATTAGGAATTAATTACTACCTGTAAATTACTTAAGGTGAAGAAATAGTCCAAAACTCGATCGAGATAGAAAATATGAATTACTATCGTCTTTCCTTAACCATGTACTTTTATGTTAAAACACTTTATTTAAAATGTAAATTTAACAGTGTTTTACCGAAAAGTAATTATTTAATTTCAATCACCATTAAGTAAAAAGCATATGGAGAAAATCGTAGGGCTCCAAGGACTCCCATTATCTAAACCTAGACTGATGGCAGCCATAGCCACACCCTACTGTTGGGAGGCCCAATAATTTACGAAGCGAAACCTACCAAACTTCAGTGAGATACGTGACCGTTTTATATAACGACACATTCATAACTTCAGGTCGTAAGAGTGAGAAAATAAAATTATTAATCTTCAACCGTACTTACCTAACAGTACCTACTATAAAAACTGGCCAAGTGCGTCAGGCCATGCGCAGTGTAGCGTTCCGTAGCTACGAGTATAAGTTGATCGACATTTACTAGTTCCTTTTAATTCTATCATAATTCTAATTACGTTAATGCCATGATTTTTGGGATTCCGTAGTTAAAACAGAACCCTTATAGCTTTCATTTCTCTCCGTCGTCGGCAGCACGACGCAGAGATCCTTAGTGCTAGAAAAATTCAGTTTTTCATAGATATACACATTTATGAAAACTACAAAGTGGTAGAATATTTTTTTATAAAAAAATTTAGGGTGGTTCCTCCTGGCTCAAGTGGGGTACATTTTTTCTCGTTTACCCCATAGTGTTCCAAATCAAATCAAATCAAATCAAAATCTTTTATTCATATAGGTATCACTGATACACTTATGCACGTCATTTTTTAATCTACCAGCTTTTCGGAAAGGTGCTTTTCAAGGAGGAGAAGAAAAGCCGAAAGAAACTCCTCAGCACATCTTTTAAAATCATGGAAGGTTACATAATATTATGTTCTAACCTACGTGGAACTGGATGCGGCATTAGTTTCCAGGCGTCTTTGTCATTTGTTCAAAAGATCTTTCAAAAATAGTTAGTGAAATATTCTGCTTTAAAGTGTTAATTTTCATAAGAGTTAAGTCTTAACTTATAATTTTCATAAGAGCTAAGTGTTAGCTTGGTAGGTGTTGGACATATTAAATTTACGGCAGTAGCATATTATGATAAATTCACAAGTAAAACTATCACGAGCATACGTTAGCCTATGTGATTAATGAGTTATAGTCAACTTACAACTTTAGAACCCTACATTGCGCGTGGCCTGGCACGCATTTGGCCGGTTTTTGTCGCATTCCAACCAAACATAATTATAGTAACGGTCAAATACGTGGTTTCTCAAGATCACTCGTTACCACACGTTAGTGCTCATACATTCCATAGTTAGGAACGAGCAAGCCCGACTTTGACAAATGCTCTACCATAATTCCTTCCATCTAGCCCAGTAAACCGCTATTTCATGACCTTCCACTCCCTCTTACACTTGAAACATTCCGGAGCCATGGGAGGAAATTGTGTATTCATGACGGGTCCGATTAAACTGGACAGAACAGGAACATCGGTTAAGGTATTATCAAGCGGGGAAATGTGCTAAGTCAGAGGCTACTTGTCTGAGCTATTACTCTTTGACAAGTGAAAGGAATTTGCATTCTGTGATGCTTGGCAGTTAATAGATAATTTTTAGTCTTATTTTATGACAAATTTATGGTTTGTACGTGTCTTGTACATGGCTCTTTATGTATATAGACGGAAACTTATTGTTATGTAGATACGTTTTGATTGATACAAAGTATTTTCTCAGAATTATTGAAGTGCATTTTTTTTATTTAATCGTGTAGTATCAGTAACGCTGCGGGGTACATTATAGAAACTATCTAGTTGCTATTCGTTCATAACTGAATTTGGTTTAACTTTAACGCCGACTCTACCAGTCAGTGCAAATCCATTCATGCGTCTCTTGTTGCGGGTGACAATTGATCAGTAATGCTTAAGATAGCAATTTTAACGATTTTCGAATGTTTCCAACCGAGTCAGAGTTAAAAAGCTCCTGTCCGATACTTGGTATAAAGATGAAATGAAATGAAAACACTTTATTGCACTTAACAAAGTTACAATAGGCGGGCTTAATGCTTCTTGGCATTTTCTTCCAATCAACCAACGGTGATGAAGAAACATGAGGGGTAGTGCTAGGTTTATATTTGCTATCAAAGTTTTATTTATTTAGCTATTTATTTATTTATTTATTCTTTATTGCATTCACCTTACACTAGGAGATACAAAGGGCGAACTTAATGCCTATTGGCATTCTCTACCAGCCAACCCAGTGTGACGGAGAGAAATGCGAGGTAGGCGTAAATACATAATTAAAAATATTATTATAATTTAATTTAGCTATTAGAATTTAACAATAGATAACGAATATAAAAATATGAATAACGCCCAGCCTGACACTTCCACAAAAACAAATCATTGGAAACTAGGGACAGGCAGTTTAAATAAATAACAAACTCAATCAAAAATTTAAATGAAATGTTAGATGTTGTTTCGCAAATAAAAATTTGTTTTCGACGTTTCAATTCAGCAGTTTTTAAGTTCATCTTCGTGTGTTGACATGTAAAGGCAATTAAATGATTTGTATATTAAAACAAAACTGAATTACGGTAGTTTTGCTAATTTAGTCTAAACTCAATTATTTTATTCAAACCATTTTTTTTCTCTTCCAATTCCTTAGGACTCCCATAATAGTGGACAACTGGTAGGAAGGAGCTACGTTTTTTTATTCTAAAAACAACAACAAATATTTACAATGTACGAGTTTTTTGTCCTAAAGAAAAAAAATGCTACTACGGTCTCAGGCACCGAGATTCAAGAGAACCTTTTCTTAACAGCTCTCTTAAGAGGCCTCCTAATCGTAGATTACACAAAAGAAACTCGTTTCACTCGAGCCTCAACATTCATTCCACACGTTTACCGAAATGATCACAAGAAAATCTCATTAACCGTCTTTATAATATTAAGCGCTTCAAGTTCCACGCTCCTAGATCATTACTAGAGCGCTCGTATACAAAGCGGTATTTAGGCATACTCGTACGTGCGTGTGAACGAATATTTGCGTTTAAATATGACGAAGGTGTTATTTGTGGTGTGTTAAGACTACATATTGTATATTATAACATTATATATTACTAAAAACTTTTTTTTTGCTCAAAAGGTTATTGTATTAAATGACATAATGCATTCCGTTTTGTCATGTGTAGCAAGAAATAAGTTTCCGATGATCAATAAAGCTTTGATTTGCGCTAAATATCATTGTATTTTTTTGTCCCAACACCAACGTATATTGACCACCAAATGTATAATGACGAAATGAAAATAAAATAATAAATATAACGGATCTTAAAAAATCATTACTACTGCTAATTTAGCAGTCAAAACATTGGCTAGTGTGGTATTATGTATTATGCTTCATTTCATTAATTATTAAGTATGTGTTAATTTACCATACCTAAATGTTACCAATTGGTATACGTATGAAATTAATTAACAACTCCATACAACCTCGCTGCAGAAACAACAGTGATTAACTTAGTGATATTAAAATTAATTTAATATAATGATAATGTAATTTTTATTATTTGTAATTAATATATAGAGTCGAATAATAATGTAATTAATATATAGATCCGAATGGCTCATAGTTTCGAACTAACATCCCTATGTATAATACGCATTAACAGCAATAAATCCTTTCCTTTGTCATAATCCCTCCTTGCTTGCTCAATTTCCACACATATAATTCTAAAGCCAAGTATATGTTTTATATCGCAAGTTTAAGCATTGAGCAATACTCACTGTTAGCCCAGTACGCGGCGTCGAGCAAATATTAGTTCGAAGACTTCGAAGTTTGGCCTGCGCGAGCAGCATTGAGCATATTCTATTTTTCTTCTGTCGAGAGTTGAAGTTCGATTCCCTTGTGCTTTTGCCAGATAACTTATTCTAGAGCGGTTTGTTGCGCGATGTTTGGTTTTGATGGCTTTCTGAAATTGTATATTATTTAAATAACCTACCTTCTTGGGTAATATAGTCGTTTAAAAACTAGTTTTGCTTATTATATTTTTTTATATTTATTTTCTGATTTATTACTAATTGATTATTGACACAATGCCCAATACCCTAAGCAATTACACGTGATCGGATAATAAAGAGATTAACGGTGACACACTGATACCCTCGCATTATATTTTTTACCTGTGTAGCGGGTGGCATGGACGACACTTAATATAACACATCACAAGAACACCTATGACCCGAGTACAAATATTTATCTGCCACATAAATATCTGCCCCGGCCGGGAATGTAACCTGGGACCCCTCGCTTCGCAGGCAGGGTCGCTATCAACTAGGCTACAGGGTCGGCATTGTATGAAGTGGGGCACATTCGCGGTGAGTGGGTGGCATTTCATGGAAAAATCCAAGATTTTTCTTATTAATTTATTTAGATTTACAACTATTTACTATTTATCACTATCTACATGCATAATAATGTGTAGATACTACACAAATGCCTTATATTACATGCAAAACGTACCACTGCCTTCAAGAAGCTTTGACAAAGGTAATGAAGTGTGGGTAGTAAAACAGAAAAAAATCTTAATTAATCTTGCAGATTCAAACCTCATTTCAAACAATACCAGTCTAGACACCTTAACGATGCCTAAACATAAATAAAACTAATTTAGAAACTGTTCAGTGAATAAGATTTTTTTCGCGTTTGGCTTCAGGGGAGGGTTGTATTTTCAAGCTCGACTCCTCTTCATTCCTTCACCCTCTCTTGTACTCGTCAGCCTATCATTAATTAAAACTCCACACAATGACAGTTAGAAGTCAGTAGCACAGTACATGCGAAATGAACGCAAGGATTTTTTTCTCATCTTACTTCAACTAGTACTCGATAAATGTTTTTCAGTAAATAGGTTCAATGACTGGCTGTTAAAAGACTGTTTAATAGTTATAATACTTTATAAAAAATTCGAATATTGTTACGAATTTAATTGATCATATTACTAGGTTCTTCCATTCAGATCCTAAGCTATGTTTCATATCTATTTAACTTTTTAAAGTCTTAGAAAGAGAGTCGTACTAATCATCAATCATTATCGCGTCCCATATAGGTTCTACTTACAGCCCCGGATCTCCGGTACAATGTGAGGTGCAGGGGCGGCTGTACTTTAAGTGCACTCGTGCGCCGAACTGCCAGATTTTAATGTTTAAAAAAATAAAACAAAAAATGTTTAATAGTGTCTGATTAACGATCTATTCAATATTAACGAAATTATGATGAACCAATTTAAGCTCTTTGATAAAGTATTAAGACTCATTATCGCGAAAATCACTGTAAAATGGTTCACGGTGCGCTAGCCAAAGCGCACGGCGAATGCTCATACAACTTCTATGAGATGCAACCGAAAACGCCTGGCGCGTGAGACAGAGCTAGTTCAATAGAAAATGTATGGCGAATTATGACCACTCTGGTGCGCCGCACAAGCGAACCGAAGATTACCGAGAGCGGACGACGAGGTTTGACGAAATTCGCGCGCGCTACGTGTCGCCGCGCGGCCGGCGCGGCGCCGCCTAGCTAAAAGGAGTTGCGTTTGTTTACATTCTGCAAGGATTTTCAGTATCATAATAATATTATAGTTACTGAATTGTAGGACATTGTGTGTGAGTAAAAGCTGAGAAAATGAGTATTAAACTTTAACATCGACTATTTTGAAAGCAATAATGAAACTTTTCAACAAAAATTGGAATTAAAATCGGCAGGATTATTTTTCAAACACTCTTCTATTTATTTTTCAAACAATCATTTAAGGACACTTTTAAGACGAATATAACGATACAAATCCATCCAGCCGTTTAAGAGGTCTACGCGCTAAAATCATAAACATTCTTTGGCAGTCGTTAAAAATTAAAATACGCTGATACAGTGCACCATCACTTCTAGGATCCACCAGCCGCCACTGGTGAGGTGTATAGGCAAAGAGGGTTAAATAGACAAAGAGAGGAAGGAAAGTGTACTAATATAATTTGTTTGTGTAACAGCGTAGCTTCTACTATGGCCGTTCGTAGGTAAGCGTGAGCGCGTAATTGATGCGTTTCCGGCGCGCGCTGCACCGCTCGCGGCGGATTGTTTAACCGACGCGACGCTAAAAACTATTAACCTGTTATCATAAGTCTGCAAACAAACATTACATTAAGTGAAAACAAGCCAAGTTTTAACGGCGCGAACTGTTCGATTTTCAAAGTTTTTTGTCGGACTTAATCACAAATAGAACGAGTAGTGTTATCTGTTAGTTTATCGTGTCCAATTTTATCATACTACAATAGGTAACTACTGAAGGAAAGTTTTTCTTTGTATTAAGTACTAAATGACTAAATGACAAGTAAATGACTAACGTGTATCAGAAATCAGACTATATTTATGACTTTTAGGGTGACAGGAATTCTTGATTGAAAAAAAGTCAAAAGGATAGGCTATGGTTTAATTTGACAGGCTTGTCACTGCTAGTTTGTCTGCAACTACTCTTTTTAGCGACTAGTTACATAAAAAAAAAACACGTTTTATTCTCTTTCGAATATTCTTTTCAAGTTTATTTTGTAACAAAACTTAAAACGATAACTATTGCCTTTGTAAAATTTGAAGTTTTAGACGAATTTATCATAACTACTACAAATTCATGCCCTACTTATATCGAGAATAATTCAATTTATCTCGACCCGAATACCATTCATAGTTCTGCCATACACGTCCAAGTCGTCCAACTTTCTTCAGAACCAACGGAACTTCACTCCTGAATATTAATGTACGAGCTCCCAAGAATTTAACGTGTCTTCGCGAGGTTTCGGTACAAAAAACCGTTCGCGAATACCTTTAAAATTGCGCAGACACAAAGCTGCGTTGTACAAGATAAATTGCTGTATTGATATGAGAAATATATTTGCAAATCTTATAAAGCTAGCGATGAATATTACACATTCAGATAGGGGCAAGAAGAAATTTTATCATAGTAAAAGGAATGATATGCACGAAATGGTAGGACGAATGCTTGAATAAATTTCCCAATTTTTACGGCTTTGGTATCGAAAACTTCAGAGGAAACACATTAGATCGTCGAATGAGACACGTAGAAGTTTCCGATGAATTGGTTAATAAAAGGGTTTAAACTTTATCTTTGGTGTTTTAACATTGATGTCATAATAAAAAACTTTAAAATTGTAACAAGAAATACATTTAATCCAGAAAGTTAACGAAATTGTTGGATTAATTAATAAAACATTACATTTGGGAAATGTTGTTTGGACGTGTATTCTATGAGCTTTATTGTATACAATTTTTCCTGTAGATATGCCTTCTCAAATATTATATTAGACATTATAGAGATTTTAATTTTTTTGTGTGAAATTTTATAACTACTCTCCCTGTACAAAGGAATATAATTTTGCATATTATTTGACTACGGTAAATATTCTCCTAAACAATGTAAAGACAGCTAGTTTGCTAATACGTTGTAGTAGCCAGTATTGAAGTTCTTCATGTTTTTTCAAAGTAGGCTGAAACTTGGGAATTTCAAGTAGACATGTTGAGCATCTAATAGAGCGTCGGTCGCCTGGGAGCCAACTCTGATACCTATTCAAGTTTCCTACTATATACGTAACGTTGACTGAGGAAGCTTCCTGCATGTAAAGAAAGGTTGTTATGTTAAAAATAGTATTGCATCTGGAGCGGTACGAATATTAATTAAATTCTTAACTCGCTTGGGGAAATACTTGTTGAAACCTCGAACTGTTGTCTTTTTTTATTTGTATACGAGAATGTACTCTCGGTCAGTCGACTTACAATCGGGACTTTACTTATTTCCTCTCACAATATACTTACTAAGCGATTCTTACCTTTAATAAAAAAAACCGGGCAAGTGCGTGTCAGGCCACGCGCAATATAGGGTTCTGAAGTAGTAAGTTTATCGACTACGAGTAACCGCCCTCGCTTTGCTTCGGTTTTCTTATTTTTTTACACCAATGTAACCCACATTATTGGAGTTTTATTGAGGATCCCTATTTTTTTTTATATAATATAGCCTATGTCATCCGGGGATAGTATAGCTATTGAAATACTCTTTTGCTTAGAATCTTTTGCTTAAAATAATCCAACCATTAATAACGTTGTCAAGTTAACGCAGTCTTAAGTAGTAACAAGTAGGAACTAACATTAAATTAACTCTTACTACTGTACGACGAGTGGCAACGTGGCAAGGCGATAAATCCAGCAGTTCACCTGCGCCCCTCGCGGATTTATTGCGGAACCCGCTATGAACATGTTTCATTACAACTTCTGCAACAAGTTTTGATTACTTGAAGACATAATTATACGGAATATAATCTTGTTGTTAGTGCAGCGCGAATTGTACCGGAATTAATTCTGCATCGTGTTTGCGCGTGTCTATGTAAACGTAAGTGTAAGTCTTCACCGTTCATAGCTTTTTAGGGTTCCGAAGTAAAATCGGAACCCTTATAGTTTCATCAGGTCCGTCCGTCTAGTGCAGTGATTCCCAAAGTGGTCTATATCGACCCCTAGGGGTCTATGACAACCTGCAAGGGGTCTACGTCAGCGAAAAAAAATTTGGGGGTCCATGAAATGAAAATGGGGGACCACGATAGTGGATCTCAACACATACACTGATAGTACCTATTTACTTACATCATACATACTATCTTATAATATCAAAACATAATTATACATTATTTATAAAAGTACCTATGAAGTAAAAAAAATATTATATCTTAATATATATAAATTACGTGTCACGTTATTTGTCCGCGATGGACTCCTAAACTACTTAACCGATTTTAATCAAATTTGCACACCGTGTGCAGTTTGATCCCACTTGAAAGATAGGATAGCTTACATCTCAATTTATAGTCGCAATATTATTTTATTGCAATTTTTTTTGACAGAACGAAGTCTGTCCGGGCAGCTAGTATGTTTATAAAATTGTGTAAGTTGTAGGATGTTGGCATTCGCTTTGTGGTCGCAATACATTTTGAACTTGTAAAAATGTTTATTTAATGCTACGTATATTTTACATAACAGATACAAAATTTTATTTTGAGTAGTTTTAATTTAAATTCAATTAATAAATGTATAAATTAACATGTGTTTTTACATTAAGTTTTTAACACTAAACTTCACTACAGTTAGAAATTTACAGGAAATCAATATCAGGTAAGTAGGGGTCTACCCAACACGGAAAAACATGGCAAAGGGTCTACGACACAAAAAAGTTTGGGGAACTCTGGTCTAGTGCGAGAAAGCTGTAATTTGGCATATTACATAATAAAACGTCGTATATAGATGCCAAGTTCTGAAAGAGAAGTCTAGTTCAATTCTGTTAGGTATATTGTTTGCGTCCACTGTAACTTCCTCTCGATTGTTTCCAAATGATAACTTTTATGATAATGGTTACCTTATACTACGCTCTCGGTTGGCTTTAGACAAACACAAAATTCCAGAAGCTTGGTTTAAAAAAATTGAATTTTAATTATTATTATCGTTATGCTAGTATTGTGTTGACTGTGAAATGTATATCGGCAGCTGTAGAAGTAAACAGTTACTATAAAAAAGTATAAACCAACACTGACTGTGTACTTTTTCTGGTATCGACAGGAAATTACACAATATGCTAGGCTGTGGACAGACCCGGCTATGTGGTATTTTTGTATGTTAAAATTGTATTGGCAATTAAGTAACGCATACAACGAACCTGGAACAACGCACTGTCCGACGAAAAACAACAGCCACGTAATTATTATTTGCAGGTTTCTGTGCATTTTATAAAAAATCAATATAAAAACAATCTCATGACTGCGAGTGTATCTGGTCAGGCGTCTTTAGTATCCGCTATTATCCGAATATTACACGTCAATTTTAAACCATATTTAGAGTTCAATGGTATAAAGATGAACCTATACTGTGTAAATTCAATTATCCTCTTCGAAAAAGGTAAATTTCTTTATAAGAAGGAAATAAAAAAAATCATTTAGAAAAGACATTCATCATTTAAATACACTCAAAAAGCCCACTATAACTTCTATGTCTCTTCGGCTATATTTAATTTCCTTTTTCATTTGCACTGATTCATTCTTGTAAATGTTGTTTTATGGAAATAGCCGGCAAACGACGCCACCTGATGGTAAGTGGCTATCGTCGCCCATGGACATCTGCAACACCAAAGGCATCACTGATGCGTTGCCAGCCAATAAGAGAAAAGAAAAATAAAGAAAGAACTTAATAACTACTTACTTACTTTAATAACTTTAATAACAATAATAGGAACAAAGAAAGTTTAAAACGTGTTCTCAGTTTGGAAGATTATCAGTTTACGTACGTATACATTAAAACTATGAACAGTCAACACAATGATCAGATTGTGTGGCGGTCGCCACGCGCCACAATCTACACGCGAAGTCGCCGTCACAACGAGACCATTCCATTTCATGCTAAGCGGACTTCACAAACAATTGTTTATGTTAATGCCGAGTGCAACGATCCTGGTGCTATTTTGTGGGTGGGAAGTTTACAGGAAAATATGGAATAGTGTGGAAATTGTGGACGAGCCGATATTGACGGTTAGACGTAATTTATAATTCGTTACCATTATAATTGTACCGCACTGTTTCTGAGTAGAGTATGGGTACGTGTCCGATGTTGGTATTGGACAATACAACAAAAGCTGGCAGGTTAGTATCCCATTATAAACATAAAATCCAGAAAATGGACTTATAGTTACTTATTTAAATATTCTGCTCAATTTGAAAGAAAAAAAATGTTACTAAAATATGATTAATGATAATGGTAACCGTATGGTAACAGCGCCACAAATTCGTAGATAAATGTGAATTGTGAAGTTTAGTACTCGTGACTATTGCGAATGAGTGAATGAATGTATCATACATTCGAATATTATAATCATTTAGGCATAGTGTCGTATGGCTAGTTTTAAGTGCTTTTCACGCAATTCGTACCACCGCAAAATGTTCTACTTACCTACGCGTTTGCGAATAACAAAGAGCAACATTTTCATTTCAGAACTAAAATTATATTAAGAGTGAAATATTACAGTAAGTAAATAATACTTAGATACAATGAAAGATAAATATTGTAGTTGTTTTATCAGTATAATATAATGTCAGGATAAAGACCACAATTCCCCACACAAACTGAGTGCAAATTGGCTGCCTTCAAACACCGTTAAAACCGTTAAAACTTGATAGAAATTGTCAAGTAACAGTTTTATCGTAATATTTTCTTTTAACGAAGCAAGCAAAAGAGAAATTTCAGTAGGTCCATTAGATCACTTGAAAGTATAATAATCATGTAGCGTTAATAAATACAAACATAATTATAATTTCACATCTATGTAGTTTACGTCCGAATTTCAACTTTTAATTTTCTTTTATTCTAAAACTATTGAGGTCTAAGAAAATATTTTTACTTGAATTATTTATTCAAATTACTTGAATTTTTTATTTCAAACACCCTAAAAATGTTTTTAAACTGAACAAGATTATAAACTCCTGAACATTTACATCATGTACTTTCTAAATTAACTTCACAAACCACTGTTTATGGCAACCCAGAGTGCAGGGATCCCTATGCAATTTCGTGGCGAGAAGTTTCCGGGAAAATGTGAGAATTTCACAGAGTCAACGCTTATAAGCAAGGACGGTTAAAAATATACGAGGTGAGGAGCGTGTGAAAAGTAATTTCACTGAATAAGACGATTTTACAGAGAATAACAAAATTCTTTGAGAAATATTTCTATAAGCCAATAGCTACTAAACTTCCAATGGCTCGTTGCTAACAAGAGTAGATTAGTAGACCTGTTTGTATGGTCCATGGTTTGATACCCGACTGAATCATAGTGGCACACGTAGCATTAATGTGATATTTTCTTCCATGGATCGTATTTGTTTATAAGTACTGTCCTGGTGCCTTACCATGAACTCTAATAAAATGTGTCATGTTCAGGACAGGTCAGCTTGTAGCTAAAACCTGACAGGAGTGTATTTTGTACCATGAACGTTTACCGATGACCTGCAATGCCTCTACTTCTGTCCTGCATCTTTAGTCTATGACATGCAAGGAACTTGATTTGTACTAATTATGTTCTGAAATAGAGCGTTTTATCGGTTTACCGGTTTTCAAATGAATGCGTAATATTGATGTTTTTAAAAGTTTAAAATAACAATCTCAATTGAAGATTTTGAGATTTGTTATAAATACTTAAGTGTTGTGATTTATTAACCTTTCATTCTCTAAAATTACCAAAAAAATTATCGCTAAGTGATGCTTACATTTTTGAACGTAATCTTACACCACTTGACACTTGACACAGTGACATGTCTAAATGTCTAATAAAATGTGTGATTTATAATGCCGGTCACCCACATTCGCGCGAATACGCGAACCCACAAGTGTGGGACGACATTCGCGAATGATTATGCGAAGTTTTCGAGGCATTCAGGGTTTTCCAAGCTGTGTCGGTTTTTTGTCACACATGAAAGCGCGCGAACCTCGAACCTTCGTGTAGTCTCCCACACATTCGTGCGACCAGTTGCGCACGCGACTAAAAAGGTGATGTATCTCTTAATTTTTCGTGGTTCGTGGCGTCTAATCGTACTACCATTTATTTTCTGTATTAAAAATGAATTTTAATGACAACAACATAATAACAACAGCAAGATTGAACATTCGTGGACAAAGTGTAGGAGGAAGCGGAAATGGGCTTGTACGGTGTACCTATTGTATACTCATATGCGAACCCATTTGCCTGACCACCCTTCACATGTGCAAACATTCGTAAAAATGTCAAACATTTGCGCGCATGTGAGTGACCGGGGTTAGGAGCGATAATTTAAAAAGCATAAGTACAATGAATGTTTTTAAAATTTTCCAAACAAATGAAATGTATTTATTTTGTGATGATGGTGTATTTGAAATTTGCCATGGCTGCATCCCGTTGCGTTTCATCATCATCAACGAAATAGCCGAAACAGGACAATAAATGTTACTTTCGGTGAGCTGTAATATTTTGACGTTAACATATGCCGCTTTCTGATGTCAATACGTCAACAATCGCGTCATGGTACACGAATTGCAGGGCAGAAGATCATTTTTGAAGTCACGTGACCGCTGCCCTGTTACGGTGACGTGGTCGTTGGCTGCCCTGTGTTTTAGCCAGATCATGGTAAGATATAGCAGGACAGGCCAATTATCGGCTAATATTGACCTGTTTTAAGAGTTCATGGTAAGCCCCCTGATCATTAACTGTAAGACACATTGTATCTGAAAATTATTATTAGGAACATCATCAAAACTTACACTACTTTTTATTCTTTAATACGATTCTTTTTTGTTTACTTTTCTACTTCCCAAAACAAATCTTCTAACTTAGCATTTGCTCTTAAAATGTACTTCGAAATAAAACGCCAAGTTATGAAATAAAGAATAAGTTAGTGCTTTATAGAATTCTAAATATTGCTCTGACAAATTTCGAGTTGGGATCACATGTGGGGGCTCTCGTGTAGACCGAGCTGGACCGTCAGCGGCAGTAATACGAGTTACCAGGATGTACACACTGCAGCTTTCTTAAGGATGGTCCTGTTCAAAAATTAAATACTTAAATCATTTACTCAATCAGAAGAAGAAGATCATAATGCCACTTTTTTAGAAAAGCTACACTTACGCTTGAATACTTAATTATAATTACGTACGCATTTATCAAGCATATTATCTATACTAATATTATAAAGAGGAAATATTTGATTGTTTGTTTGCATTGAATAGGCTCTGAAACTACTGAACTGATTTGAAAAATTATTTCGCTGTCGGCTACACTATCCCCGGATAACATAGGCTATATTATATTTTCATAAAAAATTAAGGAATCCTTAACAAAACTCCAATAATATAACCCAAGGTGTAAAAAAATAAGAAAACCGAAGCAAAGCGAGGGCGGTCATATTTTGGCTGCTCCAGGACGTAAAATGTTCATTAGTCTGTATCAAAAAGTATGGTAAAAATATTTTGAAGGATACGATAATCTGAATTTTACCAAGAAATAATCTAAATTTTACTAACAAAAAATAACCGACTTCAAAGTCTCAAAAACTACTAGTCAGATCTCGTTCAAATTTATGTGAGACCACATGAAAAGCACCTGCTTTCGATTAAAAAAAGAATCATCGAAATCGGTTGGCGTGATATTGAGTTGTTCGTCAATTTGTCGCGCACATCTTAACACAAATTTACGACTTATGTGGTTTTCTCATAGATGCCATTGTCGGATCTCAATAAAATTTATGTGAGACCACATGACAGCCACCAGCTTTCGATTGAAAAAAAAATCATCAAAATCGGTTCACCCAGTCCAAAGTTCTGAGGTAACAAACATAAAAAAATACAGTCGAATTGAGAACCTCCGCCTTTTTTTGAAGTCGGTTAAAAAATAACAGACTTCAAAATGACTCAAAAACTACTCGTCAGATCTAGCTCAAATTTAAGTGGGACTACATGACAAGCACCAGCTTTCACCAATGATAAAAATGACAAGGCTATTCAAGGATATTATGTAATGAATCAGGTTATCCGTTCTTTTTTGTCAGCAGCAAAGAAACGTATTGAAGGCGAAACATAACACTTAAGGCGTCATCAACGCGTTGCGCCCGGACAAAAGAGGACCCAGCTTTTTTCATTTGCAGCCTTGAAAGCAAAATGTTATAAAATGAAATTATTTATTTGTAGAAATGTGGTTTCTTACAATGACGATTTAAAAAAATCACGAACGATTGTCGGGAGAAGGTAGAAGTTACTTATCCAAGGAAAGACACAAAACCATAAAATAATATCGTCTTGAGAAAATTCAAATTTATCCGAAGTTACCAAAAAGCATGGTCGTTCGGATACAGGTGAACGTATGTTGGTGAAATAATTTTGTTTGTTGCTATGTTTTGAATATTTCACGCGTTGGGAGGAATGTTTCGAGTTTACTCGTAGTTTTAATAGGTTATGTAGTTTGACTCCTATCTCTCACTATAAACGATTCCCTTGCAGTTTAGTAAACTAGGTATATTAGATTTTCTGATCTTAGGAGTTAATGATATGGGGATTGTATACTACATAACTATATTATAATTTTAAATGAGCAATAAAGTACCTAGTGATGCCCGTTTTCACCAACAGCCCCTAAATTTTAAGGGACACCTGTGACTAAAATAAAAGTATTAGAATAGAAGATTTCGTTTTCACTACTAGACTCTCAAATTTAAGAAGTATCCAAATATACGGCAGATATTATTCTCTATTCATTCTACGTTTGATATGATGAAGTCTACTTTAACACAAGTAATTAGTTATGAAGTATTAAAACCACAATTGAGATTCGATTCAAGCTATAGCACGTTAAATTGCAACCTTAGTTTGCTGTCTAGCTCAAAGCAACTGACGTCATCGCACTAATCTGTGCGTCGAATGGTAGGGGAAAACTGAATCGGAAACAAATTTCATGCGACCGAGATTCGCTTGCCCGGTCTGATAGGACGGCGCAGTAGTCGGAGGAAATTAAATGATTAGTCTGTGACACACGCCAAGGCCTAAGTACGGGGTAGCGGCTTATTTTGAAGCAGCCAAAGTGATTCCCAAAATTGTAGGTAGAAGAGTTATTGATGACGTATTCAAATGGACATTATAATCCTATAATTCGCATCCTGTTAAAGGTATATCTGCACCACCTCAGTTCCGACGTGATCACGATCCATGAAACTGGGTGTAGTGAGTGTGTAGTGTAGTGAGTGATCGTGAGAACTATAATAAAATTGTGCATTGTAGATTACGAGCTTTTTAACCTTCAACCTTTACTCAATCTACGAAGAATGATTTCTTAGCTTCGTGGTACCGTCCACTGAAACGTAGACTTTGTTTTCTCTGTATAAGATTGCTTTTCATTTAGCCAAAACGTAGATATAGATCAGTTAGTACTGTAGATCGTGTACGCGATACAAGTCCCTGACGCGTCGCGGATCGATCAGCAACTTTTTTAATATCCTGGTTTAGATCGTAAAGTTCAATTTAAAAGTTATATTAAAAGCATTCATGAGGCGAGAGATTACAAATTAGATGATTATTTTAAAGACAAGCCTGCTTGGTTATGAGTTTTGTAAATATAGATTGTGAGTAGTTAATAAGTGCTAATTATTTCATGTGTGAGCGATTTAACATACCTTTATACCGTAGTCATATTGAAAAATACTTGTTGGATATCCGGTGCAATTATAGGTAACTTTTTTCTATGTGTTATGTTACTTTCAAGAAAATCTTTTATATCCTTCTTTTTCTTTTCCTTACAACTTTTCCGTTATAAAGTACTGCCAAAAAAACTATTACGCGATCTTTCCGGGTAATCTCAGAAACAACCGTATCAAGGCCTTCTCTAACCGCCCCTTCCTCTATCTTAAACTCTCATCTCCCTCAAAGCGAGATATTTACTAAGCGAGATTTAAAAATACAAAACAAAAGGGGTCGTGGCTGAGAGATCCTTTGATTACCGCTTTTGTTCAATATTATTCGGTTTCCCGTTTATTTCGCATTTCCACTTCTCAGCGAGAGGGGCCGGTTGTTTTTAATTCCCTCGATACTACATATTTATTTTATTGTTGCTCTTCGCCCGCGGCTAAGGTAGTTAACTGGCTGTCAATTTCTGTAATAACAATTCGCTTGTTTTAATGCATTTAACACTTAATTAATTGTAATTACCAGATCATTTTTGTTACGTGCGGGTAAATGAGTTTTGGCGTTTTGGTAACAGCAGTTATCATTGTGAATGGTATTTTTTATTTGTTATCTATTAAGACTGGTTAGTAATAAATCCCTCCTCCCAATAATGTAGAGAAAACAAATACAGCAACAATTACGTCTATTGGTAACATAACAAAATTACGTGATTATTAACAGATGGACCATTGAGTACGGAATATTCTATCGTACTATTGAATTAAAACTACAGACCGTTTGTGTTCAGTTTGTTCTGCTCAATGTAATATTTGCTAGTCTCGTGTAAGCGTGAGATTCGTACAATCGCCAGTATTACGAGTATAATGTTTTGTCTGTATCTTTACAATGGAATTATAGTGTTCGACAACGACAACTTTGCGCAAACTATCCAGTATCGATAGTCCGCTATATCAGAGATGTTGCTACCATCTTTGTTTTTCTGAATTGTAAACAAGGCGTGCTTATTATTAAAACCCGTTACTCAGAATATTAATGAAGGCTGTTATGTTAAGTAAAGTTAATTACTATGAAAATAATAAGGAGAATTATCGTAAAAAATCTGCTATTAAAGTACGTTTTTACAAAACAATCAGTAGTTAATTTCAAACTTCAGGACCAGCATTAGAAAATAACTTTGACAATCCATACTATACATACTAATACTAATACATATTATAAATGTGAAAGTGTATTTGTTTGTTTGTTTGTTTGTCCGTCTTTCACGTCGCAACGAAGCTGTTATATGGTATGGTTTTTGTGTGTGGAGATAGTGAGGAGGGTGGAGAGTAACGTAGGGTAATTTTGATATTTAGTTTTGGATGTTGTTAATAGATGGCGTTGGTAAAATTCATTTGCAAGTTCTGAATCACGCTATCAAATGATACAATACATGTAAATTAGTTAAGTCATAGGCAACTAAGTCTAACTAAGTAAAAGTAAGTAGGATTTGTAAAAAATCGATCTCTACCGCGGGCGAAGCTGCGGGCAAAAGCTAGTTTAGGTATAATTTTATGTTAGTAGGATTGAATAGTTTTTTAAAAAGGAATAGTTTCTTACTTATTTCACAGACGCGTTATTCAAAGACTGGATATGATAATTAGAATTCTTCTGGATATGATTATAGACTTCTTCCTCCTAATTGTTGAACATCTAGGAGTCATAAAATACTGAAAAACACCCATATACAAGTTCTGTTCGAAATAAAAAATACAAATAATACCATCACAAGTATCAATTGATAAAAACTAGGCAAGAACTTCCGAAGCATAACTTACAGGCTTTCCGTCAACTTAGCCAATTTAGCAGTTGGCGAGAACTGATAACTTTTCAAATAATAATCGCTACAAACTGACGCTAATGAGGTATTTATTTTACAGAAGCGGCTAAATATTTATTGAACTTTAGTTTGTGTTGTCTGTGTGCTTATGCTATGTCTATCAGCTACATGAGAGTATCTACCGATGCGTTGCCAGCCTAAAATAATTATTACTAAGTAGGTAATAAAATATTCTAGTATCGATTCTTCAGGTGTCTATTCTAGCTTTGAGACCACACCAACCTCTCCACTGTTCTCTCTCTCTCTCTCTCTCTCTTCTCTCTCTCTGGCTGTTTTGCATACTGCTTCAGTAACTGCAGTCGAGACTTTTTCGCTAAGTTTCAACAAACTCACTGAACTCTGTCCCATCCGGTGCTACCGCGCCCGTTTGGTTGATTTTCTTTGCCATATATCTCGTACAGTTTATACGCTATTAGTGTAATACTTAGGTATATGTTTCTTGACTATCTACTTTAAATTTGCTCGAAAATGAAAACACGATAACGTGAAATTTTCTCGATAGAAATAAATCATAAAGTAGGCTCTAATTATTTACATTATAGCTTGCCACCGCGATATTTTAAGTAATTTTTGCACGGAATTCTTTTTAAAACATAGTACATTATCACATCTAAATCCATGTATATTTTTGTGAAAAATCATGAAGCAGTTTTTAAAAACTAAATAAAAACGTTGTTTGGCACTTACGTCGGTCAGTTTCGAGCGCACGCTCAGTACAGCTGTCTCACAATTTTCATACAAAAACTCATTCCCACACTGTCTTTATGATGTGCGTTCAGTCGACTGCGGTCTTCATGGACGTCGGACGTATGTCTCTCTGCGCTATTTTTTACACGATTTTTAATATAGAATTTGAAGTAGCGTATAAAGTTTTTGACATTTGCTTATGATTGTCAAAACGTTAAATGGGGAAAACTAAACAGCACAGAGAAATGGAGTAGTTTTGTTTAATTATTTATATTTTTATTATTTGTATTTAAATAAAAATGTTTGATGATATGTAAGAGAATGAATAATTAAATTACTGTTCAGTTTCGTAATACATTATCTATATATATAAAAGCAAAAGGAGACTCGCCGCTTTTTATTCGGTTCGGTAGTTTCTTACATAAAAATGTAAGAAACTACCGAACCGAATAAAATGAAATTTTTCAAGGAGATTGCCAGGAAGACGTCAGCTAAGAACGGATTTTTCGAAATTCATCTCCTAAGGGGTAAAAATAGGGGTTGGAAGTCACTTTCATACAAACCAACTTCGTCAGTTTTAGAGTAATTGTTGTTGAACAACAGTTTGATTCCACTCTTACTAATTACACTTACTGAGAGTAGGTTAACAGCTATATCTGGAACATAGAGGACATTTCGAACTTCTATATCACTGCAGTTTACATTAACATGTCCCATACTCACAACAGGCAGCGACTTCTTGTCAGCCACAGTAATTTTAGATATAGGAGGAGTCTGAATATCATACAGCCAATCACTCCTATTCGTCATGTGCATTGCTGCACCGGAATTTATATAGCAGTCATTGCTCATGCTGTTTTCCGTGAATGCTGAAAAAGCTGCAATAAAAGTATTAGAATTCTTACATTTTTGACTCTTTACATCATCTTTAGTACTGGACTTTCTCGGAGCTATGCAGTATCGGCTTATTTGTCCATGCTTTGTGCAATTGAAACAACGAGGGCCTTGGCCCGGTGCAGACCTATACTTTTTTTTGTTAGTTTAAAAATCCGAGGGCTCTATACTTTTAACCTCCTGGATTAGTTTTGTCTTTATAGCTTCCGCAGTGATGGGTATTCCAGAGCTCTCTAAACCCATAATCATTGGCCTATAAGTATCGGGGAGTCCGGCCAACATCAATCTACCAATCCACTCGTCTTCAATCTGAAAGTTGATGCTGCACAGCTTGTTATTTTATTCACGTATTCTTCAATACTATTACCACATCCTTCTAACGTAGTTGTGACCAAGTCTTTCAATAGTCCGACTCTTCTAGTCAGGCCGTTGTCGCCAAAGGCTTTCTCAAGATTCATCCCTACATCCTTCGCGGTCTCAGCATTTTGAACATGCACATAGTTCACGGGGTCGAGAAGAAGGATGATTTCTGTACGGGCTTTGACGTCCTTACTTGAATCTGGTTTGGTGCCGTCCGGACGTTCTACGCAATCCCACAAGTTTTCGTGCTGTAGATACGTCTTCACACCAAACTTCCATGAAGAGTAATTCGCTCGTCCCGTCAACTTCTTCAATTTGAACGAACACGAAGACATTTTCGGAGATACTTTAACCGGGCCGGCAAATAACTCGGTTACCGGCAAATATTTAACGGAGAGGATATCTATTTGTCACTGAACCTATCCACCTAACCACGCTCTGCTACCATGTAGGAAAATATTATAAAATATAGGATAGTGAAAAATAAAATACGTCTAAAGTATCTGATGTCTGATAATATTCGTCAATTGAATAACGCACTTTAACACAAGTATTAAAACATGCCAGTAAGAACAAACAGCATTGACATACTATTAATCTACCTCAATACCTAACACAGAGGGCTGCGTACCTTAACAGTATTAATTTATTTTTATGTAAGTTAATTGTTATGAACAAAAGTTAACTTAAACCCATTTTTTTGAAAATCCTCCCTTAAAGGGAAGTCAATACATTATTTATAAAGATTTAAAACATACACCCACACTCAGATTGTAAATATACGTATATACAGTACTAGCTATTACCCGCGGCTTCGCCCGCGTGTTCAAAGGGAAGTAATAATGAGTTGTTTAACATGCATGACTCATTCCTAGATATAATAACATAATGATAATAATAATTCATAAATAAGTAACAGATCAAAAATTTAAAAGATACTAAGAGGAACCACCAACTGTAAAACCTATGACCCTCCTCGACCTTTCAACGATAATATTATTATTATTTATTCAAATGTAAAGCTTGAATTACATGTTCTTGTGACTAAAATTTTAGGCTTTTCTACACAGAACTTGGCACCCATTTAGATCTCAATTCTTTTTTTTTTTAGTGGCTCTCACTTCACATTTGTGTTTTTGATGGGATATCATTACATTTTGTACAGAAATTATTAGAAGGTATTTATTCATTATTTACCTTATACATGAACATAGTGCTCTTCAACTAAATCTGTAGTTAGTGCGCCATGGTCCGAAATACCCATTATTTCATTATTTATAAGTAATAATGTTCCACTATTGATGTCCACTAAATATTGAAATATTATTAATACTAAATCCCAGTTATAATATCGTAATATTAATAAAAACGATAGTCAACTATACTCTTACTAGTTATAAGTAGTTTGTGTTCGATGACATAACGTGCCACAATATACTGTATATTTTGAAACAATACTTCGAATCACTTTAAACTGGTATAATGTCGGAAATAATACAAAATTTTCTTGTGTACACGCCGTACAAGATTAGAAAAAAATATTTTTTTCACACATTAAAAATTAAACGACGTAATACACTGGAAATAACCTCTCTGGACAAAACACTAATCTGCACTAAATATACGTAAATGCTATGCACTTTCCCACGGGCACTTGGACCACTGAACATCTTCCCCCCATTGAAAGCTTTACAAAGTACTAAAACTGATATGTTTCGTTATATATTCACCTTGAAATCCACTTAATGACCAGATGTCATCAAATTTTGATTGCTACTCTTAAATTTCAGGCATTTTAAGTGTTTCTAATAGAAACAATTTTTTGAAAAATTATAATAAAAGGATAAAAATTTACTACTTTCTAATTTATTTCTTTGTATTCACCCAAATGCCTATCTGGATGCCAAATTTTAACTTTCTAGTTCATCTGGAACTGAGTTAGAGTTTTGATCTATAGGTCAGTCAGTGATAGTGAGTGAGTGACGATTTTTGGATGTTAATATCTAAACAACCGTATGAGATGTGTATATGAAATTTGGAACACATATGTATTTTGCAAGTTTCAATAAATGAGCCAAACTTGACAGGTTGAATGTTGAATAGTTTTTGAGTTATGAGGTGGTCAAAAGTGGCTCCAAATGGTTCTTGTAATATTACACACGGTGCTGCTCGCCAATTCTGTTAGCTTGAAATTGGCCTTACACGCTACCCCGTGTCTAGATTATTTATTCTCTTCAACATCATCAAACTTTGTACAAAAATTTCTTGTTTCGTTCTACCAAAAATAAGTAATATGTCAGCAACCTTAAAAGCCTACCACGGCTATGTTGATGTTGCCTCTAATATAAGGTTTGGTATAGTTTTTATGGGGAAACTCTACAGATTTCAATAAAGTCTTCATTGTTCAAAAACGATGTATACGCGCTATGTGTAATGTTACCTCAGACACTAGCTGCAAACCTCTCTTTAGGAAGCTAAAATTAGTGTCATTGACTGGTAGGTATATGCATATATGAGATTGCACCTTTTTCAGGAAAAGAAAAATAATTGTTATTTTGCAACCAGATACCCTAACCGACTATGTGTACCATGGTACCACCTTTTCGATCAGCGATACGTTCAAAAAATTCGACTCACGTCATGTGTGTAATGATATAACAATAAAATCCTTGAAAACATTAAAATCTTAACTTTCACTTAATTTAAAAAGAGTTACTTAAATGGTTAACTGACAAATTACTATTCAATGAAA
Organism: Thymelicus sylvestris; assembly: GCA_911387775.1. Taxonomy (NCBI): domain Eukaryota; kingdom Metazoa; phylum Arthropoda; class Insecta; order Lepidoptera; family Hesperiidae; genus Thymelicus; species Thymelicus sylvestris. The sequence continues at coordinate 18,921,282 of OU426889.1, forward strand.
GAATTTATATGACGATTTTTAATAATTTTTTTATGGAAATAGCCGGCAAACGAGCTGACAATCCACCTGATAGTAAGTAACTATCGTTGCCTATGGACATCAGCAACAACAAAAGCATCACTGATGCGTTGCCAGCCAAGAAATAGAGAAGAAAAAGAAAAAAAGAAATTTTTAATAATTATTGTTTTCCCTTGACATTTGAAATTGAAAATTATAATATGATGTAGATAATGTAAACTCATATATTTTTGTGAAAATCCATATAGTAGTTTTTAAAAACCAAATAAAAAAAGTTTGGCGCTTATGTTGTTCGCTTCCGAGCGCACGCTCAGTAGGTGCTGTCTGACAATTTTTACACAAGAAGTCATTACATTACTCTACTATCCTTGTTTGTTTTTCATCTGTTTGGCACCGCCTCAAAATTATTTTTTTACTGTTAATTTAGGATCTTAAATTATAACACTAATTGGTTTATTTTATTTTTCGCTTTTCAGTTTTTTTTCGTCGGTTCAATTTTTTTTAAAGTAATTGTTTTATAATTTTTAGATGCAATAAAAATTAATAATAAGTACTACTCCATAGTTTTTCTGTGCTGTTCTTGTGACCTGAATGACGGAAGGAAATCTGAACATAGAAAACAAAAGATGGTGGCCACGCCCACTTTATGCATAAATTCCCATGGCGGCCTCCTCTTAATCTCCAGCAAATAGCTCAGATACGATTATGTGAAAACTCATAATCCACTTCAAAATACACTTACATCCTTACATGTTACATAAATATTTTTTCAGGGTCATAGTTGAACAGATAATGTGCATGTGTTTCATTTCTCATTTATTTTTAAATACTTAAAATGTATTCTTATTAATGAAAACCCGCATGCCGTTATGGTTACCATGCCAGACCGTCGCGCGTCGCTCGAAGTGTCCTGGGTTCGATTCCCAGTGAGGCAGTTTCACTGATGAGTTTGAATTCCTGTTCAATTACTCAAGGCATCGATTACATGGAGCATACGCTACCAGGAATATATTAAGATTAGAACATTGACTTAAAAGATGGCCAAATTAGACCAGCTTGGCGAGTGATTCCAATGTTCTCGGCCTGGTGGTATATGTTGTCTTTGGATGTTGTCCATTGTAACCACAACAGGTAATTCTAGTGTGGGGCTCTGAATGTGTAATTAATAATTGTTATTCTCATCAATTTCATTATAATTATCATTTAATCATTTAATTGAATGCAAATAACTAACCTGTTCGTTATCAGCAATTAACACAAATTTTAAAGCTAAAATTTGTTCTAAAAACAAAGTCAGAAAATGAGATTTTTCAAGTACGACCACCTCAGGCACCCTCGAGTATTCATAATCATTGATTTTTCAATACGACTCAAACTGGAGCCGTTCTTAAAAGTTTTTATCTCTAACCAAGTTTAGTACCGAATAAATCTTGGAGAAAAACTTGAAAATCTTCGTTCCTAACTTAATTTGAAGTAAATCCTATGAAGTGCTTAGTTAAAAATTCCCGGAGCGAACAAGAGCCTTGCATTTAAAAATTTGATAAGTTGGACGTTGGGTATTCGTTTCAGCATACGATGAGAACTGCAACTGCAAGGCTATTCTGTTTTGTAACTCGACAGCGGAATCCGCGATGAGTGTCAAAATTGAAGTTCGAGTTCTTGATATGCCATTCTCTAATCATCTAGTACGCACTTGCGAAGTGAAGTGAGTCTCGAACTCGAACTTCAGTTTTGAAACTCATCGCGGATTCCGCTGTCGAGTTACGAAACAGAATAACCTTGCTGTAAGGGAGAAATGTCAATATAATTTTTTGTAGACTTAATAGTTATTGTTAAGAAATATTTTTATAATTATTTATTTCTTTATTATTATTATTGGTAAGAAAACGAGGCAGGACGGGAAACATGGAATTTGTGTAGCCAATAGCCTTTCTAAATCTTTTGTATGTTATGGAATTAAATATATTATATTGCTGTAATAGAAACTTTAAATTAAACAACAAATTTCTCATTGTTATAAACGTATTGTTAAATTATCTTCTTCATTGTTAAAAGATTTATTAATGTTAAATAATTATGTTATTAGATTATTATATCTTAATTATATTTAATATTATACACCCTTGATGGGTAGGACGTAGAGATTCGATAAAACTGTTAACACTGAACCAAATCTTGTATACCTACTGTCCATAATAAATTATTTTGATTTTGATTTTGATTTTGTTTTTGCAATTCTTAATTCTCTTAGGTCTAATATTACCAGGGTTATAATTATATTATTTCTGTTAGAAGCGACTATAATAAGTCACTTGTTCGCCAGGAATGAGACGAGTCGGAAAGTTTTGTTGCTTCTTTTCCTGGAAAATAATGTAGCTTGTTTTAGTAATGAGCAATAAAGAGAGGGAGTACAACGAAATTAGTTGAAATTCTACTCATTAAAATATAAAACACTAAAATTACCAGGTAAGCAGGTAGATATATTATTTGATAACTTTCCACAAATATGAAAAGTTTTCATCACGATAGCAGAACTCTTTTAAAGAGTAAAGACGTTTCGATTAGTATTATGAATAGAACACTTGAAAACTTAGAAATACGTCATCATCAACATTTGAATCAATTTCTTAATTTGACGTTAGTAGATAATACCATGCATCATCATACTTATATGTATTATTCTATATGAACCTGAAAATAATCCGAAATTATGAGCGATTTTGTAATGAAAATGTATTTTACTAAAACGTATTGTTATAAAATTGTTAAATTATAAAAAAAAACTTAAATTGAACTAATCTTGCAGTATAATAGAAGCTTAGCTCAGGGCCCGAAACTGCAGAAATTAAATTGCTGATTCGTCTGATACAAATGCCGAAACTATGAGCGGTCTCAAACTGCAATGGAACATCGTTGTGTTCAAATCCCTTACATTACATTTATGTGTTGTGTGAATTTATAATTACGTAGCACTGTTATCTATTCTGTGGTATAATTCTAACATCCTTGTATTAGTTATGTTGTATACATTGAATAATTGCTTTTCATAAAAAATCGTGTTTCGGGTGAAGTGTTGAATACCCGTAACAAATTGTCTACAGGCGTAGCGGCGGTGACAAATGAAGAAAAGCCAGACGTTAGGTATTAAAATAAAATGTTACCTTACCCTAACACCAAATACCGCTAATTAATTCATAGTATCTATCTCTTCCCTCAATTGAAAACAATTCAACAATTCACAGTTACCAGGGAACAGATCCTGAACACCGAGTTACAACCTCCGTAGCAATAGTAATTAATATCCAGGGAACGCAAACAGTTCCCGGGATTAGTTCCCTTGTAGCGCCTGGATTTGCTTGGCTCTTTACGGTATTAATGGACCTGCTAGTGTGTTGAGTGAAATGTAAGATCGTCTCGCCGCTCTGAGAGCTGGAAGGCTATTCAGTTTTGTAACTTGACAGCGGAGTTTCAAAATTGACGTTCGAGTTCTAGGATCACTTCACTTCGCAAGTGCTTAATAGATTATTAGATAATGACATGTCAATATGATGCAAGTTCGCTTTTGTTTTGTAACTTGACAGCGGAATACACGATGAGTTTCTAAATTGAAGTTAGAGTTCGAGACTCCCTTCACCTCGCAAGTGCGTACCAGATGATTAGAGAATCACATATCAAGATCTCGGACTCGAACTTCAATTTTGAAACTCATCGCGGATTCCGCTGTCAAGTTACATAACTGAATAGCCCTCCTGAATTGTTATTCACTGCCGCTTCAATTGAAACGGTAGCTTGTATTAGAATTACGATATTTGGATTACACGGTATCGCTACAACTTCTTCTTTCCTCGTACTTATTTAATTTTCGTCAATCATCAAAGATTTGTATCTTCTTCCTATTTTATTCTATTTGATCTCTATACCGTGGAAATTGGGAAAATCCAACTTTAACTTAATAATGAAACCTGTGTAATGTTCAGCTTTTTGTAAGCGTTTGCGTTGGACGTTGATAATTATGCCATTCAGTCAGTTAATATTAGTATTATTCATATATCTGGTGCGCAAAATAATAGTTACAAATGAGTACAGTGAAAAAGGAGACAAAAGTTTGATTTTGTTCAACTGTGTCGGTTACGCCCTTTTCTGTTACAAAAAACGTTGCCATTTGTGCAGACAGGTGATCCCTAGACAATCACTAATGGTGCGTTCTGAATAGAAAAAGTGACGCGTTTTAACCATCAAAACCAGAAAGAATGACATCCTTTAGATCAAACCGAAACATCCGCTATTCTTCTATCCCGCTGATTAACGTAAAATAAATAATTAATTAATCATTGTGCGTAAAAATAACCTGAAAGACTAACTACTACCTTCCGTTTAATGAACTGTCGTTTTTACATGTCTTGTTCACTTTCAACCAGACACGTCTTATTGTCCAAAATTTTGGCTAATTTCTCATAAAGCAAAGCAACAACCCATAATTGTCCCACTGCTGGGCTCGGGGTCTCCTCTCACAATGTGAGGGGTATTAGGCCATAGTCTACCACGCTGGCCAAGTGCGGATTGGTAGACTTCACACACCTTCGAGAACTTTATAGAGAACTCTCCGGTGTGCAGGTTTCCTCACGATGTTTTCCTTCACCGAAGCAAGTGATAATTAACTTGTAATACGCACATAATATTTGAAAATTAGAGGTGCGTGCCAGGGTTTGAACTCGGGCCCCTTCGTTCGGGAGACCAACGTTCTACCGCTAGGCTATCACTGCTTATTCACTGCTAATTTCTCATATTGAATTATAATCTTAGCACTAGATAAATTGAATGACCTTGCAATTTCCGTGTATCAACAAAAACGTAAATGGTCTATAACAGACCTCGTGTATGCTCCCTGGCTATAACTATTCCACATTTTCCGTAGACGTAAAAAACACCGGCAAATTGCCGAACTAATAACAAGTGAACACCTGAAGAAAATCCCTTAAGCACGACGTATATCAGTTGAGACGCAGAACGCTCCAGAAGCAATGTCGTCGCATCCATTCGGACCTGAAATATGCGCCGGTCGACCCGTTCTCACCGCTATGAAATTGTCATAAAAAATAATATATTGTTATGACTGGTTGTAAATACGATTATCTTACGAAATGTTACGTTTATTTTAGACGGAAAGTAACGTTTTCCTTGAACGAAGTTAAGTGGGATCCGTCTAAAATGTTAAAGACGTCGAAGAAAGTTCCAGAACCGGAAGTAAATATTTATTAAGGTAACTAATAAAATGGAACGTTTGCAATTTATATCGCAATGACACTTCCGTGAGACACAAATATAAAGTATAAATAAAAAATAGATAAAACCCGGCTGCTATCAAAACCCATCATGATATGCCTTTTTGAAAACCTTATGGTGAGCTATTTAATTTAATACCCATATTTTACTATTACATTTTTTTATATGAAATGAAATAATCTTTTATTCATGTAAGTATCACTGATACACGTCAATTTTTTTAATGTACTAGATACTTCAAACAATGGCAACTCCCAGCCACCAAATTTGTTTTTTTAATTTCACTTATCTAATATCACTTGGGCTGTCAAGACAAGACGTATCTAACGATATCTGAATTATGTAAATTGGTCCAGCGGTTTGGAAGATGTAAAGTATAAAAAATATTACACTCGTACAAAACATAACCCTACCTTGGAAGTCGGGTAAATGACTGTTTGCTAGTCCAATACTTTGACCAAATCATTAGACCATGACAATCTCACTAACCCCACGCTTACTTGAATTGCTTGACTTGCTGAATGCCCAGTCTAAATAATTTTAGTGTAATTATGCAAGTTGAAACAATTAAGTCAGTTTGAACTGATAGTTCTCTCTCCAAGTAACCCGAAAACTTTCCCTATTTTCGGGTCAGTGCGTAATGAATCAAGTTGTTCTATTGTAAATATCTCCTTCTCTCCTTTTAACGTCACTAGAATGAATTACAATAACTAATGTGATTCTTGCAACATAAATGCATGGCAATTAGCTATATTTTTTATTTCCTCAAACGGCTTTGGACTTTATTTGTAAGTTATTTTTAAGAAATTAATTTTAAAATAGTATGAGCATCACTCAGAAAAAATAAATTCTAGGCTATACCAAAACTTTCCTCTTTTTTACTGAAAAGTTCAAATACTTCATCGTATATTATCATTATGACGTGGATACTTAGCATATCGTGGAAAACTAAAAAAAAAGTTAAAAGGCAAATAAATATGACTGCGTAGATTTGTGCCTACTTTGTGAATGTAACGTTTTATTTTAAAATACTTAAGGACTAGCTCCAGACTTAGTAAAGCAAATTCTTACAGACTTGGTACGGAAACACACATTCATACATATCAAACGCGTGTTAGATCGCAACAAATGCACAAACGCACGATATTCTTTCGATGGCCACTAGAAAATAAAAATTAAAATGTGTGCAATTCACTCGTGTTAGAAGTGAAACCTCCAAAAATGTTGTTTTCAAGATAATGAGACGAATGTAAAATTTCGGGAAGATGATCCACTCCACTCCACTCAACTCCACTCAATTCAACTCAACTCAACTCAAGTCAAGTCAGTCTCCACTCATTTCTAGTCTCCACTGGACAGTTTCGTTTCATAAAATTTCAAGTCACCCCCGTACTAAAGAAGTTTTCACTTCAAAAAGTTTCTTGTCTACATAAATTGTAGTCACTTAATATTCATAATACACTTCCAAACAATCTCATTACATGTGAGTATTCTTCAATTATACATTCTAGTTAGTATGTTACGTTAGTATCAAAGCGAGTGCCAACACAGTAGCGCAAACTGACCCCTGCTTTTCATTAAATTTCTAAGCAATGGGAAGTTCGCTACCCTACCTGCGGTATTCGGAACAAGTCCTGACACGTAATCAATCATAAATTCTAGAGCGTTCCAAAACAATATTGTAAAGTCATATCAGCCACTGGATCAAAATTTCGGTTTGTACGTCATTAGGAATGTACGCCACCGGCCGCATTAACAACTCATAAGCAATTAGCGACCCAGCATTAGGTAGAACCCAACGGCCACAGAATAAGGCTAGCTCTCAGAAAGTCCATGCCTACTTATTTTCTGAGTAGGTACAAATAAAAATATAACTGGTAGAAATGTACATAAGTACATAATATGAATGGAATATTATCAAGTTTTTGTAGTTAGTTTTAATGTAATGCATTTGAATTTATTTTACATGAAGTAAATTGTAGGACATATCCATCCATCCATCCATCGGCCTTTGGAGGTCCACTGCTGGACATAGGCCTCCCCTAACTTGCGCAAATCTGGCTGGTCCTGAGCCTTCCGAATCCAGCGGATGCCCGCTGTCTTCTTCAGGTCGTCAGTCCACGGATCTTCAAGGCAAGAGTGAATAGGCTTTTACTAAGTTAGTGCGTTTTACGAACCATACTTAACTTTACGGCATTAACTTATAAGATATAAAAAAAATGGACGTGGATGAATTTTAATGATAACCCATTGGCGTATACTCCACCATGCTGCTACAATACGGATTTTTGGAAGAATATGCCATGCAAAAAAAAAGGTCAAATCCACCTGCCGATCAAACGAACGACGCCGGAATCTATTACTGAAATCATTGCACTATAAGTATTTCAATGACTCAGTAATTTTCAATATATGTTTTCGTAATTCTTTGGATGATAAATGAATCAAAAGGCGCATGTCTCTTCTATTTAAAATGTTTATCTATGATAAATCCCTAGTGTTTTGTCACGTATGGTGTTTTGAGTCTAAGTTATAATGCAAAATTGAATTATTATCTAGGTAAGTTATTAGCGAGCTATGTTTTGGTTTATGGAGTACATGAATGAAAATAAATTTATTAATGGAATACATTAGTTATTTTATAAATGGTTATTTGGATCTAACAGTATGAATACACAGATATATATATACCAGTATACCTGGGTCCACTTATGTCCAGTTAAGATAATAAGTTATTTTACCCTTGACACAATTTACACAGCTATGTCATTAGCGTAGAAAAATGGTAGTCTACGCCGTTTCAGTATCTTAAAGTTAATTGCATTATTATTGTTTGAACTTACAGAAGTGAAGAAAGTGGTTTCACTGAGTGACCGCGCCATGGATATCTGGAGACACAAGTTAATTTATCCTAAATTAACAAACTAGGGGCTAATTCAGCCGCCAAAGGATTAGGCAGTCGTGTTACGGATAGTGACTTGAGAGCCAGATCTTTCCTTCTTTCTTTCTCTTTTCTCTTTGCCGGCTTCGCATCGGTGATACCTATGGTGATGCTGATATCAATGTTGGCTCATCTATTGGTTTATCGACTAGAGACAAAAGAAACAGGAGCGATTGTTTCGCTTCGCAACGAAACGCCGTCCATGGAATTTCTTTCATTGTTCCAACATACGTTATAAGAAGTAGTTACTGTTTACTGCTTAATGCATTCAATGAAAGAATAAAACGTATACAGATGACGTCACTACAATCCTATCCTAACTTGAATACGGTTTCAGAGAAGTGAGACAAGAAAGTGATAATATTAACGCTTTTCGGAATCCCTCGGACGCTCGACAGGATCGGTCATTGAACCTACCACTGACAAGTGACGATACCTCAAATATCACAAAATGATATCGCAATGAAAACCTCAGAAGATAAATAAACCCGAAGAATATTTTAAACTAAAGTTATAAGGAAAAGAATGTATAATTAATTCGAAATTCATGAAGCACCTGGGCGGGTCTTGCAGGGAAATAAAATTCAACCCTTTTACGGCACCGTAAAATTTACTATGAAACTTTCTTTTTCAATCACGTTTGCCTATATAACTTTGGATGATAGGAGATTTTATATCTTAACGACATCTCAAAATTACTTTACCTTAGATTTAATAAAAAGATTACTCGATTTTAAGAGTTTGTTTTTAATCAATAATGATAATGTTCTGTGAGGGGCTAATGATTTTAAGTCATAATGGCTAGAAAAGCCGTTGTACAATCCTATTCATAGAGTTGATATTGTGTAATTGTGTTCAGAATGTTATTATTGAAAACGGTGATATCAAAGTGGTTAAAACAATGGATTTGGGTTCCAATATCGTGTACTGAAGAAGTAACGACAGACTTCAAGACGTAGGTTTTACAATCAATCACACGTAAGTATGAGTGTAAATCCTCAGTCTTATCAAGAAACTCACTGGAACTTATTTTTGTGGCTGTAGGCGATTAATTGAATATTATACTTAATACTACAGGTGAACCAATAGTCTCAATTTTTTATCATGTTCAAACAAGAACGACAGAGTCAAACTAAGCCGAAATCGGAAGATTAATCCAGATAAGCCGAAAGTTAGATCTTCCAAATTCTCAGGCTCCGTAAACAATAACAATACTTAGGGTAATCTGCTGTGAGATAACAAGTTACCGAACTCCAATTATTTATCAAATCGTAGATTACGTGAACTGTGATAATTCGATGAAATGTTTTATGAACTTAGTTGCAAAATATATGCGAAAAACAATTTTATCTGATCGTTATAGGCTTAAGATGGTCACTACGTTTTTAAGTCTAATATTAAATAAGTACTTACTGAAGTGAAAAAGTTTCTATTAACTATGCTATTGGAAACGGCATTGGCCTTTTTAAAATTGACAATGATTAAAAAAAACCAGGATCATCCTACCGTTTGTGGAAGGTTAAAATTAACTCCCAAGTCAAACTTATGTTACAAAACAGTTAAGCATTTGTGCTAATGCAACGTTAAGCGGCAAGATCCCTTTAAAAATATATTTGAATCTTGTGATCAAATTGACGGCCTCATAGCCTAATTGACAGTGAATCTGCCTGGTAAGCGAGTGTTCCTGGGTTCGATTCCCGGCCTAGCAGAATTTTTGATATGGATAAAAAATTGTGTCATGGGTGTCATAGTGATGTGTTATTTGTGTTGTCCATGTCACTTGCGAGTCTTGCGACACAAATAATCCTAGTGCATGAATATCAGTGTGCAAGCGTACAAACTTAACGCGCTTACAACAATATTTTATGAAGCATTCTTCTATTAGCGTCAGTGTTATATAAGGCAAATCGGTATCATTGTGAAAACAACAACAAATAATAGAGTTTTATATAGCAAAGTAAAGAAAAGATAAATTAACTGGCAAATCTCAAAGGACGTCGTTATCGAAAACTTTGTCCAGCGTTTATCTTGAGCTTTGCGACGTTTCTTAACTTTAGCGAGATCTCATAATAACATTTTGCGAAACGTCTTGAGATAAATTTCTAGCAATGAGATTGGAGGTTCGATTTAGTTGCCTCGCTTTAGAATTCATTGATTGTAAGTATTGATGGAAAATTGAAACCGTCACCCGTCATCAGTAACGCCAAAGGCATCACCGATGAAAGAAAGAAGAGAAGAAGAAGGAACTATTTGAGGAAGATAAAATATCCTATTACCTACTCGTATCTATCAAGGTAATTTAGAGGTCGGATGATTATGCCATACAGATATAACAATCTATCAATCCTCACTTGGCCAGCATGGTGGCGAGCTTTTTTTTCTTTCTTTTAATATAAATAACATGTTATTTTTAATATTTTTTGCACCATAAGTAATTTTATAAATATTCATCCATGCTTTTATCTCAAATGAATTTGTACGTTCTTTCATTGTAAAGAAAACATAAAAGGTTTTCATTAGTAATGTACCGCAATACTTAGTTAAGTGTCGTCCAAGACACTTAAAGCAATTTACAAGTAAAAGAAAAACGTTGTTCGTCCGAGTAGCACAACAGGAGCAGGCTTCCCGAGTCGTTCTGCAACTTTTTTGCAATTGCCAAGTTATTCCCAACTTTCTTGCAATTGTTAAGTTGTTTCACGAATTTCGCAATTGTAAAGTTTAGTTCCGGAGAAACTTGTGGCGTCGTTGTCTTTAATCCTTGTAGCGATAACTAAAACATTCACTTTGACTTTGCTCCTTGGACTTTTCGTAGATTTAACTTTAAATTCCGTTTTTACAGTCATTTTACTCGAATGCCTTCTAATCAAGCAGAGAAGTAATATAGTCGGCGCCACCTTAACGATATTATCGACACGCTAATAAGAAAAATCGAAAGACTCGCTATTACTACTTTTCTGTCACTAAATATGTCTTACTTGGGTGGCTTAAGAAATTACGTCACGACAATTACTGACAACTGTAGATTGACAAAAGCTTATCAATGCAATCTATCCCTGTGATAACTTAGGCCTTTCTCATAAATATCCAGCCTAAAAAGAGCTTCTACGCTGGATAAACTTTTGCAAAATAAAAAACTTAAACAGTCCGACGAAGCCAACCTTTCTTCGCTTTGGCTTCTCAAACGCAACCTAATTTTTCGTAACAAAAACGTACATTCTCCGTATTCCCCGTAACCGTAATACTCGTAGGTGTAATATCGCTGCTCCATTCCAGGGGCAGTTAATCTGTAGCGAACAAAAGGCTTTAAGAATATAGCAAGAAAACCCAGAATGTAGAACGCAGTGAAATGTGAAGTTTTAGTATTTTGTATTGTGCTTTGTGTGTCGCAATTTAAAATTTAAAAACTGTAGAATAAAAGGCCAATTTCAAACGTAAACAAAATTTAAAAATTGATAACCAGTTTTAGTATCAATTTTCGGTATAATTTTTTAAATACTTTATGTTTCAGTAATATTAACATTAAATTTATTTTTGGAAATCTCATATCTTTCCAGACACTCTCTAGTCTGTCAGTGGCATATATTAAATCATTTTCCAAAATTAGAAGTCCCGTCACGTCTGTATAATCTCAACTTACTCTTATTTTAATAAGGTTTACATTTACGGTTTCCTTAAATTTTCTCGTTGTGCCAGTTCCTTTGATGTTCTACGACAACGTTAAATGCCTTATTTTATTGCAGGTACCAACACGTGTTAATTAAATTGGTAGCCACAAACCAAGTCGTGCTCGCGTTAGAAACAGGACAGAAACACGATTAAAGGAGGAGGAAAGAGTCGGCATTTGCGGGGAAGCCACACTTTACTGCGTCACTTGTTTGACGAACGACGATTGAGCTACAGGAGAGTTATCGCTTCGAAGTTGTATTCAAGTAAAAAAAGTAGATTCGTTATTTGCAAGCCTGAAGTAAGAAATTTAGGAAGAAAATTTGGTACTATGATAGATGTACTTATAACTTTAGCGGTGATTTTCAATAGACCTACCCTATTATGTTCCAGACCTTTTACATTAAGTTAAAATATATTTTTGTCATTTTCCCGTAGAGAATTCCAACCTATCTATAACTGTTTTAGTTAAAAACTATAACCAAATGAAGCCCTTAATTTGAATTGACATATTATTTATATTAATATAATATAAATGTTATTTTTAAGTAAATGTGTTTTGGTTTACGTTAAAAACAAACAGTAACATTAACAAAACACCACTTATCGCTACATTCTATTCCTCAAACGAGTCTCTAAGCTTCCTACCGTGTTAAAGCGAGAAACGACTGAATTAAATTTCTAAGTGGTTTTTTTTTGCCTCACTCTTTGTGATAACTCCTGGGGGCTGGAGAAGAATGGAGCATATATTTGAGCACTAAGTTATGTGAGCGACATGATTAACAAAAATAAACTTACATCAAAGCATTTGTTTTTAGGGTTTTGTAGCTACAAAGCTTTGAAAGCTTTTCAACATTTCGTTTAAGGATAAAACGCCCACACCTTCCAATATGGATATCTATAATGACACGCTAAGATAAATTCATGAATGTCATTGTCTGTGTAGATTATTTACTAACTGCTTTGAATCTTCTCGTTGTATTTCAATAACTTTAATAATATTTATATGGTTATATGGTTTATATTTTATTAATATGGTTACCCATATGATCAGAATATCAAGAAATCAATTTCAATAAAATCCGCTAACTAAGTGTGAAAATATGATACAAAACCTGTCTGACGCTGTAATAAGTGTAGCGCTCCGTTTCTGATCTTTACACTCCAGAACCACTCATCTGATTTATTTCTTTAGTGAAGAATATATTTGAACGGACCATTTTTAGTTTCAATAAGTAATCCAGAAGTAATGTAACATCAATATTTATCCAAAGGCATAAGTACCATTTGTACAGGTTCAACCATTTTAAAATTTAAACTACTTATTGTTATTATTTTATACCGTATATAAGTAATAAAGCTATTTTTAAGAAAATGTTATTAAAAGCTACGTCAAATTGAATCACTCCCCTGCGCTGCTGTTAAAACTTTTCAGTCACTCTTGTTAGTCCCTTGAATGTATAAATACATTTTATTATAGGTCTTTTTACAACTTGTTGTGTCATTTGCGAAATGCGACAAGCTGAGGACTTTTATTTAAGCTAGATTTATTTTATTCACAACAATATTTTATAGAAAAATATTTTCATCTATACAATATTTAAATCAAAATATTGAAAAACATTACGTTTTCAAGATAGATCCCCTACAGGTAACGTGAAAACTATCACGGCTAATTGTTAGTAGTTAATGAGTAATAGTCGATAAACTTGCTACTTCGGAACCCTTCATCGCGCGTAGCTGACACTAAACTTGTTAACATATTACTCGCGTCTCGCCAGAGGTGAAACAAGTACATTTTTAACGTTTATTGTATTTTATCCATTTTACATGCAGACACTAAGCTTTTCATCGGCGGTGAAACCAGTGAATCGTCAGGTTTTTTGTTTTTACGTATTCAACGACTTTACAAACAAGCGCCGCTGCAGCTGTAACTTCTGCTGTGCAAATTATTAAAACTGGACACTGTCGTTTTTAATGACGGCGAATGCTTTGCGTTGCTTAATGAGGCGTACTCGGATGTTACATTTTTTAACTCGAACGTCGATGTAATGGCAGTTTTTATTTAGGAATATAATCTAAATTTTACTAACAAAAAATAACCGACTTCAAAGTCTCAAAAACTACTTGTCAAATCTCGTTCAATTTTATGTGGGATCATGTGACAAGCACCTGCTTTCGATTAAAAAATGAATCATCGAAATCGGTTGGCGTGATATTGAGTTATTCGTCAATTTGTCGCGCACATTTTAACACAAATTTACGACTTATGTGGTTTTCTCATGGATGTCATTGTCAAATCTCAATAAAATTTATGTGGGACCACATGACAGCCACCAACTTTCGATTAAAAAAACAATCATCAAAATCGGTTCGCCCAGTCCAAAGTTCTGAGGTAACAAACATAAAAAAAATACAGTCGAATTGAGAACCTCCTCCTTTTTTTGAAGTCGGTTAAAAATAATGATTCATAAAGACAGTATATTTTTTTTTTTTTGCTGAATTGGGACAGCTTAGAATACAGATTCCAATCCCAATGCCGGCGTACTAGGGTGTCGTAAGTGGCGACAGAAGCCGACCCGCTAGGTGGTAAGTTTGATTAAGTAGCTTCACTTCACATGGTTTTATTTTTCTGTGTTCGGATTAACTCTGAGAACGTGATCACAGTCTACGGAATGTGACTACCATTACTATAGAACTTTCAGTACATCATGATGATCTAACACAATATATATTTTAAAAACTGATCTTTACTACTTGCAAGATACAAATTTATATTAAATTTCTGCTCAGTAAAAATATAACTAACTATGCCTATTATACTCGATATCTACATTTTACAACATCATAGTACCATAAAACATAATAAACGTGCAAAATATACCCCCATATAAAGCTACACGCCCACGTATAATTTCGAAACTGCACCATAAACAGCCCAGCCCTATCATGGTTCACAGTAATGTTATAGTGCAAAAACTTTAGACATAATTGTTTTTTTACTAACAGAAGCTAAAAATGTATTTGTGGAAGAAGGGGTATTCTAGTGTGTTGGTTATTCAATAATATTCCTTTTACTTTGCTCCATGATATTATATTTCCAATTCTCCTAACGTTCACATCAATAACAATCTGTACTACTCCGTGATCACTATTCGAATCCCATAGAATGTCCCACACGTATTGTTCTGAATGGATTGACACATTCCTAATTCTAAACATTTGGTTTTTCTTCATGACTTCTCGTATGACAGACCAAAGAGGTCGCTCGCCGTCATATTTAAATTTTTATAGTATCGACATAACTATTATAGAGTTCTTAATAGTTTTAGACCTAAAAATCCATAAAAATCAAAGTACTTTCGGTTTATTTTTTTTTTCTAAATACATTAAAATTATTATTAGTGATGCACATAAATTGTTAAACGATAGACAACATTGAGGAACCCAAAATGTCATCTGGATTCTGGACTATATTAGCATAAGTAGTTAATAAGTATTTGTCGTAAAACCAACTACTTCGGACCCCAACATAGCGCGTGGCCTGACACGCACATGCCCGGTTTTTTATGGAAATAGTCATGAAATAGTAGACAAACGAGCTGATGAATTGCCTGATTGTAAGTGGCTATCATCACCCATGGACATCAGCGACACCAATGGCATCACTGAACGTTGCCGATAAGACAGAAAGAACTGGCTCTCATGCAAAGCTCTGAAACCATACACAGTGATGTGTATCGTCGCACGTCGTGCCAATGTCATTAGTGAAGGATGACCAAAATAAATAGGTACTAATGCTCTAAAAGAGAAGATAAGAACAATTTTTAAGAACTGGTAAATAATAACGACAATCTCTTTAAACACGGACAAGTCAAGTAATAGTAATTAATTATACATTTAGTCGCCCTGTTTTTATTCAAAGCGACAAAAAAAAACAAAAATGAAATTCAATATTTTGACTGTAATCTGTTATGGTAAGTGAGAACAGCTACGCTCGGTTTTTTCGCCTGGGTTTCGCCGAATAAATATTACCCTCCTAAAGTTGTTCCGCCATAAACTGTGGGCTCGATTGGACCCACGCTGGCATCTAGATTGCTTTTATCGAATATTGCCTATTGGGGGTTTACTTATTTATATATTTTGTTATGTTTACGCCTCTCTGAACAGGTAGAAGGATTCGTACGTAATTTATGTGCTTGTTAACAGATAAATCGTGGTTTTGGCCAAATAAAATTGCAAGTGAAGCTCTTGTTATCGAGAATCTCGTGGGTATTCTGGTACATTTGTTTTGGTTTTATTTAATGTTGACGGCGACGCGAGTGTTCTTTTATAGCGTTATCCGGATACAGGTCTTGTCTGACATTTAGTAAAGTAATACATCCAGAATTGTTCTTTTACATATGTTTATCTGAATATGTAAAAGAAAAGTACTGACTCCATTAACTGATCAAAATTCGTCATATTTTCATTGTGCGGTGTCAGTGGTCCACCTTTGAAGTTTCTTGAGTAATCAGCATGACTCCAACGGATTACAATGTCACCTAACTGCATGTGGACAATAGTTTGCGATAAATTAAGAATACTGGATTATAATCTAAATTTTACTAACAAAAAATAACCGACTTCAAAGTCTCAAAAACTACATAGTTGTCAGATCTCGTTCAAATTTATGTGAGACCACATGACAAGCGCCTGCTTTCGATTAAAAAAGAATCATCGAAATCGGTTGGCGTGATATTGAGTTATTCGTCAATTTGTCGCGCACATCTTAACACAAATTTACGACTTATGTGGTTTTCTCATGGATGCCATTATCAAATCTCAATAAAATTTATGTGGGACCACATGACAGCCACCAGCTTTCGATTAAAAAAAGAATTATCAAAATCGGTTCGCTCAGTCCAAAGTTCTGTGGTAACAAACATAAAAAAAAATACAGTCGAATTGAGAACCTTCTCCTTTTTTGATGTCGGTTAAAAAATAAGCGTTTTGTACTATTGTGATTCATCAAATCACGCTATGAGATACAAAGTACCAGCATGTGTTTCTCATAAAAAATAACAAAACTGATATATTTTGAAGTCGAGTAAAGCGCGTTATTAATCGATACGTTAATCAAAATAGAAACAAATATTAATTAATTAAAAATAATTCGAGAAGTTATTAATATCGCGATTACTCCTGAGACCTGTAATATTTATAAGTTGTAATATTTTTTTCACTCCCGTGATTCGTACATCGGATGAAAAAAAAATTATGGGACCACAGATCCAAATCTCTATACGTTTATAGTATAGAACCCTCAGCCGAGTTTGATTCAAACTAGACCAGTTTTCATATTCAAAACGACTTTTGACAAATTACTGTTTATTTGATTCCCTTGGCTTCATTTTCGTAATCCTCAATTCTTACTGTCCCTTGTTTATTTGTGAAATCTCCAAAATCCTTTATTCGTATAAATCTTCTTTGGTATGATATCCTAGTGCTGCAGATATGAGCCTCTTGTGCTGGTCAATTCTGTGTACTCTTTACAAGCAAGCAAGCAAGCAACAACCCATAATGGTCCCACTGCTGGGCTCGGGGTCTCCTCTCAGAAAGTGAGGGTTAGGCCATACTCTACCACGCTGGCCAAGTGCGGATTGGTAGACTTCACACACCTTCGAGAACTTTTATGGAGAACTCTCCGGTGTGCAGGTTTCCTCACGATGTTTTCCTTCACCGAAGCAAGTGATAATTAACTTGTAATACGCACATAATATTTGAAAATTAGAGGTCCAGGATTTGATCTCGGGCCCCTTCGTTCGGGAGACCAACGTTCTACCGCTAGGCTATGACTGCTGTCACTCTTTACAAAGTGACTATAAAATAAGATGTAAATAGCATGTAGTCCAACGTATGTATATGTTAAGTTTTGTGGAGTTTGCGTTATATACACTGACCAGCATAATTTTTGGTGATTTTCAATTATCTCCGGAATAGGAATTTGATGCTTAGTGTAAGATAAAACTTCGTATAGTGAATGTCAATATAAGTCAGCAATAATTGAATAAAATACTTCACTTTTTCAAACCACATTCCCAGTAACGATAGTAAACCATGTGTCCTATCCAATCATTGAAAAACACTGTACTTTTTCATTTACGACACGCTGTCTGAGCGGTATACATTACTGTCTACGAAGCATGACGGCTATGGAAGCATGAGGAATATAAATGAGGTATACAACCCTACGTCACGACGCAATCAAAAGTGAACGTACCGGCACGAAGCTAAAGTTGATTTTTGATTAGACAAGGTCAAGACATTTGGAGGAAAGTCATCATCGTTAAAAGCTAATCGTGTACAGGACCTCATTATGCAAAACGTGCTATCTCCATTAAGGAAACGTAATTGGTAGCTACACATTAGCCCAGATTACCTGACGGGTAGTCAACTGTCGGATAACGGGCCATCGATTAAGGAATAACCGGAGTAGCCCGCAACTGTTCCTTTAAAACTATTTAGCCGTATTGGGGCGGCTTAGAATACTAACCCCAATCCCACGCCGGATGGGTGTCGTAAGAGGCGACTGAATCCGGTCCGCTGGTGATAGGGCCCCTCTGAGGGATTATTTTGGTAATATTGATTTTAATTGTTAATTAAGACCATTATTACTAATTATTACTACATGGAGTTCGCCTGGATAACTACCACCCTTGAGCTTAAGTCAGGCTGGAGCCATTTACCATCAGGTGGATCGTCAGCTCGTTTGCCGGCTATTTCCATAAATTACTAATTACATAATCCTATTTTTACGACGATAGATCTGCTTAGAAATTACCAGAATATTTCTTCAAAGATTGAGTTACAGTTCGCGTTGTAAACTATCAAATGTGTATCAATGAGTTTTATCGTTTATGAAAACTTTATGAAACTCACATTACATTACATTATAATCAGTAATCGCTCAGTTACTTATTCATAGCTTAAAAAAGATACTTATCGTCACCATAGATTATATTAATGGCAACACTAGAACAGCCTCCAATGTCCACTCATAACACACAAATAAATCAAAAAATAATATTTTCAACTTAAAATACTTACCCAACATTCGAATATGTACACATAACAGTTGCTTTTTCGCATTTCCAGACGTATCACGTAAGCAATCATTTATTGTATAACAAATCAAATACAGTAGGAAAACTCCAATTCATTGGACCCTAGAATACCTAAGTAGTAATAACTACTATTAAAATAATTTGGTAAGTGATTTTCTATCTGCGTTATGGCACATTTGAGTTTTTTAAAAAGCTAAGTTGCACACAGGCTGCGTGTCCATCTGATATTTCTATTCATATAAAGTTAGAATAGACTCTTTACCAAATGCATGTTACTTTATTCTGCGTCAGCATCATTACATTTATGTAAATTAGGAATATTATAGCATGTAAACAGTTTAATAGCCGTGTTGATTTTGTATTGCTATCGTATCATAAACAGATCCCTGGTACTATTAACGTAGGCTCTTCGAGGCAATACAAACAGCCTTGCCTAACACAATACATACAGTTTAAATAATATTTTGTTTAATTAATGATGTTAATGCAAGTAAAGAAGTGCCTCTTTAACTGACGTAAATAAACCAGTTCTAAGCTAAATAAGCAAGATCTTTTGGCTGTAGGGTAATCACACCAAGGCCAGGCCAATGGGATCAGTCACCTAATAAAATATCGACGGCACTCAATGGGTGTTATAAAACAAACAACAATTTCATAAATCAAAATTAATTAATGTTTCCAGTACGAAAAAAAATAAACAAACGGGAAACGAGTAACAATAACAAGTAACAAAGTTTCGAACCTTCAACTCTGGTTCAAATTGTTATTGGTAACAATTCGAACACGAACAAGTTACGAGTATAATTGTTTTGGGAAGTAGTCGAAGGTTTCAGGCGTTTGTTTATGAGAACAACTCGTCCTTTTCAGATATCTTGTCTAGCACGACTTTAGTTACAAAAGTATCCCCTTCACTTTAGTTAATTAAATGTTATTTCTAATTAGTGGGTTATTGTTTCCGCTAACGATCCCGTAAACTACAAGCATTGCTCGAGTGTGCCAAATCCTTGAAATGAGGAAACGGAGAAAAATGTTTCTGAAAGTTCTTGCTTGATATATCGGTATCTATAATACGTGAAGATAAAACACATGTACCTACTTCCCTACCCTTTGAACGATAATGAATATACGTAAGATTCTGAGATTTATCTTAAAGTTAAAGTTTACTCGGAAACGAAGTGCAAAATTTAAAAAAATATATTAAAGAAAAGAAAAAAAAAATGTGAATTAACGGTTTGACAACATTGAAGTATTATTATTAGCGTATAGAACAGACACCGCGAACACAATGTATGTTCCAATGAATTGACGCCGAGCGGCTGCATTTCCAATGGTTTCGTTTGATTTTGAAAGGAGAACGGGGGCTCAATTTTGAAAATAGAACTTCCCGGCAGGAACACACATTTTGTTCCAGATGTCTATTCTATGACATTATACTTCAATGTTTGACAATATGAGTTTAGTTCAATAAGGGAAAATTAAGATAGCACTAGCTATCAAGATCGAACAATAGCATGAAGAGAGAAAGTTAGGAAAAATCAAAGTAGATATCGTCAGACGTCAATTATGCTATCGCTACATCCACCTACTAGAAAGATCTGATGGCACCGTTTCGTTAGTTGTTCAATCCACAGACTTCGAAATGGTATTTTTAGGAATCAGGGGAGATTTTATTAAAAAAAAAAAAATAAGAACAAGCACAATGATTTTAATTACGTTCACAAAAATACCCTTAATTTGCACGAAAACTATAAAAACGAGAATTAATTAAATTAAATAGGAAAAAATAGAATTCTACGATCGAGCAGGCAGCACGTCCGATCCGTACGGTGTCCGAAATGGCAGCGCGCGAGCAAAGCAAATGGCGCGCGATCGCTTATATGGGCGAGGTGGGGTGATGTCGTCAGGCATGTACGTCGGCTTCGGTGATGATCTCCAACACGGCCTCTCCTGACGCCCTGACGTCCTCGTCAGGTTCTGATGGTAGAGCTGCTTGGGTAGTCGAATGGTCCCCTGCTGGGTCCTCACGCTCGGAGCCATGTGTCATTGATGAACCATCACCGGCATCCAAGTTGCCCTCCAACAACTCATCATGTTCAGAGTTATCTGTAAACCACATAAAAATCTGATTATTTGCCTATAAGCCTATATGTCTATATATGCATATGAAACATAAAGCAGCTAAGCGAAAATTTATTCAAAGAACAAACAAAAAATAATAACTTGGAAACATATTTATTTATGATTTTTTTTTATAAATCGCAAACAAATAAGCGGTATGTGCACATACGTAGACGAGTCGACTCGATTTTAAAATAAATTTTACACTGATTGTGAGTAGAGGACCCACTAGTAAGCTTACTCGTAATAAATAATTGGCATAGGCTCCACTATTAAGCATACCGTAGATGGTCACTCAACAGACATAGGCTCCACTATTAAGCATATCTGCTGGCGTCAGTAATGGCATAGGCTCCACTATTAAGCATACCGTAGATGGTCACTCAACAGACATAGGCTCCACTATTAAGCATATCTGCTGGCGGCAGTAATGGCATAGGCTCCACTATTCAGCATACCACTGCCGAGACTCACCCTCGAAGAACGACGCACAGGTCTCCGGAGTCCATTCACCTCTCCAAGGCACCAGGAACTGCGCTGCAGCACATGTCACTTTGCCATACGACCCGGCGAGTAGCTGAAGCTTGTAGCGGTCATTCTCCAGTGCTTGAGTGATACGGTATGGTCCACGCATGCCTGGATCGAGTTTTCCCTGTGATTGCGAATATTTAATCACAAAAACAAGGTCGCCTTCCTTGTATTTTCGCGGCGGGTGACGGTTTTCGTTAACGCGTCCGTCTTGTTCAGCCTGATTTTCAGCAAGCCGCTCGGCCGTCCTTTGTCTTCGAATCTCTCGTAAGGACTCCCGATTTCCAGTCGATTCGACGGCAACATCACGAACCAAGGCGCGTATTACAGGTGTCGCGTTCTCAGAACCGACTAGAAGATTTAAAGGGGAGTATTGGGTTGTCTTCTGTTTGGTTATATTCAGAATTAACTGCAACCGCCATAACTCATCAGCCCATTCGCTTTTCTTGTGATTGACTTCAATCCTGAGCATATTCAATACCGTGCGGACGTAACGCTCTGCTTGCCCATTAGCATGGTGCATCTCGGGTGTTATATGATGCACCTGGCAGCCTAACTCATTCATAAAAGTTATGAATTCACGAGATTCGAACATCCTACCTCTATCGCAAATAATTGTTTTAGGAGTACCAAAAAGAGATATAACATTTTGCATAACTAATTTTAATTCGCGTACATCTTGGCGAGGGATTGCAAATAGGAAACAGAATTTAGTGAATGAGTCTACTACAATCATTATATGTTTGTTACGGCGACTTGTAGGTAATGGCCCTAAAGTATCTACATGCAAAGTGTCGAAGGGAGTATCTGGCTTTGACCATGAAGTTATGGGTTGTAAAGTGGCTCGAGAAACTCGCTTATGTGCGATACACGTCAGGCAGTGTGAAATATATTTGGAAATAAATGCCCTAAGGCCAGGAAACCAGAAGTGTCTAAGAATGAGGTCGGCTGTCTTATCAGAGCTACAATGACCGTGCTCGTCATGAAATATACGGAGAAGGCTTAGACGGTGCCCTTTGGGTATATAACAAAGTAGTCGCGGGTTTTCTCCTGTGGGTGCATAACGGTAATAAAGGATGTCATTTCTTTTGACATATCGTGTTGGATCTAACTGCCCCTCATCTAAAGAACGAAGCATTTGCCTAGTCTCCTCGTCAGCAGACTGTGCAATTTAAGCCCAATTACGCGGCCTACTGTTGTTATTTACCGAGTTAGTTGGATTACGGCTCAAGTAATCTGCGTGTGGTAGCATTACCCCCTTTTTGTACTGAATATTGAAGTTAAAATCTTGTAGATACACCCACCACCTAGCCACGCGCGGCAAAAGATCCTTCTTACTTTGCGTTGCCTTAAGGGCATTGCAGTCTGTTACTACAGTGAACGGTGTACCCACAAGGTAATGTCTGAAATGTTTAAGTGCTTTTACGACCGCGAGAGTTTCTAACTCATAGGAATGGTAGCGAGTTTCAGCCCCCTGTGTTACTTGACTATAATATGCCACGACTCGTTTTCTACCATCCCTATGTATCTGCAAAAAAACTGCACCGTAACCAGCACTACTCGCGTCCGTATGAATCTCGATCGGGAGGTCTGGGTCAAAAATTGCCAACACGGGTTCGTTGGTGAGACACCTAATAAGTTCTTGGCGGACATCTTCCTGTTCTTGGCTCCATACAAAATCTACACCTTTTCTCGTTAACTGAGCAATACTAGAGGTCTTTACTGAATACCCGGGAATGTACTTGCGAAAGTAGCCCGCCAAGCCCAGAAACTGCCTCACCTGGCGGACATTTTTTGGCACGGGTGAATTTACAAGAGCTTGGATCTTCCCCGCAGCTGGTCGAACTTCACCGTTGGATATTACCCTCCCCAAATATTCGATTTCTGTACACAAGAACGAACACTTTCGTAAATTTATTGAAAAACCGGATTTTGTCAACTTGTCCAGTACATCTTTAAGGATCTGAATACCTTCTTCAACTGAATTGTGTAAAATCAAACAGTCATCTATATAGACTAGAACTTTTCCTGCGTCTATAAATTCACGAAGTGTGTTCGATATTATGCGTTGGTAAACGATTGGCGCGTTAGCCAAACCATATGGCATTTTCACATATTCGTAGTGCCCCTCGGGCGTTACGAAACCAGTTAAGGGGATAGACTCCTCATCCAAGATAATTTGATGAAAGCCAGTTGCCATGTCCAATGTCGTGAAATATTTAGCCTTACCCAACCTATCCAAGAGATCGTCGATCAATGGTAAGGGATACCTATCCTTTACCGTCACTCGATTAAGCGCCCGAAAGTCCACGCACATCCTATCTGAGCCATCCTTCTTCTTTACTAAAAGTATGGGGCTCGAATAGGGTGACTCAGACTCACGAATGACGCCTTTCGTTAAGAGGTCTTGAATTATTTCACGGACTTTAAGTTTCTCATGGAAAGACATTTTATAGGGGCGATAATAAACGGGCGTGTCACTATTCAGTCGGATATGCATCTTACCAGTAGTGACTGTCGTCGTGGCAGTCCCTGATATCATAAATTCTGAATATTCTTCGAGCACTGATGTCAACTTTTTGAAATATTCACCGGCTACAGATGTTTTAATATCTGCAAGTTGCATGCCCGACCGAACAGACGATACCTTACTCGACATTACGTTACGCGTTATACGTTGAGAGTCTTTTGTCCTAACGTATGTGACTCCATCTCTATTTAGTACATCAGTACCGATAATGATAGGGGCATTCATACACTCACTCGGAACAACTAACAGATCGACTTCGAGAGATATTTCTTCGAGTTCAATAGTTAGGGTTACGCACGAACTGATACGAACAATTGAATCACTTATTCCCTTTAACTGCTGATTAACTGGTTTCTTAGTGCATGAAAAATAATTGACTACCGAAGATGAAATTAGTGAGACTCCCAATGCGCCACTATCTATCAGTACATCTATAGGTATGCCTTGAATAATACCGACTACAATATCATTTTTATTCGTACTGGGGGTAGAGCAAAAATTAACATTATTCTTGTTGCGAGATTCCGAACGCCGTTTTGCAAAGCAGTTACCAATATCATGACCGTCTTTCTTACAATAAGTACAACTCAATTTCCTATCGGTACTGGTAGAAGGTAGCGCAAGTTGTGTAGAAGTCGCAATAGACTTTAACCGTTTTGAACATTCCGACTGCTTATGTCCTATCTCACTGCAAATAAAACATTTTGGCCCCAACGTTTTCATTGGGCGTTTGTAGGATGATTTTAAATTATCTTTGTGCGGAAAGTTTGGTCGTGAATGACTAAATAAACGTTTTGTGCCAATACTAGGCTTAACAAAAGTAGATAAATAACTTACTAAATTATCTGGAGTGAGATCGGAATTAGTAGCAGATGCCTTAACAAGTGGATCCTTAATACCCCGAATTATAATAGCCGTCGTGAGCTCTTCAGAAAGACCCCTAACCATACGTAAACGTAACAACGATCTGCGCGCATATTCCGCGTATGTAGTAAAACTGTCAGAGTCAGTACTCATGACCTCATATAAAATGCTAGCTATATCAATTTTCTTGACGCACAATGACCTAAAATCTTTTTTGAAATTGCTCCAGGAGCGATCAACCGTAACCCACTCGTTCAGCCAAGACCTAGCATCGCCCTTTAGACAGTTGCCGACACGCGACAAACACTCGCTATCCGTCCATTTGTTTAAAATTTGAGCCCTATCTACTTCGTCGAACCACTGCTCAACGTCATGAAAATTTGGATCGAAGTTCGAAATGTAATAACTCTGAGAGCTCACTGATTTTAATGACTGAATCGCTTCGACGATCCTTTCTGTACGTTGCCCGGAAACCTCAGAACCCTCAGCATTAGAACCGGCTGGTGTTTCTGCTTGTCGCGACCTATCCTCTAACGCCGTTAAACGCGATACTATGGTCTCTAAGGATTGGCAATACGCTCGCTGTAACGATAGGTCCCTAGACCTCGAGCGATCACGCCGTCGGCTATCGTACCGGCGACGGTCACGCCCGCGGTCATTTCGAGACGTGCTGCGTGATCGTCTTTCTCTTGAATGTCTACTACGCGAACGTTCCACTCGTTTACGCTTACTTCTTGACCGTGAGCGGCTTGGTCTACCCATAACTATTTGCTTAAATACGGTTACACGAACTAATACTACACACTACACACAACACATTAATAAAGCTGTGAGCGCGAAATTTTTTTATCCCACGCCTGATTTTAGGAATCAGGGGAGATTTTATTAAAAAAAAAAAAATAAGAACAAGCACAATGATTTTAATTACGTTCACAAAAATACCCTTAATTTGCACGAAAACTATAAAAACGAGAATTAATTAAATTAAATAGGAAAAAATAGAATTCTACGATCGAGCAGGCAGCACGTCCGATCCGTACGGTGTCCGAAATGGCAGCGCGCGAGCAAAGCAAATGGCGCGCGATCGCTTATATGGGCGAGGTGGGGTGATGTCGTCAGGCATGTACGTCGGCTTCGGTGATGATCTCCAACAGTATCTATTATCTATAGGGGAAGGTGGGGTAAGATGGGGACCTTAACGTATTTCGTAAATAAAACCCTCATATTTTAATTGCACAATGTAGGAACTTTTATTAAGAAAATAATCAGTCTTTCTTCCATTAATTATAATAAGTCAAAACAAAAAAAAAGTAAGTCTTCTCATAGAAATATCAACCTTAACAAAATAACTAAATCTCCCCATCTTACCCCACCTATAGGGCAAGACGGGGTACCCCCGTGGGTAAGATGGGGTATAGAATATTTAAGCGTCGTTCTCTTCACAAATAGGGCAAATATAGACAGCTTTGTCATCGTTACCTTCCACTCCTGCACAGCCACAATGAGCCCACTTACCGCCAGTCTGGCAAGTGATCCATCCTTCACTAGACTCGGAATACAAGCCGTGGCAGTAGAGACATTCTGTATCTTCGTTATCTGATGTCTGAGCTCCATCGTCAGCTTTCTTGGTTTTTAAACGCTTTATATTAGCTTCACCTGTATGTTTGTTTGTTTGTAACTTCTTTTTGGACCTGATTTTGACCTACTTCAAACGGTCAGATTTCTTTCAAACTTCGTGGACTTATTGAGAACCGATGACAATTCAATATTTAAAGAAAAAAAAGAAAAAAAACCTAATTACACGCTTTATATTAGCTTTAAACGGTCAGATTTCTTTCAAACTTCGTAGACTTATCGAGGGTCGATGACAATTCAATATTTAAAGAAAAAAAAAATCTAAATTTCATTTTAAAAAATCAAACTAAAAATGAAAAATAAATAATAGTTTATAAAAACTAAAAAAACACGCTTTTATTGAAACCTTTTTTATAGAGACCACGCTTTTTTTACAATTACACGATTCTTAATTCAAATTAATTTTCTATTTCTTTTAGTTGGATTTTCCATAAAAGCGTGTTTTTTGTTTTTTTTTTAAATATTATTTTTTAGATCTCTTGTTTGTTTTTTTTTTCATTCTCTTTTTGTTTGTTACCTTTATTGTCGAGTTTTTACTGTTTTGTCTTTCTTCTAATTCTGTTTTATATGGAGAAGCAGTGATAATAGCTGCTTTTCCTCTTTTTCGAACTTATCTTGGTCTTTTTTCGGCCATTCGTGGATATGGCATTAACTGTTTCGGGCTAACCCATTACCCAACTAACCCAACTAATAACGATATTTTTAAATTAAATCGAAATCCAACAAGAACAAACCAGTGGGTAAGATGGGGTACAAACCCCGTCTTGCCCGCAAATAGGTACCCCATCTTTCTCAAACTGGACTTATAAATTATATTAAATTTTTTGAGGCTTATTAATCAAAACAAGTCGGAACGAATTAATGAGTTTAGAATAGTACAATAAACAAACATCAATAAAAAATTATGTCACACATCTTACATATCTTATATTATGAGCAGTCACGCACTTTATATGCGTCAATAATTAGATAAAACCACTTAAAATAAAAAAAACATACTTACCAAGTTGAAACGTGCACTTCTCCGATCAAACTTTTTGTGACACTGACAAGTACTGCTAAATACAATTAGATGGCGTTGAAATAAATTTTCTAGTGACACTGTAGTATCTGTTTTGGTAGGGTCCCCATCTTACCTCGCTACCCCGTCTTACCCCACCTTCCCCTACATATAATAAAATTGAAGAGTCTGTCTGTGATTTCGAAATAAATGATTTTTTCAGGTCGCAAATCGTTACTTGCACGACACCAACACCGAAAAATGAGTTTTTAAAATTTTTGTCTGTCTGTTTGTTTGTCTCCGCAAATCTCTGAAACCACTCAACGGATTTTAACAGGACTATCACTAGGATATTGACAAAACTTCAACTTAGTATTTAAGCTATTTTTGAGGGTTCTACACCAAAGGGTTCCTTAGGGATATTTTGTATGGAAAAGTAAAAAAATGTCAGCTGATTTGTTTGAAATAATAAAAAACGTTTTCTCCGTACAAAAAGAGTAATACATGCATATCTTAGATTTTACTTATATTACATGGAAAGACCATAAAATGCCTTTAAAGGTTATTTTTTTCATTAATTCAAATCCCTATTACTGAGTGGATATCTGTTTTCTTATTTTGTTTTCAAGAGCATGTGTTTTGCGTATTTATGTCCTCAAATATAATTTCAGCATTTTATTAATTTCACCTTGGAAGTGGTGGAAAAACGCAAATTAATTATGTATGAGTAACCGATCGATTACAATCTTGGCCACTAGATGGCGCTGTATTTGTACATTCACGCCAATGATTTACTACATACGAACTTCTTTTTTACCTACAAATAAACAAAATTGAAGAATTCGTTTGTGATTCCGAAATAACTGCATTTTTTAAGTTGTAAATCGTTACTTGCACGTTATTAAAGCCGAAAAATTAGTTTTTATTTTTATTTTGTTTGTCTGTCTCCGCTAATCTCTGAAACCAATGAAAGGATTTCAACAGGACTTTACTACGATATGCAGTCTTCAACTTAAATTATAGGACATTTTTAGGGTTCCATAACAAAGCGAGAAAATAAAATATGAGTCGATTTGATTTAAACTTTAAAAAAATCTTTTCTTCATCCAAATTAAGGACATACATTTCTTAGTTTTTTTCATATATTTTGCAAGGTGTAGCCAAAGCGTGGCACTGAAGTACCTATTTTTTACAATTTTACAGTAATTCAAATACATACCTTTAACTGACTAATCTATACATCTATTCACACAAAACAAGGTATATATGCATCCTATTCAGTCATCTATTCAGTTTTTTTTTTCTAATTTGCAAGACGGAGACAGAATGTGGGGCTGAAGTAACTTTTTTTAACAATTATTCAAATACCAAAACTGACTAAATATCTATTTTTATCTTCAGTTTTTTTATGAAACCATGAATTGCCTATTTATGGCCTCCAACAAAAATTTTGCAATTTTTTGTGATAATAATTCACCATGGAAGGGGGAAAACCGTAATTTAGTTGTGCGAACAGTTGACATTGAACAAATTGAACAATTGATAATAAAATACATAACTCCACATACAAAGCGTATTGCGACGTGTTAAATCAAGCTTAGGATTGTTCTTTGAAATTACTAAGTGTTTCGTGATTTTTTTTTATAGAAATAGCTGGCAAACGAGCCGACGATCCAGGTAATGGTAAGTGGCTATCGTCGCCCATGGACATCAGCAACACCAAAGGCATCACTGATGCGTTGCCGGCCAAGAAAGAGGGAAGAAAAAGGAAGAAAGAACTGGCTCTCAACTTTCTCAAGCCCTCAGCCGGAACACGATGAGTCGTTTGGCGGCTGATACATGCTCAAGGGTGGCGAAAAGTAAATAATACGGTGATTTTTACGGGTCTGTAGTGGTGATGTTTTAGTTCTGTTATAATGCATAATATCCTCAGGAACATCGTGTTCAGAGTGCTGAGTGCTTAATTTTCTCATTTTCTGTGAAGCAATATCTTCCCATTCCCGAATTATTGATTTGCCAAAACGACAATGTAGTAAATGCGAAAATGTGTTACTCCATTATTACCATTCTTACATCAAATTAACCTTAACTCTCTTGCACCGCTGAACCAATCTTAATGTGTTTGGGTATAGGCATAGATTGTACCTTGGAGAAAGATATAAGACTACTTATTTTTTAAAGTCTGAGTTGCTAATATAATGTGAAATACTGATGGATTAGCCAAACGGCACAAAACTTAGGAAAATTTAGAACACACAAAATTTAGAAAATAATATGATGAAATAATAATAAATAAGTAAAAGCAACCGGTCAATTGCGAGCTAGGGTATTTGAACCTAACTTAACTATTTAGTGGAACCTAACATAGCTGTGTAACGACACGGAATTGAGAAACAGACTTAACTTTGCCGTTGAAAAACTGTCATCCCCATATAGTCCCGATCAAATTACCAAGTTCTGCAAATAGGTGTAAAATCATGTTCTTTGTGATACCTACTTACAAAACAGTTTTCAGATTTTTTCTTTAACCTATGTTAGGTATAGGTACCTAAGACATTTCTTCTAGCCGAGTGTCTTTTGATTGCGTTGACGACACAGAATATTGATCTTTTCACAGCTCCTAGGGATTGCAGACCTGAGTGTTGGATATTAATTTTAATTTGTTATTTTCACGCGTTCCTGAAAAAAAAGGTCTTGAAAGTCAGACATACAGACGGGCAATGGAGTGAGTGATAGGGACCGAGTTTTTTTATGCAGAATAAGATTGACCACAAAACCACATGGTAAGCTGAAATGAAGTCGTGTATGGTAAAGCCTATTCACTCTTGACCTGAAGACACCCACATTATAATCAGACGGGAACACCCACGCGGGCAATTTATGCCAGTCCTTTGCGGTACGCATAATAAAAGACGAAACAAAACACGATGTCCGTACCGGGGGGATGTTGACAACGAAGGGAGGTAAGGAACCCTAAAAATATCGAAACGTGATGTGGTGTATTGACCTTTCATTGTAATGCGGTTCTAATGATCAATCATATTGCTTTAAGAGTATGTTCTGTAAATTAACTAAAGTACCTACTATTTTTTCCGAAGCGAAGCGAGGGCAACTGCTAGTTAATAATAAATCGCTGACTACCTTATTTTTTGTCATTTCCCTGGTAAGGCCTGGAACGGAAATCGGATAAGCCGATTTATTTAGCAGCCGGCTGCAAATTTTATATCGCGGAGTTGCCAGCGATTAGATAACTGAATATTCTTGTTTACGTGCTGTCTTAAAATAATCTGTTTGATGCCTGAATATAGAAAAATATACTGGTAGTACGTGAGTTAACGCGACATATTCACTTCATTGGGAATAGCGTGACGTAAAAATATTATTTTAAGGATTCCCTATAAAATATGTGGTTGTAAATGTTATAACGCAGTAATTGTAACTCCACAAGTTCCTTCGCGTTACAATACTATAATCTTGTCACATACAAATCAAATCTTGTCACTCGATAAGTAGCGCGGTCAATTGACTACAAAACTAGGTTTTTTATCGGTTCTCTCTCTCTCTCTCTCTCTCTCTCTCTCTCTCTCTCTGCTACATTTTATTAAGATATCTTTGTCTTATTTGAGTCCGCCGCCAAACGACTCGTCATGTTCCGGCTGGGAGCCTAAGCCAATCTTCCTGTCTTGCCGGCATCGCTGATTTCTTAAATGTTACTGATGTTCATTGTGGACATGGTCATGAACATGGACAGTCAAGAGGTTCGTCCGCTCGTTTGTGGGCTATTCGCATTAAAATATGGAAATTATTTACTTGCTCACAACTTCTTAAATAATATATTTGTGAATTCTGTATTCATCCGTTTTCCAATCATAGTAATTCTTATAAATAGGAGTTGGGAACCCACATCCAAAAGAAAATTAAACACTGGAAGATACCCTCAACCAAGGTGTATATTATACACAAATCATACGTTATACACAATTATATCACCGTATATTTACGAGGCGAATCTCATTTCCATGCTAAATCCAGCCGGCGGGAATCGGATAAGCCGATTTATTAGAAAGCGGGGCAAATTTTATATCGTCGAGATTGGAAAGAATTCGATAAAGTGAACATTTTCTTGTGTTTTACCGTTTAATACTATTACAATAATAGAAACAACATTTCCGTAGAAACTATATAATAAAATTACGTTCGCAATTTTAGCCACACTACAATTTATGAAAATATTACTTTTTAGGGTTCCGTCTTATGTTCTAGGCCTCGTAAAACGGAGAGACCCGTACTCAATACCTAGTCAACTAGTCGGCCATTAATTGGTTGAGGCCATAGAGATAGAGGAAATCATATTGTCCCTACAATGTTTTGACCAGTAAACCACAAAAATATATCGGAAGTGGCAAAATTGCAGTGCAGTATGACAGCATGTCGTAACAACGTCATGTAATGAACTTGTGTGCAAACAACTATCTCGTTAAAAGCTGACAAAAAACCAGCCGCCCTGTGAACATTACATCCGCTTATGGTACGAGTAGTGCGGTCGCTTCCACAAATATCCACTGCATATTTTTACGGTCATGCTCGCTCATAAAGCAATTTGAAACGTTTGCTTTTCTGGCTTCGGCTGCATCGTATTAAAACGATATCCTTTGGTCATCGATTTTTATTTGCTTATCCGTATAAGATTTATTTTAAAGAAATGGTTTTTGATGAAATTCAGTTTTTTGGTGTTTGTTTTTTGGACTCCATCCAGTCTTGGGCTTAAGCCAAGTCCCCTGAAGTTGCGGTACACCCTCCATTAGTGTTCCAGGAGTTAATCCATCGTTAGTGGAACTTCAGCTCTTGGAACTCTCTGGGTTTCGTGCTACCCAGTTCAATCACGTCGGTTGCTGGAGTATTTAATCCGCCTGGATAGCTACTGCCTACCCTATACCTCAGTTTATAATGAAGCGTGAAAAGTTTATTTTGGGTTTCTGCAATTTGGCATTATACCGAAATAACCATGGTACCTAGTAGACCATGTAACTACTTAGCGTCAGATCCATCTGAAGCTAGTTTGTAGCCGTTGTAATGTTCCACCGTTTGATCGTTTTACTACAGTCTAATACTATTACACAATATACTTTATTACACAATATTTTTTCCAGATTCAAGTTATAACTTCCATGTAACTTTTTTGCGCGATAATTTTAACCGCGGATTTTATATTCGCACATGAACAACTAACTATTATTTTTGTTCCGAACACGTAATAAACAAACAAACTTTTGTCCACAAAATAGTTAGTATCCGTATTTGTAAACGAGTTTTGAATAAAAGAGAATTCTGTTATTGAATCCACTTTACGTTACAGTTGTTTCAGTACATACCTACTGTATTCTTTCTGTTCAATATGTAATTTTTAACTGACTTCAAAAAAAGGAGGAGGTCCTCAATTCGACTGTATTTTTTTATGTTTGTTACCTCAGAACTTTGGACTGGGCGAACCGATTTTGATGATTTTTTTTTTAATCGAAAGCTGGTGTCTTTCATGTGGTCCCACATATCAGACAATAGCATTCATGATAAAACTATATAAGTCTTAAATTTGTATTAGTATGTGCGCGACAAATGGACGAATAACTCAATATCACGCCAACCAATTTCGATGATTCTTTTTTTAATCGAAAGCAGGTGCTTGTCATCTAGTCCCACATAAATTTGACCGAGATCTGACAAGTAGTTTTTGAGTAACTTTGTAGTCGGTTATTTGTTGTTAGTAAAGATAATTTAGATTTTTATTTACCGACTCCTAAGATGGTTCTATATTGTTTTCGTAATATTTATGTCGTAATTATTAAAGTGCTAACACATTTGACATTATGATATACCCACGGTTATAATAGCAAGATAATCATAACTCATATGAGTTTCCGTGTTTCGAAATATTAGTAGGATATTATCTTTCCTGCGATATTACTACTACTAAATTACTACTACTACTAGTACTACTAGTAGTATAAGGCCTGTGGCCTTGCGGCCGTTATTAGTTTCCAATGGATAAAACAAATTTAACTTATATTTAAGGCTAGCATCATCTCTGACTATAATGGACAAATACTCTCAAGTAAACTACAGGCCCGTTTGAAAGCTTTATATTCCTAAACAAGTGCTTTTAAAACTTCACCCTCAAGTATAAAATTATTCATAATAAAAGTCTATTTTTGGACCCATTACAATGAAGTGTAAGATTTAATTTTGCAACAAAAGCAAAAATTTTAACATAACTTATATTTTTGATAGATTTATATTGAACAGTTTCCACGAACTCCCAGTACACGCGACGCCAACGTGACGTCTTAACGCCGCCGTGGCGTTATCACTGACAGTTCATTAACGCCACCATAGTTTACGTTAAAATTTTAAACTAACGTTCAGCGTTAATTCAGTCATAGTGCTTTTTGTTGCATATTTTAAAGTATTGCCAGGTAGGTACGCTCTTTTATGGGTATTACTTTATGACTATGTCTAATGGTCTTATGTCCAAAACTATAGAACTATTCATAGAACGACGAACTTGTAGCCTTTGATAGTAACTCTACCTCTGAAGCGAAGGGTCCTAGGTTCGCTTCCCAGGGTGTAATTTCGTATTAGTGTTGTCTGCCAAGATCGGTACAGGGAATCCTTGTGAAGTATAGATGTGGAAAGAACAAAATTCTTTTGCGGTATATGTATCTACGCCCTTCAATAAATAGCAAAGTTCTTTATTGTGTACAAAGTACAAATGAAGAGTACACAATGCTCTTTATTTTATCTTGAAGATTACTTTTAGTATTAGGTTCGCCCTTTGTTCTGACACTTGAATTTTTCACGTTCAATATTATTAGTCAGAAAGTTCAATTTGGGCGAGACAGACATAATAGACACAAACGATTGATCCAATAAAGTATATTTCCCTAGATAGCATTTGGATACGCAGAAAAATCAAAAATCTATTTTGATTGATCGTAAAAGTTCATGTCGAGTTCCAGAAATTATTTCTCTAATGCTGTGTCACGAATGTTTGCTTTGCTAGCGCATTACTAAAGTATTCAGCGGACCGAGTGTGGGAGAGGCTGTAATAACTTTGTGCGCGACTGCAGTGCTTTGGCGAGCGACTGCTTAATTTAATACTCTTGAAATAGTTCATGTTTGTTGCCTACAAACATACAACTGAAGCTCTTTAATAGTTGTAATAGAAGTGGTAGATTAGTGGTCGGGAAGTCTCTTTAGTGGAATGTAGGTTAGTACAGTGCGCTCATTTTACAAGCGTGTTTGTTGATATGGGCGTATTTAACCGGGGCTTGCTTCGGTCAAGGAAAACATTGTTAGATACTTGCAGAGAGTTCCTAGATTGTTGTAAAATATGTGAGAAATTTTGGACATCCAGATGGGTCTTTATGTTCAAATTGAGGCTACTCTCAATTCCGTCTTTGGGACAAATATGGACAATGATGGTAATGATAACGAGAAAATAAAGTTAATTTATGAAGGAACATGAAAGCTGGTTCATCATGAATCATTCATAGATATTATAATCTAAATTTTACTAACAAAAAATAACCGACTTCAAAGTCTCAAAAACTACATAGTTGTCAGATCTCGTTCAAATTTATGTGAGACCACACGACAAGCGCCTGCTTTCGATTAAAAAAAGAATCATCGAAATCGGTTGGCGTGATATTGAGTTATTCGTCAATTTATCGCGCACCTCTTAACACAAATTTACGACTTATGTGGTTTTCTCATGGATGCCATTGTCAGATCTCAATAAAATTTATGTGGGACCACATGACAACCACCAGCTTTCGATTAAAAAAAGAATCATCAAAATCGATTCGCCTAGTCCAAAGTTCTGAGGTAACAAACATAAAAAAAAAACAGTCGCATTGAGAACCTCCTCCTTTTTTGAAGTCGGTTAAAAATATGGAAATTAAACTTTCTCCGTCTAATACGGACAGAAACACGGATAGACTCATGTGAAGTCCTGACAGATTTTACAAGTGTACGAACCCTTAAATCTCACTTATATAACAAAAGCAACACACAACCAAACACTGCACCATTGAATCATCTGGAATTAAGGCGTTTTGACACCGCGGCTGCGAGTCTGGGAATTTATTCCCGCGGGTTAATTAGTTCTCAAGTAATAATAATGACTTTGGCCATTTTATTAAACGGTGTAGTAGTGGCTTCAGGCTCGGGATGACGGGCTGTTTGTTAGTTTAATATCCTGAATATTACCGAGCCAGACCAATTTATCTTTGCACATCTTTACAATATAGTTATATCATTATGTAATATTACAATGATCGATGGTATAAGTTTAGACAAACGTAGCTACTCCCTCGTACACAATTTAAACATTTAATTTGAATAAATAAAAGTATGCACCAACCTACAGCAGCCCCAAAGTGACTCAAGAAAATTACAAACATAAAATTGTGCTCGTGATTTGTTATAAATAGTCTTTTGTAAATATTTTGATGTGTTACTCGAATAATCCAGGGATTGTAGTAAGTTAGTAGGTTCTGTTATTAAGTGTTAATAAGGATATCAGTTACTTATTTATTCGGCAGTAACAGGACTATGGAAGTTACGAGTGCCATTGTACGTTAATTCTGTTATGTTAGTATTCGATAATTAATTATCTGAGAACAGATGGCCACCTTTTCGACCGCAACATCTAAGCGTTATACTAACAGTTGCAATACAAACACTTGTAAACCGTTCTGTTCAGATTTCAATTTAGCGTTCTAAGTAATGCTCTAACAAGGTCTTGAGGTCTGCTCCGGAAGCAGCCAACGTTCAAATTATTAATTAGTGGTTGGATGCTAGCTGCGGATGCTTGGAGTTACTCGAATTACAAGAATGCCTCGACCCCACTTGGAAATTTGTACTGCTATTTATATCAGGGAAAGTTGAGAGCTCAAACTTAAGATTGACGTTGTTTGTATCTTGGGTATTAGTTATAGCCAAGACAAAATGATTTCCGGCTCTCAGATGGTAGTGTTGACAGTGGTAATATATACGAGTATTGCATCTAGCTAGGAACGCGTAGCAGTACTTATTATACTTAGTCTTTAGAATTTTTAGGTTTGATTCAAACCAACTTTTTGACAGCACATTTGTCCGCAATGTCCGCGTCTTATCTTATGAGAGCCCAATGCGGATGACATGCGTCCACATCTGTGAGACTTGATAGTCTGTTATACGTGGAATGTTTTGTTAGGAATGTACATCATAAAAACAACAACGGAACCCTTTCAAAACAAACTTTCTACACAATCACATCATGATTGCATTCCAGTAGCAATATCAATGTAAATTGAGCTACAATCGGACTTTAAAAAGAACTCAACCAAAATAATTTAAATGCTCCTAAGAGTACTAAGACATTATTCGCTACATCCATCATGAGCCAGGGAGTCCTGTTCTCCGCTATCGCTCGTAATGGCGAAAAAAACATTACTTAATTTGTTAATTGAGTGTTCGCTTTGGAAGTAAAGAACACGTTCCATTTAAATAATTTACTTTATACCGTAAACGGAGCTGCTTAGAAACGAGTTCTTTAACAAGTAACAAGAATCACATTCTTTTTATAAGGATCCAGTTGAAAATATGCTGAGTGCTGGGATAATATAACATATTATTATGTTCTTTTTTACGAACACATTGACTTCAAGAAGGTCAAAATTACTGATATTTTTGAGTTACTAATAACATCAATAACTCTTTTTGCAGTCGGCTAAATCTACATTTCGTACTGGATCCTGAAACAGAAACTAAATAAAAGTATTCCCTTAATTAAATTATAGTGCTTAATATAAAAATCACTTACACATGCGTACGCAATTAATTAATACTCACTTTGATTAATAAAATTTATTTGTAAGTAATTTATTTTAAATTCAATCTGCTAAAATATTTACAGCCCGTAGCGAAGCTAGGAATGGCGGTCTCTGATTAAATTAATGCAAGTTGCTCTGACGGAATACAAGCTGGGTTATTATGGGCTCCTAGTGGAATGCTAAGGTACACTTTATAATTATCTTTTAATTTGTATCTAAATGTGCCCGTAATTTAGTCTGCGCGGACGGATTGCTAATGTCTGTAGAAGGATTATTTGATGCTGTAATTTTAATCAGAGCTCATTACTTTCACTTTATATCCGTGTAATCCTTCTCTGAAATATGAGAGGATTTTATGAGTTAAGTATATTATTTTTAATTAATAATACGTAAACTCACATAGGTACTTAACTATGAAATCTATACTTTATAGTCTATATCTATACATACAAATAAATAAAATTGGAGTGTCTGTTTGTAATATTAAAATAACTGCTTTTTACTAAGAGGACTTGGATGTATATACATACATACATACAAATAAATAAAATTGGAGTGTCTGTTTGTAATGTTACAATAACTGCTTTTTACTAAGAGGACTTGGATGTATACACGTTACATATACCAAAACAACATTTTTTACAATTTTTGTCTGTCTGTCTGTCTGATTGTTCCGGCTAATCTCAGAAATGGCTGGACCGATTTTGACGGAACTTTCAATGGCATATAGCTGATGTAACAAGGAGTACCTTAGGCTACTTTTATTTTAGAAAAAAAATAGTTTTTAGGCGATACAAAGTTCGCCGGGTCAGCTAGTATTTTATATAATGTGTGTCGGAGAGCCAGTACTTAATACAGTGGGTCACTTTGGTGTTACTGTGATATTTATTAGCTATGGTGGCTCTTTATCATGCCGATGGTACACCAAATCAGAATTAGCTACTACCCCATTGCTTGTCCCTAGCCCTCTCTTACAACTTAAGGCTACAATGAACTATTACCATTTTATGGCATCTTGTTACTTGTTTCAGAGAAGAAATACCAATAAAGGGAGCTAAATTCAATAAAGGAACCATCAACGAAAAGAAATTTTATTTGAGGAAAACTTTGAACCGACACATCGAAGATATAAGCGGTCATTAGAAAAACGATACCGTATCCAAGTTTGGCAATAACCGCAGATGCGGGCGAGGCGGCCCGCACGCGGCCAAACGGCAACTTGGCCGATTTGTAAAAGTCACTCCTATTTGTTACTTGCCAGCACCGAAATACATCATTCTACGAAGTGTCTGTTAAACGCTCCGTTGATGACCAACCGTTACCCCCATCCATCAACTCCTGAATATTGTCTTAAACAACATAGGAAGATTTTTCGGTATATTTTAAGCTCAAAGAAACAAAACGCCGATTTAACAGGAATCAATGTGGGGTTTTTATTATAATTGCATTATCATATTCAAACACGGATCTAGTTGAATTTTACACGCAAATTTAACGAAGCTGACCTGAAATAATATATTTTTTTTAGTACTTCATTTTTTGCTTCAGTTCGTGATGTAACGAAATTTGTTTGATTACAGTTTTTAAAGATGCAAAATTTTATCTTTCGTATGGGATTAATTGTTATAGAGATGATTACATTAATTGAGACAATTGTTAAGTTACGCGTATCTTTCACCTGCTAAATTACTAATTATAACAAAATGTAAGCGTGTACACACAACATATTGATATGAAGAAGATTCAAAAGAATAACAAGTACCAGGACACTCAGGTCCTGGTCAAAGAACAAGAAATTACGAAGAAGAATAAGAATAACAAATCGTCGTATATTAAAGTCAGAAACAAACCTTGGCAACTTCGACAAACTATCCGATGCGATTTGTTTCCGCGACATTTATAAAATAAGCCAACATCGACAGCAAACTTTAGCAATAACTTCTTCGTCCTCGATTTGGCAATGCTGTAAAATTAATAGCCCCGGGATTTGATTAGGTAAATACACGATAAACAGTTTCGAGAAATAAATTATTGATAATCTTCGTAATTCCGAGAGCAAGGCAAAATGTTTCGACATTAACCGTTCTGCTTAAAATTGAAATTTTCTTCATATTCCTTATATCAGAATACATTTCAAACCGGGTTATTCGGAATAGGAAGTCTTATTTCACTCGCTTGGTAAAGAACATCCCTTCTGCATTCCTTTTCCGATATAATACAAAGTTCTATACTGCTCTGCTATATTCTGCTCTTTGGTGGTTTTTCTTTCTGGGTAAGCTTAACTAACAAGAGTGCAATTTTCGCAAATACTCTTTAAGGCATTGCTGTTTCCATATCAGATGCATACTATAAATCAGCATAGTCTTTCCAAAAGTAATGCACACACTTAATTCTTTCATCATGTATCGTGTTTTACTTTGATTGTTCATGCTCATAAATTTCTCGCTACAATACAGCTACAATAATAGCGCGCTGCGAACTTTTTACTTGTGTAACTTCTTATTCGATTGATTTACTGTGTCGTCGTACGACAACTAATAAAATAGCAAGTAGGTACTTATTAGATCTTCATGTCTGGGAAATTGTACCAGAATCTTCTTTGGCGTCTGTTTTCCAATGTCGTTCCAAGGTTATGTTTAGGAATTATCTGTGAAGGTTTCATTAAATATTTGGCAGTAGTAACTTAATATGAAAGTTTATGAGGATGAGTAGATATTTGTTACCTTTCGACGCAAAAACGACTGAATAATCCGTTCAAGAAATTAATTAGCACACGGTTAAATCACGATCTGGAATAAGATTTATGATAGGTACTTATAGTTATTATACCGAATAATCTAAATTTTACTATCAAAAAATAACCGACTTCAAAGTCTCAAAAACTACATAGTTGTCAGATCTCGTTCAAATTTATGTGAGACCACATGACAAGCGCCTGCTTTCGATTAAAAAAAGAATCATCGAAATCGGTTGGCGTGATATTGAGTTATTCGTCAATTTGTCGCGCACATCTTAACAAAAATTTACGACTTATGTGGTTTTCTCATGGATACCATTTTCAGATCTCAATAAAATTTATGTGGGACCACATTACAGCCACCAGCTTTTGATTAAAAAAAGAATCATCAAAATCGGTTCGCCCAGTCCAAAGTTCTGAGGTAACAAACATAAAAAAAAATACAGTCGAATTGAGAACCTCCTCCTTTTTTGAAGTCGGTTAAAAACAAAAGGAAAGCCACGGGCAAATCGCTAAATACTGAAAAAAACATGTGTTAAAAGCGTTACACGGTTAAGAAAGAGATCAATAATCCTGGTATAAGAACTGTAAACAAAACAATAGCATGCTTGGAATTAAAATGGATTCTAGCAGCAATAGGAACCTTATGCCATTACCTCTTTTGATGATTAGTAGACTATGAGCTCAAAATATTACGACACCATGACCCAAAACATTTGAGGAAAAAATCTTAGCAATAACGAAGAATTAGTTATACAGTTGTTCTTTCAATTGAATACCTACGATTCAAATATATTATCATAATAATATATTTTTTTGCTACTTGACAAATTTTTGACTAACTGACAATTTTTTTCGTTA
Source organism: Thymelicus sylvestris (assembly GCA_911387775.1). Lineage (NCBI taxonomy): Eukaryota > Metazoa > Arthropoda > Insecta > Lepidoptera > Hesperiidae > Thymelicus > Thymelicus sylvestris. The sequence continues at coordinate 18,962,438 of OU426889.1, forward strand.
TTATTAGGCATTCAAAATAATATTTAAAGATAGCAAACATAAAGAAAATTGTCCATTACACGCTCAATTTAAAGCGAATGTTACAACGATTTTCCGCGACTCATTACAACGCGAGGCAGCCATTTCCAAGTTATATAACAAATGTCAGAACGAGGCCCGGTTGATACCGAGTACTTCAAATAATTTTATCTTAATAACACATCAGCCTTGTACCGAGACAAAGATAAATTAAATTCCTGTCGTGTTTGGAACATTACTCAACGCCGCCTCTTTCGGATTCCTCATAATAAGTAGTCGTGATTGTTCCTATTATTTGATGGTGCCTCTAAGAATGATAAAACGACAAGTACCATTTATTTAATAGAGTTCGCAGAGCCGAGCAATGGCGTCTTCGTGTCGCTTCTAACCTTTTAGGGAATGGCGATGATTAATTACTTATTACTGAACAAACTTTTCATTCACAAACCTTATGGAAAATTATCATGAACGTTTCAACGAATATAGCAAATAGGTAATATCGCGGTAAGATATTTGCACAGGTCTTATTCGTGCCGTCAGATATCCGGATACAGGGTAAATTTATAACGTTGGACAATAGAACCATCCCGAAAAATCAACCGTGAATGAGAATGTAATATATGCGGGGTCGTGGGGTCCCTCCGAAATGTTGTTCGAATATTAGAACATAATTCATATAGCTTTTGTCCTTCAAGCTTTTAGTAACTTTTCAAACGTTTTACATTTTTCTACTTACTTTTTATGGAATTATTGAATTGTTAGGATCCTGTCTTGTCTTCTACTAATGTTGGTGAATAAATTATTTTTTCTTCAGGGTAGATACAAAATTATTCAAGTTGGTACCAATAATATTACAAGGAGAATGTAATTTTTTTAATTTCATTGGTCGGTACGCTATAGTAATACCATTGTACACACCTGTTACGAACAGTTCTCAGTATTTGGCTAGTTTACTACAGCCTACAACCACTGTTAATCGACTATTCAGTCTCTTTAGGTATTACTTATTTTTATCATCATAAATTTATAACCGTAATAATTCAGTAGTAAATGTTCAATCTACTTACTTCTAAACTCTCGCCTTTAGTTTCATGTCTTTTATCTGCTTCTCAGCATACTATTAAAATAACACATAACTATTATCTCCTATTTGCCTCTCAACTAGGTATTCCTTTCAACCCTACTATCAGCTTCTTAAATCATGATTTTACATCCATTTTATCGGCTTTTGAATTTAGTCGTATAGCCTTGATTTACTACTTAGGCCACAAAACTAGATCGCGTATACTGGTTTGCGTCTCATTTCCGTTAAACGCATTTTCATGACATTTTCCGCATGAAAACCCATTACGCGCTCCACCCCTTCATCTGAAACTAAACCCAGCTGTCTTGTGTCCTTATCTTTGTTATGACACGGGATTGCCTTTGCGTCAATTAGTTGCCCTAAATACTAAATCCAGTCATATCTACAGTATTAATCAGTCCATTTTTGTTATTACATTTTCAGAAAATGTTTTTTTGTCATAATTAATTCATTGAAACCTTCTAACAACCTACTTACATTGAAAATTAAAGTAAATGCTGTCTTATATTTCGTTCTGAATAATGTACCTTAAATCCACGAACCCAAAAATTAGGGTAACTCAAGAACTCAAGTTTCTAATGATCTCACATGAAACTTGATATTTTTTTGTCTATAAGATTACTTGTACGTAATATTTTACTAACATCAAAGAAAAATAATTTGAAATATTGGGAAATAGGTCTTTCTTGAGAAATTTCATTAGGAGTAAAATTACTAATCTGAGTTTATGACGGCCAGTGTGGCGCAATGGTTACCACGCCGGATCGCCGCACCGAGGGTCCTGGGCTCGATTCCCAGCGAGGCGGAAATTTGAATGATGAGTTTGAATTTCTGTTCTCGGTCTGGGTGTGAATGTCCTTGTCTAGTGTGTTGTCCATGGCACCCACGACACAGGGAATCCTAGTGTGGGGCTATGAGTGTGAAGCGTTATTATTATTTATTTAATAGAAATTTTATTTAATATTTAATAGAAATACGGTGTGGAGGTCACGGCTGTAAGCTATTTAAGAAAAAGCATCTGCATAAAATATTGTTTGACCGGTCGTAATTAAAAAGCTAGCTAGTAATTAAAAAACTAAAAAGCTCGAATATTCATTTACTTATTATTCACATCGATGAAGAAATTAATCAGGTTACGGGATTTGTTATTGGATTTAATAAAAATGATATATGTAGTTATATGAATGAAAACGAATCAAAGTCAGCTAGAATTTTAGAATAAGATACAAAGTGCACAGCATTTGTGGCAATAAGGGTAATTTTGTTGATTAGCAAAGCAAAGCAACAACCCATAATTGTCCCACTGCTGGGCTCGGGGTCTCCTCTCACAATGTGAGGGGTATTAGGCCATAGTCTACCACGCTGGCCAAGTGCGGATTGGTAGACTTCACACACCTTAGAGAACTTTTATAGAGAACTCTCCGGTGTGCAGGTTTCCTCGCGATATTTTCCTTCACCGAAGCAAGTGATAATTAACTTATTTTACGCACATAATATTTGAAAATCAGAGGTGCGTGCCAGGATTTGAACCCGGGCCCCTTCGTTCGGGAGACCAACGTTCTAACCGCTAGGCTATCACTGCTTATTTTGTTGAATAAATAACCAAAAAGTATTGTCGTATATTAAGAGCAGTGCCACAATTACCCTAATCTAGTCATATCTATAAATTTTATTATTAATTTATAAAGTATGTTAAATTAAAATCTTAACGCTGAAACAATCGAAACATTTTGTCAAATAGCTTAAGCCACTTTTTCGCAAAAATCTCAACTTTAAACCACAATAACAGTAACTGCTGTAATGGAGCTGTTACCAAAAACTAAAAGCAAATATAAGAAGCTCCGTAGATATTATCTCAGAACTAAAGAAAAACAAAGAACTGCTTAAACTGACTAGTTCTGTTTCTGAGACTTGGCTCTCGCTCAAAGCTTAAACCTAAGTCACTCGCTTCACTTGGAACGAGGGCCGTTAAACGTTCTTCGGTTAATAATAAAAATGATTATGCATTTCTATTTTATATACGTTTTCCGCGTTGTAAATGACGAGGTGCACGAGGCGTTTCCTCGTTCAATCGCGTTTGAAGCGCGTCTACGTCGTCGTCTGCGCTTCAAAGATACGCCGTGTGCAAAGGCTCTTATACATTTTCTTTCACATATCTGAATGGATTTAGTCAATATTGTTGTAATTGTACAAAATACAGAATTTTCAGAATCAGTTGCTTACAATTTTTTGCTGTGAATTTACACTACCTTTGTTTTCCTGTATTGTAATTTTTGATAGATGGTACAACCGTTATACTCTTTTATTGTAAACTTCAGGTAACGTCCCATGAGTTCCATGACTATCAAAATGTCGGACTCGACATCAATATGAGAGTCGAGAAAATAATCAGCCACACTAGCCGAGTTCGAATTGAAATGTTTTACAATATCGTCATCATAATAACTATCGTCAATACGACACCACTGAGAAAACTTTCTAACTTCGTTGAATATTTCAGTGTTTTAAATTCATTCTTTGACCCGAATAGTTCTCTGAAGGTTTGTTTTTTTAGATCGTTTGTTGCCTGGTTCGTTAGCCTTATAAAAGAACGGATCGTCACTTTTAAAATAATAATGTGAAGTTAGTTAATGTGCTACATGAGTAGGAACTATTATTTCTTGTGTGGTGCTACTAAACATAGAACAAAAATATAAGATACATCATGCTTACAAACGAATTATATTTAATTTGGTTACCTAGCTGCCACAGATACAATATTAATATTATTTACGTTACACTACCAGAGCAAGAAGATTATTACTTTACACTGAAGGTTACAGAAAATTCAAATGACGATCTTATTGCTAAGAAGCCATTTCTAACATACAAGCTTACTTGACTCATAGTTATAATAGAAATAAATATATTCAAAATTCCAGAGTCTGCTTTTGAGCCTAACCTAACTTAGGACTCCTTGACTAAATAAACGTTGCCTATCGCCTAACGTCACAACCATAACAAATAGCAACAACAAATCTTATTCGGAAATCTAAACGAACGGGAAGTCACAGCTCTGGCATAGCTCCTACCTATCATAGAAACATACGAGCAGCACATTGGCACCGATCGACTTCCGACGTCATGAAATCTCTATAATACATTGCAATATCATGAAGACGTTTTATATGTTGAAAACATACGTAATGCTTGAAGTGGTAACGGAAATTAAAAAAATACTAACGCTGTGTCCGCGGTTTTGCCTGCATTTTCATGGTTAATCTAAAAGCAAAGCAAAGCAGTTATATTTCAAAATTAAAAAAATGGCCGATTTAAGGCACAATACTTTGTCTTCAAATTAAAAAACAAATTCAAAGTAATACTAAACAAATAAACCACAGAAGGATTAACAGTCGGGACCCTACAACTTAGCAATATGGCTCAATGCATAAACACGTTTAGGATACGTTACCACGTAATTTAGCTGTTGATAAAGTCGAGATCACAAATATGTGGAATTTTTTAAAGCACATACAAATTACATTTTAATAATCAGGTTTTAAATATAATAATCAGAAAAACTATATTACGTAGGCACTTAAGTTTTATTCAAATTAAAGTCTGTTTTGTCAACTTCAATAAAAATTTTCAATATTTTGTAAAACTTTATAATTCTGCCTCAGCAGACGTGAATAAAATTACTTTCCTAGTTACTAAAATACAGGTTAACGAATCAAAACCGAAATAAGACAGATCATTCCGTATAATTTATTACAAGATTTTTTATCAAACGTTCTCAAAGCATCCATTCGTTCTCGTTTCAATATATTTACTCATGCAAAGCAAGGTAGTAGCTATCTAATTTATTACAACTCTCTTTCAAATATCTCTAAAAGCTTCGCTGAAGCCAATCTTAAAGAATACCTTTGCAATGGAGAACGAAGTCTTTGAATGAACAACACGAGAAATCTCCGCGAAGCCTCATCGGAGCCGAACGTCTATAAACAGGAACTGGAACACTAATCTGCGAGTGGCGCGTTCCAATGGATCTTTATATTATTCCTGTATTGTTGCTCGAAGCACAACATTCTACCTCTCTTTTAAATCTTTTATTATAATTTAGGGTTGATCACTAACGATATCTACTAGTAACATTACTATTATTACTGAAACGGGGACTCAATAAATCTAAGTTCTCACTACGGTTCATACAATTTTTATTTAAACTTGACGCATGGCCAAGCCAACGATTTAACAATAAACCCGTTTATCATTTAGCTTCCGACACTACAATCTAAACATGTAAAAATATTTCGTGACAGATTCTAACAGAAAGAATGTGCCAACCAGGTACGTAAAAGTTAATTTCAAAGTCATTCCTTCAGTAAGTTACATAGAAATTGATATAGACTCATTGACTGAAAGTACAGAATTTAAAGATTTACTCAAACTTAAATAATGATGTCCTATGCATAATCTTTTTCTCACTGAAGAGCTGACTGCATCTGAATTTGTAAAAGGTATACCTAGCGTAAACAATCGTATACGCAAGTTACGCAACCCTGCGAAGAACTAAGGCACTAATCTAACTGCAACAGGACCGGATTATTCCTATTCTGTTGTCCGGTACAGGAGCTAAACAAAGTTTATCTGCATTCGCAATCGATGCTCCTATAAACTTGTTTCGGAATCTGTGCCGCTGACAGTTATTGGAAAATAGCTCGCCGGTGTTTATATAATCTGTGTTTGGAGTAAACAATTTTATTGTGAATGGGTAATTCTCGTATAGTCGCAGTTTTTACTTTTCTTTAATTGTCTTTTAAATCAATCCAATGGTTATTTTAGTAAATAGAACTAAAACCGAAATTTTAATCTATATTTTAAAGTCCATAGACAGTCAACAGTTGATTTAATCCACCTGATGATAAAGCGGATTAGTGCGAGACAATTTCGCGTGGATTTCCGTACATTGATTATGTATTTACCGTATTTTTTTTATTTTCTTTTTTTTTTACTGTTTTTTAAGACGATAGACTACTTATAGATTTTCTGTATTGTTTTAAAAATTCTAGCATCAGTAGTTACGCGACGGTGATAGAGGGGGTGGGGATGGGGACGGTCAATTTTCGCGTTCAATTTTTGTTCTTCAAAACTATCCATTAATGAACTATAAAAAAAATCAGATCCTTACAACAAGCCCTTTCATTTGACATATCACACAATACGGTTTGCAAAACAGTTTTTTTTTAATTTGGAATTAAAATATGGCGCTAGTAGTAGGTATGTATGTGTGTGATAGTATTTAAAAACTCTGCACATCATGTGAACAATTCACACAATCTTTTTCTAACTCAGCTGACTATCAGCACATACAGCAAAAAAGATTTTCGTGGCCGACCCAATCCCCCACATCCCGTAAGTCGTAATGAAAAACTTCCACCAATAAGCCACGATCTTCCAACTCATAAGCCGAATAATTAATCACAGGCTCAATACACGGAGCCCAGGATTTATAGCCCCCGGGGGAAATCGATTATCTGGTAATACCTTCTCGAATTAGACAGGTGACGTCACTGCATAATGCAGGTCCTTATCGTGGTGTAAATGTACCTCTTTATCTCCACTTAGTCTTTGTTCGCTGTTTGAAAGGAACTCTCTGTCTGAACGTTAATCTACGTTAAATTAACTATTCTTTCCCGAGCAATAAATTATGTTAAGTAATTTAAGATCCCGGTAACTAGATCAATAAAATTACAGAGCAAAGCTTGTCCGATAGAACATGACATAGAAAACTGAAATAAAAAAGCGAGTGTCAGTTCCGACGCACGACTGGAGTTTAACGCAATGGTGATGATGATGATGATGATATTTCACATGATCAGAATTGGATATACCAAGATTATTATTATCATTAGATGGCGTTGTTACTGATCAGCCATCCAACGCCATCTAGATTCTGTGTTACAAATTACAAGCTTAACGCATATCGTAACGGAAAAAAATTGGTTTTACTCTCCATAAAATTTGATACCACGGGCTTAAATATGAAATCGATAGATAAGGAGTTAAACTCCAAAAACATATCGCCCAGAAACAAGTTACATTAAAACTTTGCACGACACTGAGAAATCGTATCGTGATTCGTGACCCATTTAAGGAAGGTTTGAGCCTCATTTCTCTTTGTAACTAAAACTGCCCTTTTCTAACTGAAGCAAATACAAAATGGGATATACATGGCAAGGTGTTGTGATTTCAAACGTCTCAATTACCAATTTTTAGGGTTCCGAAGTAAAATCGGAACCCTTATAGTTTCGTCGTGTCCGTCAGTCCGTCTGTCCGAAGCATAGTGCCGAGACCCTTAGTGCTAGAAAGCTGTTATTCGGCATGGATATACATTATACATATTTATTAAAATTCCAAAATCATAGAATAAAATATTGTTTTATTCGTTACGTACCCTATAGTATGGGGATTTGTTGAAAAGGTCTTTCAAAAATATTTCTATAGGACTTCTAAGACCATTTTTGGATTTAGGAGTCGGTTTGCGAAATATTTGGTTTTTTTAAAGTGCTAATTTTGGTTAGAGTCAAGTCAACGGTTGGAGTTGGACAAGTGGAAAAATTTATCAAAAATAGGTTATAATGATAAAACAAGGAAAACTATCACGGCTATGTTAGCATAAGTAGTTAATGAGTAATGGTTCTTTACTTGTACCCCGCTCAATAACGGTCAATACAATTACTGGAATACATCCCGACTTAATCTTTATTAGGACCAGCAATACTTCCCAATGATGATAAGACCTATGATCACTTACTAGTCAAAACGTCGGTGCATTTATGGGTTATTTACATAAAACAGTTACTTATACCTGGAAAAGTGTATATTTAAACTAAATCAAATCCGAGAGTCAAGTGATAAAACATGCAACTGCGCGCGACGCGATGAATTATACAGCGCGTTGAATATTTGAGTGCAGTGCATCCGACTGTTGCCACTTGTTTACTCCCTCGCTGCGTCGCACTGACGTATTACGTTAGCCTCCGACGCTGTCGCAAGCCGCAGCTATATGTCGCAAGCCGCAGCTGTATGTCGCAAGCCGCAAACGTATGTCACTGATGATATCGAATGCCACTACAGGCTTTGAAGATGCTTTGAAGAACTAACAAAGTGGCCGAGGGGTTAAGATTAACCAGGTCAGGTTGCGAGGGTGTAGATCCTCCACAGGAATAAGTGAGGCTCTCAGGGCGGGGTAAGCAGGTAAATTACTTGAATGAGGCACTACTCCGATTTTTCAGATTATTATATTGCTAAAGCTTAAGCCTTTACACAGTATTAAATTAACAAAAATATTACGTAAGCACTGTTATAAGTCTGTTAAAAGTATTCAAAATTAAAATAATGTTTTTAGTCCCATCCTCCATGTGAACCCAGCTAACAGATGCATTTTTGTAAAAACCAACTGTCAAGATTTAAAAATTTAGAAGAAAAATGCATCTGCCCGTCAATGAATATGAAACGAGGTATTACACCTCGTTACAAGGTCTTAACTCCGAGTAATAAGTACATTTATCACATAATTAAGCAACTAGCCCATTGCTTTATTCTCTCTTGAAATTATTTATGCAATTTGTCATTTTATTCTAGGTACTAATTTAGTGTCGTGATAAACATGTATTTATGTATGTATTGTATTCATGTCTAGTTGCAATTTCTTACGAAAAGGTTTTCTGAGCTAAAGGGACGGATGGATGGACGGACAAATATAACGGAACTATTGGTGCTGCTTTGACTACGGAACCCTAATGAGTAAACGTCAAGAAATATCTCTTATATTACAAAGTACAATACTTGCAGCTGGACCACAAACTATTTGCATGCAGCTAATGGAGACCTGCAATCAATTCCGGACAGTAGGTATACTGATCAGTGTCTATAGACACATGAGCAACAAACCTTATAGAAGGCAACTTATGAGAAAATAATTCGTTAGGACATGGCGCCACATTAAAAATGTTAATTTTGGTACTTTCGCATGCATAATCAAACCAGTCCGGTTTTTTTAAAACGTAGAATCATTCTTAAAATAATTATTATTTTGCCGAACTTTTTCATTGTTATTTCTGTTTTTCTGTATTATTTTTTATATTTTGTTTATTTATCTTTTTTTTTTGTTGTCAGAGTGAGATTAAGGCTGCGACTTACATAAAGAAGAAATACACAAAGAAGTGAGAAGGAAAATTCCACCAATAGGAATAGTTACTTCGATACATGATGCTACAAAAACGAAGGTGGTTTTTTTAGCGCAGCGCCTCGCTACCTCGCATACCTTTAATGGACGCAGGGTGATATAAAGCGTGTTTGAACTTTGCTCATGCTTGACTTAAAAAAAGCACACATTTCACCAGATCATATTATAAATACCAACCGTGTCTTAAATCTAAGTCAAAATCTGAACCGTCGCGTCGTACTCTTTATGGATGCCTGTGATGTATCTCTGTGTGTTTTCCATGCTCGTGGGCTGGGACTCTGTTTCAGTTGGGCCCAGGTGCGCTCGACTCACTGCTCCTATCAACACTTGCAATAGCACTTGGCCAGCTCATTAATCTATACTGTGTACATTGACATAATTACTTTACCGTGTACGAAACACTTGGTAAGCTAACTCAAGCTACTTTGTTACGAGGGACTAAAATGAAATTTTTCGTAACATGTCATGAGATTAAAATGAGGATCGAAATAAGGAAAAGGATGTGTTTGTGACATTAGACGTATCGATAAGAATCAAACCAATTGTATTTTATGTTGTTATAGCCGTGTAATCATGCAGTCATATTTTTTTGTAAATTCCAATTGTAGGTGATAATTAATGAAATGACTTGCGGTAATCAAAGAAAGAATATAAAGAAAAGATGAAATCACCAGAAATTACGAAATAAGGTGGTTTAAGAGGTATTCAAAACAAAAAACGATTGGTGCCCTCGAAGGCAAAAATTACGAAATAAGGTGGTTTAAGAGGTATTCAAAACAAAAAACGATTGGTGCCCTCGAAGGCAAAAATTACAACGTAAACTCAGAAATGTTTCAGCTTTCCTATTTTTACTAATCAAAGTACAAACTAATAAAGTGTGGCGACTGGCGATGGCAGCTCCACTCTCCACCGCACCTCGTGTACGTCGCTGATTAGCAACAATTAAGGAACCATAACGGACTGAAACCTAGTTTTCCGCTTCATAAAACCAGCAAATGGAATTTAAGTGCATCCGGCACTGCATCCTTTTTGCACCAACCGCTTAGAAACTTGTTCCAGATAATCACCCGCCCGGAAAAAACTAGTTACCGAGAAATTTGAATAGTTCAACAGTTAAAAGCTTAGCGCTTAAGCACTAAGCGTGTTTTGTATTAAAAAGTCAGCAGATGTAAGCGATTTTGGAGCATAAATTTTGATGATATTACGAAATGTATTCAAAATATACAGCCCCGATTTACATGGTAGCAGGAGCACTTTATCGTAACCTACACGTGACATAATAAAAATACATCATGCCAGCATACATGAACATAATGTTGATCCGTAGCCGAGTTGAAAGTGAACTACCCTGCGAAACAGGGGGTTCTGGGTTCGCTTCCGCCTGTGGTAGACATTTATGTAGATCAGTATTTTTATTTCTCGGATCAAGGGTGTTAGTGGTATCTTTTTTCTGTGTATTTCAACAATAAAAATAAAACTAGGGTCATGATTGGCTGGCTTTCGTAAAATAAAGGCAAAAATGTTACTATTACAATTTTTAACCGACTTCAAAAAAAGGAGGAGGTTGTCAATTGGACTGTATTTTTTTATGTTTGTTATCTCAGAACTTTCGACTGGGTGAACCAATTTTAATGATTCTTTTTTTAATCGAAAGCAGGTGCTTGTCATGTGGTCCCACATAAATTTTAACGAGATGTGACAAGTAATTTTTGAGTAACTTTGAAGTCGGTTATTTATTGTTAGTAGATTAGATATAGGCCAAAATAAAAAGATAATATCATTGATTAAAATCTCAAACGCAAGCACGTAAACCACTAATTTTAAGCTAAGGTCGGAAGGATATTTCGTAATACTGTAACAGAAATAAGACGTCGACATCATCTCAATCGACGAGAGTATCTTCAACTTTAATATATGAGGTTTAGGCTTATGCTAAGTGACAAAGTTTCAACCACCAAGTATGTTAATTACTACTGTCAGATGTCTCATGATTAATGTGTAAGATAATTTATTTATTATGTCGGAAACTCGGAGCGAAGATGTGATAATTACAATTTGCAAACCTTTCCACTTTGCTTTAACAATTCATTGTTTTTCAAGCTTTTACGCTCATACGCAACATATAAAACTAGCATTGCAGTATTAGTGTTTGGTAAGAATTTCTTCTAATGAGACCCTCTTTTCACTTTTTTAACAGACTTCATAAAAGGAGGAGGTTCTCAATTCGACTGTATTTTTTTTATGTTTGTTACCTCAGAACTTTGGACTAGGCGAACCGATTTTGATTTTGACAAGCAGTTTTTGAGACTTTGAAGTTGGTTATTTTTTTAACCGACGAAAAAAAAAGGAGGAGGTTCTCAATTCGACACGTATATTTTTTTTTTTTTTTTATGTATGATCACGCAGAAATCGGCACAGGGTGGTCCGATTTGGATGATTCTTTTTTTATTGAATAGAGTGTACCTTGAGGTTACTCTTGTTTAAATTTCGAAACAAAATTTTACCCCTATAGGTACGAAAATAGGGGATGATTGATATTTCACCTACTACATTTTTACCTGGTAACTGAATCTATAATTCATAAAATCAATAATTTATTATTAATTATAAGTACTATAGCAACTAAAAATTAAAAAATAATTACTTTTTAACAAAAAATAAAACCAACGAAAAAAAAACTGAAAAGCAAAAAATGAAATAAACCATTTAGTATTATAAATTAAGATCCGAAATTAACAGTAAATAAATAATTTTGAGGCGGTGCCAAACCAATGAAAAAACCAACGGCGAAAAGATGTGCGCCGCGCTGCTGCTGCCGTGTGCATCGCATGCCGCTGCCCTCATAATATTATGAATTTTATGTAATTAATTTTGGTTGCTTGTTTGGCACGGTCTCAAAATTATTTATTTACTGTTAATTTCGAATCTTAATTTATAATACTAAATGGTTTATTTTATTTTTTGCTTTTCAGTTTTTTTTTCGTTGGTTTTATTTTTTGTTAAAAAGTAATTATGTTAGTAAAATTTAGATTATTTACATTAAAATTACCAAGATAATAATGAGTTAATACTTAATACACACTCTGTGAAAGAAATGTGTCTATCGTAACAGAGATCTGAAGGATGCCCAATCACTATATTCCAACGCAAGAAGGTAGGTACAGTTTTTCCTAACAAGCCACAAAAGCAAACTGTATTAAAATACAAGTGACGCATACTTAGCGACATCAGTTGCCAAACTACAAGAACAAGTAATAAGCTAGCTCGTATAATCGTTACAGTTCACAGGCCGTTCAGAGGTCGTGTGGCTGAAACTTTGCCACTTTACACTAGCGTGGAATGTCTATAGAACGAGGTGCGACTTAGTCATAGCTTTGATCCTATCCGTGTGTCTTTGGCACCTAGTTTCAAACCTAATTCTGCATCGCTGCGCCGACCGAGCGTAGCTTTCGTGACAAGATATTATTACTAGTCACTGCCACGTATTTGATGTCGCAATATATTAATAGTCCCTTTTGTCGACTAAGTTTATAGATGTCAGACGACTTGCATTTTACAAATACCATCCTCCCTATTAATGTTTATGGGGTGATTTTTCACATAACCAATTATTTTTATAGATAACTTCCTCGTGTAAAAACCATTATCGTACTACCACACTTAATACCTTGAAAGAAACCTTCGTTGTAAATAGTTATGATACACTTAGGAAGTATCCTTTCACCATCATCATAAGAGTTAAGCTAACACTACTGGAGCCATAAATACGAAGAGAATAGCTTCTTTGTAGACGTAAAAATCAACTACCACATAATATGTACTGGGTACTTTTCATAGAAAATGCGGTGTATCGCAACTTTGTGTTCCGGTTTGTACGATGTTGGCCAGCAGCGCAAATAAGATGCTCATTGTCCTTTTTTTTCTCAAAAACCACTTGTCAAATCTCGTTCAAATTTATGTGGGACCACATGACAAGCACCTGCTTGTGATTAAAAATAAAATTATCGAAATCGGTTGGCGTGATATTAAGTTATTCATCCATTTGTCGCGCACATTCTTAATACAAATTTAAGACTTATATGGTTTTCTCATGGATGCCATTGTCAGATCTCAATAAAATTTATATGGGACCCCATGACAGCCACCAGCTTTCGATTAAAAAAAATCATCAAAATCGGTTCGCCCAGTCGAAAGTTCTGAGGTAACACACATAAAAAAATACAGTCGAATTGGGAACCGCCTCCTTTTTCTGAAGTCGGTTAAAAATTATAATTATTTCCATGAAGCAACTAAACACCGACTCGACTGATGATACTTTTGTACACAATCGTATTATTAACCTTAAATAAAATAAAGACTGAGTTAAGAACGGATTGACCCCAACCACCTCTGATTATGGCGCTAACATTTATGTGTTTCTATTGATCGGCAATCATAGATTACCTCCAATAGATACCGCGTATATACAAGGCAACTGACGCGCGCCAACAAGTACGTGCAATTGCAAGTCGACGACAATAGTGTCGACCAATACTGACGCGTCAAGTCCAAGTATGAATTAGAAATAACCAATCACAGCGCATTGTTTTGTCCCCCGCAAGCCGCGCCTTCCGCCAAATTTTGTGAGTTCAAACTCTAAGAAAATTTCCCTTATGCGGTATCTATTGGGGGTAATCTATGTCGGCAATATACAATAAGTATTAGAATAAAACACGCAAACTGGTTAAGTTTGAACCACGCGACCTGTAACCGCTCTGTTAATCTGGCAGCGAACTTCGCGTATTAGTTCCGACAGTTAGTCGCGAGATGAAGTTATTAGTTTGTTATTCTAGGAGTAGTTACATGTTAATTAATAAAATTATTAGACTGTACTTAGACTTCGTGGTTTAAGCTTGTTAAAGCTAGGCTAGAAAAGTTAACGCCCCAACTCAGAGTCACTAACGGTTACTTTAATCGCTTCTTAGTAAAGAATCACCATACAAATTCTGTACTAAGGAGCGATTAAAGAAACCGTTAGTGACTCTGAGTTGGGGCGTAAGTAATAATTGACGGGTGAGGAGCGGCAGGGGGAGCGGGAGGGGTAGTATGAGGGGGAGGGGAGGGGGAGGGAGAGGGGAGGGGGAGGGAGAGGGGAGAGGGAGGGAGAGGGAGAGGGAATTTAATGGTCTCTGATTTGTTAAACCTACCAAAACTATAAAAGTTAAAAGTACATTCACTGATTGTTAGGCGATACGAAGTTCGTCGAGACAGCTAGTACAAGTATAAAGTTAACACTCACTCGTTCTATGTTGTTGAGAGGACGAAGAGGCTGTACAGTAGTTATCTAAGTTTGCAACATTGTAACAGGATGCTCCATTAACGCTAACTAACAACTTCGTCGATTACTATACATAACTAACTTCTGGGGCTAAACTCTCTAAAAGTATTATCATATAAAAGCAAAGCAACAACCCATAATTGTCCCACTGCTGGGCTCGGGGTCTCCTCTCACAATGTGAGGGGTATTAGGCCGTAGTCTACCACGCTGGCCAAGTGCGGATTGGTAGACTTCACACACCTTCGAGAACTTTATAGAGAACTCTCCGTTGTGCAGGTTTCCTCACGATGTTTTCCTTCACCGAAGCAAGTGATAATTAACATGTAATACGCACATAATATTTGAAAATTAGAGGTGCGTGCCAGGGTTTGAACTTGGGCCCCTTCGTTCGGGAGACCAACGTTCTACCGCTAGGCTATCACTGCTTCATTATCATATACATTGGATCATTATGACCTATATTATGTTTTGAGCTATTTGCTTTATATTCTTAAATCTAAGCTAATGGAAAACGAAGCAATAGCAGGGTCCAATTTTTATTTTTAATAATATCGCAACGCTGAGTGTGTTAGTCTAGCCTCATAGGATTACATGTGTGTCCACTGTCCCATCCACGGTGCCATGGACAACACACAAATCAAGAACACTCACCCAGACTGAGTACAGAAATTCAAACTCATCATTCGAACCGCCACACTGGGAATCGAACCCAGGACTAAGGGTCCGACATGCATCATGCAACTATTGCACCACGCGGGTCGTCATAAAATTAAATGACAAAATTTTATTCGAATTAAGTCTTTTCGCTTAGAACGCTTATCGAATGTGAAGTCACGCCATCACTTCAATAAAACCCTACGATAAATGGTCCCGGGAGAAGAAACTACCAAGATTTTTTTCGTGCTCATAGTTACAGAGAACATTTATTACTACTAAGTCTATTTATGAAATATCGATTGCCTAGCTAGCCTCTCATATAGATTCTCGGGGCTCAGTAGTAGCCAATGTAATCCCAACGGTATTGGTGATTTATCTATTTGGCTAGCCCTCCTTTGACCTACCGAGCTACCTACCTATATTATTATCTACTTCTCAATAGAATAAAAGTTGACGGCACCGACTTAAAGTAATTTAAAAGTTTGAGAATACACCTAGGTATAATTCCGTTCGTCAGGAGGATTTTGCGACATATTTGTACCCTTTCACAGGTATATTCGCAAAAGTTGTTCTATTAGTTAAGTTTTAGGCCCAGTACTCACTAATCGACCAATAAATAATGAACTTAAGGCATTTTTTCAATACCGTTTAATTACATTTTTAGAGTAGAAATTTATTTATTTGTATCTCTCATATAATACGTGTTTTTAGAATAATTTAATGCCAATTAAATATTACAGTTTTGTACCTATAATGACAGCGTATACAAGCAACTCTGTTAAGATTGTACAGTTTCAAAGATTCATTCCAGAGTTTGACCGACCTTCTATCGTGTTTCAAAATTCAACAGGAATAAATGAGGCTGGGACAGGGCACGCCAGTGCTACCTAAGTGGCGAAGTTTGAGCCCGCGACCTCGTGGCGCTAACTACCAACTTTGGTTATTACTTCCGTCAGTTACCTATTAGTCATTGCTAGTTGTGCACGGAGTTTTATCTTGCGACCTGACATGGATAGTGGATACTGCGGTGTTAAAATTCATACGGGTGTACTGCATTACCACTGTTGATCCTGAAGAAGCATCGCCTTAATTTATCATAAGGAATAAAAGGTTTTTAGCTACGACAGCAAAACGAATAGTACTGCTTCAGCCAAATTGTTATTATGATTATTTTGCTTTGCATAATGTGATGGATGATGATTGAATAACGGAAAGTGATGTTTTCCGCGCTCGTATAAAGCAAAGGAGTGTTAATCGATTGCTTTTATGTCAAAGAAGCATCAAGCCAAATTTAAGGGGTGCCACCTGCGCAGCCGAAAACAAAGCTCTACCAATATGTGCTCAGTAATGTTTTCCATCTTATTATTAGTGCATCTTCTACAAAAGATTGAAGAATATCATATTTAGACGATCTGTCTATTATATATTAAATGGAAAAAATATATAAAAGGGTTATGACGTGACAAAATTTAATATTATGTGTGTAGATGCCACCGATGATATTTTCTGGAAACCACGATAGCATCGCATACAATAATTCTGGGGGCGGTTGGCCTCCTAATGGTTAGTTTGAAAAAAAGTAATGTACAGAAAAATATCCTTTAAGTTAATTCAAATTGCTAAATACTTTACTCATAAGCGTTTCAGTTTGGCGCTAAAGAAGGCATATATGAAAGCCGAATAAAAACGAATTGAATACGGCTATTAGGCAATAGCAACATAAAGTCATAATTCTATTCCGGAAGTGGAAGTGTTTACCCGGACATCACTTCCATAAATAGATTCAAAGTGAAAGATCTTTCAGGTTGACGGCGTTACGCGTTGACTCGTGACTCGCTGATATTACTGTTTTCAGTCCTAAATATATATCGCCTCTGTAACATAATCGATCAAGTTCAAGTTGTTTGTTGCCTGCTACCAATATTATAAAATAAATGTCAGTGAAAGTGAAGACTTAAGTCTTGCAGCGATAGCTTCAGCGAACTATTAAGTTGGTCGTGTTAATGACCACGTAAAATGGAGGTAAAAATATGAAAGTTCAAGTACTTAATTTTGGTGTATTAAAAAATTGTTAACTTTTATTACTTAATTAAAATTATAACAAACAAAGGGGGTCATTGATGATTAGTAGTTGTCCATCCATCTATCAATAGTTGGAGGTATATTATAGGACAAAGACCTCTCCTAAAACGCGCCACTCTGACCGGTCCAGCCTTCGGGCTACGACAGATATCTGTGTCTTCTTCTGGTCGTCAGTCCTCCTTTTTCCGAGACGTGGTTTACCTTAAGCAGATAATCCCATACCCCAGGTAAAGATTATCTAGTCAAATAAAAGTAAGAAGAAATTGTAATTCTCTGAACCCTTCAGGCTTCCTGATAAAACATGATTGAAATTGATTGACATAGCTTTTTATGGCTGGAGGTTAACTAAATAGATTGTCTGGCTGTCTGTGCCTTAGAGGGTTCTCGGGGACTGATGCAATTTGAGGAGTAAATTGCTATGAAATCAAACCTTTGCAGACATGAAATTGCAATCCCGGTTTACCGTGTTTTTTTCTGTTTAAATTACAAACCGTTACCTGGTGTAATAAAGCATGCTAAAGAAAATTTGTTTGATGTTCTATAATTTTCTATGAATAAAATACATACTAAAATTAATTTAATTTTGCATAAAAGGTATTTTTTTTTACTTAAGATAAGTTAGTGCTTGACAACAATCCCACCTGATGGTAAGTGGCAATGAGTCCAAGATGGTGAACGCACTAACTTAATAAATGCCTATTCACTCTTCTCTTGAAGACACCTACATTGTAGGTAGACGGGAACACCCACGCAGGCAAGCTATTCCAGTCCTTCGCGGCACGCACAATGAAAGATGAGACGAATCGCCTGGTTCGCAGCGGTGGGATATTCACGACGTATGGATGGATGCTTGCCGTACGACGGGTTGTTCGATGGAGGAACGGGGATGGGGGAATTAGTTCGTGCAATTCCTGAGCACACTCTCCAAAATGCATCCTGTAGAATGCCGAGAGGCTGGCTATTCTGCGCCTGTGTGCGAGGCTTTGTAGGTTGGTTACCACCAAGTCTGGGTCGTCAATGAGCCTCATTGCACGCCTCTCCATCGAATCCAAGGCTGAAAGGTGGTATTCCTATGAACTCTAAATAAAAGAAGATGATATTATTGTTGTAGTATTTTTTTATTTTGCATGAAATTAGCACTTGATAGCTTTAGAAAAATAAACGGAATCACAACCAACCTTGTTAAATGATGATACATTTTTCGGTGATATCAAAGTTTTTCAACATCGTCGAAATTAAATTACATATTTAGATCAACTCATTTATTCAGGGTTCCGAAGTAAACTCGGAACCCTTATAGTTTCGTCATGTCCGTCCGTCTGATCGTCCGTCTGATCGTCCGTCTGATCGTCCGTCTGATCCTCCGTCTGTCCCTCCGTCTGTCCGTCCGTCTATCCGAAACAAAGCACCCAGACCCTCAGTAATAGAAAGCTATAATTTGGCATAGATATACATATTTATTAAAACTCCAAAATAGTAGAATAAAATATTGAAAACTTATTTTGCAGGGTACCTCCCCTACAGGTAACGTGAGGATGAATTATTTTTTGTCGCGTACCCTATAGTGTGGGGTGTCGTTGAAAAGGTATTTCAAAAATACTATGGGTCTTTTAAGATCATTTTTGGAATTAGTGGTCTTTTTTCAAATGTGTGTGGTGGGGACGGGGGACCACCAGCTAAATGCTTGAAGTTGGACAAGTGAAAAAATTCTCAAAAATAGGTTATATGATGAATTTACAAGGAAAACTTTTCTGAAAAGAAAACTTTAAAAACCTATGTTCAAATGTTTTTCCTATAAGCAGTAACGAATTCAGCTATAGGTACATATATTTAAGTATGTAGTATATACTGACAGCAGACGAAATTGCTTAAAGTGATCGATCTATTACATCCTTACTCTTTCAGCCCTGTTTACTCTCTGACAGAGTTTGTTTTAGTTACCTTTTCAAGTTAGATTATCGTTCTCCACGTTTTTTAAGCTTCTCCGTTACAATTCCTTTCAAATAAATGGAATATAAAGTGCGGTACCAAAACATGCGATGGCACCCGCCCAACTGTACCTAATGTAACACCCGGGTAATTGCACTGCGCCTGTTCGCTACTTCCGTATCAATAAAATGGTGACGTCATTCCGTCCTCGGTTCACTTAATTTCGCCAAAGCTCCGCAAACGAATACTCGGCAATCGATGCAATTATTGAACGCGGAATATTTGGTTCCTTGCAGCAATTCTATAAAATTGCGAGAATATTGGAGTTTGCAGTTATGCAACCAATGGTATTCTGCTGTCGAACTAGTATGATGTCGTTCAATCGTGACTCATTGGACTCGCATTGCCATCTGTGCTTTTCGTCAATTTTATTTAAATTTAAGCATGTTGTTATATCTGTTGTAGTGCCCTGTTTTGCGAAATAAATGTTTTTCTTTCTTCTTTCTTTCTTTCTTATTGTGTACTAGAGCTCTGCCCGCATTTTCGAGGATAATAAGTAGGATGTCTTGTTTCATATCATAGTCCAGTAGTGTGAATTGAAAATTGATCGCACTTAAATTTGAGCGAGATCTGACGAGTAGTTTTTGAGTTATCCCTAATTTTGAAGTCAGTTATTTTTTGTCAAGAATTATTTGATTATCCAATTACTTAATTATGTTATTCTAAAGTATAGAATAACGTAATTAAAAACACTTAACAAAGATTCAATGCACATAATATACACAATATACTAATTAGATATGTATTATATTATACCTGGACCCAGTTTAAAATTTCTATTTTCTTTTAAATCAAATTAGCTGGGAATGGAACTTAAGACTTTAGGAAGTTTAGTGTCATCGAAATCATCGTTAATAAAATATATTGATAATAACTGGCTTGATAAAGAGAACTCGTTTGAGACCCCTTGGAAAACCTTCGTACTACGTACCAAAAGGTACTCCATAAATTGTTGTCAAAGGTCTGAAAAGTCTGCCAATCGGCACTAGATCCGTATGGTGAATTATGGCATAAGCCATTCTCATTCCAAGCTTACCAGTTTGACAGTACGGGTGTAGTGATAAATCAGGGTTCCCTAGCTAAAAAGATTCCTGATCTATCGAAATCAAAATGAATGTTCTGTACCGGTCAAGAACCCGGAATTCTATTAAAGGATACCGGTATTAAAATTAATGAAATCCTATCTGCAAACGTGAACGGACCGAAAGCTTTTATTGCGGAAAGGGTCGGCAAGAATAGTCGAGTCATCCAGATACCTATATCTTCGCGGTAGGTTATATCACAGACGGTAGAAGCAAGTTTGCCGTCGATATTTATTTGTGTTCGACTTCCCTTGTTCCAAGCGCTCGCGTTATTTATTTACCAGCAACTAACGAACCAACGGAAGCAAGAGAAAAACTATTTTTAATTTAGCGACATCTGTATCATATTTTGTTAGTTTTAAATGTATACCATTTAATACTATACATTTGTTTGATAAAATAAGGGGTCTTATATGTATGTACATGTGGTAGTTTATATTTCGACACTTCTATATGGATTGGTCGTTATATTATATCCAGGTGCCCGGATTGTAATCTTGACAAGTCTATATTATAATAAATTTTCTGAGTCTAAAAAAAAACTCTACTTCAAATAACCTCAGGCCTAAAGTAACCTACGATTTAAATGAAATGCAGGAGGATTTCTGTGCCAATTTTAATTTATTTCTGCTTAAGTGAATCTATTTAAGACCTCTGTGCCCTTGGGATATTCGCCTCTTAATTAAAACCAGCAGTGGCTTCAAATCAAGTAGAAAAACATTTTAAACCTACTATTTATTAAAACTTTTTCATAACTCAAATATCTTAGAAATTATATCACTTACGAAATTTCATCGCTGAATACTTTTTAATTGCGATTTTTCGTTTTCTGACATTCTGAGATTTTCTGAGATTCGTCGACAGACACATGTTTCATCAATGGCCGCATGATGGCCGCTGAAATGAAAATATTTCAAAATGGCGGTACTCGTAAATATGCCAATTAGGTTCAATGCACTTTAAAAATTAAAAAAAATCGAAATACTTATGGCGAGCTCTTTGATTTTATACCCATCTTCTTCACTTCAAACAATGGCATCTCACTGCCACTTGTTGTTTTTAATTTCACTTATGTAAGAACACTTGGGTTATCAAGACGAATTTAAAGATATCTTAATTGTATAAATCTGCGTAGCAGTTCGGAAAATACGAGGTAATCTAGAATATTACATGCATACATACATACATACACATACAAGATAGGCGCGAAAAACGTCACCCTTCCTGGCAGTCGGTTAAAAAAAAACTTGAGAGGTGTCAAGGGACACCCGGATGGAACGAAGTTCCTTGCAGTCAGTACTAGGACAGCAAAAACATGCAGCAAGTGTGCCTGTTACGTATGCCCCTTAACATTAGGCTAAGTTACTAATTACCTTATTTACCTTGTTAGTATTATCTACTAACCTTTAGACCCATAAGTTAGTAAGTAAATCATTATTAATGTATAACTAAATAAAGCCAACACATCTACATTGTTTACTTTAAGCTAGTAAATAAGTCATTGTTAATTATGTATTAAGTAAATAACCAATACCCCTCTTCACCCTCTTCCCGGCGCTCAGTCGTTATCCCCTCCTTTCTAAACCATTTAAATACCCTTGTATCCCCAAGATCCAGACACATTCTATCTCCGATCCTATTATTAACAACATCTCTAAATCTTTAGTTATAATTTCTATTTCTTTTACTACGTTATTCATTGTTATTATATTAAATTGTGAACAATTAAAGTAATTATTTTAAAAAAGATTATTTATTCCGCGACCACGTAACAAATTTGGCGCAGTCGGTAGGATAAATCACAAGAAGACGAACACAAACGTGTGGAGAGAAGAAAATCGTCGCACGGTAGCTGCAGGCTTTTGAACGTGTTCGCCGAACGTGATGCTCCTGTATTTGACGTTACTGTGGTAAGTGGCATAAATTGTCTGCTCAATCCCTTGTTTTGTCTTCCCATATCTTGTATATTCATTGTGTACCATATCTATCTATGTCTTACCCTATAAAATACGAACCATCCTCCGAATCCACTTTATCTAGAAACGTTACAGAAATCACAAAAATGTCTCTTGACATAAGCACTCTTCTTAAATTAATCCCTACATTCGACACAACACAACCGCAACAAGTTTATAGATTTATTAGATCATGTGACTCCGCATTCAAAATATCCAGTAAAAACGACGAAACAATTTTATTAGTTTATGCCCTTAACAACATCACTGGAACAGGCGCTTCCGACGTCCACTGTAAACAACATGCTTGTTGGGACGACCTTAAGTCGTATCTAATAGAAAAATTTTCTAACGTTAAAACCATTTCCCATTTAAATCTTGAACTTCAATCCATGTTCCAAAAACCTGGCGAAAGCCTCACAGACTATTTTCATAGAGTAGATTTGTGCCGAAGCAAAATTATTGAAAAATTAAATACAGAGGTATCGGACGACAGCCTTAAAGGTCGAATTACGACTACCGAGGAAACCGCCTTAAGTGTCTTTGTCAATGGCCTCTCTAGCGAAATAGGTACAATGCTACGAACAAAAGGTTTTCAAAGCCTTAACGAGGCAGGGCGATTTGCCATGCAAGAGGATAAAATTAGGTCCATGAATGCTGCCAGACAAGCACTATTTAAATCTTCAACAAGTAACAACAATAAAGTCATACAAAGAAACAATACTAACAATTTGCCTTCTACCTCCCGCACTAACACAAACAACTCTATTCTAAAAATATGTAACTATTGTAAAAACGTAGGACATCTTATCTCTGAATGCCGCAAAAGAGCTTATAATAATAACTTGCGCAATAGTCAAGCTCCTCCTCCAATGCGTGCTCCACCAAATTCCCCTATACGCCCGCCAATGCAGCGTGCTCTACCAGCACCCCCTGCACGTGTAAATTATTTAAACTCAGAAGCGACCAACGAGATGAGCAGCTCCTTGGAAATCGCTACAGTCCCCTGCTCAACGATCCAAACACCAACATCAACCCCGAATACGGAGAACCTCCAACTCGAATGGTAAATAAACATTCATTATCGTTAGAGCCAAAGCATAATCGCAGCTCGTTTAACTCAGTCCATCGGCGACAAACAATAGCTGCTACTAATGAGTATGATGCGTCACCAGTCTATAGGAGACAATACAAAGACGCAGCTACACAAACGGACTCTAACAACACATTTCAAAATCCTTCTATATCTTACAACACAATTCCATTCCAATCGGTAACTCACGAACAGGGTAACCAGCCCCAAACTCTCAGTACCGAAATTACCAATTCCAGAACTCCTAACTCAATAAGACCTACTATATCTACTAATTCTACTATTCCAACAAGTTCCATATCTACCAATCCTACTATTTCTAATAAAACTACTATATCTGACAACACTACTATGTCCACAAATCCTACTATTTCTAACAACGTTCCTAAACTCACGGGTCCTACTATATCTAACACACCTACTAATACTACTAAGCCTATCATCTCTACTAAATCTCGTAAGCCTAATAAACGAAAACATACCAAATCAAAGCCTATACCTAACACAGAGTCTCAATCTCAAAAACCCATTCCTTCCAAATCAGAACCTAACATTCAATCTTATGCTATTTCCTCTTTGAACGATATTCCTCCTGAAAACTTACTCCATTGCACTTTCCAAGTTGAAAACCATCCTGTTACTCTCCTCATCGATACCGGTGCAGGAATCTCTATTATAAGGCGTGATAAAATAGGTACAGCACAGATAAATAACTCTGATGTAGTTTCTATAATAGGTGTTTCAAGCACACAAACATCGACAAACAGTTATGGTTCCACAGAAATCTCATTAGACAACTTCCCTAAATTCAAATTCCATGTAGCTAATCTTAATATAAAAGCAGACGGTATTCTTGGAAACGATTTCATGACAAAATTCAACGTAAACATCTATGTACAATCGAAAACAATGCGTATTCACGATAAGACTTACAAACTTCATTATCTTAACGAACTCCTTTCCAATAACCAGGATAATAATCCAGATAAGCAATTTCTTGCTAATAGATCAGAAACAGTCATTAAGTGCAGAACTAATACTATTTGCTCGGGTACAGCATTAGTTGATAAACAAACATTAGATAACGATATTGTTATTCCCAGCGCATTAGTTAACGTCGTAAACAATTTATTTTCTATTACTTGTGTGAACACTTCCAAAACCGATAAGCTAATCACTACCCCTGTTATTAATGTTGACCCTTGTGACTATGATAACTATATTGAAACAGACAACAGACATGACCAACCCATCGTGATAAACAATTTAAACTTTACAGACAGACAAAATAAAGTTATGCAATTAATAAGAAAGGAACACTTAAATTCCGAAGAGACCGAATCATTAGATAAAATAATATCAGAATACTCCGACATATTTTTCATCGAAGGCGACTCTCTCACTTTTAGCAATCACACAAAACACCGAATCCCGACAACATCGAACACTCCTATTCACACTAAGACATACAGATTCCCACAAGTCCATGAGAACGAAGTCAAGACTCAAGTTCAGAAAATGCTAGATCAAAACATAATTCAACCTAGTACATCTCCTTGGAGTAGCCCCATCTGGGTAGTGCCTAAAAAACTAGATGCTTCTGGAAAACAGAAATGGCGCCTAGTCATAGACTACCGTAAATTAAATGACATAACTGTAGGCGACAGCTATCCACTCCCAAACATCACTGACATTTTAGACAAACTAGGACACTCACAATACTTCACCACACTAGACCTTGCCTCAGGATTTCACCAACTTGAAGTTGAGCCAGAAGACATACCTAAAACAGCGTTCAATACACCTTATGGTCATTACGAATATAAAAGAATGCCATTTGGGCTAAAAAACGCCCCTAGTACATTCCAACGTGTAATGGACTCTGTACTTTCTGGTTTACAAGGTGAAAGATGTTTCGTTTACTTAGATGACATTGTTGTATTTGCATCTAGCTTACAAGAACATGAACAGAAACTCCGTGAAGTATTTTCAAGACTCCAAAAATATGAATTGAAAGTTCAACCTGACAAATGCGAATTTCTACGACGTGAAGTTGCATACTTAGGTCATATTATTTCAAGCGAAGGCGTAAAACCTAACCCAGACAAAATCCAGGCTGTCAAAAACTTTCCAATTCCAAAATGTTGTAAAGACATTAAAGCTTTCCTAGGTCTTACAGGATATTATCGCCGATTCATTTCTAACTTCAGTAAAATTACCAAGCCTCTTACTAGCCTCCTAAAGAAAGACGTTCCATTCGTTTGGAGTGAGTCTCAACAAACAGCATTTGAACAATGTAAACAGCTTCTAATCAGTCCACCTATTCTACAATACCCTGATTTCACAAAAGAATTTATCCTGACAACTGATGCTTCAATACATGCAATTGGTGCAGTTCTATCACAAGGCCAAATCGGCAAAGATCTTCCCATCGCATATGCATCTCGCACTCTCAATAAATCTGAAAACAATTATTCGACAATAGAACGGGAACTTTTGGCAATAGTTTGGGCAGTCAAACATTTCCGACCCTACCTCTTTGGCAGAAAGTTCAAGATTGTTACAGACCACAAACCCCTCACTTGGTTATTTTCTATAAAAGATCCAGGTAGTCGTCTCGTTAGATGGAGATTAAAATTAGAAGAATTCGATTATGAAGTTATTTACAAAGCAGGCAAAAATAACACAAACGCAGACGCATTATCGCGACCTCCTGTCATAAACACCAATGCCGTGAACTCCCCAATTCATGCTAACATTTCAAGACCCACTCACGATCCTTCAGATGACTATTTACAAATAAATTATGAACATTTCGCTGAAAACTCTACTTACAGTTTTGACACTTCAAACCTCCACATCACACCTGATAACCTCTTAGATGAACGACACAAGGACATATTTATTCCCGTTTCGTGCGAACTTTCCGATAAAAATGATCATTTCAACAAAGCCATTTCCATGTGCTCTCAAGTAGACACATATTTACAAAAACATAAAACACTCTACGACACTGACTTATTAATTTCGAATACTAACCAAAATATAATATTCGGTTGTACAAGACCAACACACTTCGATGCATGGGATTCCGAAAGTTATTTTAAAACTCTCCTAAGCTGTATCCATAACCATGATATCAAAACACTTTATGTCCCAGATCTTAAAAACGATCCCACATGCAAATTACAAGGTAATGATCAATTACACATCACCGCATATCTAGCTGATGCTTACGAATGCAACATTACCATTTGTGAAGATAGGATTAAACACCCAACTCCCGAACAAATTCCTGAAATTTTAAAAACCTTTCACGATGACCCCCTATCAGGACATAGAGGAATTGTGGAAACAACGCGCAAAGTAAGATCAGAATATTTTTGGAAAGGCATGACAGACACCATTAAAGATTACATCAACAATTGTAAGATATGCCAGCGCAACAAAATACAGCGAAAGATATTTAAAGCTCCTATGGTTCTTACTACTTCCTCCTCAGAACCATTCGAACGAGTAACCATCGATCTAGTTTCTTATTCTGATATTACGGGCGATTCTAATAAATACATTTTAACACTACAAGATGATTTAACTAGATTTGTACAAGCTTACCCTATTCCCGATAAACAAGCAATAACTATCGCAAAATCTCTACTTATTTTCTGCCAACATTATGGTATTCCAAAACGTTTTCACTCCGACCAAGGTGGAGAATTTGTAAATACTATTCTCAAACAACTAATTAAGTTATTAGGTTCCCATCACACATTTAGCACAGCATATCATCCACAAACTAATGGTTCTTTAGAACGATTCCACGCGGTTCTCAGAGATCACATCCGTATGTATTCCACAAAATCTTCCCACAACTGGGATCAAATCGTGCCCCTTGCAATTATGTGCCATAACACTTCACTTAACCAGTCAACTGGCTTCACGCCTCACGAACTACTATTTGGATACAAACCCCGATTATTATACACTCTAAAAGAAATGCGCGAATATACAACCAACGATTACCTGAATGACCTCAACGAAAGGCTTAAAATCTCTCGTGACATAGCTCAGCGCAATCTTGACAATATGAAAGAAAGAGCTAAAACCCGCTATGACAATCATATAAAAAATATAGCCGACTTTCAGCTAGGTGACAGCGTAATGCTGAAAGTTCCAAATCCAAACAATCTAGACAGTAAATGGGACGGACCATATAAGATTATAAGGAAAGGATTTAACGAAAATTATATTATAAGAAAATCCGGAAAAAACCACTTAGTACATGGTAATAGGTTAAGACCAGTACAAGATCTTGATAAAGAAAATTAATCTTCTTTCAGGTTGCCTCACCTAGAAATGGCAAGTCCTTTACCACCTCCTACTCACGAATCATCTCATATAGAAAATAAGTTTATAGAAATTATGAATAATCCCTATTTTAGTTTTACTATATGTTCTATACTCAAACTAATATTTTACATACTTCTTTACAAAATATACATTTTTTCAAAATCATTTTACAATTCTAAAATTAAGAGAACTAATAAACTAATGCAGTCAAATATTTTATCCGTTGCAGGTACTCCACAATAATAAGTGTAGGTGGAAGTACAGTAACAATAGACCAATTACCCTCTAAGTCTGGATTCTATTACCAACCCCTAGGTGATGTCCTCATTTCAGAAAGTTCATGGAAACTTGTTGTGTATAGAAACCTAGAACCCCTATTCTTATCACGTGACTCTCTAAAACGCCTAATTTCTAATTATGAAACCCTAGTAAATAATTATAAACATACTACACCCAGCACATACACAACGAATTCCTTTATAAAAGTCAATTTAGACAAAATTGAAACTAAATTAAGCGAACTCAGTTATTATACCAGCAACCGCCGCGTCAAACGAGAATTAATAGATGGTTTAAGCACTATCCTTAAATGGCTCATAGGTACTCCAGATGCAAAGGATGCAAAGTACTATGACCAATGTATTGAATTATTAGAAAAACAACAATTAGACAATAATCACATACTTAAACAACAGCTTCAAATTATCTCGTCAACCATTTATAACTTCAATGAAACCATTGCAAAGATATCTTACGATGAATATTCCATAAATGACAACCTTCAAAAAGTTAGCTTATATTTAAATAAAACGAACACTATTATTTTTGATCTTCAAGCTTCGGAACAAATATCCTCTGTGTCTATACAAATATTAGAATCCGTTATATCACTAGAAAGGGAACTAGATGATATCATAACAAGTATTTTGTTTATTAAGTCGGGAGCAATTCATCCATCAATTATTTTGTTGGAGGTTGTATATATTATAAACTAAAATAATGTAATCTGACGGATGTGTAAAAAAGGAATAAGTGAGTTTGAAATAAACGTCTAAAACGAAAAGTGTGTAGACGTAGTTGAATATTTTGATACCTCTGTATTTAACTTAAGTGTGCTAAACTTAGGTTATTAAAACATCTGCCAGATTAAGGGTGTGTGTTGGAGGTTGTATATATTATAAACTAAAATAATGTAATCTGACGGATGTGTAAAAAAGGAATAAGTGAGTTTGAAATAAACGTCTAAAACGAAAAGTCGTTTTCCTATATTATATCTACAAAAACCCTGTATATAATGTAGGAGCAGCCCCATTTTCCTACATATTTCAACTGTACGAATTTATAAAGAACTTTTAGCAACGAATCACATCAGAACGACTAGCAACTTGGTAGCACCTATAACCTTACAAAATATTCACGACATTTTAGAGTCAACAACACTTACATCTTATATATATCTGAATAAATTAGTATATGTAATAGAATTTCCCTTAGTCAAAAATGAAAAATTTAACCTCTATCATATATATTCCATACCCATCAAACATTCCAACTCCTCCTTTTACTCAACCCTATTCCCTGAGCAAACATACATTGCCACTTCTACTACACGTCAACACTACGTGAGCACAAGTTTCCTAGATGGATGTAAAACGTTCGCACCGAAGAAAAGAGTCTGTAAAGATCTCCCTATCTACAACCAGAATTCAAGACCTATTTGTGAGATGGCAGTCCTACAGAAAACGAGTACAGACCTTCCAGCATCTTGTGAATTAGTCACATTCGCAGCTCAAGTCAACACTTTTCAAGTTATTGGAAACAATAAATGGATATTCATTCTGCGAGATACTACCCCATACGTAGTAGAATGCGGTGAGAATATTGAACATAAAGAAATTTCAGGTGCAGGAATTATCACCCTTCACCCAGGATGTAAATTCTACACATCATTCGTAACACTAAATGCAGAAGAAGATACAACAACGAATGTAACTCATCCTATTATTACAGTCAACCTAGAAGAAGCCTGTATTCCAGAAACATTGAAACTATCTCCTCCAGAAATAACTCCCATAATTGTCAAGAACATTCCTCTTGACTCACTCAAAGTAATACAAGAACAAGTTAAAACACAGCGAAAACTTATAGAAGAAAATCAACCATTATTCAACCGCAATACTATATCCCAAATTTCCTTTGTCAATATGGGACTTGGCATACTTATGATCGCATTTTTAATTTATAAATGTTGTCCATGGCGTCGAGTCCTCCCACTACCGTGGAAGTCAACAAGCAATGATCAAGACTCACGTGGATGCATAAATATATTTAACAACTGCTTCGACAACTCCAGGCGGAGACAAGTCATAGAAATTCCAATGGCTTCCATATCCACATCGTGCATCTCGGAAGATGAAGAAGAAGAAGGAGAAAACCAAAATCCTCAAAAATCGGGCACATCAAAAAAGGCCCGATCTTTATTTTAAGGGGGGAGGTGTTACGTATGCCCCTTAACATTAGGCTAAGTTACTAATTACCTTATTTACCTTGTTAGTATTATCTACTAACCTTTAGACCCATAAGTTAGTAAGTAAATCATTATTAATGTATAACTAAATAAAGCCAACACATCTACATTGTTTACTTTAAGCTAGTAAATAAGTCATTGTTAATTATGTATTAAGTAAATAACCAATACCCCTCTTCACCCTCTTCCCGGCGCTCAGTCGTTATCCCCTCCTTTCTAAACCATTTAAATACCCTTGTATCCCCAAGATCCAGACACATTCTATCTCCGATCCTATTATTAACAACATCTCTAAATCTTTAGTTATAATTTCTATTTCTTTTACTACGTTATTCATTGTTATTATATTAAATTGTGAACAATTAAAGTAATTATTTTAAAAAAGATTATTTATTCCGCGACCACGTAACATGCCTAAGGTATTCTCACGAAATTTAATACCTTAGATTTGTTTTGGCACACTCGCTTGCATGTTTTGCTATCCTAGTACTCTGGCTTGCTTTCTATGTAAAAAAAACTACGACGGCAAAGTGTCGTTACTGCCGGTAAAGTAAAGTGTCGTTACCAAATTTTCCGCCTAGCCCCCTTTCGCAACGCGCGATAAGGAACTTCGTTCCAACATGCCTATAGTAAGTTCTAAATGCTTCACTACTGTCCAATTTAAATCCCGTTTTCCTATTTTCATCGCCGTTTAATTTTTTCTCCAACACGATGTAACATAGTGCCGTCCGCACCATAAGGTCATAAAAGTCATTTGTCATTGTCGACGGCTCGAGCGGCCATGTTTTATTTATCGGCCGCCATTAAATCCGTCGAAGTATCGATACAAGGGCAAAACAAAACAACCGTGAAAGTGCAGTTTTACGAAAACTTAGACAGTCATGCCTATACTCATATATAGCTGTCTTTGTATGACATTCAATAAAAAAAGTCATTAATTTTTGCACTCGTGTAACGTTAGGGCTGTAACACACATACTCGTCACACACACACACACACACACACATACACACACGACACGTGGCACATTCGATTCAGCAGTAGGTATTTGGAGTCACTGTCAACAAACCCGACACATAATATTTAGCTAGAGCCAATCGGCAAAGCCGCCCAGAACTTCGTACGGTATTCTGATACAAAGAGCCGACTCGGCATAATTCCCCTTAGATTCGAATTTTCGAATTTATTGTTAACTAACTTCAAATTATTCAGTCTCGGGGACCTATTTTTTGAGGTTATACATGCTTTACGCATTATTTTATTATGTGCCTTGGAGGAGCTTACTTAGGTAAAACCTGCTTATATGTAACATCGTTTGCATTAATTGCGTTTATTTCTCAAGAAATCACATTTTCGCTAAAACATACTTGACTCGTTTTGCCTTGAGATCCGAACAACACACGGCAGCTTCAAAGCTGTGAAACGAGTTGATTTCATTATTTATTACCGCTCTGGGTGCAAATAAGTGCTTCTGAGATGCACGGAGGAAAAGACGTTATGGATTGTGCAAAGAATTTTCTTAAATAAAACATTTTTTCCATTCAAGGATCATTGATAAGCTAGCCATATAAATAAATTATATTATGTTCTATTCAGAAATCCATGTTATCATAAATGGAACTTCATAAAAGATAAAGATGAAATAAATACGTTATATATTATCTGTACTACTCGTATCCACGAGTAAACGAAATATTTTTTGTAATAATTTTTTTTCTCGATCGGGATTGAGCCTGTTAGACTGTTGCTTTATCGTTTGCTTCATGACTATTATATCTCTGGATAATTAAACACATCCATCCAGTATTCATTACAATAGTTTCATAAATACATTAGCCGCATCATTCTGTTCAGCCATTGATCTGCGTCACTGTCGTTCATTACGTTAAGATTTATACCGCAGCAACGTTGCGTTACGCTGTGAATTATTACGACAAATATTTAGATATGTCGCTGTGTCCAATTTGGACCTCTGCTGACTATTCTATTAACAGTTATTATTATTAAGGTCCAAGGGAATACTTCTTTACATTGATTTACAGTTACGGTATGGTATATTTAACAGACAGACAAATTCATAACAAGACAATAGCTGGACTGCTTAGGCGGTTATGTCTTGAGGAGGATGTTTTATGCAAGTGTTATTTTCATCTACTTTACTGCCACACTTATTCATAAACATTGCCTCTGTTCAGAACTACTTATCGGTTCTATCGCTATTTTAGTAGCGAATGGTAATAACTTTATATATAATAGCAACAGGCACTTCTCTTGTGTCCTCTGTTACTATAAAAAAAAAACAATATTCTAACAATATTCAAAATAATAAATATGATAATAATTTTTTTTTTTCAAAACGAGCGATTTTACATAAGCAGGTGCGATATTTCGTGACCGGCGTTTTTGTGTCACAAATCTTAAAATTTCACTCTCATCATATTATCCATTTATTTCATAACGCGCCTAAAGAAGTATAACTTCAAAAATGTACAGCCCGTATTTTGCAATTGTCCATAAAAACCTAAGCAATTGAGTTCCAAAACTAATCATTGAACTATTTCCGCTTATGTCAACACAAAGTGACAATGTAAATAAGGTTAAAGTTCCATTCGAGTTAGAAAAAGGGTATGATGTCGAGCACCCAAGGATACAAACTAAAACCATTGATGTTCGCGAAAGTTACATGTAACCCTTACTTCGGTTCGATAAAATAAAAGTCCCTGTTTCCTGATAGTTTATTTCATTTTAAACAGGTTAGGAGATCCTTATTATCCTTTTGTGCATCACAGCACCAAAGCTTCAGCTTTATGGAATATCCTAAAGTTATAATTTTATCGATTTTTAAGAATATAATGTTGATTTAATATTGCCTTGTAATGAATGTTAAATCAATGTTGTGTAGCTCCTTTGCCCTAACTCAGAGTCACTAACGGTTACTTAAATCGCTCATTATTCAAGAATCACCATACAAATTTTGTACTAAGGAGCGATTTAAGTAACCATTAGGGAATCTGAGTTGGGGCGTTTGACAAGTAAATTTTAGAGATTTTTATATGACGAGGTAATAAAACCGTCATTCAAGCCGGTATCTAGATGGTAGAGTTCGGTGACCTCTAACGGGAGAGACCTGGTATGTTTAGCAGGAAACACTTCAGGAATCAGGAGAGGTGAAGGTCAAGAGGACTCAACGACAAATTAAGCTCCTTAAGCCTAAATTTTTTATAAAATAACCACCTCACCCTTCGAATTACCTTCGTTTTGGAATTTCTCCATAAGACACAAAGTTGAATGCTAAGGTCACTTGAATGCACCATAGCTGAAGTAAGCAATGGTAATGCTATTTAAAATTTAAGGAATCTTGTACTTAGTAGAGAAAATATTTATTTCACAGTCGGAAATTCATTTTTATGCATGTCGAAATATTTACTAATCTCACTACAACGTATAAAAATCTGATGGAAATATTTAAAAAGGACTTAACAAATAAGAAACAAGAAGGAACATAAATACCTGCGGGAACCAGACAATTGCTACGTGTGGTTTACCTTTACAATCCTTAATAACGTCGCTTACGTGGAGTGGAGCCTTTTAATTTTTTTCTAAACCGTCACTATCGTTACGTAGTTCTGGCCGGAAAGTAACAAAGGACAATTCATTGCAACGCCACTTTTTCTTCAGAGTGGCGACAATGGGGAAAAACGAGGGTTTTTAAGCGTCTACTGCCGGAGATTAATAGCTGCCGACAAATACTCGCTGAGAACTAACGACTTGTTGTCCACTAAATGGAGTGGTTCCGGGGACTTTGTGTAGACTAACCCGTTTAAGTTGGTGACACTTTACTTTCTATATATTTTCACTGATATAGCATCAATAGCATTTGTATTGGTTATAATAGTTGTGACTTGTAGTTGAATTACGTATGTTACGGAGATTGTAGCTATTTTGTTTTTGTCCGAAATATTATTCTCTGCGTTCGCAACACTTCCTTGGCAATAGAGTTGTAATAAAATTCATTTTGTTGCCATGTTTTCCTGTTACTGGAGGCAATGGGGGAAAACCGAGTTTTAAAGCATCTACTGCCGGATATTAATAGTCGTGGAGAAAAAACGAATTGCTGTCTGCTTAATGGATTGGTTGGATGGATTGGATGGATTTCAGATGCTGCTGTATACTAATACATGTTGTTAAACGGTAATTCAGTGCAAATATTCGGTAGAGCAGTGATGACCTAGCGGTTAGAACATTAGTCTCCTGAACGGAGGGGCCCGAGTTCAAATCCTGGCACGCACCTCTAATTTTCAAATATTATGAGCGTATTAGTTAATTATCACTTGCTTCCGTGAGGGAAAACATCGTGAGGAAACCTGCACACCGGATAGTTCTCTATAAAGTTCTCAAAGGTGTGTGAAATCTACCAATCCGCACTTGGCCAGCGTGGTAGACTATGTACCCCACAAATTCAAATTGTCAGAAGAGACCCCAAGCCCAGCAGTGGGATCATTATTGGTTGTTGCTTTGCTTTGCTTTATACGGTAATTCAAGTATTTCATACAATGCAAATAATACAGCCTAAAGATTTTTTTTTTCATGGAAATACAAACGACAAACGGGCAGAGAATACTGCGGATTGGTTAGGAGACAAAGAATCTTATGCCTTGGAATAGGAATCAATCAACAATCCTAAAACACAGGAAGAAGGGAAACAAGGGTTTTAAAGCGACTTCTGACAGGAATGAATTGCGCGCCACGAAAAACTAACGATTTGTTCTCAGTTCAATGGAGTGGTTCCGACAATCGGTGGCGTAACTTATTTTATTATCTTATGAAAATGGACCTGCAAAGTATGGCACGAGAAAGTTGAATTTAACTTTGAATTTTCCATAATATTAGAATGTTTTTATCGTAGTGGAGATTTAACAATATTTTATTTGTTTTGTTGGCGTGCTTTAGTATGTAATGTGTATGATCGAATAAAATAATGTGATCAAAACAGCATTTAATTCAAATGCTGTGTCTTTGAATTAATAATATAATCAAATGTAATGATATTTATAACCCTCCTTACAGTTGAAGTTAAACCACAACCAGAAGAAATAATTTATTAAGCTATATAAATTTATTATGCCAGTAATAAACAATTCCCTACTTTTTAGGGTTCCGTAGCCAAATGGCAAAAAACGGAACCCTTATAGATTCGTCATGTCTGTCTGTCTGTCTGTCTGTCTGTCTGTCTGTCCGTATGTCACAGCCACTTTTTTCCGAAACTATAGGAACTATAATGTTGAAACTTGGTAAGTAGATGTATTCTGTGAACCGCATTAAGATTTTCACACAAAAATAGAAAAAAAAACAATAAATGTTGGGGGTTCCCCATACTTAGAACTGAAACTCAAAAAAAAAATTTTCATCAAACCCATACGTGTGGGGTGGGTATCTATAAATAGGTCTTCAAAAATGATATTGAGGTTTCTAATATCATTTTTTTCTAAACTGATCTGTTTGCGCGAGAGACACTTCCAAAGTGGTTAAATGTGTGTCCCCCCCCCCCTGTAACTTCTAAAATAAGAGAATGATAAAACTAAAAAAAAATATATGGTCTACATTACCATGCAAACTTCCACCGAAAATTGGTTTGAACGAGATCTAGTAAGTAGTTTTTTTTAATACGTCATAAATCGTAAACCGCAATTTACCTCGATCAAAGTTACAACGAACTTCAAGTACTTTTATACTATGTTACTTGCTGCTACGGAACCCTTCATGGGTGAGTCCGACTCGCACTTGGCCGCTTTTTTCTGCAGCCGAGATTGGTCCTTGATATTATTGATGTCATTGACACATGGGCAAAAGGAATCACTAACCATCCGGTGACATATCCATTTCAGCTATTTCAATTAAAAAGTCATTTAGCATTCCAAAAAGTACACCATTCCGTTTATTTCAATGTCGGGTAATGATCTCGTAATATGCAAATTTTAATGCGCCATTTAATCCGAGGCACGTAAAAATATCTGTTTTATTTTGGACTGAAAGACTTTGAAAACATTAGCTTTTGCCACCCTCTTTACTTTTGATGTAAGCTTCTGAAGGCAGATAATACCACCCTCCCTTCGTGAATACCGGTGGAGTAGAATGAGGGTACTTATATATAAATTTGGTTTAAGAATTTTATTTTTTATGAAGACAATCGTCACATGAGAACGAATACGAAACATGAGATAAATTGAAAGCAATCCGGTAGCACTTCTTTTTGTATGGTTTCACTCGGCATACATTAATATTCAAGTCCATGACATTCTTGTGGTCGTGGCTCAGGTAACAGTATTTTTCCACTAGATGTTTTTTTTTTATTCAAAGTTCACAAGTATAATAAAATATAAAAATAATAAAATAATAAAATATTCGAAAAACAATACAAAGTGACGTAACAGTAGAGCACTACCTCAACCCGCTCCGCGTAGACGTGCAATAGTTTTTGAAACTGGACAAATCCATATTTATCATTGATTGTCTCATTTATAAACGGTTGTTTAAAGTTACTCTTTCTTAAATCAATACCTAGGATATTCACACCGAACCCATAAACAAAACATGTTAGACTCGATAACCCTCACCAAATCTTGTATATTACACGGGCCGTCGAGCAACTTTATCTACCTTTTTACTAGAAAAACTTCATGTAGCGACAGTGACACAGAAATTTTATGCGCCATAAAAACGGTATCTTACATTCGGACATTAAATTTGATGTCGGGAGTAAACGAATACTATCTGAAGATTACTCTGTATTTCCGCTGATTTGTAGCCGGAATAAATACCTCATAAAATAACTTCAAGTTTACTTATTCTTACCTAATCTTCTAAATGTATTTCCACGCAGACCTTATAGTGAGCAACTAAGGGCTGTAGATTTTTGACGTGATAACGTCTATTAAAACGATGAACGCCGGGCGCACGCACGAAAAAGCATGACTCATTGTCCCGTTCCGCGCGAGTGAGAGCGCGGAAAAGCGATAGAGAGGCACGATTGGCTACGATCGGCCGAAGCGCTCAATTTTATCTATAAAAGTATGCAATCATTTCATCAATGTTTTGTCATGACGTTGTCACGTTAAACTACCGTCCGTAAACCGACTTTAGAGACAACTATTTTTCATAAATGTATGATCAGATATGCTCGTAATTCTGAAACTGTTTCGGCAGAAATCAGCCAGCGAGACTGGTGCATTAAGATTCCAATAATGCCTCTAATGAGTTAGTTCCGCAGCACCGCTCATAAGTTTCCGCACACGTACAATACCAATTGATTCAGCTCCAAGTCAATTACATCTTTTGTGATCTTCATCCGTGTTCAATTGCAGTTCAGCGATTTAATGTACAACTTTAAAGGAATTATAACTTCACAACTCGTTAGATTCAATCCAAACATTAGCTTGTTTGTAACTAACGTTTTATTTATGTTTATTCAGTTTACATTACAATTATTATAAGTTAACTAGCAGTCCCAGCCTCGTTTCGCTTCGGGGAAAATAGTCCTTGTCTTTAAGTGAACTTACAGTACCTACCTACTATATATACTATAATATAGTCTATACTTTAACTTGAAGACTTCCCAACATCCCAGCAGAAGTTATAGACACTGTCCGCCAAACACACTGTCTTTCTATTGATCTATTCTGAATGAACACCGCCACAATTAAATTTATGTCGCGCGAATTCTTCAATGTGCGACTACTGCTAAGATGTTATATATGACGGCGCCGCCGTCCAATCGCGCTATAACAGCACGTGCAACGGGCGAGCTCTGGCGGCCACAAGGATGGTGCCGAGCGGTGGAGAGGAAGACGAACGGAGTGGAGACGAACCTCTTTGGTTTAGCACTGCTCGCCTGGTGCACGGGCTGTCACTTTTGGTTTTTATTATTATGATTTGTCAGTGAGAAAAGTCATTATTGTTTTGGTATTGTGAAGTGAGGAAAAACAGAAAAATAAACGAAGTACCTAATTTAACGCAACAATAGTTTCATTGAAGATACCTCCGACAGATATGTCCGACTCCGAGCCTTTATCAGAAGTCCAGAACTCGCCCCCACTACAGTCAATGGGCAACACTCCTAATAGTGTAACGATGGAACAAATGACAATGTTTTCTTCTGGAATGGAATCCATATTTCAAAGAATCGCCGACAATATGACTGTTCAGTCCCTTCAGGTACCAGCCAAATTAATAAACTATGACCCAGATGAGCCTGAGGCTAATGTAGAGAGTTGGTGTTCGCTGAACGAAATAATCATTGAGCAGAAGAAAATAGAAGGTGTAGATTTGATTTTGGCTCTATCACAGTGTCTTAAGGGCCGCGCTGCTACATGTTTAACGAAAATACAACCGGAAAAAATGTCCTGGACTGTCGTCAAAGAGACGTTGATATCAAGATTTTCAAAACCCATGACAATGCAAGAGCATTTCGACGAGATTGTCAAATTTCAATTGGATAGCAATGAGACCCCAGCTGAAGCGGGTGTTCGCTTGTGGCAA
This sequence comes from Thymelicus sylvestris, assembly GCA_911387775.1. Taxonomy (NCBI): domain Eukaryota; kingdom Metazoa; phylum Arthropoda; class Insecta; order Lepidoptera; family Hesperiidae; genus Thymelicus; species Thymelicus sylvestris. The sequence continues at coordinate 19,001,357 of OU426889.1, forward strand.
CTTATTGAAAAAATTCCAGATGTTGATATGCCGGAGAAAGTAGTCACTGGGTTTGCTGTCTCTATATTATCGCACTGTGACGAGAAAATTCGGCGAGAATTAAATTCAGCAGTAATAACCACCAAAAGTCAGCTATTTCGTACGCTACGTAGCTTTACGCTTAAGCGAAAGAATGAAGAATTGATTTCTAGCAACACAGAACAGAAACGTACGCGATCATCTTCATTGTTTCAAGGTTACTGTCGATTTTGCGGTAGACCGGGGCATCGCTTCCTTGAATGTCGAGAGAGACTTCGGCTATCTTCCCCGAGCAATACTGTCCTTACGCCGAAGTTGGAACAACAACGCCCTTCATATAGCCCTCGCTCACGAATCAGTTGCTACGTATGTAATGACCCCAGTCACGTGGCTTCCCGGTGTCCTCTGCGTTATAAGAAAAAAGAAGACGCCACTCCAGCTGCTGAAGCAGGTCCCAGTAGACGAGTCAACCTGTGCTCCAAAACATCGCACGGTGTGTTGCAGATAAGTGGTGTTGATTTTCCGTTTATGTTTGATTCAGGTTCAGAATGTAGTCTCATAAAACTAAGTTGTAGTAATTCAATAAATGGCAAAAGATTTCATGAACAAGTGATTTTGAGAGGCGTTGGGAGTAATGTCATTACGTCCGTGTTACAAATTAAATGTCCAACTACAGTACAAAATATGACATTTGACGTTTTGTATCACGTTTTGCCAGATGAAAATCTTAGTGAAAGTGTATTGTTAGGACGTGATGTTTTAGAAGCAGGGTTGTCTATAAAAATCAGTAACGATACACTTACTTTTATTAAAACTAAAACGTCTAATTCTTGTTTGGCTAAACCTTTTGATGAAAACATGGTTGATACTGATTTGGTAGGTAAAGATAGAGAACGTTTAATTGAGATACTGAAAAAATATTCTGGGTGTTTTATTCAAAATTTACCAACTACGCGTATCACAACTGGTGAGCTAAAAATTGATTTGGTAGATCCTACCAAGACAGTCCACAGGAGACCTTATAGGTTATCTCCCACTGAGCTAGAAATTGTTAAAAAAAGATTGACGAAATGTTAGCTGCAAACATTATTAGAGAAAGTTCCTCACCTTTTGCAAGTCCCATATTATTGGTAAAAAAAAAAGACGGAAGTGATCGTATGTGTGTGGATTACAGAGAGCTCAATAGTAATACACGTTCAGATAGCTACCCTCTTCCGTTGATCAATGACCAGATAGACAAACTACACGGAGCACGGTTTTTCTGCTGCATTGATATGGCTTCTGGCTTTCATCAATTGAAAGTGCATGAAGATTCAATAGAAAAAACCGCCTTTGTTACACCGACGGGCCAGTACGAATTTTTTACCATGCCATTTGGTCTTCGAAATGCTCCACAAGTTTTTCAAAGAGCAATCGATGCAGCATTGAAACCACTTAGTGATAATAAAGTTCTGGTTTATATGGATGATGTACTTTCTACGTCAGAAACGGTTGACGAAGGGTTAGCCCGCCTTGACAAATTGCTAAAAGTTTTGTCAAAGTCCGGGTTTTCGTTTAACTTCAAAAAATGTTCCTTTATGAAGCAAGAGGTCGAATATTTAGGCTATGTTATTTCTTCAGGGGAAGTCAGGCCAAATCCGCGTAAAGTTGAAGCTCTTCGAAATGTTCCTAAACCTACTACAGTTAAGCAAGTTAGGCAATTGGTTGGCTTAGCAACGTATTTGCGGCAATTTATTCCAAACTTCTCACAGTTGTTAAAACCTTTGTATCCTTTGACGTCTGGAAATGGATCTGTCACATGGACTGTTGAACATGACAAAGTTCATAATGAAATTGTCAAACATTTGACATCAGAACCCGTATTGAAAATATTTAACCCCTCTTTGCCGATTGAATTACACACTGATGCGAGTAGTGACGGGTATGGGGCCGTTTTAATTCAGAAGTATGACAATCTTCCTCATGTTGTTGCTTACTTTAGCCACAAAACATCTGACCCGGAGAGTCGCTATCACTCATATGAGTTGGAAACTTTGGCAGTTGTAAAATCTGTGGAATATTTCCGTCACTATCTTTATGGTCGAAAGTTTACTGTATTTACTGATTGCAACGCCTTAAAGGCATCTCACTCCAAGAAAGATCTGACGCCTAGAGTTCACAGATGGTGGGCAATTTTGCAGTCCTATGATTTTGATATAGTGTATAAGGAAGGCAAAAATATGGCTCATGCAGATTTTTTGTCTCGAAATTCCCCTCTTGTGTTACAGGATGTTAGCAATAAGCAAAACGGTCCCAATAGTCCGCAGATTAGAGTTGTAAATCTTTCGGAGCTAGAAAAAGGATGGCTAATTGTAGAACAACAGCGTGATTCTGAAATTTCAGATTTAATTGCTAAGGTTAGATCGAATGAAGTGCCTTCTGAAATTTCACATACATACGATATCAGGAAAGACATAATTTATCGAAAAGTAGAACGAAACAAAACCACCAAGTGGTTACCCATTTTGCCTCATTCTCTGATTTGGTCTTTTATAAGTCATGTGCATAGTGAAATAAAACACTTAGGATATGAAAAAACGCTTGATAAAATATACGATCTTTACTGGTTTCATAACATGGCAAAATGTGTAAAAAAATTTGTAGATTCATGTGTAATTTGTAAATCCTCAAAAGGTTCTTCGGGTACTCAACAGGTACGCCTGCACCCAATACCAAAGGTAGCGGTCCCGTGGCACACTCTTCATTTAGATCTAACAGGAAAACTCAGTGGCAAAAGTGACCGCAAAGAGTACTGTTCTGTTCTTGTTGACGCTTTCACCAAGTTTGTTTTGCTGAAACATGTGTTGAATTTGAACTCTGCTGATGCTATTAAATCCATTAGAGACGCCGTTCATTTGTTTGGTGCTCCTAAAAGAATAATTGCTGATCGTGGACGTTCATATGATAATTCAGACTTTAAAAATTTTTGTAACGAGAACAAAATTGATCTTCATCTTATTGCCACTGGTTCTAGTAGGGCTAACGGGCAGGTTGAGCGAGTGATGAGAACTTTGAAAAGTCTTTTTACAATCGCTGAAACCAACTCTGATAAATCATGGCAGGAACAATTAGGAGATATTCAACTCGCCATTAATAGTACGCGCTGTAGAGTAACGGGATTTACTCCAATAGAATTAATGTTTGGTGTTCAGGGTAGTTCACTTGGAATCTCAAAAATTTTAACTAATTGTGACAACCCTTCTAGATTAGATCTTGAGTCAGCACGGTTAAGCGCTTCCTCTAATATAAGCAAGTTAGCACAAATGGACGTCGTTCGGTTTAATAAAGGCAAAGCTAAAGTACAACTTTTTAAAGTTGGAGATTTCGTTTTCGTTAAAAGTGAAGAGCGTCATCAAACGAAATTAGACCCCAAATATAAAGGTCCTTTTAAGATAACTGCAGTTTTAGAGAACGATAGATATGAGTTGAAACATATTAATGGTTCTAACAGAATATACAAATTCTCTCATGAAAATTTACGCGAAGTGCCACGTGGTCCTTTGGGCTTGTTAGAAACTTCAGAAAATTATAGTGATGATGACGTGACGGCGAATAGTAATAATACTGTATAATTGTGTGGGTAGCGATACTATGTTCATTGATAGTGATACCTTTTTAGTAGATCTGAGTACCATTAGGTACTGTTGTGTGATGTATAGAGAATTAGAGAACTATGGTTGGTCTAGTACGGTCTCAAAAGAAATGTTACATGGTGTTTTGGTTGATGTCGCAACGAAGGCTGTTGAAAAAAAAAGAGATAAAAAAGAGGTAAAAAAAAGAGAGAAGTGAAAATGAAAGGTAAAAAAAAGAGTACCTACTAATAATATGAAATTGTAAAAAAATGGAGTAAAAAAAAAGAGTTGTGATAAAAAAAAAGAGTTGTGATAAAAAAAAGAGTTGTGATAAAAAAAGAGTTGTGATAAAAAAAAAGAGTTGTAAAAAAAAAGGTGTCAAAAAAAAAAGAAAAAAAAAAGGGAAAGAAATGTGAATGAGTCCGGGCCAGCTTAGAACTGAAGGGACGTTGTGCCTGGAGAGTCTTAGAGAGACTGGACCAGGTGTCTGCAGGGTGTATACCGGACCAGACGACAACAGCAGAGTTGCGACATGTCATATTCCGCTCAGGGTGTTGTGAAAGAGACCAGACCATAGTTGTCTTTGTTATACTTTAATTTCATCTGTAGCGTCAGGATGAACGAACAAATGTTTCTTGTCTGCAGATATAATTAATGCGCACGAGGACGAGCGCTTGTCAGTCTGGCCGTGACGGCGCCGCCGTCCAATCGCGCTATAACAGCACGTGCAACGGGCGAGCTCTGGCGGCCACAAGGATGGTGCCGAGCGGTGGAGAGGAAGACGAACGGAGTGGAGACGAACCTCTTTGGTTTAGCACTGCTCGCCTGGTGCACGGGCTGTCACTTTTGGTTTTTATTATTATGATTTGTCAGTGAGAAAAGTCATTATTGTTTTGGTATTGTGAAGTGAGGAAAAACAGAAAAATAAACGAAGTACCTAATTTAACGCAACAATAGTTTCATTGAAGATACCTCCGACAGATATGTCCGACTCCGAGCCTTTATATATATATTATATATGACTAGCTGACCGGGTAAACGTTGTTCTGCCAAAAAAAATTAGGGGTAGGGGGATGAAAAATAGATGTCCGAAACTCCACCCTAGCCGACATACACGCAAAGATCACGAAAATCGGTCGAGCCGTTTCAGAGGAGGTCAACTTCAAAAAAGCGTGACACGAGAATTTTATATATTAGATTAATAGTACCTACTTTTGTATGATTTGTGCGCATTTTCTACGATCTATTACTCATAACGACACCCTTGAGAAGTGGGATAATAATTTACCGTTCTGATTAAGTTCGGGTCAGTAGATTTTAAATGCATTTGCAATTAACAATACTGTGTAAGAATTCTTGCCAGTGACAATCATAATTTCTAAAATTTCAAAAAGTATAGGACAACAACTTACAATTAGTAAATATAAAGTACAAGCACAGCGAATGAAGTGCTTTCTTTGATTTGATTAATTTCTATTAGTTGCCGTTCGCAAGCATCCCAATTTATTGCATCAATATATAGATTCAATAAGTTCCCTCTAACGTGGATGTTAAAAGGATTAGTTCACAGAACCACGGCACATGCTCGCTAGCGATCGATTTAACTTAAATTCAATCTTTTGTGAGCTAAAATCTTTATCTGTGTCGAATTGGGTAATAGAACGGAACTTTGGCGCAACATTTTTGAGAATATCATCCAATTAGATGTTTCTAATTTGTGCTATGTTCGTTTTGATTAGAGCGGGTTTTTGAAAATAACTAAGAATATTGTCAAATAACTGTCCCACTCTTACCCCGGTCACTCACATGCGCGCAAATGTTTGACATTTTTAAGAATGTTTGCACATATGTGAAGGGCGGTCAGGCAAATGGGTTCGCATATGAGTATACAAGCCCATTTCCGCTTCCTCCTACACTTTGTTCACGAATGTTCAATCTTGCTGTTGTTATTATGTTGTTGTCATTCAAATCCATTTTCAATACAGAAAATAAATAGTAGTACGATTAGACGCCACGATCCACGAAACATTAGGAGATACATCACCTTTTTAGTCGTGTGCGCAACTGGTCGCACGAATGTGTGGGAGACTACACGAAGGTTCGAGGTTCGCGCGCTTTGATGTGCGACAAAAAACCGACACAGCTTGGAAAACCCCGAATGCCTCCAAAACTTCGCATAATCATTCGCGAAGGTCGTCCCACACTTGTGGGTTCGCGTATTCGCGCGAATGTGAGTGACCGGTATTAGGCATGGAGACACATTATGGAGAACTCACATGTGTGCTGGTTAGCTCACGATATTTTCCTTCATCAAAGCAAGTGATAATTATCTATTTTAACAATATTATTACCATTTCATTATTTCATCTGCGCTGTATCTATTGTAGGTATCAGCATTGTAGGAAATTACGTTCATTCAAAGTGTTGTATTTTTCAAAGTCTGCATTATTATTATCTGTGACATTTACATCTATCGCAGTCATATTACAAACTAGTAAGCAAAAGCACCGTCGAATCGTTTGAGTAAAACTGTGCCTTTTTAACTAAATAAAATATTTTTTAGCAGAATTGTTAAACTGACCTTCGTTTTATTCGTGAACCAATTGAAAAACACCGCTAAACGTTCGCTCCATGATTAGCTTCCTGAGATTATGTAATTGGAATAAATATCAGTCAGTCACAGTTATATAATAATATAATATAATATAATATTTCTAATATTCCTACGATCAGATCATGATAAGTCGTTTCACATTTCGTTCTCCATAGCTGGCAGAGCTTCCGCTAGGCACCGCGAGCTTTCTATTACTCGAATGAATCATTGCTTTTCACATTTTAGCTCCAAAGTAGCTGCTATGCTTCTTCTTCGTCTCTGGGGTCTGTGGCAGCCAGCTTAGTCTGATGGGACTTACGTTAGTATTGTATACATTATGTTCGTTGCACTCTAAAAATGAACCACAAAATGTTTCAGGTTAGTGCTTTAGATACGAGTTTCTGAAATATGAATGAATTATATGATTTATTATGAATTATAAATGAAAATAACTTACAATCTCAGTAGCTACATAATTATATTGTTAATTGACTGTGACATTGATAAATTAATACCGAGTTATTTTATAGTTCGTTGGGATTGTTTAGAATTGGAATTTTTTTTTGACTGTTATTAATTTTAATTTATTTGACATTTGATATTGTATACCTATCACAGGTAGGACATAGCGATCTCCATTGTATCTCACTATCAACTATGACATTGTACCTATGATCCACAGTAAATAATCTTTGACTTTGACTTTGACTTTAGTTTCCATAAGTTTTGCCTCTTTGTCAACTTTTACGATAAGAACGTAGAAAAAAGCCTGCAGGGTTCCTCAGCTTTTTGCATTTACTTAGACAGAATATGCTACAAATCTATCTTAATTTATATAAATTACGTGTCACGTTGTTTGTCCGCGATAGACTCCTAAACTACTGAACCGATTTTAATGAAATTTGCACACCGTGTGCAGTTTGATCCAACTTGAAAGATAGGATAACTTACATCTCAAAAGAAACTTTTGACAGAACGAAGTCTGTCAGGGCAGCTAGTAGTATAATAATTATTATTACGAAAAGGATTTACCGTAGGCATCAGGATAATACCCACTTTAATGTGCTTGATTAATTCATAAACTTCGATTTTACACCAAACGTTGGCCTCGTGCAAACTGAAATCGAAATAAAATAATTTATTGACACCGAATGCCCCTGGGAAATGGTTTTCGCGCAGCTATGTAGCCTTAGAGAAATGCAAGTCCGTCGTAGATATAAAGAAACTAGGATTGTCATTTGAGTGAGTTTAATTTTGGTTGGAACTTCAAAACGAGCTTGGTTTTTAAACTGTTTTATTTAGCTTGGCCTTTTTGGGTCTAATTTTGCTAGTCTAATTAGACGTACTTCCACTTATCCTAAGGAGTTAAAATTTTGCAAATTGTTTTAGTTCTGATGACAATGTATTTTTGTGATAAGCTTTATCTGATACTACTCTCAGGTTTGGCTCCAGCCGAGGGAACTCCAGTCTCCATTTTTCTTCAGTATCTACATTGACAATATAAAACCGTGAATTTAGTTTTTTAAGATATCGTCTCAGATTATTCTTGTAAAATAAAAACAACGTAAATATTCGCCTTGGGAGGTACTTCTGTTCTACTGCTAGGCTTGCGTCATGTCCTTTCACTCTACTGGCACTTTTAAAGCGTAAGGTAGATCTTTAATATTGACGATGAAATTTTTGTGTGAAGTGATTGTTTTCGATCGTAATAATATTAGAGATGTGGCGCTTTATTTTACGTATAGGTCTGCAAATTCTTCTTCTTCTCCCGGGACTACTCACGGTAGGGATTTGTAGGCGTTGAGTGACTTTTGAAAAGTGTTTGTAACAAACCTACTTCGAATAAACTAATTTCATTTCATTAATTTCATTTTATTTCATTTCATTAATTTCATTTCATTTCATTTCATTAATTTCATTTCATTTCATTTCACTTGCCGGTGATGTTTCATCGAAAACAATCATTGTGTTGATGTTCATGGATCTCTTAACGTGCCTCATCTGCTCGTTTGATTACTGATTTAACACCAAATAAAGCCATGAGCTCTTCCAGTACAGTTATAGATTTGCAACAAGTATCCAGCAAAAACTAAAACAGTAATAACGATGTAATACCACCGGGAGTTAATTAACCGCAGCCTCTTAAAGTAATCTTGAACCCTATCTTAATAGATCCGATGTTTTGCGTTTCGAGGGAACTACGAGGGTTCCATGTTAAATGGTCATGTTTGGGAATTATCAGATTATTTCAGAGTAAACTGCAACTTGGTAAGATTTGATTGAGATTGTTGACCCGCAACAAGAAATAGTCCAAATTGCTTTATATTCTTAGTTGGTAGTAGTATAATATTAATATTATTATTAATATAGTATTGGTAGTAATATATATTGGTATAAAAAACTGAATAAGAATTATGCAATGATCTGAAAGCCCGAATTCACTGAAAACGTGCAATTCAAGTAAAAAAATAGTGTCTCCAACTGTTCTTATCCGACAGATCAGCAAATCGAACGATCTATTTTATGGTATCTGCCATTGAAAATAGCAATGTCTTTTCTGTCGTTCTTACAATTTTTGTCATCTTTACCTACCGATACTTCGGCTTTAACGTCCATTAAAACTTTAAAATGTTATGACTATTTTAAAAGACAACATATAGGTATATATTTTCTCCTACTTCGAATAAGACTAATTATTTTTGCTTCTACACAAAAAATTTTGAACCTGCCCCTATAAGTGAGGGGCATCTGTTACTCGAAAATAAATCATAAACCCTATAAAATCGTTGAAATCCTGATCACGTTACGCAGAGGGAACAGCTATAGGGTCTCGAATATACTCACGTTCATTATTATGTAAATGAAGTACCATACCATGTTGTGATAGGTACGAGTTTAGAATTACTCTAATTAACTTTAGTCCTTAGTTGAACCGTATTCCCGTTTTTGCTTCCGGCAAGAGGATGCGGGTTATCTAAAATGATTTATTAAGGTCCTTAGCTCAAGTTTTTGCCATAATCAAGAAACTATGTAAATTATTTCGTAAATACTTCAACGTGTTTTGAATTGGCATAGATGTAACCATTAGAACTTCTTCAAGGGAGTAAAGTCCTATCTATAATCAACAGCATTTCGACAATAGTACAAGCAACTAACCTGTTTTAAATTAAGTAGTTTGTTGATATTATTACCTTTTAATATTTGATGTAAATGGCCCTAGTTTAGTTTCTAGTAAAGCTGCCAAGAGGCTCAGCTGCGTTGCGGGTTAAATCTTCGGTCAAGGACGACATTTATTACGAATGATCAATAAATATTTTTTGGCTACATAAATAGAATAATCTAAATTTTACTAACAAAAAATAACCGACTTCAAAGTCTCAAAAACTACACAGTTGTCAGATCTCGTTCAAATTTATGTGAGACCACGTGACAAGTGCCTGCTTTCGATTAAAAAAAGAATCATCGAAATCGGTTGGCGTGATATTGAGTTATTCGTCAATTTGTCGCGCACATCTTAACACAAATTTACGACTTATGTAGTTTTCTCATGGATTCCGTCGTCAGATCTCAATAAAATTTATGTGGGACCACATGACAGCCACCAGCTTTCGATTAAAAAAAGAATCATCAAAATCGGTTCGCCCAGTCCAAAGTTCTGAGGTAACAAACATAAAAAAAAAATACAGTCGAATTGAGAACCTCCTCCTTTTTTGAAGTCGGTTAAAAAATCAGAAAAGGTGTTGTTTGAACCATAGCAACGAAGACGGAAAGACAAAAGGACATTTTGTGTGGAAGTATAACTTAACGTTTTGGAAGTTTATAAGCAAGCACGAACCCTGCGCGCCCCTGAAATCGTCATAAAACTGCATCACACACAAAATAACCAAAACAGTTTCAAAGGCTAAAGGCGTGTCATTCAGCCAGTACAGTTGGGCAATGGAATTCACCCTTTCATCGAAATAGCAGAACTAATTGTGCTGTCTATGTTTACCTGATTAGGTATTAGAAATAAAAGACAAAATGGTTTTCAGTTCTTCAACATACTCGCGCACTTGACGGCTAGATGGCGAATGCCATGAGTGCGGGTAGTGCAGATACTCTTTATTATGTCATGTCACATTAATCACAGCTGTGACGAATTCTGAAGTTGATGATGACAGAGTAATTTGACCCCGAAATAATAAAATTTAACGCATAAAAGTATCCTGACCTATCTGCGTCTATGGGCCGGCGTGGGTACGTTATTTTATGCGCAATATTCCTGAGTTTTCGTATCTACTACGCGTTCACTCTAAGTTTGCACTCGTCGACCGTTACGATTTAACAGTTAACGGTACTGTAGACAAAAAAGTAATAAAATAATTTCACTAACTTAAATAACAAATTACGTTTGCCACTGTGTAAAACATTTTCTATTTTAGTCATTGTAGCGACAAAAATCAACGAACGTAAAATAAATCAATAGAAAAATAATTTAACGAAAGTAACATCAAAATCAACAACAAACTCAAGAATGCACGCGCCGCACGGGACCTCAAAAATACGCGACTAGCGTTGCTGTCTGTACTAAATGAGCTGCGGTATGAGGAGCGGGACGGGAGGTAAGTGCAAACTTAGAGTGAACGCGTAGTATATTATCCTTTGTGAGCAAATATTAAACATGTAAATATTTACGATCCGACAAACCTCTGCGGAGCAAAATATAAGCCTTGATTTAAGAATATAAAATACAGAGATATAGAAGGTGTTTAATATTGAAGGGCGAAACGGAAGCACCGATTGCGTTGTCGAAAAAACTAAATGACACGGAACTAACTAATGTTTTATTTAAGTGCCGTGGAGTAGCAATTAATATTTAACTAGCTTCCTGGGGGAAAATGAAAGAAAAAGGGTAGAGGTGGTTATTATTATGGATTGCAAGGGCTATTTAAAATCAACGGAAATTTCAAAATGAAATAAGTTGTTCAATCAATGATCTGAATTAAAATAAGTTAAAGAGACCCAAATCCGACAGAACACATTCAGAAAACCAGTGAAGTATTATTTTTCAGAATTTCGGAGCTATTATTTTTTTACAAGATTCACTGCATTTCAAAATTGATAAATAACTCTCTCTCATGCTAATATTGGGTTCTTATTGTAAGCCATGTGTTCCTCTAAAGCCGGGGTTTGAAGATTTCGAAATTCCTGCAATAATGAGACCTGTTAATCACAGTAGGTTATTAATACAACAAAGGTTATTAAATTATCGACTGAACGGCGCAGCGGCGTAATTGGAGATCTCCTTATCCAATTAGTTAAATTGTTCAATTTCTCTACAAAGTAGTACCGACAATAACAACATTATCACGATAAGGTAGTAATGACATGTACTGATAATGCGTGAGTTTTGAGTTTACAGTGGACTGTGCCATAGCAGAATTTAAAATAGGTATTTGGTTTACACTTACTCGTATTTTCCGACCAGTAGAGCAAAGCTTCACAATCAAAATAAACAGAATGCTTTATCACACTGCACCAGGAGATCGGAACTTCTGATGACCCATAAAGAGGACTCACCGCAACTTGCCATCTAAAAACAAAAGACTATCAAAGTTCAATAGCATTTAAGAAATGTCACAATAAACATCATTCAAGTCATTTATCTACTTTCCGACAATAGCAGCCCGTTATAATCAACATAAGTTGTTGATCGAACGTGTCGACAAATATTTGTAGTGGCTTTTGATATTATGAATAATATAATCAGAAAGTAAATTGGGACGGATGGTTCTTTGTTCGGTTCACTTGTTAAAATATTACCGGCAAACTTATTTTGTCAATTTACTTCGTTTCTGTTTATCAGGGTTCTCAAACTGGTTCTTGATCATAATACTTGTGCGTGCAGCACGACTATTAAGGTGAAGGGTCTCTTTCTATCCTGGAATGGATTCCAGTTTGGTTTGGAAACCAACTTACCCTGATCATGGCATAAAATCTCGGAATCTGTCTGGAATTCCAGTCAGTTTGGGCTAATTTTAGAAGTATACTCGTATCAGCCCACGCATAAAAATTTCGGCTATATCTCTCTCGGTGACACAGTAATAAAAAGTGGAAATTTCCTTCTGAATTTTATGTTACAAATACTTTATGAAACATCCCAAGAACCATGTTATTGCGTATGCGAAGCTCAATTATTTCCACGTTACTGTCCCCGAAAACTCTGTAGAATCGAAAAACTTTCCATGTGTATTCTATACGCTTGTGTCACGTTTCATGGCTCAGAATAAATTGCCACGACGTTCGATCAATTCAGCAAAATTTTGTGGAGTTCAAAGACGAAAGCGAAAAGAGGAGTTCTCCAGTTCATGTCGAATGTGGAGCACTTATTCAAAATTCAAAATCATTTATTCATGTAGGTATCATTGATACACTTATCCACATAATTTTTTTAATGAACCAGTTTTTCGCAAAGGTGCTTTGTCATGGAGGAGAAGAAAAGCTGAAAGAAACTCCTCAGCACATCTTTTAAAAATAAAATACATTGGTATATTTCTTACAAAAAAGTATCACTACCTGTACAGAACTGGTTGCAGATCTGGTCATTACCATGTGTCCTTTTCATTTATGTACTCATCTACAGTATAGTAGCCTTTGCCTAAAAGTTGAGATTTTACATGTTTCTTAAACAATTCCACTGGCAAATAACGTATTAACTTTGGGATTTTATTATAGAACTGTACACCACGGCCCATAAAAGATCGCTAAATCCATTAATAATATTAAATCCATAATATGAAAAATACATGATAACTATAAACTTTTAAATTCAAAATATTCCCGGTCGTTTTACTAACACAAAACATAAGCAAGATATAAGAGGCAAATTTTTCTGTTAAATTTAAGTTAAGTTTCCGTGTGTATGTGTTTGTGTGTGAGTGTCTGTGTGGGAGTGCGCACGCGTACGAGTATACCTACATATATGTAAGTTTTTAGAGTTGAATTTGTTGTTTGGATTTTGTTAGTATTGAGTGATTTGGACCGACAAACTGCATACTTTCGTTTTTTAGTGAGGATCCTATTTTCAATGCTATTATAATTATTAAATGTACTTGGGCAAACAATTCGCCTCCTTATAGTGCTTCATCAATCAAATTCGTCAAGGTGACGCCGCGCTGAGGCTTTTTCCGATGTAGTAACCATGTGTATTAGGTAACTATCTTCGTATTTTTATCGTCACGTTACAACCTAATTTTCCCACCACACTACTGGAAAAGGTTTTCTCATACAAAGGGAAGGATTCAAACCAGAGTTAGCCACAAGAATTTGAATAAGCATAAGATTTTTTAACTTAATTAAACTCCTTTTTTCTACTTTAGAATGTACAATGGATGGACTGAAAGATTCATCTTTAAGATACATAGTAACTTTACAAGGAAACTCGAAGGTCGATTCTAAAAATACATCTAATAGGAAAATTCTAACGATTCTAAGGATGACGATGACGACGTAACATAGACGACAAAAAATACTCAGATTCATTTGCAAATTTCCTGTACGAGATACAATGAGTGTTGGGATCCTGGCCCCAAGGGAAGACCGAGTAACGCGACAGTAATCGAGACCGGAATACGTAATGACCAGGATTTGGGGCTCTGAGGGCCGCGTGTGGCCTTTTTGTACACCTGTCCTACCTCCAGCTGAAGACTAAGGACGTTGAGGACCGTTTCGTTATCTTCTTCTCTCGATTCATTAGTTAGATGCTGTAACTGCATCGACGGATGATGGTCGGACGGAAGATTGATCAACACTACTGTCTATCTATGAAGAAGATGCACAATTATGACATTTCCAAAACGATATTAGAAACAATCAGTTCCTCTTGATAAGAGTTCATTGTTTAGTTAACTGCTTTCCGTTCAGTAAACGAGTATTGGTATGTTTCAACCAACAAGTGTATCTATGGAAAATATTTATGACATACCTACTCAAAACGATAGAAGAATAATCTAAATTTTACTAACAAAAAATAACCGACTTCAAAGTTACTCAAAAACTACTTATCAGATCTCGTACAAATTTATATGGGATGACACGACAAGCACCTGCTTTCGATTAAAAAAAGAATCATCGAAATCGGTTGGCGTGATATTGAGTTATTCGTCCATTTGTCACGCACATACTTAATACAAATTTAAGACATATGGTTTTCTCATGGAAGCCATTGTCAGATCTCAATAAAATTTATGTGGGATCACACGACAGGCATCAGCTTTCGATTAAAAAAAGAATCATCAAAATCAGTTCTACCAGTCCAAAGTTCTGAGGTAACAAACATAAAAAAAAATACAGTGGAATTGAGAACCTCCTCCTTTTTTTGAAGTCGGTTAAAAAATAAGATGCATAAACACGACTAAATATTAAATTGGTACTGGTAAAATTTATTTATTTGAAAGGATAATATTATCATGGTTTCAATGTACCATTAAAAGTTACTTCCCCTGTAGACACTGCTAGCTTGAATAAATATTTAAAACTTAGAAACTTGACTAAGTGATACTTCATAACTCGTTTATCTTTTCCGGTGTAACTACTACAGTAGCCGGAACAACTTTACGCGTAAAATAATGTATGGAGATAAAAAACTTAAATATTTAATGCGATCCCTGATCCAATCCCTTCCGTAGGAAATTCCTAATGAGGTATGGGTCTAAAATATGCAATATGTTAGGACCCAGGCGGGGTGTTACGGGAATTTTGTATTTTATGGAGTTTGGACTTTGACAATGTAATGATATTAAGCAGCGTAATTGTCTTCTGTCTCCAGTTCTTCTCCAATATATAAACATTCCTGTTATTTCTTCTCCGACTTGTACTACGAGTTAAATATGTTGGCGAAGCTGGAGAAGTTTGTATTTCCTGTACCTATTACTTACTATTTGGTAACAGAAATATTTTAAAGAACATAGTTGTCGATTGGCTTAAGAGGATTACTCTCCAGCAAATCTCCAGTTATAAATATAAGTTATGTCGAGTATTTCATAAGAACGCGCGTGACCTTTACCCACCCCTAAAATCTATTGACTACTAAAGAAATAGCACTAAAATCCGCCGTTTGATCTCAACTTAACGATAAATGAAATAAGGATGATCCTACCAGTATTCATAGCAATTTAATTGACGACGAAATTCTAATGCTTAAAATGATAGCTTCGATTTAGTGAAAGATGCGGGCCTTGATTTATTTGCGTTGCTTTGAAGTTCAAAATGCGGACGTTATAGACCTCTAGCGTGGGAGGACAATTTAATAGAAATAGAACAGAAGTCCCAATGCACAGACGGATTAAAGACTGAGATAAAACGCCTCATTAGAAAGCGTCATTGACACAATTATCTTCAAACCAAAGCTTACGGTTAGTTACTTAGTAACTTGTCCCATGGCAAATTCGGTATCCCAAATTAACACGCTTTGTAATTAATCTGTTGGATGGAAGTATATGTCAGCGAGCAACCTCTTTGGTTCTACTACTTATTATAAGTATTATCATTTCTTCTGTGGTTCTTTAACGATCGCCGATGCAGATGCTGCCATACAAGAAGTCATGAAGAAAAACTAAATATTTAGAATATTGGATTGTGTCAATCTATTTAGAACAATACGTATTTTTTATGTTTCTTACGTCAGAACTTTCGACTGGATGAACCTATTTTGATTATTCTTTTTTTAATCGAAAGCTGGTGCTTGTCATGTAGTCCCACTTTTTGAGCGAGGTCTAACGTAGGTATAGTTTTACGTGTAGTTTTTGAGTTATCCCAAATTTTGAAGTCGGTTATTTTTCTCAAGAATTATAATAACCTTTCTATTCAACGGAAAAGCAATAAAACGATCTAATAATTACTGAAAATAATGGAAACCTGGCACTGATTACTACGTCCTGCACCTTACCACATCACATATTATGTATTATAGTGAGATATTCATTCATTTAACATGAATTTATAGCACTGCTATTAAAATAGAGGAACTATCACCTATCCAATTCCAGAACTGACCGTTCCTACCGTTGTTTAACTTCCCCGATTAGTAACGATTGACACAATCCTCAGGTCTGCGGGAACTCGAACACAGGCTGTTACCGTAGTATAATTTGCACGTAATCCTATTACGGCCGGTGTAATCGGCCTGTCCGTCAGTTCAAATTGGCGATGGGCTCGACTGGCATTACGAAGGTTTAGCATCTTGCTAAGCAATCCGTCTTGAAATGAATTACGTTATTCGTCTGAAAAATCAGCTTAGACATACCTAAATAGTGTAGGAAAATTTATAACTGCTTTGATTTGAACATAACAAAGAAGAACATAACAGAAAAGTAGAGAAGTCCTCTTTTAGTGAACAGCTAAAACTTATCATGAAGTCTGCAGATTTGTGATGTGGTGTAGCAGCAATTACGGCTCGTTAATTTAAAATTAAACCCTCTTAGAAATCAAACAAACAAACAAACAAAATGAAGTATTTTTTGTTGATTTTGTTTTGTTCGTACATACAACAGAGCGATACTTCAGTATCGTCAGTAATCAATATCAATCAGTATGTGTATAGTAATCAATATCAGTTCAAATATTATTCTGTAGTTAAAATAAGAAACATGACTGTATAATATTATTATGCTTCAGCCATGATACTTATAGTGGCAGCCCATCAAATGTGGTCAAACCGTCGAAGACCAGCAATGCGTCACTGACGCAGCGACGTAAAACAAGTGTTTTAAAACGTAGTTCCGTTCCATTAAGCAGCTAAAGGCCGTTAAGAGTATTAAACTGCGCCGTTCCAATACATGAACATGAACACGTGAATGGGTTTAATGAAAACTGGAAATGATGGAATTCAATTTTAAATGTTTTAATAACTAGATCAGCGTATTTATTGAACTCCAAAGGTTTATACATGTACGTCGTCCGATTGTAAATGAACACGAAAATAACTATCGATCGTTTCGACGCTTCATAAATAATACTGTTGAATCACAAAAGTTTAATGATTTTATCAATAACGTTTCCATTCTTTTTCTTTTCATTGGCTTTCAAACGGCTTATTAAAAAGTTTAAGTGCCTTTAGTATTGCTGGATGATGAGGTTTTACTAGTAAAATCATGTTTCAATTTTTCTGTTGTTACAAATTTACGATACGTAGATCGTAGTAGTAGTAGTATTACGAAAACCTTATTACGAATTAGTGATTGCAATTTCTTATTATTACATTCATTACGCATCTGTATAACCGCACCGTCATTCGCTAAGTTCGCAAAGTCACTTACTCCGCCCGCTGTTATTGGATTCCGTAATTGACTTTCAGAATCTCCTCCCGCGGCTACGGCTGACATTGTTCCTATTCTGTGCGCGACTCCACGTGGTCACGTGACACTGCCATCTGTTCTATAGTCAGAATGAGAATCAGGACAAATCGTGTTTCTTCAGACTTTTAAGTTAGGTTAAAGTTGCTGCTTTATATTATTCCAGATATCAAAGCTCATATTGAGATAACAATTTTAATTGATCATCATTTTCTTCTCCTATTGAAAGATCTGATTTGCTATTGGTCATCCTTTTCTTTCACACCTGAATAAAAGGGACAAAATAGCTGACGTGCCACCGAATGGTAAACTATATAAAATTAAAATTTGTGCAATTCACACGTGGTAGAAGTGAAACCTTAAAAAATTTTGTTTTCAAGATAATGAGACGAATGTAAAATCAACTCAACTCAACTCAACTCGTCTCCACTCAATTCTAGTCTCCACTCATCTCTAGTCTCCACTCATCTCTAGTCTCCACTCATCTCTAGTCTCCACTCATCTCTAGTCTCCACTCATCTCTAGTCTCCACTCATCTCTAGTCTCCACTCATCTCTAGTCTCCACTCATCTCTAGTCTCTACTGGACAGTTTCGTTTCATAAAATTTCAAGTCACCCCCGTACTAAAGAAGTTTTCACTTCAATAATAGATAGAAAAAAGTAAGAATCTCTCTATCCACGGATTGGAAGATTTCTGCATAATTATAATACTGCATGTTAAAAATCCCGTTTCTTTGGCCTCAGAAACTAATAGGGTAAACTAATTAAACTAATACGGAACTATACACGATTCGGATTTCATACTAAAGATAAAGCCATTAAAACATTGCCTTTTCCCCGACGTTAATGGTTATAATTGCAGAAAATAATACTAATCTTCCAATTCCCGATAAGAATATTGAAAATAAAAGATATTCTCGGTTTTCCTAGAGTCGTAAATATACAATTGCAAACAAAGTTATGTTCTTAGAAGTATCTTTAATGTATTCTCTGCCTACTGGATGCCTTCGTCATTGAAACGCTTAGACCATTATTGCATCGCTACTCCAGCATAAACGTGCCATAGAAATCTTACTATGGATGTATAATATTTATGTTACTCTTTGTCATCTTTATGGAGCTTTAGTCTTACAATTTTCTTCTCTCACAATTTTGGCTGCATTATATCCACTCAATAATGTTTACAATTCTTGTTGGTCATTATATTCAAATTGAATTATTTTGCGCCATACTTTGTCTATTCTAATTTGGAACACGACTTCACGGCGTGGCTTTGAATTGGAACACCGAAAGGGCGGTCCAGCCTTCGGAACTGTATTTTCAGCATTTCTAGCGCTCAGGATGCCAAGGACGCTTAAACGTTTAATTTGAACCAAAAGTTAAATGTATGCTATGAGTATTTTTCATTATTTGGACAAGCTATGAATTTTGTATGTGTTTGTTATGCATATTTACTTCCATGCATCATCAAAGTAAGGTTTGTCCTTCCTTTACCTTCAAAAGAACCATTACTTGAAACCAAAGTCCAAAATTAGAATGATTGTCTATATACAAGCCACAAGCGGTGAAACTTCTATTCAGAACACTTGTAGCGACCCTACATTTGTATTATATTTTTGTAAATACGCAACCTTATTTTTTTTCACACTATTCAACTCGCTATCAAGTTTTCGAGTCCATCGGTTTCTGTAATCCCTTGCTAATAGTAAGCTGAGTCTTGAGTTTTGAAATAACTTTAGCTTTCTTGAATTTAGATGTAATTGGAGTAACACAATACCATTGTTTCATTAACTTGAAATGACAATGCATTAAAAGATAGTTTGCTCGACGTTGTGAACGTACAATAGTAAATTTAATACGAACGGCATTTATCCCAACATGATATTTCAGTCACATGACACTTCAGCCTCTCCAGGGAGGTTTCACGTCACTCGCATTAGCTATGGGACGTTTTAAGCTAAAGTTTCTGCGAATTTAGTATTGCTAATCTTCGGGAATTAGAGAAGGAGAAGCCTGATGAGTACGGACTGGATATCATGACATGTGAGACTAAAATTTAGTGAAGTGGTGAATATTAAATATATAACTTGACCTCTGAATAAAGCTAAATAGCTGAAATTGATTAGATTAGATAGGACGTTTTCAGTGAAGGTACCTAACTTTTTATGGTAATAACCAACAAACGAACTGACGATCCACCTGATGGAAAGTGGCTATCACTGATGCCGGCCAAGAAAGAGAGAAGAAAACGAAAGAAATTTCTGGATAGCCCCAGCCGGAACAAGAGTCCTTTGGCGGCTGATTTTGGCAAGAGAAGTAAAGGAGCAAAAAGCTAAGTACAATGTTATCAGTGTTTAATTTTACCAGTTGACAAAAGGGCATGCAAACAAAGGTGGTAAGCATGGTCATCGTCACCAATGGCCATTAGAGATTGTAGAAGAAACGCAACACATGCAAATTATTGCAATAATTGATTTATCTGTCCTAGTATTCTCTCTCCAAGGCATTGATCAGCATTCGATGCGAGCGGAAACTAGAAAGATTTCGTATTGTAAAATATTAATCCAAACTATTTATAAACCATTAAACGCGTTTAAAGGCAGATTATTTCATAAATATTGCTGGAATACACAATTATGGAGAATAAATAAATTGTGAGAGATTTTCAATGCAAGTCCAGCTGTTCCTTGGATAAATACACGGACAATTTGTTTAATCTATCTATCTATATTTGTTTAGTCCTGTGTTTTATTCCTTTCTGTTTTGAATAAATTGATTTTTTTTTTCCTTGTAACGATAGGTGTTTAACTTAAAAATGATAGGATTATTATCATTGTTCGTTGAAATATAGAAATTCTTTTGCAACAAGATACTTTTTTAAAATAGTATTAATATTAAACAACCAACTCTGAATTGATCACATAGGAAATGAGGAAATTATAAGTTTCGGAAATGCACTTCACTTTTGTTAATATTGAAATTCATAAATAATCGAATTTTATATGACATGGCGATCAAACTGCAACTATACAAAAATGCCTCGTCTAATTGAGGTACTTCTCTGAAGATTCTCGAATCCACTGGAACCAGAGAACATGCAATTACAGTTAACACAAATCAATTTGTTATAATTAATTGTTAACATACTTATCACCATAATACGATGTACTTAATTATTATTGTCATAACCGTAATTATCTCACGTATTGTTAAGCACGGAATTATTACACGCCTAAAGTCGACACTAATCCTTCTACTGACATTGAAGCCTCATCCCTCATTAGAAGAAAGCTTCTACGGTTAACGAAGGAAAAGAGGCCAGTAATACGATAAGCCGACCCTTAAACCATATCTGCCACAGCCTACAAAAAATCACATTCAATTCATCTTCGCGCTGAAAAACTCGTCGTGATTCCAAAAGCGTTTTATTAGACTGTGGGGATCTTTTCGAAGTCATCGTAAAACATAAGAACAAAGCGATGAAAGTTGCCGAGATATAAAGACGTGAATAAAAATATTCAGAGGTATTAAGAGAAAGGTGGGACATTTTATATTGCCCATCCGGCTTTGTGGAATTCGATATTATAATGGAAATCATACTGAAATTGTTTGCTTCTAAAATTCATGATATTGCAGAGCATTGTATTTGCAACCGATGCAGAAAACTTCGTTAGCGTGATTCAGGTCGGAGTATGGTTACCGTGTGACGTTTAGATAGTTATGGTGGTCACTCACGGTCAGTCCATCGCGTCATTTTTGGAGCCACGCCAAATGACATATATCAAAATGGCGCGATTTGACATACAGATTTTTTTATCACGCCATCAGTTTTTCACATTCACGATCAAATTTTGGCTGTATATCACGCGATTTGACGCGATGGACTGACCGTGAGTGGCCACCATTATGCTGTAAAATTGAATGATTCCTGTATTTATTCCTGTCTTTAATACTGAGTTTTACAGGAACGTCATACACTTCAATATTATTACTGAGAATGGGTTGTGTACAAAAATTACGTTACAGGTATTAAATAAAACAAAGATTTACCGCGGGCTTATTACAAATAGCAGTACTTTGTATAATACATAAACAGCTCCAGATTGGGTTTGGGAGCGTGGCCTAGTTCCATTAATTGCTACCGAAGTGAAATACACGATTATTGGACAATTCTACGCTTCAGAATTTCAGACAATGCTTACGTCAACCCAAGCTTTCGACAAATTTAGTTGAACGAACCTTTGTCCGGACAATGGCGAACCCTTTTTGTCAGGACCCAATTTTAGAACCATCCCGGAGACTCCGAGTAACCGCTGCATCTATTTAAACCTAGGGCTGTGATGTATAAATTCACTTTTAACTTCAAACCTTTCATGCCGTTCAATAAAGAGATGGTTGAGGTTTCGAGGACATCAATTGGTTTTCATATTAGTAATTTTCAAAAGAGGCAATGTTTAAATCAAATCACAGCTATACTGTGACGTTTATGGCTCATATTCATATTCATAAACATATAACCACTAGAGACTTAATTAACGCATTTCAGTCTCTGAAGGTAAAGAATACCGGTGACATATGGGGCATTTCGGTAAAAATAATACAGCATATTATAGATATTATAGCACCATATTTGGTCATAGTTTTTAATAAATGCATAGATCTAGGTATCTTTCCAGATCTTATGAAATGCAGCAAAATTATACCACTTTTTAAAACAGGCGAAAAAACCGATATTAATAACTATAGACCAGTTTCTATTTTACCAACTCTTAGTAAGATTTTTGAAAAAATAATATTGAATCAAATGCTATCCCATTTCAACAATAATAATTTATTACATCCTGATCAATACGGTTTCACTAAAGGCCGTAGTACAACCGATGCAGGGGCTAGGCTTTTAAAGCATATATTTGAAGCATGGGAATCATCACAAAATGCCATAGGTGTATTTTGTGACTTATCTAAGGCATTTGATTGTGTTCAGCACGAAACATTGCTGTTTAAACTTGGCCACTATGGTATAAAAAACAAGGCCCTTAGCTTGATCGCGTCTTATTTGAGTGATAGGATACAAAAAGTTAGTATAAAAGATATTAAGTCATCGGGGTCACCGGCTGTGTTAGGTGTACCGCAGGGCTCGATCTTGGGTCCGTTTCTTTTTCTGGTATACATTAACGATTTACCACATTATGTAAAGAACCAAGCGGATATTGTACTATTTGCTGACGATACATCATTAATATTTAAGTGTGAAAGGAATAAAGTAAATTTTGACGACGTAAATAGTGCTCTTTCGCATGTGTCGCGTTGGTTCACTATCAATAATTCAATAATTTTAAAAAAAACTAAATGTATAGAGTTTGTACTACCTAATGTTAAAAAAGTTAACAAATCTCTCAGACTGAATAATGAAATATTGCATATGGAGGAATCCACGGTCTTTTTAGGGGTGACCTTAGATAGTAAACTTCAGTGGGGCCCACATATAACAAATCTCGCGACTAAACTCGGTAGGGCTGCTTATGCTGTTAGGAAAATAAGGCAGTTTACTGACGTCGAAACTGCTAGGATGGTTTATTTTGCATATTTTCACAGTATTATGTCATATGCCATCTTGCTGTGGGGCAAAGCAGCCAGTAGGTATAGAACAAATTTTCATACTGCAAAAAAAAGCTATTAGGGCTATTTATAAACTTAGATCTCGTGAAACTTTGCGTGACAAGTTCAAAGAAATAGGTATACTTACAGTAGCCTCACAATATATATATAGTAACGTGGTTTTTATACGGAATAATATAAGCGCGTATAAACAAAATTTTGATATCACTAATCGCCAAACAAGAAAAATGCACCAGTTAGTAACGCCATCTTACCGTCTTTCTAAAGTGAAGCGATCTTTTATGGGCCGTGGTGTACAGTTCTATAATAAAATCCCAAAGTTAATACGTGATTTGCCAGTGGAATTATTTAAGAAACATGTAAAATCTCAACTTTTAGGCAAAGGCTACTATACTGTAGATGAGTACATAAATGACAAAGACGCATGGAAATGACCAGATCTGCAACCAGTTCCGTACAGGCTAGTGATACTTCTTTGTAAGAAATATACCAATGTATTTTATTTTTAAAAGATGTGCTGAGGAGTTTCTTTCGGCTTTTCTTCTCCTCCATGACAAAGCACCTTTCCGAAAAGCTGGTAAATTAAAAAAATGACGTGCATAAGTGTATCAATGATACCTACATGAATAAATGATTTTGAATTTTGAATCATAACCAGTGGCTTCCGCCCATTGCTAAGCACTTTCCTTGAGGAGGCCTAGAGCATTCTTCACCTCGCTCGAGCAAATTTTTGAAGGGGTCACTAGCCAACCTGGCTTAACGACTGTTTTACGTGTCCATAATCATAACACTGTGATTTAACTCAAATCGACAATTTCAGAGTAGGTAGAAAGATAGAACACTTTGAAAGAAACGTTTAGTAATGGAAGTGTATAGTTGTAATAACTTTTTGTGGCAATAGAGGAAAACATTTCACGTGCGATTAGTACACGTCTCGATTTTACCTCATTGTTTTATATGCAGACCAAATCAAGCGACGCCGTGACGCAGAACAGAGCACTATCTAAATGCGATGCATCTCCTGGCTCGCTAATTGATAGCGAAACTCAAACTACACAATTACTGCAGCAATGGTCCAGCTCCCAAATGTAGACAATAACTACTCAAATCCGTTTCTCGAATTTGCACTCTATTTCTCGTGGCTTGAACATTAGAGATAAAGACCCGCTTGCTTTGTTAGTGAAGTGGATTCGTTTACTTACGTACTTAACGGCTTATGATTAGAATTCTGTCGGGTGCTATATCGGCATAGAATTTGTTATAGTATTATAGTAAGTAATCTCCGGTTCTACTAAGTCTAAGTGGCTTCTTTATGGCAACTGTTACCATAACTAACACCGATCAATGATACAGCAGGCCAGAACTAGCAAAATAAATGTGTCTAACCATCCCTTGCTTTAAAATCATTAAAAATCCTACTCATATTCAATGAGCATACTTTTTCAGACAGCCAGTGTAGCTTCAACTTATTTCAATATTTAACATAACAAAGAGAATTTCCATTTTCACTAAACGCAATATCTCAGTGAAATATTATCGGTGTCGCCGTAGAGCCGACACTTGGAACCTTTCCAATGTGAACAACGATATTCATACGGTGAGAGGCCAAGATACACAGCCCCCACCCCAATTTAAATACTATGATACGAGTATGACAATTAGTAAGTCACCTACGAGCTAGATATAAATTATTGCTTGACAATGATCCCCGAGATTATCCCGGATAGTACCTATTCCATATTATAGTACCTACTTACTAATAAATTCAACTGATTAAAGGCTTAATAAAGGCTACATATTCCTCGTCATAAATGAGGAGGCATGATATGATCCATTTTTATACAGCCTGAAGGGCTGACGAAAAGATCAGACATGCCACTTGATGGTAAATAGTGACCATCGCATATGACTTGAGCAACACCAGAGGAGTCACCAATACAACACTGGACCTCTAGATCACTACAACACTGTTCACCTTTCTTGAAGAACCCCATGTCATAGAGGTCTAAAAACAGCTCAGAATTTGCTATACAAACCTGATGTACAGTTGTATACAGCACAGACACTGGACACGCGCTTGTCCATGTGACTGTCCATCGATCACGTACAGGCTGAAGATTTATTTTATTAAACACCGTGTTGGTATAACGATCACTCGACGCCACATGATTTCATATTTTTCTGCTTCGACGCACTGTCTTTATTGCAAGTTTAAATTGAATTACTTTATCTGTGTTGGGAACCTGCCTGACAAGCAAAGGATATTAATTACATTTTCGATTGGTTATAATAACAAAGATCTCTGAACATTTTTGTGTAGGAGTGGGCAAAGACGCTTCTCGCCATATTTTTTCCAAGATGAGGCGCACGGTTAGTTTAGATGGGTTATATCGTGCATCATAACTTCGAACAAAGATCATAATAACGGGAAGGCAGGTTATTCCTTCCTCTTAAATCTCTATTATTCCTCTGATGGAGATTGGTAAAAACTTTATAAAAATCCGTTCACTACTCTAGTTTGTAAGATCTTGCATTACAGGGACGAATATTGAAGCGGAAGGAGCGACTTCCTTTTATGAAAAATAGTGGTTTAAGAACAAATATTTCGATTCAAATCATTCCTAACACCATCAGTTATAGTCCCATCACAACTTACTTACAAAGAAAACTCTTAGCAAACAAAATTACTGAAGTACTCCTACGTCGCCTCACTCTAAATAAAATAAAACGAAATAAGTAATGCAAACTAGTCCTCCAGTAATTCGATCCAGTCCAGCGAATGAGGACAACGCAAAATAAAGACTCGCTCAACAAAGACAGTTTTATTGGCCCACTAATGTTGAGATAAATCTGTTGTCGACAAAAGAGAGGTCAAAGACGAATCTCATAATTCACTTTTATAGCCTTATGTGGCCCGATACGGTCGGCGGTGTTACTTGTAGGGCGAATGTTTGCGCTCTTTGCATGCGGTGTGAATTAAAATATCTTGAAGATTGGCAATTGGCGTCATTGTTTTGAATAGATCGCCAACAGACAAACCACCTGATAGGGTCATCGTCGCTCAAAAGGTCCATTGCTCATGGACTTCAGTAACGCCTTAGGGATGTCTGTTGCGCTATGTGCAAAGAAAGGAAATTTAACTGAAATAAATAAATAATAACGCTACACACTCACTAAATTCTCCTTGTGTGCCATGGATAACACACCCAGACTGATAACAGAAATACAAACTCGTTCGTAAATCGTCTTTCTGCGAATCGAGCCTGGGTCCAGCAAGGCTATTCAGTTTTGTAACTTGACAGCGGAATCCGCGATGAGTTTCAAAATTTAAGTTCGAGTCCGAGATCTTAATATGTGATTCTCTAATCATCTGGTACGCACTTGCGAAGTGGAGTCTCGAACTCTTACTTCAATTCAGAAACTCATCGTGTATTCCGCTGTCAAGTTACAAAACAAAAACGAACTTGCATCATATTGACATGTCATTATCTAATCATCGAGTACGCACTTGCAAAGTGAAGTGAGTCTCGAACTGGAAATTCAGTTTTGAAACTCCGCTGTCAAGTTACAAAACAGAATAGCCTTGCTGATCCTTGGCACGGCGATCTTTACGTCACACGGGCCGTCAATAAGAAATAAGAACATTAATAAATGTAACTATTGAATTTTTGTGCAACCCTGAATATAACGTATACTCCAAATGACGTTGTTATCGCGGTATTCTCGTCTATCAGTGAGCCGACGCGACGCGGCGACGTGTCAGGTTCCAGGCGAGCCAGCTCAGCGTATTGGCTCAATCGGTGGCGCAGCGATGATGTGCCGCGTCACGCCGGATATCCGACGTCGTTGTATCAGCTCTATAGTATACCTATCTGTATACATCTGGCAGACGACTATAAGACTTCATTGCCAACTAATTCCAACAAACTACACAGCGCGTCAGACTTGTGAAGCATAAAAATGTATTTCTTTGTTTTAATAAAAAATATATAAATTACGTATCACGTTGTTTGTCCGCGATGGACTCCTAAACTACTTAACCGATTTTACTCAAATTTGCACACCGTGTGCAGTTTGATTCAACCTGAAAGATAGGATAGCTTACATCTCAAAATAAAAAAAACTTTTGACAGAACGAAGTCTGTCCGGGCAGCTAGTATAATATAAAAAAAAACAATAAATTTCATCACATTCAGTCGTGTCATGTGAGTCAAGGCTGACGACAATAAGAACAATGACAGTAATTGGGAAGCTATCAATAGCGGCGCGACATCAGATAAAACCGATTTCATAGAGATAGCTCGAAGCATTAAGCGCCTGTCGTCACAGCCACCGAGACGGAGTATAAATTACATTTTCACGCAAGGGGCGCAAAGGGCGCAAGGGCCAAGCGCCGACGAAATGAATTTTTAAACAAAAATAGAAGTCCTCTATCAGACAAGGCCGACGATTAGTTGGTGCTGGCTCGAGTTATAAGTGTCAAAGATTTATATAAACCTCTGAAATAAATTTTCTATTAGCTTATTAGACCAACGAGCTATCAGATTGTAGACATCAATAGCTTATTTTTCTTCCCTCTTTCTTGGGCGGCATCGCATCAGTGATGCATTAGGTGTTGCTGATGTCCATGGGCGACGATAGCCACTTACCATCAGGTGGATCGACAGCTCGTTTGCCGACTACTTCCATAAAAAAAGCAAAGGCATCGTTGAGGCGTTGCCGGCCAAGAAGTAGTGAAAATAATGAAAGAAAGCTATACATAATACATGTATATCAATATATATAATTATTTAATCACAAAAAGAGCGTTTTAAAAGTGATACTAAAGTAAGAACACTTATCAAGGTCTTAAAGTTTTATCTTACCATGAAAAATAAGGCATTTAAGATGCATGGTTATTATTCTATGTACAACCAACCCACTTCTAACCTTCAATCGGCTTCAGATATTTGTATTTGTGTTGCTAAAATCCCCAATTGACACCTAATTGCCGTAACGCCCGCGCCCATCCCTCGCCCTGGGGCTAACGAAATGAGGGTAAAATAAATTTTCTCTATACAGCGTAAGCGGTTTATGAGTTTTCTATTTAGCGGCTATAGGATTGGAATTGATTTTTTTATCTGGCAGGTCAACGCCGTTGTTCCATTGTGCGCCACTTCGCTTCGCAAATTAGAAAAGCTGTTCTATACATTCATTTTTGTAAGGATAGTCTATTCAGTGATTGTCCATTATTAATGTTCGAGAATGATTTTTTTGCTTTTTGACGTGAAAATAATGTAAGGCTGCGTTCCCAGTAGGCAAACTGTTAGCGGCCGACTGAGTGAGCCGCAAATTTGTGGCGAACTGAAATTTGAGTTAGCTGCAAACTCAGATCAATTTGCTTGCGTCGCAAGCAAACTGTTATGAGTTAGCCGCTTATTTAGGTCAACCGACTGAATTTTCACTTTACTATTGTTGTACGAAGGGAGTGGTTGGGTTGGTCACGATGGATATTTTGAAGTAATTGGTATCTTAGAGGCGCTGAAAGAGGATAAAAACTGTCCAGCTGTCCGCATGAACAGTTTGCGGCAAACGGACTCACTACGCCCGGCAAACAACCATATCGCCGCCGCCGACTGGAACCGGGTTTGCTGTGAGTTAGCCTGACTACTGAGACAGTCGGCGCACGTAACGCTGCAAACTGCGTATAGTGAGCGCAAAACTAGCAAACTGTGGACACTCCATTTCAAATATATGGAAGGGCGTACTAAACCGATACGCCGCAAACTCAATCGACCGCTAACAGTTTGCCTACTGGGAACACAGCCTAAGGAACCGCAAAATGTACAAGATTACTTCGGTTGGAGTACAACTTGTGAGATAACCTTTGACGTTTGATATCGAGTATTAAAAGATACTGTCATTAACATAATTATATTGTTAATGCAAGAAATCATTAAAAAATGCATGCAAAATAGATAAAGCCTCCTTTAGATTGTATACAGAGGATAGAAAAACAGACAATCAAAAATTATATTTATAGCACCCGATAATATTTTTTCTCAAATATTTTCCAAGTTCGGACATCAATAAGTTTCCGTTTAAATATAAAATTCACGAAATAATGTAGACCTAATTTGTTTGTGGTCCTTTGAAAATATAAGACTTCGATTTTACTCCGATTAAACATTAAAGAAACTGAAATAACTGCAAATCTTGAATTGTTGTTGGACTGTGCTGTCCACTGTAGCTCAGTAACTTCCAGAACCGCAGAACGAATGCTTAATTACGCAGCAAACAATATTTAGCATCAAAACCGCATTGAAAATGCAATGAATACAAATTTTACTTCAAAGTTTAGTAGGCTATCGATGCTGTTGCGTCTTCCCGGACTTTCCTAAGATAGTGTTCAGTATTTCACGATTCTACTTTATAATAATCTTTAATTACTTTAATAACCAGCAATTCTTGTAAATATTTTTTCTGAGTCTCGGAAATGGCGCCAGCCGGGAATCGAACCCGGGACCCCTCGCTTCGCAGGCAGGCTACCAACTAGGCTACAGGGTCATCAACTCACAACAACTCACATCATTATAATTAAAATTCACTGACTTCCTTCAGGAATTTTTTCCAGTGACATGCTATACAGCCTATAAGAAACGAAAGGGCCGGAAATTATACCGCGCATAAATTCCCTTCTAACATCTAAATTTAGTACGTCACGACTTGTTTAACAAACATGATTTGTGGAGGAACCGCTTTGATATATGTCCATGAGCAAGAATTTACGGCCTTAGGTGCGATTAAGACCCGAATGCAGGATATTTTAATAGTGCTATTATTCACCACAACTTCTATTCAGACTGAAAACATGTAATTATTTTAATGGCATAGAAAAGAGCGTCGTAACATTTATTAGACAACGAAAATCAATAAACTCAGTCAGTATATCCGTTTACTTCAGCATTTATAGTAATCTATTAAAATGATTTAATATAGCTTAATTATGACGAAATTAATTATCTTGATCGTCACATCGTAACCATTTTAATCGACACCTACCTGTAGCGCCATCTCTGAGAGAAGTACAGAACTATAGTTACTAAATTTATAGATTGTATTAATATCAAGATTGTAGTTTACATATTGATGTCAGATGTACATATATAAGGTCACTGAACACCAACAGGTCTGCATCTTAACTCAAAGAAGAATATTCATTGGTGTAAATATTAATTATTATGAATAAGTAAAGCAGAAATCCTTTTAAAAAAAAAATGATGTCCACTGTAGTCGGAACAAACGTATAATCGGACGCCGGAAGCGAAATTATACTTACTCGTACTTATTGCTCCGAATGTACAAGATTATTTGATGCACAATGATTTAAAAAGAACCTTACTGCTGAGGCGGTATGAATTATTTTCAACTGAAGATTTATCAAATTAAAGGGTTCGCACATGAAGTTAGTATTTACTGCTTAAGCGCTGTGAAACTATATGTCGGCAGTAAAGATTAAAGGTCATTGACAGGAGTGCTTTACGGCTTAACCATAACTATCATAAAGGAGTTATGTACATACCTACTAGCTAAGGTGTAGCACTCAAGTGGGATTTTCACGAATTTAGCATATCGTTAAATGAGTCATGAGTTATTGGTATTGAATGGTTATATTTTTTATGGAAAGAGCCGATGAATGAGCTGACGATTCACCTGATGGTAAGCTGCCATCTCCGCCTATGGACATCGGCGACACCAAAGGAATCACTGATGCATTGCCGATTAAGACAGAAAGAAGAAAGAACCCTAGAAAAGGAAAAGAACTCTGCAGTGTTAAACAAATGTAACAAAGGAGTTTTATTTTAAACTTAAATTTTAAGAAGTGTTTCTTAACTTTCATGAACACAGAGTAGATTATTATTTTAAATCTTTTTAACGTAACAGCAGTAAAGCAGCAATGCAATATAGGAGCGCTGCATGGCTGAGTTCTAAATAATGGTCCCCAGGGAGCATACAGTCCACTACTCCTTGGCCAGCGTGGTATGGAGAAAAGATTAATTATACTACAGCGACCACTAAAAACAAGATTGTTCCCGCTTTCTGCTTTCTCGTGTTACAATGTTGTGTTCAGAATATACATGATAGTTAATATTTCAGATAAACGAGTTGTAAAATAAGATCACACAACATTAGCTGAAAGTTCTCATCGAATATATTACTAAGGCCATAAACCGATCTCGCCTTAAGAGCGCGATCCAAGTTTCATTTCTCTGGCTTTCATACCTCAAGTACGGTAATTTTACCATTGATCACCTACTCATATATAGAATCTCTAGGGTTCTTCCCAAAGTTCTAGAAATCTGTTTGGTACGCACGGATTTGCACACAAACAACAGAAAATCATCCTCCAACCCTATATGAGGTCGAATTATATTATTTTTTCAAGATTGAGTTTATATGGATAAGGATTGTATAGTCAAGCTTTGTATTGTTGCTTCGCTCTTCACGAGATCTGATACCTTTTTAACAGCAATAATATTAAGGAGCTTGTGAATCTTAAACTACTTGAAAGGTTTGAGGTCGGATTTTACTTTTCGCAACACACCAGCGATTTAGCCTACTAATACGCTCTACGCTCTACGATCAAGTATTCTATCTGTGTTCTTTCAAACCACAGCCTAAACTATTTTAGTAGCATTGTAGTTGTAGCGTGTCGGTATACCGTTTATCAGAGCGATCGTTTAATTCTAACTAATTTTGTTACGAATGTCACCGAAATCTGATATTAAGATCAGTTGTTTACCTTAACTGCTGAATCTACATACAATGAGCCATTATTATACCTGTACCTCAACAGGGTATTGTAAACCATGTCTGCAGCAAGTTAAGGTGTTTTATTGCTTGGGTAATACAATTACTTGTAAGTTAAACACGCTGTTAGCTGGTAATCCATATCAATCATAACAATTTGTTTTGGGGCCCCAAAGTTACCGATAATGGATGTAACGACGGTGTAACACGGAAACGGGTTATGGGATCCCTGTGAATTGGTGCGCGAAGCATTTCTTTAGAAAGTTGTTAAATTTTTATAACTTGCGGTGGCACTTGTCATGAGTTATCTGTCTAGTTATGTCAAAAGTGTTTCTTATTATGCGCAAATTGAGCAGCAATACATTGGACCTAAAGTTTATTCTTCT
This sequence comes from Thymelicus sylvestris, assembly GCA_911387775.1. Taxonomy (NCBI): domain Eukaryota; kingdom Metazoa; phylum Arthropoda; class Insecta; order Lepidoptera; family Hesperiidae; genus Thymelicus; species Thymelicus sylvestris. The sequence continues at coordinate 19,033,704 of OU426889.1, forward strand.
TCTTTAGGAAACTTTTCGAAGTATAGAAGAAGAGCTCATTCGAAATTTACATGAATTACTTGTAATAGTTATAAGAAATTCTCATGTCTTTCGTTCTACATTGACCAATTCACACCGAACCGGCTGCTAGTAACAATACAAAGCAGTGAAATTTTCAAGGTTGCCCTCCGACGAGCCGTTGTCAGCTGGAATAAATGGAAATTAATGACCACCTCCGGCTCCCTGCACCCTGCACCCTTCTGTTCCCTGCCTCGTTTAGCGTCTTGTACAACATGAAATATTTGTGAGTGAATGAATGCAGTGTGTACAAACACTTGTCTTTTGTTATAGTCGTTGTATAAATATCAAAATTCTTTGTGTATCTTAGTCGGTTTTTGAATATGCTGTGTGTGTCTATTTTGGAGTAACTTTTGTATTAATAAAACAAATCTTTTATTTTATTTTTTCATACAAACTTTTCTTTCGTATCACAGAGGAACTCTTTGTGCGAAATCCTTAAATATAGCCTTTACTTTAATTAGAAGACTTTCAACATTCCTGTTTAAAGTTATCACTGAATGTCAGTAGATTTATCTGTCACACCAGTTCTTTTTTAACCGACTTCAAAAAAAGGAGGAGGTTCTCAATTCGACTGTATTTTTTTATGTTTGTTACCTCAGAACTTTGGACTGGGCGAACCGATTGTGATGATTCTTTTTTTAATCGAAAGCAGGTGCTTGTCATGTGGTCCCACATAAATTTGAATGAGATCTGACAAGTAGCTTTTGAGACTTTGAAGTCGGTTATTTTTTGTTAGTAAAATTTAGATTATTTAATTTACCACAGTCATGTAAAAAATTTAATTTGCTTTACGATAGACTTGCCCAAATGAATTATGTATAATATTAGAACAATTCTCATTTTAGAAGGATAGAAAATAATTTAACAAAAAATTAAACTAACGTTCACACACGCGGTGTCGCCATAACTTTCTTTGCCCATCTAACCCACTTCGTATACTTAACCTACTAACTTACCCTGTTACGCAAAACGTGTCCAGCCTATATCTTAGGTAGTTGCTAAGATGCTCCATATTTTTAAACCATGTACAGTAAAAATCTGCTTATTTTTATATTCAAGTCAGGATTCCTGAGTGTTAATATACAGATATAAAGGACATTATTTTATAGTTTTAATTAAGTATCAAAAATATTAATTAACTCTTTCAAAACCAGGCTTTCCATTTATTAAATTCTGGTCACGTCAACATGAACAGATTTTATGGCTTTGGTTGTGACACACAATGCGGACAATAATTTGATTTACGAGTAAGTGACAGCTGTCATTATTTTTAAAAATAGAAAATCTAAATCACTGAGATTCCATGAGGCCATAACACCATAACATAGCCTTATTCCCTCGAAGTCTTTATACCTTCACAGTTGTTTTTTTTTCATTATGTTTCTATTATTCTCCTGATTTCCAAGAAATCTTAGCTTAAACTGAATGAGTGTCGCGCTCATCAGGTGCAATTGTAATTTCAGGTGCAATTATAAATTCAGCAGATCGCCGTGCCCACGCCGTCTGCGTCGCCACAAGCCCACCGGTGCAGTACACTGACTATACTGCACTGGTGCAGTTACACGGTTTAGTTTTTTATGGCAATAGCCGGCAAATGAGCTGACAATCCACCTGATTACGTGGCTATTGTCACCCATGGACATTAGCCACACCAAAGGCATCACTGATGCGTCACCGGCCAAGAAAAATAGAAGAAAAAGAAAGAAAGAACTGGCTGTCAAGCCACTGGTCTACGGTCACTGTTACACGATACATTACACTCGATAAACTTTTTTTATATACGAAGCAACATTTAGCAGTAAGTAACAAAATCTATACTTATAAATACATTTGTAAAAGTTATAATCCCATCAAAAACATAAATGTAAAGTGAGAGTCAATTTCAAAAAAAAAAGAATTGAGATCTAAATGGGTGCCAATTTCTGTGTAGAAAAGCCTAAAATTTTAGTCACAAGAACATGTAATTCAAGCTCCACATTTGACTTGGTTAGTTTTCACGTACCTACCTAGGCTATATTATATCTATGTAATTAGCTTCGTCAAATCTGTTAGGTTGATGACTTATGACACTCTTCTCTAATTTGGTTTGTTGGTTGCTAACTAATGTAAACTAGCCAAGTCAAATGTAAAACTTGAATTACATGTTCTTGTGACTAAAATTTTAGGCTTTTCTACACAGATTGGCACCCATTTAGATCTCAATTCTTTTTTTTTTGAAATTGACTCTCACTTTACATTTATGTTTTTGATGGGATATCATTACTTTTTGTATAGAAATTAACTGCAATTAATTCAAGCTTTAGGTACATTTGACTTGGTTAGTAATCAAGAATACCATTAATTACATACATATATCAAAGGAGAACCCCGGTTTCCGGCCACGAATTATATGTAATCTGTGCTAGCACATAAGACTGGACAAGAGTAAACTATATACATAAAAATTCGTCTTATTTACTAAATAAACATATTTAAATCTTAGCCTCATTTGCAATCGCCAAATGAACAAAATAAAGAAAGAAGTTCTCATTGTATTTACCTCATTACAAACGATTTTATAATCGATTGATTAAGGAACATATGTATTAAATTAACTATTAATTAATTATAAAAACAATATTTATTCCTTTCTGATATGTTTTCATGTTCTATATAAAGCTAAACTATTTAATATATAATAATTACCATTAAATCCTTTAACGACATCGTTACGCTTATTATAAGACATTTTGAGTTTAACTTATCTGTGTAAAAAAAGTAAAAGAATATTATGATGACATTTATGACAATTTAATTTTTGCACAGAGTACTTAATCACTATGTTCTATTGCATTCGCTTTTCGTTTCGTGCGTTGGTGAATGTGTTTTTGATACAATTTCTAGATTTGCTTTTCTTACTACCACTGCCTGAATATTGGATATAGGAGTATAGCGCCTCCTGCACAATTTCTTGACGAAATATTGATATATTTTGATGATAATGAATAAAATACCTTTAAAAAAATTAAAATGCCTTTATTACACAACCTTTTTGACATTTTTTTGGGTAAAACCCATTAAAGTGGGTAGGTAGTAGGTAGTATTATACCCACCTACTCAGTTTTAACCATTATGGTTTAAGTAGTATTTATTTATTTATGGTCTTCATTATATTCCTGACATTGTCTACTCGTAGGTGTTTGAGGTAGTAAGTGCCTAGTAAAACGCATATTCAGTAGATAGGTACTCACCAACCGGTGACCAATCGACCTTACGTTACCCATAATAAACGAGAACTTTATCAAAAACATATTTTTTTCATCAGCACTGTGACACGAGTGTGACATAATCATAACCCATATTTAAGGTGATTCATTAAGATTTCATTAGTTGGCCATTGCTAGCAGACGTGAAAATTGGAGAAATTAAAGCTTTTACAATGATCTAATTGACCACCAATTTTCATTCTTGTCTATTCTGGGCCGGTGTCTCTATGGAAGATGGGGTTCTCCTTTCACAAAGATACAATGATAAATGCAGTTTTTATTCCAATTTGAAACTTTAAAATGCTCTACTGTAAAATTGCGATTTTGGGGATACAACAACTTACGTAGGAGGTATCGTGCTCATCAACTAAATCTGTAGTTAGTGCGCCGTGGTCCGAAATACGGTACCTATTATTTCATTATTTATAAGTAATGATTTTCCACTATTGATGTCCGGTAAATATTGAAATAATAATTAATACTAAATCCCAATTTTAATATCGTAATAAATACGAAAGTCGATTATACTCTTATTAGTTACGAATGAACGCCCTCGCTTTGCTTTGGTTTTCTTATTTTTTTACACCTTGGGTTACGTTATTGGAGTTTTATTAAGGATCCCTAATTTATTGAAAATATAATATAGCCTATGTCTCCCGGGGATAGTGTAGCTTCCCAACAATGACGGAATTTTTCAAATCGGTTTAGTAGTTTCGGAGCCTCTTCAATGCAAACAAACAATCAAATCTTTCCTCTTTATGCTATTAGTACAGATAAGTTGTTTGTGTTCAATGACATCGTGCAACAATAAATTTTGAAACAATACTTCGAATTACTTTAAACTGGTATAATTACGGAAATAATACAAAATTTTGTGGTGTAATCTTGTAGATTAGAGAAAAATAATTTTTCACACATTAAAAATAAAACGACGTAATACACTGGAAATAACGTCTCCTGACGAACCACTAATCTTCACGTAAATGTATGTGCTGTGCACTTCTCACAGGCACTTGGGACACGGAACATCTTCCTCCCGTTGAAAGCTTCAGAAAGTACTAAAACTGATATGTTTCGTTATAATATATTCACCTTGGAATCCACATAATGACCAGATGTCATCAATTTTGATTGCTACTCTTAAATTTCAGGAATTTTAAGTAAGTGTTTCTAATAGAATCAATTTTTTGAAAAATTATCATAAAATGATAAAAATTTACTACTTTCAGATTTATTCCTTTGTATTCACCCGACTATCTATCTGCATGCCAAATTTTAACTTTCTAGGTCACCTGGAAGTTGGATATAGTTTTGATCTATAGGTCAGTCAGTGTTAAATTTCTCGATTTTTGGACGTTAATATCTAAATAACCGTTTGAGATATGTTTATGAAATTTGGAAGACGTATGTATTTCGCAAGTCTTAATAAATGAGCCAAATTTGACAGGTTTATGTTGAATAGTTTTTGAGTTATGAGGTGGTCAAAAGTGGCTCCAAATGGTTCGTGTAATATTACACACGGTGCTGCTCGTCAATTCTGTTAGCTAAGAAATTGACTAGACACGCTCCGCGTGTCTAGATCTAAACTGTTATGTTTCCCGGCCTGATTCTAAAAATTTTATATACAAGAATCTGTAATTTAAATAATTAGGAAAGCTCATATTTAACTTTAAAACACCTACGCCCGACCAAGCTTGATGGCGGAATATTAAATGAGGTAATTATAAAGGAAAGGATGAGATTTGAAAAATATCCTCACCACAATGTAATTAACTTCATTCTTATTTGTGCGATATCTCACTCAGAACCGTGACTCACTAAAATTTTAATTATGGTTCTTTGCTTAATAATGCGTGTCAGTCAACATTATACGATATACATAATATATTCAACGCTACATAATTATGTGGAGATGGGCATCTCCTCAAAATCTGTTAATCCAAAGCGGTCGTCATCATACCACTCCGGTGTAGATTGGTGTAACCTCTAAACCAAATGGCAAAAGTTCTTGTGTCAACCAAAAGTCTCCGACATGGCTTCACAGCTGTTATTTCACAACAACAACCGGGACTGATGGCTTATTGTGCCATCAGGAGGGCTATTCTCTAAAATACGAACTCGAAATCGAAGCTCACTTTTCGTTTGACAATTGGACACGGGCTTCGACGGTGACGTAATTCGTTGATCGAGAATAATAAATCCCTTACCGAATACCAAACATGGCAAATTAGCCTTAACATGTAGTTTTTCTCATCACCGCATTCTACACTGCGGCGCCACCTGTACTGTCAAGTTTTAGAGAATAGGAATTTTGAAACTCATCGCGCATTCCGCTGTCGAGTTACAAAATCATCCTTACAGAAAAGCCTTGCAGAACCTCTAAATTCTGGTAAATTTATATTGTTCATATACCATCGAGATAATTACTTCCCAGTCGATTCACGTATTCCCCGGAAACAGGAATTAGGGATTAGAGAGCAACGGACCCTCAACCCAATAATTTGTATTAATTATTGATCAGATTTACACACACGCTGCATTACGTAATTGGCGCGAGTGAACTGACACGTGCTGCCATTAGCGGTGCTCAAATATCCGCAGTAAAAACGACAAATATTCAATCGTACCATTGAATACAATCAGGTAGAAGTACCAGGTACCCTGCAGGATACAGGTATCACGCAACTCACGTTTCTAGCTGCTTTGTCCCAAAAACTTCTCACGCGCGTACAAAAGTACACGCACCCTTTTTTACCTTAATAATTATGATTCATATGAAAAACATTTACACTTTAGATATAGAGATGTTGTAGCGTTATCAGTTAGATTCGAGAGAGATAGAGTGATCTCTATCACTCTCTATCACACGTTTTATGACTCTCTAGTCATAAAAAAAGCAAAGCTACAACCCATAATTGTCCCACTACATTGCTCGGGATTTCCTTTCGCAATGTGAGGGGTACAGGCCATAGTCTACATTGGCCAAGTGTGGATTAGTAGACTTTACACACCTTTGAGAACTTTATGGCAAACTCTCAGGTGTGCAGGTTTCCTCACGATGTTTTCCTTCACCGAAGCAAGTGATAATTAACTTCAAATACGCACATAATGTTTGAAAATCAGAGGTGCGTGCCAGGATTTGTACTCGGGCCCCTGCGGAGTACCGTATGTAATGCTAGGAAGTATAAATTTAAAATCACATGGGTAAATTATCCATTCCAAGACAAGATAAAGTTTACCGATTTTGATAGTAAAACGTTGGCTAGTACCCATCACGGTTAACTAAACGCTAAATCAAATCACTCACTGACCATCAAATTCCCTTATTATTAGTTGATCATTTACAGCTGGAACAAAGTATGTATCGCTATTTTGTTTATAATGTGACGAGCAAACAGGAATATTTCCAGAATACACACATTAAATACACCATATTAATACTTTTTTTCAACAACAATTTTACTATTATCATCTACAACATTATTATTAATGTATATTCATAGTCTTATTTATTATTATCTCATTATTTGTATTATTATTACTTTCTTTCTTTTTTTTTCTTGTAATTTCTCTTTCTCATTTGTACCGCTTTCATTGTTCTCTGCACATTCTTAAGGTTGACTGGTAGAGAATGCTGTTTAGCATTAAGTCCGCCTTTTGTACCACTTATTTGTTAAGGGTCAATAAAGCATAAATAAATAAATAAATAAATAAATTAAAATATGAATTTTTCTCCCTCCACAACATTTACGGACAATTAGTTAAATTTCCTTCAGTCCTTCAGACTAATAGGACCAATTTTACTAAATAGCTACTTATCGGACAAAAAGAATGGCAGCCCTCACAAAATAAGAGCACATTCTCATTTCTCATTACCACTCTAATTTCCTGTTACTCGCTTTCACAATTCCCGGTCTCAATATGTCGCTTAATTCAGCGAAAAGTATAAGCGCAGTAAATTATACACTTCTCTAAAGGCTGTTTAAATCGCCTGTGAAAGACGGACAGGTCGCCGACCTTAGGGCTAGTTTACACTAACCAATGCGATTTCCTTGCTAGCTTTGCGAAGAGAATACTCATTTTGAAACACAAATTAGTGAAGTAATTTACGCGGTAAATGAAATGAACATTATGGCATAAGAACCCTAGGATGTGTCAACTAATGAGAGTCTCTCAGTAACAAAAACAGAACGCTTTACTGAAAGTGACATCACGGATTCACCGAAAACTCTCAACAAAGAAGGAGTCTTTCTTTACTAATTGAGGCATAAAGCAAATATCACACTTATATAGATGGTGTATCACAAGTGGGACGAAACAATCGTTCAAGTTTGCCAATAACAATCCTACTTGGATCAAACGAAATCCCTAATTAAATACCGTCGTATCGAGACGCTCTCGGGGACAACACAGCTGCTATTTGCTCATCTATTTTAGGTATCTAAATTAATTATACTGTACCAATATTGCTAACTCATCTAGGTACTGGATATGGAATTTCGAGGCATATGTTATTAAATTATTATTTGTAATATGAGGTCTAGACTAGGTAATATGTAATGTTCGAAACTTGATCAAAACTTTCGTATTGTCTTGTTGCTATCCCACTTACGGCTCTTATGAGGCTAACTTTTCTTCTAAGGAAGATATTGTTACAAAGATCAAACATGTCTGACTGTCGCCGCCACTATTGAACACTCGTATACTTCTATTGGTATAGAGGGCGACAGCGAAAATTTACCAGTAGAGAAGGAAAAACACAAGCTATGAAAATTTGTGATATCCCTACCTTACTACAGATATGTATCATCGAAGCGTTTATAATCAAGAAGAGTACCTACTTAAAGCAAAAAAAGCAACAACCCATAATTATTGTCCCACTGCTGGGCTCGGGGTCTCCTCTCACAATGTGAGGGGTATTAGGCCATAGTCTACCACGCTGGCCAAATGCGGATTGGTAGACTTCACACACCTTTGAGAACTTTATGGAGAACTCTCCGGTGTGCAGGTTGCCTCACGATGTTTTCCTTCACCGAAGCAAGTGATAATTAACTTCTAATACGCACTTAATATTTGAAAATCAGAGGTGCGTGCCAGGATTTGAACTTGGGCCCCTCTGTTCGAGAGACCAACGTTCTAACCGCTAGGCTATCACTGCTTATAGAGTACCTACTTACTTCATCGTAATTTTCTTTATATATTCCGATTGACTTGAAGAAAAGACAAAAGAGCTTCTTATATATATAAGCTTCTTTTATATGTAAGAAGCTCTTCTTTTGTCATTGAAATACCTATCTCAATAATGATGCTAAGAATTTAAGCTAGCAGCGAGAACACGTCATTCGTACCGTGCGTACATTGATTTTAATGGATAATATATAATTAAATGACCCTTCTGTCGTCAGCTTTGAATAAATTTAATATTTTAACCACAGTAGATAAAACTCGCTCGCATCGCGACGCCCCGCACTGAGTTACAGCCGTCGGTAATTTGATATACTGCTACGCGCGTCGCTTCATATGTTATTATATTAAAATGTGTAATATGGCGGATAACTTCTGATATGGCGGAAAGTTGCGATAATTTTGTTAATAAGAATAAAGTTCAATTTGTTCTAGAACGCGCTCAAAAATTTGTTCTGGTTTAACTTGCTCCTTTGATCATAAAGGTGAGTCAAGTTCACTTCGTTGTTGGAAATATAACTCACAAAAATTCATGTAGAATTTACACGTTTCCATATTATAATAATTATTCAAGAGTCAAGGAATAATTACAATACAATTACAATTAGCTAAATAAACTAATTATAATTAGCGAGTGGCAAAATCATAATAATATCGCAAGGAAAAAAGGCATCGCTGAATGTATGTAGGGAAAAAAAGAACGAATATATTTAGCACACATAACTTTCCCATTTTTTAGTTCGGCTCTGTTCTAACGAAAAAGGTAATGACGAATGTGTACGATCTTAGCCAAGTACATATCAAACTTAGGTAATGATAACCCTACACACTCATAGCTCTACAATAGAAATAGCTAACGTGGATGCCATGGATAGAAACAAGAACACACACTTCACTCAGACCGAGAACAGCAGGAGACTTACATTGTAACCGCTATGCCTTATAATAAACGGAACGGAGGCTGTTGCCCAGTTTATTTCTTGGGCGACAACAAGAGAATGCCTTTCATGTTACAAAATTCAATTGAAATTGAATCAATCACCACTCACCATCAGGTACGCGTATAAGTTCTCGAATACTGAGCATAACTACGTAAAAATATTATAAATAGCTCCCAGCTCGCATCGCGTCGCCACTGCTCAACAACCCTAACATGGAGGAGAGCTCGTTTTATTCAGCGCTAGAATAAATACCGTCGTTATTATACGCCATTTTATTTTTTAATTACTTAAGAACATTGCGGCCGCCAAGTTTTAGTTTCGAGACGCAACTTCAAGACTTTTGTAAATAGGTACGTATTTAAAATTCATTCCATCAAACCCTGAAGAGTTATTAAGCTATGGCGTGAGGAAAAAATGGGCCGCGTTCTTAATGTTAATGAAACTATTAAAGGATGTTGAGTGAGGTTCCTTCTGAATACCGGTTTCTTCGACGGTTTTTCCCGAGGCTTGGTACAAGGTTTATCATTTATTATTCTGCTACTAACGACTTTAACCAGAGAAAATAATATCGCACTACAAATAATAACAAGTTCATAAATCATACATAAGCTAATCAAACTCTACGTATTAGATAAGTGTCTATTTCACACATTATTATGGACTATGATAAAAGCGAGTATCTTAAATTGAGTTTTGAGCTATTATGCTAATAAAGCGGTGAGCCTCGCCTTGAACACTTGTACTATACTGCGAGTAATTCAATCTGTTAACGTCATTACCACAAACTCGTGTACATAAAAGCGTCGGTTCAGATTCCACGTTATGCTGGTTACGAACAGAGTGTAGAATGTAACAATGCAATTATCGGGCGCGCCGATAGGGCTGTTGTAAGAGTAATGTTCGCGGATTGCTACAGGCAGCTCTCGTTGTATTGGTCGTGTGACCGTGGCCGTGTGGCGGACAACGTACATTGTACATACTGAAATTCAATTGCGTTTACATACTCACATAGTTCACATACACTCAAAGCTCCGCAACTATTATGCCGTTGCTTACATTTATTTTCAATGACATTATGAACTCTTCTTTAGTGAACGTAACATCTAAAAAGATTAAAATTTTAAACATCGTATGTACGTCATACTGAACTGAACTGAAACTATTTAGGCCCTATTTACCATTCTTGTAGTTTTGGATGAGAAGGGCTCATTTACGTAATCGTATTCTAAACTAATTGAAGGAATTTTGGTGATGATCGCGTCAGCCTTTAAGAAGGCTTCAATATATTTTGAATGTATTTCTTATGAAGTGATGGTTTTACCACCATCGCGGTATTGTTCAACAATCAACTTATTTCTATTATTTTATTAATGGGGAACGACGCGTAAGTGATACGCTGTTTCTCAATGGTATCGTAGCTATTACATTAAACGAATGGACCGATTCTTAGCTATGGTTAGTGTAAATAAAGTCGATTTTTTTATTTTTCATATTTATAGTATCACTCGCCAAAACATCTCAGTCACAGTGTACCCCTAGGGAGACGATAGCGTTACCCCCAGTAGCCTAGATTTCGATACAGCCTACATTCTGATTTAGCTTTGTTTCAATTTTAACTAGAAGAGGCTTTGTATTGTGCATTTTGTTATTCACAGATTGAGAAATATATTTGAATGGATCTTGTCAGAATTTAACGAATGTTATAGAAACTAAAGTTTGTTATTTAACAGCAAATGGAATGGAGTCATTAAATATCCCTCTACTAATCATTGGTATTTATATTATATTGAGAAGGCCTAGGCCATATTCCACCACGTTTCTCCAGTGCGGAATGGTGTGGGATTTAACAGCGGAAAATATAATTATAATTTTTCTACAAAATAATTTGCAGTAGCTCTAAAGCCTATTAAAGCCTACACTACCTTCATGATCGATTAAAAATCCACCACAATACCGAATCTTATAAATTGAGAAAATATTCATAGATTTTCTTATAGTTCATAATATTGTCTGTTAATACTACGTTGTGCTACGCAACCTGCATCTCAGCATACGTTGAGCCGAATCCTTCACGCGAGTCCGATTCAGCTTGGCATTGGTCAAATATCTGTATGGATTTAAATCTGTATAAATTTTGAAAATCATCTCACACACTAATATCCCTTATATAAAATTGCACCACACATCTTTCCGAAAAACTCCCGAGTCATTTCGTTCTTCCAACCACAGCAATATTTTTTTTCATCAGTGACGGGAAATTGCCTTGACGACTAAAGTATCTCTCGCTCAAGTTAAGAAGTTTAAGTAATTCGGGCAGCGCGGATAAAACTGAGAAGAGGCAGCCTTTATTGGGGAAGTTTGAACAAAACTCGCCTCGAGGGCAGTTGAGAAAGCACTAAGCCTATGTGTCTTGCTTAACGAGATCGGACCCCAACATGACTTGCTCTCATAAACGTTTTCCAAATTGCTTAATAAAGCCTCATATTGGAACATTGTCACATTAACACACATGTACAAAAATATTTTTTAATTTCAATTATAAGTTAAGCAGTTAAGATTTGTTATTTATTCATTAATTTAATTGAATTTGATTTAGGGTGTGTTGCACCATGTAACTATAACAATAACCATGCCGTCAAATCCCCGGTTAAGCAACATTTGCGTTGCACCATTTTAGCCACGGTTGTAATGACGTCATAACTTAACGCTAACTTTAACTGATCGATTTTGGCCGGTTATTGCTATTGTTATTGTCAAATGAACTGTCAACTTCACATTCAGCTACAAATTGTTTGGAAAATATTATTATATTTAGTCTAAAACCTTATTATGGCTTTAATTCGTGATATTCTGTAGGAATCCAGTTCTTCTGATGACGACAGTGATAACAACGTACCCGAATTTCAAGAGAAAAAAAGTATATCAACTTCGAATTGATCGATTTCGAAAATGGGATGATCTTGAATTTTTGGTCAGATTTCGGATTTCCAAGGGCTTTACTAGGGCGCTGGCTGCTCATTTAGGACCCTTGCTGAAAAGTAGGACCATGAAGTAAGTACCCATCTATTATAGTTAATAGTATCAGGCGTTACTTTGCGGAAATCCATTGTTATTAAGTTAGTATTAGTCTACTTTGCAACAATCCGCGTTTAACATGTATGATGGTATATACTTTAAAACATGCGTGGCACCTCCCTCCCTCCCACAACGGAAACATGCACTACAATAATTAAACGTATATACCAACATACATACCAGCACCAACACGGGCTTCGGGGCGAAACACGTGTTGGTGCTGGTATGTATGTTGGTATATACGTTTAATTATTGTAGTGCATGTTTCCGTTGTGGGAGGGAGGGAGGTGCCACGCATGTTTTAAAGTATATACCATCATACATGTTAAACGCGGATTGTTGCAAAGTAGACTAATACTAACTTAATACCCATCTATTATATGTAGTTACTAATACAGTACTCAATCTTATAATAATAACTAACCTATTGTGATGTGTGAAAACTTAATATAGATATTAGTTGTACAATTGCTGCTGCTTATTGGCCTATTATAATAATAATAATATTTATTTTTTTCAGGAATTTCACAATTACTCCTGAGCAACAAATGGATCAAGACTACTTGATGCCCTAAGCAATCCACGCCTGTGGGCCCCCCTATCCGTATGTCAACGTGGTTTTTTGTGCTTTTTTGTGCTTCTTCTGGTGCCCCCCCCCAGACGTGATGCCCTAGGCAATTGCTTAATTTGATTAAGGGTTAATCCGTCACTGATGGCCCTAGAATTCTATGCATGTGGCTCATTCCAACGTTACATCGGGGATGCTGCAGGTGTCCATAAATCGAGTGTGTGTCGGATAATACATGAAGATAATACATGGAGAAATAATAATAATAATAATGGTATTAATTAACAATTAAAATCAATATTACCAATATAATCCCTCGAGGGGCCCAACCACCAGCGGGCCAGATGTATTTAGTATGAATATTATTTAATAAACACAATTTTGTAAAAAATAAATCTTTTATTTGCAAACTTTTTAACCGACTTCAAAAAAAGGAGGAGGTTCTCAATTCGACTGTATTTTTTTTTTTTTTTTTTTTTTTTATGTTTGTTACCTCAGAACTTTGGACTGGGCGAACCGATTTTGATGATTCTTTTTTTAAACGAAAGCTGGTGGCTGTCATGTGGTCCCATATAAATTTTATTGAGATCTGACAATGGTATCCATGATAAAACCACATAAGTCGTAAATTTGTGTTAAGATGTGCGCGACAAATTGACGAATAACTCAATATCACGCCAACCGATTTCGATGATTCTTTTTTTAATCGAAAGCAGGTGCTTGTCGTGTGGTCCCACATAAATTTGAACGAGATCTGACTGACAAGTCGTTTTTGAGACTTTGAAGTCGGTTATTTTTTGTTAGTAAAATTTAGATTATCTACAAAACCCTAATATAAAAAATCCTTATTTGCACTTGTCCCATTTTTTTGTCTTGAAGAATATCAATTTGTAGTTGAAGTTTCATTAATTCAAAGCTAATGTTTTTCTTCACTGTGTCTCATAAGCTGCTCGTGAAGTTATTTTTGTTGGCTGATGGCCACAATCACAACTTAACGGGCGCGTTCCACTAGACGCTTACAACGATCAAAATATCATACTTTGATCGTTGTGAGCGTTGTGAGCGTCTAGTGGAACGCGGCCAACATCACAATCTTATGTCCCCTACGTTCCACTAGACGATCACAACGACCACGCTCACGACCGCGATTTTTCCGTTCCACTAGCTTGTGAGCGTTACAATCATACACCCAAGTGGAACGGGTATAGTGAGCGACGTGAGCGTTCAAGCCACAGAGTACTTACACGTTTTAGCCGTTGATACAAAATGTACTCTATGATGTTGAGAATAAGACAAGTCTGAAACTTAGATTAGAGGTTAAGTTATAATTTTTAAGCTATAAATAAACGTTACTTAATTAATTATCAATTTTATTTTTATACTAGCAAAAAAGTATATCTACAAACAAAACATTTTTTTTATGAAAACACGAATTAATAAAATAAAAAATTGCATATTAATTATGTTAAATGATATTGACCGATGAGGAAAAATGTATACATGGCTATAAGTATAGTGAAATAAACATTAAAATTATTTACATAATTTAACATATTTATATCAACTTGTGACCCCACGTCAAGCATCTGCTGGAGAAACTACTATAATCCACTAAAGTATCTTTTGTCGAATCGTATACAGTAATTTTTTCCATCACCATCCTTATCTTTTATAAAATTGCGCCTTTCTATCACCATCCATTTCTACCCAGTGTTGCCAGGTCTAAAAACTGGCGAGAGTAACTTCGTCGTATCTGGCAACACTGCAATTCGACCACTTCGACCCACCCCGTGAGGTGGGTTGTTTTGAACGTGCCGTGAGCGAAATTAATGACGTCATCAATGACGTTTTCACCGCGACCATGACGACCGTGGTCGCCATGTGGAACGCGTTTTGATCGTTGTGAGCGATGTGAGCGTCTACTGGAACGCAGCCGTCGTAGAGCCGAAACGCCAGAAAGGCTGACACTGCTGACAGCTAGTATTTTGTGTTGCCATATCAAAATATTTTACCCATACATTTTTAAGGAAAAATATGGAACCTTAAATTTGCAACCCTATTAACTTTGACAATCACGAACAATTTCACGGTGCAACACACAATTGTTAAATATTATTGTCACCGTTATTGTTACCGCTAAAGTTAACTTTGACGAAAACTATAACAGAGCCTACGGTGCAATCCACCCTTAGTGTTTAGTTCAGAAACAACAGTGATTGTTAAAATTTTCGAATGGACAGTTTCTGTTTTATATGCTTTAACAGCTACACGCGGACAGATCCTAATGATAAACATAATGGTCTCTCTTCATAATTCTCTTCTCTTCTGAATAAAGTCCTCCATTCACTTTAAAAGAAGTTCCAAAATAATTATTGCTTAATTTTTATGGAAATAGCCGGCAAACGAGCTGACGATACACTTGATGGTAGGTGGCTATCGTTGCCCATGGACATCAGTAACACCAAAGGCATCACTGATGCGTTGCCGGCCAAGAAAGAGAGAAGAAAAAGAAAGAGAGAACTGGCTCTCAAGCCCCCAGCCGGAACACGACGAGTCGTACTCACACGTAAAAATATTATGAATATCATCGCTTAAAAGTATCCATCGTAAAGTAATGAGTTAACAAACATCGCACATGAATGCCAGATATATATTCCCAAAATCCCCGGCGAGCGACGCACCGGAACGGATCGTTTCCGCTCGCCGCTTCCCGTCGATGACGCTCTGATGGCCGTGTTCAACACAACTGGATACTGGACACCCTCGGTCGTTGATGATTAACAAATACAGAACGCGATAATGATTATCGTCATCATTTGTTTTTTAATGGAAGTAGCCGACAAACGACCTGACGATCCACCTGATGGTAAGTGACTATCGTCGCCCATTGACAGCAGCTACACCAAAAACATCACTGATGCGTTGCCGGCCAAAAAAGAGAGAAGAAAAATAATGAACTGGCTCTCAAGCCAAACAATCGTTTAAAAATTTATAAACAATCGAATGTCAAAACTAAACATATTAAAGTAGGAAGGGAACATTCTGTGCAAACTTAGTATGCAATTTGACGACCCTGTAGCCTAGTTGGTAGCGACCGTGTCTGCGAAGCGAGGGGTCCTGGATTCGATTCCCGACCGAGGCAGATACTTATGTGACAGATGAATAGTTGTACTTGGATCATGGATGTTATTGTGATGTGTTATATGTGTTGTCCATGCCACCGGCCACACAGGTAAAAGCCTACTGCGGGGGTATGAGTGTGTAATTTTTGTAATTACCGTGAATCCTAATAAATCAACGGCAGTAGATATTATAACTTCTTTCGTAAGTAAATAGCTAGCGGGAACTAGCAAGCGCTACTTAATAAACTTTGTTTCTTCTGTCTTTTTTCTTTGCCGACTAAAGATTTTACAACAGAATCTACGAGTTTTGTGCGATAATCGCAGGGGCGATCCTTCGATATATGTAAGCGGACTGTATGAATGTATGTATGTATGTATGAAGCAGTAGGTTGGTAGTATGTCCAATCCAATACCAAAATCAGTAAGAAAGAACCCACCAACCTTAACATCCAATGTCGCAGGATTGCGCTGCGCACGACTGCTTCTTTGTTTCACGGCACGGCCGGAGGACAGCACCATAAACGTTATGGTCTTCTTAAGATGGAAACTCCACGAACGTCGTGAATTCAACCGATCTTTTTTAACGGAGTTGACGCAACTCGCGATATTTTTCCTTTTGACATTAAGTGTCAATTTTGGAAGGGTTTTACTTTTTCTTTCACACCGACCAGTGTTAAAGGATTGAACATACCCCCCACCGAAATCAGTGTGATGATTTCCTAATAGTGTCGGTGTGTGAAGAATGAGTGTGTTAATAATATGTGGTATTGAATATTTACGAAATAATTCAAAAATAAATTAAAGAAACTTGTTAGTGTTAAGTAAAAAAGTTGAGTGTATGTGCCTAATCTAAGTCCTAAACTAATAATAACCTAATTTTATATTTAGTTTGCATATGGCAATGGGCAGATTTTATTTACCCGTCTTTTATAAACCCCAGTTTGCGTGCGTACAGTAACTACACGTACAATGTTATCAAAACCAGGGTGAACCTCTTCTATTCTGCCAAGAGGCCACTGTAACGGTTTGGTTAAGTTAGATTTGAGGAGCACTAAATCACCCTTCTTAACATTTGGAATTGAGGTGAACCACTTTTCTCTTTGCTGTAAAGTGTGCAAATAATCATTTGACCATCGCTTCCAAAATGATTGTGAAGCCTTTTGAATACATTGCCAACGTGACAATCGATTCATGCGTACATCTTCGAAATTATGCTCCGGAACAGTTAATAGATTCTGTCCAATTAAAAAATGACCCGCAGTCAGAACTTCAAATTCATTTGGATTATTTGAAAGGGAGCATAATGGTCGCGAGTTCATAATTGCCTCAATTTTACAAAATAAGGTACTTAACTCCTCAAAAGTCAAGGACCTATCACCTACTACACGGTAGAGATGATGTTTGGCTGATTTTATACCTGCCTCCCACAGACCACCCATGGAAGCTGCATTAGGCAGGTTCGTACGCCATTCGACGCCTCGCGAGGATAATCCAGAAAGAATTTCATCAGAATTAGACGTAGAATTAAAATAATTAGTAACGTTTTTTAAATGTTTAGCCGCTGCAATAAAGTTTTTTCCACAATCGGAATATATGCAACTGCAGAGACCGCGGCGTGCCACAAAACGATCAAATGTGGCCAGAAAACATTCGCAAGATAAATCTGAGAGCACTTCTAGGTGCACTGCTTTTGTAGAGAAACATACAAATAAACACAAATATGCCTTAGTAACCTTTGCATTTCGCCGCATACCTTCTTTTATAAAGAATGGACCACCAATATCGCAACCAACATGGTCAAACACCTTGTTGGCCTTAAGCCGAGTTGCAGGTAACGTACCCATCATAGGCTGTGTGGAGTATGGACGAAATTTAAAACAAGCCCGACATTTCGACAAAACTGAACGAATTACACTACGAGCGTTTATTATCCAGTATTTATTATTCAAAATGCCTTGCAAGGTGCGCGGTCCTACATGCATGTACAATTTATGAAAATAATCAATTATTAAATTTGTTATGTGGCACTTCTTGGGTAATAGTGCCGGATGTTTTATATTATATGGTAAATCCGACTGTTGTATTCGACCCCCCACCCTGAGGAAATTATCAGGGTCTATAAAGGGAGATAGTTTGCGAAGGGATGATACATGAGTTCCCTTTGCCAACATTTGTATTTCAGAATAAAAATAATTATTTTGAATGACTTTTATAATTAAATCATGTCCCTGCTTTAACTCACAAGACTTTAGTGAACCAAGTGTTCGATCAGATTTTTTACATTTTAAATTATTTATAAAACGAAGACACCACGCTGTTACGCGCTCGAGTTTACTAAACGATGAAATTTTATTAAAGGAATGTTCAATATCATTAAAGTTATTTAAATTGTAAGAATTAAAAGTGAATGTGTCTACATTAGTTTTAAGTTCTGGAATGATATCACTTTCTTTTAAAATTAATGTACTTCTTGGCCAACTACGCGGATCTCTAGCAAGCCATGCAGGGCCACTAAACCATTCGTCCGCTACTGCTAAAAGTTGTTCAGGCAGCGCGCCTCGAGAACAGAGGTCGGCTGCATTGTTCTCACTGTTTACATGAAACCAGCAATTGGGCGGAATCACGTCAACAATCTCACTAACACGGTTAGCCACGAATACTTTTAGCTTGTATGGCGGAGTCTGTAGCCACGACAAAACTACACTCGAGTCGCTAAAGGCAACTATTGGTAAATTAAAATCTTTAACGTTTTGTACGACAAAACGAACTAGCTTCGATAACAGCACGGCTGCCATAAGTTCAAGCCTAGAGATAGACATTAACGGCTTCAATGGAGCAACTCTAGATTTGCTCGTCAATAGTTTGACTTTGACGTTCCCATCCTTGTCAGTACTACGAAGATATATGCAAGCTGCGTAACCCAGTGATGACGCATCACAGAAACCTATTAATTGTACGTTTACAAACGAATTCACTAGAAGGTGTCGCTCAATGCGAAGTTGTGAAAGGTTCGGTAATTGACCGATAAATTTATCCCATTTTTGTAACAATTCGTATGGTAAACGGTCATTCCAGCCGAGGCTCAGTTTCCAAAGATCCTGCATGATACATTTGGCAACGAAAGTACACGGTGAAATAAAACCAACCGGATCGTAAATACTAGCAAGCAGCTTAAGTACTGAACGTTTCGTTCCGTCATTATCTTTTAAATTATAATTAAAAGAAAAGAAGTCGCATGAGGGCAACCATGTCAATCCTAGGACTTTTAAGGATGATGATAACGTATCATCTTGAAAATTTATTTGCGTTATTTGTTCTGATTTCATACGTGTCAGTAGCTCGGGATTGTTGCTAGCCCACTTACGCAAATCAAACCCGCCCTTTTTTAGAAGACTCATTAAGCCATCTTGTAAGGTACAAGCTTCGTCTACAGATTGACATGACCACAAAAAGTCATCAACGTAGACACCCTCCTCTAGAACTCGGGAAGCCTTACAGTCTGACCGTTCGTCTTGGGCAAGTTGAAGCAGCGTGCGAATAGCCGTGTAAGGTGCGCTACGCAGTCCGTAAGTGACCGTTTTCAGCTCGTAAACTTGTACTGGGTCTGACGGTGTATCACGCCATAATATGTGTTGATAACACCTATCAGCGGGGTCGATGAGCACGGCTCGATACATCTTTGACACGTCCGCCGTAAAACATATGTCGTAGAGACGAAAGTTAATAATAATTTTTAAAATATTTGGAAGTAATTTACGGCCGGTCAAAAGGTTGTCATTTAGTGACACCCCAGTACTAGTTTTCTGTGATCCATCAAAGACCACACGCAACGGTGTTGTGGAGCTAGAAGGCCGTAACACACAGTGATGTGGTATAAAATATTTAGACGGCTCCGTACCACGATATAGCTCCATATGTCCCAGTGACTCGTACTCCTTCAGAAAATCAGAATAAGCCTTTCGGAACTCGGGTGAGCGCGCAAGTCGACGCTCGACATGCGTGAGTCTCCTAAAGGCTATGTCATACGAATTACCTAACGGTTCGTGATTTGGCTTTAATAAAATAGGTGAAACATATCGGCCACTTTCGTCACGATAATGTTTCTCAATATATAGTTTTTCAGCGACTTCATCATCGGGATTTAAAGGAACATCGCACGGCGAGGATTCTATTTCCCAAAATCGCTTAAGAGTATCATTTAAATGATCATCAGTGGTGTACGACACCAACGTTGTAGACGCTACAACGTTCACATCAGTGACGTCATTAGTCGACGGGGTAATTAGTTTACCTGTGATAATATACCCAAATATGCTATCCAGCACGGCTGGCATATTGGGACCCATAATAATTTTCTTCCCACTGTAAATATGAGGAAAAACGTCACCGCCTAAAATTAAATCAATTGGCGATTGCTTATAGAAATGAGGATCAGCTAAAAATAAATTATCATACTGTTTTATTATATGCTCAGGAATTTGAATGGTAGGTAAATCTGAAGTTACTTTCTGAAGAATAACAGCATCAATATTAAAAAACAGGTTTATCAGTGTGACGCGGCCTTAAGCTAAATGACGTCATGCCGTAGTTCTTAACTAAACCATCAGCTAACCCGCAAATGCTAAACGGACATATACGTTGAGATAAACCTAAACGTTGTAAGCATGCAGCGGAAATAAAATTGGATTGTGCACCGGAATCAATTAATACGCGACATGGTTGATAGACGTTAAAGTTATCTAAAATATAAACAATCGCGGTACCCAACAACACCGTACTGTAACTGTTATTATTATCAGTTGAAGGGCCTCCCGACTGGGCGGGCGCGCTTGCAGGAATCGATGCATTACCGGAGTCATAAGAGGAAGCGAGAAACGTTTTCGTTACGTCCTGATGCAATAATAAGTTATGTGGTCGCTCACAAATAATGCATTTAAATTCACTCCTGCAGTGTTCAACAGTATGCTTAGGTTTAAGACAATTATGACATAACTTCAACTCATCAGCACGGCTGATTCGTAGCGAAGCACTCAATTTACGAAATTGAGCACAGCGATATATCATGTGATTGTCTCCGCAATGCAAACAAGATAAATTATTTTTTGAGTTTGATGACGATGCATGCGCGTAGCTTTTCTGTGCACTATTTCTAGTTCGCGCCGTAAACCTACTTACATCCGGTTGACGTTTATTTTGTACGACGTTTTGGTTGCTTGTACTAGCACCATAAGAACTAGAATGATCCAACACTTTTATTTGATTAGTAACATAAGTAATCAATTCAGAGAATTTTGGTATCGACTTTTGATTGATACTTTGTTCAAATGACCTACGAGTGTATGGATCCAAGGCTCGTAATGCTATATGACACAGAATGTAACTATTCAAATCTTCAATATTAAGAGATTGTATAGCTTTGTATGAGTTATCAAAGGTTTCCAAGAAATTATTCAACTGAAAGGATGATTCCTTCGCAATAGGTGTAAAGTTTAACATTTTATCTAAATAATTCCCAACTAACATTCGGTTATCTTGATACCTGTCGAGTAAAGCTTGCCAAACTATATCGTAATTATTAGCAGATATCGGAATACTTTTTACTATGTTTAAAGCCGAACCTTTGATACATGAGAGTAAATAGTGAAATTTATCTATATTAGGTATCTGAGGCTGATTATGAACCAACGAACAGAATGTCTCGTAAAAGGTATTAAAATTCTCAATATTTCCATCGAAACAAAACAACTCCAATTTTGGAAGACGTGGTCTAGATTCGATGCACGACTGTGTTTTTTCAGTTTTAACGTTCGCTA
Source organism: Thymelicus sylvestris (assembly GCA_911387775.1). NCBI lineage: Eukaryota > Metazoa > Arthropoda > Insecta > Lepidoptera > Hesperiidae > Thymelicus > Thymelicus sylvestris. Next base: position 19,055,712 of record OU426889.1, read on the forward strand.
GTAATTTTGAAGAAATCAATTTTATACGGAAATACAACTCATCAAAACTATTCAATTCCTGACTTTGAAATATGGTTTTCATACCAGCTTGTAACTGACATTTATAAATTTCAAAAATACATAATTCGAAAGATGAACGTAGCTCATCTATATCCGTGACACGCAATAGAAACATTTCACGAATATTGCTGTCAGTTACATTTAATGACATGTCAGATATTATTTGCAATTGTTCAAAAATTCTTTGCTTTTTGTTGATTAAAACGTTTAATTCAACATCAGCGATGCACTCCTCGTACACTTCCTGAACCTTCTGACCCTTTTTAGCCATTGCAACGTGCAAACTAAATATAATATGTCAAATAAAATAAATGAATAAAGAATTGCCTACTCTATGTTCGGCTCGAAGGCCACAAAAAATTGTGCGATAATCGCAGGGGCGATCCTTCGATATATGTAAGCGGACTGTATGAATGTATGTATGTATGTATGAAGCAGTAGGTTGGTAGTATGTCCAATCCAATACCAAAATCAGTAAGAAAGAACCCACCAACCTTAACATCCAATGTCGCAGGATTGCGCTGCGCACGACTGCTTCTTTGTTTCACGGCACGGCCGGAGGACAGCACCATAAACGTTATGGTCTTCTTAAGATGGAAACTCCACGAACGTCGTGAATTCAACCGATCTTTTTTAACGGAGTTGACGCAACTCGCGATATTTTTCCTTTTGACATTAAGTGTCAATTTTGGAAGGGTTTTACTTTTTCTTTCACACCGACCAGTGTTAAAGGATTGAACAAGTTTATATACCAGATTTTGAAATACGATTACTACTATCTACTGAATTATATGTATTAAAATACCCTCAACCAATCCGCACTGGAGCAGCGTGGAGCATTATGCTCAATTACGATGAGAGACCCATACTACAGAAATTGTTGTCACATTGAAATTACCTGCGATAAATGATTGTTAACCGGAACAAATTATACAGTGACATACAAAAGTCCATCTTAAATCAATTCCGAAAATATGAAGCATTTTTATTCGACGTCACCGCGGAGCGGAAGTTTCCGAAACGAGCGGAAACCGCGCGTCACAATGCGTCGGAATTGCGGAATACTCGTGCAGCGGGAATTTGTTTTGACATTCATTCACTTCACCTGAACGGAAAAGTGTCTTATTGTTTAGCTGTCCGTTTGGAAGTGTCAATCTGAATTGCGGAAATGTTGACTGGCTTGTTGATTTGCTGAAGAGTTATTAGGTTTCTAAGTACGTTCAACTAATTCATCATGGATTTGAGTAAATAATGAACTCATTGGCATATAAGCTATAAGTACTGTCCAATTCTACTTCACCATATTAAATTCTACCCTACCTAGAGCATACTGAACCACGCTGCTCCAGTGGTGGTGATTTCGAGGTGTCAGAAAGTGTCAGAAGTTTTTATGCCGCCCGGACTTCACTAAAACATGACTTGACTATTTCTCTTCAATGACAAAAGTCAGGACCAATGTCTTCTAAATCATTCAAATTATTTCCACAAACAAAAAATCATGATTAATTTTTAAACACCTACCTAGTTAATTAATCTAATTTCTGATACCATCATTATTCAAAACGCATATGAATTATACATTTTCCTACATCCCCCTTATGGGGTTGGAAGAAAGACAGATTACATAGCAACAACCCATAATTGTCCCACTGCTGGGCTCGGGGTCTCCTCTCAGAATGTGAGGGTTAGGCCATAGTCTACCACGCTGGCCAAGTGCGGATTGGTAGACTTCACACACCTTCGAGAACTTTTTATGGAGAACTCTCCGGTGTGCAGGTTTCCTCACGATGTTTTCCTTCACCGAAGCAAGTGATAACATGTAATACGCACATAATATTTGAAAATTAGAGGTGCGTGCCAGGATTTGAACTCGGGCCCCTTCGTTCGGGAGACCAACGTTCTACCGCTAGGCTATCACTGCTGTTACAAGATTACATACGAAAATTCAACTTACTAGGACTTTGGAAAGTGTCCTAGAGGTTTTATTTTGTAAACAGATCTACGTCTCCATTTTCCGTGTTATTACTAAGTAACAATAATTTGATTTAGAAGATGTACAGGTTCCACTCTGCAGTCGCAGGAGGAACACTCCTTTCGTCTGTCCCATTTGTGTCCCAGTTTGAAACATCTTAGCAACCTGGACTAGTGCTCATCAAACATTCGCGACGTTACGGATAATATTTGTTTAATAACAGAACCCAAATACCCTTTAAATTCAACGTTTACGTAAATCAGTCTTGTATTGTATTTGGCAAGTGTTTGGCATTATCATACTACCGGTTAATGCCAAACACTACTAAGTATCACAGTCTACTATCGGCATTATTTGCCTCGTTGAAAAAGTATGAGCATCTAAATTTTATTTCAATTACTGTCACAAAACTGATGATTGAAACATATAACATGACAAATCAACAGGTTGAATATAAGATGAGGATACCCGAGAATACTTCAATACGCTATCACAAGTAGAGGTTGTAATTATTATTAAGCGGCTTAAAGGCACCTAAAAAACTTGACGATTATAATGAAAGAAAACATAATTCTTGACAAACATAACCGACTTCAAAATTAGGGATAACTTAAAAACTACTACCATATCTCGCTCAAATTTAAGTGGGACCACATGACAAGCACCAGCTTTCGATTAAAAAAGAATCATCGAAATCGGTTGGCGTGATATTGAGTTATTCTTCCATTTGTCGCGCACATACTTAATACTTTAAGACTTATATGGTTTTATCATAGATGTCATTGTGAGATCTCAATAAAATTTATATGGGACCACATGACAGCCACCAGCTTTCGATTAAAAAAAGAATCATCAAAATCGGTTCGCGCAGTCCAAAGTTCTGAGGTAACGAACATAAAAAAAATACAGTCGAATTGAGAACCTCCCCTTCTTGAAGTCGGTTAAAAATTCTATATCTCCAGAAGCGAAAAATTTCTTATCAATTGTGGACAATTTGAACCAGCAGACATGCAACATCTAGCGACTTCACTAATCATGATTATTGTCATATTTAGGGTAAATACAGGAAACTAACTTAAATAGTTTATTATCGACTAAAATCAAGACATAAGTACATGTGCATTAGGGAGATTTTATGAAAATAAAAAGGAAGAAGAAAAAGAAGAAGGTAAGAAATACGAGGTTACATTTTGTGTAACTATTTATATATATTTTAATTATTGTATTATATTTTTTAAGGTTTTTAATAATATATTGCTGTAATGTTTCGTGTACATATATTTTAAGTATGTTTGATTTGAATATGAAAATTAAGTAAGTTAATATAATATTGTCAATGAATCTTTAAGTATTTAAATTCCGTGTGGTGAGAAACTTAAAAACACTATTGCGAATTTGCTCCTCCAAAGAATGAAATTGGGAAACAGAAATGAACAGAAATAAGTTAAATTAGAACCACAGTCTCGAATGGGGTCGTGGTATTTTCTTATTTATGTCCAGCGAGAGGCAAACCTTACACTGCTATTAGTTAGTGTATTGTAAAACAATATGATTACGAGTTTGAGTTTAGATAATATACCCGAGTCCGAACCTCTTGAGAAATCATAGGAATTCAATTATACCTACATAGTACTTAATATATGCCGGCCTGTCCGCACGTTGACAGCCATCCATTATACTCGTAGCCGTACAAGTGAATTGGAATTAGCTTGATTGTATCCCCATTCTCCTGATTGATTCCATGTCCAATTTATGCGGAAAGGTGCCGTGACGCGACAAGATGCCATTTAAATACATGTATCGTCCATCATGTGACATTTCACCTCACAATAATTATATAACAATATCAACAGAATATTTGAAAATTCGATTCACAAAGAAAATGCCTTTACAGGTTGATACGGAGGGGCAAGCTTCGAAAGGCTCAGCCGAGAAGACAATTCTTGGGAAGGGGTGAGAGTCTTAGAAAAATAGCACCTTGTAGGGTTTGGACTTTGGTTTCGCTTGGAAGAGGACATCGGGGCAAGGCGTAATAAATGGCGTATTATGTAAAAGATATCCTACAGTTGTGACCTACGTGACGTTAATACGAATTACCAAACACTGTTAAGTTCACGAACAAAATTACTGTATACAAACTATCCAATACACATCCAATACACAGGAATACTGCGTCTCAAGGCATGCCACATACACGAACACGACGTTTCAGCGTAAGCATTGGATCGTTTGAACAGGTAGACTTACAGAAATCCCATCGAACTCTCTAGCTTCCCTCTCGACACATGATTGACATCCCAATCTGAGTTAGGAAACAGTATCTGAACGAAACAAATGTCTCTTGACAAGCGCGTCACGTCCACACCGTCGCAGGTTGCGAGGCGCGTCGTTTGCAACTCTTGTATTATTTTAGGGCTTACGCTGTGATCTGCATCACTAATTAGTTAAGAACGAACAAAAGTCTTTGTTGTGGTAACTTTAACTGCTTTCATGCTATTTATGACAATAGCGAGAGGAATAAAACACATAGAAATAATTTTCTGTACGCAACACTTGCTTTATCTCATACGGGCGAACTCATGATGATCACAATGATCAGAATAGCCCGCGAATTTGTAAATTAATGGACATCATGTTGCTAGAAGATAACATATTATGAGTATATTTAAAAAGTTCTTTTAGGTGCCCTTCATAATTGTCGGCCAAAGTTTTAATTACGTTTTGAGATAATATACTCGTATGGATTCAGATGTATGGGGTATGTCCATGCTAGAGTGCGAGATTATGAGTGATAGAAGCTTCAACAAGAGATTATGGAATGAAAAGGTATATTAAAGAATATTTGCATATGTTCAGCGCATACATAAACTTCAACATATCGCTACAGAGAAAGTCGATTCGGCAACGTGAAATTCAGGATTAAATGCCTCGCTACAACCAACCCACTTCGACAACACTCACAGCTATTGTGATTCCATACCACGGCAGTACACGAAGGAAATCAAAACATTGAAACCATCTTCATGAGTTCCGTAAGTAGCGTAAACCCGCCGGAAATTTCGCAGCTCTGGAAATTGAAGGGCTATTATCTATAATACAAACTCGAAATGGAAGCTCACTCAACTCTAAAATACAAACTTGAAATCGAAGCTCACTCAAGTGAGACTCGAACGCGAACTTGCATCATTTTGATATGTCATTCTCTAATCATCTACTACGCACTTGCGAAGTGAAGTGAGTATCGAACTCGAACTTCAAACGACTAAAGATAGGAATTTTGACACTCATCGCGAATTCCGCTGTCGAGTTACAAAACAGAATAGCCTTGCTGGAACGAAATCGGTAGCGTCGTCAATTGTTCGAAAATAACAATTGAAGCTAGGAACGGCTGTAGCTCGAGCAAGAATAGAAATCCGTCTCTTAAATAAGTGATTGTCGCTTCAATTAGCAATAGAAATTTGAGATACGACCGCTGCAAACAATTTAGACTAAAGCAACAAAATGTGCAAAATGGTGGTCTTACAAAATTTTCAAGTACTCGTAATTAAAATTAGCAGTAGCAGAATTTAAACGCAGTAAAATACATTATAATGGCTTACGATAAATCAATACAAGTTATATTTATTATAGATCTAGAATACTAATACTGATCCCCAACCTTGAGTTAGGGCACACCCTAGCATAATATTACCCTATTTCTGCCGCGAGCTGTCCAAAACAGTGAAAATAATTTTGCACGTGCCATCGGAGAACAGGCAAGGAAACGAAAAGAACCTTACCTGAAACAAGAAAGGAATCTGTTACAAATATCAATTACTGATATTTTGTTTAAGTTTCAATTAGACTTTGTATAAAAAGGAATCTTTATCATGCTTCGAGTATAATAGGCTAGGATTTATATTCAAAATGTAGGGCAATAACTTGTAACTTGAGCGGTAGGGTATAAATTATAATTATGCTATTTATTTACATGTATCAAGAGTATTAGGTTATATTACGTAGTAGAGAGTTGCTGAGGGTAATAAATTAACGTAACACTATCGCACGCAGTTCGCAGCAGGTGCGGTTGGAATGAAGTTTTGTAACAGATCTGATATTAAATTTGAAAATTAGACAGGCTGTAAATTAATCTATAGCCATTCAATTGTGGGTAGATTTTTTTATGGAAATAGCCGGCAAACGAGCTGACGATCCACCTGATGGTAAGTGGCTATCGTCGCCCATGGACATCAGCAACACCAAAGGCATCACTGATGCGTTACGGGCCAAGAAAGAGAGAAGAAAAAGAAAGAAAGATAGAACTGTCTCTCAAGCCCCCAATTATAACAACATCGAATATTGAAGCAACTTTTATTGACGATAAAGTGACAAGTTTTCTACGTATGTTCAAAAATGTTTAAGCGGGCTGAATTTTAAATTCATCCATCTTTTTAAATTCTAAATGAAAATAAATTTAAATTTCATATGTCTACTTTTTCGTCAACACAATTACGCACGTCATTCCTTTCTATAGGATTCTAAGGAATTAGGTACGTCTGTCTTGAATCAAAGCTTTATTTTTCTTTCTTCCTCTGCTCTGTTCAGTACGCTCTGGGCAGGCTAGGCAGGAGCTAGCTGCTTAGAAATGGCTACCCCAGACAGGGATGCAAGAACAGCATCTTTTAATGTAAATAGCCGGTAAAAGAGAAGACTAGCCACATGATAAGTGGTCAACCTACACCATAGGCAAATTCGATGCGTTGCCAGCCAAGAAAAAAAAGAAAGAAGGAACTGGCTGCCAAGCTCCTAGCCGTAATGACTTAGGAGGTTATATTTTAGTTTGCACTCCAAAATCAACCCGAAACTTCATCCATTTGCGATATTCTTCGTATCTGCCGTTTGTAACAGGGGTCTAACGAAGGATGAAAAGAAAAATGCGTAACGGCAATACTATTACCTCGATGATTACGCCCTGTTACCCGAACAATGGCCGTTGCCGTGCGTCAGTGGCGCCATGATGGATCGAGGCTGAATGTGACGCGGTGACGCCTACCGCTATTTAGCGATGTGTTCCTGGTAATAACGTGTTCGATGCGTGTACATTAAACAGATTGTCGGCTTAGTAAGGAGCATAATACGTGTAATCATCAGGGGATAATATGTTGCTAATTTCTGCATCCAATATATTAATAGTTTAGTTTTTTTTCACGGTTGCTTTTGATAGCAATATTGCAACCTAACGACCCGTGTGGTGCAATGGTTACCATGCCGGATCGCCGCACCGAGGGTCCTGGGTTCGATTCCCAGCGAGGCGGAAATTTGAATGATGAGATTTTTCTGTTCTCGGTCTGGGTGTGAATGTCCTTGTCTAGTGTGTTGTCCATGGCACTCACGGGCCACGACACAGGGAATCCTAGTGTGGGGCTATGAGTGTGAAGCGTTATTTATTTATTGTTTGTGGGCTAGTTATATTAATAAAAACTTAAAGTCATGTTGAACTCTGTTCCTGGAATACGAAATTCAACTATCAATATCAAGGAGATGATATAATACAAGGACAGACTCATCTGAATATCTCCTGCCTAATTCGTCTGCGATACAAGGTATTCGTAGTAATTGTAGTTCAACATGAAACCCGACATGTACATACCTGGTTGATACGGTAATTATCAGATACAACGCAACATCAGATATCCGCACTTCGTTACTGTAATCGCCCGCAGCGCTGTGATATTGGTCTATCAACAACGTTGCGTCCTCTACGAGAAAAATATCAAAACTGCCTCGTTCTGTTAGTTAGACAATATGTTTTCCAACATAATTGATATCAAGATCAGCAAACATGTCGATACATGTTTGTAACTTTTGCCTGATGAAGAGCAAGTCCGGAGGTGTTCTGTCTAAGGTCGTTATCAGTTCGCTAATAAACGTCCAATTATCTTAGAATATGAACACATGAACAGCTACTACAGGCCTCCTGATACCACGTTCACTAAGTGGTTCACTTAGTTTCCCCATTAAAATGTACGTTTACAGAAATGGAGAACTCTCAGGTATGTAGAGTCACATTGTTTTCCCTTTGTATTTTCGGCTAAGTACTACTGTCCAATGGTACTCGTAAAATCAAAGAAGTACATTATTTTTTTCTTCTCTGTTTTACCTTGGATGGCTCGCCCTTGCGTACAAAAACACAAATATTATACTAAACGAACAACCAATGAAAGGAGTAGTTTTTATCACTTTTTAATAATTACAGATTGTAATATACCAAAGTAAGTTTAAGAAAAGACGAAACTGAAAATGGGCATCCTAAGGAATTTTTCAACTACATACTTACTTTGATATTGACGTTTCTCAAAACTTTTGTATTTCAAATAAAGTTGACCAAAAACTGAAATTCCTGCTTAAGTTGGCCCTCTTTCATAATATTCAAGCTAAATCTAAACTGGATCAAGTAGCTGAAAACGTTATCCGAACTGCGGTACAATTTGTTCACGCTGAAAATTTGCATAGTTCCACACAACTGGCAGTTGAGTACAGGAAGGCTATTCAGTTTTGTAACTTGACAGCGGAGTTTCAAAATTGACGTTCGAGTTCTAGGATCACTTCACTTCGCAAGTGCGTACTAGATGATTAAATAATGACATATCAATACGATGCAAGTTCGCTTTTGTTTTGTAACTTGACAGCGGAATACACGATGAGTTTCTAAATTGAAGTTAGAGTTCGAGACTCCCTTCACCTCGCAAGTGCGTGCCAGATGATTAGAGAATCACATATCAAGATCTCGGACTCAAACTTCAATTTTGAAACTCATCGCGGATTCCGCTGTCAAGTTACAAAAGTGAATAGTCTTGCAGCTCTGCTTTCTTCTTGAACCAGAACTACCCGATTTTATTGTAGTACTAATAACCGTTCACGTGTCGCTTTGGGAAACACTCGACAACATATTTGTACGCGAATATTTAAATTGACATTTTTATTTATTTGTGAAGGGATTGAAATAAAGCAACCCAATATTGCTGCACGAAAACCGCCTCTCAACTGATTATGAATTAAATTTCTCCTTTATTATTAAAATGGGTTTAGAATTCCACTCGGCACATAACTTAATCAGATCCATTTACTTTGTTCAGATCAGCTGTAAAGCACCAGGTTTAACATACCAACAACGCAATGAAATAACATAAAACAAAACGAGAAAAGAAAACGAGCAAAACTTGTCGTTTCGTGTCATCACGCTCTCATTTGAGAGATGAAGCAAGCTGGCTAATAAGTGCAGTGTGCAAATAGCGCGCACGGAAGTTTCTTGCTGTTTTAATTAATCAACACATCGCGTTGCCTCGGCACCACCAAGTTTCACTACGGCTCATTTGTTCTACGCATCTGAATATAAAGATTACCGAGTCTATTTGTGTATATGTTTAAGAATTTAGGTATAAGAAATATTAAACTAAATGTAAATTAGGACACGTCATGTGCATGCAAATACACAAACGCGTCTTATGGTCAAGACCGTTAAGACAAAGGCTATCTAAGCAGATGCAAGGCTATCTATATCATAAGCAGATGATTTCGATACAAGGTCTACCCCGTATAATAAAATTGTTCCGATGGTATTCCACCAATCATTTCTATGCTGTCCAAATCAAAATACAGTTGCAAAGGTGTCTTTCGAAATAATTTAAAAATATATCAATTAAAGTTTCATTTATTGTTACAGATTTTGTATGATTTTTGCATCAATATCATATCATTTTTTCAATCTTCAGCACATCATGATTGACTGTTTTAATTATAATTACCGTTAGGGAAGAAAGGTCCTCGAATGGCGCCCACGTCTCGGAAACAGGAGCATAGGACGCCCCCCAACCAGGTGGACTGACGACCTGAAGGCCAGAAGGCTCAGGACCAGTCAGAGTGGCGCAAGTTAGGGGAGGCCTATGTCCAGCAGTGAACCTACAAAGGCTGATGGATGGATGGATGGATGGATGGAATTATAATTATGTAATCCCTCATAGTCTCAATAAGATTCTATATTTGTTTGATTTCTTCAAAATAGCACTCTGCTAGCACTATTCAGTTGTTTATTTTTATTTAGTATCGCCATAAAACATAATATCGCAGTGTTTAGAGTTAGAGGAAGACGTTGTGCGTCGGCCATGCGCCACGCGCCGGCAAATGGATTTTCCCTGTCGCCAGTCAATATAGCCGAGCACTTGCCACTTGCACTACGGAGTAGCCTCCACTCCGCCTGACAAGTGGAAAGTGTGATTGTTACAATTGTCAAGTGTTTCAGGACGAATTACTGGCGGTAAGTTGCTTGTTGCTTTTATTTTTATCGCTGGAAGTTATTCCGGGTGAAGAACACTTATTGAAACTTTAACGGTGTGATAATAACGCGACCTATGCTATCTGCAATCATAGGACACGAAATAATTCCAACCAGCTATTGGATTACAGTCATTAACTAAGTATAAGATAATCTCATTAAAAACATAAATGTGAAATGAGAGCCAATTAAAAAAAAAAAGAATTCAGATCTAAATGGGTGCCAAGTTCTGTGTAGAAAAGCCTTAAATTTTAGTCACAAGAACATGTAATTCAAGCTCCACATTTGACTCCTCCTGTAACAATTAAATACATTTATTATAGGTACACATCCAATGCATTACTTTGAAACAAATTTTATTTCCCTCATCATTATGTCCCGGTTCAGAAACATCGGCCCTTTTCAACGAACAAAGCGCATTTCATTTGGCGGGAACGCCATGATGGATAGCGTCGGTTGACAGGTGACGTCACCCGACGCCATTTTGTACTGCCGTGTCGTGAGAAAAATTGTGTTTGCAAAGAGTGAAAACGGTGCTCTATTTCGTTGTAGAAATTGAGTTATGTAATTGCGTAAGATATCAGAAGAATAAATCAATAGTCTGCAACATCTAGTCAGATGTTAGGAATCTCTAGCAAAAAAATAACGCTACACACTCATAACCGCACAATTGGATTCCCTGTGTCGTGGGTTCCATGGACAACACATAAGACAAGGACACGCATACTCAGATGAGAACCCACTTTGCACGGCAATCTGGCGTGGTGACCACTGGCCGTCACACGGGCCGTCAAATATAAACAGCAGTACTGTCAACTACAGTACTGTCCCTCCCTACCCCCCCCCCCCCCCCCCCCTTGGGTTACAGGACTCACGGGTAGCTGTAACTTTCAGCCGGATTAACACAGAAGTATAAATTAACACACTATTTACTTCCATAAACCACATACTGACGCACGTTTTTATTTAAACCATTCTGTATATTTTCTTGAAGTATTACCGTTGCATAAATTTCAATTTCAAGCGCTACTTCCCCGAAGTTGTATGATTTTAATTTAAATTCTAATTCTTGGCGAACAACTTTTATTAATTAAAATGAATTTTAAAAAGTCTAGCGCCGAGTTCCACTTGAGCGTTTTAGATTATCCAATTAGAAACAGAAAGAAAACTATCCGATTTAGTAGATAGATATTTAGTCATCGACTATAATTATTACCGTGTGCTGAAAATGTCGCAATTAGTAGGTTCGTTATGCTACACTTTGATGATATGTAAAGTTTGAGAAGTTCCACGAGCAAGTAATTTGTTCGACAAATTATTAACTAAGTTACTGTACTAAGATATGATATAGGTACGTGTATGTTTTGAAAGTACAATATTAGCAGGTTTTAGGGTCTATGAAATCCCGCAAGAATTTAAATAATTTCCAAAGTTCCATATATGCTTGCCTCACCAACATAGTTAGACAACTGTAGTGCAAGTTGGTTCCATGATGGCCACTCCTCCGCGGACCACATATGAAGGAAGTTTGTAACTGCTCAAGTTTCGTGTGGAATAGTTTGTGAAGTTGCCGCTTTAGCAGCGCGGATTGTACCTGGCGATGTTACGGGGTTTGACGACTGGCAGCGTTGTTCAGTGTCAATGAATGTCAGTCTTTGTATTTTATTACTCTGACCATTTGCAAATACATATTCGTTCATTCAGTCATCACTATCGGGGTGTACGGGCTTCGTCCATACCATAGTTCTCTCCTCTACTCCACACTGGAAAAGTATGTCTTAATTATTATTATTTTAATTCTTGCAATCTGATATCTAAGGTTAAAGATTAAAGAAGAGACTAAATACATAAATTGCTTGACTATGTTGATCAGAAAGTTATTATTATTAAGACCGTTATAATTTTATACAGCTGGCAATCACGCGCAGAACAAAACAATTTTACTGTTGCCGCGTACATTGAACAAACAATAGACGCCGAAACAAAATCGGCCGAACGTAAAGTTCAATTTCAAAGCTCCATTTGATTCTATTACATTTTCACTTGAAACAAAACCAAGGTCGAAGTTATGACGTCTTGCACACATTCAATCAATCAAATTCCCAACAAATTAAAGCACGGACGGTAGGTACTGAAAGCAATTTGCGATTTTGTAAACTAGTGTTTTGTCGAAAGGACGATGTCCAACTTTACAGATGTGTCTCACTACGAACGAGAGAACGGTAAGCGATGATAATAATAAGGCTTTTTTATTACTTGCAACTTAATGTTGGATAGCAACTTATGGAAAGTGAAGATGTCTAAGACGCCCGCTAATTAAGTACAAGCCTGCTTACTCACTTTTTCTTGAATGCTCTCATATTGAAATCAGGCAGAAACTTTCATTATTATTTTTATGTAGGTATAATTTGGGTAAATTTTTTATGTACTTTTATATAATTCTGGTAATTTTTTCTATTGTATTCAATAATTTGAAAATAATATTGCAACAGTCGTATAAAAATAGGTGATGTTAACTTCGCACCGTAGGCTCAGAACGGCATCACCGTTGACACTATGATGTAACACACATATTGTATGTATATTTACATATTTATTATTTATCTGCTTCGTCGCCGTTGGAACAGCTACCTTAGCTTCTAACTTTAATCTGTTTTCATACCAGCCATGCAAAATAAACTTCCAAGCGAAATATAATAGTTTGTGATAGTTTTCCCACGGGATAATGCCGGTGAGGTAATTAGTTGAAATCTGCGATACTCCGCTTAGGTTACATTATACGCCATTACCAGCTTTTCTGTGAACGACATGAAATTTAATTAGAAAATCGTACGTGTTATTTAAGCAAACATTATCACCAACTCGCGAAGAGATACGAGTTTTGAATATTATTATTCTGAATTAATTTAAATTGCTAATTCAAAGTTTTTGTAACAGGCCATATAAGACCTACGACGCAATTACAAAGACGTATTTTGATTTTGAGATCAAAGTGAAGTTCTGAGAACTTGAACAAACCTTTGGAATAAAATTATATTTCATTCCATCAACTCCACCTCTTTAACACGTGTAATTGGAACGATTTTTCTTCTAAATTGATATAGAACTGCTTATTTTAATGGAGTTAACTTTTTGACTGAGTTCTTAAGAAAAACATTTTCCGGCGTAGATTTTTACATTTATTAAGATCCCGTACGCGCGCGCGTACGTGCCGTAAATAAATTGGACTTATCAGCCGGCTCTCTCACCGACTTGCTTCACAATAGCCAGATAAACGGGAGTGGGGAGATACGGCCGCTTAGCTGATATTACAATCTTCACATCACGAACGAGAACTTAGGGTTTGAAATAGCATTCAAGTAGGTAAGTTCAGTAAATCGGCATCAATTGACCAGTTTATCACCCTTCTTCAAGAGAACTAAGGTAATTTTTTTTACATTAAGTAGCTATTTTGTATTTTTCACGGACGTGAAGTAGACGTGATATTATATGCACTTCATTAGCATGATATGCACGTTATTATCATGTCACTAATACGTCGGTGGCTAGATCGAGCAATGGACACGATACAATAAATTGCCTTACCTATTTATTTAATCAGAACAGTTACTCTTTTCTCCCACCCTGCTCGCTTCGTCATCGTGAGCGTACAACTCCTTTATGTAACGTTTAGATACCGGTCGCGTTACGTGTGTGAGGATATTTTTACGACGACAAGTCCAGAGGCAACAGGCCTCAATTTTGAATATCATATTCCTAAATTTATTTACATAATAAGTATGGCTTATTTAACTTTCAGGTAAAATCGAATTGAGGTGATAAAAGGTCGATAAATAAATTATTCCTCTGGTATTGGTCATGTCCAAGTGACACCGACATCTTCCTATCAGGTAGCTGAGCCACTGCTTTTATCTTAGCTAACTATAAGCTAAAAATAGACAAACAAATGTCTTGTGATTTCAGAATGTTCTAGCGACTGCAGCGGCTTTATTTAACCACGTTTGATATATTGTCCGAAGCGTCCGAACATTGTATCACTGACGTTATTTGCCGCGGCACATCGTTTGTCACGAGTCACCACTAACTCCTGTAACATAACGTCTTGTGCGACGCTGCCGCGCTGCTTCGCGGTGCTTCGGCTGCTGTGAAAAATTATGTCACAGATACGGCACGGATATGACGTGTAAGGCTACGACTATTCAATAGTCGTGCACCGTATTATGTCTCTGTAAATCTTTGCAGTTGCATCATTTTACTTCAACTAATCAATATTAAACTACATGGACAACTATACAAAGAGATTGCAGTAAACGCTAAACGCTGACACACTCACCCCAGCAGTAGGTTTTTGCTTGCGTCGCGGGTGGCATGGACGACATATTTAACACATCACAATAATACCCATGGCCTGATTACAAATATTTATCTGTCACATAAATATCTGCCCCGGCCGGGAATCGAAACCGGGACCCCTCGCTTCGCAGGCAGGGTCGCTACCAACTAGATTCTCTGATATTTATCGAGCTTTGCTTTTTAACACATTTCCGATATCCCATCGAAGTGGTCCCACTGTCTATGTACGGAATCTAATATTGTCACTGAATTAGAAATTTCATTTGGTTGACAAAATAACATGAAATGTGAAAATAATAAAATAAGCAAAGAAAATTGCAGTTCAACTAGTATTAAATGGCCCATGCATCCAAGCCAACATTTGAAACAGAACTCAAATACTAATAATCTAAATTTTACTAACAAAAAATAACCGACTTCAAAGTCTCAAAAACTACTTGTCAAATGTCGTTCAAATTTATGTGGAACCACATGACAAGCACCTGCTTTCGATTAAAAAAAGAATCATCGAAATTGGTTGGCGTGATATTGAGTTATTCGTCAATTTGTCGCGCACATTTTAACACAAATTTACGACTTATGTGGTTTTCTCATGGATGCCATTGTCAGATCTCAATAAAATGTGGGACCACATGACAGCCACCAGCTTTCGATTAAAAAAACAATCATCAAAATCGGTTCGCCCAGTCCAAAGTTCTGAGGTAACAAACATAAAAAAAAATACAGTCGAATTGAGAACCTCCTCCTTTTTTGAAGTCGGTTAAAAACTACAGACCTCATTAAATATACTTAGAGATATCTTACTTTCTTAGATAGACTTAGAATAGCTCATTAGTAAGCGTCACTGATTCCCACTGAAGCAGAAGGTTGCTCATAGCGAGTCGCTACACATCAGTATTTTTAAAACTGGAGATCTTTACAGATTAATCTTTGAAAGGTTTTTCTAATTCAATATTAACATAATAAAGTTTCAGTGCTTTATTAAGGATTTCTAATGTAATAGTTATGTACATAATTAGTTTCTCATTACGCGAAACTCAGTGCGGTTCTATTGTTCCGGAGCATTTTTGTCATTAATGGTTCGTCTTATCTAAGTATGTATAGCAGTCATAGTATCCATTACAAACTATGATATTAAATATTGCTTGAACTTTCCGATAAGTTACATAATTTACATAGCATTTTGTATAAAAATCCATAGTAGGAATATCCAAATAGCGAGTCATTCAGCGATAATATAATACTACCGGCGTCAGTTCGTAAAGCTGGATCATGTGTACAAATACACAGATTTCGGGTCAATGGATATAATCCACGCAATATGTTCAATCATTCATTCCTCTTCGCGAAACAAACATTTATCTTCATAATTTTCCTCGTGTGATATAAGAGTGCTTTCACATAAAACTGGTGGGGGAGCGTATCTTTTATTTTATCTTCACGTCGAGCGGGCCTTTCGAGCTTCATAAATGGATGATAGTGTATTGTTTTATGACGTTATTCCTTACGTAAACATTTGTTGAACACCAATCTCTTAGTTTACATCACAGCACGTTAGCAGATTAAACTTTAATCAAAAATAAAAAGGTTGCTTTCTAATCCGAGCAGACTTAGTCTAGTGTTTTAATGACAAATAATCTAAATTTTACTAACAAAAAATAACCGACTTCAAAGTCTCAAAAACTACATAGTTGTCAGATCTCGTTCAAATTTATGTGAGACCACATGACAAGCGCCTGCTTTCGATTTAAAAAAGAATCATCGAAATCGGTTGGCGTGATATTGAGTTATTCATCAATGTGTCGCGCACATCTTAACACAAATTTACGACTTATGTGGTTTTCTCATGGATGCCATTGTCAGATTTCAATAAAATTTATGTGGGACCACATGACAGCCACCAGCTTTCGATTAAAAGAAGAATTTTCAAAATTGGTTCGCCCAGTCTAAAGTTTTGAGGTAACAAACATAAAAAAAAAATACAGTCGAATTGAGAACCTCCTCCTTTTTTGAAGTCGGTTAAAAAAAACTCGCGGGGTTTGGATTCGAATCCTGTTTAGATAAGTGCTTAGTCCTCACATTACAGTGTAGGAGTAGACCGAACCTAGAAGCAGTTACGAGATGCTAATTTATGAAAATGAAACTGTCCGTTCTGCTACGAATTAAAATACTTTAGTGAGAATAGTGAGCGTTGTGAGCGAAGCACTCATAGCCCGGCGGCTTGCGTCGATCCTATGTGATCGACAAAGTTAAGCAACAGCGGGCGCGGTCGGTAGTTGGATGGGTGACCGCTAGTGGCAAAAAAATTCTTGAGCGTTTCCGTGCTTCGGAGGGCACGTAAAGCCGTCGGTCCCGGTTGTTATCATAAGATAACAGTCGTTAAGCCATGTCGGAGGCCCTCGGGCGGTTTGAAAACTTCCGACACTCGGGTTGGCCACTAACCCCTCCACCAATCCGCACTGGAGCAGCGTGGTGGAGTATGCTCTAGGCCTCCTCAAGAGGAGAGACCTGTGCCCAGTAGTGGGCCATTAATGGGTTGAAGCCAAGCCAAGTGAGCGTTGTATGTCGATTTTAGGAATATTGGAGTCTCATACATAAAAATACATTGATTTCAATTCTTGATCCAGTGAGATAGAAAAGTGTTTAAAAAAAAATAGATTTCATTTTATGCAATGTTATATAGTTTCTATAGAGAGTCTTTTCTTTAGAGGTCATTATTGTATTTTCTTTAGAGGTCATTCAGTAAAAGGTTTGTTTTGGATTATGTTTGTTTAATACTAAATAACATATTCAACTGACAGGACTGGAGATTTACATGGACCCAATAAAATAAAATTGTGTTTTATGAGTATTATTTCTTTCTTTTTCTTCTCTCTTTCCGGCTGGCAACACATTATTGATGCATTTGGTGTTGCTGATGTCCATGGGCGACGATAGCCACTTACCATCAGGTTTGCCGGCTATTTCCAAAAAAAAAGATACGCCTACGGGCGTGTATGTAGAGTCAGCCTTACGGAACTCCGAATCAGTATTATCTAGGGGTATACGATAGCGGATATTATTATGTTTAGTGACCGGCGGATTGGGCATTACTCACAGTTAGTAAGCTAGGGATTGGAAATTACTTTTTTGCCAATAAAATCAAATACGTAGCACCGGTTCATAACTTCATAGCCAAACATGGCTACACACGCGCATCACTATTTAGGCAACTGAAATCTTGATTATATTTCTCAGAAAATAAGATATCACTAAAACATGGATTTAATTACAGCAGCGCGTACTCAAAGAAAAGGTTATAATGGCGGACTAATTAAAGAAATAAGCAGTTCCTTTGTGCAAATTTTGTTATCATTGTTGTTTTGTGTAAGATTTCCTTCGTGTACAAAAATAAATACATAGTAAATAAACAATTTGTACATTTTCAAGCCAATCTGGAATCAAGCGCGTCATATGGGAGTAATTTTATTGCTTTTTGACGAATTAGGGACTCCCAACACCAATAGATGGCGTTATATGTGGTTATATGTAGGTAGTAACTCTGAATGAGAGAGTTCAGCACTCCGAAGCCTTCTTGCCATTTTATGTTATAGGTAATAGGTATAAAAAAATGTTTTAATAATTGAAACAGTAGTGCTTTACCAAATCATCTTTCATCTTGCTTTACCAAAACCATCTTGCTTTACCAAAACCATGCAATACAGCTAGTCTCGCATAGATTAGAAGACTATTTTGTACCTTCTACTTTAAAAAATAAATCTACTTTAAAAATTTGTTTTATTTTAAAAACCGGGCAAGTGCGTTCCAGGCCACGCGCAATGTCGGGTTCCGAAGTAGTAAGTTTATCGACTATTACTCATTAACTACATTACATAGCATTGATAGCTTTCCTTGTAAATTCATCATATTTTTGGGATTTTTTCAGCTGTCCAACTTCAACCGTTTAGCCGGTAGATGGGGACACTCGGCTCTAACCAAAATTAGCACTTTAAAATACCTTTTCAACGATACCGGTAACACTATAGGATCCGTGACGAATAAAAAATTCATCCTCACGTTATATGTAGGGGACGTTCCTCACGTTTTCAGGGAGGTACCCTGAAAAAAATGTTTTTCAATATTTTATCTCACGATTCTGGAGTTTTAATAAATAATGTAAATCCATGCCAAATTACAGCTTTCTACAAGTCTCGGCGCTTTGCTTCGGACAGACAGGTGGACGGACAGACGGACGGACATTACTTCGGAACCCTAAAAATGACGTGCATAAACAAGACATGTGTATAAGTAATAAATACTTAAATGAATAAATTAGTTATTTAGATTTTGACTGATGAAAACATATTCTTTAATATGATAACTTCCTTCGAGCTTCTCCCATGACCCATGATATAGACGGCAGTAGACGGTAGACGGTAGACACCGTATAAATTTCGCATACCGTATGTACCTCAGGGGCTCGTTAACGGCATCACTTACCCGCACCACCTTTTGCGCATTTGCGCGGAAAATGAAAGATGGCGAACGTCTCGCTCCCTGATTGGGTTTGCAGCGTTTCATTAAATTTAGGGTGATGCCCATACGAATTTAGTTATACCCTAGACGCTTGGGGACTTTTTACAAGATAGGCACCTAATTGAAATTATTTTAGAGGGAACATTGTCGCATTTTTTAGGGTTCCGAAGTAAAATCGGAAGCCTTATAGTTTCGTCATGTCCGTCTGTCCGTCTGTCCGTCCGTCCGTCCGTCAGTCCGTCAGTCCGTCTGTCCGTCTATCCGTAGGTATGTCCGTCTGTCCGTCCGTCCGTCTGTCCGAAACAAAGCGCCGAGACCACTAAGGGTACTAAGGGTAGTGCTAGACAGCTGTAATTTAGCACGGATATTTTTCTTGTTATTACCAGATTCGGAGAAAATTTGTTAAAAGCCAACAAACGTGCTGACGATCCACCTAGTCCTGGTAGCCAGCGTTGCCGAACAAGAAAGAAATAATTACATAATATTATGCACAGTAATTAGTATTCACATTGGGAACATGTTCTTTATCATAGGTTATTTTGCTATTATCTAAGGGTAACTTCTATGAATAGAACTCAATACAAACATATACAAGAACATACGCATACGCCTATTCGTAGCAATTTTCGTCCTTATTCGGGTGTGAAAATTTCAGGTGACAAAAAAGCGAAACGAACGCCCTCTCGGAATATTAATCATCGTCCCAAAATAAAGGAGAACACCCGAAAACCAGTAATTACACGCGGAGGGAACAAAGGTGGCTTCGACAGGAGACCAGAAACTGCTTTGTGCTTTTGAAGCTGAACGTCAATGAAAAAATTTAAAACATTTTCGTGCAATTTTTTTAAATGAGGCCCCAAACATTTTTGTCACCACGAATAAAGAGAATAATTACTAGAGGATTATGTATTGAAAATTTAAAATTTTATTAATGCAAGTAATTTCTTACCGTTAGTCGACCTACCTAGTATTTTTAACCGACTTCAAAAAAAGGAGGAGGTTCTCAATTCGACTGTATTTTTTTTTGTTACCTCAGAACTTTCGACTGGGTCAACCGATTTTGATGATTCTTTTTTTTGAACGAGATCTGACAAGTATAGTTTTTGAGTAAGTTTGAAGTCCGTTTTTTTTTGTTAGTAAAATTTAGATTATGTAATAATTGTTAGATTATGTCATTGAAATCATACTTTTACAATTAATTAATTATTGAAACTACTTTTAATAAGTATTTTAACAAAAAGTAGTGGTAAGATCGTGTAAATAAGTTTCGTGTAAAAATAATGAACTATAATATGATACCTGCTTACGGCGTTACCACAATATAGGAATCTAATTGTGGCGCTACGCAGCGTCTACACTTGTACACTGTAGGTACAATCACGCGTGTACATTTTCAGCGCGACTGTACAGTGTACAGTCACGGGTCATTTTACCCCGGAAGTGACGTAATCGCACCCCACCGGAAGCGCCGTTGTTTGCTACTGTTTGTTACCGGCTACCGGCTAATGCAGCTCGATCGCTTTTATTGGTACCGTTTCCCTTTGTTATCGTTATATTGTTATCGTTATGGTATGGAACGAGGAAATATTCAAGTACTCCGCGCAGTGCCCATCGAGATTTCGGTAGTTGAGATGTTTTATGAGTGCCTATTTGGGTATTAATATGGCTTAGATGACCAAGTGACTTTAACTAAAGTCAGTTCATCAGGTCGGAAAAAGGGATGGGGGGGATAGGATAGGAAGGGAAGGGGAGGGGGAGCATTTCATACTTTAGTTACCATAAGCCTCTTGTATCATTTAACGAAAATGTAAGCTCTGAGTCTGAATAAATATATGTGATATAGTATAAGTACCAATAAAATGTAAAATAATTGTCTAACTTGGCATCACTATGTTCATTACTAAAACCTACAATTATCATCTTCCTGAAATTTTACATTCGTCTCATTATCTTGAAAACAAAATTTTTGAAGGTTTCACTTCTACAGTACAACGCCCGACACGTGATTTGCCAGTGGAATTGTTTAAGAAACATGTAAAATCTCAACTTTTAGGCAAAGGCTACTATACTGTAGATGAGTACATAAATGACAAAGATGCATGGTAATGACCAGATTTGCAACCAGTTCTGTACAGGCAGTGATACTTTTTTGTAAGAAAAATACCAATGTATTTTATTTTTAAAAGATGTGCTGAGGAGTTTCTTTCAGCTTTTCTTCTCCTCCATGACAAAGCACCTTTGCGAAAAGCTGGTTCATTAAAAAAATGACGTGCATAAGTGTATCAATGATACACTCTACTTGCACCAGCTTGACATAATATTCACGCTATCAAGATATTAAAAAAATCAATCAGTTAATTATTATCTGTATCATGTAGCGAGAACAGCCAATTTATTACATGGGTAATATGGACATACCTATGCAGCGGCTGCCCAGGTTAACCTCCAACGTGTATTTCATGTTCAATTCTGGCACTCGACCGCAGCGTTGCGGTGACTGTTTTGTGGGAAATGCTCTTTGATTAAACAAATACCCATATTATTGTTATTATTTTCAACGTAGTCGAAAATATATTGCGAGTGGTAGCCTGTACACACTTACATAAAATGGGTAAGGAATAAAAGGAATTTATTGTAGAAAAAAAAAAGCAAAGCAACAACCCATAATTGTCCCACTGCTGGGCTCGGGGTCTCCTCTCACAATGTGAGGGGTATTAGGCCATAGTCTACCACGCTGGCCAAGTGCGGATTGGTAGACTTCACACACCTTCGAGAACTTTATGGAGAACTCTCCGGTGTGCAGGTTTCCTCACGATGTTTTCCTTCACCGAAGCAAGTGATAATTAACTTGTAATACGCACATAATATTTGAAAAATTAGAGGTGCGTGCCAGGGTTTGAACTCGGGCCCCTTCGTTCGGGAGACCAACGTTCTACCGCTAGGCTATCACTGCTTATTTATTGTAGAGCTTTTACTAAGAGTTTCTCAATATGTCCGCTAGATGTCGCTACTGACTTAAGGTATCCGTCTACCTGTATAACAAGTTGAACAGTCATCAGTGATGAGTCATCACCACATATTAGTACCTACGTACTTTATTGTAAGTATACTGAAACTCATCAATACATGACATGGGCTCAAAAATAAGTCGTCCCAAATACAAATCATACAAACACTTCATAGATAATGTGACCACCCAGCCGGAAATTAAACCCAGGGCCGGTCGTTCAGCAAAGAAGGTCCCTTGAAACTCATCGACGCCTAGCTTCACGTGTTTTAGCCGGTAACATAAAATATCTAACGTAACAAAAACCGTTATGCTGACTTCATTATAATACCTAATTTGAAAATTTGAGTTCCATAGCATTATCTAGGCCGACGTTATAAGGACTTATAAATACTATAATTATATGTATGTATAATTATATTATAAACACAGCTTACATACATAGGGTAATTACTGGAAAGTACGAACCACATAATTTTGGTCCGCAATTTCTAAACAGGACTTGAAATTGAAAATGAAAAAAAAAACAATAAAATGATTTATTCAGCAACCATCATTACACACAGTTTCAGTACCACTAGCTCCCACACTAGGATTATCTGTGTTGTGAGAAGCTAGGAGGGATTCATAAAAATTGTTCAGAGCATGGTTCAGATCTTAAAGCTACATATAACAATGCAGGTAGATATCATATCGTAAGCATTCACTGAACATTTTTCAGAACTTTCAGCTCTAATTATTGATAAGAGTATAATTAAGGTGAGCATACGTCCCGCTTTGGGCGGGATTGTCCCGCTTTGAGGCTGTCTGTCCCACTGTCCCCCGCGAGATCAAAAAAGTCCCGCTTTGTACCAAATGTTCTGCTTTGCCCCGCTTTGGTATGAAATTCATTGAAACTACGAGATTTATCCCCGATGACCTTTTTTTAGTTATAAATACTAGTGATTGTAGAGAAATAGACGCCCGACGACCTTTTCTTAGGTATAAATAGTAATTATTGTATATGTTACCGGATATCTGTATAATGCGGGTATTCAGCACAATCCCTAGGCACTGTGTATAATACCTGGGTCGTTTTGGCAATGTATTAAATGATATTAATATTATTCACCATTACATACTTTACCTAGGTAATGTATACGTTTCCGAACTACTATACAGAATACCTACAGGTCCACCGGCAATGAATAAAATTAATAGATTTGTGTATGTGTATTCGATGAACTGTCATCGAATGGCAATTCATCGAATGACAATTCCTTGAATTGCAATTTTTCTTGTTTAAAAGATTTAAAGATTTCATTATAAACAGAAACAATTTAATGCTTTTTATGACTTTTTTGTATTTCTTATTTTTTGATCAATAACAATTTAACATTTTTCCGTACATAAAAATTTTAGGGTTACTTTCTTCCTTGAATCATTTTTTTTTTCAAAACGTTTAAGTTAGTGACAGAAACGAATCGCTGCAAAACCGACTCCACGTAGTCTTGTTTGCCCTACCCCTAGAGTGTAATGTAAACCCGCGTAGGCGCGGAGGGGCGAGGCGGCCCGCGAGCTAAGGAGCAGTATCAGCGGCCAGCCTCAGCTGCTGCGGCGAGCATTAAAAGCATCTGCGACGATAAGCGCGCGTGGGACCGCCGCGGCGGCGGAGCCCCACAGCGCCGGAGCCGTGACAGAAACTGTGCTCGCTGCATGTTGCATTCTGCTTACGTTTTAATGCTGCCTTTCAAGGATGGGTGACATTTGAAATAATAAAAAAATATTTATTAATGATCATATGAAAATTATATCATTCGATTCGGCCAATTGTGATTCGATATTTTGTAATTCAATATATTGTCATTCGATGAACTGTCATTTGATTAATTGTTTTCGATGAAATGTTAATTCGATTAATTGTGTTTTCGATGAAATGTTCGTTCGATTAATTGTGATTTCGATGAAATGTCGATTCGATTATTTGTAATTCGATGAAATGTGACCGATGAAATGTTTTCGATTATTTTTCCGCAAATCGTAGTGTTTGCGCAACTTTGTAAGAATTCCATGTATCGTTGCAGCAACTTTAGCCTTTGGTTCAATGCACCGCCAAAAGTTGGGGTTTTTACCTTAACTCGTAACAACTGAAGGCGATCGGTATATTCTTAATGTACGTTATGAAAAGTAGAGCTCGGGTGAGCGGGCTCCCGGTACGTGCGGTAAATATACCTACACGTATCTTAGTCTTAGAATTCCACAAGATTGGCCGTGCCCCACTCGGATACAGCCCAAATTGTGAGATTTATACGTTTCACCACCACTCTGCTATCATCTGCGTACCCATAGACAATAGGCATGACCGGGTCATTACTATGTACAAAGAAGAAATCCCAAACCTAGCCGATAAGGACAGAGGATATGTCGGAGCTGGAAGCTTGCTTAAATGTAAGAATGCCAAAGTTTGGGTTTGGCAGCCAAAACCATTTGTGCCAAGTAAACTGCCTGCCCTCACGTCTCGCTTCTCTCCCACTTGTTGTCTTTTACACACATTACCAATTACGCATGGAGTATTGTATAGAATGCCTGGGCGAAGTATGAAATAAATAATATTCGAAACGTTACCTGAACGTTTTAGATATTCTATAAATTGCCTAGGTATTGTATAGAGTGCTGAATTATATAGATATCCGGTAACATATACAAAATTCCGTAGGCGTCCCACTTTGAGAAGAAGGCGCCTGATAACCTTTTTTGTAGTGCACGTCCCACTCTCAGTGGTTATAAAAATGGTCAGTTTAAGTATAATGCCAAAGCTTCATTTTGCTAAGATGGAAAAGTGCCCATAAATCTTATTTTTCAAATCATAATACCCACTACAAAAAAAGTCCTCTTTCTCATCGCTCGTGTCCTGCCATAGATAAAATTAATTAATTAAATCAGGGGACGATAAATTAGTGGTCCGCCGACACCCCCATCGGTCTTCTGGACGCGTTGGTAAACAACCATCAGGTCCATCCCTCTCGTTGGCAATAATCACTCAATCAATGCTTATTCTTATGCACAGACCCCTCTTTCCCACTGGGCACACTGGGCACGTGCCCAGGGCCCCGTGATCGAGGGGGCCCCCTAGTTCCTGCCAGATCACTAAACGATAACCGATATTTATTACCGAAAAACTTTTTTAATTCGGATAAAACGAATCTAAATTAGTGACTACGATACCAATTTGCTTATTAACTTTTGCATGCGTGACGCTACTCTATTCTTGCCCAAAAATGAATCTTTCCGATTTCAGCATGCTTAGATAAATCAATAAAAATAAATCTGGAAGATGTTTATTCTAACGTAATAATCTGAATTTTACCAAGAAAAAAATAACCGACTTCAACATAACTCAAAATCGTCAGATCTAGCTCAAATTTAAGTGGGACCACCAAGCATCACCTTTCGATTAAAAAAAGAATCATCAAAATCGGTTCACCCAGTCGAAAATTCTGAGGATACAAGCATAAAAAATACAGTCAAATTGAATAACTCCTCCTTTTTTGAAGTCGGTTAAAATAGTGTTCTGTCAAAGTCATAGGGGCCCCATTATCCTAATATGCCCAGGGCCTCCAATAGGTTAAAAACGGCCTTGCTTATGCAACCTAATTTACGTAATACCACAGAAGACTTAGTACTTACGTAATTCCTACAGTCAATAACTCTAATAATGTTATTGTACCGTGTACACGACGTACTATTTTGTCATTTATTATTTTATAAAATTTTATTATAGTTTCGGGTCAACTCTTCCCGTTCCGCTCCAAATAATATGAAATCAGCGCCATCCAGAGTCCTCCTTGAACAACCGTCAAACGTTCACCATAAAGAATTATAATAGTAATATAGTAATAACACCATAGATGGCGTTCATCGCAACGGGCCATGCTGACCACGCGTGGCGCGATACCGGCCCACTACTAATGTCAATAATTAATAATTAATTATAATTTGCTAAAAAGCATATTGCATAGCAGTACTGATTTGAAACTTGTCAAATCAAATATAATTAAAAAAAAAAAAAATAATAATTATTTTAAGATTTGTTGGTTTAAAGTTTAGTTCCTAGACTTTTTACTCTGTGGCCTCTGTCAAAATGTCAAAACGTTTTTGTGATTTGACAATTGACATTTCATTTCATTTCGTTTCGTTAACGTTTGCAGTGGTCGGCTGTGTGCAGTGCGTTATTTTTCTCAACTCTCCTATTTTAAGTAAGTAGTACATCTATTTTTAAGCTTAATTAAAGTTATATTCAAATCTTTAATCTTAATCATAAATAAACGCCACCTATATTTCGTACATTTTAATGCTTACGATTACTACCCGGAAGAAACAAATGAAAGATTTATCTAGAACCCCCTCATCGGCCTCATCATCCACCGTCGCCGTCACTAAACCATGACGCAGTTTTAACATTTATTGTCAATAAAGGGAAACCGTTATTTTACATGAAATACAAATATTTCAGAATGTGGGTAATATATTTTATAAGTTGTGCAATATTCTATCTGATCCAATCGCCGGTCATGACTGAATACCGGCAACCATGTTAGTTTTGCGGTTGTATTTTATTACTACGATGTTAGTTTTGCGGTTGTATTTTATTGATATTGTAATTTGTAATCCTAATATCGGATTTGGTATCGAAGGTTACGATGCAAAACGGATTGAATAAGAAAAGAGTTCGCACCGAGTCCGAATCAATGAACGGAAATGATGCGAAAAAGGTTCATATTGCAAGGTCAGTTCTAGGAAACGATTATTGCATGGGTTGAAATTGTTGAAAATGAAAACGCATTGGAGTCTGTAACTTGGTTAGGTGGTGGTTGTTGTGGTTCAATCAATATTCTGTATGTTAGTTGCCAATGCGGTTCGTATGGCCAGATAAACTGAATTACATACTTACATTTATTTATTAGGATTTTATTAGATCATGTCGATATTTCTGATTTTCTCACTCAAATTTTCTGTATGTTATGCACGGACATTAAAAAAAAGTTATTGTTTTTTTTCTATTTTTGTGTAAAAATCTTAACGCGGTTTACAAAATACATCTACTTAGCAAGTTTCAACAGTATAGTTCTTATAGATGCGGAGAAAAGTGGCTGTGACATACGGACGGACAGATAGAAAGACAGACATGACTAATTTATAAGGGTTCCGTTTTTTGCCATTTGGCTACGGATCCCTAAAAAGAAACGTCTGTGATATGATACTTAATTTTTCATGTTTCGCGTAGGTAATTATTCTATTAAACTTAAAATGGCTAGTAATTTTCTCTGTTCAATGACAATGAATGTTCTGAATCTTATTCCTAATATTGTAATAAATCTGAAAGTTGCACAAACATTTGTGATCACACAAACACAAAATTTGCGAAATGCATAAAAAAAATATTTCGCACACAGATTATAATATTGTCTCTTGCCATTTACTGAGTCAAAGAAAAAATATATTATTGCTTCTTCATAAATTCCTTCCTTTTGTTGTTCTTTTTGATTCCTTTTCCTGTTGCATGTTAATTTGACTTCCAACCATTTATCTAGTTATGTGATTGTCATTATTATCAAACACATAAGATACACTATTACACCACTTTTAAGGGGTCAAATAGGGTCATTGAGCGTTACAAGTATAAATACTGAGGTCAATGTAAATTTGTCCATTGTTTTCCTTCAATCCATTCTCATTTAAATTTAATGACAATGAAGAATTCTTAATTATCTTTTATTTAACATTTTTTCATTAAATTTCAAGAAATTACCTGCTAGTATTATTGCACTATTCAATTGACCTTTATGTAAAGGTGTACTAAATAACATTATATTACACTTTTTGTAAGTCTAAATGCAAGATCAAAACAGAATACAATTTAATAATGATATTTTGGTCTTTAAATTGTCTTAAAAACTATCTTATACTTATAATTTTTATTTGTGTGCTGTTATTATCACTTTCTATAAACATGTACTTTAAAGTCATAAAGAATGTTCTGTCCAATCTTACTTAAATACCTACTACATGCTCATAAAAACCATGTAAGTTCCATCTGATCCATCTTTATCCGTACCTTACCTCCCACCTTTCTTTTCCCATCCAGTCATAAATTGCCAAGTGAAGATGATGGAACACAAGTGCTACTGCCGAGGCGATGAGGTCACCAGCTTGGATCTCGACAAGCCTGAACACCTGATGCCAATGATGAGGCCATTCTCTATGAGGTTCCTCTATCATATTGTGTAGTTTGGAGTAGAATGTAAAATAAATTGGTGTTTTGATCAGTCGCTGGTAAAATAAGTATTGATATTGTTTTTAGAGGTATATTCAAATAGAGATGTCTTATTAATTACTGTAGTTGGGATAGCAGTGGGAAAACTGCAGTTTTTTAGTTTAGTTGAAAGTTCCCGTTTGTTAAGTATACTTTTTATGTGTACCTGTTAGATATAGCAAATACATATAAATGAAAATGATAAACACATCAAAGATATAAATTGAAAAGATTCAATATAGTTTTTGTAAGATTCCGTGGTGGCTATTATATGCTAAAAGGATATTGAATATTAATTGAACAAATTCCTGCATCCATAAGGAAAATTGAAATCTGTGTAAAAGCAAAAAAAGCAAAGCAAAGCAACAACCCATAATTGTCCCACTGCTGGGCTCGGGGTCTCCTCTCACAATGTGAGGGGTATAGGCCATAATCTACCACGCTGGCCAAGTGCGGATTGGTAGACTTCACACACCTTTGAGAACTTTATGAAAAACTCTCCGGTGTGCAGGTTTCCTCACGATGTTTTCGTTCACCGAAGCAAGTGATAATTAACTTCTAATACGCACATAATATTTGAAAATCAGAGGTGCGTGCCAGGATTTGAACTCGGGCCCCTCCGTTCGAGAGACCAACGTTCTAACCGCTAGGCTATCACTGCTTCTGAAATCTGAGTACGTACACAAAATATAAAATTGTGTTAAGATATTAAGTAGAACATGCTAGATAATTATGACGTAACCATAGAGCAATGTATGCGAGGAATCAATTAAATATAATTTATTAAAGTTAGTGTGATGTCTATTTACACTGACTTGTGTACGATTTTTTGCTTTAAATTGTCGCCCTTGGGGATTATTTATTTGTTGATCACTGCTTGATATACGTATGAATGATTCAAAACTTTTAACATAATAGCCACAGTTTGGAATATTTTTTGTTGCATAATTTGTTTATTCATTATTGGTATTAATTTAACTCTATCATTCTTACTACAACAACTAATGACGGATCTCAATATTTAATGATCTTTCAAATTCATATTTTCTTGAATATTATTCAGTTTCAAATCAATTAATTTCTCAAGGATCTACTGTCCCATCCATTCTACATTCTGACCGGAGGCCATATTCATATAAATAAATATATGTAAAAGTTATCACTTAAATGCAAAGTTATCACTTATCACGTAATGTTACACGTAGATTATGTGCAGTCAAGTAATTGATATACGATCTCAAGGATAATGTAGAAACGTCACACGTAGATAAGTATATAAGCGTTAATGCCGTGTTGTCTTCAAAGCTGGGTTAGATATACAGTGAAACCAACTTATCTGTGAATTGAAGGAGGGCGCTGTCGGACGCATTAGACCAATCATTGGACACAATTCGAGAGGTAGTAAATGACAAATGAATGAGCACAAAGAACTTATGAATGACGCGGCATTAGTGCCAATTTTCGCCACTTCACATATAAGTTAGTGGCACTGTACCAGAGAACAAAACAGATTACATAGAAGAATGAATAGAAAATTCATTTTCTGTGACTCTTAGGGGTTTGGTATGGTGTTGGTAGTTAGTAGTTTAGTATCTTTAATATCCAAACTATAATTTATTTACTACCGTCAAATTAGTATCGGCAACCAACGCATTTTAATTTTAAAAATGCCAAAAATATAATCAGTAACACGTATTTAATAGATGACTCTTCAATCATAAATTTTTAATCAAGATTCCAATAATCCAGGTGTTAGTTTTTTTTTTATCAAATTTAATAAAACCTATCGATCATTAAAATTTATACCATTAACACGCGTTTGGTATATGACTAAAATCTTGCTATCAGTTAAGATTATACACATTGTATAACATGTTGATCAATAATTAATCAATAAGGTACTAAAACTAAAAGCTTCTCTTTAAGTTGTCCTTACATAGCAAAAATATTCCTTTGTAAAATTATGAACTATTTTCCTGCTTCTTTCTTCAGATGATCAATCTCGTCATAGTCGTCACCATCATCAATCCAAAACAAAATTAAAACTTTGTTAATTTCAGATCTGTTGAACCGGTACCCGTAAATACCATTGCTTACGCCTCAACTCAGAGTTATTAACGGTTACTTTACTTAAATCGTCTTTAGTACAGAATTTGTAATAATTATGGTGATTCTTTACTGAGGAGCGATTAAAGTAACCGTTAGTGACTCTTGAGTTGTGGCGTTAGTGTAAGAGAGATTAGTTAATTTGAACTTGTTTTTTGTAGCTCGTATTGCATTGTGATTGTTTTATTGATGATTTTCGCTCGGCAATTACGTTTTCACTGTTTTCCGGTATCGTGCATTTCGTTTTTCTGACTCTTGCTTGGCTAGGATAAATTATCCTGAACTCTTTGCTCAGCTACTTTAGCATAATAATCTTACTTTAATCGTATCAACGTTTTTGTATGTATGCCTGTTTATATGAGGATCAAGCTTAATTTATAATGATTGATTCATTTCTGTGTTATGAGCAGGTTCTGTTGAATAGTATCTACACCTGTACTATTGATTGACCAACTGCTGCTACGAGTATATCAAAATACCCTAATGATCTTATTATCACGCTATCAGATACTATCAGTGGACGGTGAGACGTGCGCCTGATCGCATGTTACATTTGTACATAAATATCTTAATATAAAGTGTCAAAAATCCGCGAGCTGTTTTAGTTATGCCACCTGGTAATATTTGTGCAGTTGTTGGGTGTAATACTAAGAAAAAAGAGGAAAATGTGACTTCGTTCACGTTACCAAACAATTCAAACATGGAAGTCAATGGCAAACAGGCAAATAAGGATTCCTCTAAAACATTACCAAACACAGATACAAGCAAAGAGCCTATTGGTACCACTTCTGTAACGTTATCCAATACTCAAAGTCCAACAAATACGGAGACTTCTCTGACGGTGCTAGACCCACCACTAGAATCTTTGACGTCGGCCGTTCCATCAAACAAGGAATCTTCTTCCAAATTAGCACACGCGATCATAGTGACTTCTCTCGAAATATCGGATTGTGAAATAAGCGAAAAAAGGTGAGTCTGTTTTAGCTGTCGACTTGGGTATGGCAAAACAATAAAAATTAAGAATGTTACCGTGAAATTTAAATTACATTTACAACATTTGTGTTGTCTCACATTTTGGACATATATATGGACTTAAGATGAAAGTGTGCTCGTGAAGTTGCAGATAGTCTGCTGATGCCATCAAAGTCAGATGGTATCATTTATAAGCACTGGATCTAAATAGTCAGCCTTCATTGTCCCCAGGGTCAGTAACCTCGAAGCGGTTCTCACGAACATGCTAGCATGCGGTGTCCTAACAGATTATATGTACCGGAGCGGTGGGAACTTTCTGGTGCAGGTGTGGCGAGCCACGGGTGTGGATCAGACGGTCAATGTCTTCCGATATGGGTTTCAATGCGAAGATGGCGTTGGGTTCGTCTAACCATGACTATCATGTAGTTTGATGGTAGTTTGAACTTTTCCGAATACGAAACGCCAGTCTTACAGCAGTATGTTCTTGGGTCGAATTCATGACGGTAATTGCTACATGTTTTCGCTCTACGGTAAATTTTGGGGCATCAATGTTTTGGCTCTATAATAGGATTTTGAATGCGAACATGGTATTGTCTTTATCTGTGCTCCACGTCTTTTTTCTTAAGATACGTTAATGTTTGATAACAATTTCTTAGTACACTTAGTAAAATCCTCTTTACTCTGCGTGAAGACTCATTCTTTATAGTAACACCATATTAACTATTTATTCCGTTTGATGCCTTTTGGTTTTCTTTGCAGACCGTAACGACTTATCATAATACATTTTTAACTCCAATTTGAATTTTTGAAAGTATTCTGGCTTCATCTTCGATGCGACTGTTAAATTTCTTAACTGCTGTTTTGGTATACCACGAACATCGGGTCTTAACACGTGTTAAGTACGTCAGCTTACAAATTAATTGAAATATTCAATTACAATATACATACAAACGGGTCGAGCTAATGATATTGTACCGTCAACCGTGTTAATAATACAACCTGTAGTGATATCAGTCGGAATAAATCTATCTTCGTGTACCTACTTGCGTTCATGCAAATTGTAATTCATATTGTACTGTTTTCTTGTCATTCAACTATTCGACGTTTGTAAGATATAGGACTACGTACCCTAAACTAGTGGTAATCTTTATGACTCATTTATTACGACTTGCAAATTGCAGATACCAGTACCAGTATAGGCGGTTATAATAAATTATTTTATCGTTTAACCTTCGGTTGTGTAACAGTCGAATGATCTAGCAACACACTTTGTCATGCATGTGGACAATGATAATTTAACTATCGCAATGTTTTGTACCGTAGGTGAGAATTTCATTATCATGTTGGTATTAAAATGTTTTTATCTACCAACCTGTATTCGAGTTATAATCTTATTTTCTTCATCGATAAAGCTATAAGACAACTAAATAGTGATAAAGATAACGTTGCACGCATTCTTCTATGTGATGCAATGTTATCACAAGACATTTTTAATTGATATTACAAATTATTAATCAGTCGTTTGATTCGAAAAGATATGGAAAACTGACCAAATATATGATGTTAATAATGACAAACCGCACTAGGCCGGATCCTATTATTATCAGTAATCGGAATGTTATCGCTTGTGATGACGTTGATAGCTATACCGTAAAACTGATAGACCCAATTTATTGTTTAATATTTTTCATTGCTTTAACTACCTATTTGATGTAAAAAGGTATTTGTCACAAGGCTAAGGGCCTTCGCAAATAGCCAACCATAGCCACCAGTAACCCATGCCACCTTTGATAGGCAAACGATAGTGGAAATGCTTGTGACGTCTGTGTATCACGACATGATTCAACGACTGCTATCCAGTAATTACACAAAGGTCCCTACAGTGCGCCCAACTTATTTTTGAACTGACGGAGGGCGCTGTCGGACGCATTGGACCAATCACTGGACGCAATTCGAGACGTAGTAAATGTCAATGAATGAACACAAAGAACTTATGAATGGGGCGACATTAGTTCCAATTTTCGCCATTTCACAGATAACTTGGGCGCACTGTAACTCGTACATTCAAAACTGAAGAGCTCACAATATTTAGTAGTAGCGAGCGGTCATGGGGTCACCAATTCGTAGTTGCTTGGGGTTTCCCAGTTGTGGCATCAAGTTTTATTTATTTATTTATTTTAAATCACACTACATCTAACATAACAGGTGTCCCCAATGCGATAGAGTAGTTAAAATGTATACAAATTATAACTTAAAAAGAGAAATCACACATACATTATACATAACATAACAGATGTCAGTGTAATAATTATGTCAATTTATGATATTAAATGATGTCAAATTATTTATAATTAAATTAATGTCAAATTATTTATAATTAAATCAATGGCAAACTTTATAAGGAAAATCGTCATGTCAAATAAATTAAATTAATTAATTAATTAATTAAATAATAAAATAATTTATTAATTCAATCGCCAGAATATGTCATCATTTAATAGTGTGAATTAATGATAAATGTCAATTCGAGTACAATTTGAAAAAGATTATAGTGAACTCGTCCAGTTTACAAGTGAAAAGGTCTACATGGCATGCCACGGCGTTGAGAGCCCGCAGCGCCCGCGTGAGCGGTGCGTTGCGTAGCAGGTTGGTGCGCGCGGGCCGCACTGCCAGCAGCGGCGGCCGCCGACGACGCCACACGCTATCAACGGGCGCGCACAGCTTCAATTCCTCCAGAACAGCAGGACTGTCCAACTCACCGCGCAGTACCCTCAATAGGTACTTCGCCAGAGTCAACTCTCTCCGTACTTCCAGTTTACTGTATCCAACCATGCCAATTACAAACAAGGTAGGATACAGCAAAGGATAGCCCGGATACACTCCGTACATTTTTAGGTAGAGGAACCTGGTAAATTTATTTTGGATGCGTTCCAACATTAATTTATACTTGACTTCACTTGGAGCCCATATAACCGAATTACACTCCAAATGACTCCTCACCAAGGCTTCATATAAGGCACGCAAAGCATCAAAGTTAGTAAAGCTTCTCGCTTGCCTTAATATGAAACCCAGGTTTCGGTACGCTTTTTTGCATACTTCGGTTATATGGGCTCGGAAGTTGAGATCAGAAGTAAATCGAACGCCCAGGTCCCTCACCTCTGAAACGCGACGCAAGGGCTCGTTCCCTATGTGATAGTGGAAGTTCCGACGAGCACGGGCGCGACTGAAAGTGAGCAAGGAACACTTTTCCACGTTAAAGCGCAGTCTATTCCTGCGACTCCATTCGACAAACCTGTCAATGTCCCCTTGCAGTCTACAGTGGTCTGTCATGTCACCTACTTCACGTACTAACTTCAGGTCGTCAGCATAGAGTAGACACGTAGAATCTTGGACCACCTCCGGTAAATCATTAATCATGATAACAAACTGGAGGGGGCCCAAATTACTACCTTGACTGACGCCTGATCTCGTCTCGTATTGGTCCGAAAGGCGTCCACCACAGTCGACGTAATGACGCCTGTCTCGCAGATAGCTGGCAAAAAAGGATAGGGTATGTGGCGTGCAGCCTACACCGGCCAGCTTCGCGAGCAGGACGTCGTTGTCCACCGTGTCGAACGCCTTCCGGAAGTCAAAGTAGGCGACATCCACCTGCCGTCCCGCATCCACCGCCGGTACCAGCTGCGTCATCAAATGCAGCAGGTTGCCCGTCGTTCCACGCCCCGGACGAAAGCCGTGCTGCGCGTCGGACAACTGACCCTTCACCTGCGCATAAAATGCGTGGTGGATCGCTGACTCGAACACCTTGGCTGCTGCACACAGGATGGCCACCGGCCTGTAGTCGCTCGGCTCCGGTCCGCCCTTTCCCTTCGGTACTGGCACCACTCGGGTGAGTTTCCACCGATTGGGAAAGGTCGCACTTGCCAGGCAGACGTTGAACAAATGCAGCAGAGGCTGCTCCAGGACGAGGCGGCAGTCCTTAAGGATGTACGGCGGAATTCCGTCCGGGCCTACCGAACGTTTTGGCGGAAGCCGTGCGAGCGCGCGAGACACCTCTGCCAGGGTGAGGCGCGCCAGATGCACGCGCGCGCCGCCCCCCACCGTCGCGCTCGCCGCCGACACATCTAGCCGCGCCGGCTCCGGGCTATACACGGACTGGAAGAACCGGGCAAGTTCATTCGCACACTCCTGATCTGAAAGAGTACGCCCATTTCTCACTAATTTACAACTGCCCGAGTCACCCTTCTTAGATCTCACAAAACTCCAGAATGCTTTGGGATCAAAAGCGAGATTTCTCTGGACTTGCTCTTGATACCGATCATGAGCGACCGCAGTGTCCGCCTTCACTATCGTTCTGTACCGAGAAAACTCCTCATAATCGCAACGACTCTTACTAATTTTATATTTCTTATGAAGACTGTATTTTATTTTAATATTCCTAATAACTTCTGGCGTATACCATACTGGATAAACATATCTAGAATTGTCCAGTTTATGTTTTTTCATGGGCAGACACTCATCGAAAGTGTCACTTAAATTGTTGTAAAAAATAGTTACAGCTAATTCAGGATCATTGGTCGCATACATTTCAGTCCAGTCAATTTTTAATATGCAATCGTACAATCTACGGAGGTCAGCCTTATTAAAGTTCCACTGCTTAACGTGGGATGGTTCCTGACTATCCCCACTCGAGGCGGAAGGGCGCGCGGCCGCGCCGACAGTGACGGTGACGGCGAGCGGCGGGTGATACGCATCCACCGGCCGCAGTGCCTCGTCAGCCGCCGTCACCGTCACTCCGTCGCACAGTGTGTTATAAACCTCGATTTTGTTTCACTTTGTTTTTATTCGAAAATACTATAGTCCATATCATTACAAACGTCAGAGTAAAACTCCCAGTGCGATACAGCTTTTAGTTTTTTTCCAAAACCGTTTCAAAGTTTGCCTTTTTCGGGCCTAAAAATTTACAAAATAATTTTTTGCAGAAAAACCAAATTGCATACTATAAAATTGATTATGCCATTTAATTGTGCAGATATAACTATACTACCCTTAAAATATTTATCCATTTACTGTGGTAAAATAAGGCGGAAAATGTATTTTTATCATTTTCGGTCTTATTTTTTTTTCTCCGATATAACGCCGTATTAGATGACGATTTTACATGTATCGATAGCTTACATAATTGACTATTATCTGTATTAAAATCATGTTCTAATTCCGTGTTATTCAAAAGTTATAACTAATTAAAATTATATCCGGATTTTTTGTGCTTAGGGTTGTCACATCAAGATAATATTTATTACATCCGGTATACATTTTTTAATGTTCCATAGCCTTTTATTTTAATGACGTTTTACATAATTTGTAGAAATATAATATACTTGATAAAATGTTTAGGGAATCCGAAAATCAAGTTAAAACGCTATCAAGTTTTTTATTTATTAAGAGTGGCAGTAAAATCAACCAATTTGGTGAATATGATCAATCGTCCAATTTTCGTACTCGCTGTCTTTGAACGTCGAAATTAAGTTCACACAAATTATATGTCTTAGTTTTAGCACAGAAGAAAATATAGTACTTATAAATAAGTACAGAAGGTTCACTAAGAAAATTTCCGAAAAATCATTTAAATAAAAAGTGACTCTTGCTCCAACGCAATAAAGTGATCAGATCGCACAGCGCTAATCAAAGACGCGTAATGAAGTAGTAGTAGAAGTAGTGCGCCTGTTAAAATCCAACGAGTTTCCACAGCAAGTTTCGGAAGTTGAAGAGAGCGAAAATTTAATTCTATCCACCGAGGACTAAAGTTCAGTAATAATAAACTATACTTAAAAATTACCTAAGATGCCCATAATGATTGCTGCCATTTATTAATATGAACAAACCTTGTATGGGCGTCTTAGAGCAAAATGGAATAATCATTTACTTGACATGAATAGTTGGATACGTACGCCAAAATTTGTTAAAAATCCCTACTCATTTTCATTGGCGTTGATTAGAAATCATATTTAACGTTATAATGTAGTAAAAATCCCAGCACATCATAATTTATGCAAAATTTAATAAAAATATAGACATAATGTTTTATGAAGAGGCCTAAATCTAAACTGACGTAAAGTGATGTGACGGCTTGAAACCTTTTATAAAACCAACATAATCGATACATTACTATAATGTAAATTTTAAAATGAAAATTGATTAATTTAATTACATTGTTAAAAATGATTTACTTGCATTTGAATTTAAAATTAGGTACCCAAGAATACTACGACGAATTGGATGCTAACAAAGTACATTTTCCCTTATGTATGGGCACTTTGCCATCCATGGACAGTAACTGCAGATAATATATTATATGTAATTATGTATTTAAGGTTGCTGTAAACATTTTTTTTCAACAAAATAATAATTATGTATACATGAATGACGTGTCTTATGAAATAAACAAGAATTTATTTTATGCACCGTAGTTTTTTCCCTGACGCTCATAATATTATTATGTCAAAATATTATTATGAAACTAAGCGGATGCCTTTCATTCTATCATGGTCTATTTTTTTTTCTTCTTCTCTCTTTCTTGGCCAGCACTTACCATCAGGTGGATCGTTAGCTCGTTTGCCGGCTCGGCTATTTCCATGCATACCTAGCAGCATCAGTTGTTAGGAAGAAACAATAAAATAATATTTTATTGAAGTCGTAAATACATATTGAGAATACGCGGTACGAGATAGCTCAATCGAGGTAGTAGGTAGGTACCTAAATATTACGGTTTTTAGTTTACAATTTAATTATCAAATCGAGTAGAAGGTCTTACAATTTTGAATCGATTTGTTGCAAAAATTGGTTTCTTTCGTGAACCGCTTTTTTGTACATCTCTAATATCACTGTGATGGCAAACGACAAATTAGGCATCTTAGTTCGGGATGACATAAATATAAATCATTAAAATAGTGATAACAATAATTTTAAATTAATAAATAATAATATGCTAACTATGTTCCTTTTACCTCTTCATAAAATAGGCAAGTAATTCATTTGCGGGAAATTGTATTCGAATGTTAAAAATATTGCCAACGGATGGTGACACAAAAAGTGAGTGTTGATTATTTCTAACTACACTGGAAAATGGTAGTAGATTTTTTGATATTATTATGGAAACTGATCTTTTTAAAAATAAATAATGTTAATTCTGGTGTTATCGAATTTTTTCAGTGTTTTTTCGGGGTACCTGACACCCCTATAAATCTTAATATATATGACGGCGAGCGACCTCTTTGGTCTGTCATACCAGAAGTCATGAAGAAAACTAAATAATATTTAGAATAAGGAATGTGTCAATCTATTGAGAACAATACGTGTGGGACATGGTGGAGGATTCCAATACTGATCACGGAGTTGTACAGATTGTTATTGATGTGAACGTTAGGAGAACTAGAAATATAATATCATGGAGCAAAGTAAAAGGAATATTATTGAATAACCAACACCGTAGAATTACCCATTCTTCGTCATCAGGAGCGGCCCTATCCACGCCTAGGTACAGCAGCCATCCAGTAATTATAAATTTGATGATAGAACATGGAATATGGAACAAATGTTACTGTTTTCTCGGAGTAATAATCGGTGTTGGAAGAACTGAGGCGCCCAAAATGTCGAAAAGGTCGGATAATAAATGAAGAATGACACTAGTTCGGATGACATTTGAAGAAAATTTTGCAATGAGAAATGAAACAATCCAAAGCGCGATGAAGCGAGAATCATGGAAGTTTATAATATGATCAACGTGGAAAATGCAAAACCATTGCGGAGTAAGATGTGCAGACTTGAGATGCACACTGTTCGCGTCTGGGTTTGACTACCTACACAACACGAGGTCGTGTTGATATGGTCACGATGGCCGAAG
This sequence comes from Thymelicus sylvestris, assembly GCA_911387775.1. Taxonomy (NCBI): domain Eukaryota; kingdom Metazoa; phylum Arthropoda; class Insecta; order Lepidoptera; family Hesperiidae; genus Thymelicus; species Thymelicus sylvestris. The sequence continues at coordinate 19,095,200 of OU426889.1, forward strand.
GAGTGCGGATCGCAGATAAGTAGCTCTACGAGTAGTGTAGTTTGAAATGTAAATTGTGACATCGTATGTGTAACTTTCCTTGTATTTTTCAGTTGTGGAAAACGATATAACGACGTGCCATCACAAAACAAGCGAACTAGCATTCAAGCGGTGGCTGTCCAGGTGACGGCAGAATGAACGCGGCCGGGAGAGAGCGACGTGCTGATGTATTCGGTGTATAACCCTCTTCACGCGTATTTAGAAAGGTGATTTTGTGAATTTGTTAAATGATAAAGAAACGTTTGAGAGCTGTCATTACTGTCTTGAGTAATAGAAATAATAGTGAGCTTTTGCAAATGTTGAATTGAGTTTCCAAATGAAAAAGATATTTAAGGGTCCATATAATGTGGTTGAAGTTTTCATGAATGCCTGTAGGTCATGTACCAGTCAACGCGGATATTAACTGTGATAAGATGCAATTTGTGTTGAATTGGGTTGGAGATGAGAACTTGAGTAAGAAACTTGTTGTGGTGAAATGACGTTGAATGAATTGAAGGGGAGTGTAATCAGGCTTCTTAGTAGCGGTGCACTCCTGTGGTTTAAGAGACTTACTCAAGATTTGTTGTTGTTGTTACGTTGGAAAATTGAATGAAACGACTGTGGTACATGGCTTAAGGTATAACATCATTAACTTGTAAATTATTGCCCCGTCGAGGTCAGGAACGGCCGAGCGAACAAGTACTGCCGTAAGATATTTCCTTGCAGAGTAACGACACGTGAGGCCGTGTCGGTGTGCAGCCACAGCAGAAGTAAAGGCGTTCGGTGGAGTCCATGACGAGCACCCAGCGAACAAAGGGGTCCACTGGAGACATGGGAGCGGAAGCGCTCGAGGACGAGCGCACGTCAGGATAGCCGTGACGGCGAGCGACCTCTTTGGTCTGTCATACCAGAAGTCATGAAGAAAACTAAATAATATTTAGAATAAGGAATGTGTCAATCTATTGAGAACAATACGTGTGGGACATGGTGGAGGATTCCAATACTGATCACGGAGTTGTACAGATTGTTATTGATGTGAACGTTAGGAGAACTAGAAATATAATATCATGGAGCAAAGTAAAAGGAATATTATTGAATAACCAACACCGTAGAATACCCTTTCTTCGTCATATATAAATTTCGTGTCACGTTGTTTGTCCGCGATGGACTCCTAAACTACTGAACCGATTTTAATCAAATTTGCACACCGTGTGCAGTTTGATGCAACTTGAAAGATAGGATAGTTTACATCTCAAAATAAAAAAACTTTTGACAGAACGAAGTCTGTCCGGGCAGCTAGTATATTTTATAACATAAATTACGTAATATTGAAACTTTTTGCCCGGTTGAAAAGGGATATATGATATTTTTCTATATCACATTGTCTTTTGGATGCCTCGTTAGAATCATGACAAAACGACTGATGACTCTTAAAAATCAATTAAGATTTGAAAGATAAAACAATATATTTTATTATATTTTTTTAAATCCAGATACCAAATATTATTATTACCCGGATTTGAAAGTGCCAACCCTGAATTAAAAATTTAAATGTCATTTATCTTTTGAATAACACGGAATTAAAACATGATTTTAATACAGGTAATAGTCAATTATGTAAGCTATCGATACATGTAAAATCGTCATCTAATACGGCATTATATCTGAGAAAAAAAAATAAGACCGAAAATGATAAAAATACATTTTCCGCTTTATTTGACCACAGTAAATGGATAAATATGTTAAGGGTAGTATAGTTATATCTGCACAATTAAATGGCGTAATCAATTTTTTAGTATCCAATTTGGTTTTTCTGCAAAAAAATATTTTGTAAATTTTTAGACCCGGATATAGGCAAACTTTGAAGCGGTGTTAAAAAAAAACTAAAAGCTGTATCGCACTGGGAGTTTTACTCTGACATTTATAATGATATTGACTATAATATTTTCTAATAAAAACAAAGTGAAACAAAATCGAGGTTCTTAACACATTGTGCGTCGCGTGCGCTCAGAACCAGATCCAGCTGCCTGCCTTACAGTTCAGAACAGTGTTAAACTGGACGAGTTCACAGAACGACACAAAATATTCATAGTAGCTGAGAACATTGTCACTATTACACGAATACAAATTAAAGTCTCCTAATATAATTACATTTTCCTTGTATCTGACACACACTTTTTCAAACACATCGAACATAACTAGGTACTCGTTTTCCCCAGCCCGCGGCGGAATATACACAACACAACAGGCAAACAAAAACCGATCATGCGTATAAACGGAAGCACATACTAGTTCAAAATTGTACTTGTCCACGTCGATCCCGTCGGGCACAGGTATCAGCCGCAGCTCCAGGTGAGGCGCGGCCGCCAGCAGCGCGCCGCCCTGCTTGCGGCCGTCCGCGCGGTCGCAGCGCAGCACGGAGTAGCCGGGCGGCACGATCTCCGCATTCCCAACAGACTCGTTGCAGCCGGTCTCGGTCACCGCGAACAAGTCGGAGCCCGATGATTCCAATAAAGATAAAAACTGAGAGGTCTTGGTACGGAGTCCTCTTACGTTTTGATACAATATGTTGATTGTCCTATTATTTCTTGATGTGTTGTTGGGGATGTTTTGAGGAACGAAAAAACACCCATTCATTGTATTCGGCATTTTTTGGCCATACACTAGGGTTATACAATTTAGCAAAATTGTGCTCGGTAACACCAATTCGAAATGAGGAGTATCCCCTTTCAGTTTTGTGTTGCAACTTGTTAACCTCTACAACAGTATTGTCACCCAACACTTCTCTGATATATTCAGTTAAGGCATCCTCCGTCGTATCTTTGAGGAGCCGCCAAACATGTAAGTACTTCATACGTTCAACAGCTTTTATCTTAAGACTTGTATTTATTCCCTTGCTAACCGGGTTTACCTTCCGAGTCTCGGTCGAGGCCCCATTTCCTCCTGATTTTATATTTATATTTGACCTCACTGCCGGCCTAGGTTCCTTGTGGTTGTCAGTTGTCGCCGCTCGGCGCCGCGAGCGCCTCGGGTTCACGTTAACCCAGTCATTCTCGTCTAGGTGATTTTCCTGAGGTAAATTCTCACTTTCGACCCTATGCGCATTGACCGCCGGCGCACTGTTTACAACTTGAGTTGGCGCGGGCGGCAAAGGCGCGCTCGCGCTGTGTCGAATAGGCTCGGCTGTGTCGTTGTTCTTCCGAGTGGGTACGAAGACCGCCGACTTCGTCCGAACTCTGTCGTCAGGTATTGGTTGCTGCGCGTGCTGAAATATCTGTTTACCCACTTCATTGCCGTTATTTTTACTATTCACTGTTGTACATGGAACTTCACTAACACGAATGAGATTTTTAATTGTGTTATTTTGTTCTTGAATAGTATTTTCAAGTGATGAAACTTTGTGCTTGAGTTCAATCACGGTATCAGTGAGGTGTTTAATCGCACTTTCAAAGGATTGCATAGCCGTATCCATTGTTTTAAATTATTTAGCACGGAGCTTGTAAACACCTTCCGATCGCGGTGGGGCGCGGGGGAACATTTTAAGTTAAGTTATGGTCTATTGCCTGAAAACGACCAACACAATATCAGTCTACATGGAATCAACTTAAGGTCTACAATGGCATGAACAGGAGCGATGTAGAAATAAAGCTAAACCTTATTTAATCAATCAAAGCTCCAAATCAAGACCTAGCACTTCCTCTCAAAGTGTGTTCACATGGTAATCGTAACACATGATGTCGTTTCCAGTTTCAACAAGATGCCCCTGCAGCTGACGAAGCCCGCGCCGCAGTTCAAGACCACGGCGGTGGTCAACGGAGAGTTCAAGGACATCTCGCTCGCTGACTACAAGGGGAAATACGTTGTGCTGTTCTTCTACCCTCTGGACTTGTGAGTGCTTTGTTAACCCCTGATGCAGAAAGGGTTATGTTATAAGTTTGACGTCTGTTCGTGGCATCGTAACTCCTAAACGAATGGACCGATTATGATGCCGTTCTTGTTAAACAAACAGACGAACTGATGGTAATTAATAGTCTAGTAAATTACTTTAGGCACTGACAAGTACAAAAGTTTGAATATGCGGGGCCCGTAGCAATTGCTACTTTTGCTACGTGGTTAATCCGGCCCCTCTTTATAATCTCCTAATTATACATACATCGCTGTAAGTAGACTTTCACTCTGAAAAGATCGAGGTCACAAAATGTACTACTCGTAGTTGATTCAAGATTAAATTACTCGATGTGCTAAGAATGTTACGTTGCAAAACGAGTATGTCCTTCGCCCTTCAAACGCTTCATGCCCTTAATGACCACGACATTAAGTTACTTTGATAATATGTCATGCGTAATGTAAGGTCTTAAAACTATTTATACGTTCATTGAATTTATTTTAGAATCGTGCGCGAACCAAACAGAAGCCTCTTAACTTATAACTCATTGTCATGAGCGTGAAATAAAACTGTTAAGTAATAAACCACCTAAAACCCGTTGTAACGGGTACCTATCAATGGAACCGGTTGAACGTTATTTGGTCACGCCTTGTTGGTTGCTACGGAGGATTGGCTGATAGGTAACAATGATGATGCTGTTCATGTTAAAAAAGTCTTTTTTAAATGTATTTTCAAACTTGTTATCTGGCGTTTGGCGTCTGGTGGCTGACGTCATAGTCGCTGTTCGGTCTCATAGTAAATTTTAAAAGGATTATTAAATCTAATCTGCAGTGAAGATTAAATTCTGCCTGTTCAATAATTGAATTAATGAGAAAAACTATAAAAAGGTAATGTGATAATAATTATAATTGGTATGGATAAAAAATATGTTAATTATACATAATATTTATTTATAGCAATAAAAATAATACACGGGTACAGTTGTATGTCAGTGTATTGTAAACAATTATTGTGTTAAATTGTCTCAGAAGCAAGCAGCATTATCTTTATTGAAACCAAAACAGTAGGTACATCATTTCAAGTTATCATTTTGACTTTCACCTTCACAGACTGCACTTAACCTCTGAGCAGTTAGGTATCTCAATTTAGAAAGTCGATGGTTCAAATGTTAAGATTATTTTGCCGGCGCGGCGCGGCTTTTCAGTTGTAGGGACGTGTAAAGTACTCGTATGCACTTGAAGATATCATAGATAGGCTGAAATGCGTCTCCGTGGTGATCCTACTCAAGTGTTTTCTTTGAACAATTATTCGTATTGATGTTTTAATATTATTCACATTGTCATGCTTAATGTTACGTAACTTGTATTACGTAGCGGGCCTAGGTAATTTTCCTATTCAGTAATTACTTGGTATTGGTAATTAGTAGTAGATACTTACTAGGAAGCCCCACACAATTGCGATAATTAACATATTAGTTACTTCTTTAATGTAAAATTTTAAGTCATAGTAAAGTTATGTTGTTTCATAAAGTGTCAGTGTCATATCTTCTCATTTGGATTAGTCAATTAGTGGAAGGGCCGGATGTTGCAGGCCAAATTAAACTTAGCTAATTAATCCGATTTAAACATACGACCGAAAGAGAGACAAAAATATTCTCAAGTATGTTTTAGCGTCGTATCGATAACAATCCCACCCAACATTGTACAATTGTTATAGTTTGATATTTGGTGCAAATTTTTCCTTCCTTGACCAAACCCATACCCGGTGTTAAGTTAACGTGTTAATTATCTGCGTAGCACGTTCGTCTGCCCGACTGAGATCATCGCGTTCTCGGAGCGCGCCGACGACTTCCGCAAGATCGGCTGCGAGTTGATCGCCGCGTCCACAGACTCGCACTTCTGCCACCTCGCCTGGATCAACACGCCGCGCAAGCAGGGTTAGTTCTCTAGCATGTTGTTGTCTTGCCGCTGTAATAATATGTGTACAACGCCATCTGTTGACACTACGCACTATAACACCGATGTACGTACAACGCCACCTGTTGACAACTCTGAAGATACCGGCTTCACATTCACACTATTGCAATTTCATTAAACTAGTGAAAAAGATAATTTAAATTAAAACACAGACACCCAACTCAGAGTCACTAACGGTTACTTTAATCGCCTTCTTCCTTATCTTAATCCTTAGTAAAGAACCGCCATACGATTTCTGTATTAAGAAGCGATTTAAGTAACCGTTAGTGACTCTGAATTGGGGCGATAGTCATCATGCTATGGATGGATGCACTATTATCAGTAAAGAGTTATGGTCTGATAATATGTGTAATTATCACAAGGAGGGACTATAGTGATGCATTGCTTGATACGCTTTACTTCATCCCAGCCGGACACCTGACATTAATCTCTAGAGCGTGCATCATTCATCCCCTTTTCTTGAAACGGCCAAAATGTTTCTATTTTTTTAAAGGCAATAAAATAGCAGTTGTGATGTTAATTATTTTTAAAATACATAATATTATTAGTAGTACTGATGTCACGGGAGCATTGGGAGCCTTGTTGCCAACGATAAACGATATTATCGCTTCATTGTTTTCCAATAGTGTTGTTATCGTGTCTACCAATGTCTGTAACTTGTACCACAGCTACTCACCCCACCACCATTGTGTTACAGGCGGTCTGGGCCCCATGAACATCCCGATCCTGTCAGACAAGTCGCACCGCATCGCGCGGGACTACGGCGTGCTGGACGAGGAGACGGGCGTGCCCTTCCGCGGCCTGTTCATCATCGACGACTCCCAGCGCCTGCGACAGATCACCGTCAACGATCTGCCTGTGGGACGGTCAGTGACGGCTTCGGTTAAAAACAAAACAACCCATAATTGGACGTAGTTTCTGAAAAACGTTCCAATCTACACTCATGTTGAAATTGAATTTATACTTAAGTATTAATAATTAAGTGTATTACTTAAGTATTAATACTTAATAATACTTTCTTACTTAGTATACTTACTTATTATTAATACTTAAGCATTAATTACTTAAGACGTATTAATTCAATTTCAACATGAGTGTGGATTGGAATGTTTTTCAGAAATTACGTCCAATTGTCCCACTGCTGGGCTCGGACAATGTGAGGGGTACGGGCCATAGTCTACCACGCTGGCCAAGTGTGGATTGGTAGACTTCACACGCCTTTGAGAACTTTATGGAGAACTCTCTGGTTTGCAGGTTTCCTCACGATGTTTTTCCTTCCCGACCATCTGAGGAACTGGGTCTAGGCAAGGTTCACAAACAAATTATAGGAATCCCTACTGTACTAAATTTACGTTATCATCACATGGAACCAACGCAATCATGTATTTCCTCAGTATATCACTATATTAATTTATCTCTAAAATACATCAGTGGACTGCATTAAATTCTGTGAATTTTGTTTTTGAGATTACGTGTAAGAGACATCAGTTATAGAGGTTTTATTGAATTCGTTTACATTATTTGAGGTTGACTAGTCTAGCTAGACAGTGCTCTAGTGCAAATGGTTGGAGTTATTAGTAGCCAATCAGAGTGTCGGAAGTTCACAAGCAGTTCAGAACAACAAGATTCGGTTTGGAGGATAAATGAGATTTGTATTGTGGCGTTTAAATGCGTTTAAACATCGCTTTGACCAGCTTCATGTCGTCGGAAGTATATAGGCACTGTTTAAATACCTGTTTCTGCTCATAGATCTGTGGAAGAAACCCTGAGACTGGTGCAAGCATTCCAATACACGGACAAGTACGGAGAGGTGTGCCCGGCCAACTGGCACCCCGGCTCCAAGACCATCAAGCCGGACACGAAGGCTGCCAAGGAGTACTTCGGAGATGCCAACTAGACTGGCCCAGATAGGAAATGTATGTTGAGGATGTTTACTACAGTTTTTACGGTACATCTTTAATTGTTTATGCTTCATTTTTGTTATTTAATATCGCACCCTCAGTGGAAAAAGGCATAAGATGAAAATTGCAATTTTACAGAAGAGCACAAAAACTATTAAAATATCAGTAAGAAGTCGAAAGGAATTTACATTACGATTTGTTGCACAAAACCGTCAAGATTAATGATAAAAATTTGAAAAAAATTGAGCCTATGCTTTTGTCCCTCTTTCCAATCATATTAATAACTAAAATTCAAAGTAACACGACTTATGCTTTTTTCCACTGAGGGTGCGTTATGTCACATTCCCTTGTAACAATTTACCTTCACGGCTAAATGAGTTACCATGTCTTGAATTATTTTATTATTTACATCATAAATCTCAATATTTGAGGTAAACTAGCATTGTGAAAGACAATGTTTCTTTTTATTTTATCCCCATGAATAACAGTGAGCATTCCTCAGCATATATTCTGCAAAACAAGTAGATATAGTTGATCATTTGTTTGTACCCATTACTCGAATTACTGATACAATTGATCGTACATTACAGCAAAAAGGTCTTTTGTACCATGTCACTGGAATCAACTGATGATCATTACAATAATATAAAATTAAAACTGTGGATCAGTTTAACATATCTATAAGTTTTATATTTTGTTTATATGTTTCATATCAATAAACAAGATATAATCATATAGCGGTGCCAGAAAATGAATGAGGTAGTGACTGCATTTTTATGTTGAAAAGAAATGTAAATTCATATTGTTTTAAATGAAGTAACAGGTTGATTTCTGAATGAATGTGAAGTAGAGAAAAGGGAAAACTATCTCGTATTTGTAAACAAAATGCTGTCATTACAATAATATTAACGTGCTTTATACTATAGTAAACTGGTGAATCATTGTAATAGACCGTTCTTGTTATAAATCAATCAGTATTTGTGGAAGGTCCTATGTTGAAACGAGGCTGTAATAAAATGCTATGTGATAGATTACGTTGTTTTCTTCTTTGTCATGATTTCCCGCACATCCCAAATACAATCACAACACCTACACAAATGAAACAATGACCCTTTACCAATCTATACATATATACAAATAAATAAAATTGCAGTGTCTGTTTGTAATATTAAAATAACCGCTTTTTATGTACTAAGACTACTAAGTGCATTTGGATGTATACACGGTACATATACCAAAACAACATTTTTTACAATTTTTGTCTGTTTGTTCCGGCTAATCTCTGAAATGGCTGGACCGATTTTGACGGGACTCTCACTGGCAGATAGCTGATGTAACAAGGAGTAACTTAGGCTACTTTTATTTTAGATAAAAAGTTTTTTGGCGATACGAAGTTCGCCGGGTCAGCTAGTAAACTATAAAATAGAAAAGTTTGCTATTGTTTATGTGCGCACAACATTTAGACAAGAGGTAAACTGAGTGCATTTTTTTAGCTACCTGGTTAAGTGAACAGTTGCAAATATTGCAAATTCTTATTACTACATTATCCCAAATACGTTTAAAACTTACACTTTACTATTATTTCACGGAGAAATCTTATTAAACGTAGTCCGTCAGATGGCCGGGCACATGGCCGGCTACCGGCACATCGACCCTACCTATCCATTGAAGTTTAATGTACGCTAGTAATAAAACTAAAAAACGCTTTTATAGAAAATTCAACTATTATAAAAACTTCAATGTACTTACCTACCTACTTATTTTAGGTCACCCTTACCTGTAGCCTATAGGTACCTATTATCCTGCCTATATTTTTATAATACATATTCTAATCTATAATTCACTCAGTTTGTAATGTAACATCCTACCACAGTATAAAATATAATATTGTTTATACTGTGCTCCTACCTAGGTACCTCCAAATACAACACAGTAAATGTTTCAAATTATTATTACCTATTATTTGTTACCGTGCGTAGGTATACGTTCAAGTGTGAAGTTCGGTATAAAGTTGTATTCAGACCAAGCATCATGTTAAGTGCTCTCAAGATTCGAGAACTTCACCTACGGACTTCTTTCATATTATTTCTATTTAAAAATCAATGGAATGTTGAGTTTAATTAAAGTACAAAAGCATGGATAATATGAGTGTGCATACCTCAACCTCATAATTATCTACAGTCTCAGATCACAGTTTATTTGCAAAAATCTTGTAAAGATTTACATTCCCTCAAAAATCATTGGCAAGGGTAACCTTAGATTTTTCTGAGTCTGTAACTTTTAAATGTAAACACTTCTACAACTTCTAAGTTAGTGCTACAAGCCAGTGCAAACAACTAATTACGAAAGTGTTCTGCTTTTACTTTCGTGTAAAAAGTACGCATTAGGTAATTCAAATTCAAATTCAAAATCATTTTATTCATGTAGGTATCATTGATACACTTATGCACGTCATTTTTTTAATTTACCAGCTTTTCGGAAAGGTGCTTTGTCATGGAGGAGAAGAAAAGTCGAAAGAAACTCCTCAGCACATCTTTTAAAAATAAAATACATTGGTATATTTCTTACAAAGAAGTATCACTAGCCTGTACGGAACTGTTTGCAGATCTGGTCATTTCCATGCGTCTTTGTCATTTATGTACTCATCTACAGTATAGTAGCCTTTGCCTAAAAGTTGAGATTTTACATGTTTCTTAAATCATTCCACTGGCAAATCACGTATTAACTTTGTATTACGTAATTGTATTATTAGTATTAATGTAGTTAATGTACCTAGGTACTTATTATTAATAGACTTGTATCTAATTTTATTTAAAATAATATACTTACCTACTTTCTTGTAATAACACGTCTTTTTAACACTTTCAAGTTTCATATAAACAAAACCTTAAAATACTGAACTAATTGTTCGTCAAAACTTGCATCCAGTCTGCTCTCAGCTTTAATAACACTTTATTTACAAAGAAGGACCTTATTGCTTTTGAAATAAGACCCAACCGCTCCATTGTACTATAAATATTTCGTCGAGCCACATGCGCCGCGCCGACGCCATTACAATTTTCAGACAATCGACCAATGGGAGCCGTTTATTTCGACTTGAGTGTGCCGAGTGCGGTCAAATTGTATTCTTTCTTTTGTTGGATGATCGGAATCCGATGGGATCATTTAATTTTAAGTTACGCATCGAATTACACGAAATTATTTTATTGCAATCTTGGTAATATTTTATTGTTTTATCACAATGGGACTCAATAATTACAGTGATTACAATAGCGGTACTAGCTCAGAAGAGGTAAGTTGTTTGTTTACTTTTAGATAATAGGTATATTTTTCTACCCACTTTTATTTTATGGTTTCGTTAAAATGCTTAAAAAATGCTTCGAGAAACTTTGATTTTCTGTTTATCGGATGGTGACTTGTGGAACTAGATTTACCTATTTACATTTTACTAAGTAGGTAGGAACTACATCCCGGTTAATAGGGGGCCATCCATAAATTACTTCACAGGTTAGGGGGGAGGGGGGAATCGATGTTGTGTGACCTTGTGACAAGGGGTGGGAGGGGGTCCTACATTTTTTACGTCACATTTCAAAATCGAATAATTGGTATGTATTTGTATGTAAGTAAGTATAGGTAAATATTAAAAAACAATTCTTATTTCGAAACTGCTGTTTTAATTTAATGATTTATAGGTGTAAAATTTCATAATAATTTTGTGACGTCACACTAGGGGGGAGGTCTCACCAGTGGCGTAGCGTGGGTTCCCGCCGCCCGGGGCCGACCGAAAATTTGCCGCCCCCATATTATTTAAAATATTTTTTTTATTAATTAAAAATGCACTTTGCTTGTTTTTTTCATAGCGCAATTTACATTAAAATTTGAATAAAATTAATTTTAATGTATATTTTCTTTATTATTTAAAAATCGAGTGGCTTGCCGCCCCCTCTTCATGTCTCGCCCGGGGTCACGCCCCCCCCCGGCCCCCCCTCCCCACGCTACGCTACTGGGTCTCACAAATGTGACCAGCTGTGCATGGCGCGGAGCTTTTTCGATCCTAAGGATCTAATCTAAGGGAGTCGTGAAAGTTTCTTAAGAGGTTCCGCACTTCAGATGACTTACGAGTTTTATAAAGCTATCGGTCCATCCATGTTGCTATCGTTAGATATCGGTAAGCTGTGTCGGAGGCCATCATGGCAAACTTTTAACACTTAGGTTGGCCACTAACACCAGCGGTCTTTGGTATCCACTATCAATGATCGTGATTCGTGGTGTTCCTTGTAATTTACCGAACAAGACTGTACTCAAGGCCCTTGTCTTTGTGTGTCGCGTAACGGGTGGCAAGCCGGCAAGAACGTCATAAATAAGTGAAATGAGACAATGAGACATCCAGAACCGCGATTCGAGGACATACTGAATGGTACCGTGCCTCGTCCGGGCACAGCTCGTGCCCGGCTCGGTGTAGCATAAATAATCCCTTATCTATCACACATGCATGCGGGAATCGAACCCGGTGTCACCAGTTGGTTATTTTAAGGTCGTCAAATAAGATCATGCTTGACTACAATCCCACTGATGGTAAGTGGCGATCTGGCGATGAAAACCAAGATGCCGAACGCACTTAACTCAATGAAAGTCTGTTCATTTTGTTGTTGAAGACTCCCCCATCATTAATAGGTATTTTATGGTGCACAGTACTCGCCGTGGGGGAGTGTCTCCAAGCAGAGTCCAGCCAGGTCTTCAAGCTATATTGAAGGTACGATCATATATGATACCTACAAATAAAAAAGAATCCTACTCCTATATGTATTTTTTTATGGAATTAGCCGGCAAACGAGCTGACGATCCACCTGATGGTAAGTAGCTGTCGTCGTCCATGGACATCAGCAACGCCAAAGTCATCACTGATGCGTTGCCGGCCAAGAAGAGAGAAGAAAAAGAAAGAAAGAAAGAACCAACTGGCTCTCAAGCCCCCAGCCGGAACAAGACGAGTCGTTTGGCGGCTGACTCATGGTCAAGCTATCCAGGAGAACCACATGGAGAAATAATAATAGTAATAATGGTATTAATTAACAATTGAAATCAATATTGACATACATTACAACTAGTAATTTCTTTATAATATCGAGTGTTCTACGAGACATAATATGATATCGCATGTACGGAACCACTGCTGAGTACTGAGTAAGTATAATGTTTGTTTGTTTGTTATAGTGTTTGTATATTTCCAGGTGTGTCCAAAGACCTGGACGCCGTGATGCAGGAGTTCAGGATGAACGGGTCTGACTCGCCCTACGATCCTGAGGAAGACATGCTTTCACATCGGAAGGGTAAAGATAAAAATAGTTTAGAAATAATAAATCAAAACGGTTCCTTTTTAACCGACTTCAAAAAAGGAGGAGGTTCTCAATTCGACTGTATTTTTTATTTTTTTTATTTTTATTATGTTTGTTACCTCAGAACTTTGGACTTGGCGAACCGATTTTGATGATTCTTTTTTTAATCGAAAGCTGGTGGCTGTCATGTGGTCCCACATAAATTTTATTGAGATCTGACAACGGCATCTATGAGAAAACTACATAAGTCGTAAATTTGTGTTAAGATGTGCGCGACAAATTGACGAATAACTCAATATCACGCCAACCGATTTCAATGATTCTTTTTTTAATCGAAAGCAAGAGCTTGTCATGTGGTCTCACATAAATTTGAACGAGATCTGACAACTATGTAGTTTTTGGGACTTTGAAGTCGGTTATTTTTTGTTAGTAAAATTTAGATTATTAGGGTTCCGTAATTAGTTTCGTCATATCCATCCGTCTTTCCGTCCGTCTTTCCGACCGTTCGTCCGTCCATCCGTCTATCCGTCCATCAGCTTAATAATCTAGTTCGGCAGGGGCATACAAATCTGGGCATACAAAGACCATTTTTAAATTCAGTCGTCCGTTTGCGAAATATTGAGCTCTAAATTGCTAATTTTGGGAGTCAAGTGTCCATTGGGTGAGATTAATTTCAGTATCAATGACTGTTCCAACCAGTTAACCCCCTAGGGTCAAGACCCCAGCTCGAGTCAGTACCGCTGTACCGCTATACATTCCAGGTTTAACGAGCATGGGTCCCCAACCAGTAACCACACCTAATGGTCGGTTTAGACCTATTAAGTACCTAGTTAAGTAGTTAACTAAATTTTAACTAAATTTTTTGTGAATAATTTTTAGTGTGCGTCCACACGTAATAATTTAGTAACGCTCTTTAGTTCATACAATTCTACTTAATTACTTAAGCATTTTACTAAATTACTTAATTACTTAAGCATTTTACTAAATTACTTAATTACTTAAGCATTTTACTAAATTACTTAAGAATTTTACTAAATTTTAACTAAAAACTTCGCCCACCTACTTAACAGAAAATTGAAAAATTCTTAATTACTTGTCTACTTGATTACTAAACTACTAAATTACTAAACTATTAAATTGTCCGTTTACACATATCAATTTACTTAAAATTTAGTTAACTACTTAATACGTGTAACCGAACATAAGGCCCCAGCGTCAGTCAGTACGCTATACATTCCAGGTCTATCGGGCATGGGTCCGTCCAGCATGTATCTGCGGCAGAAGTCGTGGCCGGCGCCCGACAGCACGCCCGCAGCCCGGCTGCCGCGCGCGGGCTGGGCCGGGGCTGACGAGCTGCTTGCCACCAGGACTGCTGAAGGTAGCTACATATTTCACTATCCTATCCAAATCTAAAAATATTAAAAGTGATGCCTCAATTAGAAAGAGGTTGGCTTGGATGTTCTTTAAAGTAAAAGCGATCCTTTGATCGCAAATACAAAATATTATGAATAATCAGCTCTCATTCTTCCGTGTCCAAAATTTGAAACGCCATGGTTGTTATTCGTCTTCTACTGTTCACCATCCATGAAATATTGTTCAAATTAAATTCTGAATTGGTTTGCTGTTAGCATATTTGAGCTAGCATACCAATTTCAATCACTTTATACAAGCTTTTTCATTTAGCATGTATGGGTCATATCTTGCGAACTGAATAAGAATTAGGTACTTCCTCTTTTTTATGAAAGCACCCGGCAAATGAGCTGACGATCCACCTGGTGGTAAGTGGCTATCGTCGCCTATTGACAGCAGCAACACCAAAAGGCATCACTGATGTGTTGCTGGCAAGAGAGAAGAAACAAAAAGAAGGATAATCCTAGTTTCAGGCACAACTCTCCCGGACCGGGCGGCAGAGTACCAGGCGGGCATAACGGAGCAACAGATGCGCGTGCTGCGCTCGCTGCCCAACGCCGTGCTGTACCCGCTGCTGCGGCAGCTCGAGCACAGCCGCCGGCCACCCAGCGCCCGGGGCAGGAGACAGGAGGTATGTAAATCACAAAATCAAAGTGCGGCAAGATGTGGTGAGTGTAGTGTGTCGCACAGAGTACTTAATCACTACGTGTCGTAATTTTGTTAAAAAAAGCAAAAACGAACTAGACGGAAAGTTGATAGACTATACTAGTGTCAAATGTCACCTGTCAATTGTCATCCTGTCAAAAGTTTCTACGCCGTACGCGCCACCGCAAAACGTAGTGATTAAGTACTCTGTGGTACTCTGTGCCGCAGTTCTTCCGTGACCACGATCCCACAGAGTACTTAATCACTACGTTTTACACGATCCATGCAACTGGGTCGAAATATCGGAATACAAAATAAATATCGTGAGACTCGTGAGTTCGTATTAAGGTGCTCCCTCACCGGGAGCATTCGCGTGTAATGTAACGTAACAGTTTTGAGCATTACATCAGTGAAGGAGGAGAACCGAGCATTACAATGCGCACCTTGTAATGATACAATGTGTAATATCTTGTTACAACTTATAACATCAATGCGCTCCACTTCCGACCGCTTCGTCTGACATCTTGCTATAGAATGCTCAAAGTCGAATCTGTAATGTTACATTACACGCAAATGCTCGTCAGTCAGGGAGGTAGTATTGTAATGTAATGCTCAAAGACGAATCTATAATGTTACATTACACGTGAATGCTCCCGGTGAGGGAGCACCATTATGGTAAAATATATATTACAATAAGATATTTTATTTTACATCGTCTAGGAGCAGGAGTGCAGATTCTGCAAGAACAACGGCGAACGCGAGTCGTACTACCGCTCGCACGCGCTGCGCGTGGCGGGCCGCGTGGTGTGCCCCGTGCTGCGCGCCTTCGTGTGTCGCCGCTGCGGCGCGCGCGGGGACTCCGCGCACACACTCAAATACTGCCCGCTCACCACCGCTGAAGGTATGTGCTCCTAGTACCAGGCTCAGTAGCTACATAGTCCATTGAAATGTTACATTTTTTAGGCCTTATCTTATCTTGGACGCAATTTTATTTTTTTGATGTGTAGGGGGGGGTCAGTGTAAAGCTAAACCAAGTTTGTGGGGTCGCCACCCTTGTCCCACGGCCGCCATCTTGAAAATAGGGGTTGAAATGGTTTTAACGATATATCTCTTAAATTATTTATTTGATAAAAAATTTGTTAACATTTTTTGTTGCAAATTAAATTCTCTACAACTTTGGTCCAGTAACTTTTTGTCGTAAAACTATAAAATGTTATTTGCTGCTCAAGCGCCCACTCACCACCGCTGAAGGTATGTGCTCCTAGTACCACAGTATCTACAACAAAACAAACGCTGACACACTCATACCCCCGCTTCGATCACATAATATAGATCGATGTACTCCCGCAGTAGGCATAGATTAAAACACTATATTAGGTTTTTAAGCATCGCCGCTCTTGGTTCTGCCCCATGCTGACAGACAAAATATAATATAAGCGTTTATCGTGGCTTTCTGATGATTTCTCGGCTATTTACATTAAAAAAACTGTGGTACAGAGCCTACCGGGTTCTTGTGATTGAGCCGTCATTACCAAGCTGTGATATTAGTTAAATCATGTCTAAAGGTGGAGAAAGACAACAGGATAATAATATTTTACCAGGTGCTTTAAAGAATATGTAAGTTGAATAAATAAATAAAATGTAGATAAAAATTACACACTAATTTCCTTCCAGAACGCAATAAATCCGCTGCTATGATGCGCAGCTTGCGTACAGCGTCGGGACGCCGCCGTCAAGCGCCATCTAACGACATGCAGGACTTCGTAATGTTTGGTGAAACAACGCCATCTGTTATCGCTGACGGGAACGCCTTTAACAATTTTGAAACACTTCCTCTTGATCCAATTTGGGCTGCATTGGAACAAAAACTCATGCTGTAATTCTTTAAATATTTTTTTTTGTTGATATCATGTTATGCTAAATTACTAGCGCCAAGTTTACCTTTTAAATTCCTAGTGCAATTATTTTACATTATTGTTCCTCTACTGTCAGTGAAACTTAAGTAGTTGATTTTTATACTTTGATAATGTCGTTAAAAGTTCTATATTATAATAATAGATGGCATTAGTAGGTACTACAAATGTAACGCGAAATTATTGGCGGGAATACAACATCTAAAAACATGTACCCTCAGCTTGTACCCATCGGGCCATCTAAATAAAAGCAAATCGATTTGATTGGTTATTGGATTAAGGTTCCTAGACTAATATAAGTTTGCTAGGATATTTTATTATTTTGTTATCATTATTCACTATCCTTTCCTATGTGGAAAGCATTTAATACAATCATGTGCTACAAGAAATTTGTAGATGTTTATTATTAATTACGTTTTTGAATTTTGACTTTATTATGATATTATAACGAGGTCGGCCTCGAAATTGTATTCATATAAACTTTTCCATCTTTTACCATAAATTTATTTTTGGTTGTGACAACGTTGGCAAATTTTGATCTATAATATTTTGCTACCCAATAATATCAAATCCATAATAATATATTTTTTTTAAACACAGACTATGTAGTATTAAATCAATTATTACAACAACAAAAATCAATTTTATTATTACAACTACAACAGTATATTTTTGAAAGTTTTTACATACTAAGTAAATAATAAAATAAAAAATAATTATGTACTTACTTACCTAGAGGTGACAATATGCGGAATTATTTTCTGTGCAATGAAATTATCAAACATTCAAAATAAATAATTTTTGAAAGAATTATTTTTTGAATGGAGATTCCCTAGAAACAAATTGCCATTTTATTTTCTTTCTGTAATAACTACTTAACTGTATTTTTTTTCTGTTTTTTTCTTTTTGCATTCTGAATAAGTACCTGTAAACTTGAATGGCAGTATGTATTGGCATATTGCGTATTCTATTTTTATATAAAAAACATATTAATAGGTCTCCCAAAGTTGATCGATTGTATTACTGCAATATTTAATTTTGTTGTTGTAAAACCTTATAATTTATACATTATAAAAAGTATAGTAAAATATTTTTGAAAAATATTTTGATAAATTTAATATTGACGATCTACTTGGCGAGACAAACTTACAAAAATAAAATAAATTAATTCCGCATGTTATTTGTCATTGATTGACTGTACCGAGAATAAGTTCTAATTTTGGATATACATTATTGGAAGTTAAATAGTCTGTGTAGTTTGAAGTAAACTTCTGTTAACCTCCGGTAATAAAAATTTAAATTATTAGATGCTTACATTGTTAAAATATATAAATATATCTAATGTTACTTTTTGTTACCCACTACATAAAAATATCTTTAGTCAGTAAAAGTATAACAGTAAGAATATTATAAATGTTATTTTCTTTACATTATGTACGACGTTTGATTATATTTTGAGAGATTATTACATATATTATAAGATTAGTTTTTCGTTTGAATGATGCTATAAGTTGACATTGTTATTATTACATTCTCTTGTGACATATTACACGGTGTTGGTGTATTTGGGTCCAATAAACCTCACTTATTAGTTAAATAATGCTCATGAGTTTTTATTTTTTTCATTATTATGTTTTCAATTATTTATACCTCAGAAAAGCCAACACCAGTCCAGTATCGCAGTATCGTCGTCTAAAAGAATCTGCGAATCGTCTCGTTTAGCTCTCGGTAAGCCCTAAACTCAGTGAAGTGACTAGGGTTGCCAACCGTACATAATACACAGTATTGTACTGTATTTCGGGTCTGCGTACTATATACTATTGAAGAAACACATAGTACGCAAAAATACTATATTTTCAGCACCGAAATCTAACAATCATTTTTTGGATTTAAATTTTTTTATGAACGTGCCTTTTCATTAACTTCTGACTGATGCGTGTAGCGTATCCGAACGCACTGCGTTCCGAACTTGTCAATGTCAAACAGCAAACTGACAGTTAAACGCATGTTTGGTCATTGGTCTGGTTTTTTTTTGGGATTTACCAAATTTATTTAAAGTCATTTAATTCCTGCTCCCGCTGCTCTCTTTTCCCGCACTTCAGCATTCACAGAAAGGATATTTTCGGTTATGAATTCGAAGTGGCGAGAAGAAAGAAACAGATGTATAATCTCATTAATAAAAAGTGAGCTGCCTTTTGATTTACATTAATTAAAAAAAAATTAAGATTATCGGATTCATATTATGACACTTTTAGTTTAGACAAAAAATTGGTAAAAAATGCAAGAAGTGCAAATAAATATTGTTTTATTAAAGGAAATAAGTAAAAAAAAATATATCTTCGCCTACTTTTTACGTTTTTTCTAAAATCCTTTTTTTTCGTCTGAAAAATACTGTATTTCGCTGAAGAAATGTTGGCAACCCTAGAAGTGACTGAGGCAGGGCGGGCGATTGATAAATATTTTTATACTCATTCCTATTTAATTAAATCGAGTAAGTGTTGAATCAACACAATGCCAGTACTTCGGAGAGTATTCAGCTCGTTTAACGGAGTAAGGGTGCTTCACATCAGTAGCGTGTTAGCTTCGCCGCTGAGGCGAAGTATTTAATGTATTAACGTAAAAAGGTTCTGATTTAGGAAAATGTACCTATGTTACTTCAATTATGATTTACTTTAGACTGCCCCTATAGGTAAAACATGAAGCTTTATAATTTGATTCGCACACCTGTTTTTAACAGAAAGCCGCTGAGACATTCTACAACTTCTTCATTCTTTAAACATTTACGTATAAAAAAAATTGCCTTCTTGAGATACTTAATTTTAACACACATTAATATAATTATGCCCTGTATATTTTGAGTGCTTTCTTCCTTTTTCCCCTGCTCTCTTTGGCGCACGGCGTATTTCCTACATACTCCACTCCATTTTTCTCAGTCAATAAAAACGCAGCGTCTAGCTCTGTTCGTGTGAAGTGTGTTCACTGTCGGTCGCCCACGAGTTGTGAGCTGTGAGCTGTGATGCCGCCCAGTCCGGATTGTTCAAAGTTTAGGGTTTGAGGCTATTGCGTTAGCTTCTCGGTCAAGTGCGTTCAAGAGATTCACTAGAAATATTGCTAAATGGGTTTAGTTTTAAGTAACAAAACATTTCGGGTACTAGCTGTAGTCAGAGCAAAAAATTGGCGCGTAATTTTTCAACCTCTTCAATAATTGTAGGTTTGAGGATGATCGTGTAGTGTAGGCTGAGATTGGGTTAAATTAATAAACATAACATATTTTTTTGGGAGCTGCGATTAAAAAAATATCATTAGATTAGATTTATTTTATATATAATTTTTTTTGAGAAATAAATATTGTTAAACCTCAGACCAGCCAACCACTGATGGTGAGCGGCCACCGTGAACGTCCAAAAGCTGGTCCTTTCGGCATGGACCTGGCCGCCCCAATACAGCCTAAACTTACTCTAACTTTAGGCTTTTATGTAATAAGTTTTGTTATTTCTAAAAATTCCTAATTAATTGATTCTGTATTTAACCTACGCGCCATTAAAGGGGGTTGGCAACTTGATTTGGAAGCTATTCTAGATCCATAGTCAGAATATTTAAGATTCCAGAGAACAGTCAGATTCCAGTTCCAGTACACGTGGGGAGTGATTGAAGCTTTTTATTTATATGTATGTGTTGGAAAGTGTTTTAATTGATGGTACCTAAATTACTAAAAAAATATTTAGTTAGATAATTAGTTCAGGTGGACTATTAAAATTAAAAAAATTTGCCGTATGATTTTCAAATTGCCAAAACGTTGTATACCTACGTGCATCAAGCCATGACGTACCGTTTCTGAATTCATTGACTAAAAACCCTGTTGAACTGAACTCTACCTTCATATGAAGCTATAAGATTTCCTTTCACTTGTCCTGTTACCTCAACGGTTTTATTAAACTCTTATCACTGTGTATTAAGGTTGGTATTAAGTGCCAAAAATGTGGGTCACACCGGTTGAATTTTGTGTATTTGTGTCAGTTATCTAGCGCAGGGGAGGGGTTAAGAAGGGGGGGGGGGGGCAGGAGCGGGGATAACACAGATGTAATAGTTAAAGGTTAAGTTAAATCGATTAGTTATGTCAGCTATTCTGTTTGTAATATTTGGACGGTGAAAGTAACGTCGGTAATTATGAAGATTTGCGTTTATTTTTTACAAGAATCTGATTTAGGCTGGCGAAAGTCAGGTTTGGTACGCAATTGAGATTGTTTATGGAAATAATCTTATTTTTAATCTTATTTTGAGAGTGGTTCAATTGATGTAGATTTGAGTTAGTGGGCAGCCGGTTGCGGGTTGCGCGTTCAAGTCTTTTAAATTCGTTGTTGATAAGCATTAACATAACATTGAAATTAGGTGACTTAGGGGAGAAGGAGGCAAATATGAAAAATGTGCTAATGTAGCACATTTTTCATATTTGGACTCATAAAAATCAACTGTAAAGAGAAATTGAAAAGACATATTTTTCTCCTTTATTAATATAAAAAATGGTGAAATTTTTGAATTTGTTGAAAACGTTAAAGAGAAAAATGTGTTTTTTTTACACTGAAATTTGTTCAAATCTGCCTCCCAGTGGGGGCACATTTGAATCGGCATGGGGCAGTTTTGAAAAATGGGTTAAAGTGTGCCTCCTTCTCCCCTATCTACGAAGCAAGGGTTTCGGGTTTATTTCCTATTGTACGCACAACACCCTATTAAGGTTACCAAATGACACATTTTTTCTTACAATATCCGTCCGGAAAATTAGGAAAATTGCTAATTCAGGGATGTTGGCAGAAAAACTGTTTTGTTTTGTCGGGCCTCATTGGACTACCGATCTTGTTATTGGATTATTCATACAACTACACCAAAAAACATTCATGATAAACCATTGAACTACAACACAAAGCTCGTACATCATTGAGACACGAGTCACACAAGCTACCGTCATCTCCGAATGTCGCAGCTGAGATCGTTAATTTCCAGGTCACGGGTTAATGAAGTAGGTACTCCCACAGATGATATAAAATTCGTTCATTTACATCGAGGCTAGAGTTGCCTGTGGCCGTGTAGGCTTGGCGATAACTGTTGCAACCACGGGGTGTGATTCTCATGAATACGCAAGTAGATAACCTATTTGAGTGACTGAGTTTGTTGTGATGTGGTATAGTACCTAGTGTCTAGTGCCTATGTGTAGTAGAGTATAGTGTATGATGCTAGTAGATCACAAAGAAACTTACACAACGTCGATTTTTAACCGACTTCAAGAAAAAGAGGAGGTTCTCAATTCGACTGTATTTTTTATGTTTGTTACCTCAGAACTTTGGACTAGGTGAACCAATTTTCATGATTCTTTTTTAATCGAAATCGAATCAGGTGCTTGTGATGTACTCCCACATAATTTTAAACGAGATCTGATAAGTACTTTTTGAGTAATATTGAAATCGGTTATTTTTCGTTACTAAAATTTTGATTATAAATAATGCTTTTCGGCACGTAAAGAAAAATGTCTTCAAACAGAATTCCAGAAAAAGAAATATGGAACGCATTTGATTTTTTTTTTCGTCTAAATATCTCTGCTTAAATATGAGATAGTATTAAATCGGGTTATTTGTTGTTTCTGATGTCCATCGCAGTGGTCACTTAGGGACTTACAATCAGGACGTCTTCTTGTCTGTCGCCTAATGATAAGCAGTTTGAACTTACAATACGATAAGGCCACCTTTACATTATCATATGGGGACAGTAACTGTCTCCTTCGATTGTTGATACCATAGACGAAGCTACTGCACGAGTCCCTTTTTTGGTAGGTCTCTTGTCTCTGGACTACTCTTATTGCAACGGCTCGTGTGTGGTGCTGAGGTTCCTTGGAAGACTGGGTAACTACCATCCTTCTTACTCTTAACTTAAAATATTCTTAAAACTGCTTCAGTGCTTCGTTCTTAGTTCATTTTGTATAAAACGTCCCTGATTTGTTTTTATGCGAACAGCTGACAGGAGAGCCGCCTGATAAATATTAACTATGGCCCATGGACATCCGCAATACCAAAGGCTGCCAAAAAGAAGAGAGAATAATTCTTGACAAAAAATAACCTACTTCAAAATTAGAGATAACTCAAAAAGTACTCGTCAGATCTCGCTCAAATTTTATTTAGTAATAATTTAAGTGGGACTACATGACAAGCACCAGCTTTCGATTAAAAAAAGAATCATCAAAATCGGTTCACCCAGTGGAAAGTTCTGAGGTAACAAACATAAAAAATACAGTTGAATTTAATCCTTTTTTGAAGTCGGTTAAGAAGAAACTGGATCTCAAACTCCCAGCCGGAACACGACAATCATACACGCTTTAACCGTGGTCTATCTAATAATTTACAAATATTTGCCCCTTGGTATGGAACTATCGACGTAGCGTATTACTGGCTTGTATGTGAGTAGTGAGTACCCCACAAAGAGCTACGCATTCCGGCCAAAGGTGTAAAATTGGCGAAGTTCATTAATTACTCGCGGCGTACCATCCAGCGGCCCCACTCCCCACTGGGGCCTTAGCAGTCATTAATTTCAAACACTGTTACGTTTATTATTATCTCCAGGCATGCCGCAGGAATACTATAATTCTTGGACCAATTGGAATTAGCTAATAAAAATATTTTTCTAGCTAATGTTTAGATTTAAAAGTAAGGTCTTTATTGATTCGACGACCCGTGTGGCGCAATGGTTACCACGCCGGATCGCCGCACCGAGGGTCCTGGGTTCGATTCCCAGCGAGGCGGAAATTTGAATGATGAGTTTGAATTTCTGTTCTCGGTCTGGGTGTGAATGTCCTTGTCTAGTGTGTTGTCCATGGCACCCACGACACAGGGAATCCTAGTGTGGGGCTATGAGTGTGAAGCGTTATTTATTTATTTATTATTTATTTATCTATTCTGTTTATCATTGTTTAAAAATTACATAGCGGCGAATCGTTCATAAGACCACGTCTAAATCTCATCATCCATTTTAACGAACTCTACCACACATTCTAAAGCTTGCTCTTGCTCTTGAATCAAACGTGAAAAGTTTTAATATAAGATTATTAGGTGCAATATCCCTTTGTAGCGGCAACCGGCAACCAACTTGTTATGTCTTTGATGTTACGGATATTCATGAGCAGCGCTACTAACCGTTGCAAAGCCGCTTACCGTCAGTAATATATTGCACTTAGCACTGATCAAATGCTTTTAAAATAAAATACTGATTGAAGCAGTCGGTGCCGTGGTACGAAAGTTTTATTGTAATAATATCAATCAGAAATGGATGCTGCGACCTCTCGCTCTACACACAGGGTCACAATGGGCTACAGGGTCGTCAAAGGACCAAGTTAGTAACATCTCAATTAGTCAAGTTCTAGCGCTGGCAGCAACACGGTGTGCTGCCTACGCGGCTGCGCCCGGCCGGAGAGAAATGGCGCGACCTTGTTTCTTGACCCACTGCCGACGTCGCCGCCGAGCACCGCGCACCGAGCACGGCGCACCGAGTGCGGCGCTGAGCGAAGCACGACGCACGCCGCACGCCGCGCCGGGGCAGAGCTAACGTAGCACGACGTCAGCGCACCCACTTCGGATGTTAGGGTTAGCGCGAGGAATGATCTATGCACTTCATTATCATTAAATGCCAGTTGCCTAACTAGTTAACTACCTTAAGAATATTGTGGAAAATTTTTGAGATGTTTTCCTTTTAAATTATCAGTTTTAAAAGGAACTGCAGATGTTTTTGTTCACAAGCGGATACTCCACGTGATTGGTGAGGTGATTGGTATGTTTTCCACATTCGGCAGATGTACAACACTTCGCACATCACACGTAACACGTTGTCTGTCAAGATCAAGAACGACGCGCATCCGCCAGGTCACTAGCTGTCTTACTTTGTTAATTTTACACTAGATCGTTCTAAGAATGTCAGTTCTCATATTTAATACGAGTAACCACCCTCGGTTTGCTTCGGTTTTCTTATTTTTTTTATACCTTGGGTTACATTATTGGAGTTTTATTAAGGATGCCTAATTTTTTTGAAAATATAATATAGCCTATGTTA
The DNA here is from genome assembly GCA_911387775.1 of Thymelicus sylvestris. Lineage (NCBI taxonomy): Eukaryota > Metazoa > Arthropoda > Insecta > Lepidoptera > Hesperiidae > Thymelicus > Thymelicus sylvestris. The sequence continues at coordinate 19,120,367 of OU426889.1, forward strand.
CTCGGGGATAGTGTAGCTTCCTAACAGGGAAATAATTTTTCAAATCGGTTCAGTAGTTTCGGAGCCTATTCAACGCAAACAAAAAATCAAATCTCTTTATATATTAGTTTAGATTTTTACTCTCATTTTAACCATGTTATAAAACTTTAGATAAGATTTATTCGGAAGAATGGTAAGGATTTGTAGAAACGATCTACTCTATTTTATTATCTACAAAGCCTCGAACTAGGAGCCGTTGTTTCTCTGGCACTGGATACCTAGACTGGATGCCCCTAATGCCTTCGCCTGTCACCCGTCACCCGTCACCGGGTTATTAATGACGGGTGTGACACGCGGCCACAATATTGATGATCACACGATCACGTCGCGATTGACACTCGATCTCCCGGATTCGATGTAATCATTGTTCAGTTAGACGTATTAAACGGTTGGCTGCTTATTATGATCCATATCTACCAATAACTAAATTGCAGTGTCTTTGATATCTAAATTGACATTTACATCTTTAGACGTTATCACTTAATGAAGCGCTATGCTACGTGTGATAACTACTTATAGATACCGGAAGGTTTCTAGAATCTCTGTTTCTCTATTCAGCGTTTTCTGTTTTATTTCGGGCTTTTACTGATGGTACTTACCATTGCTGATAGTCCTTACCACTTGGTAACCATCACGCGTAAATAAGTATGAGTAACTCCAAAGACCTCACCGACGCTGTGTCGGCCAAGAAAGTAGATAGCATAAAGAAAGAGTGTCCAGTTTGTGTCCTGCACGGCAACAGATACGGCAACGGCTCACTCACCTTGCTTTCAGTTGGTATGAGTCCTGGTAGCAGGTGCTGAAGATGATGATGATGATGAGGAACCGGCCGGTACGTTGTGGACGCTGATAATCCGTTGTACAATAAAATTCACTACATCACGCACTTTACTATTGTAGTTAGGCAACTGAAGAGTGCACCCTATAGACTACAGGTGACTGAGAAATATACTCCAATTCTCAACTATAGCCTGCTATAGTATCAGCATCTGCTACCTTAGGACTCACGAAGTAGAAGCTATTTAGTCTATTTACACGCTGCACTACCAGACTGTTTGAATGACCAAAATTATTGCTCTTCGGTTTTAACTTTTGGTGACCGAAACGAAGGTTTATTAAAGACTAGCTGTTACCCGCAGCTTCGCATGCGAAAATAATGTTTTATCTTATATTATGTACCTCTAAAAAACGGTGAATTTATGTTGAACTACTTTTATTTTGCTATTTATATACTGAAACTCACAATACAAATTCAAAGTATTCCTTCGAGAGCGGGTTTTGAAAAATAATCAATCACATTTTCTTTTTACTTTTTCATGCAAAATTAAGAAAAAAAAACATGAAAAATATATTCCATCAATTTAAGTAAGGAGAAACTTACAACAAAATATGTGTTGAAAATGAGAAACAAATAGATTTGTTTAAAAAAAAACCTTACACATTTACATCCTTTCCTGGGGAAAACTTTGAATTTTCCGTAATGAAATGTGGTGTAGGTACAATACAACCCAGAGTATAGGTAAGTACCAAATCAATCATTTTACATCAAAATCCGATCAGCGTTTTCATAAGATGCCTATATACAGACAGACAGACAAACAATAATTAAAAAAATATATTTTTGTGCTCTAACACGTTATTGTAGTGCCCCCTAATGGAAATAAAAAAATCAATATGCAGAAAAAAACCCTTTAAGTTTTATTATAGTATAGTTAGATCAATAATTATACGGGGCCCCCAGCCTACACGACGAGGGACAACGAATGGCGCCCACGGTAGTGACAAACCAAGCGCCCTGCTATCGACTTACTTCGCTAAATTTCAAAACACCCGCCGCTATAGTTAGCGCCCTTTTTTCTCTCTAAATTTGACAGATAGGGCTCGTGCGGGGCCCTTCAAAAAAATTTAATACTGATACTCGGGTCATGGGTGTTATAGTGATGTGTTATAATTGTTGTCCATGTCACCCGCGACAGAGGGAATCCTACTGCGGAGGTATGAGTGTTCAAGCGTTTTTATTTATTATATCAAAATGGTGCCCATGATAGTTATAAATCAAGCGCCGTATTCAAATTACTGCGCTTCATTTCAAAACGTGGCGCCCCCCTGAAAAAAAAACTTGCCAGCCGCCTTAAGGCTGCTGTAGTTGGCACCCATTTTATCTCCCGAAATTTGACAGATGAGGTTCACGCGGTTTCACTCAACAAAATTAAATACTCGGGTCATGGGTGTTATAGTGATGTGTTATTAGTGTTGTCCAACTCCATGCCACCCGCGACAGAGGTAATCCTACAGCGGAGGTATCAGTGACCAAGCGTTTTTATTTATTATATTAGGTTTTACCTTATCTGTATCTCTTTTAAAAAAAATTAAAAAACGGCGAATTTATATTGAATGACTCATATTAAGCAATGTACCTATATACTGAAAGCCACGGTATAATGACAAAGAATTTCTCCAGGAGAGGGTTTTGAAAAATAAAAAAAACATTCACATTAATTTGTATTTTTTTTTCTTTTTTTAAATGCAAAATTAAGAAAAACTGAAAAATATGTACTCCATCAATTAAAGCAAGAAACGCTTGTTGCAAATGTGAAGCAAATCGGTTGATGTTTTAATTTTTTTCATACAAATTTTCATTTTTTTTCCAGGGAAACCTTTACATTTTCCGGGATGAAAAGTTTTCTAAAATATGACCCAGAGTTTAAGTAACAAATCTACAATTTTCATGGAAATTCGTCCAAGTTGATGTGATGCCCGGACTGACAAACAGACAGACAGACAGACAAACAATTATTCTAAAAAAATATATTTGTGCTCTAACATGTTATTACAGTGCCACCTAATTGATATTTTGAAAAAATATTCAATGTACAGAAAATGATCCTATTTTTTTTCTAATTTTTTTTTCTAAAATAAAAGTAGCCTAAGTTACTCCCTGTTACATCAGCTATCTGCCAGTGAAAGTCCCGTCAAAATCGGCCCAGCCGTTTCAGAGATTAGCCGGAACAAACAGACAGACAGACAGACAGACAGACAAAAATTGTAAAAAATGTTGTTTTGGTATATGTAGCCTATATACATCCAAATGCACTTCGTAAAAAGCGGTTATTTTAATATTATAAACAGACACTCCAATTTTATTTATTTGTATTTGTAAAAAATGTTGTTTTGGTATATGTAGCCTATATACATCCAAATGCACTTCGTAAAAAGCGGTTATTTTAATATTACAAACAGACACTCCAATTTTATTTATTTGTATAGATAATTTTTTTCATACAAATTTTCATTTTGTTTTCCAGGGAAACCTTCACATTTTCCGGGATGAAAAGTTTTCTAAAATATGACCCAGAGTTTAAGTAACAAATCTACAATTTTCATGGAAATTCGTCCAAGTTGATGTGATGCCCGGACTGACAAACAGACAGACAGACAGACAAACAATCATTCTAAAAAAATATATTTGTGCTCTAACATGTTATTACAGTGCCACCTAATTGATATTTTGAAAAAATATTCAATGTACAGAAAATGATCCTATTTTTTTTCTAATTTTTTTTTTCTAAAATAAAAGTAGCCTAAGTTACTCCCTGTTATATCAGCTATCTGCCAGTGAAAGTCCCGTCAAAATCGGCCCAGCCGTTTCAGAGATTAGCCGGAACAAACAGACAGACAGACAGACAGACAGACAGACAGACAAAAATTGTAAAAAATGTTGTTTTGGTATATGTAGCCTATATACATCCAAATGCACTTCGTAAAAAGCGGTTATTTTAATATTACAAACAGACACTCCAATTTTATTTATTTGTATAGACGAAAACGTTTATTAAAACATCATACTTAGGTTACCTTGATCGTTCAATGTTTGATGGAAATATCTTCAACCAATGAATATTGTATGATGTTCTTCAGATGATAGCGGCAATCTCTCCGCCTCATTTAGGATTCTAAGTTATATCGCATCTACGATCTAAGGCTTTAAGCAACAGCGTATGTGCATGTGTGTGCAGGTACTACGCTTGTGTGTGTCTGTATGTGTTTGCTATTTAATACTGTAGTTCTGCCCGGATGCGTTGAGAGGTACAATAAGTACCTAATTATTAAAACATTGAAGCATTTTGTGACTAGCGCCGATGATTTTATTTCAAAGATCGTATTCGTCAGAAGACTTCAAATTATATTGGACATTTTTCAATGAGCCTTTCAAAGTCTCCTGCTGGACGCAGGCATTCCCTAGTTGGTTGTTGAACATGTATGTATGTATATTCATTGCTTCATAAGTTCATAACTGGTAAAAAAAATTATTCTATTGAGGAGTTCATTCCTTATCGTGATGGTAAGGACTTATTAACTAACTTACTGAGATATACTGAAGTGGTGGATTACTTGTTGAAGTGAAAAGTTGGTTTTCGAAAAATGGGAATAAAATAATAATTAGGTAATAACAATAAAGAGTTAAAAGTTTATTTTAATTGGTAATTTATAGTGTTTTGTTTGTATTGAGACCGATTTCATAAATGTTATTTTATTGTCAGTGTATCCGAGCGTGATAGTCCCCTATTAACTTGTTGATCTGTTGATAAAGACTGCAATAAATAATTTAAATTAATCGTCTTTAGTGGACTACAAATAAACAGTTATTAAATATAAAAATATCGTACTTGGAAGTATTAAAGAATACAAAATATATTAAACATTATTATATACCCAAACAAAAATGCTGTTGCAATGGGCGAAAGATTCTTATTAATATCGTTTTGGACACGACAAACTTTTAATACCGACTGCACATGTACTAAAAATATTAATCATCAGTCACGAAGTGAATCAATTTCCAATGTTTTCTCACAAAAACCGGAACTCTTATCTCGTAAGTGTATTTTACTATAATAATAAAAAAAATCAAGAATGTCAAATTATATTATGAATACAATTCAAATATATAACAGTAATCTTTTAATGAACATTTCAAATCAAAGCATAGTTAATTTAGAATAAAAAAATAAAAAAACTATTTATTAAGAAAAATTGTTTTCTGAAATCAAGTGACTTTTTAAGCGATTTCATTTATTATATTTTAAAATCTTGGACTTATTATATTAAGATGAAACGAAATCCTAATTTGGCCTACATATTAAACGATCTATGTGACGTACCACATTCAACCAGATGCATACAATTAGTAAATCACAGACTATAATTTACAACACTTTGATATTAATTAAGTGCCGGTATAATTGCTGGTAACGGTTCACTCTGATCCGAGATTATGTTAATGCGAGAAACAATTTGCATATTTGTTCATTAACTGAGTTCGATGTGTTGTCTGACTAAATTTAATGTATGAGACGAGCGGTACTGAGTCTGTAACTGGGCGAAGGACGCTTACGTGAATGAACTTGGCTCTTGGATTCTTTTACAAAGTGAAGGACAGGGCCACCTGCAATACAGGGGTATTAGATTATTGGATTGTCCCATTGATGGCCAGTGTACCCTGTAGTGACAGGGCACGGGACTCTCCTCTGGACGAAGCCGTACTCCCATCACATTCGTCAGGGCTATTAGCGGTATTTTATATAGCCATTTCTTAATGACGAAAGGGTAAAAGGATAAAAGTGGAACCTGGCAACAAGAACTGGACGTCCTTTTGACAAGTATTCCTTTGACGTTCATGCAAAACCGCTTGAGCACCTAATTCCTCGTGTTTTTAAACCGTTAAACATACATCGCCGATGACTAGGTATTCATTGATTTTAAAATTTAATTGGGAACATAAAGCATAACAGCGTCTGTTCTCTGCCAGCTCCCGCATGCCCCCCACGGGGGAAAAGGGGGGAGGGGGGAGGGTTAGGAAAGTAAAAGTCATCGTCGTAGGAATAACTGTAAACGTATTCGCTCTCGCAGCGCCGCGCGCCGCCGTGAGCGTGACACACTTACCATAGTTACCATGGCGCGGATCGATTTTGAAGGTTTGCAATGGAGTTTGCTCATTTTCTTCATTAGTCACTATTAATTTTTAGCCAACTTCATTTTCTAATTCTAATTCTTCTTCTGTAGGTACAAACATGTCAAAAGGTTTGCTTCTACAACCGTTTCTGAAAGATTTTTGTTGTACAGAAGATAATGCAAAATAAATCCTAATACCGCACTGGACTCAATATTATTACTGTGTTTATAAAAATGTGTAATTCTCAAGTAAGTGACTATGTCTTATGAGAATAAAGTTTCTTTAAACCGAAGTTTATTTGTGTTTTAAGATTACATTAAAAAAATAAAGATGTTTTGCTAATAATCTCTACACATTTTGGAATAGTTTTGTTTTCATTCTCATTTCTCGCAAATCATTTAGTTTGAATAGCGTATCTATCTATAAAGTAGCACGCGCATGGTAATGTCTGTGCGCCAATTTTTGGAGCTTAACAAAGAGGTTTTTGTTGTTGCTGAATATGATGGCGAATGCTAAGTTGTTGTAGATGTTGTTTACGTTAACATATCGCAGTAACATTTGTATGCAACAGTGTTTTCAACAAATATGTATTGCTTCGAAAAATTCTGTGCTTTAGCATTCATTGGAAATTTGTTAGTGTTTCTATATCATCGGGAAAATCTAAACGAATCCTGAGCTTTAGGAACTTCAGATCCAAGTTTTATTCTTTTTACGGAAATAGCCGACAAATGGTCTTTTTTTCTAGATCTTTCTTTTCTATTCTAGTGGTGGTCCACTAATCCTATTCCAAAGTTAAAAAGACGATAGGTCCTTCAAATAAGGACTATTACTTTAATAAGGAAATGCGTAATTGGTTTGTTTGTTGTTTATTTTAGTAAAAAGCGAACAAGTTTCTCAATATATTGCCTAGAAGTAACTCATTTAAAATATTATCATCCAAGCTGTCCCTTGAATAATGAATGCAAATGAATTCATCTTAATGACAGCGCTGCCGCTGGCCGAATTGTTCACTTGCATGGCGACCATCTTGTTCCGTTCTGAACTTATCTCGAATTATCACGATCCATTAATTATTCATTGTATCAAAGTTTTATTGACCATGTGCGGCGATTTTGGGGTCAATCGAGAAAAAACAAAACGCTGCAACATTGAGGTAATACATAGAGACGCTATCTCAAACAAAATGTGTGTTCCACCGCCGGCTTGCCCTCCGTTCTCTTTTCAAACTAGAAGCCTCGTTTGCACACTTGCCATAGAGTAACTTTGTATATGACACTTGTCGAACCAAGACAAGCAGTCACCGACTCCAAATCTTTACAAACTCTTACTCCAACTTTATTTAACGTGCAAAAGCGTTTAAACGATTTCAAACGTAGTTACCATTGATTCGTGTCAAAAAATCCAACACTTTAAATTGGTCACAAGCGTCGCGTCGGCAAGCTTATTTAGTCCATTAACACGCTAGTGGCTTGCCAAGTTCAAACGCTCCTTATGATTTTTTCATTCAAAATGGCGGGAACATTGCTCAATAATTTAATTAAATTCGTTTTAGTTGATTTAAGTTAAGATTTTGTTTTCTTACTGATGATAAAGTGATAACATTATCTTTTTTGTTTTTTGTCGTGCAATTGTGACACATTCTTATTACACACGACGGCATTTTTTCAGTTTTTTCGTAAACAAATTTGACATGCGGCCGTAATGAGCGCAGCCGAGTGACAGCTGAGTGACAGAATGAAATGCAGCCGGCCGGCTGCAATGCACACCCCCGAACCCGATGTTCGCGGTGTCCCTTCTATACGCTAGTAATACTAATTCTATGCGCTGCAAAGACAAAACGTCCTGAAGATTTTTGTGCAAGAGCATTAAGTGATAAATGAGTACTACGGCTATCTATATACATTCTAATAACTAGTAGTGACGCCGCTTAACGTCCAAAGAAAGTGATTGAGCATCAGAGTGATTGTCCATTGCAACCAGGCACCGAAACACGCAAATGTCACGGTTGATTTTTGAAGGAGGACGATGTCTACCCAGGCGATAGAGCATTTTACTATGGTCCGTAACTATCGAGCACAGACCGTTTAGGGAGAATTTAGTAAAATATGGTTGACAATGTTGACATTAACCTCTTCAACAATCGACACTGAAACTGTCTATCTTTATCTCTATAATTATAGGGAAAGTCTACCATATAGGGGCATACAATACAACAGAGTTTAAGTTTAGTTCCAACAATAAAACAATCACAGAATAATTATTCAAATGCATTTCACCGCAACATAAATAGATATTCCTATTAAAATATTAGTTATATATGAGCGTATCTTCCATCTAAGCACTAAATCTTCAACATGCAAATCTGTAAGGCCACACAACATAGTTGAACAACGTCATTTGGAAAGGTACACGATACGATAATTCCCATGCGGCGGCCATGTTTACGGATGTGGCACACTTATCTGTGCCACGGCATACTTTCTATCTCTCCTCTCGCTCCCGCGCACTGCCCGAGGCGGGGTCTCGCTTGCACACTTCGCAAACGGAAGTTCCGTGAGGTTGCATGGTCAAGGTTATGGGTTAGCGCTTGGTCTTGACCACCTGTCAAGGTTTTGGAAGGTTTCGACGAGATTTGGAGAGCAGAACGCTGGAGCTGGGAGGGATGTATAAGATAACATGTTGCGGTTAGGAAAGAAAAATTTCTGAACGGTTATTCTGAGATCTCCTGTGTCCTCGAAATATTGACGTACATATGATCTGCATGATTAATCGAGTTTGATTAAGTAAATTTTTGGGCTGGGCTGAGTTTAACTACTCAAAATATTCAGTTGGCTGGCCTCAATCTGTTAGATAAGCCAGCTATTGACTGAATTCGTTAATGATGTTCCAAGGCCGTTGGTATGATGCGAGCCTGACGGACATCTCGGTGTTAAGAACGGCATTAGATCGATACCCGACTTTAAAATCCTGGCGTCCTGATTGAGATCAATCTTGGACAGACGGGGCTCTAATTGTAAAGGGCCATCGCTTTGACGTCACTGATGCATTATTCTACCAAGACGTCCACGACCAAAGCAGACATTTTTGACCGACATTTTTTTCTTTTGGAGTTGTTGGTGATATTACTACACTATTTACCTCCCAACTCAGAGTCACTAACGGTTACTTTAATCGCTCCTTACTAAAGAATCACCATACAAATTCTGTACTAAGGAGCAATTTGAGTAACCGTTAGTGACTATGAGACATGAGTTGGGGCGTTAGTGACGTAATTTAATATGCTCCGATTATTTAAAAGCACTATAGCACAACTAAGTATTGACAGATAGTGAAGAGTCTGGCGACGCACTCATTAACATTCGATGCGGTTTATAATATGGTTTCATTATAATTACGTATAGTTTGATAGTCCGTTGACTTGACTTGCAACATCACTGAAAAACCAATTTTATGGTCGATTGAACCGAAATTCAGAAGCGTGCCACGAAATACGAACGGTCACAATATTTGCAAAACATTGTCATTTGTAAATTTAATTTCAATATTTTTATCTTCTTTTAATATTCATAATATTGTTGTCGTCGTTACTTTTTATCGGATTCTTTAACGTTAATCAGGCAGTAGCCTTGTTTGTAGGTACTCGTGGAGGGGTATTGTGTTAGATTCCCGATTTAAATCTCTGAGGATTTTCGTGATGTCATAAATTATGATATCTGTGCCATCCGCAACGTAGTGTATTATTATAATATTAATAGAAAATAATAGGATGAGATGGTACCCACGATTAGTCCGAGATAATCTAAATTTTACTAACAAAAAATAACCGACTTCACAATTACTCAAAAACAACTCGTCAGATCTCGTTCAAATTTATGTGGGGTCACATGACAAGCACCTGCTTTCGATTAAAAAAAGAATCATCGAAATCGGTTGGCGTGATATTGAGTTATTCGTCAATTTGTCGCGCACATCTTAATACACATTTACGACTTATGTGGTTTTCTCTTGGATGCCATTGTCAGATCTCAATAAAATTTATATAGGACTACATGACAGCCACCAGCTTTCGATTAAAAAAATAATCATCAAAATCGGTTCGCCCAGTCCAATTTCTGAGGTAACGAACATAAAAAAAATACAGTCGAATTGAGAACCTCCTCCTTTTTTTGAAGTCGGTTAAAAATATTATTTTTATACTCACAAACTTTGACCCGACTAGGTCACTAGGGGAATGATTTTTAAAAATCTTTTCTAAGTGCCCCCGCCCTATACCAGGAACCTGTGTACATACAACGATTCATGTTAGGTCCACTGGTTGAGGGTGGGCTTTGTCTATTTATTTTATTTATTAACATTGGCAACTTTTTGGGTCATAGATGTTTATAGGATTACCATCGGAGATAGAAGCGTTATCTAGTTATTTATCATATCTCGCCATTCCGGCTGGATGTTTGGCATTTGGCGAGTCAGCGCCTTATCTGCCGGAGTCAGGGGAAGTCAAGTTCAAGAATGAAGGGCGCAGCGGCGCCGGCGCCGCGTGCGAACTTTTACTTCATCTCACATACAGGGGGCGACTCAAATGCATCATATTTAGCAGTAATGTTTTAGGTACCTAGGTATTTAATAAATTAGTTTATCATACACATAATAAAATTGTAAATGTATAACTTAGTAAAACGAGAAGTTTGATCTAAGGCGGTTTTTTTGTGTTTTTGACGGGTAATTAATTTCCTGTTCAATCTCTCCAATGAAGACAGTGAAGACAAATCACTTCACTGCACTGGCCTAGTGGAACTGAAAGTGGATTTTAGAGGATTCTCAGATATATTGATCATATTATAATTATGTTTTCTTCTAATTTAGGCATAATTATTATGTTATTAATATCGTATTAACGTATGCTATTTCTGGTGCATGCACCCGACATTAAACTAAGCCTAAGATGTATTTTAGAGAAATTCAATGAACAAATCAATAAGGACCAAACCTGATTTATATCTAGCTATGGCTATACAGCTACAGCTCAGCAGTGATAGCCTAGCGCTAGAACGTTGGTCTCCCGAACGAAGGGGCCCGAGTTCAAATCCTGGCACGCACTTCTAATTTTCAAATATTATGTGCGTATTACAAGTTAATTATCACTTGCTTCGGTGAAGGAAAACATCGTGAGGAAACCTGCACACCGGAGAGTTCTCCATAAAAGTTCTCGAAGGTGTGTGAAGTCTACCAATCCGCAGTTGGCCAGCGTGGCAGACTATGGCCTAACCCTCACATTCTGAGAGGAGACCCCGAGCCCAGCAGTGGGACAATTATGGGTTGTTGCTTTGCTTTGCTTTTTATGGCTATAAATATGGTTGATTCTGACTTCCCAAAGTCTCTTCATCCGCCAGAAGTCAGGGAGAGTCAAGTTCACGACCGGAGGGCAAAGCGCGCAACTTCGCCTGAACTTTACTCGGTCTCATTTACATGTGCAGGGTCGTTGGGGTTAAATTATATTTCACTATTAGCGATACAGAAACTGCAATCGGACACGTATTTCATTGGTTTGTTTGCGGCTTATGAACATGGGTATGGGGGAATAGAGAGTTGGCCTTCTGATTCTTTATTTTCCGGGAATACGTCGGATATGTCTGAAGTTTTGTATACATGCTGTCAGTTGTATGATGTGATCATATCTATCTATACTATAATAAAACTCAAAGGGCAAATTTACTGTACATTGAATATTTTTTAAAAATTTTGATTAGGGGGCACTTCAATAACGTGTTAGAGCACAAAAATATTTTTTTTAGAATTATTGTCTGTCTGTCTGTCTGTCTGTCCGGGCATCACATGAAAACCCTTGAACGGATTTCGATGAAAATTGGTAGAGTTGTTACTAATACTCTGGGTCATATTTTAGGATACTTTTTATCCCGGAAAATTAAAAGGTTTCTCCGGGAAACGGGATGAAAGTTTGTATGGAATATTTTTAAAACATCAACCGATTTGCTTCAAATTTGCATCAAATGTTCCTTGCTTAAATTTATGGAACATGTATTTTTCAGTTTTTCAAAATTATGCAAAGAAAAAGAAAAAAATACAAATTAATGTGAATATTGCTTATTTTTCAAAACCCGCTCCTGAAGGAATCCTTTGTGATTTTATCGTGGGTTTCAGTATATAAATTACTAAATATAAGTACTTCAATATAAATTCACCGTTTTTTAAATTTCCTTCTGCAAGAGGTACAAATAAGGTAAAACATAATTTCCGTATGCGAAGCTGCGGGCAACAGCTAGTTATAAATATGAACACATCAGATTCATATTTATACCAATATTAGGTACGACTATTTTTTATATTATAAAATGTTTTTTTTTTGTTTTAAAGTCATTACATTGATCATTAAGTACAAAATAATTGATAAGAGTGTATTGTGTAAATATTTAAAGGTTGTTGAAAATATAGTGATTTCACCTGAGTTTTCATAACATTCTCAAAGGTGTGTGGAATGAGATTTTCTTGAAGACATGTATAAGAGTTCTCAGCTGTAGCTGGTGGTCTATTGGTGGTCTATTTGCTCGTCAGCATTGGAGACTGACTGCGAAGACAGTCAAGCAGTGAGGCTTGTGTGACTCCTCTTATATTCAATCATTCTTATATTCTTTACTTGCTATCCTGCCAATGACGCCGATGAGACATTTATGGAAAGTAATGAGGATGTATCGCCTATTAAGCACCGATATTATGGAGTCGTAAGGAACGCTATCGCATGCATCTGCATCACAGCCAGCCATATCACCCCTACCGGCTGTAAAGGTTACGGTGGCCTTTCGATCCGTTTGGGTAACCAGTTCCGCATTTAGGTCACCAGAACGGTTCGATGCCATCCATTTATAAAGATTCATTTTGTACTATGACTTCAAGATTTAAATCTAATGACATTTTTCGTTAGTTCTGCAGTTCCCACATCACTTGCATTTTCTGTATAGACGACACAGAGTATCCTAGTGTGGAGCTATGAGTGTGTAGCTTAATTTTTTTATTATTATAAAAGTCACATATCACAAACAATCTAGTTGTGGGACTAGAGACACATGTGACCTAAATGATCGCTTCAGCTGGAAACCGAACTGACGAGTCTCACGACCCACTGGGCTACAGGTAGGGTTGCCAGATGGCAAGACTGAAATATCTGGACATACTTCAAAAATTCGGGATTTGTCGGGACAAAAAATTTTGTATTGGAATTGTATTTTGTCTGGACTTGTCTGGGCATCAAGTGAATTGTCGGGACAATCCAGACGAATCCCGACCATCTGGCAATCTAACAGCAATCCTACAGGGTCAGGTGTAAATGTTACAGCTCCCCTGTGTTAATAGCTGATACATAGGCAGACTGAATATCTGATGTCTCTATTGGTAAATAGTTGCCATTGTCTGGACTTCGTAACATCAAAGAAATAAACGACGCAAAGACCAGCGCTTAATTACTTTCTATGGGTGATAACTGCCTAATAACTAATTCTATAACTTGAAGATACTACCATATCTTTACATAATCACTTCCATAATACACCTCTTTTTATGAATTCAAACCACAATTATATTTTACAAATAAATCTACGCATCAACCTATACATATATCTTATACTGCTATACATCTCTATTCTTTATAAAATATCCGTAGATAAATCAATGAACAAAGTAGGTTTCTAAGATCATATTGTTTAAATGAAGAAATAACACTAAACCCGTCACGTATCACACTCAATGGTGTGTGAACCGGGACTCATTCTGTGTGTGACTGTGTGTGCTGTGTAATTAACATGTCACATTAATTGGCACGGGGCTACGAGAAGACACATACATACATATACATATTGTACGCAGAGCCGTAAAGAAGGCGGCAACTTAGTTTTTATTTTTCACACGCGATCGGTTTGATAAATTGCAATGTTTTGTTTACTTATAGCAGCAGTAATTAGGATATATATATCTTTAGTAATTTGGACTAGGATTCCCTGTGTTACAGGAAATGATATATCAGAAACAGTTACGCTTCGAGAACTAACATCATTGTTAAATATTGTCAAATGGTGCATAGTCCGGGAATCGAACCCGACACACCACAGTTCGCAGGCAGCCAATTGAAAGGGAAAGCCAATTTTTTAAGAATAAACGCTTACACACTCATACCCCCGCAGTAGGTTTTTACCTGTGTCGCGGGTGGCATAGACGACACATATAACACATCACAATCACACCCATGACCCGAGTACAAATATTTATCTGTCACATAAAGCAGACGATCCATATGCCGGTAATTGCTCAGCGTTGCCCAAGGATATCAGAAAATTCGGAAATACCTCAAGTATCACCGATGTGAAAGAAAGAAGAGCAGAGATGTATGAAAGTAACATAATGCGCTTTACATTACCCTCGTGAAAAAAAATTAGGGACATTTTCCACCACACGGGAAAAATAATGTCAGATTTCACAAAAATCTTAGAAATACAAAGGACAGTCTCACGTAGGTTAGCGTGATGTTTATGACTATCAAAATGATAGTGATAACTAATTAGACCAAATTAGAAGTGCGTTAACAACTTATTAAATCATCGGGTAATCTAATCTTCTTTTTATATATCTTAAAGTTAATACTTGAGTACTGGGATAGTAATCAACTTAGTACTATGCCAATACTCAAGTATTAATTTTAAGATATATAAAAAGAAGATTAGGTGTGTGACACCATGTGATAGACATTTTTAGGCTTAGAATACTGATCCAAATCCTATTCTGGCTCATTATGGTGTCATAAAAGGCGTCAGAAGCAGGCCTACTTGGTAGAAAGGTTTCACATAAGAATAATATTAAAGTTATTTATTTTATAATTATTAAATGCTGATAGTTCCGTGAAGCATCCCTGATTAGCTACCACCCTCTTTGATTCATCCCCCAAACGACTCGTTGGCTGGGGGCTTGAGAGCCAGTTCTTTATTTCTTCTTCTATCCTTCTTAGCTGACAACGCATCGGTGTAGCTTTTGGTGTCACTGCTGTCCACGGACGACGAAAGCCAGTTACCATCAGGTGGATCTTCAGCTCGTGTTTGTCAGTTTGTTTGAATTTCCTAGTGTTTAGACAATATTTATCAGGCGGCGGCGTACGATTCATGTCACGAACACAAACTTCGCACATCGCTATACGCCGCATCACACACCTGACACCCCTCAATGGATAGACTTGGCCTCTTGTACAGTAACAATTAGTTTTTCAGTAAAGAGTAAAAGAAACCGAAAACGACCGAAATAATAAAAAAATATATTTTGTCAACAATGATATTAAAAAAATATAGATACGTTACTGCCCTTACAAGTCAACCAAAAAATCTGTTCCGTAAAGAGCTACAACACACACACGTTTATCTTTTATTTCACTACACCAATCACATTGGTATAATACACGAAGGCATTTTAACGCTGTATATCAAATGTCAAGCACTTCTGACGTGCGTATAGTCTTGTATTGACAGAGCGACTACGAGCAGAACGGTCAATTTGCCTGTTCTTACGCCCTTCATCGTCCGCGCGCTAGTGACATATCTACCTCTTTTTACGTTACAATATCATAGTTTAACAAAAGACA
Source organism: Thymelicus sylvestris (assembly GCA_911387775.1). NCBI lineage: Eukaryota > Metazoa > Arthropoda > Insecta > Lepidoptera > Hesperiidae > Thymelicus > Thymelicus sylvestris. The sequence goes on from OU426889.1 coordinate 19,135,990, forward strand.
GTTAAAATACTCTATAATTTTGACATTCAGAAACATCTCAGTAGGTAATTAGGTATATTGTCAAAATAAAATAAGCAGCTTATATGTGCTAAAACGTTAAATTAATATCTGTTTAGTATTAGTTATCTATTCAGGTCAAAATATAAAACGAGTCACTTCATAGAAATAATGGAATAAATTAAAAATGAAAACGAACGCTTTAAACTAGTTTTCATTGAATCCAAAAATATGATGAATGCTTTATTGAGCGTTGTTAAATATAATAGCGTGTTAAGTTGCCAGTGTAAGCAGCCGCGGCAGTTTGCGTGGCGGGCTGGCGGAGTGAAATCAACCTCTCCATGTAAGTAGGTTGGAGAAAGAATCTGTACGTCGCGGTGTCGCGGTACCGTCCGCAGACTCAGGTAGTGCGATATTTTACATATTTTGCATTGACAATTATTTTTATCGCTAAAAGATTCGGTTATTATCAAGTTATGATTTATTTTACGTACTATATGAGATAATTTAAAGCTTAGTGTTCGTAAATTATTTCAAATGGTACTTACTAATGAAAGTTGTTATTACACAAATGACGTAATTTTGTAAAAAGTTTGCCTATATTAACAATATGTTTTTGAATGACAAGTAAATAATTTTTAACTTCGGCACTAAATAATTATTAGCGACCGTCAGATTTTTCCATTGAAATTTGTTCATATTTTATTAAAATTTTACTATGGCAGTAGTGCGGAAATACAAATATAAACGGAGATAATTATGTCATTTAATCAAACGTTCCATTCATAAAAATAAGTAAGTTACAAAACAAATTATTTTAAAACAGATTGAAATCATAGAATCGAGATCCGCTGTTGACCCCCTACCGGCTGAGCGAAGTGTACCTGGTTCTATCCTCAGTTTCCTTATCTAATAAAAGTCGATTCTCTACTCTTCTGTTATTTATGATAATCTGGATGATTGTAAGAACGAAAAATACTATAAAATGATGCTGTTTAACATAGATATATTAATACAAGTGGTCCCCCGGAGTGAATTAATTTGTTTTAAGTCTTAAATTTATCGAAACTTAAAATGTAATTTACAAGAACATTAACAGTAATTGCAACCGCATCGAATGAAACTATTGCGTCGGATTGTATTTGGAGGCAATTAATTGCAATTTTGCAATAATCAGCCATTGCATAATTATCTATAAGCGTTAGCTGTAGCATTTAATTTTTGTATTGTAAACATTCGATAGAATGCTTTGATTGAACGTTGCGTAAACTGCATTTTAACACTTATTTGAAAACTTCAATAAGTCTGACCTATTTATTTTACACCGTTTTCGATAGAAGGCCGAAACCGTAACTTGTGAACATTTCCTGACCGGAATGAGCTTGTAAAGCTTTTCTTAAGTTAACCTTTTCAATAGGGTCTAAACGCTACCCTACAAACCATGACCCACAGAATCAAAAAAAGTTTAGAATAGGTACTCATATGGGTCTATATCATCATCGATACCTATATCAATAACCTAATGCAGTGTTTTTGTGGTACAACATTAGCTATCTATCACTACTTGACACATACCACGTCTTTCAATTCAATAAGTAATGTAATTCCGTTGAATCTTACCGTCGTCAGTATAAAATTTAACTTTAATCTTCTTTTACCCGTCTTCCCCCATATAAGTGATAGGGCCCTGACCTGAGTTTGGAAAGAGTTTACTAGGATAACATAATAATTTGTAGACGATAATAAAATTATTACTCTACAATAACACTGACAATAAAACTGAGACCGACGCTGACATTGATATGGGGCCATCCATAAATTACGTCACACGTTAGGGGAGAGGGGGGAGGGCGGTCGATGTAGTGTGACATTGTGTGACAAGAGGTGGGAAGGGGTCCTAAATTTCGTGACGTCACATTTCAAAATCGAATAATTGGTATATATAGGTAAATATTAAAAAACAATTAATGGAAATAAAACTTATTTCGGAACTGCTGTTTTAATTTATTAATTTCTAGGTGTAAAATTTCATAATATGTGACATCACACTAGGGAGGGAGGTCTCACAAATGTGACCAGCTGTGACAAGGAGGGGGGAAGGGTCAAAAAGTCATGAAATTAGTGTGATGTAATTTATGGATGGCGCCCATGGTCTATGGTGGTAATGGATAGTAAAATTTCATCTATGAACCATGAAAAGACGGTAACTAAACATCAGATATATTTTCTACTTCCTAAAAAAATTACATAGCAACCTAAAATTACGACATGGCTGTAAAGTGAGGTAAATTTTATTTAATTAATAACTATCTACTTAAATTTCATTAAAATTCATTAACATGCAGTGATTTGATTTGCGCACCGTACGCACAACTACACAAGAGTGGTTGACATTTTACGCTAGTGTGTTATAGATGGCCACGTTTTCTCTTACGCCCTCGGCGTGCGCGCAAAAAGATAATTTGCCATTAGTTTATGTCTAGTTTGTGGCTCATTATAGGCTAGGTAAATAAAAGCATATTTCATGGCTTAACACATTATAGTGAAAAATAATTGCAGTGATAAAGAAAACTTAAATTATATCTGATTCTCTGGTCTCTTGATTGAAAAATGCTATTACACAATTAATGAATACCTAACAGATGATTTAATTAAGTAATTATATAGCACTTATTTGAATATAATTTTCATATTATCAATATTATCACTATTATTATTGTCGTTAATTGACAATTAATTGATTAATTTAATAATTTGACATTTAATAAAATTTGACATAAAATGTAATAAGTAATAATTGTTTTGGATATTTTAGTTTTTGTTTATATTATTTTATGAATTGATACGTAGATACGCGGTGACAACGCGTGGCCTGTCTCCTTACCAGTATTTGGCATAAAACAGCGAGTAGGAATCAACTTTATTCTACAACACGTGCCTGATCTTAACACCTCGTGCGCGGTAAAGACAATACGCCATTACACATTACGAGCGTACGAGTATCTCGAACGCAGATTTCCCAACTCGCGTACTTACGTGTTTACACTTGACATTGTGTAGTTTCTCCCCGCAGTCCCGCACCCAGCAAAAAGGTATTTGTCGGCGCAGCGCTCGTTTCACATCCGACTTTCTTCCGGCAGGAGCTGTGTGAACTGATCTTTCTCTCAAACAAAGGTTGTTTGGATATTGACCCAGTTGCGGTAATTAGTTTTATTGTCTTATTCTTTAATAGAATAGTGTCGTGCTGTGAGCTACGAGACGAGTGTAATCGGAGCGAAAACTTGTGTGTGATTTAGGCTAGTTTTTACGATTTAGACAGTGGTTTAATGGCTTATGTGTAAATGTGTCTATTCTTAATTAAAACAGTCATTGCTTAGCTAGGTGGAGTGTGTTACTTACGTTCTCGAGTGTATGATGACTGTGAAGTGTTTTAGAAATGATAAATGCGGGCTATCGTTAACAAAAATCTCCATTTATTTTACATTAATTTACACAATTTACTGATAATTGAAAACCTCTTCAAAAATATAACATTTTCTTCTTAAAGTAAGCTAGTACTATGTTAAAGGCCATATTACACTATCACTTTAATCATGTTGATGATCGATTGCTCTTTTGGAAATAAATATTTGTGACCGAGCACAGGAAGTATAACGACCGGTTCGCAAACAGAACGAATTCGCTTGTTTATAATTTATCGGATAGTGTAGCGATGTTTTAAAATAGACTACGAACAAGGATTTACAATAAAAATAATTACAAAATTACAAATTACCAATAAATACTTAAGTACTAGTCTTAATACTAAAAAGGTACTTTATTAAGGTCTACATACACTGTGAGAAAACGCCTCGTGTGAAACACTAGGTAATTTAACTTGAATATTACTGAAAAACTTTTAAATATTCAGATTTTTTTCAATACATTTAAATTATTACAGAAAAAAATATTACAGCGAAGTATAAACTTATCTACCGAAGACTTGTATTATGAAAACAAATGAACAAAACTCATTAAGCGTTTCACAAACGCGCGTCCTTCCCGCAGCCAGCAGAGCGGTTTTTTGGCCGCTGATTAAATCTAAAAGGCTTTAAAATTCCATGCCCAGTGGGTGACATCAAGTTTACTGATATGACTATATTCTATTAAATAATTTCCAATCCCAGTTTTTAACATTTTTTCGTCACCTTTAAATACTTCATACGAATAAAAAGTCACATAATAATATAAATAATTTAAAAACATTTTCGCATGGAATCGCTAATACCGAGGCAAAGAATTTACGCTTATCTGGACAAGGATAGCGTTGTAATGCCTTCACTTATATTATTAAAACTATAAAATAAATACATAAAGGAATGTTAGAAGAAGTCTGAAGTGTAAGTAGTTTTTGTTATTATCTGGAATACAAACTGGATAGATATTTTCTATCAAGTCTATCGATAAATTTGACCGATAAAACAGTCACAACACATGTTAAATAAATCATCCATCGTTAATTGGTCGATGGCTTTCATAATGCGTAGGTTACCAGCAAAGCATGTAATTCAGTTATTGTATAAAATATCTAGTTTATCTATAAAATACCATACTCATCTAGGCACTGCATAAAATATAACTATCTCTCATAATAGATGAGTTGTCACATCATTAGTTTGCCTGGTCTAGATATTGTATAGAATGCTCAAATGAAAGTTCGGTTAGGTTCAAATAAAACTGAAATCTGTAATGTTGAGTCACATTATGTTTTGTTTCAATTTTTGATTACTGTGACTTCTTAATGACACTGGGATCTTATTCTGATATTTTTTTCACAACAAAACATAATCGTAATTATCAACGCTTCAATGTTGCCGTTATGAGTACAAAGTTTAGTTAAATGATAATCTATGAAGCGGCTGATTAATAAAAAGGCTATATAAATCAGTTGGCTGAAAAGTTGCTGAATATTTGGTATTTTATAGAATGCCCAGGCAAAGTATGAATTAATTTTATTTTATACTGTGCCTGAACGTCACCTTGGTATTTTATAAATAACTAAATTATATAGATTGCTGGTGACATACAATAATACAAACAAAAAACAGAATATACTTTCCAAGGAGCTTCACAAAGACGTTGAAGTACCTATTACATACAATTGAGTATCAATTTCTGAATGTTATTTACAGTTTTCTATTGAAGCCACTTATTACTCCTATACTTTTATGAACACATGTTAATGGTAATAATTCTGTTAACAATATAATACACATAGATGATTGTATAATTTGACACAAGGGTATAAGATATGCGTAGGATAAATAATTATCCGCATGTCTCAAATTACCTGTAAATTGTATGAAATTTTTTAAAGATGTTCTTACCTAAAATTTAAACACTGTCATAAGTCTAAAAAAATTTCAGAGCCAACTATAATGACGTAAAATAGAATGAAATAACAACGACACATGTATCCGAGGTTATCCGCTAGTATAACGGTTATAAAATTTTCTCTACTTATTCTAAATGCATTTGTATGTAATGCAAAAATTTTGAAGACACGAAATCAGAAATTTGATAATTAAAAAAAATAATTGGTCATATTTAAAAAGATACAACATTTTCTTGATAGAATTTTCGTGACACGTGATGTAGTAAAGTAGCCTCAGTTTTTCCCGCCTTGCCCTAAATGCTCGGAGCGTTGCGTAACAACGGATCGTATTATTAGAACGTTGGATGCGTTTTTTCCTTCACTTCCCGGACGCGTGTCCGATCGCGTGCGTGTAAGGACCAATAGTACATGCGCCAGATTATGGTGCTACTGTACTCATAAAATACATTTAAAAAAACTTCCCGGATTATTTTTCTGTCGGTACATCACAAAGATCATTATTGCATTAAATAAGATCTCCGATCGAACATTGGAATTTTGACATGACGACAAACAATTTTTTGTTTTTTGCAAGTTGATTGAATAATGTATTTGTGTGTCTGAATTAACTATAATAGAACAATATTTTTACGATTTCTTTACAGACAAGCTAACTATTAGGAATTAAATTCAGACATTAACATTGACAGTTAAGAGTAACACACTAGATCTGGATACATTCTGAATGATTGGGAAATTGTAATAAAATATTTTTTTATTAGTCTGCATATATTTTTCGATTTGCGACGGTCGTTCTACAGTAATCAATAATCACGTTGTTAAAGCAAGAAAAACTGACTTCCATAATTGTTGGAAGGAAACACAAATTAAACAATAACGCGTTAAGTATTAGTAAGTACATAGCAAGTACTAACTACAATAATTAAATACTTGGAAGTAATTGTTAGCCTCATTTGCTTCGTCTTGTTCTTTAAATATAAATTAAGTACCTAAAATGTACATAATAAAGCTAAATAATATTTTTATTAAATTTGACTAAAAGTAGGTAATCGGAGTAAGCATTCACATTAAAATTACAAAATTTCGAAAATCTGTGTAAAATTGCAGCGCACTGTAACTAAGCGAACGGATTTATTATTTGGCAATTAGTATGATTTATTCAGAAATAATGTCTACAAAAACATGCAGAGGAATTCTAAATTAAGGAAAGAGTAATTAATAGTACAATCAAAACTGTCTTTAGACACTTTTGTCAAAAACGCAAAGATTCATTTTGAAGAGGTTCGAAATTGTGATTAAGATGTCTTTAAACAGTTTTACCCTCAAAGAGCATCTACCTTATAACTAAATTACGCCATGGAATGAGCGGAGTTCCATCGCAACAATAAAACAATATATCTACATCAAAATAAATCTGAAGAGCTTAAAACTAGTCAACATTGCACTTGTCCTTAGGAGTGTTATACTACAGAGTGAAAGAATGTCCTTAGAATGATAATATAACAGGAGTCATATACAAAACACACGCACAGTCACACACGCAACTAACCTACTGAAATGCTTTTTGAGCTAGCGTCGGAGTACCTCCTCTAATCCCTGCCGATTCGCTTATGGATTTGTTGATGCTTTATGAGATGCGCCTTCTGTCGGAACGCCTTCGCACACACGTCGCATCTGAAGGGTTTCTCCCCTGTGTGCGTGCGAAGATGCACCTTGATGTTGGATTTGTTCAAGAACCCTCTATTACAGATCCCGCAACGATGGACCGGCTTCTCCTTCCCCAACAGTCCACTGAGTTCGGCAGCGGTCGCGGATGAAAACGCCAACGAGCTCCCGTGCAGCCTATTGCTATTCTCCTGCTTCCTCGGTCTCTTTTTCTTATTCGGCGGCGTCACGGTCGTCGTGTGCGCGTGAGGATAGCCTAGTAATCTCTCCGGACTGCAAATCCCATCCGGTTTCAACCCTAAAGAGTAGTGAGTAGCGTATCTCCCGTTCAGAAGACCTCCCACTCCATCAGTCGTGGACACTGCGTTGCCGGGAGGTGACGATGTTGAGATCACGTCCATTCCGTAACTCGTCGAGCTCGGCGCCTCCTGCTTGACGGGTGGACCGTTCTGTAGCCTATTCTGAAGTAGCGGCATGTAACCGTGCGTAAGAAGACTTTGCAGGGTAGATCCCGCTTGGCCTAGATTTTTTTGTAGAAATTCTGAGCTTTTTGAAAATTCTTGCCCAGGCTTACAAGGAAAGTCGAGTCCAGAGTGATGACTGGTCTGCGAAGGAGGTGGCGAGTTTGGGAGGCCAAATTCAGCGAGATCTTGTGGCACTATCTTGTCTCCGTGTTGCCCGCACGCTCCCGCTATCCATGCATCGATATCCATCCAACTGTCTCTCGAGTCATTCCTTTCGGGGTCTTCGGGCTGCGAGGGTACCGTCGTGTCTGCTATCGCGGAGCCGATGATGGCGGCAATATCTTCTATGGAACTAATATCGTACATTTCCTGCTTGTGACCATCGTCGAATAATTTGGTGGGTGGGGAGCAAGAGCGACCGCAGGAGTCCGGGGCTCCGGGCGCCGTGGAGGCGGCGAAGGGCTTCGTGTCGGGGGCGTCGAGGGGAAACGGCTTGACGTCCTCGAGGTCGGGGGGTTCCGAGTCGGCGGCGCAAGTAGAAGACGAGACGACATCGTGGTCGGCTCCGTAGCCGCTCTGCGTGGGGTAGTTGTTGTTTTCCTCCGGAAGACGTTGGGCGATGGCGTGAAAGTGGTGGCCGGAAATGCCGTTGATGGAAAGATGGCCGGTGTAGCCCGTGAAGGGGGGGAGGGGTTTGAGTTCGGCATGGGAGGGTGGGGCGAGGAGGGAATCGAGGAGATCGCAGGTGGGGGGCGGGGACTGCGCGTCGAGCTTGGGGTCGAGCCAGCAGGAGCCCAGGAGCAGCTCGTCGCCGCCGCCGGGCACGCCGCCGCACTTCATGCCGCGCCTCACCGCCACACCGGAACCAAGAGACACCCCGCCACCGCCATACTTGGATGCCGCCACCCTGTCGCGTTCTCTGTAACAATGCAATACAATACGTTAACTTAGATGTTGTGCTCAGCGTTTTGTCCGAAGTGAGGGACACTTTCAATTGAAATTGATTGCAAAAAAAGTCGATTCTAGGAACGAGAAACGATTCTACGACTAGCGGTCACCCATCCAACTACCGACCGCGCCCGCAGTTGCTTAACTTTGTCGATCACATAGGATCGATGCAAGCCGCCGGGCTATGAGCGCTTCATAACGACAAACGACATAAAATTCATTAAAACTGGAAATCAAAATCAAATCTCATATCAAGGTCATTGGGTATTACAGGTTAACGAAATGAACACAAATGCATGCAGGTAGCGCCCGTGAAAATGTAGTAACGAGTACGAAATCGAAGTGTTGAGCCAAACGACCGTTTCAAGATCCGCTTCACTAGACATCGGTGTTGCAGCAGGGCTGGCGCTCGCCGGCACTGCAGTCTGCAGCAGGCTGCTATAGCCAAGCCAAAGCAGTCAACATTACATTCAAAGTCAAATTCAACAACAGCAACCCATAACTGTCCCACTGCTTTTAATTGATTTTAATTGTTAATTAATACCATTATTACTAAGTATTATTATTTCTCCATGGGGTTCGCCTGGATAGCTACCACCCTCGAGTATGAGTCAGCCGCCAAACGACTCGTCGTGTTCCGGCTGGTGGCTTGAGAGCCAGTTCTTTCTTTCTTTCTTTTTTTTCTCTCTTTCTTGGCCGGCAACGCATCAGTGATGCCTTTAGTGTTGCTGATGTTCATGGGCGACGATAGCCACTTACCATCAGGTGGATCGTCAGCTCGTTTGCCGGCTATATCCATAAAAAAAACTGCCGGACTTGGGTTTCCTCTCACAATGTGAGGGACACAGGCCATGAGGCCATCGTCTACCACGCTGGCTTTAGATGGATGGTGGATTGGCATTCACACAACTGCTGAGAACATTATGGAGAACTCTCAGGTATGCAGGTTTCTTCAAGTCTTTTTTCTTCACCGTAACAAGTGATAATTAACATGAGTTAGCTTGATTGACTATATAAAAATTCATATTTATGGAGTGGGTGTTAAATTCAGGAGGACCTGTGCTCAATAGTAGGCCGTTAGTGGTCTAAAGCCAATATTTGAGATAAACGCTGTTGTTTTGTCAGAGATGTTTGTGGGATTCCAGACATGACACTAATTGAATAATACGGTCAATTAAAGATGGGAGGTAAGTTAAGTTTATCAATAAATTATTCAAAGTTTTCATTATTTCACCAAATCGTTCTCGCGGCAGCCCTACGCTTTTGTAACCATTAGAACTAAATAGCCAATTTTGTTAATTTCAAAACTGATAGTCACTTCATCTGTCGTAACTTTTAATCAATACCTTGAGGAGATTTTTAAGTGTTAGAAGAGGCAATAATTTGTCAAATTGAGTTTTTTCTTATAAACTGTAGTAGGAGGTTTTTTCAATAGTACTTCAATTGTTTCATTTTAATAAAACATAATAATAGGACAAGTGTCTCCATACCAAGCCACGAGTACCAAATAGTTAAATAATAATTAACAATATTCACTGTGTAACAATTATGTGTTTGACGTATTTTTAAATTGTTTTTGATATTGAATTATTGTGGAATTTTTTAATTGTATTATGTAATCGTGGTATGTATTAACAGTAATTTTATATGATATGGAATTGTATTCTGATTTAAATAAATAAATAAATAAAAATGCATTGATATCCGTAATATACACCATTACCTATACACGCTTAGTGTCATATACCTACCTACACAATTCTACATTTTATTTGCGGAGCGTCGAAAATACCATTAGATATACATAGTTTAGGAATAGGTCCGCGGAGAGCAATGGCATTCGACACCGGATGCTCATTCTACATGAATATAAAACCAAATTCTGCAACGCACACACAGTGGCCTAAATGTGTCCAAAAACTGCGAATTTAAAACTTACTGCGTTTTTTTCGTTAATTTTTGGATCAGTGATTTAAGTGGACCAGCTGCGGATATCTTGGATTGACTAACAGATTTGGGCAGAATAGTAACTATAGAGTCCATCAATCCACATGTTGGCAATATATCAGACTCCACACGTTGCTACGCGAGATCTTTGTCCTAGTAAACGGTGCTAGTAAAAGTAGTGGGTACTTTAACTTTGCACAGAAGAATTGACAATTAAGAGATTGAGAGATGAAGATTTATGCATTTCTTCTTCTCCTTAACCATATCGATAGATTGTTACGTATCGATACGAAGATACGAAGCTAAAACTTATGTCGATTCATTAGGGCCCATCCATAAATTATATAATACGTCAGACGTGGGTCAAGGGGTGGCAGGGCTCCTAAATTTCAAAATAGAATAATTGGTATGTTTCGAGGTGTAAACTTGCATAATAAGTGACGACACACTATGGGAGGAGGTCTCACAAATTTAACCAGTTGGGACAAAGACGGGGGGAGATATTAAAAAGTCGTGAAATTAGTGTGACGAATTTATGGATGGCCCCTATTAAGTTTTGTGTGATGGTCAACAACCAACGAAGAACTAAAAGTGAAACCAATTATTTTTTTTCATTAAATTAAACACTGGCAATCAAAAATGTATTGGTACAAAAATCTATAATTGTAATACCAACATACCATCTTATAAACACAGACTTAAATAACAACGATGTTATGTATAACACAATAGCAAATTTAATCCGTTAACATAATCTGGTTAGAACTGTCGAAAGATTGATGTGATGATAAAAATGAAACTGACAAATGCCTCATAACAGTAACAGCGGCTAGACAAAGGCTCGGTTCCGAGTGGCGACCAGCAGGGGGCGCTGCTAGTACAAACAACACGGTCAGCAGGGCGGCCGGCAGGGCCCAGTAACTCGGGTAATTGTCCACGCTACACGCTACACAAGTACATAGGAGTAGAGCTCATTCACACGAGGACGATTCGTGTTTTTTGACGTAATGTCATTTTTCACGATTCATATTTTTATTGCCGTCAGCTATGGTTTTGAAATGGCCGTGTTCATACGAATCTAATTCTAAAAATGAGGGATACGTATTAAATTATGTTAAGATTGTCTTTTAAAAATCCCGTTCGTCTAAAAATCAATCAAAAAGTCAAAAAATCAATCGCGAAAAAATTCGTTTCCGTATGCAATGTGAACCTGCATCCGTCATGACCATGACGTATTTTTGACGAATCGTCAGTGACGGGTCCCGTGTGAATCACGTCTTACACTAGTGTGACGCTAAACGCGGCGGATCTACTATACTAGGTTCGACATTAATGCTCTAGGGATGTTCGATCCGGATCGATACTTGTGTGGCTCGATACAATGGCATACGATCCGCTCGATATTTGTATCGATACAATGGCATTCGATCCACCGGTGGATCGATACACATGCAGGGTGGATCGGATCGAATCGGATCGGATCAAAATTATTATGGAGTGGAGGTAGATTTCTTTAGATCAGTTGTTGGTGCATCATATTACATGAACAAGAAGGCTTCCATACATTTTTCAAGCAATATTTGTCTGAATTTTTGTTGGATAGAAAGTCTGATCCATTAATTAAAGTATTGGTTAGCTAGAAAAGTTATTTGGGGAAACTCTGCGACATAGCACTACGCCTACGGTATTTATCAGTGGTAGGAACTTCATTGCCCTCCGAATGGCTTTTCTCGTTAGCCAATAGCATTTTAAGCGAAAGTAATCGATTTGATCCTGAGCGCTTATCCAATTTACTATTCCAGCGTTCATTAAAATTTAAGGATTGGCAAATGTAATTTATAAGCTTTGCATGATATATTAATTTATTTGATTGTTTAGTTTAAATAAACAAGAGTTCTAAATCAAATATAGTGTTATAAAGTGTAAAAATAGTGTTATATTATTATTTATATGATGTTCCTACTACATACCACATTGTTTTAAAATACCTTGTAACTTTTTCAATATTTATTTATACAATATTTTGGATAAAATTAAATCAAATATAAAATATAATCTAAAACGATTGATCTTAATATTGCCTTAATGATCTATCTTTATTTAGAAACCCAATGAATTAAGCTTGTCGATAGTTTATATAACCATATTTAAAATATTTTATTCTATTCTGGATCGATACAAAACATCATATTAAATTATACGGTATATCTGCATAAAATATCATCTTTTATTTATTAACATATTTCTTTCTTTTTTTTTCTTTCTTGGCCGACAACGCTTTGGTCGCTGACATCCATTGGCCGCGATACCCACTTACAGGTATATTTAATAATTATATGAATCTATATTTGGACTATTAATTATATTGGGATATTCATGACGATCCGGAGTATCGATATATGAAATACCCGGATCAACCATTCCTATTTAAAAATTAGCTTTTTTTTCTTTCTTTTTTTCTTGGCTGGCAACGCATCAGTGATGCTTTTGGTGTTGTTGATATCCATAAGCGACGATAGCCACTTACTATCAGGTGAATCATCAGCTCCTTTGCCAGCTATTTCTATCAAAAAAAAATATCATTCGATACTGGATCGATCCAAAGTATCGAATCAAATCACTTGGATCGATACCTGGATCGATACACTGCGAAACGATCCGTATCGATCCAGAGTATCGATACAAGGCACCTGGATCGAACATCCCTATAATGCTCGCGGTCGCCGGTTTCCACTAAACTAGCTAAGTTACATTTGCAAAACAAATTACGATGACAATGGACGTGTAAAAAGGATTTTTTTACTTTATATGGAGACTATGCTGTCACTTTTACCTAGCTAGTGTTAAGCGGTCCATAGACGTAGACTTAACAATCCCAAAAAAATAATTCCTGCTTGAGTCAGTGATTGTTAGAACTTAGGTATGGGTAAGTACCAAATATTTAATCAGATGGGTACGTTTTACAAATTTTCATGCTGAAATAGTAAGTTGTGACAAAAATATTTCTTTTTAATCATTTTCTATTCTTATTTACTAATTGATCTTGATCTGTTGGATATCTTGTAACCACACATTTGTGACAAATCAATTGAAAAAACGTATTGCTTTGTCGACATATAGGTACAGAGCTGCAAATAAATAAATGAAATGAAATGCATTAACTTAGGAAACTTTTCGTGCTCAATCCTTTAGGAATAGTAAGCTCGAGTTTCTCAATACAATTTTATATATAGGAAAAGTAACTCATTATCCGTCCAACAATGTCAACACGCACTCGGTTGGGCAAGAGGGCGGCGGTCAGCGCCCGGGCGCACGCAACAATTTGTAATAAGTAACGTAAAAACTATTTCTAACTATTCTATCCATTATAATATAAATTTGTCTCGGCCACCAGCGGCCTTGTATATATTTTTCGCAAATACTCGCATTGATAGTGATTGCGGTCATTGGCCCGTGGTGTGATCGTGGCGCAATGGCGGCTGGAAAAAATTGGAATTACAAGAGTCTGGATTGCGAGCAACGTGACGGCTTTCAGAGAACAATCATTTGTAGATTGATCGCTGAGCAATAGGTAAATTGTCTCGGTGTTTTGCAGTTTACTTTAATTAATTTACTTAACACAAGAGCCCTGTCAGCTGCTGTACCTGCGTTGTTCGGGGTAATAAGTACCTACCTACACCTTATTCAGACCATGGTCTGCCTTCAAAATTTCATGACAATCTGTTCCTTAGTTTCTGCCTGATAGAGCAACAGATTCATATAAACTTTCACATTCACTCGACTAATATTAGTAGAATCAGTACACAGCACAATGCCTAAAGACCAAGGTCTTTAACTACGTGTGAATCCTGTAAATAAACTAAAAGCCACAGGGCCTTGCATCGTACCAGTGCTGCACTGTCGGATTAAGCAAGATGAGGGCCCGTAGCAAAATTTTGTGTCAAGTAAATTCTATGCAGGATCATAATAGGTTTCACTCAAAAAATTATTTATAACGTGGTTAATTCGGCACTGCATCGTACACTGAAGTGTTTCTTTGTGTAGTATTGGTCTATCGATAAGTCATGATTATCATTGGTCTACAATAACAAGCACCTTGTGTCTACGGCTCGACGCTCATTCTGGCTCATTCTGGCTCATTCTGGCTCATTGGATCACTTACGATACTCGGGTACAAAGCAAGTGACAATTAATTTCTAATACGCACGTAACTTGAAAATTAGAACCAAACCATTAGCCTTTCAACGCTGCAATATTGTGCGTATTAAGAAATACAAATTCGTTATTTAGATGGCGGAAAAAACATAGTGAAGTAATGTTTCAGTGTGGAAATTATTATTTTTTCAAATGTGCGGAAGTAGTTTGTTATTTTAATCGTATAAAAATAATTACAGCCCGCAAATGCAATAGTCCTTTGAGCTAGGAATACTTTGAATTTAATTAGGTTACGCAAATAAAAACATTTTGACATTTAGCTTAAGACGGGAGTCAATTTATCTGTGACACCATGTGACATTAATTAGCTGTAATAATTAATTAATTACCAAGACATTGATGTGGGTAAAAGTTAACTTAATTATGTTTCTTATCTATGATTTTTCATAATTATGGAAGCGTTATATTTGCCTACCTTTTCAAACTCATTACAGTAGTACTAATTTTGTGCCAGGAATAATTGAAGAGGAAGGGGTAACTTAAATAGTCGTGTCAATTTTATGGAAATATCGATATCTTTACATTATGTACTTTTGAGAGTTCTGTTAGATTCCTATATTGTGGTTCTGCTACCAAAAATATATAAAAACTTGTGATTGTACTTTACAGAACAAAAATAGCTAAAGATTTTATCCTGTATGCCACAACTCTTTGTTTGTAAAAGAAATAACAAATTATAATTAGAATTAGTTAATTGAATTTTTTTTCTCCACTGATAACATGTGTACTATTTTGAATAATAGTTATGAGTTTTCACGGAAACTTGATACACAGTGATCAGCTAACTTCATCATGTCGATTTTTGGCTGTCGGTGTGCGCACGCATAGTAAAAATTTTACTCTCATATTTTTTTCATACGCGCCAAAAAAAGTACTATAACTTCAACAATTTTTTTACTAGCTCCCACACTATGTATCATGCACAGACAGGACTCGATAATTGTTCCTCTTGTCTACTAATATCTGCCGAAAGTTATGGAACTGTAAACCCTCTAGGTATCTACTAACTAGGCTATCAGTTCATCTAATTAAATTAACAGTAAAGTTATTATTTATGACCATAAAACTTTTACCTATCGGCTCAGCGGAGCATATAACGAACGGACGACTTTCTCACAATTCTGTCAATACCAGTAATCGCTATAAATACGAGTATAGGGCGTCAACTGCTGTCAGTTAGGAGACCGCATGTGATAAAGCTTGGCCAACAAAACTTAGCCAATGTTACAAACCACATGTGCCCACACTTGAAGAATCCTCAAAGGCACTCCAGTAATAGAGGACACGTATTAAGAGTTCGGAAACAGGAGACCGCATGTGATAAAGCTTGGCCAACAAAACTCAAAACTGTATGCCGAGTGCATGTGGAAAATCTTGGCCAATGTTACAAACCACATGTGCCCACACTTGACGAATCCTCAAAGGCACTCCTGTATTAAGAGTTCGGAAACAATTATCACACACCTCCAAATCTGTCTGTGTACAGAGTCTGTCTGAATTTGCGTTGGAAAGGAAATTAGAGCAAGCTAGATGGGCAGATCAAAGTGTCACACGTAAAAGTTAAAAGCTTGCCATTGGAAAAGTCAAAGTTAGCACAAAGCTCACTAATCTTTAATAGAAGGGAGGCTGCGTCATCCGTTGACCTGCAGACTGTATCACGATTCGTTGTCTTGGACTACATATGAGAAAGAAAAATATACCCAGAAAGCAAACTACCGAATTCTAAGTTCCTCTTTGGCCGAAACGTTTCGTTGATGTCTTTGATATTACTAATGTATAAGCGTGTCGGTGAACATTTGAGTATTGCTTTTTAGCCCGTTATTTACATCCATGAAAGAAAGTGCTGTGATAGTTATCGATAAATAAGAGTCTTTGAGTCTTGTTAGAAAATAGTCGGCCAAAGAACTTCCAAAATTCAATTACTTCCACGACACTCAAGAATTCGGATTACGCTCTAGGAATCCCTATTTATGGGCAGAACCATTCACAGCGTGGGTCGCTATTGGATAGTAGAAAAATAAAAGCACAAATAAAAGTCTTTGTTCTTAAATACGGAACCATTTCTTTTACGTCGTGACATTTCTTTATCTCTTTGCGTATGCAAATAACACAAAAATATTTTATACGAGGGAAATGGCGTTTTGTTATAAGTAAACATATTTCTTGTATTTAAATTCCATTAATTATCGAGCGTCCACCTGTACTGTAGGAATGAGTACATAATTATATCAATTAATTCGCATTTATCGTCACGTCATATCTACGGACATAATCAGGAGTTGAATGTCTGTGGCACGAGCCAGACGAGTGGTGGCTAAACAGACAGTTTATGGCCTGGTTGGTCGATACAATGTTTTGTTTAAGCAGGTTCCGGGTTCAAGTTTTAGCAAGGAAGACAATTTGGAGACACAATAATCTAAATTTTACTAACTAAAAATAACCAACTTCAAAATAACTCAAAAACTACTTGTCAGATCTCGCTCAAATTTAAGTGGGACTACATGACAAGCACCAGCTTTAGATTAAAAAAAATCATCAAAATCGGTTCACTCAGTCGAAACTTCTGAGGTAACAAACATAAAAAATACAGTCGAATTGAATACCTCCTCTTTTTTTGAAATTAATAAAAAAATATTAACACCTCAAGTCAGAGTCACAAACAGTTACTTAAATCGCTTCTTATTACAAAATGTGTATGGAAATTCTTTACTAAGGAGCGATTAAAGTAAGCGTTAGTGACTCAGCCAAAATGAAACGGTTATAACAGCGTAGTACCTAGAGTAAACCGTGGACGTATAGGTATATGCTTCAACGGCTTTACTGAGGACGGGTCTCTTCTCTTGAGGAGGCCTAGTACATACTCCACCACGCTGCTCCCAGATAGAGGAGATCAGTCCCAACTATACAGAACGCCTACCAAGCTGTTTACTTACTATGGTGGAAGAATGAACTGCTACTTATTGCTCTAAAACATCTTAGTTATAATGCACGGCAGTAAAATATGCATCTATGTACATTTTGAGGATGTTTGTAACATTTGGAACGAATTCAATTTAATCAACGACAACTTCAAACTGCGTGCCAGTTTCCACTAGAACAGACATGTGATTCAAATATTCAGATTACACTTCTTTATAAGTCTCGTCTCGATACACTTTTAGTGATATTCGTGATCCATTTGGTGACCCTTTCGACGAGTTTTAGCATTGTCCGCAAGTCCTACATGCCCGCTCCCATTAAAGACCCTGGTTCAAATAAATTCGTATGCTAATACTTAGCGGTAGTAACTCAATAAGGACAGAGTCAAGACGATGTTAAAATCACATCACTATGCAAATATTTTGATAAAAACGCGAAAAATTTTGGAAGCATAGATAGCGTCCAGCAATTATCTTATCGAGGTTCCAATTTGAAGGAAATTTGAATATTAAAGTGCCACAAAATTTAAATTTTTAATGCCGTTACAATTTCATGACCTGTGAAATGTGCGAGAGATAAAAGACGTACGGTAACCGACAGAATACTGTTTTATTATGTGTTCTCATAAATGAAATGCTTATCTTCACTAATATTATAAAGAGGAAAGATTTGATTGTTTGTTTGGATTGAATAGGCTCCGAAACTACTGAACCGATTTGAAAAATTCTTGCACTATCAGGAAGCTACATGATCCCCGGGTGATATTGGCTATGATATATGCTATGGCGAGGGTGATAATAAACGTTACACACTCATAGCCCCACACAGGAGTGCAAATATTGTATAAACTAGCTTTTGCCCGCAGCTTCGCCCGCGGTAGAGATCGATTTTTTACAAATCCTACTTACTTTTACTTAGTTAGATTTAGTTACCTATGACTTATGTAAACATGTATCATTTGATAGCGTGAATAAGAACTTGCAAATGAATTTTACTAACGCCATCTATTAACAACACCCGGTACTAAATATCTAGCAACTAACAAAATATCGATCTTCCCATGGGGATGTTTTACCGCGGTAAAAAGTAGCCAACGTTACTCCCCACCCTCCTTACTATCGCCACACACAAAAACCATACCATTTATCAGCTTCGTTGTGACGTGAAAGACGGACAAACAAACAAACACACTTTCACATTTATAATATTAGTATGGATAGTATGGATGATTCTACTATAGTGTATTCACGTAAGAGTTTCCCCGCTACCGTACTATGAGAAGCGCACTATATCTTGTCATGTGGAAGCTGCAGTACGTATAGAAGATATAACAAGAGCAGTTCATGAACAACTAATCAACTCAATGTCGAACGGAACGATTGTTGAGCCTTCGGGACGTGCTGCGCCTGCGCATGAAACGACAAAGGAGCTATCTACAGTTACATACCCGTGTAGATAGATAGATGACCCTTCTGATGGCCTGTTTGCAGCAACAGTAGTAACTTCCCATCTGTTCACATTTATCACCGTGAATAGATCCTGGATTTTTCAGATATTGGGAAGACTGAAAGGTGGATAGATGCTAAATTACCAGACTGCGGTTTTTTAACTGGAGTTCTCTTAAGTTACTTAAATTTTTTGTGAAGACTGCTAACCGGAATTCAGTGAACCAGAAGCTCTAATCTATTGTTCTTAGAGAAGACCGGGTCCGGGGGTGGACAGTTATGGGCACTGATGATGAAGAATAACAATCTAAATCATCACAATAGCATTCATATTCATAGAAGTGCTATCTATTTACGACAATTTAAAAGTATCTCCAGCATTGAGGCAGGTTAAAAACTAGAGGCTCTAGTAGAAATAAGCAGACATCGTTCCATTGTCGTGAATCAGTACCGTGAAAATCGAAAACCAGATCACGCGTAGTCAACTTCCGATCGTATTGCCACAGGTCAAGGTTGCGATTCGAACGCGCGACACGACAGTTACGATCTACCGTCACTGAGTTACGCTTTACGCCACTGACACACTTCCGCGTGGTACCGTTAGCCGGCCCTGTTCCGTTCGCCCGTCTCTTTCACTCTCGTTGGCGCGCGCCGCGAGCTAGCGTGCTCTCTCGTTCGTTGGAGACAAATTTTCGATGCGGGCGCCGTGTGGGTTGTCCCAAATATTAAATTCGTGATACGTTTTTTTAAGAATCCGCCTCGTGGGGTCGTGCATGTTGGTCAGTGTGTCGCGTGGCTTATGGTGGCTTATGGTGGCTTATGGTAATGAGGCGGGAACAATATGCTGCGGGACTCCGAGTGGGCTCAACCAGATTAGCTCAATCCGTTCAGCAATAAAATACCTAATGAGCGGTTAGATTGCATTCTTTCGCGGGACGTAAACTAATGAGGTCGGTCGGAGACCGACGCCGCGACGCCTGCGGTCAACGCAAGCGATCAAGAAGTTAAGCAAGGTCGTGAAAATGGGGAATGTCCCGGTGATAGCTATGCGAGCTAACGACAGAAATGCAAAGACTTCCTTGCTAAAGACCACTTAAGATATAAATTCCAGTTTTCTCCTTGGAGAGTCGTTAAATGTAATTGAAAACCTTCAAGCAATATCGATACCTCTGGGCTCAAAGGGCGTAAAGCACATTTTGGGCCATATGGAGTTAATAATGCCATCGTATTCAGTTTTTCATTCTCTATCGATTGGTATATACGAAGTTGCCAAATTCGCACAAAAATGTTATTTACGCCCCATCTATTTTGGGCTGCTAAACCAGAATGAAACAGGAAATCGGGCCGTAAAGTACATTACTGCGCAAGTTAAAAATGTCCTAGGTTGTATAGGAATCCAATTATGAGTATTAGGGCGTATAACGCATTTGTGATACATTAAATGAAACTGATGAAGAAGATAAAGAAGAAAAAGATAAAGAAGATGAAAATAATACTGAAAAAGAAAATAATTCTAAAGATAAATAACCAAAAAATAGCTTAAAACTTTCTTATTTGCCCTTTTATTACGTATAATATTATAAATTTTATTAACAAAAAATAACCGACTTCAATGTTACTCAAAAAACTACTTGTCAGATCTGTTCAAATTTATGTGGGACCACATGAAACGCACCTGCTTTCAACTAAAAAAGAATCATCGAAATCGGTTGGCGTGATATTGAGTTATTCGTCCATTTGTCGCGCACATTCTTAATACAAATTTACGATTTATATGGTTTTCTCATGGATGCCATTGTCAGATCTCAATAAATTTTATGTGAGACCACATGACAGCCACCAGCTTTCGATTAAAAAAAGAATCATCGAAATCGGTTGGCGTGATATTGAGTTATTCGTCCATTTGTCGCGCACATTCTTAATACAAATTTACGACTTATATGGTTTTGTCATGGATGCCATTGTCAGATCTCAATAAATTTTATGTGAGACCACATGACAGCCACCAGCTTTCGATTAAAAAAAGAATCATCAAAATCGGTTCGCCCAGTCGAGAGTTCTGAGGTAACAAACATAAAAAAAATACAGTCGAATTGAGAACCTCCTCCTTTTTTTTGAAGTTGGGTAAAAAAACAGTCGAATTGAGAACCTCCTCCTTTTTTTGAAGTCGGTTAAAAACTATTAACAATAACTCTTCAATTAATTAACTTTTTGGTTATTCCCATAATCTCCATTGGGACGGGGATTATAAGAATAATCCATCAGGATGGGATGGGGTACCCCCCACCCCGTTTAACCCTTTTTATTATGAAAGTTGTACAATTTTAAATGCAAACTTTGTGATTTACAACACAATTAAACATTGCTATTATCATTTACTACATAATAATATACAACTTTTTTACGCTACGTTATCTTTACTGCCAAAGTTAATTAAGTTAAGTGTTTTTAAAGGGGTGTAAAGGACATTTTGTAGTTTTTTTCAGGTAGTAAAGCAAAACTATTTTGGAAACTATTATATTTAGACTTCGTTTAATAATATTAACTTAAAATATAGGAAAATATAAGTATTTTTCTCATAGATTGTTTTTTTATAATCATTGAGACAAAAAAGTTATAGCTAATTTTGTTTTATTTTTTAGGTTTTTTGGCTCTCCTGAAAAGTAGCTGTTTTGTGCTATACGCCCTTTGAGCCCAGAGGTATCGATATATGTTAGTATGTGTATTTCAAACCATATTAGGTATATCACTCAGAATCTCTATATCTCCATTATTTTGTTGAAAGCTCGTTGTGAGGAGAAGGACAGCTGTTGTCAGTGCCTGCCGAGGGCCACGAGAGACAGATCGTACAACAAGTCTTTGTGTTTGACCACAGGCTTTCTAGAAATCTGCATCATCCCTGACTTTTACTGAAACTGAACATGACTCTCACATCTTTCTTTCACATCATAAATTATTGTAAGTGAATGATTGTACACAGTAGCTACCTAATGAAGTTATCAGTGTAGTGTTGTTCGAGGACATAATACAATTTAAGCAAAGACAGAATTTCGACCACTTATAAGTTTTCCTTATCAGATGTAGCTTTAAACACACTAACACAACTTTCACATGGTATAAAGTCACGAACCCATTTATTTTCAGTATCAATTAATAATTCCTTGTTCATAATGTGGCGACAGCGCACACGCGTAACACGGTGACGTCACGTCGCCCTGAATCACGCTATCGAAGTTTTCAAAGATCGCTAGATATATACAAACGCTCCGACAACAGCAGTCGG
Source organism: Thymelicus sylvestris (assembly GCA_911387775.1). Classification (NCBI taxonomy): domain Eukaryota; kingdom Metazoa; phylum Arthropoda; class Insecta; order Lepidoptera; family Hesperiidae; genus Thymelicus; species Thymelicus sylvestris. The sequence continues at coordinate 19,158,247 of OU426889.1, forward strand.
GGCTCGGCCGCCTCCCAGGCGACACACCTCGCCTGGCGGGAGATCTCCCTTTGCCAAAATAATAAGTACATCAGACTCTGTTTGTTTAAGATTGACTTCAAGAAGTTCGCTATAAAGAAGATCGCTTCTGTATTTAATTTTAATTACTGAAGCCAGCTTTTTATGTTAGTAGGTACCAATAGTATCGGCAAACGAGCGGACGAGACGCGTTGTTGTAAATGGTCATGATTGCCCATGGACATCAGGACATTCAGAACCACACATACACTATAGGCATCAGCGATGCGCTGCTAACTGCAAGAAAAAAAGAAGGAAGAAAGCTTTATGCATGCTGAAAACTTTTTATATTACCTTCAATAACATTATAATGCCTTTGATATCATGAATTGCCCTGCGAGACCAGTAGGTACCATCGTACGCCGCAGGGTCGCTTACATAAAAATTAAAATGTGTGCAATTCACACGTATTAGAAGTGAAACCTTCAAAAATTTTGTTTTCAAAATAATGAGACGAATGTAAAATTTCGGGAAGATGATAATTGTAGGTTTTACTACTCCACTCCACTCCACTCCACTCAACTCAAGTCAGTCTCCACTCATTTCTAGTCTCCACTGGACAGTTTCGTTTCATAAAATTTCAAGTCACCCCCGTACTAAAGAAGTTTTCACTTCAAAAATGTATTAAACTTAAAAGATACTCACAATTTATGTATTTTATTCACTGCAAACTCTTAAGGAAGAATTACCGGACAATGCAATAAACACAAGAAAAAATGAATTAATAATTAATAAAGCAGTACTCGCCTCATTATTCCAATTAAGAAAAATTACACAGAACTGGATAACAACCGTTACACCATTCGGGTAATATTCACGGCACCGGTTTCCATGACGGACTGTCTGTGAACGGAGAAGATAGAAAGAAACAATGAAACAAAATATGTTTATTGCACTGGGGCAAATAAATATTTTGCATTTTAGGGTACCATATACAATACGGGCGGGGTTATTCGGGTCCTGTCGGGCCCTGTGATCCTAATTGCCTAATATAAACACCGTCGGTTTGTCAAGGCTACAGTACCGTTAGAAACACAACGGGTTTTTGGTAGTGGTCGGCCGGCATGAGGACACGTGAGAGCGCGTGTACCAATGTGGATTATATTTTTAACAGACTTCAAAAAAAGGAGGAGGTTCTCAATCTTAATATATATAAATTACGTGTCACGTTGTTTGTCCGCGATGGACTCCTAAACTACTTAACCGATTTTAATCAAATTTGCATACCGTGTGCAGTTTGATCCAACTTAAAAGATAGGATAGCTTACATCTCAAATAAAAAAAAAACTTTTGACAGAACGAAGTCTGTCCGGGCAGCTAGTTCGACTGTATTTTTTTATTTATTTTTTATGTTCGTTACCTCAGAACTTTGGACTGGGCGAACCGATTTTGATGATTCTTTTTTTAATCGAAAGCTGGTGGCTGTCATGTAATCCTACATAAATTTGAATGAGATCTGACAAGTAGTTTTTGAGTAACTTTGAAGGTGGTTATTTTTTGTTAGTAAAATTTAGATTATTTTCTTTCCTTTAATAAAATATGCTGTATCAGGCAGCATATAGTGCCAGGTTATGATAATTAATAAATGATTACTAAAATTGTGCATTATTAGTTCAATAGAGACAAAAGCTTTTTAGAAGCGCAATAAGTTCATAGATAGGTACTAAGTTATCGTTGTATTTATTGAATACGATCAACTCTCAAACTATGTAAAAACTGCCCAAACTCCCTGTAGCTGTGTACGTGTGAAGGTGCCTTAGATTTCTTAATATAAAAATATTATAGATACATCCAATTAATATTCATGTAATCTCTACTTTACACAAGGACTCGATCGTAGTCCTAACAATAAGTGAAATTTTCACAAAAAAAATTAGTTCTGCGCAATATAACTAGAGGGAGACTGCTGGGGTGTCTATACCTACTTGCTGGAAGTAACAATTTTTTTTAACGCTTACACACTCATACCCCCGCAGTTATCTTTACCTGAGTTGCAGGTGGCATAGACAACACACAACACATCACAATCATACCCATAACCCGAGTACAAATATTTATCAGTCACATAAATATCTGCCGCGGTCGGGAATCGAACCCGGTACCCCTCGCTTCGCAGGCAGGGTCGCTACCGACTAGGCTACATCTATCTCATGCTTGTACCATCAAGGATATAAGAAGGATGTAGGTTGGCTAGCAGATGTGGTCATCTTCTCTTTTTACAGCTAACTAAAGCAAGCCAGTGGGTGAGAGGAGAGAGGAGAGTGGGAGACGATTTATTTAACAAACGTGTGCATTTCCATTACAAGTGCAGGCTAATTGCATCGTCTTCCGCATGCACAATGCAGGGCCATTAGGGTTGCCAACTCATATTTTTATTTTTTTGTAAGAGATTAAAACTCAGTGTTAAGGTCGATGCATACGTAACGTGGACGGGACATAAATATACGTGCGTGCCTCGTTCTCGTCCTGTGCCTCCGTGGCGTGTGCTGTATCGCTTACATTTTCTATGAACCGATGTTTCCAAAACTTCACGTCCCGTCCCGTCCCCGTCCCATCACGTTACGTATGAATCGACCTTCAGTTGGGGATCACTTTGACATTAGTATGAATCAATCAGTTGAAGTCTCGGATCATTTATGAATTATGCTTGAAACGTTATTCAAAGGATCCAAAAAGCAGAATTAGTTGAGAAAATCCATTTTAAATTTCTTTTACGAAAACAAGATGGAAAATTCAATTTGTGTACAAAAGTTTTTGTTCAAAAATTTTGTCGATATTAATTATGTAAATTATTAAAACATTTATATGTACCCAAAAATTGCCACTACCGATATTTGTAGCAAACTTTATAAAATGATAAAATAATGGACAATGATGTGCCACAAAAAAATACTTTAAAATTACTACAAATTGCTACATGGTTAATGGATACTAATTGTTAGATGGAATATTGTAACAGTCGGAAAATTTTACTTATATCTACATATTAGCATTTATTTAAAACAACATCCGTAATCGGTACCTTCGACTGAATCGTTCAAAGTATCTGCACAATTATGCACATAACAGTCCACGGTAATTTTTTACGGAGAGTGTCAACCCTACCTCTCGCATGTTCTATGTAAATGTGGGCTCATAGCTTTATTGCCATGTTCGCCGGCCTTGTAAAGAAATGCATTTGCATAACAATTGATACCAATATCGTTGTAACAAAACAATTGTTATATAAAAGGATTGGATTTTGAACAATAGCTTGGAAAGGCTTTGTTTTAATGAAGATACTGGAAATTAAGTTGTTTTTGTTGTTTTGTAACTGACTGCAGCCTGCAAGGATACGCATATTTTTACATTAATATTTACATAGATCAAAGTCAATGTGTTGAGTGTCGAAATATTTGAGACTTCCTATACCCTGAAAAATCTCACAGATCTATGCAATACATAATGGTGGCCACTCACGGTCAGTCCATCGCGTCAAATGGCGTGATATACAGCCAAAATTTGATCGTGAATGTGAAAAAATGATGGCGTGATATAAAAATCTGTATGTCCAATCGCGCCATTTTGACATAAATATGTCATTTGAAGCGCTCATAGCCCGGCGGCTTGCGTCGATCCTATGTGATCGACAAAGTTAAGCTACAGCGGGCGCGGTCGGTAGTTGGATGGGTGACCGCTAGTGGCAAAAATTTCTTGAGCGTTTCCGTGCTTCGGAGGGCACGTAAAGCCGTCGGTCCCGGTTGTTATCAAGAAGATAACAGTCGTTAAGCCATGTCGGAGGCCCTCGGGCGGTTTGAAAACTTCCGACACTCGGGTTGGCCACTAACCCCTCCACCAATCCGCACTGGAGCAGCGTGGTGGAGTATGCTCTAGGCCTCCTCAAGAGGAGAGACCCGTGCCCAGTAGTGGGCCATTAATGGGTTGAAGCCAATGTCATTTGGAGCCACGCCAAATGGCGCGACCGTGAGTGGCCACCTTTAAGTATTATTAAATTTGAACGTTGCGTGTTGGTTTACATCTTCTCTATAATGTTCGTGTTGTCTCTGTTTGGCCTGCTTGTACTTGGTTAGCTGGTAGAGAATGCATTAAGCATTAAGCTCGCCAATTGTACTGTAATTAAATATTGTGGTCAATAAAGAGTAAATAGATAAATAAACGAAGTAAATTTCTATTTGATCGGCGTGGAGGAGTAAGGCCTGTACACTTCACATTGTCATAGAAGACCCGAACTCAACCGTGGGACAGCTATGGGTTGCAATGAATTCCTTCGTCCAACTTCTAAATGTTTCTTTCTTTCTTTCTTTCTTTCTTCTTTCTTTCTAACAGCTACCGGCACGGTTGAAAGCCTCTCGTACCTGAACGCAATATTGTTATAAAACATAATAAATCACAGATAAATATTATGAGTTGTATTTATTTAAAAGTTAAGGATTTAACGCAACAATACGTATAATAACTGTATAATAGCGGCAGGTAGGCAGCCTGCATGGCTTTGCACTCAACAGTAATTGCTCCATCGTAAAAAAACATTAAACCCAACTGTTTTTGTAACGTTATCTCTTTAAAGTCTACCCTAAAGACGCGTTAAAAACTATTGTTTTCAACGTCTTCGGCTTTGCATAACATGGATGGAAACATAAAACCATTTTCTATTACCGTATAATATTTTGGTTAACAAGTAAATAATTTAATCGGCAAAGCAACGTAGCGTTATACTGGTTAACGCAAAAAACTCGAGAGTTCTTTTGAAAAATGTTTTGGAGTAAAAATACGATGGCTTGAAACTATCCAGGTGGTAGCAAATGGAAAAAGTCAAAAGGGTGACCTTTACTGACCAAAACGATGACATAATTATGTACATACAACGCGTCACCGCGTGCCAACACCAACCACAGTATTATTTTTAACAAGTTAAATGCACAGTACAAGATTATAATGTTGTACAAATAAATAACTAATAATAAACTTAGTAAACGTAACTAATAATAAATAACAAATAAATAATAATGACACTAAATCGAAATTCGGCTTGTGATGTAGATTTATTATTGCGCATTGTAATTTCTTAAACTTAAATACAGAAAACATGTAACGCTCAGCATTGTGAACCTTATGCATCGCTTCATCATAAACATTCTAATAAAAAATGAATAACGTCTTACCGCGGCATGGCAGTGTGAAAGAACTTTACATGTTCATAACAGCACTCCAAAAAACGCGGTGTTACTCAAACAATATTCCAGTCCTGCGGGACAAAGCGCGGTCATCGCACCCTGTTTTTTGATGGGATAGCCCGGGAACCTAGTAACGGGACCGGGGGTCACTGCCCCGGAGCCCCGGTACCTGTGACGTCGCGGCCTTGAGGAATGTCCGAATGGGGTCCGTTTATTGGATTACGTACGTGTTGGTGGTCCAGCTAGCCGACAGCTTGACGGAATTAACGATGATTCGAGCTGACAGGATTGATAGATTTACAATGTACCTTATTTTTGTATTATGTCGCTTTTCACGAAATGTTTTTTTTATGTCACTGTCCGCCAAAGTTTGTCGGACAGTAACCAACATTGTCGGACAAACGAGCTCACGAGCCACCTGTTGGTAAGGGGTTATCGTCGCCCATGGACATCTGAAGCACCAAAGCCACCAAAGGCATCACCGATGCCGGTCAACAAAGAAAAGAGAAGAAAAAAGTAAGAATTGGTTCAAACATTTTACAATTATGTCACTCTTACTAATTTTTTAGCAGGTTAAAAAACTCTATCTTGCTCATCTTTATCTCACTATAAATCGACCATTATCGCTTCTTAAACTAACTGTTATTGTAATTGTTATTTTGTTATTCGATTTGATTATCCTTATCTTTTGTCGGTGTACAAAAACTACCAGTCAGTTTTGTTTTTTGTTCCTCTATATTAGGATTTGTTCTCTTAAAAATCGGACTCTTAGAATAAGGGTTCCATAGGTATAATATTATTTATTATCCGTCATTATGTATGTGCACGTTATCTAAAAGCATTGTAAAGTGTGTATGTGCATTAATTTCTGATTAACTTTAAAAGAAAAGTGTTCGATATTCACTTAAATGGTATCCAATTAAAGAACAGTATAATATTGTTATTCACTTGTCCATTAAATTACTCGTTATTTACTATCGGTGGGCCCCGGTTTTGTCCGCGTATAATATAGTTTTTATAGCGATTAACTATCAGACCATTTATGTGTACTAAAAGATCTACATCATAGTTTATGTCGGTCGCTGTACTAATATGCAACGCATTATGATCAAACAAATGATCAATACAAGACACAAGTTATTTTTATATCCCATCCTATGAAATGCTAGTGAAAGCTGTTCTATGTGGTTTAAAGTTCTTAATAGTTGTCTCGACAAAAAATATGGACACGTCAGAGAGGAACTGAAAAGTAGGTGTAAATTATTGCTAATTGCAAATAAGCAGGCTAGAATTAATGACCCCGCACATTTTTCCTAATTTAGGTATATCAATGCATGGTTACTGACTTGATTCATCGAAATTGATAAAAAATCATAAAAAGATATACCAAGATGTATATAATTAATCAATTACTAATTAGGCGCGTTAATTTGCAGTATGCTTAGCAGAGTAATGGTGGCCACTCACGGTCAGTCCATCGCGTCAAATCGCGTGATATACAGCCAAAATTTGATCGTGAATGTGAAAAACTGATGGCGTGATAAAAAAATCTGTATGTCAAATCGCGCCATTTTGATATATGTCATTTGGCGTGGCTCCAAAAATGACGCGATGGACTGACCGTGAGTGACCACCATAAAGAAAGCAGCTTTGGAATTTAATAATCCGCAAGAGATAATAATCCGTTTGTCATTGATTTTCATTTATTTAGTTAAATTTTATAAAGTACTAGCTGACCCGGCGAACTTCGTATCGCCTAAGAATGTAACAAATCAGAGATCATTAAAATCGGTACAGCCGTTCTTAGCCGTTATAGTTTCCGTGTCCTCCCTCTCCCGCTCCCGCTCCCGCTCCCACTATCTCTCCCGCTACCTCTCCCTCTCCCTCTCCCCTCCCCTTCCCCCTCTTCCTCTCCCGCTCCCGCTCCCACTCCACTGGTGAAAAAATTCTGAAAATCGGTTCAGTACTTTTTGAGTTTATTCGTTGCAAACATACAAAAATACAAAGCTTTCCTCTCATTAGTATAGATGACATCAAATATCGTGATTATAATAAAATTTTTATTTGTTTAGTGTACTGAGATGGCGTCTATAAAACATCGAAGGTTTAAATTGCTGTAATGACACATTATTTAATTCAGTTGGTATAATTTTTTATATTATTTCGACACAAAGACAAAATTTCGCCTTAACGTAATAAAGTGAAATGGCGCTTTAGTATCAAAATGTAGTCATTTCTGCACCTTGTGGCTATTTATGAGGCCTGCGTCGCGTCGCGTCGTTTACTGAATTTATCAGTAAAAATTGTGCACATTGCGTTGCGGACGACAATAATTAGTCAATTTAAATAGTAAAACAGTATCCCTCTTTCTGAACATAATAATATAAATTACTAACTACTTTTATTAAAATACGGACTGAACGATACCTACTGAAACCAATGCCTACAACGCGACGGTCGAATAATCTCGCCTTAACGCCCCAATTCGGAGTCACTTAACGGTTATTTAAATCGCTCCTTAGATCACAAAAGCGGCCAAGTGCGAGTCGGACTCGCCCATGAAGGGTTCCGTAGCAGCAAGTAACATAATATAAAAGTTCTTGAAGTTCGTTGTAACTTTTATCGAGGTAAATTGTGGTTTACGATTTATGACGTATTAAAAAAAACTACTTACTAGATCTCGTTCAAACCAATTTTCGGTGGAAGTTTACACGGTAATGTACATCATATATTTTTTTTAGTTTTATCATTCTCTTATTTTAGAAGTTACAGGGGGGGGGGACACACATTTTACTACTTTGGAAGTGTCTCTCGCGCAAACTATTCAGTTTAGAAAAAAATGATATGAGAAACCTCAATATCATTTAGAAGACCTATTCATAGATACCCCACACGTATGGGTTTGATGAAAAAAAAAATTTGAGTTTCAGTTCTAAGTATGGGGAACCCCCAAAATTTATTGGTTTTTTTCTATTTTTGTGTGAAAATCTTAATGCGGTTCACAGAATACATCTACTTACCAAGTTTCAACAGTATAGTTCCTATGGTTTCGGAAAAAAGTGGCTGTGACATACGGACGGACAGACAGACAGACAAACAGACAGACATGACGAATCTATAAGGGTTCCGTTTTTTGCCATTTGGCTACGGAACCCTAAAAATCACACTCAAAATCACACAGAATCACAAAAATTCACTCTCAGAGACATATAACGGATTGAAAAACAGTTTTTATTTAAATTTTTAGATACGGAGGCGGTTTTTTAGATACGGTTTTAAGAAAAAGAAATGACAGTAAACTGTCAAACCTGTAAAATGGTAAACCATTGAAAGTTAGTGACGGAATTGTGCTTGTCCATAAAAGCATTGACAAGTAACGTTAACAAGATCCTCTGTCCTTCGTCTAATCAAATCCTTGTTAACGGATTTGGGAAGGTTAACGACACGATAATTATGAATACGAATTGAAAAAAAAGGATTACAGATACAACCATAGTCAAATAATCGAAATAGGTGTGCCTCAAGGATCAATCCTAGGTCCTCATCTGTTTTGTTCTGTTAATTGCTAGCTTCACCTTATAATGAGTGGTTTTCTGTGTCAATACCAGCATAACTAGCATCACAGTTTATCGTATATAATTCAATAACTATACAATAAATGTTTAATAAAAAAACTGTAAAATGTAATCATGGTAAAATTGTTTGCATATGAGAGTTTTTGCTAAAATTAGCGACCGTTTAGTCTCCGTTCAAATGCACTCCGTGTAAGTAGTCAACGTTCAAAGTTTCAATACAATAGTTATACGCAACAATAACCATAAAATAAAAATTACGCAATAATTCAAACACTACACTTTGTATAAATCATAAAACGTTCTGCCACAAATGCTTTCACATATGACAAATTTAATTCCAAACAGTGTATTTAAAATATTGATATCGATTATTTACTACGGACGTGACAATGTCGGTTGTATGTAAAGCTCGGATTAACTTGGACTCTATCACAAAGCTTTAGAGTACGTTTTGCATTAACCGTACGGCGACCTTAAACTACGCGTGTTTCTTATCGACGCGATTGTGACGTAATGACACTCCCACAAACTACAGGATGATTGAAATTGTAAAATGGACGACCGTTATGGCATGACCTGCGCTTGCGCACGTACTGTTTAATGTTATTCTAAGGATGTTATCTTGGTTTCATTTATCTAACAAATCGTGGGATATAGAGAATTATATTTTCTTAGGGCTTCTATCGAATTTATCTATTTATAAAGAAAGGATTGAAGAGGATCTGAAAGTTACTCGGAGCTTTAAAATAGTCAAGTGTCCTAAAGTCCTTAATTGGAATGTCGAGGGAGCGTCGGCGTTAGTTTTTGACTTTAGCTATTGTTAGTTTTTGTTATAGACATCACTTAGCCGAAAGACGAGCAGACGGGACATCATGGTAAGATATTACCTCCACTGGATTGAGCATTGAGTGCTAAGAAGAAAGCGGGCCCAATATAAAACTGGATCGTACCATTACAAGTGATATTATACTGTACAGAGGAGTTAGTGGACTGCCGAGTTATGTCAACACGCCGTATATGTCGCGGTCAAGCACCCGAAACAATCACCTTGTTTGGGTATTAACTCTCGGGCAGGTGCGCACGGCGCGCGACGTAAGGTCATTTCAGGCGAATGAGGCGAACGGTCGCTAAAATTCACCGGCTTAGAGCGAGCGGGATTCGCAGTGAGATGGTTCCGTACTTTCTTTTTTACTGTTTATCCAAGTGTCCACTAATGTATAGTTTTCGTATATGTAAGAGATTTTCTGTGGTATAGGCGTATGTTCCTATGTGCGGTGACTCCTTTAATGGTTCCAAGTGTCTTTGTGTTTTGGTATAAAGGATGTGTGTGTATGTATAAGCCTATACGCACACTAACACGCAGCACTAACACACCTTCGTTAGAAATATTTACAAATCAGGAATAGATTTACAGTTAATAGATTTCCAATACACCTGTAATCTGAAACATGCCAGAGGATTTCCTCTCTTGTGTAGGTATGTAGGTATATAATTTATTTTTACATTGTAGTGTATTTTTTATTGACTCAATTTCAACTGAAATTAAACATCCATTTTTGCTTAATATCAACCGGTAAGAGAATTAACGTTTCATCCAAATTACGAACACGCTACTTTGTATACTAATTGATGTGTTTGTTTGACACGATATATTACATTGTTGTGTCATTCTCACAATAGTTTGTGTATCTGAGGATTAAGATTTTACATTTAGAACATAGAGTGATTCCTATATAACACAAATGACAAAACTGATTGGACAAGGCTGGATTGTATAAAACATTTATAAAAAATATATAACTCCCGCATAGGATTCACTATGTTACGGATAGCATGAACAGCTCATACACAAATGACATCACAAACATGATCTGTACAAGCTTTTGACGTAAGTAACAATAATAATAATAACCACAGATCAAAAACAGGAATTGAAACTCATGAGTCATGATTTAAATTTCCATCTCGTTGGGATTCGAACCTATGAGTCCTAGGAGTTAGGACCCTTGGCACAGCGATTCGGCATGGTAACCATTGCACCACAATGAAAATGGTTGTAAAATTAAGGTGCAACACACTACATTCATTGAATGTAATATGTAGGGTTTTGTGAACTGCCGCCGCTGGTCGTTGTCATGTGACAGGTCAAACACCGCGAACAAAAGCCACAATTAGTCTACGTTTGGGTGTGAAGCGGCGCAGGTGCTGGCTGGTAAGGTCAGCCGATAGTCGTTGGTAAAAGTGAGGTGAGTGTAGTTGATATTCGCAGGTTTAACTGATACTTATAGGATTAATTTTATTTTTTAATTGTTAAATTGCTTATTAACTACATTTTAGTTTAAGTCGTGACCTATTCATGAAATTGGAGATAGGCTGAATGTGTCAGTCATTATAAATAGGTCGTGCATAATAGGCAACGCACTGCTAGCACGCACGCACATGTAAGATACATGTTAACCCACAGATTTAGAGGATAGTATGTATTATGCTACGAAGATACATAACAATGTAGTTATGTTGATGAAAAGTCTTCCCATGAAATGTACGGTCGTGATGACTACACTCGGTAATTCACGATTGCCAAGCCCTTTATGGTGTTTCCTCCAAGAGTCGTAAACTAATACAAACTATTGAAATGTAACATTACTTTTACTTGACAAATAGAAAGGTCACTCGCGGCCGCGCGAGGCCGTCTCACACCATACATTTCAGCGCCGACATAAGGTCCAAATTGGTGAAGCAACAAATTCACTTATCACCCAATTGACAACTTTTACATTTCGCACAAAGCCTCTAATACGGTTTTCTATTCATTTGTAAACAATTTTTAGACAAATATTTTTATATGTTTTTTTGAAAAGGAAAGTTATTTTTATGGTGGCACCGGACATGCGTGTGTTATGGCGTGCAAGTTACTAACTAACATTGCAAGAATCAGTACCGAAAGGAGTAAAGTGTGGATCCAAATGGCCTCTAGCCCTCTATAGACATAGCCGGAGCAAGTTGATGACGCCGCCGCTGAAATGTCTACTTGATAAGATAAATATAATAATATGAGGAAAATAAACGGTTAAGTAGTATCACAGAAGACATACTATTATGTAAATAATAAATAAGCGTAACATAAAGACATTTTAATTTATTTCGGAAGTGTTGAATTATGAAAAAAAATCTGAAATACAGGTTTCTTTTTTTACTTATAATCTGAATTTTACCAAGAAAAAATTAACCGACTTCAAAATAACTCAAAAACTACTCGTCAGATCTAGCTCAAATTTAAGTGGGACCACATGACAAGTACCAGCTTTCGATTAAAAAAGAATCATCAAAATCGGATCACCCACTCGAAAGTTCTGAGGTAACAAACATAAAAAATACAGTTGAATTGAATACCTCCTCCTTTCTTGAAGTCGGTTAAAAAGTATTCAAATATGTTTTTTACTCATCCCATACAAATTTTCAACCCCTGCCTCGTTCAAACCCGTGGAGGTTTAATTTGTCAAAATCCTTATTGTTTGTCTTATTGCTTGCAAATTTCGTAATTCTAGAATTGGTAGTTACGGCTTTGCGCTGATGAATAAGTCATGCGAAGTCCTTCCTCTTTAAGTATTTTTAAATTGTTATTAGTAGTGATAGTTATAGGACTTTAGTCCTCGTGCGTAAGCCGCAGATGTCTTACAAATAATAAACACCAGGTGGACTTTAGTCTTCTTTGCTACGAATATGAAAATATACGTTTAAAAATATTCCTTACTCAAACTTACTTACTTTCATGTGTAATCTGTAGTATTTTTAACCGACTTCAAAAAAGGAGGAGGTTCTCAATTCGACTGTTTTTTTTTATGTTTGTTACCTCAGAACTTTGGACTGGGCGAACCGATTTTGATGATTCTTTTTTTAATAAGCTGGTGGCTGTCATGTGGTCCCACATAAATTTTATCGAGATCTGACAATGGCATCCATGAGAAAACTACATAAGTCGTAAATTTGTGTTAAGATGTGCGCGACAAATTGACGAATAACTCAATATCACGCCAACCGATTTCGATGATTCTTTTTTTAATCGAAAGCAGGCGCTTGTCATGTGGTCTCACATAAATTTGAACGAGATCTGACAACTATATAGTTTTGAGACTTTGAAGTCGGTTATTTTTTGTTAGTAAAATTTAGATTATTATTCACAAGAAGTTACAAACCGAATGAACTGACAGCTATAGAAAACGAAACTAATTGCATGTAATATCACATTATTTTATACGTTCTTTAAAAAATCGTTTATACTATTGTCCAGTTGGCTCGTATCATAACAAAACATAACCTACAAGCATACATACGTACAACTTAATTAACACACAAACGGCTTAATTGCTGACCGTTTAGCTACGTACTCAGTGTACTGTCTGCTATGCACTGAGTGCCGACATCCGACGCACGTACCTCGTCTGTACGGAGTAGTACGAACGACATCAACGCATTGCGTTACTAACCCACTGGCGGAGTGACGTGCACTTGTTTATGTTACAAGTGTGTGCAGGGCAAGTACGTATGTGTGGGTGTGTGCAAACGGTTTTTTCATTCTACTCAATTTACTCGACAGACATTGACTGAGAGTACTATCGAGGTTAAACGCGCCAGCCGTATAAACCTGTTAAGTTAAAACTTTTATAAAAACTATTACAGAATAGGAGTAGTTAAGGACTATTTAAATGAACTCATTACATTACAATGACCGCTTGTTTTATTTTTCTTTCATGTTATTAAGTTTCCGTTAAAGCGAATGTAATGCTAATGATTCTTAACAACGTTCTTCTACAGCCTAGATTATGGATTTAATAACAGAGTTAGCACGCATCAAGCGTAAAGATTGCCGTGCAACGAACCAGGTGAAATTAAAAGACGAATAAACAAATTTATATTTTAAGAAAATTATTGAATGCCATTACATCTAGAAAAGCCAGAAAACGACCTTGTGCCTCACAGAACCCTGTGGAAGAGAAAGCGGCCACTCGGCTCATGAACTGAAATACAATTACAGTAAACACGCAATATAAAGTTAATATTAACTTCAGTAAACATTTATAAACAATTGAAATGCGGTTTAATTCGATGGCATTTCAGATCAAGTGCAAGGAAATACTTGCCAATGGATATTTTAACACCTTCGAGTACCGGATAGGGATGAAAAACGTACGCAATTATGCGGACAACTCATTTCGGAGTTGTCAAGGCGTCGATTAATTGACTGTATTGAAATGTTATTGCAGGTCGACAGACATGAACCATATGAAATTAGTATAATTTATTCATTATACGTATATGTGTATAAAATATTGTTTTAAAACATTTAAGTGGATTTTGTCTTTGAACTAAAAATTAAGTTTCGTAGCTTTCGTAGCGCGTATCTGCGGTAAAATGGTTAAGTTACTGGAAATATTGAAATTGAATGAACCTCCATCATTCTACGCTGGAGCGACGTGGAGGAGGCCTTCTTAGTTGTGAGACCCGTGCCTTGTAACTCAACCCTCTTCAACTCAAAGCTACTTCATGACAAAAATATTTCTTGAGTCCTTGGAATACAAATTCGTAGCAACATTTCGTTAGATAGCCCCAGTTTGAGAATACTGTCGATGTTTTAGAACCCAATTCATAATATGGACAATTTGAAGAGTGTGTCTGAACATGTTTAGTAAGTAAGTATAATTAAAGTAAGTATATTTAAGTGATTAATATCCGGGGCCTAATGGCCAGCATGAAGATTTGCCGCTAGATAATTTTTTCCCGATATACCTTAAATATCGTTACGAATATTGTAATACTTTATTAAATATCTCTTATCAACAAATAAACCAACTGCTTAAATATTGTTTGCTTGCGAGTAACTTGTTGGATTTAATTTCTTTACACCTGATAAGCTTTTGAAATGTTATATATATATAATCTATCAGATTTCAATATGTTTGGAAAACTATTTCTTGTAACCTGACATTGTAATTTAGCCAATAAGGTCAAATTAATAAAAAACTAAATTTATTTGAGCCTTGTAAATCAAATGAAATCTAATTAATAACCATAGGTTCCGAAATAATCACATCATTCGATTATCTCAGTCAAAAGATAAAAAAGTAGCCCGCGCGGGCTGAACTCACAATTTATACTCGCCAATTTTTTTACCTATTAAGCTGCCAATACATCAAGTGTGTTTCGTCAGGATTTATCGAGTCATTGCCTCGAGTAATTACCAGATGTATTAAGATATCTCCATCGAGTGACCCACTAAGATGATGAATTCGTTCATGAGTAACATTTGTGTATGAAAAATAACTATGTGTACGATTTTATTGGGGATTATATTTTATCGGAAAGAGGTTGTAATTTGTCAGGTTGTCAGGTGGTGTCAGGTTTCATCTTTGGGTAATGTTAGGTACTCAAATGCTTTGCAAAATTTACTGTATCTTTGCTGTATCTCGGATCAAGTATATTTAATCAAAAGATTTAAAGATACAACATGTCCCCAAACATAACTGCTGGACTTTATTATTTGAAATTTCAAGTAGATAGGTACTTAAAATCTCATTTCATTCAATGCTTTTTAAGAAACTGCATTCTACTTTTTCCTGTCAATAACAACATTAATTTTATTTCGTTGTATGTTTTTGTTAATCAGCCAGCCAGCTGTTGTTAAGCAAATCTTTCTATTTCATATTTTTCATTGCACTGCCACGACTACGGTTTACAGTATGAATAGTTGCGAAAGATTAATAGATCAGTGAACAGTGGCCGTCCTATTGTTGCTATCGACAGTACGGACCCACCGAGCGTGGAGCTATCGCACCATCTTTATTGCTCACTCCGAAGCTCGCTACTCGACAGATAAGCTCGGCTTATCTTTTATCTAGCGTTGCTTAGGGATGAACATTTTATCATTATACCAATATTTTTAGAACAAATATTTATTCTATGGCCCACCTTATTGTCTTTCATTCTACTGATCTTTCTTTTATCTTATGTAATGTATCAATGTGAAACGAGGAATCTAGGGTTTGATTCCCGGCTGGGGAAGATGTTTATGTAATTAAACTTACCTTATGTAAAAAAAAAAAAAAAATTTGAATATTTTTACTCAGATCATGGGTGCTACAAAAATGTTTTATTTGTGTTGTCCATGCCACAAGCTCCCCTACTGCGGGGGGAAGTGTTTTTTAAATTATGTGAGGTTTCTTATCTTATTAATTATACTTAATTCAATTTATACATAGTATGACCCATGTATCGTCATAAGAAGCTTCGTCGAATAACCGAATAGTTTGAAAGCCTGTAATATGAACAAAAGAAAAACTTAACCAGATTAAACTACGATTTTCGCATATGCCATTAAATTAGGAATCTAATAATTGCCACATTGATTATACAATCACCCAATCCACGAGAAGACCACACAATCCGACACAATTCGGCACAATTAAGCCATCTATAAAACCATCGTTTAACGGTATTGTGGCAAAACGGACGGTTCATTATGCTGACCACCGCTGACCGTCGACCGTTACCGCGCTGATAGTGGCCTGTCAAAACATCGACGTGCTAGAAGAGCGTGCACACTGACCGCGCTGCTCGGACCGCGCGTCGGTCGCGGCTCCCGACCGTGACGGCAGCGGCGCGGCCGCGGCGGCGTGACGTAAGCGGGAGAAAAACGAGTGTGGTTTTACCGTTCTTGGGCCTAGTGTATTAGCTCATTATTTATTAATTGTCCTCGGCACCTCAGTAAACTTGACTTCTTCATGTTCATCGTGTTATGATTGTCGTTGTTGGTGCGAGGAGGAGGTAGAATTAAATATGTGATTTTTCAATTCCATAAAAATTTAAGATGTTAATAATGTTTTCGAAGAATATATCTATTTTCCTGAACATCAAGAACATTAAATAATGATGATAAACCCTGCTCAGTAAATTGATAATTTAAAAAACCATCAATTAATTTGACTTCAAAATACCAAGGAGTACGGAGTAGTAATAAGTAGGTAACTTTACTCATAACGTGTATCTTCATCAGCATCAGAATAATAATTTAGTCAGTGTTGTGGTAATGACATGTCATTCACCACGATTGACCCGCGAATAATATCAATGTAAATTAGCACGGGCGGTATGTAAGTTACTTTATAAGTGGTAGCATGTTAAAATAACTCGAGAAGTACAAAAAATGTTTGAGAGGTATAGATTAAGTGTTGATATCGTGATACAGTTGAAATGGTGCGGCTTTTGCTTTGAAATAGGTACATACTTACTTACAGAGTTTATATAAGTAGGTATAGAAGACTTTAACTTAACACTTAGACTTAACCCTGCTTGCTGAACAAGGTTCCAGGTTTCATTCCCACGGCAAACATGTATGTTCAATGAATTAATATTCTGTAAAAGCCGACAAGAGAACAGTGATGGTGGCAAAGTGAACAGTATTAAAATGCTTAGTGCTACTGCGCTAAAGTCTAAAAATATCTTATCTTATCTTGAAGAAATTCACATGTCGTTTTAACGTTAATTACAATGGCGCTCCGGTTTGTACAAGGCGAAAATTATAAGTTCCATTCGTACGAGTAACGGCGCGGACGCGGTGAATCCGTGTAATTGGGAGTTTGCATTGTTGATGCCTTCGCGACGCGGCTTAAGTTGTAGGAGATTATCCATAGACCGATTATAATAGTCAAGACTGTTATTTATATAATTGTGAATCGAATAGTATTATTTAGACGTAGACGGAAATTTCTTTTGATTTTGTCATTATTTTTAAAGCGGTATGAAAATCGGATGAGAAGTAGTTTTTTTTCTAAACGAATCAAATATTGCGCGCAGAGTTGTAATATAGCACGTAGAGTCTCCAATGATAATAATTATTGTTTATCATGCAATAAATATTCTGACGGAATAAATTTGTTTTCTTTCTTTCTTTCAATATTATGAGTGAACTTCACCGTTCTATTGTTATTTGAAATGCACTTGACATGTACAGACTTGGCAATTTGATTGATTTGACGATTTGATTAATTGCATAGTTAGACTCTCAGGACTAAGAAAAGCCTTGCATAAAAGGTCGTGGTCTCACTACGAACTATTGAGCTATAACTCTTGTAAACGAGCAACAGCAACAGTAACAGCTCCGAAACGAACAAATGAACCGCTGAGCGCCTCTCCCTTGCACCGAATCACGCTATAAATATTTATTTATGATACCTGTGATTACAATCGGACTGTGATGGACAGACACACTGAAGCTAATTGACGAGCGGAAAGATATGTATAGTTCGTAAAGAAATATTTTATCGTGATATTAAAACCAGCGATTAAAACATACGATGCTGTTTTAAGAAGAAATAGTTCAATTGGATCACTTGAATAAGTGGCGTAGTTCAGACGACTCATTACATTTTAGCGGTATCTCTACAGAACCGGCGGTACTGAGGTGAGGTCCTCACAGAATATATTTTTGTGTTATTAGTAGACAAATGAGATGATGGATAACCTGATGGTAAGGTCACTACCAAAGACTTCACCGACCATTGTCGGACTTTATGGACGCATAGAATCCGCATTTGACAACCCTGTAGCCTAGTTGGTAGTAACCCTGCCTGCGAAGCGTGGGGTCCCGGGTTGGATTCCCGGCCGGGGCAGATATTTATGTGACAGATAAATATTTGTACTCGGGTCATGGGTGTGATTGTGATGTGTTATACGTGTCGTCCATGCCACCCGCGACACAGGTAATAACCTACTGCGGGGGTATGAGTGTGTTAGCGTTTATTTTTAATCTCTCTCTCTCTTGGTATGTTGCTAAAAACCTCAATTTAGACCAAGAATTCAAAGAATATTTACGTACTTGCTATCTTCTTTAAATATTTTACTACAGTCTACAAGTTTTAATAACCTTTAACAGGTCTCAGTGCAAGCAGAGGCAAGTGCACTCCTAGTGCGGTCGTATACTAATCTCGGATGCCTCGAAACTAGAGCACACCCTCAAAAGCTGAAGCAGCGAGGCGGCATTGTCCGCGAGCTGCCTCGAGCTGCCTCATTAAGGCTGATGAGCGCGCAGGCTGAATCTTAAGCAGTTGGCAACAGTTTGCGAGTACGGTCGGCAACAGCGGGCGCAGGTACCGTTGGAAGCTTTGTGGCGATATGTTCTACTACTGTTTACTGTGTGATGTGATGACCGCTTGTATGGCCCGCAACTTAATATCCGAAACGGAATTTGATCCGGCAACAATTTGTTGCCAGCTTTTGACACTTTTATATAAATATGTAAATCTGTCGATACGTACTTAAAATATAATTTTATATGGTAAATAAAACGTATTTCTCGCTTTGAAATTTTTATTAGTTTGTGTTTAAGAGAAAACCAGGTAGGTATATTAATTTTAATTTAGGAAAGCTACACCTAGTAACAACATAACTTTGGTACTTATTTTAAACACGTGTAGTTATGTAACGACTTATCACGAATCTAAGCTATTTAAATATAATACATTCTCTGAGCACTACGAGACGGATGTTGTTTTGAAAGAGCTGTAGTACCTATTTGTAAGAACCGCGCTTGTTGACAAAAATGTGGGTCCCGTCGTATGTATGTATGTAGGTTTAGACGCTCGGATCCATGCCACCTGTCACGACTCACGAGGCACGAGACACGAGACATACGTTACGGTAGTGCTGTGTTACTAATTTTGAAGCTTATTCATGACATTGAAAAAAATAATGATTGAACGAACAAAAGATATTCGGCAAAGAACGTTGAAGTTTGTGCCTACATCAAAAATTACCAAAAAATTGTAGCAAAAACTATACGTTATAGAAATGTAAATCGTAACACAAAACGTATCCAATAGTAATTTATTATTCCTTACAAAACCTACTACTTATAGCCTGTCAATTTAATAATGTGACAGTTTATTTATCCATAAAGAAGATCAAGCTTAAGACATTTAAAACTTAAATACTTATGAAAATAAAGAAAAGGAGGCTTCAAACACTAAATTTATCTGGACATCTGTCGCGTCACCTGCGAACATCTCCACACACGTCACACAAGTCAACCGCCGCCCTTATACAGGCGAACTAATGAAATGAAGACGTGATATAATACATATAAATACATACATCAGACTGATAGCTGGAGGGCTATTCAGTTTTGTAACTTGACAGCGGAATCCGCGATGAGTTTCAAAATTGAAGTTCGAGTCCGAGATCTTGATATGTGATTCTCTAATCATCTGGTACGCACTTGCGAGGTGAAGGGAGTCTCGAACTCTAACTTCAATTTAGAAACTCATCGTGTATTCCGCTGTCAAGTTACAAAACAAAAGCGAACTTGCATCATATTGACATGTCATTATCTAATCATCTAGTACGCACTTGCGAAGTGAAGTGATCCTAGAACTCGAACGTCAATTTTGAAACTCCGCTGTCAAGTTACTAAAGTGAATAGCCTTCCAGGTCGCTGCTCGATGGTCGCACACGATTACGGCACCGTATTAAATGGACATTGCACTCCACTCTGACGTGCCAATGTCAATGTCGGTGACATTCATTCATTTATATCAAGAGTAATTATAATGAAGTGTTAATAGCCGCGGGTTGTGGCCAGCGATGGAGAAAGATAAGCTAACACGGTTGGAAGTTAGATGTATGACCCTGTTGCCAAGGCGGTGAGCGGTGAAGCCGATGAACCAAACTTAGGGTAGGATAGATATACATAGATAGAGATAGAATAATAATAAGACATCAAGATTTCAGGCCATTCGACACAGATAATATTTCAGTGAATGAATGGGTTTATGTGTGGGTGCTCACTTGCTAAGTCATACTGTCCTATATGAATTCAGTCACAAAAACGACTGCATATATGCATATGCATTAGGCAGATTAAACGTATCATTAGTGTACAGTGTATATCAATACCAATCACACTTATAAAAAAGTACACATGATACCTAAACGTATTAAACATATGAAAAAATATAAAGAGCTCTACGTCGAACGCAACCTTTCGGAAGTCGGTACAACTCAAAGTTGCTCGGTCAAGAGATGTAGCGCAGAGTCCGTAGCCGAACGATACTTGTGTAGGACTACGTATATTATTATGTATAATTTAAGTCTTAAAATAAACTCGAAGTACTGCCGGCTAGTTCTATGTGGGTCCTGCCGAAAACGAACAGGTTTGGTCCCGCTAACGGGACGTCCACCTCAATACATTTTTCGGAACCGCCGCCGCCGTCGCGCCGTACAACACTCGCTGCCAGTAATTGTTTTTCGGTTACACCCTCTTCTTAGATTGTTATTTATCTTATAGATCTTACCTTAAGATCATTGAATTAAATGGTTTTAAGTTATAAGTTAAATAAAAAACGTCTACATTATAAATGTAAGACTTTTCAGAGTTATTGGGTACTGATATTTATGACTATTTTTCATGCTATGTATGATTGGGACATGATATTGTGGTTACGAGAAATTGGAAACCATTAACTTAGAACATAGAATTTGGTTGATACCACAGAAATAACAGTTATCCTATTGTTTTTTTTTGTTTCAAAATACGTGTCATTTTTACTTAATTAGGTAATTAAATTTTGTATGGTTTTCTTAATGAAACATAAGATTTTTTTCTGGTAGATTTATTTAATATTATGTATTTCGGATCGCTATTGGCCATTACGGCAGAAGCAGGTTATGTTGATTTTTAATTAAGCACAAAGCGCCGACAAGGTTTAACGAAGCTATCTAATACCACCAATTAACTCCACATAACTCTTGACCCGAGAGAAGTGCTTATGAGGATTTACAAATAGCGGTCACCGAATTCCGGCCGCACCCTGAGTTACTTTGTCGATCACTTACGATCGACGCACGATATTAAAACACCGCTAAGAACACAATTGGGGCCACGTTAACGAGCGCCATTCATGCCATTATTAACTTAAGTTAACTTAACTCAGCCTCCTCTAGTAAACTGAGGTCACTTTTCGGGTTTCTTCTTGGAATTTATAAAGTATTTAGGTCAAATATTTCGAGCATCCTGTGCCGCTCCGCTGTGAGAAAGAAAGTTTTACGTTATCATAATTACAGCATGAGTTCGCGAATAGAATTCTCATACGATGACTTGGTGTTCCCAAGAATAAGGAGAGTGGGTCAATCCAAATATAATGAAAGTAATGAATCACCAGTCGTTAACATGGATACCCTCTCGTGTAGAAAAATGTTTAAACGGTTATTGAAAATTTGAAGTGGAAGAAAGATCAATATTTCGCCGAATAAAGTTCATAAAATGTAGATAAAACTTTAACTTGCTTGAGTGCTTGTTCATACTGACTCGCGGGCGCGGTCGCGGGCGCGGTCGCGAAATTTCAAACATATGAACTACTATGGAAGTGTTCACATACAAAACGCACGTGCGGTGTAAGTAGCGGGCACGCTAGCGACAAGCGCGCGCGGCCCGCTAGCGGCAATATCAAACGCATGAGAATGTATGAGTGTGTTCACACTGAACTAGCGGCGGAACGCGCGATTATGTCAGGTAAGTTCAACCATTTTGAACTTGTCGCTAGAAACGATAGCACATGAATTCATTATGTCCCCAGATTAAAGGGTTGTTCTTTCATCTAAGATCATGTCCTTCAATACAGAAGAATTTATTAGTACTATTCAGGCTAGAACTGATTTGATTTGAACTCAGATTTGGCAGAGTAAACACAGGCATCTTATGAACAGAAACATTCTTAATAAACTATGGACGGAAATTGCTGAATTGTTTCCTGATATGGAGGGTGAGTACCTAAATGGAACTTTAGGTATGAATTTTCGGTTAAAAAAAGATCGTCGTCCATGTTTTCAACCTCTGACAACATGTCACAATCGCGTAAACGCCTGGCGGCCAGTGTGAACACGAATCCGCGCCCGCGCCCGCGCCCGCGCCCGCGCCCGCGCCCGCGCCCGCGAGTTCAGTGTGAACACTCACTTAGTGTTTCCAATTTAGTAAATGCTCCCAAGTTAACTTTAAGATTAAGATTTGTTGAAAAAATTTGAGTATGTTGTTAATAGTAAATTTAAAATTGCATTGCAAAATTCTGACGAATAAAGGGATTCGGTCTGAAGGTAGCCGAGCTTTTGACACAAACGAACGTCATGTACATCATAATCTAGGAATCAAAACCGCGGAGTCATTTGAACCACTTTGCTCCATGCAAAGCGATGCAATTAGCCGCGACCGCGCATTTCACTTTCCAACCCCCCCCCCCCCTCCTCTCCCCGCGCCCCCGCGTGGCCGCTAAACCTCCTTTCAAAGCCAAGTACACTCCGCCACGCTTTTGTTTCTGACCGACTTCTGCTACTTTTTATGCTCAGATTTACCGTGTAGCCTTTCGGTGGTCGCGGGACGCGGAACGGAGCTTCTGTGAATTTTAATCTCGTTGTATGCTTTTAATTTCGAATTAATTTCATGCTGCATTATGTTTCTGTGGACTGCTCTTTGTTTGGCTCTAAATAAACAAAGGTATTTTAATCTCACGACTTCGGAACGAACTTGTTATTATCAAATAACAAAAAACAAGATAAAAGTCAATACTTAGATAATAATAACAGTGAAAAATATAAATGTAGAACACGAAAAATTCACAAAAAAGATGCTCAGGAATGTCGCTCATTAAAATGTAATAATATATTTGCTATTTGTATTTATTTCACCGAAGGAAGTTAACGGTAGCCAAGTCTTGCGTTAAATTTTTTTTTAAAACGTAAATGACTTTTTTCTGTTCTAGGGTCCATTGTGAACGCAGAAAAGATTAAGACGTAAAATGAAAAATAACTCACGCAAGTAACTCGTAAAATATTCAGATAAAATAATTCTTCAAAGCTTAGTCTGACTAAAATAAAACGAATTATCTTAACTGCGCAGACATCACTGATGCCTTGCCAGCCAAGAAAGTACTGTATAATAAGATAAGATATTGTCAACATGAACTGTACACCAAGGATCGAATGCGTTCGCGTACATCCAACGTACAAGAATCACTGGTTGCCCCGCAGGTGGACTGATGACCTAAAGAAGACAGCGGGAAGCCGCTGGATTCAACGGGCCCAGGACCCGTTGGAGTGGCGCCTATTAGGCGAGGCCTATGTGCCAGCAGTGGACTTTAAAAGGCGTTTAGATAGATAGAATAGGCTTCGCGGAATTTTCGGTCGGAAAGTATGACTGAAAATACAAAGGTGTACTGTCTTCAAAAATCCATATCTACCATACCAATTGAAATAAAAGTAAACTGTGGAGTGTCGTTAGCATCGTTAGTACTGCGGGGAAAGTGCATCTGTCGCGATTTTTTTTTTTGTTTATTGTCACCGTACTTTTGGATCAGATTGTAAAAAGGAGCTGTTACACAATGCTAATTTTCCATTTCTTGTATCTATGTCGATTGGGTTCTTATATTGATGGAATATTTAAACTAGGTAAATTAACCTAGGTTAAGAAGCGTCTTAAACACAATCATAGGGCATTAAGGTAATTATGCAAGTCAAGATCCAAATAAAAGTTAAAAATTAAACTCGTCCCGGTCACTATAAACTGGACTACAACTTCAGCTTACTATTCATACATAATTATGTATACCTATTCAGGACGTTTGAAGTTCTCAAATCACTCAATAATCTGAATTTTACCAAGAAAAAAATAATCGATTTCTAAATAACTAAAAAAATACTCGTCATCAAAAAGAATCATCAAAATCGGTTCACCTAGTCAAAAGTTTTGAGATAAAAAATACAGTCGAATTGAATACCTCCTCCTTTTTTGAAATCGGTTAAAAATCAGACCTTGTAGTGTTTGTACTGCTATTGTGGTTATAGCAGTAATCATGTTATCTCGAGAGCACGGGTAGTGGGGCAACACTGAGTCAGTCACGAGACAGCCGTAGACGCAGGCAGACGTGTTCCCCTACCACTGGTGACGTAACGAGCTAATGCAAGTCAACCATATCACTATATCCAAATATTACGGAGCACGTAAGTACAACAACTACTACATAATGGCGACGAGGTCAAAAGGTCAGTGCAATAAATATTTTATTTTGTGTTGATAAAGGAAGAGTTGAAAGGAAAATAACACGTCGATGCAAGAAATAATCAACAGACGAATGTTAATATTAGTGCCGAATAGTTAACTCGAGAATTTGTTTAGGTGTGCTGTAACTTTAAATAACGTATTGAGCAAAATCATCATAATTATCGAAGTTCTCTCTCTAATTAGGTATAAAAATTGCCGCCATTACCGCTACCTACACAATTCCCTTTGTTTTCTGAAAAATGGCATTGATTGACATTGTAAAAACAACTGTGCGGTGAGTAAAAAGTGGCATTTTGTGTTATAAGCGTAATTCACGCTACTGAAGTAATAATAACATAAATGACATTTTGGATATAGTGTCACTTATTTAGCTGAAAGTGATAGCGAGGCAGGTTTTGTTTTTAAATAAGAAGTGATATTTAGTGTTTAGCTGTGTCGTTTTAAATATAATACACAGTATCATTGAAGTATTATTACTAGCGTATAGAACGGACACCGCGAGCACAATGTGTGTTCCAATGAATTGACGCCGCGCGGCTTCAATGTCCAATGGATTCGTTCGATTTTGGAAGGAGAACAGGGGCTCAATTTTGAAAATAGAACCTCCCGGCGGGGACACACATTTTGTTCGAGATGTCTTCTCTATGTATACTTATACCTCAATGCACAGTATCGATCTGTTGGAGGGATTGCTACATAAATGGAGTATTGCGTGTGGTGCCGCGTGTTTGGTTAAGGTTGCGTATGTGTACCAATGAGAAAAAGTGGCATCATGCGGAACTTTTTCTGAATATATTTTTTGAATAACTACTTATTTACTAGCATGTTTTTAGTGCCTAACTAAAAGTAGGTTGGGCGAACTGACGAGAGAGGCTAATTGCAACGATATATTTCAGTTTTCTTCATAGATAGTGATCGCAATGTTGAGTTGAAAACTTTGAATGGCTATACTGAAAAACTACTATTTTGTAAAGCGCCATTTTTTGTTTTAAATGAGCGAATGGTGTCCGGCATCCACTCTTGCGTGTGTGTGTTGCACAGCAACACTTAGTACTAAAAAGGAGATAACATTATACAAATTATGAACTTAAATAAAGGAGTAGGGACTTTAAAATATTCAAGAATAAAAGGGTTCCCTAAATTAGTGAAATTTATTTAGGACTAGCTGTTTATTTAGCACTCTTCGGCTTTATAAAGTATAGATTTTACTACCATTATAGATGGCCGCACATGCAAGTTAAGTTTAATTGTTGAGAGTGAGTTTGCTTCTTCACGGCCATAAAACTATAACAGTAAGGGTAATTGTCAATAAAATTAGCTGTTTTTATGACTATTAGTTATATTCTACGCAGGTCCTGGGTTTCATTCAAACGTAGTTTTGCTTTAGTTACAAAGTACTTTGCAGTCGTTTTGATATGAATTCTGATAAAAAACGGAACTGAAGTTGTTTGATAAAAATTATGTTCTGTTATGAAAGTATTGCATTGGCAGTATCAAACATACATACATGCCTAGCCGCCTTGGTATACATGCAGCCATGCACTTGTATTTCTTTTGAAAATAATATACATAAACTATCACAAGCTGTTGTAATACGGTTAACGTAATTTAACGTTGCGGCGCCGGGTCCCTATTTCAGCTTGTAAGTTCTTTGTGATTCCTTAGCAGTCTTTCCTTTTGGTATTTGACTATCACGGCTGCACTACACGGCTGAAAATATAATAACATAATGTGGGTAATCATAAATAAAGTCGGTTTGATGGGCGGTAGCGTAAGAAGGAAAGAAACATTTATTCCGTCATAAGAATAGCAACATCGTTAGGGTTCTATGGTGGATGTGTCACTGGCGCGCCGACGATGAGGAGCGCGGGAGCGGGTAATTGACCGTTATGGTCGTGGTCGCTCTGTTAACACATGACGCTTTTGTTGTGGTCAGAAGTGCTTGACATTTGACATACAGCGTTAGAATGCCCTCGTGTATTGTACCAATGTGATTGGTGTAGTGGAGCAAAGGATGGGCGTGTGTGTGTGTTGTGGCTCTTTTCAGAACGGAGTTCTTGGTTGGTTTATAAGGGCATAACGTATCTATATTTTGAATATCATTGCGTATTGGGAGATGATAGGAAGTTCCTATCATCGTTCCTATTAGGAACCATTATACAAGCCACGACACCGAAATTCAAATCTTCGCGATGAGACAAGTTTATTTTTCTAATTTAGTTTTTGTGTTGAATTTTATAGAATCTATTGAGGCAGTGAGGGTCAAAAGCGCTTGCGAGCTAGACGCGTTCTTGTGTTGTTACTGTGATTAAACTAAGTTTTGTCACGGAAATCATATTATATATTTATCATTGAGTTATTCGTGCACAAAAGGAGTAAGTTTTTATTTTTAAATTGAGAACAATAATTGTATTTGTTCGAATGGGTGCAGCAATGTTTAAAATGTTGCTATTTATTATTGTAGCCTGAGGAAAGCGCCCTTTTGAAGACGCACGATTTGATATGCTGTAGTAAATTCATAGCCCTGGAGAAGCCGAGCCTTGGTTTTGACAGAATTCCACAAAAATCGTGAAGGAGAAACTCTCCTGACGTCCAAAAAATATTTATTAAGCTGGATGTATTTAGTTATAAATCGAGAAGTCCTCTTTAAACAGATTTGCAGATTATACCAATGCTATGACCTTAGTAATTAATAATTTTAATAGATTACAATTAAAGTTTGGTAATCTAATCTAATTAGCTATAATGGCGCTACCAATTATTGATCTGCTTAGGTTGATTTCGGGGTCATAAACTCATAATTAAGTACTTACCTGCCTGAAGGATTGTTGACGTGAGTAATTTGATGGACTTGATAGGTCATAAATTTTGGTGCATAATGTACTTATTGCAATAACTATAATGTGTGTGTTAGGTAGTACGAACCTACATGAAATTGTAAATCGTGCGTGAGTGTGTGTGTCAGGTAGTACGAACCTACATGAAATTGTAAATCGTGCATAATTGTGTGTGTCAGGTAGTACGAACCTACATGAAATTGTAAATCGTGCATAATTGTGTGTGTCAGGTAGTACGAACCTACATGAAATTGTAAATCGTGCATAATTGTGTGTGTCAGGTAGTACGAACCTACATGAAATTGTAAATCGTGCATAATTGTGTGTGTCAGGTAGTACGAACCTACATGAAATTGTAAATCGTGCATAATTGTGTGTGTCAGGTAGTACGAACCTACATGAAATTGTAAATCGTGCATAATTGTGTGTGTCAGGTAGTACGAACCTACATGAAATTGTAAATCGTGCATAATTGTGTGTGTCAGGTAGTACGAACCTACATGAAATTGTAAATCGTGCATAATTGTGTGTGTCAGGTAGTACGAACCTACATGAAATCGTAAATCGTAAATGATTGTGTATTAGGCAGCAAATGCCTTACGATACCAATTAACGTACATACCTTTTGTGACACGGAGTACTACATGTGTGTGTATTATTATTGATGCGTGTTTTTCGGTAAGATGTTAAATAATCAAGTCCGAACTGATATATATTTAATTATCGTTTACACATATATAATAATACATGTGTAACACATAAAGATAAACTTTCAGATTAATTTTATTCTTTCACAAAAGGCAACCCTGACATTGCCAGAGAGGATAAGCGACAGTGTTAGAAAGGAAGGCAACTCATTACGCGTTTTGATTAGCACTGTGCGATCAGAATTACACTTTATTGCGTTGGAGCCAGAGTCACTATTTATTTAAATGATTTTTCGGAATTTTTCTTAGTGCACCTTCTATAATTATTTATAAATACTATTATTTATTCTGTGTTTTTAGTTAAATTCAGAGTTAAAGAAAAAATTGTATTCAAGCTAAAGTTACAATGAAAGTAAAATTTAAAAGGCACTCTATCTCGAAGAGTCATAGAAATCAGAGTAAAATCAACCAATAATAATGAAGTTTAGTTTTGCTTAACATAAACATACGTTACTGTGTTGTGGGCAGTATGAGCCCTCATGAAATTGAAAATCATACGTTACTGTGTTGTGGGCAGTATGAGCCCTCATGAAATTGAAAATCTTACGTTACTGTGTTGTGGGCAGTATGAGCCCTCATGAAATTGAAAATCATACGCAACTCAGTTGTCGGCAGTATGAGCCCTCATGAAATTGAAAATCATACTTTACTGAATTGAAGTGAGCTGTCGGCAATATGAGCCCTCATGAAATTGAAATCATACATTACTGAGTTGTCGGCAGTATGAGCCCTCATGAAATTGAGATTGATACATTGACTTGATGGAAGTAGTAACCTCATGAAATTTAGAATCATACATACATTACTTGACTAGACGGCAGTATAGGTCCCATGATTTGAAATCATAGTAACTAAAGTGTGTATGGACCTCTTGAAATTGAAATCATTACTGACTAGACAGCAGTATGGGCCCTCATAACTTTGAAAACCATACAAAATGTAGTTATTTTGTGAACATATTAGTTATTTGGCGTGATGGAGTTGAGATGTAGAATAAAGATAATGAATAGACGAGGTATTTCAATGAATGACTGGTGTGTGAATGATTGGTATCGGCAGTGTCTGATTCATATGTGACACCGTTGGGTCCGTTGGGATCCGTTGGATCCGTCCATTCAGGAAGGACGCCTAAATAAAGGAAATTCCTGTTGCGAGTCTAGCCATGGTTGGCGTGTTATGGTCGTCGGTGGGACCTAGTTTATATTACGTATATAAGAGGATTGTCTCGCAAGTAAAACTTTAGTCTTTAAAAAACGAAAGCAGGTTGTAAGCTGTACGTAATCTGTTGTTGACAGTAAACCACTTTAGTAATAATATAAATTTTCATCGAGTTTCTCATATTTCCTGTGTTTGTTTTACCAGTAAGTTGTCTATTTAAAGACAGAAATGACGAGGTTTGTTTGAATGTTGGTATGAAACCTAATAACTTGGCGATCTTGATCAAAGAGAGAAGAAAGAGGGAAGTATGAAAAGCTAAGAGGTGATGTAAATAATTATTATTTAATAAAGATAGAAGGAGAACGGGTGTGAATGGGAAAGGTGTAAGACGAAAAAAGTCTCAGGTGTTGTTTCAATGTTTAAAATAATTGCAGTGAAAGTATAATCTACATAAGTAATTCTATACGAAGCATGCATATGACAGTTTGAGTTTGTTGAGGCTAGTGAAGGCACCCAGAAGGCTCAAGTTTACAAACCGTAGCCTGCTTCATACATATAGTGCGTGTTACAAATGTGTTTGTCTAAGTAACTGGAATATTGAATGGTATAGACGTGGAGTGGCCTTTGAAGGCTTGAGTTGCGATCAACTGCAGAGTCGACTGTGGATCGGGCTCCATATTAAATAAAGATTTTAATAAGGAAGGGATGTAGTGTTTGTACTGCTATTGTGGTTATAGCAGTAATCATGTTATCTCGAGAGCACGGGTAGTGGGGCAACACTGAGTCAGTCACGAGACAGCCGTAGACGCAGGCAGACGTGTTCCCCTACCACTGGTGACGTAACGAGCTAATGCAAGTCAACCATATCACTATATCCAAATATTACGGAGCACGTAAGTACAACAACTACTACAGACCTAATTACGCAATCAACCTGATATGAAATATCAACCTTAGCAACGTCAACGAATGTATTATAATGCAACGCGAGTCAGTGTTTAAGATGCGGTACAGCTAGTACATTCCTTCACCACGCCACGGTTCGTCCTCGCCACGCCTCGCGAGTCGCGCGTCACCGAGCGCTCGCGCTGGCCACGCGCGGTACAGTTACCCCGCACGCCGCAGCCGCACGCCGCACGCCGCAGCCGCACGCCGCGTGCCGCCGCGCCGCAAGGCCGTTCAGTGCTCCCCACGTGGCAGCTTTAGATGTACTTTATGCATTATTTATTGTGCATTAGTACCGAGGTGCGGATTAAGAAGCTTTTTTTGTACGGTTCAATTAAATGAGCTAACGTTTCGGTTATTACCAGTTGTTCAGGCGTTCGAACAGTCTCATCGAAGTATGTGTAACTAGTACTGTAGTTCAGAATACATCGACGAGCATTATGATTTACTAGCTGTGCCTCGCAGTTTCACCCGCATTATTTTGTGGAAAAACTAACTACTAAAATCTAATTTTTACTTTATTTTATAAAATTAAGGAATAGTTTAATTAAACTAATACTACTAAAAATAAAATACTATTACTTACAAAATAAAAAAGATCTTAACTAAGTGCTATATTACAAAATTATATTTACAAGAGGTAAATGTCATCACTACTAAAATGAATGATGTTATATAGCCTATAGCCTTCCTTAAATATATGATGTTATATAGCCTACAGTCTTCCAAAAGAATTTTCCAATTCGAACCAGTAGTTCCTGAGATTAGTGCGTTTAACCAAACAAACTCTTCAACTTTATACATAATATTAGTATAGAATGACAAAGGAACGAAGTTCACAGTTAACTATATCATTAGGTGAGTAGAGCATTGATAAATATACAGAGCCATAAGCTACATCTTAATATATATAAATTACGTGTCACGTTGTTTGTCCGCGATGGACTCCTAAACTACTGAACCGATTTTAATCAAATTTGCACAACGTGTGCAGTTTGATCCAACTTGAAAGATAGGATAGCTTACATCTCAAAAAAAAACTTTTGACTGAATGAAGTCTGTCCGGGCAGCTAGTAATTATATAGAAAAGTTTTCGGAAAGAACCGTCGTAAACTGTAATGCTGAGCTATGAGGTCTACGAGGGCTTAATTCAGATTTTTATTACCTCTGCTTGACTATAACTTTGGTAAGTGAAGATGTCTGTGGTAAAGCATTAACCAGCAAGTCTCAGTTAACGTACACAGGAGTACTACACTTAAACCAATAACATTACACAACTAAAAATAAAATGAACGTATTTTCTCTTTCATAAAAAAAACAAATTTACGCCGAGGAGTATCTTAGGAATATTTGTAATCCGTGTAACGAGAACGTGGTCATATTTATAAATTGGAAGGTTATAAAAAGGTATTAAATGTGGTCGTTAAGGCATGTCGGTAATACGAGCCGCCTAATCCGTGGTCAGGGGCGGCGGGGGGCACCGGGAGGGGGCCGCGGGAGCGGGGACCGGGCACCGGACAAGGACCTCGCTAGCGCTGCGGTCACACTGGACGAGGTCTATATATTTTGAAAATTGAAAAACAAAATTTGAAAATATTGATCCACCAAATTTGAAAATATTGACCAGTAAAGTTGTTATTCATACGATGATTCCCTGTGTCTACTCTCCTATTTGATACACATTCCTGGTACTATTGTTATATCTAAATGACAACCGTCTATCCTCTTTCCAGCCTGCTTTGTCACCTGCTCTCTCATTGATAGATAGTGTTGGACAACACATTATAACACATCACTATAACACCCATGACCCGAGTACAAATATTTATCTGTCACATAAATATCTGCCCTGGCCGGGAATCGAACCCGGGACCCCTCGCTTCGCAGGCAGGGTCGCTACCAACTAGGCTACTAGGTCGTCATATTATATCTGTAAATTAGTTAACATTGTATAGGTAAGCAGGAAGAATGTAAACATTCATATAATCTAAAGATAACTAGACATCAAACTTTATCTTGTGTAAATTCTATTGGGAGGCTATGACGTCACACGTCACATGTGCACGAGCCCTTATCTAATGTTCCTGCGCTCGCTCTCAATGAAATGTGGGTCAAGTTTATTGACAAACCAGGACGTTGCCCCGCGCCGTCCCGCTCGCGCGTAGCGCGCCGTCCCGCTCGCACTCGCCGGCGCTGGCCAGACCTGATTTGTTCAGGAATCGAGCAGCTTTGTGGAGGTTAAGAAACAAAAATTTATCAAGTTGTGAGGTTGTATTTTTTTATGTAAGTGCTTAATTCGATTTTGTTTATTGCAGAGTTTAAGCATTGTTTACATTGTTGAATTCTAAGATTATTACGATTTTCTTAATAACCTATATTATATAACCTATATGCTCCACTGATAAATTGTAACTAAGTCATGTGATATCTACTGAACCTTTATGAAGAAAAAAATCGACACCTGATACAAACTGGGTCAAGGGAAGTTGGAGAAAAAACCGATCCCATGAAGTCATAGGAAAACGATTTACACCCCATCATTAGGGTCCCTTCGATCGTTCAACCCTTTATTTGCCGGAGCCGGAAGCCGGATATCGTTTTAATAAACGGACGAGGAACACGTGTCCGACCCGATCCGGTTACAGATCTTGGGAAGTGCGTTGAAGTCTTTTGTTAGAGCGATTTTGGTAGAGACAATCGACAGGTACGATTATGTATTACAGTGATTATAGCTCACAATGAGTTATCATTATAACCTTTGTATTATGATAAATGAATTAAAATATGATTGTATCAGTAAGTCAGTAAAGGGGTAAAATACGGATATTCATACTTGACTATTTTTTGGATTATTTTGTTTGAATTGTATTCTGTATCTGAAATGTGCTGATTTTGGTAGAGTATGAATTCTAATTGTTATTATTATTATAAATTAAGTATATTAAATTAATATGTTGGCCTAACATATGGTTTAATTGTAAGTTTTCACTGTATGTATTGTAGTGGCTGTTATTATCCCAAAAAAATAAAAAAATAAAAATAAAATAATGGAACTGACAGTAGTTACAAATAATTACATTTGTTCAATAAAGTATTGTTTCTCGTAATTTTAATAATGAAAGCTCCAAATAATGTAACTCAAAACAGAATCTTCTCCTAGCAAACTTTGAACATAATGTCATGTAAATTATACGAATACGAGATAGAGTTCTTACAAAAAGTTAAATAATTCGCTTTAAACACGATCCATTCAGCATTAATGGTTTCACATATCTATAAAAAGTAGGAAATAAAAGAGTGACGTCATTAGCGACAACGACTCTACCACTAACAGATGCGTTACATTTATAATGGCGCTGAACAAACCGAAACAAATGTTGAGACAGATCTTAATATTGTTGTGACTTGTTCGGCTTTCATTAATGACGGTATCCTTTGGGGAGTTGAACAAAACATGAGAATAGAGTTTGTGACTCTATTAGTATCGAGTCAAATTCATTCCAATGAACAACTTTTTTATAGTTTGTAGATTTTTTTAGGTTTCTTTATTAATATAATTTAAACACAAAGGTATCTTTGGTACAACTAGTCATTAAGATGATAAAGCATACATAAATAAAATAATTTCTATTACAATGTTATACTTCTCAAATATTACATACAGTTACATTTTGGTAGAGTTGTTTTATATAATTTTCTTCTCTTTCTTCTATTTCATATACCAAACATTTTATCTACATATTTAAAACATCATTTTATTACAATCTCTACCACGCATGTTTATAAAATGTCTCCTCCATCCTTTGATAAGGTTAACAAAGTATTGAAGGCGCATTCTCTACACATTCCCACAGAGTACACAACACATATGCTCTACCTGATTCCATTCAAATATTGACTGATGGAAGGTGGAAGGGTTCGCGGACATCTGTCGCCGGAGAAAGCCTCACGCGATGGGAAAGCTCTACAATGCTCTACAAAGCTCTACATGTTTTTGGTAACATGTGTTAAGAATAAGAAGCTTATTGTACGCATGTGGTCGTTATTGTGGTTGTATTGAATATTGATATCATGAACTCTACATAATAGAGAATAAGAAGGCTGGCATTTCCCCAATACTTTGTGCAGGTCCGATTATAGTTATATGAGAAATGTTTTTTTTATTTAAGATTTTGTTACGTATATACGATATTACGAGTATGTTCCGTTTACACGTATTAAATAATTGAGTAGATAACTAAATTTTAACTAAACAACTAAAAAGTTACTAAATTGTCTGTTTACACGTACCTACTACCTATTAATTTAGTTATCTACTTAACTACTTAATACATGTAAACAGGACTTTACGTCAACGTAGAATCACATGTAAAATAGAATTTTGGAAAATATTCAAACCAACCAGGTACATTAACTTTAACACACAAACACACACGTTGTGTATCTCAATACACAATAGTTGAGACGTCATAGGCAAATGACTTCAAGCATAATATACATACATAACCAACCATTCATACATAACCAATTGTATAGTGCATACAATTTAAGTTTTGAGATTTTTAACCGACTTCAATCTCCATTTTGGTTGTTTCAAAAAAGGAGGTATTCAATTGGACCGTATTTTTTTATGTTTGTTACCTCTGAACTTTCGGATGGGTGAACCGATTTGGATGATTCTTTTTTAATCGAAAGCTGGTGCTTGTCATGTGGTCCCACTTAATTTTAAGAGATATCTGACTAGTAGTTTTTGAGTTATTTTGAAGTTGAAGTGAGTTTTTTGTCAACAATTATTGCATTTTATACTTAAAGCGCTGCAAAAATTAACAAAACATGATCGTCCACAAATTCTTCGAATTGATACGCAAAATAATTTATTTTAATTTAATACATTCCCTCCATCTTAAATCCCACGTCACAATAATGGCGTAAAGTACACGTGAAATTCAATCATCAATAGTCACTGGCTAGCTGCTATCGTCGGATGATGAGTCAAGTCAAGTCAAGAGTGAGCGGTCCGGCCTGAAGACGGATGTCGCCACTTTCCCCGCGCGCCGCGACGTGGCGCGGGCGCTCCGGTTACCGTCCTAGCTACAGTTACCCGGGTTGAGTTACTACTTACCAGTGGCGGCTGGTGGATCCTAGAAGTGGTGGTGCACTGTATCAGCGTATTTTTATTTTTAACGACTACCAAAGAACGATTATGATTGTCGCGCGTAGACCTTCTAAACGGCTGGATGGATTTGTATAGTTATATTCGTCCTAAAAGTGTCCTTAGATGACTGAAAAATAAATAGACGAGTGTTTGAAAAATAATCCTGCTGATTTTAATTACAATTTTTGTTGAAAAGTTTTATTTTCTAAAATAAATTAGTTTCCAAAATGGTCGATGTTAAAGTTAATACTCATTTTCACACCTATTTACTCACACACAATGTCCCACAATTCAGTAACTAATATTATAATACTGAAAATCCTTGCAGAATGTAAACAAAGTACAAACACAACTCCTTTTAGCTACCACAGAGTACTTATTCACTATGTTAGCTACTACGAGTAAAAGCGCGGCGCCGCGCCGCGCCGCGGCCGGGCGTATCGCGCGCGATTTTCGTGAATTCCGCTCGGTAATCTTCGGCTCGCTGGTGCGGCGCACCAGAGTAGTCATAATTCGCCATACATTTTCTATTGAACTAGCTCTGTCTCACGCGCCAGGCGTTTTCGATAGCATCTCATAGAAGTTGTATGAGCATTAGCCGTGCGCTTTGGCTAGCGCACCGTGAACCATTTTACAGCGATTTTCGCGATAATGAGTCTTAATACATTGTCAAAGAGCTTAAATTGGTTCATCATAATTTCGTTAATATTGAATAGATCGTTAATCAGACGCTATTAAACATTTTTTGTTTTATTTTTCTGAACATAAAAATCTGGCAGTTCGGCGCACGAGTGCACTTAAAGTACAGCCGCCCCTGCTACTTAC
Organism: Thymelicus sylvestris; assembly: GCA_911387775.1. Lineage (NCBI taxonomy): Eukaryota > Metazoa > Arthropoda > Insecta > Lepidoptera > Hesperiidae > Thymelicus > Thymelicus sylvestris. The sequence goes on from OU426889.1 coordinate 19,194,779, forward strand.
TACACTCACTGACGTTTGGTACATTTGGTATTCGGGGAATGGGCATGATGATAGATTTTGAAATATATTATAATTACAACGTATATCATAATTATATCCGCAAAAAATAAGGTTTCTATTAAATAAATACATTTCAATTTATCAGTTTAAAATTCGCAGGAAAACGCTTCAAAGTGTCATGGCGTCGCTTGTGACGTCACTCCTCAGGAAAATAATAGACAAGACGTCATTATCAGTATGGTGATATTCGTTTGTTTAAAGAAGTGTGACGTAATTCGCGCTGATTGAGACTGATTGGCGTTCAATCAATTAATAGGGTTTCATTAAATAAATACATAATTTTAGTGATTTTTACTTACTGTCATCATGCCTATTACATGGTCGTTTCTAATCAGTCGATGAATGATATCATGTCTGTTCCATCCATAATACTCAACTTACGATATCGTTGCTACTTTATTTACTAACTTATGCAGAGATTAAATTTGGCCCTAAAAATGGCCCTAGATTCGCAGGAGATATACTAAACTGATGTTGAAACAGGACACCGATTTGAATTTTAATTGAATTGAACCAATTAAAATTTGTGAACAGTCCATTGGTTAATCACTTGTCAAACTTCAATTTAAATTAGATGTGCTTCTATTATTTTCCAAGTAAGTAAGAAAGAAAGAAATAAATGTTTATTTCACCTGCAACACAACAAAACAATGCAACATGTAAGATACCAACAAAAAACAAAAGTAACATTACACAAATCTCACAAAACTATGAAATTTCGAAGGCTAACACCCGGAGTATCGACAGGAATACAAAGGCATTGGACACAGTCAGTCGTCCTTAATATCGATCCAATCGAGTATCGATCAGTACGAAGCTAATTACAGATGAGTCCATCAATCACTGGTGGACAACATGGACAACATTGGGTCAGCAGCGCCGCGACCGGTCCGCTTTCTCCGGCCGCCGCCGCCGCCGCCAACCAGACAGCCGCGCCTAGCGCCGATCCTCAGCTGGTGATACATGTCGAATGATGTGCGTTATGATACTCACTGACTTTAAAATAGGAGGATTTCGATTCAAATATATTTTTTGTTTACCATGTCAGAACTTCGTTAGGTTTTTTTATTTAAAAGGGTATATCTAGCTATATAGTTTAGTATATTTCTGATTCAGATTTGTTTTTTTATCAAAATTCAGTTCCATAATAAGAATTATGTGATGTTAATGCTTCGATACATATTTTTTGTTTACCATATCAGAACTTCGTTAGGTTTTTTTATTTGAAAGGGTATATCTAGCTATATAATTTAGTATATTTCTGATTCAGATTTGTTTTTTATCAAAATTCAGTTCCATAATATGAATGATGTGATGCTAATGGTATTAATGAGGAATTGAGGGAAATCCTCAAATATTTTGATTGGACATATTATAATGATGATTTTGATTATTTTTTCTCGAAAATTGTTTCCTTTTAGTCGGTTGTTATTTTGGTAAATTTTATGTTTGTTCATGAAACGATTAAAATATAATTACTACCAATATTATTGCTACCAAACGGTTATAAATAAATATCGAACAGACGTAATTATTTTGTTCACAGATAAAGTTGAAGTTGTCTTGTCTGTTTATAAAATAAACAAAATGAATTTGACATTTCAACAATTTATTCCTTAATTACTCTTTAATTAATCGATTTTCGTACAGGATATTTACGACATCGTTTCATTTGTCATGTACAAAATGATGTAAAATGTAGTGTACGAGAATAGTCCCCCTAGCCTCTCAACTGGTTGAAGCTGTTGACATTGCTTTTCGCTTCGCGTGTTAAGTTGGTATTAGAGATAGAATAGAAGTATATAATGATTATATTCCTGCGTAATCCTGTACTTTATACGCTACAGAATCCGATTTCAATGCATAATAAGTTCAAGTTAGAAATAAAGTATTAGTTATGTACGTAAAAACACGTATAATGCGATAACAAGCGATGCTTTTGGGCCAGAAGCTTTATATCAAAATACAATTACTGACATTACCTACTTTATATTATCTAGTACAATGTGTTACAAGTATCAGATATAACAAAATATCCTACGATTACGTTCTAAGAAAATACTGTTCAATTACTTTTACATGTCAATGAAAGTGATTAAATGACCATTAGTAACAAGGAATGCTTTTAATAAATTGTACTGATTAAGGTACAATGCAGCGACACGGAAAGCAATCGTTAACGAACTTCAGCAATTAATTAAATTAAAATAGAGCTTTGTGTAATAAATGGACAGATTAAGTAAAACAGTTTAATGACATAATTACCTTCTATCATAATTATTGTACAAAATTATCATGTTCGTAATTCAGATGTAACCGACCGAGCTGTGTTTTACCCGTTTTGACAATCAACTTGACTTCGTTGCGACTTTAAGACCTATTATGTGTAAAAAATCAGCTTTTTAAGAGAATCGATAAAAATCGATAAAGTTTTATTTAGCAAGCACATAGGTGATTTTGATTTGGTGAAAAAATTACGATGGAAACGTCGTACACACATGAGAGTTTTTGAATTCGATAGTGCTTCAAAATGTAGAATCATTTGACGTAAAATAGTGATTTTGCCAAAAGTGGCACAAAACACATAAGAGGTCTTAAAGTCGCAACGACGATGATAGAACAGACCGCAACAATGTATCTCCAAACAGGTGTTTTCCGATCCCCTATCTCGTAATCTGGGTGCGTTAGAACACTTTCCAAAAACCCAGCTCATTGAACAATGCGATTCGCGACTTCACTCACACATGCACAGCGCATACCTACACGCAACGCAACACATGCTCGAGGCACGTACGAGGCGCGGCAGCAGCGGACATTGGCCGCCGGAGAAAGCGGCGAATCAGCTGATTGAGTACTATAGTAACCTTTTGCCTTGATTTGCGACTGACGACTGACGACTGACGACTGTCGACTGTCGATATGGATCGCCGTGACGCGACGGAGCAACGACACTTACAACAGCTGAAACAGTTGACGATCAAAGTCACTGGCGGATTGCGTAGTAACGCAGACGTTATCCATCTTTACAATCGGTACCGTAGTACCGCTATAGTCAGATTCATTCAGATACTTGTCTACTGACTTCTGATAGTATTTGTATGATATGCTCTAAAAGCAAACGGAAAGCACAAGCTTCCTTTCTCGAACCAAAACATCAAGGTACTAAGACTACTGTAAAATTGGAAGCTTAAATCAATAAACCTATAAAAAAACAAATTTACTAACAGTTCAGGATCTAGATTTTTCAGGTGTCTGTAAACAAGGGAAGGTTGCAATGATACTAATGGAATGACTAATATATTGACATATGTGAGAATAATTCGAATAACAACAGTCAACAGCCTTGCTGATGTCCCGACGCAACATTCGTCTAAGAGATGCGTGAGTCAGACTTGCGACAGTACGTAAACTCCTTGAATCTAATATGTTGTGGGAAAGCCACTTACACAACCGTTAATGAGGACATTGGGTGTCAGAAATTATGTTATGTTTACGTTTGGTCAAGATTGGTCAGACTTTAATGAAGGACCTTCGCTAGCTCACGTTCTATCGTTATTAGTCATTGGGTTATACAACTCGTATCACATGTATGTTAATGTAAGCAAAAGCAAGCAACTACCCATAATTGTTCCACTGCTGGGCTCGGGGTCTCCTCTCAGATTGTGAGGGTTAGGCCATAGTCTACCACGCTGGCCAAGTGCGGATTGGTAGACTTCACACACCTTCGAGAACTTTTATGGAGAACTCTCCGGTGTGTAGGTTTCCTCACGATGTTTTCCTTCACCGAAGCAAGTGATAATTAACTTGTAATACGCACATAATATTTGAAAATCAGAGGTGCGTGCCAGGATTTGAACTCAGGCCCCTTCGTTCGGGAGACCAACGTTCTACCGCTAGGCTATCACTGCTGCTTAATGTGCTGCTGCACATGTATGTAAATACAACTTATTTATTGACTACTAGTCACTCGTAGCTATGTTACTCGCTAGGGTGTTTGATGATGCTGCTGTAGACTACGAAGCATCAAAACCTGACCTATAATATCATTTGCGGATGGATGAAGCGTCATTTATTCTGTAGACAGTAGTAACAAGTGACTTTACACAATATATAGCATAGTTACTTTCATTACTTCATTTATACAAAAAAAACTGCGACTGCTGGTGTTTGGTATTTTATGCACAAATACCCAACTTAAAAAAATTACAGGAAAATATTTAACATCAATCCCGCCCATAAAATCATAACATACAAACGCCCCGATAATCCCAGGTGAGCATACAACCTGGATGAAATCTAAACATCCAACCATCTCCACTCACTTTCAAAATGATAATGTTAATACGATTAAATGTAACTTAGTGCCTAAGGTAAGCGATGTATGAAAAAAAAGACGTTTACAAAATAGTTGTCAAACATCGCAGTATCTGACCCGCGGGCCGCGCCGCACACCGGGCGGCAAAATGCCCGGGCGGCGGTGTGCCGGGCAAGGTGAAATCCCCCGCACTTGACATTCGCGGACATGGTCATTGCCGCGCACCTCAGTGAAAGTTACGCGAGGAGGGGGAGGGGGGGGATGTGTGTCACTGGTAGACCTAGCCAGACGCCGCGCGACTGAATGGTACCGCCGCCGTAGTACCTCGCTTAAGCAAGCTCGCTTTAACAACTCTGAGGAAAACATGCTAGCATACTACGAACTACTGGTAACTAGATAATTATTTTCTGAAGAACACGCCTTTCGCAAAATTTTATTAGTATTGGCGTCATAAATATATCTTAAACCTTAACTATATTAACATAATGTAACTTCAAGTTTATAGCTCACATATCTGAAAAGTTAACGCACTTATTAGCTTGCTCTAAACCAAAACACGCCAGTAAAATTGTGTTAGTATAACTCAACAAGAAGGATGCTAGTCGTACATGAATGAATCCAACTACCATTAGGAAAAATTATATTGCAAATCTTTACGTAATATTAAGCCAAAAGAGTGCATTTTTAACCGACTTCAAAAAAAGGAGGAGGTTCTCAATTCGACTGTATTTTTTTTATGTTTGTTTCCTCAGAGCTTTGGACTGGGCGAACCAATTTTGATGATTCTTTTTTTAATCGAAAGCTGGTGGCTGTCATGTGGTCCCACATAAATTTTATTGAGATCTGACAATGGCATCCATGCAACCACATAAGTCGTAAATTTGTGTTAAGATGTGCGCGACAAATTGACGAATAATGGTGGTCACTCACGGTCATTCCATCGCGTCATTTTTGGAGCCACGCCAAACGACATATGTCAAAATGGCGTGATTGGACATACAAATTTTTTAAATCACGCCATCAGTTTTTCACATTCACGATCAAATTTTGGCTGTATATCACGCCATTTGACGCGATGGAATGACCGTGAGTGTCCACCTTAACTCAATATCATGCCAACCGATTTCGATGATTCTTTTTTTAATCGAAAGCAGGTGCTTGTCACATGACAAGACAACATACCACATGGTCTCACATGAATTTGAACGAGATCTGACAAGTAGTTTTTGAGACTTTGAAGTCGGTTATTTTTTGTTAGTAAAATTTAGCTTATTGTCATACGTTATTACTGTATGGTTAATTTCTTTGATAGCCTGGTCTTAAATCTCAATAACTGGGTTCAGTTAAGTAGGGACCTTTACCTCGAGAGTTCCGGGTTCGTTACTCAGCCAGGCCACTGACGTCGGTACAGACATGCGACAGACGTCCATACGTGTATGATAGTCTTATCTTTATATTGTTAGTAGGTTACACTTTGCCAACGATTCGCATTTGAATCGATCCACACCACGTTCATTTAGAGGGAGACTTATGCCTTTTGTATGCCTTTAGTGGGTGTTGGAGCCAATGTGTAGATCTAGACTCTAGATTGCTGGCAACACTGGGAATCATAATGACAGCTTGTGTAAGTGTTCAGGATTCAGTACCATTTAAAGTCGATTGGACCATCACCTGACATGCTCCTACAAAACAAGTAAGTTAACGCTCTCAAGCTAACTTCGTTACGTGATACATATGCTAGTTTCTAGTAAACGGGCATGCGCAATGCAAAGATGTAGCAAGGAGACAAGATCTGAGCGTGTTGCTTCTATATTTATTTAGATGTATGTGTGCTAAACTCACGCTAGTTTTTAGCATGTGTATCTGAGGCCTTATGCTAGGATTCCCTGTTACGACAGACATGCCACAGACAACGTAGACTGAAGAAACGTTTCTCTTATCTGCCGCATAAATATTTACTCTGAGCCTCGCGATTCAGGCTTGTCATATCCTGTGTGTGACATCTTTCTTGGCAAGCTTTTATTCATTTACTACAACTACATTAATAGTAATTACAGGATTATTCATTAAGCATTATGAAAATGTCATATCATGAGAATATAATTGGTCACCCTTTTTTTTTCGAAATAAGGCAGTGTTTGCATAATTATTAGTACCTAGTATTAATTGGTAAACTTAATATTTTACATATATTTCAATTATGACCCTTTTAAGCTGTGTTGTGTCTAATGTTGGCAACGTATTATAGTAGATCGCCTAAATAAAGTGATGCTAGCTCATTGGTCTCCACCTTACTATGGTATTTAACAACTTCTTTGAAAGATAACAAATTCTTTGAAAGAATACGTATAGTAAATTAACGGCCAATGCGTAATGATCCACACCAATTGTTCAATCCTTTAACACTGGTCGGTGTGAAAGAAAAAGTAAAACCCTTCCAAAATTGACACTTATTGTCAAAGAAAAAAATATCGCGAGTTGCGTCAACTCCGTTAAGAAAGATCGGTTGAATTCACGACGTTCGTGGAGTTTCCATCTTAAGAAGACCATAACGTTTATGGTGCTGTCCTCCGGCCGTGCCGTGAAAATTTGAAGCAGTCGTGCGCAGCGCAATCCTGCGACATTGGATGTTAAGGTTGGTGGGTTCTTTCTTACTGATTTTGGTATTGGATTGGACATACTACCAACCTACTGCTTCATACATACATACATACATTCATACAGTCCGCTTACATATATCGAAGGATCGCCCCTGCGATTACCGCACAATTTTTTGTGGTCCTTCGAGCCGGATATAGAGTAGGCAATTCTTTATTCATTTATTTTATGTGACATAATATATTTAGTTTGCACGTTGCAATGGCTAAAAAGGGTCAGAAGGTTCAGGAAGTGTACGAGGAGTGCATAGGTGATGTTGAATTAAACGTTTTAATCAACAAAAAGCAAAGAATTTTTGAACAATTACAAATAATATCTGACATGTCATTAAATGTAAGTGACAGCAATGTTCGTGAAATGTTTCTATTGCGTGTCACGGATATAGATGAACTACGTTCATCTTTCGAATTATGCATTTTTGAAATTTATAAATGTCAGTTACAAGCTGGTATGAAAACCATATTTCAAAGTCAGGAATTGAATAGTTTTGATGAGTTGTATTTCCGTATAAAATTGATTTCTTCAAAATTACTAGCGAACGTTAAAACTGAAAAAACACAGTCGTGCATCGAATCTAGGCCACGTCTTCCAAAATTGGAGTTGTTTTGTTTCGATGGAAATATTGAGAATTTTAATACTTTTTACAAGACATTCTGTTCGTTGGTTCATAATCAGCCTCAGATACCTAATATAGATAAATTTCACTATTTACTCTCATGTATCAAAGGTTCCGCTTTGAACATAGTCAAAAGTATTCCGATATCTGCTAATAATTACGATATAGTTTGGCAAGCTTTACTCGACAGGTATCAAGATAACCGAATGTTATTTGGGAATTATTTAGATAAAATGTTAAACTTTACACCTATTGCGAAGGAATCATCCTTTCAGTTGAATAATTTCTTGGAAACCTTTGATAACTCATACAAAGCTATACAATCTCTTGATATTGAAGATTTGAATAGTTACATTCTGTGTCATATAGCATTACGCGCCTTGGATCCATACACTCGTAGATCATTTGAACAAAGTATCAATCAGAAGTCGATACCAAAATTCTCTGAATTGATTTCTTATGTTACTAATCAAATAAAAGTGTTGGATCATTCTAGTTCTTATGGTGCTAGTACAAGCAACCAAAACGTTGTACAGAATAAACGTCAACCAGATGTAAGTAGGTTTACGGCGCGAACTAGAAACAGTGCACAGAAAAACTACGCGCATGCATCGTCATCAAACTCAAAAAATAATTTATCTTGTTTGCATTGCGGAGACAATCATATGATATATCGCTGTGCTCAATTTCGTAAATTGAGTGCTTCGCTACGAATCAGCCGTGCTGATGAGTTGAAGTTATGTCATAATTGTCTTAAACCTAATCATACTGTTGAACAGTGCAGGAGTGTATTTAAATGCATTATTTGTGAGCGACCACATAACTTATTATTGCATCAGGACGTAACGAAAACGTTTCTCGCTTCCTCTTATGACTCCGGTAATGCATCGATTCCTGTAAGCGCGCCCGCCCAGTCGGGAGGCCCTTCAACTGATAATAATAACAGTTACAGTACGGTTTTGTTGGGTACCGCGATTGTTTATATTTTAGACAACTTTAACGTCTATCAACCATGTCGCGTATTAATTGATTCCGGTGCACAATCCAATTTTATTTCCGCTGCATGCTTACAACGTTTAGGTTTATCTCAACGTAAATGTCCGTTTAGCATTTGCGGATTAGCTGATGGTTTAGTTAAGAACTACGGCATGACGTCATGTAGCTTAAGGCCGCGTCACACTGATAAACCTGTTTTTAATATTGATGCTGTTATTCTTCAGAAAGTAACTTCAGATTTACCTACCATTAAAATTCCTGAGCATATAATAAAACAGTATGATAATTTATTTTTAGCTGATCCTCATTTCTATAAGCAATCGCCAATTGATTTAATTTTAGGCGGTGACGTTTTTCCCCATATTTATAGTGGGAAGAAAATTATCATGGGTCCCAATATGCCAGCCGTGCTGGATAGCATATTTGGGTATATTATCACAGGTAAACTAATTACCCCGTCGACTTGTGACGTCACGGATGTGAACGTTGTAGCGTCTACAACGTTGGTGTCGTACACCACTGATGATCATTTAAATGATACTCTTAAGCGATTTTGGGAAATAGAGTCCTCGCCGTGCGATGTTCCTTTAAATCCCGATGATGAAGTCGCTGAAAAATTATATATTGAGAAACATTATCGTGACGAAAGTGGCCGATATGTTTCACCTATTTTACTAAAGCCAAATCACGAACCGTTAGGTAATTCGTTTGACACAGCCTTTAGGAGACTCACGCATGTCGAGCGCCGACTTGCGCGCTCACCCGAGTTCCAGAAGGCTTATTCTGATTTTCTGAAGGAGTACGAGTCACTGGGACATATGGAGCTATATCGTGGTACGGAGCCGTCTAAATATTTTATACCACATCACTGTGTGTTACGGCCTTCTAGCTCCACAACACCGTTGCGTGTGGTCTTTGATGGATCACAGAAAACTAGTACTGGGGTGTCACTAAATGACAACCTTTTGACCGGCCGTAAATTACTTCCAAATATTTTAAAAATTATTATTAACTTTCGTCTCTACGACGTGTGTTTTACGGCGGACGTGTCAAAAATGTATCGAGCCGTGCTCATCGACCCCGCTGATAGGTGTTATCAACACATATTATGGCGTGATGCACCGTCAGACCCAGTACAAGTTTACGAGCTGAAAACGGTCACTTACGGACTGCGTAGCGCGCCTTACACGGCTATTCGCACGTTGCTTCAACTTGCCCAAGACGAACGGTCAGACTGTAAGGCTTCCCGAGTTCTAGAAGAGGGTGTCTACGTCGATGACTTTTTGTGGTCATGTCAATCTGTAGATGAAGCTTGTACCTTACAAGACGGCTTAATGAGTCTTCTGAAAAAAGGCGGGTTTGAATTACGTAAGTGGGCTAGCAACTGTCCCGAGCTACTGACACGAATGAAATCAGAACAAATAACGCAAATAAATTTTCAAGATGATACGTTATCATCATCCTTAAAAGTCCTGGGATTGACATGGTTGCCCTCATGCGACTTCTTTTCATTTAATTATAATTTAAAAGATAATGACGGAACGAAACGTTCAGTACTTAAGCTGCTGGCTAGTATTTACGATCCGGTTGGTTTTATTTCGCCGTGTACTTTCGTTGCCAAATGTATCATGCAGGATCTTTGGAAACTGAGCCTCGGCTGGAATGACCGTTTACCATACGAATTGTTACAAAAATGGGATAAATTTATCGGTCAATTACCGATCCTTTCACAACTTCGCATTGAGCGACATCTTCTAGTGAATTCGTTTGTAAATGTACAATTAATCGGTTTCTGTGATGCGTCATCACTGGGTTACGCAGCTTGCATATATCTTCGTAGTACTGACAAGGATGGGAACGTCAAAGTCAAACTACTGACGAGCAAATCTCCATTGAAGCCATTAATGTCTATCCCTAGGCTTGAACTTATGGCAGCCGTGCTGTTATCGAAGCTAGTTCGTTTTGTTGTACAAAACGTTAAAGATTTTAATTTAACAATAGTTGCCTTTAGCGACTCGAGCGTAGTTTTGTCGTGGCTACAGACTCCGCCATACAAGCTAAAAGTGTTCGTGGCTAACCGTGTTAGCGAGATTGTTGATGTGATTCCGCCCAATTGCTGGTTTCATGTAAACAGTGAGAACAATGCAGCCGACCTCTGTTCGCGAGGCGCGCTGCCTGAACAACTTTTAGCAGTAGCGGACGAATGGTTTAGTGGCCCTGCATGGCTTGCTGGAGATCCGCGTAGTTGGCCAAGAAGTACATTAATTTTAAAAGAAAATGATATTATTCCAGAACTTAAAACTAACGTAGACACATTTACCTTTAATTCTTACAATTTAAATAACTTCAATGATCTTGAACGTTCCTTTAATAATATTTCATCCTTTAGTAAACTCGAGCGCGTAACAGCGTGGTGTCTTCGTTTTATAAATAATTTAAAATGTAAAAAATCTGATCGAACATTTGGTTCACTAAAGTCTTGTGAGTTAAAGCATGGACATGATTTAATTATCAAAGTCATTCAAAATAATTATTTTTATTCCGAAATACAAATGTTGGCAAAGGGAACTCATGTATCATCCCTTCGCAAACTAACTCCCTTTATAGACCCTGATAATTTCCTCAGGGTGGGGGGTCGAATACAACAGTCGGATTTACCATATAATGTAAAACATCCGGCACTATTACCCAAGAAGTGCCACATAACAAATTTAATAATTGATTATTTTCATAAATTGTACATGCATGTAGGACCGCGCACCTTGCAAGGCATTTTGAATAACAAATATTGGATAATAAATGCTCGTAGTGTAATTCGTTCAGTTTTGTCAAAATGTCGGGCTTGTTTTAAATTTCGTCCATACTCCACACAGCCTATGATGGGTACGTTACCTGCAACTAGGCTTAAGGCCAACAAGGTGTTTGACCATGTTGGTTGCGATATTGGTGGTCCATTCTTTATAAAAGAAGGTATGCGGCGAAACGCAAAGGTTACTAAGGCATATTTATGTTTATTTGTATGTTTCTCTACAAAAGCAGTGCACCTAGAGGTGCTCTCAGATTTATCTTGCGAATGTTTTCTGGCCACATTTGATCGTTTTGTGGCACGCCGCGGTCTCTGTAGTTGCTTATATTCCGATTGTGGAAAAAACTTTATTGCAGCAGCTAAACATTTAAAAAACGTTACTAATTATTTTAATTCTACGTCTAATTCTGATGAAATTCTTTCTGGATTATCGTCGCGAGGCGTCGAATGGCGTACGAACCCGCCTAATGCAGCTTCCATGGGTGGTCTGTGGGAGGCAGGCATAAAATCCGCCAAACATCATCTCTACCGTGTAGTAGGTGATAGGTCCTTGACTTTTGAGGAGTTAAGTACCTTATTTTGTAAAATTGAGGCAATTATGAACTCGCGACCATTATGCTCCCTTTCAAATAATCCTAATGAATTTGAAGTTCTGACTGCGGGTCATTTTTTAATTGGACAGAATTTATTAACTGTTCCGGAATATAATTTTGAAGATGTTCAGATGAATCGATTGTCACGTTGGCAATGTATTCAAAGGGCATCACAATCATTTTGGAAGCGATGGTCAAATGATTATTTGCACACTTTACAGCAAAGAGAAAAGTGGTTCACCTCAATTCCAAATGTTAAGAAGGGTGATTTAGTGCTTCTTAAATCTAACTTAACCAAACCTTTGCAGTGGCCTCTTGGCAGAATAGAAGAGGTTCACCCTGGTTTTGATAACATTGTACGTGTAGTTACTGTACGCACGCAAACTGGGGTTTATAAAAGACCAGTAAATAAAATCTGCCCATTGCCATATGCAAACTAAATATAAAATTAGGTTATTAGGTTAGGACTTTGATTAGGCTCATACACTCAAATTTTTACTTAACACTAACAAGTTTCTTTATTTTATTTTGAATTATTTCGTAAATATTCATTAACACAAATTATTAACACACTCATTCTTCACACACCGACACTATTAGGAAATCATCACACTGATTTCGGTGGGGGGTATGTTCAATCCTTTAACACTGGTCGGTGTGAAAGAAAAAGTAAAACCCTTCCAAAATTGACACTTATTGTCAAAGAAAAAAATATCGCGAGTTGCGTCAACTCCGTTAAGAAAGATCGGTTGAATTCACGACGTTCGTGGAGTTTCCATCTTAAGAAGACCATAACGTTTATGGTGCTGTCCTCCGGCCGTGCCGTGAAAATTTGAAGCAGTCGTGCGCAGCGCAATCCTGCGACATTGGATGTTAAGGTTGGTGGGTTCTTTCTTACTGATTTTGGTATTGGATTGGACATACTACCAACCTACTGCTTCATACATACATACATACATTCATACAGTCCGCTTACATATATCGAAGGATCGCCCCTGCGATTACCGCACACCAATGTAGCAGGGAATTAAGCACAGACGTATCTCGTGTTATAGAAACGGTGTATAAAAAATCGAGTCCCGTTTCTTCCGCAGTGTCATAAAAATGACATGATAATTAGCTACATGACACATTCATCCTTCAGCCTCTCCTAATGGCCGATGAGTCAGTCCGCAACACCGTGGCACAGTGATGAAGCAACACTGCACACTGGGCTGTGGGCTGTGGGCGGTTCTTTGTTGTTACGCGACAAAACTGCGTTATCTACGTTATTCGGTGATCGATTTAATATTAGAGGCGATGAAAGTGTGTAAAAATGTTTCTAGAAACGTTTTGCAGCAAGTTATCAGTTCTTCCTAGTTAGAATACCTTGATGATATTACTCAACGTCATCTCATCGCCTTTTAAAAAATCATAACTATAGTCTGTTTAAAAATAACGGAGAAAGAAATACATAATACAGTGCACACTAAGTAGAAGTACAGTGAGACGTAAATGCTTCAAAAATGATTCAGGAGTTAGGTATCTTACCAACATAAGAAACTTAGGTATAGTCACCAAAAAGTTTGACTTCATGTGGTCAATCAATTACTCGCCCAATTTTTGTAGTCTATTTTTAACCGACTTCAAAAAAGGAGGAGGTTCTCAATTCAACTGTATTTTTTTTTATGTTTGTTACCTCAGAACTTTGGACTGGGCAAACCGATTTTGATGATTCTTTTTTTAATCGAAAGCTGGAGGCTGTCATGTGGTCCCATATAAATTTTATTGAGATCTGACAATGGCATCCATGAGTAAACCACATAAGTCGTAAATTTGTGTTAAGATGTGCGCGACAAATTGACGAATAACTCAATATCACGCCATCCGATTTCGATGATTCTTTTTTTAATCGAAAGCAGGTACTTGTCATGTGGTCTCAGATAAATTTGAATGAGATCTGACAACTATGTAGTTTTTGAGACTTTGAAGTCGGTTATTTTTTGTTAGTAAAATTTAGATTATAAAATCTGAGAACCAATCAAATTACCTAAGTAGTAATTAAGTATTTGTCGAAGTATCAGTAGTAGTAATGTGTATCTGTATAAGTGATTAGATAATAATATTCAATTCAAAATCATTTAACCACATCATTTTATGAATGCACTTGCAATGGATGATTTTTTTTTAGTTTTTACTACTTTTTCAAAATGTTGTTTTTGTTATATGAAGATGAAACGACAACAAAAATCCTTATATGTAAGAATACAACAATTTTTTATGTAACTAACTGACGAACAAGCAGACGCCACCTGATGGTAACTGACCACTCGCCCGTGGCCGAGCAACAGTAACACCACGCCACTTATGCCAACATAAAAAAGAGAAGAAAAGAACACATGCATAAGCAGTAAATAACACTTTTAGGTACTCCGGCGATACCACAGCTAAATAATAAATGGCATCAATAGAAAAACTTTTCAGTGAGGCCAAAAATTATGTCAATTGATGATATTGAGGTATTTTTAACCGACTTCAAAAAAGGAGGAGGTTCTCAATTTGACTATACTTATATATTATTTTATGTTTGTTACCTCAGACCTTTCGACTGGGTGAACCAATTTTGATGATTCTTTTTTAAATCGAAAGCAAGTGCGTGTCATGTGGTCCCACATTTTGAGCGAGATCTGACAAGTCGTTTTTGAGTAATTTTGAAGTCGGTTATTTTTTTTTAGTAAAATTTAGATTATCATAATAATGTTTTGGCGCTTCAGTTACACACACATGTTATCGAAATGAGCAACGAAACTGGTTTTGTAATAGGACTGAAAACCTTTAACCCACAAACTAACTAGTTCGGAACTGTTCGATTATTTTAACCCAAACATGCGCGAGGTTTAACAACAGCTAGTAGCGGTTGCATAGAGTGGGAGGTCGGAACAATCCCATAATATTGCTTTTGTAACAACATCATTTTGACCTTATTGACATTCTCATGCCTTATTTCCTTTTAGCGAAAATTATACCGAAATATGGGGCATTTCATGAATATAAATGTTTAATCCTTCTGTAAGTTTTAGAAATATTTATACAAATCAGTGAAACCTGCATAGCAACCGAAATTTGACTGTAATTCATTTTGTCGAAGAGTTTCCGCATAATTATAAACATTAAAATTTCCAAACCTCTGACTCGTCCGTGCGCGTAATAATAAATATGCTGAAAAGGGTATATATACAGTTTTCACAATTTCACAATCCGGGCAAGTGCGTGTCAGGCACAATTTGGGATTCCGAATTAGTAAGTTTATCCGTTATCGACTATTACCTACTCATTAACTACTTATGCTAGCGTTAGCGTAAGTGATAGTTTTCCTTGTAAATTCATCATATTATAACCTATTTTTAAGAATTTTTTTAACTGTCCAAATCCAACCGAAGGGGGACACTTGACTCTAACCAAAATTATCACTTTAAAGCCAAATATTTCGAAAAAGGTCAGTAATTAATTGCAAAAATGGTCTTAAAAGATCAATAATATTTTTGGAGAACCTTTTCAACGATACCCCACACTATAGGGTACGCGAAGAAGAAAAAATTCATCCTCACGTTACCTGTAGGGGAGGTACCCTGAAAAAATGTTTTTCAGTATTTTATTCCTCGATTCTGGAGTTTTAATAAATATGTACATATATCCATGCCAAATTACAGCTTTCTAGCACTAAGGGTCTCGGCCGGCGCTTGCTTCGTACATACAAACGGACGGACTATTAGGGTTCCGATTTTTCTTCGGAACCTTAATAAAAAACTGAAAGTGTAACCCTAAATTAGCAGTATGGGATAAACCTAACCCATGTCTGTTATAACATTATAAAGTGTCCTGATGTATTAATAGGAGATAGATATCATTAATTTAATTCATCAAAGATGATGCGAAGGAAAGACAGTAAAGTAGGTGTTAATATATAAGAATGTGTACATTACCTGTAATTTTGAAAGAAGATGATGTCCAGCCGTGGGGTGTCAAATCCAACACATTATAAACTGTCTCCACTGCTTACTGTTCGATAACGACACTAACACGTCAGTTCAGTGAACACAGACACAAGTCCCCGCTCTGCCGGACAGATCAAGAAGTCGCCGTAAGAAGTAGACTAGAAAAGAGAAATGACAGACTTTAACGTGAGGCCTAAAAGACCCTATCGAATAGTTTACTGTTATACCTATACTCACCTATTGTAGGGTTGGTTAATCGTTAAATTTTTTTTAATTGTCAACGGTTTTTGGAAATATGAAGAGAGGTAGAGCTGGGAATGTATGTTTTAAAGAAAAATGTTTATTAATTCGGTTATTTAAGTGTAATTTAACTAAAGATATGAAAATTAATTGTAATTTAATGTCGATAAGAATATTGTGCAACTTGACCTACTTTTGAAAATACCGTAAGTAGGTACCGGTCTACATAAAACAATATTCAGAAGAGCGGTTTAGTATTATTTAAATATTTTTTTCTCTTCTAACAGTAAATATCAATGAAAAAGTTACTAGCTTCATTAATATTAATTATTAATCTTTAATTGATTGAAAAATTCCACGTGTATTATATTTTACCGTATAGTCAGGAGATTAAATAAGTTATTGACATAAGAAAACAAAGAATTGTTTATTAATTCGCGCCGGCACGAGTACGCGCCGTTAAAACTGTAAAAAAACCAGTTAAACGACCTTCTGTTATCAGCCGAAAAGCGAACCCAAATAGATGTACGGAAAGACCCACTTCGCGATAGCTGTTTCTGCTAAAACCGATTGCAGTTTACGTGTATGTATCGTTTATCAGTCAGTATTGTAAAACGTCATTTTCAGGTCGGGTGCGTTTACACACTTCGATTAAAGGCATGCAGTTAGTGACAGAAAAGAGGGAAAAAGGAAAACGTGTGATTGGCATAAATAAAAAGACTGGAAACAACCAAACGGAAGCAATTCGATAGGAGATAGAGCTAAAAATAAATAAAAAAACGCAAGAAAATCGACGTCCAGATCACTGTTGTCATCCACACTGCACTTTATTGATGCCAATTACGATTCCCCGTGTAAATACAGCACTGGAAAATTTGGAAAAATAGTAATCGCTCGTGTAACGTACACTGTAACTTGGAGAGTCACTGTTCGGTATCGGTACGGTACGGTAACGGTACAGGGTGCACTTCACTCCGGACGGGCGGTCGCGCCGCGGGTCGCCGACTGACTGGCTGCGCGCGCGCACCCCACTCACTTCCCACCAAAAATTTTCTACCACCACTCGAAGGGGAGCGACAGCTACGGCCCGCTACGTCTGTAGACTTGAGACTTGAGATCACATCTACGACACGCGGTCGTAGTACGACAGTTGTGATAACGTTCTGAAGTCATATAAGTAAAAAGCTCAATTAAGCTTTTAATTTGGAGATAATTTATGCACTACAGAATATTTATACCTGAGCCTTTATGTAGTACATATCTACTATTAAATAATCTATTATTGATGTTTAATTTAAGTAAGTTTTAACTAGAAATACACCTGTAACTTTTGAGCATTTGCGATACAAGATTGCTCTACTCAAATTAAATTCTTACTGCAGAGTATCAGTAATTTAGTCCTTTACAAACCATAAAAATATTTGACACTTGACTCCGTTTCTCAAAATTAAACCAATTCATAAATTTTCAATTTAACCATAACATATTTTTTTTTAATTTGACGTTAACAATATTTTATTATTTTAATATTTAATCAAAAATTACGAGTATAATGACATTACTAATTGCGTTGCGATTACTTTTTAACTCGCGGAAGTCTAATGATCCGCATATTAACTTAATTATTGGTAATAATTAGAAAATGGCTTCTAGATACTTATTGCTAATGCCCTACAAATAAGGATTAACTATTCTTTTATCTAAGAATAGGTTCCAAAAGCGTTACGTCATCTCACGGTAAAGTATTTTGTACAATATTCCGTAAGCTATTAAATAACGGCAATGGTACATAATTTTCTCATATGTACATGTATTCATACAATTTATAATCATTCAATGAAAGCAAATTATAAAAAAGTCTAAAAATATTAAAAAATACGCATTAATATAGTTTCCATTTAATTATTTTGGAAGCGGCGCATTTCTCCTAAAGTTGAGCTCCCCTGTGGTTTGCTATCTCGCTGCGTATACGCACACTCTCCCATCGCAACACGCTCACCCACACAGCGACAGCAGCAGGCCTACAGACCTACAAACAATACTTTCTTTTCAACATTTGCTTACGGGGAAGGCTTTAAAGTCGAATATTGGTCAGCGGAGCGCGATCTAGAGATGGCAAGCTTGTTAGTAAGTAGGCCACCCGATGGTTTTCTTCAAAGGCCCTAGTGAGGGCCTCCGAAGTCCTCTTTAAGGCAACGCGGCTCAGCTTGTACACTAATTTGTCTCAGTTGTTACAAAGCCGTATCCGGATTGGAACATTTTTAGAACTTGTATTTTGACGTCGAGGAAACACACCTGTGTATAAGATACGAAATTAATCATGGATGGTAGAAATAAATTGAGTGGAATAATGTAAAAGGTTATTTTTTACTAAAATATTAGAGCCTAACGACTTGTTAGATAAATCAGTGACCAAAAGCGTGAGGCTACTTCGTCTGTCGTTGTAGAGGTTGACAGTTGGATGGATGACCGCTGGTATCAGAGCACAAAAGGCACGTGAATGAAGCTCCGGTTGTTGTCCGGTTATCATGAGATAACAGTCGCCTAGTCGTTGAGCTTTATCGAAGGCCATGAACTTCCGGCACTAGGATGTATTGCCAATAAATGGAAGATACCATTCAGTGTTGAAGCTGCTTGGTGAAGAACGCCATATCTCGCTACGGAGTTTCTTATCTCAGACAAACACTTACCGCAGTTACGTAACTTATAAAAAAAAATCATAACATTAATAAAATTCATAAGTTACAAAGGCACATTAAAGTAAAAGTACTGAAACAGTCTTACTAATAATATTTTTAAACAAAGTTATACTACGAAAAGCCTAATTACTAATTACTAATAAATTTGTTTTTACTAAAAAATGTAATTTATTTCATGCTCATTTAGATGAGCTCAATCATTATTCAAAGTGGCATATAAAAATTCAACAAATCGAACGGAATTCGCTCATAAACCGTTCTTATTCTGCCGTGATATATGACTGCGTATCAAAGGAGAAAAATGTTGAAATACACCGTGATATTGGTCCTTATGTCCTGGTATATACGGCGTACGTTGTATGTGCGTTGCAGTGACTTGTGCGGTGGAGTGTACGATAGTATGTGGGTATGCGGGGGGCTGTGACGTCACGCACGGTACCGTTCGGAGCGATACAGGTGTTAAGGCTACGCACCTTGTGGCTACTTTATTAATGGCTCTTGCTGACTTCGAATTTTACAATGTGGACTTTGGACGCACCGTATACATTTTGGACGCTATGACTATGGTATAAGTAGTCTGAAAATTATAAAGTGCAGTTTGGTATGGTCGCAAGGGCCACGGTATGAAGAATTCCGACATACGCTGACATATAAATATGTCGTATTTGGCATACGCTTTGTTTCAGTTGACCATATTTTCTCATAACCCCATTGCTCTCACAACGTGAAGGTCTTAATCTTAAATGTTTAGCGATAATTTTAGCGGTTTTGGAAACTGCGCCTTAATATGTTATATTCTTTAAAATTTACGTATTATCAACGTAATTACGAGTAACGAATGCCCCTTAACAATGATGCGTGTGACGCGCGCGGCGTGCGGCGTGCAGCGTGCGGCTCGCGGCTGCGGCTCGCGGCGTACAGCGTGTTACTGATGCGCTGCTCATTACAGAAGCTCTAATTGTTGGCTCATCTCTGATTCACGCCGCACTTTTTGGATCAATTACCAAGTACTTAACCCTGTATCGGTACATACATATACAAACTAGAGCTGATATGTAGACATCTCCTCAATGAAAGGCTTTCAATATTCTTGGAACTGATTATGGATTAAAACCTCACCTCAATCTCAATGATAGCCATCGATATTCAAAAACTATCAATCCAACTTCACCTGTGACTAGCTTCGCAAATCGATAAAATATTTCTTGTCAGTTCATACACAACTTTTTAACTAATTACAGGATCTTTTTCACGGAAATGCACGAAATAAATTACACGAATGGCACATGATTTCAATATTATGACATTAGTGTGACAGGATTAATGTTGACTAATGAGGAATGAAGCTAAACGATGCAAATTGTTAAATGTAGTTCGTTAACTAATGAAGTGGAATTATTTATTTGCGAGGAGTTCGTGGTGACCGGTTCCCTGAGAGCTTTATTTTGTGCATACAATTTATAAGATACAGCACTCTGCACAAGGCTTTGTCCGCGATAATAACCGACTTCAAAAAAGGAGGAGATATTCAATTCGACTGTATTTTTTATGTTTGTTTGTTTTGTTGTTTCGACAGGTTGAACCGATTTTGATGATTCTTTTTTAATCGAAAGCTGGCGCTTGCCATGTGGTTTCAGATAAATCTGAGCGAGATCTGACGAGTAGTTTTTGAGTTATTTTGAAGTCGGATTATTTTTTGTCAAGAATTATTCGGGAAAATAAGTATGTCTATTCCAAATCATAGTCTGTGTGCTTGTGTAGAAATTTAGGAAAATTCATTTCGTAGTTTTTGCGTGAGAAAGTAACAAAAACCCTTAAAACCATACTTTTCACATTTATATTAGTAAGACGTTGTCAACGAGGGACCTTTCATAACAAAACCTCCACTGAAGTATAACGTTCCTCTATGCCTCCTCAGTTGTAAGGAGATCCACGGCTCCACGCTAAATAATGGCGTCAGACAACCAGGGCTCAGTGGTACAGCAACACTATAGTTCCATTTATCCGATTGATTACTTAGTTATTTAGTGACTTACTTCACAATACCATAATACGAGTACCTAGTGCCAGTTCTTTGTTTCTTTTTCTTCCCTCATCCTTGGCCGGCAACGCGTCAGTGATGCCTTTGGTGTTGCTGATGTCCATGGGGAACGATAGCCACTTACCAAAAGATGGATCATCAGCTCCTTTGCCGGCTATTTCCATAAAAAACCTAGTAAAAATAGTAATAACGTAATAACAAAATATCACCTAATAAATGTGCCTTCTGGATAGATGCTCGGTAAATTACTGAGGATTATATTTGAATGTAGATGGGTTACTGAGATAGGTAATCAGTGGTTCGAGCTTAATGATAACGTGATAGAATTAAACAGTCTTCTTCTACTGTTCAATCCAAATAATAAGTCGCTTCTGTTTAAGGTCGCTACGCGTGGCTAAGCGTTGTAGTCTCCGCATACATTACATCTATTTTCGGGGCTACCCAACGACTCATGGAAAATTTGTGACACGTATCTGATGAGATGTTTAAATGCTCAACAGATGTAAACACAAAAATATCAATATACAAATGAGACACCTGTGACCTCCTTTAAATAGGACTGCGTTCATTCGATTTATTATAAATGCATATTGGCAGCAGTTGTCACTGACCACCGAATACCAAAATAAACTTGGCATAGTAATAAAATCTACTATAAATTTGTAACTTAATATAAACTAATCAAGTGCAAGGTTCTCTGTCACGTTTAACAGGTGACCAAAACAACACATCGAAAATATTAAAATAACGTACCCTTTATGTACCCCTGTCAAAAGGTACTGCAGCTGGGATCGAACCCGGAACTCTGACATTTCTATAACTAGGCAGTCAGGTGGACGCAAACCGGTTTGCTGCGTATCATAAATAATAACGAATTCGGTTTGATATAAGCAAGTGTGATGCGAAGTGACGTAGAGGGTAAAGTGGTCGATCAATCAAATGTTACTAATTACCGAATGACCGCGCCGAACGGCCGGACGCTTCTAGTTGGGTATTCCAATGTTTGTCTTCTGCAAAAAACATATTGATTAGACCACTTAAGTCAGCAGTAGTATTCAACAGTATTAGTATGCGATAGTAAGGTATTGTATGTCATAGATAAGAAAATTTTAAGTCACGATTTTTTTATTTCAGCGAGTCTTTAAATTCACCTGTTCAATGTTCATTGATTAGAAAATCATTATTATCGTTTTACTGACATTTTTAAATACTTTTTAACCGACTTCAAAAAAAGGAGGAGGTTCTCAATTCGACTGTATTTTTTTTATGTTTGTTACCTCAGAACTTTGGACTGGGCGAACCGATTTTGATGATTCTTTTCTTAAACAAAAGTTAGTGGCTGTCATGTGGTCCCACATAAATTTTATTGAGATCTGACAATGGCATCCATGATAAAACCACATAAGTCCTAAATTTGTGTTAAGATTTGTGCGACAAATTGAAGAATAAGTCAATATCACGCCAACCGATTTCGATAATTCTTTTTTTTAATCGAAAGCAGGTACTTGTCATGTGGTCCCACATAAATTTGAACGAGATCTGACAAGTAGTTTTTGAGGCTTTGAAGTCGGTTATTTTTTGTTAGTAAAATTTAGATTATTGTTGGTTAAGTTTTGGCATCTCATTAATATGTCTGTACTGAGAGATTTTCCGGGGAACCATTTACTCTTCTACAAAGTACTCGGTCAGAATTTTCGTATCACAATATATCACACATCTTAACATACATATATCTACATAAATGTCGTTTCATTCTTTTCACTTTCTTTCCTACCGCTTGTATCAAACGACACGAAGTCAAAACTGTGTTTGAATGTCTCTGTCTGTTCGGATTGTGTCCAATTGGTATTTAGATAGATGACGGCACCGCCACACCGCCAGTACCCGACCCTCATGGTTACCGTTACAGACTCGTTGAGACTTGTCGTGGTTCGTCAGTCAGCTTGATGAGTCGACACCCATTTTGGCTACTAATTCCTCATCATCACACTGCAACTGTCTCTTTCATAGTATTTAGTCTGTCATACAGGTACCCTAGTACGGACTCCAGACTCTCACAAAGCAATCTCCTACCTAGAACTTAAGGTAAAATTTAATCCTAAAACTCCGCCGCTGGTTCTACTTTGCCAAATAACAACTCATTAGTAATTTTCCGCTAACTTCAGTTTTGATTAATATTTACAATTAATCTTGTAAGACATCTGGCAAAACATAATTATAATTATCAACCATTTGGCGGACAAGCGCGAAACAAGCGGTCACTTCAAATATTTAACTGTAAGGATAATTACAAGGTGTGTAGTGTAGACACCGTTGTACCGCGGCCGCGTGGCTGCGTCGCCATCGAGATGGATCGCCGAATGGATGGATAGCGGCTACGTCACGCTCGACAGGCACAGCTCGGCGTTGTTGGGAGCGGGAATTAATATGGGTATGACTCCATAACGTACGAGTACATGCCGTATTACGTACAGAATACCTAGATAATTATTATGAAATCCTAGTCTAAAGAGTAATAAGTTTTGTATTTTTATCTTAAGTATCTAGGATGTTTGATGAGACTTCATTTATCGTTTTCTTAAAAACCACACCCCCATACTTGCGCATATATGCGCAACCACTAAATTATTATTTATTGCTGTTCCAGCCAGTAAATGTAAACTTTCATTTATTTCATTTAATTTTGTGGAAACTTATACATAATGGAAATATTTATTTATAATGATTTAAAATAAAATACTTCCCAAATATTCGTACTTACTTACAAATTAGTTGTATTTATTGGGGGTGCGTTCATATTTAAAGTAAGCGATCTCTAGATTTATCATATTGATGAAGTATAACATACAGTTTTATTAAAACTAATTGAACTAATACTAACAAAAAATAAATTACTATAACTTAAAATAATAAAAAGAAAGATCTTAACTAAAGTAAATACTATATTAAAAAAGTATATTTACAAGAGATAAATGTCATCCCAAATTCCCAAATTAGATCTCTAGATTATTTCATTGACTTTGCTATATCTTAAAGTTGGTACAACTACCGTCTATATACCCATAACCCCCCTAATATAGTCTCCGCTGTTCGTCACCTCGGCGCGGCGACGCTCGTCCAAGCGACCGCTCTCCGGTCGACTCGACACAGGTCCGAATCGACGATGATGCGGCGACACACTGACCCCCTTCCGATTATGCGATTTGATATTTGTCGCCTCGTTCCATCTCTTTGTAGACGCTTTCTTATAAGCTTACTTCATTTTATTACAGTTTACCGTCAGTTCTCAAATGTCCTCTTTTTGTATGGTTTTTTGTTTGTTTATACAGCGGCTGTAGCTATTTATGGTTAATGATTGGTTTCAGTGACAGAAACGTTAAGAAGCGCTTTCGTGTTTCCGAGGAGTTTAAAGTTTCTTCGATCCTGGTCATGAGCATTTGTTTAATCACTGTGAAAGGATGGTTCATCGCTATCGGCACAAATTCTAAGCTCTTCTGTGTTCTTCAGAGCACTTAAAACTGTTGGTCTTGGTTGTTAGCGTCAAACCATTTTAGTGGCATAAAAACTTCCGACACTTCTACTTCCCATCTTCCACTTCCATTTTCCTACACTTTATTTCCATTAAAAAAAAACCTGGCTTGCCTCCACCAATCCGCATTGAAGCAGTTGCTGGAACTCTGGGGTTCGTCAGGTAGCCTGTAGTGTGGCTATCATGGTTTGAAGCCAACAAGTCTTACCATAATAATGTTACTTAACAAAACTTCGTCATGGAATTTCAGGATGGACCGAATGAAGTGAACTATGATCAGAATATTAGCGTTTCGTGCTTCCCTGGTTACATTGAATGGTTTGTTATAGAAAAAGTAGATACCACCTCCTTCTCAATAGAACCTTAATGACAAACAAAATCACATAAAAAAGGAGTTCATAAAAACGGTATATTTTAGCCACAGACTATAGCGACGCGTCATGCAATGATTTCACAACCCGACGTCATCTGAAAATTTAATTTGGCCAACCGCCCCGCCGACGCGGTTTTTGTCCAAGTTTTTGTCCAAACGGAATCCGCGATGACCCAGTATTGGTACATCGAGGGCGGAACAGGCGGAATACAACGGAAACAAAATAAAATTTATTTAAAACAAGCTTTTAAATAGTGTTTGTGCTACCGTTGAGTTCCTTCATCTGGAGCCAATCTTGTGGTAGCTGGTGAACCAACCAATCAGCAAGCTAAGTGAAACCTGATAAAAATCATAAATGGTCAACTCACCTTGATGCTGCAAAATTTTGGCTCCTCTTTAGTGATTAACTGTGGAAGGCTCCAGGCGATTATACGTAACGATTAAAGGGTTTAGTGGCAATAGTTCGGTTATTAGTCCGGTCAACCGAACTAATGCAACCGAACTACTGTTAATTTTTAGTAGCAATAGTTTCGGTTAACCAGACTAACCGAACCACTAACGACGCCAGTGCCACTAAAAAGTTGCATTAGTTCGGTTGCCCGGACTAATAACCGAACTACTGCCACCAGACCAATTAGTACAAAAACTGAATTAAAACTTCCTACAGTGGACGTATTCTCTTTCACCATTTCTCCTTCTTGACAAAATACCTTTCCGAAATGGTGGTGGATTAAAAAAATCCCAGGCATAAAGTCCGATTTAGACGTTAAGTAGATAGTTAAGTAGATAACTAAATTTTAAAAGTTAATAATTTTTAGTGCACGTCCAAACGTAATAATTAAGTAAAGCTCTTTAGTTCATACAATTCTTCACAACCTACTTAATTACTTAAGCATTTTAATAAATTTTAACTAAATTTTATCTAAAAAGTGCCTGTCCAAACGTGTTAAGTGATAAGCCCCGCCCACCTACTTAACAGAAAATAGAAAAATTCCTAAATTAATTGTTTACTTGCGTACTAAATTTTAACTACTAAATTGTCCGTTTACACGTATTAACTTACTTTAAATTTCGTTAAAATTTAGTTAACTACTTAATACGTGTTACGTGTTTGTAAACCGAACATATGTGTATCCCTCTCTTTTCAATGATACTTGACTAACAGGATTAGATTATTTTGACGATCGATTGATTATATAGTATAGAATTAAAGCATAAAATCGAATCAAAACGGTAAAATATTGAAGGCAGCCGCACCATAGTAGCGATATCCAAGTTTATTATCACTGTCACGAACAAATCCTTTAGCTGCATTCATTTGAAAGCATTTCTCCAGCAGGAAATAAATACTCCGATAAACGTAAATAACTTATAATAATAGCGTGGTAGAGTGGTAGTGGCAGAGTGATAGAGTGGTAGAGTGGTAGTGGTAGTGTGGTAGAGTCGCGAGCGGCAATTCTGCATCTTAGTCCAATTCTCTCGCGGCCTCATTCCGGCGAGTTACAGCTCATTCACACGAGGACGATTCGTGGTTTTCGTCGTAACGTCATTTTTGAAGTTATACTTCTTTAGGCAAATATACATATAATATTTAGGCCCTTTTTCGTCTGATAACATGGTACCCACATACTAATATTTTGTTTTTTGTTCTTTAGTTCACGCTGTAATATATTATGGTTACATTTTGTTAGTTATAAACCTTTTGGTTATAAAGTTGTACCATGTTTATTTTGGCAAAATAAATGTTTCTTCTTCTTCTTCTTCAAATTCAAATTCAAATTCAAAATCATTTATTCATGTAGGTATCATTGTTACACCTATGCACGTCATTTTTTTAATGAACCAGGCGCGTTATGAAATAAATGGAAAAAATGATGAGAGTGAAATTTTAAGATTTGTAACACGGACGGTGACACAAAAGGTGACGGAAAACGTCACGCGCGTTTTTATATCGCTCGTTTTGACAAAATGATTATGTATTATTATATTTATTATATTGTTTTTTTGAATATTGTTAGAATATTGTTTTTGAATATTGTTTTTTGAACATATTTTTTAATGTTGTTATTTAGAATTTTTAGTATTTTTTTATGTTTTTTTTTTATTTTGAATCCAAAGAAGTATAACTTCTCACGCACGTACATAAGTACACATTTATGTTTTTTCACGATTCGTTATATTTTTGACGGCGGTAAAGGTTTTAAATGGTCATGTTCACACGAATCACGAAGCGTGAATAATGACGGATACGTCTTAAAAATCACGTTCGTCAAAAATCAATTCAAATGGGAACATCCATTCTGATATTTTGACGAATCGCAAAAAAACTCGTTTCCGTATACAATGTGAACTTGCGTCCGTCATGACGTATCGTTTTGACGAATCGTCAGTCGGGTCCCGTGTGAAGCGGCTCTATGTGCGGCACACTTCCCGCACGTAACGGTGTAGAGCACGCGACACGCGCTTTTTGCGAACCGAATTAACTCTACTTTGCATCCGAACAACGCTATCGTAAACACTCGTAGAGACGAATGGACTTGAATATCGCAAGCTTTTTGTGAGTTGCGTTATTTGTATTACAAGTATTTAATGCTCTACATAGAGTTGAGGTTTTGGTTTTTTGGGTGTCACATTTTTGCTGGCGGTATTTTATGTTTTGGTTTTGTTAGTATATTTTTTTATGTGTACTGGCCGCTGAATTTTGACGCTAAAATCATCGGTTTTTGAGTAATTAATGTTGTAAAAAGTAAATGATTGATGCATTGTTTACTGGCTCTTCTAAATTGCAACAAAAACATATTAAAAACTATTTACGCTCCAATGAGTCCTTAACGATTATTTAAATTGGTCCTTAGTACAGAATTTGTATGGTAATCATCATCTTTACTTAGGAGCGATTTAAGTAACCGTTAGTTACTCTGAGTTAGACTTGATCTGGAGTTTAATAAGGAGCGCAGATAATCGTGTGGTAAAATACGCCTGCACTAATCTCTGTAGCGGACAGCGGTGATAAAGACTTCAACGCAGTCCGCGGCAGCCGTACCGTAGAGTTGGGGTACAGGTCATGTAGGGTGAAGCTCTTGTTGTTCTCAATAACTAAGTCAAGTAGAGGACCGCTTGTTCTAAATGATTAATGATTAAACGAACTTACCTCTAAGTGAAGTTCTATCATAATTATGTGAGGTGTTTCGTTCGAATACATTAGATAATACTACAATACACTCGTAATATATATTTTATTTGTATTCTTAAAACTTTCAATAAATGCAGCCGAGCAGCTTATGTTTTGTCTTTACACGTTTTTCTATCATATTTGTTTCATATGAAAAATGTCTCCAAGTAATTTATAGCCTTTAGATCCAGTTTCTTGAATAAATAAATTGTGTGTTATGAAGAACTTTGATTCAAAAGAAAATATAATTATTGAATTAAAAATGTTTTATACTAATACACAATTATTTTTGTAAACATGTCTATAAGGATAAAACGCAACCCTAACATGTAGTGACATGGCGGTCGGCAACCCTGGACAAAACTTTAAGCCCCGGCAGAAAAACCCAGCCGAGGATACTACTGAAGCCTCAAATAAACCATTCGATATTTGTAACGGAATCCAACTAAAAACTAAAGTACCTACAAAATTATACCACTCAAATTGACGAGGAATAAAAACTGAGATCAATTATTGCTTCATCCATTCTGGGCGGATGAAACCCATTTCGTACTTAAATTGTAATAAAAATAAGGTTCATATTAGAGTGTTTAGTTTTATATTACAGGTGTCATAAATGGATAAACAAATGGGTGATGAAGAAAGGTTGCATCGCATTGTCTCTGTCTCGAGAATGGTGGACGGTCGTACCACCGTCTTCAGGGTGTCGTCGGCAAACTGCTTGTACGGTGAAGGTAAATCGTTTTATTGTAGCTGTCTTCGGACACTATTAGCTACATGTCTTTATTATTTGCGTCCCTAATAGAAATTTGAGTAATAAAAGCACCACAAAGGACGTGTTATTAATATAAACGCTCACACACTCATACCTCCGCAAAGTTATTACCTATGTAGCGGCGTGGACTACACATATAACACATCACAATCAAACCCATGACCCGAGTACAAATATTTATCTGCCACATAAATATCTGCCCCGGCCGGGAATGGAACCCGGGACCCCTCGCTTCGCAGGCAGGGTCGCTACCAACTAGGCTACAGGGTTAATAGAGCTGTGATGCATGGACATTGGACAGTATGGGCACGTTAGGCACTGCTACAGTGCAGCTTCAGTGTTTATTTATTCATTCATTTATTTATTTATTCTTTTTAACCGAATTCAAAAAAGGAGGAGGTTCTCAATTCGACTGTATTTTTTTTTTATGTTTGTTACCTCAGAACTTTGGACTGGGCGAACCGATTTTGATGATTCTTTTTTTAATCGAAAGCTAGTGGCTGTCATGTGGTCCCACATAAATTTGAACGAGATCTGACAACTATGTAGTTTTTGAGACTTTGAAGTCGGTTATTTTTTGTTAGTAAAATTTAGATTATGAAACACCTTAAAGTATTAAAGTTACAAAGGCGAACTTAAGTTCACGGTAAAATAAATTTAAACCTTTTTACAATTTATAATTGACTTCTGACGTTACCTACAAAATCCTTTTGGGGTTCCGTAGTCAAAATTTGTTTCATTTGTCATGTCCATCCGTCCGTCTGTTCGCGTCCGGCGTCATAGCGCAGAGACCCTTAGTACAAGAAAGCTGTAATTTGGCGTGAATGAACACATTCAATTTATTGATTATTAATTCTTTGTATTAGTTATAAACAAAACAGTTCGTTTTTTAACGTGAAAAGACAAAAATTCTTTGAACAAAACAAACTAATAATGAACAAACAATTGCACAATAATGTACTAGAACACATGTCCCCACAAAACACATTGCGGGTCAACAAAATAATTCTTGTTCAACACAAAGCTTATGTTTTCAAAGCGTTATAATCACTTACTTAAAACATAAAAGAAAGTTTCAAAGAAATGTCTGAATCTCAACATAAAACGTTAAACACATGTTAAAAACATCTTCGATCGCCTTTCTGTTTGAACCGTATCGAATATGGTCAGTACGAGTGTTGTTGGGATGGTTGCGTTCGAAGACTGAAAACACGTG
This sequence comes from Thymelicus sylvestris, assembly GCA_911387775.1. NCBI lineage: Eukaryota > Metazoa > Arthropoda > Insecta > Lepidoptera > Hesperiidae > Thymelicus > Thymelicus sylvestris. The sequence continues at coordinate 19,224,842 of OU426889.1, forward strand.
TTTAGAGTTGCGTTTTCAATCCTGTTGTTTTTGTCAAGGCTAAAGTAACTTATATTAGTTCCTCCTGCCGATACCTCCGTCAGTATCAACACCCGGATAAAACATTAAAAAAAAACTCTTTCTTCACTCTTCTTGCTTCGTCGGCACTGCATCAGTGGCGCCTTTCATACTGCTGTACATAGGCAACGCGGACAACTTATCATCAGTAGACGAGCTGCATATTTACATAAAAAACAATATTAAAAATGATATTAGTCATTCGTGTGATCTGAGACAAACGGCCATCCCATAACCCACAAGGCAAGTGGACCGCGCAACCGGAGCCTCGCATTGTTCCTTGACACTGTCCAACACAACCGTCAGAGAAATGTCAGAGATAGACTGTCGAGACGATGAATTTACCAGAACGTATTGATACGTAGTAACCCTTTTATTCCATCTGAGGTAGTAACATTCTGCTATTCCGAATTATGTGGAGAAGTATGTTATGATTACGAAAAGTTTTAATGCAAAGATATTTGTTTATTTTTGAGATACGTCAGATAAAGTTGACGACAACCGTACAAGACAACCAAACGTGTCAAAATAACTGTGTATCGCGAAGAATGTGCTACAGTTTGGTTGTTTATTTAAACAGAGGGAGACAGCAAACACCAATAATACCGACCCGCGGAGAATATTTAAATCTAACCCAAAATGCAAATAGAGCGCGCGACGCGGTCCTGCTGCGTCCCCACTCTCGCCGCAATGCGACGGCGACGCAAGCAGAGCGAACATTGCCAGTTCGTCTTACAATCGAACATTTTATTTTTAAAAAGGAAATATTATAGTGACTGCTTCTATTAGGGCACGTCGTTCCTTGCACATTCCTTTATTATTATTTATTACAGAGTTTTGGAGAGACTTATAGAAAGTACGTTAAATATTTTCAATACATCCAAAAGTCTATGACAATTTATTAATTATTCATTAATTTATTTTTATTTTTTACACAGAATTATCAATAAACTTTACCTCATTGTAGTTAAAAGTTATGAACCCATACTTTGTTTTGATTTGATTTCAGTTGTATAAAATTTGATAGTACCTACATATCGTATATTTATTTTCATGACGCTATAAATAATTGAATACCAAGGTGCATTGTATCCGAGATTTATACAAATAGTATTTAGCGAAATCGTGAGTGTGTGTGTGTGCTACCTTAAGCCGTGGCACCGTGGCAGGCCGAGCTTCGCGACCGAGCACAATGGCGTATTTGAGTTTAATTTTTTCATCGCGAAGCCCTTTCACTGCCGCCCGCCGTCCGCCGCCCGCCGCCCGCCGCCCGCCGCCCGCCGCCCGCCGCCCGCCGCCCGCCGCCCGCCGCCCGCCGCCCGCCGCCCGCCGCCCGCCGCCCGCCGCCCGCCGCCCGCCGCCCGCCGCCCGCCGCCCGCCGCCCGCCGCCCGCCGGTGTGGAGTTTAATATGGCTCTATTAAGCTTAATGTTAATAGCGTGTCGGCAGCGAAAGTAAATGAGCAAACTGTTTGTAATGTGTTTCGGCTGCAACGCTGGTGAGCCAATGCCAAGCTTTTCTCTTGCTTCAATGATGCCTGGTGGTACGGACAGCATGACCACTTACAATCAAGAACTTTCTGTCTTCTTCTTCTCTCTTTCTTGCCCGCAACACATCACTGGTGTATGCATTCACACCTTTGCTTTGGTTGTATGTACGTGTTACTCTTTCACGAAAAAGTGCTGAACGAATTCTCATGAAAATCACACAGGTAAACCATGGAATAAGATAAAGGGTACATAGTATACCGGAAAATGCGGGAAAAGCCACGGGGAGAGCTATAGCTAGTATAAAATATCTCTGGAAACGTCGTACGGGTCATACCTACATATGTTTATGATTATCAGTAATCGCTGAGTGACTTAAAAGTAGGGCTCTTAATCGGGTAATCAGGAAAATGAAGGACTTCCAAATCTCCAAGTAGTCTTACGTTTTGGTTACGTGTCGAATTGCTCTCAAAGATCCTAAATTCCCGGACGAGCGATATCGAAGTTAAGGCTAAAAGCACGCAATAAATAACTCGAAACAAACAAAGAATCACCTTTAAAACAGTCCGCCCGATCGTTTCAATACAGTAGCAGATTTAGACAAAAACACGGTTGGCAGTCGGAGAAAAAAACTAAAATAAGGTTGTCCAATAGCACCTTTGCGCAATTTGAGTGCGAAGGTACAATGGCCCGCGGGAGGCCGATTCGACACACCTAATGAGAAGTTGGAAATATCTTTGCAATTGTCAAAACTCGTGTCATTTATTCTCGGACAATCGGAATATTGCCCAGCTTTTTATAACGTCTCTGAAAGGCTTCGATGGCGGTCGGCGGTCCTCTAGGTCAAAGTGTAATAAGTTTTAAGTATGGAGTAAATTAAACGCTCGTAGTCCGGCGGCTTGTGTCAACTTTAATAGTCGTTAAGCTATGTCAGAGGCTCCATGACAACTTCCGACACTCGGGTTGGCCACTAACCCCTCCACCGCACCGCACTGGAGCAGCGTGGTGGAGTATGCTCTAGGCCTCCTCAAGAGGGGAGACCTTGTGCTTATTTAATAGACTGAATATTGTTGATTGCTTTTTAGTGAAAATTGTTATCCGTAAAACTAAGGTTACATCTATCTCTACTATCTCTTAGACTCTTACTATCTCTAAGAGAACTACTGTGGTAATGTACTTTTGTCTTTTTCTGAAGATTGATCTAGGTACCTAACCGACTGCTAACAATAACCTTTCCAACCTTTAAAAATATCGTGCGCTCCTATTCATTGTGCAAACCGATTGACACATAAGAAGCGTGCAAGTATAAAAACTATGATAATACGAGTATATTGTATTGTTGCAAGCAAAATAATACAGAACATTCCATTTCATTTACACGAGCTTCAGAGTTTAGAACAATAGGGTGGCCGGGTAGACTTCCTACAAAAGGTGACCAAAATATTTACCTTACAAAAGCGCCTGCTACTGTCCCGCCATCTATTGTGGCATTGTGGCAGCTGTCACTACACTTGTCTCGATGCCATATAGGTGTTTAGGTAATCGCATCAGTTCCGCTACCAATTTACACAAGTTATATTTTTTACCGTGTTACCTGTCCACGGGATTCTTTGTTATTTTTTATGATTGCTTTTGATAATATGAAATGGCCTACCTTACCTTCATAGTTGATTTGTAAAGGGTTACTTTTGTTGTCTTATAAAATACGAGTTACCGCCCTCGCTTTGCTTCGGTTTTCTTATTTTTTACATCTGGGATTACATTATTGGAGTTTTATTAAGGATCACTATTTTTTTTTGAAAATATAATATAGCCTATGTCACCCGGGGATAGTGTAGCTTCCCAACAGTGAAAGAATTTTTCAAATCGGTTCAGTAGTTTTGGAGCCTATTCAATGCAAACAATCAAATCTTTCCTCTTTGTAATATTATTAGTATAGATGTAATATTTGCCCAATTTCAGGTACCTATCAACTTTTAATAAGTACCTACCTAAATAAATAAAAGACGCCTACTTTGTATCTGATGTATAAGCTCTGAATTTTTTCATCCCGTTCATCTTTTATACTTTAATAACAAGGGCTTCCTGAATATTGAATTTTTTTTTTAATTTCGATTAACGCCGGCACTGTCAACACGTCAAATACGTCAAAGGAAAACCTATACAGACATACAGTACATAATTTTAAATAGATATTTTAATACAATTAACGCTCAAATCATTTGTTTATAGTGAAAAGAACTTTTGAATTTTTCCTTTGGCACCCAGGAAAAAACCGATCAACTGACTGCTGGTGTCGCCACTTACCTAAAGGTAGAAGATACACGGCGAATGTCTGAGCTGATTACAATATCTATACGCATACCTTTATCGTCCAGGGACGATGTGTAAGAAGATGTAGAGGATCGGTGAACCGAACTCGTTTAACGAGACGGTCGATCCGTAAAGTGCAATATTAACAAGGTGAATGCCTATAGTCCGTTCGGTTCTCTTTTGCTCCACTTATCCAACGCAGGGCCGACCCAATGTCATGCTGCGTGATATCTCAAGTAACAACCAACACGATATCGGTTCAATCTGTGTACTACCTGACAACAATTGACTGAGGGCTGATTCCCAAAGTGACCTCCAACCTCCCCTCGATAGTCACCCACATCCTCTCATAGACTTCCGACCTAGCCAGCCAAGGCCCATGGTCCGATTCTGTTACCAGTCTGTCTTGTAACTTATTCTGAATATTGTTTGTCCACAAGCCGCCCGACTCATCGGCAATTGTATCTGAATACTACCTGCAAACATGCTTTCTGACTCCTCGGTAATTGAGACCCGACCATCTCAATTATCCACTGCTACGAACTGCTAGGAAACAATACTATTTCCTATTCTCACATTTAGAACCTCGTGTCTGGAAAATTTCCTGTTCAGTCCTGTCGGAAAACCAATTGACAATATATGTCAAAACCCAAGCACAGACTGCTTAAACACATTGATCCAAAGTCCACAGACTATGTAACAGCTCTATAGCTCCATCTATGGTTCGCATTCGCGACACTCCCGCCAGCAAGAGAAACTGAATCAACCAGTATTCAACATTAACACTGACCATATAACTATACACTTATACCAAACTGACTGACTGACTATTCAATAGTCTTATGCCTGTTCAGCAACTCGAAAGAGCGCTCTTTAACCACCCATTCTGATCACGGAACCAGCTCACTTCATTCTATATATCATCGTAACTACTAGTGTACTTTTGCCTAGACACTATTGTGTCTCCTGATATATCATCGTAACTACCAGTGTACTTGTGCCTAGACACTATTGTGTCTCCTGTCTAGAACTGAAGATCAATTTATTCAGACACCTTTTAATACTAACATGTCATTTGCTAAATTTTCGATGAACCAATACTGTTTCACTATGTACCTTTGAAGAATTGCTGTAAATTCATGCATCAATCAACTGTCTTAAATATTATTTTAATACTCTATAATGCAATTGCTAGGTCAGGAACTCTGCACATTAAAAACTTAATTTAAGTGCTTAATTACCTAAGTCACCCACTTAATCCAACATCCTTACAAAATGTATGCTATTTATCTTTATCATACTTTCAATTTTAATATAGGTATACACCATCTATAACAGTTTAATCATTTATTATTGTATCTGTACAGTCCGCAACACAGTATATAACATTATCGCACTGATTTAATTACGAATACGAATGTTAAGATCGTGACGTATTTTCTTTGAAACGGATCGGGACAATCGGTCGCTCGACCTTTCGGTTTGGTTCGGTTCTGACGGCTGACTCTTTCTCGTAACTTGTACTCCTTCAATTCGTCATCTCATTCTCATTAGTCAAGCACGAATGACCATTCATATTTACCTTCTACTTTTTTCTTATCTTGTTATTTTCATCATCTCTTGCTATGGGATTTTCCATTTCCAGATCCACACGTAAAAAAAAATCTTAAATATATCGACAGTTACAATCGATACAAGCTTCCACATCACTTATTCCTCGACGCATCTAAATAGGTACGGTCGATCACTTAGCTACTGCGCAATGTCTGATGCGCGCGCGCTGGCGTAATCGTCCGTATTGCATCTATATACGAGCGGTTGTGGCTTGCGTGCATATGCTACGGAGCTCGTAAACTTGCATGTTGAGTAAAACGAAATAACGTTTTAGTTTGGTTCTTGCTGCTTACTGCGACTTCCTCAGTTGTATTTAATTTCAACATACCTCCAACTGTGTTTACAATATCTAGGATTAAAATGTACACTAGATATGTATTATGTAATCTTTATTTTCAAATAAAGATCATTTAAAATTGAATTGAAATTGAATTTCCAAATTTGATACGTTTACATTGAACGTACCTAGACCATATATTCGTAAGACCCACCGCAACCAGAGAAGTTATGGTCTGGTCTATATCAAAACTACTAAAACTTACCGAAGACTGCGTCGTAAATAAAATTCGTCGTAAATTGCGTCGTAATTAAAATTTAATTTTACTTGTTGCTGCATGCTCACGAAAGCCAAATATGTACGAACTACAAAATATTTTATAACATCCTTGTAGCCATGTTTGAAGCAATAAACAAATGATTTGATTTTATTAACTTTGGTTAAGATTCAGGAACTCTTGTGTCCTCTATGTAATGACAAAATCTTATTTTCATTTCAGTCCCTCTTGGACATCTAAAAGTTTCTCGAGTAATCGAAACGTTGATGAGTTTAGTAAATGAACTTAACGCGTTCTCATAATGATAACTCCAATGGTTGGTCTGGTGTGGCGATATAAATATGCTTCTTGAATTCAGGCATATCCTTATGTTTATTGATTACCGAGTGAAGCCATTTTCCTCCGAGTTCCAGAGCCAATGTGGGTTCTACTACATATCTGTGTGTAGTAACTGTCTGGCTGAAAATCCTCTTCATGATATATTTGCTGGATTAAGTTCTGACTGCATATACAGCCTTTTAATGACTTTCTGAATGTTGAACAATATGTTGTGTACTCTGTTGCATTCAAATGCAAGGAAATATGACTTGATTTTTATCCATGTAAGAGCAATTGAACTATTGGACCGTTCATTGATTGAATCCCTACCGATTGAAGGCTCAAATGATTGAACAACATGATTTAATAATTAACATGTTCGATGAGCTGTACTGAGTTCAATTTTAGGTATAGTCCATCATGTGCTGATGAGTTTTATGATCGCAGGTATATACATCTGGCATATTTTTTCTATGAAGCATCTCCAAAGCCAAGGAGTACATATGATTTTGCTTGAGGGATGGGTGATACCTCTTGGTATTTGAAGTTGAAATAGATACTTAATGTCATTGATTAATTCATCCCATTCCTTTATGATGGGCTAATACTGGTTCATCCCAGTTTAAACTATCAATGAATAACGATTGTAATAGCACCTTGCATCTTAAGATGATTGGGGTGCAGTATCCACATGGATCATACAGTACTGCAATTATACTGAATATGTTATGCTTTGTTATTGCTTGGCCTGAAGGAATATTTATTTTGCATGAAAGTATACCTGATAATTGATACTATTATATTCTTAATATTTTGATAAATGCCTTATTATCATTAATGAACTGTTGAAATTGTTCACATTAATCTCCTGGGAAGATCTCCAAGGCAATAATCTATCTGAATTTCATGACCATTTTCTGAGATCATGGCCTATGCTTCGCATGAGTTCTAATTACAGCGCTTGTGCTGAAGCAAGTGAATCACTCTCGGTGAGTATATAATTCACAAATATATTTCCTCTTATAATGTCTGACGCTCTTAAGTTGGTGTGTGTGACTTTCCAATCGTCTATTAGTTTTAACAGTGTTCTCATAGATCTAAAAAGACTTGAACATAATCCATATGTGTTAGTATTTAATTCATAATACTTGACCTAATTCTGGTGACTTCTTTCCAATAAATTAATTGATACTTCCTATCTTCTGGACATATCTAAGTCATTCTGAACATCATTGTTATATATGTAGTGAATACAATCTGATGATTTCTAAAGTTCAATAATATTTGTATGATGTCATTTTGAAGTAGAACGCCTGATGCAAACACTAATTCAATGATACGCCATTTGCTGTTTTTGAACTTGCATCAAATACTTTTATCATTATAATATTATATTATTGCATCAAATAGTTTATCCGAATCTTTCTTGAATATACCATGATGAGCAATGAAACTGCTCTAAATCTAGTCATTTGTTCATATGAATCCATAAATTCAATGTATTTCTAGTGTTAACGCCATCTATCGAACAAGGAGTCAAGTGAGTTTCGATTATTCTGCGTAAAATATTACTCGACGAGGTAGTTCCCGATGGAATAGATAGATGGCGCTATTGGTATGACCACAGGTGACTCGATTTCCAAAATCTAGGCGGGTGACTTGAACACCATCATACTGAACTGAAGTAGGTGTTTTACCTCTGTTTGAAGTAATCTATTTTTTTCTGGACTGATGAGTTGACTCTTTCCGATGAGCAGCCACTGGCATCATGATGACATAACCGAAGCATGCGCCACATGCAACAGCTCCCGAAGGCTCCCATGTCTTAATGTAAATTAAAGTTATACCATTCCACACTTTGCAAAGCTCTCCTGCATGTGTTGTCCATTCCTAACACAAACCATTCCAAAATCAAAACAGTTCAAAGTAATACCAATAACTTTTGCTGGGCATGTTTACTAAAACTTATTAAATCTCACTCGAAACATTTGATTCTTTATAAAATCAAAACTGTGATGCATTTTTCACCATTTATCTAAAGAAAATAAAATAACTAAATCCCCCTATTCAATAATCGCAATTTAGTGCTTTTACTCTACTGATCGCACAAGTCTGACAATACTAGTCTGACAATACTTTGAATCCTTTAAAACTCAGGCAAAATATTCTACCTTGATAGTCCCGACAACAACCGCTAATTTGAAATACTTGTTTTTAACTTAAACTCTTAATCTTGTATATTATATTAATATTTGTATTTATTCCTTGTATGTGTAAGTATTATGCAACCACTATTTAAGTAGTTTATCCAATTTATTATATTGTCTGTACACTTTACCCTTTTCACACTGATTTCTATGTCTTCTGTATCCTCATATCTTATTCAGTCTATATGAAAATAGTTGAATTACACTGATCATCGTAGTACCATGATAGCTATCAAATCAATAATCCACATCTATAATTATGGGAGTATAGTTAAGAACTACAATTTATTCCAAACTCATACTACTAAGCAGATAACATCACTTTCTTATTAAAACTTTTAAATCTCTTTGTGTAACATTCCTGGAACTGAAATTGTTACTTACGTTCGACAAAGTGTTTAGTCCTGTTTCACACAAAACAAAGAGACCTTAGTTTGACGTAACGAGACAGCATCCATATTTCGTTCGTTCTTTCTAATTTACACATATTTAAGCTGTTTTGGCTCATTACTTCACATAAATTACTATTATAATTTCACAAATTACAACCTCAAAGAACAATGTAAACAAATCTGGGTGACAGTGACAAGTTGACTGATCTGTTTCTGCCAAACTGACAGATCTAGTTAATGGCAGAACTGCGATTCATTGCACGCCCGTGAATTCTGTAATTTCACATGAATAGCGATGTGAAATATCGTTACTTTTATTTCACTATCAAGTCGGTGAAGTTATTTATTTTTGTCGCTGTTATATCACCGGTGATAAATCACCACCGGTAGCGCGCAGCAAGTAAAGATTACAAATGAACTGTGAAGTGAAATCTCACCGAGTCACCGTATCACAAATTTACGAGACACGACGTGGTTACAAACATCAAATACCCACACAGTTTTTAATCAAAACCTTACCCTGTCCAAAATAACTCATTTTCATCTGAAGGTTTTGTATCGTAGCGATATTATTAACGAAGCAAGTTGAAATAAATCAGACAAACTTAAGTCTTATGACGTTGACAATAAGATGCAATTTCACTTAAACAAATTCTCTCTTCTAGCTGATGGCACTGTATCGCTCGAGCACGTGCCGCACGGCTCCAGTCACAAATGTTGCTTTCTCTCTTTCGCACGATGGAATTCTGTGAATTATATGTAGCTTGGCCGGAGGCCGGCGTTAAGTCACAGTTAAAGAAATACTGTGGTGAAATCACCGTCGCGATAAATGTAACAGACGGTCCCGACGCACGTCACTGGTGTGACAAGGTGAAGTATATTTAACAAGTGATATATCCAGTGATAGGTGAAATGTGCCATTCCTACACACGAAACACTGCTTTTACTGTATAAGATAACACATAACCTCATACCATAGTTTGTTAGCTGTTTATAACAAACTTTTAAAGTCCCTTCATATGCAAGAAATAACAAATTCACTTTCAAAACAAACAGAAGGCACCTGTTTACCCAATTCCGTCTCAATCCCTTATCATAATTTTTATTATTATTTGTTGGGTGTGTCAAAGCCACGTTCTCAAAGAAGTACTATACTTTGAAGACTTTATCTGAATCATATTGTAACATTTGTAACTAAAACATATTAGGTACATGGATGTACCATACACAAACAATTGAGTCTTAAAAATTTCAAGACCTTCATTCAACATATTATTGCAATAATAAAACAATACAGATTACCTCAATTCCATTAGCGGTGACACAGTCAACTCTCTTTCAAGTCCCTCGGCATGGTCTTCTATCAGCTTCCACGGGCACAACTGCACAGGTTTGCATGAACTCACACACTTTTTTACTTACACTTAGACACAGCAGATATCCAAATGGTTGTATTTTTTTATTTATTATTATTATTATTATTATTATTATTATCACTATTTCTTTATTACTGAGATTCTAATGAAAACTGTCTCACATAGACGAAGTATTCCTATTAATGTAACAAATAAAATAAGACAGCTCACCATTATAACTATAAATTATTTGATTTGTTGATCCCAGCATCTCCACCATGTCGCCACTTACCTAAAGGTAGAAGATACACGGCGAATGTCTGAGCTGATTACAATATCTATACGCATACCTTTATCGTCCAGGGACGATGTGTAAGAAGATGTAGAGGATCGGTGAACCGAACTCGTTTAACGAGACGGTCGATCCGTAAAGTGCAATATTAACAAGGTGAATGCCTATAGTCCGTTCGGTTCTCTTTTGCTCCACTTATCCAACGCAGGGCCGACCCAATGTCATGCTGCGTGATATCTCAAGTAACAACCAACACGATATCGGTTCAATCTGTGTACTACCTGACAACAATTGACTGAGGGCTGATTCCCAAAGTGACCTCCAACCTCCCCTCGATAGTCACCCACATCCTCTCATAGACTTCCGACCTAGCCAGCCAAGGCCCATGGTCCGATTCTGTTACCAGTCTGTCTTGTAACTTATTCTGAATATTGTTTGTCCACAAGCCGCCCGACTCATCGGCAATTGTATCTGAATACTACCTGCAAACATGCTTTCTGACTCCTCGGTAATTGAGACCCGACCATCTCAATTATCCACTGCTACGAACTGCTAGGAAACAATACTATTTCCTATTCTCACATTTAGAACCTCGTGTCTGGAAAATTTCCTGTTCAGTCCTGTCGGAAAACCAATTGACAATATATGTCAAAACCCAAGCACAGACTGCTTAAACACATTGATCCAAAGTCCACAGACTATGTAACAGCTCTATAGCTCCATCTATGGTTCGCATTCGCGACAGCTGGTGCGGGATTTTCTGTTACGGATGGTAATGGTTCTAAGCGCCATCTATTTGTCTAGTTGAAAACTATTTATGAAACAACAAGATTCTGATAATTGTAGTAGATGGCGCTATCCACGTATTTGACGAACATAAATTTGACAGTGAACTTCCTGATCGTACGAAACACAATTTACATTGTATCATGATAAAACATCAAAGTATAACTTTATTATATTAATATTTTTTATGATTGAACTATAACTATTCGCGTACACGAAGACTTTAAATTTTACCATGTTAATTTTTGGCTTGTGCGCGCCATCTTTCAAACTGCGTTAGAACAATTTTACAGTTGCATTACCATTGAGAGAATTTAGTTATTATTGTTTTTCCTAGATGGCACTATATTACACTGGTTTGGTAATGAGAGGACTACCAGATTTTTTTTTGACCGTATCAAATTGAAGGATTCTTCTGAGTTTCAAATTGTAATCACTTGCATAATTATTTATTATTTATTTTATCTTTGGATCACTGGATCTTTGGAAATTGATCATCTGAATTATTTTGGTTTTCAAATGATAGAAGAATTTAGCGGAACACGATGAGTCGTTTGGCGGCTCACTCAAGCCAGAGGGTTAGGCGTGGTAGCTATCCAGCCGGACCTCACGGGGAAATAATGATAATAAAAATGGTATTAAATTAATAAACTATTAAAATCAATGTTATCAATTTGATGCGTACAATTTCCCCAAGGGGCTTAGCACCAGTGCTGACGCGCAGCGGGCCGAATTTAGTCGCCTCTTATAGGTAAATTCCACATTACCGTTATTATACCTAATTATATAATTATCCGGCTTGGGATAGGAGTTAGTATTATGCCGCCCCAATTCTGCTACGTGCGGTTTCAGATAATGGTAGTTTTCATAATTGAGAATTGTAGGGAAATCACGGGTAGGTAATGATCCTAGAAAGTAAATCAGAAAAAGTTCGGGAGCAGCCGGAATATAAATGTAACTTATAAGTCCGCTAATGGCCCATTTTATGAGTTCCGGAGCGCGGCTCCTGCCTCCGGCCGCGGCACCCCTAATAGTTAAATATCGTTAAAGTTTGTCGAGTGCTTCGAGCGGCTTGGGAACTTCCATCACTAAGTAGGTATAAGCAGCAGAGCATGTTTTATAGTTTTAAATGAACCTAGTTATTACTGGGTTTAATTTCTGGTTACTCAGCGAAGAGTTCACAGTTCTAAACTAGAAGAGGTGAGTGTAGAACTTACATAAATTAATGACTTAAAAGATAATCAAAATTTTACTAACAAAAAATAACCGACTTCAAAATTACTCAAAAACTACTTGTCAGATTTCGTTCTTTATGTGGGACCACATGACAAGCACCTGCTTTCGATAAAAAAAGAATCATCAAAATCGGTCACCCAGTCAAAAGTTCTGAGGTAACAGTCAAATTGAGAACCTCCTCCTTTTTTTGAAGACGGATAATAAATGACTTTTCTCAAATAAAGATCAATGACTTTTCTCAAGTTCCGATTGTTTTTATCGTTAATTATAACTAGAGTTATATCTCTCTGTGGTGGCGTGTGGTCATGTTCATGAATCAGACTGCTATTCAACACGGGCTAAACCACAAACGGTTCCCGCAACAAAATATTATGAAATAAAACAATGTAAGCAATAATTTTATTGTGCAAAAAATCATTGTTGTTTTCAGTTCGCAAACCCTTTGTTAAAAAGTCATGTTGTATCTACTAATTAGCGCAAACCCATAACGTGGACACACATAAAGGATAATGGATTTAACGGGTCCAGTCCACGGGTTATCTTTATTAATATTATGTCGAGGCTGTGAAAGGGATTAGCGACCGCAGTTCCGCTCAAACACATAACTTTTGGCGGTTTAGCGGACGGCCATTTTGTATATTTGCGCAAAGTTCTGCGATTTTATTATGTCATTTATGTACAATTTACACTAATGCTGTTAATGGCTTTAATCTTAAAAATAAGTTAATATCACATTACTGCTTTTACCTGCCATACAAGTTTGACATTTGATTTCATTTCCTCGAGTCAACATCCTCTGAGTCAGTGACCTCTCCTGATGGAAGTTAGTAGACCCTGTACCACTTACTATAACCCTGAGAGTAGCTACTCCCATGTTTCAAAAGGATCAACAACTTGTCAACGTGTTTCGCTTGCAGATTCAGAAACAAAGTAGATAGATCAGTGATGCTATGGCTGGTACGGAAGTCCATTCGTGGCGGTGACCACTTCCCGAACTACTCGTCAGCTGGTCGCTTTAATAAAATTAAACGCGAAGGTTGAAAATGACCTGCCTGAAAGAACTCTATAAAAACTCCCACCGATTCAGTTGTTTCATTTTCACGAGTCACGCGGTGTAATTTGTGTCTAGTTTTAACTAAAGAATCCCTAGAATCCCTACATATTAACAATTCAAGCTCGGTTCTAATACAAGAACCCACTAATATTTCATACGAAATGTCGATAGCAGGGTTTTCCTTGGCCGGGAATCGAACCAGGTCGTTGCGATGGCAACTGACGGCACAACACGTACAGAGAACGGGGATTTAAATATAGCTTTGCACTGGCCGTAGCCTGTAGGCAAGTAGGAAGTGCGCAGTGGGAGAAAAATAATATTAAGGTATCGGTTGAAGGCCTCTTTATATTTCGTCATTCATGTCATCATTGTCACTCATTTGTGAGAGTAATTATTGAATACCTATCTAAGTAGTTAATTTTAAATTTAACTTCTCAAAGGCTAGTATAAAGTTCTGAACTGCAGATTTTTGGAAATTACGTAGATCAGTAGAGGATATTTTTAGTCGTATTGATGCGGCTTATAATACTGAATCTAATCTCATGCCGGCATACTGGGGTGTCGTAAGAGGCGGCAGATATCGGCCTGGTTAACTAACTAACAGCTCTTCTCGCTTTGGCGTCTGGTGTCACTGATGTCCATAGGCGACGGTGGCACCTTAGATACACATGTGATATTTTTTTTAATGAATACAGAATGTTATTTGTGCTGTCTTACTAACATTCATCAGGCGAGAACTTTCAACACTGTAAAACAAACTTAAATAAAGCATCTCAGCAAAGCATTTTTTTTTTTGAATTAGGGACCGAAGTGCTTTTATTAAACCGCAAACTATAATCTGCATTTTAATATCATAAAGTTATCGGCACAATGTCGCTCCCTATATTTATATTAGATGTAGAAAATTGCCTCCTTTGATAATACCGTCGGATTAGATGACCCACTCGCGAGGCCCCGTATAGTGTCGAGTGCGAGCAAATTGGCTTTCGACCCAATTCGCGGTAACAATATTGGCCCTGTGTTGACTTATGATCTCAGTCGTCACGATAACAGTGACGTCACTCCACTCGATGGCTACCTGCCGACCGCCGACCGAGAGATTCCTTGTGTGATAAGAAATTTTAATTAAAGAACAGATAGGAAGCGAATTGTGTCACAGTTAGCGAAATGGTGTAAGCTAGGTATAACAAAAAAAATGCAGTGTTGACGTGACATCTTTTATTCGAAATTGGTCATTGGTTCTCAGAAAATTATGCAGGGATATCTAGATAGAAAAGTGTATAGTCTAACGTGTAGTTAGTCACTTTTTGATTCGGCTTTATGAATTGCAATAATAGCTAATGTGAACTTTCATTCTTCGTGATATCAATGCATCTGTGAAAGATCTCACATTATTGTTATCATGTTATTCTAAAGCGTCGGTAGCTCGATATCTTTAACAGAAAAGTGACCTGCGACTAATGTAAACCTAACTCAGGTACATGGTGTGTGTGATAATTAATTAATATTAATTTTGTCAGTTATTGATAAGCAAGAGGTCCTGCGTTCGATACCCAGCCGGGGAGTTTATGTGGAACATAAAATAAATGATTATACACGACTCGGGGGTGTTTGTGATATCTTATTTTTGTTATCCATTTCTTCTGCTCAGGAACAACGTGCCTCCATTATTTTCACCAGTAGCTGTTTATCATTCAACTACTGACCGCGCCCGCCGTTGCTTCACTTGCTCATTATAGCAGGGTCGCAACACCGGGTATGAGCGTTTATACTGCACCTAATAAAAAAATATAAAACAAACAAGTCGACGACCCTGTAGCCTAGTTGGTAGCGACCCTGCCTGCGAAGCGAGGGGTCCCGGGTTCGATTCCCGGCCGGAGCAGATATTTATGTGACAGATAAATACTTGTGCTCGAGTCATCGGTGTTATTGTGATGTGTTATATGTGTCGTCCATGCCCATGACCCGCGACACAGGTAAAAACCCTACTGCGGGGGTACACACTCAATACACTCAGTATTAGCGTTTAAACAATCAAATAAAATGTATCATGCTCCACTCAATCGTTTTACGGTGTAAATACGTTCAAAAGCACCTGTACTACATGGCAACAGTCGTGTCCCCCCAGGGCCCCGGTGGGGGGTCACGTCACGGTTCACGGGGCACGGGCGGTGGAACGAGGCAGGCGGCTTTTCGGTTACCGCGACCCCTTTCAAATGTATTCCCATTATTAAGATCGTTTCCTCGTACCGTAAGTAGATATCCCAACGTGTGGGCTTTATATAGCTTAGTCCTAGTGACTAGGACCTAGTCGATTGAACATTGATCTCAATTTGCTTGATAGGTGTATGTAGTATAAACGGCTAACCTGAAGATGGAGAATTTGTAGAGTCAAGCCTTGTACTTCTTTGGGCTTGGCTCCCTAATCCCTCAATTTATCAAATGTCATGAAATGACATGACTGCGTTATGAGTTAACTTTGTTAATTTTATTATTTAAGATTCTTTTCTTTCTTTCTTTTTCTTCTCTCTTTCTTAGCCAGCAATGAATCAGTGATATGCCTTTGGTATTGTTGATGTCCATGGGCGATGATAGCCACTTACCATCAGGTACATCGTCTGTCGACTATTTCCATAAAAAAGTTGCGCAATTTATCACTGTTTATTTTTTATACTTACGTCAAATTTTACTTCTTATTTCAAGTTTATGTCTTGTCTCATTTCATAGCGTTGTGGTGATTCCTTGAGTCCAAGTCAAGCCCTTCTACTCCGTACAACTCGCTGGAGACACTGGTCAACGAACTACGCAATGACGTTAGACTTTCATTGAAACCTTCGGAAACCGGAATCACGGTCAACAAATTTATCCAACTTCTGTTGGCGCCGATATACAACTAAAAGCTCTATACCTATATGATTTCTTCACGATGTATAACAATAATTACCATATTATAGCCATCGTAAAAAGCCAATAAATCTCCAATTAAGCTCCTCGTCGACCATCATCGCGAAACATAGAACAAAATGTGTTTGCCTGTTTAAAATTTTCTGTCGTTGCGGCCTGTCATCTTCGCATTTTTTGTGATCGCGAAGATTCCTTAACAAAACATGGAAATATTAAATTTTTTGCCCGTTATTCAAATGTCAACATATAAAATTAAAAACATACATTAAAGACGCAATTAACGCTATGTCATTAATTTAAACGTCTCATTATAAAAATTAATCTTTACATTTTCGAACATTAACACAAAGAATAATAATAATTTTATTATGATGGTATGTGTGGTAATGACGTGTTATGAATATTAACCCCAATCCCTCGCTGGTTAGGTATCGTAACAGGTGACTAAATTCGGCCCGCGGGTGGTGGGCCCTTTGGAAGGATTATGTTGGTAATATTGATTTTAATAGTTCATTATTATTATTATTTCTTGAGTCAGTATTTTTGCTTGAGTCAGTCCTCAAACGACACCTCGTGTCCTGTTCAGGGGCTTAAGACCCAGTTCTTTCTTTATTTTCTTCTCTTTCTTGACCAGCAACGCATCGGTGATGCTCCATTGCCCCTTAGAACCCAATCGAAGCAGTTTCCATGTGTTGTTGCGTCAGTAAAAATGTTGTGAATATTATTCTTTAACAAGGTAAAGAAAACGACATGTTGTTTTCATATTTTATTTCACAAAATATTCCTCACTACAGACACGAATGAATGACCCGATTAACAAACGCGTATAAATATGGAATGTGTAAGTACCTAAGACCTTTTGAAGGAAGTGATAGAAGAACCTTACAGCATTAAACAACATTACAATGAACATCGTGAATATAACCACACGGTCATCCAAATAAGTGTAAACAGATAATATCATTATAGCAGAAATATCTGATAAATTTCAATCTAATTTCACAATCTAATTGTACATCTTATTACGCCATATATACATACATATCTATTGAATAGGGATATTAACTGGGTAGGACGTATCGTCCCCTACTATTTACATATAGTAACTACTTTTTACATAATATATTCTAACATCAAAGATAGTTAATAGCTGCATTTGTGCATTGCGGTGCAAATGTTGGCATGGCTTAGACCATGATAGTGTTGCCAATAATGCTATCCTTCCCGCTATCTAAGAGCTCTGAATATCCGGACTCATCACTGCAGGCACTGTCGTTGTCACCGGTATTCTTAAACACTTCAGTTTCAGTGCTCGAGTTTAAACTGTCGACGTCAGTCAGATTATCGATGAGGGACTCAAACTTGCCCTCGAGATTCGTAAGTATGCTCGAATCAGATCGGAGAGGTGGATACGTAGAACGTCGTCGAAATGTGTTCTTCTCACCTATCGGAACGTGATTCACTTCGTCAGAAGTTGTGCCTTCGCCAGCATCGCTAACGGCGTGGGTGGAATTCGAAAAGCTCCTGTTGTTGTCTCTCATAGTGTATTCGAACCCTTCCCCCCTCTCGAATGAACCCCTCTCTTCATCGCTGTCAGCTTTTTGTATCTCCTCCGGGGGAAAGTGGGAGGGGAGCGACGATGGCTCGGCGTCCGAGGACGTGACTGTGCTCGCAGTCTCACAACCCGAAGAAACCGATCCGTCGTCACTGTCCGTGACGAGGTAGTTACTCTGAGATAGCAGCAGAGCCTTTTTCTCGTTATTTCTCATATCATTAAGCTCCATCGATTCTGAAATGGTTTGCAAAGTTTTTAACCTTGCTTCCAGTTCCTCCTCATCGTTTTGACTAGTTTCAATTTTATGGTTTTCACTATCTGCTTTTAATTTGCACTCGGTAACGAGAAGATTGATCAGCTGATCTGTTGAAGATTCTGAACCCTCCTTTAGATCATTCCGACCTCTACCCATAAAACCTTCGGGGCACGATAGCTTCCGAGATTTCGCCTCTGTTCGTCGCCTATCCAAAGTGTCTGAGTTACATAAGTCATCCACGGTGAATTCGCAAATATTTTGCTTAGCATTCATTTCTGCTTCTTCTTCATCTTCTTCAGAGCAGAGTTCTTCAATGGCTCCGAGTTTCGGTGCGGATTTTGATCTCTCGAGAGGTGGTCTGTAGTTCATTGCACCAACACTAAGAAGAATCTTTCTGCGGGGCATGCTAGGGTTATCGTATACACTATTTGCAAGGCTTAATCTTGCGTTTTGTTTCGAGATTCTATCTTTTTTAAATTCCACCAGGGCTTGTTTTAGTTTAATTTGCAGTTCCTCTGTAATTTTCTTTGATACAGTTTCTTTGGTGCAGAGGACAGCATGGCATCGTAATTCATGCTTGAGTTTTTTACCTTCGTGGCGGTACACCCAGCAGAATAGTTTAGGGTAGTGTGGAGGGCTGGCACAGTAGGTGATCCGGTGGGACCAGTATTCGGTGAGACCGTGTTCTTTGGTGAAGCCCTTGAGACCCGAGTTGGTGACAGAGAGTTTCATGACCACGTCGGGCTTCGTGGACTGCTGGTAGTTTCTCCACAACGTCGCCAGTGGCTTCTCGATGCAGCTTTCACCTGAAAAGAGGAAAAATATCATGTTATTTTTTATAAAAAGTGATCACTATTTTTAATTGATAAGGTCTTGGTATACAGTTGTGTTAATATTAAACCGCAAAATCTTCCTTAAATTGAAGAGTAACGTTGTGTAATAGAACGAAGTTAGTGCACGGGCAGTAAAACCTAAATGAACTCCTACAACAATAACTCCTTGTTTGTAGGCGAACTGAATAAATCTAGCTCGGTCGACAGGTATTAAGCGTAATGTAGAGGTGAACCGCTGTTGACTGCTGACTGGCTCAACGAATGTTGATAGAATTATACTATAAATTGTTGTTTATGTTGCCAAAACAACTTTTGTACGAAAATATTGCCTCGATCTCTTCATACAACTTTAATTTTTATGAACAAATAAAGGCATTTTAAAAGACGTGCACAACTACAAAGATAACAGCAGAAAAAAGGTTACTTCATTATTTTGCAATTACTTGAGGCAAAAGAGACGAATCGAGTTAATTGAGGTGCTTATATAAAGGGTGGTACCAAACATACCTATAATTATATGCTACATGAAAAGGATTCACAAGACCACAACGAGTTACGAAATTATAAATCTCGGAATAACGCGAAGGGGTCATTAAACCGACGACTTCTCAGACTAACATTGAAGGAGTCTAACAAGATGTCCGGTACGGACGCTTTTGTTTACGTAGATTTTTAATGTTATGCAAAATGTTAGTTGACACGCCATTCTTTAGTTACCGCTTACTCAGCTGAATAAACGGTAGGTTGCATTGCGTCTAGTTGTACTAACAAACTTATACCTACTGGAGTATGTACTACAAGGTCTCACCAACGCGGCAACGTACATAAGCACATAGTGAGATGACAGTCTACCACATAGAAGCTATTAAGTTTTTATTACTAGCTAATAAGCTAATTTCGCTATTCTATTCCTATCTACGTATATCAGTATAATACTCATTGCCGTCTTGATAGATCTGATGATCATACTTCATAACATTACCCGAACATCATGTGACTCCGCGAACAGAACCGATTTCCTGGTTACAGTCATTGCAGTCGTTGGCGTTTTTTGTGTCGTCTTCATTGTTGTGTAAATCGTGAAGGTTAACGATTTTAGTTTTAGGAATCTTTTTAAACCAAACCTCAAAGTGGATAAATTATACAGTTCTTTACTTTCACAAGCCGAAATAAGGAGTTACAAGTAAAACCAATAATTTTGCAAGTGTACCTAATTATTGACACGTATTGCATAATACTTTTTACGTGCGCGTTGTACAGGATCTACAGGGTGATCACACTTTTACTATTTTTGTCCATTTTCGATAAAACACTGTCCATCATTTAATGTCTTATAAAGTTAACGAAAAATTATTACCAATACCCTGAATTCTATCTTCAATCTCTTATTTTGGATTGAATGCATCAGTATTTTTAATTCACTAAAATTTGCCTTAACTCCTTCATTCCTTGAATCGGATTACTATAGTTTCAATTTACAGCTATTCAGTTACACACATTGAAATATAACAGTTCAAAGACCGTTACGATTAGCTTTTCAATCGTCACAGTTTTCTACGTTTATGGATCAATAACATGTCATTGTGAAGGTAAATGGCGATGCATGGTGTGTGCGTAATGCTTTAACTAGGAACTCGACCAAGAGTTCTCTGGGCCAAATGTTTCTTTTTCAGCTGTCTATTACTGGGGGCTGGACTGCAGAGATTAAAAGGTAATTTGTAGAGGATATTAAAATGATTTACTCGCATAATTTTAAATTTTTATCATTTTTGATATTTTAAATAAGTCTCGCTGTGACCATGATCAAAGTGTGGATAAAAAAATCGTGTGAAGTTGTGAACCCGATTACATTAAAAAACATTGTTAATTTTCCTAACAGATTTTTTCCCGTCTCAGAATTTCCATTACAATGCGATTGCTTTTGATGCATTACATGGTATGCCATAGAACTGACTTTATTGTTTCTTTGCATGATGAAACCACATTACCAGGGTTTGATGGAACGAAACTGTAAAATGATTGTTATGACTAGACCACTTACTAATTAAGGTACTCATTGTACTGATATTAAATGGTCCTTTGGCTTTATGACTTGAATATAATCAAAGGAGGAGTAAACACTGTAAATACATCCTTTAGAAAGACACCCATGTCAAGCACAAACATTAAGAGCGGCTTTAATCTTGAACTTAACATAACTACCTAAACATAACTACCTAAAACTTGACAAGAACAAAACTATATATAATGTTTAAAACTATTTGACATTTTGTTCATTTGACCAAGGCGAGATGTGAAGAAATAAACAGATCAAGGTCGCAAATAAATTTCTAGAGAACGTACAAGCCTCGGTGATCGGATTGATTTATATTGTTTACGCAATCTATAATGAAACTCCACTTCTAGAATTACCATAACTTGTGATGTTAAATTTGATATCATTATAATTGACCAGATGCGCTTCACGCAGCTTTCGCTGACAGACTAAATTAGCTGACAAACACTTAATTAATAGTTGTTTTGGTCTCTACATCGATAACAAAGCCTGCCCTTGTTAACATTTTCAAGAACATCAGTGTAAAAAGACAAAACAGCGGGGTAAAGTCCCGTCCGACCGTACAGTTTTATTATTTGAAGATTAATGATACTAATTTTAAAAATTATGATGGTTGATCACAAAACCCAAAAGTATTTTGCGCAGCATAAATATGGTCTTAAATTAAAAAATATGTATATACTTATCACAAACCAGTTTTCGGTCAGTTAAGGTCAATCAAATTGTCTTCGTTCAGGTCTGTCCTGGTTTGGTCTTTTTTTCTAACATGAGATTAATCAATTTTTTCAACAAAGCAATATTAATTTTAAAGAGTTGGGTTGCTCATCTTTTAAAAAATATACATCATCTGACATAAATATTCATAATTTTAATTAAAAATACGACTTACGCCATAAAGGTAGATATTTAATTTACATAATATTTAATTTACAAATCGAAGATACTTTAATTTGATTACTTTATAGTAAGGTTTATTTAATTACCTATCAAATAAACGAACGACAGATAATACAATAATTTAAACATTTTAGTAGTAAAAAAAAATTACTTGGATTATCCGTAACGGTAACCGATAGTGTGGTCATAGTAACATGTCTTTATTTACAAGCGTTGTGCAAGTGTCGGCGCGGTGTTGCTGTGGCTGTGGTGTTACGCCACGGAGTGGAGCCCAACTGCTGACTACCAGTGTAGTGTAGTATGTGGGGTCAGCCGGTCAACGAAACACACACACACACACACACAATATTAACATGGTATTACAAGGAGACCGGTGATATGTTATAATCAAGTTTTTTTAGTACCGAGTAATGCACGCTTCTATCAGCCAAAGGATGGGTTGGACTCTCATCGTTGTGCGTGTATCCGTTTCACTTATATATGATTGAGTAATTAAGTAATTAACATGAATTATTCTTGTTATCCTTGATATAAAGCTTTTCTAAAATTAATATTGTAATATAATTTAATTCCTCTCAGAACGCTTGCCACATGAACGCTGTGTATTACAATTTAACACATATCTCATTTTCCAATCCAATAGGGTGTGCCAGAGGGATATAGGGTTCTTTAGATGTATAAGGGTTTTTATGGCCTTCATAAAAATTTGCAATCTTCTCTCGAACGAAGAGGAAGCGACCTTTCCCGTTTCAACTTCCTCGTCGAATTAAAACCTTCGACCCGGAAGGCAGTTTTCATAATGGCTTAATTGAACGGACAGTACTCTTTCCGTTTTAATTAACTTCGGGTTGCTGCTCGTACTGTTCGTACTGTCCGTATACCTACTAGCTTGTGTGATAGCGACTTTTCGTTACAGCAAAAAACACGTAACAATGAAAAGATCCAAAGTGACTCCAAAAAGGGAAAAATCTACTAGACCTGCGACGTCTCGTCTCCGTCTTGGATTTGTCGGAATTAAGACGGTTTGTTTTATTTTCTACAGAAGCGCAAACAAAGCAAAACATCCAGGGATCAGGTTGTCTTTTAATCAAAGGGTCTTCTTACTTTTGATCTATAAGGAATTAACTGTACATAAGGAGATTTCACAACATGCAAGTGTGTCGACAATATTCTCCCCTGGGCGGTGGTTAAGTCGGTGAAGGGTCGTCCGACCGGCTGCGCGGCCGACCGTTCATATCTGCTGGTATTTAAGTAGGTGAGGCGATGACGCTTTCTCTCCGGCCGGTGCGAGCTTGTCAATAACCGAGGAATCTGTGTTGCCAATTATATAACGGCGCCGAATGCGTTCGATTGACCCCAATACGTAATTGGACATTGCGATTGCCTACTTTGGCAGAATTAATCGAAAACCTCATGCATTACGCTGATTAAACAAAAAGGCAATAATTAAATTAAATTAACGTGCATTTCTTTCCTCGTGACAGGTTCGCTTTTAAAGTGACTTTGATAGCAACAAAATATCTTTACCCATTATTCCAATTATTTTTCCCAATTTTCTCAATAACTTTTTGTATGTAATGTAATGTAATGTAACTAGACACGAGCCACCAAGTGGTAAATGGTCGTTAACCGGACATCAGTAACAGCGACTGACCACAAAGAAAACGAGGAAGCCGAATTATTACTAGCTTTCCGACTGCGACCGAAACACATTATTCTCGGCAGATTTTAGCAAGGAGGGTTGATTAACTAGAAAACCCCTACAACTGACTGTACTGACTGTACCTGTCCTGTCCTTGTACATGTCGTCAAGCCATTAAAGACCCACTACTGAGAGAAGCTCTCTCCTTTTGAAAAGTCCTAGAGTATACCACACCACGATACTCTAGTGCGGATTGGTTGATCATGAGTACCATCAGGATTAAACTAAGTGTAGTAACACAGTAGTATAGTTACAGCAGGAGCTCCGATCTCCAATCGAAGGGACCGTTCGCCAGACCTTCGTCTGTTTTTCAAAGTACACCGCAAGCAGGAGAACTCGGGTACAAGGATGGATATAGGCATACCACCATTTGTATTTTGTTACGTTGGCAACAAAACTAGTTTCAACAAACTATGTTAAATAAAAATCCATTTTCCTCGCGGAAATGTTATCCGAAGTTCATTGAGCAACTCTTTACTTTCGCTGTCTCCCGGGTCGTTGTCCGCGTCTTACGTTTGGTGTTGCGCAACCCATCGCTGCAGGCGTTACACCAATCATATACACATCATCGTAGTCAGCTTCTGAGTTCTGACCACTTCATATGCAGAAGTCATATGGGTATCTAGCTCATGCTAGAGGAAGCATGCATCTTATTCCTCATTTTGAGCATTTCTTTACATTCTTCGTTGAATACGTTTTGTAATACAGCAAATTTTACAAAAACACAAAAAAGACATTAAAGGCTTAAAAGGTTATATTTTCAATCCTGACGAAATTACCAGTTATCTCTTACGTAAATTCTAAATCAGTATTTTATTTCATTATTCTATTTGGCAAGATTATCATATCGTACCTATTATTGTATCATTCGTAATTAATTATAACAAAATACATTTAGAAATCATTTTAAAAATTTTATAGGATCACAAACGTTCAAATTTTGTTTGAAAAACTATTGGAAAAACTTTGAGTTTTTTTTATTGCTACAAAAGTAACATATTCATAATGGTAATTTATCAGTACAGTAATGCACGTAAGTTATTTGCATCCGTTGCTACAGTTAAAAGACACACAGTTATTCAAAGAAACGTTATAAGTTGAAACAATGCATAACGTTACATCACACTGGACTGTCCGTTACATCACATAACGTGTGGTCGCTGTACGCTGGAATGACGGAAGAACTGATGAATCAAATTTTTAAAATGAGTAAAAATGCCTCTTTTTATACATACGATATTATTATTAGAAAAATGTGAGATTATTGAACAAGCAAATTAAATTGCGGCGATAAATATATCACCAAATTAATCAGTGAGGACGATCTAGTCTAGACTAAGTGTGTAATTCCTTGGCGTCGGTCGTGTGAAAATGTACTTAGCAAGGTCTCTCATTTTATATGAGACATCGCTTACAGCGCTTCATGCGTACGGGAATTAACGAATGAAAATGTCATTAGACGAATTGTGAACCAATCAATTAAATAACCCTCCTTCTGGCGCAGTCAGGTAATGAGCTATATTTAACCAATTTATTGAGCTGAGAAATTACACTAACCATAAACTATTAAATTTTATGACTTCGTCATTCCTGCTGTTTTCCTACAGAACATTTTGAGTGCGAAAATCTTTATTTTATGTGAATAGCGAGCAACAATCCTCAAGGTACCAGAGTGGACAAAATACCAGAGTCAATAGTCATCATCACCCACAGTGTTCAGTATCTATCCTGAATATATCAGTGCCATGGGCATCACTGATGCGTCGCTAGCCAAGATAGAAGAAAATATGTACTCCCAGCTCCAACTCACAACACTCGCAACCCAACGCTTGGCGGCTGATTCAAGTGCAGTAGCTAGCCAGCAAGGCTTCACGGAACGACTTCATCCACTAACAGTTTTTGTTACTTAACAAGCAAGGAGAAGTTGGCTCGACAGCTGATATTTAAGTAAACTGTCATTAGTACCCCATTCCGAATATAATAGTACCGCTCTACCATTGAGATGTAGAGAATTCACGAATGTTCGTTAAATGCAAGTCTGAGCGATTGCCGGGGATATTATTCGATATTAGTGTTTCTGTAATGGAATAAAATGTTTCATCCCTTAGTACACTTGGGGCACAACTAATGAGAAACGATGTTGTGAAGATGTATGTATCTGGTTAACTTTAACAGATCTTTTTACATTTCTGCGTAATCGCAACACACATCAGAATCAAAAAACACCCTTCACCATATACAATCTCTCGCGAAGTACCAGGAATACATAAACGCAGCTGATCTAAAGCTCTAAACACAGATCAATCTGAATATTGATTCGCGGTAATGCGGCAGCAATGGGGCGCCCAGCCGCGCTCGCGTCGGTGTTTGCAATGTCAACACATTAGTGCCAATTTACTTGGAGGCGTGGAGCCCAGCGCACCGACGAATATTTTGTTATTATTAATATTGTAAATATGAATTGTAGTTGTAGATAACAATAATGATGAAGCTTCACTACTTTTACATATTCCACAGTTTTATATCAATAAGTGGTCGGAGCGAACCCGCGGGTAGCGGCTAGTCCGTAGACAATAACATCTGAGAAAGGCTCCTTGCTCCCTAATACGCAGTACAATGCCGATTGTCGTACTTTGTCGCCCCGTAATGGGTGCGATGACCTTCATTTCACGTGTATTTTGTCCCAGAACGCTGACTTTATCCACCACGTAAATAAAATAACACCTTAATCCCTAGAAAATAGTTGTGGAAGTATGTTGTGTCGAGTGTTATTCTAAATCGTGGCTATTGGAATTTAAATGAAGGATCTTAATATGCTTTCTAAACATTGCATTGTTTGGTTAACAACGCTATCACATTAAACTACGATAACTTCATAGATATATTGTTTTTATTGTGAGATATTTAATATAAGATTTTTTTATTAAAAAAATAGTACCTATACATATATATAATATAATACATATAAAACCATATGTTTTGAACGGATGTCCTTTATAGACTCTAAAACCATCCAACCGATGTGTTTCAAACTGATTTCATTTGAAAAGCAACAAAGTGAAGATGGTTTGAGACCACTATAACAGTGCATGCACATTTTCGATTTTTGACTTTTCCCATACAATTTATTTTGGGTAGAGCACTGTAGCGTCTGTAGCACACGCCTCACGCTCACATGAGTGAAGAATATTCAAATTCAAATTCAAATTCAAAATCATTTATTCATGTAGGTATCATTGATACACTTATGCACGTCATTTTTTTAATTTACCAGCTTTTCGGAAAGGTGCTTTGTCATGGAGGAGAAGAAAAGCCGAAAGAAACTCCTCAGCACATCTTTTAAAAATAAAATACATTGGTATATTTCTTACAAAGAAGTATCATTAGCCTGTACGGAACTGGTTGCAGATCTGGTCATTTCCATGCGTCTTTGTCATTTATGTACTCATCTACAGTATAGTAGCCTTTGCCTAAAAGTTGAGATTTTACATGTTTCTTAAATAATTCCACTGGCAAATCACGTATTAACTTTGGGATTTTATTAAAGAACTGTACACCACGGCCCATAAAAGATCGCTTCACTTTAGAAAGACGGTAAGATGGCGTTACTAACTGGTGCATTTTTCTTGTTTGGCGATTAGTGACATCAAAATTTTGTTTATACGCGCTTATATTATTCCGTATAAAAACCACGTTACTATAGATATATTGTGAGGCTACTGTAAGTATACCTATTTCTTTGAACTTGTCACGCAAAGTTTCACGAGATCTAAGTTTATAAATAGCCCTAATAGCTCTTTTTTGTAGTATGAAAATTTGTTCTATACTGGCTGCTTTGCCCCACAGCAAGATGGCATATGACATAATACTGTGAAAATATGCAAAATAAACCAACCTAGCAGTTTCGACGTCAGTAAACTGCCTTATTTTCCTAACAGCATAAGCAGCCCTACCGAGTTTAGTCGCGAGATTTGTTATATGTGGGTCCCATTGAAGTTTATTATCTAAGGTCACCCCTAAAAATACGGTGGATTCCTCCATATTCAATGTTTCATTATTAAGTTTATTGACTTTTTTAACATTAGGTAGTACAAACTCTATACATTTAGTTTTTTTTGCATTTAACAGTAAATTGTTAATAGTGAACCAACGCGAGACATACGAAAGAGTACTATTTACGTCGTCGAAATTTTCTTTATAAACACAATAAACACTGATAAATCCGGTGGTTAGGGCCTACATTGCAAAAGTGTAGCTTAGAGACTGACGACGTAACGATTGCCAAAACTTATCCTCTATTACGTCTAATAAAGTTCACAAGACTGTGGTGGGTACTGATTAAACCGAGAAAACACACGCCTAATTTGACCCGACAGCTCTTAAACTAAACTCAACGGCGTAGAAAACAATAGAAACTTCCGTTTAGCGTAGCTTAAGAGTCTAACAAGAAGTTATAAGGACGTCGACACGATATCCCAGTCGTTGACACCTGCTGACGGATTTAACTGGTTTTTAGGGTTCCGAAGTACAATCCTTATAGTTTCGTCATGTCTGTCCGTCCGTCCGTCTGTCCGAGGCATAGCGCCGACACCCTTAGTGCTCAGCTAGAAAGCTGTAATTTGGCACGGATATAAAAATATTTTTCATGGTACCTCCCCTACAGTAAGCGTGAGGATGAAATTTTTTTTCGTTGCGTACCCATGTTATATCGTTGAAACGGTCTTTCAAAAATATTATGGGTCTAGTAAGACCATTTCTGGAATTAGGGGTTCGTATCGTTTGCGAAATATTTGATTTTAAAGTGCTAATTTTGGTTGGAGTCAAGTCCCCCTGCCAACTAAACGGTTAAATTGGACTAATGAAAAAATTCTCAAAAATAGGTTACATGATGAATTTACAAGGAAAACTATCGCGGCTATGTTAGCATAACTAGTTAATGAGTAAAAGTCGATAAACTTAATTCTTCGGAACCCTACACTGCGCGTGGCCTGACACGCACTTGCCCGGATTCTCCTAACGCAATCCCCGTGCCATTGGTTTGTGATTGAGCCTGTAATTGAGGACCGTTTTCTTGTTTTCGTTTACACGCTTGCTTATGATACGAAACAATCATATGATTTTCTGGAAATCTAAAATAGAAAACAATAGTAACTAATTCTTAAAATCTAGGTTATATAACGATATAAGAATTTTCTGGATTCTTAAAATAATTATATTTTTTACCTGAAATGAAAATGAAAATTGAATCGCTCATTCATGCCACAAGCAGGCTGTTCAATCTACGTTATGAATAAAACTTCTTCAAGCTTCTAGGTTATTTACTGAAACAAAGTAGTACATATTGAATAGTACCACCATCTTTACCTCCCCGAACGTCGTCTTAACGAATTGAATTTGGTCGGAGTAAAGCAAATTTTAGTCTTTGTCTATTCTCACTTCGTTAAGTAAATAAATCGAACTGTACTGCGACGGCGACCTCTGCTAAACTTGTCATTATTTGCAAATGAAAGATCATCAACAATAAAGTTAGTAAATTACTCGTAAACACGTGCCGCTCAGATGAAGTTGTGACATCAGGATCATAAAACACCCCTTACACAGCTTTTAAGGTTCAACGATCCTGTCGGGCCGGCTTATATCTTCGCAATATCACTCATGAAGAAAATCTCCTAATAAAGCACTTGTTACAGTCAAAGCGACAACAACCCAATGTAACAATGTTTGGTAGCACCAAAGTTGACAGAGGTTTAAGTCAGTCTATTCAATCGTGGATGCTCTTTTTTGAGTGGTATTGCATTACATACCCCATAATTCTTCAGGATTCAGGATATGGGTTCTCCAGACCTTCTCTTCCATGTTCTTTCGTTCTTTTACGACACTACGAATTAAGTTTGTATGAAAAACGAATTCAAAACAATTATAAAGAATTTTTAAGCGCGCTGGCATGCTGAGAAACTTTGAAAATACTTAATAAAAAATGCCTTAATAGTTCGCCTTATTCTAGTGAAGTAGGAAGAAATTGTATAGAAAGGTTTTGAGCGAATTTCAGCATAATTAATAATCAATGAATATTTATAATAAGCAAAAGACGGAACATAATTACTACTTCCTGAAAATATTTAATCGCTTCTAGCTCCACTCCGAGTGGGCGACGAGTTCAGTTGGAAACTCGTAAACATTGACAAATGACCTTACTTAATTTCGCTTGAATCAGCCGGGCAATAACCGAAACGTGATCACATTTATAACAAAGAACTACCATACCCTCATGTACCTAATGAATCCCATCATCAATTCAGATTTTTTATTAAAAAAAAACTTCCAATCGGTTGATAAATGACGGAGTTATGGAGTAACAGAGATTTAAAAATACAACCGAATTTGGTTAAAAAGACAAGACACGCTCATTAATAATTTTTGATCAAATTATAATAAAAATAACAAATGTGGTAAAAACTTGTTCACCTTAAACCTGTGTGTAATGCTTGCTTGAACATGACCAATGGCCTGTATTACCCTACCCGCATTAGAATTATCTAGCCCAGAAAAATTAAAACTGCAAGCATTACGACTGTTACGTGACGCCTAGTACGACGAGATAGTCTAGATAAGTAGATACCGAGTAACGTATTCGGCCGAAATACGTTCAACCAATTTGCACGGAACGACAATTGGTTTCTAAATCTGCAAAAGGCTACTGCAATGGCGCGGCCGACTGAGCTATATATTCAGTGATAAGTATATCAAGTGTTTCTGCTAACCGGCATGACGTCTGTATTCCGTAGTCACATTCGTTCGGACTTTGGAGTAAATATAGACATACATTGACAACTTATGTAGTAAGTTATTCTTAGATGACGTACAGAAACGTCATAATAAACAATCTACGAAATGAAGCTGTTCTACTGTTTGAGTCAATCGTGATCAACTAAGTCGTTTACGGACTTCGGAGAGTACCATGGCTGTCCTCTATTGTTTCTTCTCTCTTTTTCTTACGGGAAACCGCATCGATAATGTCTCTGGTGTTTTGTCCATGGATTACGGTGACCACTTACTATCAGGTGGCTTGTCTGCTAATTTTTCTGCTATAAACATGAAAAAGTTTTACATTCGCCAAGCTTCAAATTATATAACTATTCAGTTAACTTTCCTTCTGAACTATTGTCGTCACAATTGTATGTTTGTATGTGCCCATACATTAAAATCGCAGGAGATATTAATACAGCAAGACTATTCTGTTTGGTAACTCGACAGCGGAATCCGCGATGAGTGTCAATTTTGGCAAGGAATTTTGACACTCATCGCGGATTCCGCTGTCGAGTTACCAAACATACCTTGCAGTGTATGCATCAGTGCCGTCAGTGCATGGAGATCATGTATTCTATTACAATTCTCTTAACTGGTGCAACGTTGAAGCTATTGTACTTTACAATCACGCTTCAGCCACTAATGCATATGCAAATGAGTTGGCCGAGTATTTGCTGAGTACCTACCGATGTTTATGGTTTCAACTGACGTGACATATTAATCCCAACCGGTTCACTTACTACTGGGCGTAACCCGACGAAAACAACAACGGCAGGGAGAAGTTTCTAGCACAGATATCTATTCTTGAAATGTAAATTACTGACATTATTTTAATCGACAAAGCAACCTTATAAAATGTTAATTTAAGTCTATTATGTTGATAAAGTACAGAAAAAAACCTTTGAAATTTATTTTAAACTGTTATTAAAAATTCCAGAGGCTTCCTAACAATTTGAAAATTAAATGGTACTGAAAACCAGGCAAAATGACTCTCGAAAAATTTTAGGATTAACCATTGATGCCTTCGATCACTTATAAGTCTTATAACACGACACTTATAAGAAGATTATATATTGATACAGTCTTGGACCTCACAGTTCACATCGAGACTACAGGATTTATATGAGAGTCGGCCAACATTTTGAGAGTAGGAGAGTTCAGCCTCTGTGTCAGAAGCGGTTAAGAATTTCAGATCTCTTTTAGCCTCCTCACTAATAATGAAATAGTAATAAAGTAAACATGTTCCTTGTTCCCCCATCTAGGATATTTGAAATGTATGAATATTTAAGTAATATCAAACCTTTCAGCAACTGGTCGCTCACCCGCATGTTTTGTCAGTTATCACTGTATTGTACTAAAGCCGTGCCTAATCTGTAATGACGCAGTTACAGCTCGCGTGAACAGTATCCTCAATACATTTATTACATTCCTTGCAATTATTGCATTCGTGCACTCCTCTGTTAAATCCCTGTGTAGTCATTTAGTCATAGAAACAAAAAACTAGGTATTGTATTATCTTGGTGTCTACAGAGACATTACGTGCCGGGAAAACAACTCTACAATCGATATTTTGCTCGGATGACAATTTTACACAGGTAATGCTTTTGATGTCACTGATGCCAATGGGCGACAGTAACCATTTACAAATTACAGTCACTTGGCTTTTGGCTCGTCTACCCTTTGTATATTCTACACATACATGTATTATAACAATTACTACAAATTAACTAGAAAAACTAAAATATGGAAATACGAAATTGTCGTCAAATGGATCGTCAAGGATATAAAATAATGTTTAAGCAGTTATTTTGTTATCCTCCACATGTATTATAACGGTGCACGTACGAGTCGTCACAGTGGGCTCATTATCATGCAGGGTCATTGTCATTTGGGCTTTGGAAGAATCAAACTTGTGAGTTTACTTTACAACCAGCAAGACTATTCACTTTTGTAACTTGACAGCGGAATCCGCAATGAGTTTCAAAATTGAAGTTCGAGTCCGAGATCTTGATATGTGATTCTCTAATCATCTGGCACGCACTTGCGAGGTGAAGGGAGTCTCGAACTCTTACTTCAATTTAGAAACTCATCGTGTATTCCGCTGTCAAGTTACAAAACAAAAGCGAACTTGCATCGTATTGATATGTCATTATCTAATCATCTAGTACGCACTTGCGAAGTGAAGTGATCCTAGAACTCGAACGTCAATTTTGAAACTCCGCTGTCAAGTTACAAATCTGAATAGCCTTCCTGCTCGGAAACTAAGTTGGTTGACATGATTAGAGTTTCTAAATACAATAACAATGTAATAACAATGGTGAGCGAGACACTGTCGAACAACATGTGTATCGTATGAATGGCTCCGTCGTGCACTTTACGCACGATGTCAGGGTATAGATATGTATGTACCTGTTCCATACGCGTAACGAAATATTTTTATGCGCCGCAGGTATGACGTGTAACCTTTTGACATCCCTCTGTGACGTCAATACGCTACGTGGTACCTATATGATTTAGAGATAAGAGAATACGGTCTAAGATCCGTCTTAAGAAATATGTACCCTCACGTGTTTAATAAAAATGATCCACAACATATGCTAGATAATATAAATATGTATATACATATATATATATATATATTTAAATATGTATATGTATATGTACATATTTCTTAAGACGGATCTTAGACCGTATTCTCTTATCTCTATACCTGTTATACACTAGCTGATATATACTAGCTGCCCGGACAGACCTCGTTCCGTCAAAAATATTTTTTATTAAAACCTTCCGTGTGCTTAAGGGAGATGTAAGCTATCCTATCTTTCAAGTAGGATCAAACTGCACACGGTATGCAAATTTGATTAAAATCGGTTAAGTAGTATAGGAGTCCATCGCAGACAAACAACGTGACACGTAATTTATATATATTAAGATATCGCTGATAGGTTTCCAGGTTGCCTAATAAAGTCGCGTACAGCAAGGCTATTCTGTTTTGTAACTTGACAGCGGAATCCACAATGAGGTTCAAAATTGAAGTTCGAGTTCGAGACTCCCTTCACTTCGCAAGTGCGTACCAGATGATTAGAGAATCACATATCAAGATCTCGGACTCGAACTTCAATTTTGAAACTCATCGCGGATTCCGCTGTCGAGTTACAAAACAGAATAGCCTTGCAGATAATGTTTATTAATAAAATTTTAATAATAATAAATTAGATATTTTCTAAAATGGATAGTCATTCCTAAATGACGCCATTAAAGTTTACTTATTACGTCTTGCATAGTTTCATTACAAGGCCCGTCTGTAAAATTTTCCTTAAGAATGACTCTCAAAGCGTTTCGACATTCCCTGCAATATCCTGTCGTACTGCGCAGTCCCGCAAGCATCCTGTGGTGCCCCGCTGGCCCCTGACTCACCATGACGTGGCCCTTGCGCCACTTGGCTCTCATTAAGAGCAAATTGCTCATCAAGACCAGGGTAAAGGTCAGACGATTAAGAAGATTTAAAACGTGTTGTGCGAAAATGTGTGCGGTGTAGAGAATTCCCGAAGAAGGTTGTTAATTTTTTAAGGCAATAGTTTGGTGTCTTTTGCATAAAGTTGCAGCAGTACTGGGTTTGTATACGTGCGTAAACTTACAATACCGACGACTTTAATAATCCAAACATTTATGTATGTATATGAGATTTTCCTCAAGAAAATTGCATTTAAAACAGAGGATTTACAGTGCTTGCATGTGATGGTATTCAGACTATGTATTCAGATGATAATAATATAACCGGTCCGGTCCCACACCAATGTTATTGTTGGCAAATTACAACGGAACGAGCAGCGCGGAGCGCAGTCCGCGGCGTAGTTTCATCGCTGTTTGTTTTGGGGAGATGGCTCTTGTATTGACTGTGCCATTACTGTGGTGGCGTTAATTGAATTCTACGTAGATAGTGCCTTTGTTTATAAAAAAATCATGTTTTTGTTATCGTTATGTTATTGTTGTTGGAGTATTACAAAGCTGTCCGAAGTGCTCGCGGCCCATGATTGCATCAGTTGGGTGACGTAGACACTTGGGAGTTTGATGATGGTAGAATATTGGAAACCGCTGGTGCATGCGTGCAGTAATCTGTAGCGATTCCTTACGTTGTTTTGCATTTATAGGCCTTGGAGGCCTTACACTACGCGTCATTCAGGGTTGCTACACTTGCTACCGAGTACGTAACTCACACACGTAAAAACAAATAGCTCAGGGGTAATTTGTACCTCCTGAAACTCTTTAGCAACCTATAGAAGCACTGTATCAAGATCAAGTATTGCTTTTATGCAATGATTTATTTATATTATACAAGCTCGCAAACATAATAATGTGGATGAGAAGTGATTGGCGAGTTCTGTTTACATAGAAATCAATATACAAAGTGATAGGACACGTGTGAAAGCTGCGCAGTGCAAGTAAAGTTGACCTTTGGGTCCTGCATTGTTATTTCGCAAGAGCACCGTAGAAAGTCATTTGGCTTGCAGATAGGTTTGCGAGATGCCTGCACGTTCGGAGAGCGAAGAAAGTGATCGAGCGGCCGACACGCGGCTCTGGGAGAATCCTTATTTCTCTCGGTCGTTCTAATGTGTTTAGAAACCTTAACACTTACCGTCTTTAGTCGTAACACAAAGCTGTTAACTGGTCTT
Organism: Thymelicus sylvestris; assembly: GCA_911387775.1. Classification (NCBI taxonomy): domain Eukaryota; kingdom Metazoa; phylum Arthropoda; class Insecta; order Lepidoptera; family Hesperiidae; genus Thymelicus; species Thymelicus sylvestris. The sequence goes on from OU426889.1 coordinate 19,260,189, forward strand.
TCTCATAATTCATAAGAACCAGCTAAGTATCAATATTCAACTATAACGAACAAAATAATCAAAATTTTACGAACAAAAAATAACCGACTTCAAAGTTACTCAAAAACTACTTGTCAGATCTCGTTCAAATTTATGTGGGACCACATGACAAGTACCTGTTTTCGATTAAAAAAATAATCATCGAAATCGGTTGGCGTGATATTGAGTTATTCGTCCATTTGTCGCGCACATTCTTAATACAAATTTAAGACTTATATGGTTTTCTCATGGATGCCATTGTCAGATCTCAATAAAATTTATGTGGGACCACATGACAAGCACTAGCTTTCGATTAAAAAAATCGGTTCACCTAGTCGAAAGTTCTGAGGTAACAAACATAAAAAAATACAGTCGAATTGAGAACCTCCTCCTTTTTTTGAAGCCGTTTAAAAACCCTGACATGCAGCGTCGTCAAAGCAAACAATTAGTACAGCTTACCAAAGCGTTTGGTTTTTATAATGAACAAAAAGATGTGGCTAATAAAAACTTCCAAGTACAACGGCTTATTTTAAGGAACGCATGCTCATAAAACACACATCTCAATTCAAGCATTCCGCGCAAAACGTACAAAAACTCTAATCGATAGCACGTGATTTCTTACCTTGTCCAAAAAAGTTGCACTTGAATAATGACAGTACAGTAAGTAACGTCGTTATGTTTTTACTACAATAATTCTATACTTATAGTAATACGTGGTAAAACTACGGAGTGGTTGAACTGAGAACTTGATCGATCACATTTCGAGGGAAAAAATAAGCTGTCACGATAAATGATGTAGTGTGATTGATATTGTTTTACGAACAAATTACGAAGGTTCCTACGGTCGGTTTGTTATTCAATTTGCTAACAAGCTGCGTACCTATTTGTGATTTAACTATTATGGAGTATCAGAAATAACTTATCAGTGTCTAATCACAACTCATAATTCGAGCTTCACAGAGCAATGATGATCATCAGAATGTTTAGGATTCTCCGGCATTATTACTAAGGTTTAAAAATCGCTTTTGTTTCGAAACAAAAATATATTTGGACGATACTAAATAGTCGGCCCGACAAAGTGGGACGCGTCTTCGTTTTCCATCAGCAAAATAAACAAGAAAGCTCTTTTGAATCTACGCTGTAAAGTGTAAACCCTAATCTATAGTCTCTGCACACTCTCACAATAACATCCGCATTAAGCAAGCACATTGGCGTAGGTAATAGACTTCCTCAATGGTTTAGAAAAAACTAAGCCTTGTCACCGATAAATTGTAGCAAAATCGAAACGTCTGAGAGAAGTTGCATAACAAAGCAAGAGATTGGTTTACAAACCTCAATCTTCCATCGTATGCGTTACCCGGCGGTAACGTGACGTTAACGTGGCGGTAGCGTGGCGGTACCGTGGCTTCCGGTGCGGTCATGTTGCGTTCGGTTTCCTCGAGCGTGCGTGACCCCGCGGCCCGCATACAATCGAACCCACTTTCTAGACTTAGTATCCATTCGATTTAATGCGGATTACGCCATAACTAACAATACTTTTGACCTTCTTGCCCGTGTATAGGCACACTGGGATCGTAATATCTGGCTGTTTCGTCTGTTATGTCTGTACAAGATGTTTTGGAAAAGTGTATTAATTAAAATACGCACAAGGGGCCTGTCAGTTCAAAGTGATAGGTACTAAGTTTACTTCACTGAGCCACAATAGCACAACAAGGTAAACCCGGTGGATAAATCAACTTCTACCTAACTATAACATACGCCACATGACAATGTCGATGTCTTGACTACTAAATAATGCGCTGCGATGAATTGGTTATGAAGTTCTGTCGATGGCAGATGTCTACAGATCAATAAACTTACAGCGAAACGTACAACCACCACACAATGACGACACACATGACGACCCGTGTGGCGCAATGGTTACCATGCCGGATTGCCGCGCCAAGGGTCCTGGGTTCGATTCCCAGCGAGGCGGAAATTTGAATGATGAGTTTGAATTTCTGTTCTCGGTCTGGGTGTGAATGTCCTTGTCTAGTGTGTTGTCCATGGCACCCACGACACAGGGAATCCTAGTGTGGGGCTATGAGTGTGAAACGTTATTATTATTGTTATTATTATAATTATTATATGTTGTCCCAAAACTGACCTGCAAATACCTCACCCAGAAGTACTCTCCAGTTCTCCACAAAATCCTCTTTCTAAATAAAATGTTATAGCATTGGCTTATGTAATGTAAATAAATGTTCTCCTGCGGTTGAACGAGGATACTGAATGCCTGTCTGTGTTTCTAACCGCACAATTAACACGTTATTGTAACATAGCTATCTGCTCGTTAACAGCACTGTCATAACAAGATCTTTGTAGCGAATTACTACTTTACATCGCAGTGTCAACTCATCGTTCACAAAAGTCTCTATTATTTGAAACGAGTGTTAAATCACTCCTCAAAAGACATAAGTAAATATTGATATCAGAAATCTTTAAATTAACTGATGGAGATATCGCAAATTGTCACTATCGTTTCATACTTAGCAAATGAAGATCGCTTGTGATGCGATCACCTAGACAATGGCATCTGTATCACATAATTAAAATAAGTAAAGCTACCAAAGCCAGCCCAGACCGATGCCGGTGGCTTGTGCAAATATTAGATGTTCGATCGAATTAGAGCGACTATACCGATCGCACCTGCAAGGCTATTCTGTTTTGTAACTCGACAGCGGAATCCGCGATGAGTGTCAAAATTCCTTGCCAAAATTGACACTCATCGCGGATTCCGCTGTCGAGTTACAAAACAGAATAGCCTTGCAGGTGCGATCGGTATTTGGGGATCACTGCTAGTTATAAACTTGGTTTTTAGGTCATTTTAAACCGTTGCGGTTACTGTGAACGTTTAAGCCATGTCGGAAACCTTTGGCAAAACAACCTGCGACATTTGAGTTGGCCACTTAACACTGCCGAATTCCGATGCAATAAGACCGTGGTGCGATTCACCTTGCAGTTGTTATTCATTAAATATTTTCCATGTTTACCATGATGATATTTAGTAAAGCTCTTGCCTCCGTGCATAAACAAACCTCTCTGTCAATCATTGATACATTCTGAAGCATCATTATATAATCTGTTGACCTCTTGTCAACATGGACGGAAGTCACGTGTTAGTAAAATGGCGCCTCGATTTCCGGGCGTGTGCGTGAGCTACGTCACGAGCTTTAGGAAAGAAATTCAAATTAATAACTAGTTATATTGCCTCATTCTCTTAATGCGAATTATAAAAGTTATAGGTAATATTATATCACATATCTGTGCCACTGGTCGCTACTACGAACAATTATATTCTCAATTTGTTTACATACTCGGCTAAGACTGAGTTGTCAAGACTTACTCAAAGATCTTTGAGAATATTATGGAGAACTCTGAAGTATACAGTGCCTCGCTATTCCATGTTGTTTAGTTCTATCACCGTATTACACACAAGGTGTAATACAAGGAAATAATGATGTTACCTTACCCATAATTACATGAAGAACAAACTAATGAGCATACATCGACAAGTAAACGATTACTGCCATCACAGATAATATTACATGACCGCACACGAGTTGGTGATGACGTAATGTAATGTCATTACATTAAAGCAATTCCCGAGTCATTACGCGAAGGAAAGTAATCTTAGAACATTACAACGGAATAATGAATGTGATTACAGCTTGGCAGCTGATCGGGAGGAGGGACGGGGATTTATGTGTGAGATACAATTCACAAATCATCTATTTTCGTGGTATCCATGGTGCTGCTATTGTTAGGGCCTCCTTGTTAGAAGAATGTCGCAGGATCTCTCGTCTTCATTGAAGTGCTTTAGTGCTATTCCACTACGTTGCTTCGACTCATGGAATAGTCAAATATATTCAAATAGATAGCAATTACTCGTATATTCATTGCTCTAGTATTCGCTTTCACGTTAAACAATCTTCAGAAATTTATTCATACGATAGTTACATGATAACTATTGTTACTAACGCAAATCCATCTTTAACGCAAATAAATTGGGATTTTCAGGCTTAATAAAGCACAAGTTTCTTCTATATCGTCTACACTTGATTAACGTAAATTAATCCACATGGGGATCGACAAGGGAAGAAAATGTATCCACGGATAATATTCTTGATTTTGGATTAACGAGTACTGGTGCGACAACCCTAAAATAGTCCCACAAGGCCCTGGGAATACTGATGACACGTAATGCGATATAACGGAGAGTTTTAGCATGAAATTTTCATAGAGAATAAACTTCCCACTATGCTATTATGAGATATTTTATTCACAGTTATGCTACCAAGTACCAACGGTAATAGAAGGTTAGATAAACTTACGAATTAAAGTTACACCTATTGTTATTGCGTGAACAATAAAATTATAATTCGTGGGCAGATATTAAGACCGGTATAAAACGTAGCTGTTGCCATTGTTTTAACTAATTGAGCAGTGTCTCTTGTTCAATTATTAAAGGCACTTAGCTATACTATACAAGCATTAATAAACACATCGGCAAAGCTCTTCCCAAGAGGCGATTTGCTAAACACTACACAAATAGGAACTAATTCCGCTAACAGCTTCTCTTGTGAATTGATTTATTGAGCGTACATGGCTCCTACATTTAGATATTGTTTATGTAAAAGGTTAGCGAGTAGACGTGTACAATAAAATATCGAATAATTCGAATACTGGTTCTTGTAATCAAATTGATGGCGTCAATTCAAATTATCGTTTTGAGGAATTCAATTGACGTTACCTCACGTCATGTATTGAATTGAAACAATGATTTCTTCCGAGCCCAGTCCTAAAAGATATTAAGTAATTTTAGGCGACCAAACCTCATCCTATGTTTTAAGAATAATTCACAGGATACAAAGGTACTTTAGCTATAGTGAAAATATCTTGTTCTTTCTTAATCCAAACACTAACAACTGATTTAGAAATGATCGTCTTAATAGATAAAGCCAGCACTACAGTGGTATTATAACAATCTACCTATTTAACGCGTTTCATTCTCTGGTTCCAGTTTCCACTAAGCTGTGTTGTATTTGTCAGTGGCATGTACCTACAATCTATAATACATTTCTATAACTATTATGCACTGTATTACATCCGTGAGGCAAACGCTATACGTCAGATATTTGTGAAATGTGTTAGTACTGGCTTTACTATTTTTATATTGCTAATAATAATGTAAAGTCGGTTTACGGACGGTAGTTTAACGTGACAACGTCATGACAAAACAATGATTGCATACTTTTATAGATAAAATTGAGTGCTTCGGCCGATCGTAGCCGATCGTGCCTCTCTATCGCTTTTGCCGCGATCTCGCTCGCGGAACGCTACAGTTTTTCGTGCGTGCACCTGGCGTTCATCGTTTTAATAGACGTTATCACGTCAATAAAAAACATCGTCTGAGGCGTATGCCGAATGTATATTCAGTCCTCTAAAGTCTCAATTCGAAACCTGACGAAGAATTATGTATTGAGCCTAACCCTAAAATGAGCCTTTTCGATTAACTAATCGATAAAGTTTTACATGTAATTTTAAAGGATTGGCATAATGCAATATATTTATAACACACTGTATTTAAAGCCAGGGCAAAACAAAAAGATACCTTAAGCACTGGCTATTAATATCGCAGCTTTGGTTTTTCTTTTTTCTTTACTGTTTTAAACGATGTTGCAGACACTTTAAAAGAACCAGTTCTTATGAATTTATAAAGCGCAGTAGGTAAATCGTACTGAAAAATACAAAAAGATACCTTAATATTTGTGTATAAAGATCGGAGTCAGGATATTACCTGTATTATGCAAGTGTGTCGATGCCATCTACAGGCCGCTGATTTGATGAATACATAATAACGTTTACTTCGTCGTACACAAATTAAAACAACAAACAATAATTCTTCCAACTCTCTTAATTGTGAACTTAACAGCAAAGAATCAAAGGGCAGAGAATTAGCCGAATTAGTAAAAAGTACCTACTTAAAAAATAAGTAATCAAGAAATAACCAGAAAGACCTCGTTATAGGCAATCCCGAAGTTAATACGTGACTTGCCAGTGGAATAATTATTTTATAAGAAACATGTAAAGTCTCAGCTTTTAGGCAAAAGTTACTATACTGTAGATGAGTACTTGAATGACAAAGACTATAATGACTATGCCTTGGTTAGTTGAATTTCAAAGAGAACGTTGTAACTTAGCTAAAAGAAATTCAAAACTATGAAAGCGACACAAGCTGTTAAGTTTTAAAGTAAAGCTCTCTAAAATTTAGAATTCAGTGAAGATAATTTTTCGTCAGATATTTGTAATTTATTAGGCGGCGTTATATACCGAAACCTGTTAAAGCGATAGCGATACTGCAGTACGGGATCCCATATTTTTTTCCACCGTACCAACATTTCATTACCAAACCAGATCCCAGGTTCGCGAACCAGTTCCGTTTTTTCTGACGTCGGCTGCGTGACTACATCGCTTCAATTATTATTAATATGTTTTGATAATGTCCATATAATAAATGATATAATATTTCGTAACTAGTTTTTTCTACCGCTATGTTAAAAATGACGGTCGAGTGTGACACGAACACGACTCAGAGCGTGGGTCCCGTACAGAATGAGAATTTAAAATTGACGTCAGGATTTCGGCAGTGTAAGCACATAACACCTTTTTACATTATAGCCTGCAAAGCGAGATGTCCCGGTTTTGATTCCCGGCCGGGGCACATATTTATGTGACAGGTAAATATTTGTACTCGGGTCATGGGTCAATGGTCAATTTAAGGCTTTAATTTCGTTCTTTCTTCAATAATTTTAAAACTATCCGTTGTAAAACTAGAACAAAAATATATTTGAGATCCTTACTACAAGCCCTTTTATTTAACATACAACACGATACAGTTTGCAAAACAGTTTTTGTTTAATTTTGATTTTGTATTTTTTTTTCAAAATTCAGTTGTTTACTTCCAGTTGTTTACCTTCGTCTTTGGGTCACAAAAAAGTATATGAGTACCAAATTTCAATTCATTTAGTCCAGTAATTTCAGAGTAAATTGGCTGTGAACGGCGGTCGCTCAGACGCACGAGTGATCCTATAAAGGTTCCATTTTTTCATTTTTTCATACGGAACCCTAAAAACATCTTATAAAAAACATGTACATATTTACTATTAATATAGAGCCAACAATTTATGGAACACAAATTATAGTTATCTTAATTTATCATTTAAGGTACAAAAAACGCTTAATTATAATATCTATCAAAGTAGATTTAAACTGCGATTTTTTACTAAGCTATCAACTCTTGATATGTAATAAATAATTAGTTTATTTTAGTGACGCAGACCACAAAATAAAATTCTCAGGCTGCGCTGGCTGTAAATGGGTTTTGGCTGTAAATGGACCGATAATGTACATAATGGCTCCTAATAAGGATAATGTACATAATTTGTGCCTTTGCGTTAGTTACAAACATGATGCCAACTCTACGAGAACACTTCAGGGGTCAGCGATGCTGCTCACCGGATGCCTTCAGAGACTATTATTGTTTAATTATTTCATTTTTTACAATTGTTCAAACTAAAATTACAAGCCTTCAAACGTGGTAAGGACATGACAACCGAAATACCATTGCGTTGACGTAAAATAAAGTAAAACGTTTTAAACATTCCTCTGTGAATCTCAGACCATCTTCGGCATCTTCATTCTAGTGTGCTAATGAATGTGCATAGCTAGGCAAGTAACAGCCGAGTATCAATTAAATCCCTACTTACTGTTAAACCGGTGTCGACTTCCGTTAGAAGTATAATTTAATTGAAAGTTACACTCACGTATCGTTAGTGAAAATTAATAATAATTGTAATTTTGTCAGAATTAATCAATGTCAATTATTTACAAAGTATATTTCAGCCAATTAACATTTTTCGCGGAAACGATTAATTTTATGTCCTTTCCTGAGAATAAACTTGATCAAAACAGAAAGATGTTATAGGCACGTTAGAGGAACTACCTAAAGCAAGTTAAGGAAAAATGTGTTACATTCACAGAAAACATACGTTTATTGATACCCAAAGTATCTTAATTTATTCAATATTTAAATAAAGCCGTAACCTAAGTAAGGTTACGGAAAAATAAATCCTCAAATTTAAACAGGTACTGTCTTGAAACAAGAGTATCTTTGAACTCTTAATATTTTTCTGAAAGATGCTATTGTAATCTTAATAATCTAAATTTTACTAACAAAAAATAACAGACTTTAAAGTTACTTGAAAACTACTTGTCAGATCTCAATAAAATGTATGTGGGACCACATGACAAGCACCAGCTTTCGATAAAAAAATTAAAATGTGTGCAATTCACACGTGGTAGAAGTGAAACCTTCAAAATTTTTGTTTTCAAGATAATGAGACGAATGTAAAATTTCGGGAAGATGATAAATGTAGGTTGCACTAATCTACTTCACTCCGCTCCGCTCCGTCCCGAGTTTTAAAGTCGGTTAAAAATGTTGACAAAACGTGCACTGTCAGTACAGTACGGTATGTGTGTAGAGTCTCTACGCTGGATGTATGTAGATATTTATCGAAAGTGACAAGAATAAGATTTGTCATTGTTTCGAGATTTATCGTATTCGAGGTAGAGTCTGTGGCGCGATAATTGAGCCCCTGTAAGATGTGCGTGCGTGAATGTCGACCAGCCGCGCCACTGTCACCTGCTTTCACTCATCTTATTTTTTCATCGCTTTTCTTCCAACCAATGCTAGTAATGCTAATATTTGTTTGGAAACCAAGCGATATAGCGATACTGTAAAAATATTCCGACAATCTGTTCAATATCTGTATTTGATTTCAAATAACTAATAAGTTATATATATGCTTTTGGTGTTGCTGATGTCCATGGGCGGCGATAGCCACTTACCATCATGTGGATCGTCAGCTCGTTTGCCGGCTATTTCCATAAAAAAAAGTATAAATTACGTATTGAACTGTGTATTTTATAGCTTAGTTAACTTAAGTGCTATAGGTTTTTCATGGCAGCTCAGTTGTTTATTAATTAACCCCTTAGCTTACATATGTACATTATAGTACAGATCTAAGGACTCGTATTTTACGGGCCAAGTAACGGCTAATATTGACAGCTACTATAATCACTACTCATTATAAAAGTAAGTTCCCCGCTACGTAATTTTCCGTATCTGTAGCGAAAAATCTCGAAAAGCGGATTTTATACAGTTTTAACTATTACATGAAGTGGTTCATGAACAATACATCTGGTATTATCGTTAAGGGTTTGGATAAACCGTATAAATATGTCGATAATTGTTCAAGAAGGCGGAGAAAATTATGTAGACTAGGAGTTTTTTTTTTCACGACGTGCACTGCGTGAATTATAAGTACAAATTACACAAAAAATAAGCCAGTAAAATTCCAAACAATTTAACTATAGGCGCATCAGTTAGATAGATTTAAACTAGACTAATTTTCCCGATACTAGGTATATATATTGAGTTTCAGTTTCTGCACTCAGTTCGATTTTTATCAGTAATATTACTGATCAGTTTATACGAGTATACCTATACGAAAATATATACCACACAGTGTAAAGACGCATTTGAAGCAGGAAACAAAACAATGAATCTTCCGCAAAGACTAACTTTCGGTCGGAGTTCCTCAATACATGACTTATAAACATCCGCGATGCGTGACTTGAGTTCTGATACATCCAACAGCCGAATGTCCTTATCCTCAGAGCGAGGAGTTGGATAAGACGGATAGGTCCGAAAGCGAGCCGCTCAGTAGTCTCTCGATTAAGTGGTTAATGGTTCCGTTCCCGTTACTAACGGGATCGGATTCCTGAACCCGCTCCGCTCTGCCCGTAATGGAATTTAATGCTAGTACCATTTTGTATTGGTTAGTTTTACGATAACTAGTGAGCTGCGAGTTATTCTTCAGTTAGCGCTTTGTTGTGTTGATGTAGCGAGCTTGGTTTGGTTTTAAGAGCTTTATTTAATTTACTGGTTACGAAACCAGGAATCTATTAGAAAACTAACGATAGTCAAATAAGAATTCGACCTTTTGCGAAGTGCAAACGAATTGGGCCGAATGTTGCAAGCTGAATTTGAATTACTATCCTATAGATCGAGTAAACAAATCACACTGCCTTTGTCCTGATGAGAATGCATTTCTATGAAAAACGTGGTTAGCACGTGATATCTTTACAAATATGTACTATACAAATACTATACCTACTACTTAAAATCCAATTTAAAAAAAAATCCTATAGTTACTATAATAGTACTTAGTACTTCCATTGTAATTAATAACCACGATTATAAATTCTGAATTACATTACCTATAATCCGTTCACAAATCTTAGAGACTAAATTGACGTTTCATGGGTGACCAGTTTCGGGTGCACATTAAATAGTGATGACCATTAACCGAAAAGTAAATCGAAAAAATTTTCACAGCTTTTATGGAAGGTCGACTATTTGTGTGATTATTGAAGAGTCCCTAAAAATAGTATAAAAACAAGTTTAAGCAACCATTATAATTCATATATCCATAAAATATTTGCCCTTACTTACTAAATTTATAAGTTATTTTGCTTACAAGAACGAGTATTTGGTTATGGTTATATTCGGTATACAGCTAATTTTATACTATTTAGCTGAATACTAAATATCTAGGTAGATATGAGTGTCGCTACTAATATGTCACTATTCTTACGACATAGTTTACGATTACAAAAACCGGAAAAGTAGATCGCACAAATTTAGCTGGTATCATTATTTCAAACTTTGACATTAGTGGTTGTCATTTTAGTCTCTAAGATTTGTGAACAGGGTTTAGTGTGCGTATCTAATTTAGAACCATCCGTGAATCAATTACTGATAAAGGGTCGTCCTTCCCTAGAACCGCCAGTTATGAAGTTATAATTGGCATCCAAGTTTGATTTTGGATATTTGACACGCCGGCTCGTAACAACACAAAGAACAAAGCATGAAACAGTTTATAAGTAATAACGTATAATACTTCTTATCAGTCAGTAGAGCCAATTGCCATGAAATCTGTAATCAGGCTCGAAGGACCATCTGAACAAAACTAGGAAAATTAACTCTTTAATAAAGAGTCTTTATATGTAAATGTGTGTGAAACTAAAATAAATGAGTTATAACTTCCTCCAGAAAGATATAAAGTCGGCCATAGTTGACAATGGCCACTAGAACCTATTCTATTTACTAATTATTTCTAATTTCTAATTATTTTGAAGTTGATTATGATTCCTAAATCATAATCAACTTCAAAATAATTGATGTGCATTGTAATCGTCCCAATTGTTTATGTAAGTTTACTTACGTTTACTTGAGTGGCTTAGATTATAAGATGAACGAATTACCTGTGAACAAAAGAATATAAAGATTAGATAATGTAAACTAATACAATGTAGGCTCTTTTGGAAGATTGTATAAATAATTATGTCTTAATGAAAACAATATTAATGAAGATTTATTTCTCGCTACCAAAATTTAACACACAATTTTGTTTATAATATAGCGCAGCAAGCATAAAGATGTCACATCTAAGACCATACATTCTACAGCTTCTATAAGCTGTCTATATAGAAATGAAAATATGTACCTATGTACAAAACAGTTGAAGCCGTAAGCGGGGTCAATGGCACTCGATAGCCATAAGTAAAAGAGGTTTATTTCCAGTGCAAGCCATTGTTGCGGCGGAGGTCGGAATCGAAGCCGCACTCATGGCTCAAGTGCATCAACTTTCACTGCCATCCACCAACGACCGACATCCGACATACCTACATACTTCACTACATCTGCATGAGTGGAGAGAAGACGTAGAGATAACGTGGGAAAAAGATGTTTCTATCTTTTGTCTGACTTCTTTGCTCAAAGTAGGTGAGTACAAATTATTGACTTTTATTGATTCATTCAATTCTCGAGGTCAAGAAAAACTTCAAATCAACTAATAATGTTAGTAAACAACACAAGACACGTCTTGTTGGCCTGAAATACCTAACTAAATAAAAATTTAATACTACAATGATAGAGTAGGGTACCAAGTCGATGTATACGTATTACTACTTATTATAAGTACCTACTATTATTTCTTCTGTGGTATTACGTACCTATCTTGCTTTATATTACAAAAATACGTTTGATTTTTGACGTGATAACGTCTATTAAAACGATGAACGCCGGGCGCACGCACGAAAAAATGTAGCGTTCCGCGAGCGAGAGAGCGGCAAAAGCGAGAGAGAGGCACGATCGGCTACGATCGGCGTATCGTAGCCGATGCCGTAGGCGATCGTAGTTGAGTGGAGCAGAGCTTTGTCATGACGTTGTCACGTTAAACTACCGACCGTAAACCGACTTTATAGACAACCATTTTTTGTACTAAAGGTATGAATTACCTAAACATTTTGTGGCGAGATGTCGAGAACCTTTGCGAGAGCAAAAAAGGTTAAATAAGATACTTATGTAGTTATTTTTGGCAAACAAAGGGCACACATACCTCCAAAGTTATTGACCTGTTGAATTAATTTTTGTGTAAACTTGTGTTGTCTTATGTTAAGTTGATAGCCGACGGTACTAACGGTAAGACGGTGAGACGTAGCCTGTAACGCCTGTAAAACCGTAGAAATTAAAGGTTGATGCATACGTAACGTGGACGGGTCGGGGACGGGACGGGGACGGGACGGGACGTGAAGTTATCGTTTCATAGAAAATGTAAGCGATAGCGCACGGAGCCACGGAGGCACGGACGGGACGGGAACGGGGCACGCACGTATATTTATGCCCCGTCCACGTCCCGTCCCCGTCCCGTCCACGTTACGTATGCATTGACCTTAAGCTTACCATTATTAACATAACATTATCTTAATCTTAATTATATTATTTGACATTAATTTTATACGCATCGACTAAATCAGTTGATGTAGTTTTCAATAGTTTTCTTCATGTATTATTTTAATAACATTTAAATAAGTTAGGAACTTTATCATCAATGTTACCTCATCGATTAAACTTTAAAGTTGGGTTTACGTTCGCTAACTGTTGTGTAACTGAGCTTCCGTATTGGGCGCGCGTCGGCGGTTAAACAAGGTGACATTCGGCAAATGTCAATGACCAAATAGATAATTGAAGTAGATTTACATATGTATAACTGTGTTTTATGTTGCTATACAAGGCGGGGCTATAGCATACAAGTAAAACACAGGCATCCATCGACCTGCAAGGCCGCGGCGACTGGCCAAACCACGGACTCAAGCCAATAAGGTGCTACATGCTATTGTGCGTCTACATTGTTAATGGCTTATCCTGTTTTTGAAGTGAAGCTTCTATCTTAATATATATAAATTACGTGTCACGTTGTTTGTCCGCGATGGACTCCTAAACTACTTAACCGATTTCAATCAAATTTGCTCACCATGTGCAGTTTGATCCAACTTGAAAGATAGGATAGCTTACACCCTAAAAAAAACTTTTGACAGAACGAAGTCTGTCCGGGCAGCTAGTATAAAATAATAACCGCAGCGGATTTTCGTAACGTTTTTCTGTCATACTGTGAATTTAAATGTGTAAGTAGGCCTCTTGCATTCTTATTATTGCTTATTTATGATTTTTGTGTGCATTACACTTAATAATATGAAAACTTTAACCGTCAGAAATATATAATTTCAATCAAAAATTTGCAATTGACTCCAGGTGATAAAAATCTCATGCACACTTTAAAAGGAAGTAAGCGCACAGCCTACCTAGCTAATCCGTAATGTATGATTTTTCCCAAGTCCTCAGTTTACGTGTCGTTAAAATTCGCAGTAAATTCCGGTGGAATGCCCAAACAAGCGATAAAGTAACGTTTGAATCAGTTATTCAGGTTAATTACTAGATTATTTAGTAGTCACGAGAAGTATAACAATTTTAGCCTAATGAATTAGTTGAGAATAATAACCAGATCAGAAGAGCGTTTACTTTAATTGAAATAAACTATAAAGTGGTAGAAGTGTGCCTAAATGATAAAGTATTATTTTTTCTTCATCCCTCGTTACGTAGAAGTAAGCTTTGAATGTATTTTTTAACATAAGGCCAATATGGAAGAAGATAATATATTTTTGACATGAGGCCAATATGGAAAAATGTATATTTTTGACATGACCGAATTGAGAACCACTTTTGTTTAAGTTGGTTATAAAGAGGAAAATGTAAGCAAATTCATTTCGTTAAAGCATTTTTACATGTAAATTCCTTTTTAATAAACTTAAAGCCTGAACTATAAGTAGGTAATGATGTACATAAAAATGTTAACAATACGTTACTTATGAAGTGCAAGTTCTTGTAACAAGTTGACCTTGTGGAGATCGGGTGAAAACACCGAAAACGGTCCACTCTCGCACTCCAACCGGTTTTCATCAGTACACAGGCAACAAAACACGAAAATGTGTTTTAATACGCTGCTGGAGGGTTGTTTTTGGAAAAACACGCGCTTTTTGTGTACTGAAGACTTTCGTTTGAGCAGTTGATTTAGTGCCCGAGTGCTGGATGTTTTAACGGCTATCATTTAAAGAGAATTCTATAAATGGGTATTGGTAGAATGGAATCAACATGTAAGTTTTTTCGAAATTTTTGTCTGTCTATCTGAGCAATATGTTATGACCCGGTTAAATAGATTTAAATGACCTTCGCACCTCGCATATTTGTTTGACATAATCTAGCATAATATGTACCTTTCCGGGAAAACGAATCTGAATAACAGAAACTAGTTAGTATGAGTAATTAATGTGTTGAGCATAGAGCAATGTTATATTGCACAAGTTTTCTTAGATATAATTTGTATTAATATATAAAATAGCATCGCTGGTTACAACGCCGCTCTACTAGCGGTTACCAATAATTGCCGCTGCATTATCATAACCATTTGTTACTTATTGAGATTAATTTAATAGCTCGCAACGTTTATTTATACTTTTCGTAATTGCTCGTGCAACACCCGCATCTAATAAATCATCGAATAGTGTTATATTAAATCGATTAAAACTTCTTCATAAATAAAATCGATTGTTATACAAAATCGAATCGGAATAACATTCCAACATCACTAATTGCATTGACTAAAATGATAGGTGAATTAAGTCTACTTAAATCAATTCACCTGCGGCCAGTAGATTTAAATCACCTAGGTGCATAGGTGAATAAAGTACACTAAAAGTAGACTTAAGACACCTAGGTGAATTAACTCAGGTGAATAAAGTCGACGTCACCGCAACTTCAACTGCTTCAAATATGTTATTGTATTGTGATCTGGCAGGAACGATGATATTCAGAAGTTAAAATTTAGCTGTGATAGTTAATAAGATATTTCGCCGGTTCACCGCTAGTCATGACACTTTGAAACAACTTGAAGTGTCTGAGCTGTACATATTATTTTACCGCATCACCGATGCGTTGCTAACAAAAAGAAGAGAGAGAAAGAAACGAGAGGCTTCACGGAAAAATAATAATACCAGTAAAATATTAATGACTTAATGATTAATGATTATATTTATAATGCAATACTTATGTGTACTTATGTTACAAAGTAGAACCTGCCACCAAGAGACTCGGCTTAAGACACCGCATAGTGTTAATAAGTATGATATTGGAGTAATTTTATTTTAAAGTGACAAACGGCCACTTACATTTCTTTTACGAGTATGATTCACTTGCAATTTTGTTGTTAAATTGTAATGTTTAGCGTTATACCGCGTAACGCGTTACATAACGCATCGCGTCGTCAACATTATCGTAATTAACAAAGAAAGTTCCATCAACGTCGATTTTATAGTTATTACGAGGAAGAATGGCTCGTAAAAGTAAATGACGACCATTATTTCTACGCCATGTTATACAATGTGGAATTTTATATATGTAATTCGTGCATGCGTCAATGAGTAGTTATTAGGACGGTCCCATAATGAACTGGCCTGATATAGTTCTACGCGACATGTCGCTACATGTTGTGTTGCATTAAATAGTACGTTTATCGTGCACTTGATATAAGAAACACGCATCGACATGAAATGCTTAGTCTTAGTTTAGCAGGCATTTGAATAACGAGAGTCGCGTATTTTTTCAAAATGTTGAAAACTGAGTATCGAAGTGTCATAAAGTTTTTGTTTAAAGAAGGTTTATCCCCTGCCCAAATAAAAGAACGATTGGATGGCGTGTATAAGGAGTCTGCCCCCTCCTATAGCACAGTGAAAAATTGGGTGAAAGAGTTTCGGCTCGGGAGAGAAACCGTCGAAGACATTTGCCACGACGGTCGACCTGTGGAAGTGCTCACTCCCGAAACGATTACTCTTATCGAAGAGGAGGTTCTGAGTGACCGCCGTTTGAAGATTAGAGAAATTGCAGCTAGGCTTGGGCTCTCTAAAAGTACCGTTCATCGTGCGATCCATGAACATCTTCACATGAAAAAAGTGAGTGCAAGATGGGTACCGAAACTTCTTTCAGCGGTACAGAGACAGGAAAGAGTGCGCTGCGCTTCGGAGTTTTTGGATCTTTGTGGCGAAAATTCAAAGACTGTGATCGAGCGGCTAGTGACTGGTGATGAAACTATGATCTTGTATTATGACCCACAAAGCAAGCGCGAGTCAATGGAATGGCGTTATAAGGGTGAAAAGCCCCCTATAAAGGCAAAGGTGCAACAATCGGCTAAAAAACTGATGTGCACAATCTTTTGGGATTTTCAAGGCATTTTGATGGTGGATTTTAAAGAACGTAATACAGTCGTGAACGGCGAATATTATGCTTCTTTAATATATAAATTACGAGACAAGATAAAGGAAAAACGAAGAGGCAAACTGTCTAAAGGTGTCCTGTTGCTCCATGACAACGCCCCTGTTCATACCGCTGGTGTTTCGAAGGATGCAGTCCGTCAATGCGGGTTCACAGAAGTTGAACATCCACCTTACAGTCCAGACATGGCCCCGTCCGACTATTATTTATTTCCAAATTTAAAGCGGGACTTAAAAGGAAGAAAATTTTCAAGCGATGAAGAGTTGCAGGCGGCTGTCTTAGGTCATTTTGAGGATAAAAATTGTGATTATTTTTATAAAGGTTTAGAGATGTTGATTCACAGATGTCAGAAGTGTATTAGTATTCATGGTGATTATATTGAAAAATAAAATTGGTTTCCTTTCATTTCCTTCATTAGTTCATAGTTAGGCCAATTCATTATGGGACCGCCCTCTACAGTCTGTTTTAGAGGCTGTGAACAACGCAGGTCTATTTAAATAATGAAATGGTAGATTACATTTGTTTCGCTTCATTTTTTGTTTTATCGGACATAGCATTCACTTATGTATGTATATGTAACATAATTATTTGAAAAGTTGCTTACGTCATTTACCACTTTAATGATGAGAAGTTTATTTTGCTGTTGCTTCTTTTCGATGATAAGATATGCATGAGTGTATTGACAAAATACTCTAAGATTAAATTAATTATTTTGAATGTTTCTGTTATCCCTACCATGATTACATTTGAAGACCACGGCTCCACGCATCCACCATATACCTATAACGAGATACTCAGGGACTAAAGAAGAAGGGAGAAGTGGAGGCATAAGGTTCATGACGTCATAAGTACCTACAACTATGTAAATTGAAGTTCACTTCAACTCTACAAGCAAATAAAGGGTTCAAAGGTCATAGACACGAGACTTTGATTTGTTGTTTCGTAAAAATAGTAATGTTTTATTTACTGTCGACTTTAAGATGTAATATTAATAATTCAAATAGGTTAATAGAAAAAAGTTATTTTATAAAGTGTAGTAGTTGTTGTACTTACGTGCTCCGTAATATTTGGATATAGTGATATGGTTGACTTGCATTAGCTCGTTACGTCACCAGTGGTAGGGGAACACGTCTGCCTGCGTCTACGGCTGTCTCGTGACTGACTCAGTGTTGCCCCACTACCCGTGCTCTCGAGATAACATGATTACTGCTATAACCATAATAGCAGTACAAACACTACATCCCTTCCTTATTAAAATCTTTATTTAATATGGAGCCCGATCCACAGTCGACTCTGCAGTTGATCGCAACTCAAGCCTTCAAAGGCCACTCCACGTCTATACCATTCAATATTCCAGTTACTTAGACAAACACATTTGTAACACGCACTATATGTATGAAGCAGGCTACGGTTTGTAAACTTGAGCCTTCTGGGTGCCTTCACTAGCCTCAACAAACTCAAACTGTCATATGCATGCTCCGTATAGAATTACTTATGTAGATTATACTTTCACTGCAATTATTTTAAACATTGAAACAACACCTGAGACTTTTTTCGTCTTACACCTTTCCCATTCACACCCGTTCTCCTTCTATCTTTATTAAATAATAATTATTTACATCACCTCTTAGCTTTTCATACTTCCCTCTTTCTTCTCTCTTTGATCAAGATCGCCAAGTTATTAGGTTTCATACCAACATTCAAACAAACCTCGTCATTTCTGTCTTTAAATAGACAACTTACTGGTAAAACAAACACAGGAAATATGAGAAACTCGATGAAAATTTATATTATTACTAAAAGTGGTTTACTGTCAACAACAGATTACGTACAGCTTACAACCTGCTTTCGTTTTTTAAAGACTAAAGTTTTACTTGCGAGACAATCCTCTTATATACGTAATATAAACTAGGTCCCACCGACGACCATAACACGCCAACCATGGCTAGACTCGCAACAGGAATTTCCTTTATTTAGGCGTCCTTCCTGAATGGACGGATCCAACGGATCCCAACGGACCCAACGGTGTCACATATGAATCAGACACTGCCGATACCAATCATTCACACACCAGTCATTCATTGAAATACCTCGTCTATTCATTATCTTTATTCTACATCTCAACTCCATCACGCCAAATAACTAATATGTTTACAAAATAACTACATTTTGTATGGTTTTCAAAGTTATGAGGGCCCATACTGCTGTCTAGTCAGTAATGATTTCAATTTCAAGAGGTCCATACACACTTTAGTTACTATGATTTCAAATCATGGGACCTATACTGCCGTCTAGTCAAGTAATGTATGTATGATTCTAAATTTCATGAGGTTACTACTTCCATCAAGTCAATGTATCAATCTCAATTTCATGAGGGCTCATACTGCCGACAACTCAGTAATGTATGATTTCAATTTCATGAGGGCTCATATTGCCGACAGCTCACTTCAATTCAGTAAAGTATGATTTTCAATTTCATGAGGGCTCATACTGCCGACAACTGAGTTGCGTATGATTTTCAATTTCATGAGGGCTCATACTGCCCACAACACAGTAACGTATGATTTTCAATTTCATGAGGGCTCATACTGCCCACAACACAGTAACGTATGTTTATGTTAAGCAAAACTAAACTTCATTATTATTGGTTGATTTTACTCTGATTTCTATGACTCTTCGAGATAGAGTGCCTTTTAAATTTTACTTTCATTGTAACTTTAGCTTGAATACAATTTTTTCTTTAACTCTGAATTTAACTAAAAACACAGAATAAATAATAGTATTTATAAATAATTATAGAAGGTGCACTAAGAAAAATTCCGAAAAATCATTTAAATAAATAGCGACTCTGGCTCCAACGCAATAAAGTGTAATTCTGATCGCACAGTGCTAATCAAAACGCGTAATGAGTTGCCTTCCTTTCTAACACTGTCGCTTATCCTCTCTGGCAATGTCAGGGTTGCCCTTTTTTGAAAGAATAAAATTAATCTGGAAGTTTATTTTTATGTGTTACACATGTATTATTATATATGTGTAAACGATAATTAAATATATATCAGTCCGGACTTGATTATTTAACATCTTACCGAAAAACACGCATCAATAATAATACACACACATGTAATACTCCGTGTCACAAAAGGTATGTACGTTAATTGGTATCGTAAGGCATTTGCTGCCTAATACACAATCATTTACGATTTACGATTTCATGTAGGTTCGTACTACCTGACACACACAATTATGCACGATTTACAATTTCATGTAGGTTCGTACTACCTGACACACACAATTATGCACGATTTACAATTTCATGTAGGTTCGTACTACCTGACACACACAATTATGCACGATTTACAATTTCATGTAGGTTCGTACTACCTGACACACACAATTATGCACGATTTACAATTTCATGTAGGTTCGTACTACCTGACACACACAATTATGCACGATTTACAATTTCATGTAGGTTCGTACTACCTGACACACACAATTATGCACGATTTACAATTTCATGTAGGTTCGTACTACCTGACACACACAATTATGCACGATTTACAATTTCATGTAGGTTCGTACTACCTGACACACACACTCACGCACGATTTACAATTTCATGTAGGTTCGTACTACCTAACACACACATTATAATTATTGCAATAAGTACATTATGCACCAAAATTTATGACCTATCAAGTCCATCAAATTACTCACGTCAACAATCCTTCAGGCAGGTAAGTACTTAATTATGAGTTTATGACCCCCGAAATCAACTTAAGTAGATCAATAATTGGTAGCGCCATTATAGCTAATTAGATTAGATTACCAAACTTTAATTGTAATCTATTAAAATTATTAATTACTAAGGTCATAGCATTGGTATAATCTGCAAATCTGTTTAAAGAGGACTTCTCGATTTATAACTAAATACATCCAGCTTAATAAATATTTTTTGGACGTCAGGAGAGTTTCTCCTTCACGATTTTTGTGGAATTCTGTCAAAACCAAGGCTCGGCTTCTCCAGGGCTATGAATTTACTACAGCATATCAAATCGTGCGTCTTCAAAAGGGCGCTTTCCTCAGGCTACAATAATAAATAGCAACATTTTAAACATTGCTGCACCCATTCGAACAAATACAATTATTGTTCTCAATTTAAAAATAAAAACTTACTCCTTTTGTGCACGAATAACTCAATAATAAATATATAATATGATTTCCGTGACAAAACTTAGTTTAATCACAGTAACAACACAAGAACGCGTCTAGCTCGCAAGCGCTTTTGACCCTCACTGCCTCAATAGATTCTATAAAATTCAACACAAAAACTAAATTAGAAAAATAAAATTGTCTCATCGTGAAGATTTGAATTTCGGTATCGTGGCTTGTATAATGGTTCCTAATAGGAACGATGATAGGAACTTCCTATCATCTCCCAATACGCAATGATATTCAAAATATAGATACGTTATGCCCTTATAAACCAACCAAGAACTACGTTCTGAAAAGAGCCACAACACACACACACGCCCATCCTTTGCTCCACTACACCAATCACATTGGTACAATACACGAGGGCATTCTAACGCTGTATGTCAAATGTCAAGCACTCCTGACCACAACAAAAGCGTCATGTGTTAACAGAGCGACCACGACCATAACGGTCAATTACCCGCTCCCGCGCTCCTCATCGTCGGCGCGCCAGTGACACATCCACCATAGAACCCTAACGATGTTGCTATTCTTATGACGGAATAAATGTTTCTTTCCTTCTTACGCTACCGCCCATCAAACCGACTTTATTTATGATTACCCACATTATGTTATTATATTTTCAGCCGTGTAGTGCAGCCGTGATAGTCAAATACCAAAAGGAAAGACTGCTAAAGAATCACAAAGAACTTACAAGCTGAAATAGGGACCCGGCGCCGCAACGTTAAATTACGTTAACCGTATTACAACAGCTTGTGATAGTTTATGTATATTATTTTCAAAAGAAATACAAGTGCATGGCTGCATGTATACCAAGGCGGCTAGGCATGTATGTATGTTTGATACTGCCAATGCAATACTTTCATAACAGAACATAATTTTTATCAAACAACTTCAGTTCCGTTTTTTATCAGAATTCATATCAAAACGACTGCAATTATTTCAGTTTATCATACCTACACATGTACTTTGTAACTAAAGCAAAACTACGTTTGAATGAAACCCAGGACCTGCGTAGAATATAACTAATAGTCATAAAAACAGCTAATTTTATTGACAATTACCCTTACTGTTATAGTTTTATGGCCGTGAAGAAGCAAACTCACTCTCAACAATTAAACTTAACTTGCATGTGCGGCCATCTATAATGGTAGTAAAATCTATACTTTATAAAGCCGAAGAGTGCTAAATAAACAGCTAGTCCTAAATAAATTTCACTAATTTAGGGAACCCTTTTATTCTTGAATATTTTAAAGTCCCTACTCCTTTATTTAAGTTCATAATTTGTATAATGTTATCTCCTTTTTAGTACTAAGTGTTGTTGTGCAAACCACACGCACAAAAGAATGGATGCCGGACACCATTCGCACATTTAAAACAAAAAATGGCGCTTTACAAAATAGTAGTTTTTCAGTATAGCCATTCAAAGTTTTCAACTCAACATTGCGATCACTATCTATGAAGAAAACTGAAATATATCGTTGCAATTAGCCTCTCTCGTCAGTTCGCCCAACCTACTTTTAGTTAGGCACTAAAAACATGCTAGTAAATAAGTAGTTATTCAAAAAAAATATATTCAGAAAAAGTCCCGCATGATGCCACTTTTTCTCATTGGCACACATACGCAACCTTAACCAAACACGCGGCACCACACGCAATACTCCATTTATGTAGCAATCCCTCCAACAGATCGATACTGTGCATTGAGGTATAAGTATACATAGAGAAGACATCTCGAACAAAATGTGTGTCCCCGCCGGGAGGTTCTATTTTCAAAATTGAGCCCCTGTTCTCCTTCCAAAATCGAACGAATCCATTGGACATTGAAGCCGCGCGGCGTCAATTCATTGGAACACACATTGTGCTCGCGGTGTCCGTTCTATACGCTAGTAATAATACTTCAATGATACTGTGTATTATATTTAAAACGACACAGCTAAACACTAAATATCACTTCTTATTTAAAAACAAAACCTGTCTCGCTATCACTTTCAGCTAAATAAGTGACACTATATCCAAAATGTCATTTATGTTATTATTACTTCAGTAGCGTGAATTACGCTTATAACACAAAATGCCACTTTTTACTCACCGCACAGTTGTTTTTACAATGTCAATCAATGCCATTTTTCAGAAAACAAAGGGAATTGTGTAGGTAGCGGTAATGGCGGCAATTTTTATACCTAATTAGAGAGAGAACTTCGATAATTATGATGATTTTGCTCAATACGTTATTTAAAGTTACAGCACACCTAAACAAATTCTCGAGTTAACTATTCGGCACTAATATTAACATTCGTCTGTTGATTATTTCTTGCATCGACGTGTTATTTTCCCTTCAACTCTTCCTTTATCAACACAAAATAAAATATTTATTGCACTGACCTTTTGACCTCGTCGCCATTATGTAGTAGTTGTTGTACTTACGTGCTCCGTAATATTTGGATATAGTGATATGGTTGACTTGCATTAGCTCGTTACGTCACCAGTGGTAGGGGAACACGTCTGCCTGCGTCTACGGCTGTCTCGTGACTGACTCAGTGTTGCCCCACTACCCGTGCTCTCGAGATAACATGATTACTGCTATAACCATAATAGCAGTACAAACACTACATAAAGGATTACCAAATTCATTACCTCCTCCTTTTCTAAAAAAATTGGCACGATACTGTTATATACTGAGAGGGAAGGGAATTCACATGCACAAACTCGCTAGTTAGTTACACACTGATTTAATAAAATAATTGCCATGGTAACGCCCACAGATACATATACAACAGATACCAAGAAAATATCCTAAGAAGTGAAACCTAAAATTAGCATTTAAATTCATTAATCGAGAAAATCCTTCTAAGCGTTGAGTGGAAACTGAACAATCTACTGCGAACGACGCGACCAGTTTCGGAACAAATTTATTCATTAGCATAGATTTATCACTCATAATAATAGCCATAATATTTTATCCCGATATAAACTGCTTGTTATTTTAAATGGCCGTGTTATTATTGGACAGATAATAACAGATCGAGTCAACTGTCGTTTCTGAACGTAACAATACTCTGTTAGATGATAACTCTAAATAAAGGTTTGTTTACGGAGCCGTATCATTACAACAATAGCGACATGATGCATGCAACCTCCTGCAGACTCTCGCGCATCTACTGTTCAATATTACATAAGCAAGCTCTCTGTAATCGTTATTGTATTTCTCCAATTTATTAAAATCTCATGCGAATAATAATTAGGACCAATATTATCCAATTACAGCTACGATTGGATATAATTTATTATTCTACTAACGTTCGAAAACAAAAGCCGAAACAATTGGTACTCATCTTTATCATAATAATAATCAGCTATAAATTTTCCATGTTTACCGCACAGGTACTCCTAAAGCTTGCTCGTTAACTTTTCCGACATTAAGTGCACATTGCTCATTTTCAGGGCGAACGCGCATTAGAAACATGGCAATAGTTCGGTTGGTCAGGGAATGGCATAAAAATAATCCTTCGTACTAATTCCTAGCCTAACCAACTATTGACCAATTAAAATCACTGGATGGGTACCCGCTAGTTGCAAACATTTCTTGAGTGCTTCGCTGCCTCGGAGAGCAAGTCAGTCCCGATGTTTATCGTGAGATCGAAGGCGTTTGCGCGGTACGAAAGCATCCGACATTCGGGTTGCTCCAGTGTGGATAAGTGGAGGAGTTTCCACTTATCCACACTGGAGTAGCGTGATGGAGTGTGCTCTAGGGCTCCTTAGGGGGAGAGACATATCATGACCCATGCTCAATAGTGGGCCATCAATTGGTTAAAGCCAAGTTAGCACTATATGAAAATTGCATTTATTCTTCGTTTACTAGAGCGAAGCAGTCGTGAGCACGGCATGTCGCAGCACGGCAGCACGGTTTGTTAAGCAGAATAATTATTAAAATTGTTTGTCACAAGCACCACGCCAGCACTGCACTGCCGTCAGTCGGCGTGGGGGCCACGGGGGCCACGGGGGGCACGGGTCAGCGCGCGCAGTAACGAGGTAACTCACCGGGATGTGTGCAGTGTGAGGAGATAAAGTTACATCTTCTTACTGAAATCGTTATTCCAATTTATATTTATTATCATTTATTTGAGTTGTTTGAATATCGCTACATAGAGTTGGATCAATAAAAGACGAAGTAGGTAACTGAAATACATATATAAAACGAAAGTATTAATTGACTACGGTATTTTATAGAGACTGTGTGACACTCGGTGTAGAGTACGGTGGTTACATTTCGCCGGCAGGCAAATAGTGGAGGTAGCCTCCTCATTGTACGACCATAATAATTGTAATTAGGTACATCAGAGACGCGGAACTGGCTCGCAGCGCTCTGCTGTAGGCAAGCGAGGAAGCGGACAGGAAACGACTGCTGACAAACTATGCCAATAATATTTAATAACACGCAGCGTAACTTTGTGGTTGCTCATTTTTATTAGAATGGCCTGTATTCGGAACACGGCGTAAAGACTGGGTCAACCACAAAATTACACTAATATCGCCTCCAAAGTTCAAGTAAGAGCAAAACCTATGTTGACAAGTATGTTGATAAGTATGGAATCGGTATTTGTAAATTTATAATATCAGTTTTGAGGTGTAGGTAGTACTTCTACCTGAACCTGAGTTTGACAGCTGCAGCTACTCTACAGCTGTCAATAGATTGGAAGTTGGAACCAACCTCAACCTATGTAACACCAGACTGCAATCTCACTCTTTCCGTACAGTAAAACATTTTGAAAATTGTTACTTTATACACCGGACAGTATAAAATTATAACATCTATGTTACTACACATCCACAGGCCATGCTAAGTTTGATGCATACAAATTGATTAACATACTAACTTATGAATTCAATGACAGTACATCTTTCCGCGTATTATGAATTTCTTTGTAAATGACTACATCGTTCTAAAAATACTTGCGTATTGTATTGTCGAGTGCATTGTTATTTAAAATGAATCACTTTATTTTTGTTACTGAATACGAAAAATATGTTTGCTATTGATAACCTGGCACCTGGGCTTTAAAGGAATATATTTAATTGGCGACTCTGTCGATAATGTGTTTTGATTGCTTGATAATTGTGTGTGTTGCTATTATGTAAATGTTTCATATAGTAGCGCCATAGAATATTTGATGTATCGCTTTAATACATAGGTAGCGAGATAATACGGTCAGGGACAATTGATAGCTTTCAAAATGTTTCATAAAAATGACTCCACGATCAAACTTTCGCGCTAAGACTATCAAGTAACTAAGTCATAAGAACCGTTGGGAATTGGGATACATATAACTTAATGTTCCTCAAGGATTCAGAATAGGACCCAGTACTGCTTGCTGAGCAAGTAAGATCACTAACAAACCCTCTTTATCTCGAAAAGTAGTTTTGTTGTGATGTGTTATAAGTATGTGTCGTCCATGCCACAGGTACATGACACAGGTATTGTACTGTGGGGGTATGAGTGTGTTAGCGTTTATTTTTTTATTATATTATGTTTTTACTTTCATAACATTCCTGAAGTTATTATTACAGAAGTCGCTGTGAGTATTATTATAAAATGTTAAACTTTTCTAAATATTTACCGTGATTTGTCTGATTGAATACAAAATAACAATTTAATAACTAATAACAGAAAATTACAAATACTAAGGTTAATGTGATTTTAATAGCTACACCCTTAATAGGTTGTAGCTAAACGTTATAAAAAATTACAAAATAATAACCTGATTACCCTCCATTTCAGTTTTTGTCCTAAAAATTGTCGGTTACAATCAAGCGGGGTCCACGCCTCTTGCTGAATAGCAAGTAGCAACTCATCGGTGACGCCTTATGGTGTTTCTACCCGATGGCTCGCGAGCTCGTTTACCGGTTATAAACAATGATATTTAAAATAATATAGATACGTTATGCCCTTACAAATCAACCAAAAAGTCTGTTCCGAAAAGAGCTACTACATACGCGTTTATCTTTTATTTCACTACAATCAAATTGGTATAATACACGAAGGCATTTTAACTCTGTATGTCAAATGTCAAGCACTTCTGACAACAACAAAAGCGTGCGTATCGTCTTGTACTGACAGAGTGACTACGAGCAGAACGGTCAATTGCCTGTTCGTCGGCGCGCTAGTGACATATCTTCCTCTTTTTACATTATAATATCATTGGTTATAAATAATAATAAAATACATAATAAAAGTATTCCGATTGCTGTACACAGTGCATTGTATACTCATAAAATATAATCTGCGTTCCGTTTGATCTAGTTACCCGATGCATCATGCAGCGGATTACGTCGAGTCCACTCGTTGTTCACTAGGACGTGGACGGGACGTGTCATAATGCGGTTACCAGCATACGATACACTTGGAACACGTCCTGGCTTCGTGTTATTGTTGAAATCAATAGAAGACTGTGGACACTACACGATGTCTCTTGTAAAGTAGTGCCTTCTTGTCGCTTTTAAGGTTAAGAGTCTCAGGAGTAGCAACTCAGCTCATTTCTAAACGACTAAAGCTTAATCTTCAAAGTTGAGGCACTTATCGTGATCTTTACATCAATAACCCTTTTGTCGAACGGTCGTAAATTCGTAAATATTTATCGTTGTACTTCAAAGTTCAAACAATTAGATTCTGCGAGTTAACATTCTAACTTGTATATAAACAAACGATCAAATCAACGAATACAAACATCACAGTAACGAAGTAATCGGTCTCTTCCGCGAATTTGACGAGCTGTGCCTTGGATTGGATGTGATGCGGTGCGGTGCGTTGCGATGCGGTGTGAATTGTGATGCGGGGTGATGCGGTGTGATGCGGTGTGATGCGGTGTGATGTGGGGTGATGCGGTGTGATGCGGTGTGATACGGTGTGATGCGGTGTGATGCGGTGTGATGCGGTGCGGTGCGACGTGCGACGACTCACAATAAATCAGGATAATGAGCTATGTAATTTGTTTGTGAGGGGTCGGGCCTCACGCTGATTGCGCCGAGTCCTGCTGTGTTTTGAATAAACAGACTCGTACCTACTCACATATACGTCGTATTATAGTTAGCAATCGACCTTAAACCGCAAGCATTATTCATATTTCTTCAGTATGTAATTCGTATCTAAATAGGTACAATTTCCAAAAAACACGGTTTACCAAAAAAATACTGAGCAAAACTCGGTTATCGAGGTACTATGTAGGTACCTATTTAAATTAGACATTTCCAGTCTTGCTGAATAAATTGACGTGATTTTTTTTTCTATTAACCATTAAATTAAAGTCGTCATTTACCGTTGTAATAATTTAAAAACATGATCTACCAAGTTTAGTAACATGACATTCTTGGAATTAAAGTATTCATGATTCAAGTTAATCTACTGAGTTGGCGCCGCGCTAAAAGATATTTAAAGTCATTTATTCATATCACTGATGCATTTATGCCATTTTATGCACGTCTCATTGTATCTGGAATACACTATTCCATATTCCAGACTGATCTGATAAGTGAGACGTGGCCAGTGTGGCTGTGATCAGGTGCGGTGATCATCAGATGACGCATGTTTGATCACCGTGACGCGCACATAGTTCACCGTTCACACTTCTTCCGACTTCAAAAAAGGAGGAGGTATTCAATTCGACTGGTGATGTGGTCCCACTTAAAGAGTGAGATGTGACAAGTAGTTTTTGAGTTATTTTGAAGTCGGTTATTTTTTGTTAGTAAAATTTAGATTACTATTATTTAGCTTATGGCTACATAATACTCAGCTTAAGCTTATTAGTACATATCATTAGTGTCTATTCACTGTATGGCGAATATTTAAATGACAAGACGCATAATTACCAGCTCTACAACTAGTTACGCTTGGATAAGTGAATGTTTTTGTTTTGAATATAACTACGTGAATTTTTTAAAGATGTGCTGAGGACTTTCTTTCGTCAGTGGTAGAATCAAAGAATGATGTGTAGGTAAGTATAACGGGTACTAAGTATTCTTTATTTTATACGGAAAAAGTGTTAGTTTCACTAACTTTCACTTAAGGGCTACTTCTATGCCAAGTCTTTTACGCTAAAGGACCTAGAATAGGATTTTTTTTCTATTCATGTTGTCATCTGTAGGTTAAGCTCCAGCTTAGGAATCATTGAGAAACGGAATGCAAGCGCTACGCGACGCATGCGTGATGCCATGCCATGCATTATTCATGCGTTTGATAACTGAACTGAGCGTTTGATACTGGGAATCACTAGTGCCACCACAGGGGGAAGAAGCAAACTAACGCTATCGAATACTTAGATATGGTAATACTTGCGCAGTGTATTGATTTTGAAGTCTTATAGCTTTGATAATATTGTATCAAATAACCAATTAAAACCTTGAATTTTGCATTTGGTTTAAAACAACTCGGCCTGCTACGTAAGTGTTTTTTTAAGTGTTTTATGGTCTTATTGAATGGCGACACGTTGATGATATACTTAGGGTACTGTAGGGTACATACGACAATGTCCTCTCCGTTCCCAACGGTTGCCCGTCTGCTCAGTTATCAGCTTTTTACTGTATTCGCTATGTATGTACCTACTACTTGAAGTAAATGCGAATGATGTTATATATGTTAGCAATATGTAGCAAAGCAAAAGCAAAGCCATAATTGTCCCACTGCTGGGCTCGGGGTCTCCTCTCACAATGTGAGGGGTATTAGGCCATAGTCTACCACGCTGGCCAAGTGCGGATTGGTAGACTTCACACACCTTTGAGAACTTTATGGAGAACTCTCCGGTGTGCAGGTTTCCTCACGATGTTTTCCTTCACCGAAGCAAGTGATAATTTAACTTGTAATACGCACATAATATTTGAAAAATTAGAGGTGCGTGCCAGGGTTTGAACTTGGGCCCCTTCGTTCGGGAGACCAACCTTCTACCGCTAGGCTATCACTGCTTATAATAATTATAGCAATATGTACTTTCTCCGATATCATGACAGTGTAGGTTAAATATATGGCGTAATTAATTAAACGATAAAACCAGCAGTAGCCTACATATGTACCAGAAACGCACCTGTTGCACTGAATGTGTTATTACTATTGGACATATAACAAGCCAATTAGTATAATAACCAGCGCGGTCATAGCACACACGTGACCCCACGTGAGCGGCTCGACGTTGTCACGTGCTTGGCTTGAAGGAAAACGTTCTGCAGTCAGGTGTGGGGTAAAAATAAATAAACGGTCACACGCGGTCACACGCTCATATCCCCTCACTGGGATTCGGGTGGTATCGAAAAGACATCACTTACTCCCTCGACCCGAGATCAAAAGATTCTGTCAATTTATTTTTTATGGAAATAGCCGGCAAACGAGCTGACGATCCACCTGATGATAAGTGGCTATCGTCGCCCATTGACACTAGCAACACCAAAGGCATCACTGATGCGTTGCCGACCAAGAAAGAGAAGAAAAAGAAAGAAATCTGACGCTAGTCGAACCCAGGATCCCTCGCTTCTCAGGCAGGGTCACTATTAATTAGGGTACGGGTCGTCTTATCACTCTTATCCTTCAATCCACCGTTGCCATGGATTGCTACGTCATTAAGTAGTGATGATGATTATTGTTTGATGTTCGAGACATTTCTATCTATTTAAAATAGGTACCCTTTTTAATTTAATAGGTATTATATTTATGAGATAAT
Organism: Thymelicus sylvestris; assembly: GCA_911387775.1. Taxonomy (NCBI): domain Eukaryota; kingdom Metazoa; phylum Arthropoda; class Insecta; order Lepidoptera; family Hesperiidae; genus Thymelicus; species Thymelicus sylvestris. The sequence continues at coordinate 19,290,951 of OU426889.1, forward strand.
CGCAGCGTAGTCAACCTTTCGCCTCTTATCTATTTATATACCTACTTATGTAACAAAGCAAAGTAATTAATACCGCAGAGGTTATCGATAATATAATCTGTAGTATGTAATTAAACTTCTGCTTTACATGGACATCGCATGTCCACTTTGTGCGATTTATCTTAGGAGAAGATATCTACAAGCAAGAAAACTTAAAAGTAGCGATGGTTTTTATGTCACCTATAGTATTACTTCCTGCAGTAATTTTCATACAAGTGTCAAGATAGATAAACACAGAGAATTAATGCAATACTTAGACGTGACATTCGTCATAAGGCTGTCCAATAGTAAGCACCGGCGTTGCCGCTAGGGTGACATAATGAAGCCAATGGCTGACGGAAGGTCGCATGAAATTCTTAGGTCTAGACTCTAGGAGGATTCATTAATCAATATTGTGTACCTACTGTATGTACATGCATACGCCCAGTATTACGGTAACACATATTATTGAGTTGTGGTTGCCTATAATTGGGAAGACACTTGTATAACTTTGTATAATTGCTATCTAGATTTAAGGTGTAGTGTACTTTCCGTTGGCAATCCTTAAAATAAATAAACACTATCTATAAACTTTGTGTACCGTAGTCCAAGTTATTTTGCAGGGTACAAATGGCAATGCAAAGGAAATTATCCCCAAAAAATGACAAATCATTATGTCATCATAACCTGTGGAAATTATACTTAGGGTGAACCGAATAAGTATTTTATGATCCATACAAGTTCCATACCGTAACGGTGGTCATGGTCACATAGATATTGTTGTACTTTAAGCACATGAGTAAGACTTAAGAGCATCGTCTAGTCATGTTGGCAGAACTTATCGACTGGTTATCCTTCGCCTCCGAAGCTCGAACTAGCTACTCTTCGAACAGCGAACTGCATCACTTACGACAGACGAGTCGTGGCTCGCAGCGGTTCACCAGTCACAGTAACTACACCGGCACCAGTTAACCCAGATACCTCGGACCTATTATGCAGTCGGTATTCAAGTTTTTGTGAAGCTGGATTTCGCTTTCGGCGGGTTTTTGTTCGCTTACAATGTTTTGTACGCCCTGAAATTCTGCTGTGTCATTCTCTTGCATCAGCTAGGTATGTGATGTTTACAATTCGCCTAACTTTTTGTATGAATCGTTTAAGTAGGAAGTCTTAATTTGTTATACCTAGGGCATGTTAAGTCTATGGTTTATTTACCTTCGCAATGATGTTTTCGGAACTACGTTCCCACGAAATCGTTTATTGTCTGTGGTGGAAGTGTAACGTGTAACGGAAACAAGGAAATGATTTTTTATAATATTAAAAAATAAAACTTTGTTACCTTTTGTTTTTTGAATATATTATGTTATCAGAATGTTATGGCACAAAAATATTTTTATGAAATTTTCGTAACTTAATGTGAAGGAAAACTTCGTCAGAAAGTCTGTATACTTATGAATTATCATGTTTTTCTCAAACGACGTCTGAAGTTTGTCCAGTCACGATCTTAAACTCAAAAAATAGGATAAATATTCATAAGTTGTAAAAAATAGCCCGTGTTGCTACAGAGAAGAGAAAATAATAGAATGAACACTCAATATGGGCCGTCGCGTCGAATCTACTTCGATGTTTCACTATGTACTCTAGGTCGTGGCTGTATCGTCCAATCTTATTATATCCATGATAACACATTTTTTATATAGTAAGACTAGCTGACCCGGCGAACTTCGTATCGCCTAAGAATGTAGCAAATCAGAGATCATTAAAATCGGTACAGCCGTTCTTAGCTGTTATAGTTTCCGTGTCCTCCCTCTCCCGCTCCCTCTCCCGCTCCCGCTCCCTCTCCCTCTCCCTCTCCCTCTCCCTCTCCCTCTCCCTCTCGCTCTCGCTCTCGCTCTCGCTCTCGCTCTCGCTCTCGCTCTCGCTCTCGCTCTCGCTCTCGCTCTCGCTCTCCCTCTCCCTCTCCCTCTCCCTCTCCCTCTCCCTCTCCCTCTCCCTCTCCCTCTCCCTCTCCCTCTCCCTCTCCCTCCCCTCTCCCCCTCCCCCTCCCCTCAAACTCCCCTCCCCTCCCCTCCCCTCCCCTCCCCTCCCCTCCCTCTCCCTCTCCCCTCCGCTCCCCCTCCCCCTCTCCCTTTCCCTCTCCCTCTCCCTCTCCCGCTCCTGCTCTCTCTCCCACTCCCCTCCCCTCCCCTCCCCTCCCCGTGTTACATAATCGGGATCCGCCGAACATGCGCGAGCTGTCCGGCCGCGGGGCCGGTGATGATTGTTGCTACTCGTACAATCACGTTGTCACGTAGTTCCTTTACTACGTAATATCTTCTGAATGGAATGTCTGATTTGAGTAATTCAAAAAGTTATCTATAGGTATTGAAACAGTTTTGAATATGAAATGATTTATTTGGATAAGGATTAATATGAAGGTATGGTTTTCATGATCTGATTTTGGTCATCTTTTTTATTAACATTTAAAATGTAAAAAGTGGTTATAGTGACATAACGACAATAGTTGGACATATACTATCGCGAGGTTTTTTGTAGATATTGATGTGTTCTATAATATTGTAGAACATTTTTTTGTTCTATCATCAATAGTTTCCGCAGCGTATGCGATGTAAGAAATTTTTAAGCAAATTTTTTCACACTTTGGTTCACGTTACTGATGTTTTGGCAAGGATCCCTAATGTTTTCTAGTAATAAATATAGCCTATGTTACTCATGAATGATGTAGCATTCTAATGGTGAAAGAATTTTTAAAATCGGTTCAGTAGTTTTTGAGTTTATTCGTTGCAAACATACAAAAATACAAAAATATAAAAATACAAAGCTTTCCTCTTTATAATATTAGTATAGATTAATAAGCTAAAAACGCCCTATAAAATCTGATCAGCGAAGCATTGCACGACATCTGCAACACCAAAACCTTCATAAAAGCGATGGGACCTCTCTTAACTAAAAAAAAACATATTGTTTAAGTACACATGAAGTCAATTAAGGCTTCATCCAAAATCAACTTACTCAAATGAGGTTTGTGCGAATCTTTCTTGTGTTCTTGCACATGCTACATTATATTATAATTATATATTCAAAATAAACAGCAATAAAATACTACTCAAACAACATTTCTCGTCTCTTTTCATAAAGTTTTCCTCATAAGCATAATAAAAACTTCTTAGCAACACACGTTTACCACAAAACCGGTATTATAACGGTACAAGTATCTCAGCGCACATAAGATTTCATTGTAATTTTCATTAATAAACGCTACACGCTACATACATGTACCAAACACGATTACACCATACCAGTTGTTCGATAATTTGTGCGATAACAATCGAAACTATTAAAACATTAAATCACATGAGATTGTTCTATTGATGAATGTCCTATTGATTTCGTAATCTCTATTCTTTGGAAGAAATCCACGTTAAGCGAATTTCCCATTTGCCATTATCTGCTACGACGTATAATAATAGCTAGTATGGTGGTGGAAATCGAAAATAATCTAAATTTTACTAACAAAAAATAACCGACTTCAAAGTCTCAAAAACTACTTGTCAGATCTCGTTCAAATTTATGTGAGACCACATGACAAGCGCCTGCTTTCGATTAAAAAAAGAATCATCGAAATCGGTTGGCGTGATATTGAGTTATTCGTCAATTTGTCGCGCACATCTTAACACAAATTTACGACTTATGTGGTTTTCTCATGGATGCCATTGTCAGATCTCAATAAAATTTATGTGGGAGCACATGACAGCCACCAGCTTTCGATTAAAAAAAGAATCATCAAAATCGGTTCGCCCAGTCCAAAGTTCTGAGGTAACAAACATAAAAAAAAAATACAGTCGAATTGAGAACCTCCTCCTTTTTTGAAGTCGGTTAATAATACGACGTTATTAACAACTCTATTAGTATCCTTGTACGTTTCAATCAAGGCCCAGAGAGAGTCATGGTTCATAGATAATGATGGGATGAGCAGAAGTTCAATGTCATTGTCGTCATATTTATCTTAATGACAATCTGCTACGAGCTGGAAGGGACAATTAACTCAAGATGATTAATGAAATCAAATCTGTTCAATATCCCGAAATCCGGACGGTATTTTCGTGACACAATCATTATTAATCGGTAACATAATTATGTAAAAGTGTCCATCTGTTTACTACGTGATAGTGAGTGGAAAATGAACTATAGCATAGTATAGGTAGGTACTTTTTACTGAACAGTTTACAAGAAAGTAGTTTTGTCGAATACAATGAAATCAAGCAAACACTTGAACTAACGAAAACTGCGGAAGCTAGCTGCTGACGCCTCTCATTCTGTCAACGTAGGCCGGAACAGGAAAACTGCTGTATTTAACACAATTAGTAGGACTTCTCGAATCTCCACTTTATTCGGGTCTTCCTTATAGGATAGTTTCGGCTTCAAGGCTGGACAAAGGTCACCCGTGCCAAAACTATTAATTTGTTACTTGTTACTACGTGTAAAGCAAGCAAAGCAAGCAACAACCCATAATTGTCCCACTGCTGGGCTCGGGGTCTCCTCTCAGAATGTGAGGGTTAGGCCATAGTCTACCACGCTGGCCAAGTGCGGATTGGTAGACTTCACACACCTTCGAGAACTTTTTTGGAGAACTCTCCGGTATGCAGGTTTCCTCACGATGTTTTCCTTCACCGAAGCAAGTGATAATTAACATGTAATACGCACATAATATTTTGAAAATTAGAGGTGCGTGCCAGGATTTGAACTCGGGCCCCTTCGTTCGGGAGACCAACGTTCTACCGCTAGGCTATCACTGCTGCATTAAGTAGAAACTAAATCTACTACTACGTGTATTAAGTAGAAACTAAATCTATACATACAGCAAAACTGTACCTGATCGATATTAGCCTGTTATTAGCCTATTAGAATTTTAGTCTGTTTATCTGTGTTTGTTATGGCTTATTAGGTACAAATTAATGCTAATTGAAACGAGAAACGCGTTTACCGAATTGGGAGTGGTCGTCAATGATGTACTGTCAATGATGTATTGTTATTAGCTTGGGGTAACGTACAACGAAATGTAAATAAATTGGTAAAAAATAAAGGAATTTTACTACGCGCTTTTATTTCCATCAAAAATTAATCTTCATGTCAGTATTTCAAGGAACAAACGATGCGGCCTTAAGCACAATAGCATCGCCAGCTTCCGGCGTAAGGCTCACACAGCCAACCATTTTGAATTATTTATTTATCTTTACAGAAAATAGAACGCCTTCTAACGGGGAAAAACGGAACAAAATATGGTGTTTGTATGAAAACTGCCGCCGTCGTGATTGGACTCACTGAAAAACAGCGCCGTAGATACCTACAGCATTATGCCGGGTGAGCTCTATTTCCTGGGCCACTGAATGACTGAACACATTCGAACGTTACCAAACATTGTCCGATAAATAGGCACTGTTGTTTTTTCTTTACATTTGTGTATTTCTTTTGTAATATTTTTGAAGTGAAAACTTCCTTAGTACGGGGGTGACTTAAAATTTTATGAAACGAAACTGTCCAGTGGAGACTAGAAATGAGTGGAGACTAGAAATGAGTGGAGACTAGAAATGAGTGGAGACTAGAAATGAGTAGAAACGAGTTGAGTTGAGTTGAGTTGATTTTACATTCATCTCATTATCTTGAAAACATAATTTTTGAAGGTTTCACTTCTACCTTCTTCTTCGTGTGAATTGCACACATTTTAATTATTTTGTAAATTGTGCTCGTATGTGTTTATGACCATTTAATAGAATAGATAACCTTTATCTATTATATTCTAACTATAAATCAATCTCATAAAAACGCGTCTTTTCAAGCATGTATATCCGGATCTAAGTCGTTTCGTAATTCATCATTTTTAATGGATTTAGTTATAGACATAGAGCAGAGGTCGAGCACCATCATTATTCGCTGTCCTCTATTATATCATACCTCGTGTAACTTGTTCTGTGACTATGTAAGTTATGACATAACTTAAAATGACGACTACACCAAACAACTATCGCACCAGGAATACATAAAGAGGAAAGACCGTGCTTCCTCAAAAGCGACGTACCCAAAACCGTGACAGAGTTCATACAGTCAACTCAGAACCCTATTCAATTGTAATAAAGATTACATCCGAAATAGTTTCGCTTACGCAGTACGCTTTCGAGCGTGTCTGGGAGGCCTGGGAGCAAGAATATTATAATGCTTGGAATGTGATAGGAAAAAACGTGCGAGTGAAAATGCCTGATAGAGGGAGACGGAATATAATTCAGAGATCAGAGAGCGCGCTTCCGTTGTGTGAAGGGGATCAGGTGCGGTGGTGGGAACCCGTACAAGTCAGGTGGGATCGGAAAGATAACGAACCACACATCGGAACAACGTATTAAATTGGAACATTAATTATTTGGAACGAAGCTGTTGTACGGCTTACTGTAATAAATTGTGTTTACAGCTTCGAACTTTTAGGAGAGCGGGTAGACGGGTATATTTTCATGATAATATGACCTACGAATACGTAATAAGAATGCCGTCAAGTATTTGACATTCACGTGTGTCTCCAAATATTTATTTTTTACCATAACAATTATGATTCATTATAAACATTTACACTTTAGAGATAGAGTTGGATAAATGTTGTCGCGCTATCAGTTAAGATTCGAGAGATAATAAATGCTCTTATAGGTCTCCCCTACAATAGCTGATCACACATGCTTGGATTTATTATTCTACGTTAAGAAATTTTATAATGGACTCGTAACGCGGTCAGGTTTTACATATCCAATTAAGTACTACCGAAATATTAACATTGTTCATTATTCATATTAATCACCTTTAATGCTAACTATACAGAAAATTACTCACATTAAGTTGGTTGAATTAAATTTTCCGATTAAACAGATACATACAGTTTTATAACTTACATAACAAAAAGTGTAAAATTTTTCAAAATTCTTTATTCATGTAGGCACCGCCGATACACTAATTGTTTATGGACGTCATTTTTTTAATTTACTGGAGAAGTGCTTTGTCATGGAGGAATGAAAAGCCATAAAGAAACTGCTAAACGTAAACGTATGTACATATATAGTCTACATCAGATTTCGAGTTTTAAGGATGTTATAAGATTGGTCTGTGTAGCAGTCAGTGCGTCTAGATCGATGCAGCAACAATTCATGTTGTTAAACAGTTTAAAAGAAATCAACACAATTGTCTAATCAAGAGAGGTCATCACTGCAATCTGTGTAGATCTCAATCAGTTCAGTTTAAGCCGACCCGTCCCGCCGCCACCGCGACCGCCGTAATCAAACTCACTCAAGAGATAATCTTCTGTCAACGACAGAAAGGAAGAAAATAAACAAGATGTTGTTATTATCAGCCTCGCTTTTGCCTGCAGATTTAGCGATATTCCAAATTAGGAGCCAAATATTAAAGATAGTGATCGGTTGAACAAATACGATTGAATGAAACCTTGTTTGCTGATAGATTTCTCTGGTACGGACACGATATTAAATTACTTTCGATACACATAATATACGAAACGTTATTTCATCACAACAACCGTCATTATATTATTACGGCACAATGTATAAGTACGAGTAGGTTTCAAATTCCGGCTTCCACAAATTTTTGTTTCCGTGGAGTGCAATATCGTGGGAAAACGGACAGTATGGGACACCCGATTCCACAGCAACAATTTCAAAGGTTCTTTCTTTCGTCTTCTTCTCTCTTTCTTGGCCAGGAACGCATCAATGATGCATTTAGTGGTGCTGACGTCCATGGGAGGCAATAGCCACTTACCATCAGGTGGATCGTCAGCTCGTTGGCCGGCTAGTGTTCTCCGAATACTCCGGACACTCCGGTACATTAAAATAGAGATTGGATAGCCACCGTTACTATGTCCGTACCTACAGTCGGCCACCATTTAGCGCATACTTGCAAATTAACCCACATATTGATTTGGGTACTTTCTTGATATACTGTGGACTTTCACTTGCGACATAAATATTTTTCTGCTTGTCATCATATTAAAGGTGCCGTGTGAAATAAAGTCAGATATTATCTTTGATTTCTTGTGGCAAAGCGGTTCGTCTGAGGTAAAGTGGCCAGGGTTGGATGGACAACTGTAACTAAGTAAACGAAAGATAATTTTGAAGTCAGTCACAGAAATAGATATAATTTTCATTGAAGTCTGCCACAGCACAGAAGAATTGCTATTGCTCACTGCCAATTAGATGAATTGCCTCATTGAAGAAAGTGATCCCATAACAACTGAAATTAAAAGTGGGAAGTTAAGAGTGTGGTCGTGAATTCGTGATCACAGCAAAATAGGAGGTAGAGTTGAGAAACCGGGCCAGATGAATTCTATCCTACGGAGACTGATGACTTACGGCCAGGTTCTTAAGTGATGGCAGTGGCGACATTGAGGTGTTCTCCGGCAAATGGGCACATTCCGCGATATTTTGAAATTATGGTGTTCCGATTGTAGATACAGTATGTCCGAATTAAACTGATAGGTACTTGGTTAATGTGTCAATGTTTGCTAATATCACTAGCTTCCATTAAACCTTCGGTGATATATGAACCTTTCTTCAGCTGTATCAATAACCAAGACCGAAACAAGAAGTGTAATAAAACCACCGTTAAGGAATCCTCCGAGTGAAGTACGGCCGCGCAAACTGTGCCATTCGCCGCGTTACATCACCCAAATACCGTGGACACAATGCATTATTAAATCGGCATAAATACGTGCCGGTAATTTTAATTAAATTTATAATTAATAACGTGCTCTACAACGTGAGGTTGGGTAACAAGCGATGATCACGATATTGAAGACCCTGTAGCCTAGTTGGTAGCGTCCCTGCCTGCGAAGCGAGGGGTCCCAGGTTAGATTCCTCACCGGGGTAGATATTTATGTGACAGATAAATATTTGCACTCGGGTCATGGATGTTATTGTGATGTATTTTATGTGTCGTCCATGCCACTCGCGAGTGCAACACAGGGGGGTATGAGTATGTAAGCGTTTTTTTTATTTTTATAAACAACAGACACATGCGAGAACTATTATTTTTGTATTCATAATACCTAGCTATATTTTCCTATTTTTTTTATTCACACGTTTTAGCGCTCATAATACGTCGACTTGTGTCGGTAGTTGGATATGTGACCGCTACTGGGAAAAATGTTTTGAGCCCTTCCTTGCTATGGAGGGCACGTAAAGTCGATCTCGGTTACTGTCGCAAGTGCCGCTGTCTCTAAGCTGTCGGAGGCCTTGGGGCGGCATGAAAACTCCCCACGAAGCCCTCCTCAATCCACACTAGAGTAGCGCAACTACACACTAAAGTTGCTCAAGAGAGAAGCGACCTGTAGTACCTGTACTCAGGTCGCTTTATTCAGGGCAGGTTCATTCGATTTGGTGGTGTATTATGTACACATTGTGTGTGTAAATTACCCCATACATCGAAACTTTGAACAGTAAAATACTGTAATAATGTAGGTAGTTGAACTTGGCACGATTCCATAAGTTATTCACAACATTGGAATCCACAAGCAACATCTGCAAGTAATAGAACATGGATCTTTAACCTGCGCTAAATGGTGCACATTTGTCACGACAGTCTCGGCTACACTCTACATCGTATGTTCATATTGTTCATCGATATACTCGAATATATTATATTTATGTAATACTAATGGTAGTAATCTTAGTTTTTCTGTTTACATTTTGAATAAATAGGGAGATCACAATTTTTGCATTTTATACCGGACCACATCAGAATAAAATTACGTTATTGTTTGCTTCGATGAAAGGAAACAAAATTCTATTATGCAGACAGCATGGCATCATTTATATGTCACATAAGTAAATGTTTGTATCTGAACCAAACCTAGGATTGCTGGCGGATACAGGCGGATACTACCGACAAAGCTACGGGCAATCAATATTATCTTAATCGCTCCCGAATACTCCCGACACAATCGATTGTTGTGAGAATTTCGCAGGCTTTCCTATTCCGAGCACACGTAAGTCGTAACATAACTATTAATGTAATCGATCTCACATATACGTTACATAACAGTCGTCGGAGCAAACATTATTAATATTACTGTACCATTGTAAGCGCTCACATTTATTCTATCATAAAATAAAATTAATGAGTCTCTCGGTAATAAAAATTAGTTATGAATAACAGATCTTAACTTTTGTACTGCACTGACTTTGCACTGGAAGTTCCAACTTCCAAATCCTCAGTGATGATGCTTCAAGCTACGTTGGTATTGTTTGCTAATTTTAAGTCTTCAGTCAGACTCCATACTCGATGGATAGCACACATGCACATATAATTATGCACCCACAACCCACACACACGCACGCACGCACGCGAGCAAGCATACATACACGCAATGATTGAATGATCATGATCGATGATTGATCACGTTAATAAAGTAGGTACCTATAATTGCGATGACCTCGTACGCCGAGCTTATCAAACGGTGGCCACCTAGCCACCATTATGTCACTGCGATACGTAATTATCGAGTCGCTCGAGCGATTATTTGTCATAAAAATTGACTTGACGTGTTCTTATCGTAGTTCGACTCGGTGGGTAAACTGCGGTGTAATGTTTGCATACTTGACTCGGCTTAGATGACATGAATTATTTTAATTGACTGACTGAAATTCAAGGAAACTCATTTCTGTTAAGACAGGTTCCTATACAATCGAGAAGCTCTGAAGCATACCGCGGCGCCACGGTATGGATAATGAAGTTTTTATGAGACTACATATCTCGTCTTGCCGCTTATGGTCAGTTATTACATAACTAAGTTATTACGTGATCGACAAATCAAACCACACGTTATACATACTTAATCCATTTCGTTACGAAAACGACACCGACGCAATGTTGACTACTTACCTACATAATATTACTATTACAACTGCACAGGTAAAGATGATAGCGAAAAGATTCTCGCGGAAGGAAACTTGCCACTGAAGTGAGCGAATGTTTATCATGAATGGTAAACACGCGGCGGAGTCACGGAGGGTTATACATAATTAATCTGCCGGTCACGAACAAGGCCGCAACCCCCCCCCCCTCCCCCCTCCTCTCCCCCTTCCCCTCGTGTCATCCTTTATCACACACTCGCTAATACTGCACCGAGATATAAACAAGCCTCTTCGATATCTATTATCTACACTTTACAGTGTCACTGACAGGTCGGGCCGATATCTAGCTGTAGAGAATCGGGCTGGAACTATTCAGGCTCGTCTGGGAATATTACTCGGGTCCCTTTTCAGCGTTCATACAATGTTTAGTGTTGTAACAAAGACGATTTTTAAAAATCATTAATTTAGATTCAATAAATCTCCTTCGTCTGAATAATGTAATAGCAATTTGTTGTACCTAACTCTAATTTTATTGAAAAGTCTACTCGTTTTAACACGTTCGGTGCGTTAGGGATCTCTACGAGATCCCGTGCAGAACTTTCATACTGTGCGGCGTCAAAAATCGTGTTCTTTCACTCTGTGCGGGAGGCTATAACATCTAAAGTTCTATGTGTATGATAAAGACAAATATACATATTTGCTTCCCGCTTAAATTTTGAATCAATGGTGTAATAAAATATTTTAGGGGTCAACGAGGTCCCTACCGCACAGAAGTGAAAATATATTCACTCCTTGCGTTGGGGGTTTCCTTTGATACCCGTGAATCGTGAGCCCCGTAGCCGCAAGGACGGGAGAGTTGGAGGCACGAGCACCACAAGTTTTGTTTTAGGGATGTTCATGTATCGATCGTTAAGTTCGCGCTTCGATATCAAATTATTACGCTCGTAAATACGAACAATGAGTTATTTTAAAATGAAAAAACTTGACAAGTGCGAGTTAAACTCGCTTGGAGAGAATTCCGTACGTTGATTTTATGTATTTACCGTTATTTTTCTGTTTTATTAATTTTTGTCATTTTTTAAGACTTCTTATAGGTTTTCCTGTAATTTTTAATTATATATTATACGTATAAGTATATTTAATATTTAAGTAATTTTCGTTCTTTCTTTAATAACTTTAAAACTATCCATTGTAAAACTATAAAAAAATATGTATGAGATCATTACAACAAGCCCTTTTATTTGACATACAACGCGATACGGTTCGCAAAACAGATTTGTTAATTTTTTTTTCAAAATTCAGTTGTTTACTTTATACCTTCGTCTTTAGGTCACAAAAATGTACATGAGTACCAAATTTCAACTCATTTGGTCCAGTTCTATCGGAGTAAATTGGCTGTGAACGGCGGTCGCCCAAACGCACGAGTGATATAAGGGTTCCGTTTTTCGTTTTTTCGTACGGAACCCTAAAAAGTGCGGGAAGTATGTAAATAAGTCAACGTCGGATTATACAGGAACGTATACATCCGATGTTAAAATAAAAATTTTGCAATACATACAAATATCCCGCCAGTAGCCAGTGATAGTGATTCGGATTATGAGATGTTTAATCATCCTGGTAAGAAAAAAATAACATAAACGTACGCGCGTGCGAAGTTATACTTCTATGGCATCAAAAAACCAATATAAAAAAAACCAATATTAAAAAATAATATTTTAACAATATTAAAAAAACAATATAATAATAATAATTTTTCAAAACGAGCGTTTTTCAAAACGCACGTGACGTTTTTTGTGACCGTCGTTTTTGTGTCACCGTCCGTGTTACAAATCTTAAAATTTCACTCTCATTATTTTTTCCATTTATTTCACAACGCGCCTAAAGCAGTATAACTTCAAAAACCTTCATCACAAACTTTTCTTTATAACACTTTTTTTAAATATTAAATTATTCATATGTACCAATTTTTTTGACGTGACGGGCGATCGGACGATCGGCGTATCGTAGCCGATGCAATAGGCGATCGTAGTTGAGTGGAGCGGAGCGGAGCGGGGCGGAGCGGAGCGGAACTTTGTCATGACGTTGTCACGTTAAACTACCGTCCGTAAACCGACTTTACAGACAACCATTTTTTGTAATAAAACTTTTTTACCTATCGACAACTGGGATTTTATTTTATTCCCATCACTAGTAGCTACACATATTGAACTATCATCTGTTGCGGAACGGGATACAACAGATCCCTAATTTTCTTTTTGTAATAGCGATTTACCCTAATGTCAGAACTGCGTGCGAACCTACCAAAAGATAGAGTCATAGCCTATGTTTAAGCCACAAAAAATTCATAAATATATCATTGGTTTTGACGAAGATATTAATTATTTTCAAAACTGCTATTTTAGGGGGCTGAAGAGGTCCCTAACGCACCACAGGAAAGTTTAGTTAAGGGGTTTTTGAGGTCCCCATAGCACAGGCTGAAAGTTTTTTGAAAGTGTTGACGCAGTGAACGTGTTAATAGATTGTTATATACCTACAAATTAGAGGCTATTAACGTTAAACTTAATACTGTTTAAATATTTTAGTGTCATTAATTTATAATGCTTTAAGAATAAAGCTTGGCACATGCAAAAATCGTTGGAACCGAGTGTAAAATATTTTACTCGTGTGATACAACTGTTCCCGGATCAAACACAGTTGAAAAAGTTAATTAATTAACGCATGTTAAGAATAGTTAATGGAATATTTCACGTAATACAGTTCCAAAAGTTATACATAATACGAGTATAAGTAGTTCACTCTACGACTCTATCAAACGGGTAAAATGAGAGAATTGGCTTGTTAAAAAATACTTAACAATTTTTGCTTTTTACTGTAATATTTTAAACTATTATTTTACTAACGTCAAGTTCCAGATCAGCTGGCAGTACCAACTAAACGCACTTTATAACAATAACAAGACAACAGGCAGGACGAAACAGAATAATAAGTCGACCTTAAGAACAGCGCACAGCTGTGACAACTGCCAACCGATCCGTTCCATTTGCTTACGTATCATTTAAGAGTCACAAGAACAGTCCGTCAACTATTGCAATGCACCAACCCATAATTGTCCCACTGCTGGGATCGGGGTCTCCTCTCACAATGTGAGGGGTATAGGCCATAGTCTACCACGCTGGCCAAGTGCGGATTGGTAGACTTCACACACCTTTGAGAACTTTATGGAGAACTCTCCGGTGTGCAGGTTTCCTCACGATGTTTTCCTTCACCGAAGCAAGTGATAATTAACTTCTAATACGCACATAATATTTGAAAATCAGAGGTGCGTGCCAGGATTTGAACTCGGGCCCCTCCGTTCGAGAGACCAACGTTCTAACCGCTAGGCTATCACTGCTTTTTAACGTCAACTATTGCTTATTTATATTGTGACTTACGAAGTTATGAACACCTAGTATTTCTTTGTATATTACAGGCTACAGCCCTACTGGCAGAGTGGCAGGGACACTGCCACTTTTCACGTGAGTAAGCATTACTCAACAATGAGTAACCGTAGAAACAGCTGTTTATATAACTACGTATGTAAATAGAAACCATATACCCATTATAACAACAGATCATAAAGTTACTTCAAAATGTCAAAGCGCGGAGCATGAGCGGGAGCCAGTTAAACTCTTCCATTTCTCCTAAACGCTAGTAGTGAGTTTCTACTTTGGTCCGTTCTCATTGTTGGTTTCGTGATGAAATCTCTCCAAGAAATCAAGGTAAAGTGTAGAGAAGTGAGAAAATTACCTAGTCGGCATATAGTACGTCTTATAAAATCACTGGTTTGATACAAGTTATTTCGCAAAAGCTATTAATAATGTGAATCCGCGCCACACCCGCACATGTGACACTTATATTATTCATGTCATATTGCAAAATGTTACAGATACCCCGTCTAATGCGAGTAGCAACATGTTATATATTTAATACACATGATATTATACCTTATTATGTTACTGGTATAATTCACTTTACTTTGTGTCCTCCGTGAATTTAATATTCTACACTATGTCGCAAGTAATTTGCAATTTGTAACTTGGACATGAAATATTATACAAAAAAAAATTAATTTGAAATTATCCGCAGCCTATCGAACATTTCAAATGATAAAGAATTTTATTATTTAAACGAGTTATAACTCGCACATTTGGGAAATTTAATATTAAAGATTAAATTCCAATGTCATCTATGACACCCAATTAAATATGCTTAAAGTTCACAGATACATTAATGATAGCTTTTAAATCAAGTTATGTTTTATTTTATTTGAAAACAAAAGATTGTTAATAGATAATCTTGGCTACATCCCAATTCCCAACGTTCATTTATTGCATCTTCGCTGACATGTTATTTTCGAAAGAATGTCGTCCGGATTAAGTGCTTGTTCATACTGACTCGCGGGCGCGGTCGCGGGCGCGGTCGCGAAATTTCAAACATATGAACTACTATGAAAGTGTTCACATACAAAACGCACGTGCGGTGTAAGTAGCGGGCACGCTAGCGACAACCGCGCGCGGCCCGCTAGCGGCAATATCAAACGCATGAGAATGTATGAGTGTGTTCACACTGAACTAGCGGCGGAACGCGCGATTATGTCAGGTAAGTTCAACCATTTTGAACTTGTCGCTAGAAACGATAGCACATGAATTCATTGTGTCCCCAGATTAAAGGGTTGTTCTTTCATCTAAGATCATGTCCTTCAATACAGAAGAGTTTATTAGTACTATTCAGGCTAGAACTGATTTGATTTGAACTCAGATTTGGCAGAGTAAACACAGGCATCTTATGAACAGAAACATTCTTAATAAACTATGTAAGGAAATTGCTGAATTGTTTCCTGATATGGAGGGTGAGTACCTAAATAGAACTTTAGGTATGAATTTTCGGTTAAAAAAAGATCGTCGTCCATGTTTTCAATCTCTGACAACATGTCACAATCGCGCAAACGCCTGGCGGCCAGTGTGAACACGAATCCGCCACCGCGCCCGCGACCGCGCCCGCGCCCGCGCCCGCGAGTTCAGTATGAACACTCACTAATAGAGCGATTAAAGAGTAAAGCTACGAGCAAATTTATAAAATCTTTTGTCATACATTACACAGTACATACGTGACGGCATCGTTATAATATCTTCGGTATAGCTAATTAGATACATAAGATTCCATTTATGTTCTATCATTCGTAGGCCTCTGCACAACTCGTTGTCCTAGGAGATGTCTGAATCGCCGAGTATCTCCCTATATGTTGTAAACCAAACGTAAAATAATTTGCAGTTGCAATTTCATGAAATGGTCGACAGGTTCAAAGAATAATCATCAACATTAAATCGTCAAAAGTTTGCAAAAAACGATATGGCCAATAGACGGTAAGCTGTTACAAGAAATGCGATCATTTCGAATGCGAATTGGCCATTTCAAGGTTGTATCGGACATTTGCATAGAGTTTTGTTCTTTGTTGTCAAACCACAGATAAGTAAACAATACAGCAGACCTCAAATAGTTAATGTTACGCTATCTCGTTGGCTTGATCGTTCTCGACAGATCAGTGTATTAGCAACGGTATTGTTATCGGCCTCAGCGAGTGCTTAGTTTCGCAACGCAACATCCACAATATATCTCAAGCCGCACTGTTCTCGGCGTGACGTTATCTCGATACTGCTGAGGCTGTCAAGTGCATCAAATGCACAGGTCGTGCAATAAAATTGCACTCCTTATGTCAGTGTTTGGCATATCATGCTTGTACATAGAAGCCTATGCGAAATACAAAGACGGTTATAGCTCTAAAGAAAATGAAGCGTTTCTTTCTTTGACTTTTCCATAGCTCAGTTTGATCCGGGTGCGTTTCCGCCGGCAAACACAATTTCACATAATTATAAAATGTTCGCTCACCGGTCGCGTTAACATAAAACAAAAAACGAAACTGATTAAATATCATCAAGTGAAAGTAATCACGTTTCGTACTAAACAATAAAACATGCAGAACAACGCCGTTCGTTGATTTCGTTCGTAAGATACATCTTACTATCGGAATCACTCGGCGATGGTACCTTATCTAACATCTAAGAGAAAACGAAATGTGCCGAGCGCTATGTGGGACACTGGTCCAACAGCGACTCACTTTTTGCGTAATGGCCGTATTTGATGGGTGAAACCTAACATGTCGTGTCGCGGGACATATTAATAAGTGAATGTATTTATGAGGATCAGTTTAAATTATACCTCCGTACGGTGACGTTGCAATAGAAACTTCAACTGATCGATGGAAGAATCAATGTATGTTTTAAATATTTGTCTGTTTCTCTGTTCGGTTGTTCCCGCTAATCTCTGGCTTAACCGATTTGTTTTCAATGATAGGTAATACAAGGTAGAGCCTGGAACAAAATTTATGTTAGTTTTTTTCAATCGGTTCACCAATAAAAGATATCTTCTATCTATTTAATGAATATATTAATGACAAAGACGCCTGGAAACTAATGCCGCATCCAGTTCCACGTAGGTTAGAACATAATATTATGTAACCTTCCATGATTTTAAAAGATGTGCTGAGGAGTTTCTTTCGGCTTTTCTTCTCCTCCTTGACAAAGCACCTTTCCGAAAAGCTGGTAGATTAAAAAATGACGTGCATAAGTGTATCAGTGATACCTATATGAATAAAAGATTTTGATTTGATTTGATTTGATTTAAAGAATACCGTCTATATTTTTTAACCGACTTCAAAAAAAGGAGGAGGTTCTCAATTCGACTGTATTTTTTTTATGTTTGTTACCTCAGAACTTTGGACTGGGCGAACCGATTTTGATGATTCTTTTTTTAATCGAAAGCTGGTGGTTGTCATGTGGTCCCACATAAATTTGAACGAGATCTGACAAGTAGTTTTTGAGACTTTGAAGTCGGTTATTTTTTGTTAGTAAAATTTAGATTATTTCGAGTGCATACTTACTGAGGCATAATGCTTTGCTTTCGAAACAGAGACATCTAATGAGTGTAGTTAGGTGTAGTTAGTTACTCGTCCGCTCATTACTAAATATTCTAAATAAATACGAAACAATAAGAAAGTAAAATTAACAAGTGATATCGACAGTCTAATTTGTCTCACAAGGTCTACCACATGACCATGCTAAATACTGGAAATATTTGCGCGTTCTTTACGAACACAACTGGCAAGGAAACGAAAGTTCGTATGGTGATCGCTTCGCTCTACAAACTGTATTAAGAAACGCACGTTGCAAAACTATTCGCGCAACGATGTCTGTATTAGCTGTCATGTATGTATCCAGTTATAGACATCCTATATTTTTGAAATGAAACTTCTATAGTAGACGGGGTAATAGGATTTTTCTGTCACGAAAAAGCGTTACGGCCGCGTGGAGGGGGTGGACATTATATCGCGTGGAAATATTTAAAATAAATATTAAATATGAAAACGTTGCCACTCGTTTTAAATATTTAAAATATTTATTTTTAAAACATAATTTTTTTAATTTTATTATACTTTTTGGAATATTTTTTTTTATATTTTTTGACATGATTTTTCTTGAACTATTTTTATTGAAATATTGTTGCCACTCGTTTTAAATATTTAAAATATTTATTTTTAAAACATATTTTTTTAATTTTATGATAATTTTTGGAATATTTTTTTTATATTTTTTTGACATGATTTTTCTTGAATTATTTTTATTGAAATATTTTTTAAACAAAATTTTATTGAATTCCACTTGTCCGTTGAAGTTTCCCTACTATATGTCTCAGCACACATTTCGTTTTTTAATGCCTGAAGGACTGACGGTAAGATAAATATAATTTTAAAAGCAAGCTTTCAAAAATTTCCGTTTGCGCTGTGGCCTGTGAGGTTTCTGGTATGGATGGAACGAACTATCATAATTAAATGCGCATGTACGATTACATGTCTATAATGTAATCCGTCAAAGAGTTCCCTCGTATAGAGTAAATCCTAAGCATGGCACCATCTTAACTCCGTAGGATAAGACTAAATACGTAAGTATAGTTCAGTTCAGCTTACAAGATACGACCCTCACATGCTAAGTATGTACCAACAAACTAACAGGCAAATCAAGTCAAATAAAATCTTGTAATTTATTTATTTATCAATTTTGTGATTTCTCAAATATGATAAAAAAATGACCGTTAACAAAACCTGCTGAACCTGCTTAAAGGTTAACTTCATTTTCTTAAACAGATCCTTGAAAATTGACCTTCGAAAAGTTTTATCTCCTTTATTACTGTATCGGAAGAAAAGGTGTTTACAGCTAAAGTGTGTAGCAGTAGGTAGCAGGTGATATTTTCACTGTACCATTCGTCAGCTCGAGTGAACAGTTTTATCTGATCTCCCCTATCAAACCTCTAGCAAGATATTTAAAAATTATGAATAAATTTCGCTGGTGATTTTTACTTTTATCATGAGACTAGCTTTTGCCCGCAGCTTCGCCCGCGGTAGAGATCGATTTTTTACAAATCCTACTTACTTTTACTTAGTTAGATTTAGTTGCCTAAGACTTAACTAATTTACATGACGTATCATTTGATAGTGTAACTCAGAACTTGCAAATGAATTTTACTAACGCCATCTATTAACAACATCCGGAACTAAATATCTAGCAACTAACAAAGTAGGTATTGATCTTCCCATGGGGATGTTTTACCGCGGTAAAAAGTAGCCTACGTTACTCTCCACCCTCCTCACTATCTTCACACACAAAAACCATACCATATAACAGCTTCGTTGCGACGTGAAAGACGGACAAACAAACAAACAAACACACTTTTACATTTATAATATTAGTATGGATTCATGGACGCTAATGTTAAAATAAATATGAAACCGATTTCTTATAAAACCGTTATCACTGTTCTTTCCGCATTATTATGATAAAATATTTTTCACAATATGTCCAAAGCACACGATAACAAACGAATCATTAATTTTCAGTTCTGTTTTATTATGCGGTTAAACTTTATATTTTACTTACTTACGTACATTTTTATTACTGTTTTACATTTTCCTTTTTATTCGTCAATAATGAATTATGAGAAATGACAGCAAATTAAGCTGTTTACGCAATGCTACCTTTTCTCAGCCATCTCTCTCCGTCTGTATAACCCGCTACATCAAATTAGTTATGTAAAGAAGTTGCATGAACAACAGCAAGTTTCAAAGGAATGACAACAAGAGACGACAGTATAATCTTCTAATCCTTGTCTTTACAACGTCATGCTAGCATCACGTTAGTTTTCTTTAAATATGTTTCATTTAAGTCTTCATCTCAATTAAGACTGTTGGGGGCTTTTTACAGGAACAGTAGCGCTATTCAGTTTTGTAACTTGACAGCGGAATCCGCGATGAGTTTCAAAATTGAAGTTCGAGTCCGAGATCTTGATATGTGATTCTCTAATCATCTGGTACGCACTTGCGAGGTGAAGGGAGTCTCGAACTCTAACTTCAATTTAGAAACTCATCGTGTATTCCGCTGTCAAGTTACAAAACAAAAGCGAACTTGCATCATATTGATATGTCATTATCTAATCATCTAATAAGCACTGCGAAGTGAAGTGATCCTAGAACTCGAACGTCAATTTTGAAACTCCGCTGTCAAGTTACAAAACTGAATAGCGCTGCAGTAAAATGAACCAAAGCATATGATTGTACTAACTTACTTCTTGTTTCCTTACTACATAAGAAGACTATATTATATACACAGGTGTTACGTTTTCTCGCATACGCTCAAATTTAATAGATAAATTAATTCAACGCATATTATAAACACAATTATGACCGACGTCAATATCAGGCTGGTTTGGCTCTAAACCTGCTCTTTCGGATAGATTAATTTATTATCAACGACTAATAATTGCCTGCTTCATATCTGATAATCGTCTTTTATTCTTTGATGTTTTTTTGTAAATGTATTAGTATAAATTATTCGATTTTTTCCAGAAGTGTATAATTATTATCTGTGACTTTGTGACGCAACAGAAAATTAAAATCGTCATCGCTTTAAAATGTTACATACCTTCTAGCCACTAGGTGTACGTATAAAAGCATTCTAGGTTAGCTTACCACTGCTTCTATGTAAGCCACATTAAGTTTATTTGTATCTTATACTCTATAAGGAAATAATCTTAATATGGATCTTAACATCTTAATATGGATGTTTCATGCTTTTATAATTTGGAATTAAACTATAATCAAAAATTACAATTTCAAAAAGGGCCAATTCCGTTAATCAGCAAGACAAAAATTATTCTTCGAGGTCATTAAAATAGTAATGTCAAATTCTCACGAAAACAACTCTTATTACATTCCCAGAAACTACACAAATCTACTCATAGACGTCGCAATAGATGCCTCTGTGAAAATAAATTGTCCAATTTAAATGAAAATCTGAGCCGTCGATCAGAATTCGTTAATAGGTACCTACATAATAATGAAGACCGAAATGCTCGTTTCAGTTCGCCTTGAACTACTTACGTGTTGCCTTTGCTTTGTTAACCCTGTACTCAGCCTGCTTAGTCTTAAAAATAATATTTTTTACTGCATCCGAATTAAGAAACAAACGCAGCTCAATAACGTTAAACATGAGATCTTGTTTCAATATTACCGTTTTTAGTTTAAGTGATTTGTCAATGCAATTGTATTCGAGGTTTTTTGATATTCTTTTAAATATTAAGTAGGTATATGTTGGTCAAGGGCTTAAATGGCACTAGCGACCTACAAAGGTCATCTGCTACCAACCTCAGTATTGAATCATTCGAATTTCATCCAAGACGTATCTATCGCTTCTCTGGAGAGCTATTATGTTATGGTTACGCCTCAATTGCTTTGCAACAACAAGTTTTATCGTATGTGGCGATGGGTTTACGATAAACACAACGTACAGAGCTTTGCTTTTCAGAAAATTACTTCTGAATTGTTATAAAACAACAAATTATTTTGTATTTGCCATACGCTATACAGCTTCAGTATCCTACCTGTATTTTATGCGGAACATTTAAGTGGCTTTAGAAATAGTATAGTTTATTAATACATGATTCATTAATAACCTGTAGAGTTTACATGGGTCAGACATAGGTACAACAATTTACGAAAAGATAATAATTAATTGATCGCAATTGGAATCACTGAGTTTAGAATGCATTTAATATTGTTTGAACTAGTTATCACTATTGCGGCACGAGCCCAATTATGCCAGTATTTACAAAAAATGAATCACTAAACAAATAAGATTAGTCAATCGCCTTTGAATAAAAAGACTTCGCAACGCTGTCTTTATAGTACTTGCTATAATACTGGTAAATATTCAAACGTTTACACTAGGCTTGAAATGCGATCTTATTTTGTGATGATGCTCGATAAACAACGAAATGCTTACAGAACATCAAATTTCACCGGCATTCCTCAGGGAGGTATCATGGGACTTCTTCTATTTACAAACAAAGCTTCTCAAAGTAACATAACAAAATAGTGATAGAGAGCTTCATTAGATGTAGTTACCTAGTTAGATTTTTCATGTGAGTATGTAAAACATTTCAATAATGAAAAATGACTTACCTCTAGCCCAGCCAGTGAGAACATTTCCGAGGTACGCCACCTTGTAGACGGGATCTGGTTCGCTAATTCGCACACTGTTTGTGCGACGCAGGAGCCGTCCCAGTCCTCTGGACAGCCTGCCGATCGCACGTGCCGTGAAATCCTTTCCTGTTGCTCCATCTCCCAAACAAACTTCTGCCGGTAAAATTGATTTTCCTTGCCCAGTTTCCTTAATCGCAATCAGCTTTGGAATCGTCAACGGAATCTTCTTCCGCTCCGGCGTCAGTGTTTTTGCTTGATTGACGCTATATACGTTGCAGTTTTTCTTAAAGCTCTGGCTCGTATCTTTGGTATTGTCTGCGCTGTATTCAGTCTTATCTGATTTATCCACATCTATTGATTTCCCATTGAGATTCTCGCTGAGCGAGTTGTTGTTGAGATTGTCGGTCTGCCCATCGCTAAACCGGCGTTCGATGCTAGAGCGCCTTTTTGCTAACGATGGATTTCTCAAAAGTATGCTCGTCTCACTCGAGCTTCTGTTTTTCAAGATATGTATCTTTTTCACACGTGAGACTGCACTGTCCACTTCGTCGGCGTTGACCGTCCTCTCAGTTTTTCCCTCCTCGTCCAGGAAACGAACCCTTAGCCCATTTGGCTTGGTTTCGTTAACAGGTTTTTCAGTCTCTTGTAGTCGCTCTGTTTGATTTTTTGTGCCCGAGTCTAGGCAGTGGCGTTCATTTTCACTCAATGAGCCGCGAGCCATTTTACTTTTGAACAGGCCTGAGTTCTACGAGCACTATTACATTCTGAACAAGACAACGGTGCACACGATCCGTTCACGGGAGTTTCTATCCGAGCGGCGAGCTACATTAGAACCAGTCACTTAGCTAACTAACAAAATACACATAGTAGTACACAAGTCGTCCATTAAAGAACGACACCGGTTTGGAATGTAGCCTTCTCCACACTCAATGCACTCGTCGGTTTATTAGTGAAAACGTTCACAGAAACTGCACGGATCGTATTTCCGATGTATTCACTCAATTACAAGTATTGCGAATCGTAAGTGATTATTATTACAACACTAAGTCACTGTTTCGAAACTGTATCCGCGGAGGTGAGTGTCGGCGCGGGTGCTCAACTCGGCGTCTCGCGAAGGAATGGCGGCGGCCGGCGGCGGCACCGGCAGCGCGGCGGGTGCGCGGGCGCCGGACTCGATCCAGACTTTGATTTTAATGATCCAAGAATTATAATTACGGCGCTAATGTATCACGTCGTCAGCTCCGACCTGTGACAAACAGAAAAAATTAGCAACGACATTAAAGTTAATGTGATAATTACTTAAGTAGATAAAATGATTACTTTTGATACTGTCAACTGGAGCAAACCGCAATCGTAGTTAAACATACCTATGTGCTCTGTTTGATGGTTCAAATGTATTTTGCTATTAATAGACGCCAAATAGATGTGGTTTTTATTCTTATTGACTGTAGTCCATGAATGAATTGCACATCAGATGTGGCTCGCTTACGATACGACTAGCTAACCGCTTAGGGCTTACTATAATAGATAGAAACATGAGCCATGAAAACTACGATCCAGGTAGACTCTATCAAAGTCGTCAATGGGACAGATGGGCTGTGTGACGAAACACAACAGTCAACAACAAATAAGTTTCTTGTCTCTCTCACATTCTGATTTCTGGTTCTCACCATAGCGATTAAAAAGAGTAGGCTCAGAGCGGGAGAGGGAGAGTATGGAACATAAGTAGAGTTTGTACATGCATTTTATTAAATTATGAAACCACCGAACGGTAAATTAAAATTAAAGAGGTTAGAGGGTAAAATATATGAACATATTTTATTTGAAGCACAATAATTAACCTACAATCAAACGTAAACTGCCAAGAACTATGGACACCGAGAATCGGTAGCAATTTTTAGAAAACTATAATAATTTTTAGACAACCCTATTTCAAAATGATGCAAATTAACCCTAGCTTTAGTTTTTGCAGCTAAATAACATATACCTATTAATTAAGTTAATGATTTATCTGTAGCTGCAATTATGCAAATAGGCATTAAAGATTTTATTTGTAACAAAAACTTATTAAGTTAATTATATTATATCTATCTAATGTTGCAAAAATATACATTTAATTTTTTACATATTGCAATAATTTAATTAATAATAATTGAATTCAATTATTATTATAGAATTTATTAGTCAATAGAGAACAATTAAATTATTAGGAAACTAATTACAATTAATTAAAACCAAAAAATCGTCTAAATGCGTGTCAGTCGCTGTACAGCGGAGGGTTCCATATTCAGAACTTTAATTATGTGGTCAAATCAATACAAAAAGATCAATACAAATAAGTTTGTATTTCATTACGTGACAGGAAAACTTAACTTAGCTATTGTTTATAAGCATTTTTTAAGCCTATGACCACAATTTGCTATTGGATACTTCAGATTTTTAACAGACTTCAAAAAATGAGGTACTCAATTCGACTGTATTTTTTATGTTTATTACCTGAGAACTTTCAACTGGGTGAACCGACTTTGATGATTCTTTTTTAGTTGAAAGCTGGTGCTTGTCATGTGGTCCCACTTAGAGCTAGATCTGATGAGTAGTTGTTGAGTTATTTTTAAGTCGGTTATTTTATTCTTGGTAAAATTCAGCAAGGCTATTCTGTTTTGTAACTCGACAGCGGAATCCACGGTGTGTGTCAAAATTCCTATCCTTAGTCGTTTGAAGTTGGAGTTCGAGACTCACTTCACTTCGCAAGTGCTTACTACTCATAGATGATTAGAGAATGACATATCAAGATGATGCGAGTTCGCTTTCGACTCTCACTTGAGTGAGCTTCGATTTCGAGTTAGTATTTTAGAGTTGAGTGAGCTTCGATTTCGAGTTTGTATTTAAGAGAATAGCCCTCCTGATTATTGATAACAGCCTCGAGGGGAGAGAGCAGCCATAATTTGAACGACTTTTCAAACTTATATTTTGCAAACTCATCTGTTAATTGAATTTATTGAACAAAAGTTCATGTTATTATGACTTTATTCATGACTTAAAATCATTTTATTACTTTTTCCAGATTCTTTGTGTCGTTTCAGAGGTTTTTTGTTTAGAAAAAAATAGAGCAGCTACGTTACATAGATCATCATAATTGAACCTAACATTTACACCCAAATTACTACAATGCATTAACATGCGCGGTGGGGCCGCTGGAGTCGCTTCCGGACGAGGGAGCGAGGATCGAAGGATTCGAAGGACTGCGAGACTACACTGACTACTGTGGGAGGAAGCGGCTGCGGTCCAGTCGCCGGCCGCGAGCTGAGTGGAATACAAAGCCGCGGAGATACGCGATATGCGCCAACAGACACCGCAGCTTGTGTTTACCTTAACGTGTACTGTGTTTACCCTGTCACATGGTTCATGGACAGATATAGGAGGAAGGAACGCTGCTACGATGTGAGATAGGAGCGTGGAACGGAGTGGAATAGTGAGAATGAGCAGGTAGTATTTGTGGGGAGGGAGAGAAGAAATGGAAGATGGAAAATGCAGCGCAAGGATAGTTGAAAATTGTTAAATAAAAGGCAGACGTTTAAAATAGAGAAGAAAGCATCGTGAGGTATTTTTGGAGTCGAACCGAAAAGTCTTTTATACATGCATGTACCTACGTTTGATTGTTTTTTACAGGTACTATAAATAGGAGTTTATTAGGATACGAAGTAGGTGATGATGACCGCATAGCATACAAGTTGTCGTGATGTCGTGTGTCTGCTGTTTGTGATGTTAATTGTATGAGTCGATGCCATTCATCACACGGAAACCTAATGTGCGTGTGTGGGTTATAAATTATTTTCAACATTCAGATACCTATTTATGAAATTATAAAAAAGTAACGAGAAAAACTTAAACTTGTATTGGTCATTATCTTCAGGTACAAAAACGACGCAAAATATTTTATTGCATAGAGATGATACAGGTTGAATGTACATCAATATTGAATGGAGCTTTGGTAGAGTCATAGATTATCCCCAATAGATACCGCATAAGGGAAATTTTCTTAGAGTTTGAAGTCACAAAATTTGGCGGAAGGCGTGGCTTGCTTTGATTGGCTATTTCTAATTCATAGAATTCATACTTGGACTTGACGCTTCAGTATTGGTTGACACTATTGTCGTCGACTTGCAAATGCACGTACTTGTTGGCGCGCGTCAGTTGCCTTGTATGCGTGATCTATTGGAGGTAATCTTTGGGTAGAGTCTACATGCTTTTGATGTTTCCCTACAAATAGGCACATTACGTATGTATCTAGTTGGATATATTACTACGACATCGACACCGCAAAGCAGTAATAATTAAACGTGGCGACTGGCGACACGCGTGTTCCTCGTGATCTTCTACCACATTGTCCATGTAACGTTGGTATCGTATGCCGTATGTTATTTCTTCAAAATGTACACTACTTTACACGATTAGGTGTCGTGGCTCTTTGTTATTGGACCATCATACGGACATCATATCCCGTAAATATGGCCGTCCAAGTTATCCAGACGTTGTAGCAGTGAAACAAGCAGACAAACGATTGCAATCGTACAACAGAGCTTTATCATCACGTACGAGTAACGTCTAGATAATTCTGGGTAGTGCAAAGCTACGATATTGGGAATGTAGGAAATGATGTCACTATCTCGACTTTCTTCTTCAGTAAGTTGTATCACGAGCAGGGTTAGGTTGGACGCAAATATGTGCAGATAAGGCACGGCATTACGTCTATTAAAACGATGAGCGCCGGGCGCATCTATGAAAAAATGTAGCGTTCCGCGAGCGAGAGAGCGGCAAAAGCGAGAGAGAGGCACTATCGGCTACGATCAGCGTATCGTAACGGAGCGTAGCGTTTTTTTTTTAATTTTATGTCTTTGTATTTGTTTTCTGAATAACAATAAAACTTATACATACATCGATTTAATAGCTTTCGTAATATATTTCTGCATGAATACACAATGTTTATTTGGATTTGCAGGTTGTAACGAGCTAAGTAATTAGCATAACCACTCGTGACTCCCGTGTCGTCCGTGACGCTCCAGTCGGCGGCGCTGCACTGATTATACTGTTTGTTTAATGCTAAACTAAACGACGCTTCAACACTGTTCATTCGATGTTAGAACACATTAGAAAACAGACAAACATTAAGGCGCGATGTGATCTCAATACTCACAAAACTGGGTTTTTTTGACGCTCGAGTACGAGGAAACCCAATGAAAATATCGCACGCAAAAAATACAGAGCATAGAAAAAGGTCTAAAGAAAAATGTTAACCGAATAGAATATTAAATAGTTGTTTAATATTTCCAATTAAAAGTCTGTAATTTGCTATACAAAAATAAACTTTAGCGTATAAAATTCTCTGTATTTTCAGCGGTAACAACTCAAATTAAATGTTTATTCGTAGTCTAGTTACATTGTTAGCAAAAATATGCTTTGCAATTTTGTACCCTATTCAGCGTCACGTAAATGTAACATTAGATTAGCGCACATATGCGGTTGTGTGATTGAAATCAAAGTTTTTAAATCGTAGTCATACCGCACCTTAATAGCGGACAAACGAAAGCTGAGTGCCGGATGGAGAGGATACCAACGCAAAACGATTTATAGTTATAATTACATAATTATGTTGTTACTATAGTTATTAACTCTTACCTGTTTTAGCCTCTAGCCTATATAAAATTAATTAATTTACATTACAATCAAACATTAAACTCGTAAATGATCGAACAAATCGAATCACTAATTTGCATTGTTTGCAATAATTGTATCGGCGAGGGTAATATTACTATAATGATGTATCCAAGCATTTAATTAGCGATGGCTACATTGGCGACGCCGCCAACAACACGCGACATAGTGTTGAACAGCTGTAGGCAAGGTGATGATACAGCAATCATTTGCCGACTTAGATTCCCCTGCACACAACCCCTTGGGCAACAACCATCCTAAACGAAGCTTCAAATCGCGCAACGGCGTGGAAATCTAAGTAGTTTCCTGTTTATCAACTTGACTGGAAGTGTTCGTCAGGTCGTAAGGTCATACTAGCGTAAAAGAAACTGTTTTGTTCTATCGTAAACAGAATCAGACCTAAACATAGCCGTAAAAGTAATACTTATTACAGGTGTAACAAATCGAAACCACCAATATGTATCTATTACACTTATGACTAATGACCAATTTGTCCTGTTTCAGTTAATGTGCAACTAATACATATCTACGAATCACTGCTCAGTGGTTGTATTGTGGTAACAAGAATTCTATTTACTATGATTTGCGTTCTATTAAAAATTGTACCTGTTAAATGTAGACGCAGGTTTGGAAGGACCAAATGGACAACGACAGTATTTAGTTCAGCATACCCCTTGTAGAGGCCTTGCGTAAAATATCAACTTAGTCGATCCAGAACATAGGTAGATTGGAGAACAGTGGCTGTTATAGACGGGGAGAAAACTCACGATTGATGCTATAAGGTGTATGTCTTACTATTCGGACGTACGGAACCCTTGAAAGAGTCAAAATATATTATTTTAGTTTGTTTTATATCATCACCGTTCAATAATGTTCCTAAATTTCGTTCTAATTATCGTGTTAATATAAGTCAGAAAATTGGTGAACACTAACCGTGCAAAATGTGAGAAGTCCAGCATGATTGTTCATGCAAATGTAGGTAGAGCTCACAAAGATTTTCCGCCTACGTTGCCGGTCCTTTGCCTACAAGAAAATAAGCAATTACTAGAAGGGTCACATGAATAGGATGTAGGATATTTAACCAGTTGAGTCAATAAAATTGAGGCGCTGCGCAGTAGACTTCACAACGCAGATCAAAATACGACGCAGTCTGCATGATTGATGATCCACCTAGATACATCAAGCACATTGTGCGAACCGAACTGTGACATCTCACAAACATACTATGCATATACAAAAGCCGAACTACTCAAAGCAGGTGCAGGATAATCTAGATCGTATTCCGTGGAGCGTTGGGGCGATGTTGGCATTCGGATTGTCTCCATCGATATCCACGAGTCTATTGGTGCGGAGACGAGCGATCGTGACCACAATAAAAAAGGTTTGCATAACGCTCGTGATGTATGTCGTAAGGATGGCAGTAAACAGAGCACCGACATGCACTATGTTATAATTTTGACAGCTTTGACATGTCGTACACATTTGTGACAGAATCACTCCAAGGTAGAGCTGTTACGGTTATCTTAACAACTCACTACTTGTAATCTGTAGGTACAAAATTTTTGTCAGTAATATAAACTAATGCAGTTCAACGGAAAGGCTTTGGGCCTGATGACATCAGCTGCAGGCGCTGGGTTCTGTACACAGTGTAAAGCCGGCGGTAGTTGCAGGGCGGGAGGGTATTTCACCACAACGCTTCCCGCCCACGTCCGATAATCGGTGACCGATTTTTTGTAGGATAAATAGAACGTACTGATAGCAATAGTGCAACGCACACGTCCTACAAAAAGTCGGTCAGAAATAATATGGAAGAAAAAGTCGGCGCAATTATCTGTCCTACAAAAAGTCGGACGTGGGCGGGAAGCGCTACGTAGAACCCATGCGAAGAACATAAAGGCCGCTGGTGACGGAAGCTGGGTCACGACGACACTGTATGTCCAGGCTTCCAGGATGGTAGTGGAACACCAGATTGGGGAAAAGGTACGGTTTGTTTGGAACGAGCAAAGTATGAGGCAGGATAATTGTCATGTTTATTGCTTGAAACAAATCGTGTTTAATTTTAGCATTATTACCATAACCTACATCTCATCTTTAAGAGGAAAACCGATCAGATTTGTGCTAAATACACAAATAGGGGTCAGATAAATAATAATTAATTGAGTGACATCACCATATGCCATGATGCCCCAGGCCCCAGTTATTTCTGAACGAGCAGACTCAAAATAGCACAGATTACAACCCCTCAAACGATTGTTGTTGAAGTTGTTGTTAAAATGACCAGCAATTTCATAATTGTGAATCATATTTGACCCATTGATTAATCAAATCCCGTAGATGTATATCGTCCCGGCGGACCGGATGAGCCGCTCGTTTTAATTAAGCAATGCAACTGTCTACACTGGCCAACTGCGTACTGCGCAGATCATAATCACTGACGAACACGACGCGACTAACTAACTATGACTGCCCTTCCGTCCAACTAGCCAATCAATGTAGCTCAATGTAGTCGCTGAAATTCGCAAATATGAAAATATAAGATTCGATAGTCTGTTTTAGTGGGTAGTTTTAATTTGCTGTGCCCATCTTGGATTTGTTAACCTGATATACCACGTATTGCAATAATCATGGAACGCAATAAAAATATTAAGTAATACATATGAATATGAATTATGAATACATTATGTTCTGAAATTTCATACAAAAGTTAAAAAAATGGGAACAAATATACTACGAGTACATACTGAGAATAATACAGTAAATTAGATACAAAAGTATTTTAGGGTTTTTTTATTATTATGCAGGCTAGATACGAATAAGTACCTAATTTCTAGCGTTATCATCGTTTTATAATGTGTTTTCTATACAAGAGAAGGAAACATGTTGTATGTGTCTGAGAGTGACCGTATTGTTGAACGGAACAAGTATCCTTTTACAAAGGAAATATTAACTCTTCATTCAAAAGGCAGTTCGATGGAACGATCGCAGGTGGCGCTGCATCATGCATGGCTGCGGTGCGGTGAATCGCCGCAGACACCGACAATCGACATGCCAATTCACAATCAACTTCAATTGAGACGTCATTTATGTTTGTTGGTGTAACCATGAGCCACGGTCCTTTTGTTGGATAATGCTCACATCAACGTAATAAAATTGTTTTGTACTCTCATTATTCAATTATAACTAACTACCAGCTCTTGAAGCTATGTTTTCTTTTGATACATTTTAAATCGACCGTTATTATTTTCTAAAGAAATTGAATTAATAAGAAATACTTCTTTATTTTAAATATTCCATAGAAATATAAGTTAGTACGTGTTCGTATACAGGCATGTTCTACTGTACCTACCTGTTTTGAATTATCATCAAACCAAGTTACAATTCATGATTTAAAAATAAAAAGTCCATGAGAACTATAAAGATACTTGTTCAGTTTCTAAATTAACAAATCAATATTTAATCGTGAATTGTGTCAAAGGAATTGTCCGATTTAATTGGTGTCTCATTTAGCCACCCTTCGCTGTATGGAATGATTCACGCTGAAAGGACGCTAATAAATAAAGATGGCGGACATCGGATCACAGATTTACCAGGAAGCGAGGAAGCTTCGCGCCGCCTGCAGCATATCCGATACAGTCGAATTAATCGCCTGTAGAGATCCGACAGGAAACTGATAAAATTATAATGCATCTTTCCAGTTAACAATTACAGAAACATTTGATCAGTGCAGCGACCCAAGCCTCCATGGTAATGGGTAAAACTGTCGAAATTCTAAAAATCTACGCTTATTGCTTTAAGAGTTACTTCAGTGATTTAGGTAACCTAGGTACCTACCTATTTTATAAAAAAATATATCTTATCGACTCTTGCTCAGTTATTTTCGCATATTATGAAGCCGCCGTTAACATTTTACCATCCGTAATTACATACGTGAAAAATAGGCAGAAACCGGAGTCGCGACCTCTCCAATGACAAACAAACCTGATCTTATACCAAACTTACACATTCCCTTCTTTTTGTGGTCCGCTGCAAAAAATATCCGTTTTGCGATGAGCTGACAAAACTTCTGAGTCCAACGCGTGCCATATACATATTTTATTAAGCGTCTGGAAATTTCGCATATAAATAAAATGCAATTTAATTATGCAGGTTATAAATTAAAGATGTGATTGAGGATTACCGACAGTAACTTTTTAAGAAATGTGTTCTCTGGTTTTTTACTTGCTAACAAACTTTTCAAATACGGATAAAACCAGGCGTAGCTCATCTAACCCAGTGGGTGGTGATTGAACTGCTGAAACCCTGAACCATTGGTTTAAAATCCTTTCTAGTCAAGTTTTTATGTATTATCATGTTTGAGGTGGAAGGGGGATCCTTGTTCCAAAGCCTCCCCGCCTCCTCTACTCGCCGGATAATGGACATGAACAATTGAACAGGAATGGCTCCTATTGGAGCTCACTGGATCCTGAACGACTCAGTTTCATCCTGACAGAATTCGTGAATAGTGGTAGGATTTATTAACAGCCTAGTTTGGTTTCATTCTTTTCCAAAAATCGACCGTGCAATGTTATTTTAACGTGTTTCGATTGTAGTGTCGGAAACGCTTGTCGCCTTCAAAGCATCGGTTATGCCTTTATGGTTATGGTGAATTCTCCCGTAAAAAACGCAATGCGGTCTGTACGATCGTTCGCTACTACATCAAATGATTTTACCTCAAGCCCAAACAAAGTTACTCGCACAGAAATCGTTCATTGTTTGTTTGCTTAAGCTAAAATTGCATTGCCATCTTTAATTGTGTGACACGTTTAATTTTAATTTAGTTATTACTTGCGTGCTCAACCATCCATTAAAATGGCTCATACAATTCGTAGTTTTTGTCTGAGCATCAGGCCACCATAATGAGATACCTAATATTTTAATGATCCAAGACAATCGCTTCAAACTGATTGATGTTTTATTTATGTCACCATTAAGAGGAACAAAGACATAATTAATGAATTTTAAGAATTCATTAGGTTTTTGTACAATAACTTTGTTTGTACAATAAGGTTGTGAAGTCACTAGTTTCACACATCTTCTTCAGTGGATTTCTTTTAAATTAATTGCACATTTGAATTTTTTTATCATTTAGTCTCTCACGTCTATTAGATGCAAAAGCAAAATTAGTTACCTATTGAATTTTAAATTACCCGAAAGATCCAAACAGTGGGTAAAATCACATTAATATCTCTTCTATCTGTCTATTGCATAGCCTATGAAAATAAAATTTAAGTTATTACTAGGTATTTTTATTATATATAGAGAAGAACTGCCTGCTAAGAGCTATAATCCAAAGAAGAGCGACGACGGAACAAGAGGCGACTAAAATTAAATAGCTTTGTTACTTAAAAAACGCATACTCGTAGGTATACCTAACCCTAGCGATCGACACGAGTATATTCTCCCTCGTATCCGCTTCACTACTTATATCGTATATTGAATAAACAGTTAAATGTTTTCCTTGTTGACAGCCAAAAATGAAGATGGGTTTCTGAGAATTCATAATTTTTTTGAGGAGTTTTTTTCTGAATTATACCTATAGAATGAAACCGATACAATCGTGTTGTCAAGCCTAATGATAGAACTGGAAATAAACCTTGTAAATTCAACAATATTTCTTGGCCTTACTATAGATTCACGGTTACAATGGAGACCTCATATTGAAGCCTTGTCTGGGAGACTAAGTTCAGCTGCTTACGCGGTTAAGAAAGTAAGGCTCTTAGCTGACGTAGAAACAGCAAGATTAGTTTAGTTTAGCTACGTTCATAGTGTTATGTCCTATGGTCTGTAGGAAAGGAAATTAATATTCTAACTGTGGTGTCACAATATAGGTGTATTGGATAATGTCTTGTATGTTAAGAATTTTTTTTGCAAAATGTTTTAATTGTTAATTAATTAATACCTCAACTCAGAGTAACTAACGGTTACTAAATCGCTCCTTATTACAGAATTTGCATGATGATTCTTTACTAAGGAGCGATTAAAGTAATCGGTAGTGACCCTGAAGTGGGGCATAAGAGGTTCCACAAACCAATGTTCATTGTTGTCATCTACGGTACAATAAAAGTAAAGAAGACAGCTCCACGACTTGTTGTCATGAGATTGGGAAAGTTCAGCAATTTCGGCTTGTTTGGAACTTGCATGGGTGGCGGCTGGCGACAACATTTCATGAGTGCTCTCGAGTTTCGGGAGACGTAATACAAGTACAACTAGAAGTATGTCCTGGTCGAATGGATCGGAAGAACTGTGGTCTCCTTTTGTGAAACCGTAGAAGTCCGCTAATAGGGAACGTTACTCGGACTGGGAGAAGGCTGGTCAACGGAAACAACATCGTCAGGTCGGTGAAAATCACAGCTTACAACTTGTAGTTGTTAAACTAACGTTAAAACTTGTTGCAGGCCTTAAAGTCAAAATTTTTGAAACTGTGGTCGATGACTTTTAAACTCCGCGCCGTGTTTCATCCGTCATGTCTGTCGACGTTATAAATGAACATTTAATAAAAAAAACAGTGCCCTTGTGGCATTTCATCACCTCTAAGCATTTTGCTTACCGGAAAAAAATTGCGCAACTTAAGAAAAACTTGATTATTTAACACAAAAAGTAACATTTGACAATTTGGCATTTACATAATAATAGGTTAGTCAACAATGATTCTATCTGTGCACAGCAACTGCAAGAAGTTAATCGACTTTGATTTTTATTCCATCCTGATAAGGATTTAAACCGAATTGGCGTGATTTTCGCAATTAACAAAAATCTTAAAAAGTAAAAACATAAAAATATCATATTTCATTATTTTAAGTAATGTTCATATTATGTTGAGTAAATAATCTTTAAAATGTACATGTTTGTTTATTGTTTATTTTTTGTGTAGTTCAAAATATTTCTAGGTACGTACTTACCGTGAACATAAATTATAATGTATCTTTTTATTTATTATTTATATGGGTATAACCATCAAACTACAGCTACCAGTGTCGGTCTCAAGTTATATTACAGACTAGCTGTTGCCCGCAGCTTCGCATACGGAAATTAAGTTTTACCTTATTTGTACCTCTTGTAGAAGGAAATTTCAAAAACGGTGAATTTACATTGAAGTACTTATATTTAGTAATTTATATACTGAAACCCACGATAAAATCACAAAGGATTCCTCCAGGAGCGGGTTTTGAAAAATAAGCAATATTCACATTAATTTTTCTTTTTTTCTTTTTTTTTTGCAAAATTTTGGAAAACTGAAAAATATGTGTTCCATAAATTTAAGCAAGGAACATTTGATGCAAATTTGAAGCAAATCGGTTGATGTTTTAAAAATATTCCATACAAAATTTCATCCCGTTTCCCGGGGAAACCTTTTAATTTTCCGGGATAAAAAGTATCCTAAAATATGACCCGGAGTATTAATAACAACTTTACCAATTTTCATCGAAATCCGTTCAAGGGTTTTCATGTGATGCCCGGACAGACAAACAGACAGACAGACAATAATTCTAAAAAAAATAGTTTTGTGCTCTAACACGTTACTGAAGTGCCCCTTAATCAAAATTTTTAAAAAATATTCAATGTACAGTAAATTTGCCCTTTGAGTTTTATTATAGTACTAGCTGCCCCGACAGACTTCGTTCTGTCAAAAGTTAACTGTACCTAAACCTCAACAATAAACGACGATTATTTGCAAAAATAAGTTAATATTTACTATTTCTTAACATTATGACTACCGATCCTACTTTCCATTGAAGATTATGAGGTGTCAATCCCGGAAAATTTAACGATCATCAGTTCACATACACATACATCATTCACTTATAGTGTATGTGAAATTTGTATGTCTTTAATTCACCGGCAATTTCATTTTGAATTTTGAAGTTTATTTCAACTACATCCGTAATTTTGGCAGCTAATATAGCACGAACGCTCAGCCACAAATGATCTTTGTAATTTTGAGAGACGTTTGGGAACACGTTTCGTATGAGCTCGATTGTTTTTTCAGTAAACTGACAAAAATATAATGCAGCCAGTCGAATCATTAACAGGGATTTTGCCATTACCAAGGTCAAGTTGCTAGATGAAGATGTACCACCTGGAGCATCCAAATAGTAAATTCCTCCAGTTCCATCATTTACAAATTTTTGTTGTTGGTTCAACAGCGGAACATTTATTCTGATTCCCTTAAAGCAACGTCGTGCATTGGGCGATTAGGCATGGCCATGCATAATTGAGACGATACTTTGTTTGACATCATCAAGCACATGTCCTCAACTATTATCAATGCCTCGTTGTAAATTGTTTCTGTGTATTGTTAATGTATATTCCCTTTTCTAGTGCGCATTTGATGCAAGATATCGTCACATATATTATCATCTTTGTATTTGATTCATAAATCAATTGGGTTTGACGGGAAGCATATCGATATACCTAATTATAGAAAACAATGTTCGTATTTGCTGAGGCTTAAAAGAAATTACAGCATCATTTGAGGTTTGTTCCCAATGGGAATCATTTTCTAACAGCTGCAAACGCTGCTAAGTAGCAGTGTTCGGGCAAAATCATCATTCTGACACATACTAAAAAAACTGGTCAAGGTTGTATATAGTGGTTGAATAACTCGTTGTAGTACGTTCTGTGCAGTGAAATATACTCTTTGGCCAATTTCTAAGTTGACTGCTTAATGAACTACAGTGGGGTATCTTTCATGAATGGGAAGAGAAAAATGCGCGAAATTGCTTCATTAATACTAACGTAATACAATAACATTTGGTATTGGTTAACTTCATCAACAGAAATCTCAGCACTAACTCCAATCACAGCCATATCACGATATGCGCC
Organism: Thymelicus sylvestris; assembly: GCA_911387775.1. Taxonomy (NCBI): domain Eukaryota; kingdom Metazoa; phylum Arthropoda; class Insecta; order Lepidoptera; family Hesperiidae; genus Thymelicus; species Thymelicus sylvestris. The sequence continues at coordinate 19,328,064 of OU426889.1, forward strand.
TTGAAAGTCTTTGATAGGATTGGTGAATAAGGAACAATGCAACGATTATCAATTTCGATATTTTGTTGATTTACTTTTACAACTGTTGATCTTCTTTTATCTGCAGTTGATCGGCGACGATATAGCGGTTAGCCTTTACTCCCGGTACCTAATTATTTCTGCTACTAATTCCCGTGGATACCGTTTCGAATATTTACCATCTACCATACATGCTGAAACAATTTTTTATGTGAAAAGTATTGTTTTAGTATTGTCCGCGCATTTTTTTTTTTTTTTTTTTTTTTTTTTTTTTTTTTTAATATTATAAAAACCTTCTGTGGACTCCAAGGAACATACAAAAAAAATTTTAGCCTAATCGGTCGAGCCGTTCTCGAGTTTAGCGCTTAGCAACATCCATTTTTATATATATAGATAGATTTATCAAGTGCGCTAATTGCTCCGTCATCCTGCTCACAACGACCAAAGTGACTGAACAGTGAATCCACCACATTTTATGATGTTCATGAAAAAGTTTGTTTGTATTCATAGGTTAATAAATTTAATAATATACTTACGGTGAGTATCAAAATTTGAATGTGACCTACGTTGAACCAAAAATCTACGTTATAATACTTATAATCCAAATACTTCCGTTACTACCAAACTCTGTTATAAAGTAATGAACACAGACTTCGTCAACGCGATGTAAATTTTCTTGTAAAATAAAGAAACTTTGAAAGAACTTCCCTGAGAAAGAGTTTGCGACGCCATAACTTATTCATTTATTCAAATAACTAACACTACAACTAACAAATAACACCATGTAGATTATGCACTTTTAGACACGTATACCATGTGAACTAAATTTCGCATTTTTTGCAGATGTGCCATTATATTACTAGGTGAGCGATATATTATAATATGATAAATGTGCATTGTATTATTTCTTCCCGTTTCGTTTTTATAATTTTTTCTTTTTTTTCTCTTCTTTTCTTTGCCTACCTCACATTTTCACCATCACCCAGGGTCAACTGGCAGAGAATGCCATTAGGCATTAAGTTCGCCCTTGTAACCCCTACTTTAAGGTGTTTCAAAAGAATAAATAAAAATAAGAAAATAAGTGTAATCAGAGTGTTAATAAAATTCGTGTTTGCACTTTACAGTCTGGCATTACTTAAATCACTTAAAATATTTTGGCAATAACGTTCACCAAGTTTCACACTGTTTGCGGACATTTGCTGTTGCGGTGCCGCATGCCATGTGCATACTCGTAGTACACTTATTTGAGCTATACGGTATACCAGAGGTGTCCGTGCCGTATATCTTCCAGTTTTATTTATGCAGCAGGATGCACCACCGCAATACCGCAGCACTGTGCAGTTGGTGTTCTTAGATAAATTGACCCGACGGCATTAACATATCAATATTAATCAGTTTTGTTGTATGGCGAATATCTCTGAAAGATCTGGTTACTTACAGAAGGCGGAGTAACGGAACTTTCCTTCGAACAGCAGCCATAAACACTTGACAGTTTGTACAATTACCCTGTGATTACGCCATTTAAAATAATAAGTTCTAATACGCAATTGCGAACAGTCTACCAGTATATTGGTTGAGAACTTGAGAACATATCGAACATGTCGAGCGTACTTAATGAGTCGAAAACCCATGGGACTGACGTAATGTCCCCTTTTTTACTGATGCTCATGTAAAAAAACTCATATAATTATATGAATTCATCAATGTAGATGTAGCATGATAACCATTATTGATTGTAAGATTTTTTTACAAATCAAGAAATTTGATGCAAAACAAGATATCAGTAGATAAATACGGATTATATTTACTGTGTTATATTATTAAGCGATGTATAGGTACAGGTATATTGTTGTTGTTATATAGAGAACGAAGAATATAGAAAACAGGAACGTACATGTAGACTCTACATTGTAGAGGAACAAAAAAATCAGAGTAAAAGAGAAAAGATTAAGAGAGAACAGAGAAGAAAAGTAAAGAAATGAACGATGTTACAAAGCTAAGTAAAAAAAAAACAAAGTAGTGCTCTTTAACTAATTTGTTAAAGGATTTGATATTTTGCGCTCTTCGAATGTAGGAAGGAAAGGAATTCCACAAACGTACAGCTGAGACAGTAAAAAATTATGATAAAAGGACGTGAAATGACAAGGAGGTTGACGGAAAAGGTTGTGTAAGGAGCGAAGCATATGGTAAGGCAAAGATACTCAAAGTTATTTCTCAAATAACTAGGAGAAAATGGATTAAATAGGAGAAAATGGATTAAATACATGGCTATTCTGGCGAAGACGGATTGGGAGCCACTTGAGTTAAGCACGAAATTCCGAGATATGTTCATACTTGCATATATGTAACTGTAACAATCGAGAAGGACAGGACAACGCTTACTTCGGAAAACAGAAATCCTGATAACAAATCGGTTCTACTGACGATACTCCAACTAGGTATTTTCTATATACTTATCTAACTTTTTCGTTTTCGCAAAGAAACATTGTTTACTGTTGAATGCCATAATCTCCAGAATCATCAGAATCGTGATGATCCTGCTGTCCTATTATCTATCGTCTGTTATTGAAGTTAACTGGCACGTAAACAAGTCTGCCGCTGTCACCTCCACGTATTGTTTCGCTAAGCCTGTATGTAAAACTACGTAACATTCTAATGGAACACGTGCGCTGAATGCACAACACTAGTTGAGCCGTCAGGGGAGCCCGGGGAGTCCGGGGAGCCCGGGGACTGACGCAACGTGCGGTGCGAAGCGACACGTGCAGCTGATTGCTTCTGTTGCCTGCAATGAGGCAAATTGCCGGCTAACTAGCCGAAGAAACGGGCAATTTACTACCGACTACAAAAAGGTGGAGAATTTCAGGCGATTACCAGATGATTTATATAACAACTAGCTTTTGCCCGCAGCTTCGCCCGCGGTAGAGATCGATTTTTTACAAATCCTACTTAGGTTAGGCAAGACTTACTTACTTTTACTTAGTTAGACTTCGTTGCCTATGACTTAAGTAATTTACATGTATCATTTGATAGCGTGAAATGCAAATGAATTTCCGGAACATCCGGAACTAAGATCTAGCAACTAACAAAATATTGATCTTCCCATGTGGATGTTTTACCGCGGTAAAAAGTAGCCTACGTTACTCTCCACCCTCCTCACTATCTCCACACACAAAAACCATATAACAGCTTCGTTGGGACGTGAAAGACGGACAAACAAACAAACACACTTTCACATTTATAATATTAGTATGGATGGATTGTATTTATATTTAAGTGTCGGATGTTTCCCCGTCACACTGTATGACATGATCAACATCGCTGTTAATCAGTGTGTTCGCTTTACCTGAAGAATCGTGTCGTATACCTGCGATAAACACTTAAGCTGATGAAATAAAACAACACTTCAACCAATATCAGCAACGATACGTTTTTACGAAGCTTTTTGTTAATGAGCATCAATCACGAAACAAAACATCAAAGTCATCAAACCGAAGTACCCACAAGAAAAATATTCCGTTCAACTCTACAACATGAGGCAGTAAAAATGGCTTTCTCAACATGTTTGGAGAACACACGTGTAGCAGCTACATGTGTACATAAATTGCACGTGATACGTGAATACTGAAGATCCTCGTAATATTTTTATCGGCACTAGACAGAGACACCCATTCGAGAGGATTGAAGCAAATATTCAGAACGCGCCACGTGACTGGGGCAGTCGGTTCGCCTGTAATAATAGACTATGTTCTCTATTCCACTGTTATATATTGGATAACACTCAGATTGACCAATGCAATAGATTCCCACCGTTAGGGTTCTATACAGCACGCCCTCTGCTGGCTTTAAATTCCTTTAATTTCCTTCTCTTTAAAAATAACGACAGATTTTTCTCCATATATTATTCTCCACATAGTATTTACCGGATCTTAACAAACTAAGGTTGCTAAATTCGAAACGCTCGTACCAACGAAACTACGTCTTTAGTTATGTCGTCACTTAAATTCTTAAACGTATTAATTATTTCGAGGTCACCATTACAATTGCACTTGTAATATCTTATATTTGTAAACAAATATCGTGGTTCTATTGAAGAATTGACAATACACAGAAGAGTCGGACATTATTTTGTTTGTATCGCAGATTGTAAATAGTGTGGATAAAAACTTTAATTCATAATCTGAGCGGGAACGCGGGGCGCCCGGGCGTTGTTACGCTACTTTGCCGTGAAAATCTCTATGTACTTTACATTATATTTCCGAACAGAATTTTTTTAAAAGAAGATGCTTAGTCGATCTTAACCTCCCTTATTGTAAGGATAATAATCACAATTTCCCACCCACAACAGTTCACAGATCAGCGCGGAATAGCTAATGAAGGGAATGACGCCATAATTCATAACGTTACCCAAACATTACACCATTCTAACCCTTAAACACCCGAAAAACTGAAAAACCGACTCTCCGATTACAAGCACTGCTTAGGTAGTATTTAGTATCTCGTTTAGTATTTCTTAGTTCTTACACTTTTAACCCAAAAATATGTACTGTATAGTAAGGCACAGTATAAGATAACTCGAATACTGTGTGCAAAATTAAGTGAGCATAAAAATATGTAGATATACATGTATATACCTACTGTATATTATGTACAATATTATTTTTCTATGCAAATAGAAACATCCTTGTTATCTCCTGCATAGCCATCCTTTGTCTACCGCTCGCGGTCCACTGCTCTTCAGAATGGACAGCTGAGTGGGCTGAATGCTGAATTACGTTGTGTTTCTCTGCGTGTTTACTTCTCACTCCGCTTACCCCACTCATTCCGTTCACTGCGCCAATAGCGTCGTCCGACTGAATAGTCGGCCAGCCGCATGGCCACTATAGCCACTATAGTCGCTTATTAAGTTCACGCGAGAGATGATTTCAAAGCCGGCGAATGAAACCGATGGTCGAGAGGAGAGTTATTGAACGCTGACGTAACAAACGTTTTATAAACCCCACGTCATTGTTGTACGAGTAGTTCTACTTTTCCATTTCCATCCATTCAACAGTTTTAAACTATTGCAAATTCCGTACATGCTAATCCTAGGAGTTCGTGGAGTACGCAGGTACCTACATACGATAGAGCGTCAATTGTTTACAATGCATACATAAAGCAAATATAATTAATAGATCTAGAAGATAGAGCCCAACAATGACTCGGCTATAAATGAAAAAGTACGCTACGCCATCGTTTCAACAAATATCTACCGTGAATGGTCTGGGCAGAAGAAACGGCAAGAAACTACCGATGATTTTTTATACTCACAGCTACAGACAGAACTTACTAGTGATCCAAGAATTTTTTTAAGTTACAAACGTTACAAATTCAAATAATTTGAAACTCTGTTCTCTTTGGAAGTCGTTGAACGAGTTGTGCCACCAAACTCACCAGACTCACTGCCGGACTCCAAGCCTTTTTACGGCCGGTCTCAATAATGTACTAACAGTTATAAAAATGTAGATAAGGCTGTCATTAGTATGTCATCTGTCATATTTTTCAATTTTTGCGTCTCAATAACCTTCGGTGGATAGAAAATATATACCGATGACATTGATCTACCGTTCGGAGGGCCAAGTCATACCGTAGGTATGTTGGTCCATACAAAAATAAATACTTGCGTCTCAATAACGCTTTGACAGCTAACTGTCGGTAATAGAAGTTACCAACTATCGGAGTCTTTCACATCGCTCGATTTCGACGGATAATTGGTAGATTTCTCATATTGTAAAGAAAATTTATCAAAACATCATGGATTTATTAATCAGTGATGAGTGATAATGAATTTTGTGAAGCCTGTATATTTGATTCCGCCTTTTTAATACGGTACCAAGATCGCCGAAATTGTCCTCGTATAAAATATATGACTACATATATGACTGAATTGTGTGAATCCAATTTTGTTTATAACTACCTAGATTCAGATTAAACATAAACTATGATCTAAATTTTACTAACAAAAAATAACCGACTTCAAAGTTTCTCAAAAACTACTTGTTAGATCTCGTTCAAAATGTGGGACCACATGACAAGCACCAGCTTTCGATTAAAAAAAGAATCATCAAAATCGGTTCGCCCAGTCCAAAGTTCTGAGGTAACAAACATAAAAAAAATAGAGTCGAATTGAGAATCTCCTCCTTTTTTTGAAGTCCGTTAAAAACGGCAGTGAATGAGAATTGATAACAATTCCTATCTTTAAAGTTTTAGGTAAGTAGGTATTTTAATAAAACAGGAACAATAAGCTTTTTAAGTTAGATTTATTTTGAAATTATAACAAAAACATTTCGCTTTTTCAGAAATAATGGTGTATCCCTGCTATATCAATAGCTGTTTTGGCAATACTATTTTGGCCTTATGAAGAAAGGTACTTCATCTTTTGTGAAGGGTCTGGACTTCATCTGAAAAGAAACTTCCTTTAGTACATTTGGCAACAATTTTTGTTTAAAAGCAAAAAGAAGCAACAACCCATAATTGCTGGGCTCGGGGTCTCCTCTCGCAATGTGAGGGGTATTAGACCATAGTCTACCGCGCTGGCCAAGTGCAGATTGGTAAACTTCAAACACCTTTAAGAACTTTATGGAGAACTCTCCGGTGTGCAGGTTTCCTCGCGATGTTTATTGTTTTCCTTCACCGAAGCTAGTGATAATTAACTTCTAATACGCACATAATATTTGAAAATTAGATGTGCGTGCCAGGATTTGAACTCGGGCCACGGTCAAGTGGGAATAAACACTTCGTTCGGAAGACCAACGTTCTAACCGCTAGGCTATCTCTGCTACAATTATTATTACAACAATTTACAATTACCTACTACATTTTTTTGTTTACTAAACATAATACATAATATATTTTATTTTATCAACAAATAAAGTCTATACTCACGGTAATTATTGAGCTATGTGTTTCATTTATTCATAAAACTAATTAATATTACTAAAATTATGAGAAAATAGACCTTGTTTATATTTTGGGTAACCAAGCGACATCAACGAATGTCAAATGACAATAACATGTCATCGTCGGAGTGCTAAATGTCAAATGCTGCGTTTTGTTACTAGTGGAGCATTGTTCCAGGTTACACATAACATTATTTTATTAACTTCATCCGTGAAATTCACAGTAAATTTTGAACAAATTATCATTTTAATATTAAAATGAAATAAGTTTATAATGAAAAACACTGAGTTCCTTTTTATAATAAAAAGTATAAAAAAAGTATAAAAGTATAATTTTTTTTATTGTTATGCGAAAACGAAATTTTCAGAGGGACGTAAAAACCAGAGGGAGAAATGTCACTGGAATATTAACTACCCATGATCTTACTTCTTTTGGCTTACTTTTGATTTGAGAGACGGCAGTTGCCGGGAGATCAGCCTTGACTTTTTATCTCTGATATGTACCAGAGTTCAACTGACAGTACATTAGTGAAACTTGCACACTTTACCAAAGTTAAATATTCACCGAGCGGCTAGCAGCGAACGACGCACAGATATACATACATACTCGTAGGGACTGCTTCAAGTAACTTGGTGATTTTATACAAAATTCAAAAAGGAATACGACTACGATTTCTTATTTTACTCTCATAGTTACTCTTTCTATTGAACATAATCGCTTTGCGATACGCTGGTGTTTTCCTATTTTTTCTCCTCCCACACATCAAAACACCTCACTGATATAGAATCACGTAGACTTTTCGTATAATGTAAAACAGACGTGATTTATGTACATACTTAACTGTAATAAAACAACGGATAATATAGGATATTGGTACAGCAATAGCTGTCGTGAGCCTGATTAGCTAGAAACCATCAGTCCGACAAGACAATGCAACAGATAAATAATGCAAATTCCGTTCAAATTGTTCAATCACCGCGCACCGCGCAGACTGCAGAGGTCGTGGAACAGGGAAACCCACGCGAGGGTTCGCTACATGAATGCTGAGCGGCGCCCGCAATGCATGCTAATAGGATAACTCTGCCATTCTGACAGCGCCTTGACGATTGTTTTTTGTTTTTTTTTATCTGTTGCTAATAAACGAGTTACTAGTTCGCGTGATGTACCCATCAACTGAATGGATTGATCGCTAGACAGCTGTTCAATTGACAACAATTTACTTTATTTTATTTCTTCTTTCTTTCTTCCTTTCTACTTTTTAGGGTTTCAACAGGACCCTATTCATAACACTCCGCTGTCCGTCCGACTATTCGGCAATGTGAAGACATTCGACATTTTTACATACTAGTTGAAACATTGTTAAAAAGAGTTCAAAATAAATTAGGGTCGCCATACAAGAACGTACATTTTTGGCGTAAATATTGCACACTTGTACAGAACTAGCTAGTACTTCGTGTACAAGTCTAACTTAAATTTGGCCGATTTTCCAGCCTAAAGCGCTAGTCGGATCTATCATCTAACTCAGTTGACAACTAAACGTTGGTTTCAGTTTCAGATACATTTGAATGGTCAACGTAAGGGTTTTAATTTTATTTCTCGTGTTTCTGTCGTAGGTTTTTTTCAAGTTCTACTTTCCTTTTCCTCCGCCAGTGCATCAGCAATATCTTTTTTTACGCTACATAACCGATGTTCATTAAACGACATTGAGTAAATAAATATCAGATTGAAATTTTTAATACATTTTCATACTTAATTTCACTGTAAAGATTAATTGCAGAACAGACGATGTATTATTATTCCGTAATTTTCCTGATGAAGCACTTAATATGCATTGTGTGTCCGCATTTAATGGCGCGATCACACCACCGACTGTGAGTTTATTTACTAAATGTAATAACTTGCCGAGGTGAAAACATTCAGTATTTTCAGTAATTGGGTCTTTGGTCTAGCTAGCATACTTCTGGTAGCCTTATCACTCATTCCTATCGACAGCGGTAGCCGATTTCGAATAACGCTTAAATTGATTTTTAAATAGGACTCGGAAATACTGGTAGGTATTACATTATGGTCACTCATTCCTATCGAAAGCGGTAGCTGATTTCGAATAACGCTAACATTGACTTGGGAAATACTGGTATTACATTCTCCTGTTTATCAACTGACAAGTTTCACAAACTAAACAACTTTACACTAACTTCTAAGAACAGGGTGGGCGGTGACACTCAGATCAAGCTTGGCGAAATTGGCGAAGCTGACGCCTGTAAGTATTGAGTGTAGCTTGTTATTGGCTATACAGCGCAAAATTCCCAACGGAGCGAAAGTGTGTTCCAGTTGTTATCATTTCCTTATTACGGTGGACTGTGGAGTTGGCCGCCCCTGACCTTTGTCTTTCTCTCGCTCCTCCGACGCCATCGTTTAACACTTTCCTTATACGGACGGTAAAAGCATTTTTAATCACAGCCACCTATAGCAATCAATTTACGATTTATTTACAGATCACCAACACCCATTAAACGTGTATTCGCATTTTCATCGAAATTATTTTCCTGCTTCTTTCCTCGTTAAATTCAATAATATTGGGATAAATAATATTAACATCGTATTCCTAGAACTTCTCTGTATTGTATAGGTATATTATTGTGTAAATCCAATAAAATCATAGCGTCCGTATTATTTCGATGCATTAATATTGTTATCTAAACTTCATGATTTTTCTTTACCATAGCGTTCCAGAAATAGATTTCAATTTCTAAGAAACCAAAATCAAGGACCAGGGACTCATACACAAGATTAACCGAATGTGTACAACTGACATTGTCAGAATCATTGTTTGAAACATTATAATGTAGGTATACCACATCCGTATTGTGGCGGCTTAGAATACTGACCCCAATCCCATGCCGGCATACTAAGGTATCGTAAGAGATTACGTCAGACCCGGTTCCTGCCGGCGTGAATCACTAATTGATTAATTAATTAATTAATTGATTGATTAATTGATTGAATAATTAATTAATTACTAATCACTAATTATTACAACATCACTAGATAATCAGTGGGCGAGTTGGGTATAAATACGCCACGCTCAGTGAACGATGCTCACTTTCCGACTAACCATCGTAGAGTCAACTTACCCTGATGATGCTCCGTTTCGGGGCGAAACACGTGTTGGTGCTGGTATGTATGTTGGTATATACGTTTAATTATTGTAGTGCATGTTTCCGTTGTGGGAGGGAGGTGCCACGCATGTTTTAAAGTATATACCATCATACCTACATGTTAAACGCGGATTGTTGCAAAGTAGACTAATACTAACTTAATCGTAAGAGGCGACAAAATGTTGATCATGAAGAAAATAAATGATGCCCATTACGTATCACGTGGAAATGCAAACAGCATGTATTGATGAGTTCGATGGAAATGGTTTAGTATTAATTACTTCGAGAGCGAACTACGTGCAAAGAGTATAAGACTCGAGATTGCCGAGCCATTACCTCATTGTATGTGGGTGACGACTTCACAGTGGCATCCGATTGCAGTAGATTACTCCACAATGCTTCAGTACGGATTAAACTAAAAGATTAACCTTTTGACGGTAACCGGAGCTTTTATGCGCCCCTGTCTTTAGCTGAAAGTTTAAATATTATATCAGATTAATCAACATTTCGAAGAACTTTACAGTAAGTTCCTTTGGAAGTAGGTATATACGAACGGTAAAAGAAGAACTTACTGTCTTCAATCGTTTCAAACTATTACTTAGAGCCAGTCAATGACTCTACGTAATAGTTTGAATGATAATGATAAAGAAATTGTACTCCTTCTGAGAAAGACGTATTTCCATATTATGTGAAGATTTATGCTTAATAAACAGATATACATGAGACCTGCAGTTCTTTAGTTCGTTGTTTACATGTAACCACATGAAATTGAACCACTAACAGAGAGCCTCGTTTTAGTTCGTTCAAATCGCTGTCTGAACCGTCTCTAAACTTATTGAGCACTTGCCACTGAGTCTAATAAAGAAAATAACTAGAATCCGTAATTTTCCTATTACATCACATCACATCTCCTCTATCACATCTCTGTCTATCCGTCAGTCGAAAAAAGGACACCCTGTGCAAAGCAGGCTCACTACCTCCTGCGCTAAAGAATCGGTATTATATTAATAAATTATATTTTTCAAACCCCAGTAACGATACAAAATAATGTCATGCATGTAAAGCTACATGGGGTTAGAAAATATAAAAATAAGATATTTAAATCAGATAAGTACTTAAATAAGTCGGACAAATTAAATTTGGTGGACAGAAGTTCTGAGTCTGAAGAAAATGAAGTCTGCGAGATAAAATTTTAATCAAAATCTGATTTAAAATAAAATAAGTGAAAAAAATATTTTAATTCTAACTTTAAAGTATTATAATGTGCTCGATCACAGTGGTGGTGACAACATTCCTCTACAGCACGACGACCGGGCGACCCGATAGTCGACACCAGATTTAGCAAAACTTGAAGCTGAATCAGATATTTATTGACAAACACGAAACACGTCGTCAGCCAGCTAAAAATGCAGAAGCAATTAAATATGGACATGTATCTCTATGGACTCTATCTTCCGTGTAGTTGATGTAGCGCAGTAGCGTAGCAGTTTGATCATTACAATAGTATTGGTGCTACCAAATTATAATGCTGATGTTACGATATATTTACCTTGCACTACAACATTGGAAGTCAAGGTAGATATAGTTTCATTTGTTGAAATTTATACAGTAAATTGAATTACTTGTTGTGGCCTTGATTTTGATACTGACACATGCCACATTATTCGCGACGGCAACATACTTGTCGCTATGGGTTTGAAACACATCAGTAATGAAAGATATCCATCCCAGCGCGGACAAAACGTAGTAAATAAATCGCAACCGGTAATAATATTGTTTATTATCTAATGAATGCTATAGAAAACATTTAGAATTTCAGTCGGATGGCCGCGATGGCCTGGGTTCGGGTCGAATCCTACACGCAATTCGACTGTTTTATAAGCATAACGTATTACATATTTATTTTATTAGGAATATAGTTAAACATCCAAATCATCCCACGCGTGATCTAAAAATAAACATTGAAACATCTTCATGAACTTAAATATTTATTTAGCGAAAGCGTCACTGTACTGTAGCCATATCTTTGTAAACAGTAGAGACCATTTTCAAGTTTTCCGATTCATCCATTCATTTACTGACTTAAAAGATATAATTATGTAGAACCTTCTTACCTATTTAAGTAACGAAAATGGTCAACGACTTTGAAAATTATGGGTATATAGAAATAAAATTAATTAATCTTGACATTCATATCGTTACAATCTAAGTGTTACGGGGTCGAATCTATAGCGGTCTACATTGTGTAGGTGCCTTTTGAAAATGTTAATATGCGTAGCCTTTGTTATTAATATAGGCCAAATACAGTTAGTAAAATTGATGTAAGTATGACAGTAAAAATATATCCATAATGTATGATGAAAGAATGTTAAAGATATGCAAGGTACTTTAGGGGTAGTGCATTCAGAGTTACATACAACACGCACATGTGTTATCACTTATCATCCTCGACAATTGTTTACTTTTTAACCGACTTCAAAAAAGGAGGAGGTTCTCAATTCGACTGTATTTTTTTTTTTTTTTTTTATGTTTCTTACCTCAGAACTTTGGACTGGGCGAACCGATTTTGATAATTCTTTTTTTAATCGAAAGCTGGTGGCTGTCCACGGTGTTCAAGAATCGACTTTAAATAAAAAAAAATAGGGCCCCCATTTTTTTTTCCATGAATCGATAGAGTTTTACATTTCAAATAAAATACAATTTGGTTTGAAATCGTAAGTATGGCACTTTTTATTTTATACGAAAAAAAACATTTTTTTAAATATTTAATAAATTACTGTGAATTAATTACTGTATAATCAATTATTCGATAGATATTTTAATCTATAATACAAATATATTTGATTTCATGGATCATAAGTATGGAAAATTTCATTTTATAGAAAAAAAGACATTTGTTATATAAAGAATTTCATTTAAATATTATTGTTACAAATAATTTTACTATCAAAAATATATTAATACAGTAATCCCCCGCTTTACGCGAAACTTGTATGATTAACACTGACTAAATTGTCATATATACAAGTTGAAAATTAATAATAAATTGTTTACTCGCGCCGTGAACAACAATATTAGGTCTAACTTGTATTGACTTGTTTGTTTACTAATATAACTATAACATTGTAAAGAGAATTTATTCTATATTGATAATTAGCGATATTTGGATAATTAATTTTAATATAAGTACATTAATCCCCCGTTTTACGCGACCCCGTACAGCGCGAATTCATTATAACACGATTTTTAAAATTCGCGTTAATTTACCCCGCTTTACGCGGATGCATTTGATTGGTCTATTAATGCTTCGTGGCGTGATCGCACTAGCCAGTAACAACGCGAGTCAACTAACAATACGCGATACAACTTCAATTTTGCAGCCCATGGATCAAGGGGCAATAGCGAATTTTAAAGCTTACTACCATCGCTGCACCTTTGGTCAGTTAATTAGCGAAACAGATGGAGAAATACAGTCCATGCGCGATTGGTGGAAAGCATACAATATTTTGAAGGGTGTACAAAACATTGAAGCCGCTTGGAATGAAGTGAAACAGACCTGCATGAATGGAGTTTGGAGAAATCTTTGGCCAGAAGATGATTTATTTGGCTTGTATATCATCATACTCCATTACCGCGCTATAGGCGAATTTCGCTTAACGCGATTTTGTCCGGAACGCATCCTTCCCGTAAAGCGGGGGATTACTGTATTAATATATTTTTGATACTAAAATTATTTCTAACAATAATATTTAAATGAAATTCTTTATATAACAAATATATTTTTTTCTATAAAATGAAATTTTCCATACTTATGATCCATGAAATCAAATATATTTGTATTAAAGATTAAAATATCTATCGAATAATTGATTATATAGTAATTAATTCACAGTAATTTATTAAATATTAAAAAAAAAGTTTTTTTTTCGTATAAAATAAAAAGTGCCATACTTACGATTTCAAACCAAATTGTATTTTATTTGAAATTTAAAACTCTATCGATTCATGGAAAAAAAAATGGGGGCCCTATTTTTTTTAATTTAAAGTCGATTCTTGAACACCGTGTGTCATGTGGTCCCACATAAATTTTATTGAGATCTGACAATGGCATCCATGAGAAAACCACATAAGTCGTAAATTTGTGTTAAGATGTGCGCGACAAATTGACGAATAACTCAATATCACGCCAACCGATTTCGATGATTCTTTTTTTAATCGAAAGCAGGCGCTTGTCATGTAGTTTCACATAAATTTGAACGAGATCTGACAACTGTGTAGTTTTTGAGACTTTGAAGTCGGTTATTTTTTGTTAGTAAAATTTAGATTATTAATACTGCCAGTTAACTTGTAGTAATTGTAACACGTAGGTACTTTATCTATTTCCAGATACAAATTAAAAACAATAACTTGTTTTTGCACCTATTTTATTATGTTACTCCATATTCACAGAAAATGCAATTTAAAACTTTATAGTTATAACTTACATTTTTCTATTCATTCTTTGTCTGTGAGCACGGGGGCCACCATGACGAGCACTTAACAAGCAACTACTTTTTCTCTTCTTTTTCTTTTGGGTGAAGTTTGTACAGTCAACTCTTATAATTATGTTGAGTTAAGGACTGGGCTCGTAAGGAAACGAATCCGTCACTGAATCTTGGCAACTTATTTTACGTAAAATGTTTTAAAGGATATATTTGATGTCACAAACAATTTCAAGCCCTACGAATATACCATTCCAGTGGACAAAAAGTATTTTCCCGTTAATAAGCGCGATTAGTGCCTTAAACTGTTGGCCACATATGGGCAATATCTTTATTAACGAGTTAATTAGTGCGTTTGGACGCAGGTATAGCATTAGCATAAGGTTAAAACGATTTGGCACTTCAATACTCAACATATCGCGAGTTTTCCTCGTTCTCTCCGATCACATATTGTAATGCAGATGTGGATCGTGTAATTTTATCGCCGGCACTTGCAGGATCCTTCCTTATTATCTGAGGTAATGGCGCTCTACAACCCATCTAGTGCTATGACCTAATTTGCATGCCAATGGCGTTGATGTAGGATGAAGATATTACACGTTGAAGTGCGGTCCGCGTTATATACGAGTAGTAGGTAAAATACAATAAAAATGTTTCTGGTAACATTGTTTTACCTCTTGGCAGTCGGACCCACAAAATTTATGTGAAGATTTATTATTTACCTCACACAGAATTATTCCTTTACCTACTGGATCCAGTTTCCTCACAAATGAGAGGAGAGGAAAGGCGGTCCATCATGCTCGTATTAGTTTCGTTGACTTCTCACGCCTTTTCTACGAGTTATTTGATTCGACGCCAACAAGACAATAAAACCCAGATCAAACCCCAACTGAGAGTTCTGTTTGAATATGGTAATATTTACTCGTCGTTCATGTTTCAACTGATGGTAACTACTAACTGGCGATGTAGTTCGATAGCAAGCGCACTGAGTGCCTGTCCGAGAAAATCCGTCATTTACTAAGTACAAGTTTAGTACAAGTAAGATGTACAAGTGCAGAGTGCGAATTCGTGCAGATCGGTAGCGGCGTGGCGTGGCGTGGTGTGGTGTGGTGTGGCGTGTCGTGGCGTGTCGTGGCGTGGCGTGGCGTGGCGTGAGCACGCGGCGTGACGGACAGCGGCCTTGGCCGAGGACATCCATTGTTCACACGAGCGGTGCCGCACTGGAGCCACTGTAGGGCCGGTTTGAGTAAATTACGTTGTAATTCATAAATTCAACCGAAACCTCTTTTTCAGTTCACTGGGTGCTCTGAGCGGAGGTGTGTTTGTGTAAATTTTATAAATGTCATTTTGACTCAAAGATATTGTATGTTTAAACAGGGGTTTTGACTGTATAATATTGACATTTCATTGCTATTAAATCCTAATGATAATAAAAAATTTACTTCCCAAGTTTTTGCAATCCTTCCCTAATAATAGTTACCAATTTACATCTATAAATTCCGAATGGCTTGCCAGAAAATATACCTATATCGGTGAGGCCACGAATCTCCAAAGAAGGTCCAGCAAGGCTATTCTGTTTTGTGACTTGACAGCGGAATCCGCGATGAGTTTCAAAATTGAAGTTCTAGTCCGAGATCTTGATATGTGATTATCTAGTCATCTGGTACGCACTTGCGAAGTGAAGGGAGTCTCGAACTCTAACTTCAATTTAGAAACTCATCGTGTATTCCGCTGTCAAGTTACAAAACAAAAGCGAACTTGCATCATATTGACATGTCATTATCTAATCATCTAGTACGCACTTGCGAAGTGAAGTGATCCTAGAACTCGAACGTCAATTTTGAAACTCCGCTGTCAAGTTAAAAAACAGAATAGTCTTGCTGGGACGGACCTCTTTATTCTACAACGCTTGTCCGATGCAGAGGTTGGCATATAAGAAATGTCATGTCATATTTAGATTAAGGAATTGTCAATGAGAGAACGGAGGCATATGGATCACGTAGTGTTGAAGTACTTTGGAATATTGATGTGAACGTTAGGAGAATTGGAAATATATCATGGTGCAAAGTAAAAGGAATATTACTGAATAACTAATGCCGTAGAATACCCCTTCTGCTATACCTACATATTATATCTATTCAAGATATTTTACGTCCCAATTTTTTTTTTCTTTCATATTATCTACCAAATTATTGTCGAAGTTGATCCTCGTCTATCTTAATTTAAAGGTTTTTTTGTATGGAAATAGCCGGCAAACGAGCTGACGATCCACCCGATGGTAACTGGTAAGTGGATATCGTCGCCCATGAAATCAGCAACACCAAAGGCATCACTGATGCGTTGGTGGCTAAGAAAGGGAGGAGAAAAAAAAGAAAGAACTGGCTCTCAAGCCCCCAGCCGGGACACGACAAAAATGAAATTAATAAATAAATCTAATTATATTTTCATTTGCAAAAGTTTAGCCCAGTTTCCTTGCGATAAACTTTGCTTAACTGCTTATTTCACAACGGTTGCCGTTTTGGTGACTCATCTATCTAATTTATTTATTCCATAAAAGCGTTTACATAGCCAACTCATTGGTTTGTTTGCGAAATAACACCATATTACATTAAGATTTATTTGCTCCGTCTGTTAGCGCTCGCATCAATCACTGGCGTCGACGGATCGCTGAACAAACTTTATTGACGTGTTTCCGAATTAATCGGGCCTGATATTTTCCTTTTGGATTATATTAACGTACTTCCAAAACTCTTATTACAACTCCGGATCTAGATGTGAACGATACTGAATATTATTGAAGTTCTTTTAATATCGATATGCTAATACCTTGGTTGGTTATTAGCGAAAATACCCCATGATAAAGTGGATTGTTTATTTAGTTGGGACTGACGTTGTTGTATATTGCATACAAATGTGCAGGTACGAATTTATTCTTCTTATCAAATCGTAATTTACTTACTTATGTTGGAATAAAATTAACTGATGCTGCAGACTTACAACACTACTATGTTTATTTATGTATTTATTTTTTGGTTATTTATGTACCTATAGTCATTGAGTTACACATAAGTGCTAGTATGTTTTTCTTTTATAGTACCCAAGTTATTTATAACCTTCAATCTCTGTTTTTATGTATGTATTGTATTGTATTACGAGTATAGTATAACTTTTATTAAACTACTAGCTTTACAAGATTTTAAACTTTGTTACTATGCTTTGTTAAATGACTTTAAACGTATGCTGGGAGACCTCCGTGGCATGAATCTAACGGGTCCTGCGGAAGATCAGCGCTGGCTGTCTCCGGACTCCAGCAGGACGGACCAGCTGAGCAGCCTCCGAATTGTAAAGGATCCACTTATGTATAAGTTCAATCCTTACCTTGTATATCTGTAAGTTTTGTATAGGTAACCATATGTGTATCTTTTACAAATGGATGTATTTTCTTTCTTTCTTTTCTTTTTCTTTTCTTCACTTTCCAAGCTTCTTACTTCCAAAACAACATATTTTTGGAGTGGCCTTTAAACTCTGTGTGAAGAGTGTGAAAGATCATGCTGGTTCTGAGCGTCCTTTAATATCTCGAAACGACAAAAACGCTGGGAAAATCTGCCAAAAATCAACCAAGATAGTTTTTCTTCATCGCTCGCATTTGAGATGAGGCAGGTGTGAGTTTGAGCTCGTTTTAAGACATCTGTATTTGGGTGATTGGTAATTTTTTACGACAAAGCTGTATACTCGTGCGTTCATAGTGTTCACACTTCGCTTTACTTAATTGGGTAGCGGAATAATGGCCGGCATTTCAGTCACATTAAGGTAACGTTAATTTCATGGTGAAGGTCAATCATATGATTGTGAATCACGACTGTCCAGTGTCCATGTGTCCGTGACATTGTCCGCGCCCCGACGGATTACGGTAACGAGACAACACGGGCGGTGGCGGTGGTGTCATCCCCCAGACTCGCCCACACCGCCACGTAACTACATCACGCCCACGCCCACGTAATTTAATCAAAAAGTTACAGTTCAACGGGCGGCGACAGTGTACATAATTCGACATTCAACAATCAAAAACCACGAGTATCTCCTCTTGAGGAAGTCTAGAGCATACTCCACGACGCTGCTCCAATGCGGATTTTTGGAGAGATTAGTGGCCAACCCGAGTGTTTGAAGTTAACATCTTTTATATTAGGATAACAACCTGGTCCGGCTTTATTAAGTAACCTCCGAAGCACGGAAGCACTTAAGAAATTAGCTAAAATACCAGTAGCGGTCACCATCCAAATACCAACCGCACCCGCTGCTGCTTTACTCGGACGATCACTGGATCGACACCAGCCGCCGATTATACCAGAGGAGATAGCGTTGATCACCCGCATAAGTCTGGATTCAAAGTCTACTCGTACCTCAACTTTATCAAAGCCCTCGTCAATCATTTTGTCACTTGCTTTAGTAAAGGTAAGCGTGAGGAAACAAATGCACCTAGAGATTTTATAAATAATGTTCTTAAACATTATTTTGTCCAGCGTTGGGAATGCCGTGACAACTTTACATTGTGAGAGTCCCGAGCCCAGCTGTGGGACAGTCTTGTGATTTGGGATGTTGATGTTCAGAGTGCTAATTATTGAACATTTACTGCGTGTGTACTAGAAGTTGACGACCCCGTAGCAGAAGCAGAGTTAGTATATAGTTATGTAGTGATTTTGTCTTGTAAGCGAGGGGTTCCGGGTTCGAATCGCGGCCGTGCAATACTTCGCACAGGATTTGGCTCGCGTGTTTGTTTGTTTATTTATCCAGTTTATAATAACTGAAATATATAAAGAAACACAAGTGTTTCGTCATTAAACAGTTCCACCAGCACATCAATATTATGCGTTTCCATATCATATGAAAACATTTACCTATACCAAATGGTCGTAACTATGAGATAACAATTTTCTTGTTGGTATTAGCAATATGGACAGGTTAACCCAGTAACGTACAGATATTAGTTGACGTCATAATGGTATTGTTCTCGTCATCCTTAATCAAACAATTATCTACTTTCCTCTTCACATCATCAGTCAAATATATCGTCAAAGATATTCAACGGAAACCCTTTAACATGCCTTTAACACGCTGAATATTTAACAGCTACGCATCTCCTGTCCTCCCACGGCGTGCAAATTATACATAGAATGAGGTGTCGTCTGATTTCTGAAGCTTTACGCACAGCTACGTCAGTGTTATAAAACCCCTTTATCAAAAATCCCAATTTAATTTTAAAGTATGTCAAGAGAGAAATGAGAGAGTTACATTACAATTACCAGTGTGGTGCGGTGCAACAGTTAGTAGTTTTTAAAGTTTTAATGATACCCAAACCTTCAACGTGGCTTAACGAGTACCACAGTTTTGCTGTTAATTGAGAATATTTATAAGACTTTTAGCTGAGTTTATCAATGTGGCAAAACCGTAATTAAAAAACAGCGCATAAGGCCCATGAGTCCCACCAATTTCAAATGATCACATATAATGCAATCAAACTACGTTTAAACCCTATTAATTGTCTAACCAACTAATATCAAACACACGAAAGCATGAAACCAATGTTTACTTACCGAATAAACGAACTTATTTCGCGCAAGTTATAAGGTAAGGGTTGTTGTGGGCGGCAGGGCGGCAGGGCGGCAGGGCGGCGGGCGGGCGACGCGGCTGCCTCGCGCGGACTGACGGCTGTGACGCTAGTGACGCTACAGGCTCGCTACCCTCGGCGAGGGGTGGCTGCAGAACTTCAACTGAATCCTGACTCTTCTGACCAGTCAGATACATTATTTCAATGTGGTCAGATATAACAAATACGTCAGTCTAGATACGATGAATCGTTGAGCGCAAGCTGCTAGCTTCGTAAGTTATTATAAATAATAGCCTTGCTGCAAGGCTATTCTGTTTTGTAACTCGACTGCGGAATCCGCGATGAGTGTCTAAATTCCTATCTTTAGTCGTTTGAAGTTCGAGTTCCAGACTCACTTCACTTCGCAAGTGCGTACTAGATGATAAGAGAATGACATATTATTAACAAATTCTCTTTCGAGTCTCACTTGAGTGAGCTTCGATTTCAAGTTTGCATTTTAGAGTTTGTATTTTATAAACATAGAACTGATCTTTATTTTGAGATTAGTTAATACCTTTTTTATGTGATTCATGGGCTGCGTAAGTCGTTGTAACCAACAATGGGGGGAAAATACAGAAAGATTACTAAGTAATCATTTCAATGAATTTACTATTCAAGACTTGCCACACTGTAACCTATTCTCTAGCTAGTATTTACGCAACATGAGAACAGTTTCACTCATGCCGTGCGGTATGTCCTGGAGCTACTGGTCAATTCATATTCTTTGATCAGCAGCGGGCGTCGGGACTGCGCTGCCAGCGATGCACAGAGCTTTCAGCAATCGCTTTGTAATGGAATATTCCGTCAATCCGTTGTAAGTGAATCGCACTTAAAGCTCGGAAGCTCGCTGGATGTGTGCCATTAGTATTACCGACGGCAGCTTCGCTGAAAGCCCCGATAGATTTACCCGCACCTGTTTTATATCTGACGCTACTACATTACACGGTGTCGGTGGCTGCATGTTTATATGGACTACATTTTGTTAACAAACTCGGCACTCAGCGTTCATCTTGTCTAATAATATTCATCGTTCAGTTGTTTATTGATAACACAATATAGAAGGCGGAAAATTCGTTGTTTTTCATGTTTTTCACCTGCCAAATAATCTAAGAATCGATAAAAACTAATTCGTAGAATGGTCTATGTTTAATTTAAACCCACGTCCCCCTATTATTGTTATACGTGTTACCTCGCTTCCTTCTTGGCCGACAATGCGTTGGTACTACACAAGTACTACACGGGCGACGTTCGCCACCTACCACCAGGCCGCTGGCGACTCATCTGCTTCATTGACGATTACTTACATCTAAAAAATATCACATTTTGTTGCAACTCATACTATGTTGACACTCTTTTTTTACAACATTGCTGTAAAAACTAACAAAGTAACTTTTTATGGTTTTGCTTTAAATGATTCTTGCAGGAAAAACAAGACGTTTCTTACTGTCATGTGGCAAAAACAGCAACTTGTAAGAAAAGAAACCATTAATTCTAAACGAGCATTCCAAGCACCGACCTGATAAACACTGCCCTGTAGCCTAGTTGTCAGCGACCCTGCTTGCGAAGCGAGGGTTTCCGGGTTCGAATCCCGGCCGGGGCAGATATTTATGTGACAAATGGGTATTTGTACTCGGGTCATAGGTGTTATTGTGAGTGTCGTCTATGCACCCGCGACACAGATAATAATCTACTGCGGGGGTATGAGTGTGTAAGCGTCTGTTATTGTTATTATTGCTGCCAACCAGAGTGCCAGCCCTATCAACGGGGCCAGTAACTGTCAACCTTGCCGTTAACCCGTTAACGCCGAATTTCGAGCAAGGACGTGTGTTATCGCCAGTGTCCGAAACTGGTGCGAAGGAGGTTAAGGGCGAACGTTTATGGAAAGGGTCAACTTGGGTAATAACACTAATAACGAGGAGATCTGTAATTAGGCAAATTAACCCGAACAGTACACAAAATTACGAAAAACGTGATGCTAATAAAAGGGCAGTACAAAAGCGGTTGAGTGTTGACCTCCAGTTCAAGCTAACATTCACGCTTTACTGTTGAAGCTCCAATGAATATTAAAAATAATAAAGTCTTCAACAGTCGTTAAAATCTGTGGACAAGTGTTGATAACGTTTTTAGAATAATACTTTTTAAATTAATTCGTATTTTCAAAAAACACTCGATGAGTTTAAAAATGGATCAATAGATTTATTAGTGGATTGTAGAGTCAAATAAATTTTAAACCATGGCATGGTTGAACCTGAATGCAAAAAATATTTCATTCAGAAAATAGATATCTTCTATCATATCCTTCAAAACTGTCAAAACACAAAGTAAGGTAACTCATATCATTCGACATTCTCTATTGTAAATTGTAATAAACTGCCTGAATTCCATTTTTCCCCCCCTTCCTGCTTCTTCTAGCTTTAACTTAGTCCTGTCTTGAAATCCGTGAGTAGTTTCAATGTAATGCATCCCTTTGAAATGCTCGCTTATTTTTTTATAATAACTTTTGAAAGATATTATAAAAAGTTTTAACAATTAACAATAATTATTATTCTGTCCTTTGTATTGGCACGCATTGGTCGGTGGTCCGCACGAATCGATTTACGCTACGATACGTCCTATAAAACCGATGGATTGGAAATTGTTAACGTTATTATGAAGTAATGTACTTATTTCATGTGTGACGTAATATCTGTTCGTACTAGCCGTGTGACTAAAATTAAAATTGTACACTGGATTGGTAGACATGGACGGACCTTTCAAATTTTTCCTATGTTATACTCACTAAACTCACACTCTCTTTATAATATCAGAGTAGATATATAATATAATCATACCACCTGCTATATTTTATATTTTTATACCTTTGAACTATAATGATTTCGTAATGATGTTGAAATCACCAGATACAAAAACTACAATGGGGGGAAATTCCGTGTTTTCTGGCCCCATCATTTTCTCAAAGTGTGAGAATATGACAGTATGCGGCACTTGGACGGAGAATTTTAACATTTATAGCTTTAACCTTAGTCGCTATGTAAACGAATCGTAACTTGTATAGCCAAGTGTCTCCGAGAAAACGTGCCCGCTAGCACCGTAGTCACCAAAAACATTAGGTAGGTGATTAATCATCTCTCATTGAATGAAAATAACTTATGAGATAAATTTGAAAAACAGTCACATGTTAGTAATATTATTACTTAATTGATGTCATTAAGAATGACATGTTTCTTTTTGCAACCATTTATTTCGCTAATTTCGTAAAAGAATTACCATAAAACGATGTAAATACGACTCAAAACATGAATAATTTCATGTTCACAAAAAGATGTAGATATATTTCGCTGGACGTTGATTTTTTTACCCACCGATACACGAACTAATGTGATTTCGTTTTACAAAAAAACAGATATACAGACCGTGGGACATTGAGCCTCGGGACCGCGAAGTAATAAAATTTATCTCGATTATCAGGAGTATCAGGACTGTATAACTTCTTTGAGATTACTACAATATGCCCTAAAATTCATGATCTAGATACATACGAGTAGATTGTAAAAAACTGCGGTTTATTGTATTTAGATAAGCTAACAACTCCTATTAATGATATGCAGGCAACACTTACGGGATCGTGAGGGAGAAAACTCCGCGTCTCGTTCCAGTCGAGTACAGCCATGACGCCCGTCACCAATAGATGATCGAGGCCTGCAAAGTGTGAACCACAGATATATCTGTGGTTCACATATTTTAATTCACCAAAAATATGTGTATTTTAAGAATCAATTATTTCAGGGAAGGAAAATGTTTCTTAAATTAGTACGATTTTAATTGTATAAGCAGTGATAGCTGACGGTTAGAACGTTCGCGTTGGTTTCCCGAACGCAGTGACCCGGGTTCAAATCCTGGCACGCATCTATAATTTTCAATAATTATGTGCGTATTAGAAGTTAATTATCACTTGCTTCGGTGAAGGAAAACATCGTGAGGAAACCTGCACACCGGAGAGTTTTTCATAAAGTTCTCAAAGGTGTGTGAAATCTTCCAATCCACACTTGGACACCGCGGTAGACTATGGCCTGTACCCCCTCTCAGAGGAGACCACGAGCCCAGCAGTGGGACAATTATGGGTTGTTGCTTTGCTCTTTTTATGATTTTAAATACATTTAATATCAAAATCTGCCATTATAGACCCCTACTGTGGAGCGGATAATGTGTTAATGCTTTATTAGACTCTTAAATAAGAGTACTCTTGCATCTACATTGACCTTTATATATAAGTAATAAACCGTAGCTCTCGTGGTTCTCATTACCCGTCTCGTAGATAGTATCAAGCGGAGGATTGTCTGAAGATTTTTACAGCGGTCGTTGCAAACTGGAGCAAACAAATTGACAACAGTCAAACTGCACTTGATGTTGGAGTTCGAAAGTAGTTCACGGAGAGATGTACTTCAACTGAGGATCGACCCGACAACCCGACACTCCCGACGCCGATCGTTGCCGCGTCGCGCCGCGCTGTGGACATTACCTGAGAAACGAAGAAACATCATGAAGTCTAGTGCTTTTATTAACCTTATCTCTACATTCATTTATAAATTAACCCGAGACTTATTTATTCGTTTATGCTACGAGTAGTGAACAACAATATGCCTTACTCTAGTCCGTCTTTTGTTAAACCTAACAATGAGATTTTTTATGGAGGTCCCTAAATAAATATTCAACTCACGACCAGACGAAACATTTAATGGTAAATAAATAGTGACTGTCCGCTAGGGCATCGGTGATACTATTATCTATAGGTATCAGCAATCCGTTGCCAGTCAGAACGAGCTTTAACAACAGCGGTAATTGACGTGCTCACTGCTCACATACTTTTAGCCACATCGGTACTATGTCTTGTCAAAATTATCTTAAAGACAACACAAAAAAGAACATTGTAACGAAATTGACGTTACGTCATTTAATTATCTCGTGTCCAGTGCGATGCCCCATGATTGGTATAATTAGGTATTAAAAGACGAAATAATTTGTCAGCAAACTGAGTACTGACTGACGCTGGCATTAACGATCACCATAGTGACGACACCGAGTTCCGGGTTCGATCACCGACCGAGGCAGAGTTAACGTCCTCACTTCATGGGATACCTAATGCGGGGCCTCTATCTATGTATGTATGAGTATGTATGTATGATGATGCCCTGACTGGCACTAGGTCATATTAATTTACATGAACAGACCAAGAAAAGCTAATTTTAACTCAATTTACCTCAAAGAGGATGCAGCTATTTATGGAAACATTCGCATAAGGCGTTCAGGGATAAGACTAGGTTTATATTATCGAATTCAAGTTTAATTACTTCTCGTTTCGTTCGTATATAGTTTTTAGTAGGAGGAGGAAAATATTGTAAAAACTGCACCTTCAAGATTTTTCTACGATGTCACTGATACGTGAATTTTGTAACCTCGCTCATGTCGAGCTGATTGGCTTTACCCTCAGGCCCTCTCGAAAGATATTTGACACCAAAGGAAATTCATGTTCAAGCGCATCTATTGTTATGTGATTAGCAGCCTATCTATCCGGATTGTTTGAAGATGAACACAATTTTATCGTCGAAAAATCTTGGAACCGAAATTGTTGGTTTGGGTAAGTTCCTTCATATCCTTCCAGCAGCAGTAGTTCTGATGATGGTCCTGCCCGAAGCAGACCGTAAAATGAACCTTCTAGAGTACGTATCTTTCTAGGTGGGCACTGTCTTTGACGTCACAGTTCATCAGAGTTATTTGCGGAGTGACCTCCTCGGCGTCGCTCACGTGACACCATTCATAAACGATCTGACGGTATTGCCGTAAATTGCGTAGGAGGTACTACTATTTTTATGGTATAAAAGTAACCCACAGATGGGTATGATGGTGAATGGTAAGCATCGCACAATCAAACAAATATATCCTGAAAACTAATTTTATTATTTTATATGAGTATTTTAGTGCTATTATCTTAAAATTTTATTTTGGAAGTCGCTGTGCTCTTTAATTGGCACAAACTTTAATATCCTAACCAGACCTTACTCCTGTCCGAATATACCTGGGCTACGCCTGGGCTAGCGGCTGCAGCCGTTCAATCCCATCCACTAATCATAAAGAGTGTTTTATGTTATTCTCGTTAAAGATTTCGCATGACGCATCATCGATCGCATGTTTACGATGTCTTATAGCGATAGTAGTGTTTTCATTACGAATTTACGATGTATCATCAGTACTAGCCGCCGTCGAGCTCCTGACGGCGTGAAGCTGGAAAATTAAATAATGATCTCTGTCCCTTCAACCACAGTAAAGGTGCCCGTGCGTTGATCAACTTTTACATTTGTGTGGGTCTGTGACCACAGAATAAATAAGTGCTACGACATCAATACTCGTATGTTGATATACCGCATAACGCAGCTGTAACACAGATTTTACGTTGTGCATTTTGTAAAACGTGAGAGAGCCAATTTGCATTTTGTTCACAAATGGTTAAACATCAAATCACGTTGGCTATGCAGCTGTACGCCGCGGCGCCGCGCTTGTCCGCGTCCGTCACAAAAAGGTTTTACACCTCCTCTCAACATCTTCAACTCGTAGTTGATTTATATGTTAAAAATAAAAATAAAATATTTTTATGTGTAGATTATTTTATGATAACTCGTAGTACATAATACGATAAATCGGGCATTATTTCGCTAAACGCCGCTGTGTCGCCCACACTTTGCGCAGCGGCGCCGGCCAACCCGAGCTGAATATTTATATGTTTGTTTTATAATAATGTTATCGTTAGTAAATGAAATATATCATTCAACTAAGGAGCTAAACTCTACTAACTAACGCTCTACGGTGTCACGGTACATCTGCGGACGGCAGGTTTTGCGCCTAAACCGTATTTTGGTGGTGTGAAAGAAAGATCAAACTTGGTCACTGACCAACAGTACTCTCACCCATCAGGGTTATTATTATCAAATAATATTAAATTACATATTATGAAAGGTCATTGCCTAATCGCTGATTTATTGTTTCATACATTAGGAGCTTCATTTTAAAAAACGTAGAGACCTCTTAAAGGATAAAGGCGGGTAAAGGATAAAGGAATAAAAGCGAGGTATTGCTGTGTATAGTAATCGCAATTTGCAATCCATAACTTTTACACTGCTGGGTTCGAGACTCCTCTAACTTTAGCTCTGCAAACTCGCTGATAACTTATGGCAACTAATGGTAAGATTGAGATGCAGATATATTTCCTAACGACGATGTTCAGTATTGTGTCTGGCCATAAAAGCACTTTTGGTATCTTTGTCATCGGTAATAGAATCAAAACATGACGTTGACGTGCATAGGTGTTTATTTGTTTTTGCTTATCGTCTCTCAAAAGTTTTATTTTGCTGACTCGAATGAAAGAATTAGAAACAAAATAAACAACTCAGTTTTACCGCTCGACATTTTTTATTCTCCATTGACCACAGACTATAGATATTAATTTCTTTTTCACAAACCATAGATTATTTACACAGAGTAAGTATAGAACAAATGGACTGTAGTGACATAGATTAAACAATACATTTTAGACATCCCGCCCGCCAAAGGACGCAGTCTTTTAAAAGTACACAAAATAAAATATCTGTTTAACTGATACAATTAACAATGTACATAATACATAGCAGCGAATCTGCATGAATACTGAATTACATGGCAAGTAAACTATGTGGCAAAATTAACAAAATGAATGTAAATTCACACTTACATCTGTACTCTAATATTCTTGACCTTACAAAATGTGTAATACTAATCTTATGAAAACAGTTCACACAATCATCAAGTTGCTATTGAACATTTGTATGAAATAATAACTTCTCTACTATCATCAGTAAATGCAGTTAATACATATTAACCGGTAAGTAGACTTATATTTATACAATTTTTTTTTTTATTTTTTTTTTTATTATTTTACCCTTACTGTGATGTTAATTGTAGTCATAACCTTTTACAAAATAATTTGTTGAAAATTTTACTTTATGAATTATTACAATTATTTTTACTGTATAAAATGCTAATTTTACTCACTGGACGTTTAAATACACCATTTTTACATTTTATTGACACAACACGAGTAATCAAGTCAGGACCAGTATGTTTTTGTATGATTTTACCTAATATCCACTTACATGGTGGGATATTATCCTCTTTTAAAATAACAATGTCATCGATTTCTGGTTCAGCAATTTTTTTATTCCATTTATATCTTTGATTAAGAGTTAACAGATATTCTTTATGCCATCTGTTCCAAAAATCGTTGACAATTTTTTGTGTCAATCTCCATCTCTCTAGATTATTTATAGTATTAATTTTAGAATAATTTTCATCAGCTATGTTTATCAGAGGCTCACCAATTAAGAAGTGACCAGGTGTCAGTGGGAGAGGATCGTTAGGGTCATCACTTAGCACTGTTATTGGACGAGAATTAAGGCAGGCCTCTATCTGTGCTAATACTGTAGCTAGTTCCTCGTAAGTTAATTTAGTATCCCCAATTACCCTCTGAAGATGCGTTTTGGTGCTACGCACCCCGGCCTCCCACAATCCCCCAAAATTTGGCCCGTGTGGGGGTATATAATGCCACGTAGTGCTCTCCATCGTTAACAACTCCGCTATTTCACCTCTTATTGATGATTTGGCATTTTGAAACATATTATTGAGTTGTTTGTCGGCTCCAACAAAGTTAGTGCCATTGTCACTATAGAGATCTTGACAATGGCCTCTCCTGGCTGTAAATCTTCTAAAGGCTGCAATGAATCCTTTCGAAGTCAAATCTGTGACAGCTTCTAGGTGTATCGCCCGGGTAACCATGCAAACAAACAGGCATATATAACCCTTAAAAGATTTCGCTCCTCTGCCAGGTGAGAATCGGATATTAATGGGTCCTGCATAGTCTACTCCAGTAGATTTAAAGGGCTTGCAAGGTTTTAATCGTGCCTTGGGCAATTGGCCCATTAATTGTGTATTTTTATTCCTTGAATACCTTATACATGTAACACACTCTCTATATATTTTCTTAATCTGATCTTTAGCTCGCAGAATCCAATATTTTGATCTTAAATAGTTTAACATGACTTGAGGTCCGCCATGCATTGTTCTTTGATGAGCATCTAGAATTATAAGCTTACTAAGATGGTTCTTAGCAGGTAAAATTATAGGATGCCGCGTATTATACTCCATATGTGATTGTTGAATGCGTCCGCTGACTCTTAAAATCCCATTTTGATCTAAAAAGGGACATAGATTGCGAAGATTGCTATTTTTTGGTACACATCCCTGAGACTTTAATTGCTTTATTTCCTTGTTAAAACATATTTCTTGAACTTGCTTAATACAATGCTCTAATGATTCATTAATCTCTTTAGTTGTAATTAATTTAGTAAAAGTAGGACGTTGATTTTTTGGTAATTTTAAATTTAGAAATCTCTTACAATATGACAAAATTCTTAACATTTTGGACAAAGAAGAAAACTTATACCAAATCAATTCGTTTTCTTCTTTATTAGAAACAGTTAAAGACACTACTCTCTCTTCCTCATTAGTATCTTCAATAGTAAAATCTGACTTCACTCCCTCAATTAACCATGATGGACCTGACCACCATAATGAATTATTAATTAAATCCTTTGGAGTTACTCCCCTAGATGCACAATCAGCTGGATTTGTTTCAGATGTCACATGCCCCCATTGTCTGTATTCTAAAATGTTAAGTATAGTCGTAACTCTATTACTGACGAATGTACTCCAACGACTAGAGCCGCTCTTGAGCCAAGCCAGAACAATGGTTGAGTCGGTCCAACCATGTAGGTTTTCTTTAGGTACAGCCAGAATTTGAGATACTTCGTGAACCAATTTTGCAGCTAATACAGCACCACAGAGTTCCAGTCTTGGGATCGAAATTTCCTTTACAGGAGCAACTTTAGTTTTAGCCGTCACTAAACTGACATAAACTTGATTATCCTCATCAGTAACACGAATGTAGACTGCTGCTGCATACGCTGACTTAGAAGCGTCCGAAAAAGTATGCAACTCAATTTTGGTAAGTTTAGTGCAATTAAACCATCTAGGTATTTTTAAACTTTCTAAATCACTTAAATTGGTTCGGTATATTAACCACTCTTTCAAAAGATTCTCTGATAAAATATCATCCCACTGAATATTAGCCTTCCACAATTTTTGAATGAAAACTTTAGCTTTTATGACAATCGGTGCTATCCATCCCAAGGGATCATATAGCCTAGCCACGTCTGATACAACTTGCCTTTTAGTGTATTCATTATTTTCATGTAACGTTATATTGTACTCAAAACTATCTTCTTCTCTATTCCAACCTACACCTAGAACTTTCATCAAACTATTGCTTTTTATAGGTACTTCCCTAACCTTTTCTTCATCGCTGTTCTCTATTTGCCTTAAAAACTCATTACTGTTGCTGTTCCATTTTTGAAGATAAAAGCCTCCAGAGTTCATCAATTTATTCATTTGCTTGTAAATTAAACTTGCTTCATCTGTAGTCTCACACCCTGTCATCAAGTCATCCATATAAAAATCAATCTTAGATAATTTCGCCGCTACTGGATAGTTGCTTTCTTCGTCTTGAGCTAATCTCTGTATAGTTTTAACAGCTAAGTAAGGTGCACACGCTGTGCCAAAGGTAAGTCTCAATAATTTATAATGTTGTATAGGATCATCAGGATGAAATCTCCACACAATTCTTTGAAAATCTGTGTCCTCTTCTTTAACTCGAACCATTCTATACATCTTGATAATATCCGCTAAAATAACAATTTTGTAAAGTCGCCACCTCATCAAAATATGTCTTAAATCTTGCTGTAACTTTGGGCCCACAAGTAATTCATCATTTAAAGAAATGTTGTTATCCCCTTTACTTGAAGCGTCAAAGACTATGCGAACTTTAGTTGTAGTTTTGTCTTCTCTTACTACACAGTGATGTGGAAGATATACCGCCTTAGATTCATTTTCACTCGCAACTAATACCATATGGTTCATGGTTAAATATTCTTGCATTACTTTATTGTACTCAACCCTCAACTCTGGATTCTTAGATAGTCGCCTCTCCAACAGATGAAGTCTTTTAATTGCTATCTCTTTTGAATTATTGTATACACTCAGAGGATCATCCGTCGCAAATGGTAACTTTACAATATACCTACCTACATTGTCTCTAATTGTAGTTCTCTCGTATAACTCCTCACACTGTTTCTCGCTTTTTGTAAATTCTCTCTCGATTATGTTTGGCTCGTTCTCAATCTCCCAAAATTGTTTTAATATCTCATCTTCCATAGTTAATTGTGTATGTGTGCTAATAATATCTGTTGTCAACTCAGATTTATGCGATACTTGACCTGACAGAATCCAACCAAACAATGTATTTTGCGCAATGATATTTCTCGTAGGATGTTTAATGATTCCATCAAGTAACATCTCGCTATAAACCTCAGCTCCCAATAAAATGTCTATTTTGCCTGGTGTGGTGTATGTGTTATCAGCTAGAGGAAGATTAGTAATCTCTAGCCACTCCGGAGGATCAAGGTCTGTTGCCGGCAGTACTGTTGTTAAATAATTTAAAACAAATGCATTTATCATTATAGAAATGTCAGGATTATGATAGGATTGTACTTTGAAATGTACCATGTATTTAATTTTAGTTCGACCATCACCCAAACCTGACACCCAGCCACTCACCGGTTGACGTTTAAGACCTAATAATTGAACAGTTTCTTCTGTGACAAATGAGGCTTGGGAGCCCTGATCAATTAATGCTCTAATTACATGCTCACAATTATTTTTACTATATGCCTTAACTTTGGCTGTTGCTAATAAAACAGTACCCACTTTGTTTCTTGACAAGTTAACGACCACATGAGTTTCATGTTGATTAGATTGTAATGATTCGGACTTACTTGAATTTGTTGGCTCGCTGGTGGTTACCTTGTCAAAGTGCAGCAATGTATGGTGCCTCCGTCCACACCTTTTACAACTCACTGGCTGTCGACACTTCATAACCAAATGTGTTGGAGAAAGGCAATTGAAACACAACCTATTATTTTGAACAAACTCTTGCCTTTCCTTCGGTGCAATTAAACCGAACTGCTTACAATGATAGATGTAGTGATCATCTTTACACATAGCACAACTTAATTTAGGTTTAGTCTCACTAGAAGTAGATACATGAAACACTTTAGGTCTTGTCGCTGTAGGCTTCACTTGTGCTAACGATCTTGCTGAATTTGAATCTATCATCTCCAATGATCTGAATCTCGACTCCAAATAGTTTCTTAAATCCGACCAAGTAGGAAGTTTGTCGCTTGTGCAATTAACTTGTTGCTCCCACTGTTTTATAGACTCATTATCTAATTTTGATAGCACAATATGAACGATGATAACATCCCAGGTGTCAGTTTCTACTCCCATATTTTTCAACGACAATAAACAAGACGACGTAGTATCCAATAACTGTTTTACGGCACTCGCTGTTTCTGTATGTATTTTCTTTTGATTTAATAAGTTTCGTAAAACGGAATTACAATTGTATCTCTTGTTGTTATATCGACGTACCAGTTGATTCCACGCCTCCTCGTAATTCAATTCCGTTGTTGAAAAATTCCGCAATAGGACTTGAGGTTCACCCGATAAATTGCTAGGTAGGTATTGTAATTTTTGCACTGACGTTAAAGTCTTATTATTATGGATCAACGATATAAGCATATCATAGAACGTTTGCCACTCCTCGTATTTGCCAGTGAAAGTAGGTAACTGCACACATGGTAATTTAACCTCATGAGAAATAACATCCGTGCTTTGTGCAACTTCTGTGATTTGTTTTTCACTAAAACTGCTCAAAATTTCCATTAGTGTTGATCTATACTGAATATAATACTCTTCACACTCCGAGTAGAAGTCTTTAGTGAAATACACATCCGATTCCCTCTCAGTCTTAGATGCCATGGTAATTATTTGTTTGTGTCCCGTGCGAAAATCCTTCCAAAATTGGTCGGCCATTTGTAGGCGCGTTTCAACGTATGCCTTTTTCATCCTTTCTTGGGGCGTCTTCTTGAAGTTTCTTTCGGCCCTTTTCATGTTGTCAAATAACTCGTTCTGTATTAAAACAGCATTTGAGAATTTCTCCATTGTTGATCGCTACACTCAATGTGATTCGTAACAGCAAACAGTAATAACTCGCAATGATGTAATTTTTTATCACTCACAATCACAACACAGTTATTGTGATCCGGTTCGAAATAGGACCAAATGTTTATTTGTTTTTGCTTATCGTCTCTCAAAAGTTTTATTTTGCTGATTTACCACACTTTAACTTTATAGAACTCGAATGAAAGAATTAGAAACAAAATAAACAACTCAGTTTTACCGCTCGACATTTTTTATTCTCCATTGACCACAGACTATAGATATTAATTTCTTTTTCACAAACCATAGATTATTTACACAGAGTAAGTATAGAACAAATGGACTGTAGTGACATAGATTAAACAATACATTTTAGACAATAGGTGTATAGTGGAATTATCAATTATTTTGAGTAATAATAATAATAATAAACGCTTACACACTCATACTCGTAGGTTTTTACCTGCCGGGTGGCATGAACGACACATATAACACATCACAACAACACCCATGACTCGATATCACATAAATATATTCACCAGCCGGGAATCGAACCCGGGACCCTTCGCTTCGCAAGCAGGGTCGCTACTCGCTACCAACTAGGCTACAGGGTGTCTAGGTGTGGTGACAACTGTTAGATACTTCATAGACTGTACGCTTTCTCAGTCGGTCTACGACATCTGCGTGGTTAGTGCGTAGTGTGCGATTGGAATGTGTTCAAATATATTCCATGTATGATGGATCGGATTATAATATAATGCTACCTGCATCACAATTTGGCTGGACGACAGAGAACCCATATCTACTTGCACGTCAGCGTGGAAGGTTGTCATCAATATAATTTCTGACACCGTGTCAGTGACACGCATAAAAGTATAGCTAAACGTGATAGAAACTATCAAAGTGGGAATTTTAAGCCATATGCCAGTCGTACCTAAATATTTCCAACATACTAAATATGTATAATATTTATTTTACTAATTTAATATTTATCTTTTTGAGGTTTTACAAATAAAAGTAGATTCTATGCACAAAAAGTTAATTCTGCATATATTTAAAAATGAATTAACAAGTAATTTATGTAAATGAATCATCACAAAAAATCCGTAGTAGATAACATATTGTGTATTCCTTTCCCATCGTCATTGTTTCCTGGTAATGAGGAGCTTCCGCAGAGAACCCTCCAGACGAAGAAGAGATGATGATCGCTACTGTACTGTGCTAATTACGATTACTCATTAACTGCATCTCGACTCGACTATTAGGCAGGTATCCATCCTTAATCCTATATCCAGTAATCCTTTATAACTTTAATATTATAACAACAATCTATTGGATAGATAATTGTTGTATTAGAACGCTAAATACGTGTTTATATGTAC
This sequence comes from Thymelicus sylvestris, assembly GCA_911387775.1. NCBI lineage: Eukaryota > Metazoa > Arthropoda > Insecta > Lepidoptera > Hesperiidae > Thymelicus > Thymelicus sylvestris. The sequence continues at coordinate 19,362,880 of OU426889.1, forward strand.
CCAGAAAGTCAAAGTTAATTTTTTCAAACGCGGCGAATTTTCACACAAACTTTCAACCCCCTTACATCTCTGCACGTTACATCCTGTTCGTCAACAAATGAGGCAATGCAATGGCATCACAAGCCATAACCTTTTTTGGTATCCAGTGTAATCTTGATAGCATCCATTTCCTCATGCATGCACGCTTTTTAGGACCAACGTTGGAGAGCCTAATGAAGTAAATCAAATAGCCCACACACAGAGAGACGAATAATAAGAGTCTGTGTAGTGTGTATGCGCCCATCAGTCCCGAGCCGTCACCGGGCCGTGGCGTCATCGTCGCTGGACAGGACCCGCGAATCACGTGACCGCCGACCGGGGCGCCGGCCTCCACGCAGCGCAGGGAGAATTGGCTCTTCCTTCCCTCGTCTCATTACACCGTTACTAGCATACTGACCACCGCACGTCGGCCACTGGTCCCTTGTATTAACTTGTTGATTAAAACGAGTACTCGCCGTACTACGCAATGAATGGTGGCACTTTGACTTTTAAGGGGGCTAGCTGTTTAGATCTAAACCTCAGGACCGTTGGTGTCAAATGTCAATCTTTATTGCATAGTATCTATATACCCACCATAGTCCCTTGCTTAGCTGGGTGGGTGCAATACGATCCGAGGAGATTGCTTTTACAGGGTTACATCCCCATGCACAAAGTTACAATCAGAAAGCTTGAAACTAAACTAGTTGCTTCTCGATAATATGTTCGCCGCTAATGGCGTTTAAAATACCCTCTATATAGACTCACAAGCAAGTGCTTCTAAACTGTAGCGTAAAAACATTTAATTTAAATAATTGGTTGGTTTTTGCGTGCGCGCCGGTCACGCCTGGCCGACTCCGTAATTTGATCATAAATGAGACAAAATTGCCAATCTTCTGTTTTTCTCATCATTCAATTTCTCGTTTAGTCACATCACATCCTATAATGCAGAAATAACAACTTTTGTTTAAAACGTTTCGGATAAACCCAGCAAAGCCCGAATGCCGAGTGGTGACAAAATCCATCAATGATCTTTATGTGAAAAAATGTCCATTCCAGAAGCGGTCCTACCAGAGTAACTACTACGTATAACAACAAAGAAGCGCTGGTTCAGCGTTTCCAATAGCTGAATGGACAAAACTGACCCTCTCAACAATACACTCTCAATAATAATCAATAATCTTCGCTCTGCAGTCCACACTCCCACCCACTACTTGCCACTCGGCACCAGAGCCACCTTCTGACACAATGATCTAGATGTTTCTATTTACCGCAAAAGTGCATGCGACTGTAATCTTTGAAACTGCCACTTCAAGGTGGAGAATCGCTTACAGGAAGACATTGTAATGTCGAGGAATAAAGCGCGGCGTGAGCGATGAAAGGAAATGTTTTGTTATGGTTTGTTATGTACATCCGATCAATGCCTGACTAAAGTGATAGCTGAGTAGTGAGTGTAAATTGCATCTCTTTTGTTTCTACTCTTACATAATATGTATGTAGTACTCTTACAAAGTGGGGTATAGTGAACGGAATCCTCTTGAACGGACTGACGTCAAATATTTCCCGAGCCACGGATTTATGTAATTTGAAAGATATTATTATGATATTATATTACCTACTTAAGTATGAAATAAATAAATGTAACAATTATCTAAAAAGTCATATCATATTCGATAAATAAACATCCAAATGTACCTGCCTTAATATGATTTGACGATCCTATAGCCTAGTTGGTAGCGACCCTGCCTACGAAGCGAGGGGTCCCGGGTTTGATTTCCGGCCGGCGCAGATATTTATGTGACATATAAAAATTAAATATTTGTACTCTGATCATGGGTGTAATTATGATGTGTTATTGTATATAACTTATATTATTAGTATGTGTCGTCCATACTCCATGCCACCCGCGACACTGGTAATGAGTATGAGTGTGTATGTAGGTCAGTGTTTATTATTATTTTATTAAAGAGGGGGATCACAGCATGTCTGTGAGGGGGATAAACAAAAATGTTTGTTTGTAACTTTCAGTTTCATTTTTTTTATTGATTAATTTCTAGAGTGGAGAGCTCTTATGGAGCTGGTGCTCGTAACGTCCGTCCATTAAAGTTTGTAAGATATCTTTCGTATCCTTTTCGACTATCGTTATTTCCTCTTTGCTGCTTCCCTATCGATAAAATTATTTCAATGATAGGTTTTCCAAACATACCATGCTATCAGTCTAAACATTTTTGCTCTGCTTGCTCTGGCTGTACTCCGCGGTGTTGGATGCGGTGGGCAGGTTGCTCGTACTGCCGTTACGGCCGCCGCCGAACTCGGCGCAGCTTATTAAAACTTTTTCGGTGAAAATCCTCGCGTACCTAATTTATTTTTTAGTGTTCCATCCATAAAGCTGTAAACTGAGATTATGATGTAAGCTCTACCATCGTACTACTTCATCTTGTTTGTTCCATCAGCCCAAGTCGAAAGTTTTTATACCGCCTGAAGCTCTGACGACTGTTATTGAAGCGCTCGAGAACGCTTCGGGAAGTAATGGTCACCCATCACCCATCAGGGTCAGCGGTCACCCATCTGACCCATCTGACTGACTGATGGTTGGTAGGATAGTTGGTAGGATAGGAAACAGATGCGAGGACATCGGGTTTAATAACATTTCTTGTCGTTATACAAACAAACACCTCGAAGGATAAATTGACGACCCGGAAGCAATTTAGAATAGAATAGAATAGAAAAAGTTTATTCCGCCAGATTTCACAACAAAATTAAATTAAAATTAAACTACATAAAACAAAACAAAAGGAAATAAATTATGTTGCGATACATGGCAAAAAAAGAACACACTCGGCTTTATTATAGTTGTGGCGGAATGCCCCAACCGCTGGTTTTCAGTGTACCCTGTTTTTATCATGTAGTTCGGTCAATTGGCACCAACATGCGGTGATTAACAATGACGTACTTTACTAATTACCTGACATTCATGCAGACTTACTAATTTACTTACTAAGTAATTTGATAGTGATGCTGCCGCTAGAGTCCCAGGTCCTCACTTAGCAAGTGGGCTCGCTAACGAATTGGCTTTGAAGAACCCTTTAAAGTAATTTCAAAAGACATTTTTACAATGTTGTTTAATTTATTTATCCTTCTTGCCAGCACCAAGTACATATTTATCATAAGCGCCTGTGCATGTCTTGTAACACTCATCATTCCGACCAAATACAGATACTGCTGCACGGTAGAAACAGGCGTTGAAATAAGTGACATATGTATAATATCACAACCACAGTAGAAATAATAGTAGGTACTTTTTCACAATAAACAATTCCAAATGGTGTTTGATATTAGAGTAGAAATACCTAAAGTCTGTAGCATTGTGCATTGGGGTGTAGCACAGTAGGTTGTACGCCGGTTGTTTCGTGCCTGCTAGTCGTATTCCACTTGAACTTACCGGACTGGAATGGACATGCATTTAGAGTGCCTCCCCTATAGCGTTAGCGCCTTTAGCGAAGCGACATGTTATGTTAGGAATGATGCTACATTGTGTGGTCGTACAGTTGTATACACTAGTATCTACAACTACACTTTACTCGCGATACCAATACGATTAAAAATTAAAATGTGTGCAATTCACACGTGGTAGAAGTGAAACCTTCAAAAGTTTTGTTTTCAAGATAATGAGACGAATGTAAAATCAATTCAACTCAACTTGTCTCCACTCAATTCTAGTCTCCACTCATCTCTAGTCTCCACTGGACAGTTTCGTTTCATAAAATTTCAAGTCACCCCCGTACTAAAGAAGTTTTCACTTTAATAACTGGTACTGGATTTGTTTTTATAGAAGCTTGTTTCAAAAATCTTAGGACGGTGGGAACTTGAATTTAGAGAACGCCTGATAAAAATGAGAAGCAACTTTTCGTGTAAGATTGCAATTAGTAAACTTATTAATGCATAGCATAAATTTTATAAGCAATGCTACAAATACAAAGCCTATCCGTGCTGTAGGCACCACAACACGCAACGTTACATGCAACTATTTCACATGTCACAAATAAAACCTATTTAAAAATTATATGACGTCTTAGTATTTTTGTGTTCAACAGTACTTTACTAAATTACGAGCTGATCTGGCCAACGGGAAAAAAAATTCCCGTTGGCCAGACTAGTCTGACCATCAATCTGACCACTGGGAAACACCCATCTTATACAAGGAGGCATATCACGCTAGATATTTTGCGCTATTGTATTTCCACTTAGAGAATAACTGCGCTAGGAGTAAACGGAAGACAATATTTCAAAAAATTACAATTTTATACAATAAAAATCAAATACAGCAAGAGATGATCTCATTGTTATCGAAATTAGATGTTCTTCCTACTTGTACACAATCAAAAAGACTACTAATAGCCCAGACAGTAGAAAAAAGCTCCGTGGAGATTTTGCGTAAAATATAATAATTATGTTCATTCTCGAATAGGGTTTGGGTTTGTGTTAATTTCATTTTTATTTTACATCTTACATTTTGTTTGTAATAGGTTATAGATCTGACTGACAGGATTGCACAGTACCTTTTCCCAGCCTGTAGCCTGCCATTCAACTTAAGGAATGATCACAAGTCATATAAATATTTATTGAGAGTAGTGCAACAGTATGTGATATTGAATGGCATTACACATCTCTAACTCCCATAATAAGTCACTGGCACATCTACATAATTCAATTCCCTCAGTCTACCTACTGTAGAGTTCGGTAGATACTTTATGTAACTCCTAGTACGAAAACATACGTGGTGTGTTGGTATATGAAAAATTTCGTTGTATAATTCTGTTAATAAGAAAAAACAATTAATAAAATGTAGACCAATAACTAAAAAAAAGATTTCAACTTTTAAAGAGAAAATTCAATCAAAACTACAAACGCATTTAACGTTACAACAAAGAGATCCAATTAAACTATATAACACATTGTCAAATAACATAAATAATGAATTTAATCAAATTTTCAAGTTTAGGTATATAGATATAGCTAAAAATAGTAAATTTAGTGATTGGGCTACTGTAGGTATTTATAAAAGCAGGAACAAGATGTACGATCTCTATGCCGAGAAACAATACAATTTTTCTCCATCTTTTCAGGAGCATGTAAGAAATTATTCAAAAATCTTTAAAATAGTTTGCATTCAGGCGAAATCAATGTACATAAAGGACAAGATTATTAACTCGGATAACAAAATAAAAACGGCTTGGAATATAATTAGTAGTGAGAATGGTAACGCAAAGTCCTGTGATTTCAGTTACGAACTGTTGATTAATGATAACACAATCACTGCTGATAAAGACGTGGCAAGTGAGTTTGAAAATCACTTCCGTAATATTCCTATAACGTTAACTAGTTCATTAGCTTCTTCGCCGACGGAAGCACTTTCTATATTAAAAAATCATGTTAATGAATGTAATATTTTATTTGAATTTAAACATATAACCACTAGAGACTTAATTAGCGCATTTCAGTCTCTGAAGGTAAAGAATACCGGTGACTTAAGGGGCATTTCGGTAAAAATAATACAGCATATTATAGATATTATAGCACCATATTTGGTCATAGTTTTTAATAAATGCATAGATCTAGGTATCTTTCCAGATCTTATGAAATGCAGCAAAATTATACCACTTTTTAAAACAGGCGAAAAAACCGATATTAATAACTATAGACCAGTTTCTATTTTACCAACTCTTAGTAAGATTTTTGAAAAAATAATATTGAATCAAATGCTGTCCCATTTCAACAATAATAATTTATTACATCCTGATCAATACGGTTTCACTAAAGGCCGTAGTACAACCGATGCAGGGGCTAGGCTTTTAAAGCATATATTTGAAGCATGGGAATCATCACAAAATGCCATAGGTGTATTTTGTGACTTATCTAAGGCATTTGATTGTGTTCAGCACGAAACATTGCTGTTTAAACTTGGCCACTATGGTATAAAAAACAAGGCCCTTAGCTTGATCGCGTCGTATTTGAGTGATAGGATACAAAAAGTTAGTATAAAAGATATTAAGTCATCGGGGTCACCGGCTGTGTTGGGTGTACCGCAGGGCTCGATCTTGGGTCCGTTTCTTTTTCTGGTATACATTAACGATTTACCACATTATGTAAAGAACCAAGCGGATATTGTACTATTTGCTGACGATACATCATTAATATTTAAATGTGAAAGGAATAAAGTAAATTTTGACGACGTAAATAGTGCTCTTTCGCATGTGTCGCGTTGGTTCACTATCAATAATTTGCTTTTAAATGCAAAAAAAACTAAATGTATAGAGTTTGTACTAGGTACCTAATGTTAAAAAAGTTAACAAATCTCTCAGACTGAATAATGAAATATTGCACATGGAGGAATCCACGGTCTTTTTAGGGGTGACCTTAGATAGTAAACTTCAGTGGGGCCCACATATAACAAATCTCGCGACTAAACTCGGTAGGGCTGCTTACGCTGTTAGGAAAATAAGGCAGTTTACTGACGTCGAAACTGCTAGGATGGTTTATTTTGCATATTTTCACAGTATTATGTCATATGCCATCTTGCTGTGGGGCAAAGCAGCCAGTATAGAACAAATTTTCATACTACAAAAAAGAGCTATTAGGGCTATTTATAAACTTAGATCTCGTGAAACTTTGCGTGACAAGTTCAAAGAAATAGGTATACTTACAGTAGCCTCACAATATATCTATAGTAACGTGGTTTTTATACGGAATAATATAAGCGCGTATAAACAAAATTTTGATATCACTAATCGCCAAACAAGAAAAATGCACCAGTTAGTAACGCCATCTTACCGTCTTTCTAAAGTGAAGCGATCTTTTATGGGCCGTGGTGTACAGTTCTATAATAAAATCCCAAAGTTAATACGTGATTTGCCAGTGGAATTATTTAAGAAACATGTAAAATCTCAACTTTTAGGGAAAGGCTACTATACTGTAGATGAGTACATAAATGACAAAGACGCATGGAAATGACCAGATCTGCAACCAGTTCTGTACAGGCTAGTGATACTTCTTTGAAAGAAATATACCAATGTATTTTATTTTTAAAAGATGTGCTGAGGAGTTTCTTTCGGCTTTTCTTCTCCTCCATGACAAAGCACCTTTCCGAAAAGCTGGTAAATTAAAAAAATGACGTGCATAAGTGTATCAATGATACCTACATGAATAAATGATTTTGAATTTGAATATGGTAAAATAAAAAATTGTATTTTTTGGATTTTTATATTTAGTCTTATATTAGTTATAGAGGAGAGTTCTAGATCCTCGAAGGATACAACATCTGAAACAAACAAAAATCAAGATTTAAGTAAATAAAATTATATCCTACAATGACACTTAAATTAGAGATATCAGTGAGATTTTGTCCACATCAAATTCAGGTTTCAAATGTCTAAACATCATTAAATATAAGATCACGATTGCATGAATTAAGTTGAAAGCATATGTGACAATAAATTCGTGGATTGATAAGCGCACTAGCTTAATAAGCGCCAATTCACTCTTGTCTTGAAGACACGCACATTATAATCTAATGGGACCACTTTTTTTTTACGAAAATAGCCAACAAGCGACCTGACGATCCATCTTGATAGTAAGTGGCTATGGACATCAGCAACTCCAAAGGCATTACTGAGAGAGAAGAAAAAGAAAGAAAGAACTGGCCCTCATGCCCCCAGCCAGAACTGGACGAGTATCCGAGGGACCCTGCCACCAGTGGGCCGGCTTTAGTCGCCTCTTACGACAGTCATCCGACGTGGGATTGGAGTTAGTATTGTAATTAATTGCTTTGAATCCAGAAATAAGTTATAATTTATCTAGCTAGTTGATATCTTTTACCAGGCTAGAGTGTGTATGATAGTTGCAGGAGGTACTGACCACTCGTATCCTGTGTCCCATGGCGTGCGCGGGCAGGTTGGAGCGGAAGCGTGCGCGCACCGAGCCGGAGTTGCCGTGCGCTCGCGTCACCTTACCCCAGATGGCGCGCAGCTTCGTCTTCTTGCCGCGGGGACCGCCTGGATACCGTACAAATGATGTATTTAAATACACTATGAACCACGGGTATTTATCAGTTCAGATTCAAAATAATCCAATAATATTCACAGTAAGCTGGCACACATGCTGAGATGTGTCTGTCCACTCCCATGGCCAAGCAAAGACTGACAGTTAACTGAGTAACTATCCTCTCTATTTCTAACACAATACTTTATTAGAACATCACAATAAGCACTGGCATCTTGAACGGTACACTACACATTCCTTCCAGTGTTGACAATGGAACCCTACCAGACATCATTGTTGCCGTTGCTAATATCTCATGACCAAAGCCCAAATACAAAAAATATTGTATCTGTGTCTAAAATGACCATCCAATTACCATAATAGTAACCTTTTGATAAAAGAATACCACATGTGAGCTCTGAATTTATTGCTCATACATATATAACAAACATCTTTGTTATCTCTATTTAGATTTTATTGTCTATTTGTCAATTGTCAACAAGCCCAATATTGGATTCTACAAAACTTGGTACAGAGCTCAAAATCAGGCCATCGGACATCTGCAAGATCTCCACATTTACTATACAGGTTGAGGGTAATGGTTTTTCATGGGCATTTCATAAGACCTCATATCATTATATTCAAACTTTACTCTACCTGCAATGGGTGTCCTTTTCTTAGCTCTGTACACATAAACACATTTCTTGCCGGTGTAGAACGCCGCGTCGTCACGGCCGCGAGCGCCTTCAATCTAGAACACAACAACAGTGTCATCAGGGTGATGTTTCAACTAATTGTGAGTACTCCATTTGACTTCTTTAAGATCAGTTAAAATTTTATCCACACAATGATTCAGGTTTCAAATGTCATTTAAGCATCATTTCATAATTAGCCTAGCGATAAAGTGGGTTACTTTAAATATCTTTACTTTTGTTTGATTGATTAATACAACAAAAATATTTTTATGTTCCGCTGCAAATTTAGTGAAGAAATACATTCTGTATTTGTTATTACATACAATGTTTGCATGACCACGCTCCACACGCACACCAACAAGTAACATCATGACTTGGAAGTATTGAATTATGAACGTCTGACCAGATAAAAGATACTAACTTTTAATAGGGCCGTATTTTCATGTTGATTGCGGAGACCACGCTTGTATCCTGTGAACACTGCCTTGGCGTACAGTCTACCGTGACGAGGCTTGGAGGAAACCTTCCTGATAGCCTTAGGAGGCTCTGCGGGCGCTGCAGGGGCGGCTTTGGCCGCCTTCTCCTTAGGCGCCTTTGTTTTGGGTGCCTTTGCCTTAGGCGCAGTCGACGGCGCGTCAGCCATTCCTAGAAAAACATTGAAATGTTAACCACGGCACAATCCGCCAATTGTCAAGAGGTTATGTTGACATTCAGAATAACTAATCTCTTAAAATCCCCACGAAATTCACTCATCTAGCATTTCAATTTATAATTTCGTATAAAGTATCGTAGCCACTCATTGAAACTACATATATTTTCTTTAAAAACAAAGCAATTTACACACAATTTAACGAAAATTTAACACTAACCGGACACTGTTTTGTAGAAATGAAAGAAAGAACGACTATGTTGCCATAACACATATAACAAAAATCTACTAAATTCCAGTATTTGACAGTAAAGACAGTTCTATTATGTCTTCTGTGGTAAAGCTACAATACAGAAAATAAATTACAGACTGTTATAACAGTTATAACGACATCGACACCCTTTTGACACCCTGATTATTATAGCTGGCATGGGATTGGAGTCAGGGTTCTAGGCCACCCCAGTCTTATGTTTTTTCCGCTAATGTAATTTGATGAATAAATTGAACAATGCAAATACAGATAATACTAGTTGATTATTCCAAGTTATTTTAATATTAGATAGGTGCAGTGGCGTAGCGTGGAGGGGGGCCGGGGGGGCCCTGGGCCCCTGGCGGCACATGAAGAGGGGGCGGCTAGCCACTCGGTTTTTAAAGAAGAAAAAAAATATGACATTAAAATTAATTTCATTTAAATTTTAATGAAATTTGTGCTATGAAAAAAACAAGAAAAAGCATTTTTAATTATTAAAAAAACAATTTAAATAATATGGGGGCGGCAAAGATCACTGGGGGGGAGGGCAAATTTTCGGTCGGCCCTGGGCGGCAGAAGCCCACACTACGCCACTGGATAGGTGACTATTAAATAGAATAACTCTAAACCAAATATCTAATGTTTAAAATTCTCATGTCAGTGTTTGTAACAAAACTCCTCCAAAACGGCTGGACCGATTCTTATGAAATTTTGTGTGTATATTCAGTAGGTTTGAGAATTGGACGTAAACTATTTTTCATACCCTTAAGTGATAAGGGCGATACAGCCCAAAAAAAACTATTTTTTATTTTTTGGACATCTTATTTTTTATGATTTGGCATTAAAAAATACATACAAACCTAAATTTTCACCCTTCTACCACCAACCCGTATTTTTAATAGCGATTAGTACTTTAATATTTTTTTTACTCTCGGTGGTTGATAATAAAATTGATCATATTTTACTACACGTCTTGTCAAAATGAATAGTACCGTGACAAGTTATTTGGAAAGTGGGGGATGATGAAAAAGTTATGAATACGAAAAATTATGTATTAAAAAATTAAACGTTATATTAATATACATTAGTTCTTGGTTAGAAACAATGGAGAGGAAGAGGGAGCTGGAGAGGGAATTTGATGATCTTTGATTTATTAAACCTATCAAAACTAAAAAAGTTAAAACTAACGTTACATACATTGAATGTTAGATACTATGGCGTCAGTCACCCGTGACTGACATGGCAGCTAACGTGTTAAAACTTAATAAAATAGTAGAAACAGTTACAGATGGCAACATTTCTAATTCGTTTAAAAATTTAATTTTTAAACTTAAGTTTATTAATTTAGATGTAAATAACGGAATAGTCAACTTATTAAATTTACAAATCAAAAACTCCCTGTTAAAATAATACAATAAATTATTAATTTCTGTGTTTAACTATATAATGATTCATATAAATGTCAAATATTTTTAATCTATTTTAACATTGACTTACATTATTTTGATAATCTATGGTCTATATCTCAAATGATTTGGACCAATCAGAACAGACCACGAAAAGAAACGAAGGAAGGATGGATTTGTGGCTCCATCAAATAAATTAGTTTAAATCGAATTGCTTTAATTCGTGATAAGAACTGCTGTAATATAATAATTAATTTATAATGGATAGTTTAGTAAATGTTAACTGGAATAAGCTCACGCCATGCCTTGTTCTGTTAGTGCTAGAAATAATGTTGGAATGTGAGTGTTTTCGGTTGAAGTTGCGGTGTGTTTTCAAGTGGTATTCAAAGTAAAAATGTTGTTTTGGTGTAGTTACAGAGTGTGCGACGCCGGCGGAGGTGAACAAACACCTGGAGCTGGGCCGAGACTTCCTGGCCCGGGGACAGCTGTCCGACGCCCTGACGCACTATCACGCGGCGGTGGGTGAGTACCGGGATATTTCTGGAATCAGCACCTCACTCTGTCTCAATATGTTCCGTTCTAAATCACCTAATTATTATTATTGGTTTTACATTTTACTTAAGCTTTTGGCTATAATTTTAGTGAGTTTATTTATGATTATAACTTAAAAGTACTTTTATCAAAAGTGTATGGCTATTTTATTAAAATAGGAGCATAGACAGACTGTCCTTGATCTAACAATATGTAATTTTGCATAGAAGTTACAGGTGAACATTTAAAACAAGTAAAAAAACTAAATCCAAATAGTGCTGGTAATTTTCTGCATTACTTATCACTTGTCAATCTAGAATCAAGATAAGATACCAGTTAAGAATGTTACTTATACTAGGTATGTAACTACTAGAACTTTACATTTTCAATCACAATTTTTTTTCAATGTAAAACACAGCATAACTATTTGTATGGTAGTTTTGGATGTTGCTTATTGATTCATCCTACTGTTTATATGTTGGTTTGCACAAGCCGCCCACTTTTCTATATGCAAAATGAATATTCATCTGTAACTTTAACCATATACCTTTGAAAAGAAATAATTTGCAATTGGTTAGTAACATATCAGTAAATATTAATAAGAGAAACTTTATAATGTTCATGAGTATAACAGCTTACTGTTGATAAGATTAAAAATGTTTAGTTTTTATGACCCTGTTTATTTCTTACCTTATTAAAACAACACGCCACTAAATAAGGCCAATGCCTTAACCTTCGTTATTTTAATGAAATAAACAGAAAAGCGGTAATCACAACTATACTGTGCCACTATATAAAATAAACCAATTGGTTTTCTTGTAACATTAATATGACCCATACTGTAAATCCAGATTATTTTCTATTATTGTGGGACAGCAGTTGGCAAGCCGGAGCTCATAATATCTTAACTGACACAACTATTTACTGCCGCTGTCCACTCTTTTGTATTCAGGTCATTGTCATTTAGTTGTAGTCAATTAATTTTATCATACTGATATGCTGCTACACCCAAAAAAATTTTTTTTTTTTTGAGTATTGGTGTTATACTGACTTATTAACCATGAACTATTTTCTATCTCTTAACGGTTGTATTTGTTACAGAGGGTGATCCACACAACTACCTCACATACTTTAAACGTGGCACCGTTTACTATGCACTAGGAAAAGCCAAATTTGCACTTCAAGACTTCAGTAAGGTACGGCATGATTCATTAGCAGCTTCCAGAATAAAATACCCATGATCTCATAGAAAACTCAGTGAATACTCCATGTGTGCATATAAGGAACTCTTAAATGAAGTCCTTCTTTAGCTATATTAATGAAATTTAAGTTAAAATTTTTATTTATGAATTACAGTAATAAAATAACTTATGATTGATGATCTAGCTACATGCAGTTAAATGTTTACAATAAGCAATCATATACGTAATTAATTTGCAACCACAATTTTATGATAAAATCTTTCTGAATGTTCATATTAATCTCTCCAATGTTATAGGTTTCGCATTTCATTGAAAGGTCATGCAGATATTTAATTGAGTAAGCTTATTGTTCGGTGATAGGTTATCAATTTAATATTATCTGAATTGAGAAGTCTTTGATGAAATCTCCAGGAGTTGATATTGGTGTTGGTTGCACAATGTCACATTTAATTTAGTGGTTCAAGACAATGATTCTATATATAACATGAACCTCAGACACTACAGTCACAATCTAGTGTCTGTGAATGGTGTGTATGTGTGAGTTGGTTGAGCGTGCTTGTATGGAACTATAATAAACGTTTAATAAATAAATGCTTACACACTCATACCCTCGCAGTGGCCAGTAACTAATGGCTAGTAACTAATACCTGTGTCGCGGGTGGCATGGACGACACATATAACACATCACAATCACACCCATGACCCGAGTACAAATATTTATCTGTAACATAAATATCTGCCCCGGCCGGGAATCGAACCTAGGACCCCTCACAGGCAGGGTCGCTACCAACTAGGCCAGCTACCAACAGGGTCGCCAAATAATGTGGTATGCCTGTATTGTGGTACAGTGTTGATGACTATGTGTATGTATGTGTGTGTGTGTGTTTGCAGGTGCTGGAGATGAAGGCGGACTTCGCGGCGGCGCGCCAGCACCGCGCCAACGTGTACCGCAAGCTGGCGCAGTACGCCGACGCCAAGGAGGACTACCGGGTCGTCGTGAGTACTACTGCTCTGCTCCACACGTCCTACGCCATGTGTCATGCAACTACAGCTCTGTTTCAACTCTGTTCGTTGTGTACCATTCGTGGATGGATGGTTGTTCAAACCTAAAAAGGAAACTTCAACTTTATAAGTGACGAGTAACCACTCTCGCTTTGCTTCGGTTTTCTTTTACACCTTTTTTTTACACCTTGGGTTACATTATTGGAGTTTTATTAAGGATCCTTATTTTTTTTGAAAATATAATATAGCCTATGTCACCAGGGGACAGTGTAGCTTCCCGACAGTGAAAGAATTTTTCAAATTGGTTCAGTAGTTTCGGAGCCTATTCAATGCAAACAATCAAATCTTTCCTCTTTATAATATTAGTATAAATTTTTTGTGATGTTTTAAACCGGATTTGCTAATATACAGAGCAGTTCATCATGTATTACGTCACATTATTTCTAAATACATTATTTTAAACATCATAAAACACATAAATCAAATTCTACCAACCATTAAATTAGAATCGCTAACATGATAAGTAATGCCTTGTACTCGCCAGGCACTGGACGACCCGTACAACGAGGAGGCGGTGTCGCAGTACCACCAGATGGACGCGCTGGCGGAGTCGCTGCGGCAGGCGGAGGCCTACCACGCGGCCGGGGACGCGCGCTCCGCCCTCGCGCTGGCCACCGCGCTGCTCGAGACCTCGCCCTGGTCTGCCAGGCTGCGGCAGCTGCGAGCCGACTGCTACATCGAGCTGGTTGGTAGTTAACTTTACCAGATACGTGGACAGTCAGTTGGGTATTTGTTAATGGCCATTACGCTAGACCAGAATTGCCATTGAGTTTTCTATCTTCCTTTTTATACTTCCTCCCACCCCCACTGGAAAAATAATACTGAAAATAATATTAAATTACGAAGATAATACTAATTTTTTGTTTACACTAAACATAGCTAAGAACACTCAATTAAGTCAAGTTACCTTTCATACAAAACAATAGATCAAAATCGGTTCATCTGTTTGGGAGCTACATTGCCACATACAGGTACACAGACACTCATCAAACATATATCACCACTCTTTTTTCTTCGGGGGTTAAAAAAAGTAATTACTGATTTTCAAGTCACCATACTAAGCTTCTCCACTGCAGCACTGGGACGGGTGGAGGGGCAATCCGTTCGTGAATTGGACATGACCCTCACGCAGCGTACAGCGTACAGTGTGTAATGTGTGTACAGAACGACCTGCTGTCGGCGGTGTCGGACCTGCGCTCGGTGAACCGGCTGCAGCAGGACTCCACGGCCGGCGCGCACCGGTTGGCCTCTCTCCTCTACCAGCTGGGCCGCGTCAGCGACGCGCTCAAGGAGGTGCGCGAGTGTCTGCGGCTCGACCCCGAGCACAAGGTAACTAGTAACTACTGCTTCGAGTATTACTCACCTACTTGTTTTTGTGGGGCTTTGTGTACTTTTTACTACCCAGTAACATCCCTAGATGTTAATTGATTTTAGGATTCAATTTAGTTTTATAAATAGAACCTTAAGATTCACGAAAAAAATATTATAAAAATAATAATCTTCAATTTAAAAACAAAAATTGATAAATAAAAATCGTTTTCAAATTTCCCACCAAAAACGTCACGTGACGTCACTAGCCGATATTCAATACTATCTGTCGAATGAAGTTAGTTGCACTTGCATATAAAATACGAACAATGACGTCATAAGCTCTAAATGGCGATTGAGGTCACGTGATAGTGAGTATTATTTTTAACATTTTAAAATAATTATATTTAATGTATTGTGATTGATGTCGACAAAAGAATAATATTTTAGGTGTTTAAATGTTTTCCTTGATATTTTAAACATAAATTTATTTTAATTTACTGATAGTGTCAACATTCATATTGCTATGCACAAACCAGGAGTAGGAAAACAGTAGGTCTGTTGAATCACTTGAATCCTTAGTGTTTAAAAATACACCTGTTTTTGTTTCATTTAGATTGAGCGAGGATCTTATTTTTCGCTTCATGCAAACGCACGCATGACGATATATTAATACGCGCTTCATGTAAGCAGGTCAGGAACGACTGATGTAACGTGACGTCACAGCAACGTGCGTCGCACAAAAAACTAAATACCTCGGCGGAAACTATTGGAGTTCATCCACTATAAGATAGTAACGTTGTATGTGCAGGAGTGCTTCCCGCTGTACAAGAAGGTGAAGAAGGTGGACAAGTTGCTGCTGGAGTGCGAGCAGCTGTCGGCGGCGCGCGACTACCGCGGCTGTGTGGCCAGCGCGGGGCAGCTGCTGCGGGTCGAGGGTGACGTCACGCTCGTCGTGTTCGAGGCCAGGAAGTGGCTCTGCTCCTGCCACGCGAAGGTACGTAGTATCAAGCTAGTGTATTGTGAAGTTTTGCTAGAATCAACGCCGCCTTATGATTAAGTTTTATTCACGTAAGTAACTTACGCCCCAACTTAGAGTTACTAACGGTTACTTTAATCGTTTCTTAGTAAAGAATCACCATTCAAATTCTGTTCTATGAAGCGATTTAAGTAACCGTTAGTGACTGTAAGTTGGGGCGTTACTCAACTTGGGGGAACTCTTCTATTCAAAATTAGGACTATAAAACTAAATATTTCACGGATTCCTGAAGTAAAAGATGGTCTTTGCAGATCCGTAATATTGTTTTTGAGTGATCTACTCAATGAGCTTTTACTCCACACTATGGCGTAGACGAGAAAAAATCATACCGACTACATGTATGGGGTAAAGTTTTAAATTTTTTTGATTGATTTCAGTATACCACTTTGTAGTTTTAATAAATATTCATATTCATGACAGCTTTCTGGCACTAAGGCTCTCTGCGCTATCTGTGAACCTATAGACGTTCCGTGTCGAGTAGGGGGACCATCCATAAATTGCGTCATACAATTGGGGGGAGGAGGGGGTCGATGTCGATGTAGTGTGACATTGTGTGACAAGGGGTGGGAGGGGGTCCTAAATTTCGTGACGTCACATTTCAAAATCGAATAATTGGTATGTATCGTTAAATATCAAAAAATATTAATGAAAATAAAAGTTATTTCGGAACTGCTGTTTTAATTTAATAATTTCTAGATGAAAAATTTCATAATATGTGACGTCACACTAGGGGGGGAGGTCTCACAAATGTGACCAGCTGTGACAAGGACGGGGGGAGGGGTCAAAAAGTCATGATATTAGTGTGACGTAATTTATGGATGGCCTCTAGGGAACCCTAAAAGCAAGTTGTGTGTATGTGTGTGTTTGTATGTGTGTGTGTGTGTGTGCAGGAGGAGCAGTACACGGAGGCGCTGAGCGAGTGCGCGGCGGCGCTGGCGCTGCAGCGGGACGCGCGCGTGCTGTGTGACCGCGGGGACGCGCTCGTGGGGCTGGACATGTTCGAGGACGCGATCCGTTCGTACAAGGAGGCGCTGGAGCTGGAGGAGGGGCTGCAGCGCGCCAAGGACGGCGTCGCGCGTGCGCAGAAGCTGCAGAAGCAGTCCGAGCAGCGCGACTACTACAAGATCCTCGGCGTCAAGAGGTTCGTCGCTCTCCCCTCTGTCCACACCCCACTCTCCCCACTCTCCCCTCTCCCCCGTGTCGGCCTAGCGTGCACTTCAACTAAATCTGCAAAATATAAATTAAATTTAATGTTTTATATTATCTCGTTATACATATCGTTATTACCTTTGATGAACTTCATAAAAACGCTATTATTGTCCATAAAATATTTTTTGAAATATAAAAGACTTATTTCAATCCTACCAACATTACACCCAGTGCAGATTTAGTTGAAGAGCACCACAGCGTATTATCCAACTGTGACAGGAACAGGGTTATGTTTTTTAAGTGCACACTTTATTTTCTTATTTCACACTGTCTAGCCTTAATTATACTAAGGCTTAATTATTCTATAGGCTTGATGGATTTTAGCTTGAGAGATGTTAAATTCGTTAGATATCTACCTCTAAATGGTTAAAATTAAAATGGCCGATTTTTGATGCTGAAACCTATCAGTACAACTTACATGTTCAACTTCTGACAAGAAAGCCGCTATCGAAGTTTTATGCATCACCGGCAGTTAAACAAGTTCTGAACAAGCCCGCTCCTCAGACACGCTTCGCCTGGCGGGAGATCTTCTTTTACTAAAACTGAAAAACTGTGGTTTTGTAAGTAGTAAGACGTGTAAGTGATGCAAGTGTGTCGTGGCTGTGCTCGCAGGTCGGCCAGCAAGCAGGAGATCGTGAAGGCGTACCGCAAGGCGGCGCAGAAGTGGCACCCCGACAACTACCAGGGCGACGAGAAGAAGATCGCCGAGAAGAAGTTCATCGACGTCGCCGCCGCCAAGGAGGTAACACACACACACACACACACACACACGCGACAGACAACACCACAACTGAGCTGTGCGCGGTATCTAGTAGGCAATTCAACACATATTTAATTTGCTTGTTTTAGAATTTAATTATTGATAACCTAGTGGAGTCCTGTTATCCTTAAAGCACTTGTTAATGATGCCGGGACTTCACTGTCTTCGCTAAACGTAAAAACACCAGCGCCCTATTTGTGTTGTACGCTAAGAGTAACAGATGACACCACATGTATTTTTCAAAATAATGGCTTAGATCTAAAGATAAAACCTTTACGTTTCCTTGTCCCAAAAAGCCTCCAAGCTGTAATTTCCATCCGTCGTGAGGATGGTTGTTGATAATCCCCGTACATTGTCTGCAGGTGCTGACGGACCCGGAGAAGCGCGCGCAGTTCGACGCGGGCTCCGACCCCCTGGACCCCGAGGGCGGCGGGACCCCCTTCCGCGGGGGGCCCTTCCACCACTTCCAGCACGGCAGCCCCTTCCAGTTCAAGTTCCACTTCAATTGACCCTAGCCATAATTAGACTCTATCGGCCACTCTCAATATTATTTCTATCCGTAATAAGTAGCCTAGCCATCAAAAAGTAACAAATAAAATAATTGTTATTACGGATGGATGGATTATTGAAAACGGCCCCACATCGGTCCCGGATCTCCCTCGTGGCGGATGCAGTAAATCGATTACTTAAAAGAATATTAACATAATAATTGTAACCTCCAATAGTCTTCGTACTTTTTAACAGAAACAATGTTTTCCATGTCGATCGACCGTTCGGGTTGAAATACGAAACCAGTCGTCTATTTGTAGTGATTGGATGTTCATTTCGCATCATGTTTCGTTGAAGCGAATGTCTGTACAATTTTGCATTTTATTGTAACATATCAGTCGACGTCATTGCTTCATATCAGTTTGAGGTCTTCGCCATTTTCATTTGAAAATTTACAAACAATTTAGACTGACTAAATATTGGTAAATTGTTTCATGGTCCTAAGTCACGTTATTTAAGTGTATACTTACTTTTCCAAAAGCGTTGGCAACTCGGTAAAATTGAAAATAACTAAAATTTTATAATATGAGAAACTTGAGTAATATTGTCCAATGAAATGTTTTATTGGAAGTTGTCCTCAGGTCTATGTGGTTTCATTAGACATCACCTTTGTATTTTTATACCTTTTGTTGTAGACCAAATGTTCCGTTCTGTCATCTGTCCGTCTGTCCGTCTGTCGCTGTGTCACGCTCATAGATGTATCTATGGTCACACTCCAAGTACAAACGTATGCGACACTTTTGCTTCGGTGCCTTATGGATGTAGAAATATTTATTTGTCCCTTCATTTACTAGCAAGCGTTTCATTCCACTGCAGCACTATAGCAAATAAATATATTGTAATAGTTGAACTTCAATAGATACATTTACAGCCTTACTTATAAAAATCGACTAAACACCTTCTTAGCAACTGATTAGTTAATCACTTCTTAACGCCTTGAGCAATGACTAAATATTTTCTACTTAAAAACGTTAATTAAGCTTGACTTAGCTAATTAACGTTTAACTACCCAAACAATATTTTACTCTGTGGACACTGCCACATGTTGACAGCACAAAAACATTTTTTTGCTGCAAATGTCGTACATAAGGTTCATATTAGCAACATTTCATCAATAAAAAGTCAGCTGTCTTAATAGAACGTGGTGTTTTCGGTGTTTTGGTGAATTTTTGTTTGAAGAGTTTCTGTTGTGATTGTGACTGTCGGAATGTCGGTGTTAAAAATGGAAAATTCTACTAAAAAAAATATTGCGATTTGCTTATTGAGACGAACAAGAAAACTACTACTAATCTTTATTTCTTCTATTTCATTACGAAACGTACATAATATACCTAATTACCTAAATTCTTCAAAAATGTCCATTTTATTAAATTATTTTCAATCCACAACAACACAAAGAACTCAAATGAGAAACGACAAAATAATAAACCTTAGCCACCTTAGTAAAAAACATCGTTGACTTCAGTCCTAGGTAGATACGGTACAACAGATGTTGTGCAGTTGACCAGCTGACAATATTCAAGCCGCCATTGTGTTACTTAGCGCCCTAAACAAGGGTTCGCCATAGATTAATTTGACAGCTACTTTAAAACGCCTCTAAACAGCTGATTAGAGCTAATCAACATTTATAAGTAAAAAATATTCTTAAATGGCTGTTAAGAGTTTCTTAAATTTTAAGTAACGTTTATAAGTAAGGCTGTTAATGCTTAATTTAAAACAGATTATATGCGATGTTGCCAGATTTAATGTTGAGATATCACAGCAAGCTAGTCCACTAAATGTTCGCAGGAACTATACTTATGGTGGTCACTCACGGTCATTCCATCGCGTCATTTTTGGAGCCACGCCAAACGACATATGTCAAAATGGCGCGATTGGACATACAAATTTTTTAAATCACGCCATCAGTTTTTCACATTCACGATCAAATTTTGGCTGTATATCACGCCATTTGACGCGATGGACTGACCGTGAGTGGCCACCATTATATGTACAGCAAATGTTATCATGTTTAATATAATGTTATCAATATATCGGCCGCAATCAATTTATACACACATCATGTTGAATGTCCGTGCTTGCTGCTCGCATGTCCTCGAGTTTGATATTACTTTGTGACAATAATTTCATTTTAAACCAGATGTTTATAATATAAACTCGAAAAGACTTAATTGTACGAATTATTGGTTATCATTTCGCGACTTAATATCAGTCAGATTACTCGTATGTGTATATTATTATGTATATTGTATATACAATATGTACATGTGTATGTCCTAGTGAATGACAGGTGTGATGTGTGAGAGACGCGGGAGCTGGAGCTATCGAGCGCTCGTGCCGCCCCTCTGCCGCCCCCCTGCCGCCCCCGCCGCACGTCTGCCGCCCCCCGCATGGCAATGATTTGTTTATTTATTTAGTTGCGCCAACAAGGTGTATACTATTACATACAATTAATTTGCATAATTTTTGATTTATGGTTAATCGAAAGAATAATTAAAATGTGTGCAATTCACACGTGTTAGAAGTGAAACCTTAAAAAATTTTGTTTTCAAGATAATGAGACGAATGTAAAATTTCGGGAAGATAATTGTAGGTTTTACTATTCCACTCCACTCCACTCCACTCCACTCCACTCAACTCAAGTCAGTCTCCACTCATTTCTAGTCTCCACTGGACAGTTTCGTTTCATAAAATTTCAAGTCACCCTCGTACTAAAGAAGTTTTCACTTCAAAAAGTGACATACAATACTATTATTACAATTTAGTGCAACATGCAATTATACACAGTTACCAACGTCAAATTAGAACTGTGGTTAGAACATTATTGAACGATATATGATATATGATATGAACAACGTCATCTGTAGTTGCCACTACAGTATGTGGTGTGTGGACACTGCGAACTACCCTTCGGTTGAGTCTCGCTGTGGGGGCGAGACTTGAGTCTCTCTTGACTTGTTGTGGGGGGGGACTTGATGCGGCATCTAGTTTCCATGAGCGGTCTTCCATACATAGATGGCCCTTCCCCGTTAAGTTTAGCATGCCGCATCAAGTCCGCTGCAAGCATGACAAGTAAACTAGATCGTGTATGGCCAGCTAGGGGCGGTAGGAAGACGCGGGGCGCAGGCCCCCGAGCGACCGCCGGCCGGCACGGCGGCGCGGGGCGGAGCTCGCTCGGGGGCTGCTGTTACAAATAATTATTTTTAATAAGTTATTTTGTTGTGATTCTTACCTTTGTAAATATATAGAATATAAGTCATTACGAGAACATGTGCCTTTACTTTGTTTTGCCCTTGCCTCCCTCCGCCGCAGCGCCAAGTAGTATGGTCGGGGTGAACTATGTTACATGAACGTAGTGTACGTTCGTTCTACAGTTCTTACGACTTACAGCATGAGTTACGCGTGAAGGAACCCTTCAAGCAAATTACAAGAAAAGAAGATAGATGTTACGTATTATGATAAACATACAGAATAAGAGTCAGAGGGTTAAATTCATAATATATCCAAATATTAAGGGTACAATTACAATACAATTATGTATAATTATGGTGTCTATAATTAATGTAATTGGTTGTTACCGTGTTAATTATAGGAAATAAATAAATACAGATAGTCTCTGTATGCTGGGGCATGTGTTGATGTAAATGTAGAATGTTATAATTTGCCAAAGTTTGCTCTGGGCTTCACATGATTAGTCAAATATTAGCATACGACTACCACTTTCTAGTCAGTAGGTATGCTAGTATTGGTAGGTCTATAAGAAAAAAAACATAATTATTTTGTTTAATTGCAATTTTATATATTAAAATAAATAAGTATAAGAACTACAGTTGTCATGTCAGTCTTATAATTAAATAACTAAACTTTTCTAATTAACTAACCCCCGTATTCACAACATTGTAAGTGGTCCATTTGATGCGACTTCGCTCTTGGTTATATGACAAAGTAGTTTTTTTGGTACGTAAGTAAAACTTAGTAATGTAAAGGCCGCCTGACACTGAAGCTCCGCGCCTCACGCGTCCGCGGCGCCCCCCCCCCACAGCAGCCGCGCGCGGCGCCGGTCGAGCCGCAGGGCGCGCGCCGCCTTCTGGATGTCGTTGGACAGCCGCGTGTCGTCCTCGCGCCGCTGGCAGATGTAGCGCAGCGCCGCGCCGCACTCGCGGCCGCGCAGCGCGTACAGCCGCGCGGCCGGCTCGTGCGCCAGCGCCAGGCAGCGGCCCGCGCCCGGGATGCTGGCCGTGCTGTTGGCTGCCCCCGACCCCCCCGACCCCGCCTCCACCGGCCGCGCCGACCCCGACCAGATCCACAGCAGGCCCGGGTTCAACCCGCCCGTCCAGAAGTCATCACCTGACACACGGTTAAGGTACAGCTACCAAATTATCATTGCGATCAAGTCTTCCTTAGGGAGATCTCACATAGGTGTATTTTATGATTTGTCTAAAGCGTTTGATTGTGTTGAGTACAAGACACTTCGATTGAGCTTGACCACTACGGTATCAAAAACACATAACACAACTTGATTGCACTGTATTTGAGGGTCAGAATCGAAATTGTTAACATAAATGATACCAGATGATCAAGATCTCAGTCTGCGATAGGTGTACTGCAGGGCTCAATTCCAGGACCTTTTCTATTTCTAGTTTACAGTAACTGTTTGCTAATGATACGCAACGCATTGGTGATGCCTTTGGTGATTCTGATGTCTATGGTCGTCGGTGATCACTTACCATCAAGTGGATCTTGCTCGTTGTCGCTAGCTTGCGGGCTAGATACGTTATGGCTCGTATGTCAGAAATTATTTTACAAGCCAACATAAAAACAGAAATGCTACGAGAAGCACACTACGGAGACTTGAGAGGAAACATTTACCTGCTATAACATCATCAATCTAAAACCGACATACAGGAAGATTGAGGAAGCAATGTGTGGAAGTATACCTCGCAGCTGGTCGTCAGAGAGCAGCTTGGAGAGCAGCACGCGGCGCTGGTGCTGGTCGAGCAGCTCCACGAGCGCGGCGCCCTGCCGCCGGCACGCCACGCTGGCGCCCTTCCAGTCCACCGCCTCCCGCGACCACTGGTAGCAGCCCGAGCCCACGCGCGTGTAGTTGCCCTCGCACGGCTCTGCGATACACACACGACCATATCGAGTTAGTCCACTAGCCACTAGTTACAAAAACTACGGCGAAAAAACCGTGGTGCAGGACAGTGTGTCTCTGATTGTCAAGTAGTCCTTGTAAGTAGGTCCGTCGTCCTACCGGGCTTGGTGTCGGCGCCGGCCACCAGGTAGTGCACGCTCTCCTCCAGCCGGCGCAGCCGCTTCTCCATGAGGTCCGCGCGGTACACCAGCTTCTCGATGGCGCCCAGCAGGTACAGGTCCGTCTCCGACACCTGCTTGCCGGGCGGCGCGTCCACGCGGTCCGCCGCCCCCGCGCTCCCCGCCCCGCCCGGCCGCTGCGGCCGCCCGCCCCCCGTGCCCTGGGCTCCCGGTGTCGGCGGCGCCTGGACGAAAATTGGGTGTTAATATCTAAGTATGGTAAGTAAGGTCATGTTAGTTTGAATAATTATAGATTGTCAAGTGCGTTCTTTAGAAGGACTGCTATTCATGGGGGTTCTCTAATCTTAGTGCAAGATAATATTTCTTATAAAGACCGAAAAGACATTGTTAGTTTATCTGTTGAACGCACTATTGAACTGGCATGTGTGGAACTGGAGCGGTTTTTTATAGTCTGTGTATATAGGCCCCCCTCTGGTGACTTTAGTATTTTCGAAGATACACTGGAGGATGTACTTAAACGGTTAGTCTCTAAAAAAGAAGTAGTGATATGTGGTGACTTCAACGTAGACATCTTATTAGATAGTCCTATGGCTACTAGGCTACTAAGTTTGTTTAAATGCTTTAATTTAAATCCAATATTCAATGAGCCAACCAGAATAACTGACACTACAGCTACATGTTTAGATAATATCTTTTGCAATTGTGAGATTTTAAATAAAGAGATATTCAGTAAGTTGAGGTCAGACCACTGCGGACAAAAAAATTTCGTTGTATAATTCTGTTAATAAGAAAAAACAATTAATAAAATGTAGACCAATAACTAAAAAAAAGATTTCAACTTTTAAAGAGAAAATTCAATCAAAACTACAAACGCATTTAACGTTACAACAAAGAGATCCAATTAAACTATATAACACATTGTCAAATAACATAAATAATGAATTTAATCAAATTTTCAAGTTTAGGTATATAGATATAGCTAAAAATATTAAATTTAGTGATTGGGCTACTGTAGGTATTTATAAAAGCAGGAACAAGATGTACGATCTCTATGCCGAGAAACAATACAATTTTTCTCCATCTTTTCAGGAGCATGTAAGAAATTATTCAAAAATCTTTAAAATAGTTTGCATTCAGGCGAAATCAATGTACATAAAGGACAAGATTATTAACTCGGATAACAAAATAAAAACGGCTTGGAATATAATTAGTAGTGAGAATGGTAACGCAAGGTCCTGTGATTTCAGTTACGAACTGTTGATTAATGCACAATCACTGCTGATAAAGACGTGGCAAGTGAGTTTGAAAATCACTTCCGTAATATTCCTATAACGTTAACTAGTTCATTAGCTTCTTCGCCGACGGAAGCACTTTCTATATTAAAAAATCATGTTAATGAATGTAATATTTTATTTGAATTTAAACATATAACCACTAGAGACTTAATTAGCGCATTTCAGTCTCTGAAGGTAAAGAATACCGATGACTTATGGGGCATTTCGGTAAAAATAATACAGCATATTATAGATATTATAGCACCATATTTGGTCATAGTTTTTAATAAATGCATAGATCTAGGTATCTTTCCAGATCTTATGAAATGCAGCAAAATTATACCACTCTTTAAAACAGGCGAAAAAACCGATATTAATAACTATAGACCAGTTTCTATTTTACCAACTCTTAGTAAGATTTTTGAAAAAATAATATTGAATCAAATGCTGTCCCATTTCAACAATAATAATTTATTACATCCTGATCAATACGGTTTCACTAAAGGCCGTAGTACAACCGATGCAGGGGCTAGGCTTTTAAAGCATATATTTGAAGCATGGGAATCATCACAAAATGCCATAGGTGTATTTTGTGACTTATCTAAGGCATTTGATTGTGTTCAGCACGAAACATTGCTGTTTAAACTTGGCCACTATGGTATAAAAAACAAGGCCCTTAGCTTGATCGCGTCTTATTTGAGTGATAGGATACAAAAAGTTAGTATAAAAGATATTAAGTCATCGGGGTCACCGGCTGTGTTGGGTGTACCGCAGGGCTCGATCTTGGGTCCGTTTCTTTTTCTGGTATACATTAACGATTTACCACATTATGTAAAGAACCAAGCGGATATTGTACTATTTGCTGACGATACATCATTAATATTTAAGTGTGAAAGGAATAAAGTAAATTTTGACGACGTAAATAGTGCTCTTTCGCATGTGTCGCGTTGGTTCACTATCAATAATTTGCTTTTAAATGCAAAAAAAAACTAAATGTATAGAGTTTGTACTACCTAATGTTAAAAAAGTTAACAAATCTCTCAGACTGAATAATGAAATATTGCACATGGAGGAATCCACGGTCTTTTTAGGGGTGACCTTAGATAGTAAACTTCAGTGGGGCCCACATATAACAAATCTCGCGACTAAACTCGGTAGGGCTGCTTATGCTGTTAGGAAAATAAGGCAGTTTACTGACGTCGAAACTGCTAGGATGGTTTATTTTGCATATTTTCACAGTATTATGTCATATGCCATCTTGCTGTGGGGCAAAGCAGCCAGTATAGAACAAATTTTCATACTACAAAAAAGAGCTATTAGGGCTATTTATAAACTTAGATCTCGTGAAACTTTGCGTGACAAGTTCAAAGAAATAGGTATACTTACAGTAGCCTCACAATATATCTATAGTAACGTGGTTTTTATACGGAATAATATAAGCGCGTATAAACAAAATTTTGATATCACTAATCGCCAAACAAGAAAAATGCACCAGTTAGTAACGCCATCTTACCGTCTTTCTAAAGTGAAGCGATCTTTTATGGGCCGTGGTGTACAGTTCTATAATAAAATCCCAAAGTTAATACGTGATTTGCCAGTGGAATTATTTAAGAAACATGTAAAATCTCAACTTTTAGGCAAAGGCTACTATACTGTAGATCAGTACATAAATGACAAAGACGCATGGAAATGACCAGATCTGCAACCAGTTCCGTACAGGCTAGTGATACTTCTTTGTAAGAAATAAACCAATGTATTTTATTTTTAAAAGATGTGCTGAGGAGTTTCTTTCGGCTTTTCTTCTCCTCCATGACAAAGCACCTTTCCGAAAAGCTGGTAAATTAAAAAAATTACGTGCATAAGTGTATCAATGATACCTACATGAATAAATGATTTTGAATTTGAATTTGAATTAAGTAGGTATACTCTCCATCTCCAAGGGTTGACTGGTAGATAATGCCATTAGGCATAGTCTTAACTTATAACTTTATTGTAAAGTTTTACAATAAAGATTAAATTCAAGAGAGCAACATGTTTTTTACAAAATAGACAAAAATGTCCCACTTACGTAGCTGGGCTTAAATTTGTCCTTGTAAGGAGCGGGCGGGCGGTTGACGATCTTCCCGCCCGACGCCGGCTGCAGCGGGCCGCCCTCCCACTCGCTGTAGCTGAGCGGCACGGGGGCGCCGTGCGCCGGGGGACTCTGCCGGGGCGGCGGCGCCGGCGGGCCCTGCCGGGGCGGCGGCGGCGCCGGCGGGCCCTGCCGGGGCGGCGGCGGCGGGGCGAAGGGCCCGTCGATGCGCTCCGTCACGTAGTATCCATTAGCGGGGGGAAGCACCATTATTCGCCCTAATACATGACAATAATTTTATAACAAACTAGCTGGCGAACTTCGTGTCGCCTAACAATCCCCAATAACCTCTCCCTCTTTCTCTACCATACCCTCTCTCTCTCTCCCTTTAAGTTAATATTGGTTTCTAATTATGTATAATTATTTTATTTATTACATATTATTTTATTTATTTATTTTTAACTCAGAATACATTCCATATCAATAAATTCACCATATCAATAATAGATTTCACGATACAAAGATATAACGATAAAAGAATAAGCCCATTACATTAAAATAAATTAAATTAAATTATGTCAAAACCAATTAAGTCAAATCAAAACAAATTAAAAATACATTTCAAATATTAAAATTATAATGCAGTTTAAATATAAGTATACTAATTTTAAAAAATAAATATTAATTTTCACATTTCTGAGTTCGAAAATAACGAAGTTTTGTACAAACTTACATTTCCTGTTTTTACCCCTTAAGGGATAAATTTCCAAAAATCTGACAGCCTATGACACAAATAATGTGGTTTTCTACTGGTAAAATAATTTTCAAAATCGGTTCATAGTTCATACCAGTAGATCCAGAGAACAAACTCACAAACTTTACCTGTTATAACATTAGACACACAGTATAATAAATAAATAAATAAATAAATAAATAAATAACGCTTCACACTCATAGCCCCACACTAGTATTCCCTGTGTCGTGGGTGCCATGGACAACACACAACATAGACAAGGACATTCACACCCAGACCGAGAACAGAAATTCAAACTCATCATTTAAATTTCCGCCTCGCTGGGAATCGAACCCAGGACCCTTGGTGCGGCGATCCGGCATGGTAACCATTGCGCCACACGGGTCGTCAAATACATCGAAAAAAGTAAATGCAGGTTTTTAAGGTAAGTGGTCATACCATGTCTGCCGGAGTGCTCGGCCGGAGCCGTGGCCCAGTCCTCGAGCAGGGCGCCCCAGAGCCCGGCGGGCGCGCCGCACGTGTCCGCCGCCCCCTCCCCCTCTCCCCCGTCCGCGGTCATGTTGCTGCTGTGGGCGCGGCCGACCAGAGCCAACATCAACACCGCCACCGAGCATCGCAGGGATACCATCTGTCAACAGGTTAAAAATGTATCAAATTCAAATGTTCATAGTTAAATGAATACGTAGTTAAATTGTCTTTAACCTGAATATCAATTTGACCCCTCCCCCCGTCCTTGTCACAGTTGGTCACATTTGTGAGACACCCCCCCTAGTGTGACGTCACATATTATGAAATTTTACACCTAGAAATAATTAAATTAAAACAGCAGTTCCAAAATAAGTTCTATTTTCATTTCTTTTATTTAACTATACATACCAATTATTCGATTTTGAAATATGACGTCACGAAATTTAGGACCCCCCCTCCCACCCCTTGTCACACAATGTCACACTACATCGATACCCTATAACGTGTGACGTAATTTATGGATGTCCCCTAATGAATGTGTGATGTTGGTTTAGGATCTACATACCTACTTAGAATGAGTTACACCATGTTACACAATCTCATAGTGCTCTACATACATGTAAAGTAGGTAATACATTCATATAGGGGTGATGAAGAGTCGGATTCTCAGATAACATTGACAAACAATGACAGCAGGAGCCTAAATACTAATTAAATACTAATAATAATTTTTAATTAATATTTTTTTTTTAATAATATAGGGACGGCGAAGATCACGGGGGGGGGGGGGGAAATTTTCGGTTGGCCCCGGGCGGCGGAAGCCCACGCTACGCCACTGCCTACGCTGCAAATTATTATAGTATGAAGCTGACGTCGGTCGCGTACTAGGAAGCATTGTACAGGGGGAGGGGAAGGGGAACGGGAGGGCCATGGGGAGGGTAGGGGCAGGGGAGAGGGAGCGGGAGGGGCAGGAGGAGAGGGAGAGGGAATTTAACGGTCTCTGATTTGTTAAACCTACCAAAACTATAGGTGTACCAGGATCTGATGGCAAAATGGGGAAATTAAAATTGGAGACAACACACTCCCCAGCGTTGGGGAAACTAGAATAAAACTTGTTGATCCTTGATATTTTTAACAGTGTTAGTTTCATAATAGGCAATATAAATTATGTAGGTATGGTTTATTAACTTCAGATGAAAATATATAAAAGACAAAGCTACACATTTTATTAGACAAGCACATATTTTTTATATTATAATTAATTATTACAGCGACTAACAATAATTTATGCAACTATAATTTAAAATTTGCCATCTGTATACTAGTATTTTTTATTCATTTGATGAAGAGAACAAATAGATAATTAATAAATTGCTCCTCCACCGTTTCAGTTACGTGAACTTGTATGATGTAACTTTTCATTTCATATTCACAAAATTTTTGCTACCTTTAATTTGTAACAATATTTGTATTATTTATTTCACTTAATTTAATATCATTTGCTAATCTTACTTACATACAAAGAAATCATATGTAGATTATTTATTTACTAAGAAAATATAATCACGAAAAGTAAGTATCAAAACGAGTTAATCCTACAAGATGGATAATATTAATAATGCAGATTGTCGCTTAAATACAACTTTTTCCTCACATGTTTTTCAATAAACATTGAAAATAATATTTGCGGCTTGTGATCGTAAAGCTGTTTTCGGAGGTAAATCTAAAATAATTATACCTAATTTTAGAAAAAGAAAAATATTCCATGCAACTCTTTTTTTGACTTGACAAGCCGCTTGACAATAGTTAGTTTTAAAATTTTTCATTGCCATATTAAAAACCCATTTTTCTGCTTGTCAAAAATGCCATGAGATGCTGGTACACCTATATATAATCTAAATTTTACTAACAAAAAATAACCGACTTCAAAGTCTCAAAAACTACATAGTTGTCAGATCTCGTTCAAATTTATGTGAGACCACATGACAAGCGCCTGCTTTCGATTAAAAAAAGAATCATCGAAATCGGTTGTCGTGATATTGAGTTATTTGTCAATTTGTCGCGCACATCTTAACACAAATTTACGACTTATGTAGTTTTCTCATGGATGCCATTGTCAGATCTCAATAAAATGTATGTGGGACCACATGACAGCCACTAGCTTTCGATTAAAAAAAGAATCATCAAAATCGGTTCGCCCAGTCCAAAGTTCTGAGGTAACAAACATAAAAAAAAAAATACAGTCGAATTGAGAACCTTCTCCTTTTTTGAAGTCGGTTAAAAAGTTAAAAGTAACAACAAGGTATGTACATGAATCACTGATTAATTATTTGGCGATGCGAAGTTCGCCATGACAGCTAGTGTTAATTATTTATTTAATGATGCCAAAGACATATAACTTTTCACGAGCGTACATAAGTACACGATAATTAAAACGATACACGTTATTAAATTAATACCTTTATTTTTGAAGGTTTCACTTCCACCACATTTTAATTTTTTTTGGTAACCATACATAAAAAAAAACTTGCTACGGTACTTTTGGTATAGATTGAAATCATTTTATATGTCTATGCACGTTCTTACAGTGACATAATATTATATAACACTTTCTAACGACAATAACAATATGGCAACCGAAGCATAACAACAAACCAGTTTCGATGACACTGCATAACAATGAAGTCATTGGGAAAGTCTATTAAGTAGATTCAAACATTAATTATTGTTTCTTTTGTTTTCTTTCTATGATATTATTATTATTATTGTGTAACTTAGCTGTCCAATAAACATTACTTTTGATCGGGCGTTTTAATTTTAATTACATAGTAACAAAACGTAGTGATTAAGTACTCTGTGATATTAACATTTGACAGGCCGCGTTGCTTCAACACTCAATCCTCTTTTGGATGTATGACGTAAATCATACATATTTGACGACCCTGTAGCCTACTTAGTACCACCCTGCCTGCGAAGCGACGGGTCCCGGGTACGATTCTTGGCCGGGGCAGATATTTATGTGACAGATAAATATTTGTACTCGGGTCGTGGGTGTTATTGTGATGTGTTATATGTGTCGTCCTGCGTCCATGCCACCCGCAACACAGGTAAAAACCTACTGGCCTACTGCGAGGTATGAGTGTGTAAGCGTTTATATTCATTTTGGTCCTTCGAGTCGGATTTCAACTGTTCAACCTATGCTTTCTATACTATACTAAACTATACTGTGCTATAGACGAGTGCACATCCTTGAGTGGAGCCGCACGCCGCAAGGGTCACGGTGACATGCGGCGTGTGTCGTAATGTAATACGACCGCACGCGGATCTTACGCAACGGAGAAAGTGGTCGCGTGCCCGCTATCGCACCTCCGAGTAAACAATCGTGTACGATATCCGTCTCTGAGTAACGTGGGTTTCCCCACGCTCCAAATATCGGTTTTACTTTTATCGGATCTATCGTATGCAGGGCGTGCAGCTAACTGCAGGCTGTTCAATCGCATGTGTTCGGCAAAGTTAAATGATGAAAAGTTTGTCAAACTTTAAATCAAAAATACTAATAATTTCATTACATTCGTATTGATATTGACTAAGGCGTCAGATAATGAAGCAAGCATCTCTTTTAACTTCTCTTCCTACTAGTATTATAAAAGCGAAAGACTATGGATATGGATATATGGATTTCTTTCACGCATAAAGGACTGAACGAATTTTCATGAAATTTAGAACACAGGTACCGGTATACCATGCCCAAGACAGGATCATGATGATAGGTCACGGGGTAAAACTACTTTAAAATTATACAGATCAATAATATATTGAATTTGTAAAATAATTTCAATGCCTATTTCAGACCTATATAAGGGTGTTTTGCTGTTGGTAGACATAAAAGCGTAAAAAATTTTACCCAAAGAAAATAACGAATATCAAAGAAATAGTTATCGAATGACAATCCAATGATGAGGACGAGTATAGAATATATTATATTTTATATGTGTATATTAAAATCGCCATATTTATATCAATAACTTTTGAGGAATTCCTACGATTGCTCGTGGCATCCATCATCAAAACTGGATTTTGATAAGTATGGGACTAACTGGAACTATATCCATGTAGATACAAGGAATTAACGATAACAATAAGGTAACGTTGAGCATAATAATTCTTATTACTTGCATAAGAAAGTGAATACAATCTCACCTTTAAAACAAACCAGGCTGAGACCGGCTGTCGGCTGGATCGTAAGCTGAGCCGGCTTACACTTCACTTTATATTACTTAATTATGCACTTTCTAGAGAGAGCGTGCGCGCGTCTCCGTCGCCGTGTCCACACTGCTGAGTGCCGAGTGCTGGCTGCAGCGGTGACTGCGGTGAGCGGCGTCGTGTCGACTGTCGAGACAACAGCCGAGCCTCACCTCCATGTTAAATAAGCCAAGCCAGGCTTTGGAATTATCCCAATATCCGGTAATTTCTAAAATTATATGTAAACTTGTTTGCAAGTGAAATCTTTTACTCAGCTTTTAATCAGCACTTTTGATAACATCGCAGCAAACGAAAAGTTCCACGGTGTTTTGCTGTATAATGAGACACCATGTAGCCCGCTTGGTGATCTGGCCTGTGTGTAGAAGGTCCTAGGTTCAGATCCCGACAGACATTTAGGTATATGACAGATAAAATGTTTGAGCTCAGAGCGCGGGTGTTTTGTAATGATTTTAGTTCGCGTGAAGCTATAATGACCCATAGGGCCAACAGCAATCATCCACACAGATTGGATTCGTGGAGAAACCCCTACGGAGTCCGATTCTCACGAAATTTTTTGCTACGCACGTGCAAACTGTGGAATGAGCCAGGCCCGGATCTAGAGGGGGCGAACCGGGGCACCCGCCCCGGGCGCCAGTTACAGGAAGCGACAAAATGCGCCCGATGACCTATTTTTTTGGTGAGCGCCTGAACCGTAACCATTTATAGTACAAAACTCCGTAGGTCACTACCAAGTTTCTGCCCCGGTTATAGTAAATCGTAGATCCGTGCCTGGAATGAGCTTCCTACTGAGGTACTCCCGGAGCACTATCACATGGGGTTCTCCAAAAAAGGTGTAAAAAGAGTTCTCCTACCCGGCCGGCGATGCATTGGCGATTCCTCTGGTGTTGCTCATGTCCATGGACGACGGTAAACACTCACCCATCAGGCTATAAAAAACACTAGGTTAGAAATAAAAATCCTCATAATTGATCGTAACAAAAACTTTAATAACAATGAATAATTACAAATCACATTAAATTTATCATTAAAATTATTATAACAGGTAAAAGAACTTACATAAACATTGACAAAATTTTCTTCAACTAGGTACAGTACGGCCGACGTATCTTGCCGCGTCTGAACTTAGCGCAGAAGGATGCGCAGTAACAAAAGGAAATGCTCAGTACGCGGGGTATTATCTCAGTCACACGTTAGCATGTTCGTGTCGCTATCTCTGTCTTACTTGCGTTAAAGTTCGCAGAGCCTGTGTTCAGACGCGGCAAGATACGTCGGCCGTACTGTACATTTTAATTTCCGACTACTGCAGCTAGAGGCGAACGGAGCGTGCCTCGCAGGAGACAGTGTTCCGCTACCGGTCATTGTTATATTCTTTCTTAATTAATAATGTACACGTATTATATAATTATTATTACAATTCACCATATTAAATAAAATAGCTATAGCTTATTATTTACAATTGAATTTATTAAACAAGACATAAAAGTAACCTTAACCTACTGTACATCATAATTATTTAAATATTTTCTTTAATCTCTCAGATAGTTATACTATTTACATTCGTGTTGTTTACAACTAAGATAAAGATGATAATCAATAAGATCCATTGGTATTATTCAAAGGTACCGTTCAATATCTAATATTACAATTAATACTAGACGATTTGGTAGCACAATAGTAAGAAGATACCTTATATTACTTATCGTATTTACACATTATATTAGGAGTATTGTCTAACATTTAGCACAGACACGACGATGAGGGTAGGACAGACACCGCTAGCCGTTCGCTCGCCACCGCCAGAGGATGGGCCTTGCACCATCTAGTCACGGTCTGCATTAGTTTATTTTTTCCGCGGCGTTAGCAAGATTAGATGGCAAGTGAAGACGTTTTAAGCTTAAGTTTGTGCCCGTGTCAACCTTCAAAACATATGTAATGTTCCGTCTGCGTTGGCCACATCAACTGGCAACGGCGCGAGGTATCCGTCCTTCTCGGTCCATCAGCATCGTGTCCACGCAATGTCGGAGGTAAGCCTAACTTGGTCCACGGGCCTGCAGTAGGGGGCGGGGGCGGCGGGGGCGCTACAGGTGCGCGTCACGAATAGTCCCGCGCCAGCAGCGGGAGCGGCGCGCGCCCTGCAACCGACACCGCCACCGTTAGCTCGCCAACCATCGCTCTCATTAACCTCACACAGGGGGAACACGGTACCTAGTTTATCTTTCGATTGTATTCACGTTGACTTCCAGCACTTTAATTAGTAAATAGGGAAACTTTTACAGTCTAGGGGCAGTTCGCTGAAGAGTACGGCTCTCTCGTTGTTAAGCGAGCCGAGAGGGCGTCCTTCGCTGCGCTGCTCAGGGGCCGGTCGGTGGAGAGTCAGTGGTCGGCCGGCGGGGCGACGTTCCTCCAGGGCACTGAAGCGCTGGAGATGTTTTACCCTCGGGACAACTGACCAGAGGACCGCCCGAGTCCGAAGTCACTTCACACCATTTACATTCGTTTGCTTTGTTAGTTATTCTCGACAGTTTAAAATGTTCGTTTCGTTCGAGTGTTTTAGTCGTCACTTTGGTAAAGTGTAGGGAGATAGCAAGATTTTCGAAAGAAGGTAGGTATAATTAATAAACCAAATCAAAACTATTGTATTATAAGACTAAGTGTACGGTGCAACCGTGCATCTGCTGTGGTCAGCATTTACTCGAGCGCGTGCGACACAATTTAATTACAATTATTATGTTTTTTAGTTAGTTCGCAATCAACCGTCAAGGGTCGCGCGTGCTCATCTTTATCACGTCATCGTCATCAAGTTTCATACCAAACCAATTTACAGTAATACAGTTCACTGTTATACAAAAAGTCTTATCATTTTACTTCTACTAATATACATAGCTAACAAGAGCTCGTACATTAGTATATGGTCCTTCGAAAAAGGGGCTTACGTGTCGTAATAACCGCGTGTAGTGGAAAAATACCGCGTGAGCTGAACTAGTGTTATATCAAGTGTGTGGTAACATCAAGGTTATCAAGGACACTTTCAAAAAATATCAGGATTGCAGTGATAATATCAGGATTGCAGTGAGGAGTCTGGATCGTCGCCGCGTCGGGTGCAAGCAGGGAGCACGTCGGGAGCAGTAAGGATCCAGTTATCAAGTAAGATCGTTACATTTTAAATACCTTTTGCAAATATGGAAGATATTTACAAAACTCAGGTAGAGCTACATATGGCTATGTCCAAAATAGTCTCTAATATTAAAAAAGATTCCAAAGATCGTAAATCTGCGGATTATTTCAAGAGGCGATTGGAAACTTTAGATGCTTATTGGGCGAAGTATCAATATAACGATGATCTCCTTAATTTGGAAAAAAACAAGGCCCATCCGTATTTCACTAACAATGAGTATGAGCAGGTATTGGATGTTTATACAACAACAAAGTTATACATTCTTGAGGAACAGCAAGCTTTTATAGAAAGGAAAGCAGAAGAACCTACTGGTAACCCTCAACCAGCTCAACAAGGAGAGATGAGTAATCAGTCGGAACAATCAGGACAGTTCCAGGACTATGAAAACGCACGTCAATCAACATCCGTCAAGCAAATGTCTAGAGGGTCATGTAGTAAGCTGGATGAGATGCTGAAGCGTCAATCAAGTAACTTCAGAGCTTTTCTTCGAACAGTATCAGGTATCAATTTAAATATAATTACTCAAAAATGGGAGTTAGAGGACGCGCTACGTAGTTTGCAATCTCGGTGGTCAATAATAGATACACTGCATTGGGAACTGGACAGCGAGTTACAAGGGATGGATGAAGAATATGAAAAAGCTTACACAAATCATGAAAGTACTTACAACGAGTTGAAGAAAGAAATCAATTGCAAGTTGTGGTCGGTCTCGCACAAGGAGCACTGGACACCAAAGATGGAAATTCCCAATTTTAGTGGAAGCTACCAGACCTGGGTATCATTTAAAGATCTGTTTACAGAGGCCATTCATAATAATATTTCTATCTCAAATGCACAAAAAATGCAATTTTTAAAAGGTAAATTGAGAGGAGAAGCTGAGCGTTTAATACAACATTTGCCTATCAGCACTGAAAATTATCATATCGCTTGGGAAATTCTAAACAATCGTTATAACAACATAAGGTTAATATTTTCAACACATGCAAATAACTTGTTAAATCTGCCAGCTGCTCAACAAGCTTCAGTTAATAATATCAAGAAGATACATGACACTACTCAAGAGTGTCTCAACGCAATTAAAAACCTAGGAGTGAACATAAGTGGCTGGGATCCGTTAATCGTTCATATTTTATTACAAAAACTGGACACGGAAACTCACAACGGGTATTTAGACTCTCTAAAGAGCCCGCGTGATTTACCAAACCTACAGGACTTTTTAAAATTCTTAGAAAACAGATTTACAACGTTAGAATCTTCCCGGAAGAAACAGGACAACTTTAAACCTTCTCATAATTCTCAAAAACATATTTCTAACTTCAAACCTTTTAAATCAAATCATTATAATGCTAAACAATTACCTACGTTTAAAGGAGGTCAATCAACTTCTTACAATAATAATTCTGCGAAGTTATCATGTCCATTGTGCAAGGAAATGCATGGAATTTATTTTTGTAATAAGTTTTTAAACATGACACCACAAGACAAACGTACAACTCTAACAAGACTTCGTTTATGCCAAAATTGTCTTTATTCGCATGGCGACAAGGCCTGTACATCAGAAAAAAGATGCCGTGAGTGCAACGGTACACATAATACGATTGTTCATGAAGCATTTTCAAATAATTCAGCAGTAAATATAACAATTGCGGGCAAAGATCAAGCATCTAATGAAAAGTCAGTAATGCAACAAGGCACTAACATGAATGAAATATTACTAGCTACGGCGGTAATAAAGGTCCAAGCAGGGGACGGAACTTTACATAAGATGCGAGCGCTCATAGACCAAGGCTCTCAAATTTCCCTTATATCCGAGAATGCGACACAACTCTTAGCATTGCCAAGAAAGCGGTGTAAGGGAATAATATCAGGAGTTGGGGCCAAGGAAAGTAGTTGCAAAGGTGTCACAGAAATAACATGCAATTCGTTATATGGAAATTTTTCCTTCAAGACTGAAGCGTTCATCATGAACACGCTCATCAAGAATCTACCCAGTTACACGTTTAACAAGCCTACCTGGTCTCATCTGGACGGTATACAACTTTCAGACCCCGACTTTAATGTTAGTCGGCCTATCGATATATTGTTCGGAGCAGATGTGTATTCGAATATTATACTGGATGGGATTAGTCGATCAGATCAAGCCGGCCTACCTACAGCACAACAAACTCGCTTAGGTTGGATCCTTTGTGGTAATATGCAAACGTGGCAATGTAATGTTGTACTCTCTCCAATCGACGAAATAAGAAAATTCTGGGAGATAGAAGATATTTCGATCGGACAATCATCAAATTTATCAGAGGAGGATACTAAATGCTTGAAATATTACAAGTCTACTACAAAAAGGCGCGAAGATGGAACATATGAGGTCCGAATTCCATTTCAAGAAAATTTTGAGAAACAATTAGGAACGTCGAAACATGCGGCGATAGCTTAATTTCATCAATTAGAGCGAAAATTCAAAAATAATTGTAACATCGAACAGCAATATAAGTTATTTATAAATGAATACAAACAACTCGGTCACATGAAACTGTCTACCGGTAATCAGAAACCTAATTATTACATGCCGCACCATTGTTTTATACGTAATGATTCAACTACAACTGCACTTCGTGTCGTGTTTAATGCCTCGAATAAGACAAATTTAGGATGTAGTTTAAATGATTTAATGCTCAAAGGTCCAAACCTTCAACAAGACCTTCAATCTTTGATACTTAAATGGAGAAAATTTCGCTATGCCTTTACTGCAGATATAGAGAAAATGTACAGATTTATTTGGATGAATGAACAGGATCAACAATTTCAAAAAATAATATGGCGTGATTCTCTTGAATCAAATTTCAGAGAATATCAGCTCTGCACGGTCACATATGGCACCAAGGCCGCGCCATTTTTGGCTATGATGACGCTGAAGCAGTTAGCTGAAGATGAGAGATTAAATTATCAAGATAGTCAGGCTGTACAGGTTTTAGAACAATCATTTTATATGGATGACGTTTTACATGGGGCTGATACTGTAGAATCAGCTTTAAAATTGCAACAAGATTTGATCCTTTTGTTAAAATCGGGTGGATTTAACCTTCGAAAATGGAAAGCCAACTGCGACGAAATAACAAAAGATAAAACAGAGATTAAACAATCACAGGAGAACTTTGAGTTTAAACAACCGGAATCAACAAAAACACTGGGGTTACGATGGAATCCTAAACAAGATGTATTCACATTCCAATCACAAGTAGAACCAATGTCGAAGACACCAACCAAACGAGCTATGCTTTCAGATATATCCAAATTGTATGACCCGCTTGGATGGTTGTCGCCAGTATCAACCAGACTCAAATTATTATTTCAAAAAGTGTGGATATCTAACGTAAAATGGGATGAAAAGTTACCAGAGGATATTATAAAGGAATGGATCAAGATCAGGGAGGATATGGCATACATAAATCATATTGAACTATCACGTTGGTTATTCACTATAGAAGGAGAAAATCAAGTTGAATTGCACGGATTTTGTGATTCTTCGAATAAGGCATACGCATGTGTAATTTACTCTAAAACTACATTCAAGGAAGACGTCAAGGTCTCACTTGTAGCTGGGAAAGCCAGGCTCGTCCCAGCCAGTAAATCTATTTCACTACCAAGACTAGAACTATGCGGTGCCCTTCTCTTAGCTACACTCATGGATAAGGTACAGAAGTGCCTCGGCAATTACAACATCAAGGTGTACGGGTGGGTTGATTCGATGGTCGTTCTCGCATGGTTACAAGGGAATCCATCAAGATGGAAGCCATTCGTCGCGAACAGGGTGAGACGAATTACTGAGATTATACCTTCGAATCAATGGAGATACGTCAAATCAGGAGAGAACCCAGCTGATTGTGCCAGCCGAGGCATGAGTGTGGTTCAGCTGAAGGAGCACTCGTTGTGGTGGAAGGGGCCGTCATGGCTGCCTGAATATAGTATAAACCTGGATAATAACCAAATCTTCAAAACAGACGAGGAAGTTAAAAAATCTAAGCAAGTTAATTACCTAATAAAAACATCTAGCATACTGGAAGAGCTATTAGCAAGATATAGTTCTTTTCAAAAACTAACAAGAGTTTTAGCATGGATTTTACGATTTATCAACATAATAAAACAAAATAAAAAAGAAAAATTAAATTATCTTACATTAAAAGAAATTAATACAGCAAAATATACTATAATAAAATATGTACAACAAATAGAATTTACAAGCGATATAAATAACCTACAACAAAACAAGGCTTTGAGTGCTAAAAGTAAGTTGTTACAATTTAATCCCTTTTTGGATACCGAGGGTCTGTTAAGGGTTGGAGGAAGGCTGAACAAGGCGAATATTGATCCTGACATGAGGAATCCCATAATATTACCGCATAGTGGCCTTCTGACTAATTTAGTGATAGATCACGCACACATACTTTCTTTACATGGAGGCGCTCGACTAACATTAGCGACCATTCGTAAAAAATATTGGATCATTGGTGGCAACAGGGCTGTCAAGAGCCAATTACGTAAGTGCGTGACATGTCGCAAACACAGCCCAACAAAAATGACACAGTTGATGGCGGATCTACCTACACACAGATGCAACACTGCCAAACCCTTTTATAACACCGGGGTAGACTTCACCGGACACGTTTACATCAAAGCCAACAAGGGTCGTGGTATCAGGACTACTAAAGGTTACATCGCAGTGTTCATATGCATGGTGACTAAACTTGTTCATTTAGAGCTGGTCTCCGACCTCTCTTCTTCATCTTTTTTGGCCGCGTTGCGCAGGATGGCGGCTAGAAAAGGATCACCGCGACATATCTACTGTGATAATGGGACGAATTTTGTTGGCGCTAGTAATCTTATGACACAAGAATTTCAAAATATACTAGAGACGTTTGATCAAGATTTTATAACGGAAATTACAAACATGGAAATCGAATGGCACTTTAATGCACCATCTTGGCCTTCAGCAGGCGGTCTATGGGAGGCGGCAGTTAAAAGTGTTAAATTTCATCTGAGACGAGTGATCGGTGAACAGCGACTCACCTTCGAAGAGTTTTCTACGATTCTAGCTCAAATAGAAGCTGTATTGAACTCAAGACCTCTGTGCCCCCTGACCGAAGATGCCGATGACTTAGAATTTCTCACTCCAGCAAGTTTCATAAACATAAATCAGGACATGAATATCATGGAGACCGAAACGGACATGCGTACTCGATGGTATCTCACTCAAAAAATCGTTCAAGATACTTGGAAACGATGGCGTGTTGAATATCTCAGTCACCTGTCGGCACGAAGCAAGTGGAGAAATCAACAACCTAACATACAAGTCAATGATGTAGTGACGATTAATGACGCAAACCTACCCCCTGGCAAGTGGGCGGTGGGACGCGTTGTTGAGCTACATCCCGGAGATGACGGCCTAGTAAGGGTGGTAACATTAAAAACAAAAAGCGGTTTTATTAAACGACCAATTATAAATTTATCAGTTCTTCCTGTCAACAATACACGTACCGAACAAGAGGCGGAACCGACTAGTATATCAAATAACAATAACAAAGGACGGGTGAAACGATCAAGTTGCAATTTCTTATCTTTATTTACTTTACTATTTTTTATGAATATTTTTGGCACAGTTCAATGCTCGTTTAATATATCGGCTCTAAAAGACGAACAAGGTCTGTATTTTGATAAAATTTCCGATATGAGATTAATACGAGATGAATGGAAAATAGTTACATACTATAACATGGATTCATATTGGCAAGGAATGACAGCATGCAAGAAATACATAAATTACTTAGAACAGATTTGTAATCAATTAAAAAATGTTTCTCATTGTGACATAATTTCAATACAATTGCAACAAGAATACACGGAATTGGATTACTATAACCAGCTGTTATTGAGTCAGCATTCCAACACGCGTCGGGATCATCGTAAGCGCCGGGGCCTTATCGACGGTGTCGGGTATCTGGCCAACAGTCTGTTCGGAGTACTGGACGAGAGATTCGCCGAACAGTATAAACACGATATACTATTGATTCATGACAACGAGAATCATTTGGCGGCACTTGTAAGAAATCAAACGTCTATACTAGAGGCTGAATATAACATTTTGAAAAGGAGTGAAGAGTCCCTTAATAAACAACATAAGATGTTGAACTATTTAACACAGCAATTTGAACATTTTCGGAATGTGTTGAAAACGGAACAAGAGAAAAACCTTATGAATAACGATTTTACACTAGGTGCTATTGCGGCAAACAATATGCTTAGACAGTTATCTAGTGTGCAGGAAAAGTTATTGGATACTTTAACAGATATATACCAAGGCAATCTTAATTTTCATTTAATTTCTCCTGAACAACTTAAAGAAACATTAAATAGCATATCAAGTCATCTTACAAAGGATTTAACACTACCTATTAATAACTTACATAATGAATTTAGAAACATCTACAATTTATTGAAAATCAAAGCAAGGATGTCAGAAGATTATTTATTATTTGAGCTACGGCTACCTCTTGTGACCCGGGACCCATATGAAATCACGAAAATACTATCAATCCCGCACGGTATTGGTAATAATGTTATGGCTCGAATTGTACCTGTAGCAGATTACGTGGCTATTAATTTAAGAAATGAACAATATCTGATCATGTCGGAACAAAATGTCAAGTCATGTCAACCCGATGGAGGTAGTGGATACCTGTACTGCTACTCAAAGGGACCGGTTTATCATCTCAAGAATAATGAAAATTTATGTAACATAGACCAAAGTACGAGAAAGTGTCAAATTAGTTATACTACATGCACCAATGAATGGACAGAAATGAGTAAAATAAACACTTATATATACTTTTGTTGTGGAGTATGTCATGTAAGAA
The DNA here is from genome assembly GCA_911387775.1 of Thymelicus sylvestris. NCBI lineage: Eukaryota > Metazoa > Arthropoda > Insecta > Lepidoptera > Hesperiidae > Thymelicus > Thymelicus sylvestris. The sequence continues at coordinate 19,405,779 of OU426889.1, forward strand.
TATTATGTGAAGATCACGCGACGGTTAGAAATATCAAGAAGGCAGGAATATTAAATATTGATCAAGGATGTGTAGTTAAAACCGAAAATTTCACGATTTACGCACATAATGAGGGTTCCAGTAACCTAAATATTATAAATAAATTCTACATGCAAGAAACAGAACCGATCAATCACATCATAAATATAAGCATTCCAACTCCTCTGTCGCTCAACTACTCATTGAACTCAAGTGAAATACAATTGCAGAAGATCAAGGAACAGATAAATAAGCTCAAGTCAGATGAGAGTCTCTATCAACGCATATCATATCATGATGTTCACCATTATACTGCTATCTATGTGATCATGGGAATTGTATTGGTTGTTGGAGTGGCTGTCGTTGCGGGCAAGGTCCGTAGCAAGCAATGGACGCTGTGTCAGGGGGCAGTGGCCAGGGTCGAACAAGCGATCCCGGAACCCACGGTCACCTTCAGGTCTGCAGTGGCGAGTCCATCGGGTCAACGATCGAAGCATAGTGTTAACAGTGTTGGTGACATTGATCGATACGATAGTGAATGTGTTAGTGAAGTGCGGTGTCAAAGTGAATACAGTGTTCCTCAAATTCCCCAAGTGCATAAAGTGAACAAGTGTACAACACCTATGCCTAGGAAGATAAATTTCACTTAGGGACTTTAATTGCTTAAAATAAGGACCTAATGGAATCACCTTGTAAAATCAGCACTCATAACAATGCACTTCATGCACATCACTTCACCCTTCATCTTCTGCCCTTGGGAGCATGTACGGTGCAACCGTGCATCTGCTGTGGTCAGCATTTACTCGAGCGCGTGCGACACAATTTAATTACAATTATTATGTTTTTTAGTTAGTTCGCAATCAACCGTCAAGGGTCGCGCGTGCTCATCTTTATCACGTCATCGTCATCAAGTTTCATACCAAACCAATTTACAGTAATACAGTTCACTGTTATACAAAAAGTCTTATCATTTTACTTCTACTAATATACATAGCTAACAAGAGCTCGTACACTAAGTAAACAAGTAAGGTTCACTCAGTGGTCGGGCGAGCATGGTCAGAAGGCAGATTTCCTCTGCCTTTATTCTTATTATAGATGGTTTCCTAAAATAGCCGCAAAGGGGAAAGCTTGGGAACTTCTTGGCACCCTTTTTGTCGCAATCTTGACTCTTGATGATAGAGTGACCAACAACTACACTGCGCACCGCCTAACATCTTGTGGTGTTCCCACAATGATGTAAAGTGCTCCTGAGTTGACTCCCGTCTTAACGCGCTAATTCTCGCTGTCTTATTTCACAGGAATAGTACCGTCTTCGTGTTACCGTGGAAGGTTGCCCTCGTTCTTTCCGTCCCCAAAAAGGGCGATTTCATTGACCCGTCTAACTACAAGCCTATTGCGATAACTTCCTTGCTTGCGGAGGTAACGGAGCGCGTAATTTACACGCAGCAACGAGGAAGCACTGGCAGTCAGCCTGGATATCGCGGCCTTTGATCGGGACTGGCACAGGGGCCTTCTCACGAAGTTACCATGGTACGAGGTTATGCAGTTGAGTAGCCAGTTTTCTATCTGTGCGACATAGTTATAAAGGTCGACGGTTGTTGCTCAAAAATAAAACCTTCAAATGCTGGCGTTCCCCAAGGGTCTGTGCTATCTCCTACGCTGTTCACTCTGCATATATGACATGCTGCAGCATGCGAGTCACATCCATTGCTATGCAGATGACAGCACAGGCATACTACACAGCTTCCGCTGATTCCTCTCCTCTAGTCAGGCCTCACATGGAGTACTGCTCCCACCTCTGGACAGGGACAATACAACCAAGAATCACTCACAAGATACAACACCTGAGTTTCAGAAGAGACATGTGTAATTACCCTCGAATAAATGCATTTAATTTAATTTCATTTCATTTCATTTCATTTCATTTCACATCAGCTCCCTCTGCGTGTTCTACCAACTTCAAAACGCTGAGTGCTCCGACGATTTGTTCGACTTGATACCTACTGCGTCTTTTCATCATTGCATCATTCGCCGAAGTGTGATGTTCCATCCATATCGATTGGACTCGTGGAAAACCTCTGCGGTCCGATTCTCACGATTATATTTTTTGCCACGCACATGCAAACTGTAGAATGAGCTTCCTTCTGAGGTATTTCCGAAGCGCTGTGACATGGGGTTCTCCAAAATAGCGTAAAAAAAGTTCTCCCAGGGCCGGCGTTGCATTGGCGATTCCTCTGGTATTGCTCATGTCCATAGGCGACGGTGACCACTTACCATCAGGTGGCCCGTCTGCTTTTTCGTCAGCCTTTCAGCATTTAAACAAATACATTGAGTCAAAAGTTTCAGTATCTAGTATTATGTTGTAGTATTTGTAATGTTAGTACAGGTTAGTTTCTATCCTAGCCTAATTTAATCTAATGTAAGTAATAATGTAATGCAATAAAATAAAGGTCAATCAAGATTACTGTGTTGATCTTACTTGACATGAGTGTAGTGGCGGTAGGGATGTGGCGGAGTGGTGTGGGGGCGGTGGTGAGCGGTGAGTGGTGGTCAGAAGTACACTGTGAGGTTCATGTGTTCGGCGGCGGCCGTGTTGGTCGCCTCGGCCACCGCGCGCCGCTCAGCGCCCTCCTGCGAACAATACACACCACGCGCCGGCTGAGACACCACACACGACCCGACACGACACTCGACAACACCTCCAGAAATATAAATACTTCAGTCATTCACATCGGACACCGACCCTCTCCACTCATCAATGTCGGCGTCAGGAAAGGTTGTACTTTATGAGGGTTATTTATGGGTGAAGAAGAGGAGATGAAGGAAGAAGACTAACTCACGTCGTGCGGCGCGGCGTCGTCCCAGCTGAGCTTCTTGACGCGCGCGGGGATGGTGGCGGCGGGCCAGGCCACGCCCGAGCGGCCGCCCGCGCGGCCCGCCAGGTGGTCGCTGAGCGCGCCGGCCGCCGCGCGCTGCGTCAGCTCGCTGATGAGCGCCGCGCGCTGCGGGCTGCCCCCCGCCGCCCCCACACCACCCGCCGCCGGCGCCGGCCCGATCTTGGTGCGCGACACGCGCTGCGACTGCCGCGCGCCGGACTCGTCTGCGGGCACAAGAGGTAATCGTGTAGGCTGAGCGCCATGGATTCCTTGGTGCGCTTGTTGGATTGGATTTCCTTGGAGTGGATTTCCTCCTACACCTATTTCTCGTTTAACAGATCCTCTGCATAATGCTCTTAGGATACAACTTAACAACAAGGGAAAAACGCGCGTAGGCAGTATATCAGTCATCGCTATGCAAGGTGCTTCAAACACAAAGGTGTTAATTTTCGGCAACAGGGTAGGTTTTCTCTAAAGTAAGTTCTTCGTTGAAACCGAAATGTATTAGAGGGCTACGTACTGCGGTTGGCGTCGTTCCGAAGGTCGAGGCTGGAGCTGGAGTCCAGGATGGTGCTGGCGCCCGCCGACACGCTGAGCAGCGAGCCGGAGCCCGCCGCACCCCCCGCGCCCTTCTCCCCCGCGGCCGCCGGCGCCGCGTCCGCCGGGCTGCTGCTCTTCACCTGCCGGCGTCGACTGCTGCACGCGAATATTCTAGCATTAATACTCAAAAGGTATCGCCCAACGGTGTGATGTGTGGCGTGTGGGGAGGTGGGGACTGACCCGCGCACTATGTAGCAGAGCAGCGCCAGCACGAGCAGCGCCAGCAGCGCCAGCGCGGCGGCGAAGGCCGGCAGTACGGCGGCGCCCCGCGCGCGCCCGCCCGCGCCCCCCGCGCCCGCCACCAGCCGCTCGCTCACCCGCACCAACACCGGCACCGACGTCTGCAACATCGCACCGACACATCATATCATTTAAGTGATTCATTAAGGTCTCCTTAAGTTTCTTCCATCCTAGTTGAGGTGTAGTTGAGGTACCTGTCGGGGCGGGTTGCCGGAGTCGCGCGCCGTGGCCACCAGGTGCAGCGTGGAGGAGTTGAGCCGCGGCACCGCGTCGGGCCGCAGGAACACCGCGCCGCTCGCATTCACGTAGAACAACCTGCCGGCGGGACACAACGGGTCACCAGCGTTCTCGACAGTTTGACCTTGTTTACATTGGATACAAACAGTAATGGACTCACTCGGCGTCCGGGCCGCGGAGCGTGAGGCTGACGGTGTCGGGCTTGTCCCCGTCGAACACTTCCAGCTTGCCCACGGGCAGCCCCGCCCCGTCCGCCGCGCTCCCGGTCCCGGCGGCCCCGTCCCCGTCCAGCCGGAACTCGTACTGCGGGTAGCGGAACCGCGGCTCCCACTCGTTGACGTTCTGCACCGATATGTTGATGGTGGCCGTGTCGTTCTGCAGCGACACAACGAGTGCGTTATGGTACGGTCGAGGCAAACATCGCGGGGTAAAGGGGTAAGGGGGGACTGGGGACACTCACCGCTATGCCGTCGGTGACCATGACCTGGTAGCGGTAGGTGTCCGTGGTCTCGTAGTCGAGCGGGCGGCGCAGCAGCAGCTCGCCCGCGCTGTTGATGGCGAACTTCTCCAGGAACGAGCGCTCCGACACGTAGAACTGCAGCGGCGGCGCCGCGCGGCGCGGCTCCACGTGCAGCGTGGCCAGCACCGTGCCGGGCGGCGCGTCCTCGGGCACGGCCGCCGTGTACCCGCGCCGCGCGAACCGCACGCCCCCCACACCCGCCGCCCCTCCCGCGCCCGCCGCGCCCGCCGCGCCCGCCGCCCGCGACACCGCCAGCGTCGCCAACGCGTACCGGTCCGGGTTGTCCACCTGGCTCGCCTGCACACACAAGTGACCCAGTACGATATACTGTCACATCTCACAAAAGATTCACCCTGTAATCCAAAGAGAGCGGTGAGGTACCTTAATGACGAAGGTGATGGGGAGGTCAGCCTCGAGCAGCGCGGCGGTGGCGGCCACGCGGCCCGTGTCGCGGTCCACGCGCAGCAGCGCACCGCCCCCCGCGCCCGCCGCGCCCCCCGCGCCCGCCGCGAACTGCAGCGGCGCGTCGATGCCGGCGTCTTGGTCGCGCGCCGCGATCGGCCCCGGGGACGTCTCCAGCACCGTGCCCTGGAATACGACAAGCGTTCATACACTTTAAAAGATATCTAAAAAGGACCTGGGGATTGAAACGATTGCATTGCTGATTTTCAATCCAGCCTCTCAGGATCGATAAGAGCTTCAGTGACCCTGTATTCAGTCCCAATTTTATTGACGGAAGGCTACTCACGTCGGTGGCGTTCTCCGGCAGCACGGCGGTGTAGTGGTCGTGGCTGAACTTGGGGTTCTGGTCGTCGGCGTCCAGCACCTCCACGTGCAGCGTGGCGTCGGCGTGCAGCGGCGGGGAGCCGCCGTCCTGCGCGCGCAGCCGCACCGTGAACTCGCGCAGCGTCTCGTAGTCGAGCGGGCGCGCCACCACCAGCGTGCCCTCCAGCTCGTTGGCGAAGGCCACGTGCTCGGCGCCCGGCCCCGGCCCCGGCAGCACGGAGTAGTGCACGGTGGCGTGCGGGCCCGGCTGGTCGGGGTCCGTGGCGGCGGCGCTCAGCACGCGCGCGCCCGCCGCCGCCAGCTCCGACACGCGCACGCGGTACGGCGCGCCGCGCCACGCCGGCGGGTTGTCGTTCACGTCCCACACGCGCACCGACACCGGGATCACGAAGCTCTGCGGGCGAGGGCACGGGCTCAGTTAGCTAGTGTAGGACGCCTAGCCTTAAGGTTAGGTCAGTGCCGCAGTGCGGTACTCACGGGGTCGGCGGTGTGGCGGCGGTCGCAGCGCACGTTGACGTACACGCTGGACGGGCCGGCGCGCTCCTCGCGGTCGAGCGCGCGCAGCAGCGTCAGGTTCTTGGAGCCGGGCGCGATGCCCACGGCCGCGTTCTTCTCCTGCAGCGACAGCGAGATGTCGCCCTCCTCGTCGCGAGGGTCGCCGTTCACGTTCAGCGTTCCTGGAAACACGCTCCATCGGTTTATTGATTCCGTCTCATGAGTTATGGCACGTGATGTCTTGTGGTAATTTAGATGAAGATATCCTCGAACGTACCTATAACGCTGCCGACGGCGGTGTCCTCGCTGATGAAGAAGCTCTCCACGGCGCCGCCGTTCATCAGGTAACAGCGGCTGTCTTGGATCGCTGCGCACAAGGTAACGCTTTTATACCATACCAACATAAATTATTAAATGTACCTATCTACTGCCAGTGCGTGCGATAAAACTTACATAGCAACGCTGGTGTACTAAGTACTAGATACGCATATAGGGTCACCCAAAAATTACACAAGATTTCAATTTGTTAGAGGTTTTTTTCACTGTAATATAATTATTGGAATGTACTAGCTATACTCAAAGAACATAAATATTAGGGGTACAATACAATACAAATATTCTTTATTTGTACACCAGAGATAAATACACAGTAAGAAAAAAACAAGGTACGGTATACAAAAGGCGACCTATCGCTAAAGCAGCGATCTCTTCCAGGCAACCTTACGGAAGAGGATAGCACAATACAGAGAAAGAAAGAAAAAGGGGTAGCGGTGTACAAAAAGTATAAAAGAAAAACGAAATGATAAAATGATGACAGTCAAGAGGAGTAAAAGAAAAGGTTATTGCTTAGCAAGATAGAACATCTTTAACTTGTTTTTTAAAACTATCAAGAGACGGAGCACAACGGATTTTATATGGAAGAGATTTCCAGAGTCGTACAGCGGCAGTAGTGAAAGATTTAGCGTAAAAAGAAGAAAAGTGAGTTGGCATTAAGAGGGAAAGATTGTGAGAGGAACGGAGCGTGTGGATTTGGATTGAACAGCACACAGTATAAAGTACAAAGAATATGGACGTTCCGGCGAAAACGAATTGGGAGCCACTTGAGACTGTTTCGATAGGAGGAGATTTGCGGAGGCCAAATTTTGGAGACGCTCAAGTTTATCTAGTTGCTCCTTAGGGGCAGGGTGGTCAGGGGTATACTGGGTTTTACGTAGAAAAGCGGATAAGGGGATGTGGCGTCCACAAAAGTTACTGCTAGACGAGCCTAATGTTCGAGAAGTACAGTCCAATCAATATTCCTATTCCTAACATAATATTTTGTTCGAAACGAGTGAATTTCAACGTCTCAATTGTTTATTAAGCTTCAATTATCTGCGTCAATAACACTTTACCACGCAAGTCGCAGCAAGTTCAAAATTTTGCATAATTTTTTTGTCCACCCTATGTAAATAACAAAACTCAAAAATAGTGCCTACTACGAATTCTAAGGAATGGAACTAAGAAACAAGAACAAGATGTAATAAAAAGAAATACCAAATATGACGAATCACCAGTCCCACTCCATGCATATTAATGGTGTCCTAGAATTGTGTGTAAGTAGGACATTGGATTTTGTTGGCACAAGCTTCCTTTCATCCATCCTTTAAACCATCGAACAATGCTTGAATGATAGCGTCGATTGTAATAAGTTTAATGGATTCCAAAGCGCTGGGCCGGGTGCTGTGTGGGGTGCCGGGTGGGTCCACTTATCAGCGGGCCGCGGGACGTCCGGTCGGGAAATGAAGCGGTTACCGGCGCGGCGTGGGGGTTAAACCACCGTTTGTAATAGCTAGAGGTAATCGTGTTCAATGGGTTTTAAATTCAGTGTGGGTCATGTGTGCAGTTATAATTTTGTAACAATAAAGATAAAAGCGAAATATAACGCTGCCCTGTCGCGCTATCGGTCGTCGCCTGTCGCATCATAGCGAATGTCTTAAATACATAGGTAATTTACCTGTAATGTAGTAGTATGTATAATGTTAACTTTTAAATAACGCAATGATGTTAGTTGCTAGTGTTACATTTGACTGATATGGAAGTTGCTAATAGTGTAATAGTAATAGTGGAGTGTGTGCAGTGTGCACGGGCGGTGTCGTGCTGAAGCGCAATACACGCGGATACTGATTGTCAGGTGTAATTGCGATTTAATATTAATATTAATATCGATCAGTAAGGCCACGATCACGTTGTGCGCTCCTGCGGTCGGCGTGTGCCTAGTTACACCGTTCCCATACCGATCTCTAGGTGTATGATGAACTAGTGTATGACTTATCACAAACTACAAGCAATTCGGGACCCATTGTATTTAATATCGTAGTGGCGCTGTTTTGTCGAACCGATCGCTACAGTTTTTTATAGAGCAGTCTCTGGTGTTGGCACATAGCACTACTTGGAAGGCTGTGGTCTTCTTCTGTGAAATCATAATGAAATGATAGTGATCTCGGCGCGGCGCGGCGGTAGAAAACACCGTCCTGCTTCGTATATTAATACGAAGCAAAGATTGCACATTAGTGCAATTATCCGGTGTCCCTTCCTACCGCAGGAAATTCTGTCTTGGGTGGCACACTGAGGGAACCTGAAGAGTTCCCAAGACATACATTGGGCATAACAATGAGAGAGAGAAGACGTGATTGCAAACGCGGATCAGAGTTGAATCGAAATATATTTAAAAAATTAAGTCTTCGCCTAGACGACACTCTATTTCAAGATTTTCAAGTTTCAACAAACTTAAAAAAAACTGACCGTAACTCAATGAAACTCTGAGCTCTTAAATTGTGAGTAGATACATACCTACTTAATATAATCATGTGGAAAGAATGCGTTGCATCGTTGATGCAAAATGTTACATAAAAAGATTGTTAATTTAAAAATGTTATTAAAAATACCCGTAAATACAATAGATACATTGTGTTCGAGACATTATCGTATTGATATGCGTGTAGCGGTGCGTTAAACAATTAGCTAAACCGCAAGCCGTCGACTTGGCTGCGTTATGATGTGAGTTGTGGGCAGGTGATCAATTCATCAATTACTGTATCGAGGCGATGCGTGTCATGCGTGACTGGCGAATGGCGGGACTGGCAGTGACGCGACGCTCCACTTGTGGCAAAATACATATCGATTACCTACCTTCGTAGTTCGTTTGTATATTTGGAGTTGTTGTGATAACAAAGAAAAGTGCAATGACAGAAACTGTAGCATGCGCATTGCGCAAGGTAAGTATTACATGTTAACAAACGAGGTGTGTCATGATATTGTCATGAATCGGTCAGCCAAAGGCGATGCTTTTGTTTGTAAATTGTAATCTACCTACTATCTATTAGATGAAAGTTCTAGCTCAGAACAGCACGATTTTGGCATTTTTTTAACAAAATGTACCGGAAACGATGGCCCTGTTGAAGCGTAAAACATAATAAAACATAGATCACGTCTATCAGAATATAATGAGATGATGAGGATAATGGATGGACGTAATGGAGGAGCTTTCTTCACTCTCTCCGGCTCTCCGCTGATGGCCGGTGCGGTGCGGCGCGGCGGCGCGGTCGCACGCTCACGCATACCCATGAGTAACTGCACGCAAAGTGCACTCGCGTAACTTAATGTAAAAATGATTGGTCTTCTTCATACAATTCACAATAGACAATTCGTTTTCATAGTGTCTCTAAACTCATTTTGTATTCGATACCAGTTTAGACACAACATAAACTTCAGTAATTTGCCGCCACGGACCTAAAATCTTTTTTTTAGGTCCGTGTTTGCCGCACTACGGTTGGGCTCATTAATAAGTAGGTTCCTGGCGTTCCTGCTCGAAGAATGATAGTCAGAATGAACTAACTAAGTGAGTAAGCGTGGAGATAACACAGAACACACATTGTGAAAATAAATACTAAAGGATTATACTCGTAAGGTCAAAAACGCATAAAGTCAAACACGCATAAAGTCAAACACTTACCATGTCAAATCCGCACAACGTCAAATACGCACAATGTCAAACACGCACAATGTCAAACACGCTCAAAGTCAAACACGCATTTGGTCAACCCTCATTTGGTCAAACTTTCCCTGCTCGTCGTCCAACCTGCTGAACAATGGAGGTTATACTATACCCTGTATAAATACTAGTAAATACTAAATACCCTCGCTTCGCTTCGGTAAAACTTTCGTTAAACCCACACTCGAATAAAATAAAATAAATGAATGAGTAAATGAATGAGTAAGTAAATGAGTTAATGAATGAGTATTTACTCATGAAATTTACTGAGTATTTACTCATGAATGAATGAATGGAGGCTAGGTTCACAGGACCGTGCGGTACAAGATCTAACAATATAAAGGCTACGTTCATATGACCGCGCGGAACGATCAACGCGCGGTCATATTATGATGAACGTAGCCTTTTATTTGGTTGCATCTTGTGGGACAACTCACCGCGCGGTACCACTTGGTCATGCGGACCTAGCCTTAATTCATGAGAAATATGGAAATAAATAGGGAAAAAGAGTGTGGAGGGAGAAGGAGGGCGGAGAGGGATAGGGATGGGCAGGAGGATAGGAGAGAGTTCAGCGGTACGATGTTTTCTGGGTCATCTAGTATTTTATTAACACGAAAACTTTTATGTACTGCAGAGTGAAAACACGCTTTTAGGTCAAAGAAAAATTGCCCTTTAAAAAAAAACAGTTAAAATAAAGTTTTATTGAAAATTCTACTTAAACAAATTATTTAACAAAAGGGTTTCCTTATGACAAAAGTTTAATGCCACAAACACAAAAATAATATTCTATCTTCGATAAAAAAATGTATTAACTGTTGCAAATTTATTTTTGAAAAACATTGAAGAATACAAATTTTAACAAAAACTGCAACGGAGTAATGTCGTTGTTTTTTAATTTCTTTGTGTATTTTGTCAATGTTTTATCAAAAGCCATTACAGACTTTACACGATTTTTCTTTGAAGAGTAATAAAAATTATTTTTGATGACGTAATCGAAATGTTTAGACTCTTTTAAAATGCAATAAACAAATAATCCAATATTTGGCCGTTTTGGTATTTTTACATTAATACGCCGATGCCAACCCTCCAGCACGTTTGTTGTTCGATAGAGACTTCCTGAGCAACTAAGGGTTTTCGATGGTAGTTTTATCCATTGTCTCTCGAAATACTTCTTGAATCCGATCATTTCTGCCGTATCGGGGCTTATTTCCAATATCTCCAGCCAAGTGGATTTTATCAAATGGCAAGGTAAAAGAGGCAGTGTTTTAACAAGTCTTACAATTTTTCTGCCCTCCATTGTTTCTTTTAATTTAAATCTTTCTGCATTTTTATCCACCGCTCTTTTATAATGAAATAAACAGCCGAAAACGTTTGTGTTAGGAAAAATTTTCTTAACACTGTTCATAACTGCTGTTTCAAAATCACACCTAAAACTGTTCATTTGCAAGCCAATAGTGTTCCGCAATAAGCTAAAAAATCTGCAGTACGTTTCTTCTTTTTTGTTGGGCAATAAGCCATAAATGACTGGGACTATATTAACAGTTTCCGCGCTCGAGCCTATATCTAAATGAAGACTATATAACTGATAGAACGGTTTTGGCGCTGCTCTGAATGTTCCATCGCCATAGTAATCACCTGGTTTTGTAGCCTGAGATGTTCTTGTCACAATTTTTCTTGAAGTCTTAGAAGAAAATATTAGTATTTTTTCTTCATGACCGTCTTCACACACTAAAAAATATTTTGATAACACGATTGGAACTTGTACGTCTTCTAATTTAGAAAAGTTTAATTTATTACATTTTAAATACTTCATTCTTGATCTATATAGCGAGTCTTGGATAGTTTTTAAAGACGGAATGTAGTCCAAAAGTACTGTACCCCTCTCTTTTAAATGTTGAAAGTTATTTTCATATATTTTTTGCACCGGGCCCAAATCTTCGCATGCATCTTGTTTACATTTCGAAATTGCCAAGTAAACTTGATTTTTTTTTTCATCTGCAATACATGTATGAAGACTTTCGCGTATTATACTTTGTTTTTTATTATCAATCGTTATAGATCCACAACACTGAGAACGATTGACACATCGCCAATTAGTAGAGCGTTTATTTTTTATGTTGCAATTATAACGATGTCCACGGTACAATAAAGTCAAATTCCCTTTATTATTACGCACAAAATTTAACTGCTCCTCAGAATCTTCCATTTTTATTTAATCAAACTGATAAAGATCGTACTACAGGATTATAGAACAAATTTTAATATCTACACCGCAGAAGATTGTTAAAGACGATGAAAATTTTGCGGCTGAAGGGCTTGACATTTTCTATGGATTACCGATGTCATAATATTCAAATCAAGTATTATAAAATCAACTGCCAGTTATTATTTGTAGGTGTATAAGAGGTCGTTTGGACGTGCTCTCGTTTGTTCAAAATCATATAGGTATTATGAAAGTTTATTATTAGTTTTAAAAATAAATATAATCTCATAGCTCATTGCCTATCTTTAGTTTACGGTCACAAATAGGACTCAAAATTGTCATCACCATCACATTATTTATATAATATTTATTACTAATGCTACCGTTGTTTTTGCTGTATTGATGCGGCTGAGAATACTAACCCCAATCCCACGCCGGATGGATGTCGTAAGAGTCGACTAAATCCGGCTCGCTTGTGGTAGGGCCCTTCGGAGGGCTTATATTGGTAATGTTGATTTTAATTGTTAATCAATACCATTATTATTATTTTTCCATGTGGTTCGCCTGGCTATGGTAGCTATCCAGGCGATTGCACATGAGTCAGCCGCCAAACCACTCGTCGTGTTCCGGCTGGGGGCTTGAGAGCCAGTTCTTTCTTTCTTTTTCTTCTCTCTTTCTTGGCCGGCAACGCATCAGTGATGCCTTTGGTGTTGCTGTTGTCCATAGGCGACGATAACCACTTAGGTATCATCAGGTGGATCGTCAGCTCGTTTGCCGGCTATTTCCATGCGTTGCCGGCCAAGAAAGAGAGAAGAAAAAGAAAGAAAGAACTGGCTCTCAAGCCCCCAGCCGGAACACGAGTGGTTTGGCGGCTGACTCATGTGCAATCGCCTGGATAGCTACCATAGCCAGGCGAACCACATGGAAAAATAATAATAATGGTATTGATTAACAATTAAAATCAATATTACCAATATAATCCCTCAAGGGGCCCTACCACAAGAGGGCCGGATTTAGTCACCTCTTACGACACCCATCCGGCGTGGGATTGGGGTTAGTATTCTAAGCCGCCCCAATACCGTTTGGGGTCGGAGTTGGAGTCAGGTTCGGAGTCGGGTTCGGATTTGGAAGCCGAAATTAAAAAAAAAAAATCAGTATCATACCGGCCAATGAAGAAACGTTCTAAAGCGACTTGGTAGGATAATTTTGACTTTTTGCGTTTTTGACCATTTGCGTCTTTGTCAATTTCCGAGTTTGACAATATGCGTATTTGACATATTGCCTGAAGCGTTTTACTTTTTGTCATTTTGCGTGTTTGACTTTTTGCGTTTTTGACCTAAAGAGTATAATCCATACTAAATACTACTTAGGTATTCTATACTAGATAATAGTGGAAACTGGAAATGTTTGTATACTTCTTTGTTCGTGTATATTGTCAAAATGCAATAAAGCCATTCACGTTTTTAAAAAAAAAACATAAGAAAATAATAAAAACAATCAACAAGTAAATAATGAAAACATAAAGTAGGTAATATGGTTCTTCTCTTTGGCTTGAAGTGCTTGAACTAATCAATCACGTTGATTAAGTAATGTGTTCTATTGTTTGTAGTCATAAAACGTGTAAGTCTACGCGCGCGCTCTATGTTCAGGCTCTACGTATTTACTGTAGAAGACAAGAAAATGGAAAACAAAATGTGAATATAACAAAGTGTCTACCTAAGTAGCCACGCTACATCTACATGTCACTAATTGCGAAATATATTTGCGTTATAATGTGATAACATCTCCGTGACTAATAAAAATTAAAGTCGAAAACTTAAATTACAAAAATAATTCATAATCTTGTAACGGCTCAAACTCACCCTTAGATCTTATAGAAAGAGCAATGGCGGCGAGGGCCGGTCGCGTTGTTATCCCCGGGGCACCGTTTTTACCGCCATCTATATTTAAAGTAATCATATCGACAATTTCTCTTGTTTTTCAAAGACAAGAATTATTGTTCTTGACGGCAAATGATTGTTAAAAATATTGGTAAAACCGCAAATTAGAGTATAGTATTTAGAGTATTATTATAGGTATCCAGCCAACTTTTAAATAAAAGGCGAAATTTTTAATCTTGAATAGGTGAGGTTTAGTTATTGTTTATCACTCTGAATGAAAACTATCCTTTTATTATATTCTGTCGTGGTCAGAGACAAGTGCGGCACCGGACGAGGCGGTTATCGCAATAAATCCCCCAGCTACTTCCGGTCTATTTGAAATTCAAAATGGCGGCAACACAATGTGGGGCGCCAGTGCCGCCTTCCCTGAGCCGTGCGTGTGATTTAATTTTCACTGGATCTAATGAAAATTAAGTGGTGGTCAATCTCAGATTACTTTGCATTATTTATTTGTACACATTGTGGATTCATTCCAACCTCAGATAAATTTTCATTATCGGACTACGCGTCCAAGAACGAAACATCCACATCGGTTGGATTCACAACGATCTTCGAAAGTTCGATGTTCTCGATTGTTTTTGAAGGTAGGTGAAAACTATGGAATGAGCCTCCTTCCCTCCCTCCCAAAGTCCCAACATTGCTTTAGGCAATCCGCAGAATTAGCAACGTTTAGTTATTTATAACAGTGGGATTCGTTACAGTCATACGCTGCGATGACCTCAACGTCACGGCTGTCAATATTATGACCGCCAAGTAATCACTCTAACTAAAAAATCACGCTACAATTTGCATGAATTTCCTATTAATTTACCGATCAAATTGTTCTAGTTACGAGCTGTCGAGCTCGGAGAAAGGAGACCGGTGGATCTACGGGCCTCGAGTCAGTTGTTTCCGATCTAGTTGTCCTATTGATGTTCCAAGTACTCTTAAGTACATCTCGTTACATGAATCAATTGCATTACACAATTTACACATCAGTCTAATTGCAACCTGTCCATTTGGGGCTTCCTGTTTGAATTATATTTTTCGCTCGTGAAAGCACTTTATATCTAAAACCATCAATCTGACTTTAGTGTCCGTCTTGTCTATATTTATGTAGGCTTAATCATATTAAATTTTTAAAATAAAAATATCTGTTTCATGTTTCTTTGTTTATGTTCTTTTTGTATCTGAACTGCCTAAACCGACAATGTACAGACGGGCGTAGTGAAGATCGGCACCGATGCATTGTCAACCAAGAAGGAAGCTAGGGGGTCCTAGCTTATTAAATTTTTAAATATTCTTGACTTAACGATCGATACCATGTTAAGATTTTTGTGGATTTATTGTTTCAGATCAATATCAGATCGAGTATAAAATATAATGAAATAAATAAGGAGTTAAACTCCAAAAGTCAATAGATGGTATGTCAGTTGTTGTGTAGTGTAGTAGTCTAGTAGTGTAGTGCGGTCAAAGGCGACTCGAGCGACCGAGCTGACTCCTCTATTCGACGGATTCACGCATCGCGGCGCCCGCGCAGGCGGCGCACGGCGGCGGCGACCCCGCAGCCCCGGTGTCCGCTCCACTTGCGACTATTATACAGTATACTATACACTACACTTATCCTACAATATTGCGATTCCCGGAATAAAGATGTTTCTTTTACTCGTTAAAAAAATATAATTAGGCCCAATATTTACTTCACTGCGCTCACATTGTACATTCAAAGCTTACTGAATATTTTTACCCGTCACTAATTTTAATTTTCGTAACATGAATTATCGCGTACAAAAATAAATCCCTAAATGTACAATGATGACTTGCCTGGTTGTTAATAATAAATTAATTACAATAAAATATACGCTTATTGTCTCAGTAATGCGACGCAGGATTTCTTTATCTGTCAATCTGTTATAATTATGTGACAATAGCCATGATAAACAGCAGCGTATTCCATGTTTAGAAAACTGGCCTCGGCTCAAGAGAACGTTACGAGTTCTGGTGAATCTTATTATTCACCGGCAGCTGATGCAACTGCGGAACGACGTTGAATCTAATTGCGACGCCCGCGCCGCGGCGCGCCTCTCCTCTATATTAGACATGCCAACAGTACTTTTACACTCGTTTCAAATTGATTAAGTGGTCGACATTACATCATTATCATAATTAAACTTTTGGCTCCGCGTTTGGCCGGCAAAGCATGCTTTCTTGTTACTCACTGTTAGCCTAAAACAGCTTATTTATTCAATTAATAACTATCTGACCCGGTGAACTTCGTATCGCCTAAGAATGTAACAAATCAGAGATCATTAAAATCGGTACAGTCGTTCTTAGCCGTTATAGTTTTTGTGTGCATATCTCCTCCCTCTCCCTCTCCCTCTCCCTCTCCCTCTCCCTCTCCCTCTCCCGCTCCTGCGTCTCCCCTCTCCGTGTTACCACGTGTTGACTGTTATACAGTTAATTTTTGTTTCTAACTATAAGCTTACATATTAATTTTCATATTTCTGTTTTAAAAAATAATGAAGCCTAAGGGATGAATTTCAAGAAAATCGTGATACACTTATTTTTTGTGTTTAACTATAAGCTTATATACAAATTTTCACCCTTTTTACTTCAAAACTGACGAAGTTGCCGTACTAACTTGCACCCCCTTAATTAACCCTTTGGGCGATGATTTTCCAAAAAAAATGCATGACTGTTAAATTTTGTTGCTAATGTTCAGCTAATAGATCAATTTTCAGGTTTTTCATTTCTAAAATAACGAAGTTGCGTACTATGTAACATCCCCTAAATTAACCCTTTAAGGGACGATTTCCCAAAAAATGTGTTAAAATTAACTTTTGTTTATAACTATGAACTTACATAAAAATTGATATGTTTATAACTCTAAAACTGACGAAGTTGGTTTGTATGAAAGTGACATCCAACCGCTATTTTTACCCCATAGGGGATAAATTTACAAAAATCCGATAGCCTATGTTACTTAGGGATAATGTAGCATTGTAATGGTGAAAGAATTTTTAAAATCGGTTCAGTAGTTTTTGAGTTTATTCGTTACAAACATACAAAAATGCAAAGCTTTCCTCTTTATAAAATTAGTATAGAGTATAGACTCAACGCCTAGACAACAAACAACCCAAACTATATTGCACATTAAATCAAAAATCCTTTGTGTGCGCGTTAGGCAAAGTGCGACAAAACAATTGACACAGCCTTGACAGACTTCGGAAGGTACTTTTGTTTAATTGAACTCGAGGGGAAACGTCCACTATTGTATTTGGCACAAAATTAATAGCTGACGATTTGAGAAACAATGGATGGAATTGCGAGGTGATTCCGAAATTTTAAACGGGTGATTTATCAATAAAATTGAAAGCTATTGTAGCCTGATTTGTGTTGATGCATGGCATGCATGGGCACCCGATCCGAGCGGTCGATAATTGTATTGGTGACCGCTGCAATGGTGAGAAAAAAAAACGCTTCGAATCCGTGCCTCAAAAGACAAGCCGTCAGTTCCTAATGCACACCGCAGCAATATATGTATAATTATAAAATATATAATTATAACATTGCAATAACAGGATCACCACATTCAGCAGCGGATATTATAACAAAATATAAACAAATAAATTGATTTGAAAAATAACTTGTTTGTATTTAGGACAATTATCTTCCTACATAATTATGTAAGGTAGGTACGAAACAAATAATAGTTAACTATGAGTACAATAAGAATTAGTTATTACAAGATATCTATATATAATACGACAAGTCTTGTGATATTAGACGAGGCGTTACACTCGTTTCGTAAGTATGTCACATTTTATTATCTTTCCACTTCGACGCCCATCAGCCAGCCGACCCAGCGTGGTTGCCTCCTGCCTCCTGGGCTCCGTGGGTGTTTGCCAGCTCATCTAAATAATATTTCAAGTGGCTTTTTGAATAATGTCTTTTATTTAACAGAAGAAAGTCTTCTTTTCCTGAATACGCCGAGGAATATGGAAATATTTTTGCTATCATTGCAGGCAACGTGCCAAACTGTTTTTATGAACTTTACAGTGAATTTTTCAGTCGTTATAACAATAATTTTTCACTGGATTGACCTCTATTATCCATTTCCTAAACCTTTCGACTAGGGCGGTGGTCGCGGCTCCGAGGGTTGAGGTGATGCTTGCAGGCACAAGGCTGTGGTGTGCAGGACGGCAGCGTCTAAATGAACTAAAACAATGATTGAGCCATCGTGGAACACGGTCGTTACCGCCACCGGTGACAATAATTAAAGAAATCAAACCGTGAACATACTGCAACGTCCTATGGAAGCTGTCGAAACTAGCGGCACCACCACGGCACCGCATCACCGCGACCGGGTCCGCCAGCCGCGGGACAATGAGTTCGTGAATTGAAATGTTCCGGCTTTGGAAAGTTGAAGCAATAAATCTTTTGATTTTAGCTAATGAATTCCAAAACATCAGCAAGAATTCAATCTTAAAAAAGACCGGTGAGTCAGTAGCTGGCAGTTAGCAGGTAGTAAGTGATATATTAGATACCTCAATTTTTCCCAACTAAGATTCTACGGGAAAATTACTATCGGGCATCGATCTTGAATATTCGAGTCTGGAACCACTAATGTCATGCAGGTATGACCTACTTACATGTCCGTCACAGCTTCAATTAAAGAAAT
Source organism: Thymelicus sylvestris (assembly GCA_911387775.1). Taxonomy (NCBI): domain Eukaryota; kingdom Metazoa; phylum Arthropoda; class Insecta; order Lepidoptera; family Hesperiidae; genus Thymelicus; species Thymelicus sylvestris. The sequence goes on from OU426889.1 coordinate 19,424,384, forward strand.
TGCTTCAGGGAAAGCTAGTACGTACATGTGGTGGTGATTGCTACCCTCCGAGCTGTACTTAGCCTCGATTAGATCTGCAGGCTTAAATTAACATAAAATGGCAAACTTTACTTTGCATTTACTTTATTTTCAGTTGGTTAACTAACGTTGAGGTGGCCGAAAAGTTTCCAGAGTGGATTGGAGGAGTCAGTTTCACTGTCAGCAATGGTTTTAGCGAAATGAACTTATCGTGCTGCCTGCTAAGTGCTCCATCTAGCTCAGCTATTATTCTTTCGTTAGCCAAGTCTCACGTGTTGGAAATGTAAATAAAAACGGTAAACACCACGGAACCTGGACGATGTTATGCAAATGTTGGCGTGTCGCGAGACTGGCGAGCTGGCGGCACACTGCACTCTGCAGCGGTAATACATTAATTACCTATTACGACTGCCTTTGTTGCGGTCACTCACCTGTCCGAGGGCATGGCATTTTCCTTATGAATGACTGCAGCATCGATTGACTCATTGAAGACAGACGACGATATATCGCTATGTGTTCATATGTGTTCGCAGTTTGCAAACACGTGTGACGTGAACGTGAACTTTCGTTCAGTCTAAAGTGCCTACTACTATCAATGTTCAGTGTTGAAAACTACGAGATTTGAGGATTTCAATTGATGCTATATCCCTAAACAGTCCAATCTGTCTAATTGTAATTGGTAATCAATTAATCATTATGAATCCTGACATAATTGCGGGTTCCGGCATGTGATCAATTCCGTTCGTCTTGGGTAGCTGTTGGGTTGTTCGACGATAGATTAGATATAGAAACTCCCGGATGGGCTCTAACAACGTCCGCCGGTGTCCGCTAATCCCACGGCCCACAGGCCCACAGTGCGCCCATCCGATATTGTTTCTCCAATGACACCATTGCATTGTATCGATTGATTGCTCATGGCCCATGGCCGCATGGCCGTGCGCCGATCAGTTGGAAACTTCGGGAAATACCTCGTTAACATCCTCGATGGAAATCCTATACTACAATCATTTCATAAGTAATTTGCAGTAATTTAATCAGCATTGTGTATTTCTTGAGGATGTACCAAGTACGGAGTAAAATTATTCTTGCTCTGAGTCTATTTACTCGTATTTTTATGGCATTGAAATCTTGTTTAGGATTTGATCATAGCCGTACTATAAATATAAATGTACTATAATAGTTGACTTACAAATTACAATGCAGTATAAATTCTTTAGAACTTTCATAGTTGAGTTAGTGACTAAGAAAATTTAATAGAAATATTGATGGTTCATAATAATCTTGTAAGCATCAAATGATTCAAATGAGTTATTATGCAAAAATACCCCAATTTTCATTGGACACCTGACGCCAGGGCGCCCGAGCCTGACCTATTGCGAACGGCTGACGTTTGAGACATGAAAGCCGATACTGGGTGCTGGGCGGTAGGGCGGTAAGTAAATACCCGAACTATTACAATAGCCGAGTACCGACTGCGCCGAGAGTGACGGGGTGACGGAGTGACGGAGTGACCTCGTTCAGACGTGAACGGCCGAGCAGAGGTAAACACCCTCCGAGAAAGGGGTCGAGAGCACAGCACGTACAAACATTAAATATACGTGGAATGCCTTTATGGCTGATTTACGTTTCCGAGGGTACTTGGATAATTAACCTGATTTAAAACAATAAGTATAACAATGTATATTCATGAAAATATAAGTATAATCGTTCGTACTTCGTACCGCAACTTACTGCTTGCATGTAACTCCTCCTTTTTTTGAAGTCGGTTAAAAATATGAGGAAAAATTTAATTTGAATTGCATTCGCACAGTTTATTATAAAGTCACCGATTAAAAAGATACAACCCATATTTTTTTGATAACTGTATTGACCATGACCGTAGAAATGATAGTAAGTTACCTTGGTTACCGTATATAGATGTGTCGTGTCGTGTCGGTATGATGATAGCGTGCGTGGCGAACATCGAGGGACGCAAATTAGCAGTTCGCCACGCTGGCCACACAGCACACTGGCCACGGAGCTGACGGAGTCCGCTACACGCCCCCATTCATCACCTCCGATACGTAGACCACAGTCCTCATTCTCTTTTCTTTAGAATCTCGTGCTCATTTTTCCACACATAACGTCATTTTCCCATACATTTTGAAGGCAGCGTTTAGCGGAAACTTTTACAGAGATAATTGTCTATAAGTCTAGACTCTAGCTAGAGGCTTATATAGGCTGCGGTGAGCCTGCATACATCATTGCACACGATATTACGCGGGCAAAATTATCAAAGGATTAAAAGACTTGCATAATTACTATACTGTGCCCGAGTGGACGAATTATTTGGTAACTTTTGGTACCTTTGGTAAAAATTTGGTAACCGACCTTATCTTTGTTTTGTATTTTGATACTGCTATTATCTATTTACGGAAACTACCTTCCCTATTGTTCTATAGTCGCATAATCTGTTCTGCTAACAAACCGATGACACGATAAGTAAACAGAGCGATATAAACTTAAATGTTGAATTTAGTAGGTAAAGTAAGGACAGGACGCGGACGTAATCACTTCTTTAACTTTCAGGACAAAAGTGAATTTAAGAGAAAAGAGCACATCCTTAAATTGCAGCCCATAGCCGAGGTAGCGCCTGAAGCCTGAGTGTGAGTGAGGTCCGGCAACCAGCAGACAGTTGTGGGTTACCTTGTGAGGCGGCTGGTGGGACCAGCGCGAGCGCCGCCCCTGCCAGCCACAGCAGCGCCGCCATGCCGCCGGCCTGCTGCCCGCTGCCCGCTGCCCGCTACCGGCCGCGCAGGGACATGCCGCGTGCCGAGCGCCCCGCGTGCCCCGCGTGCCCCGACCACCACCTGGGGACAAGTAACGGTGTGTTACGTTACATGAGCATGCAGATCTCCGATCCCGACTTCAGAACAATTTAATTCAGCGAGCTCGCGATTCTTGTATAGGGAGGGACCTCCCTGTACTGGTTGGAGAGCCCCTGAGAGTCGATTGATAGAAAATGTCATCAGGCATTAAGGCTGGCCCACACTATATTTCTTTTTATTGCGGTTTAATTAGTAACTCATTCCAAACGTTTATAAATGACGATCTTACTTGAAAGTTTGCGAGTAAACAAAAGATACGATCTAGAGATGTTACCGATAGGCGCAGAATGCAACATGTCACCACTTTAATTGGTCATGGAGTCCGACCATCCTCGCACTACTTGCTATTTTCCACTCTCTCGAGCTGCCGCGGGCCGAACGCGTCTCTATCGAGATAATTACGCCGATATGACGCAACGCAGCTCAAATAAATCACTCGACATTTATCGCGTTCTGTGATAATTGGCGAAGGTGCGAACGACTTCGATCGTTTAATAAAAATGTATTGAAAAAAAACTAAGTAATAAATAAAATGTAGCGGCGCAGTGATGTGGGAATGAAGGTTACGAGTTTACGAAATACGAGTAACTGCGTTGCAGAGAATGAAAGTAAAAATGAACGCGGATTCGGCGTATTTTTTATTTTAATTAAAACTGATATGTGAAGCATGAAAATACAAAGAAGAAATCGATACGCCTATTAGCTATCAGAAGGTTACAGATATTTGTATTTAGAATCAAGAAATTTTAACAACCATTTAAGTTTCCAACATGACGAAATCACTGCTTTCCGCAATTTCGCAATCAATCACGAGTAGCGTGATGCTACGTGCGGAGGAAGCTGGTGAAACAATAAAAAATCCTGTGAATTTGTAATTTAATTATCTTAATTTCGTTAATATTTACACCAAAATAATTAAATGTTGAGTAATTAGTAGCACTACCTTATAATATTTAGTTACATAAGTACATACATAAGTAGGTACTATTATTTCTTCTGTGGTTATACTTATTACTGGTGATGTAATGGGAAATGAAAGACAGACATTGAAAGATATCACCTTAAATTTACTCAACTAGGTATATTGGGTATGAATTAAAAATTATCTTCCAATATCTATGCGCTAACCGTTTGGCAAACCATGTGTGATATTATGCACCACAGAGATTATATTACGAGTAAATCACTTCTGGGCCACTCACATGCGGAAACTAGTTTAATAATAATTTGGACCACTTGTCTTGATCTTATTTAAGTGGATCACGAATAAACTTAAAGTATCAAAGTAGGTAGTTATCTATTGGGTGTAGAGACTTATTCTGGTAAAATATTCTTTAAAATACATTCGCCGGCGCCCTGGCCGCCGATTTCCGAAGTGCAATCAAAGGGACTTTTATCGAGGTTACAAAACTATATTTAGATACAAGGCACGGGGTGTACATAGAACTCAAACACGTGGTGGATTCTTCAATTCTAAGTGGTAGCTAGCCAGTGGTCAGGCAGCTAGCAATTTTACCAACATGCGTGTCATCAGGATAAGCAGGACGATACAATCTGAAACAGCCAGCAACCTTCGTAAGGAGATACCGGGTGCTACTGTTTTGATAGAATTTTAGCAGGTTGTATTACAACCTGGAAAAATTAATCTAATGTAACATAATGTGTAAACATGAGTTGGTAACTGCCGAAGTCATCCACTGTGTGCGCGAGAGGCCTAAGATCCATCGCCGTATTTAGAAAGCGGAAAATATCAAAATCGCTGCTGCGATCGCCCGCTAATTTCGCTTTCTTCCGCCCGTCATTTACATGTAACGTTCATTGTTTGTGAACGTCTAGCAAGCGAGCCTCACCCGCAATGCCGCCGCGCCGCAGCCGCAGCGCCCGCTGAGAGCGATCCTTGCCTTACAAATGGACCGTAGATAATACTTATTAATGGGATTTAAATTGGAGTTCATCAGCTGAGCTAATACAATATTAAAGTATGTAAATGCTGCAAGCTTCATTACAATTGACGAAATCGTCCAACGGTATCAAAAATGTTACATCTAAAAAATTGTAGTCAAGTTACTGATCTAGCACGTAAGTCACAAGTCACAATTATTCTCAACGGTATCAAAAATGTTACTTATCTCAAAAATTGTAGTCAAGTTAGGCCCGATCCTCACACTGATCTAGTACGTAAGTCACAATTCACAATTAAGTGAGATGTTTATAATACAACACGATTTTATCATCCAATTTGCCCCTTCTGCAGGGGCGTAGCTACCGCCGTATCAGCCGTATCAATTATACGGGGCCCCGGGGCTGAGGGGGCCCCCAATGCGCCTTAGAAAAAATTCGTAAAATGATCCGGAAATCAATAATTATGATTCAAAAAATGGTCCGGAAAGCATCGATACTTCATCGAAAAGTGAAATCTATATATATAAAAATGGATGTTGCTAAGCGCTAAACTCGAGAACGGCTCGACCGATTTGGCTGAAATTTTTTTTGTATGTTCCTTGGAGTCCACGGAAGGTTTTTATAATATTAAAAAAAAAAAAAAAAAAAAAAATTGCGCGGACAATACTAAAACAATTCTTTTCTTTTCACATGCATGTATGGTAGATGGTAAATATTCGAAATGGTATCCACGGGAATTAGTAGCAGAAACAATTAGGTACCGGGAACAATGGCTAACCGCTATATCGTCGCCGATCAACTGCAGATAAAAGAAGATCAACAGTTGTAAAAGGAAATCAACTAAAAATCGAAATTTATAATCGATGGATGGATTGTTCCTTATTCACTAATCCTATCAAAGACTTTCAAGGCGCACATCAATGTTGAATCTTGCCATTCCGTAAAATCTATAAAATACATTTGCAAATATGTAACAAAAGGAAGTGATATATATGGCTGTGATTGGAGTTAGTGCTGAGATTTCTGTTGATGAAGTTAACCAATACCAAACGGGCCGTTACGTTAGTATTAATGAAGCAATTTCCCGCATTTTTTCTCTTCCCATTCATGAAAGATAGGTACCCCAATTTAGTTCATTTAGCAGTCAACTTAGAAATTGGCCAAAGAGTGCCATTTCACTGCACAGAACGTACTACAACGAGTTATTCAACCACTATATACAACCTTGACCAGATTGATTGATTGTAATATTTGTAAATGATGGAACTGGAGGAATTTACTATTTGGACGCTCCAGGTGGAACATCTTCATCTGGAATTACAGCCACGTTATTGAAAGGCGGTCGAACAGTCGATTCAGTGCTAAAATTTCCATTGAATATTCAAAGCAATAAAACTTCGACCTCCAACATTTCGAAGAATACAGCAATGGCAAAGGTTTTGCAACAATGTAAGTTGATAGTGTGGGATGGATGCACGATAGCACATAAAAAGACTTTGGAGGCATTAGACAGAACTATGAAAGATCTACGAAACAATCGAAACCGATTTGGTGGAGCGATGATTTTAATAACAGGAGATTTCCGTCAAACATTACCAGTGATTCCTCGGTCAACACCAGCGGATGAACTCAATGCATATTCAAAGTCCTCCATTTTGTGGAAATACTTAAAGATACTAAACTGAAACAAGAATATACGTGTACGATAGCAAAATGATCAATATGGATTTTTCAAAGCAACTCATTGACTTTGGTAATGGCAAAATCCCTGTTAAATGATTCGACTGGCTGCATTATATTTTTGTCAGTTTACTGAAACAACAATCGAGCTCATACAAAACGTCTCTCAAAATTACAAAGATCATTTGTGGCTGAGCGAACGTGCTTTCAGCTGCCAAAATTACGGATGTAGATGAAATAAACTTCAAAATTCAAAATGAAATTGCCGGTGTATTAAAAACATACAAATTTCACATACAGTTGATTGGGGAATTAATCAAGATGATGTCGTCAACTATCCACCAGAATCGTTAAATTTTCCGGGATTGACACCTCATAACCTTCAATGGAAAGTAGGATCGGTAATGTTAAGAAATATATGTAAGTAATCGTCGTTTATTGTTCAGATATTAATAACTTTTGACAGAACGAAGTCTGTCCGGGCAGCTAGTCAACAATAAAATTACTTTTTGGACCATCTTTCATCGTATTAATGTATTAATTACTTTAGCATCAAGCAATTTATCTTTAAAAGGCCATGATTCTAAATCTGGAAACTCGACGAATTGAAGACAAACAGGCATAATAATAAAAAACTTCTAATCAGTTGTTTAAATGCCCTAATTAAAATTTAAACAAAATATTTAATGTACAAAAAAATACGTTCTACACGACTCATGATGCTCTCCGGCACCGAGTGCTGCGCGGCCGTGCCGGCGGCAACGGGCAACCCCATGACACTGCGCTCCGGGAATACCTCAAGAGGAAGCTCATTCTACACGTAGTACAGCTCATTCTACAGTTAGCACGTGCGTGGTAAAACTGATCGGGAGAATCAGACCGTAGAAGTTCTCCATGGGTCTCATCGAGGTGGATGAAACTTCAATTCGGCAATGAGCTTTGTAAAGCATGAGCAGGTGCCTCCTTCTCAGTGAAGTACTCCTTAGCCCAGTTTAGAACATCAAGCTTTTTGGAAGCCAACTTAGCCTTGGCTTCCAAATGACGCTAAAACTACACGTCACTCGAGATGTCAACTCCCAGAATCTCACTCTTACATCACTTTTAGTGACGGTGAGCGCGGTACCCTGGAATTGAGGCACTATGAAAAATGGGGTTTTCTTAGTGCTATCTAAACGCACCAACTTGTGTCTTCGTGGGGTTGAACTCGACTAAATTAAGTCAACCCCATTCCGAGACTTGCTCCAGAGAGTTCTTGACTTCAGACACAAGTTTAAGCCTGCTATCCGCCACTTGCAAGTTTTGTAACTGAGAGGAATTAAGGGGGGCTGTGTAGTAGGCATCCCCTGTGCTGTCATCTGCATAGCAACAGTTGTCACTCATGCCATGCCATGCCATTGATATGCAGAATAAACAGCGTAGGAGATACCACAGACCCTTGGAGAACACCAGCATTTTATAGGTTTCATATCTGATCAACAACCTTCTACTAGGTATATCCTTGATATGTCGCTCAGATAGAAAGCTGGCTACCCATCTGCATAACCTCTCACAGCGATCGTAAGATGTTAACTTCGTGAGACCCCCCTGTGCCAGTCCCGGTCACAGGCCTTAGCGAAATCTGGGCTGACTTCCCCGTTGCGATCAAGAGCCTGACGGTGCCTACGGATGCGTAAGATAAATTTGATGATCACCAACTGAACGACCGTCCAAAAACCATATTGTTGATCACAGATCAGCTGATGATCTTCCAGATATCTCATGAGCTGCATGTTAATCTCGCGCACCATTACCGTTGCAAGCAGGGAGTCTATAGGCTTATCGTTATAGGCCTGCAGTTAGCCGGGATGAAAAAGGGTAACTTTCCACGAAGACGTATCATGTGGCATAAGATAGCGAGAATAAGCATGTTAAGACGGGGAATCAACCAGCCCCGGATCTACGATTTTTTTGAACCGGGGCAGAAACTTGATAGTGATAGAAATAAGATAAAAAAAAAACTCACAAATAAATAATAGTTGGCATTTTTCGTGAATAAGACAATAAGAACTCTTTTTTTTAACAAATTTATTTGTTCTACCAACCAGGCTTCAGTATGTTAGGCGCTTTGTGCAGCAAGTTTTTTATTTTTAATCATACTACATTATGATTTTGGCGCCCCGTGAATTGCCGCCCGCGGCGGGTGCCCCGGTTTGCCCCTAGATCCGGGGCTGGAATCAATTCATCTGTAACACCATTGCGTGAATACCGTCTGGTTCTCTCAACTTCTTGGCATCAAGGGGCTAAAAAGAGCTCTCTGACAGACTTTTGAGAAAAAGTATATAATATAATTCAACGAGCTCTCACAGGTTTTTAGGCGGAGGCCTTCTATCATCAAGAGTTGAGTTGGCGGCAAAAAGGATGCCAAGAAGTTCAGCTTTCCCCTTTGTGGCATGAACCACGGAGTCGTCCGATTTACGCAGTTGTGGAAGAGATGACCGACAGAAGCTACCCTCAGCAGCTTGAGCTAGCGACCAGAATTTATTTATTTATTTATTTATGTAAACTTTATTGACCACAATATAAAATATTATAGTACAAATGGCGAGCTTAATGCTAACTGCATTCTCTACCAGCTAACCATTAGGCCAAACCGAAATACACGAAGAGCGGTAAGAATTCTCGACTTCCAGAGGGGTAATCGACCATTCGCTTCCCAATTCTGCCGATGAACTTTATATTGCCTTCCTTTTAGCCATTTGCTTCTTTGCTAACCTCCTGGTTAGCAAATGGCAGCGTTGAACTTTTTATTAAGCCCTGGGGTGGATAGATCTACGAGTATAAGCGTGCACGCGGATGGCCAGGACTGGTAAGCGGCATTCTTTTGGTTAGATGCCGAGATATAGCTATGCTATACCAGAGCTGGTTTTTGCCACCGATGAATATGAGTTACAAATAAAAAATTCCCTGCCTTGTCGTATCACATAGGCTATTGAGTCTGCGCTCGCGTTCAGTTCTCCCGAAATGAAACAGAGCTGCCTCCAGATTAAAATTTTAGAGTATAGATTGTATGTGGTTTATTAATCGATGTAAATATATTATATTTGTTTTATTTCACGCTAGCTTTTTTATTTATTTTGAGAAAAATCTTTACCCTCGAGTCGAGAGGGGGCCCCGGCAAAATTTTGATACGGGGCCCCGGAAGGGCTAGCTACGCCACTGCCCTTCTGCCTAAAATTCCTGACGGAAGCCGTAAAGCTGTCCTCTGGAATACAACCGAGGAACCGTGACGACAACGACCCCATCCACAGACGCACTCATGTGAACCGATACAGGTTCTGCTTCCGACACCGAGCGAGCCCTTCCCTTGCGTTTGCGTACTGTGTAGTTTCCAACTAACGGAATCTTTCAACACTATTTTTTGAATGGCCACTCGATCTTGATTAATCTCACACGTTCCATCCAGTAGGGTACAACGTCACAGATTTTCAGAAAATTTTGATTTTCATAATGACAAAGGTAAAGATACAAAAATAGCTATCGTACATAATGGTAAGAAGTTTTACATCAGTGAGGCGATATGGGAAAAAAGACGTTAATTATCTTGTACGAACAGTATCCTTTAGGTGTCACAAAAATAGCATAATATCAAATAAGTCAGTTGCGTATATGGTAAAAATTATAGTTGATAAAGCGTGTTTTATGGTTGTGTTAACTAGCCGTGCAAAAATCTGCAGGTTTTCATAAGGCGACTCATTGGCGTGGTCTCGACTCTCGTGGTACTGGTCTCGTGCCTAACTGGGTCTGCCCGTTGTCGTCACGGTCCGCGGACCTCCACACGGTGCTGTGGAGTGTGGTGTAATGCGGACTGCCGCGGCCGTCCCGTCTGCTGTTCCGACCTTATAGTGAACTGCATTACTGCATCAACATGCTACACGTGAATGTATTGCTAATTTTATACGAGTTAATTGTCACTTGTATGAAGTGGTTATTTATAAATTTATATTTAGCTATCTATCTATAAATTCTTATTTATGACGAGTAACCGCCCTCGCTTTGCTTCGGTTTTCTTATTATTTTTTTACACCTTGGGTTACACTATTGGGTTACATTATTGGAGTTTTATTAAAGATCCCTAATTTTTTTGAAAATATAATATAGCCTATGTCACCCGGGGATAGTGTAGCTTCCCAACAGAGAAAGAATTTTTCAAATCAGTTCAATAGTTTCGGAGACTATTCAATGCAAACAAACAATCAAAAATCTTTATAATATTTCCTCTTTATAATATTAGTATAGATTAGCAACCTCCGCCATTGCAGATCGGCTAGCGTGCTGGTTAGAAGTTATCGAGAACAAGGAAGAGGCATTGGCTATAACTTTGGAAGTTGCAAAGGCCTTCGATAGATGTGGCATAAGACATATCTACTGTCTAAGTAGCCTTCTTACGGAGTACCCGAGAAATTGTGCAAGTGAATTGCCAGCTTTTTTCCGTGTTTCATCAAGCATCAAGCTCGTTGTCGACGGAACGAAGCTACGATGATACGAAGCTCATATGCTGGTGTCCCACAAGGATCTGTACTTTTACCCACACCCACACCCACCCTGTTCATCATATCATTGATATGCCCATAGACTATGGATATGCCCCTCATAATCGTATAATGTTTGTTGTTTTTTCTCTCGACTATTGCTCGATTTTCATAAATTATAAATGGGGAAAATTGATCGAAACAAGTAAAAAGTTTAACACTATTGGCGCCTGATTTAGGACGTCAACCCATTTTATTAATCTAATATATCAATAATAATAATCAAGGCATAAAAAAATCTATGCATTCATCTTGTAGGGAATTGGAATGGGACATTGGTGCCAGTGGCGCCTCAACGTCATTAACTGACAAAATAAAATGAAATAACACAAACCGAAATACTTAGGTGGTTATAAAGATTGCAGTATCTTTTATTAGAAGACGTCGAAAATAGCTTAGTTTAAGTCTAAAGACCGAGACGTACCGTGGCATACGCGGGCCACTGGACCATAAACACTGGTATATGTGCATCGGCCATCGCACACCATGATTTGCCATAAAAAACTTAAGTATATCGCATGTGTTCGGAATTACGTTACATTTAAATTAGTTGCTCGGATGTTTTATTTATTCACTCATAGTTCCTTTTAAATTTTGTTACTAAAAGTAAATTGTAAGGTCATGCAACATATAATTTGTTCTCGTTGTTTAGGGTTAGCGTGTATCGAGAGTTACTAAATGGTAAAAAAGTACAAACACTTAAAAAAATAATGCAAATACTACGTATACTTTTTAATAAATAAATATTAATATTAATAAAATCGATAGCTTATGTATTAAAATTACTAAAATGTTTAAATAGTGTAAAAACAATATTTATTCTAATAAACACTTTGGCGGTAGTAGATATTGATGTTTCAGTGACATTATTTATGGCTCTACCACAGAAGACATAATAAATAGTTCAATAAAATTATGCTCCACTTTTTAATAGGCTATTAATATCGAGTAAATAAAACAATCAAGAAATTAAGACAATAAATAATAACATAAAAAAAAACTTTTCCAAAATACTTACTTACGTTTTGAGTTCGTTCGGTGTTCGACTTCGAATTTCGATGTATGTTTTAGGTGGGTCTCACCAGTTTCCCTCCAAAATCCAAATGGAAGACACAGATTGTTACAAAACAGCACAGACAATATAAAATTAAATCTTAACTAATTTAACCGTTTCGCGCACTGAATAAACGAAACAAAATATTAAGTTACGTTAAATTATTTCACAACTAGAACGCAAAGCTCGTTGCGTTTCGGGTGGCGGGTGGTAACGGTGGCGGGTTGAATGTGACTGGTCGGAGTGGCCGCGGTGCCGCTTACCGCACGGATGGCTGACGATGGTGGCGATACTGATTCACCTGCCGAGTAGGACAAGGGTTCGAGGGTGAGTCGACACGGCCCACTGCCGCCGCGCCGCGCTATAATTGCAGACAAACAATCTGACGTTGATTTTCAAGCGTTCTTAGTAAACAAAATACGGTTTGCAGGTACTTATTCAGTGATTCATTCAGTGATTATGCTATACTTACATATTTGAACATGTCTAGCGTAGTTTTCAAATTCAAATTCAAATTCAAATTCAAAATCATTTATTCATGTAGGTATCATTGATACACTTATGCACGTCATTTTTTTAATTTACCAGCTTTTCGGAAAGGTGCTTTGTCATGGAGGAGAAGAAAAGCCGAAAGAAACTCCTCAGCACATCTTTTAAAAATAAAATACATTGGTATATTTTTTACAAAGAAGTATCACTAACCTGTACGGAACTGGTTGCAGATCTGGTCATTTCCATGCGTCTTTGTCATTTATGTACTCATCTACAGTATAGTAGCCTTTGCCTAAAAGTTGAGATTTTACATGTTTCTTAAATAATTCCACTGGCAAATCACGTATTAACTTTGGGATTTTATTATAGAACTGTACACCACGGCCCATAAAAGATCGCTTCACTTTAGAAAGACGGTAAGATGGCGTTACTAACTGGTGCATTTTTCTTGTTTGGCGATTAGTGATATCAAAATTTTGTTTATACGCGCTTATATTATTCCGTATAAAAACCACGTTACTATAGATATATTGTGAGGCTACTGTAAGTATACCTATTTCTTTGAACTTGTCACGCAAAGTTTCACGAGATCTAAGTTTATAAATAGCCCTAATAGCTCTTTTTTGTAGTATGAAAATTTGTTCTATACTGGCTGCTTTGCCCCACAGCAAGATGGCATATGACATAATACTGTGAAAATATGCAAAATAAACCATCCTAGCAGTTTCGATGTCAGTATACTGCCTTATTTTTCTAACAGCGTAAGCAGCCCTACCGAGTTTAGTCGCGAGATTTGTTATATGTGGGTCCCATTGAAGTTTATTATCTAAGGTCACCCCTAAAAATACGGTGGATTCCTCCATATTCAATGTTTCATTATTAAGTTTAATAAGTTTATTGACTTTTTTAACATTAGGTAGTACAAACTCTATACATTTAGTTTTTTTTGCATTTAACAGTAAATTGTTAATAGTGAACCAACGCGAGACATACGAAAGAGTACTATTTACGTCGTCGAAATTTTCTTTATTCCTATCACACTTAAATATTAATGATGTATCATCAGCAAATAGTACAATATCCGCTTGGTTTTTTACATAATGAGGTAAGTCATTTATGTATACCAGGAAAAGAAAAGGACCTAAGATCGAGCCCTGTGGTACACCCATCACCGCCGGTGACCCCGATGACTTAATATCATTTATGCTGACTTTTTGTATTCTATCACTCAAATAAGACGCGATCAAGCTAAGAGCCTTATTTTTTATTCCGTAATGACCAAGTTTTAACAGTAATGTTTCATGTTCAACACAGTCAAATGCTTTAGATAAGTCACAAAATACACCTATTGCATTTTGTGACGCCTCCCATGCTTCGAATATATGCTTTAAGAGCCTAGCCCCTGCATCTGTTGTACTACGGCCTTTAGTAAAACCGTATTGCTCAGGGTGTAATAATTTGTTATTGCTGAAATGGTTTAGCATTTGATTCAATATTATTTTCTCGAAAATCTTACTAAGTGTTGGTAATACAGAAACTGGTCTATAGTTATTAAGGTCGGTTTTTTCACCTGTTTTAAAAAGTGGTATAATTTTACTACATTTCATAAGATCTGGAAAAATACCTAGATCTATACATTTATTGAACACTACGGCTAAGGATGGAGCTATAATATCAATAATATGTTGTATTATTTTTACTGAGATCCCCCACAAATCACCCGTATTCTTTACCTTCAGAGATTGAAACGCTTTAATTATGTCTCTGGTAGTAATATGTTCAAATTGAAATAAAATATTACATTCGTTTATCTTTTAATATAGAAAGTGCTTCGGTCGGTGAAGAAGCTAGTGCACTAGTTAATGTTACTGGAATATTACGGAAGTGATTTTCAAATGCGCTTGCCACGTCTTTATCAGCGATAATTATTTTTTCATTAATTTTTAATTCGTAACTGAAGTCACAGGATTTTGTGTTACCGTTCTCACTACTAATTATATTCCAAGTTGTTTTCATTTTGTTATCGGAGTTAATTATTTTATCCTTTATGTGTATTGACTTCGCCTGAGTGCAGACGATTTTAAAAATTTTTGAATAATTTCTCACGTACTCCTGGAAAGTGGAAGAAAGATTGTATTGTTTCTCGGCATAGAGATCATACATCTTGTTCCTACTTTTGAAAATACCTACAGTAGCCCAATCACTGAATTTACTAATTTTAGCTAAATTTACGTACCTAAACTTAAATATTCGATTAAATTCGTTATTAATGTTATTAGACAATGTATTATATATTTTAATAGGATCACTTCGTTGTAACGTTAACTGCGTATGTATTTTTGAATGAATTTTTTCTTTAAAAGTTGAAATTTTATTTTTAGTTACTGGTCTACATTTTATTAGTTGTTTTTTCTTATCGACAGAATTATACAATGAAATCTTTTGTCCGCAAAATATTTTAAGGAGTAGTTACTAGGTACCTACAGTATCCCCCCCCCCTCCCCCACCAATCCGCATTGGAGCAGCGTGGTGGAGTATGTTCTATCCTCGAAAGGAGAGTCCCGTGCTCAGTCGTGGGCCATTAAAGGGTTGAAGCTAGCCTCCTATCCAGTCTCTACATTACGCCCAACTACAGATTTTGTTGAAAAGCACTGTTGTATTCAATTACGAGTAATACCTATTTATTATTTTAGTTCACTGGATCAAAGTTCAGAGGGCGCAATGAGTACACTTGAACGTGTGACTTTGGGTATGCAATGCAAGCAATACACTAGCATCTAATTTGTGAATTAAACTGTAGATTGTAGAAGATGACTTCGTGAAACCGCATGGAGTAGTGCAGTGCTGAGCTTGGTTACCGAAGCGACGATGGTAGTAACAAGCAGGTGATGATGCACCTAAAGAGTTCGTGCGTGAGCGTGAGCTTGAATGATGGCGACGTTAACGTGGAGAGGATGATTGATGGGATTGGGCATCTTCGTATACCATTTTACCGGTTGAGGGCTTGATGGTGCGAAGGTGAAGATGAAGAATTCTTCGTGCAGTCGGGTAGGGATTCTATATGTAACAGTTGCTCAGTCAGGTCACCAATGTAGAAGATGAGCGTTTGGTGTTTTGGAGGAGCAATGAGACTCTTCAAAAAGTTGCAAGTAGGTAGAATGATTTATTCAGAAAATGTAGGTACACGTACCTATCTATAAAACTTGAGATACAGGCCAGCCAATGAGAAAATATTTTTAAGTAATACCTAGGTATCTACACGTAAAAAATTCGACCAATCAGAAGAAAATTGCGGTGACTGTGGCCCCTGTAACCTTCATTTTGCAGCGCAGTCTACTCACGATGAAAAGTTTCACTTTTAGAATTTTCACGGAAAACATTTTCTTTTGCATTGTAAAACTGTTGACGATAGTGTAGGTAAGTACCGCTATACCTAGCAATTTTTACAGAATTTTTTGAAGAACTCTCTTAAAATGTGGCCCTGGCCAGCTCCAGATCTACGATTTTTTCAAACCGGGGCATTTTGATAGAGCGCCTACGGAGTTTTGTTTAAACAATAATTATAATACTATGAATCGCAAAATTGATTACGGCCTTCACAAAAAAAAATCATTGGGCGTGCAAAATAGGTTCAACGCTCAGACTAAAAAAAGTTTATCGGGCGCCTATCCGTCCATAAACGTATAGAAAGCAAAATTGGTTTAGCGCTCAGACTAATATGCTAGGCGCTTTGTGGAGCAAGTTCTTTTAGTTTTAATCATACTATATTATGATTTTGGCCCTTAAACTACCGCCCAGGGCGGTTACCCCGGTCAGCCCCTCCCCCCCCCCTAGATCCGGCCCTGGCCCTGGCCAGGGTCCACGCCTGTAACGTTCGGCAGCAAACACGTGCTAAGTAAGGTGCATTCGGGTGCACCCATTAACATATTTAGCTTGGGATTACCTTGGGTTACCTGGGATGGGGCTCCTGTGGCCTGCGCCTGGCCTGCAGGCTCCGCCCAAGGCCCTGCCTGGGACGAGCGCAAAGGCCGCAAAGCAACCATAGATGTAGGAAGTTGTCTATGACAAGATGAAAAGCAACGACTAGAAATGACAGATTTGACACTTCTTTTTGACAATTCACTTGACATTTCCAATAATACCTATTTCATTTCTGTGTCTTGTCATCTTAGCGAGTCGCTTGCGTTTTTTGTTTTTCTCCTTTTACTGTAAAAACACTGGAATAGTAATGGGTAACTCGTTAATGGTTAAATTATGTGCCTCCGTGAATTAGTTTTAGGTCGATTGTAGTGTTATCAGCCGGATCATAAACTGAAGACAATGTCCGAAACTAGCGCAATGAACTGTGAAACAGAAAAGCACAGTGGTGTCGTAGCTACGGAGAGTGTGGCCAGCATCAAGGAAGAGGTGGAGGTGCGGGTGAAGCCGGAGCCCGTGGAGTGCACGGTGTGCGTGGGGCGCAGCGGGGAGGCGCTGGACATCCACCGCGCGCGCACCGCGGCGGGCACCTCGCTCTACACCTACCTGTGCAAGTTCACGGCGGCCGACCTCAGCGCCCCTCAGAATGACGCCAAATACGTTTGCAAAACTTGCTTCGATCTCATTAACGTTCTAGAAAGTGCAGAACTGGAGTACATGAAATTAAAGGAGACGTTTGAATCAATTATAAGCAAAAATCCCCTGTTCGATACCCATGGCACGATCAGCACGGATCATGTGAAGAATGAGTCCGCTGATTCCGCAGTGAAATTGTTTGAAGATGACTCTGAGGATGAGCCCTTAGCCTTAACTAAGAAAAAAAGACACCGTAAAGTTGAAAAACGGAAAAAGCCAGTTATTGTCAACAAGCGGAAAGTTCGCAGTAAAAATAGCAAAGAGAGGTATTGTTTTATATTCAACTTAAAAATAATGCATTGCATTACATGCCGGCATGGACGTAATTAATCACAATGGCATGCTTCATGGTAGCAACATATTTGTGTATATTATAGAGATAGAGAGGTAATCATGCTTGGGGTTAGTAAGCCAACTAGTAATTGGGAAATATTTAGATAATAATAAATGAATAATAATCATAAATAATGCACACACATAGCTTATATTTTTATTGGCTAAATTTTTGGAAAAAATGGAGCGATTCCCAGCCACCACTAACGGTTGCTGTATAGTAAGAAAAAAAATTCAAAAGGGTTTATTCATTTAGGTTCATTGCAGACACACTTATGCACATCATTTTTTTAATCTACCAACTTTTCGAAAAGGTGCTTATCCTCAGTCACGGATTAACCCTTAATCAAATTAAGCAATTGCCTAGGGCATCACGTCTGGGGGGGCACCAGAAGAAGCACAAAAAAGCACAAAAAACCACGTTGACATACGGATAGGGGGGCCCACAGGCGTGGATTGCTTAGGGCATCAAGTAGTCTTAATCCGTCACTGCTTATCCTAGAGGAGAATAAAAGCCATATAGAAACTCCTTAGCTTTTCTCTCATTTTTCCAAAAAGACGAGAGCTCTATTTAAATCTTCGTGAAATGTTTTAAGCAGGTATATAATTGTTTTTGTCAAAGGGCTTCATTAAACATAACAAATCAAAGTGTATGCTAATATTTTTGTACCTCATTAAGTTTACCTTTTCATGTATAAAATATTTAGCTTACAGATCAAAATTGAGAATATTGATGGTTTGGATGCCACCTCAAAACATAAACCTATTTCATCTCTGATATCACCCATAATAATCCTCGTTTACCTAATGCTAAAGCTAAAGCTACTCTACTGGCTCGCAGGAGTGCACATGAAAGCAGCGTGGAATGTTCCAGGTCCATAGCGGAGGAGCGGTGGGAGTGCGACATCTGCGGGCTGCGCGGCGAGAGCGGCGGCGCGCTGGCCTGCGCCGCGCACGCGCTGGTCGCGCACGCCGCCACGCACGGCACCGTTGGCAGCGTCGGCAGCGTCGCAGGCGTCGTCAAGAAGGAGGACTCCGATAGGTGGGTGACGGTGTGGGATTCGATAAAACGTTATGTATAAATCTAAATTAATAAGGTTGTGTAATATCTGTAAATAAAATCACTATAGTCCATGAGCCATGGACTGGTGTCACTGAACATCAGCGCCGTAGCCAACACTAAGGCATCCTGAGTGAGTTCCATTTTCTGGGCCACTGCACACATGCGAACGTTACAGAATATTTCTTGTTTAATTAGTATTTTCTTCTTTTTTTGCGTTTCTTTTAGTAACTTTATTTTTGTATTTATGTGTGTGTGTTTATACTACGGTAACGAAGATATTCTATTCTGTTCCTTTGCCAGTAACAGTACAGCCCGTTATTCACCCCGCAGGTCTCAGAGCCCGACCGTGAGCCAGCTGGAGGTCGTGCTGAAGATGGAGGAGGACGGGTTCGATGACGACGACGACTACGTGCCCGAGGAGATCTCCAACGGCAAGTACAAGAAGCGCGCGGCGGGCGGGCGCGCGGGCGGGCGCGGCCGCAAGAAGCGCGAGGCCAAGCCGGTGCACCAGTGCGACCAGTGCAACGCCAAGTACACCTCCCTGTGTAAGTACAGTCGGCAAAACAATTAGGTATTCAGGATATGAAACAAAAAAAAAATAATGTCTGTACCTAAAGTCGGTTTACGGACAGTAATTTAACGTGACAACGTCATGACAAAACATTGATGAAATGGTTGCATACTTTTATAGATAAAATTGAGCGCTTCGGCCGATCGTAGCCGACCGTGCCTCTCTATCGCTTGTTCCGCGCTCTTGCTCGCGCGGAACGGGACAATGAGTCATGGTTTTTCGTGCGTGCGCCCGGCGTTCTACGTTTTAATAGACGTTATCACGTCAAAAAAAATTGGTAATATTCAATATTACAAATGTATTAACAATTTTAATCGTACCTTGCGTATAAAGCTAGCATTTTACATTAATTACATTTTTGAACGTTTTTGTGTCCGAACGGCCGCTGGGCTGTCCCGTCCCGCTCGCTCCCCGCTAATGAAGTGTGTGTGCGAGTGCGAGTGCCGTGTGGTGTATGGTGTATGTACTGTGTGTGTGTGTTGCAGTGCGGCTGGAGCAGCACAAGCTGAAGCACGACGACTCCAAGCCGCCGTACATCTGCGAGGTGTGCGGCGCGCACTACAAGCACAAGCGCGCCTGCGACATCCACGTCGCCATGCACAAGGGTAAGCCCGCTCGCAGTTGCTGTCAATAGTGTCAATAGATCCTGTCAGTAGGACTGGCTTGCGTTATAAATGCAACTGTACACCGACGTCGCAAGACTTGCAAGGGATCGATAACCAAAAAATGTTGTCTGTAAAGTTGGTATACGGACGGAGATTTAACGTGACAACGTCTGTTCGTGGTATAAGTTTTTGGAACATAGAATTAAATGAAAATCACAATTTTAAATTCATAATTCACTGACATAATTCGTTGACGCCAGAAACGCTCGCGTAGACGCGCGCCGGTCGAGCGAGCCTCTCTCTTTAATGCTGCGCGCGCATGGTAACGTTCCGGCAAATCTTACACAGTTTTCGTGAATGACACCCAAGTCAACCAATTTATAAGACGTTATAACGTCAAAAAAACAGCATATAAAGGTTATTTTATTAGAATGTTGTGTTGCAACGTTGCAGGCATCAGCGACTGGAAGTGTGAGGAGTGCAACAAGCTGTTCCCGTCGAAGGGCGCGCTGCAGCGGCACAACAACATCCACACCGGGAAACTGAACTACCAGGTCAGTGGGGGGATATATCCTATGCTAGCCGTGACGGTAAACGTTACAAACAACGACGTTGCATTTTTAGGGTTCCGTACCCAAAGGGTAAAAACGGGACCCTATTCCTAAGACTCCGATTTCCATCTGTCTGTCAGTCTACAGGCTCTTTCTCATGATCCGTGATAGCTAGACAGTTGAAATTTTCACACATGCTAACAAATCCTAAAAACAGAATAAAATAAATATTTAAGTGGGGCTCCCAAACAACAAACGTGATTTTTTTTGCCCTATTTTGCCGTTGTTGAGGCCAGGACAGGTGAAACTAAAAAGAAAGGTTATAATGTCTAATGTTGTACAGATAATGGTACGGACGGAACCCTACGTGCGCGAGTCCGACTCGCACTTGGTCGGTTTTTAGTTACCCTGTGTTTACTACGCGGTATAAAAGTATATCGACGGGTGTGTGTTGCATGTTGCAGTGCGACCTGTGCGGCAAGTCGTTCATCCACACGTCGTCGTTCAAGATGCACAAGCTGTCGCACTCGGGCGTGAAGCCGCACGCGTGCGACGTGTGCGGGCTGGCGCTCATGACGCGCTCGCACCTCAAGCGGCACAAGCGGGTGCACAGCGGCGAGAAGCGGCACGAGTGCGCCGTGTGCGGCAAGCGCTTCTCCGAGCGGTACAACCTGCTGGCGCACGGCAAGGCGCACGAGGGCGACCCCGCCCCCGCCGCGCCCGCCCCCGCCGCGCTCGCCCCCGCCGCCCCCGCCGCGCCGCCCGCGCCGCGCCGCCGCCTGTTCCGCTGCGGCTTCTGCACGGAGCGCTTCGAGCGGCGCTACATGCTGGAGCGGCACATGGGCGCCGCGCACGGCCGCGCGCTCGAGCGCCCGCCGCCCACGCCCAGGAACACCATGAGCAAGCTGCTCAAGGTATCACCCATCAACCACACCGCTGCTCCTACTGTCTACACCCCCCTGTCCCATTGTTACTTTCTGTGACATTCAATGAAATTACCTAACTGGGTATAAAATTTTATGTATCATTCGATAGTGTTGCTAAGGGTCACAGCTCACAATATATCAACTCAGAAAGGAATCGGCACTGTATCGGCTTTGGCCTGGCCGTCAACCTAATGACACGGATCAGCAGCTGCGGTACGTTCGGCTACGGCTAGGCGACGCCACGCTCGCGGCTCGCCGGCCGACGGAGAGACGTGCTCGTGTCTGGAAAGACGTAAGCGCGGGTACTGCTAGTTGACCGCGCACGTTCGCAAGCTTTTCCCGAGGCGAGGCGATTACGTTCCGTTCCCGATTAGTGTGCTTTGTAATAAGGACTTTCATACAAAGAATACTGGACGGCTCGAGTTGATACGGTGCCGATCCGTTTCCGAGCACGATATGTGTGCTGTGACCCTAATAAGGATCGAATTCTGGATCTTTTTACGGCCCCGCCCTGTGAGTCAGTCAGTAAGAGTGTGGTCGGTCCGCAGGCGCAGGCGCTGCGCCGCGAGCCGGGCGCCGCCGCCGCCGCCGCCGCTGGTACGTACCACATTGTATTATGTTTATTATCTATAACGCTTTAAACACGGGGATGTTGTAACACTCGGGGCATTGTTGTTTATAAACTGTCCTATCCGCTTAGTTGCGTGTAGTATAGCCCATAACATTTTTATTATTTGTGCATATTAATGAAATGACTGACCGTTCCAGACGAGTCCAAGCTGAACCGCAGCCCGGAGTCCCGCGCGCTCAAGCTCGCCTCGCAGCTCTGTGAGTTCTCATACTAAGAAAAATTCCGAAAAATCATTTAAATAAATAGCGACTCTTGCTCCAACGCAATACAGTGTAATTCAGATGCGCTTTAAACGCGATCGAACGAGTTAGGTGTAATGTCGATGCATGCGTTACTGTGATGATAAATGACAAAGACGCATGGAAATGACCAGATCTGCAACCAGTTCCGTACAGGCTAGTGATACTTTTTTGTAAGAAATATACCAATGTATTTTATTTTCAAAATATGTGCTGAGGAGTTTCTTTCGGCTTTTCTTCTCCTCCATGACAAAGCACCTTTGCGAAAAGCTGGTTCATTAAAAAAAAAATTGAAATGTGTGCAATTCACACGTGTTAGAAGTGAAACCTTCAAAAATTTTGTTTTCAAGATAATGAGACGAATGTAAAATTTCTTGAAGATGATAATTGTTGGTTTTACTACTCCACTCCACTCAACTCAACTCAAGTCAGTCTCCACTCATTTCTAGTCTCCACTGGACAGTTTCGTTTCATAAAATTTCAAGTCACCCCCGTACTAAAGAATTTTTCACTTCAAAAATGACGTGCATAAGTGTATCAATGATACCTACAATGAATAAATGATTTTGAATTTGTGGTTGCAGCGTCGTCGTCGGTGGAGGTGGAGGTGAGCGCGCCGGCGGGCTGGGCGGGCGCCTACGTCGCCGAGTTCGGCCTGCGCCCCGACTACCCGCACTGACCTCCCCGGCGCCCCCAGCGCCCCCCACGCACCCCGCCTCCAGTGTCCAGCCTGAACGATATAATCTACTTCAACACCTTATTCTTGCCTTTGCTCTCATATTTTAAATTGAGTTTTTTTAAACAGTTAGTAGGAAATGGAACCGTTTTAAATATTGTATAGCTACTGTTATGATGGTGTTAGCGCGAGCTGTAACTCTTGCTATGTACCGCCGCCAGGGCTGGCCGGGGCCGGGGCCGTGTTGCCGCAGGTGTCGTGAGCCACAGTGACGACGGAGGACGGAGGACGGAGGCTAGACAATATGTTGTTGAGGTTGTTGTTATGTGATAACAATTGAAACTGATTTTATAAGCGAGCGCTGAGTGGAGGCTGCACGCCGCCGGCGCGCCGCCGCGCCGCCGCGTTGCATTGTCGAACAACAGGTACCCACTAGTGCCCGGAGTGCCCCCGGAGCTTATTTTATTTTTAAATTGACATAAATATGCTATTGATTATTACGTTTATTGATACTATGATATTTTAATCAAGTGTTTTGGACACGATTCCATAATAAATGCAATACTTACGTTACTAAAAATTAACCTTACGTTTTTATGTTACGTTTTAGTTATATAAAAATACTTATAAATGTAGGTCCGAGTTGTATATGTAAATATTATCTGTAAGACTTAGGTAATACCATAGAGCACTTCAGTTTAACTAGAGTTAATTTTATTGAGATGTAAATTAAATGATTAAACATAGTATTAATATCATTATGAAAAATATTTTTATACGAACTATGTACAATTGGGTAGTCGATCTGTGCCCCGCCGGGCACACTCGTGTAAAATCTTCTTGGCGTAAAGAGTGAAAATGTATATTACCTTATTAATAAAATATACATGTTTTAATGTTTGCTTTTCTTCTTCACAACCCAAAACACGTCTGTCCAATTACGTATAAATTAATAGGTAGGAAGTAAATCTACAGACAGCTTCCCGCTCTCAACAAAATGCCAATGTGATACACAGTGTCATTAAAAATGTGGCTCCCGACCGGGCCGCGCTCCTCCTCGGTTCTCTACCTGGGTGAAGCGTGGGATATCCCTGTTATATGTATATGAGCTCTTTACAAGCTTTTATTTAACTTCCATTGTTTGTTAGCATTTAGCAGGGGTGGCTTTGACCCATACTGTCCTTCCATATATATTGCTTGTCACAAGTGCAATGTGTGAGTACCTCTTTAATGTTAGTGATCCAGATAGAGTATATAATATAAATATATCTGTACGGGCTGCAGCACGTACATTTTTGTAGCGTCAGCAGTTTACGCTACATTAATGCATTTTGAGTCAGTGCGCTAATTGAGCCAAGCAATACCGGTCACGCGTGCTCGCTCTATCATTTTCGCATCTATCATTTAATTACATTCAGTCGGTTATATCAATAAACTATCAATTATCAACTTCCCAGTATTGACTATCATTTACTATCAACTACTATCAAACACCCAAACGTAGGGGTTCCGTCGCAGCCCCTACATTTTCTGGTCCTTCGACAAACTCGCGCGTGTGTGTACGAAAAGTGTGCATCGCAAGTGAGAGCAACCAGCAGGAGACGTGAGCTATCATTGGATTATCAACATCGGGAGTCGGTGAGCAGCAAGCAGCTGAGCAGATCTGAACAAGTAAGATCTTTCCTTTTTTATTAACACTATGTCCAACATGGAGGATATTTTGGCAAATCAACAACAATTGTTCGATGCTATAGAACAGCTTTTTAGCAATTTTAAAAAGGATAGCGCCGACCGAAAGACGGCAGATTATATCAAACGGAGGTTAGATACTCTAGACAAATACTGGGCAGATTTTCAATCTAATCATGATATATTATGTGGAATAGAGTGTGCGAAGTCTCATTTCTATTTTACGAGTAACCTATTTGAATCGGCTAGAGATAAATATGAGAAAATTAGAATAGCAATCGCTACCTATCAAGTTAGGGAGGACAAGCCTGCTACTCCAGTGTTGAAACCCGCTACACCGCTGGGGGTGCCTGGACCATCTCGGCAGCCGTCGCCGCAAGTTACCCTGTCCCAGTCCCAGGGGACTAATAGCAAGACGGACGAAATGTTACGCAAACAAAATAGTAATTTTAAGGCATTCGAACACACAGTATCAAACATCAACTTAGATTCAGTATCAGAAAAGTGGGAATTCGAACATTTATTACGTGCTATACAATCGCGTTGGTCTATAATTGATAATATGCATTGGGAGTTAGACAGTGAGCTTGGGGGTAGGAACCCAGATTATGAGTTTTCATTTTTCACATATGAAAGAAAATACAACGAAATTATTAAATCTATCAACCGTAAATTGTGGTCTGTATCACATCGAGAGCAATCGACCCCTCACGTTGAGATACCTACATTTAGTGGTAGCTATCATCAGTGGATTTCATTCAAAGACCTATTCACGGAAACTATTCACGGCAACCCGTCATTATCAAACGCACAAAGGATGCAGTTCCTTAAAACTAAGGTTAGAGGTGAAGCGGAGAGACTTATTCAACATCTACCAATATCATCTGATAATTATCCAATCTGTTGGGACATACTTAACAATAGATACAATAACAAACGTTTAATTTTCCGCTCGCATATCGATATCTTGTTAAATATCCCCATAACGCAACATACGTCCTTAAATCATATAAAGCGTATTCACGACACAACGCTAGAAACCTTAAACGCTATCAAAAATTTAGGCGTTAACGTTGATTCGTGGGATTCATTGCTTGTGCATTTACTTTCGCAAAAACTCGATGCTGACACGCATAATGAATATATAGCGTCAGTCAAGGAGCCCCGCGAGTTACCGAATTTGCAAGAATTTCTTTCATTTTTAGAAGGCAAGTTTACAAGTTTAGAATCTTCTCGAAAGAAATCAGAAAGCCCTGCAAAAAATGTACATAGCAACAACAATTATTCGCCGCAACATTTCAATAATAGGTATCATAAAAACTTGAATAAACAAGCCTTTCCGATGCACGGTCAATTCACTTCGCAACAATCAAACGCGAAAAACAATGCTATGTGGAAATTTTATAAATGTGGACTTTGTAAAACCAATGAACATTGTCTTTATTACTGTCGACAGTTTTTAAACATGACACCTCAACTTAAACTTAAAACTGTGTCAAGACTGAATGTTTGCGAAAATTGCCTTTATTCCCATAACGGTAAGCCATGTATTTCCGACAAAAGATGTACTGAGTGCAATGAGGCGCATAATACTATTTTACATCAATCATTTCAACATAATTATAATAATTCGTCGAAGTTAGCAACCGGTGGAAGCAACCAGAAACCTGAAACTTCGGGTCAAGTACGAAGCAACTCACACGTGTCGATGCAATATGATGTGCCTGAAATTCTTTTAGCTACAGCTATACTTAAAGTACAAAAATATGATGGGAGTTTTGTCAACATGCGTGCTCTAATAGATCAGGGGTCCCAAGCTTCTCTCATCAGTGAACATGCGGCTCAGTTGCTCGGCCAACCTCGACTTCGATGCCGGGGAGTGATATCTGGAGTAGGTACCAAGGAGAGCAATTGTAAGGGAGTCATGACTATCAAATGCAAAGCTATAAATAACGATTTTGAATTTGAACCGGAGGTATACATAATGAAAAGCCTTATAAAAAATTTACCTAACTTTAGCTTTTCAAAACCGTCCTGGACATATTTAAATAACATCACGCTAGCAGATCCCGAGTTCAATATCAGTCGCCCGGTCGACCTTCTGTTAGGAGCAGATGTTTATTCTTTGATTTTATTGGAGGGAATTTGTAAGTTGAATGATAATATACCTATAGCTCAGAATACTCGTTTAGGCTGGATATTAACCGGTAACGTCAAAACTTTACAATGTAACGTGATTATTAACGACTTAAAGGAGATCCAAAAATTCTGGGAGATGGAGGATATCAGTGAAGAATCTACGCTATCATTAGATGATCAACAATGCATCGATTATTACAAATCTACTACTATCAGGCGTGAAGACGGTCGATATGAGGTACGTTTGCCCCTCACCCCAGACTTTTCGGATAAGCTAGGAGAATCAAAACCAAAAGCTATTGCTCAATTTAAATCATTAGAAAACACATTCAAAAAACATGAAATCATTAAAAATCAATATCATTCATTTATAAACGAATACCGCGCGCTCGGACACATGATTCCAGCTACCGGTAACCCGAAGCAGGGACGTCGGCATTGTGTATTAACTCATCATTGTGTGCGTGCTGACGACACTATCATGAATTCTAAATTTAGAGTGGTATTTAATGCTTCGTGTAAAACATCATCGGGGAATAGCTTGAATGACGTCATGAAATGTGGTCCTAATCTCCAACAGGATCTGCAGTCTCTCATAATCAAGTGGAGACAATATCAGTTTGCATTCACAGCCGACATTGAAAAAATGTTCAGGCAGATTTGGATCCACCCTGATGATCAGCAGTTATTGAGAATCGTTTGGCGTGACTCTCCCTCAGAACCTATCAAGGACTATCAACTTACCACGGTCACATACGGAACGAAAGCAGCGCCGTTCCTAGCGATGATGACCCTCAAACAGCTTGCATGTGATGAACAACCCAACTATCAAAACAGTCAAGCGATCGACGTATTAAACAATTGTTTTTACATGGATGACTTGGTCCATGGGTGTCACGATATAAAAACCGCACGTCAATTACAACAAGACCTTATCAATTTATTAAAATCCGCTGGATTTCATTTGAGAAAGTGGAGATCAAACTCCGATGACTTGATCAGAGAGGAAGAGTCAGCTCTATCAAAGGACGACAACTTTAATTTCAAGCAATCAGCGCAAACAAAAACCCTTGGGTTAATATGGAACCCACAAGAGGATGTTTTTATGTTTCAATCAAATTTAGAACCGACGGAAGTCTCCAACAATGTCACAAAGAGAAACCTTTTATCAGAAATATCAAAGCTTTTTGACCCGCTCGGTTGGCTATCACCACTATCAACTAAGCTAAAAATTATTTTTCAACAACTGTGGACTGCAGAAAATATTAACTGGGATGATCCTATACCGAACGAAGTATATGTGGAGTGGAAGAAGGTCAGAGAGGACATGCACAATATTCAAAACCTTCAGTTACCTCGATGGCTGCAGATCCATGAGTGCGACAGTATCGAGTTACATGGGTTCAGTGACTCGTCTGTCAGAGCTTATGCATGTGTGATTTATTGTCGTATCAACAAGGGCAATAAATCATCTGTGGTCTTGGTGGCCGGCAGAGCCAGGCTTGTTCCAACCAGCAAAACAGTCTCGTTACCACGGTTGGAACTGAGCGGAGCACTACTCCTATCAAAGCTAATGGGTAAAGTCCAAGAGTGCCTTAGTGGGCACAATATCAAAATATATGGTTGGACTGACTCCATGGTAGTGCTGGGGTGGCTCAACGGTGAACCAACCCGATGGAAAACGTTTGTGGCAAATAGAGTTCGTACAATAACCGAAAATATGCCACCTGACTGCTGGAGGTACGTTAAGTCGGAAGAAAACCCAGCTGACTGTGCTAGTCGTGGTCTAACTGCATCACAACTCAAAGACCAGACCTTGTGGTGGCTGGGCCCGACTTGGCTATCAACATTTAATGACCAAGAGCATAAGATCGCTTATACAACAAACGAAGAATTAAAATTATCAAAAACAATTTTAGTCGCACAACATCAACCTGATTTTATCATTCAAGAAATCCTATCAAAATATAGCACAATTAACAAAGCAATAAGAATAGTAGCATGGATTCGGAGATTTTTAACTATCAAAAAAGGACAAAATATAAAATACTTAACAGTACAAGAGTTGAAAGAGGCTAAGTTATTAATTATCAAAAATATACAACAAACGGGATTTGAAAGAGAGTTATCTGATTTGAAACGAGGAAATAAAATACATCGAAAAAGCAATATTTGTGAACTAAATCCGTATATTGGTCAAGATGAAGTATTGAGAGTCGGCGGGAGGCTGCGACATGCCAATCTGGACCCAGACATGAAAAATCCTATCATTATACCCGGCAACAGTCGCCTCGCTGAGCTTCTTATAGATCAGGCGCATGAAATGACGTACCATGGTGGTGCTCGGCTAACATTAGCCTACTTGAGACAAAAATACTGGATCGTTGGTGGTAACAGAGCTGCCAAGCAAGGGCAAGAATATTTAACAAATCTATCAGCCCGGAGCAAGTGGCGTCAACCACAAGAAAATATCAAATTAAATGACATCGTACTCATCAATGATGGTAACCTTCCTCCAGGCAAGTGGGCCCTCGGTAGGGTTGTCGAATTACACCCTGGTAGTGACGGCTACGTGCGTGTTGTGACGCTAAAAACCAAAAATGGTTACATGAAAAGACCTGTTATCAAACTATCAATACTCCCTATCATATCAGAAGAAACACAAGATCAAGAATTAAAGCAAGAGGAATCAACAAAGAGTAAGATAAAACAAAGAAATAGAAGATACAGTTTCGTTACAGTTGCAACATCTATCTTATTATTTTTTATGACCCTTATAACTAATACTAACGGACTATATACTATCAATAAACTACAAAATAATACTAGCTTATTTTTTGACAAGATTGTAAACATGCACTTGATAGCTGACGATTGGAAACTCGTCGTTTATTATGATCTCAACCCATATTGGGAAGGCACCGCCGCGTCCTCGAAGTACATGGATTACCTAGAAACCATCTGTTCGAAGATAAGAGAGCATTCACACTGCGATGGTGTCATGTATCAATTGAATCACGAGCAGTCGGAACTACAGCGCTACAATATCATGTTGCAAGATAAGGGCGACTTACTCACACGTAAGCGCAGGGGACTCATCAATGGCGTAGGTAATATCGCAAACGCGTTGTTTGGGGTGCTTGACAGCAACTTTGCTGAAAAGTATGAAAAAGATATCGAATTGATCAGAAAAAACCAAGGACACCTAGCCCAATTGTGGAAGAATCAAACATCAGTCGTAGAAGCGGAGTTCAATGTCATCAAGAGGGTAGAGTCGATCATGGAAAAGCATCATAAGACAGTCAACAAAAAGATGCTTGAACTTAAACAATCGATAAACTCACTAAAGTCACAAGTCTCAAATAACTCATATATCAACGAATTTACATTGGCCTCTATAATTACAAATAACATCTTAAACAAGTTAAAAGAAATACAAACTTACCTTATTGAAACTATCACAGACGTATTCCACGGAAAGTATGATATTCATCTACTAACCCCCAAGCAACTCCAGCACGAATTAAGTGCCATCTCTACTCAGATACCTAAAGACCTATCACTACCTACCGATCACGCGAACTATTCAAATCTATACAAATTACTTAATGTAAAAGCACGCTTATCGAAATCATTTCTTATTTTCGAAATCCGAATTCCATTATTAGCACGAGACGCTTACGAAGTCCTTAAAGCAATTCCCATACCTAGACAATCTGGCAGTAACATGATCAGCATTGTACCTATTAGCGAATACCTCGCGTTAAACATAAACAAAGATTCGTTTATATCGCTATCATTTACTGATTTACATGATTGCATTGATCGCGATTTAGATACTGTGTTGTGTCGATTCAAGAAGCCTATCTATCATATGAACAGTGACAAGAGTTTGTGTGAGAAGAATGAAGAATTTGGAAGCTGTAGAACAATCATTAAAACCTGCAAAAATATTTTTATGGCAATAAGTAAACTTAATAACTACTTTTATTTCTGTTGTAATAAATGCTACTTCAAGTTGTTATGCGAAGATCAAGTTACGGCTATTCAACTGAGTGACGCCGGACTTATTACACTGGGTCAGGACTGCCTTATCAAATCAGCTGATTTCCATTTTTATTCATACAAACAAGATGCATCTCAAATCAACTCAAAGCCCGACATTGGTATACCGAAGCTCGCTTCGATTAATCATTTGATAAATATTTCGATACCAGAGATGAACGCCAGCACGAGCTTGGAGACTATCAGCCAACAACAGCTGCTTGCTATACGAGAACAATTGGATGTCATGAAACAGACTGAGCCGTTAGCAGCAGGTGTATCCTATCACGACATTCACCATTACACCGTTCTCTACCTGGTGATTATAACGGCTGGAGTATTCGGCGGATTCTACGTGTGGCGGCGCGTGCGGCGCGCCCGGAGGCGGGCAGGTCGCGATCGCGTGCAAAATAAGTGTAGTGAAGTTAAGTGCAATAGTGAAGTGCAGTGCAATAGTGAAGTGCAATTTGTCGATGTAGAGTTGCAAACAAATGCAGTGCAGTGTAACAGTGGTGACTTTACTAGCGAATTAAATGAACAATTTAAGAACTCGCGTAAACAAAAGCAAAACCGTGGCACCTCACCAGTGCTTCAATCGGTGTTTACTATCACGGACACGGGTGTCTAATTACACTGTTATTGTCTTTATTTTGTATCAATCATTTGTAACTAGTTTTAAGCAAAAATGTCTATCACCTTGTTATTAGTTTTAAACTCATCTCATCATTATCTGACTCTCTATCTTCAGCCCGGGAGCATGTACGGGCTGCAGCACGTACATTTTTGTAGCGTCAGCAGTTTACGCTACATTAATGCATTTTGAGTCAGTGCGCTAATTGAGCCAAGCAATACCGGTCACGCGTGCTCGCTCTATCATTTTCGCATCTATCATTTAATTACATTCAGTCGGTTATATCAATAAACTATCAATTATCAACTTCCCAGTATTGACTATCATTTACTATCAACTACTATCAAACACCCAAACGTAGGGGTTCCGTCGCAGCCCCTACAATATCCATGTGACAAACAACGAAGCGTGAGTTGGCTGTTTGTAGATGTAAAGTTTCAGTTTGTTTTTTAAGCAGAAAATCGTAGTAAGTTTAAGTATATTAAGGTTTAAGTACGACGATGGGTAGTAGTAATCTGGGCTACTACCTAGTTAAATTTTGTTACATTTCATGTGCGGCCACGCTGCCGCGCCGTGTCTATTATTACTATCTAATACATAAAATTCTCGTGTCACGCTTCTTAAAGTTGAACTCCTCCGAAACGGCTCCACCGATTTTCGTGAATCTTTGCGTGCATATACGCTAGGGCAGGGGTCGGCAACCTTTTGAGTCAGAAGAGCCAAAAATTACAATTTACAAAGTTTTAAAGAGCCACAATTTTTTTTCTTGCCAGCCATAAATACTACTCGCAAAAATAATTTTTATTTCATGTGTAAGTAGAGTTTTTTCAGAACAAATTAGAATCTAATTTTTATTATTATTATCTAATTATTAGATGATGAATGTATGGTATTATTAGATAATCATTTATTATTTAAGTAAAAAATTAAAAGAATTAAACATTTATTTACATTGTAAGTCTTACAATATTAATGTGTACTTCAATAACAAACAAATTAAATGTTGGCTTTGCATGGTTTTAGAAAGTTTGAATAAATTTGGCTCATAAATTGTTGTTTTAAGTTTCAAACACGACTCTAAATTTTCATTTGTTAGTTAGTTACATAGAAACATTCGACGATGGTGTCATTAAAGAACTTGAAGACTAACGACAATGACGACGCGTGTCACGGGGGAGGGGTGCGGTGAAAAGCAAGTACAAGTGGCTGAAAGATAGAAATCTAATACTCGTTAATCGATTCAGAACAATTTTTAAATGTTTTTTTTTTTAATAAATATTATTTGTGTATGGAACTAAAGAGCCGCAGCTTCACATCCAAAGAGCCGTATGTGGCTCGCGAGCCGCAGGTTGCCGACCTAGGCGCTAGGGTGGAGAATCGGACATCTATTTTTCATCCCCCTACGCCTAAAAATTTTTTGGCAGAACAACATTTGCCCGGTCAGCTAGTATCTTATATAAGATTTAAAGTAAAGGAAATAAAAGACCCCTGTTAAATAACACTTTTCAACTTATTTACTTTTATGCATAATAATAATAATAATTATGTATTGTAATAAAATTATAAAAAGGATTAATCATGGGCGTAGCCAGGTTTCAGTTTCGGGGGGGGGGGGGGGGGGGTTCAAGTTTCGGGGGGGGGGGGGGGGGTTTCAAGAAAATACAACGACTAAAAGTACATAAAATAACCCTAAAGAAAATTGAGACTTTATTTTTTCTCACGACGCGGCGACGCCGCGACGTATGTAGTGTCATCAACTTACCATTAGTTTTGTCAAAAAGTTCAAAAACGTGTTTAATAGAAATAAAGCTCCTAAAAATATATGTGCGATAGCACATTCGATTCAGAATGACGTATAGAAAAATGTTTTTAAGGGTTTATTAGCACATAAAAATGTCAGTCCTTAACTTTTCGGGGGGGGTTTGAACCCCCGAAACCCCCCCCCCCTGGCTAAGGCCATGGGATTAATATAAGGCTTTATGTTCAACAATACATTGGCAATGTAACATTGCAAATTATTTTGTTGGAATTATTGAAAGCAGAAGGTGTCCATAGGCTTTTGCAAGACTCACCTGCAACCATAGACATAATACTACTAGACTAGACAAGCGGGCCTTTTTTGCGTAGTATTATGTCTATGCCTGCAACAGTGATTAAAAATAATCATTTGACATTGACAATGACAGACTTGACATCAGACACTGACTGACATTGTCACTTGACAAATGACAATCAGGTATGTATTTACTATTATTAAATATCTCCTCTCCTCGGCTCCTCCTATTTTCTTTTCATTTTATTATTCGTTTAATGAAAGTTTTTATAATAATGAGTGAAAATGAAATTATTATTCGACCGGCTAAAAAAGATGACATGGTGGCTGTCGCGGCGCTGATTCAAGTAAGATTTCATTGAAGTTGTGTTTACCTCAGTGTTTACTTCCAATCCGAGTATAATACCGGCATTGGTTCTTGGTTTATTTAATATTGTAAATGAGACCCGTGGGGTAATAAAGTAAACACCGCATAACTTATCCGCCTGCTTATATTTTTTTGGTGAATACAATAGGTAACAATGTTTATTAACATACTTACTCATTTTGACAATAAACGGTGTATTTTCCCACAATTTTTCCCATGTTAACATTTTTATGGCTTATTCATTGGCCCTAGCGCCCTAGATGAGTGCAACGTTATATCTAAGTTCAGATTTTTTAGTAAAAAGTTTCAATGTGGATGACCAATTTAGTTTTAGATGAAAGTCAGTGTGTGATAATCTAAACTATAATATTCTAAACTTAAGGAAGGTTTTGAATTTTTGTTTGGTTGTAATGGATAAACACAATACTTCAGTTCAGGTACCTACTTCTTTACTACAACGCGCTTTATTTATTGTCAGTTGCAACTTTATTATATTATATTGCTATAGTTTTGCTAGTCAAATTTCAAGTTTATATTTTATCACATATTATGAATCTTTGATGTATATTTTATACACCAATATTTCGACCCAGTTATTGTATTATAGTAAACATGTGTTCAGTCCGCAATGAGTTGAGATTAAAATCATGAATCTTTGATTCCAGGAACTAGCTGATTTTGAGAAAATGCCTAATGGTCCAAAATTAAATGCACAAGGTTCGCACCAAATTTCCTCTGATTGTATTTGACTAATGCGACTGGATGTTCTGAAGTTGTTACGTCATGATTTTGACAGTATTGCAACGAGACGGATTCGAGTGCAGTCCGCCGGCCTTCAGCTGCCTGGTGGCGGAGGTCCCCGGCCGCGAGCAGCAGGCCGTAGTGGGGTACGCGCTGTACTTCCCCACGTACTCCACGTGGCAGGGGCGCGCCATGCTGCTGGAGGACCTGTACGTGGCGCCGGCCGAGCGCCGCCGGGGCCTGGGGGGCCGCCTGTTTAATGCTGTCGCTGCGGTACGTGCCATACTGACTTCAGTTGTGAGGTTCTACTATATTGACACTGTTAACAACTGTGCATAGTGTGTACATAATATATGTCTATGTGTAGGTGTAGGAGTGTATGTATTGTATAATTTTACAATTATACAATAATGCTATACCTAACTATAATTGAAGTAATGACATTTATGCTGATTGCCATGCCATCATATGGCAATTTGTTTCTGAATGACAAGGCTTGTATACTTAATGTGCTAACTGCTAAGCTTGTAGTCACTTTAATGTAGTATAGATATATTAAATATATAAATATATGGGCGTTTCTCGGTGGTCATACTATCATGTCATACTGATATGACCACCGAGAATAGTTTGTATCGGTGGTCATACTCCCCATTATAATTCTAAATAAAGTATTTTCCTACACCCTGACAAATATAACGGTACAGTCAATGTCACCTGTACCTAAGAATAATTTATTTTACTAATGGCCCAAAGATATTGTATGTGTAAACAGAATGGCCTCATTTTTGAGATTCACCTTTTTAATGGTACCTAATACAGAAATGTTTTATTTAATTATCTGAAAAAACTTCGACCAGCGTACTACTTGCTACTGGTATCTCAAAATCCAGGTGGACTTTGTGTCCATTCTGGTACTAAAGACTTAATCATCTCAAACAACTAAGTCATATAATTAGGCTAATGTTGGGAAAAGTTTTACGATGAAATTATTATATTTTTTATTTTAACTTCAATTGTCACTGTGGTGAATGAAATCATATAAAAAAAATGGAGCTGGGACATACCACCAAACTTGAATTTTGAGGCTTTTTTTGCGCCTTAACCTTTTTTTACCCTGATTTTTTATATTCACATATATCTAAAAAAAACAATGTGGCCCAAATTAAAAGTAGTTACGTACTTTACTGTATAAAAAAATATCATTTTACACCTCGATTCTCAACGTGGACACGTAAAATTTGCCGATTTGATATTCACCCAGGCATTTATCTATCTATACTTACTAATAAAGCTGAAGTGTTTGTTTGTTTGTTTAGTTGAACGCGCTAATCTCAAGAACTATTGTTTCAAATAGAAAAAATATTTTTGTCTTTGATAGTCCATTTATCGAAGAAGGCTATAGGCTATCGGATTTTTGGAAATTCATCCCCTAAAGGGTTAAAATAGGGGTTTGAAGACACTTTCATACAAACCAACTTCGTCAGTTTTAGAGTTATAAACATGAAATTTTTCATGAAATTTTATAGTTATTAACAAAAATACAATTTAACACATTTTTTTGGAAAATCATTCCTTTAAGGATTAATTTAGGGGATGGCAGTTACTTAGTTGCTTAGTACACAACTTCGTAATGTAGTTAAAATCATGTAAATTGATATATTAGCTCAAGATTAGAAACAAAAAACAGTATCTAATGCGTTGTTTTTTTGGAAATTCATCCCCAAAGAGTTAATTAAAGGGGTGCAAGTTAATATGGCAACTTCGTCGGTTTTGAAGTAAAAAGGGTGAAAATTTGTATATAAGCTTATCAAAAAGAAAATTTGTATATAAGCATCAAATTACCTCTCTCTCCCTCTCCCTCCCCTCCTCACCCCCTCCCCTAACTTTATAGTTAGGGGAGGGGGCTTATATACAAATTTTCTTTTTGATAAGCTTATATACCTACTGCGGAGTTAAATTATAACTATAAACCACAGACATATAAACAGAAGCAGACGTAACATTATTTTTATCACTACAAAGATTAATTAATACTAATGCTAATCCCAGTCTGTTATAATAATAATAAATACGATACGATACGATAGTAGTAATAATAATAATAAATACGATAGTCGAATATACTCTTATTAGTTATAAATAGTTTGTGTTCGATGAGATAACGTGCCATAATATATTTGGAAACAATACTTCGAATCACTTTAAACTGGTATAATTTCGGAAATAATACAAAATTTAGTGGTGTACATGCCATACAAGATAAGAGAAGAATAATTTTTCACACATTAAATATGAAACAATGCAATACACTGGAAATAACGGCAACTGACGTCTCACTAATCTGTACGTAAATAATACGTACTTTTGCTATGCACTTCCAACAGGCACTTGGGACACTGAACATCTTCCCCCGTTGAAAGCTTCACAAAGTACTAAAACTGATATGTTTCGATTAAAAAAAAATAAGGGTGGTATGATATTCCACATAATGACCACCTGTTATCAATTTTGATTGCTGTTCATAAATTTCAGTCGTTATAAGTAAGTGTTCCTAATAGAATCAATTTTTTGAAAAATTATCATAAAATGATAAAAAATTACTACTTTCAGATTTATTCCTTTGTATTCACCCGACTACCTATCTGCATGCCAAATTTTAACTTTCTAGGTCACCTGGAAGTTGGATATAGTTTTGATCTATAGGTCAGTCAGTGTTAAATTTCTCGATTTTTGGACGTTAATATCTAAATAACCGTTTGAGATGTGTTTATGAAATTTGGAAGACGTATGTATTTCGCAAGTCTTAATAAATGAGCCAAATTTGACAGGTTTATGTTGAATAGTTTTTGAGTTATGAGGTGGTCAAAAGAGGCTCCAAATGGTTCGTGTAATATTACACACGGTGCTGCTCGCCAATGTTAGCTAGAAAATTGGCTGACACGCTCCGCGTGTCTAGATACATCATGAATATTTAAAAACTGGTTGAATAACTTAAATAGAAGAAATTGGCAGCCCAAATCATGTCACGTATTGTTTAGTGATGAGTGCAGAATTCTCTTAAATCAAATTGACGGCAGGCAAAGAATATACCTACAGACGCAAAGGAGAACGATACATTCAGACAAATTTTGAAACTACAGTTGCATACGGTGGTGGATCAATAATGGTTTGGGCGGGCATTTGTTTGGGAGCTCGCACAGACTTGGTAGTGATTGACAGAGGCAGTCTGACTGCAGACCGCTATATCAGAGAACTTTTAGAAGAAAAAGTCGTACCGTTTCATATATCGGTGACGATTATGTTTTTATGCAGGATAATGCTCGGCCGCATACCGCTCGGGTAACTCAAGCTTATCTTAATTATATGAATATCACTGTTATGGAGTGGCCGGTGAGATCACCGGATATAAACCCAATAGAGCACGTTTGGGACTTGCTGAAAAGAAAAGTTAAGTCCAGAATTCCAGCTCCTGCCAACGTGGGTGAGCTGCGAATCGCCGTAGTTGAGTTACAAGAAATTAATGACTAATGTTGAACATGATTTACTTCATTTAAATGTTCTGATAAAGGTAATTGTAAAATATTATTTAGATCTAAGAAAGAGACACAATGCGAAACAAAGTATCCGAAAGGAATTATTTAAAAAAAAATACTGTTTAAAAATAAATAGATTGTCAATCAGTTCATTTGTTTTATTATTTCTTAATTCCTTCAATTTTAATTTTAATTAACCTTTAACTATAATAAAATTGAGGTAATTCTATTATATAATATATCTATCAGCCCTTAGAGGTCCACGTAGGCCTCCCTATAGTCGCTGACACTCGGACCGATTTTGTGCTCTCTGAATTCAGCGGTTTCCCGCTGTTTTCTTCCGGTAATTTAATTCTAATTACCACCGAGTAAATAATATATTACATTTATTACTTATTTTTTGACACAAGTTTAATAAAATTCGAACCAATATAACGTGAATTGTTAATGAATTAAAATTCTGAAGCACGTTAAATATTTAGTTCGATAATAGAAATAATTATTATGTAAGTACAAAGAAAATATCACAAAACGCGTGCCTAGTAAAAAAGTTGAGTTTTCACATTGAAGTATAATATCATAGAATAAACATCTCGAACAAAATGGGTGTCCCCGCCGGGAGGTTCGATTTTCAAAATTGGCCCCCCGTTCTCCTTTCAAAATCGAACGAATCCATTAGCAATTGAAGCCGTGCGGCGTCAATTCATTGGAACATACATTCTGTTCGCGGTGTCCATTCTATACGCTAGTAATAATACTTCAATGAGTTTTCATCGTTCTTTTTAAAGTTGGGACATTTTAGGACCAGCCAAATACGCTAACAATAAGTTAATATTCAATTAGGTATAAGGTTAAAATATATTTTTAGAATAAGTTGAATAATTTATCATCGTTATTTCTTACGTTCTGAGTTCGACCCTGATTATTGTCAATGTGTGCAGTAGATTTCTATGTAGTGATTTTTGCACGCTATTTTGTCCCATATGTTACGTCTGCTTCTGTTTATATGTCTGTGCTATAAACTAACTATAAAGTTAGGGGAGGGGGAGAGGAGAGGAGGGAGAGGGAGAGAGAGGTAATTTGTTGGTCTCCGATTTGTTAAACCTACCAGAACTATAAAGGTTAAAAGTAACAAAGTACGTTCACTGATTGTTAGGCGATACGAAGTTTGCCGAGACAGCTAGTCATTTAATAATTTAACTCCGCAGTAGGACTACGAGGAATAGTTCTGTTCTTCTTCGTGGTCCCACTAGTAGGACAAATTAGTAAGATAGGACCACAAGGAAACTGGTACAGAAACCGTATTGTATAATAATAAATAAACTGGAACAAAACCGTTGTATTGTTTATATAATAAAAAAATAAAAATGTGTGCAATTCACACGTGGTAGAAGTGAAACCCTCAAAATTTTTGTTTTCAAGATAATGAGACGAATGTAAAATTTCGGGAAGATGATAAATGTAGGTTTCGCTACTCCACTCCACTCCGCGCCGCTCCGCTCCTATCCGCTCCGCTCCGGAGTATGTTGAGTAATGAGTAAATGAGTAGTTTGTCTAAATAAAACGCATTTGGTGTACAAATTCATGTCAATTGGTGAAAAACCCTAGAAAACGATTTTACTGGTTTATTTTTATATGTTTCGGCTGCAGATCGATATAGGGATGCGTCGATACGATACCGATAGTCTTATAAATATATTGGCGATACCGATACCGATACGCTTATTAAATTCAAAAATTAAGGTAAAATTAATGAAACACGAGTCAAGTTAATTTTTATAATTTATATAAAAAATATAGCCAGGTTGAGATTAGTTAATAGTTTTAGTAATTAAAATTAACATAGATAAGATTTTTATTTAAAAAGCAAAGTATTTTCGCAAGGCGATTTCGCAAGTCTGTTTGAATAAGACACGCGGTGGAAAGGAAAATACTCTCAGATGCGACAGAACTCATTTGAAAACTAAACTACCTACTTCAGCGCAATGTCATTGCGCCAGAAAACGAACGAATCTGCGTCTTTCGATATATGTATTAGGAGACCTTAGGTATCTCTCGAGTTCTTTGAAAGAGTTACAGCTCAGAGTAGATCGGGGCTCATCGTCCTCGGATTCTCTATTAACAACATATTTTCACGAAATAGACGAGACAACACGCGCATTTTAAAAAGTATCGTTGAATAAAAATATCACCGATGCCAATATATCGGCAAACCCGAAGTATCGCCGATATATCGGTATCGATATCGAATGCATTTTTTTTTGTTTACAGTTTTTTGCTCTCCTGTAAAATTGCAATTTTCATCTTATGCCTTTTTTCCACTGAAGGTACAATAGGTATGTGGAAAATCTCAATTACACGCGATTTTGAGTCAAAGCTGGGGCCTTTCACTGTAGTCTGTACCCATCACCTATAGTTTTCAATCGAGTGAGTGGCGTGGTGTTGCAGGAGGCGGTGCGCGCGGGCTGCTCGCGGCTGGACTTCCACGTGCTGGAGTGGAACGAGGCGCGCGCGTTCTACGAGCGCAAGGGCGCCGTCAACCTCACGGCCGCCGAGCGCTGGTGCCTCTACCGGCTGGCCGGGGACGCGCTCGCCGCCGCCGCCGCCGCGCAACACGGAAATAAGTCGTAACGTGCCTCGATACCCCATCCCCACACTATGAGAACCAGTGAAGACATGGACTTACAATTTCAACGGTATTTAATAAATACCACAGTACAGATATAGAGTTTGGTGTATCTTGGGGGTACACTGGACACAACTTACAATCTACGAATAAATAAAAGCAAAAATGTTCGTGCTCAGATATGTATTTCAGTAATGTTACACAACTTTGTACAATATTACATTACAGTTTACAGTAAATCCAATCAATGTACACAGAGACGGCGCCGCGGCGGCGCGGGCTGCCCTCCACATGCTGTCACAATAAACGAGATTGTTATGTTAACTAACTAATATATTTCTCATTAATGCTACCTAATATATACAACTATCGTAAATGCCATTTATTTACCTATATTCTAATACCTTAGTCCTCTTGGGAAACGTTTTATGTTAGTGGTTTAGTACCTCAAGAGCCAATAACAGTTCTATGGAACTCAATTTAGAATACTTGTTATATTCACTATATTATGTCGTACGGCACTTTCACCGATATCGTGTTATCACTTATCACACTTATCACTGAACAACTGCAAATTGTACACGTTGCTAACAGCGCAGTTTCAACATGGCGGTCTTCAAAGATCATATCATATCATAGCAAGACATTGCTAAATACATATTGCATGGAGACATGTAAAGGTACTTTAAGTAACAAGGATTTGGCAATTGATGCAATCTAAAGGAAACATATTGAGTGTGACCCAATGCCGCAGGACGGAGTGACGCTTGTTGACATTATATCAAACAGGTTCAAACTGCAACTGGGAGTAGCTGTTACAGAGATAACCATAACCGTGATAAACTAATATTACTAATTTAATTATGTAACAAACGTGGAGCGATCCACTGGTTTCAAATCAAACATGTTGGGATATAGGTATTGTCTTGTTTTGCAGATAAATGTTTCATCCTATTCGGATGAAACATTTATCAACATGCAATTCGAAACCAAGCGTGAGGAAGACCTCAGAATAATTGCCTTCTACCCGCATATTGTCTGCAGACAGTGCAGACAATACGTTGCTCGTTAAATAATGCTATCGAATACCTAAAACAGCGAAGGAACTTTTAATTATTGTAGATGAGAAACAATACTCTTAACCTTACTATAACTCATTTTGTAATACAGCAATCCAGATCTTACTTTATTAATCTATGTTAAATTCAATAACGAGCTATGGCGACTTAAATCCGACAATATCATACAACACGACAACTATTCAGTCGAAACATATAAAATGTACCTATTATAAGTATACCATATTTACAAATCTATCAATATTATCTCTTGTTCGATGTACCCGCAAACAAGGGATAATGCTTAATTTGGGAAGCGTTATTCGCGAGGTTATGTAAATATTTAATAATAGCTGGTCGTTAAAAACATTTTAGGGATTGAATAACGGAATAGAGCTATCTGTACCTCAGACCGAGTATACTTAAATGGATAAAAATATATTATAATCACATACTAAGCATTATCCCTTATGCACGGTCTCCACTCCGTGTTCCAAGTCTACGATATAGATATAGAGAATAGTCGAGATCTATCTATCTTACTCCAGCTTCCTTGCTTTCGCCTAAATATGGATTTTGACGTGACAACGTCTATAAATTGGTTGACTCGGGTGTCATTCACGAAAACTGTGTAAGGAACGTTACCATACGCGCGCAGCATTAAAGAGAGAGGCTCGCTCGACCGGCGCGCGCCTTGCGTCTCTCTTCTACGCGAGCGTTTCTGGCGTCAACGAATTATGTCAGTGAATTATGAATTTAAAATTGTGATTTTCATTTAATTCTATGTTCCAAAAACTTATACCACGAACAGACGTTGTCACGTTAAATCTCCGTCCGTATACCAACTTTACAGACAACCAATATTTTTTATTTATAATTTAGATAAAGTAATTTACAACCTAAGGTTGCACTGATATTCCACTACACTATACACCACACCAATAAAGGGGAGTCAAAGGGGAGCCACTGACAGGCCATCAGCCATCAGCACTCGTCCATTTGAAAAAATGGTTACTAAGCAAACAGTCCACAGAGTCGCGCGGCGGCGAGCCGGCATCAATAATGACTAGCTGTTTACTGCTTCATTCGTTTAACCGTCCAATTAAAATCTACCGTTAATTCGTACTATCATTAAGTATACTGACATTCAAATTGATATCCTATTAATGAATACCATCTAGTATGCTTGCCAACTGCCGACCTGGGAACCGTGTATTGTATCTATCTACATGTGGCCTGACCGAGAACATCCGTTAACAAAATGTCGGTCTGTCTGTCGGTCGCACTGCACCACAAATAAACTAGGCCCACGACTCCCACGAGATGCCTTGAGAAGGTAAAGATTGCCGTGGTCATGACGCGTTGCATGTACACATTGCAAACAAATAATAACGGGTCTGTGTCCCGTATGGTCCCGATAGTAACAGGTATTAATAGGTAGTAACAGGTAGTGATGAAATAAGTACAATATCACGTAAAATGTCACAAATATTTCATTGTAGGTCAGTTGACGCGCATATCACAACAAAACTTGATTTCAATGGTTATCTAATTACTACGTAGGTATTACAATAATCGCGATATTTCACTATCCATTTGTTATATTAAGTTAGGTAATATGTTTCTAATGACGTCCCTATTTAGTTACAGTACACCGTGGACATGGCCCCGAGAATTAAAGTTAGCCACAGGCCACAGACAATACAAGGAAGTCAGTTTTTTAACATAAAGTTCCAACAGTTCGGTTCGGTCCATGGCCTCCCACATTCCACCGAGCTGGGCGACCAGCACAACGACACCACACCGCGGGGCGGGGGGTGGCGGGGCGAGGCGCGGGGGGCGGCGGGCTACGTGGACGCCATGAGCTTGGCGTGCGCGGTGACGTTGCGCTGGTGCAGGAACCCGCTGCCGTCCTCCTCCTCTCCGTTGCTCAGTCCGTACTGGAATTACACCCTCGATTAACATACCGTCCAGTGTCCACTAGGAAGGTTGTTGCTCAAGCTACCGAAACCTTGTCACCAGCGCAGGCCCCTAATTGAGGTAGAGCGAGATTTGTCTTTCGGCCCTTTTCCCCTCAGTCAACGCATTCAGTTCACGGATCTAAATTGTATTTCTGTTTTATCAGTGACTTGGCGAGAGTTCAGATGGTGGTGTAAGAATAAAAGTGGCAATATCACCCCCTTAAAAAAACTAACTAATGTCGAGCATGGGCCTAGGTCGCCACTATTGGCGCCTCTTAATTTATCTCTTCAAAGACCAGCAAATCGGCCCGCCAGCATCCGTCATTGACAGACGACGCGGTCAGAGATAGGAAACGTTGACGAAAGCAGCAATGTTTGCATCGGGTCCCCTTCTGACG
Organism: Thymelicus sylvestris; assembly: GCA_911387775.1. NCBI lineage: Eukaryota > Metazoa > Arthropoda > Insecta > Lepidoptera > Hesperiidae > Thymelicus > Thymelicus sylvestris. The sequence continues at coordinate 19,468,417 of OU426889.1, forward strand.
TGGCTCACCTGTAGCGCGTGCAGGTAGTGCTGGTGCGAGTGGTAGGGCGCGGCGGGGGCGTGCGGCGCGTAGCTCTCGTAGCCGGCGGGGGCGCTGGGCTCGCTCTTGATGTTGAACAGCGAGGGGTTGGCCAGGAACGAGCCCGCGCCGGCGCCCCCCGCGCCCCCCACGCCCGCCGCGCCCGCCGCCGCCCCCAGCGCGTACTGGCCGCTGCCGCCCGCCAGGTGCGTCTCCCGGCCCTTGCTGGCGTGGCCCATCGTCGTCGTCAGTGGCAGCGGGACCTCCGCTATGCTCGGCTTGCTCTCTGGAACGGACCAATTTATTATTGAAACGGAACTAGAATTAAATGATAAGAGGTACCTACTAACCTAATTTATTATACCTAATCCTTACGCCGCAGTCACGGCGGTAGGTAGGTATGACAGTTACATTATCTTGAGTTGCTTTTTCCTAGATCTTTTTGAAGTGAAAACTTCTTTAGTACGGGGGTGACTTGAAATTTTATGAAACGAAACTGTCCAGTGGAGACTAGAAATGAGTGGAGACTGACTTGAGTTGAGTTGAGTTGAGTTGAGCTGAGTTGAGTGGAGTGGAGTGGAGTAGTAAAACCTACAATTATCATCTTCCCGAAATTTTACATTCGTCTCATTATCTTGAAAACAACATTTTTGAAGGTTTCACTTCTAACATTGTGTGAATTGCACACATTTTATTTTTATGTCTAAGCACCAACTTAAATCATAATAAGTACCTACTGCATGGATACTTTTCGTAAACAAGTACCTAATAAGTAGGTAGGTAATAGGTTGGATTAATATCCTGTTACTTCAAGAATTGAATAAGTAAGGTGGTCGCACCGTCGATCCCGGGCGAGCTGTGGTCGTCCTTCTTGCCGGACTCCTGGTTGGGTTTCGCGCCGTTCGCCGATTTCTTCGGTTTACGCTTCCGTGTTTGAATACCGTCCTTCCGCATCGCCAGGGGTCTGCAAACGAAAAGTAAAACATCATCATTACAATGACTACGATAAGAATTCCTCGTAAGACTATGGCCTCTATTCAGCACGGCTTCCTGTTGAGGAGGCCTAGAGCATACTGCTGGTAGGCCACGTTTTACGTGCCCTGCGAAGCACGGAAACGCTCTATAAATGTTTGCCTCTAGCGGTCATCCATCCAACTAGCGACTGCGCTCGATGTTGCTTAACTTTGTCGATCAATCAGAATAGGCTATGAGCGCTGTCGTTACCTGTTAATGCCGTGCAGCTTGTAGTAGAGTCCGCAGGCGTTGCAGACGGGCTCGCCGTCGTTGTTCCGCCGCCACAGCGTGGTGTTCCGCGAGCCGCAGTTGGTGCAGCACTGGCCGTGGCGCCGCGCCGCCGACTGCAACACACACACTTCGAACGTCGCCCTCACCACACACACACACCACTGACCACACACACATCTGGCCAGATGATGTCGAGTGTAGATGCTCGTATTTGAGCATTGAAGTATTATTTATTACTAGCGTATAGAAGAGACACCGCGAACACAATGTATGTTTCAATGAATTGGCGCCGCGCGGCTTCAATTTCTAATGGATTCGTTCGATTTTGAAAGGAGAACAGGGGCTCAATTTGAAAATAGAACCTCCCGGCGGGGACATACATTTTGTTTGAGATGTCTTCTCTTGTATATACCTCAATGGATTTGAGAGCATCGCATTCAATAACGTTCCCATTAGGGCTTGAATATCGGAATCTCGGAATCTCGAAATATCGGAATCTCGGACCGTGAAACCCGTTATTACAATTCCGATACTGAGTGATTCGATATCGTAATATCGGAATCAGTAATTTTTTTATTTTAATTTAAACAAAATGATTTTAATGCGTGCCACAAGGTATATTGGCCATAAAATTGAGCGAGTAAGTATATATATTTTAGCTGTGTAAAGTTAATATCTTTAACCGTATTCCTGTTGTGAGTCTGCTCAGCCTACTGCACGAATAATGCGATACGGAAAAAATCTATTCCAAACTTAATTTATCCCCTTAATCTCAGTATACGTAAATTAAACATTTCATCATCTTCTGTAGATCATCTGTACGAATCTCTAGTTGCTGAGAATTCGCATCTAGCTGTCAATGGTCATTCACCGTAGATACCTACCTCAGTGACCATTGTACTCGTATATCGGAGGTTCACATCTACAACAAAGGTTTTTAAAACCTTACGATGTCTAGACGTGAACAAAGCTAGTGGACCAGATGGTATTCCAGCTCTCCCCAGTTATCTACTGTTTTGCCACGCTTGGTTCGTTTCTCAATTAAGACTAGCATAGTGTCTCAAGCGTGGAAGCTTGCCAACGTGCAGTCCGTGCCCAAGAATGGCAATCGAGCTGACCCTGCTAATTAACGGCCAATTTCGATTACCTACATACTCAGGAAGATTATTTTGAACATGCGCCTCGTTGCATACCTAGAACACAATGATCCCCTTAGTGACCCTAACGCTATAGCCTAACGCATACCACTCTACCGCATTCTAGCGTATCTCACCCACTCTTATCTGGGGCGAGGACCTTGAGAATAATGGAGAGGCGCTTGGCTTTTTCCTTTGACATCTCGAAGGCCTTCGATACGGTTTAGCATGTTAGCCTATTGATCATGCTTCCTGCGTATGTCCTATTCCCTGGCCTGATCAGCTGGGTTAAAGACTTTCTGAGTGAACGTTCATTCAGAGTCGTTATCAAAGATTATTCGTCCCAAGCAACCTTACATCACATATTACAAATAATGCCGGACTTTCTCAGAGATCTTTTGTCGATACAACTCTATTCCTGCTGCATATCAACGATCTGGTCGAGCGATATCTTGCAAGCTTCCGACCAGTAACGACAAAATACAGTCTGAAGAGAGGCCCAGGTCGAAAGAGTGAATCATTGCCTGAAGTCACCGAATAGGGCGATGCCGACCTTGTGAGATTCAACGCCACAAAAACAGAAGCATTTATTTTGGCCCTACTTTTCAGAATGTATCTTTGAAATACTCCCACCGCAAGAAGTTGAGATATCCTTGAACCTTAAATTTGAGCAGTTTATTGTTTTCAAAGTTAAGGCAGCCGCCAGGGAACTAGGCGTCCTAGCAAATGTGTTGCGATATTTCAAGTCACATCAGCTTTTATCCTTGTACCAAAGTATAGCTTCTGCCGTACAGCTGTCACATTTGGTACAGCTGAATTTCATCTATCAGTAAAAACTATTTTGCGATTTTAAAATCCTAAAAAATTAAGGTAGTGAATTTTTAACTCGAAAACCAAACCAAAATTGAATAGATTTAGGTGATATTTGCAACGAACGGGAATAAAATAGTATTAAAGACGTTATTATTTCATTATCCTATTGAATAAAAATCCTATTAAATAAATATCCTATTGAATAAACCTTTTTACTATCCAAGAAGTCCTACTTTACAATATAAAATTAAATTTAAATGATTAAAAAAAATTTGTATAATTCCGATATTGATATCGGAATTCCGATATTAGCATCAAATATCGAAAATCAATATCGATATTGAAAACCTTCCGATATTACAAGCCCTAGTTCCCATATTCCTCCTAAATAACGAAGGCTCATAGGAGTCCTATGAGCCTTCGTTATTTGAGTCATTAAAGACATTGAGACGGAATCACGCTTATCTTTACACCAGGATACACCAGGTAAAGAACTAGAGAAACCGGGACAATGATTGAGAATAATATTTGATGGATTTAGAAATTGGTTGCAAGCCATGCTAGTTATCTACCCACAATGCCAACAAACTTAAATCACAAGTCACGGATGTGACAGAAGATCCGTGTAGGCCAGGATCAGAGTAATTAGATGCGGAATTAAAATTTCACTTGATCATTCAATATCTTCAGTGGAAAAAAAATCTGACTTAGTAAATACTTAATAAAGAATATTATCTTAGGAAGAGTAACTTTTATTGATTTGTCATTCATTAATTACGTAAGGCAGATTTTTTTTTGACCCCCCCCCCCACCTACCCTCATATAAAGATACATAGGTAATTAAGATTTCTCGGAGCCCCCTCCCCCTTCTCATGTAATATTTTATCTAGCTTTAAATGTCTTACGAATCTCATGATTAAATCTGTAAAAATAGGTAACTGAAAACGTGTTTAGATCCCCCCTCCCCCGGAAGTAAGGACATGTAGAGATTTTGAGAACCAAGGGGGCGCTTACGTAATTAATGAATGAGCCAGAAATGCACAATTTAATAGATGAACATTTGCAGGTGCCACGTAGGTAGTCCGTTTGGTGTGCAAAGAAACCATTTTTGTGCTTCATTAGGTTAGGTAGATGCTACGGTGCTAGCGGGCTGTTGAGGTGATATTTTCATGAAATTGAGTCCGGGGTGCGGAATACGACTATTGCAGATTCATTATTGACTAGACCAGGGATTCCCAAAGTGGTCGATATCGACTCCTTGGAGTCGACAAATATAACTGATTTTGCTGGTCGACGAGATCTAAAAATCGAGCGCTATTAAGTACTTAGATAATTAACACAAGTTCTTATTTGAAATTTTCAAGATACTGAATAAATTGTGTTACGTGTACCAACTAAACTTGTTATAAGAATGACTAATATTTTACTGTTTGTATCAACAGTAAAAATCTAGAGATAGGATTTTTAAAGTAATTAGGTTATGGGGGGCTGAGGTATCAGATCATTTTGGAAAAGGGGTCTCTTGCCCAAAATAGTTTGGGAATCCCTGGACGAGAACCTGATGTTCAACACGTACCGTATAGTTTTAAATAATAGGTAAATTGTAATGAGATCAAGATCATTTTGATGATAGGACATAAAAGGTCGCTGTACTCGGCAGATCCATATTTATAGGTATCTACCCTTCCAAACTAGGATATTTACTTATTTTAAAAAATAAAGGCTTAAAAACCTGAAAAGCTTTAGGTACATGACCACACGCCTCAGTTTAGGTAGATAAGCCTTTTACAGTTGGCAGGGAAGATTTAATTCATAAGGTTTAATAAATTGATACGTAGGTCACTCAATAAGTTTTCAGATGCTCGTAATTTAACAAATGATTTTTTTTGTTCCCGATAATGAAGGAAAAAATAAAAGGGAATTTTTTCGGATGCCGAAGAGGACGTGGCCGCCTACAAGTCGTATTTACGGACGTATCGGATCAAGACTGGCAAAAGTATTTTAATAGTTGGTTTAGTTTGGCGAATGGAACTTTGCATAGAGAATGAAGTAGAGTACTTCGAAAAAATGTAAATTAAATATTGTTAATATCTTGTACCTATATTATTTTCTTGTCTCAAAACTTATCGAGTTACCTAGGTAACAAGAACAAATTAAACGGGCAGATGGGTTAGGTAAATACATATATCGAAGACACATTGTAATAGTGCAAAGAGATTGTTAAAGAATTAAATTAAATTAAGAGCTAGTTTACAGCGATGGAAAGTGTCCCATTACCGGCCATTAGCTCGCGTTAGTGGCAATAAAAAGGTCGGTCACGGAGTGAAGTAAGTATCGGCATTGCGATGTGTAAATTTACCGATCGATAAGCGAATTTCCGTCACCATGTTAACTATTCTAACAACACGCAGCCGATAAGACGGAAGATATATGACGCGCATGCCCTCGGGCGCGGCGCGCGCCGCCGTCCAATGGAGGCCCCGCGCTACCGGCGCGCCGGCGGGCGGGGCCGCGCGCCATTGGACGCCGGTACCTGCCGCTATAAAATACATATTCATGCGTCTCCGAGATAGCCCATCACCGAGACACCGAGACACCGCGATGTGTGCCCGCGACTCGCGACTCCCGCGGCCACCGCGCAAGGTTCAAACTCGCGCGCTCGATGCGCGGCGCGGCGCGGGACGAGCGCTCTCTCGCGGACGACGCGGACGGGAGGCGATGGGCGATCTCGGAGTCGCGGGCCGCGGCCGAGGCGACAGGCAACCGAGGCCGCGAGGGGAGCGGTAGCGTGTAGTATCTAGCCCGGGAGCCGGGAGCCGCGAGAGAGCGCGAGGGGAGCGTGCGGGCGGGGAGGTGGGAGGCGGGTGGGATGCATGCACTAGTCTACACGCCACCGACTCACCTTCTTCATGCCCCTGGCCATGCCCTCGACACTCATCCACCGCTGCACGGAGCCGTCCTTATAGAAGCGGGTGAGGAGCTCGGCGTCGGCACCTGTTCGCAAACAGAGCGTTATAGCGGCGCGTTGGGCGCGGGGGGCACTCACCAGCCGCTTGCTGGGCTTCACGAGCGGGCGGTTCACGCCGTTGATCTTGTGGTAGAGGCCGCACGCGTTGCACAGGTAGTGGCCCGTGGCGTCGCGGCGCCACAGCGGCGTGTTGTTGGCGCCGCAGTTGACGCACTCGCGACCTTCCTCGTACGCCTCCAGGGAGCCGCCATCTGCGCCAGCACCTCACGTCACCACTCGTCACCTCCTCGACCACATTCATACATCACACACGCAACTTGACCGTTACCACACGGTGATTCGTCATTTAGGCGACACGAAGAAACAGCTCTACAAGTTATTATCGGCCCACTGCTATAGGATACAGGTTCCTCATGCTGGATCCATCAGTGATCATCTAAAGCGTGGGCCGTGGGCAGTCCGTAGTCCCGCCTTTATTCCAACCAAACATAGTGGCCAATATGGAGGCACGATAACTCCAGGGTCTGCCTGCTGACGGCGGCGCATCCCGGACGCCCCGGGTGGCCATGTATCATTTTGCCACGTATAAAGTATCTACCTATACCACATATATATTTTGAACGACAAGTTTTAATTAGTTATTTTTAATATACAGTCACACCTTACCTCAGAATAATCAAATGTATCAATATGATTTTATAATAAATGTTTGGTGAAGTGTTTTGTCAATATTAGTAACTTAATCATACTTACTGATAACGAGGTGCCTAATAGACAAAAGCAAAAGCAGAGATAGCCATGTGATATGACATGTGTGGCTCCAGTGTGGGGCTCTGCGGCGGCGCCGCGGCGTGGGGTCTAGCATCCATTTTCCAAAGTTGCACGGAGTTATGTGTGGGTGTTGTTAGGTATTATTTATCAATTGATACCGAGGAAAAATACGTCATGTGGGAACCAGAGTTCTGAAGTGACGAAGATGTTCTTAAAAGTGTCAATAAACCTCCTTCTTTTTTTTTACAAGAAGTCTAGTGCTTGACAATAATGTCGCCAGTTGTTCGCGTTGGTGCAGCGTTACAAGATGTGGTGTCTGTGCGGAGTGCGGTGTGGGCGGTGTGGCTACTTGGCTAGTGCTGGTAGCAGTGGTACAGTGTAGTTAGTGCGTCAGTCGATAATCCGTTATCAATGTTCCGAGAACGCTAACAATAACAAGCTGGGACGGTGCGCTCGCGCCGGCTCTGTAGGCATGTCCTCTCCGCTATCAACGCGATACCGGCAGCCGTGTTTGCTAACCCCAATCCATTTACTTATTTCATCATTACTCATTAGTATCTAGTATCGCCAGCCCGGGCGGTGACTATCACCGTGTATGGCGAGGTACTCTTCCCGTAAGATAAAGCATGTCTTATCGACTAGTAAAGTAGTAACCGCTACCGTAGTAGGAGACTTGTAAATTACGAAAAAATTTTTTGTCGAAAAAAAATGATTGACAATGTTTGGGATGCTTTAAATTTAAAATTTATTAAAAATTAAAAATATATTTAATAATTAAATTTTAGGCATAGGCATGGGCGATGGCATACCAAAGAAAACAATTAAGATCGGGTTACTATTTATTATATTGCTATAAAGTTTTTAATGGAAGCAATATGTAGACTCTACATTGTAGAGGTGCATATCAGGTAATTCAGATATCAAATGATCAGGTTTATCCACATCCCCACTTCTCGTCTGATGATGACTGATGGGTGATGTGGAACGATTTAATTTAAAACGAGTCTTCCCGTTTGTGGAGTCAATTGGGGAAATTGTTCAAAATACTTCAATGGAACCATTTTCCTTAAGCGTACTATTATTGAATGTAGGTATACCTATTACACCGTGGTTTTTTTTCAAATCATATGACTAGTGATTTGATGAAGTTTTAAGAGATTTTAGGAAGATTTCACGATCATAGAGTTTGTAGAGCGGGTTCATTGAATAAAGCTGGTACAATAAACTTTACCTAGCCCTTTGCTGTTGGGTGCTGAGTGCTGACTTCCTTCTAGTTTTGATATTTTAACATGCACAACTTTTACAAGCATGAAAAGATTAGCACTTTTGAAGTTTAACCAGTACATTATCTAAGTAGCCTAGTCACACCGCGGCCACAGACGGCAGCAGATACGATACTATTGTCACGAGGTGCGTCATCGTCACCGCTACATACAGCACTTGAAGCGAACCACAACATATCGCTCGCAATATTTGCGATAATTTATGAATAATAAGATGAATCATCAAATTTGACCCAATGGGTAGGTATTTTATGTCAATAGCCACTACCCGAGGTACTTATCTGCTGTGAAACATCAGCAGTGGGTCCCAGTCTTCACGAAGCCCACAGCTGCAGGGTCGGTCATAGTCGTATTATGAATCCCATGGTTCAAATAAAATGGTCGCGAGTCAACAGTCATCTAATCCAAGTCAAAGTAACTGAGCAACTGGATTGCAGCTGAATTTAGATAAAAATATAGTAACGTGTTGAAATTGATGCACGGATTATAGATGTGTAAGTATTTAACGTGTTACCTCTGTATATGTGTAAGTGTTGTACGTAAACTAAACCACAGCAAGCGCACACATGCACATCTCGTCCACCAGAAGTTTTGAATTTTATAAAAGAAAAATACTTAAATGGTTATTGCTTAACGTGTAAGTAAAGTCAATGTGGCTTTATTATTGATGTCATGACTTTATTATTGAGCCCTGAAGACGAAAGGCTGTTCTAAATATTCTGTCGATCTGTTATCCTCAGTATCTAAGTTTCCCACAAAATGATCCAGAGATTGTTGATAGATATGGCTAGATAGATGTGCGGCAGTGGAGTGTAGAGCTAGAGCAGGGAGCTGTGGGAGTGGAGGGAGCTCACCGTAGGCGGGCGGGCGCTGCAGCGCGTCGTAGGGCGGGCACCAGGAGCCCATGACCACGTTCTGCCCGTACAGCCCGCCGCCCACGCCGCCCACGCTGCCCATGCCGCCCACTGCGCCCACTCCGCCCACGCCGCTGCTGCCTGCGCATCACAACAATACCACGATTTACAATCATTCTACCAACAGTAACAGACTTTAAAGTCAAAGTCAAAATATTTTGATTCATATAGCTATCACTGATACAATTATACACGTCATCATTTTTTAATCTACCAGCATTTCGGAAAGGTGCTTTGTCATGGACAAGAAAATCCGTAAAGCAACTTCTCAGCACATCTTTTTTAAAAAAATATAAAAAAATACCTATTAACTAATCTGAACGGTGCTGGTTGCAGAGCTGATGATTTCATGCATGTTGTCATTTAAACACTCGTCTACACTATAATATCCCTTGCCTAAAAATTGTGCTTTTACACGTTTTTTGAAAGGTTCTATAGGCAAGTCACGTATTAATTTTGGGATTTTATTATATAAATGTACATCAAGCCCAATGAAATATCGCTGCACTTTACTTAGGCGGAACGAAGACGTAACTAATTGCAATGATCTTCTTCTTTGGCAAATAATGGCTGCTTTGCCCCACAGCAAGATGGCATATAAGACATAACACTGTGGAAATAAGCAAAATAAACTATCCTAGCAGTTTCGGCATCAGTAGACTGCCTTATTTCCCTAACACCTTATGCAGTCCTACAGGGCTTCGTCACGAGATTTGTTTTATGGAAAATTTTTCTCCCGAACACGCAACTCACAAAATAAACACTCTCCCACACTAATTTAATATTTTATTTTAAGATTTTTTTATTTCATTGTATTAATTGAAAACAGCTGAGGTTAATCTTTTTCTACTGTTTTATCAATTTTCCCTAATAGCCTACCTATTAGGGAAATTGATCTGTTATAATAAATTGATTTGCTGAATACATGTATAGATGAATAACAGTCAATCAATTTATAAAGCGATTAATCATGGACGTGATAAGTGATAACAATGCAATGCGATGTTGTTGACATTGATATTTCTGTACCAAATCGCCACCGTCACTTGCCAACATTGTAGGAGACCCGCACTTCGTACATTATTGAAACTATTTTGCATTTAACTTAATCTTTCTAATTGATTGTATATCTACACAATTTAAATACTCGAACAAAGAGTCTGACAAAACGGAAGGATAATAATTATAATACACGATAAGTCGTTCATTTGGAGCAGATAAGAGGTCGATGTCGAGCCACTGTGCAAATGTCAGGATAGAGCGGGGCACGAACCTGCCAGCATGACATTCCGCCACCAGCTGTCCGGGATGGGGATGGGGAGCTGCATGGTGTCCATGGCTACTGACACTGTACACTGGACGCTGGTCACGGCACGAGCGACCCGTCGGTCAGAGGTCAGGGCGCGCACTGCGGACTGCGGTCTGCGCCCGCGCGCGCTCCTCACCTTATCGCTTGTGATTCAGCGTCGGTTACGCTACGTGCTACGTGTGACGTATTTTGATTCCTACCACTGCGACACTGGGTTAGTAAGCCTAGCCGTCGAAATTAATTGGTTCTTGGAGCCCTTGCAAGTGGGCATTATGAAGTACCTAATGTAATAAAATAGGAAAATAGAATGTACCTACCTACAATGTGTATAAACTTTAAACATTAATTAATTTGACGACGCTGTAGCCTAGTTGGTAGCGACCTTGCCTGCGAAGCGAGGGGTCCCGGGTTCGATTCCCGGCCGGTGCAGATATTTGTGTGACAGATAAATATTTGAACTCGGGTCATGGATGTTATTGTGATTGTGAGTTATATGTATGTGTTGTCCATGCCGCCCGCAACACAGGTAATAGCCTGCTGCGGGGGTGGTATGAGTGTGCAAGCATTTATTATTATTATTTAGAATTAATAAACTACTGCCAAATCCTAAACACTCCTGAGAGAAGGATTAAAATTATGTGTCTGCTATAAACATAGATAAATAACGTTATTCTTAACTGCTTTTCGTTTCAAGATGGAATTTAAAAGATTTTCGTCGAATTTTTTAAAAAATATGTTAATAGCGTTTTGTATACAATGAATTTCTTCATTGATGATGCCCTCGGGGCGGTCGGGATGGGGGACCCGTTGGTACTACCTACTGCTTCGGGCGCCATTGCAATTCGTCGATAAAGGGGAGCCTGCAGCGCCCGCCACGGTAAGGGATACGTACTCCTATTGCAGTGCGGCAAGTTATTAAACAACACGTCATTTTAGCTTCGTAATATAGATAAGTAGGTACAGCGACCACAGATAACCGTAGATTACACGTTACATGTATGTAATGTACCTAATTGCCTCGTTTCAACAGCGTCGCTGCGATAACGCTACACGTGTTGCTGTTGCCGACTTGCGGTGTAGTGTAGCCAGCACATTCACCATATTGCAGCTATGTTGGCATTGTTGGCATCAGCTCATTATACCCCGGCGCCCCACTGATGGCACGTGGCCAATGCATAGCTCCAATTCGAACTAAAACCGAGGTTATTGGAACCCAAAAGTTGCATGTTCCCAATCCTTCGTCTAGGCTCTAGGCTCTACCATTGTAATCTGACTGACAAAACAACAAAGACCTTATCGTGCGAAGGATAGAAGATTTTTGCTATTACTGTTAGTGGTCCTTAAATATATCTTACAGATCTTAGACAAAAAGCAATTACACAATGCTTTTAGATGTAACTAATGATGTACGATGTAGCTAGGGACGTAACGATTACTCGAGTCCTGAGCCGCTCGGAATTTGGTTGCGGCGTGGTCCGACCCGCTGATCGCTGGTAGATCCGACCACTCGGGCTCGATACAACAGATCGTACAAACAATAAGTTTATCCTGTTGTGTATCGTTCTGGGAACGGCCGATACTGAATCACTTGCGGTCGACTTGCGTCAACAACTGGGGCGGTCGCGTCATGCAGATTGCAGACCTTCTGTTTACAGACCCCACCTTCAGACAACAATACATTGTACAAGTTTGATTATTATTGTTAACCCACATATCGAATTTTGAATTCATGTTTCCCGTTATGAGACATTTCAGCGAACTAACGAATAATACAATTTGCTGCGACAGTATCTAATATCTACCTAACTCTAAAAAGTAGAGTCCATGTGTATCTAATATTCACGAGAAATATTATTATTAATATTTGATGAATCTCAGCTAAGTTTCAGCAAATTATTCAAGGCAATGACGATGTGATACGCCCGTATCCATGCTCTCCCAGCGTGCCGTAAAGTCAGTCGTTTTACTGGCGGTGGACCTGTCCAGGTGTCCAGTTCTAGGTCACTTACAGGTGTTGTAGCTACTTACGCCAAGTGAAACATAAATAATAGTCGAATGCGAATTATAATTATTATTGTCAACAGCTTATATTCAACCAGCTTGCGCATAATATCTGTAATTGGAACGATAAGTAGCAAACAGTAATGATTTGCGGCCAGGATTTCCAAAGTAGATTATTTTATTTCCTCAAGTTATCTCAATCATGGTTTTTGTATTGCAGGAAACTACTACAATAACAGGAATATCGCAATAACCAGCGTCACGACTCACGAGACTCGAACTCGCGTCTCGCGGAGATAAATCACCAAGATTTTATTGTAAACGGTGGAAGGAGCAAGGGTCTTTTCTGCTGGGATCACTTTTTATTGACATTAAAGTTTTCAATGAATACGTATCTAATTCAAGAAATATTGCATTAATATCATTGCCCTCAACTGTCCTCCTGTCTCTGTTTACCCCATAGAAGATACTATTATACTTCACGTTATAAAACAAATCACGCAAACTAACAATCCAACTAATTCAAGTATCTGCTCTAACTGGTATCAATAACGTATTCCTAAACTTTACGCTTCCAGGGAATTTAAGTAACAATCAGTCTCTGGAGTAAAGAGTTAAAACTATAAAAATAAAAAAAAACTTGAGAGGTGTCAAGGGACACCCGGAGGGAACGAAGTCCTTGCAGTCAGTACTAGGATAGCAAAAACATGCAGCAAGTGTGCCAAAACAAATCTAAGGTATTAAATTTCTCTTTGTTCTCCTACTAGCTATTGCCGATGAGAAAATTAATACCTACCCCAGATTTGTTTTGGCACACTTGCTTGCATGTTTTTGCTATCCACTAGGATATTAGTACAGAGTACTAACTCTGGCTTGCTTTCTATGTAAAAAAACTACGACGGCAAAAAGTGTCGTTACAATTTTTCGTTACCAAATTTTCCACCTAGCGGGGGCGCAACGCGCGATAAGGAACTTCGTTCCAATATAATTAGTCGGCATGTCGTGGCAGGATGGTGTGGACTGGTTGTACTGACCGTGGTAGGAGTCGTGGTGCGCGTGGTGGTGGTGCCACACGTTCTGGTGCGGGAAGTGCGCGTACTGCTGCAGTCGGCCGCCGCCGTAGCCCAGCCCGTAGCCCTCGCCCTCGCCGCCCGCGCCGTACCCCGCGCCGCCGCCGAACATGCTCGCCCCCGCCCCCGCCCCTGCCCTCACTGCCGGGAGCGCTGGACCATCGGGCGAGCGCGCGCCGCACCTGCAACCATATCGTGGCGTCAGAATCAACTGCGTTCGTTCACAACTCTGGTCGTAAGTTAACACAGTAAACAGCAGTGGAGTGCCGTTTACCGTGTCGCATACGAGTTGATTTTACTGCCAACGCGCGCCATAGTAGCCCAGTGCCGATAGCTCTAAAAACGGTAAAAAGTGGAAGAAAATTATAGTAGAATGAAACCTATTGCAAAAGGAAGAGAATATAACGAAGATTATAGGAAAAATAAATTACGGGCGATCTGAGGTCGGGGAGGGGGGGGAGGGGGGGTTTAAGGGAAGAAAATGGTTTATCTCGATTTCCGGACAAACTACAAGTCTTATTGAAAAAAGTTGAATGGCAAAGTTGTAGGTAATAAAAAGATCTACAACTTTTGTATTTACACTTTTTTACATAACCTCAAAATTTATGTGAAAAATTCAAAAAACCACGTTTTTGGTTTTTTATTTTTATCTTTTACAAAAACTATTTTTTTTTCACGAAATTTATTGAAAACTTACCTTTGTATGTCCTTAACATACTGTAATTTTTTTGATTCAAAAAAATATTTTTTTCCACCTTATTTTGACCTTAAATCAAAAAAACAACCTTATTTTCAGTCGAAAAATCTCACGTCAAAATATCAGATTTTTTTTAAAAGTCGGTAGTCTTCTTGTTTGTTGGAATCTCTACTTTCTAATGGTGTATAAAAACCTATACACTACTATGGTAAATGTTCTCAGAAAATGCAATGAAACGACAACTATTTTCGCAAAAAAAATTCGGATTCCATTGATTGCATATAAGATTGCAAAAAACATGCGAAAATAGTAGTCTTTTCATTGCATTTTCTGAGAATATTTACCATATTAGTGTATAGGTTTTTATATACCATTAGAAAGTAGAGATTTTCGCAAAAAAAATTCGGATTTCATTGATTGCATATGAGATGGCAAAAAACATGTGAAAATAGTAGTCGTTTCATTGCATTTTCTGAGAACATTTACCATAGTAGTGTATATAGGTTTTTATATACCATTAGAAAGTAGAGATTCCAACGAACAAGAAGACTACCGACTTTTAAAAAAAATCAGATATTTTGACGTGAGATTTTTCGACTGAAAATAAGGTTGTTTTTTTGATTTAAGGTCAAAATAAGGTGGAAAAAAATATTTTTTTTAATCAAAAAAATTACAGTATGTTAAGGACATACAAAGGTAAGTTTTCAATAAATTTCGTGAAAAAAAAAATAGTTTTTGTAAAAGATAAAAATAAAAAACCAAAAACGTGGTTTTTTGAATTTTTCACATAAATTTTGAGGTTATGTAAAAAAGTGTAAATACAAAAGTTGTAGATCTTTTTATTACCTACAACTTTGCCATTCAACTTTTTTCAATAGGACTTGTAGTTTTTCCGGAAATCGAGATAAACCATTTTTTTCCCTTAAACCCCCCCTCCCCCCCCCCTTCCCGACCTCAGATCGCCCGTAATTTATTTTTCCTATAATCTTCGTTATATTCTCTTCCTTTTGCAATAGGTTTCATTCTACTATAATTTTTTTTCGTTATAAAAATTATCGGCACTAGACTATAGATGTTTTACATCAAAAATATTATAACGTCAACTGCCAGAGGGCAGAGTGGCACGTAGAAGTTTCATGATTCAACTCCTAGCTGATTAAATAAGACGAACAATGATAAAATAACACCCTCACACTGACTAGTAGGTACGTATATTAACAATAAAATCAAGAAACAACAACGTTGAAGACGGTGGATCCGGAGATAAGAGAGAGTGACGTCACATTTCAAGCGTGTGCGAATACGACCTCCATTCTCTGAATGGTACCACATATTTTAGTATATTTATAATTTTTCGCTGATCGGGCATTACGCGGCACACGGTTGATAACAATCCTAATATAACCAAACGGTGTCCGTACGTGGAACGAAACTACTAACTGGATAGGCTCTAGGAGGCTAGAGACTACTAACAGTTGGATTATCATCATCATCCTGCCCATTTCTCAATTTTATTTGGGGTTAGCGCAATATGTTTTCCTCTTCCACACTTTTCTATCAGCCGTCATCTTTACATTAACTCTCTTATCTTTCATATCCTCTGTCACACAATCCATCCATCTTTTCTTTGGTCGTCCTCGTCCCCTTCGTCTATCCATCACATTCATATCCATCACTCTTCTCGCCACATGCGTTTCCTCTCGCCTCATCACATGCCCATACCACGACATTCGGTTCCCTTTCAACTTTTCTGTCATTTTTGCTACTTTCAAACTTCCTCTGATATACTCATTCCTTACTTTATCCATTCTCGTCACTCTACACATCCACCTTAACATTCTCATCTCTGTGTACTGACAGTTGGATTATAATGACTGAATATTCATAAGGAAACAGTTACAAATGTTTCTAAAAATAGCATTTATCAACTTTGTTATTCTCATTAAATATTAAATAAAATTTAATGGAACGTGAAAGTGGTATTGACTATTGACCTCTCCGCAGGAAGCACCAGTTTTTTAATGTTCACTATGTTCTTTTCCTTCCCGGAGACAATCTGTTCAAGTAATTCATTCATTTGTGTTCTATAATTCATTGGTATATCAACTCCAGTTTCAGGCAGAGTAATTTGGGAAAAATGAATTATTATATCGAATTGCTGTAACCATTTTTTGCCCAAAGCTTTCTTCAAAATTAAAGTGTTTTCGTAATATTCATTGTCACCATCGGTAGTGACAGTGCGGTTATTTTGAAAATTTTTCTCACACTTGTTTGATGTTTAATTTTGAAATAGATATAGGAAAGTGACCTAAAATTATTTATAACTTAAGTATCTTCGTACCCGTTAAAACCGTTCGTTTTTAACGTAAGTATCTTCAAAACCATTATTTGAATTTATTTGTATTTGTAAGAACAAAAACACAGCAAATATTTCCATTCAGACATTAGGACCCTAATAAGATCTTATACCATGGTAAAGATATGCTGTAGAAAATTCCGCGACCAATTTTACAGATTTCTTAAAACTGGGTAGTTATAGTAAACATAAGGCCGCTCGTCCCTGGACGACCGAAGTCGTGTTCAGTAGCCGCGGGCGGCGCGGGCCGCCCGGCCGGGTTGACGCACTCTACGTGTTACTTATGAAATGAAATGTTAAACTTTATGATGGCATTTAGAGCTTTTAGTTTTACCGTCGAGAGGTCGTCGTGAGTGCGCGGCTGTGCGGCTGTGCGGCCGTGCGGCTGTGCGGCCGTGCGGCTGTGCGGCTGTGCGGCCGTGTGGGCGATGCATATCACTACTCCTCGACGTTTTAATAGTATCGATCGAGACTTTAAAATTCGTGTTTGTACATTCTCGTACTTAAGAATGAAACACGTTTGCTGGATTTGTTTTTGAAGTGAAAACTTCTTTAGTACGGGGGTGACTTGAAATTTTATGAAACGAAACTGTCCAGTGGAGACTAGAAATGAGTGGAGACTTGAAATTTTTTTGAAAAATGAGAGATGATTTGAGAGATGAGTTGAGAGATGAGTTGAGAGGTGAGTTGAGAGATGAGTTGAGGGATGAGAGATCATTACTAAAACCTACAATTATCATCTTCCCGAAATTTTACATTCGTCTCATTATATCTTGAAAATAAAATTTTTGAAGGTTTCACTTCTACTACGTGTGAATTGCACACATTTTAATTATAAATATTATTCACTTGATTTTTAAAAATTGTGATGTAGCTGGTCCTACGGACCTACGAGCTGACAATCCACATGATGGTGACACCCGAGGGCGACGGGCGCCCGGGCGCGGACGTCAGCAACACCAAAGCTAGAACTAGTTGGCAAAAAGGCAGTGACATGAATACAATTTAACATTTAGAAACAAGACAATATTAGACAACAAAGTTTGTTCTGTATGTGGTCCGGTCCGGTTTGAATAAGTAAATAATAAAAATAAAACAAAACTGTATTTTTTTTCGGCTAACTACAACTTTTGAAATATGTAGTAAGAGAGACTTTTTCGAATAGAAGATAGATTTCTATGAGCATTACAACTACGAACATTGATAATAAAAAAAAACGTTTGGGTGTACTTTTGTAGACACGTACGCACCTAAGAAGCAGCGAATGCTGTGCGCCTAGTAGTATCACGCACTTTCATCATGTCGCTTTTTGGCTGTCGCATCGTAAATATTTTACCCTCAATTTTTTTTAAAACGCCCCGAAGTATACCTTAAAAATAAAGAAAACAAAAACGAGTAGGTATCATAAACTACCTTAAATTAATGGTAAGTATTTAAAACGGCGTTGACTCAACGACCTACTTGTACGGGCTACGGACGAGTAGGTACATACAGTTCAGTGGCTATTGACATTTTATTGAACTGTAAATGGAACACAGCTTCGGCGTCTGTTCTCGGCTCAATGACGCGTTATCGTTTTAAAGCAGAAGGGCAGTGGGTGACTTTTTTATTGTTTTAAGAAGAAAGCAGCGACATATCGATTTAGCGTAACATCGGGTCATTCCAGTAGTAGTCGGCGAACTCCTGAAATGAAATGATTAAGAACTGATCACGTGATCAGGTCGAACTCCTGTAGACTGTGATCGTGTTAAAATATAAAGGCATCTTCGGATTTGTCAATCGCTTGGTAGATACGACGTATCGTGTTGACCTCGTGTGTGCGGTGGACGGCTGACGGTGGTCGGTGACACACATCCAGTGATACAGTCGGCAGCTCGGCAGCTCGGCAGGTAAGTGCGATACCGCGCCGCGCCGTGCAGATAGCGCCGCGCGACGCCGATACGGCACGTACCGCTGCTGCCGCGCTGCTGAGTAACGATACTGTACAGAGAGCAAGCTTCCATCGATACACCCACAGATGGAGATTACGGAGAACCTTCGTTTTCTAGTTAGCGCAGTGCGCGACGCAAAGGAAGTATCAATAGACGTTGATTAGATTAGAGTCCTGTTTGGCGCACTAGAGACAAAACACGTGTGATTTTAATGATTCGATCGATTCATGTAGTTTTTATAATGTAAATGTCATCATTGACCAAATACTTGATAGCAGGAGTCGTTATGGCAAAACTCAAATGTTGTATTGTGAACAAAAAACATGTTTGGAATGGACTACGTATCTCTAGTAGAGTTCTTTGAATAGCTGTTAAAAATAAGTGACAAGTTATTTTTCCTTTTAAATTACCATTAAGTATCTAAAGATTTAAACTTGGTTGGCAACCGTTTTGCATTGCAAGGAGTCCCAGGAATGTTTAAGATCTTGTAGGAGTTGCGCCTTCTGTAAAGTTTCCTGGCTCAGGCAGCCTCCATCGCACCCATCGATGTGAACAACATAGGGCACGTAGTTCACGGCCTCAGTTGCCACAGTGACTTAGTTTACTTAGTTACCTAATCGGTACATTGAAATCGGATCGTTGCGACAAGCTGCGTTCGATTGACAAACGTTTATTGGAAGCCGCGTTGCGCATGCGCTGTCGCCCTGTCGCGCTGATACCGGCGAGCGACACGTCTGCACGTTTACCACCATCATAGCACTATCAGAGACTATGTTCATTGTGCAATCAGCTCCTGTTGACGCGGCCGTCGGCGCTCGAGCGCTCGTGGCATGTCTAGCCATCGTTAGCGCGTGTTATTGCATTGTACTATAACGATAATGGTTTCGCACACTCGCACAGCCTCTTTGTTGTGAAAACCGATACGCTCATGTTCACGAAGCTGTTATACAAGTATGACAAAACACGATAACACTTATCTCGACTATCCATCTAGTCGTACAATAGAACATCATTGCATTATCAGTACTTAATTATCATTATTATATAATTAGACGTCAGTTAACGTAGCGATATAAAGTTGATGAGAATCGCATCATATTAATGTCAAAGCTCGTGAAGTATGTAGAGATATGGAGGCGGAATGTGAGTGGAGTGCTAATGGGGCGCGGGTCCCGGCGCCGGCGCCTGCGCCCGGGCGCCCCAAGTGCCCTACCTGGCTGCCCGTTAGGTCCGGCCGGCCCCGCCGCGCCCGCTTATGTTTTAATGCTACTTCTATGTACCTAAGTACGTCAAATGTTTTACATCTCTCCACGGTCAATTTTAGTTTTGTAAGATAAAAAATGTAATTCAAATCAAAATCACGTACAGTCCGATATTGTTTCCGAAGTTATTTTTGTAATTGTTACTACTAAAAACTCAGTATTTTTTAAAAGTGATTTCCCCAGTTTTTGGTGATCCCAAATAGTATTAAAGTAAATAAAAAAATGAAAAGTTGTGTTAAGCTACTGTCACATGTACATGATGTAGGTACATCACTACTAGATGTCGCGTCGCGGTCGGCGGTCGGCACAATTGTTCGATTAGTGTCGTTGTCTGCGACTATCTCGACGTTGTCGCTATCTATATGTTACAACAGCGGGGCAGCAGCTAGAGCCTCAAAAGGTTAACAAGATGACAATTGTCCCCAAAGATGTTGTTCTTCGACTGATTACCACCTACCGCTATCTCACAGACCGTAGATACAGTGGCGTATTAGGAACAACAAGAGCTATTTACACATCTTCCAAAGTAGGTACCTATAACATCCTTTTTTAGAAAATAATAAAATATACAGTAATAAAATGAAAAAAATGGCGAAATTCGCAAGTTTCTCATACGGTTATCTCCAACACAGTCTTACATTTAGCACCTATGTATCACAGTTCCTATCACTGACCACGCAACATGTCTCCGTGGAGACCCGCGCCGGCTGCTCCGGCTGCTCCGGTACCGGATCAGGCGAGCTG
The DNA here is from genome assembly GCA_911387775.1 of Thymelicus sylvestris. Taxonomy (NCBI): domain Eukaryota; kingdom Metazoa; phylum Arthropoda; class Insecta; order Lepidoptera; family Hesperiidae; genus Thymelicus; species Thymelicus sylvestris. Next base: position 19,488,935 of record OU426889.1, read on the forward strand.
CAACCGGATCGCAGTTTGTTCCTATGAAACTTTATTATTTATGACTCGCTTCGGTCCCTAATTTATACCCCGTTATTTATAGCGAGCGACTCCAGCGGACACGTGTGACGGAGTGGACTAGTGGCGCCATCTAGCTCGTTCAGCGAGAGACATCCACGGATACAGATTACACGGTTCCAAACGTTCGCATGAAACTTTACTAATTTTTGTACCTAGTGTAGCAGTTTATTATAAATAATTACTAGCTGCCCGGACAGACTTCGTTCTGTCAAAAGGTTTTTTTTTTATTATGAGATGTAAGCTATCCTATCTTTCAAGTTGGATCAAACTGCACACGGTGTGCAAATTTGAATAAAATCGGTTAAGTAGTTTAGGAGTCCATCGCGGACAAACAACGTGACACGTAATTTATATATATTAAGATGTATTTTAGCTATAATAATCTGAATTAATTTAAAAATATTTTACATTAAAAGAATAAGCTATTTGTATTGGAGGAAGAAGATAAAAAAATAAGAAAAAGATGATATTTGTGTGACGGAAACTTATACTCAATAATATAAAATAGAATAATTTGTAAAATTATTCGTCCCAAAATTGTCAGATGAATGTTGGTGACTCTAGCACTCGACACTTTGTACCCATTAGTGGAGTCGCTAAAAAATTGCTTTCGACGCAAAAAGTTACACACATGAACCCGACCGGATCGAACCATCGACCGCCGGCTGTGTGACCGACCGGCGACTGTGCTGCGGGATGGTGCATCAGGCCCTACTGCCCTAACAAAGCCAACTCAGCTCCACTTCTATCTCTATTAGATTTGGCGTCGAATATGCACTCCACGAAGTAACAAACCTAAAATGAATGATGAGTCGAGCGTGGTCGGTGACGATGTGGACAACGTGGCCCGGGGTCCAAAACAAACATTCATTCATCCTCACTATTTTATTCTATCCATAAAATAATACAATTGTAAATCAATAATTGTTATGTATCTACTTCTATCCTCCATGCATTTTAGGCGTGGTGCACTGACTGCACTGTGGTACTGTGGTACTGTGGTTTGTGGAAGAGATGCTGTCTATTATTCCGAATTTCGATTACCTATCACATTAATTTCTAAACACCTCCTTCAGCACTTCCCGCTGAGCTCCTGTGCGACCTGGAAGTCTTCTAATTTTTTTTGTTTGAATAGATACAGTTCGTTTCATTAATTGATACTAGATGGCGCTACATGCACTTTCTAAAGGCTCTCTCAAAAGTAAAGTTTGTGAGTTTATGCACAAAAAATAATCACATACAAACCAATATTTTTTAGTTTTACTGTGCTAAATAATACATTAGAAATTACTTTATCAAGGAGGAGAAGGGGTGTACTTACCTTTATGTAAATATTTTTAATTTATTGTCCAACAAATCCCATGTATTCAATAACCAATATGCCTAACTATGTGAATATGGTTACTGCTAGTAAATGGGCCTTGAAACCGAAACAGAACAAAACACAAAAATGGATACACCGACCTTTGCCACTGATGCCGAAAATTTCAAGCTATTTGTACCAAATATTTTATACGTATCTTCTACTCATCTACAAATTTTCAAAGTTGACAAACTATATCAAATTCAAATTCAAATTCAAAATCATTTATTCATGTAGGTATCATTGATACACTTATGCACGTCATTTTTTTAATTTACCAGCTTTTCGGAAAGGTGCTTTGTCATGGAGGAGAAGAAAAGCCGAAAGAAACTCCTCAGCACATCTTTTAAAAATAAAATACATTGGTATATTTCTTACAAAGAAGTATCACTAGCCTGTACGGAACTGGTTGCAGATCTGGTCATTTCCATGCGTCTTTGTCATTTATGTACTCATCTACAGTATAGTAGCCTTTCCCTAAAAGTTGAGATTTTACATGTTTCTTAAATAATTCCACTGGCAAATCACGTATTAACTTTGGGATTTTATTATAGAACTGTACACCACGGCCCATAAAAGATCGCTTCACTTTAGAAAGACGGTAAGATGGCGTTACTAACTGGTGCATTTTTCTTGTTTGGCGATTAGTGATATCAAAATTTTGTTTATACGCGCTTATATTATTCCGTATAAAAACCACGTTACTATAGATATATTGTGAGGCTACTGTAAGTATACCTATTTCTTTGAACTTGTCACGCAAAGTTTCACGAGATCTAAGTTTATAAATAGCCCTAATAGCTCTTTTTTGTAGTATGAAAATTTGTTCTATACTGGCTGCTTTGCCCCACAGCAAGATGGCATATGACATAATACTGTGAAAATATGCAAAATAAACCATCCTAGCAGTTTCGACGTCAGTAAACTGCCTTATTTTCCTAACAGCGTAAGCAGCCCTACCGAGTTTAGTCGCGAGATTTGTTATATGTGGGCCCCACTGAAGTTTACTATCTAAGGTCACCCCTAAAAAGACCGTGGATTCCTCCATGTGCAATATTTCATTATTCAGTCTGAGAGATTTGTTAACTTTTTTAACATTAGGTAGTACAAACTCTATACATTTAGTTTTTTTTGCATTTAAAAGCAAATTATTGATAGTGAACCAACGCGACACATGCGAAAGAGCTTTCTATCTAAGAAAGAAAGAAAGAAACATTTATTCCATCATAAGATAGTAACAACGTTAAAATTATATGCTAAGATTAAGATTATAGTAACTACTTAATAAAGTTTATTCGATTGAGTTCGAAGTTGCAATTACCAAAATGATGGAAAAGGATGGAAAGGAAATGGATGATCTACAGCTATGTAGGTTTATTATTAGGTACACGACCAAAATTATTTATATTTAAAATAACGTGAACACGTGTCGACGCGCGACGTGGCCGTCGGTAAGGGTAGGGCAGTAAATCACAGCGACACCGACACCTATCGCTGTGGATTTTGCGACAGCCGCCATGCGACACCGCTGTCGTTAACCACATTCCGGACGAGTTTACACGTATTAACTCATATCCTCAGCACATTGCCATCTCGTAAATCACCTCAAGAATTACTTCCAAAATGTTTCAAAACAGTTCGACAAGAAATGCTGTAGCATATTTGCGTTCTATGTAGTTGCATTTAAATGATCATCCTGCAATATGAATGAATAATATAAATGTGACTCCCACGCTTGATTTACTCGATTTAACTAATGACTACAAGGAGCTACTGTATATCATTTGACGCTCCAATCGTTAGTGAGTATCTACTTATTGTATTCCGATTTATGTCGTTTTGTTTTACACAAGATCCGCTGAAGTTATTTTTTATTAATTAATTGAATAATTCTCGTTGTCTTCTTTCATAAGTCCAGCCTCAACGTTCGAGCTGACGCGATGACGCGATGACGCGGCGGTGGCGGTGCGGGTTGTACACTTGTACGTTGTACTGCGACGTTAGCCTACAATGCAATGTCACGTCACGATCCACAATTACATAAACAAACTGTCCCGTCCGCGCGTCTTGCCGCGAATACCTACCTAATGGAAACTCCTTGTGAAAGTTTGCGAGGCTAGATAGTAGATAGATATTTGCTCTTTCTCGGTGAAACTTTCTGACTGAAAGCATTTTGATGAAATTTGGTCTACCTGACCATGATTTGGAATTGTGTTTTCAAATAGAAAATTGTATTATTTACGTACTTTCTTACTTTTATTCCGATAAACGCGAGCGAAGCCGCGGGTGGAGCATTAGTTTTTTTAAATACATAATACAGTTTAACAATCAAATGACATGATAAAATTAATCTGCTCGTAAATTATAAAGCATTTGTTACGAGTACGTTGTTAATGTCAAGACCAAGGTCAGTACGTATGTCTAGACCAGAGTTCCCCAAACTTTTTTGTGTCGTAGACCCCTTGCCATGTTTTTCCGTGTTGGGTAGACCCCCTACTTACCTGATATTGATTTCCTGTAAATTTCTAACTGTAGTGAAGTTTAGTGTTAAAAACTTAAAGTTAATTTATACATTTATTAATTAAATTTAAATTAAAACTACTCAAAATAAAATTTTGTATCTGTTATGTAAAATATACGTAGCATTAAATAAACATTTTTACAAGTTCAAACTTACACTCAAGCTCATCAACTTACACAATTTTATAAACATATATATAATAATTTTTTTACTTCATAGGTAGGTACTTTTATAAATAATGTATATGTTTTGATATTATAAGATAGTATCATGTAAGTAAATAGGTACTATCAGTGTATGTGTTGAGATCCACTATCGTGGACCCCCATTTTCATTTCATGGACCCCCAAATTTTTTTTCGCTGACGTAGACCCCTTGCAGGTTGTCATAGACTCCTAGGGGTCGATATAGACCACTTTGGGAATCACTGGTCTAGACAGAGTAAGAACAATGATATTGTAAAGAGTGTGAGAGATACATGGACCACGGGGTGCAGCGATACTCAGTGTAGATTGGAGCCCGTGCTAACTATCCAGTCGTTCGTTACTGCCTTCCATGCATTAGAAGCGTGGTCCTGATCCCCCGGTAGCCTGCTGACCAGCTGCAGGGGGGCAGGGGGCTCGCTGACCACTGGCCGGCCGGAGGGACGCACACACAGCCGACCGCCTTGTTGTGGCTTCGTCATTGGTCTGTCAGTGTGTGAGTGTGACTCCCAGAGTCCCAAACGAGACGGACTCGGCCGCGGCCCGCGAGTTAACACGTCTAATGTTGTTATCTAATTGTGGCTCCAAAGTGAGCCGTGATGCGCCCTAACAGGCCGTCCGGCGCTGTTTGGTCAGCGGCACGCAGGTGCGCAAACAGATTTGTTTCGTGTAGAGCACCTACTAGCGCCGTGTATTTTTGTTTGTCACGGATGTTATTAACTGCGTAAGGTACGGAGCTACAGGTAGCTACATTTCTGCATTTTCTGTTTGTGATTTGAGCGATTGTCAAGTATAGAGACGAGGGGACTATATATAAATACTGTAAATACAATTATGTTTGTGAATCGTCGAATAGTTTCCGAGATAGTTAAGTTAAAAGACATGAGCTGAGTGCCTTAGTTTATATGTTAATGTTATGAGCGTTACACTATATGTCACGGGTGAATTACGTCCCGGCCGAAATTATAACTATCGTAACTTCAAAATGACTTGTTCGACACGACCATAACGTGGAGTTAACGGACCTAATGACATTCTCCATTAGCTGTTAAGTTGCTTCTCCGTCGACAAGTATGTACTGCGGGTTCTGACTGAACCCGTACGAGCATATCTGGAGACCTGTGTCCTGTACATAATGAATACCTGCCATAGTCGTAATGGAACACGGTCAAACTGCGCATAAAATTCACGAAAATATTAGTAAAGGCAACATTGTACGAGAGTCGAGTCCCCGGCGGGGGCGGGGGCGGCGGCCGGGGCTCCGGCCGGTGGATTTATGCGATACATTAGCGGCCGTCGATTTACGACCGCCGCCGCGCCGAGCCGAGCCGCCCGAAATTATTATGCAGTCTGTTTAATATCGTAATGCGCCCGCGACCGGGGACCGCACCGCACTCCCCCCCCCCCCCCCTTATCCCCCTCCTCAGCTTGAAATGAAATTGTATCTTAAATTAAAATAAAAAAATCCCCGACAGTTTGATTTACACATAGTTAAGAACACTCGATCTAGTCACCTTTCATACGAAAAAAACTAAGACCAAATTCGGTTCATCCGTTTGAGAGGTACGATGCCACAGGCAGATATACCGATACACAGATAAACAGACACATCAGACTTATAACACCCCTCTTTTTTCGTCGGGGGTTAAAAATTGAGATTTTCACCAATGCTACTAGTATAGCTAATAACTACCTACTTGAATAAAATGAATTTGCGTCAAATCATCGTAAAACTAGCTGATGCACATGTTTGGTGTAAAAATTGCTTTTTACGTGTTGTTTTATAATTGTCATAAAAATATTTGTTTAAGCAGTTCCTGTATTATAGAATGGTATTGAAATCAAACGAATAATTACCTATGTGGTCCTCCGTCGTCTATGTATAACACCAATCGCCTTTAAAGCCTTTCGTAATCCACGTCGCGACGTCGCGGTCGTCCCTATTAGCCTATTGATTAGGAACGTTTGAGCCGTGATCAATAATGAATACATTTTAGCATATAGAAGGTAGGTGTATAGGTACATACGAGTACCATACACGGAATGATTTATTTTATAGGCACCATAAAATGTCTCTCACGCATTCGGTCGACGTGTACAATTTAACTACCAATAGATGAACAGATAGACATCGTTGTCATTAATTATTCATATTTGAATTCACAACGGGCCGACATTATAATTTTACTGCAATAAAAATCTTACTAAAGTGAAAGACAGTCATATTGCACGTACCTAGTTATATGGGTAGAGTCATTATAAATACATAGAAGGTGAATTATATTATTTTGGACGTGTGACAAGTGTCACTCCACTCTACCACTTTAAGTACGATTTTTCAGCTCCTAATTCTAAGACTTTTTGCACCACATTACGAGCGACTTAGGTCTCTTCTCCTAAATGCCGAACTGGAGACTAGAGTTGTACCGCATGATTCTTTTATTTAATGCATTTATTTACTACATGTAGTATATGTATACCGGAACCCAACGTGTTTTTGACGTTCCACGTCAGTCCCCGACGGTAGCGCTACATTAACGTTCGACGTCAAATATAACTGTCAAGATCTTTTCAAGATTAGATACCGTCAGATGGATCATTATTCTGTATCAATGATAAAAGTAATAGGTACATCTATTTATGTATATATACTGAGTATTTAAAGAGAGTGAATAAAACAGACGGCGGGGCAAAATACGTTTCCCATTTCAATTAGAAGCGAGCACTAGTCGGATCCCTTCAGCCGCCGGGCCGGGCCGCCGGGTCTTCGGAAATAACTGACCTCCGCGGGCTTCAAAGCTGTTTATTAATAGACAAATTAGTGTAATACGCTGCGCTGCATAGAGCGCGATTATTGTGTTATTGAACAAAAACAGACGCAAGTGTCGGCGAGAGATCGAGCCGTGGCCGCGTGGCCGCGTAGGGCTGGCGGTTGGCGGTTCATTGCAGATGTAGTCTGCCTTGCTTGGCGAACTATAAAGTCTATAATCCATTTGTCAATCTTACAGTGAGTGAGATGGGTAGGTAGGTACTTCGGCAGGGGAACGTCCCAGATATTTCCGCTGAGATAATTTCTGGTTGTCTTGCAACAAAGCACCTGCTGAGATGTTCCGCGGCTCAACTCTCCTCCGCGAGGGTGCTAGGATCGCCGGGGCCTCAGTCGTAGTCATATCATAATCATAATCATATCATATCATAATCATAATCGTTTATTTGCAGTAAATGTGGTGGTACACTGGTGATATGTTTATTACAAAGTTTCACACATTTAGCTAGTCGAAGCATGCAAATATTTAAAGTATTACAATTTTATATGACTAACATAGCCTTAATTATTTCAAATTATAATTTAATTAAAATATTGTTAATATCTATATAATAGGTGCGATAAATGTCAAGTTATTATACAATTTAGATAGTACCTATTCTATAACAATTATTATCAATTAGATTCAATATCAATTTACAATTATATAATATAAATAACTTAAGTTCAATGTCAACAATGTAATTTTATTCAATTTGTGCTGTCATAATTCATTAAATTCTGTGTCAATTGTAAAATAATGTTTATAATTTTTTAATGTCAACATAAAATTAATTATTAAATCATGCAATTTCATCCAAAATAAGTAATATTATATCATTTTTTGCTGTCATTGAGGTATTCAGTAACAGAATAATAACATTTGCCTATAAGCCACATATTGAGTGACTTTTTAAAAGTGGCCACTGATTTTTGTTTTAGCTCTACTGGTAGTTTATTATAAATTTTAGTAGCCATAGAATACGCGTTTTTTCCAAATTTGACAGATTTTGCTGAGGGCAGCACTAGTTTGTGAGGAAATCTTCCTCTATAATTACTATAATTTTCCTCGTTCGTTTTAAATAAATGTGGGTGGGAATGTACAAAATTACATATTTCGCTTATATAAATACATGGAAATGACAGTAGTTTTAGCCTTTTAAACAGTGGTTTACAACTTGTTGTACTTGTTACATTACAGATAGCACGAATACATTGTTTTTGCGCGATGAACGCTCGTTTTACGTCTACAGAGTTACCCCATAGTACAACACCATATTTTAGTATAGAGGCCACATAGCCGTGGTATGCAATTAGTGCCGTTTTTTCATTAGTTATTCTAGTCAATCTCCACAATGCATAAGCAAACTTATTTATCTTATTGCAAACCATTTGTATATGTGCTTTCCATGTACAAGTGTTGTCTAGTGCTATTCCTAAAAATACTACTGAGTGTGCTTCTGTCAGTATATGGTCATTATGCATAATTTTTAATTGTTTATTACTCGGGTGCTTATTATAAAATTGTAGATATTTGGTTTTACTTAGGTTGACACTTAAATTATTTTTTGTGAGCCATTGTATGATCTGATTAATTGTGTCATTTATGTCTTGTTGGAAGTCTTTGGTATTTTTGTTGTCATGGGGAATTATTACAGATATATCATCAGCATACAGTGTACAATAGTGGTTTGTTATTTTTGGTAAGTCATTTATATATATTAGGAATAAAAGCGGACCAAGTATGCTACCTTGGGGCACACCATTGTTATTAACTTTGATATCTGATTTAAAACTTCTTTCTAACAAATTGTTATCTATGTGTTTGATTTCGACATATTGGCTCCTTTTGTTTAAATAACTTTTGAGCCAGTTTAATACTGGTCCTCTTAAACCATAGGCTTCACATTTTTTTAGCAAGATCGAATGATTAACGCAGTCAAAAGCTTTACTCATATCAAAGAAAATACCTACTACAGGTAGTGATTTGTCAATATAATGAAGAACTTTATTCATTAAATTGAACGTTGCTAGTGTTGTACACTTACCCTTCTGGAAGCCATGTTGATTTTCATTTAAAGTAGTATTTTTGAGGAAAAATTTTGTAATTCTGATATGTATGGTTCTTTCAAATATTTTAGATAAAATAGGTATTAACGCAATAGGCCTATAGTTCTTAATGTCCTTCTTATCACCTTTTTTAAAAATCGGTTTAACCACAGAAACCTTGAGAGAGTCTGGGAATACTCCTTGGGAAAATGATAGATTTACCAGATAAGCTAGCACTGGTGACAAAGCCATTGCTACTTCTTTTAATAAATGTGTAGGAAATTCATCGTAGCCCGTAGATGGTGTGTTTCTCAGTGACATGATTATCTTATAAACTTCGCTCGGATCAGTTGGAAATAAGTACATACTAGGGGCTGTGAAGTCTACTTTAATTTGATCCGTATATTTACAAGAGGATTGCGCACGCTGCGGTATATTTATAAAATTATCATTAAATATATTTGATATTTCTTTCAAGTTTGTTACACTTTTGTTATTAAAGATTATCTCATTAATGCTTCTTGTATCCTGCAAACTAGTTGAAATGTCATTTTTTATTATTTGCCAAGTTCCTTTGCCAACATTTTTGGCTCTTGTAATAAATTTTATATTACGTGATCTCTGTGCAGTGTAGATACATTGTTTGAGTATTTTTGAGTATGATTGATACTTGATTTTATTAGAACTGTTCCGTTTTTTATAGTATTTAAATCGTAGGTACCGTTTTGTAACACAGGATTTTTTGATACCTTTACTTAGCCATTGTATATTGTAGTTAGTATTATTAAATTTAATTTTTTTAAATGGGAAACATAAATTGAAGAATAAGAGTAATGTCTCATGAAATAGGTTAAATGCACTCAACGTGTCGTTGTCATTATAAACATCTGACCATGACAGACTTTGGATGCTTTTGTTAAATTTTTTGATGTAGTCAGGACCGAAGTCTCGCTTTTTTATGAAGTAGTGCGTAAGTTTCTTTTTTTGTTTCCTTATGGGTACTAACACTGATTGTGCTGTATTATGGTCAGATAAATACAATTTATGTAATTCACCTTTAGCCTCCGCGACGTTACTAAAGATTAAGTCTATGCAGGAGTTTAGTCTGGTAGGCTCAGTAATGTGTAAGTGGTAGCCGTTATTCTGTAGTATTCTCTTAAATTCCCTAGATGTATGAGTATCTTTGAGTATATTTATATTGAAGTCACCAACTATAAAGATTTTCCAGCTTTTTGTTTTGGATTTTAATTTTTGTAGCAGGTTTTCTAGCCTTATGAGAAATGTATGCGTGTTTGTTGTTGTATTGTCTGGTATTCTATACAAGCATACGATTATACATTTAAAATACGGTAGTTTAATGCCACATATTTCGAAACATTTCGGTTGAGAAAATTCCTTGACCAAGGAAAATTCACTAAATTCGATTTCCTCCTTACAAAATATGCAAACACCGCCGCGCTTTTGATCTTGTCTAGAGAAGTAGTCCGCTAATTTGTATCGTTTTAATTGCATAAGGGCTATGCTATTTAATTTAATGAATGTTTCGCTAAGACAAATAACATCCAACTCTATATTGTTATCCCTTAATTCATTGATGCTTATCTGCAGCACATCTCGCTTACTTAAGAAGCCTGCGATATTTTGATGGAATATTCGTAGGCAATTATCCTCGAAAAAACTGGAGTTGATTTAGATCTTTCCCATCTGAATGATCACTAGTGTTTTTGCTAGAGAAGTAGTCTAAAATTGTTTTTTGACGTATACGTCGTGTTGGACTGCTTTTTTGATTTTTATTTAGTTTTGGAAAATAATCTAGAATTGTTTTTTTTTCTTTCATATTTTTACAGTATTTTATTTTATTTGGCGTATTGTATTTGGACAAATTATTTAAATTTTCGAAGTTTAGTTTATATTTTTTTGCGACTATCATACGATTAGTGAAGGGAGCACATAAATAATTATTTTTGTAGTCATAATAGTCAATTTTCATATTTATTTTGTAACACATTAGGTAGTCACATAAGGTAACAGTGCTAACTTCAAAAATGTCACAAGGTATTTTAGTGTTTGCGTATTTTCATCAGTTGGAGCGCGCGGCTGAAGTTTGTGTTGGAATGAAGCTAGAATAACAATTGTACATACAAGCGTTCTCATTAAATAGGCTAGTTAGATAAGGCTGGTTACAAATAAAATTGATTAAATGACCTAGTAATGGATTTAAAGTTAAAGGTAGAGGTTTTATCGGGAGCTAGTTGTATCAACCCTATGCAGATTATCGGTATCGGGCGATACGCCAGATAGGCGCCGGCGTCCGGGCGCCCGGGCGCCCGCTCGAGTGCGCGTTGCCCTAGGTCGCCCGCGCCGCCCGCGCCGCCCGCGCCGCCCGCGCCGCCCGCCGCGCCGTCGCGGCGTCGCGTATCGCCGGGAACACTCGGCAGTCGGCCCCTTCAGACCAGAACACTACTGCACTAGTGCAGTGCCATACATAATGTTACAATAATTATGATAGTATACATTGTGTAGTGTGCAGTTGTGTACTGTGTGTTATGGTATCACAGAACGGACTGACAGCTACCCAAGTGATTCTCAGTATTACAGTGGACACTGTGTGCCTTTTTATCGATATTGTGAGATTACAAAGTTTGGTCATGTCCGTTGGCTGCGCGCCGCCTGCGCCCGCGCCGGTTGCTGTAGCATGTAGCAGTCAGAACGAGTGTTTCGGGTGTCCCACATGGTAACTCTCGGTTCGAATCCTGGACGCCAAATTCATAATTACTTGCGATCAGTTTTAATTGCAGACCCCATCATGTTCTCAAACAATTGTTTATGCGCGTGAATCTAATGGACATATGCCCCAAGTCAGAGTTACTAACATTTATTTTAATCGCTTCTTAGTAAAGAATCAACATACAAATTCTGTATCGCCCTAGATAGGCCTAAAGCACAAATTACTTAAAATATCAGTTCACATCCTACTGCCCTCGCATCGTGCGAGAGGTGACGCTGGTGCACCTCGCAGTGGGTCAAATGTGAGTTGGAATGAGTGAATAACATTGGTTCTGGTCTACTTGTAAACGTAAGGAAAAAACTCTAGAGCAGTTTTTTCGCAATTCAATCAAGTGGTCAGTTTATTTCCCACTTTGAGTAAGTTTAATGCATAAGCAGTGAATATACTGTTTACAACTGACGATGTTACCTGTCCACTTAGGTACATATTATGTACGTGTTAGAAAAAAGTTCAGTAGCTTTGGAGACTCGGCAGATTTTTTTTCAACCTTGACATTCCACTACTCTAACGGTTTCAGTTCCCAGTTCCCACAGCAAAAAATACATGGATTGCACTGCTTAGTGCCGCACTCCTCCCTCGCTCACACCGCAATATGGGTTTAATTCCTGCCACGTAGGGTATTGTTTCGTGTGCCACTCGATGCGGCATGACTGTACTTCAGTGTTCAGTCAATGCGAGCTTTGCTGTGATATTTTGAACCTTATCTGATGGTGCCTGTGGTCGTGTTTCCTCAGCGAGCGAGCACTCGAGTTGCGCATGTGGCGTCAAGTGGAGCCGCATCAGGTGTAAGCTCTCCAGACGCCTTCCACTTGGCCGTTCTGTTTTAAAATCCGATATGTCACAGACACCGCTTATTACACAGATAATAATATTGTCACTAGCATTTGGAAGTATTGTGGACTCGTGATTCAAATTATCTGCAGCAAGCACATGGCCGACCTTTGAGCCTATGAGAAATAAAATAAGCCTGAATAATTTTAAATCAAATTATAAATCCGTCTTATTCAAAAAACAAAACGAGCTAGCTCGCTCGCTCGTGCTAGCTCGTGCTAGCTGAAGCTGAGACTTCCTTTGCCCACAATAACTAGGTAAGTAGGTATGTTAGTCAGATTTAAGTATTTATCTTATTTGTGTGTGGCGATACTGGCAGTCGAGTATCATTGATTTATTAATATCAGATTAATATGAATACAAAACTATCTCACGGAAATGCTCGATTCAGACTTAACCGGTTTTTAATTAAATCCTTTACTAAAATAAGATAATGTTTCCACATTATACAAACAACATTCAAAACTAAAATTTTACATACTTCAAATGTACTAATGTGTAGCGTTTCGTCTTCAATAGACTGGTGAGGTACATACATATGAGTAATATGAGGAGGTAGGTATTAGCCAACCGGTTTTTTATGTAAATAACTACCTATTATGTAATACTATAAAAGTCGAAAAACGGGATAAGTACGTGTCGGGCCATGCGCAATGTAGAGTTCCGTAGTTGTTGGTTGATGAGCTATAACTCGTTAACTCGCAAACCCTAAGTAGCCGTGATAGTTGTGTGTGAATTTTGTCACATGCCCAACTCCAACCGTTTAACTGACAGAGGAGGGGGACACTTGACTCTACTCTAAGCAAAATCAGCAATTTAAAGCTTAATATTTCGCAAGCGAATCCGTCTATTATAAATGGTCTTCTCAGACCCATCGTGTTTTTAAAGCCCTTTTCAACGATACCCCACACTATGGTGTAACACTAAGGGTACCCCACACTAGACGAGAAAAATATCATCCCTACTTTACGATCCGTTTTGATGTAACCCTAAAAGCAACTGATGTTTTGCATCTGAAGTGAAATCCATCTTAATCAGACCAGATGGCGCTTCGCAATACAAAAGATAAGTAGATTTTAATATTAATAAGGTAAACCATCCTCCTACAAGATGGAATAATTAGTTACATACCTAAATACTATGTCGACCGTCAACTACGAGTAGTTAATATCTAAACATACGGTAGGTTACAAACGCAGGTTCAATAATGGCACTAGGCAATAAGGTGTGCAATGATCACATTCCGCGGGGGACATTTTCAATAGTTCCGTGACGTTGATCAACTCGGAAGATAAGGTTATTTTCAGTTACTAATTTGCATTGAAAGGCTGCGTGCAATGTAGCAGAGTCAGATTAGGACTTAGGAGGGCCGTCGTATTAATGTAAGAAGACAATCACGCAGCTCGCTCGGTTGAGACAAGCGGTCGGCAGCCGGCAGTGTTTCCCACTGGGCTGGGACCACTGGCACAGAGCTGATGTGGAACGGCCTTGACTATATATACGTCCAAAACAAAAGACATGCTGTCCAAAATCAATCATTAGTCTCGAAACTATGTTCAGTAGATTTAGTAACAATAATTGATCATCGTATCAACCAATAGGATGCGTTCAAGATGCATAAAATCATGCTCAACTTGAATAAGTTGCCTGGAACTGCGTGAACTCCTTTCATGGAATTTAAAAATATAAGATCCTTACACTAATTAAGACAGAGAGAAGACATATGATCACTGAAAAGAAAAGCAACGGCATTCACAAAAAATGTCCGCCATAAGGTAGGTTGTGCCACCCCGCACCCGTCACCGCTTGCAATAACCATCAATTAGCATCGCTATAGAGTATAGATGTTATCAGCGATCTAGTCAGCCCGCTAAGACCGGCGCGTGCCGCGTGCCGCGTGCCGTCTGCGAGATTAGATAACGCACCCGTACCATCACAACCACGTACCGTTATCCGGACGACGATCCGCGACCTCACATATTGTCATCGGGTTTGTAGTCGCACCACGCTAAATACGAGAGCTTTCCACAATCCCAAGTCTGAAACTTATCCCTATTAATATGTTTTCACTGGTAGACGCATACAACACATCCATACCCCCAGGTCCCCGGGGTCAATGATTGATATGGTGATGGTCGACGCACTGTGACCATCAGCCACATTTTACCGGCTAATTCCATATCGTTGCAAACTCATCCTACGTACAAGCCTCTTGTAACAGGACGACACAAGAGCTGAAGCTCCACCTGATGGTAAGTTTATTACCACCATCGCCCATGAACATCAGGAACACCAAAGGCATCGCCGATGCGTTGCCGAGCAAGAAAGAAGAGAGAGAAATAGAGAACTGGCTCGCTAGCCAGCTGGAACACGACGAGTCATTTGGCGGCTGTCTTGTCGGTGACTTCACGGAAAGATAACACTATTGTATGATTGGATATTGGATCTCTCAGGAATATAACCAGATGTCGGATATGTGGAGTATGCAAGGGAATGCCGACACGGAGCGGTGCCAACTGCCAATACCATCACCATCCGAGAGGAACACTTGCCAACCGGGCCCGCTTCACGTCTCCACTGTTGCCAACAAAACATAAGTACATGTTTTACAGTTAGAAGCGAACTACTCGTAAATAGACACAACATATCCTACATATCCATGAATTACAGTTACAATCACCCGCATGCGGCAGACATGAGAAACATTTGCTGTTGTACCTGTGCGTACCTATAAGTAAATATTACTATATTTAAATATGTATGTAGATAATAAAATATGTATGTCGGTGAGGCCACGAATATCCAGTGAAGGTCCAGGGACGGACCTCTTTATTCTACAACGCTTGTCCGATGCAGAGGTTGACATATAAGAAACGACATGTCATATTTAGATGAAGGAATAGTCAATAAGATAGAACGGATGATCACGTAGTGTTGAAGTACTTGGAAGTATTGCTGTGAACGTTAGGAGAAATGGAAATATAATATCATGGAGCAAAGTAAAAGGAATATTATTGAATAACCAACACCGTAGAATACCCCTTCTGCTTTATGTATATAATTATATAGTTAGGTATATTGTGGTGTAGGTAGGTATAGGTGCTGCTTAAGATTCAGGATATGTATTTCTTCTCTATGAAAAAGCACCTTTCAGAAATTGTGGTAGGTAAATAAACAAAGGGTGTTCGCAAGTGTATTGAAAAAATACCCACATGATTAAATGAGTCTGAATTCTGTTCTGTCAACAAAACATAGTCTTGATTAGTTAAGGCCCTGTGGTTATTTTGAAGTGAAAACTTCTTTAGTGGGGGGGTGATTTGAAATTTTATGAAACGAAACTGACCAGTGGAGACTAGAAATGAGTGGAGACTGACTTGAGTTGAGTTGAGTTGAGTTGAGTTGAGTTGTAGTGGAGTGGAGTGGAGTGGAGTGGAGTGGAGTGGAGTGATCTTGAAAACAAAATTTTTGAAGGTTTCACTTCTAACACGTGTGAATTGCACACATTTTAAATTCATTATACTCGTAATAGTTAAGTTAAACTTCATGATGCCTCTTAATCACATTGCACTGTTCGTGTAGTTTAGTGTTAGCACTGTTGACTAACAGTTTATTACCCATAAACAGATTTATAGTGGCGTGCCATCGAAAATATTTGTTGAACGCGCTCGTAAATCTATATATATAAAATAGAAAAGAGATACACTGATTAAACAAAAAATCTCAGAAACTACCGAACCGATTATGATGAAGTTTGGCAGGGAGATAGCTTATGCCAAGGAGACGTCAGCTAAGAACGGATTTTTGTAAATTCATCCCCTAAGGGGTAAAAATACGGGATAGAGGTCATTTTCATACAAACCAACTTCGTCAGTTTTAGAGTTATAAATATGATTTTTTTTATCTAAGTTAATAGTAATAAACAAAAGTTAAATTTAACAATTTTTTTTTGGAAAATCATCCCTTAAAGGGTTAATTTAATGGATGGTACGTAGTAGGCAACTTCGTAATTTTTGAAGTTAAAAACATGAAAATTTACATATTAGCTCCAGACTAGATACAAAATTTGTAAGTATTATGGTTTTTTGGAAAATCATCCCCTAAAGGGTTAATTAATAGGGCGCAATTTAGTATGGCAACTTCGTCAGTTTTGAAGTAAGAAGGGTGAAAATTTGTATATAAGCTTATAGTTAGACACAAAAAATAACTGCATCACTGTTTCCTCAAAATTCATCCCCTAAAAATAGGGGTTGGAAGTCATTTACGTATAAATCAGCTTCGTCAGTTTAAGGCGCTCCACCCACTGAAGACGCGTCCCGCCGCGGTGCGCAGAGCGACGGATAACACAACTGCGCGCGGGGCGATTTCCCGCGCGGTGCCGCTTCGGCAGTGTGTTGTGCTAGGCGTGATTTCTATATAAATTGACATAATTGCATACAATGGTAAAATCTGCCATCCCGCGCACCGCGACGGGGCGCGGTGCAGTGGGTGGAGCGCCTTAGATTTATAAATATGAATTTTTTTATGTAAGTTTATAGTTGTGAAAAAAAGTTAATTTTAACAATTTTTTTTGGAAAATCATCATAATCATCATAATTTAGAGAATGAAACTTAGTACGCATATTCGTCATTTTTGAAGTTAAAAACATGAAAATTTATATATTAGCGCCAAATTAAAATATAAAAGTTGTGTTTTTTTCGAAAATCAACCCCTAAACGGTTAAATAACTGTGTGTAAGTTAGTATTGCAACTTCGTCAGTTTTGAACTAAGAAGGGTGAAAATTTGTATATTAAGCTTATACTTAGACACAAAAATTACCTAACTGTATCACGATTTTCTCGAAATTCATCCCCATAAGGAGTTAAACAAAGGGGTTGTAAATATTTAAGAAACTACGTCAATTTTGAACTCAGTAATGTGAAAATATTAATTAAGCTTATAGTGAGAAAAAAATTTAATGTAGAGAACTTTACGGATGGGAGGGGGATGGGAGAGTGACAGGAAGCGAGAGAGGGACTGGGATCGGGAGAGAAAGCAGGAGAGGGTGCGGTAGAGGGAGAGGGGCAGGGAGCGGGAGAGGGAGTGAGAGCGGGACAGAAAGCAGGAGAGGGACCGGGTGCGGGCGGGAGAGGGACTGAGAGTGGGAGAGGGACATGAAGCGGGATAAGGACCTCGAGTGGGAAAGGGAGAGGGACAGGGAGCGGGAGAAAGAGACAGAGTGGGACAGGAAGAGGGAGAGGGGAGGGAGAGAGAGTAAATGTAACTCTTGAACGGATGGAAACAACAGAACCGTTTTGAAGATATTTTTTACTGTTTAAAATTATTGTCTGCCTGTCTATCTGTTTGTCTGTCCGGGCATCACATGAAAACCCTTGAACTTATTCGTAGTATACACGTAGGTTTTAGTATGTAAATTCCTAAATATAACTACTTCAATATAAATGAACCTGTTTTTAAATTTTCTTCTGTAAGGCGTACAAATATGATAAATAAGTATAATTTCCGCGTGCGAAGCCGCGGGCAACAGCTAGTATAAAAATAAAATAATTGTTTGCTTGAAAAATACCTATAGTGGTCGGTAACTCATAAAGTCAATCTATCCAAGTTCCATCCGTCACATTTTTTTTATGGAAATAGCCGGCAAACGAGCTGACGATCCACCTTATGGTTACTATCGTCGCCCATGAATATCAGCAACATCAAATGCATCACTGATGCGTTGCCGGCCAAGAAAGCGTGAAGAAAAATAAACAAAGAACTGGCTATGCGTTTAAGAAATAGGAGAATCGCAACGTAGTAACGTGACGCTGCTACGAGTACCGTGACGTCACTGGACCGCGGCGTAGCACTGTGCACTGTGCACTCATGGTTCGACAGGCCCGCTCACTTCCTTTCTTCAGCCGCCTTCTTAAAACTTTGTCGTTTTAACAGGAGACCAGGCCCCAGGGGCCAGTCACATGTCTCAACAGAAGGCCTATCTAGCCAGCCTATCGCAACGCATATCCGACGTTGTTTATTTTGAAATATCGTCTTGATACACGTTACTGGAATACTAGATACAGTAATCCGTGGTCAATACATTTCTAACGGGCGTCCTTCGTCTCAAATCTTTTTGTAATAGGGAGCAATAAATTAATATGTAAAGCATGTCACTAGCACCAGAAAGAGTTGCAATAAAAATGTACTGTGATGCGGGAAAGCCTCGCGGGACCCGCCCCGGACACGCCCCCCGCCCCTCGCCCCCGCCCCCCGCCCCGCATCGTGCAGTAAATGTAGTGTTATCCCGAATAATGCGGGTCGAATGCCGATGGCTCGGGGCCGGCCGCGCCGCACCGCCGCGCCGCACGCCGCACGCCGCACGCCGCGCCGAGCTAGCCGCAGCCGCCGATAAATTACCTCGTGGGGCGAGGGTGACCAACGTTACGATATCTACGTATACACTTTGGAACCGTATTTAATTATGAATAATGTATATTTCTACCGAAACCCTGATAAGAATGTGTACGTAAAACTAAATATAACTAACGTATTAAATAACAGGTAACATCTACCATTGTGATGTAAGGTTCACAATCTTTCACGAAGATAAAAATATGAGTAAGTATTTAGTACTTAAATGCAATTTAAATTTTATAATATAATGCAATGCATATAATTGTTGGCCAAAAGTAAGTAAATGCTAATAAGTTAGCAACACACGTTGTCAATTTTCAAGGAGAACGAGGTTGTTAATGGTCCGTCTGCCGGCCGCGTTGCTGCACTTGCTGCGCTGCAGTGTAGTGTACCTAACGTCGAAATGTCGGCGTCGGGCGTTCATTTTAACTTGTGCGATGATAAATATATAAACATGATTATTATAATCGCTTGTTTCGTGTTATAATAAAACAAACCAACTGATTAAAACAATCGCGAGGAAACACAACAAGTCGCATTATCTGCAATGTATCATGCTGTAATAAAACTGATTTTTTAAAGTTTACTCTTCAGACTTTACTAATACGATAAGATACTCTACTCTTTGGAAAGTTTGTTGAAATTTTATCACAATTGTAGGTATAGTATTAACAATGTAATGAAGAGCTCTGCAACTATAGATACACGGCTAGCGTGAACATTAGACCTGCCCACGCACTGAATAGCAAAAACACTTTGTATTCACAAAAAAAGTAATATATTCACGTCAGTAATTAAAACTTAATAGCCCGTTAGTATTCACAACATAAAATAAATATAAAAATTCTTAAACCGTTCATAAAGTAGTGTGCTGCGTCGCGTCGTGGTACAATGATACGAAATAGTTTTGTCACTACAGTGTTAAAAGCTCTTGGCAGTGAATCTCGTTTTTAAGTTAGTCAAAAAGATACACCGATTATTTATCGGACTCAGTGTAGATGCTACGAAACGTAAACATTTCATATACTTATACACATGGATTTCAACCTTAGCAAATGCTACATGATGACTTTTGGCCGAATGTGGCACCCCATCAAGTACGACTATAAAATTGACTGCCAATAATCTAAATTTTACTAACAAAAAATAACCGACTTCAAAGTCTCAAAAACTACTTGTCAAATCTCGTTCAAATTTATGTGGGACCACATGACAAGCACCTGCTTTCGATTAAAAAAAGAATCATCGAAATCGGTTGGCGTGATATTGAGTTATTCGTCAATTTGTCGCGCACATCTTAACACAAATTTACGACTTATGTGGTTTTCTCATGGATGCCATTGTCAGATCTCAATAAAATTTATGTGGGACCACATGACAGCCACCAGCTTTCGATTAAAAAAAACAATCATCAAAATCGGTTCGCCCAGTCCAAAGTTCTGAGGTAACAAACATAAAAAAAAAATACAGTCGAATTGAGAACCTCCTCCTTTTTTTGAAGTCGGTTAAAAAGGCACTAGTTCTACGAGCATCAAGACCTGGGGGTCACATATGATTCAAAACTAAACTTTCACGACCATGTTATTGCTCTGGCAAGGGAATCTCACAGGCGCCTTCGCTTCATTCTTAGAAATGCAAGAAACTTTCGTCACGCAAATGTCATCCGGCTGATCTACAATGCCCTTGTTAGATTGAAATTAGAAGCTAGCGACTGCATTTGGAACTCGCACGAAGCTGCCTATGCGCTTCTCCTTGAGAAAGTTCAGAAGGTATTTCTGAGGTACCTTTCTAAACGGATATATGTGTATTTTTCCGCATCTGTATTCCACCAAATTTCTTTTGAGCTCTCTGAGCTATAATTCATTGGAAGTCCGTCGGGACTATCGACAACTCACACTACCTGTAAAGTTTTCCACGGCAAGATCGATGCTCCCGAGTTAAGTGAAAATCTATGTAGGTTTTTTGTATTGAATAAATAGCTCCGGAACCGTAAGCATAAACTGTTTGCGGTCCCGCAGACGTGTACAGCAGCACACGCACAGTCGGCTATACCCCACCCCACCTCCTCTACGCAAACACTGAGTGTGACCTGTTCGCGGATGAATGGACAGGAATGTCAGAGTGCTTGAAGTACTGTGAGCGAGAAGTATGAATGTAATCTTAATTTAGTCTTCAATCAATTGGTGATTACCGTGTAATTAAAGTAAAATAAATAACAAAAAACGGAAAGGAACAACCGTATCGTATTTCTGTTCCTGAAAGTTGAATTACTACCATTGTTTAAAAAAATAGGCATTACTTATGTACTTCTACTGCCATATGATACTTCAGGGGGCGCACAACATTACAAATGGAACATCCAGGATATTGATTTTAAATATTGTTCTTGCAGGAATGTTGCAGATATTAATATGAATAAATGAACAGTGTGACCTGTTGTTGCCGCATAAGATTGTCCTAGCCCGAGATGTGCTAGTATGACTATATTTTAAAGTTGTTTATGTGTAGGTACGTGGTTGTCTGGTTGTGTGTGTGCACTCTGACTGGTTCTGGCTCATGCGGCGGGGACGGGCCGGACGGGCCGGACGGGCCGATTCAATATTTATACGACCGTCTCTACGCGGCCGCGGAATACAAGTAATTTCATGCTATTTATTAGAACGACATCCCAATGTAAAAACATTACATTGGTTCGGTTCACTAGCATGTATAATATGTAAAAATAATAATACTGTCGCTCGGTTTATTGGTTACTGTAGTTTCAAGTTTAAGCATCCTATTTTTAACCGACTTCAAAAAAAGGAGGAGGTTCTCAATTCGACTGTATTTTTTTTTATGTTTGTTACCTCAGAACTTTGGACTGGGCGAACCTATTTTGATGATTCTTTTTCTAATCGAAAGCTGATGGCTGTCATGTGGTCCCACATAAATTTTATTGAGATCTGACAATGGCATCCATGAGAAAACTACATAAGTCGTAAATTTGTGTTAAGATGTGCGCGCCAAATTGACGAATAACTCAATATCACGTCAACCGATTTCGATGATTCTTTTTTTAATAGAAAGCTGGTGCTTGTCATGTGGTCTCACATAAATTTGAACGAGATCTGACAAGTAGTTTTTGAGAATTTGAAGTCGGTTATTTTTTGTTAGTAAAATTTAGATTATTAAGTGAAAACTTCTTTAGTACGGGGGTGACTTGAAATTTTATGAAACGAAACTGTCCAGTGGAGACTAGAAATGAGTGGAGACTGACTTGAGTTGAGTTGAGTGTGGTGTGGTGTGAGAGTGGAGTGGAGTGGAGTGGAGTGGAGAAGTTAAACCTACAATTATCATCTTCCCGAAATTTTACATTCGTCTCATTAAAACAAGATCTCTTGAAAACAAGATTTTGAAGGTTTCGCTTCTAACACGACTCGTGTGAATTGCACACATTCTAATTTTATTTTCTTCTCAAATATTAAAAATGTTGTCATTACCGTTTTAATACGTTACGTATTTTAGCTCCAGTTTTTATAATAATAATAATAAAATCTATTTATTGTCATAATTACAATTTCAATTAAATTACAATTAAATTTACAATTTCACTTATAAATAAATATGACAACAGGAGCTGGCTCAGCTTTTGCTAACACGGGGCTGAGTTCCCCGTGTAGCGCTGGTTTTCAGCCAGTCCTTCCTCCCTAGGCTGTTGTGCGGGAGTTACGACGATCACTCCCCCAGTTCCCAGCGGTTATATTTTGGATCGGTTTTGCCAAACTTTTGTAAATAATTGAATATCAAGAACATTAATATCAATCAAATGAAATAATCAAAGAAAAATGCACAAACATTAAAGAAAAACAAAAATACATTACATTAAAAATAGCATTAGCATTATTAAAATTAACATTAAAGCAAAATTACATTAAATTCAATAATAATCATTTAGTACCTTAAAACAAAATTACAATAAATAAAAAAAATAAAATAAAAAATTGAATTACATTACATTGAATTAAAAAAAAAGATTAAATTTGATAAAAAAAATAAAAAATATAAAAATATTTATCTTAATATTTAATTACGTGTCACGTTGTTTGTCCGCGATGGACTCCTAAACTACTTCACTGATTTTATTCAAATTTGCACACCGTGTGCAGTTTGATCCAACTTGAAAGACAGGGTAGCTTACATCTCAAAATAAAAAAACTTTTGACAGAACGAAGTCTGTCCGGGCAGCTAGTATACATATATAGTCTTTAGCTCTCTAGCAGGTTGCGATTTCGAAGAACAATATATTTTTTGAAAAACAGTGACAGAAGGGGTCTCATTTAACAACTCGGTGACCGCCACCACAAAACAAGTCGCTCACGAGCCGACCCGACGCGACCTAGCACGACCTAGCACGACGGCACCGCGACGGTGATGTACCTAGTTTGTAAAAAAAATAATTTGGCGAATATAGTGTTAGAGGCACTTAAACCGAGCGGCGAAGTATCACCTCCTTCAGATACCACCGTTAGTTCGAGACGTTATAAAAGTGCCGGCTGTAAATCAAAATTACAATTTATGGCGTTAAATTCTCCTTTCTCTGCGCGTGCAGTTTACAACGTTGGCGATATAAGTATTTTCAATATGCCAACTGAGTTCCGCGAGTTTTAGTGTTTGAGAACATTTTACAATGTATAATTCTGTACAATTAATTAATTTTATTAATGAACAACGGTGACGACAGTAGTCTAGCGATATTGGAATAAATTATCTGCAGAACAAACAGAAAACAAAGTAAGAGGGAGTATTCAGCATGACAGTTGTTTTTAGGGTTCCGAAGTAAAATCGGAACCCTTATAGTTTCGTTATGTCCGTCCGTCTGTCCGTCTGTCCGAAGCAAAGCGCCGAGACCCTTAGTGCTAGAAAGCTGTTTGGCACGGATATACATGTTTGTTAAAACTCCAGAATCGTAAATGAAATGAAATGAAATGAAAGTAGTGAAATGAAATTAGTTTATTCGAAGTAGGTTTGTTACAAACACTTTTCGAAAGTCACTCAACGCCATCGCTTCAACAAATCCCTACCGTGAGTGGTCCCGGTAGAAGAAGCGGCAAGAAACTCCCGGGATTATTTTTTTTCCTACTCACAGTTACAGACAGTACTTACTACTACTTATTACATTATTTAATTTAAAAAAAAAAACTCATGTCCAAGCAGTCTTGTCATTTAAATACTCATCAACTTTGTAATATGCTTTCTTCATGAGAATACCTTTTACATGAGTTTTTAATTTACAGTATGGCATTTCTGTTAATTCTAACGGGATTTTATTGTAGATTTTTACACATCTACCCATGAACGAGCCACCAGTTTTGTTGAGTCTAAAACTAGGCACAATCAGTCTAGCCTTATTTCTTGTGTTAATATTGTGAACATCACTCTTTTTAAGAAAAGTAGAATAAAATATTGAAAAAAAATTTTTTTTCAGGGAACCTCCCCTACCAAGTGACGTGAAGATGAATTTTTTATTCGTCGCGTACCCTCTAGTGTGGGAAAGTTGAAAAGGTCTTCCAAATATTATGGGTCTTTTAAGACCATTTTTGGAATTAAGGGTCCGTTTGCGAAATATTTGGGTTTAAAGTGTTAATTTTCGTTAAGAGTCAAGTCTCTCCCGCAGGCTGAATAGGTATGAAGTTGTTTGTTATTGCTTAAAAACGCATTTGTTAATTAATAGTCATTTTTTACTACTTAAAATTAATATAAAGGAACCATTTTTTTAAATCAATATTTATTTTTGTTTTCCAAAAAAAAATATAAAAAAAAAACTAGGGAAAACTAGGGAAGTATCATCTGCACGCAATACTGTTTCACACAAGTTCTTACTGAAATAAGGAAGATCATTAATATATTAAAAACAACAGCGCCCCTAATATTGATCCTTAGGGCACTCTTATGGTAATGTGTGCTCCCGGGGACTCTACTCCGTTAATAACTATTTTTTTAATACTCTCAGATAGATAAGACATAATAAAACAAACTGGTTTTGTTGAGAATATGCCCAAGTTTATTTATTAATGTACAATATTATGATCAACGCAATCGAAAGCCTTTGATAGGTAGCAGAATATACTATATATATATTTAAGTAGAGCAATGCCTGCATCAGTGGTACTTTTGCATCAGGGGTCCCCCTCCCTCTGCCAGCTTGACAAGTTGATGAGTAATAGTCTATGAATACGGAACTCTATATTGCGAATGGTCTGACATGCATTCGGCCGGTTTTTTACTTTACTAACAGAAATCATTCTGAATTCCAAGTAACATTGAATTGATAAAATAAGAAAATCATTATAATGAATTCTCCACATGCTTTTACAGTAATATACTAAATAAATTATAATTGATAATTTAATTATAAACTACACATAAATAAATAACTAAAGCTACATATGAAGGTGAACAGAGAGAACTGGCTAAGTCATTATTTTCGGCTGTTAGTGCTCTAAGTATAGATCCAGCTTGTTTTTGGTTTTTTGATATAATTTACATATCTTATTTATTTACTTGTGCTAGGTATAAGACATTTGGCAAGAGCCAAATGTTAATGATTCTAGGTCAACGGGAAGTACTTTATAGATTTTGATTTCTTTGTGTTTTGCGTCCAAAAAATACGGCATTAACAGACAGTTTTATAAGTTTTATATGTTTTAGAGATTATTACATTAATCTTTTTACTTCGAGTAGCAAATATTGTCCCGTGGGATGGGAAGTAAATATGTTCAAAAAACTTTAACATCTGCCAGATTAATCGCATATTTTCATCATAATATTTGGAGATTTGCTAAAATTTATATCACCAGGATGACAACTACGTACATTATTAAGGCTTCAGTTGCAGCTCTGTACAGTCTGTACTGGTACTACTGGTCCCTTCGTACATTCACACTCTGCAATGTAAAGACAGACGACATTTACAACAGTAACGAAACAAATAATGTGACATTCAGCCACAAGACCACTAGCGCCGCAACTTTCGAACCGCGTGTGTTCGCTCGCCCGCTCGGTGCGCTCAAACCGAAACAACACGATTACGTAACGACGTGATTAACCGAATTATTATGCGATTAACGAGTTTTGACGACGGACGGAATATGGACGACGATGCTGCGAATAATTTTATTCAAACCTTTTTTAACGACATAGAATTATCAAGCGACTTGCGAGCCACCTGGCGATGAGTTAATGGTCTTGTCGACACGTAGCCTCGGCGTCCGCATCGGTCGCTGGTCCCATTTGTACTCCCTTTGAATACGTACAGACATTCTACATCTGCCTCCGTCTCCTTGTTTTTAAATAATATTATCCCGATAAACTATTTGAACTACAAACGACGGTAGCCCAGCCAGCGGCGACAGTGGTGACAGCCGCCGCGCCGTCGGCAAGCAATAACAACACACTACGTACTACGGAGACAATACATGTACAGAATTCAGTATAGCACCAGGTGTTCTTTTCGTATCGAACTAACTCCATGCTATAAATAAATAAAATCGGTTCAGATGCAGACACATGATCGAGTTACGGTATTTCACTTTTGATCGCGGATCACAGATCGCTATCGCAACAAAGAACGGAACTGGTTATGGAGATGTCCGGCACGGTGCGGCGGGTGCGGCGTGGTGCCGCGTGGGGCCGCGTGGGGCCGCGTGGGGCCGCGTGGGGCCGCCGGCTTCCATTGAGCTCTGTTTTAATGTCATCGCCTAGTTAGCTCGTAACCTTTACTAAAGTGCTTTCATTTTTGATCCCATACTATATCAATGTGCTTTTTGTTCAGTCACAGTCGCCAATTATTGGGATTACTTATCTGTCTATAGGTCGTTCGATTGTGTGACTTGTGTGACAACATCCGCAAACCTTATTGTTGCAGCAAACTTTTCAGAGTCTACTTACGCGATCCCCGCGTCTTGTTTTAACCTCTGGACAGACGGAACTGACTACCTTACGCACTCGGTGTAGCAACGATATGTGCCGATCAAAACAACTTGCGCTTACGTTAAAACTTCCAAGAGTACGAACAGCCTATTATTTAATTATTTAGTTAGCTAGCTGGCCCCCTATTGTAACACAATACACTAGAGCTGCCAACCAAAAACTGAACATATACATTAGCTGAAAACATAACCCTCCTTCGTGTTCACTGCAGTGGGGTAGAAACAGTACGAGACTACGAGTCCCAGCAGGAGTTGAGGGAACCAGCACAGCCAGAGGGGTAGGTGATACCCGCACCTCCCGGCAGAAGAGCGCTGCTATGAAACTCACTTAGAGGGTGCTCCGCCGCGGATGCTTATCTCCAAACGAACGGAGTAGAAAGAAAAGAAAGCGCCATTCGAGTTACGTATGGAGATGCGTCGGCGAGTGTCGTAACTCGTAACTCGTAACCCAGTCGAGTGGATTATTACGGTAATGAGTCGCCAGCCGGGGACACTTTCCCATGCGCGGCTTATCTGTGGCGCCTGCATTAGTCCCGGCTGCCCCGCTCCCCGCCGCCCGCCGCCCGCGCCCCGCCCGGCCCCGGCGGCCCCGGCGCCGCCACTCTTAGTGCTACAAGCCCCCAACGTTTTTTTGTGAAGTCGAAGGTAATTAATTAGGGCGAATCCGATGAACGCGCGCTCGAGCGCCGCGCGGCCACCGCGGCTGCGGCTGCGGCTGCGGACGGTTAACGGTAGCCGATTTCTGTTGACTGCTTTCAGGGATTAGCAATTTTTTACTCTTATACGCCATTTATACCTATCATTCATTTTCCTCCTTTATATGAATTAGAATTATAGGATGGCCGTTGAGGTGGTTGTTTAGACCTAACTTATTTTTAAGTAAAAAAAAAACTAATCTATTAGTGAACATAACTATTGTTTAGCCATTCTTCCATTAGGGATGGGTGTTACCTTTTTAGGGTTCTGTAGTCAAAACGGATCGTGTCATGGAATTAGCATTAAATTATGATGGATTTAAAAGAAAAACTCTTTCGGCTAGATTAGTTTAAAACAATATGAGTTTCATTTAAGCAACGTTTTATAACCTTTCTGATAATGTTAACCACTTTCTATTTTTCTATTTTCTACTTTCTATTTGTGTATGTATTGACACATTTATTTCAAAAGTATAAACGTAAATCCAATTCGGAGTTGTCCGAGCGCAGGCCGCAGGCAGCGCGGATCATATTGTAAGCGCAGGGTGACATCCTGATCGTGCTAATGGACGGTCCATCGAAACCTTCAGCGCTCACCTTTACAATATCGGCACCTTTACGATCCTATATCGTATATCAGCCCCCGCGACATTGCGTCACCTGACGTCACATAAACCGACGCGAGCCCTACTAATTGTGCCGCCTGAGAGCCTTGTCACCGAATTTTTTCCCCTCGGAGCCCGACACGGATCGAGAATGCTTTTATGCCGGCGACGGCGGACCTGTTAATGTGTTAATCCACTTCGATCGGCTTGTTTTTCTGTTATTAATAGCCAACAAACAAAGCTCCTCCGTCCCGCTCGCTCCGCCGGTCTCGCGGTGCGCGCGACAAGGTAGACGCTAGAGGAGCGTCTACCGTCTCTGTTTAATGCGGAGTTATGATATTTGAAATATTAATAAGAGGTAGGCGCGGCCGGTTGATAGCTCTCGCTGTAATTTATCACCGCCGCGTGCCCGGGACGCTAGAGGGGCAGGCCAGGGTCCATGAACGGAATTCGCCCTTCGCTTCAGAGGGCTGTGTCCTATAGTACAGTCACCTGCAGAGAAAAGTAACCCATCTTTTACTGTGTGTTTATTAAGAGATGGGTTACTCTCTTAATAAACACAGAGTAAAAGATGGGTTACTTTTCTCTGCAGGTGACTGTACACCACAGACGACCGGAATGCAGGTACTTCCGAGGACAATCTGGCATCTCGCCCGGATGGAACTAAATGTTTCGGGCGTTCTTTGTTGGTTGCGCTGACTCCAGATGAACAAAATTTTCCGACTTGGCACACTTCTACATGTCATTGTACCACACTGTATATTAGCCTTTCGTCAACCGGAATAATGTGCCTTTCAAATATTGAAAGGACTATTCCTTTCAGTATTTGTTCCGCAGATAATTCTCACATATAATACAAACTCACAAAATGGGCTCCCTCCTCTTATGACATTACTATTGTAATTTTATTTGGAGCGCTTGTATGTTGCCTAGGCTACAAGTTAATGAAATCCGTTCGCTGACCAAAACGAGACGCGACAAAAACGACTCCCGCTCGACTGCACGCGGAGGTCACATATCTACGTATTTTAAAATGTAAATAGTCAATTTACAAGGTCCGAGCACTCCCCGGGACGTTCCCACACTTATCAACGAGGAATTTCCGAAAGATTCCGCCGTCCATACTTGACGTTGGCTATCTACGTCGTAGCCGGCAGCGCGGCAGCGCTGTATCACACTCTTTCTACGGGAAACTCCAAATCAGTTGTCCCTTCCAGTTGTACGAGCACAGGCTCTGAGGTATGCATGTATGAATGATACCCCACAATAGAGAATCCATAACAGATCCGTTAACAGAGGAAAATATTGCTTGATATGGTATTTTTGTTTATTGATGCGCATCGATCACATCGAGCACAATAAACGGTTCTACAGACTGATATTACTATACTAATGTCCCGGCCGCGCCAGCCGTCCGCAGCCGCAGCTCCATCACGACCGCGCCGTCCATCGGTTATTAACAAGTCGGAGATAAGTGGACTTTCACATTCGGCGGGGAATTCATCAGAGGATCGATTTAATTGTGGCGGGCGCGGGGCGCGGGGCGCGGGGCGCGGGGCGGTGTGCGGGGCGGGGGGCGCGCGGGGGGCGCGCGGGGGGCGCGCGGAACACGGAAAGGCTTTCGAGGCGGCGCTTCAGAGGGCGCGCGCCGCCGCCTGGCGCCTGCACCGCGTTACACATCGGATATATTTCAATAATGGTTCCCATTGAAACAGCCAACAGAACCGTGTCTGTGCTGGAGCGGGAGCGGAGCTGTGATTTGTTCAGTCATGATGTGACAATCCAATGTGATTGTGGATGAATGTGACACATGCTAAGGAACATACATTTAGATCTAAGAGCGTAGACTTTCTCTGGAATTAGGGCCGGCTTCAGAACCTGCATCGTATTGTTGTTGAAGGTCTATCCATATCCATACTATCCATACTTCCATACTAGTCCATACTTCCATACTAATATTATAAATGTGAAAGTGTGTTTGTTTGTTTGTCCGTCTTTCACGTCGCAACGAAGCTGTTATATGGTACGGTTTTTGTGTGTGGAGATAGTGAGGAGGGTGGAGAGTAACGTAGGCTACTTTTTACCGCGGTGAAACATCCCCATGGGTAGATCGATATTTTGTTAGTTGCTAGATATTTAATTCCGGATGTTGTTAATAGATGGCGTTAATAAAATTCATTTGTAAGTTCTGAATCACGCTATCAAATGATACATGTTTACTTAAGTCATAGGCAACTAAATCTAATTAAGTAAAAGTAAGAAGGATTTGTATTGAATCGATCTCTACCGCGGGCGAAGCTGCGGGCAAAAGCTAGTATCTAATAGTTCTCGATGATCGTTTATGTTCCCGCACGTGAACGAGCGCCCCGATGCTGTAGTCTTGGTGATCGCGATATGTACACACGCCTTCAGACGAACGGGATTCCTTCATCCGACTAGAATTGGTTCAGTGACCTATTTGCGGTTTTCACTTTACAGTTTACGCCCGCACCAAATATATGGTAATGAACCATTCCACGTCATGCTCGCGTTGTTCACATCCCCGCAACGTCCGCTCGCGGCTCATTTATAATCACAACACAACACATTACTATTCTACAATAGACACGTTATTTTTTTACACCACGAATAAAATTATAATCGGCCCAAATAAGACAGCGTGAGAGGTACTACTATAACATGCAAGAAAGTTATGATTTATGTATATGGAATGAATTATACAAAAAAGATACCGAAATCCTTCGGTCAAATAAATTATACAAAAAAAGTTACGGCATATACTTCTTAGGTCGCAGTGCACGTGTTGGAGAGCCAAAAATAGTGCGGATTCCTGGCATCTTCAGTTGACTGCTAGTTTGTGAGGTATTTAGATAAAAATATTGAGAAACCCTTTCACGGAAACACAGCGCCAACAAAAGACAGCAGTTCCTCCAATACTCATGAGTTTATGGCAGTCAGCATTGACATTGAACGGGAGGTTAAGGCCAGATCCTCACTATAATGCCGCTCACAGTCCGTTCTCGATCCGATCTCGGTCTGGTAAAGTCGTATCACGTACAAATTATACAATTGGAGCGAAACTTGACTGTCACGGATAGTATGAATGCACACATATATTTTATACTGCATAATATTTTATCATACCGAGATTGGACCGAGAACGAACTGTGAACGGCATTATACTGAGGATCTGGCCTAACAGATTATGTAATATACCCAATCAATGTTCTGGAGCGCACTGTGTAGCGTGTGTGTGTGTGTGTAGCGACAATACACGAGACACGCCCGGGGCCGCGGGGTTGATGGATGGTGCATTTAACAAGTGCAAAACATCTGAAGATAAAATAAAATTATAATAATTGTACAAATAGCTGATACATATTTATGCCAAAATAGGAAATATATGGGTGCAGAGCGTCGATAGATCAATTCGCTTCGATAATACATAAAGGCTTACGTTATCTAATCGCGATGACTAATGACTAACGCATGACTAATGACTAATCACGCGGCGCGCGGATCCCCCCCTCCCCCCCTCCCCTCCCCTCTCCCCTCTCCCCTCGCTCTTGCTACACAAAAAGCTCTTTCATCAGCTGACGGGCGCGGGGCGCTTAGTGATTTCAATTCGAGCTAAAGTCGATATTGCGCATGCGCAGTCCGCCGCTAAAAGTTCAATAGAAGTTTTACGAATGTCACTCTCACACAAACTCAATTTAACCGAATGGCCGCCGCTTACAAAAATATTTTAACTGAGATTTTTACGAGAACTTCTTGTCACTGAAATATACTAAATGTGTAACATGCTCGACGCTTGTAACGATCGATTGTTATTGATCCGTGGTATTGCTCGGGTCGGGTTGAATATCGAAAATAGCATAATGTCCAACACGGTTCAAATATATAGCAGAAAACTACATACTCTGCTGGTCATTCTTCAACATCACATCATTATCATCGGAAGCGAACTCAATCAATGACATCGGATATATTTAATGACTTCCCGCAGCCTTCCTCAACTGTCTAGTGAGGGGCTGAGGGGTTCCGGTGGCTGGCCGCGCCGCCGGGAACATGTCAGTGATAGATACCAAGTGTTTCTGGTGTCATTTGTGCGTTTATTAAATAATGCAAATGAAACATGTTTTGATTTAATGAACACCATAACAGCTCCATTGCGCGGTGCGGCAGATTCTATTATTAATTAGGAGCTTTACATAATTTTTCACTCTGTGGAACGGCGAAGGAATTCGTTTAAAAGTAACATGCATTCTCGATAATGGAGACGTTTCATGATGTTCTAAATACTATAGTTAACGTAATGGAATTAAAATATAATTATCTAAATGAATCACAATTTTTTTAATCCAATGTGAATACCTAAAATATAGATCACGGCGGATGCGCCTGTTCCATAGCGTCGTAAAATTACTAATTGTAAGTGATGATTTTCCTAGAATAATACGTAGAGATGGATTCCTTTTTCTTTAAATCAATCGCTACAAATATTAATAAAAGGTATTCCTATTATGAGCCTCGTAATCTAGTTGCCATATGACATGAATTAATTACTATAATGAATCAATCAATAAAGTTTTGAGAGGAGCGGAGTGTATCGGCTGTCCGACCGTGTCCTTCCTATAGGACACGCTGCGACGGGAACTGCGGCTGAATGAAGTTAACTAAATCATTCAGTTTGTTAATCGATAATGTTCGGTTTACACGTATTAAGTAGCTAACTAAATTTTAACAAAAATTTAAGTAAATTAATACGTGTAAACGGACAATTTAGTCGTTTAGTAATTTAGTAGTTAAGTAATCAAGTAGATAAGTAAATTAGAAATTTTTCTATTTTCTGTTAAGTACGTGGGCGGGGCTTACCACTTAACACGTTTGGACAGGCACGTGTTACTTAAAATTTAGTTAAAATTTAGTAAAATGCTTAAGTAGTTAAGTAGAATTGTATGAACTAAAGAGCTTTACAAAATTATTACGTGTGGACGCGCACTAAAAATTATTCACTTAAAATTCAGTTAGGGGCTATAAATGATGATGTCACTTAAGCAGCTAGGGGTTTATTAACTTGAAATACTGTGCAATACATGTCAGACGCGTGACGTCGGTCGCGGCATCTACGGAGTACGGCCGCGGGGCTCAGTCCAACGACAGTCCAAAAGACATCAACGCGCGCTACTTGGAATATGGAACAATTCATTCAACACGCTATTTACTATTTTCTATTTTATTAACAAATAATTTCACTCGCTTTAAAATTAAGTTTCTTTGAAACGAAGCCTAAAAGACGCAATTTTATAAATACCACACAATGAACATCAGAAGTTTATCTACAACATAATATAATAAGAAGTAAAAAAATTAGAAAGAAGGTAATTAGACGTAATGATGTTTACAGTTCGGTAAATAATATAACTGTAGTGTTGGTAGAGTGCGAGCTCGGTGAAGGATTACCGGACACGCGGCGCCGGCCGGGTGGACGGAGCCGTGAACACGCGCCAGCTTCACGTAATGTCGTATAGTTTAATCCCCGGTGTGACCGGTTCAGTTTGTTCTATTTCTATAAAAATATATTAAAATGACGTAGTGATGTACACGACCCAGATCGCCGCTAGCGTGGTGGCCGGTATCCGACCGGCCGCTGCGCGGTGCGGCCCTGGTCGGTCTTTCTTAAACACAATACTTCGTAATATAATCGAAAATTTGCCAAGAAAAGAAAGAAAGAAAGAAGAAAACCGCCACAATGCTTTTATATTTGAGGATTTACCTCAGTTCCTCATGGACCGCATCAGTAGCTCGAATATTTGATAAATATGGGACTAATCTGGAAGTTTACCATTGTTTTCGAATAATAAAATAATTTTAAAAATCGGTTATCGGAGTTCTGAGGGCATAAACAAAAAGACATGCAATCGAATTAGTTCTTTACCTATTTTTTTGAAGTTTAGGTATAGAAAAATGCGTTTCTTTTAAGGAACCTCTTCTAAGGAAATTTCTTTTAAGGATATTAGATATTTCTTTTGTGACTATATGCTGTATATTGGTTTAACAAATTCGCTGACGAGTTACTTTCACCGTTTCTTCTCTTCATTGATAAACTATATCGCCAAAACGATTAAGAAGGCAGTGCAGCGGTGGAAGCAAAAAGTGCATGAATAAATATAGTGTCAAAATATCAACATAATTAAATTAATTTGAATTTATAAGTAGGTCTCTACTTGACTTTATGTTTAAGTTTTTATTTTAAAAGAACCTAATACGCTCATAAACTTTTAAATTCCATCGGATATCACGGATACAGAACTCCGGACCGCACTGGCTCGCCACTCGCCGGTTGACACGTGAAGTGTGCAGCCGACTGTTGCGACATGTCACATGTCGTTGGTGACGTCACAGCACCGTTCGTTCCACTCACAATATTTTCAAATGCCACCATTTCTTTCGAAGCATTAAGTTGATTAAGTCCAATTAAATTAGATAAATAAAATGTTGTTGACATGTCGCCGTGTTGTATGCTATGCTGTATGCACCTCCAGCGTTCGAGAACGACAACTGAATGACTATAATATGCTATTTCATGTGAGTATTTTCTATCCATATCAACATCATTGTTCCTCTTCACAACTTGCTTTCTCTCAGTTCAAATAGTTGAATCGCATTGAAAGTAGTGACAATACCGTGACCTGCATGTTGAATTCAATAATTCTTCTTTATTGTTAGCTAAATGATTCAAGTTAAACTCCAACATTGATCCTTTATTACAAGCTTTTATTATTTGTTGTTCTAGTTTGTTAGCATGCAACATGGGTTAAATCCTGAAAGCCGAATTACAACTACTTCCCTCGCAATGAATAGGTTTCGATGACAATTATTAAGGTAGTGACTGATGCTACACTCACGGTTGGATACCGATTTGTTTATATACTTGTAATACATATTGGTAGAAGCACCGCTCCATTGTATCGTAACGTATCTGGCACCGGCGCGACGACCAACGAGGCTGGAACATGGAGAAACAAGCAGTCTTCCACATGAAGTAGGCCCGCCCTCTCCCCCTCCCCTCCCCTCCCCCTCCCCCTCCCCCTCGTGATACATTAGTTGGCCTTTTTATTGAAGCCTCCGCGACTCTCGTAAAGTGCACGCGGCGGAGACATTCGCACTCGGACGTGTAGCGCGACTTATCAGTTTCGGTCCTATAAAATTAGCATTCGGCGAGCCGATCCATAAACAGGGTACGTTATGGACGCGCGGTGGAGCGCCGCGGCCGGAGCCGAGCGAACGGTTCTGTGTCGCCGGACAGATAAAACGTTCAAGTAATGAGCGATTCGACTGTTTTATGCCGGATAACATTCACCCGTCAAATGTTTTCTTAATTTTCACGACTATTATTACTGACTTACCCCCGTATTCACAAACAACTCAACAGCCTGAGGTCTCACAGAGCTTACTAATGCATTTTAAGGGTCGTTTAAAACAATTCATATTATATTATTCTCAGAACATATTATAGCATTGAATCGTATTAAAAAGAAAAGGTCTTCTGTATGTATTGCCGTCTTTGTCTTTGGTGTTCGTCAAATTTGCCGCAATTGAGTTACATATACATATACAGCTACATATACATATACAGCACTATGCGTCCGCTCAGCAAAATAATTCTTGAGTGATGTAGAAATCAGGGATGTAACGATATGTAATTCTGCCGATACGATACCGATACCGATTATCAAAATGTACTTATTAAATGGATAAAAGTTACCTAATACCTTTAATAGCGAATCGACATTGTGAAGTGTGAAAACCGAGAAATAAAAATAAACACCTAAATTAATAAAATCAAACAAAATCAAAATTCAAAGAAACATTTATTGAGGATATGAAATATTATCAGGCACTCAAAGTGGTGATTAAGTCATTACACAAAATAATCAAATGAACCGATACATAGTCAGTAATTAAAATTTACTTTAGGTAGATTTTTGTTAAGAAAACATGAAAGTTTATTCAAATTATTAGCAGATAATGTAATCTGTTACGCAAATCATTTTGTATGACGCCTGCAGTGAAAAAAAGTCGTTTCGCGCGCTTTTCGAACTTTTAATATCGGTTGTTTTATAAATATTTCGTATTATAATCGGCGATGCCGATATATCAGCCTGCCGATTATATCGGCCGATATATCGGTATCGGAATCGTTACATCCCTAATTGAAATGGAACGCTTGACGTGACGGACGCATAGAGAAATAGCGTTCTTTGCATTGCGTTGCTTAATTGCTTTTAAGCAAGTATTGTTTCTGAATATGGGGATAAAACATGCATTACTTTCAACGGTCGCCATGTTTATCTATTTTTCAGGTTCTGGCCATGTTTAAAGACAACTGAAATAAAGCAAAAAAAAACTTAGTGAGAATTGTCATCGGACCCGATGCAAATATTCGATTATTGTTAAATAATGTACATAACTCTAACAAATAGGAACGTACGCACACGTATGTACTTGCATACAAGCAAATGCAATTCCAAAGAGCCCTTATTAATTCCAATCGTTGAGTCAAAATGTAATATTTCAGTCTGCTTATAACGTGATATTTATTCAAAGCTGACAAATGCGTAATTTACCATAATTAGTGCTTCAGTTTAACGTTTTCTGACGTTTTATTGACGCACTGCTCGCAACTGTCAAGAATATCGATCCAGCAACTTTATGCAGAGCCTTCTTTTTTACGTACGCGTATAATACTGGTATCATTGTAGGTGCGGAGCCTATTTTGAACAAACAACATCAGAAACACGGACAAAAAATATCTCTAAAAACAGGTTGTTTGCGGCTCAGTGTCGTGTAGTGTATTCCAAATAGATGTTCTAATTAATATTTATACACTTTATTTTATTCTATGTATAGGTATACATTTCCTAAATTGGTTTAACATAACATCCAACATGACCATGTGTTATTGAAGAGATAAATATTTGTGTGTCACTCTCGTGTCTCGTGTCTCGTGTCTCGTGTCTCGTGTCTCGTGTCTCGTGTGTCGTCCTCGTCTCCGACAGTTGCTGTTGAGGTGACGCTGTCGACGCGGACGGTATCAGCGCTGACCACGGGACCAGCGGGACCACTGCAGTCTGCTATACTTGAAGTTCCCAACAAGAATAAGCATAGAATGCTATAAATATTTATAAATTATATATTATGTTACAATTACGTTTATCAAAGAAAATACATAGAACCCTTTGACACATTGAATTACGATCGAATTGTGACCGCACAGTGGGTCTCTAGGATGTATTATCTAACACTCCGTTAATCGCGCATTCTACGACTGTAAAACACACTTGCATTTTCGATAATTTCAACATAAATTGAGGGTAGTCAACGCTCAAACTCACAGTATTCTTCCATTGCTAACTGATGAATTCAACTAATTACGACGCGGTTACTGTGCGCGAGTGCATGTGTGAGAAACCGAGCTGCAAAACTAGCTTTCTATAACAGTAGAGCGCGCGACTAATCGCGTGACTTCTCTAAATCTACCAAAAAACAATGCAATTCGGGCCAGAAATGGATTTTTCCTGAACATCGGATTGTTCAATGTCTCAGGCCCAGGACACTTGTGAATGTTGTGAGCCAGGGGAAAATCAGGTAGAACAGATGAGTGACTAAAAAATCACTCACTTTTTAAGTTAGGTTTAAACATTTGATAACTTTCTTTTGTTTTTTTATGAAGCCTAATACTAGGATTAGACGTAATGTACTTTTTGTTAAACATTCTGAATAAAGTATAATTTAAACGATAAAAAGATTTTTTTTAATTCATACAATTTACCTCAATGAAATTCAGAATTGAAATTGTTTTACATAATTATGTAGAGCGTGCGAGCACTCGGGTACGAAATCGGTTCGCGAGTGACGGAGCTTTAAATTTAAAATATCATATCTAATTTTCCTGATAAAGCAATTCCTGTTATGTTCGAGACGTAGACAAGTTGGTTGTAGTGGTTGTAGTAAAGTAAGATGTAAGTAAATGCGAGCTACTTATTCCGCAGTTGAGCTATCGACTGGGACGTTTAGATAAATGGAGCGGTCTGCCGTCCGCATGCCGTCCGCACGCCGTCCGTGACCGAATGCCGATCGACGCACGACGCACGACTGAATACAAAATTCTTGTAGATATTTCTGCTATTCAAGGAAGCCATTACTAAATTACTATTCTAATAATACTTAATACAATATTAAATATTAACCACCTCGCTTCGCTCTAGAAAACAATATCTTTGAAGCATTAGATAATATCAATCCATATAATCAAGTAGCTACGTAATGTTACTCCATATCAGCGATTCCCCAATTCTAATGACACAAAAGGGCAGATAGGGAAACTTCGCGGTTAGAATAGATACATATCTATACTAATATTATAAAGCTGAACAGTTTCTTTGTTTGTTTGAACGCGCTAATCTCAGGAACTACTGGTTCGAATTGAAAAATTATTTTTGTGTTTGATAATCCATTTAGCAAGGAAGGTCATAACATAACATCATATATTTAGTAGTTAATTTTTTCCACAAATTAACGCGGGTGAAACCGCGGGGCACATCTCATCCATCCATCCATCAGCCTTTGTAGGTCCACTGCTGGACATAGGCATCCCCTAACTTCCGCCACTCTGACCGGTCCTGAGCCTTCTGAATCCTGCGGATACCCGCTGTCTTCTTCAGGTCGTTGGTCCACCTGGTCGGGGGGCGTCCTGTGCTCCTTTTACCGAGGCGTGGTCTCCATTCGAGGACCTTTCTTCCCCAACGGTTATCGGTCCTTCGAACTATGTGGCCAGCCCATTGCCACTTCAGCCTGCTTATTCTCGGGGCACATCTAGTAAAAGATAATTAATTAGGCCTTATTTTTATGCAATATTTCTTTACTTATCATGTCATGAAAACAATATTTCATTGGTACATTTCCGTAACGTCTCTACATTGTATGGTTGAAGTACTGTGGATATCAGTTCAGGGGTGTATGTGATTAAGAGTGCAAATATTTTTCAAATATTACAAAAAGTGGTATCACTTTCTGACAAAAAATTGCAAAGGTGATATATTCCTAACGTCCATTTGGTGATAAGTATCGGGTCGCGACGGGCGAATTTGGGGCAAAAAAGTGTGGCGCCTGCGCATTACGGGTTGGATCCCGGTTATTTATAGTGGGAACACCGGGGCGGCCGCCGTCCCCGTCGCTCTCCCGGCGCGGGCCGCTCGCGTCTCGCTCCCACCAACAATTAGTCGGGTGAGCTGTCACGGATAGCTCAATAATTTTGTTTGGGGGACAATGTGTCAGTTTTTGCTCGGCTCGGGCTTGCGCAAGGCTTGGCTCGTGCGCCCTAATGGCATTCCGATAGACCCTTTTCCCCATTTGTCAGGCTCCGCTTTATGGGGTTGCGTGTCAGCGATCTGCGGACAGGTAGTGTGGTAATGGAAGCTGTCGGCGCCGCGCCCCCCGCGCCCCCCGCGCCCCCCGCACCCCGCACCCCTCACCGCCACCACACTGATAGTAGATAGTATACCTACTGTAAACTAAACATGTAGCGTAATAGCGAGGTGCTGTCTGGAACCGAACTGCTCTGTCTGTCCCTTCTTCTAAAAACTCACGCAACTGCAAGATACACTACAACACCATAGCTTAGACGTCGACGACCTTATATTTATTAATTTATTTATATTAAAGATTATTAATTTTATTTAAGTAAGTGTTACTAATATCACATTGGGAGCCATCGGTTGATCGGTCCACAGCCTAACACTTGATTGCCTATTTCCAAACAACAAATAGTTTCCCGAGTAGGTATAAAGGCTTCCATGTACTATAGACATTACAATATTTTAAGCATTCAGTTATCGCCATTAATTGTCTTCGGGACTCCTTAACAACAGACGTGAGCTTCTAGTATTGACTACGATCGAATGTTTTACTACGATCCAAGACCCGTCGTCGATCGCACGTCGCGTCCTACCTGGTGGACAGACATTCTATATAGGTAATGCGTTTTTAATTAATCAGTGATGAAAGGCGCCGCCTGCGCCCCGCGCCCCCCGCCCCCGCCCCGCGCCCGGCCGCACCGCGCTACAGCGACTGGCTTTCCCACCGAAACCAATAATTTACGCGTTAATTGCAAGAGCATTAATTACTTGTCCGCGTGAAATATTTACGCCGCTCGCGCGCTCCGGCTCCGGACACCGGACACCTAATGGTGGCCACTCACGGTCAGTCCATCGCGTCAAATACCATATAACAGCTTCTTTGCGACGTGAAAGACGGACAAACAAACAAACAAACAAACACACATTCACATTTATAATAGTATAAATTTATAATAGTGTAATTTGTATAAATTAAGTTTCCAATAGTAGGGATAATAATTTATATATAGGTAATACTAACTGCCCGGACAGACTTCGTTCTGTCAAAAGTTTATTTATTTATTTTGAGATGTAAGCTATCCTATAATCAAGTTGGATCAAACTGCAAACGGTGTGCAAATTTTATTAAAATCGGTTCAGTAGTTTAGGACTCCATCGCGGACAAACAACGTGACACGTAGGTACCTAATTTATACATACTAAGATATTTTTGAAACGATTGTAAACATTAAGTAATATACAATTTTATTAAAACTGAATAATAACACTTAACAAACAATAATGAATGTCAAGTTGTTGGTGTCTAAACTTATTTGGGCCATCTTATATCACTAATTAACTCAACTAAAAAAGGGCTACATTTGGCACCCGAGCACTTTCGATTTCATCTATTTCCTGGTCCTAATGACCAAAAAACAGGCGAACGCGGCTTCCCCTCCCCCTCCCCTTCCCCTTCCCCTCCCTGCCCCGCGCCGCTCGTCCATGCCGCCGCATGCCGGCCCACTACGACAATGCGTTTCTCAATCAGCTGATTTTATATTGCTAATTATTTATGAATCGACGTCCCTAAATAAAAAAGCGGTCAGTGTCGCATGAACACTAGTGTTGTATATCGGTCTCAACTGGTATCTCTTGTCGTCCTGAATGCAGCGGCTGCGTGTCCGTGAGCCAACAGCGCTGCCACATGGCCCGCTCGGCGCCGCGCCGCCGCGCCGGCCGGCTCGGTGACGTCACTCAATGCGCTGCTCCGACCGCACTGCTATTTCCGGACACAAGTACTCTTTACTACTTACTATGTACAGACTACAGATACAGCAATTTGCGCGCTAATTTCTCCTTACGTCTGATATGGTACATTTCCCTACAGTGACTTCTCTTCAACGTTAGGTCAGGGCACTTCTTAAAATTATCAACTCGACTGACGTATATCATAATATCTTTCAGACTCTATCATCTTGTTGGCCCAATGGAGCCGGGACTCTTCGGGCATGCATGCAGCTGCTACATAAATTATGTACAGGCAGTCCTCGTACTTACGGCATGTTAGGTTCTCGAAATACGCGACGTAAATCGAAACGACGTAAGTCGAGACATATTTTTTCATATTAGGTTTACATGTAAAACTCAAG
Organism: Thymelicus sylvestris; assembly: GCA_911387775.1. NCBI lineage: Eukaryota > Metazoa > Arthropoda > Insecta > Lepidoptera > Hesperiidae > Thymelicus > Thymelicus sylvestris. The sequence goes on from OU426889.1 coordinate 19,530,764, forward strand.
GGTTAGGATCCACACGGACTCGAAATTTAAAAAAAACTGCATTTATAACAAAGGATATACATTCTTTAATATCAAAAGTAAGTTCTTAAAATAATTATACATATATGCACTTATGAAATTGCTAGTTATTTTTCCTATGTCGGAAATCGAAACAAATGACGTATGTTTGAGGAATAGTGTCAAAACATTGTTCGATGTAACTTGAAACGACGTAAATCGAAACGACATAAGTCGAGGACTGCCTGTATTACACGTTATTAAGAACAGCGACAGCTTTGTAATTTCAAAGTTAGTCTTCTCCATTGATTTGGGAATCTTGGACGCTCCTCTACTACCACTTTCGGAAAAGGGAACAACCGTAAGGAACCCTGCGCACCTGAAAGGTTTCCAACCAGTTCTCCAAGGCATGTCATTGAATATGTCAATCTGTATTGCATCAGCTTTGTGGAGTAGGCCTCATGCACGGCCTGTACCTTCCTTTAACGATGTGAGAAGAAACCATAACTAAAAGCAATGAGGCAGTAATGATGATTACGGCACATTGTTAGGTACATTACCTATCAACATTGAAGTATTATTACTAGCGTATAGAACGGACACCGCGAACACAATGTATGTTCCAATGAATTGACGCCGCGCGGCTTCAATGTCCAATGGATTCGTTCGATTTTGAAAGGAGAACAGGGGCTCAATTTTGAAAATAGAACCTCCCGGTGGCGGGGACACACATTTTGTTTGAGATGTCTTCTCTATGTAGGTATACTTATACCTCAATGCCTATCAATGACTTTAAATTATTCTCTTTTAGGATTTAGGATTACATTTTATCTTAAGTTATAGGCAGGTGATTTCTTTGTGAGAGTCTGGAGTCCGTACTAGGGTAACTTGTATGACAGATCTCCAGGCCTAATAGCAAGCCTTTAATAATATCACAGAGCAAACACTTCACAATTCCATTGCGATTGAATACAATACTTGCACACAATGTCCGGCGGCTGGCGGCTCGCGAAATGCAAGCTCGCGCAGTGTTCGGAGCGAGTATTGTTGCAATGACTGTTGGGTTGGTTAGAGAACCTGCTCCCTGAAATACTTGGAGAGGTCATTCCGTGGCGGCGCGGCGCGGGCGGCAGGTAGGGCGGCAGCGCGGCGCCGGCGCGTGACGTCACCGCCGGGCGTCACGCGGCATGCGGCAGAGCTGAGATATCAGCGGCATGGAGTCATAGCATGCGCTTGTGATACCAATTATATTGGACATTAGACAGCAAGCTAATTCTAAAATGTTTGTTGCCGCCGTAACTGCTAATATCGGCTTTTAGTTTAAAATAAAATGTGTGTTATGCCGCTGGCTCGGTGACGCAGCCACAAGCCGCAAGCCATAAACTGAGGGAACATCGATACGAGAAACAAAATGAAACAAAAATATTTACTGCTTCCTCTTTACCGAATTTAATTTCAAGGACAACGAAGTGGAAGGTGATATTATTGACTTAATAAGTTAATTGACATAATTATTTTGGATGTAAGAGTTTTCATTGAGGGCATTGTTATTTTTTCAATGCTTGTGTTTTGTTAGGCGTGTGCCTTTTTGGTTCACAATCTATTTTATTTCGGTGACGTATTTTACAAACTTAAATTAAATTTTTATATGTACCTATCTTAGCACATTTTCAGGGACATTTTCTCGAAGCTTCTACTGTGTGTCGTTTTCAGTCAGGCAGTTGGAGAATGAGAGTCAGTGGCACAGTTAGTGAAGTAACAAGGCACTGTAAATAAAACCAAATATACTTTAGGCCGCAGGCTTGAAATTAAACCTCCGATTTGGAAGGATTGATTTCGACTCTACGCTCACCTCGGAATTTAAGATATTATGCGTATTACAAATATGATGTTACAATATTAATTGTTGTTCAAGGGATGGAGTACGACGAGCGGTCGGCCAGGAGCGAGCCGCGAGCCGCGACCTGACTCCACCAGAAATCAATACAACGTCGAACGAGGCAGGTAGGTATGTACGAGTAAATATAAAATGTTAACATAAACACGAACAATCCATTACACATTGTTAACTTTTTTATTGACTTCGCCGTTAATATGTCCGACACGAGTTACGTGAAATGTGGAGCTAACTAGGTTAGCACCGGAACAAACGAGAAGCAACTCTGTCGCGCGGGCTTAGGGTTTAAACTGACGTGGTGTGAAGTGTGTCACTGGCGAGTCCGGCGACACTCACAGGGGCCGCAGGACGAGCGGTGATCGTCGAGAGCGGCTAATGCCACTAATGGCGTCATAAATCGGAGCAAGTGGCGCAAGTAGCTGATGCGACGCACCTGCGTGCTGCGTGCTGCGTGCTGCGTGCTGCGTGCTGCGTGCTGCGTGCTGCGTGCGCGGCACCCGCTCACCTGCGGGCCCGCGTTCGACGCCCGCGCGAGCCACTCTGCCCAGTGCCCAGTGCCCGCGACTCTACTGTTACTGTTACAGGTTACTGCTACTGTACGTGAATACATTAACTCTCTGTTTATGGCGTCTACTTTATTTCGACTGTACTGGTTTTTTATGTCCCTCCTGTTTTAATTACTACTTATTTTAATGAATTGCTGGATATGTAAATTTTATCCAACAATACGCTCGCAACCGGAATTATTGTAAAAATATTTAAATGAGTCATTTGAGTTCTAAGTGTACGTACCTACTCTGCCGTCCTCAAACTAAAAGGCGGTTAAGTGACAAAAACAGTTTTTGAGGTAGAGCCAAAAAACGCAAGATTATTTTGAAGTCGTGCTAGTGATTCTCTATAAAACAATTGTTAATGTTGTCATACTATGTCAAACTCAAAAGATATATATTTTTTTGAACTTAAATATTACTAAAGGTCAAAAAAATATCAAAACTGTTAATAATGTAAAAATTTACCAGATGAAATTTAGCCGCCTTTTAGCTTGAGGACGGCAGTACTGTAACTAGAACGCGGGATTTGAGGCTAGATTTATTTAAGTGGCACCGCAAATCATTTCGACCCGAAGGTGCTAGTTCATTTGAGGTTGGGACACCGTACAATACCGAGAACCTAATAACCGAGTGTAGATTATAATTAATTTTATAAAAAGCTAATGGAATTGTATAAGGAACCAAGACTGGTTTGGGCTCCGTAACGTGTGTTATCATCACTTAATAAACTATACAATTCAATGCTCCCTACATGTATTTTGTTCAACGAGGATATTCTTAGTATCAAATAATCCTACATTTGTAAAAACATTGTGAAACATTGTGAAAAGGGACTTGCGGACATTGAATGTGTTTTATAAGTATTACAACTATGAAAGAATTAGGTACTGTTACACACACCATAATAAATTAGAATTGTGTGAAGTAAGTACTTAAGTTTAAGTATTAAAAATTTTATGAAGTGTTGTCGAATATTTATAAAAGGTAATTAATTCCGGCTAGTTAGCTCACCAGAATAATTGAGTGTGAATGTGATGCGTTCCGCTCGGCTCGCCACCGCTGTGCCGCGCCGCGCTGTGCCGCGCAGCACGGAGCATTGCGAGCTTAGAATATTGCGAGTATTGTAATGAGCTAGTGATAATTACATCGACTCGTCACTCGGCCCAGAGGTACTCTCCGTAATATTATGCACCTAAATTATTTCAACGATGTTGTTGAAATGTTATAATGTATTGTAAAGTAGAACAAAGATAAAAATGAAACATGCTCATCAGGTTTGTATTCATATCAATTGTATCGTCTCTACTATTGTCAATGTTTTAGCAATATTTGATTGCAATATTAATGAGATCGACAGTTATTTATTTATTATGATTTACTTGGATGTCAGCGGGGTGCGGGGTGCGGGGTGCGGGGTGCGGGGTGCGGGGTGCGGGGTGCGGGGTGCGCCGGGCACTACACTGTAGCTATTCACTTATTGAGCTGAGACAGTGCTGGACACATTCGGGGTCGCTGTAGTATATGTAGTACCATCTTAAATACTATACTCAATAGATCGGCGTCTATGGCTCTTAATCTTTTTGTAAGTAAAACGAAAAATATATAAAAACATGGAACAAATTGAACCAAATGTTCTATGGAAAAAGTAACTCAGTGAGAGTTCATTCCCACTTGTATTCGGTATTTTTTCCGGATCGTGATTCGTTAGTAATTTAAAATTTTACAGTTGCACACAGATCCTACAGCATGTTCATTCCTGCACGAAACGTCAAATATGACAAAAAGTCATACAAACACGAATCCAATAATTATTATCAACTGTCATAATATGGTCATGCCATCATGATTTGACATGTATTCGTCGTAACTCGTAATGAATCGTCAGTGTCGCGGTCGTGTCAACTGTCAGTGATGGATGGATGGATGGATGTGCACAATGTGGAAACGGGACATTACGTGCAGTAACTTGTTTTTTATTCTGAGGCAGTAACACAAAACAAATTAAATTTTCATACGTAAACATTATTTACAATAGATTACAATTAGATAATTTAATTATTTTAATTCCATACATTTCCTTTTTAAGCGACAATACTTGTAGAATGTTGTAAAAATAATATCTACTCTTGCTGAAAAAGTTGATTTAGTTACAAAAACCGGACAAGTGCGAGTCGGGCTCGCGCACCGAGGGTTCCGTATAAATTTACAATTTTTTATGACTATAAATGTAACATTTTCGGATTTTTGTACTTTACTACTCATAAAAGACATAGCTTCTTGCCTTTCATTATTCTATGATCTAGGTCACCTAGGTTATCGAGAACTAACTATACATACATACCTATAGGCTTAGATCTTTTTGATTGGACTGACATAGAACCGTGATTTGTTCAGAGCTCCAAGGTGTTGTAGACCTGAGAAACATTGGTTTGGTTTACAAACACTTACTTTGATTCGACTGACGATTTAAATAATTAGAGAATATCAGAATTCGCAGTCGGCGCCGTAAGCTTCTGAACGGCATAAAAAGTAATTTTATAAATTCGGGGTTTTACAGCTCGCTCGGAATATTGTAACAGGGATATACATACTATACACCGACCGCGACATCGGCACCGGTTATACTACCGAGTAGTTTTAAATAATAAAATAACAATAAAACCGAATACATCCTTGTATTTTATTATTGGTTTTTCACGTGGAGGCCGGCCGAATGCAACGAGCTGCGAGACACAAATCGAGAGATCGGTAAGCTCAAACTTCATAATATAATTATTGTGAAATTAATTTAATTCCTGTAAAATCTTTGTCAAATAAACATATAATATGGATACATCCATAAATGTTAAGCATAATATTATTGATCATTATAATAGGTATGTATACCTAGAGAAAATCGATCCTAGGACAGATTTTTTATTAATTATTTGAACTATCATTAACCCCGTACGCAAAAACCCGACTTTTTTTTGTTCGAAAGCTAATGTAATCGAGATGGTTCTCGGAGCTATATTTTAACCAGCTGACTCGGCAGACGTTGCTCTGACACATATTTTATATTTTTTATTTATACAACATATTAGTTACTAAACATAAACAAATCGAATGCAGCTTTTGTCACTTGCTGCCAGTTTTTGAGTTTATTTATTACATCTTTATAATATTAGCTTAGAATACAAAATTGTGGGGGTTTAAAATTTAAAAATTAGTTATTCATTGTAACCATCTACGTCCTACTATCGCACCAACTGTAAACACTTGAGTATTCAACTCAGTTCTACTTGCTAAAAGGGCTCCTACCACCGCGAGCGCCGGATATCAATTTCTTACTTAAGACTTATGAATACATGTTCAACGGCACCCTAAACATATAAGGGAAGGTAACACAACATTTTGTTTTATACGTTTTGAAATTTATTCAGATAATTTTTTTAAATGGTAATGAAAGCAATCGTAGGCGTATTTTGAAAATTAAACTTTCCTAAATGGGTTTCATGAATTTTATTCATATATATTACGATGAATATTCATAAATCGACTGCTCGCCAATTCTGTTAGCTTGAAATTGACTTGACACATTACCGCGTGTCTAAAACTCTTCAAACCCTATGTTCAGAACCATCTCATGAATTTTGGAGAGAGACGAATGTCCCACTGCAGCTCATGAAGCATGAATAAGCATTATTAAATTTTTATGAGATATGGAATGCCTAGGGAAATCTTGCGCTACCTTCCTATGTACTGTATCACTGATTATTTATCGACAGACTGGTACGATGTGATCTACAGCGCATCATATTGGTAATTATTTACTAAAAGGATAGAGATACCCAAAAATATTTAGGTACCCATAACAGGATGGTCATAATTATGGTATAAATTGTTTGTTCATATCCTCTGCAAAGGAATCCTTTACCCGAAATACGAACTGACCCACATTTGCAAACATGCCTAAAAAGTACCAAACAACCGTATTGAGTATAGCTGTGGTCTAGAAAGTAATTTAGTAGATTGAATCTGATTGTACGATGTGGGTGGTCAAACGTCTGTGATCGAGCGGACTGTCCTATGTTATCATTATAACTAGCGACCCGCCCCGGCCTCTCACGGGTAGCAGAGCATATTATGCACACGATTTGTCTTGCTAAAGGTAACTATAGTAATTAAATTGATAAGGATTAATACTGTATCCGTTTAAATACCTTTCCAGTTACTGCATCGTATGTGACTATTTATTTAAAGTTAGAATGGTTATAGTATGCTATTCCTAAAAGATAGGTACGCCATCGCGGACTTTTTTGAACGTCTATAAAAGTAACAATCCCGCCATACATTGTTTTGTGATATTTCCACATTTGTGCATTTTGTGAAAGCTCCCAGACGGCTTGATGTTTTCTGACTTCTTCAACATTAATCGTCACATTTCAACCAATTTATACAAAATCTTAATAAATTTACACAAAAACCTTCGTAAGAAATCACTCGATTCACTGATGAAAACCGCATGAAAACCCGTTCAGTAGTTTTAGAGTTTATCGCGCACAGAGAGATAGACGCGGTGACTTTGTTTTATAATATTTTTATATTATGTAGTGATTATAGTTCCATCAATTACACTAGCTGGGAGGAGCAACTGGGATGGACACCCTCAGTATTTACATCATCGGATACTTATAAGTCGGAACACGATTAAAATTTACAGAAATAACTTTACATGGGATTTGTACTAAGCTATTGGGTTTTAATATTGTAGGTAGCATAATTATATTCATATCAATATTACATAATATGTTTTGTGAATACGACAATTACGGCCATAGAGCCCACAGCAGAGCGCCCGGGCGCCCGCAACCAATTAATCGGTTAATTTATCGCTTGCACTCGCACCGCGCCCTTATCTCGTCTTTCACACGGCGAGTCTAATTGACTAGTCGCCGCTGATCAAGTCAAACTCATTCCGTTTCTATTCCAATGAACCTACATCACTTTGGCCTTTTGAAAAGCAATCCTCAACTCTACATTTAGGTACTATTCCGGACTAGGTACATCGTCATTCGTCACCTATTAGGGAGAATATTTGTTAAGCTTTACTTGTGATACATAATGAGTACCTACAACGTATCTAGACACGCGGTCGCATGTCAAAGTCAATAACAAAAGTTACAAATGAAATCAGTTTTAATAACAGTATGAACACTCTAAAACTAGTGGAATTTCAGTCAAGCACTCGGCGGTTAAAACATTCGACCGTTATCACAGAACATTTAATTACGATTTTTTACTGTTATATTTTTTTTATAAATGTAATTGTAACACATAATAAAATTATTATTTACAAAATTTAGTTTTCTGCACTTCTTCTCTACATAAACTTTCACAATACCAAATCTTAGACTTCTACGTGCCTCAATAATTCTTAAAAAGGGATTTTCCTTCACGTATTAATATATGGATACCAATTGAATTAATGATTAAATTATAAACAAGTGAAAAATAAATAATTTGAGTGTTGCCGTTAGGTTATGATATGTTCTCTAAATATAGAATATCGGTCTGTGAGCTGTGAGCTGTGAGCTGTGTGCTGCGTGCTGCGTGCTGCCGGTGCTGGGTGCTGTCAGCTGTGTCCTCACTCCTCAGTACTGCGGTACTCAGTACGGCGGCTGCACCGGTAATATTAACAACCCAATTAATAACGTTTAACAGTATTCATCTTACGCTAACACAGCACAGGTTGCGTTATATTACTCGTAAAGTAACTAACTGTATTTATTAAAACACCTCTCATTTATACATTTTGTTTTATTGCTCATAAATCTTTCTTTATTTGTTGCTTTAAATAAATATCTATCAATTGTTGGTTTCTCATTAAGACATTGAAATTTGAATCAAAAGCCATCCTCCGAAATATAACGAAAAAAACACCGCGAGTATCAAATGTAAATGAGTTATTTAGATAAATGTACCTAATTATAGGCACCGCGTGACAATTTACACCAGCATTTTTACAAATATAACTGTACGGGCATGAATCCTACATGTATACTCGGGTACTCGGTGCGTTTGTACTTTACGTTTGAAGTGAAGTGTACAGTGTCAGTACCTGTCTATTTACGTCTGTTGTGATTTATTGATTTCTGACTGAACATTCCGAGTGGTGACCGCTGACCGCTTGCGGCTACACTTACAAAAGTTACTTGAAGTGAGCCACCGGCACTACGGCACCGATAGATAAATGATGAATAAATGATGAAGAGATAAATGATGTTCTGTAGTAAGCTAGTGACATCATAAGCAGCCAAGATTGGAGAGCAAATATCTCTGTGTCACATGCGCCCTGCACAGCGGCTGCGGAGCATGGCGTCCAGGCTGGGCATCGAGGATCCTTCGCGTGTCAGGGTTCCTTGCTTATCTTTAATGTTGTATTGAAATTCAATCGAAGTGTAGCTCAGGCGCCGGCGCCGCGTCCTCGGCTGTGTCAACATGTTAACGAGTGAATTTTCCCACAGCCGCAGATGCACAGATAACCATATTGACATTCAGAGCGAGCCACGGCCCGCAACCCGCAACCCGTAACCCGCAACTTGCGTACACTTCCAATTAACGCCCCTCGATCCTACTCCGTATTTTGTTAAAAAGGTTTGCCCGAGCGCCCCGCGACCCAAGTGTTTACACGACTGAATGTTTTCATGTAGGTACTTAAACTGTATAGGTACTGTGTTGCCATTTATTATGTACCTACGCAGTTTATTTGTTAATACAGAAATCCCTTTGCCGCGTGTCGTAGTAGCCACTAAGCAAGCATAACTTTACGGCGCGCTACCTGTACGTCTAGGCCTTAATACATAAACACTTTATCCGCGAGTGTCGCGGACGATTTGCTTTTCCGTTAATATTTTCAAACGTTTGTATAAAGCATCACGAAATACAATAATTGGCTACATCGAGAAATGAAAATCTATCATCGTCATTTGCATACGGTAATTAGAATGAACAGATACGACAAAACGAATTCAACCGACTGTGCTAGTGCGGGTCGGCGAACCTCACATATCTTGAGTGACAATATTGTTGTAGTGTTAACTACACCGGCATTACAAAGGTTATATAGGTTACATTTATATTATCTGTTTTATATAGTCTGTTGCTCGGATGTGGTACGTATGGCAAGTCTATCATATCACTTCCCCCCCGTCTCCATGTCTGAAGTTAAGTTAGTTAATTAAGCAGTCCGGTATAAAAATAAATGTATTAATTATTGTGCACAAGAATAAGAAGTAATAAAAGGAAGTATTCACATTTGGGCATTTTATCGGCGTCCACGCTATACTTTAATATAGGTATTATTAGGTACGCTACGTGTACATTACCTACACGTAACTATAAGGTTGAATATAATAGAAAGAAAGAAGGAAATGTTTATTTTACCTAAATTATCTTCAGCAACATGACATGATAATCAGATATCGGACTGTAGTGGTGATGTTGATGTTGATATCGTATTGTTCAACACACACAAGCCTGTTCTCGAAGACTATATACATAGAGGTACCGCATGATATTCGGAACAATTTTCTGTGTCAGTAGAACAACGAGCGGGCGTAACACTAACAATGCATCAGCCGTGAATCAAAAGTGCGAAAGTGATTCGCACTTCGCAGCTGCGATTTACCTTTCCCAGTCCGTTTGTCTGCTGCTAACATGACATATACGAGTAACTTACTAGTCAAACGAATATTTGTATTAAATTGGCGAAAAATCATCCAGCCTACAATGTATGTAGGTACTTGTAACTGACGGCGACGTGGAGTGCGGACTGCGGACCCGACCGCCGCCGTCGAACATGACAGGTAACAAAACTCACTGCGAGTCCTCCGGCACCGGGTCGATGGCAGCAGACCAGCGCAACAGCAGCAGCGGAGCGGCAACGCAGCACTCACTGGGCTCGTTCAGATCACACACGGCAACACACACACGGCACGCTCCGACCGGCATGGGACGTGTCACTCCCACGAGTCGCCACGCAGCACTGCGGCGCGCGCGCCCGCCGCCCGCCATCCGCCCGCCATCCGCCCGGTCGCCCCGGTCGGTCCGGTCGGCCAGGGGGCGGGGCCGAGGGAAAGCGATTTCCATAATTCGGGGCGGGGGCGCCTCGGGGCGGAGCGGAGCGGCGGGCGGCGGGCGGGGCCGGCCGGCGGGGGCGGCGGGGTCGGACCGCTAATGGAATTAGCGGCTCGCTTGTTTATGGCGCCGCCGCCGCTCTCTAATTAATTGGTAGCGCTCGCTATAAGTCAATCGGACGTTAATTGTCGCTACGCCGTAGCACCGCTCCGCCGCCGCCACCGCACCGCACCGGCCTACTTGCAGTGCGGTGCGGCGTCGCGGCGGGGGCGACGCACACGACACTACATGGTGCCCCTACCAACACGGCCAGCGTTTCCATATTGCCGTACTCAAGTACAGTCAAACCATACTCAAACATATTTAGGTAAGGGTAACCTGCCGCGTGACACGAAGTAAAATTACGGTATTTTGTGCTAAATCTTGTAAGTAGGTTGGTTATGTTAAAAATAAGTAATGCATTTCACAGTTTGCTTAGCAACAATAAAACATCTTCTTAATATATATAAATTACGTGTCACGTTGTTTGTCCGCGATGGACTCCTAAACTACTTAACCGATTTTAATCAAATTTGCACATCGTGTGCAGATTGATCCAACTTGAAAGATAGGATAGCTTACATCTCAAAAAAAAACTTTTGACAGAACGAAGTCTGTCCAGGCAGCTAGTAGTATTACATGATAATTATTATAGTCGTAATAGAAGACCGTAGCGTAGCTCCTATCTGTAGCTAGAGGCCCCCCGTCCCCGCCCCCCGCAGTGGACGGGCGCTGGGCACCCAGTGGCGGCTGGCGCATGGCGGGAGGGCCGCCCCACGTTAACAACGTCAACAATGAATTCACTCTCCGTACGGGCAAATAACGAACTTTATTACCTCTGTAAGATTCAATTAGAATAGAGCTAATAAATGAATGAAGTAAATAATTAAAGTAGGCGCCGAGAGAGTTACTTGTTGATCGTGTACTTACAATAAAAACAAAAATTAAATGTGTGCAAATTTCTTCATCATCATCATGATGAAGATCATTTCTACTATGTGTGAATTGCACACATTTTAATTTTTCATATAGGTATCCTGGCACGTTTTTTAATTTACCAGGTTTTCGGAAAGGTGCTTTGTCATGGAGGAGAAGAAAAGCCGTCGAGAAACTCGTTAGCAAATCTTTTAAAAATAAAAATACATTGGTATATATTTTATTACAAAAAATATCACTAACCTGAACGGAACTGGTTGTAGAGTTGGTCATTTCCATGCGTCTTTGTCATTTAAGTACTCATCTAGTCTTCGTGAATGAAAAGAGTGAATCTTATGGCTCTTACACTATGCCGTCGGCTTAAAAAAGCCACAAGCCTAATATCAGTTCGTTCCTGGCACGAAAAAGGAATATTAAATGTAATTTAATAACTAAAAAGAAGCATTGCTGGTAACATTGAAGTATAATGTCATAGAAGAGACATCTCAAACAAAATGTGTGTCCCCGCCGGGAGGTTCTATTTTCAAAATTGAACCCCTGTTCTCCTTTCAAAATCGAACGAATCCATTGGAAATGCAGCCGCGCGGCTTCAATTCATTGGAACATACATTGTGTTCGCGGTGTCTGTTCTATACGCTAGTAATAATACTTCAATGGCTGGTAATTGAAATTTTTCAAGGAACTTCATATTTCTCGGGATATAAAGTTTTCTAATATAATATGACATGATGTAATTAATATACCTACCCAAATACCTACATCGATGCTTGGACAGACAAACAGACATAGTTACAAATAATAATTTAAAAAAATATTTTTGAGTTCTAACTTGTTGTTTAAGTGCCCCCTATTCGAAATTTAAAAATAATATTAAATGTACAGAAAACAATCCCTTACAGTTTTATCAATTTAGTGCTCCCTAATCGAAACTTTGAAAAATATTCATATAGTGAGTTAAACACAACGTGCACATGTATCATCATCACCATGCGTTATAAAAGACTGATGTTGCTATCCGGCACTGAGCCGATTTCTGCGGCACATGCCGCCGGCAAGATATCGGCAAAATATGCCGCCATGGCTTCATACCGCGCGGGATGATGGCGGCATAGTGTGTAGGAGCCATTAGACTGTATCTCCCCTTCCTTACCATCAAGTGGGATTTCGGACAAGCATTAATTTAAAATGTATAAAAAAATATTTATTCATGCAGGTTAATAAAATTTGTTTTGAGTGTGTTTATAAGTAAATTCTTAATTCCAACCTACATCCAAGTTGACTACACATACCCAAATCTATTAATTTTATTCATTGCCGGTGGACCTGCAGGTATTCTGTACAGTAGATGGGAAACGTATACATTAACTAGGTAAAGTATGTAATGGTGAATAATATTAATATCATTTAATACATTGCCAAAACGACCCAGGTATTATACACATTACCTAGGGATTGTGCTGAATACCTGCATTATACAGATATCCGGTAACATATACAAATCATTATGTATGTAAATCATAAATATTTATTGGAGTATAGATAGGTATATTTAAAAACCGGATGCTACATACACGTGTCACGCGCCATACTGCCGTAACGCACTTCCATTGCATTGTCGTCGTCCACTCGTCAACGCACTCACTTACCCCTGAGTCGCGCCTAAAGAAGTTTTACTTCAAAAATAATATAGCTATTTATTAATACAATTTCTCTCCAGGCCGTTACCTACTAAGTTACTACTATCTGGATGAACATGGTTTTATGGTATGTCAGGATTACATAGAACATTTTTAAGAAGCTCTCGTATCCGTGGGAACACTAAGCCCTAATTATCAGTAACTCCTTAGTCATCGCCAGGTACGAGGCGGAGCAACCACTGGGGTGCATTACGTCACTGCCGCGAGGGTGCAGAGCCTAATTAGTGGAATTCCATTGTCTGTACGCGTTGAACAGAGCTGCATGTGAACTTTCTGTACCTATGCAATGCTCATATCAATGCAATACAGAATAGTTAATAATGTATGGATTAACAAGGCAGGATCTTTCCGTCACAAAAAATTCAATCTGCAGTGCATATAAAACCACCATATAGCACACCACCGCCGCGGCCGCGCCGTGCTACGACATGGTGGTATATGGGGATTTACATACTTAGTGTGCTTTGTACGTTTACTATCGTTTATTGTTCAGTTACGAAGTTAAGTTAAAAACGTACCTAATCGGCTTACTGTACATTAGCGATATTGTGAACAGATACTCTTTAAACTATACAAGCGATTATATTATGGAGTAATAGTTATAAATATATATATATAGTATATAGTAATATCATAGCTTTTAGGTGCTCGAAATGTAATGGAAAAGTTTGAACTTGAAAGTTCCACCTTGTGCAGCCAATAAACGAGCTGACGGTCCACCTGACGGTAAGCGACATGGCATCACTGATGCAGTACCGGTTAAGAAGGAGAGAAGAAGAAAGAACTGGCTCTCGAGCCCCCTCCCCCAGCCGGAACATGAAGAGTTTTTGTTTGCTGATTCTAGCAACAGGTAGTAGCTAGCCAGTCAAGCTTTACGGATACCAATAATAATATTAACCACTTAATAATATTACACTTATGTTACCCCTTGCCTACCATCCATCCATCAGCCCTTGGAGGTCCTAGCTGGACATAGACCAGGGAGGCCTAGATAGGAGATCCAGTTCCAGATCCAGTTTTTTGACCGGCAATGCATCGGTGAAGCTAATGATGTTGTTGAACTCAATTTTTAATTACCTAAGCTAAAAAATTCATGCTAAAAAGTTTGATCATATATGCTCTTATGAATAAATACATATATAAATAGTGGAAACATACCTACGAGCTACGAGTAGACAAGTGTTTTAGATTTTCACAACCCCAAACGAAGGTTCTATACAGTAGGTATACGGTCTGTCTATAGACACGTAGAAATCTCCAATATCCACGTGGAGGATTCCTGCTGAACTAATCCAGTGGAGCTCGGTCAAACCTCTTATTTCATTAAGGAATTACGTAAATAAAAACATCGCCCTGATAAAATCAATAGAACTCTTTACATAATTTAGTAGTATTTATATTTTAAAAAAAAATTGGAAAAAATATTTAAACAATTTTATAGCAAATAAAACGTGTGAGTAAATTGTGTGTGTGTGTGTGTGACAAATAGCGTAAGTAACTGCCAACCTTTGAGAGTATAGCATGTAGGTACAATATCGACTACTTCAAATCTTCCATTAATATGTACCTAGTATTTTTCAGCACAAAGTGCATTCTTATTAAAAAAAAAACAACAATATCTTTTTAGGTTTCCGATGTAAAATCCTCTTAGTTTCGTCATGTCCGTCTGTCTGACACAAAGCGCTAGAAAGTGCTAGAAAGCTGTAATTTGTGCATGAATATACATGTTTATTGATACTCCAGAATCGTACAATAAAATATTGAAAACATTTTTTTCAGGGTTCACCTTCCCAACAGATAACGTGAGGATGATTTTTTTATTCGTCGCGTACCCTATACCTACCTAGTACCTACCTAGTGTGGGGTTTCGTTGAAAAGGTCTTCCAAAAATATTATGGCATTCGCCTCGCAGGGAACAACTTAGAGATAACAGCATCTCCAACCGATTAGCGGAACACTGCACAGTCTAGATGTTTCCTTATAATCGTAACGTCCTAGAGCTTTCTCCACCACGATGTTCCAGGGGGTATAAGTTTTTTTTATGCTTTTAGCAGGCAAACGAGCAGACGGGTCACCTGATGGTAAGTGATCACCGCCGCCCATGGACATTAGTAACACTGGGGGCGTCACCAACGCGTTGCCGGCCAAACATTAGTATAAGTATAAGTGCAGAAGGAGCTACTATAATGCTGCATAATGTTTTCAAATGAGTTTCACAGTCTGCTGCACTACATTTTACTCCAGGGCGTGCCAGTCAGTGACTAAGCCTGTTCGCAGATTCTTATGCTGATAGGTATATCACCGATTAAAACGATACCTACTATGGAAAGGTCAGCTGAAAGGAGATGGGTCAAGGGATTTAATTTGTAAGAAAAAGTTTAAGGCTGTTAAGATTACAAGCATTGTTCGACTCCATGGAAATTAAGTCTTTACTTGAATTGAACAAAGGGTCACGTACTCCACGAATAGGATCAATGGAGGACGGCCGCCGCCGCCGCGCCGCCGCCGTGCTGTCGCCATTGTCCTGAAGCAGAGTACATTAGTGTTATCAGTTATCAGTCATTGTTCAAAGTATGCGTCTGGCCGCTTCTGTTGGTCCACGCTACTTACTCAATAGGTACCTATTGGAGCTCCATTGTTCTAGTTCTTGTATACTAGATTCGGCGAATAGGCGGATTATCGATTTGTAATGGCGAGATTCGTAGAAGTGAGAGGTCAGTCACTGGTCTGGGTACGCCCGTGTTCATGTGTATACATTAGAGCGCACCGCAGACCATCCCTGGAACCGTGTAACATCTAAATCCGAATTAACTAGAGGTGGTATCACCTGAACACTGGATAACTCATACGATCTGCTCGATAATGCTCGAATTTCCGAAGCCGTTATTGCGTCCAGCGTGGCTGAACGCCTCCTCCACAGTGTTATCAGAAGGTAACCCAACCATATTGAGCTGAATGTGCTTTAGCTTATTTGAAGTTCATCCGTGGTCTACCAGGCCAAATAAATAGGTATAGGTAACATTAAAAATTGATTATTAAAGTTAAAGGTGAAACAATATAAAGGCGCAGTTCCCTGAAGGATTAACTCTCGCAGATCGGTTCCCACGCGCGTTAGTTAACAAAAGCTCATTTCTCGATCCTCTTGAGCCTCATAAGTAGTTTTGCGAAAACATTTTTTGCTAATTGTCAAGTATACCAGTAACTAAGTATCTCCTTTTATAACCTAAGGACGATATCGTTTCGTTTATTATTATTAGCGAATAGAACATTGTCACGCCGCCTACTGTTGACACACTGGAAAATAATAATTTGTCTTAACAAAATCAACTATTATCTAGTGGGCGGGGACCGTGAGACCCCGCGAAATATGGCGGCCGGCGCGTAGGTACTCGTATCTGACAAATTTACTAATATTCAACGAGTGTAATTTAACCATCGCGTGCGAAGCCACAATAATCACGTCGAGTTCATTCACTATTTCACAAAGAAGGCGAATTACCTACATACCTTATCTACCTAACTATAGGCAGGTATTAACACAAAGGTTTAGGTAACAAATAATATTTCCATAAATATCTATGTTCCGATGTAAAAAGTTAAAGGGGAAAAGTTTATTGGTAGTAAAACAGTAATTTATGTGAAAAAAAATATTCATAAATGGAGTTCTGAGAACAAACATCAAAAAAATATTACCGCATTGAGAACCTCCTCCTTATAATTATTTTGTAGTCGTTTAAAAAAATAGAAAATATTTTATAAGCAAATAAAAATAAAAATAGTTTAAAAAATCGCAAAGAGCGAGTCGCTCACCACTAGGTAGGTATCAGGTAGGCATGCCTACATTAGCAGCTGACCTCAATCCTTAGCTTGGATTTCAACTCATTTCCATAAATTTCAAATAAAACAAGTAGGTAACATTAAGTACATGGAAACCCCAAATTTTTTGTGATGAAAATCTAACAAAGAGGGAGCGGATGTAAAAACTTACCTATACTTTGGTACTTCACTCTTCAAGTCATCTTGCAAGAATAGGTAACGCTGCTGGGATGTAATTTATTAGTGTGTTGTAAACGTGTTTAAACCTGGATACAAATAGAACCATTAGGATTTCGAAACTGTTTTTTCATGGATGTAAACAAACAATGAAGCCTTGTAAATAAAGTCTGCTGAATCGCATACCTGCCGTGAAATAAAACTATTTTCACCACTCGCTAAAACAATGTTTTTACGCGTAGATGAAGCGACCCACTGCAGGGCTGCATAGCACTGTCTCTCTCTGTCATTGCGGAGGCCCACCATGGCCACCATTCCTATTGCCACCACTGGCGACCTGTGATTGACTGCAAATCATATTGTATGCATCGATCGAAGTGTAATTAAGATCAAACTTTTTCTATCACGACTAATCACGAGTTATAGACAAAATACCAAGAAGTTTACGCATTTTTGACCGCCTTGTATATTATTTGCTTTTGAATAAAAAAAAAATCAACAAAAATATAGAGGCGAAATTAATTTAAAGACAAACTTACTTCAATATTGAAATTCTCTTAAATGTAGATTTTTTGTTCTTAGTGAACCGATTGATATAAAATAAACATAAAATATGACCCAAACCTTAACATCAAACTGTGGGAAAAGCATCCGAAATGGCTTAATATTCGATCAGCGGATTTTGCAAAAATGATAACTAAGTAAAGTTTTTATACAAAAGATCCGGTTATTTTGGGTCCTTTGTGTCTATACACACTACTACTACTATACCTACATATACATATGGGTACTATACCTATGGGTACCTACATATTAAATAACAACAAAAATTTGGATTTTAGTGCAACACTCGATACCATTCGACCGTTATCTGATAAAAGTCAGGTCAAAGTTGACAAAGTCGACTACATGAAGAAGCCCATTATTGAAGAAGGGAAATCTTTCAAATCTTCATAACTGTTGCATTGTTCTGAAAGAGTAATTTTTACAAAGTTTCTCAAAATAATTAAATAATATCGTGGATATCACGATACATAATCCCTGATAATCCCTGATATACATAATACATGATATCCATAATACATGATGAAGTAAAAATTTTGAGCCAAAATATTAACATTCTTAAGCTCTTTAATGCTAATAATTAAGGCGCTGGGTTAGAAGTGAGTCATGTGTGCAAATCTAAATTGTACGTCTGGCTGGGTGTATTCCAGTAAGTTGTTAAATATTTTAATACCGGATTAGTACGTCATCTACGGACACTAAACGTATTACACATACACACTGATGTCAACGAACTTTGCACAGCGTCCAGCGTCCAGTCTACACGATGTTGTGAGAAAGAAAAACGCCAACCTGCAACCTGCTGCTGGAGGGCTATTCTCTAAAATACAAACTCGACATCGAAGCTCACTCAACTCTAAAATACAAACTTGAAATTGAAGCTCACTCAAGTGAGACTCGAAAGCGAACTTGCATCATCTTGATATGTCATTCTCTAATCATCTAGTAGGTACGCACTTGCGAAGTGAAGTGATTCTCGAACTTGAACTTCAAACGACTAAAGATAGAAATTTTGACACTCATCGCGAATTCCGCTGTCGAGTTACAAAACAGAATAGTCTTGCTGATGTTACGAGTGAGTTGTGTTGTATTGTACAGTATGTCATCTTTGTCTAAGTACCCAGCATAAGTGTGGGATTTCGCTAATAAGTATTAGGTACACTTCGTCCTATTTTTGGTCCACATTGTTTGAAGATGACTCCGAGGAATTATATTTTACGAATATAATTTGTATTTTGCATGATTATGGAATAAAATATTGGAATTGGTGGAACGCTACAATTGAGACTGGATAATGGACACTGATAGATGTTTTTTTTTATGTACCGCCGACAAACGCTAAGGATCTACCTGGTGATAAGTGCGTGGCTATCGTCGGCCGGACATCGGCGATACCAAATAATTATATTAAATTTGTGACTACTGATCCGATATATCCTTCAAAGGATATACGAAGACTTTCTCGGTTGCTCGTCTTCTCAATAATTGGTCTAAAGTGTTCCCTGAGAGGGCAGGAGACGTTCACAGGTTCAGCGGGATACCAACGGGTTATCCATTAATGATCTGACTAGGATCAGCGTTGTTGACGTCGAGGTGAGTGCGAACTGCGACACCCATTATCGGATCCCTCGATGAGGCTAGATAAAGGTGCGCATAAAGCGTCTCGTGACATGTCGACGTGGCGTCAGTGAGTGACGTGACACACCCGCTGCACGCTGCACCGCGTGTGTCGGTGGAGTCGGTGTGGGTTCGCGCGACGCGTTCATTTGCGTTAATCACACAGATAGCCTTTCAGGATGGCAAGTTGCAACATTAGAAACTGGAATGTATTAAATTGGAAACTGTTACTCCCTATAAGGGTAGGACCTACCTCATTAGGTACTTCACTTGTCACTTATAATGTTTTTATAGTGATTTCAGATTGCGTAGGATCAGTCGAACTCGACTGTTACCTACTGTCGGTGAACTAGTGGCAGCAAAATACCTGAAGACAAGGTGTTCAGTAGTCAATGTGTAGAGCGGTGACACGAGGCGACGACAGAGTACAGACGAGCGATCCGGTGCGGTAACTGCGGTAGCAGCGTAGCATCGTAAACAGATAATGGCGATAATGTAATCAGATCGAGACTGAGATAGTGAGATAGCGGTGGCCGCGGCTCGTGCGGCCGCGCGGCCGGGCGCGGCGCTCGCCGCTCGACCACCGTATCGAGACACTGCTGCCACTGCTGGCCATTTACTACTGCTTCTGTGTTTATGGGCAAATTTAAAATTCAATATGTAGATGTAGGTAATTTTGTTTTCACGGAGTATGAAATCACTTCAAATGTTGAATAGCTTCCACATGTTCGTATTCGTACGACAGTACGACTGCGTTCGACGCTGGCGTCGCCGCGCCGTGCGTGGAGTGATTTACTCAGGAGTGCAGAATATTTTCTATGCTTTCCTTTACTGACGATAGTTTTTTTTTTCTGGTATTTAATACGTATGAATACGTCAGTAACTTTCAAAATTAGAAGTTCATACAATATTTGAACCAAGTTATATCAAAACGGCCAAAATATCACTATTTAAAATTATGACTGAGTACCTACTTGTTTTTAAAATATGTCCCCCGCCCTGTCAACTTCGTTTTTAGAAACTAACTACCTACTGAACGAATTTTCATACAGTTATCACCGATAGATGGAATGGTTTATGATGAGGAAGGTTTAAGTTTAAATTCATTAAGGGTTTGTTTAAATTGGCTTTAACGTAATGTTGATGATCTGATTTTCGCTGTACAGTCTGAGAACACTTGGAGGAAATGTTATTTTTTCGGATAGATAGTGATTATTTTTAATTTATTCAGCGGCACATAAATTGTTACGACCATATTTTCACATACAAAAATAAAAATTACAAACATGTCATAAAAATACAAATCTGCAATTTAATTCAATATGTGAATACAGTCAATGTGTGGCAGCGGAGACAGCCACAGCCACAGCCACTCGGCTCAGAGATGACAATTTCTTAAAAAAATAATAGTGGAAATTTTTACGTCGGGTATTTGAAATTTGACATTTTCACGCTATATCCTTATTTTACCTTAAAATCCTTTTAATTCAACGTCATCTTATCTATTAGGGAAATGTCTTGTATTGGACTAAAGACTCCTCAACTGTCATGCGATGCGACTTAATATTATATCGGTGCTGTTTTCGCTTCTTAATTTATCGATTTTAAATTAAATCCTCTTTGTATAATCGTAAAACCAAGTTGTCTATTTTTCATTTATTTTACTCGTTTCTATCAACTCGTTTCCTTGCAGAACTATTTTTAATTAAATAATAAACCCTTATGGATTGTAATTAACTTTCATACAACGTTACTTAAGTTACTTTCATAAGCATTACGTACTGTCATTTACTGTCCAATACATCTACAAAGTAGATGGTAATAACATACCAAATCAAAACCAAGAGGCTAAATTATTTTCCGATTATCAACATATTTATAAATTTAGTGGCTTCATATTTGTTTAATACGAGAAAATTATTAATATTTTTTTTTGAAATCGGTAGGAATTTAACAAATATATAAACCTCTACCCTCCATATTAATTATGTATCCTATGTACATTTACACACTATGTTACTACGTTTTAATAATATGATTGATAAACCATTTAATATTAAGTCATAATAATTATTATGGTGTATTTATAGACGCAGGTCAGGTCAGACCTCAGAAAACCGATCTTCTAAAAACATGATCTATATTCAAATAAGTATTTTTTTTGAAGAGTTGAAAAAACAGGAGTTCTATATCTTTTAATATCCACCACTATCCTATGATAAGAATACCTATCACCAAAAACATTTTATGTCGATGGCTTTCCTCAAATTCAAAAAACAATGTCAAAAATTTTGTCAGATCTTAGAAGTTAAGCTCCTTACTCTGCTAAGATTTGAATTAACTAGTTCATGACAAACTTCGTTAAAAATAGTCTAAAAAGACTTCAGAGGAATATGGTATAATTTTGATTTTAATACAAGTTTTAAAAAACAGTCAACTAACTACAGCTCATAAATATTGAGACTGAAACTGTCTGTTCTTAATTTCCTAGCGACAGGACAGGACACGAGTGTGTCTGTCTGCCGGACAATCCGGGACTGTCCCGGAATTTTAGGTACACTCGTAGTACCATGTCCAGTAGGTAATTAGACTTCTCTGTCCCGGATTCCGCGTCGACAACACTCGCAGAAATTAAAAGGGCGCCAACTGTAGCTACCCTAGGGGCGGCCGCCGAGCTTTGTTTTAGGGGAGCGCCACGTTAAAATTATTAAAATGCGTTTCGACAAAGGGGCGCTCAAGGGCTAGTTGTTCCCTCCAAACAAAAATCCCCGATACGCGTAGCGTCTAACTGAAGTGTCCCGAAAATTATATGCGAAAAGCGTGTATATCTATATATCTGACAACCCTGCTCTGTATCTGCTGTATCTACTACGGTGTGCTACGCCACCTACTTCCCAGCATACGCTTAGCCTTAATAGGTCAAAACCAATTTTTGCTGGAAAAAACAGCTAAAACATTAGACACTTTTTCGACTCTATCTTTTAACACTTGGCAAGAAGCCGAGAACATAGCAATAACATGGTATGCTACGAGTATTTATAGTTTTGTAATAATATCATACATAATATTTTTAAAACCCCCCGACGCAAAAATAGTGGTGCTATAATTTGATGTTTCTGTAGCATCGTAGCTCCTAAACGAATGGACTGATAATGATTCGGTTTTTTTGTTTGAAAGCTTTCGTGATCGAGATTATTCTTCTTCTTAGCTATGTTTTGTGTAATAAAACTGTCAGGGTCTTATTGTTACATTGTAGGGATTTTAAAATCTAAAACTTCGTTTAACGTGCTCTAATGGGATAAAACAGTTTTGACAAAATATTAGTTATTAAAAAATAATTACTTTTTAATAAAAAATAAAACCAACGAAAAAAAACTGAAAAGCAAAAAATAAAATAAACCATTTAGTATTATAAATTAAGATCCGAAATTAACAGTAAATAAATAATTTTGAGACCGTGCCAAACAAACCACCAAAATTAATTACATAAAGTTCATATTATGAGGGCAGCGGCATGCGATGCACACGGCAGCAGCAGCGCGGCGCACATCTTTTCGCCGTTTGTTTTTTCATTGGTTTGGCACCGCCTCAAAATTATTTATTTACTGTTAATTTCGGATCTTAATTTATAATACTAAATGGTTTATTTTATTTTTTGCTTTTCAGTTTTTTTTCGTTGGTTTTATTTTTTGTTAAAAAGTAATTATTTTTTAATTTTTAGTTGCTATAATACTTATAATTAATAATAAATTATTGATTTTATGAATTATAGATTCAGTTACCAGGTAAAAATGTACCTAGTAGATGAAATATCATAATTCCCTATTTTCGTACCTTTAGGGTTGGAATGAAATTTTTAAAATAACATACCCTTTCCAATAAAAAAAGAAGCATCCAGATCGGACCACCCTGTGCCGATTGCTGCGTGATCATACATAAAAAAAATACGTGTCGAATTGAGAACCTCCTCCTTTTTTTTCGTCGATTAAAAATTGTCTTAAAAATAGTTTCGACTGCAATATATACACGCGCAGGAGGCGAAATTTTTTTATAAGCAAACTAGTTGTTTACTATAGCTTCACCCGCAGGGCAAAGGAAAAGTTGACATATACGTATAATGTTTCTTTCGTAGTAATGAGAATATTGCCGGCGGCAAAATGTACCTGCTCTATGTCACTCTCCAGCCCCCCAGCCCAGCTATCTCCATTCCTTACAAAACCATTTCAATCCATCGCTTTGTTTTGACGTGAAAGAAGGACAAACATTCAAACATGTACATACATTCACGTTCACATTTATAACATTAGTATGGTTTATAATATATTCATTCTATACTTGAAATAATCAATGAAAATTATCGTCGACTATTATCTAATGTTTATTGTTAGAGATCGATCTAATCTACGAGATGAGATGATGTACTAATTGACGTTAAAACATAAACAGTTGTGTTGTGTAATGAACGTTGCCCCGAACCGTGTCAGATACGCATCGAGAGTGCGTCGGGCACACTGCATCGGCTCCGCTCGCGGATATCTTAATGATATTATGCTTATCTTAAATAGGTGGACTGGGTTCGATTCCGGCGCTCACTTTGTGCTTATCAGAAGCGAATCATAATTATGATTCATTGAAGGAGTCAACGCGGCCTCTCGAGATGGACAATGTAACATTAGATGTTTGTATTTCATCCTATAATCTCAACACATCTATATCCTATACACATCGAACTTCAACTCAGAGACAGATAGCATTCTATATAGCAGTATGTGGTAAAGATTATTGCTCAAGCAGGTCATAATCCTCATAATTCATGTCACATTACAATTCCTAATGGTGCTCCCTCACCGGGAGCATTCACGTGTAATGTAACATTATAGATTCGTCTTTGAGCATTACATTACAATAATACCTCCCTGACTGACGAGCATTCGCGTGTAATGTAACATTATAGATTCGACTTCGAGCATTACATTACAATACTACCTCCCTGACTGACGAGCATTTGCGTGTAATGTAACATTACAGATTCGACTTTGAGCATTCTATAGCAAGATGTCAGACGAAGCGGTCGGAAGTGGAGCGCATTGATGTTACAAGTTGTAACAAGATATTACACATTGTATCATTACAAGGTGCGCATTGTAATGCTCGGTTCTCCTCCTT
The DNA here is from genome assembly GCA_911387775.1 of Thymelicus sylvestris. Taxonomy (NCBI): domain Eukaryota; kingdom Metazoa; phylum Arthropoda; class Insecta; order Lepidoptera; family Hesperiidae; genus Thymelicus; species Thymelicus sylvestris. Next base: position 19,555,339 of record OU426889.1, read on the forward strand.
CACTGATGTAATGCTCAAAACTGTAACGTTACATTACACGCGAATGCTCCCGGTGAGGGAGCACCTTTAAGGTTAAACTTACTACGGTTACTCATTTGACAACAATCAGTCTCTAATAAAATGTGTTTCTAACAATAACCGATGAACAAATTGTGCTTATCAAATAAATCGGTCTAATACGAATCAAGATACGATCAAGCTTAATGATTCTCACTGTAATTCTCTAGTGAAACCCAACGGAGTCGTCATTCTATCGTCTTGCGGGATTTGATCAATGGGAAGGAATGGAAATTGATCAAATCACGGATTGCTTCATTTCCCTGCGACATTTACATTCGTAGGCTCAGCAGTATAGATACTGCCTATCTAGATAGGAGGCAGGGACGGTATTCTTGAATATTTCTTAAAAATACAATGGACACTGGACACTAAAACATAACGTAAAACCAATCTAAAAAACCCATCTAAAAAGCATCCTTTTTTGACGAAATGCATACAAATTTAAATATAGAGATAGCTCTACCTAGCAGTACTGAAGTTCTGATAGGCATTATCTCTCCGTCAGAGTCTGTCATGAACTGGCAACACTTTTCATATACTCGAACATTCACATAGTGGTGGGATCTACCTACTTACATTGCGCCAACTGCACCTGCAAGGCTATTCAGTTTAGTAACTTGACAGCGGAATCCGCGATGAGTTTCAGAATTGAAGTTCGAGTCCGAGATCTTGATATGTGATTCTCTAATCATCTGGTACGCACTTGCGAGGTGAAGGGAGTCTCGAACTCTAACTTCAATTTAGAAACTCATCGTGTTTTCCGCTGTCAAGTTACAAAACAAAAGCGAACTTGCATCATATTGACATGTCATTATCTAATCATCTAGTACGCACTTGCGAAGTGAAGTGATCCTAGAACTCGAACGTCAATTTTGAAACTCCGCTGTCAAGTTACAAACCAGAATAGCCTTGCTGGAACGTGGACGTTAGATATATGTCGCGTTGTCCTCTTTATTTTTATGTTAATCTCTACTCGTTGGTATAGTATAATCGTATTAGTGTGGCGTAGAATACTGATCATGTAAAAAATGCTGTGTTAGCATTAAGCCCGCCTTTTGTACCATATTTTTTTGTGTGCAATAAAGTATTTTCATTTCATTTCATATCATTTCATGCATACAAACTTGTACGAGGATTCAATTAGTTAACCTTTGTTGCAAACAATGTAAAATATTGAATTCCTAAGTAGAGTTCTCAGCAAGTAGATGAGGGACTTTTTATCATGTTACATTGAACAATGGAGTCGCCCGACGAAGCCGCGATCCCAGTTAATTAATTTTGTGAACGGAGGGGTCTTAAAGCCACTCCACCAAACATAAAATAGTCTTCTATACGGTCCAGTTGAAGCAACAAATAACAAAAATATCTGACACGCGACAGGTGTGCGCCTCGCGGGACCCGAATATATTGCCAGCTGATAATCCGCTGGTTCACTTAGTGTTCACTTGTTCAGATAAACTTTCGTAATTGTAATGTATGTGGCCTTTCGCACCGCGACGCACCCCGCCCCCGCACCCCACTCCTCGCCCCCCGCACCCCCCGCACCCCGTCATGTGTAACGTGAGGTACAATGCTTGGTGTAAGGCACTCTACTACTGCTGCTCGAGCTCAGATAGGAGGAGGAAATACGGCAAGCAGTTCCCGATTGGAGGAAGTTTGTATGGCCAACGGGCTCTTCACGTATTTGCACTCTAAGAGTGATCACATTATTTTGTGACTAATGTCGTCACATATTTTTGCTTTGGGCGGTTGTCACAATTATTTGATGTACTTTTTTCGTCAGATAATTTTGACGTCACTTTAATATGCTGTCTATGAATATCAGATATTTTTACTGCGTCCGTGCAGACAGATATTATTGAACGCATCTTGGGGTAAATATTATTGCTGACGTGTCCATAGTAATATATTTATGCTCGTGACTGTACCTACATACTACCAGGAACGGAGGAACTATGACATCGAAAGTGCCGTTACTGCTACTCGCTAGATCGTCGCTCAACTCTCTTGTTACAACTCGGGAGCATGACTGAGACTGCTGGCTGAGAGTGCCAAGACAGTAACCCCAGATGATGTCCATAAATAATTATAACTATAGTTACTTTTTTTTTACGAATTAGTTGTTTTCAATGGGTATACCGCATATCAGAGAGAGAATGGTAATTCATTTTTATACTGAATCGGAAAAAATAGACTAACAAAAAATCTAAGTATGGTAATTATTTTGTTGTCTGCGATTAACTCCTTATCGCTAGAAAAACATTACATGATAAAAAATGAACAATTAATCAATGAACTGTGAAAGAACACTAACGTCTCAACTCAGAGTGACTAACGGTTACTTAAATCTCTGCTTAGTAATCACAATAATAATTCTGTACTAAGGAGTGATTTAAATAATAATTAGTGACTCTGAGTTCGGGCGTAAGTCGACTGTCGGCTGTCGCTGGTCGCTGGTCGCTGGTCGCTGGTCGCTGGTCGCTGGTCGCTGGTCGCTGGTCGCTGGTCGCTGGTCGCTGGTCGCTGGTCGCTGGTCGCTGGTCGCTGGTCGCTGGTCGCTCGGTGTGTCGTGTGTCGTGTGTCGTGTGTCGTGGGCGCCTCCTAGCGGCGAGGGCCAGGCATACAATCTTCAATGACGATTGTGTCAATGGCGCGTAGTTTAATGGTCGGAGCAGATCGTGAAACTTGTGAATGACTTCATCGGCTGCGGTTATTCTTCTTCTTTGTAGTTTTTTAATTGGCGAAGGTGTGGCCGCTCTGGTGAGCCTTGCTGACTAGCTACTTCCCTGTCTTGTTTAACTTGCCTTAGAGCCGCGGTAACTGGGATGCTGGATGCCCAATAGTCTCCTTTACATTACTTTATCTGGTAGGCGACCTCTAGGCCTCCTTCCGTTTACTTTCATTGTGCTTTATGGCCAAAGTAGGAGAGTATTCGCTTGTAGCAGATGTAGAGCCTGATTTTGACTTTAAGCTGGTTGAGAATCGATATTTTGTTGGTTATTTTTGCTGTCCACTGTAGCCATTCTTTTCCAGTAGATAACACACTTCACATACATCGATTTTCTTCCTTTCTACAGCGCAGATCGTCCAAGACTCGAATGCGTACAAGATAATAGAGATGACTATAGTTTGTGTCAGTCTCATTTTGGTAATATACTACGGGTATATTGTCACAATAGGTATTGTCGGCTGGTGTTGTCGATACCATGATTCATTATAGTTAATGCTACATAAATGGCAAACAGCAAGTAAGACCAGAGCTTGATGAGTAGTTTTATAACAAAGCGCCATGTTTCTCAAAGAAAATATTGCCCCATATTCATAGGTTCGGACGTAGGTTATTCTTGAACCGATACGCAATGGCTCATGGCTCTCACAGATCCTTCACGGCACTTAAGCGTTTTCGCACATGCAAACACAACAAAAAAGTATTTTTGGATCCGTTTCCCACTTATTGTTTTATTTGATATCATTCACCCGTCTACCGTCTACCGATACGACGTGATGTAAGGTATATTGAGGGGATTATAATAATGATACCGTCCACGCGGGCCGCGGCTGCTCGGCTGTGACCGCAACGGAGCGGCGTCGGCGCCAGCCCCCAGCCCGTAGCATCGTATTCGCAAACACCAAATAATGTTTAACCAAAATAATATTACGAATACATACTCAATGTCATTTGACTAAGAAAACACGTGTCCAATTATATCATCTTATAAGAACGAAACCCCCAAATGGCCACTACATTGTAGTTATTCAGAGTTGCTAAAAATCGTTATTTTTAGGATTTTGAAGTAAAATCGGAACCCTTAAAGTTTCGTCATGTCCGTTCGTCTGTCCGTCTGTCCGTCTGTCCGAGGCAAAGCGCTGAGACCCTTAGTGCTGGAAAGCTATAATTTGACATGGAAATACATCTTTCTTAAAGTTCCAAAATCGTAGAATAAAATATTAAAAAATTTTTTTTTCAAGCTACCTTCCTCTCCTACAAGTAACGTGAGGATGACATTTTTTTCGTTGCGTACCCCATAATGTGGGGTATCGTTGAAATGGTCTTTTAAAAATATTATGGGTTTGTTGAGACTATTTTTGGATTTAGGGGTTCGTTTGCAAAATATTTGACTTTAAAGTACTAATTTTGTTTTAAGTCAAGTATCCCCACTCTGCCGGCTAAACGGTTGGAGTTAATCAAGTGAAATTTTTTTCAAAAATAAGTTATATTATGATGAATTTACAATGAAAACTATCACGGCTATGTCAGCATAAGTAGTTAATGAATAATAGTCGATAAACTTACTACTTCGGAATCCCACATTGCGCGTGGCCTGACACGCACTCCCCGGTTTTGTAAATAAGTTAGTAATACTTTAGTAGTGAAAAGACAGATAATTAAGGTGGCGGTGTTGCTTTCCTGGTAACTATGATGGATTTATTGGTTACACATTGAATTAGAGTAGGGTTTTATAATGAACATCCGCCGCAGTTCCGCCATGCCGTCAAACTCTGATTAAGAAATTAGAAAGGTAATGATTTCGAACTCAAAACTGTTGTGTAAAAAGTACGGTTAGAAGTACCTTAAATCTAAACAAGTAATTTTTATTCCTGCATTTTTACATAAATTAAAATTCAATACTTACATGCATATTTTAGCATTTTTATAAGTTTAATATAAGTTTTACATTTTTTATGGAAATAGCCGGCAAACGATCTGACGATCCACCTGATGGTAAGTGGCTATCGTCGCCCATGAACATCAGTAACACCGAAGGGATCACTGATGCGTTGCCGGCCAAGAAAGAGAGAAGAAAAAGAAAGAAAGAACTGGCTCTCAAGCCCCCAGCCAGCACATGACGAGTTGTTTGGCGGCTGACTCTTGCTCAAAATTACATTTATAATGAGTTGCATATTTTCATTAATCGCATCATGTCGTCCAAGCAAAAAAATCATGGGACGCCATTTTGAGTGTTCACGTTTAGTGTTGTACATTGTGCGGTCAGCGGTGTGCCCTGGGTGTTGTTCTGGTCTGCCGGTGACGAAGTTACTGAAGTGCACTTGAAGAACTGGGTTCAAATTGATAACTTGAATTTTTAAATAAACATTTTTACATCTTTTTTGTTAACCTTATTTACCCGGCCACAGATAGCGGTGTGACGTTATAATATGTCGCAAATTCATTCTTATTTAGAGTTTCAAATCATTATAAATATAATTTATTCTCTACGATGCAACGGAAGTTCAAAAAAAGGTCCTAGAATTATGTTGTCTTTTCAATTTTCATTTGTGATTGTGTTCTCGAGGCAGACTTGTTGGAACGTGTGAAACAATTTTCAGGTACCTAAATTACATAATCTTAGATGCCAGCCACACAGAACAGAGGTAAGACGCGGACCCGTCGCAGTCGCGGCGCCCGTTTAATCTACTTTCATACAAAATGTATACAGCCGTCGCGACGTAAAACATACAGAAAAGGCAGGTCGCGGACGAGACGCGGACACGACGCTGCTATACATTTTGTATGAAAATTTATCGAAGGGGGGCTGCGTCTGCGACGCGTCCTCGTCTTACGTCTTTTCTGTCTGGCCGGTCCCTTACGAAAAGTGTTTACAAAGACAACCAGTTATAAAGTTCGATCCGTTTTTTTACTCTCCGCAAGCAGTACGAATAACATAATGACTGTAAACTGATGTGAATTTATGGTGAACACTAACTTTCAAAACACTACAAGCCGCGGTTTCCGCCCCCACTCTCTATGTCAATGAGTCGAAAAAATATAAAAGTCATGAGTATCGTCAGTATCTTCACTGAAAATGCCTGTGTTTATAAACAATTGCAATTACTTTAACTTGTTGTTAAAATAAAACAGAAACCGCTAACAATATTAGCAGTGAGGTCGGCTCGGCTCGTCTATTTATCATTTCATTGGGCTGCAAACGTAACTCAAGCGCGAGATTTATTGCTGAGCTAGGGCCCCGCGACTCTGTCTGCCTTCCATTATCTGCGGCCGATAGCGGCTCCGTGCCCGTGGACACTGGACGCTCTGGACAGTGGACAGTGCGCCCGCCCGCCGACGGTTACAGGACATGAATTCTGGGGCTCGCTGTTAAAATTATTACTAACTAGCTGTTGCGCGCAGCTTCGCACGCGAAAATTATGTTTATAACCCCCTTGGACTTTTCACTCCCTTGGGGGTTGAATTTTTAAAAATCCTTCCTTAGTGGATGCCTACGACATAAAAGGAATACATGTGTGAAATTTTAAGTTTCTAGCTCGCTAGAAGCTAGCTAGCTAGCAGGTCTTAAGTTCAATAAAAGTTAGCTGCTGTACGCCAATGAAAACATATTGCTCGGTGTCATGGCCTGCGTGGTTGACTATGACCTGTACCCTCACTCTGTGGTGGAGACCTGGGATATGATGGCGATGATGAAATAGAGAAATCACGAGATAGCATTATAAACAACAAAATAATTTTCATTTCTGAAGAGCCAGGCCGATGTCTCGATCTTAAATCAGCAGTGCAGTATTTAATCGTAGGTCACAACACTAGAGAGCCAGTTAACACGAGCTGTGACATATCAGCCAGGTTCCGCGTGGATTGCACAATGCACATGTGGTCATCATTCACCGGCTATCGATATAAGAATGTATAAATTAAATTTTGTTATGCACAAAATGCTAAATTACTTCGATAACTTTGACCTAGGTACGGTAGCCTCAAGCAGGAATGGGAATGAGACCCGATCACCGTCAGTGCAGTCAGCAGTGTACTTGCAACGTCTGACGGAAACCATGGTGCCTGGTGTAAACACGACGAGTAACATGGGACGCGGGCTCCGTCGCAGCGTCGCAGCCCCGAACCGATTTTAGGGTTTGGGATATATCATGTTGGACGTAGGTAATGGCGTAGATTAATAAATTGAACGGGCGGCCGATAAGCGGCGCGGCGGCTTTGTACCTATTCTACTATTTCATGATCCGATAAAAAAGGAATAAAGGCTCGCCTAAACGCAGGAATGTTGTAGATTTTTGTTTTAGGCGGGCGCCGGCGCCGGCCGCATTAGTGCGCTCGCCGCGACAACGCTTACACATTAGCCCTTCGCGTGTCGCGCCCGGGGCGCCGCCGCCGCAACCGACCCCGCCGCGGCAAGCGATTGTCCACCCATACAATATTATAACTGAGTTTAAAATCCAGCTCCACGAGACGTGGAGTTGCGCCGTTTATTCTCGGATCGATGACGCGAAGGACTAACGAAAAGCGTCCCAAGTCCAACCTGGGGCGATCCAAAGGGCACCGTAACTCGGCGCGGCGGAGTGCAGAGTCGCGCGGCGGGCGCGGGCGCCTAGCGGACAGCCGCTGGCCGTCTCCCGCCCACTTATCGACGGGACAATTTAGTCGATACGCGTCCTATAATATATGAAAGCGGTTAATGAAGCTGGCCCGTCGTGGGCTCGCGGACCGCTTATCTGGCCGACAGCTGGACGTCGCACGTTACGACCGGGAATGCACTGCCTATGACAGCTCCGAGTGCCTACGTACGGATACTATTTTTGGAGATTAAAATTCTTTATCGCTCGGGGACAAAAAGTTTGAGCCAGGTCCGAGGTTCCTAGGCCGGGCGTCTCTCGACGACCGCTCTCCGTCCTGCAGTCGCATAAGTTTTCAACAATTAAGTACTTGAATGACCAGAAGGGACTCTATCATTATCGACCTAGAGACAGACATCATTCGGGACGTGATATGTGTCCTCGTACCGGACCCGGTTGTCCGGACTCCGGTCCCACGAGGCTGGCTCGCTGTGTGTAATAGGAATATTCATCGTGGTCCAAGCAAAGTGCATAGATGCAAATGGTTCAATAATGTATAAAGATTAACATATTTATGAATAACAAAAGACCCGTCGATATGAGCTCCGCCACCAGTTCCGGCCGAGTTAAGCAATGCATTATTCGAGTATCATTGTCATGATGGTTGAACAGATAATTTATTGTGAAATCCTACTTAATAGCGAAGTTGCTGGCTGATTGTAATTTTAATTTGTAACGCATACGTTCAGGCTACGCGGGCGGGGGCGCGGGAGGGGGCGCGGGGGGCGCGGGGGGCGCTGGCGGTGTGGCTGCGCCTTTATTTGCTCTTGTTGAACTCATGAACACGATGTTTATTCTTTATTTTGTTGAATCGTATAAATTTCGCATGCGCATTTGGGTTTCAAAATGCATTATTTATTTTTAAATGTGTGTTAAATTAAAACATTTGCCTGGGAATTATTATTTGATGTGTATTATTACATGTGTTATTTATAGTTATATACATATATGTTAAGTGCTATGTTACATTTTAATGACCCACTATAAAATTACCACATAAATTTCTTTCCGTGCGAGTATCGACCGCAAGACCCTTCGCTTGGCGGGCAGGCCAGTGGGGCCAGGCAGGGGCCCCATCAGAGCCCCAGGGTTGACTGTACCTAATGGTGGTCGTTCAAATGATAAAAACATTTCTCAATATTGCTATAGCAAGTAATTTGATATCTATTTACACATCTTTGTTTCTTGTAATGCCTTCTAATTTAAACTTTTCAAATTCAATTCAAACTTGTTATTTCAGATAACATAGATCCACACACAGTCAGATAAAAATTTACAATACAATATTATTATGTCAATTCATTATAAATAAAATAAAATAATTCTTAGTCGTTACTCGTTCACTTCGAACTACCAATAGGCAGTAGTAACTACCACCACAGATTAAAGATCAAGTGTGCGGTGTTAGGGAACTTCGTCAAGCGGCTAATACCAACTCTAAGTAATAAAATAAGTAACAATTTTATTGAAATGAAGAGATGAAATCCTCATGTCGATACCTGGTTTATTTTTGACTTTTGAATTAGTAACTCCATTTTTTGCAGTCAAAACATTCAAGAATCAAAACAGTCTTAGTAGTTTTACATACAGGACCGGGTAAGTTATAAAAATTTAAACACGCCACGGAGGAATAACGATTGCTACGCGAGCCGTCGGGACTCGGGGTAAGCTGCGTGCCACAGGGGGCACAGGGCGAGGGGCCATTTTGTCAGTACACTTATGCACGTGAGTATTGGTGCTTTCTAAGAAACGGCAAAAAAAACTTTTCAGCACATCTTTTACACTTTAAGCAATAAACGCCGCTAAAAGCCTCGTCGAACGGGACGTGGCATCATTTTCGTCCGAATTTATACTACTTAGGTCCTTTACCTACAACTGCTACACCATCACCTCGTGGCTCTTCATCATACGAGTATTAACATGTAAATGACACAATTTGATATTCGGCGACTTTATTGTAAAAAACACCAAAAACATAAATTATCTCTACTTATTTCTTGTTTGTGTTGAGGTTGAGGAGTCCAACGCAACAGTCGACGTCTCCTCCGTACATTCCTGCACAAAAAACAGAGTTACAACGAACAGTATTGTAAGAAATATTTAAGTGAGTGTGTTGGAGTCGTATTGTGAGTTGTGACAACGCACGAGCAATGCGACGGTACAGTGCAGCAGTGGACAGTGGGACTGTGGAACAGTTGGCGAGGAATTAACTTGTTAGTTTATGTATCTACACAATTTATTGGAGCAATCACCGCAGAGATTGTGTCGTTATTGCGCACAGTTTGAGCCGTAAATTAGCGTCGGTCTGAGTGCGCTAATTACTCAACCGCCGCCGCCGCCGCCGCAGCGGTGCAGCCGGACTCCGGACAAATTGACACGGAAACACATCAATATGTATTATCTATTAATTTATTGGTATTTGTTTTACTGTTACGGTCATTATTGGCAGGAGCTACTGTTTTACAGTGTCGAATAGTAGCAATAATTTTGCCATCTTAAAGAAAAAGGACATAACTATTTTTTTCAAAAGTGTATAACACATACATATTCGTAATCAGGAAAAAGGTCTATCTGCCTAATTTTTTGTAGGTACATTTTTTAGTATCAAGACAAACAGAAATACCATAAGCTTAAAGGACACAACTGAACTACATTTTGTTTTATAGTAACTACATGAAAAAGCACATAAAGTACCTATTTACGACAAATGGGTCACAAATGCATACTTAGAATATTATAATATTACTTTTATTTTACCAGCATGTTTTTGGAACGAAGTTCCTTATCGCGCGTTGCGAAAGGGGGCTAGGCGGAAAATTTGGTAACCACACTTTTTGCCGGTAACGACACTTTTTGCCGTCGTATTTTTTTTTTACATAGAAAGCAAGCCAGAGTAGGTACTAGGATAGCAAAAACATGCAAGCGAGTGTGCCAACTATAAACTATGTGCCAAATCTAAGGTATTAAATTTCTCACGAAATTTAATACCTTAGATTTGTTTTGGCACACTTGCTGCATGTTTTTGCTATCCTAGTACGTCAGTACTTTCAGTCATGCAAGGAGCTTCGTTCCATCCGGGTGTCCCTTGACACCTCTCAAGTTTTTTATATTTAATTAATTGAAAGGGAATTATTGGCTGAGGTTAAATTAAAGGCTTATGTGACAAATGTGCTCTTTTATTTAATATTTACCAATAATAGGTGGTACACCTTAACATGTAATGTAAAAGAAAAGCCACAACTGGCACAGTGAAAAGGCACAGTTGAATAAAAGTGCATTTTCATTGTATTATTTTAAATTTGTATTAAAAACATTATATTGAAAAATTGTATGTGGTTATTTGTGCATTTTAGACGTAATAATACTGATTATACTTGATTTTTTAACCGACTTCAAAAAAGGAGGAGGTTCTCAATTCGACTGTATTTTTTTTTTTTATGTTTGTTACCTCAGAACTTTGGACTGGGCGAACCGATTTTGATGATTCTTTTTTTAATCGAAAGCTGGTGGCTGTCATGTGGTCCCACATAAATTTTATTGAGATCTGACAATGGCATCCATGAGAAAACCACATAAGTCGTAAATTTGTGTTAAGATGTGCGCGACAAATTGACGAATAACTCAATATCACGCCAACCGATTTCGATGATTCTTTTTTTAATCGAATGCAGGTGCTTGTCATGTGGTCTCACATACATTTGAACGAGATCTGACAACTAAGTAGTTTTTGAGACTTTGAAGTCGGTTATTTTTTGTTAGTAAAATTTAGATTACATGCTACGTTGAAAAAAGTATGCTTCTTCGCCGTATTGGGTCGGCTTAGAATACTAACCCCAATCCCACGCCGGATGGGTGTCGTAAAAGGCGACTAAATCCGGCCCGCTAGTGGTAGGACCCCTCGAGGGATTATATTAGTAATATTGATTTTAATTATTAATTAATACCATTATTACTATTATTATTTCTCCATGGAGTTCGCCTGGATAGCTACCACCCTTGAGCATGAGTCAGCCGCCAAACGACTCGTCGTGTTCCGGCTGGGGGCTTGAGAGGCAGTTCTTTCTTTCTTTTTCTTCTCTCTTTCTTGGCCGGTAACGCATCGGTGATGCCTTTGGTGTTGCTGATGTCCATGGGCGACGATAGCCACTTACCATCAGGTGGATCGTCAGCTCATTTGCCGGCTATTTCCGTAAAAAAAAAAAAAAAAACTAGCCATCCGCCCCGGCTGCGCGCGGGTAGTACCTAGAGCATAATTATGCCGTATGCCGACATGTTTTGTTTTGCTAAAGGTAAACAAACTAAAACAAGCTAAAGGTAAAAAAGGTAATAGTATTTAAATTGATAAGGATTAATACTGTAACCGTTTATATAACTTTCCAGTTACGGCGTCGTATGTGACCATTTATTTAAAGTTAAAATGGTTATAGTGTGCTGTTCCTAAAAGATAATCATATGCCATTGCAGACTTTTTTGAACATCTATAAAAGGGGAACAATCCCACCATACATTGTTTTGTGATATTTCAAACTCAAAGCTCCCAGACGACTTGATTTTTTCAGACTTCTTCAACATTAATCGTCATATACCAATAAATTAAAATTTTAATAAATTATACACGAAAACCTTAAAGGTTTTCGTGTAAATAAGTAGATAATATCTACTTATTTTTCTCCAAAAAGCAAAAAATATTTTAAACTTGATTTTCTCGAATGTTAGTTGTGCCCGTTTTCTCTAAGACGGTAACCCAAAAGTTCATAACCCAAAAGTATTGTGAGCCTTAAAAATGATAATAATGTTCCACTAGAGCAGAAGTTTCCAAAGTGGTCGATATCGACTTCTTGGGGTCGAAATCAGTTCCCCAGGGGTCGACATAAACGAAAACTGATACTTCGACACTTTTATAATTAACACAAGTTCCGAAACTTTCAAGATACTGTAACTATACTTAAGTTGTGTTACAATGGTTACATGTATTGACTTGTTATAAGAATGACCAATATTTTACTTAGTTTTTTATTGGTAAGTAATTTGTATCAATAGAAAAAAAACTAGAGATATGAATTTTAAATTTTATGGGGTCTGAGGTATCAGTTCCATTTTGGAAATGGGGTCTCTTGCCCAAAATAGTCAAATGATTGTGATTTCTCAATCCGTCAGATTACGATGGATGGTGATGTATGTCAAAAATAGGAACCTGGGTTACACCTCAGGGTTACACGTACCAAATTGAATGTATTCAATTTGATTGTAGTGTGTAACTCCAGAGTGTCATACAATTTTTATGAGAATAAAATACGAGATGCCTAGCGCCATCTATCCTTGTTTGTATAAACTAAATTCAAGGTGAGGTAAAGTGTTCACTCACAAACTCATGTTGACGATAGTCGAATGTAAACTTACTATTGTCAATAGTCAATAGTCAATAGTCATTTATTCATATGGAAAATACACGTCAATATAAAAAAATAAAATTACAAATACCTATATACGCAGTATATAAGTTGTAAAATATTATTATAATGGAAATAAAATTTCAAGAATAATTAATAAAATTTCAATGTCAAATCTTAAAAAACAATAATATAAAAATGATTTCATTAACCAGTAATAAAATACAAAATGTAAATTTGTTATTAAAAAATCAATAATTAGACATTTTTGGCTAAATTATAAATTATTTGTTAGTGATTATTTAAGTAGCATGAACTCCTCGACACTGTAGAACGTCTGTTCCATCAGCCACCATTTTAGCTTGAATTTGAAGCTTGTTAGCATTGACGTAAATTATATAGACAGGCTGTTCAGTACTTACATTTTGTTCACCTGTGTTGACCCCAACTGGGGCCAACTCAGTTTAGTACTATAATCGGCTGCGAGCAAGTGCTGTCACCATAGCTGTCACTTTCGTAAAACTCCGACTGTTCAAGAACACTTATTATTCTGTATTGTGCACAGTTAAAACTTTCTCATTATTTACGTTTGAACTTTATTTCACTTCATTTAATCATAATCGGTAAGTAACTATATTTTTATTTACAGTCTTAAAAATTATTTAGTGTCAAATATTTATTACCGACATCTTGAACCAAACTTGACAGAACGAACACAGAGTACTTAATCACTACGGAACAGGGTTGCCAGACGTCGCGGAGTGAGAGAACAAAAGGACAAAGATGCGGAAATTGTGGTAGAAACTAGAAAGTGATTTCAATACGTGACTTTTATATGAAATTGACTTACTTTATTTGTTTTAGATATTATATGTACCTATTGAATTAACGAAAATGCCAACTTGTACATTGCGGTATTGCAAAAATTATGAGCAAAAAACGAAAACATTACCTGAAAGAATAACTTTCCACAGGTAAGTTTTAACGCTTTATATTACTTCACCTGTATGTTTGTTTGTTGGTTTGTTTGTTTGTAACTTCTCTTTGGACTTGATTTTGGCTCACTTGAAACGCTCAGATTTCTTTCAAACTTCGTGGACTTATTGAGGACCAATGACAATTTAATATTTAAAGAAAAAAAAAAGAAAGAAAGAAAGAAAGAAATTACCTACATTTCATTTAAAAAAATCAAACTAAAAAATTAATAAATAAATAATAGTTTAAAAAAACTAAAAAAACACACTTATAGAAAATCCAAGTGCATGGTATTAATGGTAGAAGGTATAATATCATTATTATTATTATTATTTAAACTTAATTTTTAAGTTAAAGCTCGTCCTCTTGGGACGGTATTTAGGAACCTAGCATGGGCCTAAACCAAATGACTAGGTAACTTAATATTATTATTATTTTAGGTTCCCTCTGCCTATAAGGTGAAGTACTTAATGTGATTATATATGACAATCAGTCGGGATTTAAAGAATTGATAATAAACTACGTGTTGCTCTGAAAAACAAAGTTTGATTTAAGCTTATCATACATTATGAGTTACACTAAATACAACCTAAATCACACAAACCTACCTGGAAAACAAAGAAACGACAATTAAAGTATTTAAATTGCCAATTCCTCTTTTTGATGTTTCTACAAAAATACACTATAATATTTCAATGAGGCTACAGTGTAATTTATTAAGATACATTTCTTTTATTTTAAGTGCACAACACACATAAAATATTTTAACACAATCGAATGATATATCCTGGGACTATAGATAACACAAGTTTTATATACTTAAATGGAAAGATCCCACGCATATTGTAATAAAATGTAAATTCTGGAATAAGAAACGATTTTTTGATTTTTTTTTTTGATGAATGGATGAACACTACAAAAATGGTCATTCCGTTATGACGTAATTAATCCTCAGGTACCTCTACAATGTAATCCAGACAGAGTAATATATCCATGGTATATGTCCAGTTATAGTAATGTATCCATGATCTCTTTCGGAGTAGGGTGTTGGCAACACTGGGCGCATAGTGACTCTGTGATTGAGTTCTCTGTGGCACGAAAGTGTGACACGAAATTTCTTAGAAAGAGCGCGTCCATATAATTTACGTCAATGCTTGTTAGGCTTTCTGCCTCCGTTATATTACTGGGCAGCCTATTGTACACAGCCGGGCCCATTACGTGGGTCAACTTAGACGATTTGGTGAGTCTTCGTGGCACTGCCGACAGCTTGTTGGCGTATCGGGTGTGGTGGGAGTGACCATCTCCCTTCTTTTCGAATGACATCAGGTTCATTCTCACATACACTGCTATCTGTAAGATCACGATGGAAGGTAATGTAAGAATCCCCAAGTCTTTAAAAAGATGTTTTGCAGAGGTGTCGCGACCTACTCGCGCCAGTAATCTCACGGCGCGTTTCTGCATACGAAAGGCACGCTGCCAGTCGGAAGAGCGACCCCACAGCTCCGCGCCGTATTGCAGAACAGAGTGCACCGTCGCGAAGTAGCACGCGCGCGCAACCTCGGCGGACACAACCCGACACACACGACTTAGCGCGAAACAGGCACTTCCCAGTTTTGCACACACCTTTTGGACATGGGTTTTCCATGTGAGGGCGCTGTCGATTTCGAAACCAAGGAAGGTGGATTCATGTGTTCCTTTAATCATCATACCGTTCACTAGGACCGTAAGAGGGCTTAATGTTCGACCTGAGAGATTAAAGTGAACGTAATGTGTCTTGCTTATATTTAGGGAAAGGCCGTTTATAGCAAACCATTCGGCAAGACGGGCCGCTGTACTATTCAACCTCTCCTCAAGCTGTTCTGGTTTAGGTGCAGTGACTATCGCAGCGACATCGTCCGCATACATTATTACATGTATATGTGCGTCATACACTGCGTCCGGAAGGTCATTTAAGAGGAGAGAGAACAGTACATTCGACACCGACGAGCCCTGCGCAACTCCTATGGCAGTTGATAACGGGTCAGATTTTGTCTTTCCATTTCCTGCATCTACTACTTGGGTCCTGTCACGCATTAGGTCCGTCAAGATATCGAGCGACGCTCCGTCAATGCCATAATGCTTCAGTTTGGCTGCAAGTACTGCATGGTCGGCAACATCAAAGGCCTTCGATAAGTCACAACATAGAACAGCAACCTGGTGATTGTGTTCGCGCGCATCCATAACACGTCTGATGATCTGTCGGACCATAGACGTAGTGGATCGTCCTGCGCGATACGCGTATTGTTGATCTGACAACACCTTATTTGATGTGAGAAATGCTGTGAGTCTAGAACTCAGACCGTTTTCAAAGACCTTTGCTATTGCCGGGATGACAGATACTGGTCTATAGCTGTCGATGTTATTCCTATTTCCCTTCCCTTTAAAGATAGGACATACCTTGCTCACCTTTAACGGTCCCGGATATGCCCCCTCTGTCAGGCACATATTGAATAATACGGCTAGTACTGGAGCTAGTGGAATGATTGCCATTCTCAAGAGCTCCATGGATAAGCCGTATATATCCTTCGACTGCTTTGGAGGTATTTGCACGGCAACAATGCGATATACTTCGTCTGCAGTGAAGGGTCGCAGTACAAAGCAGTGGTCTGCGGGCTTGCGGGTTGCCGCTAGGGTAGCCGTCGCACTACTAGTATCTGCTTTAGGGGCCCCACATGCACACGCAGCATTGAGGAATCGCAAATTCATCGCATCGACGGCTTCCTTAGGCGTGTCGAATTTTTTGCCATTGGAGTCTACCACCACGTCTGTAAAATTTATTTTTGGCGTGTTGGTTTTTCCCCTTTCTTTATTGATAACTGTCCACATTCCTTTCGATGCACTCGTACTATTATTTATCTTATTCGCATAATAATTAGATTTTTTGTTTTTAATCAGCATGTCATATTTATTTCGAAATTCGTCTAATTTTACTTGTAATTTAATGTCATTTGGAATTAATTTATGCAATTTTTCTATGTCAAATAGCAAATTTTTCATATTTTTAACATCGGGACATACCCACGATGAGTCAGATGTTCTTATTTTTTTAAATGGAAAACAGACATCATGTTTGTTAACGATGACGTTTATTATGGAAGTCGCAAGCGTCTCAGCGGACGGACTTCTATCTATAATCGCCGTCCAATCTACGCTGTCAATGGATCGGGCGAAGTTGGCGCGATTACATTGAGAAAGATCCCTAACGAGGCTAGGCGGCGGTTTTGTTAATTTCTGGTCACACCACAGCTCGCCTCGCACCGCTAGATGGTCACTCAGGTGTGTTACCACCGGAGAGGCCTGCACGGACCCGGCGCGCATGTTCGTGTACAGATGGTCCAGGCTAGTAGCAGTTGTGGCTGTGACTCGGGTGGGGAAGTCTACAATATTCCTCATATTGTTTGCTACCAACATATCTGATAATTTTTTGTGCTCCGAGTCTAATTTACCTATGCAGTTAATATTAAAGTCCCCTACAATTATGCATTCCCTATCACTTTCGCTTATTTTGTCTAGCAAACGTTCAAAGTGATCGAGGAAATCATGAACACTAATTAAATTCGTTCTATATAAACAAACAATCGTTAAGTCATACTCCATTAAATCAATCGCTGATATTTCACAAAACTGTTCCACTGATAGGGATATTAATTCTAAATTTTCGTAACATTTTAATTCATCTTTTACAAATATACAAGATCCCCCGTGTGCTTTCTGTTGTCGACAATAAAAAGATGCTAATTTAAAACTATCAATACTGACGCATTTCAATTTACTGTCCGTGAGCCAGTGCTCCGTCAGTGCAAGTACATCGCACTTTAATTCGCTACTCAACAACACTTCTATTTTTTGCGTTTTGTTATCAATAGATGCAATGTTTTGATGGCATACGGTCACTGTAGGATGGCTTCGAGATGATACATGCGTACGCGCATTCACTCGCTCACTGTCGCTGTGTGACTGCTGTTGCCGTCGCTCGCTCGCCGGTAATGCTGGTGTCAACTCCGCTCGCGCCCCGCACCCGGGGCGAGGGACGAAAGTACGTCCAATCGGATAGCTTTACGCCGGGAGGCCACGAAGTCGGCGTGTGAATCCTCTCGTACGCGCTCATGGGAATTCTTATTATGAATGCAGCATGCCTGGTCGTTTTGAGTGAACGT
Source organism: Thymelicus sylvestris (assembly GCA_911387775.1). Classification (NCBI taxonomy): domain Eukaryota; kingdom Metazoa; phylum Arthropoda; class Insecta; order Lepidoptera; family Hesperiidae; genus Thymelicus; species Thymelicus sylvestris. The sequence continues at coordinate 19,573,319 of OU426889.1, forward strand.
TTTTCGACAAAATATTCATCGCTCTTTTCTATTTTATTGAGATGATTTAAAATATTTTGTTCAGTCGTCTCCGGCCTTAACGACCACGCCTGGATATATTTTATCTGTTCTACAGTCTTCAGATCGTCGCTTATGGTTCCTGAGCCAGTCAATATTGGACGTTGTTTGTGTGTGAGAGTTCGTTTACGTTTTCCTCTGTTTACTTCTGTCCACTCAGCATCAGTGCTCTCGGCGTTTCGCATCGTTTCCACGATTCCAACATCTTGGTTTTCCGCTATCGGTGTGGCCACACTTTCAAGCGATGAGTCAGTTCTACTTGTGTAGTTGGTAGTTTTTGCAGTAGATTGTGTTCGGTTCACCTCGGATGTAATCGGCATTAGAGCATGAGACACCCGTGGTTTGTCCTTTTTTGCAGCCGTAGTCGTTGCTGTGGCCGCCATCGCGTTGATTTTTGCTTGCCGCATCGGTCGCTGCGTCGGGGCTGTCGGAGCCGTCACGGGTGAGGGAGACGGCTGCGTCGAGATCGTCTTTGCGTTGGTGGCGGCAGCTCCGATTGATTTTCTTGCGGCGACTACTGTTGGACTACCCTCCAATAATAATCTCAACTGTGTAATTTCATCAGTTTGTTTTGTTAATATTGCACTTTGTCCGGCTATTTTGGACTCAAGCATAGAAATTTTTTCATCGAATTTGGTCACTGACTTAATGAGATCACGCACTGCACTTTCTAGGCCTTTCTGCGCCATGATCAATTTAAAAATCGAGAAATACGGGACTGCACTATAGTGTGTGTGGGTGTACCCACATCTACCGTATTGCAGTATTGCACATCAGTTTTAAAATTACTCTGTTCCTTAAAAATATTATTAAATAGCGCTGTTAATCAATTCATTTTCATTTCACTAGTTTAGAAAATATGTCACGTACACTACGGTATTTCAATATTCATGAAATTTACTACGTACTACTGCCCTCTATCGGTAAAAGATTAAACTGTTCTTTTAGAAACATCAGAACAGATGGCAGCACATTAACGAAGTTTTGGTTTATGAAGGTATCGAAATTTTATATCAATTTCCCATTGACTTACTACAACACTCAGATGGAATATTCCATCTGAGCTACAACAGTACTATTATTTCTTCTGTATTACATTACAACTAATAAGTAATAGTAATAATAAGTCAATGTAATTTCCAGACATATTTTTTGACGTGATAATTAAATCGTAGTCATACAGCGCCTTAAGGCGCGGTGTGATCTCAATATTCACAAAACTAGGTTTCTTTGATGCTCGAGTATGAGGAAACCCAATGAAAATATCGCACGCAAAAAATACAGAAAAATACGCCGGGCGCATCTATGAAAAAATGTAGTGTTCCGCAAGCGAGAGAGCGGCAAAAACGAGAGAGAGACACTATCGGCTACGATCGGCGTATCGTAGCCGATGCCGTAGGCGAGACGTAGGCGAGCCGTAGGTGATCGTAGTTGAGTGGAGCGGAGCGGGGCAGGGCGGAGCGGGGCGGGGTGAAGCAGAGCTTTGTCATGACGTTGTCACGTTAAACTACCGTCCGTAAACCGACTTTACAGACAACCATTTTTCTTGTGATGCTCTGTTTAAAAAAGCAAAAAAAGCAACAACCCATAATTGTCCCACTGCTGGGCTCGGGGTCTCCTCTCACAATGTGAGGGGTATTAGGCCATAGTCTACCACGCTGGCCAAGTGCGGATTGGTAGACTTCACACACCTTCGAGAAATTTATGGAGAACTCTCCGGTGTGCAGGTTTCCTCACGATGTTTTCCTTCACCGAAGCAAGTGATAATTAACTTGTAATACGCACATAATATTTGATAAATTTTACTAACAAAAAATAACCGACTTCAAATTCTCAAAAACTACTTGTCAGATCTCGTTCAAATTTATGTGAGACCACATGACAAGCACCAGCTTTCTATTAAAAAAAGAATCATCGAAATCGGTTGACGTGATATTGAGTTATTCGTCAATTTGTCGCGCACATCTTAACACAAATTTAAGACTTATGTAGTTTTCTCATGGATGCCATTGTCAGATCTCAATAAAATTTATGTGGGACCACATGACAGCCATCAGCTTTCGATTAAAAAAAGAATCATCAAAATCGGTTCGCCCAGTCCAAAGTTCTGAGGTAACAAACATAAAAAAAAAAAAAAAAAAAAAAAATACAGTCGAATTGAGAACCTCCTCCTTTTTTTGAAGTCGGTTAAAAAATTAGAGGTGCGTGCCAGGGTTTGAACTCGGGCCCCTTCGTTCGGGAGACCAACGTTCTACCGCTAGGCTATCACTGCTTTTCCTGCTCCATGCTCTGTTTACAATATTCTAATTCCAGTCCAGTAATCCAGCGACTAGGTAGATTATTAAATTAATATCATTCAAATATTAGATAATCAGTTATATAACAGTTAACACAAAGGCAATTTAGGTATAACTGCACCGAGCAACATAATTTAACTCTACTTGTATCATTTATCACCTCATATTAGCACACATTTGAAATAAAAAAGGTACAACTCACAGGTTTTTCATGAATTACTTTAATGATTAATTGAAAAACTAAATGTACGGTGACAGTAAATGTTTTTAGCTACTATACAAAAGAAGGTACTCATGTTACACGTTCCTCATTTAGTTTATGAACTAGAATTATTTTGAACTTGTTTTCGTCCTCCTGTAAAGTGTTGATTTTTCACTTGTATCACCTATCACATGAGGCACAGAATTACACGTACAAACAGAGACCGTGCGAGCCTACTACTACGAGGGAAAATCAAAACTTACAATCCTATCCTAACATCCACAGTCCTCTTACTAACGAATAATATCTAACTGATATCCTCCTTCCCTACCGAACACCTAATAATACCACCAGGACGGCAGGACCTGCTAGCTGACTAAAGTACTGTCCTATTCGAGGTCTGCGGGCTCTGCATGCTCGTTTGCTATTACATAAAAATAATTGTAGGTTTGTAGAGGCAGCACTTGTAGAGTCAAGCTACAAAATAGACACTCACAAGAGCAACGCATATAATCTACCGGTTGTATCTCCCGCTAGCGGGCTTCCTCCTCCACACGTGACACGTCCGAGTCCACCGGAACACAATAAAATATGGGTCACTTTTCATCATCATCGATCTGGTTGAGTTGAGAGGCTTCTAAATGAAACACAAGAACGTCATGGAAATGGTTGTATTTTGGCATCCCGTTAAAAACTTAAATTACAACTTAGGCAGAAGTATATTACACGCGTCGGTCGCCACTTATCAAAATATAAATAAACCAAAGGCCTGTACAAACTGTGCCGAAGTGGCACACACCCACACACACGCGATGCGACGCAACACTCAACACACACTCACACATATACACATCTACTGTTTCAGTTCTATTATTCATAAAAATATATTAATAAATTCGTCAAAACATTTTGTATAATTAATTAAAATAATCTTTTAAGTAAATACGTACATAATGTCCTTAGGTACCTACAATCTAGTTTAATTATATATTAAAAAACAATTCTGTAAATATACCAAGTACCTGAGTACCTACCTATAACATTATTTGTGTACTGTGACGTTACCCTAGCAACTATTTACCCACTATGTCAATATTTGAACAGTTTAAATATACTCTAGTTTTAGCCTCTTGACTGCAGGGTGCGGTACATTAGGACACAAGTTAGGTTTTAATAAATTAAACAACTTCAGTCCCCAATCTCCATGCTTTAAGCATAGGTTTTGTTTACGGACTAGCTAGTTACTTCGTTAAACATAGAAACACCTTGCTCCACAGTATAATATTAAGTATGACAGTGAAACGGACTTGTACGTGAATCGCACTATTATAAAATTTACATAATATAGGTACCTCGAGGATCCGTGTCTTGCGGGGGGCAGGAGGGGAGCAATTGCCCCCCCCCCCCCTTGACTTTGTCTTGAGTATGTCTCTACTTTTGTCCATAAAAGGTAAAGTAAAATACCTAAGGGTATTTATTTGCACGGATTCTAAGGAGTTTACACCCCCTAGGCCCAAATTATTTATTTGCCCCCTAACTAGGCCAGAAGATACATAGGTAGGTATGCATATAACAGCACACCTGTGACTTTGTATTTGTACATACGGACAATTTATTGACACCTATCTTGCACATAGCAGAGCTGGTAGGTACTGAATTAGCTCAGGAGACGAAATATCATTACATATTACACGTACACAAAGAGGTATCATTAACATTAAGTACACGAGAGCCAGGACGGGGCAGATCGGCAGGTCGGCAGGTCGGCAGGTCGGCAGGTCGGCAGGTCGGCAGGTCGGCAGGTCGGCAGGTCGGCAGGTCGGCAGGTCGGCAGGTCGGCAGGTCGGCAGGTCGGCAGCCGACGCGGACGGCGGTCGTTACGGAGGACGGTAGTGCAGCTGCCCGGCGCCCCCCGCGCCCCCCGCTCGCTCTACCGCTGGTAACCTGAGAACATCCCTCATCATTACCCACCGCCTCACCCACACTCTGCCACCTCCCACCGCCCCTCACCACCACCATGTACGTAACCTATCACCAAGTAAAAGATCGAAGCAAAAGAGTAAAGTACCACGTCAACTCTAAAACTTAATTTTTATTAAAAATGGAGGTAATCGGGTATATGTATGTTTGTTTTGCAAAATATTATTGGTCACGCCAAAAGTGGCATTACTCTATGAATGCATTTGCCTGATCCCGCCAAAATATTCGTAGTAATCGCACCTCGTTTTCCGCCACATTTTCTATAGATTCTATTATCTAAAGTGCGGCAAACCTTTCGTTCGCTTTTCAAATTCCCATCCCTCTTTCTCTCTTTCTGGCAAGCGCACTTTTAAATAGCGGATTTGCTATCACACCGTGGAGTTTGAATTTTGAAATAAGAAAAAATAATGAATAAAAAACCAGGCCGCATCAGGCCACGCACAGTGTAGGGCTCCGAAGTAGTAAGTTTATCGACTATTACTAATTAAATTAACTACTTTATGCTAACATAGTCGTGATAGTTTTCCTTGTAAATTCATCATAAAACCTATTTTTGAGAATTTTTCACTTATTACTGTGAAGTGCAATAGTGAACCTAATAGAACGAAAGAACAAGGGAAGAATAGAGACAATGGAGTAGCCGCCTAGCCGTCGACGCCGCTAATACCGCACCAGACATGAAGACCAGGTTAGTGTGCTTACCATCCCTCCAAATAACCCTTGACTTCTTCCCCCCGCAAGCTAAACCGCCCGCTTAACCAGCCGACAACCATTAAAGGTATTAATTTGCCCCGCATCCACCAGACATTAAAATACGAGATCGAATTTTTGGGAACTCGTGTAAATAAATAAAGCATATTTCGCAAACGGTAGCTGAGAAATAAAAAAAAAAAATATCCCCACTTTACGTGTTGCGGAAGTGCCCTAAAATTTTTTTTTTTTTAATTTTATTCTGTCAGTATGCGAATCATGGTAGTATTGATGTCGCATAATGTCCAATGTCCCGTAGTTGGTTGATCGAATCTGCTGAGATGTGAATCATCGTAGGGCCTTACGAGAATCAGTATAGTACCTACCTACCTAACCTGCCTACTTAAACCCTGATGACGTCACCACGAGAATAGCATGACGAAGAAATTTTATGAGTCATAAACATAAAGTCGCAAAACTGATTCCAATATTCATTTATGTTTGCAAGATAAAAGTGAACAGGTTTTGACTAAGGGCGTGTGCCTGCCTTCCCAGACCTAGTCGCCTCTTACCATCAGGTGGAGGTTGGAACTGCAGTCCGGGTGCAGACTGCAGACACACTGCGGACGCCCATTAATAAAACCGTTAAAGAAGGGGCGGGGGTGTGTGTGTGTGTGTGTGAGAGATACATACGATTTCGTCTGATCGGTGTTGTGAATAATAATAATAATAATAATATACGCTTACACACTCATACCCCCGCAGTAGGTTATAGTGTCGCGGGTGGCATGGACGACACATATGTACAATATAAGTCACAATAACACCCATGAGTCCCATGACCCGAGTACAAATATTTATCTGTCACATAAATATCTGGGTCATCAAATATACTGAAAATAGTAAGCCACGGAAGATAATATTTGGTAATTTTCCACCCTGCCCAAACGTTAACTAAAAGTCATGACATCAAATAATTGACTAACGCCTCAACTCAGAGTCACACGATTACTTTAGGTAATCGCTCTTTAGTAACGAATCACCATACAAATTCTCTACTAAGCAACGATTTATGCAACCATTAGTGACTCTGATTTGGGGCGTAAGTATATCAGCTAAATCATGACCAAACTTAAACCTAACTACTAATAAAATTAGGGAACAATTTGTATCGTCCTGAAATTGGTACCTATTTGTCATCTGAACACCGCCTCGCTTTAGGTTCCGTTGTGAAATTCAGTGGAGTGTTTGCGTCGTTGTTACAAAATTAGAATATTCACGTGAACGTGCCCCACTCCACTGATAGCCGAGTTTGTACATGTATTACGTTACGTCACAGTGCAATAAACCATGGAATCACACCTTACGCTTGGGGCATTTTGTGAAGGCGTTAGTAGTCAGGTGGATTACCTTCAATGAATCCAGAAAGTCTAAAATGCCAGATTCTAGACGTAGTTAATAATAAAATGATGCAATAACCACAGACAGAGGTAAACATTTATTAGCAGAAAGTGAAATATAGTGGAGCGGTGTAAGCGAGCTGCGAGTCGCGAGATAAGGCGAGGCTTGAACAAACACAACGCAACACTGTTGGCAGTTACGTTACGAATGTAAATACGACGCCGTGCGCCGTGCGCCGTGCGCCGTGCGCCATCCAACCGCAAGGAAAAGAATATAGTTAGATAGGTACAGATTGTGCAGTAAGCGAACAGGGTGCAGCGAGCAGTGCCGACTGCATGCCGGGCCAGCGTGGAGGGTGCGCCGTGCGGTCTGGATGAGGGATTACCAGGAGGTCTGACAGCATTTTAACATTTGCTTTAATGCGTCCCGATCGTAGGATGACTTTATTAATCTTATTATTTCATCTAGAAGAATGAGCAAGGAATGTAGATGTAACCTCAAATTATGACGTTACAAGTATCGAATGGAATCATGATGAAAACATGTTAAATATAAATCGATAACAGAGTAACCGGCATAGCTTCGGCTGGATGTTAGTAAGAAAAGAAGTTCGGAGTCACTGTTGAGCGAGACTAGCGGGAGAGAAGATCAGAAGACAGGCCGATCGATGCTGATGGTACTTACATGTCGGAGTGGTGTCTGGCGGGCAGCAGCAGCAGCGGCGCGCCCCCCGCGCCCCCCGCGCCGCCCCCCGCGCCCTCCACCGCCGCGTACAGCGGAGGCAGCACCTTGTGCGAGTGTGCCTCCACTGCGGACACCACATGCGTTAGACCGAGCTCACTCCACGGCCCCACCAGACCTACTACTACCACGCTACTGCACTACCTACCCGTGAGGCCTCCCGCGCCGCCCGCGCGCGCCACCCCGCCGTGGCCTCCTCCCATGCTCTTGGGCTTGCGCTTCCTGGTCTGGATGCCGTCCTTCTTCATGCTGAGCGGCCGGTTCACCTGCGGACGAGACGGCGCGATCAGTCACGGCGGGAAACTCCTCGTAATCTCCCGCCACGCGCTCCTATCATCCTTTAAACAAGCGTATCTACGCGAGGAGATAATTGATAAAAGATTATTTATCTCATTATGAATATGCGTGGTCGCAATGATAATTCTCTATCAGTCGGTAGCCCCGGTCGCGTTTATCTCGCGAGATTAGATGAGACCCTGTGTTTTGATTTTTTATACAGGCCCAATGTTTGCCGAGGAGTTCCCTGATAACTGCGACTGCACGAGCTCCGATTAGATACCTGCTCTGCGTCTAATCAACGCATCGTAATCGATGCACAATCACCGGCACCGGCGCCGCGGCGCGTATCGCGCTATCTGTGATACACACTATCGCATCGTCTTCGTTCATTGAGGTAAACTTAACGGCCTCCCTGGCACGGCTCGGGCACTCACGTTGTGCAGCTTGTAGTAGAGTCCGCAGGCGTTGCAGACGGGCTCGCCGCTGTTGTTGCGGCGCCACAGCGTCGTGTTGGAGGTGCGGCAGTTGGCGCACGTCACGCCCACGCGCCGGTTGCCGTTCGTCGGCTGCGGGGCATACGAGTACAACTGATTTCATTGACATTTCATTTGTAACTTGCAACTTTTGTGATGGCAATAAAAAAACAGGTAATAATATTCCATTTAACAGTTATGTACGATGAGCATTATATGAGGAAGAGTGTCAGTATAAACATGTAAGAGATGCACCAGAAGTGAGGTTACCAGCGCCTGCTGCGGTTTCGTCTTCTGCCCCTTGAGCGGCGGGCGGTTGACGCCGTTGATGCGGGTGTAGAGGCCGCACGCGTTACACAGGTAGTGGCCGGTGCCGTCGCGGCGCCACAGCGGCGTGGTGGCCGCCGCGCAGTTCACGCACTCCTTCACCTCGCCCATGCCCGCCATGCCTGCCGGTGCCGACAGGGAAGGACGATCACATTTGTCCATTCATCACTTAGTGTGAACCAGTGACTTTGGATATTTAATCGAAAAAGAAACAAGGACTGCATTAGACCAGAAATACGACGATGACCTTACTCGAAGTACAGAGCTGGAATGGAGAGGGAGGTGCACTCACTGGGGTCGAAGCCGTCGTCGATGGGCAGCAGGTTGTGCGGCGGCCAGGGCTGCGCGGGGTAGCTCTCCACCAGCAGCCCGCCCTCGTAGCCCGACACCGGCACGTACTCCACGCCGCCCCCCTGGCCCAGGTAGTGCTCGCCGCCCACCTTGTACTGCACCGCGTTGCCATGCGTGTACAGCGTCACCTGCACATCCCACAAACAAACAGCGAATCAGCACCCGTAGCGAACGTCGAGACACTTCTCCCGGAAATGTAATGCAACGGAGAGATAGTTACCTGCTGCGAGTTAGGACTGGGCGGCGCCTCGTACTCCGCCTGCGACTGCGGCACCACCGAGCCGTACACGACGTGCGCGCCGCGCGCGTTCAGCGACGACGACGACAGCGTGGGGTCGCTGCGGTACAGCAGCTGGCCTGGTGGCGAGTCGTCGCCGCGCCCCGCGCCGCCCGCGCCCCCCGCGCCGCCCGCGCCCGCGCCCGCCACGCCGCCCGCGCCGCCCGCGCCGTACAACGTCAGCAGCTCCTTGTTCCCGGGGTAGGTGGGGTACGCGCCGCCGTACTGCGGGCTCTGGCCGGCGTAGTACCCGCCGTGCACCGACGTCACGGGCTGCAGGCTGGCGTACGTCGTGGGCCGCGGCTCGCCCTCGCCGCGCGACTCGTACTTCACCTGCACGAGCCACATGGACCACGGTCAGAACGTCACTCAGCGATAAGTGGACTTCCCTCCGAGCCGTAGGGGTCGAAACCTCCTTTGGTAGCTGTTAATGTTTTGCAGTGTCCAAACCCTGGCCACTTGATAAACTTCCAACTAGGAGGCCATTTTATTAAAATGAAATACTAAGGACTCTTTCGGCTGCATCGGCGCATAATTTTGGGATGAAGCTGTTATTGTGATCTTTAGTTTTTCAAACATTCTGCCCAAAATTTGACAGTGATCGCTACGCCCAACATCGTACCTACGACATCTACAACCAACCTTAAGTCATTTGTATACCCAAGCAGCATATAGCATACATACCTGCTGGTAGGCCACGCCGACCGCCTGCTGGTTGGTGAGCGACGTGGTCTGGATCATCTCGAGCGCGCTGGAGGCGGCCACCTGGTCGGCCAGCGCGGCACCGTAGCGCCCGTCCTCGCCCGCGTACACCTGCAGCTGCTCCTTCTCCTTCTGCAGGAACGCGTCCTGCGCGTGCTCGTCCGCCTCGCCCTCCTGCGTCACGATCACGTGGTGCGGCGCGCCGTAGCGCAGCGCCAGCCCGCCGCGGTAGGGCGCGCGCGGCGGCGGCCCGCGCGTCCCCACACCCGCGTACTGCCCCTGCGCCCGCTTGTCCTGCTGCGGCGGCGGCGGCGGCGGCGCCCCGCGGTACGGCTCCTGCTTGAAGGCGAGGTAGCGCGCCGTCTCCGCTTCCGCGTGCCGCAGCCTCTCCTCGTCGTACTGCCGCTCCTCCCGCGCGTACTGCTCGTGCTCCAGCGCCTGCTCCGGCGGCTCGTCCTTCACGCCCTCGTCCCCCGCGTCCCCCGCATCCCCCGCGTCCTCCGTGATGTGGCCCGCCGTCGTGATCGTGCGCAGCGCCCGCCGCGACGTGATCACCGACTGCTGCTCGGGCTCGCCCCCCGCGCCCCCCGCACCCCCCGCGCCCCCCGCACCGTCCGCCCCTAGCTCGGCCGCGCGCTCCTCGTTCTTGACCAGCTGCAGCGCCTCCCCGTGCGCCTCCTCCCGTTGCTGCTCGTCCGCGCGGGCCATCGACACGCTCTCCATACCTGGCCGGGACAGAAGAGGTTTCACCTCAGTTGGTACTATTGTAAACTGTAGACAGAACGCGTCATTTGATAAATTTAAAACGGAACTGTTCGGAGTGGACGTGACGCATTTAGGGCTCCGCGTCGGATGGTGTGGCGGGTTTTCCGTAGCAGTGCCGAGCAAACAGCGGAGGCTTTGAACCGGAAGAGCGGGCGGAAGTACAAATAGGGTCCGAGCGGCCGCGGCGCGGCGCCGGCGCCGGTCTCGCCTGACAACTGACAACAGCTATGAGCCCGACGAGCGACGAGACGATGAACTCATGTGTATAATTTCACCAGCGGAAAATAAATACCAGAGAGCGATCGACTTCTACGACTGTGTAGAACAGATTTAAAATTCAAGAAGTGTGGTTGTCAGGGGGCCACTGCATCCCAGATTTTATAGAAGACTGCAATCCTACTAACTGGAGAATTTCGGGCAATTTCCTCAAAAAAATTTCAAGGCTTCCATTCGCTCAATGAATTTTATGTATTTAATTTAATTTAACCCCCGTCACCCTGCTACAACGCTACCCACATTGTGGTGAAGGTGGAGAACTGACTTCGCCGACAATGAATAACGACAGTTCGCCTCCAAGCTTAAAACGTCATGTTTGCATCCTAAATTAATTTAAGGTATAGTCGGAGGTATGATATCCGGCGCGGTGTTTGTCCTGCGGCGCGGCGGCGCGGGCGATAGCGGCCGCGGCCTACATCTCTGATAACGACTTTATTCATGCGGTGTTTATGGAGCTGCGCCCGCGGGACCATCCGTCTACGTCGCCCTGCCTCGCCCCTCGCCCCTCCCCTCCCTCCGCCTCGCACTGCACCTCGTTAAACAAACTCGTCTGTTGTTTACCGAACCAACGTTCCAGCTCACTGCCAGCCAACAAGCCAGTTGATTTTAAAAGGGGCTCCAACTTGGAGTCCCAGCCGACCTTCCCTGCTCATGTCGCACCTGCCGAGCCACGGACGTACTTGTAAATCTCGTTAAGTTATCCTATTCCTATCGTTGACTGACCTGAATCATCCAACATAAAACCACCCGTTCGTTGCTACAAACCTTCTACTAGAAGAAATCGTGCAAATGCAAAATGCAATGTTGTAAACTAATATTTTCGATTGTAGAGTCGGAGAGCCAGCCTAGGTAGTAAAGTGGGGTCCCGGACCCGGCTTCTACTTGAACTACAACTGCTACGTGTTAGTTTAGTTTAGTTTAATGACGACGACATCCATACCAGATGCTCGGCAGCTCGCCTGGCTGCAGCACGCAATCGTCTCAAATTGACAATCAACTGACCATTGTACAACAATATTGTGCTTGCCGTGCGGCCATGCGGCCACGGAGACATAATGCAAGTTGTTCGCGAGAATGTTTTACTTGTGAGCATTACATTTTGTGATGAAACGCGTTTTATGGCATTCTCAACTTATAAAGTCTTCATCTACCCGGGCAAGTTGAATCTGTTCCTATTACGTCTAGTGGGCTATGTGCTCTGATCATGCCCTGCTGGCTGCTGCCCGCCTGGAGAAGGATCGTCAGGAGCTGCTGTTCAATGTAACAATGTTCCGTCTTCTTTTTCATTGTTTGTAATTTAATGCAGTCATCTTGTTAGCTACATTAAATAACGTGAAAACAATATTCACAAAATGTACAAGTGATACTTCGGATATCTGTCTACGCCAGCTACTCAACCTGCGGCGGCGCCGGACTTTTTTGATTGGTCCATTTGGTGTTACTTCATTTGAATATTAATTTAATTTAAATTAAACCACTGCTTGTGACTACAGACACTGCAAAGTTTGTGAAACGTCAGGAAATGCCAATATTTTTTAAATACCCGATGGATCCGTTCAAAAATGTTTAATTCAATTTGTAACAATCGCGAAATCCTAAGAAATTATAGCCTGATTTGTTTTTCTGCGACCCGCGACACCACGACTAATGCGTGTTTGTGGCCACTATGGAAAAAAAGATTGATAACCAATGGTCTACAGTGTACACTACACGGTCGGACACTAGCGCAGTTTCCCAAGATAAAAGATAGGATTCGAGTGATTTCGGGAATTTTCTCCTTATCCTTGAGCCTAAACCAACCCCCCCCCCCCCCCTGCCGGCTGCCAGCTGCCCCACTGACTGCTGTAGTGTAGACGAACGGTCCCTTCTGTTAGAGATCGCTCTACCACCAACGTGCATCGTCTCTACCATCAACGTTGTTAAGCAACTGTCGGGCTACCACTGAAAGTGAGTGAATAAAACTGAAATTGAAGTGAATTGTTTCTTGCTTGATCCGGTCGCAAATTCACAATGTTGCAATTTTGTTGGATGTTGCCCTCCCGTCGGTTGTATCCGGTAGGAGTACCTAAATGGAATAATTTAAAATTCCACAAAGTATTTTCTAATTCAATTCATTTTCTAATTCAATTCATTTTCTAATTAATATTTAAATGTGAAAGGAATAAAGTAACGACGACGTAAATAGTGTTCTTTCGCATGTGTCGCTAAATTGGTTCACTACCAATAATTTAGTATTAAATGCAAAAAAACTAAATGTGTAGAGTTTGTACTACCTAATGTTAAAAAAGTCAACAAATCTCTCAAAGTGAATAATGAAACATTGCATATGGAGGAATCCACGGACTTTTCAGGGGTGCCCTTAGATAGTAAACTTCAGTGGAGCCCACATATAATAAATCTCGCGACTAAACTCGAACTAGAAGAATGAATCAATTAGTTACGCCTTCGTTCCGATTCTTCTTCGTTCCGTTCCTTTACTTAGTAAAGTGCAGCGATCTTTCATAGGGCTTGGTTTATAATTATATAAACGGAACCCTTATAGTTTCGTCATGTCCGTCCGTCCGTCCATCCGTCCGTCTGTCCGTCTGTCCGTCTGTCCGTCGTCGGTCCGTCTGTCCGAAGCAAAGCGCCGAGACCTTTAGTGCTAGAGAGCTGTAATTTGGCTTGGATATATATATATATATATATTTCTTAAAACTTCAGAATCGTAGTATTTTAATATTGAAACAACATTTTTTTTCAGGGTACCCCCCCTACAGGTGCTCACGTTGAGTATGATTTTTTATTCGTTACGTACCCTGTAATGTGGGGTATCATCGAAAAGGTCTTTCAAAAATATTATGGGTCTTCCAAGATAATTTTAGGAATTAGGGGTCCGTTGGCGAAATATTTGGCTTTAAAATGATAATTTTGGTTAGAGTCAAGTCTCCCCCCCCCCCCCCCCCCTGCTGGGTAAACGGTTGGAGTTGGACAAGTGAAAAAATTCTCAAAAACAATTTATATGATGAATTTACAAGGAAAACCATCACGGCTATGTTAGCATAACTAGTTAATGAGTAATAGTCGATAAACTTACTACTTCGGAACTCTACATTGCGCGTGGCCTGACACGCACTTGCCCGATTTGTTGTATTGATAGATTTTATATAAGACGTACAAAATAACTTAGAATTACAACCTGCTTAAATCAAATCATAATATTTAATGACGCGGTACACCTAGTTATTATTATTAAATTGGTACTCCTATTCTGTCATGCTTTTCACGCTTTTCTGTATAAGAGCCTCCCATGGCGGCCGGAGGAACCTTCCTGACAGACTTGTTACGTAACTATACTAACTAACGTAACTAACTTTAAAGTATACAAGATATTAACAATATTTATTTTAATTTTTTTCAAAATACGGAGAGTATTTCATTCACTATGCAAAGTTCCATTCGCCTAAACCAACTATTAAAACACTTTTGACAGTCTTGATCCGTTACGTCCGTAATTACGACTTCGTAGGCGGCCACGGCCTCTTCAGCACCCGAGAAAAATTCCCTTTTATTTTTTCCTTGATTATCGGGAACAAAAAGAAATCACAGGGAGCTAAATCAGGACGGTACGGTGGATGGGGCAAGGTTTCAACACCGGATTCCTCAAGAAACGCCTTTGTTCTGTGGGACGTAGGTATGTGACTGTGATTCCCCGAAGCCCAGTCTTTGATCTCCTCGTTGGAAAACTTTCGGCAATGCCACTGTTGTATACCATTCCGAGTTAACAGATCTATGATTTTCCAACATTGTTGTCGACACATGCCCGCTGCGAGAAAAATACTAGCCACCATTTTTTTACCAACGTTACGAGGTCTTTGCAGTTTGTCGGCAACTTTCCTTCTGAAAAAACCCGCTGACGACTCTCTAATTTTCCGGATCATATTGATAAATCCACGTTTCGTCGCCTGTGATGATTTCCGAAACACGTCTTGACGTTCCGTTTTCAAATCGTAGACGCATTTCGCGGCACCAATCCACACGGGCCTGTATTTCAGTGTCTGAGAGCAAACGCGGGATCCAACGACAACGAGGAAGCTTTCTTCCTCACTCCAAGATGCTAATGCAAAATAATGTTAACGCTCCCCGAACTAACGCCAAGAATCTTCTCGATGTCCGAGTAGGTAAGTAAGTAATTCGTGGGTCTTCTCGCACCATTATTTCAATAGGCAGTCCACACACATTTTCTGCAGTTACTGCCGTTTGTGGGCGACCACTTCTACGGTCATCTTCGAAGTTTGTTTTACCCCTTTTTAATTATTCATTGAACCATCTAAAAACTGTTGCTCGAGATGGGGCAGACTCCCCTAGCGTTGATTGTAATAGATGAAGGCTAAGTTTTTCAGTTAAACCAAAAAAATCATAAAATAGCGTTCGCGGTTAAGCTCCATTGTTGCAAAGAAAAACGCGGAAACGCCGGGAAGCCGGGAACCGTCCTAGTTAAATGACTGGAACATCATATTTTTTAAACCAGCGACCTGGCTATTTGCGTTCTATTTTTAAATAAATTTGCTTTTAAAAAATATATAACTAATACAGATGCGTTAGATTTTTAAATTACGAGCATCTCAAAACTTATTGAGTGACCTACGTATAGACGACGACGGCGGAACATGTTGAGCATGAAATGTGAAAGGTTTTGCAACGAGCCGTCATTTTTTTTTCTATTAAGAATATTAACAAACTGTTGGTTTATTTGGATATTAATGAAAATAAAACTTTTATCACATTTTCTGCGGCAATTCGTTAAGTGCGTCCAGTTCCGGAAATGCTATATTATTTTTGTTTTCCCTCTTTGTAATGTACGATTGACGAAAGAAATATATTTTCTTTCTTGTTTTCTTTCTTTAACAACGACACAAACCGATTTACCTACTACAGGCCGTTCTCTTAAACATGACATAGTAACACAACAGGTCCAACTTGTAGGTACATGCGATCGCTACAAAAATACTAAGTATATGTATAGACCAACTTTATAAAAATTAAAGTTTTAGGACACTATTAAAATATTATTGGAGGGGCGAGTGGCTGAACAAGATTGGTGTTTTTGTTTAGTTGTCATTGCAAAATGATGTTCGTCTTTATCTTAGCGTATCTTTTAGATACCTAATCTAGGAGCTAACAAAATAAAGATGTGTTAGCAAAGCAGCATGCCTTCAGGAGCTCCTCACCGCGGGGGGGCGGGGGCGGGGCGGGGCACCGGGAACGCGAGGGTGTGATGGATGTGTCAAAACTTACCTTAAAAATCGGCGCTCGGAGTCCTGCACTGGATTGAACTTGGGATTATGGACTATTCAACTATGGAGCGAGTGGAGCATCGCTCCGTATCACTATCACTCACGGAATCGTCAAATCGAATGTTATCTGTAGTGTAGCGGCGGTGGGGCGGCGCGGGGCGCGCGGGGGGCGCGGGGGGCGCGCGGCGTGCGTGTGTGCGTGTGTGCGCACGGCCTCCGCTGTGTGCGGGCGCGCGCTGATTGGCCGCCGCTTTCCACGATTTTCAGTCGCTCCCGTCGACGTTCTCTTTTTTACAATTTTCAGGGTACCGTGGGCTCGGCGCGGCGCCCGCATAGCCCGCGGTAGGCACTAGGTACGCATGTAGCGATGGTGCTACGGCTTACACATGTTGCTTACAAAAATGATCCACCTTAATCGTTAAATCTTTATTTGCCAGATTTCTACTGTACCTCTGCCAATTTTAAACTAACACAAACGAGATTGTTATCTATGATGCACCTAAATAAGACAAAGATTTTGTAATGCATTCGGCTGCATTACTATACACCTTATTTATTATATTGCATTATAATACACCTAAATAAGACTAAGATTTTGTAATGCAGCCGAATGATTTGGAAGAAGTGTAACTAAGATTCCATTTCGTTTGAATAAATTTTTAGTTGCCTATCTACATTTTAAGGTTATTCACACTTCACCTTTGATTGCCCTGAAAAGCAGTGCAGGATGAAAGCAGGCTAAGTGCATCTTGATGCCGCCGATTCGTGTCACTGTGCAAGCGTCACTGGATCATAAATGTACGTAAAAGGAGAGTATACTCCATTATGACGTGTAGCAAGCATACTGAACATGATGCCACACGGGCTTTGTTTCAACGTATAGCCCTTCGCTTTAATCGATCACTTAAGGTAGAAAAAGCACTTGGCAGGAGAATAGAGCAAAATGTAGAGTCTGGTGGTCGTAGGTCCCACTTGCTGTAATGCAATAGGTACGTCCTCGTTTGCTACCCGGGCCGCTTTTTTTGAAACCTCCGAACAATGTAAATAACGTTTAAATTGTAAGGCGCCCACGATGGCCGTTGTGTTGAGGTGGGCGTCGGGGGCGTCGGGGGCGAATATCGAACCGCGTCCGAATTGTCTTATCTGCACTCTAGTAACGTTTATCTAGACAACTTTAAAACTGTTTTCGTGACAAATCGAGACGTGTGGTACCTACTAATAACAATATGCTACGAATACACTCGCCGGTGTAAAGTTAAAGGACAGCGCTAGCTAGATACAACACGGAGCTCCCGCTAGGATAGTAGGCACTCGAGATATAAGTATCTAATTGTAGAAAATAATCAGCTGAAAATAAGATAATTGTATGTGAATGGATAAAGCAGAGAAGATAACATGTGGTGGCGTCCGCGGGGACTGTCCTGATTACCGTTCAGATACAGCCAGCCGTGAGCCAGCGCCGCGTCGTGCGCGTGCCGTCGCCGCGTCGTGCGCGTGCCGTCGCCGCGTCGTCGCCAGCGGCCAGGTGGAGACAGTGATCCCTTCAGTCACCCCGTGCTTTACCTTATGTTTGTCTTAATAACTATCATATTAATCTTAAGAGAATATTTAGGTTTACCCTATTGGTAATCACGCCTCATCTCAGAAAAAGGAGCATAGGAGCAGGTGGACTGACGAGCTGAGGAAGACACTGCAGGCATCCGCTGGATTCAGAAGGCTCAGGACCGGTCAGAGTGGCGCGAGTTAGGGGACGCCTATGTCCAGCAGTGGACCTCCAAAGGCTGATGGATGGATGGATGGATATTAGTAATCTATAATGAACAGATACGTGTAATCTTTTTAACTGCAATGATAGTGAATAAAACAATCGGAGAAGATTAGGCTTATGGATAGGTCCATAAATGAATTGATGGGTAATTTGGGGTCAATTCCAGATAGATTTTTTTAGATTATGGCGTTAAGAAATTCACAACCCATGTCTCGACAGCTGGACATTGGAAGGATCTAAGTCCAGCTACAAGTTTAACGCCGGAGTAGATTCCTGGCAATAAGCGGTAAGCCGAGTCAATCCCCGAATTTATGCCAATAATTTGTAGCCGAGTTCTAAATCAATAATTACATTTACGACAGTTCAATAACAATAAAATGGCGATAAGGATAATGCGCTGAGGACCGTATCTTATCGCGGCTTACTTGAGACATCGATCATCGCTCTAATTACTGACGCGGACGCGACCACGGCATGCGGCACTGGAATATTACCCAGTTCTGATGGTCGAAAACCATCGCATTTTAGGTGCATTCTGTGGCCGCTTCCACGATATCGTAGGTTCCACCTTAAGAAGATGTTTAATCCGTTAGTTCTCCAGCCCCCAGCCAAAACAAGAAGAAAAATGTAAACTTACACCATACATCGGCCTTTACAGCTTCACGCGTTCTGAAGGGTGAGCTTGGAAAGGCTCAGCCGAGAAATATTTTTTGCGGGTAGGGAGGACTAGTTCACCCCCTTCGAGAAGGAGGAGTTGCAACCCTCGTCAGGGCACCCCGTGGGGCCCGTGGGACCCGTGGGGCCCGTGCTGGTGTGGTGCCGGTGCACCTGAGTACCTATGTCATATGTGTGTATTGGTAAATAAGCGTTTAGTACCTATTGTTTGCTTCTGTGTGACCAGCAGATGCAAACTGCAGATAGCCGAACACTCGATAGCTATCGATGAATCACAATCAACGAGTCGATCTTAATAATATTATCAATAGAATTTAGGCACCGATTGCTTATCTACCATCATACATCATACTGGTAGAGGCCTCGACGCGGTTCACGCACATTTCAACCTTGGTACCTACATTTGCTTTATTATTTTCCAGTTCGTGAGTGTTACTGCGTCGCAGTTAATCTGCATAGCCTAAAGCTATTCGATAAGTTAAAAACAGATCTATAATGGTACTTACATCAATAAAATTTACTCACACTGCTTAAAATTTCAAAATGATTTAAAGGGAATCTTAAAAGCTCCGATTATAAACTATTTTATCTCAGTTAACGTAACACTGACGTGATATTGGTTTCTAGTCAAAGATATTCAATATTATTGTTTCTAGTAGATACTCAACTACTTAAATTACTTAAAATTAAGAAAGCGATGAAACAGTCGGGGATTAGGTATCATGAAGGGTAGCATATGAGGTATTAGATTAGCACAAATACGATGCATGGATGTGAATATATTTATTTTATTTATTTATTTATTCACTCTTTATTGTAAACCTAAAAAACTAGATTACAATGGGCGGACTTAATGCCTGATATGGCATTCTCCACCAGTCAACCCTGGGTGATAGTTAAAGGTTGCGGTAGGTGCTAAAAAATAAATAAAAATGTATAGATACATACGTTTATAAATACATGCATACAAATATACATCCCTACAAATATAATAAATAAATTAAATATTATACATATAATTATTATATATATAATATATATATATATACATACATACATAATACATAAAACAATAGTTTACATACTTTATGGCAAATTAATCTAATAGCGTGTGATAATGTTCGCGAACTAGTTTCTTAAATTTCCACAGGGTCGAGGCCTTTCTGATATTTACGGGAAGAGCATTCCAGAGCAGGACCGCCCGAAACGTAAAGGAATAATTAAAGAAACCAGTGTTAGATGGTGGAATATGAAGCTTTAAATTTGATGAAGAACGTAGTACTTTGTCATGAGTGTCACAAACGTACTGAAACTTTTCCTTTAAATATGACGGAGAAGAAACATTATTTATAATCGAATAAAGTAAAAACAGAATTCTGGAATTACGCCTCTTGCGAATAGATAGCCATTTAAGTTGGCGGCGATATTCAGAGATGTGATCATACTTTCGCAGATTGAAAATATATCGGATGCAATTGTTTTGAAGGCGTTCCAGCTTATTGAGAAGTTCTTCGCTAAGGTCTGGGTAACACACATCACCGTAATCAATTAAGGGAAGAACAAGAGATTGGATGAGCATAAGTTTCGTCTTGAAAGGTAAAAAGTGTTTAAATCTGTAAAGTGAATGCAGCGCAGCATTCACTTTTTTGCTAATATAATTTATCTGTGGGCGCCACGTTAGAGAATTATCAATCAGCATGCCTAGATTCTTGACAGATTGGCTTAAGGGGATAACATCGCCGTTGTATAAAATAGAGGGTAGTGAAAGATGCTCCACCTTAGCCAACATTCGCGCACTGCCCACCAGTATCGATTGACATTTAGAAGTATTAACAGCAACCCCATACCGAAACGACCAGTTAAGCAAGGCTTCCAAATTTTCATTCATTTCACTAATGGCCCTGTGAAGATTTTCGACCTCAGAGTGAATATATAACTGTAAGTCATCGGCATACAGATGGTACGAACAACTGAAAGAAGAAGAAATGGAGTTAATAAATAAGGAAAAGATGATAGGAGAGAGTATACCACCCTGCGGTACACCACTGTCAAGATTAGCCCATTCTGAGCATTGCTGCCCAGAAGTAACTGCTTGCTGGCGACCGCGAAGATAATTTGTAAACCATGACAGGGCTGCAGGAGACAATTGTAAAAAGGATAATATGGAAATAAGGATTTCATGGTCGACTGTGTTGAAAGCATTCGAAAAGTCTACCAGCACCAACACTGTCACTTTTTTGTTGTCCATAGCCTTCCTTAAGTCATCAGTCACCTTAACAAGCGCAGTGGTGGTGCTGTGACCGGGACGAAATCCAGACTGGTATGAACTCAGCAGGCTATTCGAAGAGATGAATTTAGATATTTGCTCGTGAACACAGATCTCCAAAACTTTTGAAAGGAAAGGGAGAACAGAAATTGGACGAAAATGACTAGGAAGTATTGGATTTTGTATTTTGGGTAAAGGACGTACAAGGGCCTTCTTCCAGACTGTAGGATATTGTCCTGATGTGAGACTAAAATTTACAATATGAGTTATGACTGGAAGAAGACTTTCAAGAACGGTGACAATCATTATCCTATTAACGTCATCACAACCAACAGCCCTGGATCGAATACTTAAAACAGCCTTCTTAAATAATATATATATATATATATATAATATAATGTAATAAGAAACAATTTCGTCTCAACATTGAGCTCCTCTCTTCAAACTCCATAAGTTACAAGAAAGGAATCAATAACGGGTTGCCATTTGCCATCCAACAAGAAAGAAGAAGTTATATCTAGACCAGGTACGTTCAATAGATGCAGCTTTCGCCCCATGGAGAGATGATCTTTGATTAATTGAATTAATTTCAACACTTCAGCCCTAAAATATGTAATCTTAAATTTTATTTTGTAAGTAAATTAAATAATAATAATTTGATAATATATTTTATATCCTCTATTTTAGAACCTTCCTCGATGCTGTCAATCGCTTGAAGATCCGATGACAGGAGGCACTCGGGACGGAATTAGCAAGTGTCATGCGGTCGGTTATCGCGCACTTGATGCGCCGACAGCCGACAGCCGACAGCTGACAGCCGACAGCCGACAGCCGACAGCCGACATTGGCCGACACAGCCCGCAGCCTTTTCAGCCTTCAGCGTCCGCGCAGGGAAACCGAGTCACCGCTGAAACTATTGATGACGACTAACAACGTCGATACAACAAAAGTATTTAAACTGTCAATGTTGCGAGAGCAATATTTTTCAGATCCTCCGTATAAGTTAATAAAGGTTTGTTCTACTGCGACATTGGGTAGGTACCTACTGATTATGGTAGGTAGGTATGCTATAAAATTACAAAATACGGTAGCATGATCTTAAATATGTGATGAAGTGGTCATACAGTAGCAGCGTGGATTTCATAACTCTATCTTTCGTTTGTCCCTATCATAGTTATTTTTAATCATTTATTTTAATACCTAAGGTTCATGATTTTCAAATTTTCTTGTAGAAATACGGAGCGATATAGGAGCGCGCAATTGGTACAAGTGCAAGACATATTTTAGGCATGTCGCACTTGTCCTGATGTTTTTATCGGGTGTTAAAACGATGACACGCTGTCGAAATCCGCGAACTGTTCCTTCATCTGACACTTATCTCGGAACTGTCTATTGATATTGATATTGATCTCTATCTCGCTGCCATCGCCCATCGCGCACTTCAACAATAACTTGAGCAATACGGAGATAAAAATATCACCATTTTATGTTTTGCCTGCTTTAAAATATTTATGTGATTCTTGTTTTCCGATCTCCAAGCGCACTGCTACATCTAGCGGTGGTCATAACTTGTTATACGTGTATGTGTACTACTTGAGAGGAGCATCAAATTCAAATTCAAATTCAAAATCATTTATTCATGTAGGTATCATTGATACACTTATGCACGTCATTTTTTTAATTTACCAGCTTTTCGGAAAGGTGCTTTGTCATGGAGGAGAAGAAAAGCCGAAAGAAACTCCTCAGCACATCTTTTAAAAATAAAATACATTGGTATATTTCTTACAAAGAAGTATCACTAGCCTGTACGGAACTGGTTGCAGATCTGGTCATTTCCATGCGTCTTTGTCATTTATGTACTCATCTACAGTATAGTAGCCTTTCCCTAAAAGTTGAGATTTTACATGTTTCTTAAATAATTCCACTGGCAAATCACGTATTAACTTTGGGATTTTATTATAGAACTGTACACCACGGCCCATAAAAGATCGCTTCACTTTAGAAAGACGGTAAGATGGCGTTACTAACTGGTGCATTTTTCTTGTTTGGCGATTAGTGATATCAAAATTTTGTTTATACGCGCTTATATTATTCCGTATAAAAACCACGTTACTATAGATATATTGTGAGGCTACTGTAAGTATACCTATTTCTTTGAACTTGTCACGCAAAGTTTCACGAGATCTAAGTTTATAAATAGCCCTAATAGCTCTTTTTTGTAGTATGAAAATTTGTTCTATACTGGCTGCTTTGCCCCACAGCAAGATGGCATATGACATAATACTGTGAAAATATGCAAAATAAACCATCCTAGCAGTTTCGACGTCAGTAAACTGCCTTATTTTCCTAACAGCGTAAGCAGCCCTACCGAGTTTAGTCGCGAGATTTGTTATATGTGGGCCCCACTGAAGTTTACTATCTAAGGTCACCCCTAAAAAGACCGTGGATTCCTCCATGTGCAATATTTCATTATTCAGTCTGAGAGATTTGTTAACTTTTTTAACATTAGGTAGTACAAACTCTATACATTTAGTTTTTTTTGCATTTAAAAGCAAATTATTGATAGTGAACCAACGCGACACATGCGAAAGAGCACTATTTACGTCGTCAA
The DNA here is from genome assembly GCA_911387775.1 of Thymelicus sylvestris. Lineage (NCBI taxonomy): Eukaryota > Metazoa > Arthropoda > Insecta > Lepidoptera > Hesperiidae > Thymelicus > Thymelicus sylvestris. Next base: position 19,596,733 of record OU426889.1, read on the forward strand.
AATTTACTTTATTCCTTTCACATTTAAATATTAATGATGTATCGTCAGCAAATAGTACAATATCCGCTTGGTTCTTTACATAATGTGGTAAATCGTTAATGTATACCAGAAAAAGAAACGGACCCAAGATCGAGCCCTGCGGTACACCCAACACAGCCGGTGACCCCGATGACTTAATATCTTTTATACTAACTTTTTGTATCCTATCACTCAAATACGACGCGATCAAGCTAAGGGCCTTGTTTTTTATACCATAGTGGCCAAGTTTAAACAGCAATGTTTCGTGCTGAACACAATCAAATGCCTTAGATAAGTCACAAAATACACCTATGGCATTTTGTGATGATTCCCATGCTTCAAATATATGCTTTAAAAGCCTAGCCCCTGCATCGGTTGTACTACGGCCTTTAGTGAAACCGTATTGATCAGGATGTAATAAACTATTATTGTTGAAATGGGACAGCATTTGATTCAATATTATTTTTTCAAAAATCTTACTAAGAGTTGGTAAAATAGAAACTGGTCTATAGTTATTAATATCGGTTTTTTCGCCTGTTTTAAAAAGTGGTATAATTTTGCTGCATTTCATAAGATCTGGAAAGATACCTAGATCTATGCATTTATTAAAAACTATGACCAAATATGGTGCTATAATATCTATAATATGCTGTATTATTTTTACCGAAATGCCCCATAAGTCACCGGTATTCTTTACCTTCAGAGACTGAAATGCGCTAATTAAGTCTCTAGTGGTTATATGTTTAAATTCAAATAAAATATTACATTCATTAACATGATTTTTTTAATATAGAAAGTGCTTCCGTCGGCGAAGAAGCTAATGAACTAGTTAACGTTATAGGAATATTACGGAAGTGATTTTCAAACTCACTTGCCACGTCTTTATCAGCAGTGATTGTGTTATCATTAATCAACAGTTCGTAACTGAAATCACAGGACTTTGCGTTACCATTCTCACTACTAATTATATTCCAAGCCGTTTTTATTTTGTTATCCGAGTCATCGGTCATCAGCTCCTGATAGTTCCCCAATACTTCACGACCTTCTCAAATGTTGATGAACTCCAAGTTGACCAACCTGGTGAACTGCAGGTGTAGTCATTTTTTCATAAGTATTGGAATTTATGACTTTTGAGGATAATTTATTATGCACCTACGTAGAATTGGAGTTGGAGATCGGGCGCACTAGACAGCCTTCAATTCTCTTTGACCAAATATAACCAACGTACCATTTTTACGGAAAGAGATTAGATTAGGAAGTGATATTATGTGTCATTGAAAAATATTTTTATGTATTAGTTATTATTGTGTTCATTATGGAGGTAGCTAAATGTAGGTAATTACCGTTAGGTAGACGTTTAAAATTCGATTTTGACTAAAGCTTCAAGTGATTTCAACCCGTAGATTGCCGGCGAGAGCCCGGTGTGGCTCGGTCCTCGGTCCCGCGGCAGGGTGTGAGATCCTGGGTTACACTGATATGATTGAATATCACCTGAAACCATACAATGCCAATATCTAATACCATCTATATCGTCAATGTATAACTTTTTGTGTTCACATTCAAATCACATTCAGTCCAATAAGGATGCGCATAGTTAAGATTTATTGTAACTCGAAGAATTTAACCAAATGTTCAACACGACCGCATTCAACTAAGGAAAATTTTATTATTATTATTTTATAGTCGTATTGGGGCGGCTTAGAATATTAACCCCAATCCCACGCCGGATGGGTGTCGTAAGAGACGAATAAGAGGCCGCTGGTGATAGAGCCCCTCGAGGAATTATATTGGTAGTAATGATGTTCTATTTTTCTTTTTCTTCTCTCTTTCTTGGCCGGCAACGCATCTGTGATGGCTTTGGTGTTGCTGATGTCCATGGGTGACGATAGCCACTTACCATCAGGTGGATCGTCAGCTCGTTTACTGGTTATTTCCATAAAAAAAATTAAGTCGGTAAAAAGTTGTAGGTATCACGAACTACATCGTCTTTCCGTTTTCAACATTCCCCCTGAATCCGGAAAGTAGATGCCGACGAGTGCTATCGAGGGACACGCCGCGGCCGACATGCCCACAGAACAAATAAACCTAAACGGAGAGCCCTGACTAAAGTGGGTCATATCGTCACACCGCGGCGCCGGGCGAGGCGTGCCCACTGACCACACACTCGGTGACTCGGCTCATCACTCTCCTTCCAGCATTCCGCGGCCTATTTATCAACTCGAGGATAACATAACAGGCTTATATTTGAATTGAATACATGCTTACAAATTTTATTCAGAGTGATATTGGACACAACATCAAACGAGATAGAAAATCTCACCTACTTATAGGTACCAGGCGATACTTGCGATAGGAGTTCATCAGTAGGTACATGACATGTTTTGTGACACTCACACCAATATTCTTGCCGCGGCGACACTGTTAAATACGGATATATTATGTTATATAGACGGATTGTCATATTTGGTCAATACTGTGCACTAGAAACATGAAAACGGACGTTGTCCATAACATTTTTCTACAGCCAATAAATAATTCATACGAGCTGTAAGACAATACAAGAGTACATCAATTATTTATAGTAGTATGTGTATCGAGGCAGGGAGCCATCAGCCAGGGAGAGGGAGGCGCTGCGGTCGGCCGGTGTCCGCGGCCGCCAATCGCGGCTCGATGCCGCCATTTTGAATAATTTCTTCTGCTATTTTATTTTATTAATGTCTATTGTGAGCCGCCGCGATTGCCGCGAGTGCCCGGTGCCGTGAGCCCGTGAGCGTGACTCATCCTCCCGTCATTGTTGTTGGCCGGCCGACGCGGCGCGGCGGGTGCGGCGGACAGCGGACAACAATATAAAAACAATTTCCATTTAAGGATTCTATGGCATGAGTACCTACGCAAGTATCTAAATCTTGTGACAATTAAAATATCTGCTTATACCATAAAAGACATTAGTATTTATAACAGTAATACTTAAAGAACATAAAAACGTAATGCTTACCTACTTAAACATTAAATGCTTACCGTAACATAATAATCTATACTAATATTATAAAGCTGAAGAGTTTGTTTTTTGAGAGGGAGAGGGAGAGGGAGCGTATTTTCATTGTTTAAAACGCCAGAACGCAGCCATAGGAAACTGCTCGCGTAATTGTAATGCTGTTTTTAAATCTGTTATTACAATGCATACACGAATTTTGCGTACTGATCGTGTATAGTTTATATCGCAGATGCTCGCGTCTTCGTTCCCGACTATACTACACTTCGTCATAAATGTCGACGGAACCCCGCTTCGCGGGGTCCCTATTTCTGCGTAAAAAAATTAAAAAAAAACCTAACTTAACCTAACCCATTCCGTTTTGGGTTCCTGTAGTTTTTTTATTGCGGAGGGCTTCGCCCCCCTTCCCTCTTAGCGGGGGGCTCCACACCCCGCACCCCCTGTCACGAGGTTTCAAAATTCAAAAATTCAAAATAATTTATTGTTCTTTCTACAAAATTACTCCTTAATTAATAAACAGTTGTTGGGACCACCCTTTGAGCGTTTTATTGCTTGTGTTGGGTGGCCCCGATGTATCGGGGTGGTTAACAAACCCAAACGTGGGGTGGTTCCGATACATAATTACCGAATGCGTAATGACGCTGTACATTATGTAACAAGATATACTTCTACGTTACTACGAAGTATACGCGAGTATTTGCGTACTGCTCTTGTATGGATTAGAAGAACTTAGTAAGTAGTAAAAGTTATTTCCAATCTATACGTGGTTAGTTTCATACACTTGCGTTCTGGCCTTGTACAGAATGGAAAGACGCGAGGGAGAGGGAGAGGGAGAGTCCCGAAATTGTCAGTAAATGGTTTCGTTAGGAAATGTCGCATTCAGCTAAATTAATACTTTAGCGGTTATGGTATTATATTTATTTGTAGACTATGATAATTTGTAAGGAATCCTACTAATATTATAAATACGAGAGTTTGTTAGTATGTATGATTGTTACTCTTTGACGCACAAACTAAACTGAACAGATTTTGTTGAAATTTGGCATAAAGACAGAACAAAGCCTGTAATAACACATAGAATTTTTTATCTGGGTAAGGTCATCGCAGACGAAGTTGAGGGCAAAAGCTAGTACTTTATTATACCTAATAAGTAGAATTAATGTCGAGCGCTCTTCAGATTCAGTACCTATTCGAGCACCTTTCACAAACATGATGACGTGATCGTTTTGTTTATCAATTACAGTGGAAAATACAAAGGAAACGCGGATTTAGTAATCGATCGATCGTGCGATCGGCGCGGCAGCGGTCGGCCTCGGGTGGGACTCGGGCGGGACTCGGGCGGGACTCGGAAGACACAGAAATGACCAGATTAAACTGACGGGACTCGTCGGGACTCGGAACACAAGTCGCATGTCGGCTTTTGCTGTAATGATTTTCAAACGATTTTCCTGCCCTTCTGTACCCTGGACCTGCAAGGGACTGAATTCCAGGTGTTGCTAGATTCAAAACATTATGTTTCACGATTTTAGGATAATAGATGGACCTATAAGTCGTTTATCTCTATTTGACGGGTATGTCGCCCCGGAGCGGCCCGGCGGGGCCCGGCGCGCTGCGGGCGGCGGCGCAGACGATAAGCGGGGAGTGCATCGACCCCGCTGGAGCACCTTCTATCGCAGTTTCTTAGATATGCAAAACGTTATCTCGTTTATCTTAACTAGGCGTTAATGTGAGACTGGTTATCTTAGAGTTTTGATAATCATATCTAACAGATACTGTATCTAGCCGAACAGCTGTAGTGGAGCGCGCGCCGTTCGCGCCTGACGCGTTGTCGTCCCTCGCCAGCCCCGCCCTGGTGCACCATGGAGTGAGTCCAGTGTCCCCGCCGCCGCCACCGCCACCGCCACGATAACAACACGCTTTTGATCAACATCGTGAGAATTGGGTGACGGTGACGATGTGTAACCCAGTGGGAATGTTTGCCAAATGCCATGTATACCTAGTAGGTAGGTGCCGTGACCGATCGATGAGTGTTGCCACGTGCACGCCACCAGGAGCAGGCCGAGTGCATTCCGGATAGCTAACGTGTAACATGTGTTGTATTAGTAGTAGAATCGGGTTCGTGGCTCGGTGACACCGCGCCGCCGCGGCCGCCGGGAGCGCGTTGCGCAAGCGAGGGGAGCGCTGGGTGTGTTGAGTGTGTTCGCGGTGACGATGACGCGATAAGCCGAGCAAACAGAGCGACAGTTGTAGCGGTGCGCAAATATTAGAAGAGAACGTCGTCGGCCCCCCCGCACCGCCCGCACCCCCCGCGCGCCCCTGTCGCCCGCCAGCCCGCGCACCCACCCGCGGGTATCTCAGGGAGCCGAGATATCACAATGATACCATCCCAGATAGGCAGATATGAAGTAATTATCAGATAGAAGCGGATCAGATTTGATTAAACGAGTTGGATCTCCGCTGCTCACTGTCGTTGCACCGCTTGCCCGGGGCGCGCGGGCGCCCGGGCGGCCGGGACGAGGTCCGGGTCCACATTGTCCACCCGGTCGGTATCGTAGTACCTACCTATAGCGCAGGAGGTAATCCGCCGATACGTTCACGGATTATTGATGGGCGCCGCTCGACCTCATCGTGATCTTATCAGTTGTTTTTTTCGTCCAATATTTTCCGTGAAAAGCTAATAAAGTTGGGGGGAGGGGGGTCGACGCGGCGCGTGACGCGCGATGGCCGCCGATAGCCGGAGCCGCCATATTGTTTCAGCGCCCCCTCCCCCCGTCGCTGAACAGCACGGCCGGGGCCGCATCACGCCGGCGAGGAGTGCCCGTGCGAGGTACTTCGTCATACCTAGTAAGCTACTGCACATACCAAGTTCCAACAGCAGAGACTACGAGAGCCGGCGTTACGTCGATCCATATCGAGGTCGTTCGGCTCTCTTCGGTTCGGTTTTTCATTGACATTGACACAGCCTGACTTGTCAGCTACAAGTACCCGTACATTTTTGGTCCTTCGAGCTATACACGATACACACACGTGGGGTTTAGCCATCTTTTTTCTCAATGTAGCACGTAGCTGGACGCAAGAAGTATGGAAACTCGCATAAGGCTCATATCCAAATAGCAATAAGTCACCAGTCTTGCAACTTAGAGCTATGATATGATAAAATCCTAAACTGTCTTCATTTTACTTACTATTTGGCTCCTCATATAGGATTAGGGAATCACTGTTCCTAATTACCACCACCTAATTAAAACCACTAGTTCCACACAATTAAGGTAACTGATTGACTTGCGAGTCTTGCGACATTTTACACTTTTGCATTCTTCAAATAGGAGTAGGTGCTGTTAGCCCAGCCGACGAATTTACAAAAAGTTAACGGGGGTGGAATGGTTCCAGTCCATCACCGCGTTGAAAATAGGACAGGGACGGGATATGAACGGGGGGTGAACATAATACTCCATCCGACCGCGACGTTCTAATAACGTAATCCACTTACCATCAGGTGGGATTGTGGTCAAGCATTAACTTATTGTAAGTAAGTAAAAAAAAATTAAAATGTGTGCAATTCACACGTGGTAGAAGTGAAAACTTCAAAAATTTTGTTTTCAAGATATAATGAGACGAATGTAAAATTTCGGGAAGATGATAATTGTAGGTTTTAGTAATGATCTCTTATCCCTCAACTCATCTCTCAACTCACCGCTCAACTCACCTCTCAACTCGCCTCTCAACTCATCTCTCAAATCATCTCTCATTTTTCAAAAAAAATTCAAGTCAGTCTCCACTCATTTCTAGTCTCCACTGGACAGTTTCGTTTTATAAAATTTGAAGTCACCCCCGTACTAAAGAAGTTTTCACTTCAAAAAAAAGTGGTTGGTGGCCGATCCAGCAGTCCGGCAAGAGGACTGAGGAAGCTAGCCAGGTGGCTTCACGAAAAGATAATAATATCAGTATGTAGTAATATTCATAACTTAATTATAATATTGATAATATAATCTTTATGTGAATCTTTATCACCAAGCAAACCGGCCCCTGTCGCCTCTTACGACATCCTAGTATGCCGACATGACATAAGGGTATGTATTCTAAGCCGCCCCAATACAGCTATAGCAATTACATGTGAAATTTCAACTCGACTCAACTCAACTTCAACTCCTAGGATCAAATGACCGATTTATTCCGTCATATTATTATAGGCGTGGAGCCCGGCGGCTTGTGTCTGACCGTTAGTGGCAATTTCTTGAGCGTTTCCGTGCTTCGGAGGGCACGTAAAGCCGTCGGTCCCGGATATTATCGTACAATAAAAATAGGTTATAATAATTTACAAGGAAAACTATCACAACTATTAGGCGCTCCACCCACTGAAGACGCGTCCCGCCGCGGTGCGCGGAGCGACGGATAACGCGCGCGGCGACGGAGGCGCAGATCTGCCTTACTTAGCGGTGTAATCTGCTCCCCCGCGCGGTGTAGCAGATTACGACGGCCTCGCGCTAAATAAACGCATGTGTTCACTGTGTTGTCGATCGTCGTGGAGAATGGACGAACTTATTCAATTTCAAGATGTTGCAGTTATATTGTCATTTTGGTTTTTGTATACAAGAATTAAAAGACACTGCGTCCATAGAAGATTTTGGATACATCCCTATTTACGATCGAGATCTATAAATGGATCACTTGCACTGAATTACAAAGACTTAAGAAAATATGAAGATAAATTCTTATGTCAACTGCATCTTTTGATTATTTATTAAGCAAAATTCGAGCGTATTACTGGAACAGATACAAATTTTCGTCCTTGCATTACGCCGGAAGAAAAACTTATTGGAATTCATTTAAACGGCCATACCCACGGGCAAGTCTGCAGACATGTCCGCCGGGCCACGCTACTATAGGTCTGTGCAATGTTTGCTAGTGTACTAAGTGTAGGACCGTTGCAGTCAGTCTGGCAGACTTGCCTGTTGCAAGTCCGCGCGATCTCATTTTGTCGTTGTAGCCTAAGCAATAAGTTCAAAATTCCGGTAAAGGTCAGACATGCCCGGTCGTACCGCCAGTGAATTCCCCGCTTTAGGTACATCACGTCTGTTAAACGGGGAATACACTACGCGGACTTGCCCACGGGCAGTCGGGCCGGGCATGTCTGTCGCCACAATACACTACACAGACTCATCAGTTTGTGTTAGAACGGCTTCACGATTAGTTGTGTTGTGCGTGCACATTATAATGACCACGAAACGACGGAAAATAAATAAATAAATAAATTAATAAACGCTAACACACTTATACCCCCGCAGTAGGTTATTACCTGCGTTGCGGGTGGGATGGACAACACATAATATATAACACATCACAATCACACCCATGACCCAATTACAAATATTTATTGTATCTGTCAAAAAAATGTTTGCCCCGGCCGGGAATTTAACTCGCGACCCCTCGCTTCGCAGGCGGGGTCGCTACCAACTAGGCTACAGGGTCGTTAAAATCGCGATAATTGCTGGTGCTGCATTAATACTGTTTGATGAAAATAAAAAGAAAAGATTTTGGTGCAAACAATGACATAAAAAAGAAATAAGTATAGCCATATCAATTTACTTAAAGAATTAGAAATTGATGAACCGGGAGATCTGTACAATTATTTGCGCATGGATCAAGAATCGTTTGAATTTGTATTACAACTCATTGCTAAATGCTAATTGCATTGCTAATTGCTCATTGCTAATTAAAATTGCTAGACAAAATATTAAAATGAAAAAGTTTGTGACTTCAAAAGAACGAATATTTGCTGCACCGAGATATTCAGCTACAGGTAGAACATATGCAGACATGAAATTTCCTTGTACTTTAACAGCTCAACTACTTTTATACGTATGTATTCCATAGTTCGATAAATAAAATCAGATAGGGACGTCTGTACTGGTTGCTGTCGCTCTCGGGTCTGTGAGCAGCACCCTAATTCACGTAACTTTAAGACGCATCGATTGAGTTGCAGTGACGCTGCAATCAAGTTGCAGTGACGCGGCAATCAAGTTGACGTTGGTTGACGTTGTTTGACAGCGCTCGCGAAAGCTACGAGAATACCGAAAGTGTTATTTTGATCGGAACGTCACTGCAACTGCACTGCAATCGAACTTCTTAAATTACGTGAATTAGGGTGCAGATAGCCCGCGGTGACCACTCACGTACGGGCATGACTGTGCCCCCACAGACAAAATGAGATCGCGCGGACTTGCGACAGGCAAGTCTGCCAGACTGACTGCAACGGTCCTACACTAGCAAACATAGCACAGACCTATAGTAGCGAGGCCCGGCGGGCATGTCTGCAGACTTGCCCGTGGGCATGTCCGTCTAGTGAATTCCCCGCTTTACACAGTAGCAAATCACGCCCAGTACTGCGGAGCCGGTGTGCCATACCCCGCGGTACGCGCCGCGCTCCCGCGCAGATTGGCAGAAAACGCGCGCGGAACGCCTTCCCGCGCGGTGCCGCGTCGGCAGTGTGTTGTGCTAGGCGTGATTTCTATATAAATTGAGATATTTGCATACAATGGTAAAATCTGCCATCCCGCGCCCCGTCGCGGTGCGCGGTGCAGTGGGTGGAGCGCCTTAGCATAAGTAGTTACATGTTGAGTAATACTTAGTCGTTAAACTACTTACATTATATTCATGTTCATATTTCTGAAGTCTTGGTAAGACACTGATGAATTCATTAATTATGTATGAATATGATCATGATTGATTTTCAGATTTATGCGAATACAGAGAAATCGTAATACCTATATTCTATAGTTCTGTTTCATTACACGATTGTCAGTTTCTATTGAAAGGACACTGCTGAGTAGGTACGATGTAAATAAAAGTAATAAAATAAAATTAAAATAAATTTATTTATTAAAATGTACTTCTGTTGCTTACATTAATATTTACATAAACATGTGACTCTGGTCGGTGCGGCGGCGCTCGACTGCGACACCGGCCGAGTGCGGCGCGACACGTGTCGACACGACACGTCACACACATCCCGCGGGGCCACGGGGCCACGGGGCATCACGTCACGTCTCCAGCCACTCTAGATCGATCTCGCAGTCGAGATCCTTGCGTGTTGCATGCGCACCTCGCTCCTCGCACCGACCGACAGCTGATTTTATTTTATTATTAATAATAAAATTATATGTACTCTAATAATATATGTATCTCTATTTATTATAAAATAATTATATAATTGTTGGCTTACGACCAAAATATAAAGATAACATTATTATTTAAATATTGAGATATAATTCGGACTTTATTATAGAGAGGTCTCTCAGATCTATACGGAGCACCTGCCGACCACACCGCTGCGGCGGAGGTCAGCTTATAAAATATCATCTATTAATTCCCATTTATTTCATACACCTACATTACAAAAAAAAAATTTTGGTCAAAAACTTTGTTTAAGTCGTAGAAATAAAAGCTACGTGAGATTCGACAGCAGAGGTAAATCCGCATCAACGCCACTTGTTGAACTATTTGTACGTAACCGTACCGTCTTCACGACACTCCCGAGTCACGAGTCACGATACACGACGGTACCGCTCGACGGGTCTTTTCGTTCACCAAGTCCAAGTCACTGTCTTGTCTAGGCAAAGTTAACTGAACGATATCGTCTAGGAACACTGTTGCTTCGCTACTCTGTCGGTGATCAGTGTGATCAGTGTGATCTGTGTGATCTGTGTGATCTGTGTGACCACGTTACCGTATCGTCTGAGCACATTGCCACAAACAAATGCCACCTATAAGTACCGTGTGAACATTACCAGTAAGTAAAGTTTATGCACAGTGTGACGTTTATTGCAATAAGTGATACCGTTCAAGTAACTTTCCAGTAAGTAACGATTAACTAATTTAACATAATAACATATAAAAATATTATTTAAATTCGTGGAATGCTCTCAGAAGTCATGGAGTCAGTACAAGGCAACCTACCAATAAAATATAATATCATTACAAGTTACTCGACATCGAAGCCTCTTCGGCGTTAAATATACATAATAATTATGTATATTTAAAAAGTTCTAGTATATCTACAGATACGATACAACTATAGGAATGCCACCAGTCTCATACTTCATCGAACACTAAGCGATTATTTGGTAACAACACGTCGCGGAACTTATACATCGGACGAGAACTTCCATCGTCCCCATCGTCTATTTGGTCGTCTAGCTCCAGCCGGGGCTCCTAACCTACCTACCTACCTACCTACCTACTTAAACGACTGAGATTCTAATTATTATCGGGGAGGTGGACTCGGCGGGGCATATGGGCGGCTCAGCTGCCGAGCGACACCACGGTGGGCCGCTCGCGGTACTCCGACTCGTCGTACAGCTGGTGCTGCTGTTGGTGGTGCTGTTGGTGGTGCTGGTGCTGGTGGTGCTGCTGGTGCTGCGAGTGCGCCGGCGGCGGCTCCTCCAGCTTGACTTGCGGCTGCACGAAGTAGCCCATGGCCAGCGGGGAGCGCGCGCCGCTGTCTACTGCAACCAAGTGCGGCGCTCGTTACATTACAGCCGGCAGACGAGCAGACGAGCAGACGAGCAGACACGGTGTTACAACACCCAAGGCATATCTGATGTTTTCTGACCCAGAAAGATGAAGGCAGATGGAAGGAAGTAGCTCTCGAGCTCCCAGCCGCCAGCCGGAACACGACAATGCGCTTGGCGGCTGACTTGAGTATGGAGTATAGTCGGTGAGTCAGTTCCTTGAACTTCTCTGGACAGATCGCACCGGAACAGGTGGGTCTGTTATATCTGCCCATAGGTATATGAATATTACATCTTAGGTAATAGAAAGAAACAGTAATTCTGGTGTCGCCAGTAGCACTTCATGCAGTAGGTTTCGATTTGGATTTAGTATCTCAAGAAGCAGTCGTTATGTCGGGTCAGAACGCTTAAGAATTTCGACCCTCGTATTGACTACAATTGGAGTACATATATCACACTTGAGTGCACTATGAAATAATTATTATTATATGAAAGTAGTATTAAAATGCTACATACAAGTGAGCAACTCACGTAAGTTCTCCGACTTGACGGAGTTGGGTACGGAGTGCGTGGCGTGGCCGATGTGCGCGGAGTGCGTCGCGTGCGTCGAGTGCGTCGCGTGCGTCGAGTGCGTCGAGTGCGAGCTCTTGCTGAGGCTGCGCTCGCCCTTCATGGTGTTCTTTGGTTTCCGTTTTCTGGTCTGGAATGGTACAATCGTACACTTCATCACCCGGGCCGAAAATCATCACAATCACAAAAAGTAAGATAGGCTGGTATAGAGGGGCGGAAGGGGCCGGTATGCGGTAGCAACAGGAAGGGGAGCCAGTCGGACCTGGATGGAGTCCTTCTTCATGGCGATGGGGCGGTTGATGTTGTGCAGCTTGAAGTAGAGGCCGCACGCGTTGCACACCGTCTCGCCCTGCGCGTTGCGCCGCCACAGCGACGTGGTGGTGGTCTTGCAGTTGATGCACATCATGCCGGGCCGCTTCGTGCCCATCTGCGGACACACACATACACACACAGATCACACACGGATCACACATACACACACAGATCACACAATATGTAAGTGCGGATGTTAAGAGTTTGGAACATTTAGATTGAGAGAAACTATTACAGTCCTAAGTACTATTGTACTAAGTCAAAACTATTATTGGCGTTAGATCTTTTGAGGTGACGTTTGTAGTTTTTTTTTATGGAAATAGCCGGCAAACGAGCCGACGATCCACCTGATGGTAAGTGGCTATCGTCGCCCATGGACATCAGCAACACCAAAGGCATCATCGATGCGTTGCCGGCCAAGAGAGAAGAAAAAGGAAGAAAGAAAGCCCCCAGCCGGAACACGAGTCGTTTGGTGGCTGACTCATGCTCAAGGTTGGTAGCTATCCAGGCGAACCCCATGGAGAAATAATAATAGTAATAATGGCATTAATTAACAAATGACATCAATATTACCAATATAATCCCTCGAGGGGCTCTACCACCAGCGGGTCGGATTTAGTCGCCTCTTACGACACCCATCCAGGGTGGGATTAAGGTTAGTATTCTAAGCCGCCCCAATACGGTAATAGTTTTCTTTTGTCTTTATTTTTTCTTAATTTGAAAATCATATTTTGGGAATAAACATAGGTATATGAATACACTTACATATCGAGTTATCTTTCTTTATAATTATGTATAATTCAGCAAAATGGCGAGGACAAAGTAGTTACAAAGCCAAGCTATAGTAAATCGGCTGTTTTGATACAATCCTCGTTGAGACGGAGGCGGAGGTGCCCGGTTGTTATTTACGAAATACATTATGGTGGTCACACACGGTCAGTCCATCGCGTCAAATGGCGTGATAGACAGCCAAAATTTGATCGTGAATGTGAACAACTGATGGAGTGATATAAAAAATCTGTATGTCCAATCGCGCCATTTTGACATATGTCATTTGGAGCCACGCCAAATGGCGCGACCGTGAGTGGCCACCCTTACGATTCATGAAGTATTATTGGTTCAAAACACTCGATCGATATGTTTGGTTGTTAAAGTGGGTGTATGGTTATTAGTGTGGTTTATTGTCATGCAAACTGTTAGTGGTAGCACAGGACTTGACAGGACCAGCGGTGAGAGTTAGTCGGCGGGCGCCGGGGGCTTGAGGAGAGAGAGGGTCAGGGTCGAGGGTTTTCCATTTGAAAATTTATAATAGGAGCATCGTGGTTCATTTCATAGAAAAAATGTAAACTCTTGGAAGCTTTTGCTTGTTTGAGGGAGTGGAAGATCTTCTCATGGAGTGTAGCTAACAGCTAGGAGATCTTCAGTTTATCTGGGATGCTGGAGGAAATCGGGGACTAAATGCAAAGATCCAAAATTACGGGAGCGAAGGCAGGGAGAGAGGGGGGCGAGGGGGGCGAGGGTGGCGAGGGGAGCGAGGGAAGCGAGGGCAGCGAGGGGATCGCGGGCGGGGTGAACGTACCCCCTTCTTCTGTTTGTAGTCGGAGGGGGTGGAGGCGACGAGCGGCGCACAGAGCGGCGCGGGCGCGGAGAGTGCGGGGTGCGCGGGGTGCGCGGGGTGCGGCGCCGCGCCGTTAAACAGGAAGCCCTTGTAGTAATCCGCGCCCGGCGGGGCCCCCTCCGCGGCCACTGCAACCAACAAGCCACAAGGGCGTCACTACAGGCTCGGGTCGGACGCTCGGCGGGCGCGGATTGCTCGCGGGCGGGGAGAGGGAGCGAGCGGGGGCGCGAGGGGCGCAGGGGGGACGGAGAGCGAGGCTGCGTACGTCGGGGGCCGGCGCCAGCGCGTGCGCCGCGTGCCGCTGACGTACCAGCCGCCGCGGCTGCTTCAGCGGCCGGTTCATGCCGTTCATCTTGTTGTAGAGGCCGCACGCGTTGCACAGGTAGTGGCCGGTGCCGTCGCGGCGCCACAGCGGCGTCTGGATCGCGCCGCAGTTGACGCACTCACGGCCCCCCGTGAAAAACTCCGCCATCTCGACTGCGCAACACAACGTTAGCTCGCACCTGCCTCCAGTGCCACCGAGTCCCGCCGAGCGTCCGATATGGTAAACATTGTCTATCACTAGGTGACTGGGTGACGCTACGTGACACCCGTCCTCACCGTCCTCACCGTGTCGGTCGTAGACAAGCATCATTCGCGAGCATCAAAACTTACCCATCGCGCAGGCCGCAGAGCCAGCCCTCGCCCGGGCGAGCTGAACTCTTTGTTCCCTGGCTGACGTCACGCTAGCGCCGAGCACACAGCACTTCCGCTCGCCGGCTCATGTTCTTATTTACTCACGAGACTTAAACATGGATCGAATTGCTGTGGAGCGCCCGAGGCCACGCGGCCTGACTCACGCCGCCGCTCGTGACTTAATTCATGAATGTGCCGATGACATTAACAACAATCGCTACGATATGTGACCATTTAAATTTTTATTCATAATAATGATCCGCAAATTAGTTGCAGAGGCTTACTAAGCAAATAAATAAATTCTTTTATTTATCCGAAGCCTACTTCGACGTCTTCAACAGGACAAGGTCAACATTTCCAAGTAATGTAGCAAAATTCTCTTTTCTATGGCGATCGCAGTCGATGGAAACAGAGGGAGATGAAGCAAAATGTATGTAATGTGCTCGCGCGGGCCGCCCGGGCCTCGCACACAACTCAATTATGGGTAATCAGAACATAGTCGAGTCGAGTGTGACTTGATCATACTTGCATGATGTAACGAGGAGAGCAAGCCCGCGCCCGCTGCGTCAGCGCATGACCCCGACATTGAACGAGCGAGCGATGCGTCAGCACAATGCGCGACGCGACAATGGAGCCGCTGAGCCAGCATCAGGAAGTCTCACCGTGTAAACAAAGTGTCGGGTGACGCCGCGAGCCGCGAGCCGCGAGCCAAAACGATTGCGAGTCGATCGCTAGGATCACAGAAGTGGCTGGCGTTGTGTCTTCTGAGGCTCCGAACAGAAAAGTCTATTGCTTTGTCTATGTCGTTAACTAACAATAAGTGATGAAACGCGCCAAAACTAACCAGGCGTAATGGAAAACTTTTCAACTATTGATCAAGGAAAGAAAATGCTGTTTATAAATACGCCGTTCAGCACATGACAATGCAATGGCTCTACTTTCGACAAATTTCAGGATTCACCATTAAATATAGTTACTGCTTGTAAATTTTATGCAATATGAGTAGGTGCTACATAATTATGGACGTTGACATTTGGAAATTGATTTATCTCACGGAATGTTATCTGCTTAGCTGATGGAGTCTAAATTCTAATTGAGTAAGCATCATATTCCCGAGTGGTCAAAATTGGTGTTTAGCGGACAGCTGTCAGCTACACGGTGTTAAGTGATGTAGCGACTGGAGCCACGCCACGACCATCTGATAACAATAAAGTATGCGAATCGGTAAGGCGAGCCGGGCCATGTGGCCTGCCGCATGCGGTCCTGGTCCGCCACCACGACATCGCTCCGACCGTTACAACGAACATTAATAAACAATAAATTAGGTATGTTTGCGCTTTATCGACACTTTTTGAAATTTGATACAGAACTCGATGGTGAAACGAGCTCCGAGCGCGAGCGCGAGCGCGCGTTTACCAAACCTACCTATTCGAGAGGTAACATGTGTTTTAAGCAGTGGTTTAAGTGCGGTTTACAACTTTGAGAGGAAATAGCATTAGGAACTTCATTACTTATTATTAATTTAAACTTTATACGACTTACATGACTTCTGCGACATAATTGCATAATAAACCACATATCCGATATTGGAACATTTATGTTTTGTTATCTATGATAGAGCGTCAAAAATTGTCGGTGGAGCCACAAATACCTCCAAATAACCTGTACTCTGTTGTGTAGTAACGACAAAACATCGGCGGAAACCGCGGAAACAACGTAGAAGATGCATTAGTGTGGACAAACAGGACGAGAGGCGCGTGCGCGTGACGTCACCGTCAGCCGTGACGTCACATGGTGGTCACTGTGACGTCACGCCACGGGCCCAGTCACCAATATTATATCTGCGACCATCATACGAATCCAAAATCTTATTGCAAGATGGATTCTTTTGTAGTTCAGTTGTACCTATCCTTTATATTTTGCGAGCGGTGCTAGTTATATTAAAGCAGTGGAAACAATATCATTTACTTTGTTGAATACCTATCGCAATGTTAAATATACCTATTATACTCGGTGGGGCTACATTTTTATGAAAAGTATTGTTGACTGTCCAGTCCTGAACTGTTATCATATCGAAGCATGCATCATTTGCATAGCATTATATTTTGTTGATTGAACTGCGGCGCCGTGTCATTTCAATGTTGTTTATGTGTAAAGTTAATGCGTAAAGTTCTTGCTTTTTTTTGTTGATTTCTTTTAAGAACCGTGTACAATATCCTGTATCGCCTCTCGCGGACGCCGCGCCGTACATGGCGCGTCCGGTCCGGAGTTGCGGACGCTTTGTTCGCGTTGTGTCGTGCTCGTGACCTGCCAACCTGCCTGTCGGCCGGTCGGGAGTGTCGGAACCACCACTGCTAGTATACGGGACACGAGTACCAAGTGCCAAGTTTACCATTCATTTTATTGAAGTGTGGCACTGAGCTGCGCCACGTTACCTACTATGCGGCACGCTAGACGATGGACGGTGACGGTGCAGCGGTGGTTAGCGGTCGGCGCCGGCGGCCGACGGAGCCGTTGGACAACAGCTCTTGCGTGACGTGGCAGGCTGGTGGCGGCGTGTAGTGTGTATTGTGCTGGTAGTGTATAGCGTGCCGCGTGCGTAACGTGTAATCCACACGTGTACAAACACTGCCACCACTCACGTCTCCTGTTCCACGAGATTTACTTTTTACGACTATTTCGCGTCCCAAATGGCCGTTTAAATTTAAGTGGAATACAAAACGGTGACATCTAATAAACATCTCGTCACTTTTCACTTCTCGATCGTTAAAAAATTATGACGCAGATAAAAGCGGGTTTAACGTTTACACGCTGGGGTTTTTTGTCGCGGTGCAGGGGGCGCGGGGGCGCGGGGGCTCGGGGGCTCGGGGGCGCGGGGGCGCGGGGGCGCGGGGGCGCGGGGGCGCGGGGGCGCGGGGGCGCGGGGGCGCGGGGGCGCGGGGGCGCGGGGGCGCGGGGGCGCGGGGGCGCGGGGGCGAGGGTCGCACGTCGCTGTTGTTTCAACGGCCTGCACAATGTACAGTCAATAATCATAATGATTAATGATGGCATAACGACAATGATTGTACTTTATTGTCTCGGCTACGGCTGCGGCTGCACTCGACTGTACCGGACAGGCGACAGCAGCCTCTCGCCGCGCGACTGTACCACTGCTGTTTACATTGTATTGTAGCACAATGAACTAATATTGAAAGGTACAATACAGAGCCACAATGTATAATTCATTTTGTTGTTACTTTTAATTAGCACATGAAAGTCTACAGGTGTCCCACCGCGCAACAAATCAATCAATAGAGAGGTTAGAAGCCATTGTTCACGCTAGTACCTCTTTATTAAGTTTTTAATTTCAGAGCTAGTTTTTTTAACGCTAACACTCATATCATACCCCCGCAGTAGGTTATTAATACTTTGTGTCGCCGGTGACACGAACAACACATAATGTATAACACATCACGATAACACCCATGACCCGAGTACAAATATTTATCTGTCACATAAATAGCTGCCCCGGCCGGGAATCGAACCCGGCACCCCTCTATTCGCAGGCAGGGTCGCTACCAACTAGGCAAAAGGGTCGTCTCGGCTAGAGTGATGTAATCATTTAGATATATTGGAATCCATTATATATTATATAATGATTTGTACGGGTAATGTAAGGGTGCGATGCACCCTGTAAGGGTGCATCTATGAGGGTGAATACCGAGTTGACATATTCCTTCCCAGATACGAGTCGGCTCCGGCTGCGGGTCGAGCTGTTCGTCCGCACCTCGGTTGCGGTTTGAAAGCCTTACAAAATGTTTCCCTCGAGCACTTGACAGTTAGTTTTTTAATGTTAAACTGTTCTCCTCAATGGCTGTCGCGGGCGACGTGCTCCGTTCAAAGTTTAAACGCGCGCCGCCCGCGCCACTAACGGACGAAGGTCTAAGTGGTCTGTGGTGCGGATGACGTGAAAAAACGCGCCTTCAACACTCTTTACCGCACTTTTTGTGATCTGTAGGTGTTGCACACTGCAGACGGTTGATGCCACGACTTCGCGGATTATTGTTTTTTATTAATCTCGTCTCGCCCATTAGCAGCTAGCGCCAGGCTCACCGGAGGGCCCCACTTTGTGGCCCACCCTGTGGCCCCACGTCCCCGTGCGCTCGGTCCTGCAAGCCTATTCTGTTTTTTAACTCGACAGCGGAATCTGCGATGAGTATCAAAATTCCTATCTTTAGTCGTTTGAAGTTCGAGTTCGAGACTCACTTCACTACGCAAGTGCGTACTAGATGATTAGAGAATGACATATCAAGATGATGCAAATTCTCTTTCGAGTCTCACTTGAGTGAGCTTCGATTTCGAGTTGGTATTTTAGAGAATAGCCCTCCAGGTTAGTGGTTCCTATTCTTACTTTTAAGAAATCTGTCGGGTAGGTTGTATTATTTGTATCTATATCGCACGGCACGCGGCACTGACAATAGTTATTTATTAAATTATTATGATTGATTAGATAGCGTTACGGGAATCCAAAATAAATGTTTATCTCTCTAGTATCATTCATATTATTATCAATTTTTGTCCTCAGAAATAGTTCTTCGTTGTTGTTCAATCAAGAAGTTGATAGAAATATGTCATCTCATCTTACACCAAAATGAAATAGTATATTTAAAGATCTCGGTAAGTGGATGGTGGTATCCCGCGTGGCCCGCGTGGCCCGCGTGGCCCTTGCGGCTGAGGGGACTCAGTGTTCCGGACGAAGTGCGGCGTGGCTTTCCGTTATCGCGGGACAGATGAGTTATCGCTACCAAAATAAAAATAAAACAGGAATGATCGTTCGCTCGCGGGCTATCGCGTGACCCCGCCCCCGCCCCCGCCCCGCGCCCCCGCGCCCCCGCCACCGCGCCACACCGTACACTACATGGTTCAGATCGCAGGGTGGCTAAGAAAACGTCTTCGGGATAGATTGTGCCAAAACTTATTACTTACTTTACGAGTTATGAAAAAACCACACTTTAAAGTCAGCAAAACAGTCAGGGAATTCCTATAGGCTACAGTGGCGCGAAAGTATAGATACACTCATAAATAAATAAATAATGCTTCACACTCATAGCCCCACAATAGGATTCCCTGTGTCGTGGGTGCCATGGACAATACACTAGACAAGGACATTCACACCCAGATCGAGAACAGAAATTCAAACTCATCATTCAAATTTCCGCCTCGCTGGGAATCAAACTCAGGACCTTTGGCGCGGCGATCCGTCATGGTAACCATTGCGCCACACGGGTCGTCTCATACAATCGGTCACGATACAGTATAGGTATACTGCTACATTTAGAAGATGAAGTACATATCTATAATATAAATTTTATATACGATTTAACATTAATAATAACACAAATATTGTGTAATATTAAACATTACGACACTTGCTGATAGTGTATGCCTGCCCGTACTTGAAACAATTAACATTGCTACTTGGGTAGGTACCTATACGAGTATTTCTTTTTCATGTTAATGTTTATCTCATTTTATCGTTCAAGGGTCAGATTTTATTATTCGTATGAATTAGAAATCGTTTCATTTATTGCAATAGCAGAACAAAATATTACACAGGGCAGGTACTAACCTAACTTAAAAGAACCATTTTTAGAGTTCCGTAGTGAAAAATGTCCGTCAGTCCGTCCTTCCACAGCATAACCCTTAGTTAAGAAAGCTGTAGTTTATCATGGAGATACACATGTATTTATTAAAATTACAAATTGTAGAAGAAAATATTAAAACATTTTTTCAGGGTACCTAAGTACCTCCCCTACAGGTAGGGTTGCCAGACGTCCGGATAAAGCCGGACAGGGTTAGGCTTTTTGAGTGCGTGTCCGGCCAAATTGAACGGTGTCCGGCCTGTCCGGTTTTGTTAGGCTTTTTGCATTCGACTTGTCACATCGTTTAGAAGATTTATGGTAAAGGATCACAAAGGCCTGGGGGACACCACAAAATTTTTATCTTATTAATACTAAGACACATAACTCAATAATTTAGGGTGTCCGGCCTTTTTACACAAATGTCCGGCCAAACTGGCTGGTCTGTCCGGCTATTTGGTTTGACGACCTGGCAACCCTACCTACAGGTAACGCGGGAATAATTTTTTTCGTCACGGACCCCATAGTGTAAGGTACCTATTGTTGAAAATATTTCAAAAATATTATGGGTCTGCAAAGACCATTTTCAATTCCGGGGCCCGTTTGGGAAATATTAGGTTTTAAAGAGCCAATTTTAGTTGTAGTCAAGTGTGTCCCCCCCCCCCCCCCCCCCCCCGGCCAGCTACATGGAAAACTATCACAGCTATGTTAGCATAAATAGTTAAAGAGCAGGGGCGTAGCTACCGCCGGCCGCGCCGTATCAGCCGTATCAATTATACGGGGGCCCCACCTACATGGGCCCCGACACCGACTAAAACCTTAATGGCGCCCCCTCTAGTAACAAATCAAGCGCCCTGTTATTTCATCGAATTACTTCGCTACATTTCAAAACATGGCTCGCCAGCCGCAGTAAGTCCACTACATTTTTTTTCATTTTCATTTATTTAATAGAAAGAGATTTACAATAACTTAAATCATAAAGCTTTACATAAACCGTATCGGTTTGTCCGCAAGCTTCGTAACCTCTATTAAAAGAAAAAAGATAATTTGTTATACAATCTTCATAACTAAAGGTAGCATTATGCAAAAACAGAACCGTCATCGCGTCTTGGCGCACTGATAGAGAACCGGTTTTGGCATTGGCAACCGTGCACGTGCAAGCAAGACAGACATAGGTACAATGCTCATAAACATTGTGCATTTTACTTACTGGAATGAACAATCTACAGGTTGATGCATTATTTCAATAATTTTGTCTTGCTTTATTGATTTATTTATTATTATTTTGGTATTTTACATATTATTAAATTTAGTTTGTTATGCTTATATATGCAAGATTAAAATATATATATAGGGCCTCACTAGGCTAGTTACGCCACTATTAATCTACTAATAGCACAGAGTACATAATAGTACCGATGTCGATAAACTTACAAGTTCGCATTGCGCGCGGCCCGACATGCGCTTGCCCGGTTTTATATTTACATCTCTTATCTACAGGGAACAGATCTGTTTATTGAAAAAATCTCAAATTAAATTACAATAGGCGGACTTTATATTACCTATGTTAATATCAATAGCAAGCTTGAACTTGAAGCGTAGAATCCAATGTGTTAACATAAATTATACCAAATCATCGGGATCTCAATCTCTTTAGGGGTGTACCTCAGGGCTCGATTCTGGGCCCCTTCCTTTTTCTAGTATATATAAATAATCTGCCATAATTAAGAAATATGCAGACATTGTCCTGTTTGCTGATGAGACTTTCCTTATAATTTTAAGACGAATAAAATAAAATGAATTTTCGCTGAACTCGACTGTACGTGTGTACAGTCAGACGGACAAAAATTACAAAAATGCAAAAACATGTTTTAGTCTCTTTATCGGTCTTATATAGCTTTGCGAAACGATTATTCGTGAATATTTATATATGTTTTACATCATCATCACTATAAATTCATACTTATTAAAAAATGGGAATCAAATATTGACGTGTCCTTATCGCACTGAAGAGAATAACAGATACCTACTTACAAGTACTTCTTTCTCATTCAGTATTTAGTACCTATTTACCTTTAGGTACCAACATAATACGATGTTTATGTTTGATTGTAATTACAGTACAGTTGTAAAATAAATGAATGTTAATGGCGGTGGACGGTGGAGCGGTGGCAGCGCGCTATCAGCCGCATCCCGCGATAACACGCACCCCCCCGCCCCCCACCCACACACACACACACACCCTGCTGGCTGGTTGCACGATGATTTGAAAATAATGATCAAATAGCTCCTAAATGTTACGGAAATAGATATAATAGATATTTGTCTAGACTTCCGCCAGAATAAATGGCCCACAACGATGTGGGTAAGTTTTGATGCTCGCGAGTGCGCACTGCGCATGCGCACAAACAAACGACGCCTACCGACACGGGAAAAGGAGGGCAATACTTGCATACATTTTTAGATGAATACCGCAAATAGGCTGCAGCTCAATCCATCGGCAATGGCATCACTTTCGGTACAATACCATTTAGAACAGGGCATATTAAATATCAGTAAAATTACAATTTGTAAATTGAAGTAGCTGCAAGGCTATTCTGTTTTGTAACTCGACAGCGGAATTCGTCAAAATTCCTTGCCAAAATTGACACTCATGCGGATTCCGCTGTCGAGTTACAAACCAGAATAGCCTTGCAGAACAGAGTGAAGTGAACAGTGTGAGCACTTACTTGCGGAGAGGCTGGCGGAGGCGGACAGCTGCGGGCGGCGCGCGCCCTCCAGCGTCGACCACATCTCCTGGAACCATCGACACTCACGTTACTGGTTAATGCCTACTGGCCTTACTGCTGCACACCAGTGCAGTAGTGCACAACCATTACCTGACACTACCATTCAAGGATGGGTAATATGGGTATGCTCATGTTTTACTTCACTAAAGCAAGTTATACATTAATTTCTGTTACACACATGAATCATGATCCTTCATTTTACATGTTTGGGATGCGTGCAGGGACAGGGCGTGGAAGCGGGATGATCGCTATGCTTCCGTCTCACCAAGAATGAAGACCATTTAATTAATACATGCCGATTATGAAGATGGCAGCAACAGTAACGTATTGTGGTATCGTAGTGTTATAGACTACAGTACAATGGCACGCGCCGGGCGCCCCGGCCCGCGCGGGCCCCGGGCGCCCCCGATAGCGGCCGCTCGCATATTTTGACAGTGAGTACTTTTTGTCCCGCTTATCTTATCGAGTTCTTTTGTTTCCTAGAAAAGAAATTATTTTTGGAAATCGTTGCGTCAACCTCTGTTCTGTTGTATGGCGGTTCCTTGTAGTTGTTTCCTTGCATTGTGAACATAGCTTCGTTTTCGCATTATGGTCGGCACCGATGATTATCAATGACGCAACGCTTGGTAGGTATAGTATTAATTTATAATTTTATAAGTTCCTTATTACAATTTCTATCTATCTAGTATATTATCAGTAGATAATAAGCTATACTCGTCTTATGTTCTAAAATGTAAAATTGAAAACAGTTTAAAAAGGTATTTTAGTGCAGGTCAAAGCACGTCAATCAAACTCAAAATACAAATGTAAATAGCTAAAATGGTTTGTTTGTGGACAGGAAACATCGGCCCAAACTGGGATAGTTTGTACGGCACACGTCGCAACAATACAAACACTCGCCCCGAGGCCGCGCGGCCGCGAGCCTCAACAAACACGCCATCGGACAGTGTTTGGACTGGGCCACGCTGCCCACGGGCCACACTCCACACTACATCTGAATTAATTGTATCTAGTTATTTTACTGGGATTCACACTGTTCGAGCGTTAGGCAATCTAAAAGCTCAGCGATACTAATTATTCATGATTTTACTTTACTATCCATCTTTACTGTCTTCCTGATCGTTTACCGGTTAGCCATGATGCAACAGCAATGGGGAACAAACTGTAAACTAAATCATACATGTAGAGTACCTAACCACCAAGACACCCGGCTCACACAAATCCGGCTCGAAGGACCAATGTAACTCTTTACATTGGTCCTTCGAGCCGGATTTGAACCAGCAACCTATGGATATAGTATCGACAATTTTTTCACTCAGTTAAACACTTAATGAAAAGGCGATAAGCATAAGGGTAAAAATACCTATTCATATCTACACACTCGAAACTTTTGGGCAGTTGTCATCATCATCGCAGCCCACAACTGTAGCTTCAGAAATCGACTGCATATACATATAGCAGCAATAGAATTACCTGATGAGCATAAGCGTTAGCGGCGATGGCCGAGGTGCTGTAGACGGTGGTGGGGCGCGGCGCGAAGCCGCCGCTGAAGCGCGCGCTGAAGGCCGGCAGCGCGCCGCCGCCCTCGCCCCCCGCTCCCCCCGCCGCCCCCTCGCCCCCCGCCTCCGCGTACTCCTCCGTCAGCACGCCGCCCGCGCCCGCGCCGCTCGTCGTGCTGTAGCTCGGGGACCCACCTGCATGCACACACACAACGGTAAAGGAACCAAACAATACGGTCCCGGACGGTGTCAAGTAAGCACCGAGTGAGGTGCACCTTGCACTACTGAGCTACAAGAGAGTGAACCGCACGAACCTGCGCTCTGGGTCCAGATCTGCGTCTGCAGCTCGGTGCCGCTGAAGTAGGGCGAGCCGGGCGCCGCGGCGTAGGCGCAGCGCGCGTACACCGCGCCGCCCACCCCGCCGCCCGCGCCACCGCCGCCGCCCCCGCCGCCGCCGCCGCTCCTACGCACACGCACTATTTACAAAACCTGCTACCATCTAAGAGCAAGCAGCACAAAAATGAATAAATCGATGTGTGTGCTGGGACACATAGAAGTGAAACTTCAAAAAAATATTTCACAAAAAATATTAAAAACTATACCTATTTAAAAAGAATATTTAAAAACAAATATTTAAATAAAAAAAAAACAATAAAATTTTGTTTAAAAACATTTCAATAAAAAATATTTTAAGAAAAAACACTCCAAAAAATCAAAAAGTTATCAAAAAAAATATTTCAAAAAAATATTCCAAAATATATACATATAAATACTAGCTGCCCGGACAGACTTCGTTCTGTCAAAAAATTTGCAATAAAATAATATTGCGACAATAAATTGAGATGTAAGCTATTATCTTTCAAGTCGGTTCAAACTGCACACGGTGTGCTTTAAAATTCAAATCGGTTAAGTAGTTTAGGAGTCCATTGCGGACAAACAACGTGACATGTAATTGATACATATTAAGATTAAGGATATGTATAAGTAATATTTTCTCTCCCTCCGCCGCTGCCGCCTCAACAATTTATCGTCTACCCCCTCCACGCAGCCGTAACGCTTTTTCGTGACAGAAAAATCGTAATACAGTATTCACTTCAAGAAGGTTTTCAACTTTTCATAACTTTGACACCTACCTATATGAATTTGTTAGAACAGGCCAAATATAATAAATAATCAATACAAACGTAGCCGTCCTTTAGCATTACATGATACATCACTATTCAAATTTTATTTTAAAGTAGGTACCTATTCACCTCAAGGGGAGAGATCCGTGCCCAGCAGTGGGCCATTAATGGGTTGAAGCCAGCCAGCCAGCCATTCTCCTATAGACTTTATTTTATCAGGAATTGTTATTGTTTTGAATTATGGAAACCTAGTCTGACAAATGAAGTTAGCACTTGCACAGTGCACTAGATTGGTTGCGAACCTGGTGTATTGAATAAGAATAACCCTATTTAGTGTAGGTTTCATTCTATAACAATGTTTAAAGTCGGTCCCCAGCTTCCGTCTTTGCATCGCTTCCTTGACTGTTTACACAGAAAACAATAGTGGCAATAGTTGATGGCACGAGGGAGAGATGCACTGCAGAACTGTGCGGTCGGCGCGGCGGTCGTTAACACCAGGTGAGGTGAACACTATGGGCGCCGGCGGCTAATGGCTCGGAACGCCTCGGAAGTAGGTTCCCTTATCGCACGACGCCCCCCCCCCCCCCTCCTGCCTCCTCACGGCACACTCGCGGCGCCCTCGACCCGCTTGCATGCATTAGCCATATTCACCAACTGAGTGCCGACACAAGGCAGAACCCAACTGACAAAGTCTACCAATACGCATCTCGATGTACCTAATACAATATTTTTCAGCTTGGTAATACTAACGACATGAACGAAGGACTAATAAGGTACTGTGATAATTAAAGCCTGCAAATGGTCGTAATATGTATTGGGATCGGGTGACAGTGACCCTCTTACTGAAATTCTAGGGATCTTAGAAATAAGCGCAGCTGATGGTAGAATTCATGATTCACTTGACATCAGGCAACGTGCAAAAGTTATTCCAAAAGAAGCGTAATGGGAGCTGCAGTCGATCCCGATTTGTTTAGAACAGATAAGCATATAAACGAGCAACCCGGATGTCGTGCTCGTGTTGAGGGCCTGTCGGATGGAGCAGAGTTTACTTTTATGGAAGGTGCAGGGAAACGATGATGCGGTATCATTCCACTCGTCTCTGCGAAAGTACGTATTATGCGAACATTGAAATGAGAAACGTACGTAAACGTACGTGAGCAAGAACGCAACAAAAATAAACATTCAGTTAAACTGATGTAAACGACGAAAAGGATTAAGCTTTATCCGAAGATAAAAGTACCGGGGCTCTGCAGACGGATTGCCTCGCTTAATGCCTTCAATTCAAAATTGAGCGAAGTCTTTGAGGCGCGCAATGTCCATTCAACGTTAGGGTAGGTAACAACAAGGAGCAAGGCACCGAAGACAACATTAGCATCAACAAGCTGTGTGGCACGCGCCCGCAGCGCCCGCACCGCGAGCCGCGCGCCGCGTGACGCACCGACAGACCGTGTAAATGTAAACGTAAAGTACGCGACAACATGTCGATGTGGGCTAATAGTTTTCCGCTCACCTGAACGTGGCCAGTCGCTAGCCGCTACTCCGGATCGAGACTAGTTTGACACGTGTGCATGTATACTTATGCTATTATCGGTCGTCATCGCAAACTTCTTCCGCCTTTGCTGTCGCGATATGGAAAGGGGACGAGTAATCGAACACTCTGACTGCCATCTACAACTAAATCTGTCACTAATTATGGCTCGTTTGCCCGACCGTGACCCAATCACGAAGGTGACCCGTCTCGTCGTGGTTGGAATTTCGACATGTCGACCTATAAAAGATATCTCCCGATTTTCCGCTAAAATATAGTAACTACTTAACCAATTCAGTTACAGCCAACAAACAAAACCGTTTCAGTATGAGTAACTATAATTTTCACGAAAACTAAATTGGATATTTAACTTTAGCTTGTTGCTAACTTGCTGTCAAGTTGGATTTGCAGTATGAATATGGAATGAAGATTATGAATAAATGTCACCGAAGTGTGGTAGGAGCAGTTGTCGTGGTGTGGTAGTGTCGTGGTGTGGTAGTGTCGTGTAGCGGCTGGCGGCGGCTGGTAGCACGTGCCCGCGCGCGCGCGCCGGACACGTACGGCCGCCATTATCTGCCGCGGCCGTCCGTTTCGACACCGTCACCGCTCGACACATGACCATACGCGATCACCGATTGATTCATTATTTTATGAACACAAACGTTACTATTGTTTTTCATTTAATCAGTCGAGGGTCGAGGGAAGCGTTACTCAATTGTGTTGGATTTACTTGGATGTGATTGTTTGTTTGTTGATAGAAGACGAGCTTTACACACGCATCTCACACGTTTTGAACGAAGATAACGTAATTTGCAACTGGATTTTTAAATAAGAAAGCCCGAGCCTATGGCATTTACAGAACAAGACAAGTATACTCAGCTGTGAAAGTGGAGGACATTCGGACTGAAACACTACCCACCAGACGGAGGGTGGACCAACTAGACAGCGAGATAAAATACCCTATCACCGTGCGTAGCAGCGTGACGGTGGGGAAAGAAACAATGCAATACAATTCTCAATTAATTCTGTTTTAAGTAATGAATAGCATTTATTCAAATGTCCTCGGGCTCCGCTGCTAGCACTACTGCGACATCAGGACTAAGAAGTTTACTAACAACATTTCGATGATTTCATCTTCTTCCGCGCCGTAAGCGCATATTTTGTAAAATCTAGTCGGATCACGTCTATTCATAATTTATGAAAGACTCATGTAAATTGAAACAGTCGTTCTCGAAAGCAAAGGTCATAAACGGGTAGATAAGCAGATAGCGTCGATGCGAGATATGATTAAGTTTTAAATAACGAAAAAAATATGGGAAATGAAAAAAAACAGCCCCAAAATTAAATACAACCCTTCAGTGTCCAAACGCATCGGCGATAGATTGTAAAAACAATAGCGATTAGCGTGTCCCTAGAGAATGGAACTTACAATACTGACAATGTCAGAGGGCCATGTGTTTGCGACGTGTGTCCGACAAGTGCCAGAGGAATGGATCCTTGCGGCGCGGGCCGGGGACTGGCCGGGGACTGGCCGGGACCAGCCAGGCGGGCCAACGGGCACCGTGCCGGTTGCCACACACGAGGGACACATTGACGCATGTTTCACGGCAAAACAGGAAGCGGACTCGTTTAGCTCTGATAAAGTTTGGGTTAATGAGTTTTTCGTAAAGCTGCGCTTATGTTTCCTATTTGTTTCGTCAGCTAAGTATTTTAATCCTCCAATATTTCTAACCATTCATGACGTATCTATAAAATGTTAATTGGGAGGAAGTTGATTTTTCAAACCACAAAACCACTAGTAGATACCTAACGAGTCCATAATTTTATTGTTATAGTCAAAGATTTAAATATTTGGTTAAAGTATTATTGTCGAATGTCGACTGTCAAACGTCTGTCGAGGCCGGCGCTTGCGAGCGAGAGGTGCTACAAAATTTTAAAGTGGATTTATTTTAGGAGAGGTCCCGACGACCCATATTTGCGCATCTTCGATAATCCGTCTCCGGCGCGCTAAGAGCCTATACAAATAACTCATTTGAGACACTTAAGCCGTCGCGCGGCACAAAAACTGTAGTGTGGACAAATTTGGAAACGATCCGAGGACCCTTGAGTCGAGAGCCGCGTCGCGTCGCCTAGCGCCTCACCCGTGTCGCCATGCGCCACTCACCTGCGCGCTTTCAATAGTAAGACATAGATAAGACAGTCCATCACAAGCGCCCAGATATTACCCTAAATGACCCTACCCCAATCATCTTTCAACTACACACGACCTAGCCGTACAACTGAAAACACAGTGAAAAGTCAAGACCGTAAAAACCGTTCCTATCGCTATATCGTCTACCGGAATCATATCTCACACACTACACAGAACCTGCCTTAAACAAACCAAAAAAAAATTATGCATACCTAATTACAAAAGAAAATACAATGTGATACAAAACAATTAAATCGATCAAAAACTAAAAAATAATATTATTACTAGTTGTGCGGACAAAGGAAGAGGCTCAGCTTTTGTTGACCCAAGACCCCAAGACCCCAAGACCTAGGTCTTGCATAGCGCAGAGCGCTGTTTCTATGCGGGGAATATAAATGCTCCCAGTTCCGAGCCACAGAAAAAAGTCGTGACTACAATCTATCAGGCCTGAATCAACAACGTAATTTATGGATTAATTATTGTTTATTTTAAGTTAATTAAAATTATTACTAAATAATTATTAGTTATTAGTAAATTATTATGAAATGAATTTATTATTATTTTCATATAAACATTGGGAATTATTATTTTAATCTTCTATATTATAATAAACTAATAACCACATTTCTACAAATACCTAAAGATATTTCATTTCATTTCATAAAAAACTCAAAGGGGAAATCTGTATATTGAATATTTTTTCAAAATTTCAATTAGGGGCCACTACAATAACGTGTTAGAGCAGAAAAATATTTTTTTGTAATTATTGTGTGTCTGTCTGTCTGTCTGTTTATCTATCCGGGCATCACATCAAAACCCTTGGACGGATTTCCATGAAAATTGGTAGAGTTGTTACTTATACTCTGGGTCATATTTCAGAAAACTTTTCATCTCGGAAAATTTAAATGTTTCTGTGGAAAACAAGATGAAAATTTGTATGAAAATAATTTTAAACATCAACCGATTTGCTTGAAATTTGCATCAAGATGCAAACTTGACCGAACGAAGCGCTGTCACAGAGTATGAAAAATGTCACACGGATTTTGTTCGGAACAGCCCGTCTTTATATTTAAGTCGACGAATACCTTTACAGGATTATTCTAAGTTTACAGGCATTACTATGCCTGAGGTAGTAAAGGTATTCGTTAATTTATTTTGTTAAAGTTGTTGCGTGTGGCGTGTCGTGCGGATTGCGGTCTTCCTGATGGCGCGGCGGCGGTGCTGGCAGCTGGTGTTTTTGGCGGTGGTAATTAGTGCGGGCGCAGTTTTCCTCCTCCGCGAGCCGCGAGCCGCGCGCCAGTGCTGCACTGTTTAGTGTTATTGTTTACGGCCGCTCGGAACTCGGGTGCTCGTTAACACGAGGAAAACCGCCGCCCGCACCCCGCACCCCGCACCCCCACACCCCCACACCCTCGCTACACTACTCTACTCCTATGAGGACTCGCTACAATGACTACTGCATACTCCGCCGCGGCGCGCCGCGGCCACTTCGTAATGTCCTGTTTATTCGGTTGGTATTGTGATGTTGTTTACGCGAACATCATTATTAATTAGTCTTAGGTTTATGCCCGTATTGTCAACTAACTCGGTTTCAGTAGGTACAGAGCAGAAGGGATGTTAGGTGTTCTTTGCTAGCAGTGCTGCAGTGAGAAGAAAGCTAATTAAATTTTAACTGTAAATGAAGGATAGTCAACAACAGGCAGCGTTCTTTTTGTTCAATAATAACATTTTTGACAAAAACCAGAAAGATGATTATAAATGCGTCAAATAAGTATTTAGTCGTATTTTTACATCACTCAACCTTTTCGGCGCTTTCTTTTTTCTGAACCATCCACAAACATGTATGAACCATCTGACATTTCGAAGTGTCTCCTATTGTCTATTGCATATTATCTCATTGACCTCTGAAATTGGTACATAGGGACACGAAAGGGACTGGTCAATAACTTTAACCGAAACACGATGTACCTATTCATTATCCTCAAAGTATAACAAGTAACAAGACACTCAATAATATCAGTGTTCCCTATGCCTCAACGGCACCGTACCACTGTACCACCGTACCACCACTGTACTGCCAGCAGTCAGCAGTCAGCACTCGGCACTCAGCAGTGCGCGACTGTTACGCAACTTGACTGTTTTCGGTGGTAACGCGGGCCGCGGGCCGCGCTCGCGCGCTCTTATCAGCGCCTCAATTAGTACCGCGACCACGCACACACACAACATTCATTGTGTACACTGTACATCGACACGTACACACACACACACTGCAACACTTGTTGACACGGTACACACACAAATACCTACACCCGCACGATCATGCGACGCAACCACTATTCGTATAGGTTACTGTAATACATTATTCATCTATTAAATTGTCGGTAGACGCCTCCGACCGCAGCCCCATTACAATTATATTATTTATAGCAGTCACAAAAGTGCTACAACAAATCTATAATATTGATACGAAGTAGATGATTTTACTCGAGAACGTAAATAAGAACTACATAATAAGTTAATTATGTTATCCTTAGCAATGATATACGTTTAAATCATTGTTCCCTAAATGATCATGCGGCATGACCGCATGAGCATTGAGCATGACTATGAGTGGCACGGCTGGCACGGCCTTGCCGACACAGTGCCGATCCTGCCGTACGTGCTACTGCTGTCAGATGATTGACCGTTCCTTCATTGTTTTCACCATGCAAGATATAAGACGTCAGACGATATTCCCAAGATATAAAAGAGAGCACGCAAATATTATGTTGGTAGAGAGTGTCTCTGCCTTCGAGGCGAAAGGTCCCGAGTCCGATTCCCGGCCGGGGTAGATATTTATGTTCGTTCGCAAGTCATGGTCATTGACATGGTCATTGACATGGTCATTGACGTCTGATGTCCAATTGCCACCGCGGGCCGCGTTACGGGGTATTCTAGTAATGAGATGTGATTATTTCAGCAATGAATTATTCAGTGCAAATGCATCTAAAAATATTTTAGAGATATATTTTAAAATCCCAATACGAATGTGGCTTTGCAAACGTCGTTCACCATCACTACAGATTGTCTATACTACAAGTATAGTGAACAAATAACTATTGCACAATAGAGCAAGTCCTTTTCACTGTGCTATTATAAATAAATAATAACACTAGGATTCCCTTTGTGCAATGGCAAGCATCCGTCACTCTTTTCAGGTCCATCTTGCAGCATGATCATTGCCGTACATAAATGACGCATGATCGTCCATGGACTCAGGCAGGGATTGCATTGAGTAGATTGCGAGCAGCTCAACTCAACACGTAGGGCCAGTGTCACTGCCACTACTATTGCAGGAGCTGCAGGCGGCAGTACCACACTACCCAGTACCCACGCTTGCCACGTTTTATGCGTTTTGTTATTACGGAATGATCCCCGAGACCGAGACCATTGCGCAGTGGGCACTGTGTGGCGGTAGTGTAGGCTGCGGGCGCGTAATGCGAGTGTAGTGTTTCCACTTAGTAACTCGAACACTTATTACTTTAAACTGTTCCGGTTCTTGAGGTTACTTGAATCGATCGTCAACAACTTTATGAGATTTTAATTGGTTGCGTAGTTTACAGCTACTTACTTATGCACTACAGGTATTGCGGCAAAACTATACTTTAAAATTAAATTTGAAGGGCAAACAGTAAGTACAAAAGAAAATAGAAGGAAATTTATAATAATTTACATAATATTACTTAACAACTTCAATAGCGTAAGAATTCGAACCTACACAAAGCCGCTAGATAAATTTCTTTAAATTCAGGCTCGAAAACAGCGAAACTTTTATGTAGATACCTGTAGGTAGGTACGTCACTATAGTTTTAATAGGTATTAATTAAACATATTTAAAACAAGTATTCAGGCTGGGGTACTTAGATAAATAAAACAATCTACGACTATCATTAACATTAATGTAGGTAAACAAACTGCTAAACTGACAAGTTATTTTTTGTAACAATGATGTTAAGCAATTTTATTAACTAGAACATGAAACTGGTAAAACGACTAACGATTAGGTGTGCATCGCTCGAGACTAGATTCTAGCTAGAGTCTAGACTCTAGAGTCAGCAGGGTAAACGTCAAGCACGTGCGTCGACGGTCGGATAGTAGTCAGGTATATCACATGCTATGCTAGTATGTCAACAAGGGAATCCGAAACTGCATAAAAAGCTAGTGAGCTCTTTAATTTACCCATATTTGCAATATAACATTTATTTTTATTTTTTGATACTTCAAACAATGGCATCTCACAGTCACCATATTTGTTTTTTTAATTCACTTATCTAAGAACACTTGGGTTATCAAGACGAATCTAACGATATCTTACATAAAAGATACGCGCGAAAAACATAACCTTCCCTGGCAGTAGGGTAAAATACGGCACGGCGGCGTTACTCTAGTCATCTAGTGAGTAGATAAGTTGGTTAGCGAGAGCTGTCAGACTGGGCCACAGTGGCGCAGTGGCAGCAGAGTCAGTGGCCCTGAGGCCTGAGCTCAGCTGACGCGGGCGGTGTGCGGTGGCGGCGGCCTAGTTGCACACGTCGGCACATTGCGCGGGCGCATGTGCGCGTGAGTTCTGCGAACGAGCGCGCTGCCAGTACGAGTTATGGCGGCATGGCGGTGCCTACTTCCTGCCTCGCGACACTTAACCCACTAACTGTAACGGCCGCGGCCGCTCCGTACCTACTGAACTACAAGCGCCGAGCGCCGAGCGCAGAGCGCCGCCTGGCGAAACAATGGCTTGTTTGACGATCCGACCATTAATTCGTAGCGGCTCTCTAAACGGAAACGCAAACAGACCCTCGAGAGTCGAGACCCGCCTCGCGCCTCGTGCCTCGGCAAACACTCCGCGGAATCGCTCCGAGTTTTTTCTGATCGGAAATTGTGGCGGAAGAATCTAAAAACCATGTTGTTTGCGCGAGGGGCCGCGCGCGACGGCGACGCTGCGATATGCGACGCGACGCAACGCACCGCGAAACCTAACTGCTAGCAATGATTGTATGAATTGTATGATGAATGTTTTCAATTTAATGGAGTCGAGACTCAAGACACCGCGTCTGCGGCAATGACGTACACGAAGTAACCTAAAAATTCATCGCTTGCAAATTGCAATGCAACACAACATAAGTCGTTATTACTGAATAATAACATTATTTAAAAGCATAGTATAACTAGATTCATCTATATTCATGTGCCATATTACAGTGACAGCACCCGCACGGCAATATTCGGTGCGGCCGCGGCATGCGGCATGCGGCAGTCCCCAGTCCCCACACTCTACCGCACTTACTCTACCGTACTTTCTCTAGCTCGACGATAACGAACATTAAAATAATAGCTAATGTTCTTCAACATTGAAGCGTACTTAATTGCGTATTTATAAATATTCATCAAATTTGGTGTTGTTATCGAACCGGAATGTAAAACATCTCACACCGGTTTTGCGTTAACTCCGCCTCGACACCGGGACACTGGCGACACTGGCGACACCGCCGACACCGCCGACACCGCCGAGCGCACGTTCTGCTACCAAAACGGTATAATTGTTGTTTTATGTGATGCGAACTCAACGATACTAGTAAACTGTAGACAGCTCTACTAGTTTTAAGTAAGGACAACAACTTGCAATGCAGCTCACCGGATATCGAAACAGTCACATCCACGTCATGTGATCATGTCCCATGTTACCATATTATATTAGTAAACAATAAAGGAGTAATAAATAAGATTTCGACCAGTTATGTTTTGTCGCTAATCGAATAGTAAAAATGGTTAAGATCATTTTCTGCAATAAATTCGAAGACAAACAAATTTCTCCCATATTATTCAAATTAATTATTATTACTGTGGACGCGAACGGAATTTATTGAACGTGATACTCATACCAAAATACGGTATGGCGGCGGGCGTGGTGCGGTGGGATGTTGCAGTTAATTTGTTACTTACATAATTATAATACCCAGATGAATTTCTATAAGTGAATTATTTTTAAAAGTCATATTTACTAAATACTTTATCTATTTTATAAATAAACGTTCTGCCTCGTTCGAAACTTATTCAATTAGAAATATCGTACCGGCTGTCGTCGTTTCCACCGTCAGGTCTGTCTGTACCTTGTAAATCGAACCTCACGAGAGCGCTCCTCGGGTGCTTTACCAACAAACTCGGGCCCAATGTTGGGCTGTATTACTAGATCCTACTTCGTAAAAAAATACTGTCCACAATCTGTATTTGCAGAAGAGGGAACCTTTTTTAAGAGTTGCAGTGTTTCGAAAAATCGCAATACATAATATCTATTGCTAGAAGTCCGAATAAATTTAAGCAAACCACAACAATGTCAAATCAAAAAGGATAAATATTACCTACTTATTTGTTGTCTGATCAATGTTTTAAAGACGGATTTAACAGAACTGTTAAATTAAGTTAAGTAGGTGCCAGTTGACGAACAAGATGGGCGGTAAGACTGTCAAAATAATTGGATACAAAAGGAATAGCTTTTTCCAAACAACAGAAATAATTATACACCTCGATATTTTAAAACGAGGAAGGAGAGGAAGCTAGATAACTACAAAGAATAAGTATTAATAAATGGAAGCGTATGAGAGACAATGAATTTGAACGGAAAACTACTGAGAGTGTTGCAGCACGCACGTGCCGCCATGCGCCACCGCCGTCGTGTCGTGGCGAAAGCGACGCCGCGGCACGTACACGGGACATGGGGCACGGGGCACTGGACGTGGTGGTGGAGACCTCGTCGCCACGGACGGAATATGGCATGCACTATGCAGCCAGCGCCCAGTGGCCGGGTGCAGTACACTCGGTGTCGTGGCAAAGACGAGTTGTGAGCTTGATGGTACTAACAAGCATACATATACACGGTTTCACTAAGAAAAGCGAAATGTGTCAATAGGTTGACGGACACCAAAAATGGCCAAAAGATTAGAAACATTGGAGAAACATTTGAGTGACCAGCGTCTAGCCCAAACGAGCCTAGAACTAGAAAGCTGCAAATGTTGGATACAAGTTTAGAGTGTAGAGGACACACAAGGCTGGATATTTCGAAATTCCCATGACATGACATAATGGAAGTTGTCTAACGTGCGTTTGGTTTTAACAGTAACAACTGTTCATTCATTTTATGAGGCATTTCGTAAATTATCATTAAATTAGGCTCAACCTATTTTAAAGGACAAGTGGTCAATTTTGCTAGTTCCATGATTTAGAAACACGTTAGTGTGTAGACATAGCTGCAGAAAAATTGTCAGAACTTTGTTGTACCAGAAGGTCCATATTACACTTTATTCCTCGTCCCAGAATAAAGAACAGACCTGTTGCCCAGGCCCCGGATGACCCGGTAAACTGCGCAGTTTGGCAGATATGTGAAGCATCAGTACAATACAATGTACTTTGTTTCAATAAAGTTTTAACAGTAGTACCTATACATTGTCACCAACCCGAGATTTATGTAAATTTTCTACATGTGTAAGATAGATACAAGGAATGGTGTGACCACATACTTATAGCCGCACAGACCACGAACGAGTCCAGTTTGCAAGTTAATTAGTACAATGTTGATGATGAAAATTGTTAAATGTGCGTTATTATTACATAACGGTTAATAATCAATTGTTACAATTAACATAACACAATTAACAACATAAATTGGGACAAAATCACCTGTTCTATTGAACAACAAGTAAACACATTTAGATCAAAATATTTCTGAGACAAAATATTATAAGTGACAGACTTTTACGTGAATAGCTCCCAAATGAGCAGGTGAACCATCGGATGGTAGACTAGGTGGTCAGTGTGGTGATGTGGTCACACGGATACAGTTTAACTTTACACTTGCCACGTCCCGTCTGTTGCAATGTAAATGGTTTTAAGTATTGCTGTTTATTAGACTCGATACTGTGTGTGTTTCCTCGACGCCAATTAATTTCATCATTTGGAGGCGGAATCACTCTGTTTGAACGAGTAACGATTGTGTGTCTATTAAGCTGGCATGTTTTATTTTGTCAGTCGTAATGATATAATCAGTTACTTATATTTGAAGCGCCAGTTACTTAGAACCGTAGTTAATTATTATAATTAGTCTCACAGTATTAATTAAACTAAACAAATAAACACATTACAGTCACATCCCCGCAATATCCTGGGTCACGGCTAGCCGGACTCCAGTGTTATTATTGTAAAATATCTTTGGCCGATTCACATAATTTAAAAGATAAAAGCGAAATGGGAATGGCCACCTAAATAGAAAGTTAGGTTTAGGGTTTAGCCTGTATTTAAAGGTATCTGTTGATTATTATATGCAGCGGAGCCGAGCACCGGCAGCACCAGCACACAGGCGAATACGGTGAACAGGGTGAACATGTGGGAGTTACGTACACGGTTAACCGATATCCAAGTCCTATGGTACGAGAATTCCTAATTGTAGCGATACAGTTGGAAATCTTACGGTGTCCTACAACGACTGTCAGTCTGCGTCATGGAAACTCGGACCTGAGTTGACGAACTTTTGTAGATTATTTTAGAGATCGGCTGGTATTGGTCGGTGGTCGTGAGGCAGAGTTTAAAATAAACAAGGTCCGTCGTCGACGGAGTCAAAGGTCGGCGGACGGTGACGGCGTGTTTACCGCCACCGCGACCGCCGGCAGCCGCCGATCACAAACAACGCGCTCCACGGACACCTAGTACAAGTACACTAGCTATGTATGTAGCTACACCCAGTGAACACAATACGAGGAAATATCGCCTACAAATATGTCTAATTAGCGGCGACGATGCACAGCCCACAGACCACGATATTAACATTATTATGCCTCACTTAATGTTGACCTTTGAAATGTATCAAAATATAAAAGATGTGTTGTCAACCCGAAGCCGCGTTCCCGCATACAAATTGGTTAGCAAAAACTGAACATATTATTTGGTAATTAGTCCAATGCTTTTTTATAACCAGTTGTAGTGGAGCGTGTTGTGTAACGGTAGTGGTGGCCACTAATGACTGTCGTTCCAAGTTGTTCTGCCAGCGATCTATCTAACAGCGAGTTATCGAACTTATATTCTTCATTCACATTGTCTCCCATTATCCAGTTCAGATTTGATTCGCACACAACGACACTTTATTGTATACCAAGAAGAAGAAAACAAACCAACAATAAAGAAACTCTTTATAAAGTTATTTAAGTAACAAAAATAAACTATTTCGGCTAGCTATAGACAGGAAGCTGTCCGGCTATGTTGTGGTCTTTCACAATAGTGAGCAGGGTATAAGGTGACGTCATCAACGTAAAAGCAAAGATAAATGCAATAGACAGTTAAACGACAATGTGAATGAGAATCTTGCGCATATGATTGTGCCTAGCGGTAGCACAACACAATAATATAACATACGATGTTAACAACGCATTGGAGAAATAGTTTAGAGAAAATAATGAAGAACTCAAGTTAACGACAGCATAGATAGAGGTACTAGATAATTAGAAGATTTACCCTAGAGGACATACTGGACGTGTGGACAGACAGGAGTGCTGAAGGATATTGACCTTATCAATATTGGAATCGTCCGATACGAGTAGTGCGGGATGGTACAGCATTGCATAGCGGGTGTAGGGAGCACTTATGTCACTAGGTTTTGAGCCAAAGTAGAATCCAATAGTAGATAATATAATTATATGGGATCGATTTAGACTGAATATTCCGTTTGAAGTAGACATTCTATTCTCGTTTAAACACTTACGGCCGTTCTCAAAATATAATCTTTCCATAATCCTCAAGTTCACCAGCTTGCAAAAAGTCATAGTGTTTGTTAATTGTCTCTCTCAGTCTACCGGGAGCATCTATCATTCTGTTATTATTTATGACTACTTGCCATAGAGGGGCCAATTCGTATGCGTTATTTTAAAACGATGCTTTATCTTTAGAGGCTACAAATTTAATTTTGGCTGTTTTGAAGTCCCCTTCGATTTTGAATTTTTCCCCGGGTACAATATTATGTAAAGTCAGAAACGAGTGATAATCGTACGGTGCTAGGTTTGGAGATTAAGGTGTTTGCGACAGAATTTCCCCCAGAAAAAGACAGAAAGCCCCCAAAAATCAGTTACATACCTGGCATTATCAAGATGCAGTGCTACTTTTAAATTATTCGATTCAATTATATATTAGATTCAAGATTTTATCATGAATTTTTAAACTTTCTAAATAAATATAGTTGGATATATGTGCATACTTGTTGAAACTAGTAACTGGATCGGACAGAACTTTCCGGTTCAAAAACGTTTTGAGTCAAACTGATTTTACGTGGTACACGATGATACATGGTGACATGGTGAGACGTGGTGCACCGAGGGAGCCGCGATGGTTTATGTTTGAACAAGGAAAGTAATTAAGATAAAGGACAGTAGCGGTAACGACGAGCGCGTCAGCTAATGCCGCCGCTCGTTAGCGCCACCACCACGCGTTAATCACCACTTACCGTCACCATCGACTACCATTACCTCTGTTTTTGTCTATTAAAATACCTTAAAAGTGGACCTCAATTACCACACTTATTTAAACAAACATCAGCTCCACCCATAAAGATTGGAACCTAGATAATAATTTCAGCAATAGAGGATGGATCTGTCGAACGGCAGACGGTCAGACTAGAGATTCGGTCGAATGTCGATGCTTGATGATAAGATAGTTAACCGATTGAATAAACAATGAGCGGCGACTCACCCGTCGTGGTGGTGATGGTGGTCGTGGGAGTAGGGCGGCGGCGCCGGCGGGTAGGGCTCGTAGTGCACGCGGCAGTCGTCGCGGCGCTCCGGTGAGGGGCTCGGCTCGGGGCTGCGGCCGCGCAGGTACGAGCCGTCGGTGGAGCCCGAGCCCGCGCCCGCCGCCGCCGCCGGCTTGAACAGCGTCTCCTCGAAGTGCACATACGCCTGCATGTCGCGAGCGTGTGGCACCGCGGGCGCCACGCGGAGCTCCTGGTAGCTGCGCGAGTGGGACGGAGACAGGCCGCCGGAGGCGTAGCCGAACGGCAGCGGGGAGGGGCTGTCCGCGCCTTCCCCCGCGCACCCCGCGCCTCCTCCGCACTCCGCCTCGCCCTCTGCACACACACACTCGCGTCAGCCGCGGCCCGGCCCGGCTCGCTCGCCTCGCTCACCTCACTCGCCTGTCGCACTCGCGGACGATCTCCGATTACTGTATGGTGGCGACTGCGACGGCGAGGAGGAGCGCAGAGCTCGCCGAGCTCGGCCGGTTACGTCTACTATATGGTTATTATTGTCACGCGATCTGTCACTCCCACTATGATTTTCTACATTAAATAAAAACATTCTACTAAAATTTAAACAAATATTACGGATTACAGCAAGCACGTAAGAATGCGGCAACTACAGCTTCCTAACGTCACACAAATATGACGTTCGATTCTGTTAATTTCTAAAATTACTACGAGCACGATTGCACGTCCAGCCACACGTCCAGCGAGTACGAGAAGACGGTGCACCCGGGCTTACTAACCTTTGAGACAGTTGTTGTTGACTTCGGCGATGATGGCTTCCAGCTCGAAGGTCTCGGGGCGATGCCAAGCAGCAGGCCACGCGTCATGCAACATGCTCACTGTTCACCGGCGCTCGCGTGTCGCGTGCGGTCGCTGCGGCGGTCGAGAGGAGACTGAGCGCCGAGCGGCTCGCGGCTCGCGCTCGCAGCGGCCGAGCGCCGCCCGCCGTCCGCACCCTCTCGCGGCCGCCACTGGGAGCCGCGGGAGCGCCAATGGGAGCGCCGGGATCGCGTCGTAAATAATGTGAAGTGACTACATGCTGCCATGCATCATGCGTATCGATGATTCGATGATAAATGATGGCTATCTCTGCGGATTGCGGCTGCGGCTGCGGCTGCGGCTGCGGCTAGTGCGAGGAAACAACGGGATATCGTTCATCGAAACATGTCATAAACTCATAATACATAGACATACATACCTCCTTACACGTTGCCCTTTATTTGTGGTGCTACATACTGAGTACCCTGCACTTATCAATTTACGAATATGAGACCACATAGCCGTGGAAGAAAATCTAATGTTACCTATCTTCAATAATTATAAAATGAGACTGGAACCCGACGTGTCCGATACAAATTCGAAAGACTCCCGTAAGCCTGCAACCCGGGTTGCACGCAGGCGGCGCGGCGCAGGTCGCACGTCACAGTCACAGGCCACAGCGCATCCATGATTGGCCACTGAGGGTCGCGGGGCGCGCTGTGGTCGCAGCAGCTGCCGCGGTGCAGCGCTCAGCTGATCGCCGCCGGAGATAAGCCCTATCACCACGTGGCCCTTATCTCCGCCTCTGCTACGTCATCCCGCGAGCTGCCCCCCCACCCCCCGCGCACTGCCTGCACACTGCCCGGTGCGTGGTGCGTGGTGCCACTGGTGGTGTCCTGCCACCCTGTTGGTGGCACCACCTAGCTTCCGGCAGTTATCTCTCACAATACTGTTTACTAACATTCCTTGCTATTGTTGGCTCTGTCATTCAGACCGGTCGTTACCCTCAGCGCCCTCAGGTTTCCATCCAGTTGATGCTCCGTTATAACATGTAGTACCTACATACCTGCCCAGATATCATTAATATGAACGTAAAGTGCTGGAGCACAACTTTATGAAACACTAACATCCTGAACATTCTAAACAGGTGGTAGTTAATAAACTACTGAATATGTTTCCACGCTACTGTACCGAAGCTTTAAACTTCAACGAAGTAGCATGCATTCTTCATTAATTGCTATCTCAACACGCGCATAGCATAATCTCACAACACAACACAAGCAAGACAACGCGACGCCAACGCGATATCGTATTGTGATTTTCCCGAAATATTAATTATTAACATTAATGCTAATTTATTTTTTTACTCAAATGTTGAACGAAAATGTACGTTTAAGTAGGCAAATATTTAGTATTTATAATTTAAGGAATAGACATGAACCAGGCAAGCAATCCGAAGAGAAGAGAGAAATTCAGCAACTCTACTTGCTACATAATCATTGGCTACATAAACATAACATACCTACCTATTATTATAGAGTAGGTAAGTGCATAGAATCTATGAGTAGGTAAGTGGTAATTTGTTTCAGTATAATCGGTCGAAGGATTTTAAGATTGCGACCAAATTTATCAGGACGGTTACGCACACAGAACATCTAATAACACACAACTCCTTTCTAACTATTTATTAGGTGTTCTGTGGTTACGCAGGATTACAGATTACGGATTAAGTAGGCACAAGTTTTACGTAATGCAAGCTCTACATTCGCGCCGTGCATCACACAGGAGTGTGGAGCCCGCATGACATTTGAACATGACAGTTGGGCCTGACAGTTGCGGCGCGGCGGCGCGGCGCGGGCGGAGCTGCGGAGGGTCTCGGCACTCTCGGCCAAAAAAGTAGTCAACAAAGAAATTTTTGGTAATCTACTCGTACATAATCGTAATTTCAATGAAGTTATGTATGATTTTATATAGAGAGCAATTTAGGTGGGTAGGTAAGTATAGGTTATTGGGTCATCACGATGCGACGCTGGACATCGCAGCGCCAGCCCGGCCTATAAGGAGCATCAGTTAATCAAGTTATTTGTATTCGACTAGAGACAGGTTCCCGTGACATTGAGCAGATAATTTTAATTTTAATATTGTCTGTGAACTATTAACCTAGAGAAGCCATAAATCCAGGAGCTAATCCCGTTATCTGTCAGCGGAGCTGCTTTACAATGTTTCCGTGAAGCGGAGCGCCGAGCGGCACCAGCCATGTGCTCCACAAATCACCGGCTATCGTCTCCCGGGAACCAATAAATTTTATCGCATAATAGTGGGCACACTTTTTCTGGTTCCGAGTAGCTCGCCAAGAAAAAACTGTGTCTCGTGGTCTCGCGTCGTCGCGGGCGCAATGTTGTGACAGCGCCCCCGGCCCCCTCGCGCCCCCTCGCCCCCCGGGCCCCGGCATCCCGCGGCGCCCCGCCGCGCGCACATTAGCTAATCCCGGCAACAACAACAAGCGCCCCCCGGGCCCCGGGCCCCGGCCACCCCGCGACACGACACTAAAGAGCCCTCGTCTGCTTGTTTTCGCAAATCGATTGTTTTCAGCGGCCTGTCTAAACACATTCGTTATGAGTTATGACTTTCTCTATTATTGGCTTGTTAATCGGACAAATGGACAAATGACAGATTTTTGTAGAAACGGCG
Source organism: Thymelicus sylvestris (assembly GCA_911387775.1). Classification (NCBI taxonomy): domain Eukaryota; kingdom Metazoa; phylum Arthropoda; class Insecta; order Lepidoptera; family Hesperiidae; genus Thymelicus; species Thymelicus sylvestris. Next base: position 19,640,431 of record OU426889.1, read on the forward strand.
GGGAGTCGCGAGGTCGGTGCGGTCGGCTGCGGAGTGCGGCCGGCGCAGCGTGGGAGCCGCACGTTACTCTACCGGGCACCGGGTGATGGACTGCGGGTGCGGCCACACCGGGTCGCTACCTGCTACCTGGTCACAGTGTACAGAGAGCTGGCCGAGTGCCGGGTGCCGGGTTCCCTGGCTCGCCGGCAGCCGTGACTCATGGCCGTGCAGCACGATAAGATACCGCGGCGGCGGCGGCGCGGGCGCGCGCCGTGACGTCACCATCTGCACGCCGAGTGCAGTTGACCCTCTGTTCGTCGCCTAGTCACCTACCTAATCACTTCATCCGGCCGACGACCAACTCAATGCTATTTATCGTTTTAAGTTACTCCTTGAAGGTTAAACGACCTTACTTAATACAATTTTGATTAGGCAGGTACCTATAATATTGGTAATACTTAGACCGAGATGTATCCCGAGATTCGGATATGCGCATGCGTCATAGTAGGTAATTTCAAAAATCATAGATAACATTCAAGTAAGAAACAAACAGAATAATTAAATATAGGTACCTACTTATCTACCTACCTACTAAATCTACTTATGATTAACATAGATTACCTACATTCCATAGATTCTAAATATATTTTTCCAGTGTCTTACCCTAACCTGCTTGATTAATACTAATGTTTATTATTATTCTAAGATACTAATATTCATTGTTTGATATCAACGAATACATGTACTATAGCAACGAACGAGTGAAGAGGAGTGTCTGGAGCGGGGGGAGCGGGGGGAGCGGGATACTGAGTTACTGACATTAGGTAAGTTCAAGAGAAGTGTGGGAATGTTCCAGTGATACTGACGTCACTGACCCTCATGAGGTGCGCCCATACCGCAGTCCGTGCAGTCCGTGCAGTCCGTGAAGCTATTGTCAGAGGGATTATTATTAGTGGCGGCGCTAATGAACAATTCGCGGAAAGTCATCGTGGGCCGTGGGAGACGCCGCGGCGCCGCGCCGGGGAGACGCCGGGGAACTCCTATTGCCTAGTTGGCTAGTTGCCCATGTTGAGCTTGTTTCCAATTTTCTATCAATTAAAACATTTAAAAACTATTTATTTTCATCCTCAACGTTATTTCAGTCACAAACTTATTAATTACACACAATGATTAATTGATTTCAGCCTTCAGGCCAGGAAATGGCGGCCCCGACGGAAGTCGGAACCTAAAGTTTGTTTATTAAATCCAATTTAAAAGCAAGCCCCATGAAAATTCGAATTTACTTAGCTATTTGGTTAAAAATAACATCTGGTTTTGGGAAACCCGCGATAGGGGTTAATTTGTTCGAAATTTCGCTGAATATAAAGATGCACTGTGAAAATTAGTGATTGTATGGTACCTAACTTTATTTATAATCTGGTCAAGAATACGAGATGTAAATTAAAATTCTGTACAGAGTTTAAAGTCTAATAATATTTTTAAGGTTTTCTGTCCTGTCTACGAAAATTTTTGATTAACATTATTACTATCTATAATTTTAAATATCATGGTGTCTACGCTGTACCTGTGTGCTAAATGTCAAGAAAAAGGTTAATCGCATCATTATTCAGGTTATTTTGTTGTGTCCGTAGCGCGTAGAGCGTAAGAACAGGCAATTGACCGTTCTCTCGTAGTCGCTCTGTCAATACAAGACGATACGCTTTTGTTGTTGTCAGAAGTGCTTGACACTTGACAAACAGCGTTAAAATGCCTTCGTGTATTTTAACAATGTGATTGGTGTAGTGAAACAAAAGACAAACGTGTGTGTGTTGTAGCTCTTTTCGGAGCAGATTTTTTGGTTGATTTGTAAGGACATGACGTATCTATATTTTTTAAGTATCATTGCCTGGGTGGAACAGAGCAGGTTTAATGCGAGCTGCAGTGGCGCTGGCAAACGAATTTTGTCATTTATCTTCAAAATGGTTAGACTGATTTAGATAGGGTTTTTAGTATTCTGTAGTCAAAACGGAACCCTTAAATAATGGTTTCATCATAAATAATCATGTCATGTCACGTCATGTCGTATGTCTGTGCGCCCATCCGTCTGTTTTTATGTGTTAAATTTTTATGTGGTAACCAAATTTCGATATTTTCGTTTTCGAAATATTATCTAAGCTTTTTAATTATCCTTTATTTGACTTTCTAAGATGCTTCTTATTTCGAGACATGGACTGTCCCCGAGTAAATTTTGCCAATTTGATTCTGGTCTAATGCGCCAGGCATCGTCCCAGCACTCGGTGTCACCGCGCCCGTGGCCCGTGGCCCGTGGCCCGTGGCCCCAGGTAGCAGTCCAGTATATACAATTGTTAAAATATGGATGAAGACGATGGCGCCATGCGAGCTGACGGCGGCGCGGCGGCCGGCGGTAGACCATCCAGCAAGTACCTTACCTATCTTTTTTTATGGCAATAGCCGGCAAACAATCTGACGATCCACCTGATGGTAAGTGGCTATCGTCGACCATGGACATCAGCAACACCAAAGGGATCACTGATGCGTTGCCGGCCAAGAAAGAGAGAAGAAAAAGAAAGAACTGGCTCTCAAGCCCCCAGCCGGAACACGACGAGTCGTTTGGCGGCTGACTCATGCTCAAGGGGTAGCTATCCATGCGAACCCCATGGAGAAATAATAATAGTATTAATTGACAATTAATATCACTATTACCAATATAATCCCTCGAGGGACAATACACCAGCGGGCCGGATTTAGTCGCCTCTTACGACGCCCATCCGGCGTGGGATTGGGGTCAGTATTTTAAGCTGCCCTAATACGGCTAAAAACTACCTAAGTAGTTATCTACTTTAGAAGAAGTCATTAAGCACTTAACGAGTGTTTACGGTCCGCACTGCTCAGCTGCTCACCTACAATATAAATACGAGGGATAATACATATTAAATCATTACTTAATTGATGCATTTCGAGCTCGTACCTACTATAATTACTTTTTAACAAAAAAATTAACCAACGTAAGAAACTGCAAAATGAAAAATAAAATAAACCATTTAGTATTATAAATTAAGATCCTAAATGACCAGTAAATACAATAAAACGTACTGAAGTTTTTGTTGTGAAGAACGCGCAAGAAACTGTACAGCTGATGACGTCCGATTTTATAAAGGAAATCCCATCAAAAACATAAATGTAAAGTGAGAGTCAATTTCAAAAAAAAAAAGAATTGAGATCTAAATGGGTGCCAATTTCTGTGTAGAAAAGCCTAAAATTTTAGTCACAAGAACATGTAATTCAAGCTCCACATTTGACTTGGTTAGTTTTCACGTACCTACCTAGGCTATATTATATCTATGTAATTAGCTTCGTCAAATCTGTTAGGTTGATGGCTTATGACACTCTTCTCTAATTTGGTTTGTTGGTTGCTAACTAAAGAAAACTAGCCAAGTCAAATGTAAAGCTTGAATTACATGTTCTTGTGACTAAAATTTTAGGCTTTTCTACACAGAAATTGGCACCCATTTAGATCTCAATTCTTTTTTTTTTGAAATTGACTCTCACTTTACATTTATGTTTTTGATGGGATATCATTACTTTTTGTATAGAAATTATTAGTAAGTACTTATTCATAACGTTACTGATTAATTTTAATACATGAACTGTTATAGTGCTCTTCAACTAAATCTGTAGTTAGTGCGCCGTGGTCCGAAATACGGTACCTATTATTTCATTATTTATAAGTAATGATCTTCCACTATTGATGTCCGCTAAATATTGAAATAATAATTAATACTAAATCCCAATTATACTATCGTAATAAATACGAAAGTCGACTATACTCTTATTAGTTAAAAGTGACCGCCCTCGCTTTGCATTGGTTTTCTTATTTTTTTACACCTTGGGTTACGTTATTGGAGTTTTATTAAGGATCCCTAATTTATTGAAATTGAAAATATAATATAGCCCATGTCACCCGGGGATAGTGTAGCTTTCCAACAGTGAAGGAATTTTTCAAATCGGTTTAGTAGTTTCGGAGCCTATTCAATGCAAACAAACAATCAAATCTTTCCTCTTTATACTATTAGTACAGATAAGTTGTTTATGTTCGATGACATCGTGCAACAATAAATTTTGAAACAATACTTCGAATTACTTTAAACTGGTATAATTACGGAAATAATACAAAATTTTGTGGTGTAATCTTGTAGATTAGAGAAAAATAATTTTCCACACATTAAAAATAAAACGACGTAATACACTGGAAATAACGTCTCCTGACGAACCACTGATCTTCACGTAAATGTATATGTGCTGTGCACTTCTCACAGGCACTTGGGACACTGAACATCTTCCTCCCGTTGAAAGCTTCAGAAAGTACTAAAACTGATATGTTTCGTTATATATTCACCTTGGAATCCACATAATGACCAGATGTCATCAATTTTGATTGCTACTCTTAAATTTCAGCCATTTTATGTAAGTGTTCCTAATAGAATCAATATTTTGAAAAATTATCATAAATTGATAAAAATTTACTACTTTCAGATTTATTCCTTTGTATTCACCCGACTACCTATCTGCATGCCAAATTTTAACTTTCTAGGTCACCTGGAAGTTGGATATAGTTTTGATCTATAGGTCAGTCAGTGTTAAATTTCTCGATTTTTGGACGTTAATATCTAAATAACCGTTTGAGATGTGTTTATGAAATTTGGGAGACGTATGTATTTCGCAAGTCTTAAAAAATGAGCAAAATTTGACAGGTTTATGTTGAATAGTTTTTGAGTTATGAGGTGGTCAAAAGTGGCTCCAAATGGTTCGTGTAATATTACACACGGTGCTGCTCGTCAATTCTGTTAGCTAAGAAATTGACTTGACACGCTCCGCGTGTCTAGATAGGACTGCAATAAAACCAATAAATAATACTCAATCCGCCGCGGTGCCGGTCGGTGGACCAAAACGACCAACGACCAACGACCAACGACCAACGACCAACGACCAACGACCAACGACCAACGACCAACGACCAACGACCAACGACCAACGACCAACGACCAACGACCAACGACCAACGACCAACGACCAACGACCAACGACCAACGACCAACGACCAACGACCAACGACCAACGACCAACGACCAACGACCAACGACCAACGACCAACGACCAACGACCAGCGACCAGCGACCAGCGACCAGTGCAACGGCAACGACTAAGCGGTAAGCGGTCGGCGATGGCGCGGCACCACGCGACACGACACAAAGCAACCGTTGCAAATACCTTGCGCGTTATTCATCAAACAGTCGGTGCACGCGGCTGCAGACTGCGGCCTGCCAATAGCGCCACTGACTCACTGACTGCCACACCCGCCAGTGTCCGCCAGTGTCCGCCAGTGGCACTCGCACGTCCTGCCGCCTGCATCCCGCATCGCACTTCCGCTCATCTATGTTATGCTTATCTGAACGATACAGCTATAGCCACGTTGGATACGATACTGATAAGGTACCTAGGTACCTGGAATAAAACGGAAACCATGACGAAACTATTCGTATTTTCTTTTATGGAAATAGCCGGCAAACGAGCTGACGATCCACCTGATGGTAAGTGGCTATCGTCGCCCATGGACATCAGCAACATCAAAGGCATCACCGATGCGTTGCCGGCCAAGAAAGAACAAAAAGAAAGAAAGAACTGACTTTCAAGCCCCCAGCCGGAATAAACGTCGACATCCATATATTCCTCTACCGTTGCTTTGTTTGGTACCTGTTAAAGTTTCCGATGAGTAGGCAGGTATTGTGTTCTAGCTACAATCTAGATGTAATGAAAGAGTGTGGCTCCCACTGCTCCCACTGCTCCCGGCCGCACACGGCACACGGCACACCGCAAGCAGACCGTGTACGACACGGGAACAATGTGTGCGACATGACGACATGACGCACTAACGGTTGCGGGTTGCGGGTCGACCTCATTCGTAAGCTCGGCACTAGGCAGTAGGCACTAGCCTGGCCGCCCGGCGCCGCGGCGCCTGGGTAGTGGGTACTCGATACTCGATAGTCGATACTCGGTGTACGACTGTACACTGTAGGTAGTGTAGGTGCATGGTGCATGGAACTCATGGAAGCATGGCGTGATGGCGGACAAACATCGAGCTACCTACTAGTTTTGAAAAATTAAATGCGTTTATTGACAATTTTGTCTATCACATCGCATAACTGCAATGTTTTTTTCACATTTATGTTTCTTTTTGCGTAAATTTTCATAATCAATCGAATAATAATTAATAAGCATAAACGTGTACAAGTATGTACGCGCGTGAGAAGTTATACTTCTTTGGCATGAAAAAAAAACAATTAAAAAATTAATAAATAATTTTCAAAAAACAATATTAAAAAAACATTATTCAAAAATAATATTAAAAAACAGTTCAAAAAACAATACTTTAAATAAAAAAACAATAAAAAAAAACAATATAAAAAAGAACAATATTATAAAAAACAATATTCAAAAACAATATTCTAACAATATTAAAAAAACAATATCATAAATATAGTAATAATATTTTTTTTAAAAACGCTTTTTGAAAAACGTTTTTGTGACCGTCGTTTTTGTGTCACCGTCCGTGTCACAAATCTTAAAATTTCACTCTCATCATTTTTTTCTATTTATTTCATAACGCGCCTAAAGAAGTACATATACCTAACTTCTAAAAAGGGTGCGTGTACTTTTGTACGCGCGTGAGAAGTTATAATTCTTTGACATAATAATTAAATAAATGGTAAAATGGTAATGGTAATTTAATAAAAGGTAATTACTGGTGCTCGCAGTGATAGCCTAGCGGTAGAACGTTGGTCTCCCGAACGAAGGGGCCCGAGTTCAAACCCTGGCACGCACCTCTAATTTTTCAAATATTATGTGCGTATTACAAGTTAATTATCACTTGCTTCGGTGAAGGAAAACATCGTGAGGAAACCTGCACACCGGAGAGTTCTCCATAAAGTTCTCGAAGGTGTGTGAAGTCTACCAATCCGCACTTGACCAGCGTGGTAGACTATGGCCTAATACCCCTCACATTGTGAGAGGAGACCCCGAGCCCAGCAGTGGGACAATTATGGGTTGTTGCTTTGCTTTGCTTTGCTTTACTGGTGCTCGTCGAATATCGACATAGGTGACCTACAGTAGGTACTGTCTGTAACCTTTACACACGGACCTAAAAAACCTTTTTTTCAGGCCCGTGCCTTTACAGGTAATATTATTGTTGTTTAGGCGTTGTTTAGGTGCATCGTACGATCGCAGAAACGTTCACAGATTTACGAACGAACGAGATAAGTAATAGATACCTACCTACTAGTACCTACCTACCTACAGTTTAAAAATCATTGCGCAAGTATCGAGTAGCATCTGCCAGTAATTTTAATTGAACGGTACTGAAATGTGAGCTGCGGAGGCGCGGGGCGGGGGTCGGTGGAGACGGTTAAATAAATAATAAGATATTAATATTTTGAAGCGCTCGGGCCGGAGGTCGCGCCGCCGCTTATCAGCAGTCAGCGCCGCGACACCAGCTCCCCCCCCCCCCCCTCCCGTCCCCCTCCCGTCCCCAGGTCCCCTCACCCCGCCGCGCCGCTCGCTCGAGAATACAACACGACATGTTAACGACATCATTTTCCACAATTTTACTCGATGAAAATATCTATCTCTCGATCCACTCCGGTGCAAGTGACGCGCACCACCAGGATGTGCGGCAGGGACAGCGCCTAGTGGCCTAGTGGTCCACGTGGCCCAGTGCAGACAGCGCAGTCGACGCGGTGCAGCCTGCAGGCGAGGCGCAGACCGCAGTCAGCTGAGCCGTGTTTGTTTGTTTACTTCACAATCAGCCGGCGACGCACAAACATCTAATCGCCACGTGCGGCGGTTATCGCGCGTAGATACGGCTATCTGCTTTACTCACGAGCTCACGCCTCGCGCGCTCGCGGGCCGCAGACGCGCTATCGCCACCATATCGCCGCCATTCATGTGGCGTGCACGGTGCAGCGGCTGCAGCCTAGCGATTCCATCGCTAGAGGGATGTGGTCCATGCCATCCGGCTGCCGGGGTCCGTGTCGTTATGTAACCGAAGCGACGTGTACCGCGGACGTGTCACGTGTACGGTACGGTCGCTGTGTGACGACAGCGCCGCCCTATCTCCCGCGGTGGCCAGCGAGAGCCCCTCTCGGGTCTGGACTCTGGAGGGCTATTCTCTAAAATACGAACTCCAAATCGAAGCTCACTTTTCGTTTGACTATTGGACACGAGCTTCGACGGTGACGTAACTGATGATCGAGGACGAGACAAATGAATCCTTTACGGTTTACCCTTAGAATAGGCGTTATTATTCTAAGGGTTTACCGAATACCTACCAAATATGTCAAATTGGCCTAAACGCGCCTAAAGAAGTGTAACTTCAAAAATAACAAAAATGTTCACATCATTGAAGTATAATGTCATAGAATAGACATATCGAACAAAATGTGTGTCCCCGCCGCGCCGCGGCGCCGGGAGGTTCTATTTACAAAATTGAGCCCCCGTTCTCCTTTCAAAATCGAACGAATCCATTGGCAATTGAAGCCGCGCGGCGCCAATGCATTGGAAGTATTGGAACATACATTGTGTTCGCGGTGTCCATTTTATACTTTAATGGTTCACATTATAATTTTGGTCATAAATGTAATGTTGTGCAACTGTATTTGTCCGAATGAATAGTAAAAACAATAATTTGGAAATATTAGCGCGCATCGTATCGTACGTGACGCGAGGTGCGGGCGCGGCACGTACGGTGTCTGCGGCGTGGGCCAGCGTGGCCAGCGTGGCCAGCGCGGCCGAGCTCACAAACAATGATGCAACTGCGAGCTCCGCTCTGCATGAAGCTTCAGTGAAGTTGCGGGCGCTAGCGGGCGGCGGGGGGCGGCGGGGTGCGCGGGGTCGGCGGGGTCAGCGCGGGCGCTCCGTTATCGCATGCAGCGCCCCCCGCGCCCCCCACCCCGCCGCCGCCCGCGTTCCTCTGCGCCGCAGCCTAGCAGTTAGTTAATCAGGTCGACTGTTCCACAACATAATAATTTTATCGGCGGGGACATTTTTATTTTTACATGGGTATGGAGAACGACCCGCCGATGTTGTCTATGTCAGGAGATGTGGCGGCAGGTATGGCGGGGGCGAGGTGCCCGCATGAATGAAGGTGTAACAGGACACTCCGGGTCGGGCGCGTCACGTCACGATACCGGGAACCGAGCGCGAGCGGCGCGGGCGCGGGCGCGGGCGAGGTGTTCCCGCGGAGCTGCGGAGGTTCGCACTATACCTACATGAGTAGCGTAGACGAAATATTCCACTTGCAATAATAATATTTATGATAGCTAACGCGGCCAATTAACTACGTCCCATGGCATTGGATTCCCACAATACGGCATCGACCCACCTCGCTCCCGACGAAGACGAAGTGTAAGGTCCGATAGCCCAGTTGCTGTTTCAGTATTGTTGCCGTGTTTGAATTTCACCGATTTCAGTGTTTCAGTTCAGAGCTGAGCTGCCTGAGCAGTAGTACTAGTAGTAGTGGTAGCACGCACCCCCAGGCCCCTGCAACTCTCGTAAGGTTTCACGGTGGCAAGCCGTTCCCTTGTTATGACATGTCGTCAAAACAATGGGTTCATGCTCGATGGGTTAATCAGTAGGCACTGTAGGAATACCTCAGCCAGCTTCCAGTTCCATCACCAGGGCCTTACCGTCTGTGAAATGAACGCAGCCAAAAGACGCATCCAAGGGCCTCGAACTTGATTATCAGTTTTATTATAGTACAGAGGATCCGTATAATCCGTACGAGTATTAGAGGCGTTTCTGCACCCATCTGCTTACCGGTTAAAAATTGTTTTATATCAAACATCATATAGTAATAGTACGAATATGTAAAGAAAAGTATCGCGAAGTGCCTTAAAATATGTTCAAGGCTTTCATTAATATTATTATATACGAGTACAGAGTGGAAAAAAAATGTGGTTGAGGTAAAATAAATAATAATAAATAACGCTTCACACTCATAGCCCCCCACACTATGATTCCCTGTGTCGTGGGTGCCATGGAGAACACACTAGACAAGGACATTCACACCCAGACCGATTCAACCAAAGTCATTCATTGATTCTGACTTCATCCCCGGCAGCAACACATTATATTTTAAAGATACCGTTGATGATTGTAGTGTTTCATTTAAATTTAAATGTACTTCCTCATTGGAAATAGTTCGAACTTTTCGTGCATTGCACATTAAAAATACGGGTGATTTGTGGGGAATGCCTGTCAAAATTATAAATAATATAATATATGTGATAGCCCCTTATTTAGCTAGGTTATTCAATAAATGTGTAAATCTAGGTATTTTCCCAGATCTTATGAAGTATAGTAATTATAACAATTTTTAAATCTGGGGATAAAACAGACGTTAATAATTACAGACCTATTTCTATTTTACCTACTCGCAGTAAAGTCTTCGAAAAATTATATTTAATCAAATGCTGATTCAATGCACTTCAACACTTAAAGTAACTTAACACGTAACTTACTCCACCCTGAACAATACGGCTTTACCAAAGGCCGTACAACAAATGCAGGTGCTAGGCTTCTCAAACACATCTTTGAGGCCTAGGAGAATTCACAAAATACCATAGGGGTATTCTGTGACCTGTCTAAAGCATTTGACTGTGTTGAACACGAAACACTTCTACTTATTACTTAAGCTTAGTCACTACGGTATCAAGAATAATTCACTTAACTTGATTGCGTCGTACTTGAATAGTAGAATCCAATGTGTTAGCATAAATGATACGAAGTCATCGGAATCTCAATCTGTTATGGGTATACCTCAGGGCTCGATTCTGGGCCCCTTACTTTTTCTAGTATACATAAAAATGATCTGCCGTATTATATTAAAAAAAACATGCAGAGATTGTCCTGTTTGCTGATGATACTTGCCTTATATTATTATTAAAGACGAATAGAAATAAAATGAATTTTGACGATGTAAACTTACAGTGCTCTGTCTCGTTTATCACACTGGTTTACTGCAAATAATTTGTTGCTTAGTGCTAAAAAAACTAAGTGTGTTGAATTTTCACTACTTAATGTACCTACGGAATGTTAGTAAAAGCTCAAGCGCTGGCCGGCGCGCGGTCAACACACGCTAACAATAACAAGGAAGCCGGCGGCGGCTGGCCCGCAGGCCGCAGTCGGCCGCACCACTGCACCCTGCCAGGTGATTTCACGACGATGTCACGATTTACGAGTATTACCTGGTGACGTTAAGGACGGCCTTGCAACTTCAGCTTGGTTTGCGGCTACAGCTGCAGCATTTTTGGCATTCCTGGTCGATATTTCTGTTTGATCTCACGTTAAAGTCCAAAAAAATAAACGATCCTTGCGTCGAAGGCGCTGAACGCATTAAATGTAAGTTCGCGAGCCGTGCGCACGCAGCTCCAGCCAGTGCCGTAAACCGGCATCGGCCCGTTAAAACCTAGTCGCTTGTAATAAAATGTAGAGTTTACTGCGAACAAAGAAATGGTTTCACGCTCCTCGTGTCGTGCGTCACGCCGACGGTGCCGAGACGAACCTTCGACGTGCTTCAGACGAGCTACTAGAGAAGTCGGTGATTTGCAGCATGCAAAAAATCGTACCTTCATTTAGTTTTACTGTGGAGGCGCTGCAGCGGTCGTCAGGACGGGGCCGCCCGGAACCACAGTCGGCGGTGGATGGTCCAGGACGTGTGGCAAGTGTCGTCGGCTCGAGACCGGAGGGTAAACGCTTTTAATGCTCACCGAAATGATACTCGTTCTTGGTAGCCGCCATAGGTTCGTCGGAAGCCCCGGCAGGGTGGATGGCTGGGGGCCGCCGGGGAGTCTCATCGCCGCCGGCCGCGGGTCGCGTGTGGTGCGGTGCGGTGCGGTGTGACGCAGCGTGTTGCGGTGCGCCGTGCGGTGCCGGGCGGGTGAGCGGGTGAGGTCGCGGCGGGCGCGCGCACGCGGCGGAGGACGGCGCGCGAGTCCGGCCCGCGGCATCTCGCGCCGCGCGCTCGCGCTATCAGCTGCTATCAGATGCCGACCATAATGCCGACTCCGCCCGAGTGAACAGTCTCTGGCGAGTGGCGCCCGATCGATGGTCAGCTCGACCGGACCCCAGCACCATCATGGAAGCGCCTTCCATCCATTCCCCTCATTTCCCATCTATTCCTCTCCTTCCTCATCTATAACCCGCTACTATAAGTCGCCCCACCCCTAATTTTCTTTATCTCGGATGGGCCACTCGAGGACCTGCGACATATTTTCCGACAACAATTTTATTGATTAGAACGTTACACTTTACAGTTTAAACAACTCTGCAAATTCGTCGTCGTCGTTACAAAGTAGTCGTACGTCGAAAAGAAACTACAGTTTCGCCAATGATAAAAAAAAAACAATTTATTACAGCTATAATCAAACTTTAGAAACACATTATCAGATGAGCAAGGGCTTGTGATAGGCGCTACAAATATTGAGATAATATTTAATTAATATGGGCGTCCAAAATATTGACCATGAAATTTCTTTACCTCTAGGCACGCCTCTAGGACAGGGTGCCATACTGTAATTACTGAATTCATTTACGGCACCTACTTTACTGTGGAATACTATCAAGTTTCTCCCCCTCCGTGTCTAACGTGAAGTGTTCGTGGTAGATTGTAGTCACGATTTTTTTTCTTTGGCTCGGAACAGGGAGCATTTTTATTTCTTGCATTACATTTTAGGGATTAGGTAGTAGCTGAAAAACAGTGTAATCTTAGGTTAGCAGAAGCTGAGCCTCTTCTTTTGCCTGCACAACAAGTAGTAATAAAATTGTTATTTACTAATTGATTTATCCAGCGAATCAGCGACGGACCTCTTTGATTCTACTGATGCCAATTGCCAATGCTGTCTTATATCAAATGTCATGACCCGGCGAACTTCGTATTGCCTAAGAATCAATGAAAGTAGTGATACTTTGAAGTAAACTTTTATAGTTTCGGTTGGTTTAACAAACCAAAGATCATTAAAATCGGTACAGCCGTTCTTAACCGTTATAGTTTTTGTGTGCATATTCAGTATTCACATACATTCACATTTCCTGAGTTCGAAAATGACGAAGTTTCGTACAAACTTACATCCTCTGTTTTTACCCCTTAGGAGATGAATTTCCAAAAAAAAACAACTATTATAATTTTTGTTTCTATTTATAAGCTGACATATTGATTTTCATATTTCTGAGTTCAAAAATGTGAAAATTTTTGTGATGAATTTCGAGAAAACCGTGTCAATAGTTAGTTTTTTTGTTTAACTATAAGCTTAAATACAAATTTTCACCCTTTTTACCACCACCGCCACACTAACTTGCACCCCCTTAATTAATACCCCTTAACACTTTGGGGGATGATTTTCCAAAAAATCGCATGAATGTTAATTTTTTTTTCTAATCTAGAGCTAATAATTATATCAATTTTCATGTTTTTAACTTCAAAAATGACGATGTTGCGTAATAAGTTCCATCCCCTAAATTAATCCTAAGGGATGATTTTCCAAAAAAATGTGTTAAAATTAACTTTTGTTCATAACTATGAATTTACATAAAAAATTTCATGTTCATAACTCTGAAACTGACGAAGTTGGTTTATATAAAAGTGACTTCCAACTCCTATTTTTTGAAGAATATTCAAAAATACGATAGCCTATGACACTCACAAAATAATGTAGTTTTCTATTGGTAAAAGAATTTTCAAAATTGGTTCAGTAGATCCAGAGATTACCCCCTCCCCCTACAACGTCATAAACAAACAAACTTTACCTCTTTATAATATTAGTATACATGAAAAATAAGAAGAAGTCGAATAAGGAATATGGGTATAGAACAGAACACATTATTAAATAGATGTGGACAAGGTGGACGTGAGGATAACTAGAAAATTATTAATCATGGAGCGAATGAAAAGGAATAGTGTTTTTTGTTATCCTACACCATACAAGATCCTTCTCCTACACATACCTAATTGTTTTTTTTTTGTTCGTTACGTCTTTTTTGTGTGTGTCAATAAACGATTATTTACATTGAGCAAGATTAGATAAGAGCCTAGCCTAGGGCCTGTTCTGTTGAGGCTGTATGAATTCTACATCTTTCATAGACAAAAAAGTATTAAATTAATGGAGCTCTGTGATATGCCATCTAGTGGGAATATTAAGCACTTCAATAGCGGCGAGCGGTAGCACGTCGACAGACAGACGTTTCAAGTGGACATTTGAAGCTTCGGTTAGACCCATTAGACGGTAGATGGCGTAATTTTGTATTTAAATTTTATTAAGATGCGATAGTATTGAGTAGAGCTGTAGCTCGAGCACGAATATTTGCGAGAAAGTATTCGTATGGTTAACGTAAGCAATTTGTATGGCATTTTTTCAAAAGCGCCCCTATCGTGCGTAAATGGTACTAAAATGCCATACAAATTTGACAAATTGCTTACGTTAACCATACGAATACTTTCTCGCAAATATTCGTGCTCGAGCTACTGTTTAAATATTATTTGACTTTTTCAAAATGCGTCCGTGGTACTGCTACAGTTTCGTTCGCTTTCGTCAGATTTTGGAGTGATATTATGTTCATTCGCGACATCTCTCGGGAACTATTCGAAACAAAGCTGCGGGGAGAAAAGAGGGGACGTAGATTGTGTTATTATGATCTCTAATGTTGCCAACTTAGTGGAATTACCACTAGATCTGGTGGTTTCGACACCCCTTTTAGTGGGGATTTATTGGTTTTAGGGGCTAGTGGAGTTTTTAGTTGAAAATATTTTTTCATTTAGTGGTAGGGCATGACATTTAACCACCAAGTCAATGTTACAAAATTACTTTTGATTTGAAATTCATTTAGCAACGATGAGAGATAAAGGATTCTACGCAATGACGAAGAAATAATCCGTAATAGGTGAATTCAGTTCATTGAAAATTGATTTATGAACTAAAAAACAGATTGCCCGAAAACTTAAAACTCATGGAAAGTATAAAAAAACCGGGCAAGTGCGTGTCAGGTCGTGCCCAATGTAAGTAATTTTATCGACTATAATTATGCTAACATAGCCGTGATAGTAATTTCCTTGTAAATTCATCATAATTTATAATCTATTTTTGAGAATTTTTTTAACTTGTCCAACTCCCAACCTTTTATCGAGCAGGGAGGGAGGACACTTAACTCTAACCAAAATTAGCAATTTAAAGTCAAATATTTTTTGAAGACCCTGTCAATGATACCCCACACTAAAGGGTACGCGACAAATAAAAAATTCATCTTCATATTACCTGTACCGTACCCTGAAATTTTTTTTCGATACTTTTTTCTACGATTTTGGAGTTTTAATAAACGTGTATATTCATGCCAAAGTACAGCATTCTAGCACTAAGGCCGGCGTCAGGCATAGCTTTAAACATGTGAACATTGCTTTGATTGATATGTGTAGCACGGGACTTTGAGTATTTGTTCAAAGTTTGATCAAAGATTTGCACATTGCCAAGCAGTGTCGGTTTTTTAGCGCACATCAAAGCGTTCAAAGTTGAATGTGTTCAAATCTTTGCGTAGCCTGCCACACTTGCGCAAAGTCCAGTTGCAGGACAGCTGCGATGGCGAAAGGTCGTGTGCGGTAGGTAGTTGATAGAATACTAAATCCGAACAAAACTACTTGATATGCCGTGATTACGACTTTAGATAATCCAACTGGACATTGGAAGACATTTGTTATAACTTATATCTTTTATCAATCATGATCGTACTTTTAAAGTATAATGCACACCAAGTACACCAAATTTTTTTTTTTACTTCTTACAGCAATTTGTTTTCTAATGTAAAACGGTTATGTACTTGTTTTTCGCATGTAATAAATAATTACAAGCCCTTAAATAATAAAAGCATCCACAACATCTACGTCCATCTTGTTTGACGTCTACCAGCATACTGTGAAGAAAACGATTACAAAACATGTCTGGCGGTTGCGCAAATATGTGTTCAAAGGTTTTTGCAAAGTTCCTCAAAGCAATGTTCATATGTTTGAGCTATGTCCGGCCAAAAAGTCTCGGCGCTTTGCTTCGGATGGACGGATGGACGGACATGACAAAACTAACTATAATTATATATACTAACTATAAGGATTCCGATTTTACTTCTGAACACAAAAAATTTATTCTTCGCAATCTACGATCGTAGATGAATCCGATTCTTCTGGAGATCATCTTTAACAAATTCAATTAGTTAAATTTCAATTAAATTCAATTCAAAATAATGTATTCATCTAAGTATCACTGATACTTATGCACGTCATTTTATTTTTATTATAATAAAATACAATATTTTTTTGTGGTTTTCTACCTTTTCTGGTGGTAAAAAGGGTCCCGGTTAGTGGGATTGTTAAAATAAATTTGGCAACACTGGTGATCTCGTATCGTGGGACGATCGCGATTCGCGATCAATCAGCGATGAGGTGTCATTATGACAAACGGTCATTACCGATAGAGGGACATTATCATTGGAGTGTCATACCGACGCGACTCGACCGATCACAGCCGAGCCGATGAGCCGATAGTATACCAGTTGCCGGGCAGTGTTTACGTTCTCCGCGCGTGTGTGTGTGTGTTGTTGTCGAGCAACTAGCAAGATGAGCGACGCCGACGCCGCGATAACAGTGCGACCGATGCAACGCGACGACGTGCCCGTGGTCTTGCGGCTAATACACGTGAGTCGTGAGTGACGCTGACGAACAGTGTTGCCAACTTTATTTTAACAATCCCACTAAACTTACCACCAGAAAAGGCAGAAAACCACTAAAAAAATATTTTATTAAGAAAAATAAAATGACGTGCAATAAGTGTATCAGACATGGGCGTAGCCAAGTTTTAGTTCCGGGGGGGGGGGGGGGGGGGGGGTGTCAAGTTTCAGGGGGGGGGGGGGTTCAAGAAAATACAACGACTAAAAGTACATAAAATAACCCTAAAGAAAATTGAGACTATTTTTTCTCACGACGTATGTAGTGCCATCTATTATTAGTTTAGTCAAAAAGTTGAACGAGTTTAATAGAAATAAAGGTCCTAAAAATATGTGCGATAGCTTATTCGATTCGGAATGACGTCTAGAAAAATGTTTTTTAAGGGCTTATTAGCACATAAAAATTTCAGTCCTTAACTTTTCGGGGGGGGGGGGTTTGACCCCCCGAAACCCCCCCCCCTGGCTACGCCCATGGACTATCAGACATCAGTGATACTTACATTAATAAATTATTTTGAATTAATTTAAATTTAACTAATTGAATATGTTAAAAATTATCGTCTTCAGAAGAATCGGATTCAGCTATCGTAGATTTCGAAGAATAAATTTCTTTAGTAACACTATTTTGTATTAAATTATTTTGATGACACAGATCGGGATGTTTCTTGAAAAACATGCAATACTAACAGATTCGCAATATGGGTTTAGGATTAACAAAAGCACAGCCACGGCTTTGTCTGCGTTTTCCGACGATATAAATAATGCACTTAACAACAGGAGTATTGTTGTCGCTCTATATATAGATTTCAAAAAGGCGTTTGATACTTTAGACCATGAGTGCTTGTTGCAGGCCATGGAGGAGTGTGGCATTAGGGGCCCAGTGAAAACTTGGTTCAAAAGATATCTGGAAAACCGAAAAATTGTCGTGCGTGTAAGTGAAGTCAGTAGTAGGTTAGGTAGCATAAAATATGGGGTGCCCACCGGATCGGTGTTTGGCCCGATCGGGTATACAATGCACGTCAATAGCATGGTAAATGTTATCAAAAATTGTAGAATATACATGTATGCTGATGACACGTGCCTTGTTTATAGTGGAAAAGATAGTGGCCAGATACAGTTAAAAGTGCAGCAGGATTTGAATGCTTTATTGAAGTGGTCCCATGATAATGGTATTATCATAAATTTAAATAAAACTAAATTCATGATAATATCATCACCTTATAATCGTAGCGTAAATATAGATATATCTCTCAAGGGCCACTCATATGATTGCCTACATACTGACCAGATGAGATATCTCTGCCAGTGCGAAAATCTGCAATGCGTGGTAAACTATAAATATTTAGGGTTGGTTATAGATAATCGCTTCACATGGGATCTGCATGTGGAACTAGTGTGTAACAGACTGAGGGCAGTGTTGGGAAAGCTTAATCAAATTAAATTTGTTGTGAACCGCGGAATCCTCTACATGTTGTATTATGCGCTGGCTGACGCAACAATTGGATATGGCATAAACGCATATGGACTTACCTTCCCAACTTATTTAAATAAAATAAAATCTCTACAGATTAGGCTTTTAAAAATGTTAGTTGATCCTAAAATTAAAAAATCATTAGATAATAATTACGAAAAATTATTTAAAATTTGTAAAATTGTTCCTGTAGACAAAAAAGTAAAGTCCTCTATAATATTAGAACAGCATAGTATAGTAACATTTAAGAAACTTCAAAAATATACGCGGCCGAAGAGCCAAGTTACACAAAGAAGGAAATACTTTGTACCTACGGTCAAAAATTACTTTGGTCGGCGTACGCGTAAATGGATAACTCCAACTTTGTGTAATGAGGTGGCGGACATATACGACGAAAGCGTATCTAAGGCACAACTGAAAACCATGCTGCGGAAGCACTATCTGTCGTTGTGTCCATAGTGGTGAAAATATGTATATATATGTATATACATGTATGTAGGTATATGTATATATATATATATGTGTGTATGTTTATGTATAAATATTACCAGGGCGAAAATTGAATATATATTAAATAAGAATAGCATACGGTAGGTGGCAGAGCATACGGTAATCATAAGTCGATAAGTAATCATAAGTAGAGAATAGGGATGTTGACACTGTAAATTAGTCAATCACAATAAATTTAATTTAGTCATCTTGAAATGTTAAAAATAATGTTCACTGTCACGTGACCTCGAACGCCTTTTTGAGCTTGTGACGTCATTGTTCGTGTTTTATATGTAAGTGCAGCTAACTTTAGTCGACGGATAGTATTGAATAGTTTTTTGGTGGGAAATTTAGAAAATAATGTTCTATCTGTAGAATCAAACTGAATCCTAAAAATAGTCAACATCCCTAATAGGTAATGTTATATATACAGTATACATATTATATATAGATACTTATAAGTAGTAGTTATTATATAAATAAAAATGTAATAAAAGCGAGAAACTGGTTCAGTTGCCGACAAACTGGCTTACAGTTTGGCAGACATGGAAATGTAGTAAATGTACTCATTCGTTGGAAATAAATAAATAAAAATAAAAAAAAAATTATTTTGGTAATGTGTAATTATTGCAGCATTTGCTTTCACGAGATAAGCCAGCATGAACCGTGAGACTTGATGTTAGGAGCTCTAGCTTCATTCGGTTTCTCAGTTTTGTCTTTATTATATGTATCGTGCTAAATAATCGCTCTACATGCATGCATTCTAATACATCAGCGTTAGAACTATTAACGGTATGGCAAATGTGGCTACATCTTTAAATCTGTTTTCTCCAGTCATATTTTTGAAATTTGAAACGTTGTCCCAAAATTGTTTCGTATTTTTTGTATTTTTCCAACTCAGTAGATGTATTTGATGCCACTGTTCATCAACTTTCGCAATATCTTCTTGCTTTTTATTAAAATGCAACATTAAGTCAGCAATCGGTTCTTTATTACGGGACAACGAGTGTTCTACGCTGATTTTTTTCTATTTTTTATACGTTTTAAGTTTTCGGGCAATCTGTTTTTTATTAGTTCATAAATCAAATTTACAATGAACTGAATACACCTACTACGGATTATCTCTTTCGTTGTTGCGTGGATGTCCTTTATCTCTCATCGTTGCCAAATGAGTTTCAAATCAAAAGTAATTTTGTAAAAATCTTAGTGGTTAAATGTCATGCCCTACCACTAAATGAAAAAATCTTTTCCACTAGAAAATCCACTAGCCACTAAAACCAATATATCCCCACTAAAAGGGGTGTTGAAACCACCAGATCTAGTGGAAATTCCACTAAGTTGGCAACACTGCTGACGAACGAGACGAGCAGTGTTGCCATGTCAGTGAACCAAGAAATGGCTCAAAAGTTGCTAGATTGTAAAAATTTCGTACCCTTTAAAGTGGCTAAAAATTTTACCCTCTTTTTGGATTAGGAGTTAAAAAAACATCAAAAAATTATTTTTTTAATAAAATCACACTTTGAAATGTAAAATATTATTTGTACAAGAAAATAAATTGATATTCATTAGACGTTGATGGTTCTGGTTCTGGTACAATACAAGGAAATAATATTTTTCTTGTTTCCTGCTTATTTTTTTAAATATTCCTATTATAGAATTTAGTGCTTATTTCTATGTTTTGTCTTAACCACACTCATCATAGGTACTAAATACGTATGTTTATTAGCTTATCAAGTCAAAAGTTGCTAAAATTGTGACTAAAATATTTAGCCAAGAATATTTGACATTTTTGGCTACAGAAATCTTAAAAGTTGCCAGATGTAACCATAAAGTGACTAACTTGGCAACACTGCGGACGAGACTCCCCCCGCTGCCCCCGTCATTCCCCAAAGACCATAAATATCTCTATTACTCTTGCACGGCACAAGCACACTCACACTCACATTCACTCACACTTCGACCTCGCTTACTCATGTAAATAAAATAAGCGCTTCACAACATGCGTTAAAAACTTCCAATGAATGTAGTTCAACGCGTACACATAAGAACGCGCGTTTCTTTGTTTTTATTTTTATTATTTCTTTGAATTATTTTTTTGAATTTTTGTTTGTTTTTTTTTAATTGTTTTTTGTGAAATGGTTCTTTAATTGTTTTTTAATTTTTTTGATGCCAAAGAAGTATAACTTCTCACTCGCGTTGGTACTTAAGTACACGTTTATGTTTTATTTTTATGTACCTAATGGGCACAGGAATAAACGTTTTTTCTTTCTTTCTTTCTTTCTATTATTTTTTTCCATAAAGTAGCTAAGCGGTTTTTTACACATACTTACTTGCATATATATATACTTGCAGCTTACGTATGCAATATTCGCGTTGCAGGAGCTGGCCGCCTACGAGGGCCACCCGGACGGGCCCCAGCTCTCGGAGGAAGGTGAGGACTCTTTATATTTACAGATACTGTGCTACGTTAGTAAAGGTGATGCATATGAGCATGTGGACCGTAGTGAGGTCGCTAGTTAAAATTATGTCGAGCCATAGCTATCGGTCCCTCGACCAACCTCAACTGGAAGAACGGACCTTCTTCAATGCGCAGTCTGATCGTACCGGTTGGAAATGGACCGCAGATCTGGTGGAGGACGGCTTCTCGAGCTCCGCGCCGTGGTTCTTCGGGCTGGTGGCGGAGCGCGGCGGGCGGGTGGTGGGGCACGCGCTGTGCAGCCGCGCCTACTCCAGCTGGACGCGCCGCGCCTTCTACGTGGAGGACCTGTACGTGGTGCCGGCCGCGCGCCGCGCCGGCGTCGGACACTCGCTGCTGCGCGCGCTCTGCCAGGTACACACACACACACACAGTGAAACAGTTGAATCTAAAGTTGCAGTAACTTACGAAACTCTAATAAGGAAATTTTAAATTCCACCGTTAAGGAAATAAAACGGTGCGAGTAAATTTTTCCGTCACATAGGTACCTACTCCGTGAAGACCGTGAATATCATGAAAACTTGTATTTGCCTAATTTGGCACATTTTCTCAATAAATAAATAATAAATAAATAAATAACGCTTCACACTCATAGCCCCACACTAGGATTCCCTGTGTCGTGGGTGCCATAGACAACACATAACATTGACAGGGACATTCACACCCAGACCGAGAACAGAAATTCAAACTCATCATTAAAATTTCCGCCTCGCTGGGAATCGAACCCAGGACCCTCGGTGCGGCGATCCGGCATGATAACCGTTGCGCCACACCGGTCTTCAATCGTTAAACGTACCTTTCTGTGCTGTGAGCTATGAAATGAAAGCTTACCACCGTGCACATCCTATCAGAAACAAACTTGAAATGTGCGAGTTAAACTCGCTTGGGGAGGGTTCCGTACGTTGAGTACATAAGTATTTACCGTACATAAATATTTTCTTCTATTTTATTAAATTTTGCCCTTTTTTAAAAACCATGGACTTCTTATAGATTTTCCTGATAAGTAAAGAACTATTTTCTGTATTTTTCTCAAAATGCTAGCATCAGTAGTTATGTAGATAAGGGGGGGGATCGTCAATTTTCGTCTTCGACAGTATTGTATGAATTTGTATGCTCAATTGGTTTTTTGTGATTTTTTCAATATTACATTATATATACAAGTGGAGCGAGACACTCCGCGTATGGGGAGATTGGGGAGCTAGCCGCTAGCCGCTAGCCGCTAGCCGCTAGGTGACCGAGCGGGTGGTACGTTCCAGATGGCGCTGGCGGCGGGCGTGAGCCGCATCGACTGGCACGTGCTGGCGGACAACGCGCCCGCGCTGGCGTTCTACGCGCGGCTCGGCGCGCGCGACATGCGCGCCAGCGAGGGCCGCGCCGCCATGCGCCTCGACCGGCCCTACATCGAGGCCCTCGCCGCCCTCGCCGCCACCGCGCCCGCGCCGCCCTCACCGCCCGCGCGGGACATGTAGCGGGCTGCGGGATATAGTGTTATATTATTACTGTCATTGAGAGTACGATCGAGTATTGTCGCACCCCATACCCCGTACCTCGTACCCCGTACCCCGTACCCCGTACCTCGTACCCCGTACCTCGTACCTCGTACCTCGTACCCCGTACCTCGTACCTCGTACCTCGTACCTCGTACCTCGTACCTCGTACCTCGTACCTCGTACCTCGTACCTCGTACCTCGTACCTCGTACCTCGTACCTCGTACCTCGTACCTCGTACCTCGTACCTCGTACCTCGTACCTCGTACCTCGTACCTCGTACCTCGTACCTCGTACCTCGTACCTCGTACCTCGTACCTCGTACCTCGTACCTCGTACCTCGTACCTCGTACCTCGTACCTCGTACCTCGTACCTCGTACCTCGTACCTCGTACCTCGTACCTCGTACCTCGTACTCCGTACCCCGTACCCCGTACCCCGCCTCCTACTATACCAGTCATGTAATTATGCCAGTCGCGTCGGTATATGTATTTGTGACACCTGGTAACTGCAGTTTTTGTTTTTAATTGTTTTATGCAGAAAGCTTTGTATTTCTGGTGCTAACTTGAAAATGCTATCTGCAATTACTACGCGTTTACTTCAAGTTTGCCCTCGTCGACCGTTACAATTTCGAAGCTAACAGTACTGTAGACAAAAAAGTAATCAAATAATTTCACTAACTTAAATAACAAAATTTTACGTGTGCCACCATGTAAAACATTTCTATTTTAGTCATTGAAGCGACAAAAATCAACGAACGTAAAATAAACCAATAGAAAAATAATTTAACGAAAGTAACATCAAAATCAACAACAAACTCAAGAACGTACTCGCCGCACGGGACATCAAAAACACGCGGGTAGCGTTGCTGTCCGTACTAAATGAGGTGCGGTACGAGGAGCGGGACGGGAGGTAAGGGCAAACTTGAAGGAAACGTGTAGTACATAATAATTTATACGACGCCTAAAACAGATCTTTAACGACCCTTGCAACGTGCATTGTCTTCGGGCTTCAGAGTTGTTTATTTCGCTCCTAGATTTGTTTTTCAGTTACGAGATGTCACATTTAGACCGATGATAATTAATAAATAATATGAAAAGATAAATATTATAAGTATTTTTGTACAAGAAAAAATTAGCAAATAAACAATATTTTTCTTTTTATTACATTTTATTGTGTTTACTAATTTTCTTGTAGGGAACAGCCGAACAGCAACTCGTAGCTTTCAGTAAAAGTTATGCTGTTCAGTCTATCTACTCAACCTTACAACATCAACATGCTTACTATACACGTATACAGCTAACATTAACCATTCGGCGCCGTCGCTCGGGCGGCCGGGCGGCCCTTCGAGCAGCTACTCGTAATGTTATTGTGAACTCGAGCGGCGACATGTTTTCGTTTGAGTGCATTCCATCGAGGCGCCCTTACCGCGCCCTCGCCTGCCGCCGCTGCCCGCTGGCCGTAGGACATCACCGAGCTTCACCGGTGGTCACCGCCTCACCGCCTCACCGCCGGCTTCCCCGCGAGCTCAGCTCCAGGAGGGACGTTGAGACGATCGGGCTACGCGTTTAAGTGTTATAAGGTGAGTTCGGTAGGTCACGCAACTCACACAGTAAATCGGTGAAGTTCAAGGCGCCGAGCGGGACCGGGCGCGTGGAGCGGGCGCCCGGGCGCATGCGCGGCGCGCCCGGGCGTCCCGGGCCGCTCAGTCCGCCCGGCGGACGCCCGCTGGTCGCTCGCTGGCGGCATGCGGCAGCTCGCGGCGGCGCCCGGCCCCGGTGATGTGTCCGCGAGTGTCCCGGCCCGAGCGCTGGCCGCGCGCCCCCTGACGCGGCTCCACTAGGTGGGTGGTGGACTGGCGCGGGCGCCCTGGGCCCTGGCGGTGCTGGTAGTGTCGCGATGTCGCGATGTCGGCGCGCGCTCTCGGCTCGACCTTTATTTACAACGTGTTGCGCGACCCACTTTCCTCGTCGGGGATGTTTGCGTCCCGAGTCGACCTCTCGCAGCTTCTGCTCTAATACGCAGATCACCCCGTTCCAGATTGTTCTCGCATAATATATTGTCTATAATAAATCACAGAAAAAATTTCTAACACAGCTCGGTCCACCACAACTTGTAAAAAGTAGCTATGTGGTGGTCAGTGGCCAGTGTGGCCACCTTGACATATCTATTTATTAGATCGGTTGTGCGCGTTTGTCATAAAATATTTAGAATTACGTACTACCTATGATAAGTTGGATGACCAATGATCAATTTGATATAAAAAAAATTTTTTTCATCCACGAGTGTTTTTTAACTGTCCTGATCATTAATAGCACAATTTGAAATGTTTCCAAATTGTCGCGTCGTGGCGTCGGTCGTGGCGTCGCGGCGTCGCGTGTAGCTGTGGGTAATTGTTGCCCACCTAAACCTGCTGTATCGAACTGAATCGTATAAGTTTCGTTTTTGTCCTGGGAATAGAAATATCCGACAAACGAGCTGACGATCCTGCTGATGGAAACTATTGGTAAGTGGCTATCATCGCCCGTGGGGCGTGGACATCAGCAACGCCGAAGGCATCACTGATGCGTTGCCGGCCAAGAAAGAGAGAAGAAGAAAAAAAGAACTGGCTCTGAAGCTCCTAGACGGAATACAACGGGTAGTGATAATATAGATAATTTTACAAGTAATTAATATAAATGACTTTATAATAATCACCGAGTGGGCTAGCGCTCTGTTATTTTGGACCCATATCTGTGTTAGCAGCTTGCAATAAATTTTTCTAAAAAGTGTTAGCTAATATCATATTTTACTAGAAACAAATTGTTTCATGTTGATCACGTCAGTTTTTAGAAAATGCCACTGATGCAAGCATTTCTCAAACATATTTGCGAGTATAAACAGGATAGTAGTGGGATATTCTTGACCTCTCAAAGGCGTTTGATTGCATTATCATCATAGTATATATCATCAGAGTAAACAAGCTTATGTATCTCAACATAACGGTTAGCAATATAAAATCTTATTTAGCTGAACGTATTCAAAAAGTAGTTTCTAATAAAAAGGATTCCTACGGAGCACACAATGACATGATCATAGGTGTGCCACAAGGATCAGTATTAGGACCACTGCTGTTTTTAATTATATCGATGAATTTTACGAAGGATATATGTATCTAGGTGCTGAGCGAAAGTGAGAGATGTAGTCGAACTCACACAAACTAAAGATATATCGGATGCAATTGTTTAATAATAATATTAATAATTAATAATAATAATATTAATAACTAGCTGTTGCCCGCGGCTTCACACGCGGAAATTATGCTTATTTATCATATTTGTAGAAGAAAATTTAAAAACAGGTTCATTTATATTGAAGTACTAATATTTAGGAATTTACATACTGAAACCTACGTGTATACTACGAATAAGTTCAAGGGTTTTCAAGTGATGCCCGGACAGACAAACAGATAGACAGGCAGACAATAATTTTAAACAGTAAAAAATATCTTCAAAACGGTTCTGTTGTTTCCATTCGTTCAAGAGTTACATATACTCTTTCTCCCTCCCCTCTCCCTCTTCCTGTCCCACTCTCTCTCCTTCTCCCGCTCCCTGTCCCTCTCCCTTTCCCACTCGAGGTCCTTATCCCGCTTCATGTCCCTCTCTCTCCCACTCTCAGTCCCTCTCCCGCCCGCACCCGGTCCCTCTCCTGCTTTCTGTCCCGCTCTCACTCCCTCTCCCGCTCCCTGCCCCTCTCCCTCTTCCGCACCCTCTCCTGCTTCCTCTCCCGATCCCAGTCCCTCTCTCGCTTCCTGTCACTCTCCCATCCCCCTCCCATCCGTAATGTTCTCTACATTAATTTTTTTTCTCACTATAAGCTTAATAAATATTTTGACATTACTGAGTTCAAAATTGACGTAGTTTCTTAAATATTTACAACCCCTTCGTTTAACTCCTTATGGGGATGAATTTCAAGAAAATCGTGATACAGTTAGGAAATTTTTGTGTCTAACTATAAGCTTAATATACAAATTTTCACCCTTCTTAGTTCAAAACTGACGAAGTGGCAATACTAACTTACTCACACTTATTTAACCGTTTAGGGGTTGATTTTCCAAAAAAACAACTTTTATATTTTAATCTGGCGATAATATATAAATTTTCATGTTTTAAAAGATGTGCTGAGGAGTTTCTTTCGGCTTTTCTTCTCCTCCATGACAAAGCACCTTTCCGAAAAGCTTGTAAATTAAAAAAATGACATGCATAAGTGTATCAATGATACCTACATGAATAAATGATTTTGAATTTGAATTTGAATTTAACTTCAAAAATGACGAACTTGCGTACTAAGTTCCATTCTCTAAATTAACCCTTTAAGGGATGATTTTCCAAAAAAACTTGTTATAATTAACATTTTTTCACAACTATAAACTTACATAAAATAATTCATATTTATAAATCTAAAACTGACGAAGCTGATTTGTACGTAAATGACTTCCAGCCCCTATTTTTAGGGGATGAATTTTGAGAAAACAGCGATACAGTTATTTTTTGTGTCTAACTATAAGCATATATACAAATTTTCATTTTTCACCCTTCTTACTTTAAAACTGACGAAGTTGCCATACTAACTTCCACACGCTTATTTAATCCTTTAGGGGTTGATTTTCCAAAAAAAACCACATAACTTTTGAATTTTGCTTCTAATCTGGAGCTAATATGTAAATTTTCATGTTTGTAACTTCAAAAATGACGAAGTTGCCTACTAAGTACCATCAATTAAATTAACCCTTTAAGGGATGATTTTCCAAAAAAATGTGTTAAAGTTAAATTTTGTTTATTACTATAAACTTACATAAAAAAATTCATATTTATAACTCTAAAACTGGCGAAGTTGATTTGTATGTAAATGATCTCCAACCCCTATTTGTAGGGGATGAATTTTGAGAAAACAGTGATGCAGTTATTTTTTGTGTCTAACTATAAGCTTATATACAAATTTTCACCCTTCTTACTTCAAAACTGACGAAGTTGCCATACTAAATTGCGCCCTATTAATTAACCCTTTAGGGGATGATTTTCCAAAAAACCATAATACTTACAAATTTTGTTTCTAGTCTGGAGCTAATATGTAAATTTTCATGTTTTTAACTTAAAAAATGACAAAGTTGCCTACTACGTACCATCCATTAAATTAACCCTTTAAGGGATGATTTTCAAAAAAAATTGTTAAATTTAACTTTTGTTTATTACTATTAACTTCGATAAAAAAAATCATATTTATAACTCTAAAACTGACGAAGTTGGTTTGTATGAAAATGACCTCTATCCCGTATTTTTACCCCTTAGGGGATGAATTTCCAAAAATCCGTTCTTAGCTGACGTCTCCTTGGCATAAGCTATCTCCCTGCCAAATTTCATCATAATCGGTTCGGTAGTTTCTGAGATTTTTTGTTTAATCAGTGTATCTCTTTTCAATTTTATATATATAGATTAATAATAATAATATTAATATTAATAAACCTTTATTTCAGTTTAGTTTAGTAGGTGCTCTAGTTTATTAGAAGCTCTTCATTCAAATCTAGGTGTTGATGATGGGTAAAACGAGAGTAACGGTAATAATTTATTAAATTACGTTTAGAATCATTTATTTGGTACTAACTCGTATCAGGACTATCAGGAAAAATCGTTGGAGGTCGAGCGGGGCGGCGCCGGCGCGCGGCGGGCGGCAGCGCGCGTGCAGCATGGCGCCCGCCTGACGACCATGCGCGCTCGCTTCCTGCTCGTGCTGCTCGCCGCGGCCGCCTGCGCGCCCCCCCCGGCTCCCCCGGCCGCCCCGGCCCCCCCACGCGCCCCCGCGCCCCCCACATCCCCGGCGGCGCTCGCTCCCGCGCTCCTCGTGCTCCGCTCGGCGTGTCCGCTGCGTGACCGCGACGTGTTCTCGCAGCGACGGCTCCTCTCGTTCGCCAGGGACGCCGGCCGCTCTACCGCCCTGTCCCGGCCGTTGCTCCTGCTTAGCTACGAAGGTTGGATTTAATTATCTTTTGGACGAAGCTATCTTAAGTGTCGACTGTAGTCTGTGTTGTCAGTGGATTTAATGAAACGTTTCATTGTAGAGACGTGCGGAGAACACTGGCTCACGACGATAACACGGAAAGCACTAGAAACGTTGGCAGCGGGCGGGAGCGTCTGGTGGACGGGGCGCGACGGCGGCGGCGCGTGCGAGGCGCTGGCGGGGGCGGCGCGCGCGCTGCGCCGGCCGCAGCCCGCCGCGTGCGCCGCGCCGGCCGCGCGCGCCGCCGCCGTGGCGCAGCTGGCGGTGCGGCTGCGCTGGCGGCGCGTGCTGCTGCCGCCGCGAGCCACGCTGTCCGCCGCGTGCGCGCGCGCGTTGCGCAGCGTCGAGAGCGCACTCGCTGCCATTGGTCTCACCGTCCGTCGTGCGAACGACTCACGTGAACTCTCTTCTCACCCGCACGGTATCACAATCAACCTGCCTTCTTCTTACCCTTCCGCCTTTACTCGTAGCATAGCTTCTTGTTTAGTCAACGTATATAAGGGAATGTTGTGATTAGAGCCAAAGCAACACGCGATCGTTGACCGGTATAATGTGCTGCTCTTAAGAAGTGTTTTCTATGTAGATATTTTGATATCAGACTTTGATCTAAATTGTTTTTTTTATTTAAACTAGTCTCAGGATAGTCTCATTTTATTCTATCAATTTATATGAAGTTTTTATAGTTGGTACCGTTCCATAATACTTAGGTTAGGAAGGTAGGTAGGTGTATTTATTTTATTTATACTAAACCTTATTTTTTTGCGGAAATATAATATTATTATAGGTTTTAATTATATTTCCCAACAATGTAGAACAGTATTTCAAAATCTGTCATCATGCCTATTGTATTGTTTTTGTTTGTTTTCAGCTTCACTCGTCTGCGTCTCTGGTCTTACTGCCACTGTCGCTGCGCAGGAGCTTACAGACTTTGGAGTTCTTCTTATTTTACATGTTGAGGAAACGGTGGTAACTGAAACACGGCCATTAACCAATGACGAACTTATGGACGATATCCCCTCAAGAAGCTTGCTTAACCAAGGTAATGGAGTCACTAATACGGAACCGGTACCCGCTGCCACGATGATTGTCAATTCTTCATCTGATTACTTCAAGTTGAAGGGAGAAATTGTTACGCCACCGCTGCCAGCTGCCGTCCCTCATCGCACAACTGAATCCTCCCCGACAACCGCCAGTGCGTGGATCAAAACGTCTTCGCTGCGACCCCAGCAACAAGTAACGAGTGAACTGCACAACGCGTTTCTTCTGAATTGGAATTCACGGACATTAAAGTCTCAAAAGTTGGATCGAAAACGTCGAAAAGCAATAAACCGTATAAAGCGAAACTTTGACAGCTTGCTTTCGCTGTTGACAAAACTCGACGATTCCATTCGAACTCGTTCAATAATTCTGAGTAGTGAAATTCAGGAAACTTCCTCCAATCAGCTCGACGTCAGCGACGTGTATCGTGACGCACTCGAGACAGCGCAAAGATACACTTACGCCGAACGGACCGGAATCGAAACAGTCCGGAAGGCGTTTTTTCTGTACGAAAGCTCGAACTCTTTCGAAGCGCCGTCGTGGCTTCGAGTGGCTACGTTCTCGACGGTTTCTACGAGAAATATCAAGGACGCAGGCGATTGGGTGACGGTAGTCGACATGGTGAATACCACAGGGGGATTTTCACGCTGGAGGAGGGGTGGCGGCGAGGAGGGAGACGGGAGTGCAGGCGCAGTGGTCGGCGTGGCGACGGCCTTGGCTGCGGCCGGCACGCTGGCGCTGGCGGCGGGCGGCGCGGCGGCGTGGCGCGCGGCGCGGCGGCGGCGGGCCCGCAGGCCGCGCGCGGCGGTGCTGCTCGCGGCGGCCGACTTCACGTTCCCGGCGGACGAGGGCCGGCGCGTGGGCGAGGGCATGGAGACCATGCTGTCGTGGCTGCAGCAGCTGCACGAGCTCGCCGGCCCCGAGCCCGACCTGCTCCCGCCGCGCGCGCCCTCCGCGCCCTCCTCCACCTGCAGCGTCAGTCGTCTCGCGCTAGACACGCGCGTTCGGTACAAGGTATCACATTTTCTACTGGTATGTTTTTTTCCGAATATTTTTTCTGTATGAGTTCATAATTTTGTCCTAGCTCTAGCTGGACGCAGGACACTTCAGTCTCCAATATCCCAACTTGTTTTCGCACTGTAAGATTATAGTTATAATAGCAGGGGCCATGTCCACAATTTCATTACAAATAATGCCTCTGTGCAGACGTCCAGACTTTCCACGGCCTTAATGACTCAGGTCGCAGATTGGTAACACTGACGAGTGATGTGAGGCACGGTTAAATTCGCCAATAGTATTGAGGACGACCAGAGCGTCCAGAGCTAGAAGTATGTTGTGGTGGCAGGGCGAGCCGGTGCTGGTGCGCTACCTGCCGGCGGCCGCGCTGGAGCCGCGCCGCAAGGCGACCGACGTGCTGCTCGTCATGCAGAGCCTGCGCCACGAGAACCTCAACCCCTTCATCGGTAACTATACGCCTGCAACGATGCGTGTCGAGGATGACGCGGGCCGGAGCGCGTACGTACCAAGTGAAACGTGATCGTATGTTTAGGCTGCCTGCCGGAGGTGCGGCCGGCGCTGGTGTGGGAGGTGTGCGGGCGCGGCTCGCTGGAGGACGTGCTGGTGGCGGACGACATCCGGCTGGACTGGACGTTCCGGCTGTCGCTGCTGACGGACCTGGTGCGCGGCATGCGCTACCTGCACGCGTCGCCGCTGCGCGCGCACGGCCGGCTGTCCTCGCGCGCCTGCCTGGTGGACTCGCGCTGGGTGCTGCGCCTCGCCGACTACGGCGCGCCGGCCTTCGCGCGCGCCATGGGCCTGCCGCAGCCGCCGCTTGACGCCCGCGGTCAGTCCACTCCTCTACCTCTACCGCTTAATGAGGGAGGACCATGCTTCCTATGCTTTTGAGGCTTTATCTAAGCTACACTAGGTAGTATACTTAATCCCAACGGTATGGTGCGTATTCATGGTGAAAAAAAGTGAGCAGTCCAGTGATGAGACGGCCTATTGTATTAGTTGTACAAACTGTTTTATTTTCTTAAGTCCTGTTATAGTGTACTATTGTTAACTTATTACGGTGATACCGTTCGTCGTAGATTTACTATGGACTGCTCCGGAACTGCTGCGCGAGCTGCGCGGGAGCGGCGGTGGCGACGGGGGTGGCGGGGGTGGCGGGGGTGGCGGGGGTGGCGGGGGCGGCGGGGGCGGCGGGGGCGGCGGGGGGCTGGGCACGCAGCCCGGCGACGTGTTCTCGTTCGCTATCATCATGCAGGAGGTGATCGTGCGCGGCGAGCCGTACTGCATGCTGCCCTACACGCCGGAAGGTAAGCCACGTCACCGATCAGAATACGCCTAAAGAGTAGTAGTAGTAGCGAGGTGTTACAAGCAATGAAGTGTTCGGACGCGTGGCAGAGATCGTGGAGAAGCTGTGCCGGCCGCCGCCGCTGATCCGGCCGTCGGTGTCGATGGGCGCCGCGCCCCCCGACGCCGTGAGCGTGATGCGCCAGTGCTGGAGCGAGGCGCCCGACCTGCGCCCCGACTTCAACCGCCTGCACGACATCTTCCGCCACATGCACCGCGGCCGGTACGTGTTGCCCATCCTGCCCATCCACATGCCCGTCGCACACCGACTGTACGGTACCTATATCCAAACAGAAATAATTATTGTTAATACTCGCGACACGCTCAGGTAATTATTGTTTCATTTACTGTTTATCTCGTCAGATCACTCGTTCGAATGCATATCGGTGCAGGAGTTACTTCTTCGTACTGATCGATTAAAATATTTAATTGTATTTTCACAGTAAAATCAACATTGTCGATTCTATGTTCGAAATGTTGGAGAAATACAGCAATAATTTAGAAGAATTAATTAAGGAACGAACCGAACAGTTGGATATGGAAAAGAAGAAAACGGAGCAATTACTGAACAGAATGTTGCCTCGGTGAGTGAACACATATTTCAAATGCATAAAAGGCGTGAATTTATCAAGTGAGTGTGAATGGCCAAATCCGAAATTTCGAGAAATAGCGAAAAGTGCTTAAAGGAGTCTCGGGGCCGATTTTTATGAAAACTCAAAGTAAATTATTACATTTTTGAAACATCAATATTTACGCCCTACGTCATCAAAAATCTGCCAAATAATTTGTAGATAGCTGAAGGCAGTCAACTAGTAGTGTGTCACTCGTTGAGAGAAGCCGGTTTCCGACCAGGTCGGTGGCGGAGCGGCTGATGCTGGGCATGCGCGTGGAGCCCGAGGAGTTCGAGGAGGTGTCCATCTACTTCAGCGACATCGTGGGCTTCACGGCCATCGCGGCGCGCTCCACGCCCGTGCAGGTGGTGGACCTGCTCAACGACCTCTACACCACCTTCGACGCCGCCATCGAACAGTACCGCGTCTACAAGGTATACCATACCCCGTACCCCATACCCCATACCCCATAGGCCTATACACTTCCATTCATTTAAACCATCTTGGAAAACACTTTTTCCAGCTCTGGCAAAGCTAATAATTGCTCTTTTGTATAAATTAAAACGTATCTGAGTCTATTGCATTGCAACCAAAATGTGTAGTCGATCCTAATAAACGTAAGTGTTCATGAGGGCAAATTCTTTCTATGATGTCTATGGTACATCCATGTACCTGCCTGCATGATTGCATGCTGGATGGTTGAGACTAGCACTGCCAAATTAGCAATCAAGTCAAGAATGAATAGGGTTAAAATTTGGAGGCTCCTTAAAAATAGGGAGGAAGGGGATCTAGTCGGCTTTAGCGTAATAAGTGAATAGTTGAAATAGAAGGGGGGTGTGAAGTGTGTGAACATGTGAACCGACGCCGCGACCGCGTCCGCGGCGAGCAGGTGGAGACGATAGGCGACGCGTACATGGTGGTGGGCGGGCTGCCGCTGCGCGCGCGCGACCACGCGGAGAGCGTGGCCACCATGGCGCTGCACCTGCTGCACCTGGCGGGCCGCTTCCGCGTGCGGCACCTGCCCGCCGCGCCGCTGCACCTGCGCATCGGCCTGCACACCGGGCCCTGCTGCGCCGCCGTCGTCGGCCTCACCATGCCGCGCTACTGCCTCTTCGGCGACACCGTCAACACCGCCAGCCGCATGGAGTCCACCGGTAACACTCCCACACCCCCACACCCCCACACCCCCACCGTAACATTCGCCCTCCTTCTTGCTCCAAATCTAACTTTCTCATGCGTATTTGCTAAGAGGTGTTCGGAGAATCGCTTATTTGATTACTTTGTGTATTGGATTTATTAATTTGTTAAAATACTCAGTACTCAGGAAAATATATTAATATAATATTTAGATGTGATTGTTATTGTACAACTAGGCTGTCTGTGCGTGTGTGTCTGTGTATGTGTGTGTGTCTGTGTATGTCCGGTGGGTGGTGGGTGGCAGGCGCGGCGTGGCGCATCCAGGTGTCGGCGGCGACGGCGGAGCGGCTGGCGGCGGCGGGCGGGTTCCGGCTGCGCTCGCGCGGCCTCACGCAGGTCAAGGGCAAGGGCGCCATGCACACCTACTGGCTGCTGGGCAAGGACGGCTTCGACAAGCCGCTGCCCACCCCGCCGCCGCTCCCGTGAGTCATCACTCCTACCTACTTCATGTTATCTTACCTGCTTCTGCTGTTGGCTGACTTCGGTGATGATTCTACTGATGTCCAGGGGCGGCTGTGATCACTTAGTATAAAGGTTGATCGTCTGTATATTTTTGGCTAATTAATAAAATTATTACAAAATATCTACTACTTCAATAGATCTGAGGAGGTTCTGTTCGAAACGGACGGAGAGAACGAAGTGGAAAGTGAGGCGTCAGCGCCCCCCGCCGCGTCCTCCTCCGCGCCCCCCTATGCGCCGCCCGTGGAGCGCCAGCGGTCTGACCCTTCACCTACTTCGGATAAGTTCGGTAATATTTAACTATAATGGGCTCAATTCATAATTTTAATAAATATCTATAATATGAATTGATAAGCATTCATCATAATAGTGCAGGTTGTCACTATTGTATCTCGCTCGGCAGATGAGGCTACATCTACTTATTTAACATAACGACGGTTAAGAATCAATAGTGTCTATCCACGGACCTGACAGGACCTTTTTTAGGTCAGTGTTTGTCTTAAAAAAGTAAACTTCACGGGAGATGAAAAAAAAAACAACATGTTTACTGTTCATTAATAAGGTTACTGAAAACGTTTATAAATTATGAAGAGTGTATTATAAAGAGTATAGTAATTTATAAATAATAGAAAATTACCCAAGGACCTTTTGGTTTATAAACACATTAACCTTAACATAGAAATAAATAATAAATAAAGAATATTTGTATTGTATTGTACAATAAACATATTTTTTGTTCATTTCCTGTGAAGTTTGCTGTTTTGAGATAGACACTATTGATCCTTAACCATCGATAACATCTCATTCGTCCAGCGTGGCAGCGATCCGGCGCCGTGTCGGCCGACAGCAGCCCCCCGCCGCGCGCGCCGCCCCCCGCGCGCTACCGCTACCTGCGTCCCTCCGTCTCCACGCTGGGAGGCCTCGGGGACACGCCGGCGCCCGCGGACAGGTATCTATTATTATCTTAGACGCAATTACAAGTTTAAAGTTCACAATTAGGTACTGGAGCCTTGTTAAAATTATTACAAATTCATCTAGTGACACAGTTGTCATATTCTTTTAGCAGTCGGGCGTTCGGTGTGACGCGTTCGTTGCGGCGACAGTGGTCGCTGGAGCATGGTGACGCGCTGGCGGCGGCGGCGGCGGCGATGGGCGCGGGGGGCGCTGACGTGCTGCGGGACCCGCCAGAGCCGCCGGAGCCCCTGGCGCTGCGGGTGCCCCCCGCGCGCGCCCCTCCGCCGCGCTATCGAACCCGCAGCGATGTGCTGGACCACGCGAGGCCTCCCTAGCCGTCTTTATGTACCTTCTTGCGGTTTTCGCACTTCCCTCTCCCCCCGACAATAATTTTCGTAGTCGTCTTTTGCACCGGCTCGGCGCGGCGGCGGCGGCCATTCGCCCCCTTCATTCAATTCTCATGACTTGACGGTCTTCGCTCGCGTGTTGCACCTTCCTTCGGTTGTCAGCGCGTAGTTTTATGAAAGTAAATTGACATTAAATCGAGTGCCTCCAACTATTCAGAATTCCTTGGTGTGCGATGCTGACCGATCGACCGCAGGAGCAAGTGATGACTGTCAAGTTTACGTTCGTAGAAATTATGAATACTGTTGTGATTGAGTAGACTTAGACCGTGTCAAATTATTTTTCTTAACAGAGCACCTTCGACTTGAATATTTTATCTCGGGTGATTTGTGTATTTTTGAATCTATTCATTATTAATAAAAATCTTTTATTATAAATAAATGTTGTTTTGACTACACAACACCGACCCTCTCAATCGACAATTAAGATATCTTTGTAAAATAAAAAAGTGTTTTTACGATTGTCCTTTATAGACTCTAAATCCATCGAACCGATATACGAGGTATATGTATGTATAATGGTTTCTTTTGAAAGGCAATAATTCGAAGGTGGTTTGAAACCAATATTATAAAACAATGCTAATGCCTAATAGCACATTCAGTTCGTTGATAAAGTGAATTGATAATGTGAAAAAATTGATATTGATGATTTTCCACTACACATACAATTTGGAGATAATAATATGTAAAGACGGCAACAGATTGTCAACAAATGAACACTGATGTGTAATTGTCAGTAATCAGAGCAAACAAGATCCACGCTTGATATTTTTATAGGGTAAGGCTTTAATTGTGTGCGTGTTTGCTGTGTATCTAAGGGGTGCAATACTGAATCTGACCCCATCTCGTCTACTGTATCTGTTGTAAGTCGTGTTGGCAAAGGAAGGACTGTTAATATTCTGAACTTTAGTTAAAGAAAGCAAAGAGGGCTTAATAAGTTTTTTTTTTGAGTATAAAAAGGTTAGGTTAGGTTGTGGTTAGGTTAGGTTGTGGTTAGGTTAGGTTGTGGTTAGGTTAGGTTGTGGTTAGGTTAGGTTGTGGTTAGGTTAGGTTAGGTTAGGTTAGGTTAGGTTTTTTTTTTTTTTTTTTTTTTTTTTTTTTAGGGTCCTGTCCGGGCGCTGTACTGGCCCGGCCCGCGAGCTAAATAATCGTCCCCTGACTTTGTCAAGGCCCTTGTTTTCTTTATTTTATTTTTAATCAAAAAGTTACATTTTGTAATAGTTACACTTAAATTATACATAATATAGTTTGATATCTTTAAATACAGAACACATATGTTTTCTTAATCTATTGTTAACTTAATATTACATCATCTTAAGACTAATTATATGTTTACTTATCTATTTCTTAACTATTTTCTTTATTTGTATATAAAAACTACTTAATTTACTTATCTCTATTACATTTTTATTTACAGCTTAAATTACATCTAATTCATTACTCGTGAAAATTTTCAGTTGCTACGCTCGTATAATTGATTGTTGCATCCTATTTAATTTTTGTATGTTGATTTTAGAACATTTATCTATTTTCTTACGCTTGTCATACTTTAATAAATATACATATATTTTATCCTATTTTTGTCATGTTGCTATTTATATAATGCATTATATATATATAACATGACTATCTCTTTACTTATTTATTTATTTCCAATACTTTCGTAACAATTTCTATAGCATACTTTATAAATATATTTCTCTTTTTGTCGTCTTGCATAATAGTCTTAAAAGTGTTTGGTGTTATCTTTGTATTTAACTTTTGTTCTGTATCAAATCGTTTGTTTGTAAATACTGGGCACTCTGACAGTATATGTTCAACAGTCTGGCTCACACCAGGTTCGCAGTTGCACGATGAGTCCTCCTTGCACTTGAATCTAGCCAAGTATTCGGAGAACCCACCGTGACCCGTCAGTATCTGCGTGGTCACGCCTACTGGTCGTAGCTTCCTCACCATCTGGTAAGCCTGGATTGCATCAGGGAGGAAGGTCTTTGTTACTCTTGCTGTGTCGCCGACTTGATATCTCCTGTTCCATAGATCAAGCGAGGCCTTACGGATTTCTCGCTTGATGTATGAGACAGGGCATACGTCGTAATCCGGTTTTTTCTTGGAATGCAGAGCGGCTTGCTTGGCTAGTTCGTCGGCACGTTCGTTCCCCTCTAAACCTGCATGTGCTTTAATCCAGAACAGGGAAATTTCCTTATTCTGGGTTCCGCTACGCTTGATGTTTTGGCGAGCTTCTACAGCTAGAGGGTGAGGAGAACTTGCGTTTATGACAGTTTCTAGCGCCGAGCGTGAGTCACTGAGGATCGCGAAACTATTTTCTCCACTTTGGAGAATTATCCTCGTGGCTTGGCATATGGCCAGAAGTTCTGCTTGGTAGACCGTGCAGTACGATGGCAGCTTAAGCTTCAATGATTTGGTTTCAACCTCACTATTCCAAATGGAAAGCGAGGCACCAACTTTACCTTCGATTTTGCTGCCATCGGTGTATATTCTCACTGCGTGTTGTATGTGATTAGTCACTTGATCTTGGTCTACCAAGCTTATGAACGTCAGGCTCATATGATCCGCCGGATGCGGAGAGTCCGTGTATGCTATTCCGCGCTCAACCTCTGCGTCTGCTACCGCTGGTTGAGGGACTCCTTTCTTGGCCTCGTATAAGGTAGCTGCCTCTTGTACTCGAAGGTCGAGTGGCAGTATCCCAGACAGTAGCAGCGCTGAGTTTAGGGAGACTGTGCGG
The DNA here is from genome assembly GCA_911387775.1 of Thymelicus sylvestris. Lineage (NCBI taxonomy): Eukaryota > Metazoa > Arthropoda > Insecta > Lepidoptera > Hesperiidae > Thymelicus > Thymelicus sylvestris. The sequence continues at coordinate 19,678,940 of OU426889.1, forward strand.
TAAGCTCCACATAGTTTTTGTGCGAATCCTCTTTGGACTGCGTTCAGTTGCCTCTGCACTCCAAGTTTTTTGGCAGCTGGGGCCCACGCGCTGGAAGCATAGAGAATTATGGGTTCCACCGTAGCATTGTATATAATGCGGATAATGTCTGGGTGGAGACCCCAGCTAATCCTGGCGGCTCTTGACAACTGCTTATAAATATTTAAAGCTTTCCGGCATGTATTTATGACGTGGCTATTAAATGTTAGCTTGTTATCAATTGTGAGTCCCAGGATTTTAATCTCTTCGGACATTTCTATGCTGACCCCGCCCATGCGCAGGCGTGGTGTGTCAAACTTCAGCTTCTTGGTAAGCACCATCGCTTTAGTTTTATGGGGCGCAAATTTCAGCTTATATCTGACACCCCAGTCCCGAACATAGGAGAGGGCAGCATTGGCTTGTCTCTCTACTTCCAGCGCGGTTTTTGCGGCAAATACCAGGACTACGTCGTCGGCGAAAGCCTGGCAGTAGTCGCCTCGTTCCTCAAGTCCTGCCAGCAATGGGTTGAGAAGAAGGTTCCATAGTAAAGGGCCACTGATTGAGCCTTGCACGCAGCCTTTACTGGTGCCCTTGGTGTGTTCTTCTCCGGCGTATCTGACTCTTACCCTTCGGTCCTGGAGGTAACTGTCAATGACTTTCCTTAGGTTCTTGGGACATTCTTCCTCAGCCAAACGGACTCGTATCGCTGGCCACCATGCGCTGTCGAAGGCTCCCTCTATGTCCAGCGATATAACGGTAACGAGCATTTTATCCGCTATTTTTGCACGCACATGTCGCAGTAGATCATAGAGGGAGTCCTCGGTGCTCTTTTGGGGCATGAATCCGTATTGGCGAGTACTTATTTTTGGAATCAGGTGCCATTTGAGTCGCCCTACCAACATCTTCTCATAAATCTTCCCCATTACCGGCAATAGTCCGATAGGCCTATACGACTTGGGGTGCCTATAGTTTTCCTTGTCAGGCTTTCTGAGGACGACCACTGTTGCTTCCTTCCATATGTCCGGCCCATCTCCAGGCATTTGTTGAGCAGGGCCAGAAAGAGTTCCGGTGCGCTCAAGATGACTTGGCTGCATATGTCTGCGGTGAGTCCATCTGAGCCCGGGGCCTTTTTTGGATCAAAGCTGTCCACCGCAGTCTTTAGTTCCCATGAGGTAAATGGTGGGTCATGTTGTTCATCATGACTCCACTCATTTACTTGGTTGGCTAGTGCTCGGATTGTCCGGTGGTCCGCGGTTAGGTTAGGTTAGGTTAGGTTAGGTTAGGTTTTTTTTTTTTTTTTTAAGGTCCTGTCCGGGCGCTGTACTGGCCCGGCCCGCGAGCTAAATAATTCGTCCCCTGACAGTCTTTCTCAGGGCCCTTTTTTAATCTTTATTTATTAAGAAAGCATTACAATATATTATTACAGAACTATCTACTAATTCTAGTTACAGTTTGCTTAAGTTACTAATTTTATAAACCGAGTTTACTTAGTTTCTATTCTCATCTTCTTATTTTGCTATTACATTTATATTTATTTTATCTACTTATACATTTATAACATACCGCTTATTTTATAGTTAACTATTACTTATAAATATCTTTTTACATAACTTATAAACTACATTGTATTTAATTTCTATTGTTGTTTACTTTTATTACGTATACATTTATATTCCCTTTTTTCTAATTATAGCTTAATTTAATACTTTTCCTTATTTTAGTTTCTTACATTCTATTGCGTATTTTTACAAACTATTACTTACTGTATTTTATTTTTGCTTATATAAGTTTCCTTATTTTTACAACATAATTGTGCTTTAATATTTTTAAATGAGTAACCTAATTTTATATATCTATGTTGTTACAATTATATTATATTTCTTAATGATGACATATGCATGTGTTCATATATACTAATATATATTAACATCATATTTTTAATTACTTATTTCTTTCAATGGCTTTGTTTGCTACCTTTGTTAGGTACTCTATTAGTTTGTTTCTATGTTTTTTGTTTGCTATTATTTCCCCGATGTTTTCCCTTGTCAAAACTGTGTCTATTTGGAACTCTAAGTTCTGTTTAAGATTTAAGTTGGAGGGGCAGTCAAACAAAAGGTGTATGATTGTTTCATTAACATCCGGGTCACAGACACACGATGGACTGTCTCTGCATCTGAATCTGTGGAGATAATGGGCAAAGCCACCGTGTCCCGTTAACACCTGAGTTAGGATGCCAGCTGGTTCTATCTTCCTAATCAAACTGTACGCCTCCACCGCGTCAGGGAAAAACAGTTTAGTCGTCGCAGCCGTTTCACCATTTTTGTATCTCCGATTCCATTCCTCAAGGGACCCCGCACGGATCCGTCGCTTGACGAATGAAATCGGACAGAGGTCATAGGATGGCCTAGTTTTTGTCTTTAAGGCTGCTTCCTTCGCCAATTCATCGGCTCTCTCGTTGCCTGCCAAGCCGGCATGGGCTTTTATCCAATATAAGGATATATTCTTCCCTTGGGCTTTTCCTGCCTTGATATTGGCACGCGACCTTACGGCTAGGTGGTGCTTCGTAGCATTGTTTACGACGGTCTCCAAGGCGGATCTCGAGTCACTGTATATGCCAAAATTGGTCTCTTGGCTTTCCAAGATGACCTCGGTGGATTTGCATATGGCAAGTAGTTCTGCCTGATAAACCGTACAGTACGGTGACAGGCTTAGTTTGAGGGCTTTGATCTCGGCATCTCCTTTCCATATGGAAAGGGCGGCTCCGACCTTGCCGTCAATTTTGCTGCCATCCGTAAAAATTCTTATCGCTTGGATGTTTTGGCGATTGACTTGCTCTTGGCTTATCAGGCACATGAACTCCATGCTCATATGTTCCGCCGGGTGTGGGATTTTGTCATATGCAGTGACTCGTTCCACCTCTCTGTCTCCTAGTTCCGCTCTGGGCACCCCTCGCTTGGCTTCGTAGAGGGCGGCTGCCTCTCTAATCCGGATATCCAATGGAAGGAGCCCAGACAGAACCAGGGCAGAGTTTAGAGAAACCGTCCTATATGCTTTTGACAGCTTTTGGGCGAAGCCTCGCTGTACGCTGTTGAGATGTTTTTGCACCCGGTTAGGTTAGGTTAGGTTAGGTTAGGTTAGGTTAGGTTAGGTTAGGTTAGGTTAGGTTAGGTTAGGTTAGGTTAGGTTAGGTTAGGTTGGGGATTCCCCGCAGTGTTGGCTTCCTCGTAGCAATCCCCGGGCAACGTCTCGTCTGACCACCGTAACGGAGTGGCAGACAGGCGGCAAACGAACACTGTGCGATCGTACATTCTCAAGGCTTGTAAGTGCGGTCATCGTCGTTCGACAACATGTCGAAACCTTTGCGGGACGCCTCCGGGCGTTTCATAAAAGGCCCTTCTCAGGGCCAACCCGAAACGGCCCTTGTCAGGGCCACCCCCGGTGACGCTTCGGCGTCGGAGGCTAGCCGCGCACCATCTGCGGCGAGCCTGGTCAGCAGGGAGGAGGACCTGTCGGGGTCCGACAGTGACGCCTTTGCGGTGGAGCTGCCGGACCGACAGGCAAAAAAGCGGGCCTACTTGAGGCAGGGTTCGGGGGGCTCCTCGGACGCAGCCAAAAGTAAGGCTAAGGTCAGCAAGGCTGTAAAGCCTGCTAGACTGAGGCTTAAGGTTGCCAAGAGAAACCTTAAAAAGAGTGGCAACGCTGCAAAGCCTGCCAACCCCGCCCTGGCTAGCACTAGCCACGACGTGGGACTGCTGGACGCCCAACGTCAGCTAGACGTGGCGAATAGGGCACGAGTCCAACAAGAGTTGGAAGAGGAGGTTGCCGCTAAGGAGGCACAGGCACGCGAGCGCAGAGCCAAGGCGGACTATGGTACGTCTAGCGTCTCGTACGCGGATCACTCCTTAGCGGAACTAGTGAAGATGGCCGAAGAGGACCAAGAGGAGATCGTTACCGTCGCCTCAAAGTCCTCAAACTTGAAGGGGACCTTTCAAAAGGCCCTCAAGTGCCGGGCTGCCAGCCTTCGTGGCATCATTGGTGAGTTGGTGCAGCGCACAACCACCGATGAGGTAAAGCAGCTCCAGAAGAGGGTGGACTGCCTTACGAAGGAAGTCAGCGAGCTTCACACGAAGCTCGCCGAAGCTATGAGGCGGCCTGTCCAGGCTCCGCCTGCTGCGGCGTCGGTGGATCTCTCCTCCTCCAACCTTGAGGCAACCATCCGCAAGGTTGTGATGGAGGAGAGAGCTTTCACGCGGGCCTGCTTTGCGGGCATTGAGGACAGGCTCCTGCCTGAAAGGCGCGTCAGGCCGCCGTTGGCAGCGGACAGGGCTGCTCCTGCCTCTGCCCCTGCTCCGGCACCTGCCCCGGCCGTGATGGCTCCTCCCCCGACCCCTAAACCCGCAAAGGGCAAAGGGAAGGGGAAAAAGACGGTGGCTCCACCGGCTACGACCGTGGTGGCTCCGCCGGCTGCGACCGCGGTTGCTCCGCCGGCTGCGACTGCGGTTGCTCCGTCGGCCACGACTGAGGTGGCGGCGGCCTCGTCCCAGAGGGAAGACGCCTTTCTTCCCTCCAGCACTCCGTCCAACGAGTGGACTGAGGTGGTTGGGAGGAAGAAGAGAGGCGCCAAAAAGTCAGCACAGCCTGTTACCCCTGCCCCTGCTAATGTCCCCTCCGGCTCGTCCAAAGGGACGAGCAAAGAAAAGGGGAAGAGCAAGGGGGAGAAAACAGCCCCCAAGCCGAGTGGGAGGAAACTTGTTCCCCCCAAAACCGCGGCCGTCGTAGTGACGCTCACTGCGGAGGCCGTGGAGAAGGGCGAGACGTACGAGTCCGTCCTGAAACGGGCTCGTACCAACGCCAACCCAGCCACGTTGGGTATTGGCCTGGTGACGTGCCGCCGGACCCAAACCGGAGCTCGACTCTTCGAGTTTCCGGGGGCCCAGGGCGGCGCCAATGCGGACCTCTTCGCAAGTAAGTTGCAAGAGGTCATAGCGGACGCGGCCAAAGTTGCCAGGCCAACAAAGACTGCGACTCTAGAAGTGACCGATCTCGACGACTCGGTCACGAAAGAGGAGGTGGTGGCAGCAGTTGCCGCTACAGGAGGCTGCGATGCGGCAGCAATACAGGGCGGGGCCATCAAGCCTGGTCGCGGTGGTCTGGGTGCTATCCGCTTAGAGTGCCCGGTCGTCGCGGCAAAGGCCGTACTGGCCAAGAAGCGGCTCCCCGTAGGGTTTTGTGTGTCTGTGGTCCGGGCACTTGAAGACCGGCCTTTCCGCTGCTTCAAGTGCTACGGAATAGGACACACCAGAGCTCTGTGCCCATTCCGAGTGGACAGGTCGGAGCTCTGCTGCCGCTGCGGGGAAGCGGGGCACAAGGCCGCAGGGTGCGGTGTTGCCACGCCGCGCTGCGCGGTGTGCACGGCCAGCGGCCGTCCAGCCGGCCACGTGATGGGGGGGAGGAAATGCAATCCTCCTCCAAAGAAGGGACAAGCGCAGGCGCCAATCCGCCCTGCTGCTGCCACCGCCGCTGTTGAGGCCGTCGAAGCCTCGCAACAGGCCGCAGAGGGCAATGCGATGGACCAATAATGACAGTGGTCCATCGCATTTTACAGGCGAACACCAACCACTGCAGAGCGGCCCAGGACCTGCTGGTGCAGGCCATGGCCGAGTGGTTGGTGGACGTTGCGGTCGTCGCCGAGCCCTACTCTGTCCCTGGCCGCTGGCTAGGGGATAGGGACGGCTTGGTGGCACTTGTGGCGCGGTCTTCCTCGGACTCCCCTCCCCTCTCGCTCTTAGAGAGGGGACCGGGATACGTGGCCGCCGCGTGGGGAGACATAGCTTTTGTCGGGGTCTATTTCTCCCCAAACCGACCACTCGCGGACTTTGAGGACTTCCTTGGAGTCCTCGCCGCAGTGGTTTCGAGGGTGGCGCCACGTCAGGTCTCCGTCCTGGGAGATCTGAACGCCAAGTCGGTGGTTTGGGGTAACCCAGCCACCGACGCACGCGGGCGGGCGGTCGAGCTTTGGGCGGCCTCCTCCGGGCTCTCCCTTCTGAATAGAGGGGAGATCCATACGTGCGCGCGGCGGTGGGGTGGGTCAATTGTGGACGTCACTTTTGCCTCGCCCGCGCTGGCCGCGCGTGTAAAAAACTGGCGGGTGGACATGGTGGAGACTTTCTCGGACCACCGCTACGTGCGGTTCGAGATCTCCACCCAAGGTCCTCGGAGAACGGCTCCTCCGGGCCAATCTCCTTTTCCTCGGTGGGCCTTCGTCCACCTGGACAGGGAGGCAGCGAGGGAGGCGGCCTTCATTCAAGACTGGCTTTCGCCTGACATAGGGGTCGTGGACGTGGACACCGCTGCGTCACAGCTGAGGGGGTCGCTGACCGCGGTATGCAATTCGAGCATGCCTCGGTCTCGCCGTCCGCCTCCCCGACGCGCCGTCTATTGGTGGTCGGAGGAGTTGGCGGGGCTTCGAGCTGCCTGCGTGGCGGCTCGAAGAGAGTACGCTCGAAGCCGGCGGCGGCGAATACGCGACCCCGCGAATGAGGACCGTCTTCACGACCTCTACGTGGAGGCAAAGCTGGCTCTCAGAAATGAGATGCTCGCCGCTCAAGACTCGGCGCAGGCTGAGCTGCTGGAGGGTCTCGACGATGACCCTTTTGGGAGGCCATATAAGGCGGCGCGGAATAAACTGCGTCCCTTCGGTCCTCCCGTCTCGGAGACCCTCGAGCCGGTAGTGCTGGATGGGGTGGTACGGTCCCTGTTTCCAGGCAGGGCCGACGCTTTCACCCCACCAGTGATGGACCCTCCGCAGGGTGGGGTTCAGGAGGAAGAGGAGGACCAGGAGGCCCCTTCTCTCACTGGGGCCGAAGTTAGCACGGCGGTACTTCGCCTTCGTGCTAAAAAGACGGCCCCAGGGCCAGACGGCGTCCCAGCAAGGGTGGTGGCAATAGCCGCCACCGAAATGGAGGAAAGGTTTCGGGACCTCTTTGACGCGTGTTTCACGTCGAGGAGGTTCCCGAAACCTTGGAAGGAGGGGCGTTTATGCCTCCTCCGGAAGGAAGGACGCCCGGCGGACTCCCCCTCGGCATACCGACCCATCGTTCTGCTCGATGAGGTCGGTAAGATGTTCGAGGGGATCATCGCCGCCCGCCTGAAGGACCACCTGCGGTTGGTTGGGCCGGACTTGTCGGACGCTCAGTTTGGCTTTCGACCTGAGCGTTCGACAATAGATGCCCTCGCCCTATTAAAGGGTGTTGTGAAGGAGGCGATGGACGCTGGGGACGGAGTGTTGGCTGTGTCATTCGACATAGCCAACGCCTTTAACACCCTTCCCCATGCGACTGTCCTCGAGGCACTTCGGTTTCACGGAGTGCCTCAATATATGAGGGACCTCCTGGCCAGCTACCTGGAGGACAGAGCGGTCCTCGTGGTGGACAAAGCTGGCCAGGTCAGGCGATATCCGGTTGAGTCCGGTGTTCCGCAGGGGTCAGTCCTGGGACCTCTCCTGTGGGACATCGGGTTCGACTGGCTCTTGCGAGGGACCCTCCTCCGTGGCACGAGTGTCATCTGCTACGCGGATGACACTCTCCTCACTGCCCGAGGAGGGAATTTTGGTGAGGCGGCCAGTCTGGCCTCGGCGGGCGGATCGCTAGTCGCCGGTAGGATCCGCCGCCTTGGATTGAGGGTGGCGTTGCATAAGACCGAGGCCGTTTTCTTCCACGGGCCTCGGCAGCGCCGTCCGCCTGACGCCCACATCTTTGTGGAGGGCGTCAGGATTGAGGTTAAGACCCAGATGAAATATCTGGGTCTTACGCTCGACGCCAGGTGGCGCTTCAGTCCGCATTTCAGCGGACTGTCGTCGCGGCTGCTGAAGGCAGCGGGGGCCCTCTCATGGCTGATGCCTAACATGGGAGGGCCAGGCGGGCGATGCCGGCGGCTGTACGCCGGCATCCTTAAGAGTATGGCCCTGTATGGGGCGCCTATCTGGGCAGACTCCCTTCAAAGAAGGGAGAACGCTACGGCCTTGCGGGCGCCCCAGAGGGCCATCGCGCAGAGGGTGGCGCGGGCTTACCGCTCGGTAAGCTTCGCAGCGGCGTGCGCTCTGGCTGGCACCCCTCCTTGGGAGCTCGAGGCGTGGGTGCTAGCCAGAGTCTACGAATGGACGGCGGGGCGAAGAGCACTCGGGGAGTGCCCTGCCCCTGAGGTACGCGAGGCTGTTCGGCGGGAGGCGAGGGAAGCCGTCGTCCGTCATTGGACGGCGGACCTTGCCTCCGCAGTTTTCGGCCGCCGAACCCTCGACGCGCTCGGGCCGGTCCTGCAGGACTGGCTCGAACGAACGCACGGCTTCCTCACCTTCCGGTTGGTGCAGGTGCTGTCCGGGCACGGCTGTTTCGGGTCGTACCTCCACCGAATCGGGAGGGAGGAAAGCCCGTCGTGCCACGACTGTGGCGCGGCGGAGGACACGGCACAGCACACCCTCGAGGTGTGCCCGTCGTGGGCCGAGCGGCGCCGCAGTCTTGTCGCGACGGTCGGGCCGGACCTCTCGCTTCCCTCCGTGGTAAACGCCATGTTGGGGAGCGAGGAGGCGTGGGTGGCGGTTGCCTCCTTCTGTGACGAGGTAATGTCACAGAAGGAGGAGGCGGAGCGTGCGCGGGAGAACGATCCTCTCGCGCCGCTTATCCGCCGGAGGAGAGGCAGGAGAAGGCGGGTGGTCAACCACCCCCTCTCCCCCCGGTGATGAGCAGCGGACGAAAGGCGCGGGGGCGCCCTCGCCCGCATTGCACAGCTCATCACCCAGCCGAACGAGGATGACCGAGCACTCAGTCATCCTCGAGCCCCTCCCCGTGTGCGGGAGGGGCGTGAAGGGCCCGCCGCTGTAAGGCGGGCAAACGCCGGCGGGGAACTGGAAGCAAAGGCTATGCCGATTCCCAGAATCCCGCCACCAAAGGCGATGCGGGAGTGCCGCTGGGTTGTTTAGTGGGTATACCGGGAGTGAATTTCCCCGGGAGTCCCACATACCCCTTCCGTCCCCCGACGGGAGGGGATGCGTAATGCATTTTTCCCAGCGAAAAAAAAAAAAAAAAAAAAAAAAAAAAAAAGGTTAGGTTAGGTTAGGTTAGGTTAGGTTAGGTTAGGTTAGGTTAGGTTAGGTTAGGTTAGGTTAGGTTGGGGATTCCCCGCAGTGTTGGCTTCCTCGTAGCAATCCCCGGGCAACGTCTCGTCTGACCACCGTAACGGAGTGGCAGACAGGCGGCAAACGAACACTGTGCGATCGTACACTCTCAAGTCTTGTAAGTGCGGTCATCGTCGTTCGACAACATGTCGAAACCTTTGCGGGACGCCTCCGGGCGTTTCATAAAAGGCCCTTCTCAGGGCCAACCCGAAACGGCCCTTGTCAGGGCCACCCCCGGTGACGCTTCGGCGTCGGAGGCTAGCCGCGCACCATCTGCGGCGAGCCTGGTCAGCAGGGAGGAGGACCTGTCGGGGTCCGACAGTGACGCCCTTGTGGTGGAGCTGCCGGACCGACAGGCGAAAAAGCGGGCCTACTTGAGGCAGGGTTCGGGGGGCTCCTCGGACTCAGCCAAAAGTAAGGCTAAGGTTAGCAAGGCTGTAAAGCCTGCTAGCCTAAGGCTTAAAGTTGCCAAAAGCAACTTAAAAAAGAGGGGCAACGCTGCAAAGCCTGCCAACCCCACCCTGGCTAGCACCAGCCACGACGTGGGTCTGCTGGACGCCCAACGTCAGCTAGACGCGAACAGGGCACGAGTCCAACAAGAGTTGGAAGAGGAGGTTGCCGCTAAGGAGGCACAGGCACGCGAGCGCAGAGGCAAGGCCGACTACGGCACGTCAAGCGTCTCGTACGCAGACCACTCCTTAGCGGAACTAGTAAAGATGGCCGAAGAGGACCAAGAGGAGATAGTTACCGTCGCCTCAAAGTCCTCCAATCTGAAGGGGACCTTCCAGAAGGCCCTCAAGTGCCGGGCTGCCAGCCTTCGTGGCATCATCGGTGAGTTGGTGCAGCGCACAACCACCGATGAGGTAAGGCAGCTCCAAAAGAGGGTGGACTGCCTTACGAAGGAGGTCAGCGAGCTTCACACGAAGCTCGCTGAAGCTGTGAGGCGGCCTGTACAGGCCCCGTCTGCTGCGACGTCGGTGGATCTCTCCTCCTCCACCCTTGAGGAAACCATCCGCAAGGTGGTGATGGAGGAGAGAGCCTTCACGCGGGCCTGCTTTGCGGGCATTGAGGACAGGCTCCTGCCTGAAAAGCGCGTCAGGCCGCCGCTGGCAGCGGACAGGGCTGTTCCTGCCTCTGCCCCCGCTCCGGCCCCTGCCCCGGTCGTGATGGCTCCTCCCCCGACCCCTAAACCCGCAAAGGGCAAAGGGAAGGGGAAGAAGACGGTGGCTCCGCCGGCTACGACCGAAGTAGCTCCGCGGGCTACGACCGAGGTTGCTCCGTCGGCCACGACTGACGTGGCGGTGGCCTCGTCCCAGAGGGAAGACGCCTTCCTTCCCTCCAGCACTCTGTCCAACGAGTGGACAGAGGTGGTTGGGAGGAAGAAGAAAGGCGCCAAAAAGGCAGTGCAGCCTGTTGCCCCTGCCAATGTCCCCTCCGGCTCGTCCAAAGGGACGAGCAAAGAAAAGGGGAAGAGCAAGGGGGAAAAAACAGCCCCCAAGCCGAGTGGGAGGAAACTTGTTCCCCCCAAAACCGCAGCCGTCGTAGTGACGCTCACTCCGGAGGCCGTGGAGAAGGGCGAGACGTACGAGTCCGTCCTGAAACGGGCTCGTACAAATGCCAACCCGGCCACGTTGGGTATTGGCCTGGTGACGTGCCGCCGGACCCAAACTGGAGCTCGACTTTTCGAGTTTCCGGGGGCCCACGGCGGCGCCAACGCGGACCTCTTCGCAAGTAAGTTGCAAGAGGTCATAGCGGACGCGGCCAAAGTTGCCAGGCCAACAAAGACCGCGACACTGGAGGTGACCGATCTAGACGACTCGGTCACGAAAGAGGAGGTGGTAGCGGCAGTTGCCGCCACAGGAGGCTGTGACGCGGCAGCAATACAGGGCGGGGCCATCAAGCCTGGCCGCGGTGGTCTGGGTGCTATTCGCCTGGAGTGCCCGGTCGTCGCGGCAAAGGCCGTACTGGCCAAGAGGCGGCTCCCCGTAGGGTTTTGTGTGGCTGTGGTCCGGGCACTTGAAGACCGGCCTTTCCGCTGCTTCAAGTGCTACGGAATAGGACACACCAGAGCTCTGTGTCCATCCCGAGTGGACAGATCGGAGCTCTGCTGCCGCTGCGGGGAAGCGGGGCACAAGGTGGCAGAGTGCGGTGTTGCCACGCCGCGCTGCGCGGTGTGCACGGCCAGCGGTCGTCCAGCCGATCACGTGATGGGGGGGAGGAAATGCAATCCTCCCCCAAAGAAGGGACAAGCGCAGGCGCCAATCCGCCCTGCTGCTGCCACCGCCGCTGTTGAGGCTGTCGAGGCCTCGCAACAGGCCGAAGAGGGCAATGCGATGGACCAATAATGACAGTGGTCCATCGCATTTTACAGGCGAACACCAACCACTGCAGAGCGGCCCAGGACTTGCTGGTGCAGGCCATGGCTGAGTGGTTGGTGGATGTTGCGGTCGTCGCCGAGCCCTACTCTGTCCCTGGCCGCTGGCTAGGGGATAGGGACGGCTTGGTGGCACTTGTGGCGCGGTCTTCCTCGGACTCCCCTCCCCTCTCGCTCTTAGAGAGGGGACCGGGATACGTGGCCGCCGCGTGGGGAGACATAGCTTTTGTCGGGGTCTATTTCTCCCCAAACCGACCACTCGCGGACTTCGAGGACTTCCTTGGAGTCCTCGCCGCAGTGGTTTCGAGGGTGGCGCCACGTCAGGTCTCCGTCCTGGGAGATCTGAACGCCAAGTCGGTGGTTTGGGGTAACCCAGCCACCGACGCACGCGGGCGGGCGGTCGAGCTTTGGGCGGCCTCCTCCGGGCTCTCCCTTCTGAATAGAGGGGAGGTCCATACGTGCGCGCGGCGGTGGGGTGGGTCAATTGTGGACGTCACTTTTGCCTCGCCCGCGCTGGCCGCGCGTGTGAAAAACTGGCGGGTGGACATGGTGGAGACTTTCTCGGACCACCGCTACGTGCGGTTCGAGATCTCCACCCAAGGTCCTCTGAGAACGGCTCCTCCGGGCCAATCTCCTTTTCCTCGGTGGGCCTTAGTCCACCTGGACAGGGAGGCAGCGAGGGAGGCGGCTTTCATCCAAGACTGGCTTTCGCCTGACGTAGGGGTCGTGGACGTGGACACCGCCGCGTCACAGCTGAGGGGGTCGCTGATCGCGGTATGCAATTCGAGCATGCCTCGGTCTCGCCGTCCGCCTCCCCGACGCGCCGTCTATTGGTGGTCGGAGGAGTTGGCGGGGCTTCGAGCTGCCTGCGTGGCGGCTCGAAGGGAGTACGCTCGAAGCCGGCGGCGGCGAATACGCGACCCCGCGAATGAGGACCGTCTTCACGACCTCTACGTGGAGGCAAAGCTAGCTCTCAGAAATGAGATGCTCGCCGCTCAAGACTCGGCGCAGGCTGAGCTGCTGGAGGGTCTCGACGATGACCCTTTTGGGAGGCCATATAAGGCGGCGCGGAATAAACTGCGTCCCTTCGGTCCTCCCGTCTTGGAGACCCTCGAGCCAGCAGTGCTGGATGGGGTGGTACGGTCCCTGTTTCCAGGCAGGGCCGACGCTTTCACCCCACCAGTAATGGACCCTCCGCAGGGTGGGGTTCAGGAGGAAGAGGAGGACCAGGAGGCCCCTTCTCTCTCTGGGGCCGAAGTTAGCACGGCGGTGCTTCGCCTTCGTGCTAAAAAGACGGCCCCAGGGCCAGACGGCGTCCCAGCAAGGGTGGTGGCAATAGCCGCCACCGAAATGGAGGAAAGGTTTCGGGACCTCTTTGACGCGTGTTTCACGTCGAGGAGGTTCCCGAAACCTTGGAAGGAGGGGCGTTTATGCCTCCTCCGGAAGGAAGGACGCCCGGCGGACTCCCCCTCGGCATACCGACCCATCGTTCTGCTTGATGAGGTCGGTAAGATGTTCGAGGGGATCATCGCCGCCCGCCTGAAAGACCACCTGCGGGTGGTTGGGCCGGACCTGTCGGACGCTCAGTTCGGTTTTCGACCTGAGCGTTCGACAATAGACGCCCTCGCCCTATTAAAGGGTGGGGTGAAGGAGGCGATGGACGCTGGGGACGGAGTGTTGGCTGTGTCATTCGACATAGCCAACGCCTTCAACACCCTTCCCCATGCGACCGTCCTCGAGGCACTCCGGTTTCACGGAGTGCCTCAATATATGAGGGACCTCCTGGCCAGCTACCTGGAGGACAGAGCGGTCCTCGTGGTAGATAAAGCTGGCCAGGTCCGGCGATACCCGGTGGAGTCCGGTGTTCCGCAGGGGTCAGTCCTAGGACCTCTCCTGTGGGACATCGGATTCGACTGGCTTCTGCGTGGGACCCTCCTCCGTGGCACGAGTGTCATCTGCTACGCGGATGACACTCTCCTCACTGCCCGAGGAGGGAATTTCGGTGAGGCGGCCAGTCTGGCCTCGGCGGGCGGATCGCTAGTCGCCAGTAGGATCCGCCGCCTTGGTTTGAAGGTGGCGTTGCATAAGACCGAGGCCGTTTTCTTCCACGGGCCTCGGCAGCGCCGTCCGCCTGACGCCCACATCTTTGTAGAGGGCGTCAGGATTGAGGTAAAGACCCAGATGAAATATCTGGGTCTTACGCTCGACGCCAGGTGGCGCTTCAGTCCGCACTTCAGCGGACTGTCGTCGCGGCTGCTGAAGGCAGCGGGGGCCCTCTCATGGCTGATGCCTAATTTGGGAGGGCCAGGCGGGCGATGCCGGCGGCTGTACGCCGGCATCCTGAAGAGCATGGCCCTGTACGGGGCACCTATCTGGGCAGACTCCCTTCAAAGAAGGGAGAATGCAACTGCCTTGCGGGCGCCCCAGAGGGCCATCGCGCAGAGGGTCGCGCGGGCTTACCGCTCGGTAAGCTTCGCGGCGGCGTGCGCTCTGGCTGGCACCCCTCCTTGGGAGCTTGAGGCGTGGGTGCTAGCCAAAGTGTACGAATGGACGGCGGGGCGAAGAGCACTCGGGGAGTGCCCTGCCCCAGAGTTACGCGAGGCTGTTCGGCGGGAGGCGAGGGAAGCCGTCGTCCGTCATTGGACGGCGGACCTTGCCTCCGCAGTTTTCGGCCGCCGAACCCTCGACGCGCTCGGGCCGGTCCTGAAGGATTGGCTCGAACGACCGCATGGGTTCCTCACCTTCCGGTTGGTGCAGGTGCTGTCCGGGCACGGCTGTTTCGGGTCGTACCTCCACCGGATCGGGAGGGAGGAAAGCCCGTCGTGCCATGACTGTGGCGCGGCGGAGGACACGGCACAGCACACCCTCGAGGTGTGCCCGTCGTGGGCCGAGCCGCGCCGCAGTCTTGTCGCGGCGGTCGGGCCGGACCTCTCGCTTCCCGCTGTGATTAGCGCCATGGTGGGAAGCGAGGAGGCATGGGTGGCGGTTGCCTCCTTCTGTGAAGAAGTTATGTCACAGAAGGAGGAGGCGGAGCGCGCGCGCGAGGACGATCCTCTTGCGCCGCGCCTCCGCCGGAGGAGAGGCAGGAGAAGGCGGGTGGTCAACCACCCCCTCTCCCCCCGGTGATGAGCAGCGGACGACAGGCGCGGGGGCGCCCTCGCCCGCATTGCACGGCTCATCACCCAGCCGAACGAGGATGACTGAGCACTCACAGTCATCCTCGAGCCCCTCCCCGTCTGCGGGAGGGGCGTGAAGGGCCCGCCGCTGTAAGGCGGGCAAACGCCGGCGGGGAACTGGAAGCAAAGGCTCTGCCGATTCCCAGAACCCCGCCACCAAAGGCGATGCGGGAGTGCCGCTGGGTTGTTTAGTGGGTATACCGGGAGCGAACACCTCCCCGGGAGTCCCACATACCCCTTCCGTCCCCCGACGGGAGGGGATGCGTAATGCATTTTTCCCAGCGAAAAAAAAAAAAAAAAAAAAAAAGGTTAGGTTAGGTTAGGTTAGGTTAGGTTAGGTTAGGTTGGGGATTCCCCGCAGTGTTGGCTTCCTCGTAGCAATCCCCGGGCAACGTCTCGTCTGACCACCGTAACGGAGTGGCAGACAGGCGGCAAACGAACACTGTGCGATCGTACACTCTCAAGTCTTGTAAGTGCGGTCATCGTCGTTCGACAACATGTCGAAACCTTTGCGGGACGCCTCCGGGCGTTTCATAAAAGGCCCTTCTCAGGGCCAACCCGAAACGGCCCTTGTCAGGGCCACCCCCGGTGACGCTTCGGCGTCGGAGGCTAGCCGCGCACCATCTGCGGCGAGCCTGGTCAGCAGGGAGGAGGACCTGTCGGGGTCCGACAGTGACGCCCTTGTGGTGGAGCTGCCGGACCGGCAGGCAAAAAAGCGGGCCTACTTGAGGCAGGGTTCGGGGGCCTCCTCGGACTCAGCCAAAAGTAAGGCTAAGGTCAGCAAGGCTGTAAAGCCTGCTAGACCAAGGCTTACGGTTGCCAAGAGCTATCTTAAAAAGAGGGGCAACGCTGTAAAGCCTGCCAACCCCGCCCTGGCTAGCACTAGCCACGACGTGGGTCTGCTGGACGCCCAGCGTCAGCTAGACGTGGCCAACAGGGCACGAGTCCAACTAGAGTTGGAAGAGCAGGTTGCCGCTAAGGAGGCACAGGCACGCGAGCGCAGGGCCAAGGTGGACTACGGTACGTCAAGCGTCTCGTACGCAGATCACTCCTTAGCGGAACTACTAAAGATGGCCGAAGAGGACCAAGAGGAGATACTCACCGTCGCCTCAAAGTCCTCCAATCTGAAGGGGACCTTCCAGAAGGCCCTCAAGTGCCGGGCTGCCAGCCTTCGTGGCATCATCGGTGAGTTGGTGCAGCGCACAACCACCGATGAGGTAAGGCAGCTCCAAAAGAGGGTGGACTGCCTTACGAAGGAGGTCAGCGAGCTTCACACGAAGCTCGCTGAAGCTGTGAGGCGGCCTGTCCAGGCCCCGCCTGCTGCGACGTCGGTGGATCTCTCCTCCTCCACCCTTGAGGAAACCATCCGCAAGGTGGTGATGGAGGAGAGAGCCTTCACGCGGGCCTGCTTTGCGGGCATTGAGGACAGGCTCCTGCCCGAAAAGCGCGTCAGGCCGCCGTTGGCAGCGGACAGGGCTGCTCCTGCCTCTGCCCCTGCTCCGGCCCCTGCCCCGGCCGTGATGGCTCCCCCCCCGACTCCTAAACCCGCAAAGGGCAAAGGGAAGGGGAAAAAGACGGTGGCTCCGCCGGCTACGACCGGGGTGACTCCACCGGCTACGACCGCGGTTGCTCCGTCGGCTGCGACTGCGGTTGCTCCGTCGGCCACGACTGAGGTGGCGGTGGCCTCGTCCCAGAGGGAAGACGCCTTTCTTCCCTCCAGCACTCCGTCCAACGAGTGGACTGAGGTGGTTGGGAGGAAGAAGAGAGGCGCCAAAAAGGGAGTGCAGCCTGTTGCCCCTGCCCCTGCCAATGTCCCCTCCGGCTCGTCCAAAGGGACGAGCAAAGAAAAGGGGAAGAGCAAGGGGGAGAAAACGGCCCCCAAGCCGAGTGGGAGGAAACTTGTTCCCCCCAAAACCGCGGCCGTCGTAGTGACGCTCACTCCGGAGGCCGTGGAGAAGGGCGAGACGTACGAGTCCGTCCTGAAACGGGCTCGTACCAACGCCAACCCGGCCACGTTGGGTATTGGCCTGGTGACGTGCCGCCGGACCCAAACTGGAGCTCGACTCTTCGAGTTTCCGGGGGCCCAGGGCGGCGCCAATGCGGACCTCTTCGCAAGTAAGTTGCAAGAGGTCATAGCGGACGCGGCCAAAGTTGCCAGGCCAACAAAGACCGCGACACTAGAGGTGACCGATCTAGACGACTCGGTCACGAAAGAGGAGGTGGTGGCAGCAGTCGCCGCTACAGGAGGCTGCGACGGGGCAGCAATACAGGGCGGGGCCATCAAGCCTGGTCGCGGTGGTCTGGGTGCTATCCGCTTGGAGTGCCCGGTTGCCGCGGCAAAGGCCGTACTGGCCAAGAGGCGGCTCCCCGTAGGGTTTTGTGTGGCTGTGGTCCGGGCACTTGAAGACCGGCCTTTCCGCTGCTTCAAGTGCTACGGAATAGGTCACACCAGAGCTCTGTGCCCATCCCGAGTGGACAGGTCGGAGCTCTGCTGCCGCTGCGGGGAAGCGGGGCACAAGGCCGCAGGGTGCGGTGTTGCCACGCCGCGCTGCGCGGTGTGCACGGCCAGTGGCCGTCCAGCCGGCCACGTGATGGGGGGGAGGAAATGCAATCCTCCTCCAAAGAAGGGACAAGCTCAGGCGCCAATCCGTCCTGCTGCTGCCACCGCCGCTGTTGAGGCAGTCGAAGCCTCGCAACAGGCCGCAGAGGGCAATGCGATGGACCAATAATGACAGTGGTCCATCGCATTTTACAGGCTAACACCAACCACTGCAGAGCGGCCCAGGACCTGCTGGTGCAGGCCATGGCCGAGTGGTTGGTGGATGTTGCGGTCGTCGCCGAGCCTTATTCTGTCCCTGGCCGCTGGCTAGGGGATAGGGACGGCTTGGTGGCGCTTGTGGCGCGGTCTTCCTCGGACTCCCCTCCCCTCTCGCTCTTAGAGAGGGGACCGGGATACGTGGCCGCCGCGTGGGGAGACATAGCTTTTGTCGGGGTCTATTTCTCCCCAAACCGACCACTCGCGGACTTCGAGGACTTCCTTGGAGTCCTCGCCGCAGTGGTTTCGAGGGTGGCGCCACGTCAGGTCTCCGTCCTGGGAGATCTGAACGCCAAGTCGGTGGTTTGGGGTAACCCAGCCACCGACGCACGCGGGCGGGCGGTCGAGCTTTGGGCGGCCTCCTCCGGGCTCTCCCTTCTGAATAGAGGGGAGGTCCATACGTGCGCGCGGCGGTGGGGTGGGTCAATTGTGGACGTCACTTTTGCCTCGCCCGCGCTGGCCGCGCGTGTGAAAAACTGGCGGGTGGACATGGTGGAGACTTTCTCGGACCACCGCTACGTGCGGTTCGAGATCTCCACCCAAGGTCCTCGGAGAACGGCTCCTCCGGGCCAATCTCCTTTTCCTCGGTGGGCCTTAGTCCACCTGGACAGGGAGGCAGCGAGGGAGGCGGCTTTCATTCAAGACTGGCTTTCGCCTGACGTAGGGGTCGTGGACGTGGACACCGCCGCGTCACAGCTGAGGGGGTCGCTGACCGCGGTATGCAATTCGAGCATGCCTCGGTCTCGCCGTCCGCCTCCCCGACGCGCCGTCTATTGGTGGTCGGAGGAGTTGGCGGGGCTTCGAGCTGCCTGCGTGGCGGCTCGAAGAGAGTACGCTCGAAGCCGGCGGCGGCGAATACGCGACCCCGCGAATGAGGACCGTCTTCACGACCTCTACGTGGAGGCAAAGCTGGCTCTCAGAAATGAGATGCTCGCCGCTCAAGACTCGGCGCAGGCTGAGCTGCTGGAGGGTCTCGACGATGACCCTTTTGGGAGGCCATATAAGGCGGCGCGGAATAAACTGCGTCCCTTCGGCCCTCCCGTCTCGGAGACCCTCGAGCCGGCGGTGCTGGATGGGGTCGTACGGTCCCTGTTTCCAGGCAGGGCCGACGCTTTCACCCCACCAGCAATGGACCCTCCGCAGTGTGCGGTTCAGGAGGAAGAGGAGGACCAGGAGGCCCCTTCTCTCACTGGGGCCGAAGTTAGCACGGCGGTGCTTCGCCTTCGTGCTAAAAAGACGGCCCCAGGGCCAGACGGCGTCCCAGCGAGGGTGGTGGCAATAGCCGCCACCGAAATGGAAGAAAGGTTTCGGGGCCTCTTTGACGCGTGTTTTGCGTCGAGACGGTTCCCGAAACCTTGGAAGGAGGGGCGTTTATGCCTCCTCCGGAAGGAAGGACGCCCGGCGGACTCCCCCTCGGCATACCGACCCATCGTCCTGCTCGATGAGGTCGGTAAGATGTTCGAGGGGATCATCGCCGCCCGCCTGAAGGACCACCTGCGGGCGGTTGGGCCGGACCTGTCGGACGCTCAGTTCGGCTTTCGACCTGAGCGTTCGACAATTGACGCCCTCGCCCTATTAAAGGGTGTGGTGAAGGAGGCGACTGACGCTGGGGACGGAGTGTTGGCTGTGTCATTCGACATAGCCAACGCTTTCAACACCCTTCCCCATGCGACCGTCCTCGAGGCACTTCGGTTTCACGGAGTGCCTCAATATATGAGGGACCTCCTGGCCAGCTACCTGGAGGACAGAGCGGTCCTCGTGGTAGACAAAGCTGGCCAGGTCAGGCGATATCCGGTTGAGTCCGGTGTTCCGCAGGGGTCAGTCCTAGGACCTCTCCTGTGGGACATCGGATTCGACTGGCTTTTACGTGGGACCCTCCTCCGTGGCACGAGTGTCATCTGCTACGCGGATGACACTCTCCTCACTGCCCGAGGAGGGAATTTCGGTGAGGCGGCCAGTCTGGCCTCGGCGGGGGGATCGCTAGTCGCCGGTAGGATCCGCCGCCTTGGTTTGAGGGTGGCGTTGCACAAGACCGAGGCCGTTTTCTTCCACGGGCCTCGGCAGCGCCGCCCGCCTGACGCCCACATCTTTGTGGAGGGCGTCAGGATCGAGGTAAAGACCCAGATGAAATATCTGGGTCTTACGCTTGACGCCAGGTGGCGCTTCAGTCCGCACTTCAGCGGACTGTCGTCACGGCTGCTGAAGGCAGCGGGGGCCCTCTCATGGCTGATGCCTAATTTGGGAGGGCCAGGCGGGCGATGCCGGCGGCTGTACGCCGGCATCCTGAAGAGCATGGCCCTGTACGGGGCGCCTATCTGGGCAGACTCCCTTCAAAGAAGGGAGAATGAAACTGCCTTGCGGGCGCCCCAGAGGGCCATCGCACAAAGGGTGGCGCGGGCTTACCGCACTGTAAGCTTCGCAGCGGCGTGCGCTCTGGCTGGCACCCCTCCTTGGGAGCTCGAGGCGTGGGTGCTAGCCAGAGTGTACGAATGGACGGCGGGGCGAAGAGCACTCGGGGAGCGCCCTGCCCCTGAGATACGCGAGGTTGTTCGGCGGGAGGCGAGGGAAGCCGTCGTCCGTCATTGGATGGCGGACCTTGCCTCCGCAGTTTTTGGCCGTCGAACCCTCGACGCGCTCGGGCCGGTCCTGCAGGACTGGCTCGAACGATCGCACGGCTTCCTCACCTTCCGTTTGGTGCAGGTGCTGTCCGGGCACGGCTGCTTCGGGTCGTACCTCCACCGAATCGGGAGGGAGGAAAGCCCGTCGTGCCACGACTGTGGCGCGGCGGAGGACACGGCACAGCACACCCTCGAGGTGTGCCCGTCGTGGGCCGAGCGGCGCCACAGTCTTGTCGCGGCGGTCGGGCCGGACCTCTCGCTTCCCGCTGTGATTAACGCCATGGTGGGGAGCGAGGAGGCGTGGGTGGCGGTCGCCTCCTTCTGTGAAGAGGTAATGTCACAGAAGGAGGAGGCGGAGCGCGCGCGGGAGGACGATCCTCTCGCGCCGCCTCTCCGCCGGAGGAGAGGCAGGAGGAGGCGGGTGGTCAACCACCCCCTCTCCCCCCGGTGATGAGCAGCGGACGACAGGCGCGGGGGCGCCCTCGCCCGCATTGCACGGCTCATCACCCAGCCGAACGAGGATGACCGAGCACTCAGGCATCCTCGAGCCCCTTCCCTTGTGCGGGAGGGGCGTGAAGGGCCCGCCGCTGTAAGGCGGGCAAACGCCGGCGGGGAACTGGAAGCAAAGGCTCTGCCGATTCCCAGAACCCCGCCACCAAAGGCGATGCGGGAGTGCCGCTGGGTCGTTTAGTGGGTATACCGGGAAAGAACATCTCCCCGGGAGTCCCACATACCCCACCCGCCCCCCGACGGGTGGGGATGCGTAATGCATTTTTCCCAGCGAAAAAAAAAAAAAAAAAAAAAAAAGGTTAGGTTAGGTTAGGTTAGGTTAGGTTAGGTTAGGTTAGGTTAGGTTAGGTTCCCCCCCGGGGGTTGCCCGCCTTGTCGTGGCGGGGGGGCTTAGTAACCGTGGACTGGTCACCCACGGTGAAGCTAAGAGGCAACCAGGGCCGGCCTGTTTGGGTCGCCGGCTGGCCCGAGGAGGGCGCTCCCGGCGGACTGAACAAGTCCGCTGCGGATGCGCTTGGAGGTGGGACCGCAGAAGAAGAGGAGTGCCGGTATTGCGGTGCGCCGTTCTCCCTATCTTCTGCGGCCGTGGAGGGATCGCAGGGGGAGAGGCGTGTTGGTATTACGGTGCGCCACTCTCCCTACCCCCTGCGAGCTGGCGGGGCCGTTCCGTCGAAGCGGCACTGGTGGGGCCGCAGAGGAAGAGGCATGTCGGTATTGCGGTGCGCCGCTTGCCCTATCCTCTGCGGCCAAGGTGTGGTCGGTGGAAGAACCACAGACCTGATCTTCCACCGGGTACCGGTTATCTGGTACCCATGGCCTCCTAGTAGCAGACTCGGGGGGAGTCTGCTATGGTACTGGTGGAGGCCGAGGAGGGAGGCGCACATCCGGTGCGCCCTTCGTGGAGGGCCTTTGGGCTTCCGTGATGGAGCCGCTCGTGGGCGGCTGCCGCCGGCGGGGTCGCGGATGTGTGCGGAAGCGTTCCCGTAACCCCGTCACAAGGCGGCGAGGTGGAAGATGGGGGGGTTTTTAGTGGGTATACCGTGGGTCTCATTAGCCTATACGGGAGTCCCACATAACCACTCGGGTACCCCCTGCGCCCGGGTGGTATGCGTAATGCATTTTCCCCCCCGAAACAAAAAAAAAAACAAAAAAAAAAAAAAAAAAAAAAAAAAAAGGTTAGGTTAGGTTCTGGGTGCGGTGTCCCGTTGCGGCGGCCAAGCGGCTGACCAGTGGCAGGCGGCTCCTGGTCGGATGGGTGTCGGCGCAGGTCAAACTGCTACTGACTAGGCCCATGCAGTGCTATCGCTGCCTTGAGGTGGGTCATGTTAGCCAGCGATGCACTGCAGAGGTAGACAGGAGCTCGCTCTGTTATCGCTGCGGCAAGCCAGGCCATAAGGCCGCCCAGTGCACAGCCGCGGCTGCCAGCTGCGTGCTCTGTACTGAGGCTGGCAAACCTGCGGGACACCGGGTCGGTAGTGCGGCATGCCCGAATGCGCGCACCAAGAAAGCAGGGAGGCGGGTTGTTTCCGTGGCCACGGCCCAGACACAGCCTGCCCATACGGCCCAGGACGCCGAGGAGATGGAGACAGTGGCCATCTCATAATAATGGCCCTCAAGTTTCTCCTGGCGAATATCAACCACTGCGCTAGAGCTCAGGACCTCTTGTCTCAGAGCATAGCGCAGTGGTTGATAGACGTAACTGTGGTCGCAGAGCCGTATTTCGTCCCTCCTAGGGACAACTGGTCGGAGGACCTAGATGGTGTGGTCGCGATCGTGTCTTCGACGACCTCTTCGCCTCCAACATGTGTCGTGCGCAGCCATGGAATGGTATCGGCTCAGCTGGGCGACTTGGTTGTGATTGGAGTATACTTCTCACCCAACCGTCCGCTCAGTGAGTTCGAGGCATTCATGGCCCAACTCGAGGCGCTTGTTCATAGGTACCACCCTCGCCCTGTCCTCGTTGCTGGAGATCTCAACGCTGAATCAACAGCATGGGGATGTCCGGCAACCTTCCGTCGGGGAGACCCACGGCGGGCTCGGGGCGAGGTT
This sequence comes from Thymelicus sylvestris, assembly GCA_911387775.1. Classification (NCBI taxonomy): domain Eukaryota; kingdom Metazoa; phylum Arthropoda; class Insecta; order Lepidoptera; family Hesperiidae; genus Thymelicus; species Thymelicus sylvestris. The sequence continues at coordinate 19,701,669 of OU426889.1, forward strand.
ATCGTGGAGTGGCTCATCTCCGTTGGGCTGACGGTGTTAAATCGGGATTCAGTTCCGACGTGCGTGCGCCCGCAGGGCTCGTCTATAGTGGACGTTGCCTTCGCGACCCCTGCGCTCGCGCAACGTGTTGCTCAGAGCTGGAATGTGTTGGAGGACGTGGAGAATCTCTCCGATCACCGCTACGTGCGGTTCGATCTCTCCACGTCCTCGGTCGCTCCGAGCAGTTCTAACTGGGCCCCGAACGAGGTCGGCCCACGGTGGCAACGAAAGCGCCTCGATAAAGATTTGATGCTAGAGGCGGCCATCCTGCAAGGCTGGTCCCGCGCGCCGGTAAGTGTGATGGTAGAGGATGAGGTTAAGTGGTTCCGGAATGCAATGGCCACTGTATGTGATGCGTCGATGCCCCGGGCCAGTACTCGTCCTCCCAGAAGGTGGGTCTATTGGTGGTCACCGGCACTCTCGCAACTGAGAGAAGCCTGCGCTGCGGCTCGACGCCAGTACGCCCGATACCGAAGGAGACGGCGCCGGGATGACGCCGAAGGGGCCGCCTTGCTTTCAACACTGGTGGAGGCGAAGAATGCGCTGAAGAGCGCGATAGCGACCGCGAAGGAAGAGGCCAAGGAGGAACTGCTGGCCACTCTAGACCGCGATCCATGGGGGCGTCCGTACCGACTTGTCCGAAACAAGATTCGGCCATATGGCGTTCCCCTGACGCAGAGTCTGGAGCCGCAGTTCCTCGAGCAAGTGATTGCCACTCTGTTCCCGCGGGGAGTGGCAATCCAGCCCCCGAGCATGGCTCCGCCAGAGGAGGCTAGGAGTGGGGACCGCGACGAAATACCGGAAATAACCCGGGGTGAGTTTGGCGCCGCTGTGGCAAGGTTGCGCTCCAAAAACACCGCCCCGGGTCCCGATGGTGTTCCGGGTCGTGTGCTGGTTTCCGCCCTAGACGCCGCGGAGTCCCTGGAGGAGCGACTAAGGGGGCTCCTGAATGCCTGTCTCGAGCAGGGAAAGTTTCCTAAGGCGTGGAAAACAGGACGCTTAGTCCTGCTGAGGAAGGAGGGACGTCCGGCGGATTCCCCGTCGGGCTTTCGTCCTCTCGTTGTGCTCGATGAGGCTGGCAAATTGCTGGAAAGAGTCACTTCTGACCGCCTTGTCGAGCACCTAGAGCGAGTTGGACCTAATCTCGCGGATGGACAGTACGGGTTCCGCCGGAAGAGGTCAACCATCCACGCCATCCTGAGAGTGAAGTCCCTGGCGCAGGATGCGGTCTCCCACGGTGAGGTGATCGTGGCGGTGTCTCTTGACATCGCCAACGCTTTCAACTCCCTCCCCTGGCCCTGCATTATGGAGGCGCTCCGGTACCACGGAGTGCCATTCTACCTGCGACGGCTCATCCGGGACTACCTCTCAGACAGGAAGATAATTTTCCCTACTCGAGACGGATGGAAGGAGTGTGCAATGACGCGCGGTGTTCCACAGGGTTCTGTCTTAGGACCGCTCCTGTGGAACATCGGCTACGACTGGGTGCTACGGGCGGCTAATCTTCCGGGAGTCGTCGTCGTTTGCTACGCCGAAGACACACTCGTGACCGCCCGCGGCGCCACATTCCGCGATGCGTCATTGCTCGCTTCTGCAGGAGTAGCGCAAGTGGTGCGCCGAATCCGCCGGCTGGGCCTGGGGGTGGCCCTTGAAAAGTCCGAGGCGCTGTGCTTCCACGGCCCTCGGCGGGGGCCTCCCTCAGGTTCGAGCCTAACGGTTGGCGGTGTTCAAGTCGCCATCAAGCCGACGATGCGTTACCTAGGCATAGTCCTTGATGGCAGATGGAACTTCGGCGCCCACTTTGCGGCGCTAGTGCCACGGGTGATGGCGGCGGCTGGTGCGTTGACGCGGCTCCTACCGAATTTGGGAGGGCCGGAGGTGTCCTGCAGGCGCTTGTACCTGGGGGTCGTGCGATCAATGGCCCTTTACGGTGCTCCTGTCTGGGCTGAGGCCCTGAGTAACCAAAATATCGCCCTCCTGCGACGACCGCAGAGGGTGATGGCGATCAGGGCCGCTCGGGGATATCGCACGATCTCAGGTGAGGCAGCGTGTGTGCTGGCCGGTAGCATACCCTGGGACCTAGAAGCCGGGATCCTCGCGTCCTTATTTAATTGGCGCGAGGAGGCACTAGGCCGGGGTGACCGACCGTCACCGGGGGAGATCGCAGGACGCCGCAACGAGCTGTGTCAGCGCACCATCCTGGAGTGGAGCCGGAGGCTGGAGCAGCCCACTGCTGGGCGTAGGACCGTCGAAGCGATCCGTCCAGTCCTGGGCCAATGGTTGGCTAGGCAGCACGGTTCACTGACATTCCGCTTGACACAGATACTATCCGGGCATGGTTGCTTCGGGGGGTATCTGTGCCGAATGGTGGGTCGGGAGCCGTCTGCTGTTTGCCACCACTGTGACGGATGCCAGGACGAGGACGCCCAGCACACCTTAGAGGACTGCCCAGCCTGGGCGGAAGACCGCGCGCAGTTACGTGCGGTCGTGGGGGACGACCTCTCACTGCCGACCGTGGTCAAATGTATGGTCGATAGTGAGACGTCGTGGACAGCGGTGCAGGCATTTGCGGAGTGCGTCATGCTCCGCAAAGAGGCGGCGGAGAGAGAGCGCGAGGACGCTACAGACCTCGCCATCCGCCGCCGGCGCACAGGGCGCAGAAGGCGGGCTTACGGCCTGCACCTCCTGCCCCCATAACAACAGCCGGTCGGGTGACGGATACGGGAATTCGTCGTCCGGCGTAACGGCTCGGGTTGAAAGGCGCGCCGGTGTCGAGCGTGCCTTTACCCTAGCGGGAAATGGTAGGCTGACGGGCCATCCCGCTGGCCGCTCCAACCCTCTCGCCAAGGAGAGGGGCTAGAGAGCGTGCTGTGCCGAGGCCGCCGTGGTAGCGGCCGCCGCGCCGGGGCAGTGGAGCGAGAATAGCACACAGTCCCGGCACCAAAGCGGTAGGCGTCGACACCGTGTGGTTTTGGTGGGTTCAAGTCCCACATACCTGTCCGGCTTCCCGTGGCCGGATAGATGAGACGAAGGTCTTTCCACACGTTAAAAAAAAAAAAAAAAAAAAAAAAAAAAGGTTAGGTTAGGTTAGGTTAGGTTAGGTTGGGGATTCCCCGCAGTGTTGGCTTCCTCGTAGCAATCCCCGGGCAACGTCTCGTCTGACCACCGTAACGGAGTGGCAGACAGGCGGCAAACGAACACTGTGCGATCGTACACTCTCAAGGCTTGTAAGTGCGGTCATTGTCGTTCGACGAAATGTCGAAACCCTTGCGGGACGCCTCCGGGCGTTTCAAAAAAGGCCCTTCTCAGGGCCAACCCGAAACGGCCCTTGTCAGGGCCACCCCCGGTGACGCTTCGGCGTCGGAGGCTAGCCGCGCACCATCTGCGGCGAGCCTGGTCAGCAGGGAGGAGGACCTGTCGGGGTCCGACAGTGACGCCCTTGTGGTGGAGCTGCCGGACCGGCAGGCAAAAAAGCGGGCCTACTTGAGGCAGGGTTCGGGGGCCTCCTCGGACTCAGCCAAAAGTAAGGCTAAGGTCAGCAAGGCTGTAAAGCCTGCTAGACCAAGGCTTACGGTTGCCAAGAGCTACCTTAAAAAGAGGGGCAACGCTTTAAAGCCTGCCAACCCCGCCCTGGCTAGCACTAGCCACGACGTGGGTCTGCTGGACGCCCAGCGTCAGCTAGACGTGGCCAACAGGGCACGAGTCCAACTAGAGTTGGAAGAGCAGGTTGCCGCTAAGGAGGCACAGGCACGCGAGCGCAGGGCCAAGGCGGACTACGGTACGTCAAGCGTCTCGTACGCAGACCACTCCTTAGCGGAACTAGTAAAGATGGCCGAAGAGGACCAAGAGGAGATACTCACCGTCGCCTCAAAGTCCTCCAATCTGAAGGGGACCTTCCAGAAGGCCCTCAAGTGCCGGGCTGCCAGCCTTCGTGGCATCATCGGTGAGTTGGTGCAGCGCACAACCACCGATGAGGTAAGGCAGCTCCAAAAGAGGGTGGACTGCCTTACGAAGGAGGTCAGCGAGCTTCACACGAAGCTCGCTGAAGCTGTGAGGCGGCCGGTCCAGGCCCCGTCTGCTGCGACGTCGGTGGATCTCTCCTCCTCCACCCTTGAGGAAACCATCCGCAAGGTGGTGATGGAGGAGAGAGCCTTCACGCGGGCCTGCTTTGCGGGTATTGAGGACAGGCTCCTGCCCGAAAAGCGCGTCAGGCCGCCGTTGGCAGCGGACAGGGCTGCTCCTGCCTCTGCCCCTGCTCCGGCCCCTGCCCCGGCCGTGATGGCTCCTCCCCCGACCCCTAAACCCGCAAAGGGCAAAGGGAAGGGGAAAAAGACGGTGGCTCCGCCGGCTACGACCGGGGTGACTCCACCGGCTACGACCGCGGTTGCTCCGTCGGCTGCGACTGCGGTTGCTCCGTCGGCCACGACTGAGGTGGCGGCGGCCTCGTCCCAGAGGGAAGACGCCTTTCTTCCCTCCAGCACTCCGTCCAACGAGTGGACTGAGGTGGTTGGGAGGAAGAAGAGAGGCGCCAAAAAGGGAGTGCAGCCTGTTGCCCCTGCCCCTGCTAATGTCCCCTCCGGCTCGTCCAAAGGGACGAGCAAAGAAAAGGGGAAGAGCAAGGGGGAGAAAACGGCCCCCAAGCCGAGTGGGAGGAAACTTGTTCCCCCCAAAACCGCGGCCGTCGTAGTGACGCTCACTCCGGAGGCCGTGGAGAAGGGCGAGACGTACGAGTCCGTCCTGAAACGGGCTCGTACCAACGCCAACCCGGCCACGTTGGGTATTGGCCTGGTGACGTGCCGCCGGACCCAAACTGGAGCTCGACTTTTCGAGTTTCCGGGGGCCCAGGGCGGCGCCAACGCGGACGTCTTCGCAAGTAAGTTGCAAGAGGTCATAGCGGACGCGGCCAAAGTTGCCAGGCCAACAAAGACCGCGACACTAGAGGTGACCGATCTAGACGACTCGGTCACGAAAGAGGAGGTGGTGGCAGCAGTCGCCGCTACAGGAGGCTGCGACGGGGCAGCAATACAGGGCGGGGCCATCAAGCCTGGTCGCGGTGGTCTGGGTGCTATCCGCTTGGAGTGCCCGGTCGCCGCGGCAAAGGCCGTACTGGCCAAGAGGCGGCTCCCCGTAGGGTTTTGTGTGGCTGTGGTCCGGGCACTTGAAGACCGGCCTTTCCGCTGCTTCAAGTGCTACGGAATAGGTCACACCAGAGCTCTGTGCCCATCCCGAGTGGACAGGTCGGAGCTCTGCTGCCGCTGCGGGGAAGCGGGGCACAAGGCGGCAGAGTGCGGCGTTGCCACGCCGCGCTGCGCGGTGTGCACGGCCAGCGGCCGCCCAGCCGGCCACGTGATGGGGGGGAGGAAATGCAATCCTCCTCCAAAGAAGGGACAAGCGCAGGCGCCAATCCGTCCTGCTGCTGCCACCGCCGCTGTTGAGGCAGTCGAAGCCTCGCAACAGGCCGCAGAGGGCAATGCGATGGACCAATAATGACAGTGGTCCATCGCATTTTACAGGCTAACACCAACCACTGCAGAGCGGCCCAGGACCTGCTGGTGCAGGCCATGGCCGAGTGGTTGGTGGATGTTGCGGTCGTCGCCGAGCCTTATTCTGTCCCTGGCCGCTGGCTAGGGGATAGGGACGGCTTGGTGGCGCTTGTGGCGCGGTCTTCCTCGGACTCCCCTCCCCTCTCGCTCTTAGAGAGGGGACCGGGATACGTGGCCGCCGCGTGGGGAGACATAGCTTTTGTCGGGGTCTATTTCTCCCCAAACCGACCACTCGCGGACTTCGAGGACTTCCTTGGAGTCCTCGCCGCAGTGGTTTCGAGGGTGGCGCCACGTCAGGTCTCCGTCCTGGGAGATCTGAACGCCAAGTCGGTGGTTTGGGGTAACCCAGCCACCGACGCACGCGGGCGGGCGGTCGAGCTTTGGGCGGCCTCCTCCGGGCTCTCCCTTCTGAATAGAGGGGAGGTCCATACGTGCGCGCGGCGGTGGGGTGGGTCAATTGTGGACGTCACTTTTGCCTCGCCCGCGCTGGCCGCGCGTGTGAAAAACTGGCGGGTGGACATGGTGGAGACTTTCTCGGACCACCGCTACGTGCGGTTCGAGATCTCCACCCAAGGTCCTCGGAGAACGGCTCCTCCGGGCCAATCTCCTTTTCCTCGGTGGGCCTTAGTCCACCTAGACAGGGAGGCAGCGAGGGAGGCGGCCTTCGTCCAGGACTGGCTTTTGCCTGCCACAAATGTCGTGGACGTGGACACCGCCGCGGCACAGCTGAGGGGGTCGTTGACCGCGGTATGCAATTCGAGCATGCCTCGGTCTCGCCGTCCGCCTCCCCGACGCGCCGTCTATTGGTGGTCGGAGAAGTTGGCGGGGCTTCGAGCTGCCTGCGTGGCCGCTCGAAGGGAGTACGCTCGAAGCCGGCGGCGGCGAACACGCGACCCCGCGAATGAGGACCGCCTTCACGACCTGTACGTGGAGGCAAAGCAGGCTCTCAGAAATGAGATGCTCGCCGCTCAGGACTCGGCGCAGGCTGAGCTGCTGGAGGGTCTCGACGGTGACCCTTTTGGGAGGCCATATAAGGCGGCGCGGAATAAACTGCGTCCCTTCGGCCCTCCCGTCTCGGAGACGCTCGAGCCGGCAGTGCTGGATGGGGTCGTACGGTCCCTGTTTCCAGGCAGGGCCGACGCTTTTACCCCACCAGCAATGGACCCTCCGCAGGGTGCGGTTCAGGATTCCTATCTTAAGCTGGCCCGCTGTTATGAGGGCTGCCGCCTCAGTTTCAGTGACCAGCTGGGGATCGTGGATGATTTCCAGCTGTTCTCCGAATACGAGTATTGCTGCCTTCACTGGTTTTTGCCTGTTCTGGGAACACTGGATGACTTTTGTTCCCGGGTATTGTCCGACCGTACCCTCCTTTCCCACGTACGGTTCTTGGACGAGGGCGATATGGATGCCTCTCTTTTTTGCGGCTTGAACCAGTTCAGCTGTCGCCAGCTTAGATCTCTGCAGATTAGCTTGAATTATCCGCAGGCTTGGTCTGTCGGGGTCATTCGTGGAAGACCTATGTCCCAGGGTGCCCTTAGCAAGAGGAGAGGGAAAAAGGGCAGCGCACCGGCGGACAAGCCCCCGCCCAAGAGGAACCCGGCGGCGAAGCTCCGCGCCCCGCGCTCGGCTGCGGTGGCTATCACCATCCAGCCGGGCGCCACGGTGGAGGGGAAGGAGCTGTCCTATAAGGACGTCCTCGACGGGGCGAAGCGGAGGATTGACCTGGAAGGCTTAGGCCTGAAGGGTCTCCGATTCCGCACCGCCGTGACGGGGGCTCGCATGCTCGAGGTCCCCGGGGCTGACAGCGGCGGGAAGGCTGACCTGCTGGCGGGCAAGCTGCGGGAGATCCTTCCCGCGGAGCTGGTCCGCGTCTCCAGGCCCGTGAAGTGCGCAGACCTGCGCATTAGCGAACTGGACGACGCGGTGTCCCCGGAGGAGGTGGCGGCCGCGGTGGCCCGCTACGGGGAATGCCCCCCCGAGCAGGTCAAGTGCGGGGAGATCCGCCGCTTCTCCTCGGACAGCCCCGGCACGGCGTGGGTGCGCTGCCCTGTTTCGGCGGCCAAGAAGGTCGCCTCTGGCGGGCGGCTTCTGGTGGGGTGGGTGTCGGCCCGGGTCAGGCTCCTTGAGGCCAGACCCCTGCGGTGCTACCGGTGCCTCGATTCGGGGCACGTCCGGAGCAAATGCACCGCGGAGGTGGACCGCAGCGATGCCTGCTATCGCTGCGGTCAACCGGGCCACAAGGCGGCTGGCTGCTCCGCTGCCCCGCACTGCCCGCTGTGCGAGGCGAGGCAGAAGCCAGCGGACCACAGAGCGGGAAGCGGAGCATGTGCCGCTTCCGCCCCCGCCAAGTCCCCCGCCGGAAAGAAAAAGAAGAAGAAGAAGCCCGCCGGGAAAGGCCCAACAGCCCACCCCCGACCGGCCCGCCCGTCCGCCGCTGACGTGGAACGCGCAGAGAGGGTTGCGGACATGGTCGTAGATTAAGTATGGCCATGTCCCTCCTTCAGGCGAACCTCAACCACTCGGCCAGAGCTCAGGACCTCTTGTACCAGAGCCTGGCCGAGTGGTCGATCCAGGTAGCGGTGGTGGCGGAGCCTTACCTCGTCCCCGCCAGGGACAACTGGGTTGGTGACCGGGAGGACACGGTGGCGATCGTCGCGCAGACGGCCGCCGGCTCCCCGCCCTTCGTTAAATCAACGAAGGGCCATGGATGCGTCGCGGTCACCCTTATGGGCGTGACGATCGTCGGCGTGTACTTCTCGCCGAACCGGAGCCTGGCCGAATTCGAGCAATTCCTGCTCGAGGTCGGTGCTCTGGTCGGCCAGAGTCACCCAATCCCAGTGCTGGTCGCCGGGGACTTCAACGCCAAGTCGACGGCTTGGGGTTCCCCGGCCACCGATGTGCGGGGCGAGGTACTGGAGGAGTGGGCTGCCACGTCGGGCTTAGTCCTTCTAAACCGGGGGTCGGTTGACACGTGCGTGCGACACAACGGGGGTTCCATCGTGGACCTCACGTTCGCGACCCCGTGTCTTGCGCGCCGTGTCCGAGACTGGAGGGTGCTCGTGGAGGCGGAGACGCTCTCGGATCACCGGTATATCCGGTTCGAGGTCTCCGCCAACTCTGGAGCTCCCCAGGGCCGGCCCCCGCGTGGGAATGGACCGCGCTGGGCCCTCAAGACCATGGACGGGGACGTCATCATCGAGGCGTCCATCGTCCAGGCCTGGCTACCGGCACCGGGGGGCCCGGCGGCCGACGTGGACGGGCGAGCGGAGCGGTTGAGCGAGTCAATGGCGCAGGTGTGCGACGCCGGTATGTCGCGCGCCAGACCGCTCCCGCCCCGCAGATGGGTGTACTGGTGGTCGGCGGACCTGCGCCGGCTTCGCGAAGCGTGCGTAGCGGCCAGACGCCAGTACACCCATTACAGAAGGCGGCGAAGGCGGGTGGCCGCCGAGGAAAGCCGCCTCTACGCCGCGTACAGGGAGAGATGCATCTCTCTGCAGATCGCCATACGGGAGGCAAAAGCCGAGTCGTGGGGAGAGTGGCTGGAGACTCTGAATAGGGATCCCTGGGGGCGCCCGTACAAGACGGTGCGTGGTCACCTGCGCCCCTGGGCCCCTCCGCTCACTCAGAGTCTCCAACCAGAGGTGGTCGCCAACATCGTCGCCACTCTCTTCCCAGAGAGGGCCGACTCGGCGCCGCCGCCCGTGGCGGCTGCATCGTCGGAGAGCTCGAGCGCCCCGATACCCGAGGTGTCTCAGGCGGAGCTGGAGGCTGCGGTGGAGCGGCTCCGCGCCAAAAGCACGGCACCGGGCCCCGACGGGGTGCCCGGTAGGGTGTGGGCGCTAGCCTTGGAGGCCCTCGGGCCCCGGGTTGTTGAGCTCTTCGACGCCTGTATGCGGCTAGGCCGCTTTCCTAGAAAGTGGAAGGTCGGCAGGCTCGTGCTGCTGCGCAAGGAGGGTCGCCCGGCGGACTCGCCGTCGGCATACCGGCCCATAGTGTTGCTCGACGAGGTGAGCAAGCTCTTCGAGCGGATTATTTCCGCGCGCCTCGTCGAGCACCTCGAACGGGTCGGGCCGGGGTTGAGCGACCGACAGTTCGGTTTCCGCCGGGGCCGGTCGACGGTCGACGCCATCGCGCGGGTGAGGGACCTCTCGGAGGAGGCAGTGTCCCGGGGAGAGGTTGTTCTGGCGGTGTCCCTAGACATCGCCAACGCTTTCAACACCCTCCCCTGGGGCTGTGTTCGGGCGGCGCTAGAATACCATAGCGTGCCCGAATACATGCGTCGTCTCCTCTGCGACTACTTCTCCGAGAGGGAAGTGGTGTACCCGACGCGCGACGGGTTGGGCCGCCGGGTAGTGACGTGCGGTGTTCCACAGGGATCGGTTCTCGGGCCGCTCCTGTGGAACATCGGTTACGACTGGGTGCTGCGGGGCGCCAATCTACGGGGGGTCGACGTAACTTGTTACGCCGACGATACCCTCGTGACGTCCTGCGGCACCACGTACCGAGAGGCGGCCCTCTTGGCGACGGCCGGAGTGGCCCAAGTGGTGGCCCGAATCCGCCGGCTGGGGCTGGAGGTGGCGCTGGAGAAGTCCGAGGCTCTGTGCTTTCACGGAGCCCGACGCGCCCCTCCCGCAGGATCCCAGCTGGTGGTCGGCGGCGTCTCCATCGCTGTCGAGTCGACGATGCGGTACCTAGGCCTCGTCCTCGACAGCAGATGGAACTTCCGAGAGCACTTCCGGCGACTGGTCCCCAGGTTGTTGCGAGCGGCCGGCGCTCTGAGCTGGCTGCTGCCGAACCTGGGCGGACCGTCGGTCGCGTGCCGCCGGTTGTACGCCGGGGTGGTGCGGTCGATGGCCCTGTATGGGGCCCCGATCTGGGCGGACACCCTGATTGCCCAGAACCGGACCCTCCTGCGCCAAGCGCAACGGGTCATGGCAATCAGGGTGGTGAGAGGGTACCGCACCATCTCGTGCGAGGCGGCGTGCGTCCTGGCCGGGACCCCACCGTGGGACCTGGACGCGGAAGTGCTCTCGGCGGTGTACTGGCGCCGCAGCGCAGCAGCACGAGCCGAGGAGGTTGATCCAGAGCCGGGGGAGGCCGGGCGGCAGGGGCGACTCGACCGCCAGGTCCTCCTCCGGAAATGGAAGGAAAGGCTGGCGGAGCCGACCGCCGGCAGAAGGACGGTGGAGGCGATTCGGCCCGTCCTAGAGGATTGGGTCGATCGCCGCCACGGGGCCCTCACCTTCCGCGCCGTGCAGATCCTGACGGGGCACGGTTGCTTCGGCAGGTACCTGTGCGGCGTGGCGGGTCGAGAGCCGACCAGCGTGTGCCACGCCTGTGGGTGTCCGGAGGACACGGCGGAGCACACGCTGGTGGAATGCCCCGCATGGGACGAGCCGCGGGCGATGCTCGCCGCGGCTATAGGGGACGACCTGTCGCTGCCGGGCGTAGTGAAAGCCATGGTCGGCAGCGACAGCGCGTGGAAGGCGGTACTCCGATTCTGCGACACAGTTATGTCGCAGAAGGAGGCGGCGGAGCGGGTGAGGGAAGACGACCCTCTGTCGACCCCGCTCCGCCGGAAGAGAGTGGGGCGCAGGCGCCTTGCGCATGAGCGCCGCCTTCCCCCATAACGCGGGTCTCCGGGCGGTGGTACCGGGGGGTACCATCGCCCTGCAGGAGGAGAGACCCCCGTGACGGCTGGCGTGTCAGTGTTCCGACACGCCAGGTTGACTGGTGAGTGGCGCTCCAAGTGAGCGCCCCCCAAGATGGGCCCCGAGTCCCGGGCAGCCGTCGGCGGAGCAGCGGAAGTATGCGTAAGCGTTCCCGCAGCTCCGCCGGATGACGGTGAGGAGGAACACCGCTGGTTTTTAGCCGGTAAGAGTCCGGCATAACCCGACAGCGCCCCCGCGTCTGTCGGGTATCCATGATGGATTTTCCAGCGACATCAAAAAAAAAAAAAAAAAAGGTTAGGTTAGGTTAGGTTAGGTTAGGTTAGGTTAGGTTAGGTTGGGGATTCCCCGCAGTGTTGGCTTCCTCGTAGCAATCCCCGGGCAACGTCTCGTCTGACCACCGTAACGGAGTGGCAGACAGGCGGCAAACGAACACTGTGCGATCGTACACTCTCAAGTCTTGTAAGTGCGGTCATCGTCGTTCGACAACATGTCGAAACCTTTGCGGGACGCCTCCGGGCGTTTCATAAAAGGCCCTTCTCAGGGCCAACCCGAAACGGCCCTTGTCAGGGCCACCCCCGGTGACGCTTCGGCGTCGGAGGCTAGCCGCGCACCATCTGCGGCGAGCCTGGTCAGCAGGGAGGAGGACCTGTCGGGGTCCGACAGTGACGCCCTTGTGGTGGAGCTGCCGGACCGACAGGCGAAAAAGCGGGCCTACTTGAGGCAGGGTTCGGGGGGCTCCTCGGACTCAGCCAAAAGTAAGGCTAAGGTTAGCAAGGCTGTAAAGCCTGCTAGCCTAAGGCTTAAAGTTGCCAAAAGCAACTTAAAAAAGAGGGGCAACGCTGCAAAGCCTGCCAACCCCACCCTGGCTAGCACCAGCCACGACGTGGGTCTGCTGGACGCCCAACGTCAGCTAGACGCGAACAGGGCACGAGTCCAACAAGAGTTGGAAGAGGAGGTTGCCGCTAAGGAGGCACAGGCACGCGAGCGCAGAGGCAAGGCCGACTACGGCACGTCAAGCGTCTCGTACGCAGACCACTCCTTAGCGGAACTAGTAAAGATGGCCGAAGAGGACCAAGAGGAGATAGTTACCGTCGCCTCAAAGTCCTCCAATCTGAAGGGGACCTTCCAGAAGGCCCTCAAGTGCCGGGCTGCCAGCCTTCGTGGCATCATCGGTGAGTTGGTGCAGCGCACAACCACCGATGAGGTAAGGCAGCTCCAAAAGAGGGTGGACTGCCTTACGAAGGAGGTCAGCGAGCTTCACACGAAGCTCGCTGAAGCTGTGAGGCGGCCTGTACAGGCCCCGTCTGCTGCGACGTCGGTGGATCTCTCCTCCTCCACCCTTGAGGAAACCATCCGCAAGGTGGTGATGGAGGAGAGAGCCTTCACGCGGGCCTGCTTTGCGGGCATTGAGGACAGGCTCCTGCCTGAAAAGCGCGTCAGGCCGCCGCTGGCAGCGGACAGGGCTGTTCCTGCCTCTGCCCCCGCTCCGGCCCCTGCCCCGGTCGTGATGGCTCCTCCCACGACCCCTAAACCCGCAAAGGGCAAAGGGAAGGGGAAGAAGACGGTGGCTCCGCCGGCTACGACCGAAGTGGCTCCGCGGGCTACGACCGAGGTTGCTCCGTCGGCCACGACTGACGTGGCGGTGGCCTCGTCCCAGAGGGAAGACGCCTTCCTTCCCTCCAGCACTCCGTCCAACGAGTGGACAGAGGTGGTTGGGAGGAAGAAGAAAGGCGCCAAAAAGGCAGTGCAGCCTGTTGCCCCTGCCAATGTCCCCTCCGGCTCGTCCAAAGGGACGAGCAAAGAAAAGGGGAAGAGCAAGGGGGAAAAAACAGCCCCCAAGCCGAGTGGGAGGAAACTTGTTCCCCCCAAAACCGCAGCCGTCGTAGTGACGCTCACTCCGGAGGCCGTGGAGAAGGGCGAGACGTACGAGTCCGTCCTGAAACGGGCTCGTACCAATGCCAACCCGGCCACGTTGGGTATTGGCCTGGTGACGTGCCGCCGGACCCAAACTGGAGCTCGACTTTTCGAGTTTCCGGGGGCCCAGGGCGGCGCCAACGCGGACCTCTTCGCAAGTAAGTTGCAAGAGGTCATAGCGGACGCGGCCAAAGTTGCCAGGCCAACAAAGACCGCGACACTGGAGGTGACCGATCTAGACGACTCGGTCACGAAAGAGGAGGTGGTAGCGGCAGTTGCCGCCACAGGAGGCTGTGACGCGGCAGCAATACAGGGCGGGGCCATCAAGCCTGGCCGCGGTGGTCTGGGTGCTATTCGCCTGGAGTGCCCGGTCGTCGCGGCAAAGGCCGTACTGGCCAAGAGGCGGCTCCCCGTAGGGTTTTGTGTGGCTGTGGTCCGGGCACTTGAAGACCGGCCTTTCCGCTGCTTCAAGTGCTACGGAATAGGACACACCAGAGCTCTGTGTCCATCCCGAGTGGACAGATCGGAGCTCTGCTGCCGCTGCGGGGAAGCGGGGCACAAGGTGGCAGAGTGCGGTGTTGCCACGCCGCGCTGCGCGGTGTGCACGGCCAGCGGTCGTCCAGCCGATCACGTGATGGGGGGGAGGAAATGCAATCCTCCCCCAAAGAAGGGACAAGCGCAGGCGCCAATCCGCCCTGCTGCTGCCACCGCCGCTGTTGAGGCTGTCGAGGCCTCGCAACAGGCCGAAGAGGGCAATGCGTGGCCGCTTTCCTAGGAAATGGAAGGTCGGCAGGCTCGTGCTGCTGCGCAAGGAGGGTCGCCCGGCGGACTCGCCGTCGGCATACCGACCCATAGTGTTGCTCGACGAGGTGAGCAAGCTCTTTGAGCGGATTATTTCCGCGCGCCTCGTCGAGCACCTCGAACGGGTCGGGCCGGGGCTGAGCGACCGGCAATTCGGTTTCCGCCGGGGCCGGTCGACGGTCGACGCCATCGCGCGGGTGAGGGACCTCTCGGAGGAGGCAGTGTCCCGGGGAGAGGTTGTTCTGGCGGTGTCTTTAGACATCGCCAACGCTTTCAACACCCTCCCCTGGGGCTGTGTTCGGGCAGCGCTAGGACATCATGGCGTGCCCGAATACCTGTGTCGTCTCCTGTGCGACTACCTCTCCGAGAGGGAAGTGGTGTACCCGACGCGCGACGGGTTGGGCCGCCGGGTAATGACGTGCGGTGTTCCACAGGGATCGGTTCTCGGGCCGCTCCTGTGGAACATCGGCTACGACTGGGTGCTGCGGGGCGCCAATCTGCGGGGGGTCGACGTAACTTGTTACGCCGACGATACCCTCGTGACGTCCTGCGGCACCACGTACCGAGAGGCGGCCCTCTTGGCGACGGCCGGAGTGGCCCAAGTGGTGGCCCGAATCCGCCGGCTGGGGCTGGAGGTGGCGCTGGAGAAGTCCGAGGCTCTGTGTTTCCACGGAGCCCGACGCGCCCCTCCCGCAGGATCCCAGCTGGTGGTCGGCGGCGTCTCCATCGCTGTCGAGTCGACGATGCGGTACCTAGGCCTCGTCCTCGACAGCAGGTGGAACTTCCGAGAGCACTTCCGGCGACTGGTCCCCAGGTTGTTGCGAGCGGCCGGCGCTTTGAGCTGGCTGCTGCCGAACCTGGGCGGACCGTCGGTCGCGTGCCGCCGTTTGTACGCCGGGGTGGTGCGGTCGATGGCCCTGTATGGGGCCCCGATCTGGGCGGACACCCTGATTGCCCAGAACAGGACCCTCCTGCGCCAAGCGCAACGGGTCATGGCAATCAGGGTGGTGAGAGGGTACCGCACCATCTCGTGCGAGGCGGCGTGCGTCCTGGCCGGGACCCCACCGTGGGACCTGGACGCGGAAGTGCTCTCGGCGGTGTACTGGCGCCGCAGCGCAGCAGCACGAGCCGAGGAGGTTGATCCAGAGCCGGGGGAGGCCGGGCGGCAGGGGCGACTCGACCGCCAGGTCCTCCTCCGGAAATGGAAGGAGAGGCTGGCGGAGCCGACCGCCGGCAGAAGAACGGTGGAGGCGATTCGGCCCGTCCTAGAGGATTGGGTCGATCGCCGCCACGGGGCCCTCACCTTCCGCGCTGTGCAGATCCTGACGGGGCACGGTTGCTTCGGCAGGTACCTGTGCAGCGTGGCGGGTCGAGAGCCGACCAGCGTGTGCCACGCCTGTGGGTGTCAGGAGGACACGACAGAGCACACGCTGGTGGAATGCCCCGCATGGGACGAGCCGCGGGCGATGCTCGCCGCGGCTATAGGGGACGACCTGTCGCTGCCGGGCGTAGTGAAAGCCATGGTCGGCAGCGACAGTGCGTGGAAGGCGGTCCTCCGATTCTGCGACACAGTCATGTCGCAGAAGGAGGCGGCGGAGCGGGCGAGGGAAGACGACCCTCTGTCGACCCCGCTCCGCCGGAAGAGAGTGGGGCGCAGGCGCCTCGCGCATGAGCGCCGCCTTCCCCCATAACGAGGGTCTCCGGGCGGTGGTACCGGGGGGTACCATCGCCCTGCAGGAGGAGAGACCCCCGTGACGGCTGGCGTGTCAGTGTTCCGACACGCCAGGTTGACTGGTGAGTGGCGCTCCAAGTGAGCGCCCCCCAAGGTGGGCCCCGAGTCCCGGGCAGCCGTCGGCGGAGCAGCGGAAGTATGCGTAAGCGTTCCCGCAGCTCCGCCGGAAGACGGTGAGGAGGAACACCGCTGGTTTTTAGCCGGTAAGAGTCCGGCATAACCTGACAGCGCCCCCGCGTCTGTCGGGTATCCATGATGGATTTTCCAGCGATATCAAAAAAAAAAAAAAGGTTAGGTTAGGTTAGGTTAGGTTAGGTTAGGTTAGGTTAGGTTCCCCCCCGGGGGCCGCCACCTTGTCGTGGTGGGGGGGCTTGCGTGTCCCGATGATCTCCAAGGCTATGCCGTATAGGGCTTCCCATAACGGACAGGCTTGGAAGGAGGGGCCAGACCAAGAGCGGCTCACAGTTGGTATCTCTCTGCGGATGAGACCAACGGGTGGGGTCTCTCCACGTGTCCCTCTGACTCTTCAGAGGGCACAGTGGATGAGACCAGGGTGGGAAGGACCCTTGAGGTTCACCCACCCAAAGGCGGGGGCGACGGGCTGTCGGTCACGGCAGCATGGCTTAGGCCACCGTCGGCCCAACTCGCTCCCTGACCCGTAGGCGTCAGGGGTGAGGGCCGCCACTTCGGTGGGGGCCGCGAGGAAGAAAACCTCTCTAAAAAATTACCCAAAGTTGGGGTCTCTCCACGCGTCCCTCTGCTTCAGCAGAGGGTAGTGCGGATGAGACCATGGGGTGGGGTCTCTCCACGTGTCCCTCTGCTTTAGCAGAGGGCACTGTGGATGAGACCATGTGGTGGGGTCTCTCCACGTATCCCTCTGCCCAGGCAGAGGATAGTGTGGATGAGACCACGTGGTGGGGTCTCTCCACGTGTCCCTCTGCTTTAGCAGAGGACGCTGTGGACGGGACCAGGGTGGATAGACCCATGTGGTTTACCCACCCAAACGCTGGGGCGACGGGCTGTCGGTCGTTAGACTGGCAGCATGGCTTAGGCCACCGTCGGCCAACTCGCTCCCTGACCCGTAGGCGTCAGGGGTGAGGGCCGCCACTTCGGTGGGGGCCGCGAGGAAGAAAACCTCATCAAAAATTACCCTAAATCCTAAGGTTAGGCTTCGCCGATGGGATGTATGGTTGGGGGGAACCCAATCCCGAGAAGTAGGGGATCTCACCCCGCGCATAAAAAGAAAAAACATGGAAGGTTTGGACAACATTAATGTACCTCAGGAGGGTACCGGCATCTCCGATGCCGGAGAATCCCTCACCAAGCCCACTTTGGGTGCGGTCTGCCCCGCGTATCTGGGGGGGGCACAAAACTTCCACGCCAACAACGACGACCAACGCACACTCACAACGGACTCCGATTTGCATAAGGACGGGAAAACGACGAAGGACGGGGAGACCCAGGAGATCACGGCGGAGGAGTCTGACTCCTCGGACGTGACCCTGGTGTCGGTGTCGTCCGGTGACGACACGGCGGGACGCTTCTGGCGCAGTGCGCGGAAGCGGCCCCTGAAAGGGGACGAGGCGGAGGCATCAGAGTCGGTCGAGCTTTCTAAAAAGAAGGCTCCCACTCCGGTGCCTGCAAGACGCGGGAGAGGGCGACCGCCCACTACCGGCGAGTACGTCGGCCTAGCCAAGGCGAAGCTGGCGTACTTGAAGGCACAAAGGGAGGAGGAGAAGCTCCAGGCAGAGAGGGAGGTGGCCGAGATGGCCCGAGACCTCCGATCTCGGTCTCGATCTCGGTCGAGATGTCGTCTGTCCGACTCGTCGTCGCAGTCGCGCGGCGAGAACGGACCGACGACCCTGGAGCTTCGGAAAAAGGCGGAGGACAGCGTGCTCCTCATTCAGGCTGTCGCGACGAAGTCGCGCAACCTGAAGGGCACGCTGCAGAGGGACCTCAAGGAGGCCTCTGCAAGTCTTTTGGAGGTGGTGGCGGAGCTGGCAGGGCGCTCCGCTACTGACGAGACGGCTCGGCTCGAAAGGGCCAATGCTCGCCTGCAAAGCGAGGTCGCCGAACTCCGCAAGGAGATGGCGGAATTGCGGGCGAGCATCATTAGGCCTGTCGAGCCGAGTGGAGCCGATCTCGACGACTCCGCCTCGCTGAAGCGTTCTATCATGGTGGAAGTGGGGACCATGGTGAACGCAAGGCTCGAGGCACTCGAGATGCGGCTCCCCCCCGAGCCACGCCTCCGGCCGCCTTTGGCCGCCGATAGGGCGAGGGCCAAGGCAGCGCCTCCCGCTCCCGAGCCGCGCCTCCGGCCGCCTACGGCTGCCGACGGGGCGAGGGCTGAGCCTGCGCCTCCCGCTCCCAGGCCGCGCCTCCGGCCGCCTCTGGCCGCCGACGCGACGAGGGCTGAGGCTGCGCCTCCCGCTCCCGCTCCCGCGGCCGGGAAGAAGGGGAAAGCGCCTCGCAAGGCGTATGCGGAGGTGGCAGCGCCGACCCCTGGCGCTCCGAAGCCCCCGACGGCGGCCGTATCCGAGTGGAGCACGGCCGTCAAGCGGGGCAAGCGGGGCAAGCGAAGGGGGAAACAGGGCAGCGCACCGGCGGACAAGCCCCCGCCCAAGAGGAACTCGGCGGCGAAGCTCCGCGCCCCGCGCTCGGCTGCGGTGTCCATCACCATACAGCCGGGCGCCACGGTGGAGGGCAAGGAGCTGTCCTATAAGGACGTCCTCGACGGTGCGAAGCGGAGGATCGACCTCGAAGGCTTAGGCCTGAAGGGTCTCCGCTTCCGCACGGCCGTGACGGGGGCTCGCATGCTCGAGATCCCCGGGGCTGACAGCGGCGGGAAGGCTGACTTGCTGGCGGGCAAGCTGCGGGAGATCCTTCCCGCGGAGCTGGTCCGCGTCTCCAGGCCCGTGAAGTGCGCGGACCTGCGCATTAGCGAACTGGACGACGCGGTGTCCCCGGAGGAGGTGGCGGCCGCGGTGGCCCGCTACGGGGAATGCCCCCCCGAGCAGGTCAAGTGCGGGGAGATCCGCCGCTTCTCCTCGGACAGCCCCGGCACGGCGTGGGTGCGCTGCCCTGTTTCGGCGGCAAAGAAGGTCGCCTCCGGCGGGCGGCTTCTGGTGGGGTGGGTGTCGGCCCGGGTCAGGCTCCTTGAGGCCAGACCCCTGCGGTGCTACCGGTGCCTCGATTCGGGGCACGTCCGGAGCAAATGCACCGCCGAGGTCGACCGCAGCGATGCCTGCTATCGCTGCGGTCAACCGGGCCACAAGGCGGCTGGCTGTTCCGCCGCCCCACGCTGCCCGCTGTGCGAAGCGAGGCAGAAGCCGGCGGATCACCGAGCGGGTAGCGGAGCTTGTTCCGCCTCTGCCCCCGCCAAGTCCGCCAAGGCCGGTAAGAAGAAAAAGAAGAAGGAGAAGCCCGCCGGGAAAGGCCCAACAGCCCACCCCCGACCGGCCCGCCCGTCCGCCGCTGACGTGGAACGCGCTGAGAGGGTTGCAGACATGGTCGTAGATTAAGTATGGCCATGTCTCTCCTCCAGGCGAACCTCAACCACTCGGCCAGAGCTCAGGACCTCTTGTACCAGAGCCTGGCCGAGTGGTCGATCCAGGTAGCGGTGGTGGCGGAGCCTTACCTCGTCCCCGCCAGGGACAACTGGGTTGGTGACCGGGAGGACACGGTGGCGATCGTCGCGCAGACGGCCGCCGGCTCCCCGCCCTTCGACAAATCGTCGAAGGGCCATGGATGCGTCGCGGTCACCCTTATGGGCGTGACGATCGTCGGCGTGTACTTCTCGCCGAACCGGAGCCTGGCCGAATTCGAGCAGTTCCTGCTCGAGGTCGGTGCTCTGGTCGGCCAGAGTCACCCAATCCCGGTGCTGGTCGCCGGGGACTTCAACGCCAAGTCGACGGCTTGGGGTTCCCCGGCCACCGATGCGCGGGGCGAGGTACTGGAGGAGTGGGCTTCCACGTCGGGCTTAGTTCTTCTCAACCGGGGGTCGGTAGACACGTGCGTGCGGCACAACGGGGGTTCCATTGTGGACCTTACGTTCGCAACCCCGTGTCTTGCGCGCCGTGTCCAAAACTGGAGGGTGCTCGGGGAGGCGGAGACGCTATCGGACCACCGGTATATCCGGTTCGAGGTCACCGCCAACCCTGGAGCTCCCCAGAGCTGGCCCCCGCGTGGGGACGGACCGCGCTGGGCCCTCAAGACCATGGACGGTGACGTCATCGTTGAGGCGTCCATCGTCCAGGCTTGGCTACCGGCGCCGGAGGGCCCGGCGGCCGACGTGGATGGGCGAGCGGGGCGGTTGAGCGAGTCCATGGTGCAGGTGTGCGATGCCGGTATGTCGCGCACCAGACCGCTCCCGCCCCGCAGATGGGTGTACTGGTGGTCGGCGGACCTGCGCCGGCTTCGCGAAGCGTGCGTAGCGGCCAGACGCCAGTACACCCATTACAGAAGGCGGCGAAGGCGGGTGGCCGCCGAGGAAAGCCGCCTCTACGCCGCATACAGGGAGAGGTGCATCTCTCTGCAGATCGCCATTCGGGAGGCAAAAGCCGAGTCGTGGGGAGAGTGGTTGGAGACTCTGAATAGGGATCCCTGGGGGCGCCCGTACAAGACGGTGCGTGGTCACCTGCGCCCCTGGGCCCCTCCGCTCACTCAGAGTCTCCAACCAGAGGTGGTGGATAACATCGTCGCCACTCTCTTCCCAGAGAGGGCCGACTCGGTGTCGCCGCCCGTGGCGGCTGCATCGTCGGAGAGCTCGAGCGCCCCGATACCCGAGGTGTCTCAGGCGGAGCTGGAGGCTGCGGTGGAGCGGCTCCGCGCCAAGAGCACGGCACCGGGCCCCGATGGGGTGCCCGGTAGGGTGTGGGCGCTGGCCTTGGAGGCCCTCGGGCCCAGGGTCGTCGAGCTCTTCGACGCCTGTATGCGGCGTGGCCGCTTTCCTAGGAAATGGAAGGTCGGCAGGCTCGTGCTGCTGCGCAAGGAGGGTCGCCCGGCGGACTCGCCGTCGGCATACCGACCCATAGTGTTGCTCGACGAGGTGAGCAAGCTCTTTGAGCGGATTATTTCCGCGCGCCTCGTCGAGCACCTCGAACGGGTCGGGCCGGGGCTGAGCGACCGGCAATTCGGTTTCCGCCGGGGCCGGTCGACGGTCGACGCCATCGCGCGGGTGAGGGACCTCTCGGAGGAGGCAGTGTCCCGGGGAGAGGTTGTTCTGGCGGTGTCTTTAGACATCGCCAACGCTTTCAACACCCTCCCCTGGGGCTGTGTTCGGGCAGCGCTAGGACATCATGGCGTGCCCGAATACCTGTGTCGTCTCCTGTGCGACTACCTCTCCGAGAGGGAAGTGGTGTACCCGACGCGCGACGGGTTGGGCCGCCGGGTAATGACGTGCGGTGTTCCACAGGGATCGGTTCTAGGGCCGCTCCTGTGGAACATCGGCTACGACTGGGTGCTGCGGGGCGCCAATCTGCGAGGTGTCGACGTAACTTGTTACGCCGACGATACCCTCGTGACGTCCTGCGGCACCACGTACCGAGAGGCGGCCCTCTTGGCGACGGCCGGAGTGGCCCAAGTGGTGGCCCGAATCCGCCGGCTGGGGCTGGAGGTGGCGCTGGAGAAGTCGGAGGCTCTGTGCTTTCACGGAGCCCGACGCGCCCCTCCCGCAGGATCCCAGCTGGTGGTCGGCGGCGTCTCCATCGCTGTCGAGTCAACGATGCGGTACCTAGGCCTCGTCCTCGACAGCAGATGGAACTTCCGAGAGTACTTCCGGCGACTGGTCCCCAGGTTGTTGCGAGCGGCCGGCGCTTTGAGCTGGCTGCTGCCGAACCTGGGCGGACCGTCGGTCGCGTGCCGCCGGTTGTACGCCGGGGTGGTGCGGTCGATGGCCCTGTATGGGGCCCCGATCTGGGCGGACACCCTGATTGCCCAGAACAGGACCCTCCTGCGCCAAGCGCAACGGGTCATGGCAATCAGGGTGGTGAGAGGGTACCGCACCATCTCGTGCGAGGCGGCGTGCGTCCTGGCCGGGACCCCACCGTGGGACCTGGACGCGGAAGTGCTCTCGGCGGTGTACTGGCGCCGCAGCGCAGCAGCACGAGCCGAGGAGGTTGATCCAGAGCCGGGGGAGGCCGGGCGGCAGGGGCGACTCGACCGCCAGGTCCTCCTCCGGAAATGGAAGGAAAGGCTGGCGGAGCCGACCGCCGGCAGAAGGACGGTGGAGGCGATTCGACCCGTCCTAGAGGATTGGGTCGATCGCCGCCACGGGGCCCTCACCTTCCGCGCCGTGCAGATCCTGACGGGGCACGGTTGCTTCGGCAGGTACCTGTGCGGCGTGGCGGGTCGAGAGCCGACCAGCGTGTGCCACGCCTGTGGGTGTCCGGAGGACACGGCGGAGCACACGCTGGTGGAATGCCCCGCATGGGACGAGCCGCGGGCGATGCTCGCCGCGGCTATAGGGGACGACCTGTCGCTGCCGGGCGTAGTGAAAGCCATGGTCGGCAGCGACAGCGCGTGGAAGGCGGTACTCCGATTCTGCGACACAGTTATGTCGCAGAAGGAGGCGGCGGAGCGGGTGAGGGAAGACGACCCTCTGTCGACCCCGCTCCGCCGGAAGAGAGTGGGGCGCAGGCGCCTCGCGCATGAGCGCCGCCTTCCCCCATAACGCGGGTCTCCGGGCGATGGTACCGGGGGGTACCATCGCCCTGCAGGAGGAGAGACCCCCGTGACGGCTGGCGTGTCAGTGTTCCGACACGCCAGGTTGACTGGTGAGTGGCGCTCCAAGTGAGCGCCCCCCCAAGATGGGCCCCGAGTCCCGGGCAGCCGTCGGCGGAGCAGCGGAAGTATGCGTAAGCGTTCCCGCAGCTCCGCCGGAAGACGGTGAGGAGGAACACCGCTGGTTTTTAGCCGGTAAGAGTCCGGCATAACCCGACAGCGCCCCCGCGTCTGTCGGGTATCCATGATGGATTTTCCAGCGATATCAAAAAAAAAAAAAAAAAAGGTTCCCCCCCGGGGGTAGTCTGCTACGGTACTGGTGGAGGCCGAGGAGGGATGCGCACCTTACCATCTGGTGCGCCCATCGTGGAGGGCCTTCGGGCTTTTGCGATGGAGCCGCTTGTGGGCGGCAGCCGCCGGCGGGGTCGCGGATGTGTGCGAAAGCGTTCCCGTAACCCCGTCACAAGGCGGCGAGGTGGAAGATGGGGGGTTTTTAGTGGGTATACCGTGGGTCTCATTAGCCTATACGGGAGTCCCACATAACCACTCGGGTACCCCCTGCGCCCGGGTGGTATGCGTAATGCATTTTCCCCCCCGAAACAAAAAAAAAAAAAAAAAAAAAAAAGGTTCCCCCCCGGGGGTTCCCCCCCGGGGGTTGTCCGCCTTGTCGTGGCGGGGGGGCTTAGTAACCGTGGACTGGTCACCCACGGTGAAGCTAAGAGGCAACCAGGGCCGGCCTGTTTGGGTCGCCGGCTGGCCCGAGGAGGGCGCGCTCCCAGCGGGCTGAAAAAGTCCGCTTCGGACGCGCGTGGAGGTGGGACCGCAGAAGAAGAGGAGTGCCGGTATTGCGGTGCGCCGTTCTCCCTATCTTCTGCGGCCGTGGAGGGATCGCAGGGGGAGAGGCGTGTTGGTATTACGGTGCGCCACTCTCCCTACCCCCTGCGAGCTGGCGGGGCCGTTCCGTCGAAACGGCACTGGTGGGGCCGCAAAGGAAGAGGCATGTCGGTATTGCGGTGCGCCGCTTGCCCTATCCTCTGCGGCCGAGGTGTGGTCGGTGGAAGAACCACAGACCTGATCTTCCACCGGGTACCAGTTATCTGGTACCCATGGCCTCCTAGTAGCAGACTCGGGGGGAGTCTGCTACGGTACTGGTGGAGGCCGAGGAGGGAGGCGCACATTACCATCTGGTGCGCCCATCGTGGAGGGCCTTCGGGCTTCCGGGATGGAGCCGCTTGTGGGCGGCTGCCGCCGGCGGGGTCGCGGATGTGTGCGGAAGCGTTCCCGTAACCCCGTCACAAGGCGGCGAGGTGGAAGATGGGGGGGTTTTTAGTGGGTATACCGTGGGTCTCATTAGCCTATACGGGAGTCCCACATAACCACTCGGGTACCCCCTGCGCCCGGGTGGTATGCGTAATGCATTTTCCCCCCCGAAACAAAAAAAAAAACAAAAAAAAAAAAAAAAAAAGGTTCCCCCCCGGGGGTAGTCTGCTACGGTACTGGTGGAGGCCGAGGAGGGATGCGCACCTTACCATCTGGTGCGCCCATCGTGGAGGGCCTTCGGGCTTTTGCGATGGAGCCGCTTGTGGGCGGCAGCCGCCGGCGGGGTCGCGGATGTGTGCGAAAGCGTTCCCGTAACCCCGTCACAAGGCGGCGAGGTGGAAGATGGGGGGTTTTTAGTGGGTATACCGTGGGTCTCATTAGCCTATACGGGAGTCCCACATAACCACTCGGGTACCCCCTGCGCCCGGGTGGTATGCGTAATGCATTTTCCCCCCCGAAACAAAAAAAAAAAAAAAAAAAAAGGTTCCCCCCCGGGGGTTCCCCCCCGGGGGTTGTCCGCCTTGTCGTGGCGGGGGGGCTTAGTAACCGTGGACTGGTCACCCACGGTGAAGCTAAGAGGCAACCAGGGCCGGCCTGTTTGGGTCGCCGGCTGGCCCGAGGAGGGCGCGCTCCCAGCGGGCTGAAAAAGTCCGCTTCGGACGCGCGTGGAGGTGGGACCGCAGAAGAAGAGGAGTGCCGGTATTGCGGTGCGCCGTTCTCCCTATCTTCTGCGGCCGTGGAGGGATCGCAGGGGGAGAGGCGTGTTGGTATTACGGTGCGCCACTCTCCCTACCCCCTGCGAGCTGGCGGGGCCGTTCCGTCGAAACGGCACTGGTGGGGCCGCAAAGGAAGAGGCATGTCGGTATTGCGGTGCGCCGCTTGCCCTATCCTCTGCGGCCGAGGTGTGGTCGGTGGAAGAACCACAGACCTGATCTTCCACCGGGTACCAGTTATCTGGTACCCATGGCCTCCTAGTAGCAGACTCAGGGGGAGTCTGCTACGGTACTGGTGGAGGCCGAGGAGGGAGGCGCACCTTACCATCTGGTGCGCCCATCGTGGAGGGCCTTCGGGCTTTCGCGATGGAGCCGCTTGTGGGCGGCTGCCGCCGGCGGGGTCGCGGATGTGTGCGAAAGCGTTCCCGTAACCCCGTCATAAGGCGGCGAGGTGGAAGATGGGGGGGTTTTTAGTGGGTATACCGTGGGTCTCATTAGCCTATACGGGAGTCCCACATAACCACTCGGGTGCCCCCTGCGCCCGGGTGGTATGCGTAATGCATTTTCCCCCCCGAAAAAAAAAAAAAAAAAAAAAAAAAAAGGTTCCCCCCCGGGGGTTGCCCGCCTTGTCGTGGCGGGGGGGCTTAGTAACCGTGGACTGGTCACCCACGGTGAAGCTAAGAGGCAACCAGGGCCGGCCTGTTTGGGCTGCCGGCTGGCCCGAGGAGGGCGCGCTCCCAGCGGGCTGAACAAGTCCACTGCGGACGCGCGTGGAGGTGGGACCGCAGAAGAAGAGGAGGTTCTCCCTATCTTCTGCGGCCGTGGAGGGATCGCAGGGGGAGAGGCGTGTTGGTATTACGGTGCGCCACTCTCCCTACCCCCTGCGAGCTGGCGGGGCCGTTCCGTCGAAACGGCACTAGTGGGGCCGCAGAGGAAGAGGCATGTCGGTATTGCGGTGCGCCGCTTGCCCTATCCTCTGCGGCCGAGGTGTGGTCGGTGGAAGAACCACAGACCTTATCTTCCACCGGGTACCAGTTATCTGGTACCCATGGCCTCCTAGTAGTAGACTCGGGGGGAGTCTGCTACGGTACTGGTGGAGGCCGAGGAGGGAGGCGCACCTTACCATCTGGTGCGCCCATCGTGGAGGGCCTCCGGGCTGTCGCGATGGAGCCGCTTGTGGGCGGCTGCCGCCGGCGGGGTCGCGGATGTGTGCGTAAGCGTTCCCGTAACCCCGTCACAAGGCGGCGAGGTGGAAGATGGGGGGGTTTTTAGTGGGTATACCGTGGGTCTCATTAGCCTATACGGGAGTCCCACATAACCACTCGGGTGCCCCCTGTGCCCGGGTGGTATGCGTAATGCATTTTCCCCCCCGAAACAAAAAAAAAAAAAAAAAAAAAGGTTAGGTTAGGTTAGGTTAGGTTTCCCCCCCGGGGGCCGCCACCTTGTCGTGGTGGGGGGGCTTGCGTGTCCCGATGATCTCCAAGGCTATGCCGTATAGGGCTTCCCATAACGGACAGGCTTGGAAGGAGGGGCCAGACCAAGAGCGGCTCACAGTTGGTATCTCTCTGCGGATGAGACCAACGGGTGGGGTATCTCCACGTGTCCCTCTGACTTATCAGAGGGCACAGTGGATGAGACCAGGGTGGGAAGGACCCTTGAGGTTCACCCACCCAAAGGCGGGGGCGACGGGCTGTCGGTCACGGCAGCATGGCTTAGGCCACCGTCGGCCCAACTCGCTCCCTGACCCGTAGGCGTCAGGGGTGAGGGCCGCCACTTCGGTGGGGGCCGCGAGGAAGAAAACCTCTCTAAAAAATTACCCAAAGTTGGGGTCTCTCCACGCGTCCCTCTGCTTAAGCAGAGGGTAGTGCGGATGAGACCATGGGGTGGGGTCTCTCCACGTGTCCCTCTGCTTTAGCGGAGGGCACTGTGGATGAGACCATGTGGTGGGGTCTCTCCACGTATCCCTCTGCCCAGGCAGAGGATAGTGTGGATGAGACCACGTGGTGGGGTCTCTCCACGCGTCCCTCTGCTTTAGCAGAGGACGCTGTGGACGGGACCAGGGTGGGATAGACCCATGTGGTTTACCCACCCAAACGCTGGGGCGACGGGCTGTCGGTCGTTAGACTGGCAGCAGGGCTTAGGCCACCGTCGGCCAACTCGCTCCCTGACCCGTAGGCGTCAGGGGTGAGGGCCGCCACTTCGGTGGGGGCCGCGAGGAAGACAACCTCAACAAAAATTACCCAAATCCTAAGGTTCGACTTCGCCGATGGGATGTATGGTTGGGGGGAACCCAATCCCGAGGAGTAGGGGATCTCACCCCGTTCAAAAAAAGAAAAACCATGGATAGTTCGGATTACAACAAACTACCCCAGGAGGGTACCGGCATCTCCGATGCCGGAGAATCCCTCACCGAGCCCACTTTGGGTAAGGTCTGCCCCGCGTATCTGGGGGGGGCACCAACTCTCCAATACACAAACGACGACCAACGCACACGCAACACGGACACCGATTTACAAACGGATAGGAAAACGACGAAGGACGGGAAGACACAGGAGATCGCGGATGAGGAGTCTGACTCCTCGGACGTGACCCTGGTGTCGGTGTCGTCCGGTGACGACACGGCGGGACGCTTCTGGCGCAGTGCGCGGAAGCGGCCCCTGAAAGGGGACGAGGTGGAGGCATCGGAGATGGTCGAGCTTTCTAAAAAGAAAGCTCCCACTCCGGTGCCTGCAAGACGCGGGAGAGGGCGACCGCCCACTACCGGCGAGTACGTCGGCCTAGCCAAGGCGAAGCTGGCGTACTTGAAGGCCCAAAGGGAGGAGGAGAAGCTCCAGGCAGAGAGGGAGGTGGCCGAGATGGCCCGAGACCTCCGATCTCGGTCTCGATCTCGGTCGAGATGTCGTCTGTCCGACTCGTCGTCGCAGTCGCGCGGCGAAGACGGACCGACGACCCTGGAGCTTCGGAAAAAGGCGGAGGACAGCGTGCTCCTCATTCAGGCTGTCGCGACGAAGTCGCGCAACCTGAAGGGCACGCTGCAGAGGGACCTCAAGGAGGCCTCTGCAAGTCTGTTGGAGGTGGTGGCGGAGCTCGCAGGGCGCTCCGCTACTGACGAGACGTCTCGGCTCGAAAGGGCCAATGCTCGCCTGCAAAGCGAGGTCGCCGAACTCCGCAAGGAGATGGCGGAATTGCGGGCGAGCCTCGTTCGGCCTGCCGAGCCGAGTGGAGCCGATCTCGACGACTCCGCCTCGCTGAAGCGTTCTATCATGGTGGAAGTGGGGACCATGGTGAACGCAAGGCTCGAGGCACTCGAGATGCGGCTCCCTCCCGAGCCACGCCTCCGGCCGCCTTTGGCCGCCGACAGGGCGAGGGCTGAGGCGGCGCCTCCCGCTCCCAGGCCGCGCCTCCGGCCGCCTTTGGCCGCCGATAAGGCAAGGGCCAAGGCTGCGCCTCCCGCTCCCGAGCCGCGCCTCCGGCCGCCCACGGCCGCCGACGGGGCGAGGGCTGAGGCTGCGCCTCCCGCCCCCGCTCCCGCGGCCGGGAAGAAGGGGAAAGCGCCTCCCAAGGCGTATGCGGAGGTGGCAGCGCCGACCCCTGGCGCTCCGAAGCCCCCGACGGCGGCCGTATCCGAGTGGAGCACGGCTGCCAAGCGGGGCAAGCGGAGCAAGAGGGGAAAGAAGAAGGGCAGCGCACCGGCGGACAAGCCCCCGCCCAAGAGGAACCCGGTGGCGAAGCTCCGCCCCCCGCGCTCGGCTGCGGTGGCTATCACCATCCAGCCGGGCGCCACGGTGGAGGGGAAGGAGCTGTCCTATAAGGACGTGCTCGACGGTGCGAAGCGGAGGATCGACCTCGAAGGCTTAGGCCTGAAGGGTCTCCGCTTCCGCACCGCCGTGACGGGGGCCCGCATGCTGGAAATCCCCGGGGCTGACAGCGGCGGGAAGGCTGACTTGCTGGCAGGAAAGCTGCGGGAGATCCTTCCCGCGGAGCTGGTCCGCGTCTCCAGGCCCGTGAAGTGCGCGGACCTGCGCATTAGCGAACTGGACGACGCGGTGTCCCCGGAGGAGGTGGCGGCCGCGGTGGCCCGCTACGGGGAATGCCCCCCCGAGCAGGTCAAGTGCGGGGAGATCCGCCGCTTCTCTTCGGACAGCCCCGGCACGGCATGGGTGCGCTGCCCTGTTTCGGCGGCAAAGAAGGTCGCCTCCGGCGGGCGGCTTCTGGTGGGGTGGGTGTCGGCCCGGGTCAGGCTCCTTGAGGCCAGACCCCTGCGGTGCTACCGGTGCCTCGATTCGGGGCACGTACGGAGCAAATGCACCGCCGAGGTGGACCGCAGCGATGCCTGCTATCGCTGCGGTCAACCGGGCCACAAGGCGGCTGGCTGTTCCGCTGCCCCCCGCTGCCCGCTGTGCGAGGCGCGACAAAAGCCGGCGGACCACAGAGCGGGTAGCGGAGCTTGTTCCGCCTCCGCCCCCGCCAAGTCCGCCAAGTCCGGCAAGAAGAAGAAAAAGAAGGAGAAGCCCGCCGGGAAAGGCCCAACAGCCCACCCCCGACCGGCCCGCCCGTCCGCCGCTGACGTGGAACGCGCAGAGAGGGTTGCAGACATGGTCGTAGATTAAGTATGGCCATGTCTGTCCTTCAGGCGAACCTCAACCACTCGGCCAGAGCTCAGGACCTTTTGTACCAGAGCCTGGCCGAGTGGTCGATCCAGGTAGCGGTGGTGGCGGAGCCTTACCTCGTCCCCGCCAGGGACAACTGGGTTGGTGACCGGGAGGGCACGGTGGCGATCGTCGCGCAGACGGCCGCCGGCTCCCCGCCCTTCGACAAATCGTCGAAGGGCCATGGATGCGTCGCGGTCACCCTTATGGGCGTGACGATCGTCGGCGTGTACTTCTCGCCGAACCGGAGCCTGGCCGAATTCGAGCAATTCCTGCTCGAGGTCGGTGCTCTGGTCGGCCAGAGTCACCCAATCCCAGTGCTGGTCGCCGGGGACTTCAACGCCAAGTCGACGGCTTGGGGTTCCCCGGCCACCGATGCGCGGGGCGAGGTACTGGAGGAGTGGGCTGCCACGTCGGGCTTAGTCCTTCTAAACCGGGGGTCGGTTGACACGTGCGTGCGACACAACGGGGGTTCCATCGTGGACCTCACGTTCGCGACCCCGTGTCTTGCGCGCCGTGTCCGAGACTGGAGGGTGCTCGTGGAGGCGGAGACGCTCTCGGATCACCGGTATATCCGGTTCGAGGTCTCCGCCAACTCTGGAGCTCCCCAGGGCCGGCCCCCGCGTGAGGATGGACCGCGCTGGGCCCTCAAGACCATGGACGGGGACGTCATCATCGAGGCGTCCATCGTCCAGGCCTGGCTACCGGCGCCGGAGGGCCCGGCGGCCGACGTGGACGGGCGAGCGGAGCGGTTGAGCGAGTCAATGGCGCAGGTGTGCGACGCCGGTATGTCGCGCGCCAGACCGCTCCCGCCCCGCAGATGGGTGTACTGGTGGTCGGCGGACCTGCGCCGGCTTCGCGAAGCGTGCGTAGCGGCCAGACGCCAGTACACCCATTACAGAAGGCGGCGAAGGCGGGTGGCCGCCGAGGAAAGCCGCCTCTACGCCGCATACAGGGAGAGATGCGTCTCTCTGCAGATCGCCATACGGGAGGCAAAAGCCGAGTCGTGGGGAGAGTGGCTGGAGACTCTGAATAGGGATCCCTGGGGGCGCCCGTACAAGACGGTGCGTGGTCACCTGCGCCCCTGGGCCCCTCCGCTCACTCAGAGTCTCCAACCAGAGGTGGTCGCCAACATCGTCGCCACTCTCTTCCCAGAGAGGGCCGACTCGGCGCCGCCGCCCGTGGCGGCTGCATCGTCGGAGAGCTCGAACGC
Organism: Thymelicus sylvestris; assembly: GCA_911387775.1. Taxonomy (NCBI): domain Eukaryota; kingdom Metazoa; phylum Arthropoda; class Insecta; order Lepidoptera; family Hesperiidae; genus Thymelicus; species Thymelicus sylvestris. The sequence goes on from OU426889.1 coordinate 19,731,985, forward strand.
CCCGATACCCGAGGTGTCTCAGGCAGAGCTGGAGGCTGCGGTGGAGCGGCTCCGCGCCAAAAGCACGGCACCGGGCCCCGACGGGGTGCCCGGTAGGGTGTGGGCGCTAGCCTTGGAGGCCCTCGGGCCCCGGGTTGTCGAGCTCTTCGACGCCTGTATGCGGCTAGGCCGCTTTCCTAGAAAGTGGAAGGTCGGCAGGCTCGTGCTGCTGCGCAAGGAGGGTCGCCCGGCGGACTCGCCGTCGGCATACCGACCCGTAGTGTTGCTCGACGAGGTGAGCAAGCTCTTTGAGCGGATTATTTCCGCGCGCCTCGTCGAGCACCTCGAACGGGTCGGGCCGGGGTTGAGCGACCGACAGTTCGGTTTCCGCCGGGGCCGGTCGACGGTCGACGCCATCGCGCGGGTGAGGGATCTCTCGGAGGAGGCAGTGTCCCGGGGAGAGGTTGTTCTGGCGGTGTCTTTAGACATCGCCAACGCTTTCAACACCCTCCCCTGGGGCTGTGTTCGGGCAGCGCTACAATACCATGGCGTGCCCGAATACCTGCGTCGTATCCTCTGCGACTACTTCTCCGAGAGGGAAGTGGTGTACCCGACGCGCGACGGGTTGGGCCGCCGGGTAATGACGTGCGGTGTTCCACAGGGATCGGTTCTCGGGCCGCTCCTGTGGAACATCGGTTACGACTGGGTGCTGCGGGGCGCCAATCTGCGGGGGGTCGACGTAACTTGTTACGCCGACGATACCCTCGTGACGTCCTGCGGCACCACGTACCGAGAGGCGGCCCTCTTGGCGACGGCCGGAGTGGCCCAAGTGGTGGCCCGAATCCGCCGGCTGGGGCTGGAGGTGGCGCTGGAGAAGTCCGAGGCTCTGTGTTTCCACGGAGCCCGACGCGCCCCTCCCGCAGGATCCCAGCTGGTGGTCGGCGGCGTCTCCATCGCTGTCGAGTCGACGATGCGGTACCTAGGCCTCGTCCTCGACAGCAGGTGGAACTTCCGAGAGCACTTCCGGCGACTGGTCCCCAGGTTGTTGCGAGCGGCCGGCGCTTTGAGCTGGCTGCTGCCGAACCTGGGCGGACCGTCGGTCGCGTGCCGCCGGTTGTACGCCGGGGTGGTGCGGTCGATGGCCCTGTATGGGGCCCCGATCTGGGCGGACACCCTGATTGCCCAGAACAGGACCCTCCTGCGCCAAGCGCAACGGGTCATGGCAATCAGGGTGGTGAGAGGGTACCGCACCATCTCGTGCGAGGCGGCGTGCGTCCTGGCCGGGACCCCACCGTGGGACCTGGACGCGGAAGTGCTCTCGGCGGTGTACTGGCGCCGCAGCGCAGCAGCACGAGCTGAGGAGGTTGATCCAGAGCCGGGGGAGGCCGGGCGGCAGGGGCGACTCGACCGCCAGGTCCTCCTCCGGAAATGGAAGGAAAGGCTGGCGGAGCCGACCGCCGGCAGAAGGACGGTGGAGGCGATTCGGCCCGTCCTAGAGGATTGGGTCGATCGCCGCCACGGGGCCCTCACCTTCCGCGCTGTGCAGATCCTGACGGGGCACGGTTGCTTCGGCAGGTACCTGTGCAGCGTGGCGGGTCGAGAGCCGACCAGCGTGTGCCACGCCTGTGGGTGTCCGGAGGACACGGCAGAGCACACGCTGGTGGAATGCCCTGCATGGGACGAGCCGCGGGCGATGCTCGCCGCGGCTATAGGGGACGACCTGTCGCTGCCGGGCGTAGTGAAAGCCATGGTCGGCAGCGACAGTGCGTGGAAGGCGGTACTCCGATTCTGCGAGTGCGTTATGGTGCAGAAGGAGGCGGCGGAGCGGGTGAGGGAAGATGACCCTCTGTCGACCCCGCTCCGCCGGAAGAGAGTGGGGCGCAGGCGCCTCGCGCATGAGCGCCGCCTTCCCCCATAACGCGGGTCTCCGGGCGGTGGTACCGGGGGGTACCATCGCCCTGCAGGAGGAGAGACCCCCGTGACGGCTGGCGTGTCAGTGTTCCGACACGCCAGGTTGACTGGTGAGTGGCGCTCCAAGTGAGCGCCCCCCAAGATGGGCCCCGAGTCCCGGGCAGCCGTCGGCGGAGCAGCGGAAGTATGCGTAAGCGTTCCCGCAGCTCCGCCGGAAGACGGTGAGGAGGAACACCGCTGGTTTTTAGCCGGTAAGAGTCCGGCATAACCCGACAGCGCCCCCGCGTCTGTCGGGTATCCATGATGGATTTTCCAGCGATATCAAAAAAAAAAAAAAAAAAAAAAAAAAAAAAAAAAAAAAAGGTTAGGTTAGGTTTCCCCCCCGGGGGTTGCCCGCCTTGTCGTGGCGGGGGGGCTTAGTAACCGTGGACTGGTCACCCACGGTGAAGCTAAGAGGCAACCAGGGCCGGCCTGTTTGGGCCGCCGGCTGGCCCGAGGAGGGCGCGCTCCCTGCAGGCTGAATAAGTCCGCTGCGGACGCGCGTGGAGGTGGGACCGCAGAAGAAGAGGAGTGCCGGTATTACGGTGCGCCGTTCTCCCTATCTTCTGCGGCCGTGGAGGGATCGCAGGGGGAGAGGCGTGTTGGTATTGCGGTGCGCCACTCTCCCTACCCCCTGCGAGCTGGCGGGGCCGTTCCGTCGAAACGGCACTGGTGGGGCCGCAGAGGAAGAGGCATGTCGGTATTGCGGTGCGCCGCTTGCCCTATCCTCTGCGGCCGAGGTGTGGTCGGTGGAAGAACCACAGACCTGATCTTCCACCGGGTACCAGTTATCTGGTACCCATGGCCTCCTAGTAGCAGACTCGGGGGGAGTCTGCTACGGTACTGGTGGAGGCCGAGGAGGGAGGCGCACCTTACCATCTGGTGCGCCCATCGTGGAGGGCCTTCGGGCTTTTGCGATGGAGCCGCTTGTGGGCGGCTGCCGCCGGCGGGGTCGCGGATGTGTGCGGAAGCGTTCCCGTAACCCCGTCACAAGGCGGCGAGGTGGAAGATGGGGGGGTTTTTAGTGGGTATACCGTGGGTCTCATTAGCCTATACGGGAGTCCCACATAACCACTCGGGTGCCCCCTGTGCCCGGGTGGTATGCGTAATGCATTTTCCCCCCCCAAAAAAAAAAAAAAAAAAAAAAAAAAAAAAAAAAAAAGGTTAGGTTAGGTTTCCCCCCCGGGGGCCGCCACCTTGTCGTGGTGGGGGGGCTTGCGTGTCCCGATGATCTCCAAGGCTATGCCGTATAGGGCTTCCCATAACGGACAGGCTTGGAAGGAGGGGCCAGACCAAGAGCGGCTCACAGTTGGCATCTCTCTGCGGATGAGACCAACGGGTGGGGTCTCTCCACGTGTCCCTCTGACCCATCAGAGGGCACAGTGGATGAGACCAGGGTGGGAAGGACCCTTGAGGTTCACCCACCCAAAGGCGGGGGCGACGGGCTGTCGGTCACGGCAGCATGGCTTAGGCCACCGTCGGCCCAACTCGCTCCCTGACCCGCAGGCGTCAGGGGTGAGGGCCGCCACTTCGGTGGGGGCCGCGAGGAAGAAAACCTCTCTAAAAAATTACCCAAAGTTGGGGTCTCTCCATGCGTCCCTCTGCTTAAGCAGAGGGTAGTGCGGATGAGACCATGGGGTGGGGTCTCTCCACGTGTCCCTCTGCTTTAGCAGAGGGCACTGTGGATGGGACCATGTGGTGGGGTCTCTCCACGTATCCCTCTGCCCAGGCAGAGGATAGTGTGGATGAGACCACGTGGTGGGGTCTCTCCACGCGTCCCTCTGCTTTAGCAGAGGACGCTGTGGACGGGACCAGGGTGGGATAGACCCATGTGGTTTACCCACCCAAACGCTGGGGCGACGGGCTGTCGGTCGTTAGACTGGCAGCAGGGCTTAGGCCACCGTCGGCCAACTCGCTCCCTGACCCGTAGGCGTCAGGGGTGAGGGCCGCCACTTCGGTGGGGGCCGCGAGGAAGACAACCTCATCAAAAATTACCCAAATCCCAAGGTCCGGCTTCGCTGATGGGATGTATGGTTGGGGGGAACCCAATCCCGAGGAGTAGGGGATCACACCCCGTTCAAAAAAAGAACAAAAATGGAAGTTTCGGAAAACAAAGGACTACCCCAGGAGGGTACCGGCATCTCCGATGCCGGAGAACCCCTCACCGAGCCCACTTTGGGTGAGGTCTGCCCCACGTATCTGGGGGGGGCACCAACCTTCCAAAATACCAACGACGACTATACGCTACGAACAATGGACATCGAACTGCACACGGATAGGAAAAAGACGAATGACGAGGAGACACAGGAGATCGCGGAGGAGGAGTCCGACTCCTCGGACGTGACCCTGGTGTCGGTGTCGTCCGGAGACGACACGGCGGGACGCTTCTGGCGCAGTGCGCGGAAGCGGCCCCTGAAAGGGGACGAGGCGGAGGCATCGGAGTCGGTCGAGCATTCTAAAAAGAAAGCTCCCACTCCGGTGCCTGCAAGACGCGGGAGAGGGCGACCGCCCACTACCGGCGAGTACGTCGGCCTAGCCAAGGCGAAGCTGGCGTACTTGAAGGCACAAAGGGAGGAGGAGAAGCTCCAGGCAGAGAGGGAGGTGGCCGAGATGGCCCGAGACCTCCGATCTCGGTCTCGATCTCGGTCGAGATGTCGTCTGTCCGACTCGTCGTCGCAGTCGCGCGGCGAGAACGGACACACGACCCTGGAGCTTCGGAAAAAGGCGGAGGACAGCGTGCTCCTCATTCAGGCAGTTGCGACGAAGTCGCGCAACCTGAAGGGCACGCTGCAGAGGGACCTCAAGGAGGCCTCTGCAAGTCTGTTGGAGGTGGTAGCGGAGCTGGCAGGGCGCTCCGCTACTGACGAGACGGCTCGGCTCGAAAGGGCCAATGCTCGCCTGCAAAGCGAGGTCGCCGAACTCCGCAAGGAGATGGCGGAATTGCGGGCGAGCCTCGTTCGGCCTGCCGAGCCGAGTGGAGCCGATCTCGACGACTCCGCCTCGCTGAAGCGTTCTATCATGGTGGAAGTGGGGACCATGGTGAACGCAAGGCTCGAGGCACTCGAGATGCGGCTCCCTCCCGAGCCACGCCTCCGGCCGCCTTTGGCCGCCGACAGGGCGAGGGCTCAGGCTGCGCCTCCCGCTCCCAAGCCGCGCCTCCGGCCGCCTTTGGCCGCTGACGCGATAAGGGCTGAGGCTGCGCCTCCCGCTCCCGCTCCCGCGGTCGGGAAGAAGGGGAAAGCGCCTCCCGCTCCCGCTCCCGCGGCCGGGAAGAAGGGGAAAACGCCTCCCAAGTCATACTCGGAGGTGGCAGCGCCGACCCCTGGCGCTCCGAAGCCCCCGACGGCGGCCGAGCAGTGGAGCACGGCTGCCAAGCGGGGCAAGCGGAGCAAGAGGGGAAGGAAAAAGGGCAGCGCACCGGCGGACAAGCCCCCGTCCAAGAGGAACCCGGCGGCGAAGCTCCGCGCCCCGCGCTCGGCTGCGGTGTCCATCACCATCCAGCCGGGCGCCACGGTGGAGGGCAAGGAGCTGTCCTATAAGGACGTCCTCGACGGTGCGAAGCGGAGGATCGACCTCGAAGGCTTAGGCCTGAAGGGTCTCCGCTTCCGCACGGCCGTGACGGGGGCTCGCATGCTCGAGATCCCCGGGGCTGACAGCGGCGGGAAGGCTGACTTGCTGGCGGGCAAGCTGCGGGAGATCCTTCCCGCGGAGCTGGTCCGCGTCTCCAGGCCCGTGAAGTGCGCGGACCTGCGCATTAGCGAACTGGACGACGCGGTGTCCCCGGAGGAGGTGGCGGCCGCGGTGGCCCGCTACGGGGAATGCCCCCCCGAGCAGGTCAAGTGCGGGGAGATCCGCCGCTTCTCCTCGGACAGCCCCGGCACGGCGTGGGTGCGCTGCCCTGTTTCGGCGGCAAAGAAGGTCGCCTCCGGCGGGCGGCTTCTGGTGGGGTGGGTGTCGGCCCGGGTCAGGCTCCTTGAGGCCAGACCCCTGCGGTGCTACCGGTGCCTCGATTCGGGGCACGTCCGGAGCAAATGCACCGCCGAGGTCGACCGCAGCGATGCCTGCTATCGCTGCGGTCAACCGGGCCACAAGGCGGCTGGCTGTTCCGCCGCCCCACGCTGCCCGCTGTGCGAAGCGAGGCAGAAGCCGGCGGATCACCGAGCGGGTAGCGGAGCTTGTTCCGCCTCTGCCCCCGCCAAGTCCGCCAAGGCCGGTAAGAAGAAAAAGAAGAAGGAGAAGCCCACCGGGAAAGGCCCAACAGCCCACCCCCGACCGGCCCGCCCGTCCGCCGCTGACGTGGAACGCGCTGAGAGGGTTGCAGACATGGTCGTAGATTAAGTATGGCCATGTCTCTCCTCCAGGCGAACCTCAACCACTCGGCCAGAGCTCAGGACCTCTTGTACCAGAGCCTGGCCGAGTGGTCGATCCAGGTAGCGGTGGTGGCGGAGCCTTACCTCGTCCCCGCCAGGGACAACTGGGTTGGTGACCGGGAGGACACGGTGGCGATCGTCGCGCAGACGGCCGCCGGCTCCCCGCCCTTCGACAAATCGTCGAAGGGCCATGGATGCGTCGCGGTCACCCTTATGGGCGTGACGATCGTCGGCGTGTACTTCTCGCCGAACCGGAGCCTGGCCGAATTCGAGCAGTTCCTGCTCGAGGTCGGTGCTCTGGTCGGCCAGAGTCACCCAATCCCGGTGCTGGTCGCCGGGGACTTCAACGCCAAGTCGACGGCTTGGGGTTCCCCGGCCACCGATGCGCGGGGCGAGGTACTGGAGGAGTGGGCTTCCACGTCGGGCTTAGTTCTTCTCAACCGGGGGTCGGTAGACACGTGCGTGCGGCACAACGGGGGTTCCATTGTGGACCTTACGTTCGCAACCCCGTGTCTTGCGCGCCGTGTCCAAAACTGGAGGGTGCTCGGGGAGGCGGAGACGCTATCGGACCACCGGTATATCCGGTTCGAGGTCACCGCCAACCCTGGAGCTCCCCAGAGCCGGCCCCCGCGTGGGGACGGACCGCGCTGGGCCCTCAAGACCATGGACGGTGACGTCATCGTTGAGGCGTCCATCGTCCAGGCTTGGCTACCGGCGCCGGAGGGCCCGGCGGCCGACGTGGATGGGCGAGCGGGGCGGTTGAGCGAGTCCATGGTGCAGGTGTGCGATGCCGGTATGTCGCGCACCAGACCGCTCCCGCCCCGCAGATGGGTGTACTGGTGGTCGGCGGACCTGCGCCGGCTTCGCGAAGCGTGCGTAGCGGCCAGACGCCAGTACACCCATTACAGAAGGCGGCGAAGGCGGGTGGCCGCCGAGGAAAGCCGCCTCTACGCCGCATACAGGGAGAGGTGCATCTCTCTGCAGATCGCCATTCGGGAGGCAAAAGCCGAGTCGTGGGGAGAGTGGTTGGAGACTCTGAATAGGGATCCCTGGGGGCGCCCGTACAAGACGGTGCGTGGTCACCTGCGCCCCTGGGCCCCTCCGCTCACTCAGAGTCTCCAGCCAGAGGTGGTGGATAACATCGTCGCCACTCTCTTCCCAGAGAGGGCCGACTCGGTGTCGCCGCCCGTGGCGGCTGCATCGTCGGAGAGCTCGAGCGCCCCGATACCCGAGGTGTCTCAGGCGGAGCTGGAGGCTGCGGTGGAGCGGCTCCGCGCCAAAAGCACGGCACCGGGCCCCGACGGGGTGCCCGGTAGGGTGTGGGCGCTAGCCTTGGAGGCCCTCGGGCCCCGAGTTGTCGAGCTCTTCGACGCCTGTATGCGGCTAGGCCGCTTTCCTAGAAAGTGGAAGGTCGGCAGGCTTGTGCTGCTGCGCAAAGAGGGTCGCCCGGCGGACTCGCCGTCGGCATACCGACCCATAGTGTTGCTCGACGAGGTGAGCAAGCTCTTTGAGCGGATTATTTCCGCGCGCCTCGTCGAGCACCTCGAACGGGTCGGGCCGGGGTTGAGTGACCGACAGTTCGGTTTCCGCCGGGGCCGGTCGACGGTCGACGCCATCGCGCGGGTGAGGGACCTCTCGGAGGAGGCAGTGTCCCGGGGAGAGGTTGTTCTGGCGGTGTCTTTAGACATCGCCAACGCTTTCAACACCCTCCCCTGGGGCTGTGTTCGGGCGGCGCTGCAACACCATGGCGTGCCCGAATACCTGCGTCGTCTTCTCTGCGACTACTTCTCCGAGAGGGAAGTGGTGTACCCGACGCGCGACGGGTTGGGCCGCCGGGTAATGACGTGCGGTGTTCCGCAGGGATCGGTTCTCGGGCCGCTCCTGTGGAACATCGGCTACGACTGGGTGCTGCGGGGCGCCAATCTCCGAGGCGTCGACGTAACTTGTTACGCCGACGATACCCTCGTGACGTCCTGCGGCACCACGTACCGAGAGGCGGCCCTCTTGGCGACGGCCGGAGTGGCCCAAGTGGTGGCCCGAATCCGCCGGCTGGGGCTGGAGGTGGCGCTGGAGAAGTCGGAGGCTCTGTGTTTCCACGGAGCCCGACGCGCCCCTCCCGCAGGATCCCAGCTGGTGGTCGGCGGCGTCTCCATCGCTGTCGAGTCGACGATGCGGTACCTAGGCCTCGTCCTCGACAGCAGGTGGAACTTCCGAGAGCACTTCCGGCGACTGGTCCCCAGGTTGTTGCGAGCGGCCGGCGCTTTGAGCTGGCTGCTGCCGAACCTGGGCGGACCGTCGGTCGCGTGCCGCCGGTTGTACGCCGGGGTGGTGCGGTCGATGGCCCTGTATGGGGCCCCGATCTGGGCGGACACCCTGATTGCCCAGAACCGGACCCTCCTGCGCCAAGCGCAACGGGTCATGGCAATCAGGGTGGTGAGAGGGTACCGCACCATCTCGTGCGAGGCGGCATGCGTCCTGGCCGGGACCCCACCGTGGGACCTGGACGCGGAGGTGCTCTCGGCAGTATACTGGCGCCGCAGCGCAGCAGCACGAGCCGAGGAGACGGAACCAGAGCCGGGGGAGGCCGGGCGGCAGGGGCGACTCGACCGCCAGGTCCTCCTCCGGAAATGGAAGGAGAGGCTGGCGGAGCCGACCGCCGGCAGAAGGACGGTGGAGGCGATTCGGCCCGTCCTAGAGGATTGGGTCGATCGCCGCCACGGGGCCCTCACCTTCCGCGCTGTGCAGATCCTGACGGGGCACGGTTGCTTCGGCAGGTACCTGTGCAGCGTGGCGGGTCGAGAGCCGACCAGCGTGTGCCACGCCTGTGGGTGTCCGGAGGACACGGCAGAGCACACGCTGGTGGAATGCCCCGCATGGGACGAGCCGCGGGCGATGCTTGCCGCGGCTATAGGGGACGACCTGTCGCTGCCGGGCGTAGTGAAAGCCATGGTCGGCAGCGACAGAGCGTGGAAGGCGGTACTCCGATTCTGCGACACAGTTATGTCGCAGAAGGAGGCGGCGGAGCGGGTGAGGGAAGACGACCCTCTGTCGACCCCGCTCCGCCGGAAGAGAGTGGGGCACAGGCGCCTCGCGCATGAGCGCCGCCTTCCCCCATAACGCGGGTCTCCGGGCGGTGGTACCGGGGGGTACCATCGCCCAGCAGGAGGAGAGACCCCCGTGACGGCTGGCGTGTCAGTGTTCCGACACGCCAGGTTGACTGGTGAGTGGCGCTCCAAGTGAGCGCCCCCCAAGATGGGCCCCGAGTCCCGGGCAACCGTCGGCGGAGCAGCGGAAGTATGCGTAAGCGTTCCCGCAGCTCCGCCAGATGACGGTGAGGAGGAACACCGCTGGTTTTTAGCCTGTAAGAGTCCGGCATAACCCGACAGCGCCCCCGCGTCTGTCGGGTATCCATGATGGATTTTCCAGCGACATCAAAAAAAAAAAAAAAAAGGTTAGGTTAGGTTTCCCCCCCGGGGGCCGCCACCTTGTCGTGGTGGGGGGGCTTGCGTGTCCCGATGATCTCCAAGGCTATGCCGTATAGGGCTTCCCATAACGGACAGGCTTGGAAGGAGGGGCCAGACCAAGAGCGGCCCACAGTTGGTATCTCTCTGCGGATGAGACCAACGGGTGGGGTCTCTCCACGTGTCCCTCTGACTCCTCAGAGGGCACAGTGGATGAGACCAGGGTGGGAAGGACCCTTGAGGTTCACCCACCCAAAGGCGGGGGCGACGGGCTGTCGGTCACGGCAGCATGGCTTAGGCCACCGTCGGCCCAACTCGCTCCCTGACCCGTAGGCGTCAGGGGTGAGGGCCGCCACTTCGGTGGGGGCCGCGAGGAAGAAAACCTCTCTAAAAAATTACCCAAAGTTGGGGTCTCTCCACGCGTCCCTCCGCTTAAGCGGAGGGTAGTGCGGATGAGACCATGGGGTGGGGTCTCTCCACGTGTCCCTCTGCTTTAGCAGAGGGCACTGTGGATGGGACCATGTGGTGGGGTCTCTCCACGTATCCCTCTGCCCAGGCAGAGGATAGTGTGGATGAGACCACGTGGTGGGGTCTCTCCACGTGTCCCTCTGCTTTAGCAGAGGACGCTGTGGACGGGACCAGGGTGGATAGACCCATGTGGTTTACCCACCCAAACGCTGGGGCGACGGGCTGTCGGTCGTTAGACTGGCAGCATGGCTTAGGCCACCGTCGGCCAACTCGCTCCCTGACCCGTAGGCGTCAGGGGTGAGGGCCGCCACTTCGGTGGGGGCCGCGAGGAAGAAAACCTCATCAAAAATTACCCAAATCCCAAGGTCCGGCTTCGCTGATGGGATGTATGGTTGGGGGGAACCCAATCCCGAGGAGTAGGGGATCACACCCCGTTCAAAAAAAGAACAAAAATGGAAGTTTCGGAAAACAAAGGACTACCCCAGGAGGGTACCGGCATCTCCGATGCCGGAGAACCCCTCACCGAGCCCACTTTGGGTGAGGTCTGCCCCACGTATCTGGGGGGGGCACCAACCTTCCAAAATACCAACGACGACTATACGCTACGAACAATGGACATCGAATTGCATACGGATAGGAAAAAGACGAATGACGAGGAGACACAGGAGATCGCGGAAGAGGAGTCTGACTCCTCGGACGTGACCCTGGTGTCGGTGTCGTCCGGAGACGACACGGCGGGCCGCTTCTGGCGCAGTGCGCGGAAGCGGCCCCTGAAAGGGGACGAGGTGGAGGCATCGGAGATGGTCGAGCTTTCTAAAAAGAAAGCTCCCACTCCGGTGCCTGCAAGACGCGGGAGAGGGCGGCCGCCCACTACCGGAGAGTACGTCGGCCTAGCTAAGGCGAAGCAGGCGTACCTCAAGGTACAGAGGGAGGAGGAGAAGCTCCGGGCAGAGATGGAGGTGGCCGAGATGGCCCGAGACCTCCGATCTCGGTCTCGATCTCGGTCGAGATGTCGTCTGTCCGACTCGTCGTCGCAGTCGCGCGGCGAGGACGGACCGACGACCCTGGAGCTTCGGAAAAAGGCGGAGGACAGCGTGCTCCTCATTCAGGCTGTCGCGACGAAGTCGCGCAACCTGAAGGGCACGCTGCAGAGGGACCTCAAGGAGGCCTCTGCGAACCTTTTGGGGGTGGTAGCGGCGCTGGCAGAGCGGACCGCTACCGAGGAGACGTCTCGGCTCGAAAGGGCCAATGCTCGCCTGCAAAGCGAGGTCGCTGAACTCCGCAAGGAGATCGCGGAATTGCGGGCGAGCCTCGTTAGGCCTGCCGAGCCGAGAGGAGCCGATCTCGACGACTCCGCCTCGCTGAAGCGTTCTATCATGGTGGAAGTGGGGACCATGATGAATGCAAGGCTCGAGGCACTCGAGATGCGGCTCCCCCCCGAGCCACGCCTCCGGCCGCCTTTGGCCGCCGACAGGGCGCGGGCTGAGCCCGCGCCTCCCGCTCCCAGGCTGCGCCTCCGGCCGCCTTTGGCCGCCGACGCGACGAGGGCTGAGGCTGCGCCTCCCGCCCCCGCTCCCGCGGCCGGGAAGAAGAAGGAGAAGGGGAAAGCGCCTCCCAAGGCATATGCGGAGGTGGCAGCGCCGACCCCTGGCGCTCCGAAGCCCCCGACGGCGGCCGTATCCGAGTGGAGCACGGCTGCCAAGCGGGGCAAGAGGAGAGGGAAAAAGGGCAGCGCACCGGCGGACAAGCCCCCGCCCAAGAGGAACCCGGCGGCGAAGCTCCGCGCCCCGCGCTCGGCTGCGGTGGCTATCACCATCCAGCCGGGCGCCACGGTGGAGGGCAAGGAGCTGTCCTATAAGGACGTCCTCGACGGGGCGAAGCGGAGGATCGACCTGGAAGGCTTAGGCCTGAAGGGTCTCCGATTCCGCACCGCCGTGACGGGGGCTCGCATGCTCGAGATCCCCGGGGCTGACAGCGGCGGGAAGGCTGACCTGCTGGCGGGCAAGCTGCGGGAGATCCTTCCCGCGGAGCTGGTCCGCGTCTCCAGGCCCGTGAAGTGCGCAGACCTGCGCATTAGCGAGCTGGACGACGCGGTGTCCCCGGAGGAGGTGGCGGCCGCGGTGGCCCGCTACGGGGAATGCCCCCCCGAGCAGGTCAAGTGCGGGGAGATCCGCCGCTTCTCCTCGGACAGCCCCGGCACGGCGTGGGTGCGCTGCCCTGTTTCGGCGGCAAAGAAGGTCGCCTCCGGCGGGCGGCTTCTGGTGGGGTGGGTGTCGGCCCGGGTCAGGCTCCTTGAGGCCAGACCCCTGCGGTGCTACCGGTGCCTCGATTCGGGGCACGTACGGAGCAAATGCACCGCCGAGGTCGACCGCAGCGATGCCTGCTATCGCTGCGGTCAACCGGGCCACAAGGCGGCTGGCTGCTCCGCTGCCCCGCACTGCCCGCTGTGCGAGGCGAGGCAGAAGCCAGCGGACCACAGAGCGGGAAGCGGAGCATGTGCCGCTTCCGCCCCCGCCAAGTCCCCCGCCGGAAAGAAGAAGAAGAAGAAGAAGCCCGCCGGGAAAGGCCCAACAGCCCACCCCCGACCGGCCCGCCCGTCCGCCGCTGACGTGGAACGTGCTGAGAGGGTTGCAGACATGGTCGTAGATTAATTATGGCCATGTCTCTCCTCCAGGCGAACCTCAACCACTCGGCCAGAGCTCAGGACCTCTTGTACCAGAGCCTGGCCGAGTGGTCGATCCAGGTAGCGGTGGTGGCGGAGCCTTACCTCGTCCCCGCCAGGGACAACTGGGTTGGTGACCGGGAGGACACGGTGGCGATCGTCGCGCAGACGGCCGCCGGCTCCCCGCCCTTCGACAAATCGTCGAAGGGCCATGGATGCGTCGCGGTCACCCTTATGGGCGTGACGATCGTCGGCGTGTACTTCTCGCCGAACCGGAGCCTGGCCGAATTCGAGCGATTCCTGCTCGAGGTCGGTGCTCTGGTCGGCCAGAGTCACCCAATCCCAGTGCTGGTCGCCGGGGACTTCAACGCCAAGTCGACGGCTTGGGGTTCCCCGGCCACCGATGCGCGGGGCGAGGTACTGGAGGAGTGGGCTGCCACGTCGGGCTTAGTCCTTCTAAACCGGGGATCGGTTGACACGTGCGTGCGACACAACGGGGGTTCCATCGTGGACCTCACTTTCGCGACCCCGTGTCTTGCGCGCCGTGTCCGAGACTGGAGGGTGCTCGTGGAGGCGGAGACGCTCTCGGATCACCGGTATATCCGGTTCGAGGTCTCCGCCAACTCTGGAGCTCCCCAGGGCCGGCCCCCGCGTGGGGATGGACCGCGCTGGGCCCTCAAGACCATGGACGGGGACGTCATCATCGAGGCGTCCATCGTCCAGGCCTGGCTACCGGCACCGAGGGGCCCGGCGGCCGACGTGGACGGGCGAGCGGAGCGGTTGAGCGAGTCGATGGCGCAGGTGTGCGACGCCGGTATGTCGCGCGCCAGACCGCTCCCGCCCCGCAGATGGGTGTACTGGTGGTCGGCGGACCTGCGCCGGCTTCGCGAAGCGTGCGTAGCGGCCAGACGCCAGTACACCCATTACAGAAGGCGGCGAAGGCGGGTGGCCGCCGAGGAAAGCCGCCTCTACGCCGCGTACAGGGAGAGATGCATCTCTCTGCAGATCGCCATACGGGAGGCAAAAGCCGAGTCGTGGGGAGAGTGGCTGGAGACTCTGAATAGGGATCCCTGGGGGCGCCCGTACAAGACGGTGCGTGGTCACCTGCGCCCCTGGGCCCCTCCGCTCACTCAGAGTCTCCAACCAGAGGTGGTCGCCAACATCGTCGCCACTCTCTTCCCAGAGAGGGCCGACTCGGCGCCGCCGCCCGTGGCGGCTGCATCGTCGGAGAGCTCGAGCGCCCCGATACCCGAGGTGTTTCAGGCGGAGCTGGAGGCTGCGGTGGAGCGGCTCCGCGCCAAAAGCACGGCACCGGGCCCCGACGGGGTGCCCGGTAGGGTGTGGGCGCTAGCCTTGAAGGCCCTCGGGCCCCGGGTTGTCGAGCTCTTCGACGCCTGTATGCGGCGTGGCCGCTTTCCTAGAAAGTGGAAGGTCGGCAGGCTGGTGCTGCTGCGCAAGGAGGGTCGCCCGGCGGACTCGCCGTCGGCATACCGACCCATAGTGTTGCTCGACGAGGTGAGCAAGCTCTTTGAGCGGATTATTTCCGCGCGCCTCGTCGAGCACCTCGAACGGGTCGGGCCGGGGTTGAGCGACCGACAGTTCGGTTTCCGCCGGGGCCGGTCGACGGTCGACGCCATCGCGCGGGTGAGGGACCTCTCGGAGGAGGCAGTGTCCCGGGGAGAGGTTGTTCTGGCGGTGTCCCTAGACATCGCCAACGCTTTCAACACCCTCCCCTGGGGCTGTGTTCGGGCGGCGCTGCAATACCATGGCGTGCCCGAATACCTGCGTCGTATCCTCTGCGACTACTTCTCCGAGAGGGTAGTGGTGTACCCGACGCGCGACGGGTTGGGCCGCCGGGTAATGACGTGCGGTGTTCCACAGGGATCGGTTCTCGGGCCGCTCCTGTGGAACATCGGCTACGACTGGGTGCTGCGGGGCGCCAATCTACGAGGGGTCGACGTAACTTGTTACGCCGACGATACCCTCGTGACGTCCTGCGGCACCACGTACCGAGAGGCGGCCCTCTTGGCGACGGCCGGAGTGGCCCAAGTGGTGGCCCGAATCCGCCGGCTGGGGCTGGAGGTGGCGTTGGAGAAGTCGGAGGCTCTCTGCTTTCACGGAGCCCGACGCGCCCCTCCCGCAGGATCCCAGCTGGTGGTCGGCGGCGTCTCCATCGCTGTCGAGTCGACGATGCGGTACCTAGGCCTCGTCCTCGACAGCAGATGGAACTTCCGAGAGCACTTCCGGCGACTGGTCCCCAGGTTGTTGCGAGCGGCCGGCGCTTTGAGCTGGCTGCTGCCGAACCTGGGCGGACCGTCGGTCGCGTGCCGCCGGTTGTACGCCGGGGTGGTGCGGTCGATGGCCCTGTATGGGGCCCCGATCTGGGCGGACACCCTGATTGCCCAGAATAGGACCCTCCTGCGCCAAGCGCAACGGGTCATGGCAATCAGGGTGGTGAGAGGGTACCGCACCATCTCGTGCGAGGCGGCGTGCGTCCTGGCCGGGACCCCACCGTGGGACCTGGACGCGGAGGTGCTCTCGGCGGTGTACTGGCGCCGCAGCGCAGCAGCACGAGCCGAGGAGGTTGATCCAGAGCCGGGGGAGGCCGGGCGGCAGGGGCGACTCG